>JALGPY010000001.1:31205193-34025387 GCA_023055425.1 Linanthus parryae
CCGTAGTTGTGTGATTCAAGCTTAATCGGCACCAGGTGATGAAAATTGGTGATGAAGAACTGAAGATTGGGAGGAATCGTCGCCGGAGAAGACGCCGTCGTCATGTGCGAGAGTGAATTGGCCTGATCGAAGGCTCTGATACCATGAGAACAAATGAAGAAAGGGAAGGAGAGAGAGAGATTAGAAACCCTAAGCTGAGAATTAGGAAAGTCACTTTCTGTTATTTACCAACTAACACATTACAATGTATATATACTGTAGAAATATATTTCTACAGTATTCACTACTGGAAAAATTGTAAAAAACGACGGTATTTAACCGTAGGTAAAATGAAGAAAACCGTAGTTTATAACATATACGACGGTTTTACGTACCGTCCTTAAGAAAGGCGTCGTTTATACATAAACGACGGAATTTACCGTAGTTTTTCGTTTATAACCGACGGTTCTTGTTTACCGTCCTTTTTAATAATAAACCCTACAAATTTTATATTACCGTCGTATTAAATTATAAACGACAGTTAGTTGAACGTCGGATATTAAAATAAACGGCGGTTAACTTGCCGTAGATTTAAACAAATGCTACGGTTCGTCCCTACCGTCGTTATTTGTTTTACCGACGAGAACCGTAGGGAATGCAATTACGGCGGTTTAAGTACCGCCGGGAAAATGTATAAATGACGGTAAATCACAGGACATTTTTCAGTGTCTAACCGTCGAAAATAATAAAAACGGCGGAATACAACCGCCGTAAATTATTTTTTTCCTGGGAACCTATTGCCCAGATATTTATACCTGGACCTGTAATGAAAAAATTCTAAATCCTAAAACAATTCATCTGCCTAATAACCAGTATGAACATACTGAACCTTCAAACTCTAGCATTAAACATCAGTCAAGTCAAGTTTGGAGATGGGAAATTTGAACTTAAAGTACTACAAAAACAGTGTGTACTACAAAAAACAGTGTTCGTCGAAATAGCAAAATACTACTAAGTTTAACAAAACTTCAATGTCTAAACGCAGCATCAACATTTGTTCAAAATCAGCAACAGCTACCACCAAAAATATACGTCAAGAAGGATTACAGCCGCAGCAGCAGCAATTTCGAGCATTATCCACATCCTGCATACAACAACACTATCGATCAATGCACAACTGAGGTACCAATAGATTTAAAGCAGAAATCTATCAAATTCAGCTAACACGGAACACCAAGTATATCCATGAGAAACAAACCAAATACTACGATAGTAAAAAACGATATTTAGGCTATCCCCAACTATTACTGGTGATACTGGAAAATAAAGTGAGGGCTATAAAAGTAAAAGTTAAGTGAACTACTAGAGCATATTTAGTAGGAGAAAATATATAAAGGATACAGTAACAATAATACCAGGTGTGACAATAGTTGATAGTCCTAATTTGTAACGTCTTCGTAATCTTAATTTGTTGGGGGACATTTTTTAATTTTCAACTAATGATTGGTAATATTACAGTATGAAGATGTAGCTGAGCTCGAGTGGCTATCAAATTTTGTGGAGGACTCATTCTCCAGTGAAGAATTCCAGAAGTTGCAGCTGATTTCCTACTTTGTTCACAATTCTAACTTCCCAGTACCAAAATCATTTTTGGAAGAAAACTACTGAAACCTCCTCCAAGGTTTCCCAGTGAAAAGCATGCCAGTTCAACCTTCAGTTGAATAAACGCGGGTAAAACATCAGCAAAGTCCAGAGGGTAGGAAACCTTTGAAACTAAACATAACTCATGATAGGAAAAACCTTAAGACTCCAAAACATCTATGACTAATGCTGAAGTAACAATTTATCATAAAATTCTTAATCACTAGCTAGTTATCATTCAATCCTGATTCCAAAGTAAACAAGTTTAAAAGGAGGATACAAAACCAGCATGGTTCTTAGGAGAGTCTGCATCAGATACTGATATAATGCTCTCCAGCTTCCACCACCCAAAACATAAAAAACAATCCAAAGTACAAAACCCAGTTCATGATTATGAAAGCAAAGAAACCCATTTTGCCTCAATCAAAAGAAACCCAATTACATCACAAGATTCAACATTTCAAGACTACTCAGATTAACATGTCAAGAAATGCAACTTTCAATTCACTAAAACTCAAACCAAACCAAAACAAGTAGGGTTGTTATGTGGTGGATGGAGCATAGAGGTGGAGATGGGACCAAGTTTAACTCTAAATTGGTTAAATGTTCTGTGCATAAACTGACTGTAAAATGAGGGGTTTTGATTAACTATGGTGTATATTTTAGAGGGTACTTGTTAATTTACTGAAACAAACTACAACCAGTATATCGAATGTAAATCAACATTAATTTCTTACCTTCTTTTTCAACCGTACCTTACTTTTTCTTGTTTGCAGTGACGCGTTTGACCTGCAAATGTGAAACAAATAATTAACTCAGATTACGAAAAAATAATGAAGTTGTAATAAAAGCCAAGCTAAACATGTCTCACATACATTTGTCACAGACCACGCAACAGATTTTCCTGTCATGTTCTTCAAATTTGTTTCCTTCCCAGTCTGTCGGAACATTAGAAAATTTGACTTCACGACCTGAGAGATTTGCACCTCACAGAACTCTGGACCCAATGCAGCTCCCTGTACAATCTTATTGGGGTTCATCGACAAGACGAGACCACGTGCTGCAACTGTTCGTGGCTTGTCTATTGAGATTAGCTCTACCATATCGCCTACTCTAACCTTTTCAGAAGAAACCAATATATCGTATGTCAGGCACAACTAAAATCAGTTCAATGCTCTAAAAAACTAAACATATGATCTTATAAATTGTTAATTAAAATTTACCTGAAGGTTATCATGTCGCACGCGACATGAAGATGAGGCATGGCTCTCATCGGTACCAGTTGTGGGCTGTATGTTTGACGGAGCCACTTGTGCGGGAGGATTAAAGTTGGTAGGTCGTGCAGGTCGATTGGATTGTCCACCCAGTGTCGGGTGCGTAGGCCTGGCAGTAGGTTCTGAAGGAGTAGATGACGGCACAACCAGCGGTGGAAAAGATGGCATGGCCAATGCATCCAATGATGTTCCAGTCAGCGAACATACTACACCTGCAAGATGTTTCATCTGAGCTTCCCATGTTTTAAATACATTTTGCATTTCAGCTTCCCGAGCTTGCCTCTCTGCGTTTTCAGCTTCCAATTGGGCTACTTTTACCTCCAAGTCAGCCACTTGTTTGTTGGAGCGGATTGACGAGGACCCGAGCACCTTCGTTGGACGTAGGCCAGAACCCATGCAGCGGACGCGACCGTGATTGTCTGGCCCAAATGTTTCAACAAAACGATGCTCACGAACCTCTAGGTCTTGTTCTTCCTCTGGTGTGCCAATCTTCAAATGTTCCCTCAGCGTCGCCTGAAATAATTGAACATATATTACAGCATATAGTTGGCATAAGAATTGTAAATAACTAAACACCACTAAATAACATATTTTAGTATTTCACCAGATATGGAGCAGCAGCAGGATCTCTAGGTTGTCCGTTCGCATCCTCCCGTGTCCTCATATAAATTGCCGGACGATCATGTGGCAATCCCTTTTCCTTTAACTGCATCGTTAGTACAACAATTATTAATCACATACTGATATGGAAGGGTCTCAAATAAATACAAACAAACTGAATTAATACCTGTTGCTCAATTTGTTGAAACGGTGTCCTACCACTTCTTGGGGCATCAACTGATTTTTGTCGATTTTGCTTATTGGTCTCGCTCTTCTCCTATATATTATCAAATAGTGGAATATCAGTCCATGTGGAATATCAGTCTAGTTGACAGGATATGCAAAACTTTACCTTTGCTTCCTCATCACCAAACCATTCAACTAAGGTTGGCCAATGTTCGGGAAGAACTCTATCCGGACAATCAGCTAGACGCTCCTCGTCGGTGTCATGACGTGAGTAGTGATTTCTTTTTACCGTGGCCTTCCAATCTCTCCACATTTCGTCCATGGTTTTGAAACAAATCTCTTTGTACTCTTCCGGCACATCTCCATCTATATTGGCCTGTTGGAAATCCAACAAAGAGTTAACTTTATTGAAGATCCAGCATAGAATGTGGATTCATATGGTTTTTAGTTTTATTAACTATACCAGATGAATGAGTTGACTATATAAAAACTGTTTGCTTTAGTGCATGTATGGCAGAAAATGTGGTGGCAAGCCCTTGTGTTCATTACACCTTAGAGAGCAATTAGTCATGTATTCTAGCAAACATATTTTCTGAAACATAGGGTGAATTCAGAAACATACTCCTGTCATTAGGCATCTCCAGTTACATTTTTTGGAAAATATCTCAATTTCTTACTCAGGAGGTGAGTGTACATGAACATTGAAACTTATTTTACACTTAGACAGGTTTCTAGCAAACATATTTTCTGTTGGTTGGGTAATTATTTCCTAGTCTTTAGGCTGGTACTATATGCTGCCTATTTCTGCAAGCAGTTTTGAACAATCTTATTAGAAAAGCATATGTATTTGGATTGTGGAATAACTGACTGGAACAAAGTTATGATATACTGCACTTTGTTGCTACAGAAGTTGAGACTGGAAGCCGCAAACACGCAACGAACCATTTCAATGTAATAATTTTGAAATACATTTTGGAATGGTTCTTTGCTACATCTGTTTGCTACAGAAGTTGAGACAAAGTTATGGTATACTGCACTTTAACCAAGAGCTACAGATGTCTCTGAGACTTGTTTATTACTACATTTTTGAGCTTTCACCTAGTTAGTATTCAAGTAATAAATGTTATGTAACCTCCTCAACATAACACGCAAACACGCAAACACGCAAAGACGCAGTTACAAAGTCTCAACTTCTGTAGCAAAGAACCATTTCAAACACGCAAACACGCAAAAAACCAAGAGCTACAGATGTCTCTTCTTAAAACAAGCACAGAATGATTAGGAATTAGAAAAAAAACCGCTTCATTAGTCATGTGCATAGTCAGCCCCGGAGGAGGTTAACTAGTAACAAGTTTTCCACCGAAGAAATATACAAGCACCACAGTATCCTTGCAATACCCATAAGTTACAAGTTTTGAATAATCAGTCTAATTGAAAATAAATATACAAATTATGGGTGTGTTGTAACCAAATACAGATTTCATGAATGGTCTTCTTTGTTGAGTAGTCATTTCTCTTATTAAAAGCAGATACTAATGTTTTATATCAGATATAGCTTGTCTTAGCTCTCCCTTTCTGATGTTATTTTGTATAACCACTTCTTCCTTGCTAGGTGGCAGGTCGACCTAGAACAGTTCTTGTTAAAGATCAATTTGTGCCGATCTTTTCTGTTTGCATGGCGTTGCATTGCAGTAAAATATCTGGATGGGAAAAGGGAGGAGTGGTACTTCAGAGTTCAATATTGAGTATGGCTGAGATATCTGAGACCGAAAGAGATAAACTCATAAAGAAACATATGGTTTGCCCCTATACTTGTGCAGTATTTTTGATTTTGTATTTAATGTTCTGTTGTTATCGTGTAAGTAGTTCCCTTTTGCTGCAAAGTTCTTGCATTCCGTGCCCAAAAACAACAAGAGAAAAGCCATATAGAAGAAATCAGTATATCATCTGTCCCGGAATAGGAAGTGCGCACTATTTCTTTCTCCTGGAAAATCTTAGTCAACAAAGTTAACAATTTATTAAATGATGAATCACTCCACCCGTCCAATACTTTGAAATGTAACAAGCGAACAAGGAAAGAAAGAGTGGTGAACCTCTTACAGCCAGGATACAACTCTCTCTCTGCATCGTCCAATAAGTTATAGAACTCTCGAGTCTCCTCGTTTGGCCCAATGGTCGTGTTTTCATCAGTTGGAACCCCAAATCCATCGTAAACCATATTAACCATATCATCCCCTATGTTATATCCCTCATGTCCACCAACATTCGTACCGTCGAGTGACTCGCCATGATTTGTCCAAACTACGTAGCCATTATCAAATCCATCGCATATGACATGCTTCAAAACCGAGTTTCGATCTCCGTAGTAACGGTTCAAACACTTCTTGCACGGACAAGTTATATTAGTCCCACCGTTGTTATGAGCGAAAGCAAAATCTAAGAACTCTAAGAGACCTCTTAAGAAAGGAGCTGACGAAACTTTGCCTGACTGAATCCAACTCTTATCCATGTCGATTTGTTAATCCTATATATATAAGTCAAATCACACATATTCAATACTATTCAAATGAGAATATGAACGGTAAACAAAAAAAAAATTAAAATTAAGAGAAAATAAGTGTCTTAAAATAATCTTTATATATATAAAAGCAAGGGAAGTGCATACAACATGTCCTACACTATCTCTACTATATAAAAGGTTGAAGAGGTTCCTAACCAACAAATGTTCCTAACCTTTTCACGTTGACAAAATTACCCCTGATAATTAATATAATGTCTGTGATAACCTTTGCATCTCCAGATTGGCCTTTGTGGATGTTTCATAAGCATCCTCCAATTCTATCTAGAAAGAAATCCATTACCTTAAAGATAAAAACAAAGTTATCAAATGACCAAAGACCCAATTTCAGGTGTAATTTCAGTGATCTTTGGTTCATTTTTATAGTAATGGTGGGATTGTTTTCTATTTCTTACTGTTAATGATAGAAGTATAATTTCGTATGAAAGCCTATCTTATAGGATGAAAGCCATCTAATTCCTTCCTCTACATACAATCCTTACTTTGTTTGCGTAATGTAGGGTAGAGAATGTGAAAGGACTTTAAGGTAATGCGATTGCTTGCGATTGTATTTTATACTTCCATAGGTAAAACCTGATAGCCTTTTCAACTGAATGTGTCATGGAGTCTTACCGATGAAGTTGGTAGAGATTGATGATCTGCATTTGTCAAGAGAGATAATCTATGACAAGATTCTTGAAAAAATGTAAAATGATATTTTATATTAAGAAGAATCTGCAACCAAAAACTGGATGGGAAGAATTTTGTCTACATATGGTATTTTGTTAGTAATTAATGATGTTTATTTATGGTTTAAATTTATGGTTTATTTACGCATCCAAGAATTTTGCACCACTAGTGTTTAACCTGCTGATTGTCATTACTTGGTGTTGTGAGCTTAGCGTACTGAAAGCCATCAACATAATTCTTTTTGCTTTCAACTGTTTTGAAACTTATATACTTTCGGTTAAGCTTGGCGGCTTCATCTCTCTCCCTCTCTCTGGGAGAAACACCAAAAAGCTTACCTTAG
The DNA here is from genome assembly GCA_023055425.1 of Linanthus parryae. Taxonomy (NCBI): domain Eukaryota; kingdom Viridiplantae; phylum Streptophyta; class Magnoliopsida; order Ericales; family Polemoniaceae; genus Linanthus; species Linanthus parryae. The sequence continues at coordinate 31,212,461 of JALGPY010000001.1, forward strand.
AGAATTAAGAAGGTTGCCTCCCAGGTTGCAGAGTTATTAGAATTGGCTAAAGGGAAACTTAAGACTTCAACTGCCTGGGCTTTGAGCCCTTTTGTGGTTACATATCTCAATGCTGAAGAAGAATTTGATGCTTACATGAGTTCGATCTGCAGATATTACATGGGTTTGATCTCTGTTCTTCTATGGTGCGCCTGTCCACACATAAATTATTGCTGAAAGTTAATTGACATGGTCTTTTTAGAAGCAATCTGGGTGAATTTCAAAGATGTAGCAACTCTTTCTCTCAATTTGGGATGGTTTGCTTATGGCTCAACCAATGCTTATGAGATTTTTTATTGCGTTATTACAATCGGTGGTATCGATGTGGGTTAAACAACATAAATAGGTAGTTCAATACTTTTCTATTTGAAACTTGAAGTTTTGAGGATAAACGCATAATGGCATATGCTGTGACCAATAACTCAACGAGGATGAATGTCGAAGTTCACATCTTAGAGTTACTGATAAGGCCCAAATTTTCTCCAGTGACATCCCGATTTACACTTCTGTTTCTCCTTCTATAAGAATCAAGAAATTAGCATCTTTCTCTACCTTGACCTGTATGTTGTATCCCTGTTCTTTTGTCAAATTGCTTCTGACTAACTGTTACTCTACTTGGGGTAATTAAGTATGTATCTGAAACTCCATGAACCCTAAATAAGAACCAAACTTCAATGTCTCTAACATTCTCCATCAATTTTACTCCCAAAATAGTTATACTTGCACGATTCAATCCTAGGGTTTGTATAGTAATTGAGTACTCAACACAGTTTTCCCCAATTGCTATTGATATATAACACCCATTCAGTCCAATACGAAACTCAATTGCAGAAATTGGCAATAGACAATCGAAGAAGACAAAGAATAAGAAGAGAGCAGGAGAAGGAAAAATAAGGGATGGAAGCAACGACGTACCTGCAGATTCAGTACTCGGCTGCAATGAAGTCCTGCGATGCGACCCACGAAGACTGATACGACCGGCCGCTTGATTGGTGACTGAGAAGAAGCCGGCGGCTTGGATTGTTCTCCGCGCGGTGTGCCGCCCCGAAGAAAACAGAGACCTAGCAGAGAGATGAATGGAATGGAACCGTCTGATCGCGTATGTAAAAAAATCTTTTTTTAATTTTTAATATATATTAAACAAAACTATTACCTACGGTTTCAATAACAACCGTAGGTTAAAACGGTTTATTCTCTACGGTAGTGAATATACCGTCTTATTAAATGAAAAAAACTACGTTTCTTCTAAATTCTGTCGTTTAAATAAAGTTTTTACTACAGTATCTCTGTACCGTAGTTTTATATTTATATACTACGGTTAATATTTCTGTCTTAAAAAAAACCGTAGTATATAGCACTATTTCTAGTAGTGATTTGCATAACATCCCCAGAAGATGCACTAAACACATTACAACCCAAAACTACTAACTATCTTCAACATTATAAGACAAGGTTATTTAGTGTCAAGCACAAGTTGTGCTACGTTCAAGCTAATCTATACTTTTAGTGTCTGCATACTTAAGACGGACACCCGTTCTGAGTTATTTGGGGAATAAATGACCCCTATCATATCTTAGCTTACGAAGTTTGACTGGATGTCATATGTTTGTTTAATTTTCTCTTGAAATTCTAAGGCCGTTTATATCTAGAATATCTTCAAGACATCTAAAGTAGCAAAAGACACTGTTACGTTCTTTGCATCAATGAATTGGCACTAAGTAAGCTGGTAAAACTGATGAACTTCTATTCAAGCTTTCATTATTCGATTTTCATTCGATGACACTCTGGCCTTTGGGAGGATCGGCCACTATTTAAACTAGATGAAGGGACCACTCGAAGCAGAATCCTAACTGAGTGGAGTCACTAAATGAGGAAAATCATGTAGTCTTTGGTTATCTTAGCTAAATGTCTGCCTTAAGAAGGAACAAATGCATGTTACCTTCACAAAATTTGAAAGTTAGAATCACAAGTTACTCAGAAATGTAAGAGAAATCTAAAGAAAAACAAATAATGAATCATTTCGCTATATTGATATACCGCGCCATGGCTCGGGCTAATGATTAGTTATTTTAAATTGTGGAAATGAGGAAATACAGTGAGGTACCAAGAAGTGTGGATAGATGAATGCTTTAAAAATAGAAGTGTGGATAGAGTAAATGAGGGAAAATTAAGTGGATAAAGAAATTGAAGAGATGAGAAAATATAAGGGCGTCGACAACACTCACAAGAAAAAAAAGGACGCTTCCTAAAAAAAAAAGATAGAAAGAAAAGGCACAGATGCATACATATGTCTATATTGATGGGTAAATCAAGTGGCGTCGGGGCAATATAAATGATTTGATATGTAAATTTCGGTGTCTTCTTTTTAAAGGAAACTAGTCGAAATCCCGCGCTAAAACACAGATTTGCATATTAGTTTCGTGCCGATTTGCACGGATTTGGTAATTGAAACAGAAAAGATAATATGTGATGTGATATGTTTGAAATGCATGACACTTGAAATTGGAATAACCAATGTTAGGGAAGACGACATTAGAGATTAATGTGCTCAAATATCATAGTCTTAACATATTTTCTCCACTTGCCATAAAGTATTTTTCTCATATTTTATTAGGGTTTTGTTCCTTTTCATGTTAATCGTTTCGAGGATGCAATGTTGGTACTCATTAGAGATTCAACTTTGTTTCATCTTTTATCTTTTGCAAAACATGCACGACCGAAGAATTGGTATATCCATGAATGTGCCATAGCAATTTATAGCATCAACTCAATTTATTTCTTAATTTTCAGTGTCATGGATGTACAATTGGGTAAAGCTGGCCTTAGTTCAGTCGGTCAAATGTAAGCCAATTCGATAATAGCTCTGGCCACTTAGACGATTTTTTTGGGCCCAATACGTTTATTTAAGTAGTAGTAAATATTACCAACCATGGATGTGAAGGAGAATGTGGCATTCAACATTCTCATATTACTTCCATAAAATGTAGCAAGAGGACTCCATACAATCGAGGAGTCTATTCAATGCTGCAGAAGATGGTTTTAGCAGGGGAGCTGGCATTTACCCTTTGAACAGCAAGGTAACAAAGGTGAGGATTGCATGGCTAACGGCCCCATTCCTGGTACCACATAATGGATCCACAATATCCGCTCATTATTGTAGGAGGTCCAAAATTCCGCTACTGAACAACTTTCACTGTCACACCTTCCACCTTCATGAGCAGTGTATTTAATAAAATATGAAAATGGAATATAACATTACACGAAATGTATCATGACATTGTTTAGAAATAGATATTAAGATGAGTTATAACTGCAAAAGACTGTTGGAAGGCAAAACGTAATTTTCACATGTGTGTTTCCTTTTCGTAAAACTATAAGTTGGTATCTTACATTTGCTTCTTGAATTATGAGAAGTTTCTTATTTATTGTAGGGCGAAAGTTTTAGGATATTTCTTTTAGGGAAGGTTATAGGATCATTTGAAACACCTGAATTAAATGTAAAATTTCCAGTTTTTGGAACATCATGTAAAGTAAAACCTACTGGCATCTTAATTTCCCGGATCTGAAGGACGACTATTGGGATTCATCTTGAGTAGAAAAAGTAGTCTTCTTTTTCTCTAGCCATTCGAGCAGCACTATTCTCTTTCATGGATTTGAGTGAACGAACAATCATGGGTAGCCCATAAAATGTCGAATCATTAATAGAATTAAAATGTAAGTTATTCATATGAACTTTACTTAGGTATAGAGGATTGGAAAAGAAGGTTCAGGCGGGGCTTATAGATCTCAAATCACATCGTAACACTATGATTCAGAAAACTCAATAGTGTGACTGCGAAACTAACGAATTAGCTAACTTATATATATATATATATATATATATATATATATTCAATTCATACCCTACTAATAAAATGATCTTTCTGCGTGTGTAAGAACCAAAATAAACATTTACATCTAAACTTCCATTAAAACTACAAACATGAAACATAATGATCGGACATTGCAAATTGGAAACACGATTTCTTCTAACAACTTTTGGATCTAAAAGTCTTGTTTATTATTAGAACTCTACTAAATTGCACAATACCTCATAAATTTTATACAACGTTTAACTGGAAGACTGTTCGCCTAATGCTTACAGAATAACACCTAATAAGCATATATATAAATTAAGTACGATAACAGTTCCACTGAGTAAAAATAAATTAATGCACATAGCACGAAAAACTCCTAAGAACCTGGAGTAATGAATTAAGAAATGAAAAGAAAAATAACAGGACTCAGTGGAGTAATGAACCATGGTTTTGGTAGGTTGTACTGGTATAATTTACGCAACATAATATTTTAAGTCTCTAATAAGACATACATGTACTTTATATAGAAATATGTTTAATATTTTGCGAGTTCAAAAATGTATGTACCTGATTGAGATATGAAATCAACACCTTCCGTGTGCATAAACTCTGGACAATAGAACACTTGCAAGCTCTGAAGCGAAAAGTTGAAGCAAGGGAATTCAAGCGGTAAACCTGAAAATGCATTTGTAAAAAACACATGAATCGAATTGGCGCTTACAATGTGACCGTGTAATAGATTGGCATGTCCCTTCTCGTATTGTTGGTATCCGTGCTACCTTCAAATACATCAGCGATTTGTGCTCCATGGCCCCTTTTTGGTTGCAGATATGATTTACACTTGGATTTTTTTTATTATTTTTTTTAATTTTTTTTTGAGGAATACACTTGGAAATTTGGAGAGCAAAACGTTTGGGGCTATCAGTTACTTGTAGAGAATTAATTAGCTAGTTTTTCAGGGAAGAGAAAAAAAATTGAATTATTAGTAGTGAACCAAATTGGATAAATACATCATCAATTTGTGCTCCATGGTGCCTTTTTGGTTGCATATATGATTTACACTTGCCTGGTAGAAGAGGAAGAGCAAAACAAAGGCAGAGGAAAATTTGGAGAGCAAAACGTTTGGGGGGCTATCAGTTACTTGTAGAGAATTAATTAGCTAGCTATTACAAACAGCATATTGGAATTAGTGGGGTTGAATTAATTGCATGATGAATAGGATAATTATTAAGGACATGTCAGCTGCCATGTGTAATTTATACTAATGAAATTCCAAATGGGAGATAATGACTGGGTTGATGTTTAAGGAGCCGATACACATGTCATTAAGAAGGAAAATTTGGAACGACAAACGGCAAGACTTCATGCAATATATATATAAATTATGGTTTTTAATTTTGCTGTCGGGTTGAGTAAAAGATATTAGTCTCAATTATTAATATTTGTAAAATTTGTTGGGATAAGCATGAAATGTGTTGGGATATGGCATCTTTAGTTTAGAGATTCTCCAATAATAAAACATTACGACACCATAAAAAGGTTACAAAGTTTTGGCATCGCTTTTCTGACCAAATTACCTGCAACAAGCAGTGAAGAAATAGATGAAGTATTTGAGGATTTACAACATGTTAGTTATGCGCCCGTTTGGTACACCACTGAGCTATTCACACGTTTGCTCAATAGCCTCTATGGCGAAGCAGAATAATTGATTATTTAACATTTTATGATATATTGGCCTTGTTTGGGAACGATTTATTATTAGATTAATTAATTAAGTTTTGATAATTAATCTGATTCGTTGGCAAAAATTGATAGATTGTAGGATTTTTGCAATTATCTGAATATTTTAAAATTTGGATTCAAATATTTTTAAATTTTTTTTATTCCCCAATCAATTAAAAGGATCCGGGTAGTTGTTGACCGGATCCGGGTAAAACCCAATTTTTTTACATATTAACCAACCAAAGGGAGCCACGTGTGCAAATCCCCCAGCCGGTACCGGGTCAGACCCAACCGGATCCGGTTTAGACCCACGGGTCCGGGTCCTCTCCCACCAAATTTCAATTTTCTCACCAGATTATACAAAATTAATTAATCTAAGGCTTAATTACTTAGGGTGAGTTTGGGAATGCTTCTGCTGTCAGCACAGCTGCTTTCCGACAGCAGAAGCAGTTTTAATGTGTTTGGTAAAAATAAAATTTCTGTTTTTTCGGACAGTTCCTGCTGTCCCACAGTACTTTTAAGGAAGCAAGGGGGGAGATGCTTTTCCAGAAAGTGCTTTTGATTAATTTATCTACAACCGATTTTGACTTTACAATTTTTGTAAAATATCAATTGTTATCTTTCCGAAAATGACACGTGTCATATATTTTTGTCATTTTACCCTCTCACATCAACTTCACAGTTGATTTTACCAAACACAAAATTACTATATCAATATTTCTCAGCAGCTTCTACGTAATATTTACCAAACAACATTTTTTCAAGAATTCACAGCAGCTTTCTACAGTGTTTTCACACAGCAGCTTTCTACCACCGCCACAGCATTCCCAGACTAGCCCTTAATGAATGCCGCCAGTATAGCGAAACTATCACATTACAATACCCAATTTCAAAACTTGCTGAAAATATACCCCATTTGCAATAAAACAGTCACTTTGAAACCGGTAAGTTTTTCCATCCACACACCATCATCACAAGAAGGGTAAACTTGTCAATACCCAAATAAAAAGAAAGAGAAAAAAAAAAACTAAGGTTGAAGATAATGTTCAGCGAAGGAATTTGACTCCATCTCCGTCTCTTTCTCTCACTCCATCTCTATCGCTTTCGAGTCTCTGTCGCATCTCTCGCTTCGTCCGTCCGTCCGTCCTTCCATCCCTCAATTTTCTCTCTATGCCTCTCGATCTTGCCATCCTCCTAAAGTGTTCTCTCTACTACTGCGATAAAAGACACATTTTTATCACTTCTTCTTCACTCGTTTTTCCCTCTTTGTTTTCTCTTCAAAATTATCTTTCCAGTTCTTGATTTCTTTCTCAACACAGTAGCAGCAGTAAATTGAATTGAAGACCAAGGATGGTGGTTCCTTAATGCGTATCCATCGTTTAGGGTATATCGCAAGTTGCCAAAACTTCTAATATTCCTGTGGCTCTGTTGGGTGTTCATAAATTCTTTGGTAGAATTAGAATAGGAACAACAGAATCGAAGGATTAGAGCTGCATGATAACCGATTTATCTCTCTCTCTCTCCACCCTTCAAATACCAATAATTGTTTATCCTAATTTTGCCCTATCTGTCTCTGCGGTTCAATGCCGGATTTAGTGACTCTCGGTTGGGTGGGTTGTAACAACGCTGTGGAGGAATTGGTCAGTATCTGGGTTAGGAATTGATTCGAATCTGGGTCAGTTATTGGTCCGAATCTGGGTTTGAATGGTGGCGGCAGTGGTGGTGGTGGGTTCTTGGTGGGGATTTTGGGCCATAATTGGGCTGTTATAGTTTCGATTTAGGGGGTCGTGGGTCATAGTTTCTGGGTATTTTGGTGGTGATGGTCGAGGTGCATGGGTAACAGTGGTTGAGGAAATGGCGTCTATGGGGGCTGAGATGGTTTGGGTTGTCGGAATCTGGGTTAAGCTTGCCGGATTCTGGGTTGGGTTGCGGCGGTAGTGGAGGTGGTCGTGGTGTTGTTCATAGATGTTCATAGATTAAAAGAATGGACAATTTTAGCCTTAAAGAAAAGGATATAACAGTCAAGTAACTGCTTGTTCCGTTAAGTATTGGACGGAAAAAAATTACAAGTTTCAAAGTGACTGTTTTATTGCAAATGGGGTATATTTTTAGCAAGTTTTGAAACTGGGTATTGCAATATGATAGTTTCGCTATACTGGGGGTATGCATTAAGTAATTAAGCCTTAATCTAATAATTAATCGTTCCTAAACAAGGCCATTATTAGCAACCATGTTGTTTCTTCTCTTTCACTCCATCCTAATTTTTACCATTATTCACTATGTTACATTGATCCGATGAATTAGATGGTGAAATGATGTAATTTTTTTGATAATCTTGTTATTGTATTGTAAAGTAAACGTTGCCCTATAATGCGGTGATGTTTTTTTCAAAAAGTTGAATCATTTTCCTATCAAAATTATTCGGTCGAAGTAACACAGATAAAAGTCAAAAAGTCAAAATGAAAAGAAAGAAAAGAGACAGTGGTACTGATATCATCAATTTATGTAGCACGCATTTTTAGTTTAACACTATACCACTCTGTCTCAACTCTTCCTCCCCGTCTTGACTTTCACCCCTATTTACTGGGTCACTTTGAATTGGTAATTTAGATAGCAAAATGATACAATATTTGAGTAATTTGTTCATGGTGTTGCAGGGTAAAAGTTGCTCTACGGACGACGAATATATTATTAAAAAATTGTATAATTTTGCAATGAAAATCCCCCGATTAAAGTGACCCCAGATACGAATCAAAAAGTCAGAATGGAGAGCAAGAGCTGAGCCAGAGCGGGACACAGTAGCTGGTGACACTTCTCAATGAAAAGAAAGAGTAGACAATCAACACCCGACAGGTTAGTTTATAATTAACGATACTTAAAAAGTTATTTGAAGAAGTATATTTATGACTGACTGAAGCCAACAAAGATTAGCTCAGATCCTTCAAAAAAAATATAATATTATATACCTTATCCCATGATTTTTTTCAACTAAATTTGCTGTCATCGCGTGTTTTTGTTATTTAGCTAAACCTAATGTGAGAAATCCCAGTTGAACTAACTCTATTATGGGTACCAAGTACCAAATGACTGGTGCCTTTACATAAAATATAATAAGATTAGATTGAACAAATCAAGAAGATACTAAGCTCATTTCTAATTAATTACTACTAATTAGGTCATGTTTGGTATCAGCTTCAATTATGAAAAATCAGTTGAAAATAATCAGGATAAGGAATCCAGCTTAAAATCATAATATGTTTGATATGAATTGAAATTATAGGTCACTAACTTGATTCATTTATTTTAAAGAACTCTATATTCAAAAAATTGAAGGCATGTATTTATAATTGAACTGTAATCATGCTAAAGTAAAAGATATATCAAAATGATTTTTTTAGAGATTTTCAACTACATAATTCTCAATTTTGGAGATTTTACAATTGAATAGAGATTATTTTAATATGAATTTATTAGCTTTTAATTTGTAGCCATAAAAAATAGAATTGTTGAAAAGCGAGCGATTTTAATCTATTGAATTAAAATCGGCGATACCAAACAGGTACAAAGAGGCTTATTAGAAGATGTTTGTAGGTATGTAGAGTAGAATGACTTATGTGCAATTAGTTAATAGAAGAGGGAAAGGTTGTTAGAGATTCGGTTAGGATTCCGTTAGTCTCTGTTAGCTTCATCCTCTCCTCTCTTCTATTTATGAATTCTAAGCCTCTCTCTTATGGTCTCTTATGGTCAATGAAGATCAGTGTATATCTTTCTATAAGGCTCCACTTTTCTCTCACTAGTGATTCTGTCAATAGTGATAGCAAGAATCTCCGAGTTCACACACTAGACTCGACTTCATATCCCATCATACCGATATCCACAGTGGCCTTTAGAACTAACTTACCTGATGTGAAAATTGATAAGCCCAGTCTGGTAAAGGACCCCAGGGAGAAGACGAACAGACCACTAGCCATCTGCCAAGGGCGTCTAGTATTACACGCTACAAATCGGATAATTGATTGGTTAGAATCACCGCTTTAGTGCGTCACGAGGGTGTTGTAGTTGAGGGGGTTAGATGAGGGAGTACTTCATGCTATATTTGTGTGAGTCTTACATATCGCATGCACTTCATTTGTGATCTTCGAGGGGAATCCGAGGGTGAGTGAGAGTAGGCTTGCGCACTTCGGTGTGGCGGTGTTCCATGGCATTACAACATGGACACGAGTGAGGAGAGCCGTGAGTGTGTACCATCTAATACACACAAAACTTGGGTTGGGGGAATTTAATAGGTGGATCGTGCTAGGTACCAGATCTTACTCATCATGGTGTAGGAGGTTTGGTTGGATTAGGCACGAGACATATATTCGATTGGCTACTTGAGAGGGGACAGGATTACATTCGAGTGTGGGGGTGTCGAATTTTGACTTCGGACATCGAGATTTAGCTTGCGACGACTCCATCCCCACACGTGCTTTATTGTGTTAGCGGCTTCGTTTGTTACACCGAGGATTTCATCGAGTTAGGGGGAGAGACATTTACTTGTGATTCATATGTGTTTATTTGGCTATTTATCTTCCCCTATTATTTTATTTTGGCTTGACACTTGGAAGACCACTCGAGACGTATATTGAGGAAAGTATGCAGGAATTTGAGAGATTCAAAAAAAAAAAAAAAAAAAGAAAAAAAAAGAGAGAGAAAAAAAGGAGAGTTGAATAAAGGAAGAATGAGAAGCTTTGTGGAAGAACGAGTGAAGAAGCGACTAGTTCACGAACGGGAAGTTTTGGCTTATACATCATTCATGACAATAGCCGCGCAGATCGTAATTGTACCGGGGTGTGAGGGGATCGAGGGCCGGAGATGGTGAGTTTCGGGCTTGGTTTCTATCATTGTTGTGAGGGTGTGTGAGATGTGGTAATTGTGAGAATGTGACGCCTTAGGACTCGAGTTTTATTATTATCCTATTTGTCCCTAAAGCCTCATCATTCTAAACCCGTTAGCGGATTAGGAGATCGGACCTTGAACGTGGCTTAGCCTAGCGTAGCCTCTTATTTTGTGGCACACATGAAAATGTATTGCGTTCTTGTACTTAGTAAAGCTAGGTTCTCTATACTAGCTAGGGGGATTCGTGTTGTCGAATTTGATTTCAATTCATTCCTTGTATCTAGATTTCTCATCGCTTCGTGTGAATCGGTTTAAGTTAATGGAGATTGCCCAATCTCGCAAAAGAAAAAGAAAAGTTGTTATTTCAATACTTGCATTGTTAATATTGCATTTTCATATAGGTGCATTGTGAATAATCGAGTCGTGTCGACTAGTAAAAAGGATGGTTTGTGAATTTTTCTACTCGGATTAGTATGCAATTGGTAATGGTTTTGTATGCAATGTGAGGTGAAAGTATGCAAATGGCGTAGGGAAGGTATGCAATTAGTAATTAGGTTAGTATGCAAAGTTGGATGGATTGCGGGAAAGCGAGAGAAGTGTTTACTCGAGAGAAATGGAATTGACTTGGGAGATTTGCTCGGGACGAGAAAAAGGTAGTGTGGGGGTAGTTGATAACTCCGTTTTCGGAGTTATTTTATGCCTTTTATTTCTACGTTTTGCGTGCTCAACATGGAGAATTCGTCGTCTTTTGAGTAAATTGAGCTAATATGTGATAATGTGAGTTCATATGCGTTACTTGTTAAATCCGGGCGTTTCTTTAGTTATTTGAGCTTTTATTGTGATATGATCGCGGGTTGTGTTTTCGTGTTGTGATTTGCAGGAAAACAGGGCTTGGATGATCATGCGGGAGATGGAAACGAACTTCGGAAGCAAGGAACTCAAAGGAAAGTCAAAGGAAGAAGGAAGAAAGGAGAAAGTCAAAGGAAGGAAAGGAAATTCAAAGAAAAGAAGGCTAGAACAGAGGGTATTTGTCTTCGTACGAAGACAATTTACTTAGTCAAATTTTGGTTCTGCAGAAAAGTCTTCCTAAACAAGCTCTCAGTATCTATGTAAGAAGACCTTCGTACGAAGACAATTTGTCTTCGTACGAAGACTCTTCGTGCGAAGACAAATGTCTTCGTACGAAGACTTCGCTGACTTGCAGAATTTTTGCCGGGGCTTTTTCGTAGTTTATCCAAACTTTGTAATAGGATTACGGAAACGTATTTAAGCATTCTAGGTCGACTTTTTCAGTAGTTTTGGACGTTAGGAACATCTTTTGGAGATTAAGAAGCTATTGGGAGAGCTTAGGAGCTTTGGATCATCCGTTTGGATTCTCAACTCTTCTCTTTTCTTGATTTTTATGTTTAAACTCATGAGACTTGTCGTTTTGAGTATGAATATGAGTAGCTAAACGTTATTTGCTGGAAATTCTCGTTTGGTGTAGCTAGGGTTTGATCTAAATATCATGTTTTGATTATTGTGATTCATGTTTTAGCTTAATCTCACGTGTTTATTCATTATTATGGATTATTTACGTTTGTAATCATATTATCTTTGCGAGTAGCTAACGTAGAGATAAACTTAATTAGTTTTCACGTGCTAACTCCGTGAGAATTAGTCGGTAAATTGAATAATCCACCTAGTCGAATCAATGTTTGGTAACTCGGCATCGTTAACTAGGATCGTTAAAGTAGAATTATGGTTTTAATGCATGCTTAAATCTAGAATAGACTTGGTAACTCGGTTTGTTTTGGTTTAAAGTATAGTAAACTTACTTGGTAACTCGGTACGTTTAATATTGCTTGATTGTTAGTGAAAGACACGTGGTTGTTTTACAAGTCAAAACATAAATTTAGCTCAACCTAGTGAACCTAGAGAATTCCCGGTATTTTTCCCTTATATTACAAAAACCCTAAAATTCATTCTTTATTAATCGTGAACCACTTCACTCGGTTAATTTAGAATATTGTGCTTTTATTTTAATATAATTAGATCAAAACACAACTTGCGACGTACCCACATAAGGTTTAGAATAATTATTTTAAACAAAGTCCCTCGGGTTCGATAGCCCGAATTTCCGGTTTATTACTACACACGACAGCTGTACACTTGCAGTTGGAGCGTGTCAACTCACGTTGTCACTCTCGATCGCCAATCATGCCCTATGCCTAAAAGCCTCACACTTTTTGATTTTACCAAATTTTCAGCTTCTTTTGATTGCCCTTTCTCAAATTTTGGTTTTTTAAGTTTTATTGGTTTTTTTTTTTACCTAGACTACATGCACGGTCAACTCGACTACCGACTCGATATATTAGTGGGATGACTCAACAAAAATAAACATGCAAACAAAATTATAAATAATAAAGAAAAAAATAAGGACATAACCAAAATTCCTACCTAAATGCGGCACGGGCTATGCAAAGACTCAATAACTGACTAGTAACAGGTTATAACCCACCCCCACACTAGGATGCATCGTTGTCCTCAACGATAACACGAGGACTCAACAATCCTAGCGTAAGGGCACACTCCACTACTCATCTTCTTCCTCATCCTCCTCCTCTTCATCATCCTCTTATTCCAACTCTAACTCGTCCTCACTCGGCGGAGCCGGATACTCAAATTCGTCTTCCTGAAACCACGGATCCGACGTCGGGACTGGTGGAACAAACTCCTCCACCGCCTGACCACTCGACTGAATAAACCACTGGCCCACCATCTGGATTAAGCTATCCAGCTTCGCCTGATTGTCCCTAGTATGGTCAAACTGGCGTCTTCTCTCAATTCTATCCCGAGCCATCTCCGCCTTCAAGTGGTCATAAGCAACTTGGTTGTCAAACCGAGAGGTGTTCATCTTCCTACCCTTGCCCTTTGTTTTGGCCGACTCATCAAACCTAGGCCATTTCCTATCAGTGAACCTTTTCAGGTCCATGTCTTTCCCAATTGGTATTTTTCTGGTCTTAGCCAAATGAGTCAACAAACAAGTGTGGCCGGGACCCAACTTGTTAGTCCTTGACACTCTCTCCAAGCAATTTTCCCAAATCAACCTAGGGACGTCTACCCGAACCCCAGTGTATAGACACAGAGCCAAGACAGATAGTCGGAAAGAGTAGTGGGGATTCTGTGTGATCCCCAAAAACAATTTCTCTAGCAACTCACAACACCACCTCGCCTCGGGCCAATAGTAGTTCTTGTGAGCTTTCCATTGAGGCACCTCTCCTCTCCTATCCCACGGGTCTACTACCTTTGCAAAGCAAAATGCATTAACTAGAGACCAAATACCCTCACTACAAATAGTGGCATCGTAACCACAACCCTCTCGTAAACGAGGAAACCCCATGGCCAAGCCGATAGTCTCTGGCGTGAAGACTATCCACTCGTTTCGACAATAGACGAGACGGGGGTCCTGAATCTCACCATCTCTAGCATACCTCAAATTGAGGCAAAACTCACGCGCTATGTGAGAACTGGACTTCCCTAAAAGCTTGAACCAATTGGTCAGCTTCTCACACTCAAACATGTCCTTTATTGCCTGAGGCATGTCCTCGTGCAATGGAAACTCCTTCTCCGACTGCCCATCTTTTTCAAGTAAGTGTCCCTAATAGAGTCTATATGGGCCTCAAATTTAACAAATCGATAACTATCAAAGCAAGCGGGCCCAATACTACGCTCTTTCAGGTTCACTTTAGACGATCGTCGTCCTACAATTCACGGTTTAGTCGGTGGAGGGTTATTCAAAACAGGGTATTGGGTGAAGGCGGGATTTCTAACTGAGGGTCACCCGATCCGGATGCCTCTTGAGATGTACCCTCACCCGTCTTTCGTTTCTTTCCACCACCCGCCATTGTAATTCTCAAATTCAAGTAAAAACAAGCAATTAAACCCGAGCAATGTGAAAAGAAGTGTTTGCAGAAATTAAACACGTAAGCAATTTATAGCACGTAATCCTAGGACTCTATTCAATCGTCCCCAAGCACGCTACTCAGCGCATCAAAAATAAAATCGGGTTTTACTCAATTGTGCCTATGACTCATATATTGAAATTACTAGATTAGAGAGTACCTATGTGCCCGAAGCAAGTCTTACGGGCACAAATTTGTAGAAATTCCGGCAAGAAAGACCGTTTTTGGGGTCGCCAATTTTTGTTGTTGAAATATCTAATTGAATGGTGCACCATGCTCCTTGTGATGTCCCCGTCGAGGTTGTCTTCTTGACCGAAGGCTGAATCAAGCTCCAACTTGCCCAAATTTCGAATCTATGACCGAAAACCCTAGAATTTCTTCCACTGATTTCTCCTTCTTTCTTCACTCTCACTCAAAATCCCCTACCAAACCATGATCCCCTCTGAAATGCAAACAAAACCCTAGTCTTCTTGTAGAATTTGGTGAAGTTTTGAGTTTGGAGAGAGAGAGAGAGAGTAAGGTTCGGCTATGGAGGAGAAGGGAAAAGCTTACGTGAAGAATGAGAGAGAGATGGACGGGACCAACTGGTTCATCACCTATTTTTTGCCAAAAAGTCCTTTTTCCCTCCAATTAATACCCCCTCCTTCTTCTTTCCATCCGGCAAAACTGTCAATTTGTCAGTGGTCTTCGTACGAAGACAATTCTCTTCGTACGAAGACTCTTCGTGCGAAGAGAATTTGTCTTCGTACGAAGGTCTTCCCAGACAAGTACTGCAAGTTGTTATGGGAAGACCAAATTCAGAGGCCAAAAATTTTCTAAGTACAATGTCTTCGTACGAAGACAGTTCTCTTCGTACGAAGAGAAGCATGGAGCTGCCACAAACATCCTTTTTGGTATATTTTCGCGTATCCGATCGTGCCTTTGCTTTCCGAAGGATCTCCTCGACCTCAAGACTCCCTTTTTACCCTAAAACACTCCCAAAGTCCAGGGAATATTTCATTCGTCAATTTCACGCATTCCAAGGCAAGTTTTGCATTTCCGGATGTTTTTGGCTTCGTTTTACTGAGTATCCTTTTTGGCGTAACTTTCTCATCCGGACTCCGATATGCGCGATTAACCTGTCTACAGAAAGCTCTCAACCACCCCCACACACTGTTCAATTCTATATTTAGTCTCGTCTTCAAAATATCACCTCGTAATCCGTGTCGATGTGCTAGCTTTCTCCGTTTATCAATAAAATCCTCGCGAATATCAAGACGGGGAGTCCGAAAAAATTATCTTCCCCAGGTGCGTGTGTTGAATAAGTATAGGAATGGCGTCAATCTTCAATTCCTTCATTTTGGATCCTGATACGCGTTTTAGGCTGATATTCTTCAATTTTCACTATGTTCTGCACACGCGTATCAAGACGGGGGATCCGAAATAGGCCTTTTACCTCGGAATCCTGCACATACTCATTGGAAATATCAAATCCACTCTCTCGCACCTCTCAAATAAATCAAACAGAATAACAATTACAGAAACAATATTAAAACCTAAACTACAACAATAAATAGGTTGGGTTGCCTCCCAACAAGCGCTTGTAATTTAAGGTCGACGGCCCGACCCAGTTACGTCAGTGATAATCAAATAGCAAGAATTGCATGGAGCCATTCAATGACTCCAATGAAGCTCCCATCCACATACGACTTTTCTCTCTGGCCATTTACCTTGAACCTGTTTCCATTTGCATCTTCCACCTCAAGAGATCCCCATGGATAAACTGCAGTAATTGTGTAGGGACCACTCCATCTAGAATTCAACTTTCCTGGAAATAGCTTTAGTCTGGCATTGAAGATAAGCACTCTCTGTCCTACCTTTAAGTCTCTCGGTATGGTGTGCCTGTCGTGCCACTACTTCGTCCTTTACTTATAAATTTTTGCACTCTCATATGCCATCAATTGAAATTCCTCAAGTTCAAGTAGTGCTTGTTTCCGTTGCTCACCTGAGAGCTTAGCATCCAAGTTGATATTCTCCAAGGCCCTGAACGCCTTGTGATCAAGTTCCACCAGAAGGTGACACGACTTCCCAAATACTAGATGGTAGGGAGACATGCCTAAAGGGGTCTTGTATTCGCTGAACGCCTTGTGATCAAGTTCCACCGGAAGGTGACACGACTTTCCAAATACTAGATGGTAGGGAGACATGCCTAAAGGGGTCTTGTATTCAGTCCTATATGCCCATAGACTATCATCTAAATGCAGGGACCAATCTTTGCGTCCCTGATTGACTGTCTTATCTAGAATCCCCTTTATCTCTCGGTTAGAGACTTCAGCTTGCCCATTCGACTGCGGATGATAAGCTAGTGATATCTTATGTGTCTTTACCCCTTATTTTCTCAAAACATTGGCAAAGACTTTGTTCACAAAATGCAATCCTTCATCACTGATAATGGCTCTGGGAGTCCCAAACCGCGTGAATATGTTCTTGCGCACGAATCTCTCTAGAGTAGCTCCATCATTCTTGGGACAAGCCATTTCCTCTACCCACTTGGTCACATAATCCACAGCTAACAGTATATAAAGATTTTTAAGTGAAGAGGGGAATGGCCCCATGAAATCAATGCCGCACACGTCAAAGGGCTCCACATCCAACACGAATTTTTGAGGCATCTCATTTCGGTTGGAGATATTGCCGGTTCTATGACATCGGTCACACTGCTGTACAAATAAATGAGCATCCTTATGTAAAGAAGGCCAATAAAAACCACTTTGAAGTACCTTAGCCACAGTGCGCGTTTTGCCAAAATGTCCTCCACAATTCAATTCATGGCAATGCCTAAGAATATCCAACGTATCTGGCTCAGTTATACATCTTCTCAACACATTATCAGCTCCTAACTTGAACATATAGGGGTTATCCCAAAAATAGTGTCGTGCATCTGCGAAGAACTTCTTTTCTGATGGAGGGTCCTGTCTTTGGGGACAATGTTCAGTGCCTTGAAATTTGCCAAGTCAGCAAACCAAGGCACAGCTGCTACCACTACCATAAGTTTTTCATCTGTAAAATCTTCTCTAATTGGCACATCTTCCTGTTTTTCATTTTGTAGCAGTGACAAATGGTCTTCAACAACATTCTCTAACCCCTTCTTATCTTTGATTACCACGTCAAACTCTTGCATCAATAGAACCCATCGGACCAATCTTAGCTTTGCATCCTTCTTGGTAAGAAGATACTTGAGGGCTGCATGGTCTGTGAATTCGTTGAGTGAAAGCATGGCGAATGCACACAAATGCATTTTATCAAGCCTGACTTAACTTCACTTCAAAAGGAGCGATTATAAGGAACAGAACAGAACAAAACATGTTCAACCAATAATGAATACGTCAAGTTGTAGGGTTGTGGAAAATAGTGGCTGCAAATGGTTTGATTTTCGCACCTTTCAAAATTTTCACCTGAAAACCCACAAGATATGGACGAAACTTGTCCAACGCAAAGATGATAGCCAGCATCTCTTTCTCCGAGGTGGCATAGTTAATCTGTGCATTATTAAGAGTACGACTGGCATAGTAAATGACATGAGCTACCTTGCCTTTCCGATGTCCCAATACTGCTCCCACCGCATAGTCGCTGGCATCACACATAAGCTCAAACGACAAGGTCCAGTCTGGTGTGGCTATGATGGGTGAGCTGATCAACTTTCCTTTGAGTACATCAATAGTTGCCCTACATTTTGCATCAAAGTCGAAAACTGCATCTTTTTCAAGCAAACCTGATAACGGCTTCGTAATCTTTGAAGAATCCTTGATGAACCGCCGATAAAACCCTGCATGTCCCAAGAAACTCCGTACACCTTTGAAAGATGTAGGGTAAGGAAGCTTCTCAATCACCTCAATTTTTGCCCGGTCCACCTCTAAACTCTTGCTTGAAATCTTGTGCCCCAACACTATTCCCTCGGTCACCAGGAAATGACACTTCTCCCAGTTAAGCACTAGGTTGGTGTCAATACATCTGTCAAGAACCCGAGCTAGCTGTTGTAGACATTCTTCTAACCCATCACCATAAAGTGAAGAATCATCCATAAAGACCTCAAAATTCTGCTCCATCATGTCCGGGAAGATAGACATCATACACCTCTGAAACGTGGCAGTTGCATTGCATAGCCCAAATGGCATGCGTCTAAAGGAAAAGGTCCCATAAGGACAAGTAAATTTTGTCTTCTCCTGGTTAGCTGGCTCAATTTCTATCTGATTATATCCGGAGTATCCATCCAAAAAGCAATAATGTCAACGACGCGCCAGCCTATCAAGCATCTGATCAACGAACGGGAGGTGAAAATGATCCTTCAACGTGGCATCATTGATTTTGCGGTAATCCATGCAAACTCTCCACCCACTAACAGTACGAATGGCAATCTGATGATGCCTGCTTCCAACCATTTAAGCACCTCTTTCTTCACCACCTCGTGCATGTGAGGGTTGAGGCGGCGCCGATATTGAACTACTGACTTCTTGTCTTCCATGAGCCGGATCTTGTGCTGGCAAACTGTGGGGCTGATCCCCTTTATATCTGCTATGGTCCATCCCATAGTTGCTTTTCTTTCCTGGAATACCTTGAGAAGCTGCTCGTCCTGTTCCCTGTCCAAACATGCAGACACAATTACATGCAAAGTCTCATTAAATCCCAAGTATAAATACTTTAAATGAACATGTAAAGGTTTTAATTCTAAAATAGGAGCAGTAATAAGAGAAGGAGTAAGAATCTTCCTGCTTCCCTCATTAAAGAGGTGTAGGGGTGGACGCCAGTGAGCTTCCATAGCTTGTTCCTTTTCGCTCGAGTCAAGTAGAGCAAGCTCCTCATACAGCCGCTCCAATAAGATATCTTCCTCCTCATCCGGTGTGTATGACTCCACACAAAAACACTGCACTCACCGCATACGCGGGAAATTTCATAGCTTCAAAGACATTGAATGCCACCTTCTCATCGTTAAAACACATCGTCAACTCTCCATTAGCAACATCAATGATAGTCTTCCCCGTGGAAAGGAATGGCCGTCCCAATATGAGTGGGACATCATCATCAGCATCCATGTCTAGGATCAAAAAATCTGCGGAGAAGATGAGTCCTTCGACTCTCACAAGCACATCCTCCAAAACACCCCGTGGGCGTTTGATAGTACGGTCAGCCATTTGTAAGCACATACGAGTAGGTTTTGGATCCCCTACACCAAGTTGCTCAAATACTGATGTGGGCATCAAATTTTTTCTTGCGCCAAGATCACACAACGCTCTACCATGGAACGCATCTCCCAATATAACAGGAATGATGAAACCGCCTGGATCTTTCATCTTCTTCGGCAACACTTTTTGTACTACGGCGCTACACTCCTCATTCAGGGTTACTGTTTCAAAATCATCCATGCGCCTCCTATCGGAAAGGAGTTCCTTGAGAAACTTGGCATATTTGGGCATTTGTGAAATGGCCTCTGCAAAAGGGATATTAATATGCAACATCTTGAAAATATCCTCAAATTTCTTGAGTGCTTAGCGCCATCTTGACTCTTCAACCTTTGCGAGTATGGCACACACATGCTGTAATCCTTTGGCTTTTTCTTATCCTCCGACTTCCTAATCGTGTCCTTAGATTGGGAATCACGGTAGGCACGGGAATTGCTTCATCCAACGCCTTCTTGGTTGCCTTAGTTAATTCTGCTCGCGCGTGGCTAGGATATGGAGGATCCTCAGTAGTGATTGTTGGAATTGTTCCCTAGAGGCAATCAATTTATTGTGTCAAAAATATGGATTTAAGATTCATTATGTTATCGATATGGAGATATGTTAACATGAATGAAGTCCTTAGAATATAAGTGTTATATTCTTAAATATCCCTAGTCAATTATAATGATTAATGGGACAATCATTTATAGACTATTATGGGGTTGGATTGATATGGATATATCACAATCCAACACATGGGTATGCATTAGGAATAATGGCATACTGGATGACCCACAACGAGAAGGATACTTTAGATTATGTTGAAGTCACAATCGTTTCTCGTAGTGCTAATAATATTGCAATCCTTTGACTTGAAGTCACTAGATACTCTAGTTGTAAAATATTGTTCTTTGATGTTATCAAATGTTACACCGTAAGTGGGTGACTATAAAGGTAGCTATCGGGCATGATAGGAAGCAAGGTTAGAGATTGCAGTGATGTAGAGAGGATTTGTCCCTCCCACATAATGGGAGTAAATATCCACGACAACTCGAGGGATGAGGCTTATTGAATGTCTGGCCAGACTCAGATAAATCAATATGGAGATATTGATGTTATCTGCTTGCATAAGCATATTCCTAGGTTCGAGGAACTATGGATTGGATATACGAGTGTGACTATTTATGTCTCGTGTCCAATCCGGATATGGAGACAAATGGATAGTCCAGTATGAGATATTGGGCACAAAAGGTTTGTCCGGATCACTGACTATTTCTATTAGTTGGGTGGCATAGATGTGTTGCTAGACACCGCTCCATGTTAGTAATGAGTTACTACCAACTAATTAGAAACCTATGGGGTCACACGTCAAATAGAGTTGAACTAGATTCGGGATTAATTAATATGATTCATTAAATAAGAAGGATCACTTTGCAACACCTTGCAAACTTAGTAGGACTAATTTGCAAGGAAGGGAATAATCCAAGTTCATATAGAACTAGGAGGGGCCTTTATGTAAACTAACAAGTGTTGTTGGTCTATATAAAGGAGGCTCTAGCTTACTTCCCACAACTAATGCTCATAACATAAGTGAGTGGGAGAGAAAGCAAGAGAGAGCAAGAGACAAGCCAAATGGCCGAAGCCCCTTAGCCGTCCCTTACCCACCGTCGGCCACAAGAGGAGGCCGATCCTCTTGTGTCCTTGTTGCGTGATTCGTTCTTCCCTCTTCCTCTGGTCCAAGCTAGCACTAGGAGAATGAAGAATCTAGATCTCACCTCTAGACGTGGATCAACCGTAGAGACGAGGACACTATTCTTCGTGTGATCTCCCAAATCACAAGGTACACAATTACTATGTCCTTTATCATGTTATGATGTCTCTTCCTGTGATCCTTGGTGGGCTTTGAGTAGGATTAAATTTTATTATTCCGCTGCGTTACCTACGTCAAAACCCAACAGTGGTATCAGAGCCACATGTCGTAGTGAATAACATGATTTTATGTGTTAAGATTTCAGTTTATACATCGTATTGTTAATTTTACGCGAAACTGAAGTTAATTGGCATAGTAGATGCAATAAACAAGATCTAATTTAGCATTGGATGTGTAAATTAGTGAGTTTGATCACATGAGAAGTGTGGATTTTGGATACAGATCTAGGGTTTGGGAACATACTTGAAAAAGGAGTTTTTCAAGTATGGAAACAACTAAACTTGGGTAACAAGGAAGAAGTTGTTTTGGAAACAACTAAACTTGGGCAACAAGTAGGAGGTTATTTATGGAAACAATTAAACTTGGGCATCAAGGCATAAGGGTGTTTTGGAAACAACCCAAACAAGGAAGGAATTGTTTATGGAACAATTCCTTCCTTGTTTGGGTTGTTTCCAAAACACCCTTATGCCTTGATGCCCAAGTTTAATGGAAACAATTAAACTTGGGCATCAAGGCATAAGGGTGTTTTGGAAACAACCCAAACAAGGAAGGAATTTTTTATGGAAACAATTCCATATATTGTTTATGGAAACAATTCCAAAGAGGAGGAGTGGCCCATTGGACCGCCCACCTCCTTTCTTGCTGCCCAAGACACGCGACCCTAGGGGCCGGCGCACCCTAGCGCACGGCCTAGCCATGTGGGATAGGGGCCGGCCGGCCCGGGCCTAGCGTGACGGTTCCTTGGTTGATTTTGACCATTCTTTGGTAAATCTCTTGGACCGTTTT
Source organism: Linanthus parryae (assembly GCA_023055425.1). Classification (NCBI taxonomy): domain Eukaryota; kingdom Viridiplantae; phylum Streptophyta; class Magnoliopsida; order Ericales; family Polemoniaceae; genus Linanthus; species Linanthus parryae. The sequence goes on from JALGPY010000001.1 coordinate 31,234,812, forward strand.
GACCCTAGTATGTCCAAAACAACTAAAACTGAACAAGCGCGTTAAAAATTGGTTTTAACTGTACTATGTGCTTTGTTGCATGGTGGAGGGATATGACATAGGTTGCGAATGTTTTATGTTTTTGTGGTTTGGTTTACGGCCTGCGAGCTGATCAAATTAATGTAATATTTAATTAGGTTTTACGGCCTGCGAGTCGTTTTTCTCCTCAACATGTGAGGTTTTATTTATTTATTTATTTATTCTAGATGTTAGGCTATAATTAGAAATATTTAGATGTTAGCCAAGAGCATGGAGAGGAAGACCGGAGAACCAAAGAAGCCAAAAGACGACGAGGACTCCCTACCCTAGGCGCGCAGCTATTGTGGAGCACATGGAGATGAGCTTGTCACTTTTGGGCATATAGATATTATCATTGGCCTGGCAATATCTTAGTTTAGGGGCCACATCCATGCCACATTAATTTTTTCTTTTTTTGGATGTTTATTATTTATGTCTTGTTATTTATTTTGTGTGTATGGCGATACTAGCAAAACATTAACAAGATAATAATAAACAAAGGTGGTCTTTTATTGTGGATAGCCCAATCCAAATAAGTAGATCATGTTGATGTGATCAACCAAACGAATTATGACTATTAAAATCCCTCAAATAGAATATTGCGTTTTGCCATCTCTTGCCTAAACACCCTTCATGATCCGGGTCTATTAAAATTCGGGCTTGCCAAAGCAAGGCGATTTTAATTCACCATGATGTGTTTCGGACGACACAAGCAAGTAATGTGTGTATGTTGAAGCAAGAGGTTGGACGCAACTGGGTAAGACTAAATTGGATTGATGAACTTAGAGGCATGACAATTAGGCGTTATTTAAAGGATAAAAAATAAAAGAGTTATTCACCGAATTGGACCAAGAGTTGCATGGGATGCAATTGGAAGTGTTCCTACCTAAATAACCAATTCTTGGGTGACTTGCCAAAGCAAGCTCAAGAAGAAGTGAAAAAGGGATCTTGGACCCACTAGAAAATATATATGATATTTTCGGCATTAATATGGAGGGTTATTAATCCGAGAAAAATAGTGGGAGCTATATTTGAAAATTTAAATCCTTGTTGAATATAGTTAAACGTCACAATATTTTGCATAAATCATTTTGTGTTGAATAACCATCGCATTAAACAAACAGAACGTGAATTTATGTCCATAAGATGGACGAGCTGTCTGGAATCTATTTTCTAGATTGGCATACAATTGAGAATTTTTCTCAAATAAAGGAAAAATGTTGTACATTGTAGAGCATAAAGTTCTCTTCCCACCAACTACCTAGACACACTAAAAGCCTTATGGAAGGAACATCAAAGAATGGTTCTTTGGATGTAACTTGTCTCATGTCAGCTCCCATGGACTCTGAGCTTTGGAAGCAAGATGAGAAATATGGAGGGTGTGATATGATCACACAAAGAGCGAGCTTGTCATGAAAGGCTGAAGTGTTGCTCCACTTTGCACTCTCTTGCTTATCACTCGTCATGGTCAAGATGGAATAAGTTCGGGCTTACCAAAGCAAGGCGACTTAGTTCATCGAGATATGACGCGACGACAAAAGCTAGTAATGTGTGATTGCTGAAGCACGATGTAAAGAGAAACTAAGTTACTTCAATAGGATTGAAAGCTTAGATACTGAGAGTTATCTATGAGATAGATAATGAATAAATGGTTATTCTCCCAAATGGATCGAGAATTGCATTGGATGCAATTATAGTTTTGTTTAAAGGTGATTTACTCAATATGATTGAGTATCGCTATACAAAGCACTCATAAAGGGCTAAAGGCAAAAATATGTTAATGGCTAACAGCATGGGTAAGGGCAAAAGGTTTGCACTGACCCCATGGGTATAAAGCAAACTTGTTGCTAAAACCAAGTTTCCTTAATGACCCATAGGTAGTGTAGAGGAAGAGAGACTACCCAAAGTATCTGGAAGTAGGTAATAAAGGAATTATGAATTCCCACATAGATATTTTTGTTATAAAAGTCAATGTGTCTATCTCATCATCATTAGTATATGATACTAGATGAGGATATCACATTTATAGAAGTGTGGAGGATTTCAAGAGATGAAGACAATTGGATAAGGAAGAAGTAATCCTACACGTGTGGCAATGATGCAAAGGGTTGCTGAATCAGCCGTAGGAAATCATTTCTACCTTTACGAAATTGTTCATGAATTAGACAAAAGTGATTATGAATCTGCTATGAGTAGGATCATTATCACAGTTTCTTGCTTGGACAAGAAAGCTCTCTATCATAATAAAGGACAAATGTTGTTCCAGTTATTCTGATAAGCATTATTGTAATGCAATTTTGTCTAAATGGATTGTATATCCTTGATCATTATAATATCATCTATAACATTAGTACCAAGAGGTTTGCATATAATGATATGAACTTCACTTATCTTTAGCATTATCGTTTAGGCCACATGAATAAGAAATACATATCAGGAACTCCATATAGATGGATTTATAGAACTCATTTGATTATTGAATCAAATGGGATATGTAAGACTTATTTATTAGGCAAAGATACAATCTTTTGGGAATCATACATATTGATGTATGTAGGCCGTTAAGCGCAGATACTAAAGATGGTTTTTCAGTACTTCATCATATTTACTGATGGGATCAGAGAAATATGGATTTGTGTACCTTATGAAGGCCAAATATGAATCCTTTGAATTGTTCAAAGAATTAAAGAATGAAGTAGAAACCAGTTTGGTTGAAGTATCATAGCTCTACGATTGGGTCGTGGAGGAGGATACTTAAGCCAATAGTTTGAACATCTATGGGAGTATGGGATGTGATCCCAACCCACTCTACCTAGAACACCATTATGGAATAGCATGTCTAAGAAGAGAGATCGTCTTTGTTGGACAAGGATCGATCCATGATGTGTCATACAATGCTTCTAGTTTACTTTTAGGGGCTATGTTCTAATTACAACAAATTTCGCCCTTAACCTTGTTCCATCCAAATAAATTATGAAAATCACCATATGAGATATGGACTAGTAATTGCCCTAGTAGGTCGTTCATAAAGATTTTGGGTTGTGAAGTTTATGTAAAGAGTTTACAGATAAACTTGGACCCAAGACAGATAAATGTTTGTGGGATATCCTGAAAGGGATATTATTCTTATAATCCAATCGAGAACAAATTGTTTGTTGCTCAAACCACAGTGTTTCTAGATAGAGATTGTCTCTAAATGAAATAGTGGGAGGACTGTAGAACTTGAAGGAGTTCAAGAATCACAACAGAACATTGATCCTTTTTTATGGAACATGAGCAGGATCACAAGGTGTTGTGGAGCAACCTACTCATAAAACACAGGAACCTCGTAGGCTAGGTAGGATATGTCAAGGGACTGGAGAAATAAGGATTTCTCATAACCCTTGATATATTACTCATCGATATGAGCCTACAACCTATGAGATGGCCACGTGTGGGCCATACTCTCAGAGATGGCTTGGAGCCATAAGATAGGATATGGAATCCTTGTATACCAACAAAGTATGAATTTTGGTGGAACCACCTAAAAGGGTAGGACCAATAGGGTGCAAGTGGGTCATGAGGAAACCAACATGAAAGGTAATATGATTACTATTAAGGGACAAACTGGTTTGAAAAAGGGTTTCATGTGAGTTCATAGTAGAGACTATGACGAAATCTTTCTCCAGTTGTGATGCTTAAATCCATTCGCATCTTGCTTGTAGCAATCTGTTTATAGATTGAGTTAAGCTTCTTGGAGTTGGATATTTCGAATTTATGATGCAATCAAAGGAGTTTGGGTCCATCAAAATTGAAGATGAGACTTGTGTCAACAAGAAGGTAAGTGGGAGCACAGTTATGTTTCTGGTCTTGTATGTGGAGACATACTAATCATTGGGAATAATGTCTCTACTCTGCAATCTGTTAAAGATTGGCTAGAGAAATTGAATTCCAATAATAGACTTAGGCGAGACAATCTATAAAATCTATGGAGATAGATTAAAGTAATTGTTCAGCCTGAGTCATGGTACATATATTGACAAAGGTGTTGAAATGGTTCAACATGTATAGAATATGGATTCTACCTATGCCACATGGAATTAGTCTTTAGCAGACTAATTGTACTTTAAGTTAGATTTAAAAGGACCATATGAATAAGATTCATGAGATACTCCATATTATGTACTAGGCCAGATGTGTCATATGGTATGACACAAAGATACCAATCAAATCCGGGTGAAGTGTCATTGAATAATTATCAAGATTATCCTTGAAGTACTTGAGAAGAACTTGGGATGAATTCTTAATTAATGGAGGATAAGAAGAGTTTACTGTAAGGGGTTACAGTGATGAGAACTTCTAATCTAACAAATAAGATTTCAGATTATAGTCAAGTTTTATGTTTTTCCCTAGTGGGAGGGACTGTGAGCTGGAAAGGTTCCAGGCAAGATTCAGTTGCTGATTCTAACATAGAGGAATGAGTAATTTATAGCATGAGATGCACTTACTCAAAATATTCAATCTCAATCAAATTGTTGATAAAGTAGATGTGAATGTTTGCAAAGCACCAGCACATGTCTCGCCTACTACGCCCCTACGCAGTGTAAGCGTGAAAGGCCGCGCTAGATCAATAGGCATATAATGCAGGAGATTAACTCTAGTGCAAGTCGGAGACTGTTGGAATTGTTCCCTAGAGGCAATCAATTAATTGTGGCAAATATATGGATTTACGATTCATTATGTTATCGATATGGAGATGTTAACATGAATGAAGTCCTTAGAATATAAGTTTTATATTCTTAAATATCCCTAGTCAATTATAATGATTAATGGGACAATCATCTATAGACTAGTATGGGGTTGGATTCATATGGAGATATCACGATCCAACACATGGGTATGCATTAGGAATAATGGCATACTGGATGAACCACACCGAGAAGGATACATTAGATTATGTTGAAGTCACAATCGCTTCTCGTAGTGCTAATAATATTGCAATCCTTTGACATGAAGTCACTTGATACTCTAGTTGTGAAATATTGTGCTTTGATGTTATCAAACGTTACACCGTAACTGGGTGACTATAAAGATAGCTATCGGGCATGATAGGAATCAAGCTTAGAGATTGTAGTGATGTAGAGAGGATTTGTCCCTCCCACATAATGGGAGTAAATATCCACGACCACTCGAGGGATGAGGCTTATTGAATGTCTGGCAAGACTCAGATAAATCAATATGGAGATATTTATGTTATCTGCTTGCATAAGCATATTCCGAGGATCGAGGAACTATGGATTGGATATACGAGTGTGACTATATATGTCGCGTGTCCAATCCGGATATGGAGACAAAGGGATAGTGCAGTATGAGATATTGGGCAGAACAGGTTTGTCGGGATCACTAACAATTTCTATTAGTTGGGTGGCACAGATGTGTTGCTAGACACCGCTCCATGTTAGTAATGAGTTACTACCAACTAATTTAAAACCTATGGGGTCACACGTTAAATAGAGTTGAACTAGATTTGGGATTAATTAATATGATTAATTAAATAAGAAGGAGCACTTTGCAACACCTTGCAAACTTAGTAGGACTAGTTTGCAAGGAAGGGACTAATCCAAGTTCATATAGAACTAGGAGGGGCCTTTATGTATACTAACAAGTGTTTTTGGTCTATATAAAGGAGGCTCTAGCTTCCTTCTCACAACTAATACTCATAACGTAAGTGAGTGGGAGAGAAAGCAAGAGAGATCAAGAGACAAGTCAAAGGGCCGAAGCCCCTTAGCGTCCCTTACCCACCGTCGGCCACAAGAGGAGGCCCATCCTCTTGTGTCCTTGTTGCGTGATTCGTTCTTCCCTCTTCCTCCGGTACAAGCTAGCACTGGGAGAAGGAAGAATCTAGATCTCACCTCTACACGTGGATCAACCGTAGAGACGAGGACACTATTCTTCGTGTGATCTCCCAAATCACAAGGTACACAATTACTATGTCCTTTATCATGTTATGATGTCTCTTCCTGTGATCCTAGGTGGGATTTGAGTAGCATTAAATTTTTTTATTCCGCTGCGTTACCTACGTCAAAACCCAAAAGTGATGCCACTGCGAGTTGTGATTGCATTCAACTTCCTATTAGGCGTGATGGTTTTTGGTGGAAGTATGCCCGGTGGAAGTTTGATATTCTGATTGACAATCTTCCCAATCTGAGTCTCGTGTCTCTTCACTGTGGCTTGTATTGAGACAATCGTGCTCTCCATCCTGTCTTGATTAGCTAGTAGCTTTCTCAATAAAGCATTTGTCTCTTGCTCTTTTTTTTGTGGAGCCTGCTGTAGTGGAACTTGCCTTTGCGCTTGGTATGGAACATTTGGTCTCTCACTGGGTGCATATAATCCAATGTTTGGATTGGCATAGCTGAAGTTGGGGTGATTGCGGTTGTTGGGATGATATGTGTTGGGCCATTGCTGCTGTCTCATAAAATTCACCTCTTCAACACTATTATCGTACCCCTGGCTGTCATCTGCTAGTAATTCACCCATGGGCTTCTGTGATGGAGGTTGCATGCCATGAAATGGTGAGGTCATTGATTCCAGATTTTGTTCCATAGATTCAATCTTGTTTACTAAGGCTGCATCCCCCGGTTTGGAGTACCTACGCATTTTAGCTCGTGTAGTCTCTCTCTTTGACACGTTGTTTAGCAGATCTTGTGCTCGCTGCGCCCCAAGCCCCATAAAATTACCTCCTGCTAGCATATCCAACTGGTCAGCTGTCTATTTGTCTAATGTAGTGTAAAAGTAGTTGAAGAGCTTGTGCCATGGTTCCCCATGATTCGGACATCTACGGAGAATTTGGCTGAACTTCCTCCAAACATCTCCCAATGAGCTGTTTTCTTCCTGAGTAAAATTTGCAATTTCAGCCATCTGCAAAGCGACTCTGGATGGTGGCAAATACTTCCTCAGGAACTCATGACAACAATCTGTCCATGTCACTATTCTCCCTGCTGGCAGTTCCATAAAGCCACTTTTTAGCTTTTTCAGACAATGAGAAGGGAAACAGTAAGAGTTTAACTGTTTCGTCATGAACTCTTTGATCGTGCAAGGTAGAGGTAATCTGCTCAAATACAAGTAGATGGTGGTTGGGATCATCTCCTGGAGCCCTGTTGAACGCGCACTCATCACGAACCATATTGATCATATGTTGGCGCAACTCGAAGTGTTGGGCATTAATCTGCGGCCTGACAATGGTAGGTTGGTAACATGCTGGAGTAGTCCTGAAATAATCCACCATGGCGCGTTCTTCAATCTCGGCATTGTTAACCTGTGCCACCACATCCTGTGCATTATTCCCCCCACTATTATTGTTTCCCCCATTGTTGTTATTACCTCCATCGTTCCTCACTTGTACCCCCACACCAAGACGTGGTTGTGGATTTGGAGGGTTCAAAAAGCGTGCCATAGCAGCTTGCACCTCGGTCAACTGAGCTCTGAGCTCCTCATCTTCCCTTGCTCTATTTGCAGCATCTTCCACAGCTGCAACTCTAGCTGCTTCCGCATCTTGCATACCCTTGCGGATCCTCTCAAACTCAGCTCTAGTTTCAGCATCCATGGTAACTGAGCTTGAATTCCTCTTGTCTCTACGCTGTGCTCGTAACAGGGATTCCGGGTCTTCAAGTGTATGATGAAAAGGCTCGTCTCTAGAACGGGACATGCACCGTACAAGCTAACCTGAAATCACAGATCACGCAAAACGTAGGTGAGTAATAGATATAAACAAAAAATTAAAATCCCTAAGGCTAGGAATTATAACTAATTTAGCCGAAGTCCCCGGCAACGGCGCCAAAAACATGATACGTTCCAACCACAAGTGTATGGTTGTCGCGTGTAGTAATAATCCGGAAATCCGGGTTGTCGAACCCAAGGGACTTTGTTAAACTAGTTATTATCTTAAACCTTATGTGGGCACCAAGGGACTTTGTTAAACTAGTTATTATCTTAAACCTTATGTGGGCAAGTCGCAAAGTTGTGTGTTGTTCTAACTCTACTAAAAATAAAAATGACAAGATTCTCAATTAATCGAGTGGAATAGTTCACGATGAACAAAAAGTGATTTATGACTTTTCTAATAAGAGGAAAAATACCGGGAATTCTCAAGGTTCACTAGGATGATATAAACTTATTCTTTGATTCGTGAAACAACAACATGTCTTTTATTATTAATCGAGCAATGTAAAATTTACCGAGTTACCAAGCAAATTCTATGCTTAAAACCAAAATTTACCAAGTTACCAAGTATATTTTACTTTTAAGCATGCATTAACAATCACAATTCTACTCAAACAATCCTAGTTAACAATACCGAGTTACCAAATATTGATTCGACTAGGTGAATTATTCAATTTACCGACTAACTTTCACGAAGTTAACACGTGAATGTCAACTAAGATTACTCCTAGGTTAGCTACGCGCAAGAATAATAGAATCAAAACCATAAACAATCCATAATAATGAAAGAACACGATTGATTAAGTTGAAAACTTGAATCACAATCTCAAAACATCACGTTTATATCAAACCCTAGCTACACCAAACGAGAATTCCCAGCAAAAAGGGTCTAGCTACTACGATTCATACTCAAAACAACGAGTTTCGTGTATCTCATAGGCAAAAACTAAGAAAGAGAAAGAGTTGAGAATCCAAACGAGTGATCCAAAGCTCCCAAACTCCTAAAATGACTTCTTGCTCTCCAAAAGATGACTCTAACGTGATGAACTACTGAAATCTTCGACCTAAAACACTTAAATACGTTTCCATAACAATATTACAAAGTTTGGATAAACTACGCAAAAGCCCCAAAACAATCTGCGTTTTTCTACGATGTCTTCGTACGACGACTTTTCTCTTCGTACGAAGAGTCTTCGTGCGAAGGCAATTCCTCTTCGTACGAAGGCCTTCCTATGTAAGACTGCAAGCATGTTTAGGAAGCGATCTTCAGACTTCAAAATTTTGGCTAAGTATATTCTCTTCGTACGAAGACATTTGTCTTCGTATGAAGAGTCTTTTTTCTGCACACTTCTTCCTTTGACTTTTTCTTCAAGTTCCTTGCTTCCGAAGCTCGTTTCCATCTCTCGCATGATCCTCCAAACCCTGTTTTCCTGCGAATCACAACACGGAAACACAACCCGCGATCATATCACAATAAAAGCTCAAAATATCCATAGAAACGCCCGAATTTAACAAATAAATTTCATGAACTCACATTCTCACATTTTAGCATAATTTACTCAAAAGACGACAAATTCTCCATGTTGAGCACGCAAAACGTAGAAATATAAGGCATAAAATAACTCCGAAAACAGAGTTATCATCAGCGTATATGCAACTACCCCGAGTACTAAAATGTTACACTAAATGCGAACAAAAATTAGTTCTCGCATCTCGCTCTCTCTACACAGACGATGCAGCATTTGAGGTATTCACTATGCTTGAATGGCGCACAAGCCAATCTCACCTTGGAATATATCCAATGCGACAATTGAATCCGTCTGATAGGCATCTAGCTCAGATCAAGAATATGTCTCATCTTTGCTCACCATCTAGGGTATCACAAAGCGATCGCTCGTGTGAAGGAGTCGATCTCGTGTCCGCGTGACATGCTCTATGCTAGTACATAAAATGCAAAATATTATGGATGCACCAAAACAACACACAAAATAATCAAAACAAATCCTATTAAAAACCAAACGATAATGTCTCGCATGTTCATAATCATTGGCAAGTCATTGAATACCGAGTCCCGTATCTCTAAAATGATCCACAAAGAGGACTCTCATAAGTGGTTCAAGAATGGGATATGCCAGCAATTTGGCCCGTAGTCGATATACTCCAAGATTACTCATCAGGTAGCAACTTCATCCCTGGTGAAAGTGTACCCTTTCCTATGTGTTCAGTTTTACCGCCGTGCTATAGTCGTCATGCTAGCACGACACATGGAAACAGGTTCGTTGATAACTCCTAGGCCGACGAACACCTTTTTAGCCAAACACATTTCTGCGTGATGGCAGAACATGCAACATATTTTACTTCCATGTTCGAAAGAGCAGACTTATACGATCGTGCAATACCTTATATTGTTGTTCCATGTGACAAGCATATCATAAAACATGGACGATATCCTGAGGTAGATATCCTTGTTTTGAGGTCCCCACCCTAGTCAGCATGCATAGCTAACTAGTCGAAGAATCTAGCTTCGATAGCATAGCACGTGATCCATCGTTTCATTAGATTTATCCGAGTATCCTCGTGACTGAAATCTAGTGTCCTAATTTGGGATTTCCTTAAATCCAGTCCTCCAATTGCATATCGTCTGTTAGGTCTGAATACACATCATAGCGTACTTGAGACTCCCAATACTTCTGCATTGGGTACTCTAGTCATCTGGTCATTCTCATATGGTGTCTTTTAGTGCACATATTTAGGCCCGTAAAGTATTACAGCGATCTTTAGGAGTTTCTTGTGGTTTTTGGGTCCAAAATATGGAATCGTTCAAGCATCTTCTTTGATGTACGCTTCTAGTGACAACCCAAGAGGTCTCTATGAACGAATGAGGATGCATGTCACCCTACCATTATCCTTCATTGCAAATCGAGAGGATGAACACCCCTTGGTGGATACAAAAATTTCCTTAAGCTCCACTCGCCAATAGTGTGTCATCGATGTTAAGTGACACGGTCATCAACTCTCTCCAAGTGAGAATGATATGCAGCAATTTTCACCCGTTATCGTAAATGTATAATAAACGATCCCCTGATGAAATACCAATGTCTCGAGCTAATTAAGACCATACATGGACTTAATTATCTTGCACACGTTTGTGCATTTGATCTCACGTCTCTAAATCCTGTGGTTGAGTCATAGATCACCACTCACATTTCTCCATCGAGAAATGCAATCGTCACATTTATCGAGAATAGATCTCTAATTCCATTATCACAACAATTGTAGATATCAAGCAAATCAACGTAATCCTCACCACCCAATCCATTTGATGAGGATACCCCATTGATCCAACGCAATTCTCGCTACCCGACTATTAGGAGAGTATCTCGTCGGGTCGACGCAATTCTCACTACCCGACTATTGGAAGAATATCTCGCCGAAGTCCACTCTCTTTTACTGAGTTTATCATTTTTTCTCTTATGTGCATGTCTTACACCTTTCTATGCTTTTGTCTGCATCCCTGCTTGACCCTAAAAACCCGACAATTTCTAATAGTCTTGCATCCATCCAGAAAGTCAACCTAGTCGTAGACTTGGTTGGCCCTTATAGACTCTAACTCTTTCTGTAAAGCTTCATTATATTCTTCACAATCAGGGGACGATAACGTCTAGGATTCTATCCTATCATCATGCAAGATGACCCTAAAGGTTTCCATTTCGATCTAAAATAGTCGATGGGGGTATGCTCCTTCGAGTAATTCCTTTGCATAGGAGAATCATCAGCGCTCTTATCCCTATGAATGAGCACCTCGCTTGGTAAGTCACTCCCATTGTCCGAAGGATCCGGAGGAAATATTCCCTCATAATCAACTAAGGAATGGGTGTATTTCAGTGATTCCTACATTCTCGTAGAGATCTACATCTTCACAAACCTTTCCCTGAACATTGGACATATCCTTTAAGGAATCCGACGTCTTGTGAATTCATTTACGTTACACTACATATCGATTGTTGCGTTATAAATATGCAACCCCCTAGGATGCTCTAAATAGAGGATGAAGATCTGCTTCGTCCATATAAGGAAAAACTTCCAATCCTTATGGAAAATTGGTTCACACATAATGCTGCCCATCCTATGGCTTAATGTGACCTAGCTTGGGTCTCCTTTAGTCCATATGTCGGAGGGTATAGTAGCTACAAACTTGGTGGGCTCTAGGTTGAGTATGTAGACAGTTGTCAACAAAACGTCTTCTCAAAATTGAGAACATGCATTCTGCACGTGCTATCATACACCAAACCATCTCTCTCAGTATCCTATTCCGCCTATTCGCTACAGCCCCTCCTGCGAAGTGTGGGGAATGACCAACTGTCTTACTAATTATTTCTATCACATAGCTCTTGTTCAGATAGATACTCTCACTCTCATTCTTTCTAAATATAAATTCTCTTGTCCAGATGGATCTATACCCATCGTAGATACCGTTTTGAAGCACTCTAGTGCCTCAGGGTTATGTGACATCAAGTACACATAGTTGAGACGCGTATAGTCACCTATGAATGTGATCGAATAGTAAGCATCATGTCTTAGTTGTAACATTCAATGGAACACAAAACGTAATGAATAAGATGTAAAGACTCGATAGTCCTTACTGCTTTACTAAATGGTTTGCATTTCGCCTATCTTGTAAGAATCACACACATGTAAGGGTACCTTGGACACCGTTCTAATCAAGCATGCGCTAGCTAGCCTGAACATCCTTTCCTTTCATATGTGTCTCAATCTAACGCGCCATCCATAAGAATTTTAGTCACTACTCTAGAGGTGATATTCAAGGATTATGAGGTGATATTTCATTCTAGAATTTCAGAACGCATAAACGAACATGATATAACCAGATCCAAATCTAAATTGTGACCAAGACAACTTTGGTGGCTATTCGCTCAAAGATAAGCCTATAGGCCCGAATCTAGAAGCTTAGAAACAAAATGATGTTCTTGCATGCTTGATATGCATATGGAACATCATGAAGAACAAGTTTCTTTCTAGACTGAAACTTTAGCAGATACGGTCTAAGACTTAGCACATCAAAGAAAGTATTTTTCCCCATGTACACCATTCTACTGCCAGCTGGTACCTGCCTATAAACCGTGCATGCGTCCCGATCACACTCTAGGTGGTCGGTTGCCCCTGAGTCTTCAACTCTCAAATGAGGAGAATAAGCAGTGAAAGCTTGACTAGTAACAAAAGAGCATAGTTTTGATTATGGAATACTTTAAGATTAGTGAAATCACGAGCAAAGTCTCCATTCTTTTGAAAGTTTTGACACATGACCTTTGCATGTAACTGACCCTTCAATTCCTCTTGCCTCCTTTGAGTTCGCCAGTCTTGGGCTATTGGTATTAGACCGCTACTTCCCCTAGTAATCCTTATCCTTTCTCTTCCCTTTGCCTCACGAATTAATATTGGGCTAGGGAATGCATTTTCCATTGATACTTCACGAACAGTCTTAGCAATCTCTAATTACTTAGACCTCAGAAGTATGCTAGACTAGTATTCTTTAGAAAACTCTGGTTGATTAGATCCAGGAACCAAGTGATGGTTGATCTTATCAAAATATCTTGACATTCATAAAGTGTTTCATATAAGTTTTCATGGCACCCCATGAAACGTTGAAGAGATCGCAACAACTATATGTGTTGCTAATCATTTGTGCCTGACAGCCTTTAACTTTCCGATCATAATGGCATGGGTCTCAGACACTTTCATCGAGTTCTCATCATTGTGACATGACTCACAACTCATAGTTAAGGTGGGATTTATGAGTTATTACTCACAATTAAGGCACACAAATAGCTGAAGTAAATCCAAGATTTTTCCTGACCGACTCCTACAATCCTTGAATTTGGGGGTGGTCCTGAACTTGCTGATGATGTAATTTCCTTACCCCGGCACAGCACGCTCTACGAAACTATCTTGTCTGCTTCCTCCCACTATAGATGAGCCTACATGCAATATCTACCTACTTTTGTTAAAACTAACCATCACAGGTTCGATCATTTGTAGGTGGTTTGACAACGAATGCCCATTGAATGGTACATAGTACGAGGATATGTCACGTCGTTGTTGACACCATATAGCCCTCACAGTTTTTATTTTGACACGATTGATTGAGACATTACTAGGAAATTAATACTAGCATTTAACTTAACTCCAAAACATGAGACATCGATTAAAACTTAATAGTGTCACATAAGGACTCCACTAAACCTAGCGTATATCCTAAGAATCAAATCACGTCACCTATAATTCCACGTTAATTTTAATCATGTCTACTGATGTGAGCTCTTTTGCTGTAGTTCCTGTAGCATGCGAGTTTGGAAAGTTTTGCAAATATATCCAATCACAAACAGTTAAGAAAAATAAAACAATCATACACAAGCATAAACACACATATGCATGGATGTGGCCCCTAAGGTGTGAATTATCATCAATGAGAATACGTCTTGTGCAAATCGTGAATTCAACTCCTTGCATCCTCGTCTCTACAGAACACTTGTCTTGAAGTATTTCAATTCACCTCTTTGCTCCATGCAGCATGCTCCATGTTTCTTTGTTTGGCCATCTCTTTGAAGCTTCTTTCTTCAATATTCACTAATTATCTTATTTTTAATAAGAAGAACCTCTCTGGAGGCGAGTGATTGAGAAGAGAAGACAATAGAGTATGTCGAGAGGCACGACATGCATTATCAAATAACTTTAAATAATCAAATTTTGCTACAAACCTCCAGTAGTCACACCACCTATGATATATATTAGGGAAAAATTGTCTTAGTCTCCAGAAAAAATGTGAACGGAAAACAGTGTGTTAAAAGTCGTCTAATTGCCTCGAGAAGTGTGCTAACTAATTAAGTAATCAAAAATCAATAAAAGTTTTAAATTTTCCAAAAATTATAAAAAAAAAATAGGAAAGTCAATTCGGAGTACTCAGAAAAAAGTTGGACGAAAAATGGGGGCAGAAAGAGGGCGCACATGCCGACACGCCCCACCGCGCGTGGGCGCTTCTGCCTCTGTCACGCCGCATCTCTGACCAGGAGCCACGTCAGCAGCTGACTCGGACGATACATGTTGGTCCAACCAGCAACAGGTGAACTGCCATGTCACGTCAGCAAGCCACACCATCATCCACGTCGGTGCCAAGTTATCAAACAGATAACGTGTTACGCCCTGTAAGATACGCGTACATTAATTGAACAAAAAACGTATTTTCATGTAAGATTTGGGTTCGAGTTACGAGGCACAAAATACAAGCCTTAGGGCTCTAATACCAATGAAGGGAAAACTGATCCAAAACATGTAGATCTAAGCGCAGAAATAATAGTGGAAGATTCCAGTGTTTACCTCTTTTCCTGATGAATAGCACCGGATGATTATCCAGTTTTTGTGCTTGTATTTATGTTCCTTGCGCTCCCAACTGTCTAGTGCGAACCTCAAGGGCTAACACTGTGATCCATGCCACGTTCTGCCTTTGGATGAATGTGAGAGATAAACTAAGGTTCCTACGAACTGTGTATAAATTAATTTATTCCTACATACTGATGTCATGGGAAACTATCTTTATTTATAGACAAACTTATAGCTTATTGCAGAGTACCCCCCTTGGGGTTTGTGTCAGATTACAAAGCACCCCACCGGGTGTTCTACACATATATAATTTACTAACAAGATTAATTACTCATAATCCATATCATTGGTTTGGTTTACCAGCTTAAGCACATCACGTTATTCATTTTCCATTAACATAATATTAATTTTTTTACCGTTTTTATCCTTCTATGTGTATTTATCTTTCGGGATCTAAAGTATAAGAGGTTGGAAGGTAAGAATAGTCGTGCAAGTGATCATGGACTAGAAACAATTACTTGGGAAAACACTATCAAGAATTTCAGATATTGAACTTCCTTTTTCGTACACATTTATGAATATGTTGCTTCAATTACAAGTGAAGGTTGTGGCTAAATTGAGGTAGTGATTAGTTGATTGGCGTTTGCTGCCTCTAGAAGGATAAATCCGTAAGGAAAAAATATGTCCTACGATTATAAATTGGCCCATATTTAGGCACATAATATATTAAAATGAGGACTTTCGTCATAAATTTGATAAAAAAAACTTTAGGGGGATTCAATTTTCTTTTTGAGGAGTGGGGTAATGATAGCACCTTTTAGGAGCTATATATTATTGTCATTTTCTACATTATCACGAGATATTTGAGTTTAATTGTAGAGAATATGAGTCGTTTTGTCACTTGTTGCTTCCTATGCGCTTTATTGTTAGTCCGGTCGTTTCTATGTATATTTCGTTGTTATTTGGAAAATATAATCGCTTGGTATGTTTGTACATGTTGTCTTGGCAGGAACGGATGCTAATCGGCTGATAAGAGGTATGGAACGAACTTCGGAAACAACGGGAGCTCAAGTGGAATCAAGGAAAGCAAAGTTAGAGGAGCAAGGATGACCACTTTGCACTAATCTGAAGATATTTTGAGTTATACAATGAATTTAGGAGTCAGAGCAGTGTCAAATGAAAGTAGATTTAAAGAGATTTCCAACGATAGGTCTTGGAGCTTAATCGGAGTCCGGAGAAGAGAGTAATGACTCGCGCAAGATCAGCTTACAATTCTGGCCGAGAATTAAAAACTGGAGGGGCTGAAATGCAATTTCAGCCAAGTTACATTAAAATTCGCCCCAGCTGGTAAAAAAAGAAGAATCGAGGACCTGGAGACATACACGCACGACGGGGGAAAGAGAGAGGGCGGAAGGGAGCTCTCTGAAGAGGCGATTCACGCATCTCTTCAAGGATTTCATTGTTTGATTCTTCTTCTTCATCTCTTGTACTATTTTTCATGGAGATTATGATGTTAACACGATATTTCATGTCTAAATGAATTCATAGCTAGATGATTATGGAGAACTAGGGTTTTACTTGGTTGATTGATGGATTCATATATTTGCTTCACGCTTAATGCTCTATTTCACTTTTGATTCTCATCATTCTTCTACTCGAGTTCTTAATTCTTAGCATGTGAGGCTTGATCACCCATAGCATGTTAGTTATCTAGGAGAGTGTATGAAAGTAACTCAACCCTAGGTTCGTGAAGAGTAGGAAGACAGTCATAATATTCTTGAGACTGAAAGGTAAGAGAATGAGAGTGATCACTTGAACATTGGTTTCAGTTGAAATTGCTAGAATTGTAAAGTGGAAAGATTGAAAGGTCTTGTAGATACCTTTAGCATGTCAAATAGATTAATGCGTTAGGCAGAAAGGATTTGTTGTTATCACATTACACTGTGATACATGAGTGAAAGATGTGTGTTGCGGGTATAGTCTGATATGTTAGAAGAAAAGTGAAGTGTTGTGGATAGAATCCGGAAATAAACTAAGAAACCTAGGGACCCTAAATCATCTAGTTTCTCCATACTCTTAGTACTTTTATTTAGTTAATTTGCAATTCTTATTTTTGTAGAGCCACTTGGTTGAGGGTGGGAACTTATAAACATTCAATCGCTTTTTACCGGTTACTTTGTACCCAGAGATTAAGTAACAATTGGCTAATAGTAGTTCAACTCCCTGTGGGTTTGACAACTCGGAGTCCTAAAGACGCCACTTTACTACTTGACCGTACACTTGCACAGTACGCGTAATATAGACGCGTCAAGTTTTTGGCGCCGTTTCCGAGGAGTTAACGGTACTATTAGTGAGATTGGTAATAAACTTAGGATACATTTTACTTTCAGTTATTTTTAATATTTCTGTTAGTTGCTGTGATCTTGTCCTTTGCTGTTGGTCTTAGTGAACAGGTGTGCAGGATGAGTGAAAGCAGCAAGGAATCATAGAGTATGCAAATGTCTCTTGACGAGATTACAGGGAAGATGGCAGAACTGTTTGCACAATTTGAAGTCCATAAGAACCAGTCAACCTACAATCATTCAGGAAAAGCTCTTGTCATAGGTTTTCAGGCTTCAAGAACTGGAGTCAGACCAGCTATCAGGGTACCAAACATTCAGGCTAATAGCTTCCATCTCAAGGGAACCACCATACAAGCAGCTCTGCGTTTGTTTCATTTTAGGAGAGCCAGTGACGAAGATCCAAATCAGTTCATAGGGAAGTTCGATGAATTCTGCAGATCGGTGAAGTATAAGGACGTCAGTTGTGATGTGTTCAAACTGTTGCTCTTCCCATTTTGTTTGAATGGCGCAGCTTTTGCTTGGCTGAATAATCGAGAATCGAATTCCATCACCTCTTGGAATTAGTGTGTTGAATAATTCTTGTAGAAAATCTATCCTGTCCACCGTGTGATTGAGTTGCAAGTTGATATTCTGAGTTTCAAGCAGCAGTATGATGAAACTTTGGTTGAGGCATGGGAAAAAATTGTAAGTATGCTCAGAAAATGCCTGAATCATGATTTTGAAGACTACAAAACTTTTCAGGTCTTCTACCTCGGTCTAGGGCATGAAGACCAAGAACGTGTAGACAGCGAAGCTGGAGGAAGTTTCTTCTTTAAGGTTGAAAAAGAGGGTGCATATAAGTTGATGAAGCAGATTGCTAAACAAGAATCTCAGCTAGGAGAATGCAAGAAGCTGTCCAAGCTCTCTGAGTCAGAAGTCAAAGCAGTCCTAGCAAAAATTCATCATGAGGAAGCAGCACAACAGACAAGGAAAGACAGTGACATGGATGAGCTTAAGAGTATGATGCTTCAGATGGGCAGAAATGTTAACCAAATCACCGAGCAGATGACTTATCTAGCCGCAGATTTGCAGTTTACCAAGAACGCACTGCAAAATGTGGAACAGTAAGTGGGTCAGATTGTGAGTCAGCTATCCACACCAGCTCCATTGGGAGCCAATATCACTTACGTGGAGGGATCTCAGCCCATTGAATCCATTACTACCAGAAGTGGGAAGGCTTTAGTCGACCCATCGTACCCTACATATGCTCGAGCCACAGCCTCAAAGGCTAAGGAGCATGAGGTATTTGATGATGAGGTAGTAAGAACTCAACCCAAGCGGGTAGAGGATGATGTCGAGCCAGAAAAAGA
This sequence comes from Linanthus parryae, assembly GCA_023055425.1. Taxonomy (NCBI): domain Eukaryota; kingdom Viridiplantae; phylum Streptophyta; class Magnoliopsida; order Ericales; family Polemoniaceae; genus Linanthus; species Linanthus parryae. Next base: position 31,253,653 of record JALGPY010000001.1, read on the forward strand.
ATAGGTACATACTGAGTTTGTTCCTATATCTCCTACACTCCCTTATCCTTTGTGGACCAGGAATAAGAGTGATGTCAAAGAGTTCCATAAGTTTCTTGAGGTGTTCAAGAAGCTTGAGATCAACCTACCGTTTGCTGAAGCTTTATAGAATATGCCAATTTATGCCAAGTTCCTGAAATATATATTGGTAGGGAGAAGGCGAGTGGATGAATGTGAGCAGATTTGTTTGACAGTTGAAGCATCAGAGTGTGTATTGCAGGGTTTTCCAAAGAAGTTCAAAGACCCAGGTAGTTTTGTGATTCCAGTAACCTTGGGCGCCTCCATAACGGTTTCTGCACTATGTGATCGTGGGGTAAGCATCAACTTGGTGCCATTGTCTATATTCAAGAAGCTAGGTGTTGGGGATCCTAAGGGTACTCGCGTGATGTTTGAAATGGTGGATAGATCCATTCGCAAGGCATATGGGGTGATTGAGGATATATTGGTCAAAGTGTGATCGCTCATATTTCCAGCTGATTTTGTCATTCTCGACATGGAAGTTGGTGATGTACCATTGATTCTTGAAATCCCCTTTTTAGCATTAGGAGAAGCAATCATTCATGTGAAAAGTGGGCGCCTCTCCATGCAAATAAACGAAAACAAGGTTGCGTTTCATGTGTTTAAGGCAATGCAGATGCCTTCCTATCATGACCTTGAAGACTGCTATGGGGTAGAAGTTTATGAGGGAGATGTTGTGAAAGAAGAAGTTGATCTTATGTGCGAAGAAATAGCCAGCATGAACAAAGGAGAAGGGGATCCTCATCCCAATGAAGTGCACTTTGCTTATAGTTGGATAAAGCTAGAGTTAGGCGAACATGAAACAACTATGATTGCTTCACTCAAATCACCACTTGTGATTGAGTTGAAGCCATTACCATCGCACCTCAGGTATTTTTTCTTGGATTAAATGACACATTGCCCGTAATTGTTTCTTCTGCTTTGTCTCATGAACAGGAGGAGCAGCATTTGGGAGTGTTGAGGAAATACAAGGCTGCTATTGGATGGACAATCACAGACATCAAGGGGATCATCCCCGCATACTGTCAGCACAAAATTCGGATTGAGGAAGGAAAGAAGCCAATAATACAGCCTCACATAATACTCAACCCGAACATGAGGGAGGTGGTCAAGAAAGAAGTGATGAAGTGGTTGGAAGCTGGAATCATTTTTCCTATTGCTGATAGCACTTGGACTAGCCCAGTTCAATGTGTACCCAAGAAAGGATGGATGACTGTGGTGGAGAATGATAACCATGAACAGATTGCTCAGAGGAAAGTTACTTGATGGCGAGTTTGCATGGATTATCGGAAGCTTAATGAAGCCACACTCAAGGATCATTTTCCACTTCCCTTCATTGATCATATGCTCGACATGCTTTCCCACCATGAGTATTACTGCTCGACATGCTTTCCTATTGCTGATAGCACTTGGACTAGCCCAGTTCAATGTGTACCCAAGAAAGGATGGATGACTGTGGTGGAGAATGATAACCATGAACAGATTGCTCAGAGGAAAGTTACTTGATGGCGAGTTTGCATGGATTATCGGAAGCTTAATGAAGCCACACTCAAGGATCATTTTCCACTTCCCTTCATTGATCAGATGCTCGACATGCTTTCCCACCATGAGTATTACTGCTTCCTGGATGGGTATTCTCGATACAATCAGATAGCCATTGCTCAAGAGGATCAAGAGAAGACTACCTTCACATGTCTGTATGGGACTTTTGCGTTCCGCCGCATGCCTTTTGGATTGTGTAACGCACCGGCTACGTTTTAGCGGTGTATGATGGCTATCTTCTCATACATGATAGAGAATAATCTCGAGGTGTTCATGGATGATTTTTCTTTGTTTCGTGACAGTTTTGAGGAGTGTCTGCATCACTTGGCCGTGTTCTTAGCCATTGCATAGACACTAATCTCGTGCTGAATTGAGAGAAATGTCACTTCATGGTTACGGAGGAGATTTTTCTAGAGCACAAGATCTAAATCAAGGGATTGGAAGTTGATCAAGCGAAGATTGCCACCATCAAGCAACTCCCATATCCTACATCATTGAAAGGTGTTAGAAGCTTTTTGGTTCATGCAGGGTTCTATCGCAGATTCATCAAATATTTCTCAAAGATTTGCAAGCCGATGTGTGAACTTCTTGGGAAAGATGTTCCATTTTTTTTATGATGCATGCAAAGCGGCGTTTGATACACTGAAGGAGAAGCTCACCTCTGCGCCTGTGATTATGACTCCATATTGGGATCTCTCCTTTAAGCTTATGTGTGATGCTAGCGACTTTGCCATTGGTGCAGTGTTAGGGAAGTGGAAAGACAAGAGGACCCATGTGATTTATTACGCGAGTAGGGTTCTTAATGAGGCCCAACTCAATTATGGCACTACTGAGACGGAAATGCTCACTGTCATCTTTGCATTGGACAAATTTCGACCCTACCTCATTGGGTCAAAAGTTTTTATCTTCACATATCACTCTGCTCTCAAATATTTTCTTGATAAGAAAGATGCTAAACCGAGGTTGTTGCGGTGGGTCCTCCTTATGCAAGAGTTTGATGTAGAGATTCGCGATAAGAAAGGTGTAGAGAATGTGGTAGCGGACCACCTCTCTAGATTAGAAAATGGAGTGGAAGACAAGGTACCAATCAGGGAGGACTTTCCAGACGAGAACATCATGGCAGTGTCTCAACATGAAGATTGGTATTGGGCTATTGCTAATTACCTCACCGATGGGATACTTCCAGATGAGTTCACAACATTGCAGCGAAAGAAGTTTCTGTCAGAGGTAAAGCATTACTTTTGGGATGACCCCTACTTATTCAAGATGGGAGCTGACAATACTATCAGGAAGTGTGTGCCTACTCGTGAGATAGGGGAGGCATTGAGAATTGCCATTCAACACCATTTGGAGGTCATTTCAGTGGACCTCGCACAGCTAGCAAGGTACTCCAATCTGGTTTCTTTTGGCCTACTATTTTTAAAGATTGTTTTGATTGGGTAGAAGGCTGTGATAGATGCCAGCGAACGGAAATATATCTAAGAGAGATGAATTTCCTATGAACACATGGTTAGAAATTGAACCATCTGACGTGTGGGGAATTGATTTTATGGGTCCTTTCCCGTCTTCATATGGAAATCAATACATTTTGCTAGACGTGGACTATGTAACAAAGTGGGTGGAGGCAATTGCTTGTCCAAAGAATGATGCACTCACGGTGGAGAGGTTCCTGAAAAAGAACATCTTCACGCGGTTTGGCACACCACGAGACATGGTGAGTGATGAATGATCCCATTTCCTCAACAAAAATTTTGCCAGAGTATTGAAGCAGTATGGGGGTGTCTGTCCATAAGGTTTCTTTGCCCTATCACCCCCAAACTAACAGGCAAGCAGAGTTCTCCAACAGGGAGATGAAATGGATCCTTCAGAAGACATTGAATTCTGGTAGAAAAGATTGGGCCATGAAGTTAGATGATGCTTTGTGGGCATACAGGACAACATGGAAGACTCCTCTGAAAATGTCGACATTTCAGTTAGTGTTTGGTAAGTCTTGTCATCTTCCTGTTGAGCTTGAGCAAAATCTTATTGGGCAACCAAGAAATTGAACATGGATCACAAGTTGGCTGGTGAGGCACGAAATTGTAGGTACTTGAGCTAGACTACGCGCTTATGAGAGTTCCAACATGTACAAAGAAAACACAAAGAGGTGGCATGACAACCACATCAAGACAAGGGAGCTCCATGTAGGTCAGAAAGTGTTGCTTCTCAACTCTAGGTTGAGGCTTTTCCAGGGCAAGTTGCATTCTAGGTGGTCTAGACCATTCCAGATTCATCAAGTTTATCCATGGGGAGCTATGGAGCTAGAGGACCCTCATAGGAAGGAGTGCTTCCGTGTGAACGGTAACCGGGTCAAGCAATATTTTCCCTCCATGCCAACGAAGATCAAGATAGAGGCGATCTACCTAGATTCGCCTAATCAAGAATGAGATAACCGGGTCGGGCCGTCGACCTTATATTACAAAGTGCTTTTTGGGAGGCAACCCAAGGTAGAGTAGGATATGTATTATTTCGTTTAGTTGTGTTTTTAGTCTCCCTATTTGATTGTGAGAGGTGCGAAAGAGGGGTTTTTAATATTTCCTATGAGTGTGCAAGACACAGGTACCGAAGAACCCTCCGTATTCCCTTTCTTGATGCGTGTGCACGACGTTGCACGCAAAACGAGGAACACCGAGCTCATTATAAGAAGGATGAATGGTATAGAAGTTACTCGGGGTCGAGGAGTATCTTAGTATCTTGGAGAATCATGGTAGCGAGTTATTACACTGCGATTGCACGCATCAGAATCTGGAGTGGGATTGCAAGCAAAGAGCTTAGAAGGCACGATTCATGCACAAGAGAGCAAGTTTGAGAAGAAACGGAAAATTACCCTGAATTTGGGAATTTTCTAGTAAAAAATGGATTCCTCGACAAATATGGAGTCAATCGGTGCAAGAATCGCGCAGAATGGATACCATATGAAGAAGTTAGAGCAAAAATAAGATGGGAGAGTTCCATCATTTCTGGCCGAAATGATGCCCGAAATGCCCCTATTCGGGCCGAATTAAATCATTTCGGGCTTGGAATTCAAAATCATTTCGGGCCAAAATGGTAGACATTTCGGGCCGAAATATGCTATATTTCGGGCCGAAATGCTCGGGCCGGCTCATTAATTGGGGGTATTTTGGACTTTGGGGGGGGGGTGAAGATAAGCCGAAAATCGGGTTTCTAATCCTCCCCACCTCAATTTCGGATCAAACACCCCCTTCTTGATCTTCTTCCTCACAAACCTCAAGAACACCAATCCACCCAAAACTTGTCCGAATTGAGAAATTTTTGTTGGGTTTTGCTCCTTGCAAGCCCAACTACAAGATTAATTCTTGGATGTTTGAGAGATAGTGAACGGTTTGAGTGTGGGGGAAAAGAAAGAGGAAGAGCTCCAAGAACACAAATTCTTCCGATTCGTTATCTTGGAGTAGGATGCGACCTTCGCTCAAGGAGAGTGTTTCGACAGGCACACCGAGGAGCACAAGGAGGTGCACTTGCCTCAACTTGCTTTCATTTTTGAAAAATTGGTCGACCAATCGGTCCATTTTTAACCAATTGGCAAAACCGGTCCTGTAAGAACGGTACTCTGGGACTGTAGGTACCATACTCTCTCTCTCTCGCTCTTTGATTCTTGTTTAGGCACTCCTAGGGCTTAAATTTCTCGCAAATTATACTGGCTTATTACTTGTACGTGCCCTGGGTTACTTGGTGTAGTCACTCTAGACCTACCGGCCCTGTACTTAGGCAGCCGAGTCCTCTTGATTTCATTTTATCTTTCGTTGCTTCAGTGTGGGGGGTTTATGTCTACCTTTGCTAGCCATGTCCGTCTTGCATCGCCTTGTTACATGTAGTATGTGTAGTATTGTGTTGTATTCGTGGTTAGTGTAGAATGTTTTATATATTGTCGTATTATGTTAGATTGTGTAGATTATGCATTTGCGTGCACTTTTAATTATTGAGCCCCCTACCCAAATTGTTTGTTAATCGAGTTGGCCTAGCATATAGAGTTAGGAAAATATGAGGAAACTAAGAAAAGAAAAGAAAAATATAAAAGCATAAAAAAAGTAGAAAAAAAAAATAATAAAATAACATTTTTAATTTTTTTTTGAGTTATGGGCAATTGATAAAACTTGAAACCAAAGAGAGTTCAGTGAAAGAGTCTCTGATAATAGGAAGCACCATAGTAGGATAACTTTAATTCTTAGTATCTTGCGAACCTGTTTCACGAAAGGATGTCCCGGTTATTCAGGGAAAAATGGAAAGAAGACGAGGGCATAACTTTAGTTCCTTTATTGTGCTAGGAGGATTTAGTCCTAAGGCGTTGAAAAGTCTGTTTTCGAGTGAAAACTTGTTGCCTCTTGTAAATCTTGGGTGGACCCTCGTGTAGAGTCGGTTCCATGTGGTACATTGCTCTAGCCTAAGTGAAGTTAGGGAGTGTACACCACCATCCTTTAAGGCGATTTCAAGAGCTAACCGAAAAATCCCACGCTTAGTAGCTCTCAATGCACGGTTGAAAAATTAGAAGAGAATGAAAAAAAAAAATGAATCAAAATCTTCTCTTGGACTAGATACGGCGAACAACCCAATGTGCCTGCGTTTACGCGGGGAATTTGTATTCAATCCAATTAGAGCGTCTAAGGAAAATTAAATTCAAGTCGTATGATAAGGCGTTATGTCTCCCATTATTGGGACAATTTGCATACAAATGCAATAACGACTAAGAGGGTCTGAAAACCTCAAATGACTTGGCGACGAAAGACTACAATAGGATTGAGGATGCCTAGACCCAATGAGCTAAAGGACGTGCCCGAGCCTTGTATTTTTTATGGTGGATGTTTGGGGACCCCTTAGTGAGCTTGTGCGTAAGATCCTTTTTTTTATTTCGTGCTATCAGTTGTGAAATTTCGAAAGTGACTTGTGAGAGCTTGATGATTTTGGTTAGTGATAGCGAGATTGCGCGATCTCTAAAAAAACAGTTATGTTGTTTCAATATTTGCATTGTTTGATAATCGAGTTGCATTGTAGAAAGCATGTAGATTGCATAGTCGTGTGTGTTAGTTGTTTGTGTCACATGGCTTGTAGGAGTAGATGCAAATCGTTGGGGGGAGTGAAGCAAGTGTTGCTCGGGACGAGCAAGAAGGTAGTGTGGGGGAATTTGATAGAACCTTTTAGAGCTATATATTATTGTCATTCTCCACATTATCACGAGATATTTGATTGTAATTGTAGAGAATATGAGTCGTTTTGTCACTTGTTGCTTCCTATTTGCTTTATTGTTAGTCCGGGCGTTTCTATGCATATTTCGTTGTTAGGCAAATATAATCGCTTGGTATGTTTGTTGATGTTGTCTTGGAAGGAACGGATGCTAATCGGTTGATAAGAGGTATGGAACGAACTTCGGAAACAACGGTAGCTCAAGTGGAATCAAGGAAAGCAAAGTTAGAGGAGCTAGAATGACCAGTTTGCATTAATATGAATATATCTTGAGTTATAAAACGAATTTGGGAGTAATACCAGTGCCAAATGAAAGTAGAATTTAACATCTTTCCAACGATAGGTCACGGAGCTTAATCGGAGTCCGGAGGAGAGAGTAATGGCTCGCGCAAGATCAGCTTACAATTCTGGCCGGGAATTACAAACTGCAGGGGCTGAAATGCAATTTCAGCCAAGTTACATTAAAATTTCGCCCCAGCTGGTAAAAAAAGAAGAAGAGAGGAACTGGAGACATACACGCACGATGAGGGAAAGCGAGAGGACGCAAGGGAGCTCTAGGAAGAGGCGATTCACGCATCTCTTCGAGGATTTCATTGTTTGATTCTTCTTCTTCATCTCTTGTACTATTTTCCATGGAGATTATGATGTTAACAAGATATTTAATGTCTTGCTAAACTCATAGCTAGGTGATTATGGAGAACTAGGGTTTTACTTGGTTTATTGATGGATTCATGGATTTGCATCACGCTTAATGCTCATTTTTACTTTTGATTCTCATCATTCTTCTACTCGAATTCTTGATTCTAAGCATGTGAGGTTTGATCACCCATAGCATGTTAGTTATCTAGGAGAGTGTATGAAAGTAACTCAACCCTTGGTTCGTGAAGAGTAGGAAGGCACTCTTAATATTCTCGAGACTGAGAGGTAAGAGAATGAGAGTGATCACTTGAAGATTTGTTTCAGTTGTAATTGCTAGAATAGTAAAGTCGCATGATTGAAAGGTCTTGTGGATACCTTTAGCATGTCAACTAGAGTAATGCGATTAAAACATTAGGCTGAAATGATTTGTTGTTATCACATTACAGTGTGATACAAGATTGAAAGATGTGTGTTGCGGGTATAGTCTGATATGTTGGAAGGAAAAGTGAAGTGTTGTGGATGAAATCCGGAAATCAAATAAGCAACCTAGGGACCCTAAATCATCTAGTTTCTCCATACTCTTAGTACTTGTATTTACTTAATTTGCAATTCTTAGTTTTGTAGAGCCACTTGGTTGAGGGTGGTAACTTATAAACATTCAATCCCTTTTTACCGGTCACTTTTTATCCAAAGATTAATTAACAATTGGCTAATATTAGTTCAACTCCCAGTGGGTTCGACAACTCGGAGTCCTAAAGACTCCACTTTACTACTTGACTGTACACTTGCGCAGTACACGTAATATAGACGCGTCAGGTAATCTGGTTAATGTAAATTTTTTAAAAAATTAAATCATACATCATATAACCGGGTTTAAACTTGGGATCTAGACCACATCCAGAGGCTTCAAACGCTATTACTAAAATTAACGTCTTAGATTACATACAAAAAAGAATGTACTCAGACTATGATCCAGACTTTTAAAGCTTACCAATAACTTTTAGACTATAATTTCAATTAGATTATCTACTAGAATTATTTCTACCAAATTAATAAAAAAATTAACAGAAACCAAAAAAGCATTTTGTCACCATGTCTCCTCCATTATTGATAGGTGAACTTTTCTTAAACCCCCTCAGTTTAGAACTATGTTCACTTACATTCTTTCTAGTTTGGAAAAAATTATTTACACCCTTCTTGTTTGTAGAACTTCACTTCTATTCCTTATGACTACCAAATATGTTTTTATGAATTGGTGATCCGAACCCTAGCTTTGGAAATTGGCAAAGAAACGAGCAAGAAAGCAAGAAAATCTAAGTTGCAGCAATCGTGCAACCTGGTAGCAGAGGTCGTATGCGACCTGCTCTACTAGGTCGTTCGACCTGGTTTGGGTATGCCAACATTCTAGGTTGTTTCCTTATGGTTTTTGGTAATGTTTAGACATTGCTTTGGGCACAAGTAGTAGTTTAGGCCTGTATATGTGTTTAGGTCGTGGCTACTAACTAGTGTGGTGTAGTGTGGTTGATTGTATTGCTCTCTCATCAATAAATTGAGTTAGCTTGGTCGCTTGTCTGAAATCTAATGAAGCACGCTTAATCATTGTGTGATCTTCTTCGTTTTGTTGGGCGTGCATTATTTTACAGCGTGTTATTGTGCGCGCATTGATTGTTGGCACGTTATTGGGCGTGTATTAATTTGCATATTGGTGCGGTTCTTTGGTTGCTCAATGGACATGACATAGATCAATTTATGGGATCTTTTTATCACTAAGTGTCATTGGGGTGATATTGGGAGATGCATTGTGTCATATTGCGTTGGCGGTGTGTTGGTTGGGACGCACAAGTCTCTGCGTTTTCTGAGACGCAAGGACGCGCTTGTTGTGGCACATTGGTAATGTATTCCAACACCGCAATTTTGGAAATATTGTTTCAATTTGGTTGAGAACTTTGAATTGGTTGTTGGAGGTGCATCCACAATTGGTGTATTCTTTGAAAGGATCGATGGTAATTGGAGAAACGACTTGGTGAATTTGAGTTTTGCATACAGCTGCAGAACATCAGTCTCTCGGTGGAGGCCTTTTTGATCTGGAGACACATTCAAGATTGGATTGATGAGAACATTGGATTGATCGCTACAGAGTTTTGATCAAGGTTGAGATTTGTTATGAATGAGCCAAAACCTAGCTTTGGAAATTGGCAAAGCAGCGAGCAACAAGGAAAGGAAATCAAAGTTGCTGCAATTGGGGTTCAGGGTAGGTCGTGCGACCTGGTGGAAGAGGTGTACGACCTGGCCGCAGAGGTGTACGACGACCTGCTCTACTAGGTCGTGCGATCTGGTTCGAGTATAGAAACTTTGTGTGTTGTTTCCTTATGGGTTTTGGTAATTTTTGGACAGCCCTTTGGGCATAAGTCAGTAGTTTAGGCCGATATTGTTAGGATTTCAATACGCGAGAGACAAGAGAAAACAAAAACCAACAAGATTAAGATAAAAAACACAAGAATTTCGTGGTTCACTAGTTTTGAGACTAGCTACATCCAGGGCCAAACCGACCAAATTTATTGATGAGAAGCCACAAACAATTACAAGCACCCTCCAAGTCATGAACCTAGCATCTACATATATATTAGTAAAAAACTTGAGGCCAAAGTAATGACAAAACCAATATGATACAAACAAGGAAACAGTCTTTCCAAAATTTGTTTCCTAACCAAATAGAGACACTACCAATTTAGTCAAAGTAGACCATCCCATGCTAGGTTTTGAATCAACCAAAAAATCCCAACAAAACTCCCCTTGATTCAAACCCCATAGCTACCTAACCAATTTTTCTCATCAATCCAACAAACTCAATCTGAGTGTATTCCAGTATGCGGAATTGAACACTCCCAATTTACCCTCAACAAGAGCGTCTATGCGTCTTAAACAAACACAAAGACAACACGTCTCAATAAACGCTCCCCTAATGCACCATGACTAAATGCATGCCCCAACATTGCGCCAATGACACTTCGCAACAAAGTGCCTATCAAACGATGCCATGTCAATTTGCGCCGTCACCCGCACCAATGCGCAAAAAACCAATAACTGATGCGCGCTAATCCTAGATCCTATCGCGCTACCAACCAATGCGTTCATAATATCACGCTACCAAGTCCACGTGCCCAATAACACACGCCCATGCTCCATGCGTAGAGCCCGAACTATCTCAAAGGTCCTAGAGAGCATCATCAACCTCGGGTGTTGTCCCTCCACCTCCCCCTGAAGACATTGCTACAGAAGTCCAATTCTTGAGACACTCCCTATTCGAATTATGTATCTACCTCAATTCGCTAGTCGATTCGAGTCTCCTCCCCTAGACTTCAATCCTCCTAGACGCCAAATCCAATTTTCGATCCAGATCACTTGCCGGGTTGAGCACACCATATCGATTGACGCATGCTGGAACCGAAAGCGTGTCGGATGTACTAAAACTAGATCCACAATTTCGATGTTCCACAACAAGAGCTCGATAGCTCCCCCAAGAAGAAACCCGATAGCCTCCCAACAAAGGCTTGGTGTGCTTGCAACCCCTGTTTCAGAGGCTAACCAGCGGAAACCCAATCTTCCCATCAAACCCAACAGATCTTGATCACGAACTCGCCATTGCTTCTCTTAAGACTCAACGAATCAGAACCTGATACCACTTGATAGGATTCCAATACGCGAGAGACAAGAGAAAACAGGAACCAACAAGAACCAACAAGAGTAAGATCAAGAACACAAGAATTACGTGGTTCACTAGTTTTGAGAATAGCTACATCCACGGCCAAACCAACCCAATTTATTAATGAGAAGACAAAACCAATTACAAGCACCCTCCAAGTCATGCCCCTAGCATGTACATATATACTAGCACAAAACTTGAGGCCAAAGTAATGACAAAACAAATCTGAGACAAACAAGGAAACAATCTGTCCAAAATTTGTTTTCAAACCAAATAAAGACACTACCAATTTAGTCAAAGTAGACAATCCCATGCTAGGGTTTTGAATTAACCAAACAAAACCAACATACATATGGGTGTAGGTCGTGGCTATTAACTAGTTCGGTGTAGTGTGGTTGATTGTATTTCTTTCTCATTAATAAATTGAGTTGTTTTAACCGTGGATGTAACTAGTCTCAAAACTAGTGAACCATGTTAAATCATTGTGTGATCTTGTTCCTTTTGTTCTTCGGTTCATCGCTATTCTTGTTCCACATTCGTTTTCTAACACATGTTGTGACTCTAGTATTCCCTCTGCTAAGTGGTAGGGTAGCTTCCCAATTCATTTTTTCTAATATATTTACCTTTGCAGAGGCTGTGAAGGTTAATCCGTCCCAATATGTACTCTTAACACGTGTAAAATTTTGATACGTTGTCGCGTTTTTCGTATATATTTATGAATATGGTGCATCTACTACAAGCGAAGGTTGGGGCTAACTTGAGGTAGTGAATAGTTGATCAGGGTTCGCTGCTGCTGTAAGGGTAAATCTCTCTTAAATATTGACTTCTGAAAATTACTCTACTAACTAGTAGAGTGAATACATAGAGTGATAGAGGGATGTATGTGACAACAATATTGGTAGTCAGAACATGTGTAAGTAAAGTTTCAAAACTAAAAATGAATAAATAAAGATCATCCGGAAATTGATGGGGTAAGTGAAATTTACCCTTCTATATTATAAATTAGCATTGTTGCCACTGAAATGTCATTTATGCCTTATGATCCTTTTGATCTCAACAATGGGATTGCAACAATTTGTGGTATCTTTTTGGAAAAAAATGAGGAATAAATGGAAAATTTCCAGTGATGGCAATCATTTGTGAAATTTCTACATATATTACAAATTTGTTTTATCTAAAAACTCTTTTAGGCGTTAGGATTTTTTTTCCCAAACATTGAGTTGCAATTATTTGAGAAATCGTTTTCAAAAATAAAATTGTAGGGAAATATTTTAAAAAAAAAATCCAATTGCAATCATTGGTGAAATATCCTGTGCGCGCGTGTGTGTGTGTGTATATATATATATATAATCATTGATGAAAATTTCCAATGATTACAATCATTTACGAAATTTCATACATATATATAGACATATATATATATATATATATATATTACAAATTGTTTATGAAAATGGGCTGGGTTATTGGTGAATATCCACCATATGTTGTAAGCTCATTTGTATATTGTTATTGGTCCATTGGCCCACCCTAATACCCATATAAGGAGGCTTAGAGTTGGACAATAATACACAACTCAATACTCTCCTCCCTACACTATTGTCTCTCTTTAATTTAATATCTCTCAATTCTCGTTTCAGAACACGTTATTAGTACGAAAGTGCTCTATAAAAATAAGAAGATGAGACGACGAAAAACAACTTGAAAGATTATTTATGGGCAGTATTTGATATACTTTCTCCAACTTGCAGAGTCAAGAGAGATCAAGTATGAAAATGATTAATGTTTTTCTTGAACTCATGAATGAAAAAAAAGCGGAACTTAAATTTTTAGAGAAAAAATCGAATGCATGAAAAAACAATGCTCCATGGTTTTGGTGACGTATAGCATAATGGATCTTTTTTAATTGATATCTCATTGACTTTTTGTTTGCCATCCTGGGTCTGAAGTTGAAGTAGACCAAGCACATGATTCAGTTTGTCGCTTTTAAGTATGAGAATCGGTGCTTCTTTGTCCATGGTATTTTCATCATTAGTTTCTTTCCCTCCTTCTATAGTGCTTTGTTGCTTCAATACTACTAGTTAGATTGAGACTTGAGCTAGGTTTGCAAACAAAGGTGTAGTAAATCGTTTTGGACAAATTTAAAATTGATACTACTGTATTTATCAATTGCTTAGTAATGAAAGACAAATTCAATGTGCACCGTTTAGCACACAGTAGGAGTTGGGTGCGGTAATTTGTCTTGAGTTTGAGACTTGTAGTTTCTTCCTTGATTCTCTGTTTCAATTTTATTTAGTTGTGGCTTACACAGGCAAGAACATAAGCGAGTTACAGCCAGTTTTGATTACCATCAAAATTAGACGTAATACTGTAAAATAATGTTCCTTGTATGGGTTATGTAGGTTCTCTATATTCAGTTGGTTATTCAATGTTTGGAAGTCTTAATTTATGATCACTAACTACTGAAATAAGCTTTATATACTTACAAATATTATGTTTTACATCAGAAGTTGTTAACTACACATTTGTTTATGACCTGAAGTCATAATGCATTATCATTACATCTATGTAGAGATGTCCTACAATTTTCTACACATCCTGAAGAGGTCATGTATTTTCTTGTACTTTTTTTAAGTACATGATGATGTGATTGTAACCTGAAGTTACAACATCATAAAAAAAAATGCATCTAGAAGATGCTTACATCTTCATGACTTGTAACCTGAAGTCATATATACTAAATTTTCAGAAGAGATGCTTACAATTATTGTTAATGTCTAACCTCCAGAAGAGGTAGCGCTCTTTGTTCTTTAATTTATTTCATTTTTCTGCATACAGTTTCCGTACTTAACTTTTTTACTTATCATGGATAACACGGATCTCCGGAAGAGGTTTCGTTGTGGCTATTGATATTCTTACATAGCCAAGTAATTTATCTTGAAGTAACAAATTACATGCAAGCGCTCATAACCAGAAATTATGAATCCTATAACCCGAAGTTATAAAATATGATAATTAGTGGTCTCCTGAAGAGATCATCAATTCTCCTGAAGAGGTTTTATTATGTTTAAGTATTTTTTTTTGTTTTTGTTGGTAACTTATTTTAGCTATGGTTGTTTATACGCTTATCATTGATTCAAGTAGAGCATTCAGAAGATGTTCTTGGTCCATGTGGATTTTGTTGTAATAACGCGTTTTATATGCATAAAAAGTGATTTTCATACCAGACGTTATGAAAATTAATATTATAACATGAAGTTATAAAATAACGTTAAAAGATCTCCCTGAAGAGAGAATCTACAACCACCATTTTTAAATAAAAATATTGACATATACGTTTCTTTCTGGGTTTCCTGAAGAAACTTTGATGAGAGAACTACGGCGTCTAAGAGATTGCTTATTGTCAATGTTTTTTATTTTAATTTGAGGATTGGTTTCCACAAAGTACATATGAGACAAATTGATGCATGAAGCATCAACAAAAAGTATCATAATGGTTATGATCATATTGCTCGCGCCATGAAGGGGAGAATGGGTCCTATTGCATGACGTGAGCCAAAATATCATTGTCTCTGCAGGTATGTACTAATGCAAAATCCAACAAAATAGATAACTTCTCAACTAATGGATATCAAGGGTATACACCTTAAGCATAAAATGGTTGCTTGTGTAATTATGTTGGTCCTCCAGAAGAGGATCATGAAACCAAAGCATCCAAAATAAGTTGAGAAATTGATATATTGCTCTACAAGATGGGAATACAAGATTACGAGGAAAATCTTGAATGGATATCATTAAATATGGATCAAAGCCAACGATGGTAATTGAATAGCCTTGGAAGAGGCTCATAGCTCTGGAAGTAGCTGAAGGTACATCAATATTACATATGATCCTACTATTAATGAATTAAGCGCTTTAAAAATCATATGGGTTAAAGGAAAAAGTGTTGACTAAATAAATCATTGGCCAAAATAGTGTCAACAACACATAGATAGTTGCTCGAGTTACAAAATTATATGAATATCTAGAGCATATGTTATGTACTTGGGGTACTAATCATACTCGAAGCATAAAGTTATGATCTATGTTGAGATTACATATCCGCTGGTACGCGTGGGATACATGTAAATATTTTGTGTCCGCTGTTAAGCGTGGGACTCATGTTAATGTTATATGTCCGCTGTAATGCGTGGGACACATATTGAGTTTTATGTCTACTTTTGAGCGTGAGACTCATAAAATGAGAAACATGATATATGGGTCATGATAAATTATCATTATTAGTATAATCATCTCGTGGTGAGAATGATGTAATGTTGTTTTAGACTCAGGGACTAAGGAACAACAAAATATGGGTTAAAATGTAACTATTTACAAATACGTCGTACAAATTACATTTTTTTGAATTCCATGGAGGTTGGATCCCATGAGAAAATATTATTTGCCTGAAGCAAATAAAAAGTGTACACTCGCGAGTAGTTTAAATGCATATGCATTTTATTGATTATGATTGTTAATCATTTCTTTTAGATTGTTGTTTTTGCAATGGATTTTGTTTGTCAGGTAAAAGGATGCTCCCATGAGGGGGAGATCAAATGAAATGCTAAGTCGTGCGGCACTCTTTTTCCTTCGCTATGGCTTTTTGTCCCACATGATTTTTTTCAAGCAAGGTTTTAACGAGGCTGCAAGGAGTATTCAGATGCGTTCCAGAAGAATGTCATCTCCGATGTTGAGCTAATTGAATTTACTAGATGTACTATTTTTCTTTAGTCATTGATTTTGTTCCACTGGGTTTTTTATGACAAGATTTTAACGAGGCATCTCAAGTGGTGAATATTCAAGAGGGAGTGTTATGAAATATGGGCTGAGTTATTGGTGAATATCCCACCACAAGTTGTAAGCTCATTTGTATATTGTTATTGGTCCATTAGCCTACTCTAATGCCTATATAAGGATGATTAGGGTTGAAGAATAATACACAACTCAATACTCTCCTCCCTACACTATTGTCTCTCGTTAATTTTTTGTCTCTCTCAATTCTCGTTTCACAACAAAATTAGCATTGTTGTTCTTTTTTTTTTGAGAAAATTAGTATTGTTGCTCTTGACTTTTACGCCATATATTCTTTTTTTTTTTTTTTTTTTATCTCAACCATTGAGTTGCAACTAGTTGAGTTTTTTTTTTTTTTTTTTTTTTTTTTTTTTTTTTTTAATAGATGGAAATATTAAAAAAAAAAAAATCTAAGTAATTGTAATCATTGATGAAAATGATTACAATCATTGAGAATTACGACTGAAAATGCAGACAATGGAAACTCGACAAACTCAACTCTATTTAGGAGGATTCAAAAACCGGTACGAGTTAAGTTCACTCAATAATCCCTCATCAATTTCACTCGTAGGGAAGGAAATTAAAAAATAGATGAAGATCGAGAGTTTCACATAAACACGATATATATGATTTTAACGAATCAAGATGGGGAAACGATGCTCTCACTGTAAGATCTACATTCCTCAGGGAAATCTCTAAAACATGTAATTAATGAGTACATGTACCTGCAGAAAGTCCGAAAATCATTTCCAACCATTGATATCGGAATCGAAAGCCAGGGAATAGCAACATGTCATATTCCAAAAACACTTCTAAACTACAAATCTGATACGCTGTGGTTCCTACTGTTCTCTAGACATTCTCATTCAGATGGTGTATGAGAATTGACGAACATTTTGGACATGAATCCAAATAGTGTTCTTAATATTCTGTTCATCATCAAAACGTAACTACAAAAAACTGTCTAATAGCGATAACGCCGGTCAGTAACTTATTTTTCATGGCGACATGCAGACCACCGTAAAACAATCAACTTTGTTAGGAAATGATCTTCAAGCATGCAGTTTATAAAACATCTGCGTACTTGGTATAGTTGTGTTACGTTTCTCTTCGTTATGTGTGAGGCCGATTTCTTAACAAAATGGGGGCTCAATAATTTTTAGGTAGTAGTAGACTAGTAGCATATTGTGCGTGGTGGAAATAATTTCAAAGAACAATCAAGGAAGAATAAAAATAAAAACATAATTTGCAAGTGAAATATTGAGTGTCAACGCAAATATAATTATTTAAGCAGTTAGGGTGGTAGCTCTGTTTCTTCTCTTTCAACTTACTTCACTTTTTGACATGATTTACTCGGTTGCTTTGACTCGATGATTTGAATAGCAAAACGACGTATTTTTTTTGACAATTTTTTCATAGAATTGTAGAGTATCTACAAGTTTGTGCAAAAATTACCAAATTCGTGTATCGTTTTGCTAATCAAATCACCGGATCAAAGTGACCCAATAAATAATGTCAAAAAGTGAAGTACGCTGAAAGAGAAGAAACAGATGTATTATTATCCAATTATGTAACACACTTTTTTAAGTTTAACACTACACAGTAGCAGGTGAGGCTTCCTAATGAAAAATAGAGTAGCAGGTGATATGACAGGAAGACAATCATCACCCGACAGGTTAGTTTATAATTAACGATGCTTAAAAAGTGATTTGATGAATTATGTTTATGACTGACTGAAGCCAACAAAGATTAGCTCAGATCCTAAAAAAATTATAATATTTTATACTTTATCCCATGAATATTTTCAACTACATGTGCGGCCATGGCCTGTATTATGTGAGAAATCCCAGTTGAACTAACTCTATTATGGGTACCAAGTACCACATGACTGGTGCCTGTAGATTAAATTTAATGAGATTAGAACGAACAAATCAAGAAGATACTAAGCTCATTTCTCATTAATTATTACTAATTAGGTGATGTTTGGTATCAGCTTAATATATGAAAAATTAGTTAGAAAATAATCTGGATAAAAAATCCAATTTAACTAAAAATCATAATATGTTTGATATGAACTGAAATTATAAGTCACTAACTTGATTCATTTATTTTAAAAAACTCTATATTCAAGTAATTGAAGGTACGCATTTATAATTGAACTGAAACCATGGTAATGTAAAATATATATCAACATTATTTTTTAGAGATTTTCAACTACATAATCTTAAATTTTGGAGAATCTACAATTGTGTAGAGATTATTTTAATATGCATATTATTAGCTTTTTAGTTTGTAGCCATAACAAATAAAATTGTTGAAAAGAGACCGATTTAATCTATTGGATAATAATTGACGATACCAAACAGATACTAAGAGGCTTATTAGAAGATGTTGTGTAGTTACGTAAAGTAGAAGTACTAATGTGCAATTAGCTAATAGAGGGGGGAAAGGTTGTTAGAGATTCGGTTAGGATTGCGGTACTCTGTTAGCTTCATCCTCTCCTCTCTTCTATATATGAATGGTAAGCCTCTCTCTCTTATGGTCTCTTATGGTCAATGAAGATCACTGTATCTCTTTCTATAAAAGCTCCACTTTACTCTGACAAGTTAATGAGTAATTCTATCTTATGCGAGAGCAGATGGACGAGATAAGGCGATCTGTCAGACGTGGCTAATCTGGCGCTTCACTACCACGAGATGGAAGACAAGCGTAAGAGAGGGAAGCTTCACAACCACGAGATGGAAGACACACACACGAGAGGGGCAAAATGGTCACTTTTGGCCACACCACAATGTTTTGGACGTAACTTGAGCTACAGGGATCAGAATACCTATTACAATATGTTTTCGGAAAACTCTCAGTGAGACAGACACCTTTAGAAAATTGGCTCCGCCCCATCACGCAAAAATTCAGCCTCAAAAAAGGACGTTTGACAAGTCAACAGAAGCTTTGAAGACAAATTTTACTATTTCTGGCAATTTTTATTTTTCGCATTTTGACCTCTTTATTTAGCCCGATTTGGGTCAAACTATCAACTGCATATTATTTTCAATAAGGCATATAGTTTTTGGCTAGTTTTGTAATTTTGTTATTTTTGACAAAATTAGATTTCTGAGCTAATATATTCGGCTTGTGGTTAATTTTTGGTGAGACTTTGATTATTGAATAATTCAGAACTTTAGAGAGCTGCATACCCTAGTTCTTTGCCTTTTCATTGTTGATTCCGCTGTGATCCCTCGCTTGGGTGATAACCCGGCGTCACTATCACTAGTGATAGCAAGAATCTCCGAGTTCATACACTAGGCTCGAGTTCATATTCCATCATACCAATATCCACAATGACCTTTACAACTAAAACTTACCTGATGTGAAAATTGATAAGCCCAGTCTGGTGAAGGACCTCAGGGAGAAGACCAGCAGACGACTAGCCATCTACCAAGGGCGTCTAGTATTACACGCTACAAATCGGATTAGATTTATTTTTCGCATGTTAAATCAACGAATTGTAGTCATAATGATGTCAAAGTGTCCAAGCTCTCAGATCATCGACGCTGCACTTGTATCTTGTCACAAACTAGAGTGGAAGCAAAAGAAGAGAATAATATGGTATTTAAACTTAACTGAAATAATTTACAAGTTCTATGTATATTGAACTATATAACTCAATTATTATACGTTAACATCTATAATTTCGTTGATATGGATGAAATCATCCATCAATGATAAACTTGCGTTCTGTACTTCCATATGTATCGTGTCGCATCTTTATAAGCTTGTTAATGCGCAAACAGTGAAACAAAAACTAGCATAATATACATCTTATTTCACGCAAGCAAACAAAGTAGGTTTTATCCAACTTCTCTTATCCAAACATGTTTTTGGGATAAGTGTACGATTAATCGAACTTTTGATGGTACAGTTCTGGGTCTACCAAACGAGTAGCGTTAACATAATCTTGGGAGAAATGGGCTGGTATCTCGGGGATAACTAATCCCATTAATCTAATTACTCTAAGAGTAAACCCTTCTTTGTAGTTTGGTCCTTTTGTATAAGGAATAACAAAGCTTCTTTTCAGCTCCCGACATGCTCGGAAAACCTTAGGTATATACCCCAATATTGAGAAATAGTTTTTATTTGGTTCATCCAGAACAACCTGCAAGTAGGGACATTACATTATTAAGATGGGAAACTGAACATAGTATGGTTCGTCCTATAAGAACAGCGAGAGATAAAAACGAAAAGGAAATAGTAAGATGAGATGAAATAGAACGAATAAGCTGCCTAAGAGGAGAATAGTTAGCTACTAACCTTGCCTTTATAGGAACAGTTGAAAAATAAGCATTTCCCAAAGTGCCTAAACCTAAAAGTTGAATCATCCTTAGGCAACCTAGGCACCATGTCACTACCATACACAAACCTGTAATATGGGATCTTATATTTGGTCAATTTTGCCCTCATGAAGTTTCCAAATTCCTCGTCTCCCACTCTTGGCTGTCCAAAAGTATAGATCCCTTCAAACCTCTCTAGCAGGTTGTCCTCTTCGTGCAATGCCAAAATAGCTGCAAATAGAACTGCAAGGGCACCTCCCAAGCTATGGCCAGTCACTATAATCTTTGTTTTGTCACTTGTTTTCACAAGATCCCTTAACTTCTCTCTAATTGCATAGTATGCCAATGGTAGTTGGTTTTGGTTAACTTGATCATCTTCCTTTGGCCAACCTTGGCTCTTCTTCAACCCAAGAGCTTTCATGAAGCCACCATGGACCTCTCCCAACCCTGGAAGCTCATACCAAGAGATGTCAAAGTCCGTACATCATGCATATGCATCGAAGGATTCGGTACCCCTAAAGGCAACTACAATGGTGTCAGAGCCGTCTGTTTTGTCCCGCATAAGGAAAGCTTGTGTCTCAGCTTTCTCTTGAAACTCTGCCAATAAAAAGGTATCGTGTTAGCATGAATCCAGGCCTTCATTTAAATAAAGGATCAATAGAGGCGTTATACAATTCTCACCATTCCAATAGTCAAATGAACCCAAGAACTCCATCTGCAATCACACAAAAAATTGGTTAAAAAAATTGATCTAAAATAGAATAACATATAAGGGTTGAAGAACAGCCAAACAATAAAGATGTTGCTTGATACTTATATCTATAGAAAAAAATACCTTCCATTGATCTCTGACTGTGGTCTCAGTGTAAGCATTGTTCTCATATGATACTTTACAAGCCATCATAGAGAGTGCTCCGTTGTACCTAGCATCTCCATACTTATTTCATCCAGCTGCACCCTGTCGTCCGCGAGTGCCACGAAGGACCTGATATTTGCTGACGTTCTATCAGGCCAAACGACCTTCCCGGCAGCAAAACCATAGTTTCTTTCATCGGGGAGAGAGAGAGGGGCCTCATTCTCACCTTTTAAGAAATTGAGGAAAAGGTTTCCTATGTCCTTGTTCCATGACACAAGGTTGAGCCACATTTCCAGAGTGGAACCGAACCATGCCAATGGCCCAGACACAAACATGAGAGCCTTCTGAGCCACAATGGAAAAGAAGA
Organism: Linanthus parryae; assembly: GCA_023055425.1. Taxonomy (NCBI): domain Eukaryota; kingdom Viridiplantae; phylum Streptophyta; class Magnoliopsida; order Ericales; family Polemoniaceae; genus Linanthus; species Linanthus parryae. The sequence continues at coordinate 31,275,213 of JALGPY010000001.1, forward strand.
TGAAACATCTCTTCTCAAAGCAATCGTGCGATAGCTCAGGGCAATGTATGCTCCTCCTCTTCTCCAAATAACTCGAGAACAATGGGGACAGTACATCGATAAGATGCACCTCCTCAGGCTTCAAGAGCATGTAATCGGTAGAGAAACGCTTGTCGCAAGCCATGAAAGCAGATCCTGGTACCTCTCTTAGAATTTCCATGGTCTTAACAAGAACGTTTACGCAGAGAAGAGCGATTGGCTACAGAGGGTATGTTTGAGACTAGACCCAATACTATTTATAATTACTAAAATAAGTGCTACCTCTGTTTCAGCAGGATCGTCACAGTCTTTTTTTTTCACCTTTCATCGGTCATTTTCACATGGTGATTTGATTAACAAAGTAATACAAGAATTTGGTAATAATGGAGTTGCAGAGTAAACTCTACTCTACAAACAACACCGTGAAATGATTACCAAATTCTTGTATTATTTTGTTATCCAAATTATCTGGTCAAACTGACATGGATACGAGTGAAAACGATTAACTGACAAGATCATGCCGAAAAAGATGTAGCATATAATTAAAAGTTCCCATGTAAAGTTCAAATAAAATGAGAATTTCAATTGTGCTCATATTCATCACTGTAGAAATTGGATTCAACGTTCCGTAGACCCTTCTCATCAATGGACTCCAGACGTATACGAATGAGTGCTTGGCGAAATGGGATGACTGCTATCACAAATTTGTCACGAACCGTGAGAAATGATCATTTTTCAGAATATATATTATGATAGCAGGACGGGATCAAAGAATAGATATGAAGGGAAAACTGATCTAAAACATGTAGATCTAAACCCAGAAATAACAACTGAATATTCTAGCGTTTATCTCTTTTCCTCATGAATTGCAGTGAATCATGATAGTGCGAACCTCGAGGGCGAACACTGTGATTCACTCCATGTTCCGCCTTTGGGTAAATGTGAGAGAGAGGCTAGGATTACTACGAACTGTGAACAAATTACTTTATTCCCACGTACTAATTTAATGAGAAGTTGTTTCTATTTATAAACAAACTTCTAGCTTATTGTAGACTACCTCCTTGTTGTTTGTGTCAGATTACGAAGCCCCCATGGCCACTGGGCGCTCTACACATAATTTACTAACATTTTCCACTCGAACTGTGGGATGAGCATAGCTTTACCAGTCTCTTGATCTCCAGCCAAATCATCTACAAAGTATTTTGCGACAGTGGTTTGTGACTGCGGAGAGTACCTGTAACACCCCGTATTTTTTCTAGATATTTTTGACGTATTTTCGTAAAATTTAAACACCTATTTCTGAATTTTATGGCGTGTAGGGGAGGTGATTGTAATTTCGGATTATATTATATAGTTGTTATAGGGGGGTATATTTTGTCTTTTACGAAACTCGTAGTATTTGATACTTGTATTTTATACTTATACATATACGTATTAATACCGTATTTTATACCCACATATTTTAAATTATATTTTATAATACTTTTATATAATAATAATAATAATAATAATAATAATAATAATAATAATAATAATAATAATAATAATAATATTGTTATTATATTTGTTTCCCAATCCCCCACAAATTCTCCACCCCCAACATTCCTTCCCAAACTCCAACTCATCTGACATTTCTCAACTCCCCAACACCCTCATCTCTCCCCCTCTCACGTCTCTCTCTCTCTCCCCCCCCATCTCACCACCATCACCTCCCTCCCCATTCTCTGATCTCACCACCGCCTCTCTCTCCCTCTTTCTGCTCTGCCAGACGACGAAGAAGAAGAAGCAGAAGCAGCGGCAACAATGGCCGCTGCAACGCCGGAGAAAAATCACCCGACACCACCGCTGCCCATCCACCTCTCTCTCATCTCTCTATTGCTCGCTGGAGCCACCAGAAGCAGCGGAGGAAGTAACAGAGGCCGCAACGAAGCAGACCGCTGCCATTTCCGGCGACCCGCCACCACCGAGAACACCCAACCATGACCGCCACCACCTCTAGCTATCTCTCCCTCTGTCTCCCTGACCCCTCTCCCCCTCTCGGAACAACCGCAGAAGCAGCAGCAGCAGCGGCAACAATGGCCGCCGCTGCCACCGGCGAAGTCCCCGACGAAAATGGCCGCTACCATCACGGCCACCCATCTCTCCCACTTTCCACCGATCTCACCCTCTCTTCCCTCTCTGACCTGCTCGACGAATCCACCAGAAGGAGAAGGAGCAGCAACAACAGCAGCAGCAGCCCAAACGCCGGCGACCTCCATGAATTCCGGCGAGTTCTTCGCCGGAGTTCAACCATGACGACCCAAGATGCCAAATGGGTACCGTTGAACTCAGAAATGCCCGACCGAGCTATAGGAGGCCTCAAACGAAGACGAGAACGACCGGAGAACGCCCAGGCGAGCTCCAACTCCGGCGACCCCGACGGCGACCTTGACCCGACCCGTTTCTTCATCGTTTCTTGCGATTCTTCGACTGGGTATGCTTGAAATCTTCCCCTGAGTTGTTTTTAGTAATCACAATCGAGTTTTAAGGTCTCAAATCTGTGTTTTGATCATTAAGTTTGGGTGTTCTTGATTTGGGGGTTAAAGTGTCTTTTTCAGAAACTTTTCAGGGGGTTATAATGTCGTTTTAGAAACTTTGGGGGAGGCAGTTGTCATTTCAGAAACTTTTAGATATTATATGCAGTTTTTAATTTCAGATTTAATTATAAAATTAGTTTCTCTTAAATTTATTTAGATTATCATTTATAAATTATTTTTGGGGGAAAATATTATTAAAGAAAATATAATTTTGGGTTTATAAATAAGTTAAAATTAGTATTTTATTGAGAAAAATAATAGGAGCTAGAAATATATATAAGTTGTGTAATTGTTGAGGTTATATTAAGTTAGAAGCTCCGATTTGTAGGTGGCGATTCCGTAGACGAGAACGAATTAGGACGTGCTTGGATTTTTGGTAAGTCAATATGCCTAGCCTCGTGTGCCTTTCTTTCATTTCGCGTATCGCGTGAGTTATTTGTGAAATTGCTACCGTACTTGATTTATTTGAGTTGTTTATTTGTTTTGAAATACTCTTCTTTGAAGTCTCGTTTGAAATTGGTATCCAAATCTAAATAACAATCCGAAAGTGAAACATCTACATGATATTGTGAAATACTTGTAAAAGTGAACCCCCAAGACGGACCACGTCATTGGGTTGGAAGTACGAATTTCGAAATCGTTGCCTCGGTTACCAAGAGTAGCACAGCGCTCACTTTTTGGTCGAATCTGAATATCTCTCAATCATACTTCGATTACCTTTTTTTATGCCACACCGGCTTTTTGTTCGGAGCTCCTTACACGATTCTACGTCTTGAATGAAAATTCGTAATTATGTAAAGTGGAAAGCCGTTGTGCGTGGGTTTGTGCCATATCCTTGATACGATACATTTCTGACATATTGTGTTGGTTACTGTTATGAGATTATGAGATTATGAGGCTCTGACCTCCTGTGATTGAGTTATGATTATGAGGCGCTAAGATGCGAACCTCCTGTGTTTGAGTATGGTTGTGGTAGTGCTTTTGCACATATGAGAAAGAGGTTGTGGATTGGATATGGTCACGCCCCGTATCAACTAGTTACTAAAATGGATTTCTGGACTTGATTCCTATGGATATGAGATATCTTGAGATTAAAGTAATATTGTGAATGGCTATTAACAGTGAGATCCCGGGATGGACCACATCTTCGGGTTAATAACACGAAATTTGAGATCGTTACGAGGTTGGACACACCGAATCAGCTGTGAACGCTTTTCCCGCGAGTGTTTGATATTTATTATTTATCAGCGAATTGGTTATTCCTGTTACATGCTTCATCATCTGTTTACGTGCTATGGGTGTTAGCTTACTCAGCCGTTTGCTGACTATTTTCTGTAAAAACTGCGTCGGCTTTTGCTATTTTAAAACCGCAGGTTGGCTATCGAGGTGGGGGAACGTTCACGACACTTTGGACAGGAAAGCTTGTAGCTTGGAACATCACATAGTATATTATTCCACTGAAAAGTGTATTTCAAGATTTTCAAAAGATTATCACTGTTTGTATTCGTATGGAAACTGTAAAAGTTAGAATTTGAAGTTTTATGTTATCGATGGTTGTACTAGCTGTGAACCGACGATCCTTATCCGTTCCCAATGAGGCTCATCACCTCGGGCGGAGGCATTTCCCTTGTTGTTAAATAAGGGGAGTGTTAAAGTTGGTATCAGAGCCGACGGTTCTAAGTTAGTACGACCCTTCGGTTTCAACTAAAAAGATTTTTCAAAATTAAAATGAATATAGGAGAACTAAAACGGGTAATAAAATTGAACAAGCCGGGGTTTGCGGGTTAGCTTATGCTAGGTGTGCTGTTGTGAGTCCTGTTAGCTGAATTGCTATTTGATGTGATTATATGTGATGCTTGCTTAGTTTTATCTGTCGAGACGCGATTGACTTTAGAACCTTTCCGAGACTTAGCGACCCTAGCTTCGGGGACGAAGCTTTCTTTAAGGGGGGAAGGATGTAACACCCCGTATTTTTTCTAGATATTTTTGACGTATTTTCGTAAAATTTAAACACCTATTTCTGAATTTTATGGCGTGTAGGGGAGGTGATTGTAATTTCGGATTATATTATATAGTTGTTATAGGGGGGTATATTTTGTCTTTTACGAAACTCGTAGTATTTGATACTTGTATTTTATACTTATACCTATACGTATTAATACCGTATTTTATACCCACATATTTTAAATTATATTTTATAATACTTTTATATAATAATAATAATAATAATAATAATAATAATAATAATAATAATAATAATAATAATAATAATAATATTGTTATTATATTTGTTTCCCAATCCCCCACAAATTCTCCACCCCCAACATTCCTTCCCAAACTCCAACTCATCTGACATTTCTCAACTCCCCAACACCCTCATCTCTCCCCCTCTCACGTCTCTCTCTCTCTCCCCCCCCCATCTCACCACCATCACCTCCCTCCCCATTCTCTGATCTCACCACCGCCTCTCTCTCCCTCTTTCTGCTCTGCCAGACGACGAAGAAGAAGAAGCAGAAGCAGCGGCAACAATGGCCGCTGCAACGCCGGAGAAAAATCACCCGACACCACCGCTGCCCATCCACCTCTCTCTCATCTCTCTATTGCTCGCTGGAGCCACCAGAAGCAGCGGAGGAAGTAACAGAGGCCGCAACGAAGCAGACCGCTGCCATTTCCGGCGACCCGCCACCACCGAGAACACCCAACCATGACCGCCACCACCTCTAGCTATCTCTCCCTCTGTCTCCCTGACCCCTCTCCCCCTCTCGGAACAACCGCAGAAGCAGCAGCAGCAGCGACAACAATGGCCGCCGCTGCCACCGGCGAAGTCCCCGACGAAAATGGCCGCCACCATCACGGCCACCCATCTCTCCCACTTTCCACCGATCTCACCCTCTCTTCCCTCTCTGACCTGCTCGACGAATCCACCAGAAGGAGAAGGAGCAGCAACAACAGCAGCAGCAGCCCAAACGCCGGCGACCTCCATGAATTCCGGCGAGTTCTTCGCCGGAGTTCAACCATGACGACCCAAGATGCCAAATGGGTACCGTTGAACTCAGAAAAGCCCGACCGAGCTATAGGAGGCCTCAAACGAAGACGAGAACGACCGGAGAACGCCCAGGCGAGCTCCAACTCCGGCGACCCCGACGGCGACCTTGACCCGACCCGTTTCTTCATCGTTTCTTGCGATTCTTCGACTGGGTATGCTTGAAATCTTCCCCTGAGTTGTTTTTAGTAATCACAATCGAGTTTTAAGGTCTCAAATCTGTGTTTTGATCATTAAGTTTGGGTGTTCTTGATTTGGGGGTTAAAGTGTCTTTTTCAGAAACTTTTCAGGGGGTTATAATGTCGTTTTAGAAACTTTGGGGGAGGCAGTTGTCATTTCCGAAACTTTTAGATATTATATGCAGTTTTTAATTTCAGATTTAATTATAAAATTAGTTTCTCTTAAATTTATTTAGATTATCATTTATAAATTATTTTTGGGGGAAAATATTATTAAAGAAAATATAATTTTGGGTTTATAAATAAGTTAAAATTAGTATTTTATTGAGAAAAATAATAGGAGCTAGAAATATATATAAGTTGTGTAATTGTTGAGGTTATATTAAGTTAGAAGCTCCGATTTGTAGGTGGCGATTCCGTAGACGAGAACGAATTAGGACGTGCTTGGATTTTTGGTAAGTCAATATGCCTAGCCTCGTGTGCCTTTCTTTCATTTCGCGTATCGCGTGAGTTATTTGTGAAATTGCTACCGTACTTGATTTATTTGAGTTGTTTATTTGTTTTGAAATACTCTTCTTTGAAGTCTCGTTTGAAATTGGTATCCAAATCTAAATAACAATCCGAAAGTGAAACATCTACATGATATTGTGAAATACTTGTAAAAGTGAACCCCCAAGACGGACCACGTCATTGGGTTGGAAGTACGAATTTCGAAATCGTTGCCTCGGTTACCAAGAGTAGCACAGCGCTCACTTTTTGGTCGAATCTGAATATCTCTCAATCATACTTCGATTACCTTTTTTTATGCCACACCGGCTTTTTGTTCGGAGCTCCTTACACGATTCTACGTCTTGAATGAAAATTCGTAATTATGTAAAGTGGAAAGCCGTTGTGCGTGGGTTTGTGCCATATCCTTGATACGATACATTTCTGACATATTGTGTTGGTTACTGTTATGAGATTATGAGATTATGAGGCTCTGACCTCCTGTGATTGAGTTATGATTATGAGGCGCTAAGATGCGAACCTCCTGTGTTTGAGTATGGTTGTGGTAGTGCTTTTGCACATATGAGAAAGAGGTTGTGGATTGGATATGGTCACGCCCCGTATCAACTAGTTACTAAAATGGATTTCTGGACTTGATTCCTATGGATATGAGATATCTTGAGATTAAAGTAATATTGTGAATGGCTATTAACAGTGAGATCCCGGGATGGACCACATCTTCGGGTTAATAACACGAAATTTGAGATCGTTACGAGGTTGGACACACCGAATCAGCTGTGAACGCTTTTCCCGCGAGTGTTTGATATTTATTATTTATCAGCGAATTGGTTATTCCTGTTACATGCTTCATCATCTGTTTACGTGCTATGGGTGTTAGCTTACTCAGCCGTTTGCTGACTATTTTCTGTAAAAACTGCGTCGGCTTTTGCTATTTTAAAACCGCAGGTTGGCTATCGAAGTGGGGGAACGTTCACGACACTTTGGACAGGAAAGCTTGTAGCTTGGAACATCACATAGTATATTATTCCACTGAAAAGTGTATTTCAAGATTTTCAAAAGATTATCACTGTTTGTATTCGTATGGAAACTGTAAAAGTTAGAATTTGAAGTTTTATGTTATCGATGGTTGTACTAGCTGTGAACCGACGATCCTTATCCGTTCCCAATGAGGCTCATCACCTCGGGCGGAGGCATTTCCCTTGTTGTTAAATAAGGGGAGTGTTAAAGTACCTGCATTTCGGGAGATCCGTACACCAGACTCACAAAGAGCCAGCGCAGGAAGGCTCAAACTATACAAAATATAATGCAGAGCCTAGCTCTCGTATCCCCCCAAATTGATTGAATTATCATCTCATCGACCATGAGTAAGTGTCTAATCCCATAGACAGTGCTCCAATGCGTCCATATTTCTACTATTATATTAATATTTTTGCATGACCCGATGGATCTTGCAAGTGGTCCAAATGAATATAACAATGAATGATGCAATGAGAAACTTCCTCCAATCCTTGTGCCTTTTAGATTCGGGTTAGCTGCTTTCCCAGCAACGTTCCGAAGGCCGAATCACCCATAGCCATAAGGTGGCACACCAAAGTAGCACCATCAATAGGTCACTTCATGACACATATAAGAGTACTAAGGTTATACTGTTGGAATTGTGCCCTATAGGCAATCAATTAATTGTGACAAATATATGGATTTACGATTCGTTATGTTATCGATATGGAGATATGCTAACATGAATGAAGTCCTTAGAATATAAGGTGTTATATTCTTAAATATCCCTAGTCAATTATAATGATTAATGGGACAATCATCTATAGACTAGTATGGGGTTGGATTGATATGGAGATATCACTATCCAACACATGGGTATGCATTAGGAGTAATGGCATACTGGATGACCCACGACGAAAAGGATACATTAGATTATGTGAAGTCACAATCGCTTTTCGTAGTGCTAATATTATTGCAATCCTTGGACTTGAAGTCACTAGATACTCTAGTTGTGAAATATTGCGCTTTGATGTTATCAAACGTTACACCGTAACTGGGTAATCATAAAGGTGGCTATCGGGCGTGATAGGAAACAAGCTTAGAGATCGTAGTGATGTAGATAGGATTTGTCCCTCCCACATAATGGGGGTAAATATCCACGGCCACTCGAGGGATGAGGCTTATTGAATGTCTGGCCAGACTCAGATAAATTAATATAGAGATATTAATGTTATCTGCAAGTATAAGCATATTCCCAGGATCGAGGAACTATGGATTGGATATACGAGTGTGACTATTTATGTCTCGTGTCCAATCCGGATATGGAGACAAAGGGATAATGCAATATGACATATTGGGCACAAAGGTTTGTCGGGATCACTGACTATTTCTATTGGTTGGGTTGCATGGATGTGTTGCTAGACACCGCTCCATGTTAGTAATAGTTACTACCAACTATATAGAAACCTATGGGGTCACACGTCAAATAGAGTAGAGCTAGATTTGGGATTAATTAATATGGATTAATTAATAGAAGGATCATTGTGCAACACCTTGCAAACTTAGTAGGACTAATTTGCAAGGAAGGGAATAATTCTAGTCCTACTAGAATTAGGAAACTCTTTTATGGAAACAACAAGGAGTTGTTGGAGTATATAAAGGAGGCTCTAGCTTCCTTCCCAAAAGATGAGTTATTATTAGTCATAACACATAAAGTGTGGGAGAGAGCAAAAGAGAGAGCAAGACAAGGTGCTAGGGCCGAAACCCTAGCCACCCGTCCGCCCCCCCCCCCTAGCCGACGGCAAAGAGAGGCCGCCTCCTCTCTTGTGCCTTTGGTGATTTGTTGCTTTGATCTTCATCCCTCTTCCTCCAAGATTCAAGCTAGCACTTGATTGAAGGAAGAATCTAGATCTCACCTCTAGACGTGGATCAACCGTAGAGACGAGGACATCATTCTTCGTGTGATCTCACAAATCAAAAGGTACACATCTTCTATGTCCTTGATCATGTTATGATGTCTCTTCCTGTGATCCTTGGTGGGCTTTGAGTAGGATTAATTTTGTTATTCCGCTGCGTTACCTACGTCAAAACCCAACAGTGGTATCAGAGCCACAGGTCGTAGAGCATAACATGACATTATGTGTTTACGATTTCAGTTCATACACCGTATTATTGTTTATTACGCGAAAACTGAAAAATTGGCATAGTAGATGCAATATTGAATTTGATTCAAACAAACAAGACCCAATTTAACATTGGATGTTAGAATTGTTGAGTTTAATCACATAGGATGTGAATAATTGGGTTCTTGAAAAATTAGGGTTCATGGGCACATGCTTGGAAAAGGGGTTTTCCAAGTATGGAATTAACTAAACTTGGGCAACAAGAAAGAAGTTGTTTTGGAAACAACTAAACTTGGGAAACAAGTAAGAAGTTGTTTATGGAAACAACTAAACTTGGGAACCAAGGAAAGAATTATTTTGGAAACAATACCATAAGGGTGTTTTGGAAACAACCCAACAAGGAAGGAATTGTTTATGGAAACAATTCCATATATTGTTTTTGGAAATAATTCCATGAATTGTTTATGGAAACAATTCCATGAGGAGGTGTGGCCCATGTAGGGACCACCCCTCTCTCTCCTTGCCGCCCAAGTAACACACGGCACAAGAGGGGCCGGCACACCCTAGCACACGGCCTAGCCGTGTGGGCTAGGGGCCGGCCGGCCCGGGCCTAGTATGGCGGTTCCTTGGTTGATTTCGGCCATTCTTTGGTAAATCCTTTGGACCGTTGTGAAACCCTAGTTACCCAATCTTATTAAAATTAAACAAGCGCGTTAAAAATTGGTTTTAACTGTATTATGTGCTTTATTGCATGGTGGATGGATATGGCCTAGGATTGTGGATGTTTATTGTTTTGTGGTTTGGTTTACGGCCTGCGAGCTGATCAAATTAATGTAATAATTAATTAAGTTTTACGGCCTGCGAGTCGTTCTTTTTCTCCTCGACATGTGAGGCTTTTGTTATTTATTTATTCTAGATGTTAGGCTAGAATTAGAAATATTTAGATGATAGCCAAGAACATGGAGAAGAAGACCGGAGAACCAAAGGAGCCAAAAGACATCCCTAGGCGCGCAGCTATGGTGGAGCACATGGAGATGAGCTCGGCACTTTAGGGCAATTAGATATTATCATTGGCTTGATAATATCATTAGTCTAGGGGCCATATCCATGCCACGTTTTTTTATTTTGTGGATGTTTATTATTCATGCCTTGTTATTTATTTTGTGTGTATGGCGCTACAAGCAAAACGATAACAAGATAATAATAAACAAGGTTGGTCTTTTATTGTGGATGGCCCAATCCAAATAAGTAGACCATGTTGATAAGATCAACCAAACAAATTAAAAGAAATCCCTCAATTAAATATTGCGTTTTGCCTTCTCTTGCCAAAACACCCTTCATGATCATGGCCTATTAAAATTCGGGCTTGCCAAAGCAAGGCGATTTTAATTTTTCATGGTGTGTTGCGGACGACGCAAGCTAGTAATGCGTGTATGTTGAAAACAAGAGGTTGGACGCAACTAGGCAAGAGTCAATTGGATTGATGAGCTTAGAGGCATGACAATTAGGTGTTATCCAAAGGATAAAGAATAGAGAATTATTCACCTAATTGGACCAAGAGTTGCATGGGATGCAATTGGAATGGTTTCTACCTAAATAACCAATTCTTGGGTGACTTGCCAAAGCAAGCTCAAGAAGAAGTGAAAAGGGATCTTGGACCCACTAGAAAATATATAAAATATTTTCCGCATTAATGGTGAGGGCTATTAATCCGAGAAAAATAGTGGGAGCTATATTTAATAATTTAAATCCTTATTGAATATAGTTATACGTCACAATGCTTTGCTTAATCCTATAAGTATTGAATACCCATCGCATTAAACAAACAAACGCGACTTTATGTCCATGAGATGGAAAAGATGTCTGGAATCCATTTTCTACATTGGTATAAAATTGAGAATTGTTCTCAAATAAAGGAAATATGTTGTACATTGTAGAGCATAAATCTCTCTTCCCACCAACTACCAAAACACACTAAAGCCTTATGGAAGGAACATCAAAGAATGGTTCTTTGGATGTAACTTGTCTCATGTCAAGCTCCCATGGACTCTGAGCTTTGGAAGCAAGATGAGAAATTTGGGGTATGTGATATGATCATACGAGCTTGTCATGAAAGGCTTAAGGAGTTGCTCCACTTTGCAATCTCTTGCTTAGCACTCGTCATGATCAAGATGGAATAAGTTTGGGCTTGCCAAAGCAAGGCGACTTAGTTCATCGAGATATGACGCGACGACACAAGTTAGTAATGTGTGGCTGCTGAAGCAAGAGGTAAAGCGCAAACTAAACTAACTCAATAGGATTGAAAGCTTAGATATTGGGAGTTATCTATAAGATAGATAAAGAATATATAGTTATTCTCCCAAGTGGACCAAGAATTGCATTGGATGCAATTACAGTTTTGTTTTAAAGTTGATTTACTCAATATGATTGAAAAATCACTAAACAAAACACTCATAATGGGCATGGGCAAAAACTGTTAATAGTTAACAGCATTGGTAAGGGCAAATGGTTTGCACCGAACCCAGGAGTATAAAGCAAGCCTGTTGCTAAAACCAAGTTGCCTCGAAGTCCCATAGGTGGTGTAGAGGAAGAGAGAGTACCCAAAGTACATGGAAGTAAATAATAAAGGAATTATGAATTCCGACTTGGGTATTTTATTATAGAATTCAATGTGTCTATCTCATCATCAAGAGTATATGATACTAGATGAGGATCTCACATTTATAGAAATGTGTAGGATCTCAAGAGACGAAGACAATTGGATAAGGAAGAAATAATCCTACACGTGGGGCTATGAAGCAAAGGGTTGCTGAAAAGCCGTAGGGAATTATTTCTACCTTTCAGAAATTGTTCATGAATTAGACAAAAGGGATAATGTCCCTGCTATGAGTAGGACCATTATCATAGTTTCTTGTTTGGACAAGAAATCTCCTTATCATAATAAAAGGACAAATGTTGTTCCATTTATTATGGTATGCATTATTGTAATGCAATTTTGTCTAAGTGGATTCTATATCCATGATCATGATAATTTCATCTATAACATTAATACCTAGAGGTTTGCATATAATGATATGAACTTCACTTATCTTTAGCATTATCGTTTAGGCCCATAAATAAGAGATACATATCTAGAACTCCATTAGGATGGATTTCTGGGACTCATTTGATTATTGAATCATATGAGACATGTAAGACTTATTAGGCAAAGATATGATCTTTTGGGAATCATACATATTGATGTATGAAGGCCGCTAAGCACAAGTACTAAAGATGGTTTTAGTACTTCATCATATTTACTGATAGGATCAGAAAAAATATGGATTTGTGTATCTTATGAAGAGACAAATCAGAATCCTTTGAATTGTTCAAAGTATTCAGGAATGAAGTAGAGAACCAACTTGGCAAAAGTATTTAGACTCTACGATTGGATCATAGAAGAAAATACTTGAGCCAAGAGTTTGACAAGAATCTATGGGAGTATTGGATATGATCCAAAACTCGCTCCACCTAGCACGCCACATGGGTTTTTGGCGTGTCTAAAAGGAGAGTTCGAACCTTGTAGGACACGGTTCGGTCCATGATGAGTCAAACATAACTTCCAGTTTACTTTTAGGGGATATGTTCTAATTACAGCAAATTTCGCCCTTAACCTTGTTCCATCAAAAACGGATTATGAAAAACACCATATGAGATATGGACTAGGAAGTGTCCTAATATGTCATTCATTTGGGGTTATGATGTTTATGTAAAAGAGTTTACAAATAAACTTGGACCCAAGTCGGATAAATGTTTTGTGGGATATCCTGAAAAGGATATTATTTCTACAACCTAATCGAGAACAAACTGTTTGTTTCTCGAACCACAGTGTTTCTAGGTAGAGATTGTCTCTAAAAGAAACAGTGGGAGGACAGTAGAACTTGAAAAGTTCAAAGAACCACAATAGAACATTGATCCGTTTGATGGAACATGAGCAGGATCACAAGGTGTTGTGGAGCAACCTACTCAGATAACACAAGAACCTCGTAGGACAGGTAGGATATGTCAAGGGACTAGAGAAATAAGGATTTCTCATAACCCGTGATATATTGCTCATCGAGATGAGCCTACAACCTATGAGAAGGCCACGTGTGGGCCATACTCTCAGAAATGGCTTGGAGCCATAGGATACGATATGGAATCCATGTATACCAACAAAGTATGGACTTTGGTGGAACCACCTGAATGGGTAGGACCCATAGGGTGCAAGTAGGTTATGAGGAAACCAACATGGATGGTAATATGATTACTTTTAAGGGACAACTGGTTTGAAAGGGTTTTCATGAGAAATTCATAGTATAGACTATGACGAAATCTTTCCCCAGTTGTGATGCTTAAATCCATTCGCATCTCGCTTGTAGCAATCTGTTTATAGATTGAGTCAAGCTTCTTGGAGATTGGATTCTTCGAATTTATGATGCAATCAAAGGAGTTTGGTTCCATCAAAATTGAAGATGATACTTGTGTCTACAAGAAGGTTAGTGGGAGCACAGTTAAATTTCTGGTCTTGTATGTAGAGACATACTAATCATTGGGAACAATGTCTCTACTCTGCAATCTGTTAAAGATTGGCTAGAGAAATTGATTTCCAATAATTGACTTAGGCGAGACAGTCTATAAAATCTATGGAGATAGATTAAAGTAATTGTTCAGCCTGAGTCATGGTACATATATTGACAAGGTGTTGAAATGGTTCAACGTGAAAAGAATATTGGTTCTTACCCATGTCACATGGAAATAGTCTTTGGGAGGCTAATTGTCTTACCAATTAGATTGAGAATGGACCGTATGAATTAGATTCACGGGATACGCCATGAGATGTACTAGGCCAGACGTGTCATAAAGAATGACACAAAGATACCAATCAAATCCAAGTGAGGTGTCACTTGATAATTATCAAGATTATCCTTTAGTACTTGAGAAGCACTAAGGATGAATTATTGATAAATAGATAATATGAAGAGTTTGCTGTAAGGGGTTACAGTGATGCGAACTTCAGATCTGACAAAGAAGATTTCAGATTATAGTCGAGTTTTATGTTTTGTGCTAGAGGGAGTGACTGTGAGCTGGAAAGGTTCCAGGCAAGATTCAGTCATTGATTCTAACATAGAGGACTGAGAAAGTTAATGCATGAGATGCATTTATTCAGAATATTCAATCTCAATCAAATTGTTGATGGAGGAGATGTGAATATTTGCAAGGTGCCAGCATATGTCTCGCCCCTACGCAGTGTAAGCGTGAAGGACCGCGCTAGATCAATAGGCATATGATGCAGGAGATTGACTCTAGTGCAAGTGGGAGACTGTTGGAATTGTGCCCTAGAGGCAATCAATTAATTGTGACAAATATATGGATTTACGATTCGTTATGTTATCGATATGGAGATATGCTAACATGAATGAAGTCCTTAGAATATAAGGTGTTATATTCTTAAATATCCCTAGTCAATTATAATGATTAATGGGACAATCATCTATAGACTAGTATGGGGTTGGATTGATATGGAGATATCACGATCCAACACATGGGTATGCATTAGGAGTAATGGCATACTGGATGACCCACGACGAAAAGGATACATTAGATTATGTGAAGTCACAATCGCTTTTCGTAGTGCTAATATTATTGCAATCCTTGGACTTGAAGTCACTAGATACTCTAGTTGTGAAATATTGCGCTTTGATGTTATCAAACGTTACACCGTAACTGGGTAATCATAAAGGTGGCTATCGGGCGTGATAGGAAACAAGCTTAGAGATCGTAGTGATGTAGATAGGATTTGTCCCTCCCACATAATGGGGGTAAATATCCACGACCACTCGAGGGATGAGGCTTATTGAATGTCTGGCCAGACTCAGATAAATTAATATAGAGATATTAATGTTATCTGCAAGTATAAGCATATTCCCAGGATCGAGGAACTATGGATTGGATATACGAGTGTTACTATTTATGTCTCGTGTCCAATCCGGATATGGAGACAAAGGGATAATGCAATATGACATATTGGGCACAAAGGTTTGTCGGGATCACTGACTATTTCTATTGGTTGGGTTGCATGGATGTGTTGCTAGACACCGCTCCATGTTAGTAATAGTTACTACCAACTATATAGAAACCTATGGGGTCACACGTCAAATAGAGTAGAGCTAGATTTGGGATTAATTAATATGGATTAATTAATAGAAGGATCATTGTGCAACACCTTGCAAACTTAGTAGGACTAATTTGCAAGGAAGGGAATAATTCTAGTCCTACTAGAATTAGGAAACTCTTTTATGGAAACAACAAGGAGTTGTTGGAGTATATAAAGGAGGCTCTAGCTTCCTTCCCAAAAGATGAGTTATTATTAGTCATAACACATAAAGTGTGGGAGAGAGCAAAAGAGAGAGCAAGACAAGGTGCTAGGGCCGAAACCCTAGCCACCCGTCCGCCCCCCCCCCCCTAGCCGACGGCAAAGAGAGGCCGCCTCCTCTCTTGTGCCTTTGGTGATTTGTTGCTTTGATCTTCATCCCTCTTCCTCCAAGATTCAAGCTAGCACTTGATTGAAGGAAGAATCTAGATCTCACCTCTAGACGTGGATCAACCGTAGAGACGAGGACATCATTCTTCGTGTGATCTCACAAATCAAAAGGTACACATCTTCTATGTCCTTGATCATGTTATGATGTCTCTTCCTGTGATCCTTGGTGGGCTTTGAGTAGGATTAATTTTGTTATTCCGCTGCGTTACCTACGTCAAAACCCAACATATACAGTGTCAATCATACTCGTATGATCGACGAAGCTCACACGGTGAGGAGTTACGAGACTACTCTTACTCACCACCTTATGTAACTAGTTAGCACAATTTTTAGGATATATACGCCATAAAGTTTCAAATCTGATAGAAGTACATGTCTTATCTCATAAAGACCACTATGCAGATCCTAGTTCCGTCAGCTGACAAAGAGTGATTTATGACTTTTCTAATAAGAGGACAAATACCGGGAATTCTCTAGGTTCACTAGGATGATATAAACTTATGATTTGATTAATGAAACAACAACGTGTCTTTCATTATTAATCGAGCAATGTAAAATTTACCGAGTTACCAAGCAAATTATCTATGCTTAAAACCAAAATTTACCGAGTTACCAAGTCTATTTTACTTTTAAGCATGCATTAACAATCACAATTCTACTCAAACAATCCTAGTTAATAATACCGAGTTACCAAATATTGATTCGACTAGGTGAATTATTGAATTTACCGACTAACTTTAACGGAGTTACCAAATGTCAATTAAGATTACTCCTACGTTAGCTACGCGCAAGAATAATAGAATCAAAACCATAAACAATCCATTATAATGAAAGAACACGATAGATTAAGTTGAAAACTTGAATCACAATCTCAAAACATCACGTTTATATCAAACGCTAGCTACACCAACGAGAATTCCCAGCAAAAAGGGTTTAGCTCATACTCAAAACAACGAGTTTCGTGTATCTCAAAAGCAAAAACTAAGAAAGAGAAAGAGTTGAGAATCCAAACGAGTGATCCAAAGCTCCCAATTTCCTACAATGTCTTCTTGATCTCCAAAAGATGTCTCTAACGTAATGAACTACTGAAGTTTTTGACCTAAAACACTTAAATACGTGTCCATAACAATATTATAAAATTTGGATAAACTACGCAAAAGCCCCAAAACAATCTGCGTTTTTCTGCGATGTCTTCAAACGAAGACTTTTCTCTTCGTACGAAGAGTCTTCGTGCGAAGACAATTCCTCTTCGTACGAAGGCCTTCCTATGTAAGTACTGCAAACTTGTTTAGGAAGAGAACTTCATACTTCAAAATTTTGGCTAAGTATATTCTCTTCGTACGAAGACATTTTGTCTTCGTACGAAGAGTTTTTATCAGCACTTCTTCCTTTGACTTTTCTTTGATTTTTTGCTTCCGAAGCTCGTTTCCATCTCCTGCATGATCCTCCAAGCCCTGTTTTCCTGCGAATCACAACACGGAAACACAACCCGCGTTCATATCACAATAAAAGCTCAAAATATCCATAGAACCGCCCGGTAACAAATAAAGCTCATGAACTCACATTCTCACATTTTAGCATAACTTACTCAAAATACGACAAATTCTCCATGGTGAACACGCAAAACATAGAAATATAAGGCATAAATAACTCCGAAAACGGAGTTATCAACTACCCCCACACTACCTTTTGCTCGTCCCGAGCAAATTCCCCAAGTCATATAAAACTTCTCAAGCCAAAATTTTCTCACTTTCCCGCAATCAATCCAACTTTGCATACCAAACCAATTCACCCTTGCATAACTTCCCTACGCCAATTGCATACTATCACCATTCATTGTATACAAATCCCACATCAATTGCATACTAGTCCGAGTTAGGTCAAACCACAAACCACCCTTTTACTAGTCGACACGACTCGATTATACACAATGCACCTATATGAAAATGATATTCACAATGCAAGTATTGAAATAACACTTTTTTTCTTTTCTTTTGCGAGATTGGGCAATCTCCATTAGCTTAAAACGGTTATCACGAAGCGATGAGAAATCTAGATACAAGGCATGAGTTGAAACCAAATTTGGCAACGAGAATCTCCCCTAGCTAGTATAGAGAATCTAGCTTTACTACATACAAGAATGCATCACCTCTTCGTGTGTGCCACAAAATAAGAGGCTACGCTAGCTAAGCCACGTTCAAGGTCCGAGCTCCTATTCCACTAACGGGTTTAGAGTGATGAGGCTTAGGGACGAAAGGATAATAATCACGTACTAGCCTAAAGCGTCACATTCTCACAAATACCACATCTCACACACCCTCACAACAATGATAGAAACCGAACCCGAAACTCACCATCTCCGGCCCTTGATCCCCTCAAACCCCGGTACCATTACGATATCCGTGGCCACCGTCGTGAATTATGCATAAGTTAGAACTTCTCGTTGATGAACTAGTTGCTTCTCCACTCGGTCTTCAAATAAGCTTCCCATTTATTCCTTTATTCAACTCTCCTTTTTTTTCTCTATTTCCTCTTTTTCTTTTTTTCTTTCTTCTTCTTATTTTTTTTAATCTCTCTCAAATTTTCGCATATAAATCCCGAGTGGTCTTCCAAACGTCAAGCCAAAATAAGATGATAGGGGGAGGAAATAATCAAGCCAATGAATACGTATCACAAATAAATTCATCTCCCCCTAAATCGAGGAAATCCATGGTGTCACAAACTAAGCCGCTAACAAAATAAAGCACATGTGTGGGGATGGAGTCGTCGCAAGCTCAATCTCGATGTCCGTAGTCAAAAGTCGACAGCCCCACACTCGAATGTAATCCTGTCCCCTCTCACATAGTCAATCGGATGTATGCCCCGTGCCTAATCCAACCGAACCTCCCACAACATGATGAGTAAACTTCGGTACCTAGCACGATCCACCAATTAAATTCACCCAACTCAATTTTTGTGCGTATTAGATGTTACACACTCACGGATCTCCACAACTGTGTCCATGTTGTAACGACATGGGACACCGCCACACCGAAGTGCGCAAGCCTACTCTCATTCACCCTCGCATCCCCTCGAAAATCACAAATGAAGCATACGCGATGTGTAAGACTCACACAAATATATCATGAAGCACTCCCTCATCGAACCCCCTCAATTAAAACTCCCTCGTGACACACTAAATTGGTGATACTAATCAATCAATGATGAAGGCCAAGAATCATCACCCTAAGTCAAGAGGTTATCAAAGAATCCACGGTTTAAAACAGGGTTTACTAGTGGTCCTACAGGGTAAGTTCTATAAGCAGTGAGTGCTCTAATACACGACCTCGCACAACTGTTCTGTGTGCCACTACGAGGCGGGTTGTCGACTACCTAAGACGTACACGAGAACGTTCGGCTTGTTTAGCTCACACCTAGATCAACTCTTGTAAGAAAACTAGGCACACACATTCGATTTGAAAATTAAGTTCGTGTGAAAAATAGGCACACATTCCCGTAAAGGAAGCTTCTCTATGCTTACTAAGGGGGACTCATGATAACTCCGTTTTCGGAGTTATTTTATGCCTTTTATTTCTACGTTTTGCGTGCTCAACATGGAGAATTCGTCGTATTTTGAGTGAATTGAGCTAATATGTGATAATGTGAGTTCATATGCGTTACTTGTTAAATCCGGGCGTTTCTTTAGTTATTTGAGCTTTTATTGTGATATGATCGCGGGTTGTGTTTTCGTGTTGTGATTCGCAGGAAAATAGGGCTTGGAGGATCATGCGGGAGATGGAAACGAACTTCGGAAGCAAGGAACTCAAAGGAAAGTGAAGGAAGAAAGGAGAAAGTCAAAGGAAGGAAAGGAAAGTCAAAGAAAAGAAGGCTGGAACAGAGGGTCTTCGTACGAAGACATACAATTTACTTAGTCAAATTTTGGTTCTGCAGAAAAGTCTTCCTAAACAAGCTCTCAGTATCTATGTAAGAAGACCTTCGTACGAAGACAATTTGTCTTCGTACGAAGGCTCTTCGATTTGTCTTCGCACGAAGACTTCGCTGACTTGCAGAATTTTTGCCGGGGCTTTTTCGTAGTTTATCCAAACTTTGTAATAGGATTATGGAAACGTATTTAAGCATTCTAGGTCGACTTTTTCTGTAGTTTTGGACGTTAGGAACATCTTTTGGAGATCAAGAAGCTATTGGGAGAGCTTAGGAGCTTTGGATCATCCGTTTGGATTCTCAACTCTTCTCTTTTCTTGATTTTTATGTTTAAACTCATGAGGCTTGTCGTTTTGAGTATGAATATGAGTAGCTAAACGTTATTTACTGGGAATTCTCGTTTGGTGTAGCTAGGGTTTGATCTTAATATCATGTTTTGATGATTGTGATTCATGTTTTAGCTTAATCTCACGTGTTTATTCATTATTATGAATTATTTACGTTTGTAATCATATTATCTTTGCGAGTAGCTAACGTAGAGATAAACTTAATTAGTTTTCACGCGGTAACTCCGTGAGAATTAGTCGGTAAATTGAATAATCCACCTAGTCGAATCAATGTTTGGTAACTCGGCATCGTTCTAGGATCGTTAAAGTAGAATTATGGTTTGAATGCATGCTTAAATCTAGAATAGACGTGGTTACTCGTTTTGTTTTGGTTTAAAGTGTAGTAAACTTACTTGGTAACTCGGTACGTTTAATATTGCTTGACTGTTAGTGAAAGACACGTGGTTGTTTTACAAGTCAAAACATAAATTTAGCTCAACCTAGTGAACCTAGAGAATTCCCGGTATTTTTCCCTTATATTACAAAAACCCTAAAATTCATTCTTTATTAATCGTGAACCACTTCACTCGATTAAATGAGAATATTGCGCTTTTATTTTAATAGAATTAGATCAAAACAAAACTTGCGACGTACCCACATAAGGTTTAGAATAATAATTAATTTAAACAAAGTCCCTTGGGTTCGATAGCCCGGATTTCCGGTTTATTACTACACACGACAGCTGTACACTTGCAGTTGGAGCGTGTCAAGTTTTTGGCGCCGTTGCCGGGGACTTAGGCTAAATTAGTTATAATTCCTAGCCTTAGGGATTTTAATTTATTGTTTATATCCGTTACTCACCTACGTTTTGTGTGGTTTGTGATTTCAGGTTGATTTACACGGTGCATGACCCGTTCGAGAGACGAGCCTTTGTATCCAACGTTTGAAGACCCGAAATCCTTATTAAAAGCACATCGTAGAGACAAGAGGAATTCAAGCTCAGTCACTATGGATGATGAAACGAGAGCTGAGTTTGAGAGAATCCGCAAAAATATGCAAGATGCGGAAGCAGGTAGAGCAGCTGCTATAGAGGAGGCTGCAAACAGAGCCGCGGAATCTGAGCAACTTAGGGCTCAAATGGCTGAGATGCAGGCGATGATTGATCGCATGAATCCTGCGAATCCACAACAACTTCCTAGTGCGGAGGTAGCTGGCAGAAATAACGGTGGCAATGGGAATAATGGGGGCAATAATCGGAACAACAACGGACAGAATGTGGTAGAGCAAGTTAACAATGCTGAAGAGGATGAGCGTCCTTGGTGGACTACTTCAGGACTACACCAGAGGGATATCAGCCCACCATCGTCAGACCTCAGATTAATGCAGCCCATTTCGATATTCGCCAACCGTTGATCAACATGGTTAGGGATGAGTGCTTATTCACTGGAGCTCTGAGTGATGATCCACATCAACACTTGCTAAATTTCGAGCAGATCACTTCTACCATGTATGATCAGAGAGTTCCACTCGAGAAAATAAAGCTCATGCTTTTCCCCTTCTCCTTATCGGGAAAGGCAAAGACATGGCTTATGGAACTTCCAGCAGGCAGCATAGTTACATGGGCAGATTGTAGTAGATAGTTTCTCAGGAAGTATCTTCCACCATCCAAGGTTACTCAACGGATGGCTGACATAACCAAATTAATACAGCAGGAAGATGACTCTTTGGGAGACACGTGGAGAAAGTTCAACCAGCTTCTGCGCAGATGCCCTACTCACGGAGAGCCATGGTATAAACTTCTCCATTACTTCTATAATGCTTTGGACAGAGAGACTGCTAGTGAGCTGGACATGATGGCTCAAGGAAATTTTATGGGAATGGGACTACAGAGATGTTGTGATCTGCTAGATAATGTAGCAAAACGTGAATCCACGAGGTCTGAGACTCGTAGAAACACGAAATCAGATGGGGCATTGGTTAGTAAGATTGAGTCCATGGTGGAGCAGAAATTTGAACATCAGATGGCAGTGATGACTTCGGCTTTCAGTAATTTGAATCCATCGGCACAGGTGAATTCAGTGGGAGAAATGGTAGCAGATGCAAATCAGGGATATGGGGATGGTATTGAAGACGTGAACTACATGGGTCAACCAAGACAGCAGCAATGGCCAAACGCCTATCATCCAAACAATCGCAATCACCCCAACTTCAGTTATGCCAATCCGAATAGTGGACTATATGCGCCAGGTCAAAGGCCAAATGTTCCTTATCGAGCTCGGAGACAGGCTCCAAAGCAACAGGCTCCTCCTCCACCTCCATCCTCAGAAGAACAGGACACAAACGCGTTGTTGAGGAAACTGTTAGCTAGCAATGATAAGATTGAGAGCAAGATTGTCGTGATAGAAGCCTCGATAAAAAGCCAAGAGACACAGATTGGCCAAATAGCTAATCAGAATACTCGACTTCCACCAGGTATACTACCTTCTAACACAATCACTCCAACTGAGAAATTGAAGGCTATCACTACTCGCAGTGGGATCACCACTAATGATCCTCCCTATCCTACACACGCGCGAGCTGAGGCGACTAAGGCCACAGAAAAAGCCTTGGATGAAGAGATTCCCGTGCCTACTGTGAGTCCCCAATCAAAGGACACGAGTAGGAAGTCGGAGGAAAAGCCTAAGCCAAAGGAGGAGTATAGTGTTCGTGTTCCCTACCCGCAGAGATTGAAGAGCCAAGAAGATGCCAAGCATTTCAAGAAATTTGTTGATATCTTCAAAAAGTTACACATCAATATACCCTTTGCTGAAACAATTTCACAAATTCCTAAATATGCAAAATTTCTCAAGGACCTACTCTCTAATAGAAGACGCATGGATGATTTTGAGACCGTGACCCTGAATGAGGAGTGTAGCGCCGTGGTCCAAAAAGTGCTACCCAAAAAGATGAAAGATCCGGGTGGTTTCATTATTCCTGTGACATTGGGAGATGCGTTCCATGGTAGGGCGTTATGTGATCTTGGCGCAAGCATAAATTTGATGCCTACATCAGTATTTGAGCAACTCGGTGTAGGAGATCCAAAACCCACTCGTATGTGTTTACAGATGGCTGACCGTACTATAAAACGACCACGAGGTGTTTTGGAGGATGTGCTTGTGAGAGTCGAAGGACTCATCTTTCCCGCAGATTTTGTGATCCTAGATATGGATGCTGACGATGATGTCCCACTCATATTGGGACGGCCATTCCTTGCTACGGGAAAGATGATTATTGATGTTGCCAATGGAGAATTGACTATGCGTATTAACGATGAGAAGGTGGCGTTCAATGTTTTTGAAGCTATGAAATTCCCTGCATATGTAGTGAGTGAGCAGTGCTTTGGTGTGGAGGCATACACACCGGACGAGGAGGACGATATATTATTGGAGCAGCTGTATGAGGAACTTGCCTTTCTTGATTCGCGTGAAAAAGAACAGGCTATGGAGGCCAGCTGGCGTTCACCCCTACCCCTCTTTAATGAGGGAAGCAGGTAGATTCTTACTCCTTCTCTTATTACTGCTCCTGATTTAGAATTGAAACCGTTACCTGCTCATTTAAAATATTTATACTTGGGATCTGATGAAACTTTACCTGTTATTGTTTCTGCGTGTTTGGACAGGGAACAGGAGGAGCAGCTTCTCAAGGTATTGCAGGAGAGGAAAGCAGCTATGGGATGGACCATAGCGGATATCAAGGGGATCAGCCCCACAGTTTGCCAGCACAAGATCCGGCTCATGGAAGACAAGAAGCCGGTAGTTCAGTTTCAGCGCCGCCTCAACCCTCACATGCAGGAGGTGGTGAAGAAAGAGGTGCTTAAATGGTTGGAAGCAGGTATCATCTATCCGATTTTCGACAGCACGTGGACTAGCCCGATGCAGTGTGTCCCTAAGAAGGGAGGTATAACTGTGGTGGAAGGGGAAAAAGGTGATCAAATTGCCACTCGTACAGTTACTGGGTGGAGAGTTTGCATGGATTACCGCAAACTCAATGATGCCACTTTGAAGGATCATTTTCCTCTCCCCTTTGTGGACCAGATGCTTGATAGGCTGGCACGTCATTCTCATTACTGCTTTTTGGATGGATACTCTGGGTATAATCAGATAGCGATTGAGCCAGCTGACCAGGAGAAGACGACATTTACTTGTCCTTATGGGACTTTTGCATTCATGCGCATGCCCTTTGGGCTATGCAATGCACCTGCCACGTTTCAGAGGTGTATGATGTCTATCTTCTCAGACATGATGGAGTAAAATTTCGAAGTCTTCATGGATGATTTTTCGCTTTATGGTGATGGTTTCGAAGACTGCCTCCAGCAGCTAGCTCGGGTACAGGACAGATGTATTGACACCAACCTAGTGCTTAACTGGGAAAAGTGCCATTTTATGGTGACCGAGGGGATAGTGTTGGGGCACAAGATCTCCAGTAAAGGCTTAGAGGTAGATCGGGCAAAAATTGAGGTGATCGAGAAGCTTCCTTATCCTACATCTGTAAAAGGGGTACGGAGTTTCTTGGGACATGCAGGTTTCTATCGGCGCTTCATTAAAGACTTCTCGAAGATCACAAAGCCTTTATCTGGGTTGCTTGAGAAAGATGCCGTCTTTGATTTCAATGAAGAGTGCAAGACAGCTTTTGATTTGCTCAAGAAAAAGCTGATTAATTCTCCCATTATAGCTACCCCAGACTGGACCTTACCGTTCGAGCTTATGTGTGATGCCAGCGATTATGCGGTGGGAGCAGTGCTGGGACAGCCGAAAGACAAGGTAGCTCATGTAATTTACTATGCTAGTCGTACCCTTAATACTGCACAGGTTAATTATGCCACCACAGAGAAGGAGATGTTGGCTATTATCTTCGCATTGGACAAGTTTCGTCCATACCTTGTGGGTTCTCAGGTGACCATCTTCACGGACCATGCAGCCCTCAAATATCTTCTTACTAAGAAGGATGCGAAGCCTTGATTGATCCGATGGGTGTTGCTAATGCAAGAGTTTGACGTAGTGATCAAGGACAAAAAGGGAGTAGAGAACGTTGTTGCAGACCATTTGTCACGACTAGAGAACGAAAAGCAAGAAGATGTGCCAATTAGAGAAGATTTTCCAGATGAACAACTTATGGTGGTGGTAGCAGCGGTGCCTTGGTTTGCGGATTTGGCAAGTTTCAAGGCCCTCAATATTGTCCCAAAAGACATGTCTTTCCATCAGAAAAAGAAATTTTTCGCATATGCACGACACTATTTCTGGATGACCCTTATTTTTTCAGGTTGGGAGCTCACAACGTGTTGAGAAGATGCGTAGCTGAGCCAGACACTTTGGACATTCTTAGACATTGCCATGAGCTGAATTGCAGAGGGAATTTTGGCAAAACGCGCACTGTGGCAAATGTATTGCAAAGTGGATTTTATTGGCCTTCTTTACATAAAGATGCTCATTTGTTTGTACAGCAGTGTGACCGATGTCAGAGAACCGGCAATATCTCCAACCGAAACGAGATGCCTCAAAATTTCGTGTTGGAAGTAGAGCCCTTTGATGTTTGGGGCATTGATTTCATGGGACCATTCCGTCTTCACTTGGAAATCTTTATATACTGTTAGCTGTGGATTATGTGACCAAGTGGGTAGAGGCAATGGCTTGCCATAAAAACGATGGAGCTACTGTAGAGAGATTTGTGCGTAAGAGCATTTTTACACGGTTTGGAACTCCCAGAGCCATTATCAGTGATGAAGGATCGCATTTCGTGAACAAAGTCTTTGCCAATGTCTTGAGCAAATATGGGGTAAAGACGCATAAGATATCACTGGCTTATCATCCACAGTCGAATGGGCAAGCATAAGTTTCTAACCGAGAGATAAAAGGGATTCTGGAGAAGACAGTCAACCCGGGACGCAAGGATTGGTCTCTGCATTTAGACGATAGCTTATGGGCGTATAGGACTGCATACAAGACCCCTTTAGGCATGTCTCCCTACCAGTTAGTATTTGGGAAGTCGTGTCATCTTCCGGTGGAACTTGAGCATAAGGCATTCTGGGCCTTGAAGAGGATGAATTTGGACGCTAAGCTCTTAGTTGAGCTACGGAAGCAAGCATTGCTCGAACTTGAAGAATTTCGATTGATGGCGTATGAAAGTGCGAGAATCTATTAGGAGAGGACAAAACTATGGCACGACACATCATTCCGAGAGACTTCAAAGTAGGACAGAGGGTGCTGATCTTCAACGCCAGACTTAAGCTGTTTCCAGGGAAATTAAAATCTAGATGGAGTGGTCCCTACACAATTACCGCAGTTTATCCGTGGGGATCTCTTGAGGGGGAAGATGCAAATGGGAACAGGTTTAAGGTGAATGGCCAGAGAGCAAAACCGTACGTTGACGGGAATTTCATTGGAGTCTTTGAATGGCTTCATGCAACTCCCGCAATTTGATTAATCTCTGAGGTAACTGGGTCGGGCCGTCGACCTTAAATTACAAAGCGCTTGTTGGGAGGCAACCCAACCTATTTATTGCTGTAGAGTAGGTTTTAATACTGTTTTGTAATTTTATTCTGTTTGATTTCATTGAGAGGTGCGAGAGAGTGGATTTAATGTTTCCAATGAGTATGTGCAGGATTACGAGGTGAAAGGCCTATTTCGGATCCCCCTTCTTGATGCGCGCGTGCGAAACAGAGTAAAAATTGAAGATTTGCAGCCCAATACGCGTATCGGGATCCGAAGTGAAGGAATTGAAGATTGAAGCCATCCCTGCGCTTATTCAACACACGCACCTAAGGAAGATCATGTTCCCGGACTCCCCGTCTTGATATGCGCAAGAATTTGATTGATGAACGGAGAAAGCTAGCACGCCGGCACGGATTACGAGATGAAATTTTGAGGAACAGACTGAAAAGAGAATTGAACAGTGCCAACGTGTGGGGGTGGTCGAGAGCTTTCTGTAGACAGGTGGATCGCGCATATCGGAGTCCGGATGAGGAAGTTACGCCAAAAAGGATGCTTTAGAGAGTAAAACGAGGCCAAAATCATCCGGAAGTGCCTTGGAACGCGTGAAATTGACAAATGAAATACTCCCCGGAATTTGGGAGTGTTTTAAGGTGAAAAGGGAGTCTCGAGGTCGAGGAGATCCTTCGGAAAGCAAGATGCGATTAAATACGCAAAAATTTGACGAAAAGGATGTTTTTGGCAAGCTTCAGCATTGTCTTCGTACGAAGACAATTGTCTTCGTACGAAGACTTTGTACTTAGAAAATTTTTTGAGCTCTGAAGATGGTCTTCCTATAACCACATGCAGTATCTATATAGGAAGACCTTCGTATGAAGACAAATTGTCTTCGCACAAAGACTCTTCGTACGAAGACAATTGTCTTCGTACGAAGACATCGGGCAAAAAGTCTGTTTAGCCCACGCACGGAGAACAGAGAGGAGATAGTTACCAGGGGCTTTTTAGACTTTTGCACGAGCTTTGAAGATACATCAGCAGCAATGTCGTTCCTCTTCCTCATTCTTCAGCTTCAACAGTTCTTGTCTTCTTCATAGCCGCACGACACCAAATCTCCCTCTCCCTTGGTCCTTCGCCAAATTCAACTACCAACCCACAGTTTTGCTCGCAATTCTGAGGAGAACAAGGATTTAAGGGTGGCTTTGAGTGAGACTGAGAGACGAGAGAGAAATCAGAGGAGGAAGAACTAGGGTTCCGAAGCTAAAATTGAGGAATTGGACCACTTGGAGTTTGATTCAGCTTACGGTCAAGAAGGCAACGCTAACGGGGACTTCACAAGGATTACGGAGCATCAATCAATTCGGAGTTTCGAAAAATTTCTTTGGCAACATCCAAACAGCCCGGTTTGTCAACTTTCTGAAATTTTTGTGCCCGTAAGACTTGCTCCGGGCACGTAGGTACACTCTCAAACTAGTTATTTCAATATTCGAGTCTTAGGCAAAAATTGAGTAAAAGCCCAATTTACTTTTTTTTGCGCTTAGTAGCGCGCTTGGGGGCGATTGTTTAAAGTCCTAGGAATTACGTGCTTACTTGCCTACGTGTTTAATTCGGTACACACTTCTTGTCACGTGCACAAAATTTGAATTCCTCGTTATACTTGAACTTGTATTCTAAATGGCGAGTGGAAAGAAACGGAAGACGGGAGAGGGTACCTCGCAAGAAGCATCGGGGTCGGGCGAGCCTCAATTAGAAATACCGCCCATTCCCCAATATTCAATCTTGAGTGCCCCTCCCCCGTCTAGACCGGGCATTGTAGGCCGACGAACGACAAAGGTTAATTTGAAAGAGCGGAGTATTGGGCCCGGGTGTTATGATAGCTTCCGTTTTGTCACCTACGAAGCCCATCTAGACTCTCGAAAGGATACGTATTTGACTAAGAACGGGCAGCCTGAAAAGGAATTTCCATTGCACGAGGATATGCCTAATCCCATCAAGGAAATTTTTGAGCGCGAAAAGCTTACCAACTGGTTTAAGCTAGTAGGGCAGTCTAGTTCTCACATTGCGAGAGAGTTTTGCCTCAATTTGAGGTATGCAAAAGTTGGTGAAAGCCGAGATCCTCGTCTTGTGTACTGTCGGAACGAGTGGATAGTCTTCACGCCAGAGGCTATCGCTTTGGCCATGGGTTTCCCCACGTTGAAAGAGGGTTGTGGGTACGAGATTTTTCTTCGTAGTGAGAATCTTTGGTCTCGTCTAAATGCATTTTGTTTTGCGAAGGGGGTAGATCCATGGGACACGAAAGGGGAGGTGATTCATTGGAAGGCTGAAAAGAGGTACTATAGGCCGGAGGCGAGGTGGTGCTGTGAATTGCTAGAGAACTGGGTTTTGGGAATCACACAAAACCCTAGTTACTCTTTCCGCCTATCGGTCTGGGCTCTCTGTCTTTACACCGGGGTTAGGATAGATATCCCTAAGTTTATCTGGAAGAATTGTCTAGAGAGGGTGTCGAGGACTAACAAGTTAGGTCCCGGTCATACTTGCTTGCTGACTCACCTAGCCAAAACCGCCGAAGTAGTCATTGGGAGAGATATGGACTTGAAATCGTTCACTGCTAGGAAATGGCATAGGTTTGATGAGACAGCGAGGAAGAGGGGCAAGGGTAGGAGGATGAACACCTCTAGGTTTGATAACCAGGTTGCCTATGACCACTTGAGAGAGGAGATGGCCCGGGATAGAATCGAGAGAAGACGCCAGTTTGCCCACACTCGGGACACTCAGGTGAAGCTGGGTGGATTAATCCAGATGGTGGGCCAGTGGGTGATACAGTCGAGTGGTCAGGCAGCGGGGGACTTTGTTCCACCAGTCCTGACGGCGGATCCGTGGTTCCACGAGGAGGAATTTGAGTATCCGGTTCCGCCGAGTGAGGACGATGAAGAAGAAGAGGATGAGACAGAAGATGAGGAGGAAGAGGAGGAAGACGAGTAGTGGAGTTGGCCCTCGTGCTAGGATTGTTGAGTCCTCGTGTGGTCGTTGAGGACAACGATGCATCCTAGTGTGGGGGTGGTTGATACCTTTTTACTAGTCAGTCTTGAGCCGTTGCATCGCCCGTGTCAGCATTTAGTTAGAGATTTTTAGTTATGTCCTTATTTTTCTTTTTATTATTCATATTTTTGCGTGCACGTTTTGGTATTATTGAGTCATCCCACCACTATCGAGTCATTAGTAGAGTTGGCCGTGCATGTAGTATAGGTGTATATATATATATATAAACTAAAAAATTTGAAAAACCAAAAAAAAATTAAAAATTTGAGAAAGGGCAATCAAAAGAGGCTGAAAATTCGATAAAATCGAGAAGTGTGAGACTTTTAGGCATAGGGCGTGAATTGCGATCGAAAGTGACAATGTGAGTTTCCCTTAGTAAGTATAGAGAAACTTTCTTTACGGGAATGCGTGCCTATTTTACACACGGACTTAATGTTTCAAATCTAAAGTGTGTGCCTAGTTTTCTTACAAGAGTTGAGCTAGGTGTGAGCTAAACAAGCCGAACGTTATTGTGTACGTCTTAGGTATTCGCCAACCCGCCTCGTAGTGGCACACAGAACAGCTATGCGAGGTGTGTATTAGAGCACTCACTGCTTATAGAACTTACCTTGTAGGACCACTAGTAAACCCTGTTTTGAACCTTGTATTCTTTGATAACCTGTGGACTTAGGGTGACGATTATTGGCCTTCATCATTGATTGGTTAGAATCACCGCTTTAGTGCGTCACGAGGGTGTTGTAGTTGAGGGGGTTAGATGAGGGAGTACTTCGTGCTATATTTGTGTGAGTCTTACATATCGCATGCACTTCATTTGTGATCTTCGAGGGGAATCTGAGGGTGAGTGAGAGTAGGCTTGCGCACTTCGGTGTGGCGGTGTTCCATGGCATTACAACATGGACACGAGTGAGGAGAGCCGTGAGTGTGTACCATCTAATACACACAAAACTTGGGTTGGGGGAATTTAATAGGTGGATCGTGCTAGGTACCAGATCTTACTCATCATGGTGTAGGAGGTTTGGTTGGATTAGGCACGAGACATATATTCGATTGGCTACTTGAGAGGGGACAGGATTACATTCGAGTTTGGGGGTGTCGAATTTTGACTTCGGACATCGAGATTGAGCTTGCGACGACTCCATCCCCACACGTGCTTTATTGTGTTGGCGGCTTCGTTTGTTACACCGAGGATTTCATCGAGTTAGGGGGAGAGACATTTACTTGTGATTCATATGTGTTTATTTGGCTATTTATCTTCCCCTATTATTTTATTTTGGCTTGACACTTGGAAGACCACTCGAGACGTATATTGAGGAAAGTATGCAGGAATTTGAGAGATTCAAAAAAAAAAAATAAATAAATAAAAAGAAAAAAAAAAAGAGAGAGGAAAAAAGGAGAGTTGAATAAAGGAAGAATGAGAAGCTTTGTGGAAGAACGAGTGAAGAAGCGACTAGTTCACGAACGGGAAGTTTTGGCTTATACATCATTCATGACAATAGCCGGGGAGATCGTAATTGTACCGGGGTGTGAGGGGATCGAGGGCCGGAGATGGTGAGTTTCGGGCTTGGTTTCTATCATTGTTGTGAGGGTGTGTGAGATGTGGTAATTGTGAGAATGTGACGCCTTAGGACTCGAGTTTGATTATTATCCTATTTTTCTCTAAAGCCTCATCATTCTAAACCTGTTAGCGGATTAGGAGATCGGACCTTGAACGTGGCTTAGCCTAGCGTAGCCTCTTATTTTTTGGCACACATGAAAATGTATTGCGTTCTTGTACTTAGTAAAGCTAGGTTCTCTATACTAGCTAGGGGGGATTCGTGTTGTCGAATTTGATTTCAATTCATTCCTTGTATCTAGATTTCTCATCGCTTCATGTGAATCGGTTTAAGTTAATGGAGATTGCCCAATCTCGCAAAAGAAAAAGAAAAGTTGTTATTTCAATACTTGCATTGTTAATATTGCATTTTCATATAGGTGCATTGTGAATAATCGAGTCGTGTCGACTAGTAAAAAGGATGGTTTTTCATTTTTTCTACTCGGATTAGTATGCAATTGGTAATGGTTTTGTATGCAATGTGAGGTGAAAGTATGCAAATGGCGTAGGGAAGGTATGCAATTAGTAATTAGGTTAGTATGCAAAGTTGGATGGATTGCGGGAAAGCGAGAGAAGTGTTTACTCGAGAGAAATGGAATTGACTTGGGAGATTTGCTCGGGACGAGCAAAAGGTAGTGTGGGGGTAGTTGATAACTCCGTTTTCGGAGTTATTTTATGCCTTTTATTTCTACGTTTTGCGTGCTCAACATGGAGAATTCGTCGTCTTTTGAGTAAATTGAGCTAATATGTGATAATGTGAGTTCATATGCGTTACTTGTTAAATCCGGGCGTTTCTTTAGTTATTTGAGCTTTTATTGTGATATGATCGCGGGTTGTGTTTTCGTGTTGTGATTTGCAGGAAAATAGGGCTTGGAGGATCATGCGGGAGATGGAAACGAACTTCGGAAGCAAGGAACTCAAAGGAAAGTCAAAGGAAGAAGGAAGAAAGGAGAAAGTCAAAGGAAGGAAAGGAAAGTCAAAGAAAAGATTTGTCTTCGTACGAAGACAATTTACTTAGTCAAATTTTGGTTCTGCAGAAAAGTCTTCCTAAACAAGCTCTCAGTATCTATGTAAGAAGACCTTCGTACGAAGACAATTTGTCTTCGTACGAAGACTCTTCGTGCGAAGACAAATGTCTTCGTACGAAGACTTCGATGACTTGCAGAATTTTTGCCGGGGCTTTTTCGTAGTTTATCCAAACTTTGTAATAGGATTATGGAAACGTATTTAAGCATTCTAGGTCAACTTTTTCAGTAGTTTTGGACGTTAGGAACATCTTTTGGAGATTAAGAAGCTATTGGGAGAGCTTAGGAGCTTTGGATCATCCGTTTGGATTCTCAACTCTTCTCTTTTCTTGATTTTTATGTTTAAACTCATGAGACTTGTCGTTTTGAGTATGAATATGAGTAGCTAAACGTTATTTACTGGGAGTTCTCGTTTGGTGTAGCTAGGGTTTGATCTTAATATCATGTTTTGATGATTGTGATTCATGTTTTAGCTTAATCTCACGTGTTTATTCATTATTATGGATTATTTACGTTTGTAATCATATTATCTTGGCGAGTAGCTAACG
The DNA here is from genome assembly GCA_023055425.1 of Linanthus parryae. NCBI lineage: Eukaryota > Viridiplantae > Streptophyta > Magnoliopsida > Ericales > Polemoniaceae > Linanthus > Linanthus parryae. The sequence continues at coordinate 31,308,128 of JALGPY010000001.1, forward strand.
TAGAGATAAACTTAATTAGTTTTCACGTGGTAACTCCGTGAGAATTAGTCGGTAAATTGAATAATCCACCTAGTCGAATCAATGTTTGGTAACTCGGCATCGTTAACTAGGATCGTTAAAGTAGAATTATGGTTTTAATGCATGCTTAAATCTAGAATAGACGTGGTTACTCGTTTTGTTTTGGTTTAAAGTGTAGTAAACTTACTTGGTAACTCGGTACGTTTAATATTGCTTGACTGTTAGTGAAAGCCACGTGGTTGTTTTACAAGTCAAAACATAAATTTAGCTCAACCTAGTGAACCTAGAGAATTCCCGGTATTTTTCCCTTATATTACAAAAACCCTAAAATTCATTCTTTATTAATCGTGAACCACTTCACTTGGTTAAATGAGAATATTGCGCTTTTATTTTAATAGAATTAGATCAAAACAAAACTTGCGACGTACCCACATAAGGTTTAGAATAATAATTAATTTAAACAAAGTCCCTTGGGTTCGATAGCCCGGATTTCCGGTTTATTACTACACACGACAGCACTTGCAGTTGGAGCGTGTCAACTCACGTTGTCACTCTCGATCGCCAATCATGCCCAATGCCTAAAAGCCTTACACTTCTTGATTTTACCAAATTTTCAGCTTCTTTTGATTGCCCTTTCTCAAATTTTTGGTTTTATTGGTTTTTTTTTTTTTTTTTTTTTTTTTTTTTTTTTACCTAGACTACCTGCACGGTCAACTCGACTACCGACTCGATATGTTGGTAGGATGACTCAACAAAAATAAACATGCAAACAAAATTATAAATAATAAAGAAGAAAATAAAGACATAACCAAAATTCCTACCTAAATGCGGCACGGGCTATGCAAAGACTCAATAACTGACTAGTAACAGGTTATAACCCACCCCCACACTAGGATGCATCGTTGTCCTCAACGATAACACGAGGACTCAACAATCCTAGCGTAAGGGCACGCTCCACTACTCATCTTCTTCCTCATCCTCCTCCTCTTCATCATCCTCTTATTCCAACTCTAACTCGTCCTCACTCGGCGGAGCCGGATACTCAAATTCGTCTTCCTGAAACCACGGATCCGACGTCGGGACTGGTGGAACAAACTCCTCCACCGCCTGACCACTCGACTGAATAAACCACTGGCCCACCATCTGGATTAAGCTACCCAGCTTCGCCTGATTGTCCTTAGTATGGTCAAACTGGCGTCTTCTCTCAATTCTATCCCGAGCCATCTCCGCCTTCAAGTGGTCATAAGCAACTTGGTTGTCAAACCGAGAGGTGTTCATCTTCCTACCCTTGCCCTTTGTTTTGGCCGACTCATCAAACCTAGGCCATTTCCTATCAGTGAACCTTTTCAGGTCCATGTCTTTCCCAATTGGTATTTTTGTGGTCTTAGCCAAATGAGTCAACAAACAAGTGTGGCCGGGACCCAACTTGTTAGTCCTTGACACTCTCTCCAAGCAATTTTCCCAAATCAACCTAGGGACGTCTACCCGAACCCCAGTGTATAGACACAGAGCCAAGACAAACAGTCGGAAAGAGTATTGGGGATTCTGTGTGATCCCCAAAACCCATTTCTCTAGCAACTCACAACACCACCTCGCCTCGGGCCTATAGTAGTTCTTGTGAGTTTTCCATTGAGACACCTCTCCTCTCCTATCCCACGGGTCTACTCCCTTTGCAAAGCAAAATGCATTGATTGGAGACCAAATACCCTCACTATGAATAGTGGCATCGTAACCACAACCCTCTCGTAAACGAGGAAACCCCATGGCCAAGCCGATAGTCTCTGGCGTGAAGACTATCCACTCGTTTCGACAATAGAGGAGACGGGGGTCCTGAATCTCACCATCTCTAGCATACCTCAAATTGAGGCAAAACTCACGCGCTATGTGAGAACTGGACTTCCCTAAAAGCTTGAACCAATTGGTCAGCTTCTCACACTCAAACATGTCCTTTATTGCCTGAGGCATGTCCTCGTGCAATGGAAACTCCTTCTCCGACTGCCCATTCTTTTTCAAGTAAGTGTCCCTAATAGAGTCTATATGGGCCTCAAATTTAACAAATCGATAACTATCAAAGCAAGCGGGCCCAATACTACGCTCTTTCAGGTTCACTTTAGACGGTCGTCGTCCTACAATTCCCGGTTTAGTCGGTGGAGGGTTATTCAAAACAGGGTAACTGAGGGTCACCCAATCCGGATGCCTCTTGAGATGTACCCTCACCCGTCTTTCGTTTCTTTCCACCACCCGCCATTGTAATTCTCAAATTCAAGTAAAAACAAGCAATTAAACCCGAGCAATGTGAAAAGAAGTGTTTGCAGAAATTAAACACGTAAGCAATTTATAGCACGTAATCCTAGGACTCTATTCAATCGTCCCCAAGCACGCTACTCAGCGCATCAAAAATAAAATCGGGTTTTACTCAATTGTGCCTATGACTCGTATATTGAAATTACTAGATTAGAGAGTACTTACGTGCCCGAAGCAAGTCTTACGGGCACAAATTTGTAGAAATTCCGGCAAGAAAGACCGTTTTTGGGGTCGCCAATTTTTTTTGTTGAAATCTCTAATTGAATGGTGCACCATGCTCCTTGTGATGTCCCCGTCGAGGTTGTCTTCTTGACCGAAGGCTGAATCAAGCTCCAACTTGCCCAAATTTCGAATCTATGACCGAAAACCCTAGAATTTCTTCCACTGATTTCTCCTTCTTTCTTCACTCTCACTCAAATTACCCTACCAAACCATGATCCCCTCTGAAATGCAAACAAAACCCTAGTCTTCTTGTAGAATTTGGTGAAGTTTTGAGTTTGGAGAGAGAGAGAGAGAGAGTAAGGTTCGGCTATGGAGGAGAAGGGAAAAGCTTACGTGAAGAATGAGAGAGAAATGGACGGGATCAACTGGTTCATCACCTATTTGTTGCCAAAAAGTCCTTTTTTCCCTCCAATTAATACCCCCTCCTTCTTCTTTCCATCCGGCAAAACTGTCAATTTGTCAGTGGTCTTCGTACGAAGACAATTCTCTTCGTACGAAGACTCTTCGTGCGAAGAGAATTTGTCTTCGTACGAAGGTCTTCCCAGACAAGTACTGCAAGTTGTTATGGGAAGACCAAATTCAGAGGCCAAAAATTTTCTAAGTACAATGTCTTCGTACGAAGACAGTTCTCTTCGTACGAAGAGAAGCATGGAGCTGTAAAAAACATCCTTTTTGGTATATTTTCGCGTATCCGATCGTGCCTTTGCTTTCCGAAGGATCTCCTCGACCTCAAGACTCCCTCTTTACCCTAAAACACTCCCAAAGTCCAGGGAATATTTCATTCGTCAATTTCACGCATTCCAAGGCAAGTTTTGCATTTCCGGATGTTTTTGGCTTCGTTTTACTGAGTATCGTTTTTGGCGTAACTTTCTCATCCGGACTCCGATATGCGCGATTAATGTTGATGAATTGAAATTGCATATTTTAGTATGTTAACGAACTCTTCATAACTTGCTAATATGTGTAATTTATCTATTTTATCTCTCTTTGTAGACTTATGCTTGTTTTCGTAGTTTTGGTTGTTTTCTCTCATTTTGTAGGTGAAATTGTGATTTGGAACGCGACAGACTAGTCTAAGAGGGCCAAACGATGAATTAAAGAAGCTTAGAGGACTTAATTTGAAGGGATTTGAAGATTTGAGAGGCCAAGATTGAAGACAAACCAAGTTAGAAGGCCAAAGTTACATCAAAGGGGCTTGATTGAAGTCAACTTAACGGAATTGGGGAGCTAGGTGATGATTTCCAAATGTTTTAAGGGCAGTTATGAAGGGCACTTAACGGCGTTGGGGTTTTGTTGCAGTGTTACAAACCTTTTTAAGGCGCTGGGGGGTGTTTTAAAACATATCAGCAAAGCATAGGGGGCCAAACTGAAATTTTAGCGACTACAGAAGCATCCACAGACGCGTCTTCTTCCCTTTCGCGACGCTACAACACAGAGCTTCCATGGAAGCTACACGAAGCTTCTCCCCAGCCCCGTTGGACCCCCAAATCGCCATTAAATCGCACGACTTCGGTCCCAAAACGCTCCCCAGCCCAACCTCAACCTCCCTCATCCCTCAATTCGGCCCAAAGATCAACGAACTAGAAAGCCCTAAATCACCTAGGGTTCTTGAAGGCTGCTGAAAATCGACGAAGGAGGGTCTCTTAGATCAATTGGAGGGCGGAGATCATCTCTTGGTGGCCACGAAATGAATCCCGAATGCCTATATAAATCGGAGCTGAAGAATGACGAAGGGTAGGGTCGGCACCTCTGTTTTTTGGGTGAAACTCTGCCCCTCTCTCTTCTCTCTCTCGGGTCTTCACAGTCTGGGTTGCTTCTTGGTGTTTCCGAGCTCACTCTGAGCTAATCCGGAGCCAAGGACAACCAGAGGGGAAGAGGGGTCAGATTGTTCACTTGTTTGGGTAATTTATTATGAGTTTCAGATTGAATTTTTGCTGTGTTTCTGGGCAGTGAACTGATATAGGCTGCTGTGTTCTTCATGTTGTGAGCAGAAGCATTGAGCTGCTTTTAGTTGCCTTAGTGATTTGTTGAATGAATTCCTAGTTGGTTTGGAGTTGTTTTGAATCAAGTTTTAGTGTTTGAGCTTCATTTTGTAGCAAGAACTTGTGTTATTTGGGTGAAAATGAAGAGTATCTTGTATATCTAGAGCTTGAGCATGAATATAATTAAATCATCTTTGAAGATGCTTGATATCTCTTGTGTTGCACTCTCAAACATGGGTAGCTAGACTTGTTTGTTGGATTAGTTGTTGATCCTAGTTGGTTCATGAGATTTGAATGCACTTTTGCTTTGTCTTTTGATGTTTGAGTTATTGAATTCATGAGTTCTATGAGTTGGAATAGGAATCTATATTGTGGCTTGATTGAGTATGTGGATTTCAAGTGAAATAGGCATACTCAATGCTTGAGGCAACATTGATTTGGATTCCTCCATTTGAATTCATGAATTTGAACTCTTGAGTAAATGATTTGGTAGTTGGATTCAAGTCACATGAACCACTAGCGGATACAATTGATCCAACTTTTCTCTTTTCAATTCTCCAAACCCTTTTGCTATATCTCTTTTTAATTACTTAGTTTCTTTAGATTGTTTCACACAACACACTCTTGCTCCATCACTTGTGTGGTGGATTCTTAAGCTTGGCTAGCTCTAAAGCCTATGAGAAATCGCTTTTTAATCTTTAGTAGTTGCTTAGTAGTTTACTAGTTAGCTTAGAGTGTTTAATCTCTTTCCCAATCCTTGTGGAAATCGACCCCGTTCTTACTCGGGTACTACTTAGAACGATATTCCTATACTTTGGAATTATCGCGAACAAGTTTTTGGCGCCGTTGCCGGGGATTGGTGCTAAGAGACACACTCTTTAGTTGTTTCTTATTTTCCTTGTTTTTATTTTTTTTAGATATGCTTGAAGAAAATTCCGGGTTCATATTTGATCTTTGGAACAAAAAAAAAGCGAAAAGTAAAAAAACATCACAAAAACATACTCTTAGTTTTTGTTCATCTATTAATGGTAGTATTAGCTTAGCCCTTCCAAAGATTCTAGCTCTCTTAATAGCTTTGAAATCATGGATGGAGATGATGGGCATAGTAGCAACAACGAAATGATGCCATTTCGTACACTTAGAGATTTGATGCATCCATCTAGGCAAAGTTCACCCTCTTGCTTTGTGGTTCCTTTGAATGAAAGTAATTTTGAAGTTAAACCGGGTACAATCCAACTCTTACCCAAGTATCATGGCTTAGAGGCCGAGAGTGCCTAGTCTCATCTTAAAGATTTTTGTGACATTGCCTCAACGGTTTATTGTGATGGTGTTTCTAACAACACTATCAAACTTAGGTTGTTTCCTTTCTCTTTGAAGGATAAAGCCAAATCATGGCTTCACTCCTTAAGACCTAGGACGATAGGCACTTGGGAAGAGTTGGAGAAAGAATTTCTCAAGAAATTTTTCCCCACTTATAAGACTAATGCCATAAAAAGGCAAATTGTGACTTTTTGTGTTAAGGAGGGAGAGCCTCTTCCCCAAGCTTGGGAACGCTTCAAGGATCTCCTCATTGCTTGTCCTCATCATGGATTTGAAACTTGGAGATTGATTAGCTCCTTTTATGAGGGTTTGACATCCAACCACAAGCACACAATCGAGTCCATGAGTGGGGGAGATTTCTTCTTAAAAGGTGAAGATGAAGGGTGGGATTGCTTAGATGAGATTTGTGAAAAAGTCCAATCTTGGGATATGAATGAGTCTTCAACAGAATTGTCATATAAGTCTAAAGGTAGCATGCATTACCTTAGGTCTAAGAATGAGGCATTGTGCTCTTTTTGTAGTGATTGTCATGAGTTAGGCGATTTTCCCGACTTCCTAAGAGCCCAAGAGCTCATGGGTGAGCAAGTGAATGTTCTCAATACTAACAATTTTGGGAAGTCATATAATAACTCGCCTTACTCAACCACATATAACCCCAATTGGAAGAGTCATCATAATTTTGGAGGGAAACATGGCCAAGAGACACAAGTGAACCCCTCATGTTTCACTTATGTCCCTCCCCAAAAGAGTGCTTTAGAAGACACCATAGAAAGGTTCATAGCTAGGCAAAACCAAACCGATCAAGAGTGGAGAGCTTCTCATGAAGAATTGAGAAACTCCAACCAAGAGTTGAAAAATGCGTTAGCTAGGTTGGAGTCTACCATAAATGCTCAAGAGAAGGGAAAATTCCCATCTCAATCTCAACAAAACTCAAGGGGCCAAAGCTTCAACCATGTGGAGCATGCTAAGGCCATCACCGTTTTAAGAAATGGGAAGGTTGTTGACAAGGGACTTCCAAGTGGGGAGTCCCATAAAAATGAGGAAGAAGAGGAGTGTGAGAAGAGTGATGATCAAGAGAGATTTGGTGACTTGAAAGAGTCTAAGGAGAATCTTGATAAAGGGAAACAAGTGGTTGATGATAATGAAGAAATTAGGATTGTTCCACCATTTCCCCAAAGGCTAGTGGCCAATAAGATGAAAGCAAGTCACCAAGACCTGCTTGAGACATTTCAAAATGTTAAGATAAACATCCCTCTCTTGGATGCTATAAAGCAAATTCCGGCTTATGCCAAGTTTCTCAAGTGAGAAAGAAGGCATTTCTCACCGAGCAAGTGAGTTCAATTCTCCAACATAACCTCCCTCCAAAATATAGAGATCCGGGTTCACCAACCATCACTTGCACAATTGGGAGTCATAAGATTGCTAATGCTTTGTTAGATTTGGGTGCAAGTGTAAACCTTCTTTCATACTCTGTGTATGAGAAGTTGGGGTTGGGTGAGTTGAAACCCACAACAGTGACTCTTCAATTAGCGGATAGGTCCACTAGAGTTCCTAGAGGCGTCATTGAGGATGTGTTGGTTCAAGTGAACCAATGCTATTTTCCGGTGGATTTCATAGTTTTAGACACTACCCCTTTGTCTAGTGGCACCTCTCCCATTCCTATCATTCTAGGAAGACCCTTTCTTGCTACTTCTAATGCAATTATAAATTGTAGGAATGGTGTGATGAACATTACATTTGGAAATATGACGTTGGAACTTAATATCTTCAACACAAGTAATCAATCAAAAGATGATGATGACATATGTGAGATTAGTTGGATTGATTCTTATGTTGAAGTAATTGAGGATCCTACTACATGTTCCAATGAAATAGATGATCTTATTGTGCAAGATTTGGAATTTTTATGTGAAGAAAATAGCATTTTCTCATCATTGCTCACGAGTGAGGAATTTAATGTGGATGATTGGGTTAATCTTGTTAGTAAACTTGAACTTGTGAAGCCTCCTATAGGAGAAAGTATTCATTGGGGCTAGCCCCACCACTGTGGCATGCCTGTGTGGTGGGGCGCGCCATTCAGCTTTTGACAAACAAGTAAAATTTGGTGGGTTCCATTTGACTATTTCATATTTGTCAAAAGCTGAATGGCGCGCCCCACCACGCAGGCATGCCACTGTGGTGGGGCTAGCCCTAATGAATACTTTCTCCTCCTATAGAATCTACCCATGAGCATTCTTGTAGTGATATTGATTTACATGAGAAAATGGAGTTATCTTCTTTATTAAGGAAACCTCCTACTTATGATTTGAAAACCCCTCATTTAGAATTGAATGATGCATGTTTAGGGGTTGATGATAATCTCATTTGCATGGCTAGTGACCATAGCTTGTTTTGTGATGACTTAGAGGACATTCAAGGAGAACCCCCACCACTAGAGATTGTGGATGGACTTTCAAGTAAGTTGGGGGGTTCAAGTGTTGGTTGTGAAAATTTTGAAGTCTTCTTTCATATTTTCCCTATTGATTTTGATGAAAATAAATTTCATGTTGTGAAAGGAAAGTGGGGAAGAATCTTGGATGAAAGTGTGAAATTAAAGAGTGAGAGTTTTTGTGTTCATATTCTAGAAAAGGATCATAAGCTAGAATTTTGTAGTGAAAATGTTCTTCTCATTGAAGGTATTATGTTAACTAGTGGTAAAGATCCTCCTCTTGAATTCTCTCATGACAATTCTCTCATTTTAAATTCTCAAGATGAGTCAAGTTTTTCTATCAAAATGTGTGATGTCTCTTGCACTTTCTTTGGAATGAGCATTTTGAAGAATTTATTTGGAAAACAAGAGAGTGCTACTTTCATTAAAAAGGGAACACTCAAATCCTTACATTTTGATTTACTTGATCCGGGTATTAGTTTTCCAATTTTTGTTCTTGAGTTATTAGAGAAAGTGAAAGGAAAATTGAGAATGCAAAGAATGAAAGAGGGTTGCCTTGACCCTACTCGAGCTCATAGTCATAGGCAAGCTTGCCTAGACTACAAGAAATCAAAAGTTCCATGAATTGACTTGTCCCATTTAGAAGTCACGTCTTGTACATAAATAAATTAGTTTATCACTATTTCTTGCATTGTTTTTCTCTATTTACCGTTTGTAGGTTGCTCTTGGAGGAAGATGGATGGTGCTTGGTGCCTAAGAAGCTAAAATGAGGTCTTTATATCCCCTTGTCTCTTGCTAAATTTGTATGCTCTTCCATTGTTCTCACACATTGAGGACAATGTGATATTTTAGTTGGGGGGTGGGAAGTAGATATATTACTTGGCTTAAGTAGTTACTAGCATGCCTTTTTTTCTTCATTAGTAATTTACATGAAAAATACAAAAAAAAAAATGAAAAAAAATTTGAAAAAATCATAAAAATTGAAAAAAATTGAAAAATTAAAAAAATGTGTGAACCATTCATGAGAAGCATCACTCTTTCCCCGTGTCAAACCATAGAATTTTTATTCTTCTTTCTTTGGTAGTTTTATTTATTTTCACCTTTCATCTTGAGTCTAGATTTTATAGCTTTATTGAGTCTTAGGAAGTTATAGTAGAGTCACTTTTCTTAAAAAAAAAATGAGAAAAAGTGAAAAGGGGGAATTTTGGAAAGCTAGATGTTTTCAAATAATGAAATTTCTTAGTCCATGTTCTTTTTATTTTTATTTTAGAAAGGAATTCTTTGCTTATACTCAATACATCTACACCAATATCCCACCTTCCGCGATATCATGCGTTCTCACAAAGCGACACACTAAATTTACGTTTCATGTTTAAGTCCTTCAAGCTAAGTTGATCGCATAAACTTTGACGTCTTCTACTTTTGATAAAGGGTGCATTTTCTAAAGCTATTTGAACTTCACAAAAAGATTTTACTCTATTCGTTTTTGCGGTGGAAACTTGTAGTCCATTGGAGTGGTGGTTACCAATGACACCCCATGCGATGTCTAAGAAATAGAGGGGTGTCCGGGGATAATGTTACGTCACCACCTAGATAGCTCCCTTGGTTTAGATTAAAAAGCCCATTCGCGTGTATATTCCTCTATTTTGTTGTGGGTCTTGGAGATCCTTGGATTTGAGGTTAAAAATAAAATGTTAATGCTATAAAAAAAAAACATGATAAATCGCACCATCTACCAAAAATCCACAAAAGGATCATACAAGCCCACAACCACATCTCCCCTTCTTAAAAATTTTTGTTCAAAGCTTTGAAAGTCCATCCTACATGGGTGCTTTTGAATAAGTATGAGAATGTCTAGTTTCATGTGATCCTTATTTTTGAAGGCATACTTTCTCGCAAATTGGACTTAATTTAACAAGTTTTATGGATCGCATGAGTCACCTTCTACCAAACACCGCCCACATTTGTATGAGTATATGCTTAGACGTCCATAGGCTTCTTTCTCAATCTTCTTGAACTTTGAGAATTTATTTGAGGAGACATTTATGCATTCTTCTTTTTCTACCACCAAAAGAAATTAAAATTAGCTAGTAACTCTTAGTATTTTGTTTCTTTGAGTTCTCACTTAGGATAGATAATGTGTGTGTGCGTTTTTGTAAATATTTGAGTCTAGTTTAGAATTGAGTCAAGCCTTGTCTAGTTGAGTGTGTGTCTCTCATGATTAGTTTTTTTTTTTTTTTTTTTTTTTTTTTTTTTTTTTTTTTTTAAAAAAAAAAGCTTAAATATCGCTCTCTTTGCTCGAGGACGAGCAAAAGGCTAGTTGGGGGGTGTGTTGATGAATTGAAATTGCATATTTTAGTATGTTAACAAACTCTTCATAACTTGCTAATATGTGTAATTTATCTATTTTATCTCTCTTTCTAGACTTATGCTTGTTTTCGTAGTTTTGGTTGTTTTCTCTCATTTTGTAGGTGAAATTGTGATTTGGAACGCGACAGACTAGCCTAAGAGGGCCAAACGATGAATTAAAGAAGCTTAGAGGGCTTAATTTGAAGGGATTTGAAGATTTGAGAGGCCAAGATTGAAGACAAACCAAGTTAGAAGGCCAAAGTTACATCAAAGGGGCTTGATTGAAGTCAACTTAACGGAATTGGGCAGTTATGAAGGGCAATTAACGGCGTTGGGGTTTTGTTGCAGTTTACAAACCTTTTTAAGGCGCTGGGGGGTGTTTTAAAACATATCAGCAAAGCATAGGGGGCCAAACTGAAATTTTAGCGACTACAGAAGCATCCACAGACGCGTCTTCTTCCCTTTCGCGACGCTACAACACAGAGCTTCCATGGAAGCTACACGAAGCTTCTCCCCAGCCCCGTTGGACCCCCAAATCGCCACCAAATCGCACGACTTCGGTCCCAAAACGCTCCCCAGCCCAACCTCAACCTCCCTCATCCCTCAATTCGGCCCAAAGATCAACGAACTAGAAAGCTCTAAATCACCTAGGGTTCTTGAAGGCTGCTGAAAATCGACGAAGTAGGGTCTCTTAGATCAATTGGAGGGCGGAGATCATCTCTTGGAGGCCACGAAATGAATCCCGAATGCCTATATAAATCGGAGCTGAAGAATGACTAAGGGTGGGGTCGGCACCTCTGTTTTTTGGGCGAAACTCTGCCCCTCTCTCTTCTCTCTCTCGGGTCTTCACAGTCTGGGTTGCTTCTTGGTGTTTCCGAGCTCACTCTGAGCTAATCCGGAGCCAAGGACAACCAGAGGGGAAGAGGGGTCAGATTGTTCACTTGTTTGGGTAATTTATTCTGAGTTTCAGATTGAATTTTTGCTGTGTTTCTGGGCAGTGAACTGATATAGGCTGCTGTATTCTTCATGCTGTGAGCAGTAGCATTGAGCTGCTGTTAGTTGCCTTAGTGATTTGTTGAATGAATTCCTAGTTGGTTTGGAGTTGTTTTGAATCAAGCTTTAGTGTTTGAGCTTCATTTTGTAGCAAGAACTTGTGTTATTTGGGTGAAAATTGAAGAGTATCTTGTATATCTAGAGCTTGAGCATGAATATAATTAAATCATCTTTGAAGATGCTTGATATCTCTTGTGTTGCACTCTCAAACATGGGTAGCTAGACTTGTTTGTTGGATTAGTTGTTGATCCTAGTTGGTTAATGAGATTTGAATGCACTTTTGCTTTGTCTTTTGATGTTTGAGTTATTGAATTCATGAGTTCTATGAGTTGGAATAGGAATCTATATTGTGGCTTGATTGAGTATGTGGATTTCAAGTGAAATAGGCATACTCAATGCTTGAGGCAACATTGATTTGGATTCCTCCATTTGAATTCATGAATTTGAACTCTTGAGTAAATGATTTGGTAGTTGGATTCAAGTCACATGAACCACTAGCGGATACAATTGATCCAACTTTTCTCTTATCAATTCTCCAAACCCTTTTGCTATATCTCTTTTTAATTACTTAGTTTCTTTAGATTGTTTCACACAACACACTCTTGCTCCATCACTTGTGTGGTGGATTCTTAAGCTTGGCTAGCTCTAAAGCCTATGAGAAATCGCTTTTTAATCTTTAGTAGTTGCTTAGTAGTTTACTAGTTAGCTTAGAGTGTTTAATCTCTTTCCCAATCCTTGTGGAAATCGACCCCGTTCTTACTCGGGTACTACTTAGAACGATATTCCTATACTTGGGAATTATCGCGAACAATTAACCTGTCTACAGAAAGCTCTCAACCACCCCCCCACACTGTTCAATTCTATATTTAGTCTCGTCTTCAAAATATCACCTCGTAATCCGTGTCGATGTGCTAGCTTTCTCCGTTTATCGATAAAATCCTCGCGAATATCAAGACGGGGAGTCCGAAAACATTATCTTCCCCAGGTGCGTGTGTTGAATAAGTATAGGAATGGCGTCAATCTTCAATTCCTTCATTTTGGATCCTGATACGCGTTTTAGGCTGATATTCTTCAATTTTCACTCTGTTTTGCACATGCGTATCAAGACAAGGGATCCGAAATAGGCCTTTTACCTCGGAATCCTGCACATACTCATTGGAAATATCAAATCCACTCTCTCGCACCTCTCAAATAAATCAAACAGAATAACAATTACAGAAACAATATTAAAACCTAAACTACAACAATAAATAGGTTGGGTTGCCTCCCAACAAGCGCTTGTAATTTAAGGTCGACGGCCCGACCCAGTTACGTCAGTGATAATCAAATAGCAAGAATTGCATGGAGCCATTAAATGACTCAAATGAAATTCCTATCCACATACGGATTTTCTCTCTGGCCATTTACCTTGAACCTGTTTCCATTTGCATCTTCCACCTCAAGAGATCCCCATGGATAAACTGCAGTAATTGTGTAGGGACCACTCCATCTAGAATTCAACTTTCCTGGAAATAGCTTTAGTCTGGAATTGAAGATAAGCACTCTCTGTCCTACCTTTAAGTCTCTCGGTATGGTGTGCCTGTCGTGCCACTACTTCGTCCTTTACTTATAAATTTTTGCACTCTCATTTGCCATCAATCGAAAGTCCTCAAGTTCAAGTAGTGCTTGTTTCCGTTGCTCACCTGAGAGCTTAGCATCCAAGTTGATATTCTCTAAGGCCCTGAACGCCTTGTGATCAAGTTCCACCAGAAGGTGACACGACTTCCCAAATACTAGATGGTAGGGAGACATGCCTAAAGGGGTCTTGTATTCAGTCCTATGCCCTGAACGCCTTGTGATCAAGTTCCACCGGAAGGTGACACGACTTCCCAAATACTAGATGGTAGGGAGACATGCCTAAAGGGGTCTTGTATTCAGTCCTATATGCCCATAGACTGGCATAGTAAATGACATGAGCTACCTTGTCTTTCCGCTGTCCCAATACTGCTCCCACCGCATAGTCGCTGGCATCACACATAAGCTCAAACGACAAGGTCCAGTCTGGTGTGGCTATGATGGGTGATCTGATCAACTTTCCTTTGAGTACATCAATAGTTGCCCTACATTTTGCATCAAAGTCGAAAACTGCATCTTTTTCAAGCAAACCTGATAACGGCTTCGTAATCTTTGAAGAATCCTTGATGAACCGCCGATAAAACCCTGCATGTACCAAGAAACTCCGTACACCTTTGACAGATGTAGGGTAAGGAAGCTTCTCAATCACCTCAATTTTTGCCCGGTCCACCTCTAAACTCTTGCTTGAAATCTTGTGCCCCAACACTATTCCCTCGGTCACCAAGAAATGACACTTCTCCCAGTTAAGCACTAGGTTGGTGTCAATACATCTGTCAAGAACCCGAGCTAGCTGTTGTAGACATTCTTCTAACCCATCACCATAAAGCGAAGAATCATCCATAAATACCTCAAAATTCTGCTCCATCATGTCCGAGAAGATAGACATCATACACCTCTGAAACGTGGCAGTTGCATTGCATAGCCCAAATGGCATGCGTCTAAAGGAAAAGGTCCCATAAGGACAAGTAAATTTCGTCTTCTCCTGGTTAGCTGGCTCAATTGCTATCTGATTATATCCGGAGTATCCATCCAAAAAATAATAATGTCAACGACGCGCCAGCCTATCAAGCATCTGATCAACGAACGGGAGGTGAAAATGATCCTTCAACGTGGCATCATTGATTTTGCGGTAATCCATGCAAACTCTCCACCCACTAACAGTACGAATGGCAATCTGATGATGCCTGCTTCCAACCATTTAAGCACCTCTTTCTTCACCACCTCGTGCATGTGAGGGTTGAGGCGGCGCCGATATTGAACTACTGACTTCTTGTCTTCCATGAGCCGGATCTTGTGCTGGCAAACTGTGGGGCTGATCCCCTTTATATCTGCTATGGTCCATCCCATAGTTGCTTTCCTTTCCTGGAATACCTTGAGAAGCTGCTCGTCCTGTTCCCTGTCCAAACATGCAGACACAATTACATGCAAAGTCTCATTAAATCCCAAGTATAAATACTTTAAATGAACATGTAAAGGTTTTAATTCTAAAATAGGAGCAGTAATAAGAGAAGGAGTAAGAATCTTCCTGCTTCCCTCATTAAAGAGGTGTAGGGGTGGACGCCAGTGAGCTTCCATAGCTTGTTCCTTTTCGCTCGAGTCAAGTAGAGCAAGCTCCTCATACAGCCGCTCCAATAATATATCTTCCTCCTCATCCGGTGTGTATGACTCCACACAAAAACACTGCTCACTCACCGCATACGGGGGAAATTTCATAGCTTCAAAGACATTGAATGCCACCTTCTCATCGTTAAAACACATCGTCAACTCTCCATTAGCAACATCAATGATAGTCTTCCCCGTGGAAAGGAATGGCCGTCCCAATATGAGTGGGACATCATCATCAGCATCCATGTCTAGGATCACAAAATCTGCGTGGAAGATGAGTCCTTCGACTCTCACAAGCACATCCTCCAAAACACCCCGTGGGCGTTTGATAGTACGGTCAGCCATTTATAAGCACATACGAGTAGGTTTTGGATCCCCTACACCAAGTTGCTCAAATACTGATGTGGGCATCAAATTTATTCTTGCGCCAAGATCACACAACGCTCTACCATGGAACACATCTCCCAATATAACAGGAATGATGAAACCGCCTGGATCTTTGATCTTCTTCGGCAACGCTTTTTGTACTACGGCGCTACACTCCTCATTCAGGGTTACTGTTTCAAAATCATCCATGCGCCTCCTATCGGAAAGGAGTTCCTTGAGAAACTTGGCATATTTGGGCATTTGTGAAATGGCCTATGCAAAAGGGATATTAATATGCAACATCTTGAAAATATCCTCAAATTTCTTGAAGTGCTTAGCGCCATCTTGACTCTTCAACCTTTGCGAGTATGGCACACACATGCTGTACTCCTTTGGCTTTTTCTTATCCTCCGACTTCCTAATCGTGTCCTTAGATTGGGAATCACGGTAGGCACGGGAATTGCTTCATCCAACGCCTTCTTGGTTGCCTTAGTTAATTCTGCTCGCGTGTGGCTAGGATATGGAGGATCCTCAGTAGTGATTGTTGGAATTGTGCCCTAGAGGCAATCAATTTATTGTGTCAAATATATGGATTTAAGATTCATTATGTTATCGATATGGAGATATGTTAACATGAATGAAGTCCTTAGAATATAAGTGTTATATTCTTAAATATCCCTAGTCAATTATAATGATTAATGGGACAATCATTTATAGACTATTATGGGGTTTGATTGATACGGATATATCACGATCCAACACATGGGTATGCATTAGGAATAATGGCATACTGGATGACCCACAACGAGAAGGATACATTAGATTATGTTGAAGTCACAATCGTTTCTCGTAGTGCTAATAATATTGCAATCCTTTGACTTGAAGTCACTAGATACTCTAGTTGTGAAATATTTTGCTTTGATGTTATCAAATGTTACACCGTAAGTGGGTGACTATAAAGGTAGCTATCGGGCATGATAGGAAGCAAGCTTAGAGATTGTAGTGATGTAAAGAGGATTTGCCCCTCCCACATAATGGGAGTAAATATCCACGACAACTCGACGGATGAGGCTTATTGAATGTCTGGCCAGACTCAGATAAATCAATATGGAGATATTGATGTTATCTGCTTGCATAAGCATATTCCTAGGTTCGAGGAACTATGGATTGGATATACGAGTGTGACTATTTATGTCTCGTGTCCAATGCGGATATGGAGACAAATGGATAGTGCAGTATGAGATATTGGGCACAACAGGTTTGTCCGGATCACTGACTATTTCTATTAGTTGGGTGGCATAGATGTGTTGCTAGACACCGCTCCATGTTAGTAATGAGTTACTACAAACTAATTAGAAACCTATGGGGTCACACGTCAAATAGAGTTGAACTAGATTCGGGATTAATTAATTTGATTCATTAAATAAGAAGGATCACTTTGCAACACCTTTCAAACTTAGTAGGACTAATCTGCAAGGAAGGGAATAATCCAAGTTCATATAGAACTAGGAGGGGCCTTTATGTAAACTAACAAGTGTTGTTGGTCTATATAAAGGAGGCTCTAGCTTCCTTCCCACAACTAATTCTCATAACATAAGTGAGTGGGAGAGAAAGCAAGAGAGAGCAAGAGACAAGCCAAATGGCCGAAGCCCCTTAGCCGTCCCTTACCCACCGTCGGCCACAAGAGGAGGCCGATCCTCTTGTGTCCTTGTTGCGTGATTCGTTCTTCCCTCTTCCTCTGGTCCAAGCTTGCACTAGGAGAATGAAGAATCTAGATCTCACCTCTAGACCTGGATCAACCGTAGAGACGAGGACACTATTCTTCGTGTGATCTCCCAAATCACAAGGTACACAATTACTATGTCCTTTATCATGTTATGATGTCTCTTCCTGTGATCCTTGGTGGGATTTGAGTAGGATTAAATTTATTATTCCGCTGCGTTACCTACGTCAAAACCCAACAATGGTATCAGAGCCACATGTCGTAGTGAATAACATGATTTTATGTGTTAAGATTTCAGTTTATACATCGTATTGTTAATTTACGCGAAACTGAAGTTAATTGGCATAGTAGATGCAATAAACAAGATCTAATTTAGCATTGGATGTGTAAATTAGTGAGTTTGATCACATGAGATGTGTGGATTTTGGATACAGATCTAGGGTTTGGGAACATACTTGAAAAAGGAGTTTTTCAAGTATGGAAACAATTATACTTGGGTAACAAGGAAGAAGTTGTTTTGGAAACAACTGAACTTGGGAAACAAGTAGGAAGTTATTTATGGAAACAATTAAACTTGGGCATCAAGGCATAAGGGTGTTTTGGAAACAACCGAAACAAGGAAGGAATTGTTTATGAACAATTCCTTCCTTGTTTCGGTTGTTTCCAAAACACCCTTATGCCTTGATGCCCAAGTTTAATGGAAACAATTAAACTTGGGCATCAAGGCATAAGGGTGTTTTGGAAACAACCCAAACACGGAAGGAATTTTTTATGGAAACAATTCCATATATTGTTTATGGAAACAATTCCAAAGAGGAGGAGTGGCCCATTGGACCGCCCACCTCCTTTCTTGCCGCCCAAGACACGCGACCCTAGGGGCCGGCGCACCCTAGCGCACGGCCTAGTTATGTGGGCTAGGGGCCGGCCGGCCCGGGCCTAGCGTGACGGTTCCTTGGTTGATTTTGGCCATTCTTTGGTAAATCTCTTGGACCGTTTTGACCCTAGTATGTCCAAAAAAACTAAAATTGAACAAGCGCGTTAAAAATTGGTTTTAACTGTACTATGTGCTTTGTTTCATGGTGGATGGATATGGCATAGGTTGCGAATGTTTTATGTTTTTGTCGTTTGGTTTACGGCCTGCGAGCTGATCAAATTAATGTAATATTTAATTAGGTTTTACGGGCTGCGAGTCGTTTTTCTCCTCAACATGTGAGGTTTTATTTATTTATTTATTTATTCTAGATGTTAGGCTATAATTAGAAATATTTAGATGTTAGCCAAGAGCATGGAGAGGAAGACCGGAGAACCAAAGAAGCCAAAAGACGACGAGGACTCCCTACCCTAGGCGCGCAGCTATTGTGGAGCACATGGAGATGAGCTTGTCACTTTTGGGCATATAGATATTATCATTGGCCTGGCAATATCTTAGTTTAGGGGCCATATCCATGCCACATTAAGTTTTTCTTTTTTTGGATGTTTATTATTTATGTCTTGTTATTTATTTTGTGTGTATGGCGATACTAGCAAAACATTAACAAGATAATAATAAACAAAGGTGGTCTTTTATTGTGGATAGCCCAATCCAAATAAGTAGATCATGTTGATGTGATCAACCAAACAAATTATGATTATTAAAATCCCTCAAATAGAATATGCCATCTCTTGCCTAAACACCCTTCATGATCAGGGTCTATTAAAATTCGGGCTTGCCAAAGCAAGGCGATTTTAATTCACCATGATGTGTTTCGGACGACACAAGCAAGTAATGTGTGTATGTTGAAGCAAGAGGTTGGACGCAACTGGGTAAGACTAAATTGGATTGATGAACTTAGAGGCATGACAATTAGGCGTTATCTAAAGGATAAAAAATAAAAGAGTTATTCACCGAATTGGACCAAGAGTTGCATGGGATGCAATTGGAAGTGTTCCTACCTAAATAACCAATTCTTGGGTGACTTGCCAAAGCAAGCTCAAGAAGAAGTGAAAAAGGGATCTTGGACCCACTAGAAAATATATATGATATTTTCGGCATTAATATGGAGGGTTATTAATCCGAGAAAAATAGTGGGAGCTCAATTTGAAAATTTAAATCCTTGTTGAATATAGTTAAACGTCACAATATTTTGCATAAATCATTTTGTGTTGAATACCCATCGCATTAAACAAACAGAACGTGAATTTATGTCCATAAGATGGACGAGCTGTCTGGAATCTATTTTCTAGATTGGCATAAAATTGAGAATTTTTCTCAAATAAAGGAAAAATGTTGTACATTGTAGAGCATAAAGTTCTCTTCCCACCAACTACCTAGACACACTAAAAGCCTTATGGAAGGAACATCAAAGAATGGTTCTTTGGATGTAACTTGTCTCATGTCAGCTCCCATGGACTCTGAGCTTTGGAAGCAAGATGAGAAATATGGATGGTGTGATATGATCACACAAAGAGCGAGGTTGTCATGAAAGGCTGAAGTGTTGCTCCACTTTGCACTCTCTTGCTTATCACTCGTCATGGTCAAGATGGAATAAGTTCGGGCTTACCAAAGCAAGGCGACTTAGTTCATCGAGATATGACGCGACGACAAAAGCTAGTAATGTGTGATTGCTGAAGCACGATGTAAAGAGAAACTAAGTTACTTCAATAGGATTGAAAGCTTAGATACTGAGAGTTATCTATGAGATAGATAATGAATAAATGGTTATCTCCCAAATGGATCGAGAATTGCATTGGATGCAATTATTGTTTTGTTTAAAAGGTGATTTACTCAATATGATTGAGAATCGCTATACAAAGCATTCATAAAGGGCTAAAGGCAAAAATATGTTAATGGCTAACAACATGGGTAAGGGCAAAAGGTTTGCACTGACCCCATGGGTATAAGCAAACTTGTTGCTAAAACCAAGTTTCCTTAATGACCCATAGGTAGTGTAGAGGAAGAGAGACTACCCAAAGTATCTGGAAGTAGGTAATAAAGGAATTATGAATTCCCACATAGATATTTTTGTAATAAAAGTCAATGTGTCTATCTCATCATCATTAGTATATGATACTAGATGAGGGTATCACATTTATAGAAGTGTGGAGGATCTCAAGAGATGAAGACAATTGGATAAGGAAGAAGTAATTCTACACGTGTGGCAATGATGCAAAGGGTTGCTGAATCAGGCGTAGGAAATCATTTCTACCTTTACGAAATTGTTCATGAATTAGACAAAAGTGATTATGAATCTGCTATGAGTAGGATCATTATCACAGTTTCTTGCTTGGACAAGAAAGCTCTCTATCATAATAAAGGACAAATGTTGTTCCAGTTATTCTGATAAGCATTATTGTAATGCAATTTTGTCTAAATGGATTGTATATCCTTGATCATGATAATATCATCTATAACATTAGTACCAAGAGGTTTGCATATAATGATATGAACTTCAATTATCTTTAGCATTATCGTTTAGGCCACATGAATAAGAAATACATATCAAGAACTCCATATAGATGGATTTATAGAACCCATTTGATTATTGAATGAAATGGGATATGTAAGACTTATTTATTAGGCAAAGATACGATATTTTGGGAATCATACATATTGATGTATGTAGGCCGTTAAGCGCAGATACTAAAGATGGTTTTTCAGTACTTCATTATATTTACCGATGGGATCAGAGAAATATGGATTTGTGTACCTTATGAAGGCCAAATATGAATCCTTTGAATTGTTCAAAGAATTAAAGAATGAAGTAGAAAACCAGTTTGGTAGAAGTATCATAGCTCTACGATTGGGTCGTGGAGGAGGATACTTAAGCCAATAGTTTGAACATCTATGGGAGTATGGGATGTGATCCCAACCCAATCTACCTAGAACACCATTATGGAATGGCGTGTCTAAGAAGAGATATCGTCTTTGTTGGACAAGGATCGATCCGTGATGTGTCATACAATGCTTCTAGTTTACTTTTAGGGGCTATGTTCTAATTACAACAAATTTCGCCCTTAACCTTGTTCCATCCAAATAAATTTTGAAAATCACCATATGAGATATGGACTAGTAAGTGCCCTAGTAGGTCGTTCATAAAGATTTTGGGTTGTGAAGTTTATGTAAAGAGTTTACAGATAAACTTAGACCCAAGACAGATAAATGTTTGTGGGATATCCTGAAAGGGATATTATTTCTATAATCCAATCGAGAACAAATTGTTTGTTGCTCAACCCACAGTGTTTCTAGATAGAGATTGTCTCTAAAAGAAATAGTGGGAGGACTGTAGAACTTGAAGGAGTTCAAGAATCACAACAGAACATTGATCCTTTTTTATGGAACATGAGCAGGATCACAAGGTGTTGTGGAGCAACCTACTCATAAAACACACGAACCTCGTAGGCTAGGTAGGATATGTCAAGGGACTGGAGAAATAAGGATTTCGCATAACCCGTGATATATTACTCATCGATATGAGCCTACAACCTATGAGATGGCCACGTGTGGGCCATACTCTCAGAGATGGCTTGGAGCCATAAGATACGATATGGAATCCTTGTATACCAACAAAGTATGAATTTTGGTGGAACCACCTAAAAGGTTAGGACCAATAGGGTGCAAGTGGGTTATGAGGAAACCAACATGAAAGGTAATATGATTACTATTAAGGGACAAACTGGTTTGAAAAAGGGTTTCATGTGAGTTCATAGTAGAGACTATGACGAAATCTTTCTCCAGTTGTGATGCTTAAATCCATTCGCATCTTGCTTGTAGCAATCTGTTTATAGATTGAGTCAAGCTTCTTGGAGTTGGATTCTTCGGATTTATGATGCAATCAAAGTATTTTGGGTCCATCAAAATTGAAGATGAGACTTGTGTCAACAAGAAGGTTAGTGGGAGCACAGTTATGTTTCTGGTCTTGTATGTGGAGACATACTAATCATTGGGAATAATGTCTCTACTCTGCAATCTTTTAAAGATTGGCTAGAGAAATTGAATTCCAATAATAGACTTAGGCGAGACAATGTATAAAATCTATGGAGATAGATTAAAGTAATTGTTCAGCCTGAGTCATGGTACATATATTGACAAAGGTGTTGAAATGGTTCAACATGTATAGAATATGGATTCTACCTATGTCACATGGAATTAGTCTTTGGCAGACTAATTGTACTTTCAATTAGATTTAAAAGGACCATTTGAATAAGATTCATGAGATACTCCATATTATGTACTAGGCCAGATGTGTCATATGGTATGACACAAAGATACCAATCAAATCCGGGTGAAGTGTCACTGAATAATTATCAAGATTATCCTTGAAGTACTTGAGAAGAACTTGGGATGAATTCTTAATTAATGGAGGATAAGAAGAGTTTACTGTAAGGGGTTACAGTGATGAGAACTTCTAATGTAACAAATAAGATTTCAGATTATAGTCAAGTTTTATGTTTTTCCTTAGTGGGAGGGACTGTGAGCTGGAAAGGTTCCAGGCAAGATTCAGTTGCTGATTCTAACATAGAAGAATGAGTAATTTGTAGCATGAGATGCACTTACTCAAAATATTCAATCTCAATCAAATTGTTGATAAAGTAGATGTGAATGTTTGCAAAGCACCAACACATGTCTCGCCTACCACGCCCCTACGCAGTGTAAGCGTGAAAGGCCGCGCTAGATCAATAGGCATATAATGCAGGAGATTAACTCTAGTGCAAGTCGGAGACTGTTGGAATTGTTCCCTAGAGGCAATCAATTAATTGTGGCAAATATATGGATTTACGATTCATTATGTTATCGATATAGAGATATGTTAACATGAATGAATTGCTTAGAATATAAGTTTTATATTCTTAAATATCCCTAGTCAATTATAATGATTAATGGGACAATCATCTATAGACTAGTATGGGGTTGGATTCATATGGAGATATCACGATCCAACACATGGGTATGCATTAGGAATAATGGCATACTGGATGACCCACAACGAGAAGGTTACATTAGATTATGTTGAAGTCACAATCGCTTCTCGTAGTGCTAATAATATTGCAATCCTTTGACATGAAGTCACTAGATACTCTAGTTGTGAAATATTGTGCTTTGATGTTATCAAACGTTACACCGTAACTGGGTGACTATAAAGGTAGCTATCGGGCATGATAGGAAGCAAGCTTAGAGATTGTAGTGATGTAGAGAGGATTTGTCCCTCCCACATAATGGGAGTAAATATCCACGGCCACTCGAGGGATGAGGCTTATTGAATGTCTGGCCAGACTCAGATAAATCAATATGGAGATATTGATGTTATCTGCTTGCATAAGCATATTCCGAGGATCGAGGAACTATGGATTGGATATACGAGTGTGAATATATATGTATCGTGTCCAATCCGGATATGCAGACAAAGGGATAGTGCAGTATGAGATATTGGGCAGAACAGGTTTGTCGAGATCACTGACTATTTCTATTAGTTGGGTGGCATAGATGTGTTGCTAGACACCGCTCCATGTTAGTAATGAGTTACTGCCAACTAATTAGAAACCTATGGGGTCACACGTCAAATAGAGTTGAACTAGATTTGGGATTAATTAATATGATTAATTAAATAAGAAGGAGCACTTTGCAACACCTTGCAAACTTAGTAGGACTAGTTTGCAAGGAAGGGACTAATCCAAGTTCATATAGAACTAGGAGGGGCCTTTATGTATACTAACAAGTGTTGTTGGTCTATATAAAGGAGGCTCTAGCTTCCTTCTCACAACTAATGCTCATAACGTAAGTGAGTGGGAGAGAAAGCAAGAGAGAGCAAGAGACAAGTCAAAGGGCCGAAGCCCCTTAGCGTCCCTTACCCACCGTCGGCCACAAGAGGAGGCCGATCCTCTTGTGTCCTTGTTGCGTGATTCGTTCTTCCCTCTTCCTCCGGTCCAAGCTATCACTAGGAGAAGGAAGAATCTAGATCTCACCTCTAGACGTGGATCAACCGTAGAGACGAGGACACTATTCTTCGTGTGATCTCCCAAATCACAAGGTACACAATTACTATGTCCTTTATCATGTTATGATGTCTCTTCCTGTGATCCTTGGTGGGATTTGAGTAGCATTAAATTTTTTTATTCCGCTGCGTTACCTACGTCAAAACCCAACAGTGATGCCACTGCGAGTTGTGATTGCATTCAACTGCTCATTAGGCGTGATGGTTTTTGGTGGAAGTATGCCCGGTGGAAGTTTGATATTCTGATTGACAATCTGCCCAATCTGAGTCTCGTGGCTCTTCACTGTGGCTTGTATTGAGACAATCGTGCTCTCCATCCTGTCTTGATTAGCTAGTAGCTTTCTCAATAAAGCATTTGTCTCTTGCTCTTTTTTATTGTGGAGCCTGCTGTAGTGGAACTTGCCTTTGCGCTTGGTATGGAATATTTGGTCTCTCACTGGGTGCATATAATCCAATGTTTGGATTGGCATAGCTGAAGTTGGGGTGATTGCGATTGTTGGGATGATATGTGTTGGGCCATTGCTGCTGTCTCATAAAATTCGCCTCTTCAACACTATTATCGTACCCCTGGCTGTCATCTGCTAGTAATTCACCCATGGGCTTCTGTGATGGAGGTTGCATGCCATGAAATGGTGAGGTCATTGATTCCTGCTTTTGTTCCATAGATTCAATCTTGTTTACTAAGGTTGCATCCCCCGGTTTGGAGTACCTACGCATTTTAGCTCGTGTAGTCTCTCTCTTTGACACGTTGTTTAGCAGATCTTGTGCTCGCTGCGCCCCAAGCCCCATAAAATTACCTCCTGCTAGCATATCCAACAGGTCAGCTGTCTATTTGTCTAATGCAGTGTAAAAGTAGTTGAAGAGCTTGTGCCATGGTTCCCCATGATTCAGACATCTACGGAGAATTTGGCTGAACTTCCTCCAAGCATCTCCCAATGAGCTGTTTTCTTCCTGAGTAAAATTTGCAATTTCAGCCATCTGCAAAGCGACTCTGGATGGTGGAAAATACTTCCTCAGGAACTCATGACAACAATCTGTCCTTGTCACTATTCTCCCTGCTGGCAGTTCCATAAAGCCACTTTTTAGCTTTTTCAGACAATGAGAAGGGAAACAGTAAGAGTTTAACTGTTTCGTCATGAACTCTTTGATCGTGCAAGGTAGAGGTAATCTGCTCAAATACAAGTAGATGGTGGTTGGGATCATCTCCTGGAGCCCTGTTGAACGCGCACTCATCACGAACCATATTGATCATATGTTGGCGCAACTCGAAGTGTTGGGCATTAATCTGCGGCCTGACAATGGTAGGTTGGTAACATGCTGGAGTAGTCCTGAAATAATCAACCATGGGGCGTTCTTAAATCTAGGCATTGTTAACCTGTGCCACCACATCCTGTGCATTATTCCCCCCATTATTATTGTTTCCCCCATTGTTGTTATTACCTCCATCGTTCCTCACTTGTACCCCCACACCAAGACGTGGTTGTGGATTTGGAGGGTTCAAGCGTGCCATAGCAGCTTGCACCTCGGTC
Source organism: Linanthus parryae (assembly GCA_023055425.1). NCBI lineage: Eukaryota > Viridiplantae > Streptophyta > Magnoliopsida > Ericales > Polemoniaceae > Linanthus > Linanthus parryae. Next base: position 31,333,609 of record JALGPY010000001.1, read on the forward strand.
AACTGAGCTCTGAGCTCCTCATCTTCCCTTGCTCTATTTGCAGCATCTTCCACAGCTGCAACTCTAGCTGCTTCCGCATCTTGCATACCCTTGCGGATCCTCTCAAACTCAGCTCTAGTTTCATCATCCATGGTAACTGAGCTTGAATTCCTCTTGTCTCTACGCTGTGCTCGTAACAGGGATTCCGGGTCTTCAAGTGTAGGATGCAAAGGCTCATCTCTAGAACGGGACATGCACCGTACAAGCTAACCTGAAATCACAGATCATGCAAAACGTAGGTGAGTAATAGATATAAACAAAAAATTAAAATCCCTAAGGCTAGGAATTATAACTAATTTAGCCGAAGTCCCCGGCAACGGCGCCAAAAACATGACACGTTCTAACCACAAGTGTATGGTTGTCGCGTGTAGTAATAATCCGGAAATCCGGGTTGTCGAACCCAAGGGACTTTGTTAAACTAGTTATTATCTTAAACCTTATGTGGGCACCAAGGGACTTTGCTAAACTAGTTATTATCCTAAACCTTATGTGGGCAAGTCGCAAAGTTGTGTGTTGTTCTAACTCTACTAAAAATAAAAATGACAAGATTCTCAATTAATCGAGTGGAATAGTTCATGATGAACAAAGAGTGATTTATGACTTTTCTAATAAGAGGAAAAATACCGGGAATTCTCAAGGTTCACTAGGATGATATAAACTTATTCTTTGATTCGTGAAACAACAACATGTCTTTTATTATTAATCGAGCAATGTAAAATTTACCGAGTTACCAAGCAAATTCTATGCTTAAAACCAAAATTTACCAAGTTACCAAGTATATTTTACTTTTAAGCATGCATTAACAATCACAATTCTACTCAAACAATCCTAGTTAACAATACCGAGTTACCATATATTGATTCGACTAAGTGAATTATTCAATTTACCGACTAAATTTCACGGAGTTAACACGTGAATGTCAATTAAGATTACTCCTACGTTAGCTACGCGCAAGAATAATAGAATCAAAACCATAAACAATCCATAATAATGAAAGAACACGATAGATTAAGTTGAAAACTTGAATCACAATCTCAAAACATCACGTTTATATCAAACCCTAGCTACACCAAACGAGAATTCCCAGCAAAAAGGATCTAGCTACTACGATTCATACTCAAAACAACGAGTTTCGTGTATCTCATAGGCAAAAACTAAGAAAGAGAAAGAGTTGAGAATCCAAACGAGTGATCCAAAGCTCACAAACTCCTACAATGACTTCTTGCTCTCCAAAAGATGACTCTAACGTGATGAACTACTGAAATTTTTGACCTAAAACACTTAAATACGTTTCCATAACAATATTACAAAGTTTGGATAAACTACGCAAAAGCCCCAAAACAATCTGCGTTTTTCTACGATGTCTTCGTACGACGACTTTTCTCTTCGTACGAAGAGTCTTCGTGCGAAGGCAATTCCTCTTCGTACGAAGGCCTTCCTATGTAAGACTGCAAGCATGTTTAGGAAGAGATCTTCAGACTTCAAAATTTTGGCTAAGTATATTCTCTTCGTACGAAGACATTTGTCTTCCTACGAAGAGTCTTTTTTCTGCACTTCTTCCTTTGACTTTTTCTTCAAGTTCCTTGCTTCCGAAGCTCGTTTCCATCTCTCGCATGATCCTCCAAACCCTGTTTTCCTGCGAATCACAACACGGAAACACAACCCGCGATCATATCACAATAAAAGCTCAAAATATCCATAGAAACGCCCGAATTTAACAAATAAAGTTCATGAACTCACATTCTCACATTTTAGCATAATTTACTCAAAAGACGACAAATTCTCCATGTTTAGCACGCAAAACGTAGAAATATAAGGCATAAAATAACTCCGAAAACAGAGTTATCATCAGCGTATATGCAACTACCCCGAGTACTAAAATGTTACACTAAATGCGAACAAAAATTAGTTCTCGCATCTCGCTCTCTCTACACAGACGATGCAGGATTTGAGGTATTCACTATGCTTGAATGGCGCACAAGCCAATCTCACCTTGGAATATATCCAATGCGACAATTGAATCCGTCTGATAGGCATCTAGCTCAGATCAAGAATATGTCTCATCTTTTCTCACCATCTAGGGTATCACAAAGCGATCGCTCGTGTGAAGGAGTCGATCTCGTGTCCGCGTGACATGCTCTATGCTAGTACATAAAATGCAAAATATTATGGATGCACCAAAACAACACACAAAATAATCAAAACAAATCCTATTAAAAACCAAACGTTAATGTCTCGCATGTTCATAATCATTGGCAAGTCATTGAATACCGAGTCCCGTATCTCTAAAATGATCCACAAAGAGGACTCTCATAAGTGGTTCAGGAATGGGATATGCCAGCAATTTGGCCCGTAGTCGATATACTCCAAGATTACTCATCAGGTAGCAACTTCATCCCTGGTGAAAGTGTACCCTTTCCTATGTGTTCAGTTTTACCGCCGTGCTATAGTCGTCATGCTAGCACAACACATGCAAACAGGTTCTTTGATAACTCCTAGGCCGACGAACACCTTTTTAGCCAAACACATTTCTGCGTGATGGCAGAACATGCAACATATTTTACTTCCATGTTCGAAAGAGCAGACTTATACGATCGTGCAATACCTTATATTGTTGTTCCATGTGACAAGCATATCATAAAACATGGACGATAGCCTGAGGTAGATATCCTTGTTTTGAGGTCCCCACCCTAGTCAGCATGCATAGCTAACTATTCGAAGAATCTAGCTTCGATAGCATAGCACGTGATCCATCGTTTCATTAGATTTATCCGAGTATCCTCGTGACTGAAATCTAGTGTCCTAATTTGGGATTTCCTTAAATCCAGTCCTCCAATTGCATATCGTCTGTTAGGTCTGAATACACATCATAGCGTACATGAGACTCCCAATACTTCTGCATTGGGTACTCTAGTCATATGGTCATTCTCATATGGTGTCTTTTTGTGCACATATTTAGGCCCGTAAAGTATTACAGCGATCTTTAGGAGTTTCTTGTGGTTTTTGGGTCAAAAATATGGAATTGTTCTAGCATCTTCTTTGATGTACGCTTCTAGTGACAACCCAAGAGGTCTCTATGAACGAATGAGGATGCATGTCACCTTACCATTATCCTTCATTGCAAATCGAGAGGATGAACACCCCTTGGTTGATACAAAAATTTCCTTAAGCTCCACTCGCCAATAGTGTGTCATCGATGTTAAGTGACACGGTCATCAACTCTCTCCAAGTGAGAATGATATGCAGCAATTTTCACCCATTATCGTAAATGTATAATAAACGATCCCCTGATGAAATACCAATGTCAGGAGCTAATTAAGACCATACATGGACTTAATTATCTTGCACACGTTTGTGCATTTGACCTCACGTCTCTAAATCATGTGGTTGAGTCATAGATCACCACTCACATTTCTCCATCGAGAAATGCAATCGTCACATTTATCGAGAATGGATCTCTAATTCCATTATCACAACAATTGTAGATATTAAGCAAATCAACGTAATCCTCACCACCCAATCCATTTGATGAGGATACCCCATTGATCCAACGCAATTCTCGCTACCCGACTATTAGGAGAGTATCTCGTCGGGTCGACGCAATTCTCACTACCCGACTATTGGAAGAATATCTCGCCGAAGTCCACTCCCTTTTACTGAGTTTATCATTTTTTCTCTTGTGTGCATGTCTTACACCTTTCTATGCTTTTGTCTGCATCTCTTCTTGACCCTAAAAACCCGACAATTTCTAATAGTCTTGCATCCATCCAGAAAGTCAACCTAGTCGTAGACTTGGTTGGCCCTTATAGACTCTAACTCTTTCTGTAAAGCTTCATTATATTCTTCACAATCAGGGGACGATAACGTCTAGGATTCTATCCTATCATCATGCAAGATGACCCTAAAGGTTTCCATTTCGATCTAAAATAGTCGATGGGGGTATGCTCCTTCGAGTAATTCCTTTGCATAGGAGGATCATCAGCGCTCTTATCCCTATGAATGAGCACCTCGCTTGGTAAGTCACTCCCATTGTCCGAAGGATCCGGAGGAAATATTCCCTCATAATCAACTAAGGAATGGGTGTCTTTCTGTGATTCCTACATTCTCGTAGAGAACTACATCTTCACAAACCTTTCCCTGAACATTGGACATATCCTTTAAGGAATCCGACGTCTTGTGAATTCATTTACGTTACACTACATATCGATTGTTGCGTTATAAATATGCAACCCCCTAGGATGCTCTAAATAGAGGATGAAGATCTGCTTCGTCCATATAAGGAAAAACTTCCAATCCTTATGGAAAATTGGTTCGCACATAATGCTGCCCATCCCTATGGCTTAATGTGACCTAGCTTGGGTCTCCTTTAGTCCATATGTCGGAGGGTATAGTAGCTACAAACTTGGTGGGCTCTAGGTTGAGTATGTAGACAGTTGTCAACAAAACGTCTTCTCAAAATTGAGAACATGCATTCTGCACGTGCTATCATACACCAAACCATCTCTCTCGGTATCCTATTCCGCCTATTCGCTACAGCCCCTGCTGCGAAGTGTGGGGAATGATCAACTGTCTTACTAATTATTTCTTTCACATAGCTCTTGTTCAGATAGATACTCTCACTCTCATTCTTTCTAAATAGAAATTCTCTTGTCCAGATGGATCTATACCCATCGTAGATACCTGTTTGAAGCACTCTAGTGCCTCAGGGTTATGTGACATCAAGTACACATAGTTGAGACGCGTATAGTCACCTATGAATGTGATCGAATAGTAAGCATCATGTCTTAGTTGTAACATTCAACGGAACACAAAACGGAATGAATAAGATGTAAAGACTCGATAGTCCTTACTGATTTACTAAATGGTTTGCATTTCGCCTATCTTGTAAGAATCACACACAGGTAAGGGTACCTTGGACACCGTTCTAAGCAGGCATGCGCTAGCTAGCCTGAACATCCTTTCCTTTCATATGTGTCTCAATCTAACGCGCCATCCATAAGAATTTTAGTCACTACTCTAGAGGTGATATTCAAGGATTATGAGGTGATATTTCATTCTAGAATTTAAGAACGCATAAACAAACATGATATAACCAGATCCAAATCTAAATTGTGACCAAGACAACTTTGGTGGCTATTCGCTCAAAGATAAGCCTATAGACCCGAATCTAGAAGCTTAGAAACAAAATGATGTTCTTGCATGCTTGATATGCATATGGAACATCATGAAGAACAAGTTTCTTTCCAGACTGAAACTTTAGCTGATACGGTCTAAGACTTAGCAGATCAAAGAAAGTATTTTTCCCCATGTACACCATTCTACTGCCAGCTGGTACCTGCCTATAAACCGTGCATGCGTCCCGATCACACTCTAGGTGGTCGGTTGCCCCTGAGTCTTCAACTCTCAAATGAAGAGAATAAGCAGTGAAAGCTTGATTAGTAACAAAAGAGCATAGTTTGGATTATGGAATACTTTAAGATTAGTGAAATCACGAGCAAAGTCTCCAGTCTTTTGAAAGTTTTGACACATGACCTTTGCATGTATCTGACCCTTCATTTCCTCTTGCCTCCTTTGAGTTCGCCAGTCTTGGGCTATTGGTATTAGACCGCTACTTCCCCTAGTAATCCTTATCCTTTCTCTTCCCTTTGCCTCACGAATTAATATTGGGCTAGGGAATGCATTTTCCATTGATACTTCACGAACAGTCTTAGCAATCTCTAATTACTTAGACCTCAGAAGTATGCTAGACTAGTATTCTTTAGAAAACTCTGGTTGATTAGATCCAGGAACCAAGTGATGGTTGATCTTATCAAAATATCTTGACATTCATAAAGTGTCATATACGTTTTCATGGCACCCCATGAAACGTTGAAGAGATCGCAACAACTATATGTGTTGCTAATCATTTGTGCCTGACAGCCTTTAACTTTCCGATCATAATGGCATGGGTCTCAGACACTTTCATCGAGTTCTCATCACTGTGACATGACTCACAACTCATAGTTAAGGTGGGATTTATGAGTTATTACTCACAATTAAGGCACACAAATAGCTGAAGTAAATCCAAGATTTTTCCTGACCGACTCCTACAATCCTTGAATTTGGTGGTGGTCCTGAACTTGCTGATGATGTAATTTCCTTACCCCGACACAGCACGCTCTACGAAACTATCTTGTCTGCTTCCTCCCACTATAGATGAGCCTACATGCAATATCTACCTACTTTTGTTAAAACTAACCATCACAGGTTCGATCATTTGTAGGTGGTTTGACAACGAATGCCCATTGAATGGTACATAGTACGAGGATATGTCACGTCGTTGTTGACACCATATAGCCCTCACAGTTTTTATTTTGACACGATTGATTGAGACATTACTAGGAAATTAATACTAGCATTTAACTTAACTCCAAAACATGAGACATCGATTAAAACTTAATAGTGTCACATAAGGACTCCACTAAACCTAGCGTATATCCTAAGAATCAAATCTCGTCACCTATAATTCCACGTTAATTTTAATCATGTCTACTGATGTGAGCTCTTTTGCTGTAGTTCCTGTAGCATGCGAGTTTGGAAAGTTTTGCAAATATATCCAATCACAAACAGTTAAGAAAAATAAAACAATCATACACAAGCATAAACACACATATGCATGGATGTGGCCCCTAAGGTGTGAATTATCATCAATGAGAATACGTCTTGGGCAAATCTTGAATTCAACTCCTTGCATCCTCGTCTCTACAGAACACTTGTCTTGAAGTATTTCAATTCACCTCTTTGCTCCATGCAGCATGCTCCATGTTTCTTGGTTTGGCCATCTTTTTGAAGCTTCTTTCTTCAATATTCACTAATTATCTTATTTTTAATAAGAAGAACCTCTCTGGATGCGAGTGATTGAGAAGAGAAGACAATAGAGTATGTCGAGAGGCACGACATGCATTATCTAATAACTTTAAATAATCAAATTTTGCTACAAACCTCCAGTAGTCACACCACCTATGATATATATTAGGGAAAAATTGTATTAGTCTCCAGAAAAAATGTGAACGGAAAACAGTGTGTTAAAAGTCGTCTAATTGCCTCGAGAAGTGTGCTAACTAATTAAGTAATCAGAAATCAATAAAAGTTTTAAATTTTCCAAAAATTATAAAAATAAACAAAAAATAGGAAAGTCAATTCGGAGTACTCATAAAAAAGTTGGACGAAAAATGGGGGCAGAAAGAGGGCGCACATGCCGACACGCCCCACCGTGCGTGGGCGCTTCTGCCTCTGTCACGCCGCATCTCTGACCAGGATTCAGCAGCTGACTCGGACGACACATGTTGGTCCAACCAGCAACAGGTGAACTGCCATGTCACGTCAGCAAGCCACACCATCATCCACTTCGGTGCCAAGTTATCAAACAGATAACGTGTTACGCCCTGTAAGATACGCGTACATTAATTGAACAAAAAACGTATTTTCATGTAAGATTTGGGTTCGAGTTACGAGGCACAAAATACAAGCCTTAGGGCTCTGATACCAATGAAGGGAAAACTGATCCAAAACATGTAGATCTAAGCGCAGAAATAATAGTGGAAGATTCCAGTGTTTACCTCTTTTCCTGATGAATAGCACCGGATGATGATCCAGTTTTTGTGCTTGTATTTATGTTCCTTGCGCTCCCAACTGTCTAGTGCGAACTTCAAGGGCTAACACTGTGATCCATGCCACGTTCTGCCTTTGGATGAATGTGAGAGATAAACTAAGGTTCCTACGAACTGTGTATAAATTTATTTATTCCCACGTACTGATGTCATGGGAAACTATCTTTATTTATAGACAAACTTATAGCTTATTGCAGACTACCCCCCTTGGGGTTTGTGTCAGATTACAAAGAACCCCACCGGGTGTTCTACACATATAATTTACTAACAAGATTAATTACTCATAATCCATATCATTGGTTTGGTTTACCAGCTTAAGCACATCACGTTATTCATTTGCCATTAACATAATATTAATTTTTTTACCGTTTTTATCCTTCTATGTGTATTTATCTTTCGGGATCTAAAGTATAAGAGGTTGGAAGGTAAGAATAGTCGTGCAAGTGATCATGGACTAGAAACAAATACTTGGGAAAACACTATCAAGAATTTCAGATATTGAATTTCCTTTTTCGTACACATTTATGAATATGGTGCTTCAATTACAAGTGAAGGTTGTGGCTAAATTGAGGTAGTGATTAGTTGATTGGCGTTTGCTGCCTCTAGAAGGATAAATTCGTAAGGAAAAAATATGTCCTACGATTATAAATTGGCCCATATTTAGGCACATAATATATTAAAATGAGGACCTTGGTCATAAATTTGATAAAAAAAACTTTAGGGGGATTCAATTTTCTTTTTGAGGAGTGGGGTAATGATAGCACCTTTTAGGAGCTATATATTATTGTCATTTTCTACATTATCACGAGATATTTGAGTTTAATTGCAGAGAATATGAGTCGTTTTGTCACTTGTTGCTTCCTATGCGCTTTATTGTTAGTCCGGTCGTTTCTATGTATATCTCGTTGTTATTTGGAAAATATAATCGCTTGGTATGTTTGTACATGTTGTCTTGGCAGGAACGGATGCTAATCGGTTGATAAGAGGTATGGAACGAACTTCGGAAACAACGGGAGCTCAAGTGGAATCAAGGAAAGCAAAGTTAGAGGAGCAAGGATGACCACTTTGCATTAATCTGAAGATATTTTGAGTTATACAAAGAATTTAGGAGTCAGAACAGTTTCAAATGAAAGTAGACTTAAAGAGATTTCCAACGATAGGTCTTGGAGCTTAATCGGAGTCCGGAGAAGAGAGTAATGACTCGCGCAAGATCAGCTTACAATTCTGGCCGAGAATTACAAACTGGAGGGACTGAAATGCAATTTCAGCCAAGTTACATTAAAATTCGACCCAGCTGGTAAAAAAAGAAGAATCGAGGACCTGGAGACATACACGCACGACGGGGGAAAGAGAGAGGGCGGAAGGGAGCTCTCTGAAGAGGCGATTCACGCATCTCTTCAAGGATTTCATTGTTTGATTCTTCTTCTTCATCTCTTATCCTATTTTGCATGGAGATTATGATGTTAACACGATATTTCATGTCTAAATGAAGTCATAGCTAGATGATTATGGAGAACTAGGGTTTTACTTGGTTGATTGATGGATTCATATATTTGCTTCACGCTTAATGCTCAATTTCACTTTTGATTCTCATCATATTTCTACTCAAGTTCTTAATTCTTAGCATGTGAGGCTTGATCACCCATAGCATGTTAGTTATATAGGAGAGTGTATGAAAGTAACTCAACCCTAGGTTCGTGAAGAGTAGGAAGACAGTCATAATATTCTTGAGACTGAGAGGTAAGAGAATGATAGTGATCACTTGAACATTGGTTTCAGTTGAAATTGCTAGAATAGTAAAGTGGCAAGATTGAAAGGTCTTGTGGATACCTTTAGCATGTCAACTAGATTAATGCGTTAGGCAGAAAGGATTTGTTGTTATCACATTACACTGTGATACATGAGTGAATGATGTGTGTTGCGGGTATAGTCTGATATGTTAGAAGAAAAGTGAAGTGTTGTGGATAGAATCCGGAAATAAACTAAGAAACCTAGGGACCCTAAATCATTTAGTTTCTCCATACTCTTAGTACTTTTATTTAGTTAATTTGCAATTCTTATTTTTGTAGAGCCACTTGGTTGAGGGTGGGAACTTATAAACATTCAATCGCTTTTTACCGGTTACTTTGTACCCAGAGATTAAGTAACAATTGGCTAATAGTAGTTCAACTCCCTGTGGGTTTGACAACTCGGAGTCCTAAAGACGCCACTTTACTACTTGACCGTACACTTGCACAGTACGCGTAATATAGACGCGTCAAGTTTTTGGCGCCGTTTGCGAGGAGTAAACGGTACGATTAGTGAGATTGGTAATTAACTTAGGATACATTTTACTTTCAGTTATTTTTATTATTTCTGTTAGTTGCTGTGATCTTGTCCTTTGCTGTTGGTCTTAGTGAACAGGTGTGCAGGATGAGTGAAAGCAGCAAGGAATCATAGAGTATGCAAATGTCTCTTGACGAGATTACAGGGAAGATGGCAGAACTGTTTGCACAATTTGAAGCCCATAAGAACCAGTCAACCTACAATCATTCAGGAAAAGCTCTTGTCATAGGTTTTCAGGCTTCAAGAACTGGAGTCAGCCCAACTATCAGGGTACCAAACATTCAGGCTGATAGCTTCCATCTCAAGGGAACCACCATACAAGAAGCCATGCGTTTGTTTCATTTTAGGAGAGCCAGTGACGAAGATCCAAATGAGTTCATAGGGAGGTTCGATGAATTCTGCAGATCGGTGAAGTATAAGGACGTCAGTTGTGATGTGTTCAAACTGTTTCTCTTCCCATTTTGTTTGAATGGCGCAGCTTTTGCTTGGCTGAATAATCGAGAATCGAATTCCATCACCTCTTGGAATCAGTGTGTTGAATAATTCTTGTAGAAATTCTATCCTCTCCACCGTGTGATTGAGTTGCAAGTTGATATTCTGAGTTTCAAGCAGCAGTATGATGAAACTTTGGTTGAGGCATGGGAAAAAATTGTAAGTATGCTCAGAAAATGCCTGAATCATGATTTTGAAGACTACAAAACTTTTCAGGTCTTCTACCTCGGTCTAGGGAATGAAGAACAAGAACGTGTAGACAGCGAAGCTGGAGGAAGTTTCTTCTTTAAGGTTGAAAAAGAGGGTGCATATAAGTTGATGAAGCAGATTGCTAAACAAGAATCTCAGCTAGGAGAATGCAAGAAGCTGTCCAAGCTCTCTGAGTCAGAAGTCAAAGCAGTCCTAGCAAAAATTCATCATGAGGAAGCAGCACAACAGACAAGGAAAGACAGTGACATGGATGAGCTTAAGAGTATGATGCTTCAGATGGGCAAAAATGTTAACCAAATCACCGAGCAGATGACTTATCTAGCCGCAGATTTGCAGGTTACCAAGAACGCACTGCAAAATGTGGAACAGTAAGTGGGTCAGATTGTGAGTCAGCTATCCACACCAGCTCCATTGGGAGCCAATATCACTTACGTGGAGGGATCTCATCCCATTGAAGCCATTACTACCAGAAGTGGGAAGGCTTTAGTCGACCCATCGTACCCTACACATGCTCGAGCCACAGCCTAAAAGGCTAAGGAACATGAGGTATTTGATGATGAGGTAGTAAGAACTCAACCCAAGCGGGTAGAGGATGATGTCGAGCCAGAAAAAGAATAGGTACATACTGAGTTTGTTCCTATATCTCCTACACTCCCTTATCCTTTGTGGACCAGGAAGAAGAGTGATGTCAAAGAGTTCTATAAGTTTCTTGAGGTGTTCAAGAAGCTTGAGATCAACCTACCATTTGCTGAAGCTTTAGAGAATATGGCAATTTATGCCAAGTTCCTGAAATATATATTGGTAGGGAGAAGGCGAGTGGATGAATGTGAGCAGATTTGTTTGACAGTTGAAGCATCAGAGTGTGTATTGCTGGGTTTTCCAAAGAAGGTCAAAGACCCAGGTAGTTTTGTGATTCCAGTAACCTTGGGCGCCTCCATAACGGTTTCTGCACTATGTTATCGTGGGGTAAGCATCAACTTGGTGCCATTGTCTATATTCAAGAAGCTAGGTGTAGGGGATCCTAAGGGTACTCGCGTGATGTTTGAAATGGTGGATAGATCCATTCGCCAGGCATATGGGGTGATTGAGGATATATTGGTCAAAGTGTGATCGCTCATATTTCCAGCTGATTTTGTCATTCTTGACATGGAAGTTGGTGATGTACCATTGATTCTTGAAATCCCCTTTTTAGCATTAGGAAAAGCAATCATTCATGTGAAAAGTGGGCGCCTCTCCATGCAAATAAACGAAAACAAGGTTGCGTTTCATGTGTTTAGGCAATGCAGATGCCTTCCTATCGTGACCTTGAAGACTGCTATGGGGTAGAAGTTTATGAGGGAGATGTTGTGAAAGAAGAAGTTGATCTTATGTGCGAAGAAATAGCCAGCATGAACAAAGGAGAAGGGGATCCTCATCCCAATGAAGTGCACTTTGCTTATAGTTGGATAAAGCTAGAGTTGGGCGAACATGAAACAACTATGATTGCTTCACTCAAATCACCACTTGTGATTGAGTTGAAGCCATTACCATCGCACCTCAGGTATGTTTTTCTTGGTTTAAATGACACATTGCCCGTAATTGTTTCTTCTGCTTTGTCTCATGAACAGGAGGAGCAGCATTTGGGAGTGTTGAGGAAATACAAGGCTGCTATTGGATGGACAATCACAGACATCAAGGGGATCAGCCCCGCATACTGTCAGCACAAAATTCGGATTGAGGAAGGAAAGAAGCCAATAATACAGCCTCACATAATACTCAACCCGAACATGAGGGAGGTGGTCAAGAAAGAAGTGATGAAGTGGTTGGAAGCTGGAATCATTTTTCCTATTGCTGATAGCACTTGGACTAGCCCAGTTCAATGTGTACCCAATAAAGGAGGGATGACTGTGGTGGAGAATGATAACCATGAACAGATTGCTCAGAGGAAAGTTACTTGATGGCGAGTGTGCATGGATTATCGGAAGCTTAATGAAGCCACACTCAAGGATCATTTTCCACTTCCCTTCATTGATCAGATGCTCGACATGCTTTCCCACCATGAGTATTACTGCTTCCTGGATGGGTATTCTGGATACAATCAGATAGACATTGCTCAAGAGGATCAAGAGAAGACTACCTTCACATGTCTGTATGGGACTTTTGCGTTCCGCCGCATGCCTTTTGGATTGTGTAACGCACCGGCTACGTTTTAGCGGTGTATGATGGCTATCTTCTCATACATGATAGAGAATAATCTCGAGGTGTTCATGGATGATTTTTCTTTGTTTCGTGACAGTTTTGAGGAGTGTCTGCATCACTTGGCCGTGTTCTTAGCCATTGCATAGACACTAATCCCGTGCTGAATTGAAAGAAATGTCACTTCATGGTTACGGAGGAGATTTTTCTAGAGCACAAGATCTAAATCAAGGGATTGGAAGTTGATCAAGCGAAGATTGCCACCATCAAGCAACTCCCATATCCTACATCATTGAAAGGTGTTATAAGCTTTTTGGGTCATGCAGGGTTCTATCGCAAATTCATCAAAGATTTCTCAAAGATTTGCAAGCCGATGTGTGAACTTCTTGGGAAAGATGTCCCATTTTTTTTATGATGCATGCAAAGCGGCGTTTGATACACTGAAGGAGAAGCTCACCTCTGCGCCTGTGATTATGACTCCATATTGGGATCTCTCCTTTAAGCTTATGTGTGATGCTAGCGACTTTGCCATTGGTGCAGTGTTAGGGAAGTGGAAAGACAAGAGGACCCATGTGATTTATTACGCGAGTAGGGTTCTTAATGAGGCCCAACTCAATTATGGCACTACTGAGACGGAAATGCTCACTGTCATCTTTGCATTGGACAAATTTCGACCCTACCTCATTGGGTCAAAAGTTTTTATCTTTCCATATCACTCTGCTCTCAAATATTTGCTTGATAAGAAAGATGCTAAACCGAGGTTGTTGCGGTGGGTCCTCCTTATGCAAGAGTTTGATGTAGAGATTCGCGATAAGAAAGGTGTAGAGAATGTGGTAGCGGACCACCTCTCTAGATTAGAAAATGGAGTGGAAGACAAGGTACCAATCAGGGAGGACTTTCCAGACGAGAACATCATGGCAGTGTCTCAACATGAAGATTGGTATTGGGCTATTGCTAATTACCTCACCGATGGGATACTTCCAGATGAGTTCACAACATTGCAACGAAAGAAGTTTCTGTCAGAGGTAAAGCATTACTTTTGGGATGACCCCTACTTATTCAAGATGGGAGCTGACAATACTATCAAGAAGTGTGTGCCTACTCGTGAGATAGGGGAGGCATTGAGCATTGCCATTCAAGACCATTTGGAGTCATTTCAGTGGACCTCGCACAGCTAGCAAGGTACTCCAATCTGGTTTCTTTTGGCCTACTATTTTTAAAGATTGTTTTGATTGGGTAGAAGGCTGTGATAGATGCCAGCGAACGGGAAATATATCTAAGAGAGATGAATTTCCTATGAACACATGGTTAGAAATTGAACCATTTGACGTGTGGGGAATTGATTTTATGGGCCCTTTCCCATCTTCATATGGAAATCAATACATTTTGCTAGACGTGGACTATGTAACAAAGTGGGTGGAGGAAATTGCTTGTCCAAAGAATGATGCACTCACGGTGGAGAGGTTCCTGAAAAAGAACATCTTCACGCGGTTTGGCACACCACGAGACATGGTGAGTGATGAATGATCCCATTTCCTCAACAAAATTTTTTCCAGAGTATTGAAGCAGTATGGGGGTGTCTGTCCATAAGGTTTCTTTGCCCTATCACCCCCAAACTAACAGGCAAGCAGAGTTCTCCAACAGGGAGATGAAATGGATCCTTCGGAAGACATTGAATTCTGATAGAAAAGATTGGGCCATGAAGTTAGATGATGCTTTGTGGGCATACAGGACAACATGGAAGACTCCTCTGAAAATGTCTACATTTCAGTTAGTGTTTGGTAAGTCTTGTCATCTTCCTGTTGAGCTTGAGCAAAATCTTATTGGGCAACCAAGAAATTGAACATGGATCACAAGTTGGCTGGTGAGGCACGAAATTGTAGGTACTTGAGCTAGACTACGCGCTTATGAGAGTTCCAACATGTACAAAGAAAACACAAAGAGGTGGCATGAAAACCACATCAAGACAAGGGAGCTCCATGTAGGTCAGAAAGTGTTGCTTCTCAACTCTAGGTTGAGGCTTTTCCAGGGCAAGTTGCATTCTAGGTGGTCTAGACCATTCCAGATTCATCAAGTTTATCCATGGGGAGCTATGGAGCTAGAGGACCCTCATAGCAAGGAGTGCTTCCGTGTGAACGGTAACCGGGTCAAGCAATATTATCCCTCCATGCCAACGAAGATCAAGATAGAGGCGATCTACCTAGATTCTCCTAATCAAGAATGAGATAACCGGGTCGGGCCGTCGACCTTATATTACAAAGTGCTTTTTGGGAGGCAACCCAAGGTAGAGTAGGATATGTATTATTTCGTTTAGTTGTGTTTTTAGTCTCCATATTTGATTGTGAGAGGTGCGAAAGAGGGGTTTTTAATATTTCCTATGAGTGTGCAAGACACAGGTACCGAAGAACCCTCCGTATTCCCTTTCTTGATGCGTGTGCACGATGTTGCACGCAAAACGAGGACACCGAGCTCATTATAAGAAGGATGAATGGTATAGAAGTTACTCGGGGTCGAGGAGTATCTTAGTATCTTGGAGAATCATGGTAGCGAGTTATTACACTGCGTTTGCACGCATCAGAATCTGGAGTGGGATTGCAAGCAAAGAGCTTAGAAGGAACGATTCATGCACAAGAGAGCAAGTTTGAGAAGAAACGGAAAATTACCCAAAATTTGGGAATTTTCTAGTCAAAAATGGATTCCTCGACAAATATGGAGTCAATCGGTGCAAGAATCGCGCAAAATGGACACTGGATGAAGAAGTTAGAGCAAAAATAAGATGGGAGAGTTCCATCATTTCTGGCCAAAATGATGCCCGAAATGCCCCTATTCGGGCCGAATTAAATCATTTCGGGCTTGGGAATTCAAAATCATTTCGGGCCAAAATGGTAGACATTTCGGGCCGAAATATGCTATATTTCGGGCCGAAATGCTCGGGCCGGCTCATTAATTGGGGGTATTTTGGACTTTGGGGGGGGTGAAGATAAGCCAAAAACCGGGTTTCTAATCCTCCCCACCTCAATTTCGGATCAAACACCCCCTTCTTGATCTTCTTCCTCACAAACCTCAAGAACACCAATCCACCCAAAACTTGTCCGAATTGAGAAATTTTTGTTGGGTTTTGCTCCTTGCAAGCCCAACTACAAGATTAATTCTTGGATGTTTGAGAGATAGTGAACGGTTTGAGTTTGGGGGAAAAGAAAGAGGAAGAGCTCCAAGAACACAAATTCTTCCGATTCGTTATCTTGGAGTAGGATGCGACCTTCGCTCAAGGAGAGTGTTTCGACGGGCACACCGAGGAGCACAAGGAGGTGCACTTGCCTCAACTTGCTTTTATTTTTGAAAAAATGGTCGACCAATCGGTCCATTTTTAACCAATTAGCAAAACCGGTCCCATAAGAACGGTACTCTGGGACTGTAGGTACCATACTCTCTCTCTCGCGCTTTGATTCTTGTTTAGGCACTCCCAGGGCTTAAATTTCTCGCAAATTATACTGGCTTATTACTTGTACGTGCCCTGGGTTACTTGGTGTAGTCACTCTAGACCTACCGGCCCTGTACTTAGGCAGCCGAGTCCTCTTGATTTCATTTTATCTTTCGTTGCTTCAGTGTGGGGGGTTTATGTCTACCTTTGCTAGCCATGTCTGTCTTGCATCGCCTTGTTACATGTAGTATGTGTAGTATTGTGTTGTATTCGTGGTTAGTGTAGAATGTTTTATATATTGTCGTATTATGTTAGATTGTGTAGATTATGCATTTGCGTGCACTTTTAATTATTGAGCCCCCTACCCAAATTGTTTGTTAATCGAGTTGGCCTAGCATATAGAGTTAGGAAAATATGAGGAAACTAAGAAAAGAAAAGAAAAATATAAAAGCATAAAAAAGTAGAAAAAAAATAATAAAATAACATTTTTAAATTTTTTTGAGTTATGGGCAATTGATAAAACTTGAAACCAAAGAGAGTTCAGTGAAAGAGTCTCTGATAATAGGAAGCACCGTAGTAGGATAACTTTAATTCTTAGTATCTTGCGAACCTGTTTCACGAAAGGATGTCCCGGTTATTCAGGGAAAAATGGAAAGAAGACGAGGGCATACCTTTAGTTCATTTATTGTGCTAGGAGGATTTAGTCCTAAGGCGTTGAAAAGTCTGTTTTCGAGTGAAAACTTGTTGCCTCTTGTAAATCTTGGGTGGACCCTCGTGTAGAGTCGGTTCCATGTGGTACATTGCTCTAGCCTAAGTGAAGTTAGGGAGTGTACACCACCATCCTTTAAGGCGATTTCAAGAGCTAACCGAAAAAGCCCACGCTTAGTAGCTCTCAATGCACGGTTGAAAAATTAGAAGAGAATGAAAAGAAAATGAATCAAAATCTTCTCTTGGACTAGATACGGCGAACAACCCAATGTGCCTGCGTTTACGCGGGGAATTTGTATTCAATCCAATTAGAGCGTCTAAGGAAAATTAAATTCAAGTCGTATGATAAGGAGTTATGTCTCCCATTATTGGGACAATTTGCATACAAATGCAATAACGACTAAGAGGGTCTGAAAACCTCAAATGACTTGGCGACGAAAGACTACAATAGGATTGAGGATGCCTAGACCCAATGAGCTAAAGGACGTGCCCGAGCCTTGGATTGTTTATGGTGGATGTTTGGGGACCCCTTAGTGAGCTTGTGCGTAAGATCCTTTTTTTTATTTCGTGCTATCAGTTGTGAAATTTCGAAAGTGACTTGTGAGAGCTTGATGATTTTGGTTAGTGATAGCGAGATTGCGCGATCTCTAAAAAAACAGTTATGTTGTTTCAATATTTGCATTGTTTGATAATCGAGTTGCATTGTAGAAAGCATGTAGATTGCATAGTCTTGTGTGTTAGTTGTTTGTGTCACATGGCTTGTAGGAGTAGATGCAAATCGTTGGGGGGAGTGAAGCAAGTGTTGCTCGGGACGAGCAAGAAGGTAGTGTGGGGGAATTTGATAGAACCTTTTAGGAGCTATATATTATTGTCATTCTCCACATTATCACGAGATATTTGATTTTAATTGTAGAGAATATGAGTCGTTTTGTCACTTGTTGCTTCCTATTCGCTTTATTGTTAGTCCGGGCGTTTCTATGCATATTTCGTTGTTAGGCAAATATAATCGCTTGGTATGTTTGTTGATGTTGTCTTGGAAGGAACGGATGCTAATCGGTTGATAAGAGGTATGGAACGAACTTCGGAAACAACGGGAGCTCAAGTGGAATCAAGGAAAGCAAAGTTAGAGGAGCTAGAATGACCAGTTTGCACTAATATGAATATATATTGAGTTATAAAACGAATTTGGGAGTAATACCAGTGCCAAATGAAATTAGAATTTAACATCTTTCCAACGATAGGTCACGGACCTTAATCGGAGTCCGGAGGAGAGAGTAATGGCTCGCGCAAGATCAACTTACAGTTCTGGCCGGGAATTACAAACTGGAGGGGCTGAAATGCAATTTCAGCCAAGTTACATTAAAATTTCGCCCCAACTGGTAAAAAAAGAAGAAGAGAGGACCTGGAGACATACACGCACGATGAGGGAAAGCGAGAGGACGCAAGGGAGCTCTAGGAAGAGGTGATTCACGCATCTCTTCGAGGATTTCATTGTTTGATTCTTCTTCTTCATCTCTTGTACTATTTTCCAATGGAGATTATGATGTTAACAAGACATTTCATGTCTAGCTAAACTCATAGCTAGGTGATTATGGAGAACTAGGGTTTTACTTGGTTTATTGATGGATTCATGGATTTGCTTCACGCTTAATGCTCATTTTCACTTTTGATTCTCATCATTCTTCTACTCGAATTCTTGATTCTAAGCATGTGAGGTTTGATCACCCATAGCATGTTAGTTATCTAGGAGAGTGTATGAAAGTAACTCAACCCTTGGTTCGTGAAGAGTAGGAAGACACTCTTAATATTCTCGAGACTGAGAGGTAAGAGAATGAGAGTGATCACTTGAAGATTTGTTTCAGTTGTAATTGCTAGAATAGTAAAGTCGCATGATTGAAAGTTCTTGTAGATACCTTTAGCATGTCAACTAGAGTAATGCGATTAAAACATTAGGCTGAAAGGATTTGTTGTTATCACATTACAATGTGATACAAGATTGAAAGATGTGTGTTGCGGGTATAGTCTGATATGTTGGAAGGAAAAGTGAAGTGTTGTGGATGAAATCCGGAAATCAAATAAGCAACCTAGGGACCCTAAATCATCTAGTTTCTCCATACTCTTAGTACTTGTATTTACTTAATTTGCAATTCTTAGTTTTGTAGAGCCACTTGGTTGAGGGCGGTAACTTATAAACATTCAATCTCTTTTTACCGGTCACTTTTTATCCAAATATTAATTAACAATTGGCTAATATTAGTTCAACTCCCTGTGGGTTCGACAAATCGGAGTCCTAAAGACTCCACTTTACTACTTGACTGTACACTTGCGCAGTACACGTAATATAGACGCGTCAGGTAATCTGGTTAAAGTACATTTTTAAAAAAATTACATCATACATCATATAACCGGGTTTAAACTTGGGATCTAGACCACATCCAGAGGCTTCAAACGCTATTACTAAAATTAACGTCTTAGATTACATACAAAAAAGAATGTACTCAGACTATGATCCAGACTTTTAAAGCTTACCAATAACTTTTAGACTATAATTTCAATTAGATTATCTACTAGAATTATTTCTACCAAATTAATAAAAAAATTAACAGAAACCAAACAAGCATTTTGTCACCGTGTCTCCTCCATTATTGATAGGTGAACTTTTCTTAAACCCCCTCAGTTTAGAACTATGTTCACTTACATTCTTTCTAGTTTGGAAAAAATTATTTACACCCTTCTTTTTTGTAGAACTTCACTTCTATTCCTTATGACTACCAAATATGTTTTTATGAATTGGTGATCCGAACCCTAGCTTTGGAAATTGGCAAAGAAACGAGCAAGAAAGCAAGAAAATCTAAGTTGCAGCAATCGGAGTTCAGGGTAGGTACTGCAACCTGGTAGCAGAGGTCGTATGCGACCTGCTCTACTAGGTCGTTCGACCTGGTTTGGGTATGGCAACATTATAGGTTGTTTCCTTATGGGTTTTGGTAATGTTTAGACATTGCTTTGGGCACAAGTTAGTAGTTTAGGCATGTATATGTGTTTGGGTCGTGGCTACTAACTAGTGTGGTGTAGTGTGGTTGATTGTATTGCTCTCTCATCAATAAATTGAGTTAGCTTGGTCGCTTGTCTGAAATCTAATGAAGCACGCTTAATCATTGTGTGATCTTCTTCGTTTTGTTGGGCGTGCATTATTTTACAGCGTGTTATTGTGCGCGCATTGATTGTTGGCACGTTATTGGGCATGTATCAATTTGCATATTGGTGCGGTTCTTTGGTTGCTCAATGGACATGACATAGATCAATTTATGGGATCTTTTAATCACTAAGTGTCATTGGGGTGATATTGGGAGATGCATTGTGTCATATTGCGTTGGCGGTGTGTTGGTTGGGACGCACAAGTCTCTGCGTTTTCTGAGACGCAAGGACGCGCTTGTTGTGGCACATTGGTAATGTATTCCAACACCGCAATTTTGGAAATATTGTTTCAATTTGGGTTGAGAACTTTGAATTGGTTGTTGGAGGTGCATCCACAATTGGTGTATTCTTTGAAAGGATCGATGGTAATTGGAGAAACGACTTGGTGAATATGAGTTTTGCATACAGCTGCAGAACATCAGTCTCTCGGTGGAGGCCTTTTTGATCTGGAGACACATTCAAGATTGGATTGATGAGAGCATTGGATTGATCGCTACAGAGTTTTGATCAAGGTTGAGATTTGTTATGAATGAGCCAAAACCTAGCTTTGGAAATTGGCAAAGCAGCGAGCAACAAGGAAAGGAAATCAAAGTTGCTGCAATTGGGGTTCAGGGTAGGTCGTGCGACCTGGTGGAAGAGGTGTACGACCTGGCCGCAGAGGTGTACGACGACCTGCTCTACTAGGTCGTGCGATCTGGTTCGAGTATAGCAACTTTGTGTGTTGTTTTTTTATGGGTTTTGGTAATTTTTGGACAGCCCTTTGGGCATAAGTCAGTAGTTTAGGCCGATATTGTTAGGATTTCAATACGCGAGAGACAAGAGAAAACAAAAACCAACAAGATTAAGATAAAAAAGACAAGAATTTCGTGGTTCACTAGTTTTGAGACTAGCTACATCCAGGGCCAAACAAACCAAATTTATTGATGAGAAGCCACAAACAATTACAAGCACCCTCCAAGTCATGAACCTAGCATCTACATATATTAGTACAAAACTTGAGGCCAAAGTAATGACAAAACCAATATGATACAAACAAGGAAACAGTCTTTCCAAAATTTGTTTCCTAACCAAATAGAGACACTACCAATTTAGTCAAAGTAGACCATCCCATGCTAGGTTTTGAATCAACCAAAAAATCCCAACAAAACTCCCCTTGATTCAAACCCCATAGCTACCTAACCAATTTTTCTCATCAATCCAACAAACTCAATCTGAGTGTATTCCAGTATGCGGAATTGAACACTCCCAATTTACCCTCAACAAGAGCGTCTATGCGTCTTAAACAAACACAAAGACAACGCGTCCCAATAAACGCTCCCCTAATGCACCATGACTAAATGCATGCCCCAACATTGCGCCAATGACACTTCGCAACAAAGTGCCTATCAAACGATGCCATGTCAATTTGCGCCGTCACCCGCACCAATGCGCAAAAAACCAATAACTGATGCGCGCTATTCCTAGATCCTATCGCGCTACCAACCAATGCGTTCATAATATCACGCTACCAAGTCCACGTGCCCAATAACACACGCCCATGCTCCATGCGTAGAGCCCGAACTATCCCAAAGGTCCTAGAGAGCATCATCAACCTCGGGTGTTGTCCCTCCACCTCCCCCTGAAGACATTGCTACAGAAGTCCAATTCTTGAGACACTCCCTATTCGAATTATGTATCTACCTCAATTCGCTAGTCGATTCGAGTCTCCTCCCCTAGACTTCAATCCTCCTAGACGCCAAATCCAATTTTCGATCCAGATCACTTGCCGGGTTGAGCACACCATATCGATTGACGCATGCTGGAACCGAAAGCGTGTCGGATGTACTAAAACTAGATCCAAAATTTCGATGTTCCACAACAAGAGCTCGATAGCTCCCCCAAGAAGAAACCCGATAGCCTCCCAACAAAGGCTTGGTGTGCTTGCAACCCTGTTTCAGAGGCTAACCAGCGGAAACCCAATCTTCCCATCAAACCCAACAGATCTTGATCACGAACTTGCCATTGCTTCTCTTAAGACTCAACGAATCAGAACCTGATACCACTTGATAGGATTCCAATACGCCAGAGACAAGAGAAAACAGGAACCAACAAGAGTAAGATCAAGAACACAAGAATTACGTGGTTCACTAGTTTTGAGAATAGCTACATCCACGGCCAAACCAACCCAATTTATTAATGAGAAGACAAAACCAATTACAAGCACCCTCCAAGTCATGCCCCTAGCATGTACATATATACTAGCACAAAACTTGAGGCCAAAGTAATGACAAAACAAATCTGAGACAAACAAGGAAACAATCTGTCCAAAATTTGTTTCAAACCAAATAAAGACACTACCAATTTAGTCAAAGTAGACCATCCCATGCTAGGGTTTTGAATCAACCAAACAAAACCAACATATATATGGGTGTAGGTCGTGGCTATTAACTAGTTTGGTGTAGTGTGGTTGATTGTATTTCTTTCTCATTAATAAATTGAGTTGTTTTAACCGTGGATGTAACTAGTCTCAAAACTAGTGAACCATGTTAAATCATTGTGTGATCTTGTTCCTTTTGTTCTTCGGTTCATCGCTATTCTTGTTCCACATTCGTTTTCTAACACATGTTGTGACTCTAGTATTCCCTCTGCTAAGTGGTAGGGTAGCTTCCCAATTCATTTTTTCTGATATATTTACCTTTGCAGAGGCTGTGAAGGTTAATCCATCCCAATATGTACTCTTAACACGTGTAAAATTTTGATACGTTGTCGCGTTTTTCGCATATATTTATGAATATGGTGCATCTACTACAAGCAAAGGTTGGGGCTAACTTGAGGTAGTGAATAGTTGATCGGGGTTCGCTGCTGCTGTAAGGGTAAATCTCTCTTAAATATTGACTTCTGAAAATTACTCTACTAACTAGCAGAGTGAATACATAGAGTGATAGAGGGATGTATGTGACAACAATATTGGTAGTCAGAACATGTGTAAGTGAAGTTTCAAAACTAAAAATGAATAAATAAAGATCATCCGAAAATTGATGGGGTAAGTGAAATTTACCCTTCTATATTATAAATTAGCATTGTTGCCACTGAAATGTCATTTATGCCTTATGATCCTTTTGATCTCAACAATGAGATTGCAACAATTTGTGGTATCTTTTTGGAAAAAAATGAGGAATAAATGGAAAATTTCCAGTGATGGCAATCATTTGTGAAATTTCCTACATATATTACAAATTTGTTTTATCTAAAAACTCTTTTAGGCGTTAGGATTTTTTTTCCCAAACATTGAGTTGCAATTATTTGAGAAATCGTTTTCAAAAATGAAATTGTAGGGAAATATTTAAAAAATAATCCAATTGCAATCATTGGTGAAATATCCTGTGCGCGCGCGCGCGCGCGTGTGTGTGTATATATATATATATATATATATATATATATATATATATATATATATATATATATATATATATATATATATATATATATATATATATATATATATAATCATTGATGAAAATTTCCAATGATTACAATCATTTACGAAATTTCATACATATATATATAGACATATATATATATATTACAAATTTTTTATGAAATATGGGCTGGGTTATTGGTGAATATCCACCTCATGTTGTAAGCTCATTTGTATATTGTTATTGGTCCATTGGCCCACCCTAATACCCATATAAGGAGGCTTAGAGTTGGACAATAATACACAACTCAATACTCTCCTCCCTACACTATTGTCTCTCTTTAATTTAATATATCTCAATTCTCGTTTCTGAACACGTTATTAGTACGAAAGTGCTCTATAAAAATAAGAAGATGAGACGATGAAAAACAACTTGAAAGATTATTTATGGGCAGTATTTGATATACTTTCTCTAACTTGCAGAGTCAAGAGAGATCAAGTATGAAAATGATTAATGTTTTTCTTGAACTCATGAATGAAAAAAAAGTGGAACTTAAATTTTCAGAGAAAAAATCGAATGCATGAAAAAACAATGCTCTATGGTTTTGGTGACGTATAGCATAATGGATCTTTTTTAATTGATATCTCATTGACTTTTTGTTTGCCATCCTGGGTCTGAAGTTGAAGTAGACCAAGCACATGATTCAGTTTGTCGCTTTTAAATATGAGAATCGGTGCTTCTTTGTCCATGGTATTTTCATCATTAGTTTCTTTCCCTCCTTCTATAGTGCTTTGTTGCTTCAATACTACTAGTTAGATTGAGACTTGAGCTAGGTTTGCAAACAAAGGTGTAGTAAATCGTTTTGGACAAATTTAAAATTGATACTACTGTATTTATCAATTGCTTAGTAATGAAAGACAAATTCAATGTGCACCGTTTAGCACACAGTAGGAGTTGGGTGCGGTAATTTGTCTTGAGTTTGAGACTTGCAGTTTCTTCCTTGATTCTCTGTTTCAATTTTATTTAGTTGTGGCTTACACAGGCAAGAACATAAGCGAGTTACAGCCAGTTTTGATTACCATCAAAATTAGACGTAATATTGTAAAATAATGTTCCTTGTATGGGTTATGTAGGTTCTCTATATTCAGTTGGTTATTCAATGTTTGGAAGTCTTAATTTATGATCACTAACTACTGGAATAAGCTTTATATACTTACAAATATTATGTTTTACATCAGTAGTTGTTAACTACACATTTGTTTATGACCTGAAGTCATAATGCATTATCATTACATCTATGTAGAGATGTCCTACAATTTTCTACACATCCTGAAGAGGTCATGTATTTTCTTGTACTTTTTTTAAGTACATGATGATGTGATTGTAACCTGAAGTTACAACATCATAAAAAAAATGCATCTAGAAGATGCTTACATCTTCATGACTTGTAACCTGAAGTTACAATATATTTTATGACCTGAAGTCATATATACTAAATTTTCAGAAGAGATGCTTACAATTATTGTTAATGTCTAACCTCCAGAAGAGGTAGCGCTCTTTGTTCTTTAATTTATTTCATTTTTCTGCATACATTTTCCGTACTTAACTTTTTTACTTATCATGGATAACACGGATCTCCGGAAGAGGTTTCGTTGTGGCTATTGATATTCTTACATAGCCAAGTAATTGATCTTGAAGTAACAAATTACATGCAAGCGCTCATAACCAGAAATTATGAATCCTATAACCCGAAGTTATAAAATATGATAATTAGTGGTCTCCTGAAGAGATCATCAATTCTCCTGAAGAGGTTTTATTATGTTTAAGTATTTTTTTTTTTGTTTTTGTTGGTAACTTATTTTAGCTATGGTTGTTTATACGCTTATCATTGATTCAAGTAGAGCATCCAGAAGATGTTCTTGGTCCATGTGGATTTTGTTGTAATAACGCGTTTTATATGCATAAAAAGTTATTTTCATACCAGACGTTATGAAAATTAATATTATAACATGAAGTTATAAAATAACGTCAAAAGATCTCCCTGAAGAGAGAATCTACAACCACCATTTTTAAATAAAAATATTGACATATACGTTTCTTTCTGGGTTTCCTGAAGAAACTTTGATGAGAGAACTAAGGCGTCTAAGAGATTGCTTATTGTCAATGTTTTTTATTTTAATTTGAGGATTGGTTTCCACAAAGTACATATGAGACAAATTGATGCATGAAGCATCAACAAAAAGTATCATAATGGTTATGATCATATTGCTCGCGCCATGAAGGGGAGAATGGGTCCTATTGCATGACGTGAGCCAAAATATCATTGTCTCTGCAGGTATGTACTAATGCAAAATCCAACAAAATAGATAACTTCTCAACTAACGGATATCAAGGGTATACACCTTAAGCATAAAATGGTTGCTTGTGTAATTATGTTGGTCCTCCAGAAGAGGATCATGAAACCAAAGCATCCAAAATAAGTTGAGAAATTGATATAATGCTCTACAAGATGGGAATACAAGATTACGAGGAAAATCTTGAATGGATATCATTAATATGGATCAAAGCCAACGTTGGTAATTGAATAGCCTTGGAAGAGGCTCATAGCTCTGGAAGTAGCTGAAGGTACCTCAATATTACATATGATCCTACTATTAATGAATTAAGCGCTTTAAAAATCATATGGGTTAAAGGAAAAAGTGTCGACTAAATAAATCATTGGCCAAAATAGAGTCAACAACACATAGATAGTTGCTCAAGTTACAAAATTATATGAATATCTAGAGCATATGTTATGTACTTGGGGTACTAATCATACTCGAAGCATAAAGTTATGATCTATGTTGAGACTACATATCCGCTGGTACGCGTGGGATACATGTAAATATTTTGTGTCCGCTGTTAAGCGTGGGACTCATGTTAATGTTATATGTCCGCTGTAATGCGTGGGACACATATTGAGTTTTATGTCTACTTTTGAGCGTGAGACTCATAAAATGAGAAACATGATATATGGGTCATGATAAATTATCATTATTAGTATAATCATCTCGTGGTGAGAATGATGTAATGTTGTTTTAGACTCAGGGACTAACACTACTAGAAAAACAGTCACAAACGGCACTTCTAAACCGCCGTTTATAGACTTAAAACCGCCGTTTATAGCATTTACGGCGGTTTTTACAGCGTTTCACCGAGTGCCTTTAAACTAACTGTCGTATTTCAGGTAACGGCAGTTCAAGGCGCCGTTAACGCTAACGGCGGCCGAAGCCGAACGCCGTTAAGGCTAACGGCGGGTGAGTAAGCGCCTTGAACATTAACGACGCTGACATTAAAACTGCCTTTTATATGATGTTTTATAATTTTTTTATTTAAATCACAACCATTCAAGTTCGACGTTTTTTTATATAGTATTTTTTATTTAAATTATTTATTTCATTATTATTTAAAAATACCAGATTTTATCTTCCGATTTTCAGTCCGTGTTCTTCGAAAACATCCATCAATGTTCAGATCTGAAATTCTTGCACTCGTCCCGGATTTGTTCAACACACCTAATCTTCAACTCATCAGATATTGTCCAGCCATCCCACAATTTTCCAGATCTAGAAATGATATACAGAGAGGGATCGAGAGAGAGATGGGGCAGAGGAAAGGGGTTCGATTGAGATCGACACAGTAAAAGAGGGACGAAGAGAGGAGACAGGGAAACAGAGGGAGAGAGGAGACATAGTCTGAGAGCCAGAAAGAAAGACTGAGAAACAGAGGGAGCGAGCGAGCGAGCAAGGAGATAGAGAAACAAATAGCAAAGGCAAGCGAGAAAACGGAGAGAGATGGGACGGAGAGGGAGGGGACGGAGCAGAGAGAGTCATACCTGCAGAGATCGACGACGGAGAGCGGGGGCGTTATCACCGACGGAGGTGGAGAGAGGGAGGTAGAGAGAGGAAGTGGAGCCGCAGTTAGGGTAATGGGAGGGTGTTAGGTTTATTTATAGTGGGGTATTCTAATCTAACGGTCCATATTAGATCTGGAGGTATTCTAATCTAATGGTCCAGATGAGATCTGGAGGTGTTATAATCGAACGGTCCAGATGAGATATGGGAAAAATACAAAACAACGGTGTTTTGTGGAGAACCGCCTTTATTTAACGTCGATTTTTCCGTACAGCGCCGTTAACATCACGGCGCTTAAAAGGTCAGCCGCCATATCCAGCAGACAAACGACGGTTTACATCATCCCGCCGTGCTTTACATCATGGATAGGGCGTTTTTCAGGCAACCGCCGTCAATAACGGCGGTTTTTAGCAAAGCGCCGTAAAGAAATATTATATACGGCGGGGGCTATTAAAAACCGCCGTTTCTGGCGTCTTTTCTAGTAGTGTAAGGAACAACAAAATATGGGTTAAAATGTAACTATTTACAAATACGTCGTACAAATTACATTTTTTTGAATTCCATGGAGGTTGGATCCCATGAGAAAATATTATTTGCCTGAAGCAAATAAAAAGTGTACACTCGCGAGTAGTTTAGGTGCATATGCATTTTATTGATTATGATTGTTAATCATTTATTTTAAATTGTTGTTTTTGCAATGGATTTTGTTTGTCAGGTAAAAGGATGCTCCCATGAGGGGGAGATCAAATGAAATGCTAAGTCGTGCGGCACTCTTTTTCCTTCGCTATGGTTTTTGTCCCACATGATTTTTTCCAAGCAAGGTTTTAACGAGGCTGCAAGGAGTATTCAGATGCGTTCCAGAAGAATGTCATCTCCGATGTTGAGCTAATTGAATTCACTAGATGTACTATTTTTCTTTAGTCATTGATTTTGTTCCACTGGGTTTTTTATGACAAGATTTTAACGAGGCATCTCAAGTGGTGAATATTCAAGAGGGAGTGTTATGAAATATGGGCTGGGTTATTGGTGAATATCCCACCACAAGTTGTAAGCTCATTTGTATATTGTTATTGGTCCATTAGCCTACTCTAATGCCTATATAAGGATGCTTAGGGTTGGAGAAAAATACACACCTCAATACTCTCCTCCCTACACTATTGTCTCTCGTTAATTTTTTGTCTCTCTCAATTCTCGTTTCACAACAAAATTAGCATTGTTGTTCTTTTTTTTTTGAGAAAATTAGCATTGTTGCTCTTGACTTTTACGCCATATATATATATATTTTTTTTTTATCTCAACCATTGAGTTGCAACTAGTTGAGTTTTTTTTTTTTTTTTTTTTTTTTTTTTTTTTTTAATAGATGGAAATATTTAAAAAAAAATCTAAGTAATTGTAATCATTGATGAAAATGATTACAATCATTGAGAATTACGACTGAAAATGCAGACAATGGAAACTCGACAAACTCAACTCTATTTAGGAGGATTCAAAAACCGGTACGAGTTAAGTTCACTCAATAGTCCCTCATCAATTTCACTCGTAGGGAAGGAAATTAAAAAATAGATGAAGATCGAGAGTTTCACATAAACACGATATATAAGATTTTAACGAATCAAGATGGGGAAACGATGCTCTCACTGTAAGATCTACATTCCTCAGGGAAATCTCGAAAACATGTAATTAATGAGTACATGTACCTGCAGAAAGTCCGAAAATCATTTCCAACCATTGATATCGGAATCGAAAGCCAGGGAATAGCAACATGTCATATTCCAAAAACACTTCTAAACTACAAATCTGATACGCTGTGGTTCCTACTGTTCTCTAGACATTCTCATTCAGATGGTGTATGAGAATTGACGAACATTTTGGACATGAATCCAAATAGTGTTCTTAATATTCTGTTCATCATCAAAACGTAACTACAAAAAACTGTCTAATAGCGATAACGCCGGTCAGTAACTTATTTTTCATGGCGACATGCAGACCACCGTAAAACAATCAACTTTGTTAGGAAATGATCTTCAAGCATGCAGTTTATAAAACATCTGCGTACTTGGTATAGTTGTGTTACGTTTCTCTTCGTTATGTGTGAGGCCGATTTCTTAACAAAATGGGGGCTCAATAATTTTTAGGTAGTAGTAGACTAGTAGCATATTGTGCGTGGTGGAAATAATTTCAAAGAACAATCAAGGAAGAATAAAAATAAAAACATAATTTGCAAGTGAAATATTCAGTGTCAACGCAAATATAATTATTTAAGCAGTTAGGGTGGTAGCTCTGTTTCTTCTCTTTCAACTTACTTCACTTTTTGACATGATTTACTCGGTTGCTTTGACTCGATGATTTGAATAGCAAAACGATGTATTTTTTTTGACAATTTTTTCATAGAATTGTAGAGTATGTACAAGTTCGTGCAAAAATTACCAAATTCGTGTATCATTTTGCTAGTCAAATCACCGGATCAAAGTGACCCAATAAATAATGTCAAAAAGTGAAGTACGCTGAAAGAGAAGAAACAGATGTATTATTATCCAATTATGTAACACACTTTTTTAAGTTTAACACTACACAGTAGCAGGTGAGGCTTCCTAATGAAAAATAGAGTAGCAGGTGATATGACAGGAAGACAATCATCACTTGACAGGTTAGTTTATAATTAACGATGCTTAAAAAGTTATTTGATGAATTATGTTTATGACTGACTGAAGCCAACAAAGATTAGCTCAGATCCTAAAAAAATTATAATATTTTATACTTTATCCCATGAATATTTTCAACTACATGTGCGGCCATGGCCTGTATTATGTGAGAAATCCCAGTTGAACTAACTCTATTATGGGAGTAATTATTGCATGCTCTAAGAGTAAATATGACATGGTGCTCTGATCAATACATCACAGGACACGTCAGGAACATGTAGGAAATCTACTTTCTTTTGTCTGCCACTTATTCTCTTTCTTCCAGACGTGTCCTGTGATGTATGGTTAGAGCAAAGCCACATCATTTACTCTAGAGCATACAAAAATTTCTCCTATTATGGGTACCATGTACCATATGACTGGTGCCTGTAGATTAAATTTAATGAGATTAGAATGAACAAATCAAGAAGATACTAAGCTCATTTCTCATTAATTATTACTAATTAGGTCATGTTTGGTATCAGCTTAATATATGAAAAATTAGTTAGAAAATAATCTGGATAAAAAATCCAATTTAACTAAAAATCATAATATGTTTGATATGAACTGAAATTATAAGTCACTAACTTGATTCATTTATTTTAAAAAACTCTATATTCAAGTAATTGAAGGTACGCATTTATAATTGAACTGAAACCATGGTAATGTAAAATATATATCAACATTATTTTTTGGAGATTTTCAACTACATAATCTTAAATTTTGGAGAATCTACAATTGTGTAGAGATTATTTTAATATGCATATTATTAGCTTTTTAATTTGTAGCCATAACAAATAAAATTGTTGAAAAGAGACCGATTTAATCTATTGGATAATAATTGACGATACCAAACAGATACTAAGAGGCTTATTAGAAGATGTTGTGTAGTTACGTAAAGTAGAAGTACTAATGTGCAATTAGCTAATAGAGGGGGGAAAGGTTGTTAGAGATTCGGTTAGGATTGCGGTACTCTGTTAGCTTCATCCTCTCCTCTCTTCTATATATGAATGGTAAGCCTCTCTCTCTTATGGTCTCTTATGGTCAATGAAGATCACTCTATCTCTTTCTATAAAAGCTCCACTTTTCTCTCACAAGTTAATGAGTAATTCTATCTTATGCGAGAGCAGATGGACGAGATAAGGCGATCTGTCAGACGTGGCTAATCTGGCGCTTCACTACCACGAGATGGAAGACAAGCGTAAGAGAGGGACGCTTCACAACCACGAGATGAAAGACACACAAACGAGAGGGGCAAAATGGTCACTTTTGGCCACACCACAATGTTTTGGACGTAACTTGAGTTACAGGGATCAGAATACCTATTACAATATGTTTTCGGAAAACTCTCAGTGAGACAGACACCTTTAGAAAATTGGCTCCGCCCCATCACGCAAAAATTCAGCCTCAAAAAAGGACGTTTGACAAGTCAACAGAAGCTTTGAAGACAAATTTTACTATTTCTGGCAATTTTTATTTTTCGCATTTTGACCTCTTTATTTAGCCCGATTTGGGTCAAACTATCAACTGCATATTATTTTCAATAAGGCATATAGTTTTTGGCTAGTTTTGTAATTTTGCTATTTTTGACAAAATTAGATTTATGAGCTAATATATTCGGCTTGTGGTTAATTTTTGGTGAGACTTTGATTATTGAATAATTCAGAACTCTAGAGAGCTGCATACCCTAGTTCTTTGCCTTTTCATTGTTGATTCCGCTGTGATCCCTCGCTTGGGTGATAACCCGGCGTCACTATCACTAGTGATAGCAAGAATCTCCGAGTTCATACACTAGGCTCGAGTTCATATTCCATCATACCAATATCCACAATGACCTTTACAACTAAAACTTACCTGATGTGAAAATTGATAAGCCCAGTCTGGTGAAGGACCTCAGGGAGAAGACCAGCAGACGACTAGCCATCTACCAAGGGCGTCTAGTATTACACGCTACAAATCGGATTAGATTTATTTTTCGCATGTTAAATCAACGAATTGTAGTCATAATGATGTCAAAGTGTCCAAGCTCTCAGATCATCGACGCTGCACTTGTATCTTGTCACAAACTAGAGTGGAAGCAAAAGAAGAGAATAATATGGTATTTAAACTTAACTGAAATAATTTACAAGTTCTATGTATATTGAACTATATAACTCAATTATTATACATTAACATCTATAATTTCGTTGATATGGATGAAATCATCCATCAATGATAAACTTGCGTTCTGTACTTCCATATGTATCGTGTCGCATCTTTATAAGCTTGTTAATGCGCAAATAGTGAAACAAAAACTAGCATAATATACATCTTATTTCACGCAAGCAAACAAAGTAGGTTTATCCAACTTCTCTTATCCAAACATGTTTTTGGGATAAGTGTACGATTAATCGAACTTTTGATGGTACAGTTCTGGGTCTACCAAACGAGTAGCGTTAACATAATCTTGGGAGAAATGGGCTGGTATCCCGGGGATAACTAATCCCATTAATCTAATTACTCTAAGAGTAAACCCTTCTTTGTAGTTTGGTCCTTTTGTATAAGGAATAACAAAGCTTCTTTTCAGCTCCCGACATGCTCGGAAAACCTTAGGTATATACCCCAATATTGAGAAATAGTTTTTATTTGGTTCATCCAGAACAACCTGCAAGTAGGGACATTACATTATTAAGAAGGGAAACTGAACATAGTATGATTCGTCCTATAAGAACAGAGAGAGATAAAAAACGAAAAGAAAATAGTAAGATGAGATGAAAGAGAAAGAAGAAGCTGCCTAAGAGGAAAATAGTTAGCTACTAACCTTGCCTTTATAGGAACAGTTGAAAAATAAGCATTTCCCAAAGTGCTTAAACCTAAAGGTTGAATCATCTTTAGGCAACCTAGGCACCATGTCACTACCATACACAAACCTGTAATATGGGATCTTATATTTGGTCAATTTTGCCCTCATGAAGTTTCCGAATTCCTCATCTCCAACTCTTGGCTGCCCAAAAGTATAGATCCCTTCAAACCTCTCTAGCAGGTTGTCCTCTTCGTGCAATGCCAAAATAGCTGCAAATAGAACTGCAAGGGCACCTCCCAAGCTGTGGCCAGTCACTATAATCTTTGTTTTGTCATTTGTTTTCACAAGATCCCTTAACTTCTCTCTAATTGCATAGTATGCCAATGGGAGTTGGTTTTGGTTGACTTGATCATCTTCCTTTGGCCAACCTTGGCTCTTCTTCAACCCAAGAGCTTTCATGAAGCCACCATGGACCTCTCCCAACCCTGGAAGCTCATACCAAGATATGTCAAAGTCCGTACACCATGCATATGCATCGAAGGTTTCGGTACCCCTAAAGGCCACTATAATGGTGTCAGAGCCGTCTGTTCTATCCCGCATAAGGAAAGCTTGTGTCTCAGCTTTCTCTTGAAACTCTGCATGCCAATAAAAAGTATCGTGTTATGCATGAATTCAGGCCTTGATTTAAATAAAGGATCAATAAAGCCGTTATACAATTCTCACCATTCCAATAGTCAAATGAACCCAAGAACTCCATCTGCAAGCACACACAAAATTTGGTTAAAAAAATTGATCTAAAATAGAATTACATCCAAGGGTTGAAGAACAGCCAAACTATAAAGATGTTACTTGATACTTATATCTAAAGAAAAAAAATACCTTCCATTGATCTCTGACTGTGGTCTCAATGTAAGCATTGTTCTCATATGATACTTTACAAGCCATCATAGAGAGTGCTCCATTGTACCTAGCATCTCCATACTTAATATTTTCATCCAGCTGCACCCTGTCGTCCACGAGTGCAACGAAGGACCTGAAATTTGCTGACGTTCTATCAGGCCAAACGACCTTCCCTGCAGCAAAAAGCATAGTTTCTTTCATCGGAGAGAGAGAGAGAGAGAGAGAGAGAGAGAGAGAGAGAGAGAGATCATTCTCACATTTTAAGAAATTGAGAAAAAGGTTTCCTATGTTCTTGTTCCATGCCACAAGGTTGAGCCACATTTCCAGAGTGGAACCAAACCATGCCAATGGTCCAGACACAAGCATGAGAGCCTTCTGAGCCACAATGGAAAAGAAGATGAAACATCTCTTCTCAAAGCATTCGTGTGACAGCTCAGGGCAATCTATGCTCCTCCTCTTCTCCAAATTACTCGAGAACAACAGTGCCAGTACATCAGTAAGATGAACCTCCTCAGGCTTCAGGAGCATGTAATCGGTAGAGAAACTCTTGTCGCACGCCATGACCGCAGATCTTAGCAAGAAAATCAACGCAGAGAAGAGAGATTGGCTACAGATGGTATGTTTGAGGTTAGAACCATTCCTATATATAATGACAAAAGAACTGTATATATTAATTATGATGTTCCCACGTAAAATTCAAATAAAATAAACCTTGTGATATGATCAGTTGCAGTTCCACTGGTGAGAATACATATTATGCCAGCAGGATGGGATCATTGAGTAGATTGATTAATTCTTAATGGGAGATCATTTGTTTGGTTGACCAGCTTATACACATTATGTTTTTTTACCATTAACAGTTTTTTTTTTGTTATTGTTTTTGTCCTTTTGTATGATTTATCTACATGAAATCATAGGCAGTGCTACACTGATTCACATTTTGACATCTATATCTATGGGTGCGTTTGGTAGAATGGTTTCTGGTGGAAAAACTGGTTTTTAGATTGTGGTGGAAATTTTTTAGTTTTTTTTAGAGATTCTGTTTAAACCAGTGTGTTTGGTGGTAGTTTTTAAACTAGATTAAAAACTGGAGAATGTGTTTGGTAGTGGTTTTTAAACTAGATGATGTAGATTAAATGACAAATATACCCTCCACTTATTTTTCTTTTACAGATTCAAAACGAAGAAATGCAATGTAAAAAAGTTAACGATTTCATGAGATTCAACGATTTCATGAAAGTAACAAATTGAAAAACAAATTAACACTATTATGACGTCCAAAAATCAATTTTTTTTACTTAAATTCAACAAAAAGTTGACAATTTCAAGAAATTTCAGTCACACTTGATGACACGTTGAGTAACGGACAACAAAAAAAATAATAAACTAAGGACACCACAAAATGATTGATCCTAGATAATAAGAAGATCGCATATAAAATGTATCGTCCGAAATATGCGAGAATTGAGTTTTTTTTTTTTTTTTTTTTTTTTTTTTTGTAAAAACAAATTATGGCAAAAGTATAGAAAAAAATCCGTGCAATATTTTTCATTATCTCGATGACTAAAAAGTCAAAGAGCTACCAGATTACATAAACCCATGTATAACTCTTTCAATGCAACATTGTTTAACAGATAGTACAAATTTAATCAACTAGGAAAATGACACAACAAAATAGTTGACCTTAAATAATAAGAACACAACAAACATAGTTGACCCTTAATAATAAGAACATCACATAAAAGTGTGAAATGAGTTTTGTGGAAAAAACTTATGAAGGAAGTATAGAAAAAATTACCAGCGGTGAAGTAACAAAGAACTACCAAAATGAGAGACAATTTCCAGTTTAATACGACTACGGTGTGAGGATAATATCGTCTTTTAGTGTCATAAAAATAAACCAAAGAAAAAACCACAAAAAGTTAGTTTTTCTCACCAAGGCAAATGTTGAAAAAAACTGGTTTAAAATCTGGTTTTTAAACCAATCAAAACAAACACTTTAAACAAACTAAGTTTAAAAACCAAAAACCAAAAAAAAACCACTTTGCCAAACTGACCCTATATCTCTACTATGTAAAAGGTTGAAGAGTTTTCACACTTTGCCAAAGTAACTTATTAGGCACAGACGAAACAGACAGAGTCCAAATATGGAACAAATAACGATTCTCAACAGTGTTAATTATTGGGTGTTTTGAGTAAATATAATGGAATCACAATTGGTCATGACCACTGATCGAGTGAGAATAAAGAAACCAACTTAGTGGTGTTTTTTTCGAGACGAAAGTTTTTCAAAATTTCATTTGAAACATGAAATTACTTGACTCATTAACTGATTCGTCTCTTCAATGGTGAATTTAGTGTTTCTGTAACTGTAGCTTCGAAGTTGACTAATTTTCTCTGATATGGTTAGCTAAATTGGGTTTTCATGAAATTGAAGTTTTCTATTTTGCACCACCGCGAAGGAAACAACTCAGCACATAGAGGTTGCGTTTCTTCTTCTGATTTATAGATTAAAAATCCAACTTCAAATTTCTCTAAAACATCCCTGATCAGTGCATAAATTAAAATATTTTTGTCGTTGTAAAGAGGTTTAAAGAATACTTCAAGTTGTAATTTTTTCTGCTTAATTTGGTCATTGGTTCGAAGTGGTTACTTGAAATACATGTAGATATGGCACAAGTCCGTAGTTATCTACGTTTTGTAATAACGTAGTGGGGTTGCCAAGATCTTACTTAGCAAGTAGAAGAGCTTGTAAAATTAGATTGCCCGTATTTCTCAACATTTTGTTTGTGACAATCATATACTATAGGTAATCCTAGATTGTCCCGATTTCTCAACATTTCACCGTAACATACAGAGGGAGCTGTCAAATTTTTTAGAGCTTTTACAAGGTCAGCCAAGTGTATTAACTAATTGATAATGTCTCTCATATGGCATTTGCATGCAGTATCTCATTCTTTTCTAAAAGTCATTCACAATGTTTTTAAGATACTTATCGCGGATTAGGGTAATTGTTCGGAGGTGAAGAACCTACTTGTGAAGATGTCAGGATTTGTATCTGTGCCTAATTATCTTGATATATTATTTTCTTTGAGGTGCCCCTACAATTAGTTAAATCATAGCTAATTTTGACTCCCCACTCTACATGGTTCGGTATTATTAAGATTAGCCATTGCAAATATATATTTTGCCTCTTAATTGACTACAGACCTGACTACTCGGTTACTGAGAGGGCAATCCCATAAATTGAGATCTCCTAACCCAGTAGGATACATGCATCTAAAAGTTTGCATATGCTCATGACGAGTCCAAGACAGTTGCTTCGCCTTCAAATCATCTTGCAAAAAGTTCTACCATCAGGTAGAATTGTTCTATATTAGTGTTTGTTTCCTCAGAGCCAATCCCAGAGAACAATAAAGCTTCATAGTGCATGTCGCTATTCCTACATCCAAAGGAGAGTCCGTCTGATGGAATGATTTCTTAGATGTATCACCGCATCCCCAAGGCTCCTAGAGGAAGTGGAATACCCACTGCCTCCTTGAAAGATATATGTCCTAAACCACATGTGACCTATACCTTTATCCTCCCCAAGTTTTGTTCCTACAATCGTTGGCCACAAATTTGAACTTCGTGAATCTGATTTAGTTACGTTTTCTCCTTCTCATGATTTTATTCCCGTTACTCTCTGCAACAAGAAGAATATTGTTCACACCACTGCAATTTATGCCATAAGGCTCCAAGAACTTCTAGAAGATAAAGATATAGTTACATATACGTGAATTTACATAGGGAAGATACGATATTTACTTCATTCTTTCATTCATGGTTTTAATTTATTTTTTTATTTTTATTTTTTTTTTGCAGATCTATATCCTCACTCTCTAAGTACTTATGAAATTATGAGAAATTATATCTCAAGACCTGGCTTTTTGGGAGTGGGATACATAAATAAACCTTCTTATGTACTCGCCACTCTCTCTTCCATCATTCTACGGTCAAAATTGCCATGGACCTACACAAGACTGGCTAGAACTTTTTTAAGGGACTCTTTAACCTCGCTCGTGGATGTCTGAGTATGGAGTCTTTGGAATGGATAGTAGTTGCATTTTTGTGCACCCAATAGTCGATTTGCAACTTGTTATGTTTTTTTGCCCCTAGCCAACTCCTGGAGGAAGCGGCGAAGTAATGGCGAAGCAAGGAACAAGAACGAGGCGCAGTTGGGAAGTTTATGTTCTGTTCGTGCAACACTTCGGGTGTTTGTACGAACACTCTGGGGTTGTGGTAGTTTCTTTTTTTCCTTGTTCAATTTTGATAAGTGTGTGGTCTATCTTTCGTAATGGTCCTCATGAGTATTACACCACTAATAATGGGATTAGAACCATCAAAACTGAAGAGGAACTTTCAGTTACAGACCTGGAATAGGTGTCCAAAAATTTCAAAGTCATGAACCTGTTATATTGTGCTCTTAGTGCAGATGAGTTCAATAGAGTTTTAAACTGCAAAAATGCCAAGGAGGTTTGAGACAAGCTAGTTGTAACCTATGAAGGAACCTGTCAAGTCAAGAAAACCAAGATCAACATTCTTCTAAGGCAATATGAGTTATTCAAAATGAACTCAGATGAATCTATCAAGGATATGTTCAAAAGATTCACAGATGTAGTAAATAATTTGCAATCCCTGTGAAAGATCTTCTCAAATGAAGATAAATTCAGAAATATTTTGAGAAGTTTGCCAAAAGCCAAGTGGAAGCCAAAGACAACAGGTATTGAGAAAGCTCAGGACTTAAGTCTTCTTGAGCTAGATGACCTACAAGGAAAGCTGCTCACTCATGAAATATCTATGAAGGATGTAGATGGTGACATGAGTGACAACATCAAGAACCTGGAACTCAAGGCAGAATACAATGACAAATCCCAAAGCCTTGATCAGGATGATGATGATGAGGAGGAGGATGAGGGTTTAGCCTTGATCTCTAAAGATCTGGCCATAATCTTGAAAAAGAAAAAGAACTTTGGAAACAAGGACTATAGCAAGGACAAATTCAGATCCTCAAGCAGCAAAGATCACACAGGTAAATCTTCTTAACATTCACATAGACCTAATGAGTTGTTTTGAATGTTGTGATGCAAATCATTTAGTAAGGGAATGTCTTCAAAAGAAGAAAAACATGAACTTTCAAAAGAAAGAAAGTGACAACAGAAGGAAGAAAGCTATGGTTCCTTCATGGAGTGATTCTGATTCATCAACTGACTCAGATTCAGATGTAGAGCAAGCAAACTTCTGCTTAATGGCTAAGCATTAAGAAGAAAAGAGCTCAGACAAGCATATTGAAGAGAATGTAAGAACATTACTTGCTAGTCCTTCTGATGTACTTCCTGAAATCCTCAAAAATATATTTTTGAATGAGGAAAGTTATAGAAATGAGATTGATTCTTTAAAAGTGAAGGTTCATGAGAAAGCAAAGGATAACTTAGACTTGATTTTTTTTTTAAAATGTCTTGAAGCTACTAAGTAGAAAATAGACAGTGACTTCAAAGCATTGGAAAGTAGATTCAAATATTTGAAGGGAGAAGTCAAGGAAGTTGTTGATCAAAACTATCTTTTAACTGATTAGTATGTTGATCTAAAGAATCATTTAGATGATTTAGAGCAACAGAAAACTTCATTGGTTGAGAAGCTTCAAGAATCTAAAAAGATCTTATCAACCTTTGCTGGCTCAGAACACAAGCTCAATCTCATGCTTGGAGGAAGTCTGCTGTCTATGAATAAAAGTGGGATTGGCTATAATCGAAATTTTCCAAAGAAAAGCCAAACTACGTTTGTGAAATCTGGAAGCAGACATTCTCCAAAATGTCATTATTGTGGAAAAATTGGTCATGTAATATTAACTCCCATCAGAAGATCAGAACCTCACATGTTGAGGAATACTCACCCTTATCAGCTTAAGGGGCAAGTTAAACAGATTTGAGTACCTAAGGAAATTAGACTACCAAACATGGTAGATTCTGAGTATGACTCAAAATTCTACACTTGGTCTAATGGCC
Organism: Linanthus parryae; assembly: GCA_023055425.1. NCBI lineage: Eukaryota > Viridiplantae > Streptophyta > Magnoliopsida > Ericales > Polemoniaceae > Linanthus > Linanthus parryae. Next base: position 31,373,521 of record JALGPY010000001.1, read on the forward strand.
TGTTGAGGCATTGATTTACTTGTTGCAGGATGTCACCTGGGTCTTGAAGGATCAGAAGTGGATCTTGGATAGTGGTTGTTCCAGAGATATGAGTGGAAAGAAATCTTTGTTCACTGAACTTAAAGAGCAATCTGGAGGAACAATTACACTAGGTGAAAAATCCAAATGCAACATAATCGGTATATGTAGTATTGGTAATGATTCTACCGATTCTATTTCAGATGTTTATCCTGTTGATGGTCTTAGGTATAATCTGCTCAGTATATCTCAGCTATGTGATAAAGGTAATACAGTTAATTTTTTACAAGGAGAAATGTGTTGTGCAAGATGAGAAATCTGGAAGTTGCATACTCACTGATCCTACATCATACAATCTATACGCTTTGAGTACTAACAAAGTTGCAGGTGAAAAGGTAAACGGTCTCAAGGCCTTGAAGGAAGATTCAAAACTCTGGCATAGAAAGCTTGGACATATAAGCATGCATTCTAGGAACAAAGTCATATCAAAAGACTTGGTAAGAGGATTACCAACCATGAAATTCAAAGATGATGAGATTTGCAAGGCATGCACTCAAGGTAAACAGACAAAAAGTTCCTTCAAGCCAAAGAACTTTTTAAGTACTTCTAGAAATTTATAGCTGATGTATATGAACTGGTGTGGCCCTATGAGAGTTCAAACTCCAAGAGGTAAGAAGTATATGCTTGTTGTGGTAGTTAATTATTCTGTATTTACTTGGGTTATGTTCATTAGAGACAAAACTGAAGCTTTACCTGAATTCTCAAAACTTTGCAAAGAGCTTCAAACTTTGAAAAACTTGCATGTTGCATCTACTAGAAGTGATAATGGTAGGGAATTTGATCAGCTTGATTTTGATCTATTTTGTGCAAATCATGGAATTTCACACAATTTCTCTGCACCTAGAACTCCTCAGCAGAATAGAGTTGTTGAGTGAAAAAATAGGAAACTTGAAGATATGTCTAGAACCATGCTTATTTAAAGTAATTTGCCAAAATATTTGTGGGCAGAAGCTGTTAACACTGCCAATTATGTGCTCAATAGATGTTTGATTAGGCCTATTTTGAAGAAAACTCCATATGAATTGTTTAAAGGCAGGAAGCCTAGTGTTTCTTATTTCAAACATTTTGGTTGTACTTGCTATGTGCATAATAGTGGTAAAGATAATCTTGGAAAGTTTAATGCCAGAAGTGAGGAAGGTATATTTCTTAGTTATTCTCAAACTAGCAAGACTTATAGATTTTTCAATAAGAGAACTAAGATTGTAGAGGAGAGTATTTTGTGATTTATGATGAAAGTACTGAGGATTCTCTGAATGAAAGTTTTGCAGATCTCAACTTGAATAAGTATGAGGCAGATGATGATTATGAGAAAGAGAAAAGAGGCAAAACAAAATTTCAGGAACAGTCAGAAGGGTCTCAAGGCCTTGAACATCCTGTTGAGCCAAAAACTCAAAGCCTTGAGATAGAGACGGACAGAACATATGATTCTCCATCTACTGCGTCAAGATCTCAAAGCCTTTAAGGACCATATACCTGGACACCAAGGAAGAAGTTCAAATACTTATCTGATCATCCTGCAGCCAACATCATCTCGGATCCAACCACTGGAACTCAGACAAGAGGCCAGCTAAAGAATTTTTGTGCTTTTAGTGCTTTTTTATCACTCATTGAGCCTTAAAATGAAAAATAAGCACTAGATGATGCAGATTGGATCATTGCAATGCAAAATGAGCTCAATGAGTTTGAGAGGAAAAAAGTATGGAATTTGGTTCCTAGAACAAAGACTCAATCAGTGATTTGAACCAGATGGGTGTTCAGAAAAAAACTTGATAAAAATGGAAAGGTTTTGAGAAATAAAGCAATCACTACTAGAAATATAAGCAAAAGCGTCATTAGATTAATGCGGTTTTTGCTAAATTTAATGTTGTATTTAGCAAAAACAGCATTAATTGAAGCATTAATGCTAATGCTGCATTAGCCAGTGCTGTTTTTTGCATTGCAGCATTAAGCTAATGCCGCTAGCAAAAACAACATTACTTGCAGCATTAACTAATGCTGCACATTTCTACTCACACCCTGCAGCATTAACACACTAATGCTGCATTTGGGAATGAAATTGCAGCATTATAGGTCTTTAATGCTGCATTTTTATACTTAATTTTGCAGCATTATTACATCATAATGCTGCATTTTACAGATTAATTTTGCAGCATTATAATGATTAATGCTACAATTTGAGTGCATTTTTTGCAGCATTATGAGGGAGTAATGCTGTTTTTTTATACTATTTTGCAACATTAGACTAATGCTGCAAAGTATAACTAACCACACCACATTTATGCCTAAAATTCATATAAACCCTTGCACTTTGCAAGCAAAAAAACATACAACTAATTAACAACACAATTAACTTGCTAAATACAAAAATTTCATTACAAATTAATAAGTAAGTGTGCTTACATTATAGTCAATGTACCATCAAAGTACATGTACAAAAATTCGGGATAAGAAGCCTAATAACATTACAAAAAGTAGGGATATATACCATGTCTAAGAACAACTAATTCCACAGTAGGTGCTCATGCTTTCTCTTCTTCCCCTCCACCGTAGCGAGCATAGCGCATAAGAATTTTCACTTTTATGTATCCAGAGGAGTTAGACTGCTGGCTTGTTATATAACTTCTCAACCACCTTCCTATATTCTGCGATGATCAAAATAAAACACATCAGTACACACTATTCAGAGCCCATAGTAATGAAATTTTACATGGAGCTAACATACGAAAAAAAATCAGATTACCTCCTTGATTTTCCCAGAGAGCTGCAACTTGCATATTTAGAGGGGGCTTATGTTTTTTTGAGAAACTCTAATTGAACATCATGCATTAGAATCCAGTGCAGAATTCACATTTTCTCCTGTAGATACACAGGGCTAGACTAAAAATCAAAAAACAACCCTGATTAAACAGTGAACTTAAGTTCACTTGAAACATGTATCAACTACTACTCCATTAGTGTACACTTTCTGGTTTCATAATGCGATGTACCTACTAAGGTTTGGAATACTAAGTCCGACCACAAATTTTCCAACTATTACTCCATTAGTGTACACATGAAGTATAATCAACATAAGTAACATGAGCAGTTGAGCACTATACCGGAACTAAGAATGATATGTACATGTAACAAATGAAAAATAGAAGTGGAGGATTCTCTTGAGTGAGTTACATGACGCTTACCATTTATGTTAAATCCTAATTCTGCAACAGAATATAAGTGTTGACCGAGTAGCAGAAGAAAATCAAATTAATTCAAAGGGACCCTGGCAGATTTCTAACATGTACCCTTACATTTTAGTGATGTATCATTTCAATAGTCAGTTTTATAAGGTCAATAAGATCCCTATTGATTTTGGATGCAAAGATGTTTGTGATCACATCACAACTATAGATGCTGAAATCATGCAGTCAACAAAATTATGCGAATAAGTTTTTGCATAAACAAAAGCAATTTGGTGATCTGAAGAAACCCTGTAATAATGTAATAATTGTATCTTAGAAGGTTCTGTCAGGAGGAGAAGCTCAAATATACACTAATGGTATATAACAACCATTGAAAGAACATGTGGGGCAGATCATAATGTAAAAAAGGTACGATTTATCTTACTGAACTAGAAAAATTCGCATTCTTTTGCATGAGACATAATCTAGTCCTAGAACTTCTAACGGAGCTGCATAGAGAAATGTACTTACAGAAAACTGGTACCCTTTGTTGCCAAGCCCTAACCGCCAATGTGTACCATCGGTCTATTAGAAGTCTTTGCAATGTCAAACATTCCAGCGAGAGAAGGGTTCTAAACACATTCAACAGAAGCAAAGGGCACAAAAAAACAGACAATAATCATAACATTGCCATTTTCTGTCGTATTTCAAGAACAAACTACACACATGTGAAGAGATAATCAACTTACCGCCAAGAAGAGAATGGATGTAAAGAAGTATGGTCTTCACATCATAAGCAGACGACCATTTGTCCTGCATAAAAACCGTCTGTCAGATCACATTCGAAGATTGCAGACTCATTCTGAAGGTTTGCACAAGTTCATCGTCTTACCTGCAGACACAAGTTCATCCTATTAAAGCCAAAGGGGAATTTAATCGAACAATTGGTGAGCAGTACAAAAAAATAACTTCAACGAAAATCAAACCCAGGGTTTGATTTGCATGCATTACTGAAGGTATTCAAATAAAATCCCCTTCATAAAATGTGTGCACAGTAAGGTGAAAAAACTACCACAAATTTGACAAATACAACTTCCTAAAGCACAATGAACTTCATAGCATCATTCTAATACTATTGATCAAGTATAGCTGGAGACGCCAATGTTCTGAGAACCGTTAAATACATGATGGAACAGGAGAAGATGACAAGCAACAACACTCAAACCCTAGAGGCTATGAAACTGGATTTCCATTATTAGTTTGAAGGATAACCATTTTCACGAATTCAACAAACCCAATGGAGGTGGATAGTTATGTAAAGACACAGTTGAGACAAATAACTGAACATAAACACTGTACTTTATATTATTCTATCAAGATGGGCTCCTGTATAACTGTACCAAGTAACCAAAAATATTTGTTGCCAATACAAGACTACATCTTCTTCATATGGATGCAATTTTACCTGGAAAACTCTCAATAATGGAGCGCGCTTCTGTTTTCGTCGTTTCATCCAATACATATATACAGCTTCAATAACTTCCTCCTCTCCAGGTTCGAGCACAGATTGACCGCTGCTGTCTCATTTGAAAAATTATCAGGAAATCAATGGCTAGCTTTCTCAAAAGCATCAATCATCAGATCAAAAGTATCTTCCCTGACATGCTCTCAAAGCTCATTCGCTGCCGAAGACACATTATTTAATGAGTTACAGCAATGTAATGAATAATAGCTACTAGTCTAATACTGAAACAAAAAATAGATAATACGAGAAAAAAGAGAAGAATCAGTGGCTCTGTTTGGTTGGTGGTATAAAATGTTTTCCCTTGTTTTGGTGTGTTGGTGCTGTTTGGTTGGAAGTAAAATGTTTTCCGGCAAAATGTTTTCCCTCAAATGATGTAAAATGATTTACACATTTCAAATCCGTAAGCCATTTTCCGCAGAGTGAAGGAGCACAACAACTCATACCAACACCTACACCACCACTACCACCTACCTCCACCACTACCCATCACCGCCATTTCCGTCACGGCCCACTGTTTTGGCAAGACTCAACCAAACACGAGAAAATAATTGCAGGAAAACATTTTCACAATTCACATAATTTAATTTCACAATTCACACAATTCACAGAATTGTAGATTCATCAATGTTATTATAATAACATGATAACATAATAACATTTTCACAATTCACAACTCAACTAAAACATTTTCTTCATCTAATCTTAAGTATACACAATTTAACACCATATGAAAACTGAAAACACGAAATATAAAAACTGAATCAGATATTTTTTTCACAATTCACAGAATCACAGCCGTAGATTTGGAGTACATACTTGATTTTTTATTTCTGGTTCCTACCTCCAATTTGAGAACTTAATAGTAAAGAACAGAGAACACACCAACAGTTCAAGCTGCAGAATTGAGAAGAATTACAGAATGAAGAATGAGTTCAGGAAGAAACTAGGAACAGAACAAACAACAAAATTTCTTGAATTCGAATACCACCATGTAAGCCGATTGAGAGCTTAGGATTTCTTACCTTGAGTATTGAGGTCAAGGTTTTACTTCGCAGTTCCGAGCTTCGACAAACTCCACGGCGGCACTGCCGTTGGGTAGGCTTGCTACTCCGCTCATATATGGAATTCATCCAACTCACTAGAACCACCACCGCCCCCTACAATAGAAACTCACCAGATCTGGAACAGAGGGAGAGAGAGAGATATAGAGAGAGAGTGAGATAAGTACATAGAGAGGGAGAGAGAGAGACTCACATGATCTGGGACGCCGGCGAGGAGGCGTTGTCGGGACACAGAGGCGAAGACGACGGCGGTGGCGGTCGTTGGCGGGGGAAGAGAACGAGACAGAGAGAGAGGGGAAGATGAAGAGGTCAGAGAGAACGACGGGAGGTCCGAAGCTTCCTCATCTCCTCCTCTTCACCCTCTCCCTCTCGATCTCTTCCTCATCTCCATCTCTGTCTCCCTCTCTCCCTCTCTCTCTCTCTCTCTCTCTCTCTCTCTCTCCCTCCCTCCCTCCCTCTGTGTTTGTTTGTTCATACGGGCGAGAGATGAGAGTGAGGGTTTAATGAATTTTCAAATTCCCCCCAAAATGTTTAGTGAAAGTTTGAATTCCCCCCCCCCCCCCACAATTGTTTTGTGATAGCAGCGTTAGTATTTTAATGCTGCAAAGTAGAAGTAAAAAAGCAGCATTAATGTGATTAATGCTACAATATTACCATCCATTGCAGCATTATTGGATTAATGCTGCAATTTATAAGCTGTTTAGCTAAAAATTGCAGCATTAGAGGATTAATGCTACAATATTACAGCATTTACTTTGCAACATTAATAATAATGCTGCTTTAGGGTATCAACTACCGCATTTGTTCAAATGCTACAAATAAAGTGTGGTATTTGCTAATATTTCTAGTAGTGAATACTTGTGGCACAGGGATATAAACAAGAAGAACGTATTGACTATGAGAAGACATTTGCTCCGTTAGCCAGGTTAGAAGCTATCAGAATACTTATAGCATTTGCATCTCATAAACACATAAATCTTTATCAAATGGAGGTCAAATGTGCTTTTCTAAATGGTTATTTACAAGAAGAAGTATATGTTTCTCAACCACCTGGTTTTGAAGATGAAAATTTCTCCGATTATATTTACAAATTAGACAAACCTGTTTATGGCCTTAAGAAAGCTCCAAGGGCTTGGTATTAAAGACTCTCAAAGTTTTTACTTGAAAATAGTTTTAAGAGAGGTCTTGTAGACAAAACTCTTTTCATTAATAATCAAGATAATGATCTGTTAGTAGTACAAATTTATTTTGATGATATTCTATTGGGTTCTACTAATGATTCTCTTTCAAAAGAGTTTTCTAGTCTAATGTGCAGGGATTTTGAGATGAGCTTAATTGGAGAATTAAATTTCTTTCTTGGACTTCATGTACATCAAATGAAGAAAGGATTTTTTGTGCATCAAGGGAAAATTTTGTGGTGGCACTGGGAACCTTCATAACCACCAGCAAGATTCTGAAGTTGAGCCCTCAAGAGAAACGTAAGCATGAGAAGACAATGAGATGGAGAAGGAACACACGTAGAACTCCCAGATGACTATTTACAAAACCTTTAGTTGTGCCAGAAGGGTCTAGGGCCAAGCAAACCTCATCGGTTGTGATAACTGAAATAACCTAGATTTACGGGGGGGGGGGGGGGGGGGGGGTGGTTTGCAAGCAAGCTCGACTCAATACCTAGAGCTAAAGCAATAGTTGCTGACTCATTCACAACCCTTGAAGTTGTCAATACGATCTAAAATGACTACAACCCAGCAAAAAAGAGTACATCAAAGCCTCCTGGTGGCACAATCAAGGATCAGATAAGCAGACCAAATATATGTAGTTGGAAGGATCATGCAAGGAATAAGGCTAAATTAGCCATGCTGCAACAGGAGTAGGAGCTTGCGAAGAGGGAAGGGTCAACTACCAATTTTTGTCCAGCTCCAAACAAGTCCGCTTTGGAGGTGTTCACGCAAAAGAAGGAAAAATAGTTAAAATTTGAAGATGGGATGACAGGGACCTTACTAGAAAGGGGTAACAATTTAGAAGAGCATCTGCATACAGCTCTCTTGAATTTTCCAGCGGTGGCTGCTGAGCAGCACCACCATCTGCAATGAATCTCTTAAGCTGGAATGTGCGGAGGTTGGGAAACCATTGCATTCTCACTCTTCGCGATGAAGTGAAGTGTCAGGAGCCCGACATTGTGTTCTTAGTGGAAACAAGACTAGATGACAAGCGACTGGAAATGCTTTAACGACGATTCAACTTCCAAAACGGAATCCTCGTAAGTAGTGTTGGGCAAAGTCAGGGATGGTCTCTAATGTGGTCTCACCATGTCAAATTCAATATAGTCAATGTTCAATTTTTTTATATCAAGGTATGTATGCAATAGTAAGGGACATGAAGATTGATTTTTTTTTTTTTTTTTTTTTGTTTTTACACGATTGTGCGGAGATCTTGTGCCGAGCCAATGGTATAACTCTTGGAATTATTGCAAAGGTTGAACCAGTTCACACATGACCTTGGCTAGTTGGGGATTTTAGTGATATCTCTTCAAGCTCTGAGAAGGAAGGGGGTCGAGATGTAAGATACATTCAGTTGCAACCATTTATTCAAGCAATCTACTTTCGCGAGTTGTGTTACCTTGGTTTATAGGTGTTACTTACACTGAAACCATCTAACGATGTAAAATTGGACAACATTGGACAGCAACACAGTATTGAATAGAAAAACACCAGCTCTCTTAGTAAATAGCTGATGAGGAAATATAATTGTATGTGAAGTCTATCTGTACATGAAAATTCAGTTTCTCCATTCACCATAATGAATTAATTGCGCAAATGATTCGTTGTTCTGATAATTTTTGATTGGGTTGTGATGAATGTGGATATAATATTATATGCAAAAATTATTACAGAACTGAGAAAATGAAAACGTTGATATAAGGATGGTAATGCAAAACTACAATAGTTTTGCAGTCAAATGCCTACCACTTAGCTAAATGCTCCTGTTTGGTCTATAGCTTCTAAATGGCTAAATTGCATGGGCGGTACCCATAACTTTGATTTTGTGTGGATTTGGTACACAAAGTTTCAATTGTAGCATCCACGGTATTCATATTTTCAGTTTGTTGCAATGGTGGTGCCATCCGTTAACTTTACATCCATATGTTGGATGGAAAATTATAAAAAGACTAGTGTCCCCTTCATTTTCACTCAATTGTTTTAGGAAATTGTAACTTTTACCTATAAATTTAAAAATGTTACATAAATTAGCATGAGAAGACAATGAGATGGAGAAGGAACACACGTAGAACTCCCAGATGACTATTTACAAAACCTTTAGTTGTGCCAGAAGGGTCTAGGGCCAAGCAAACCTCATCGGTTGTGATAACTGAAATAACCTAGATTTACGAGGGGGGGGGGGGTGTTGCAAGCAAACTCGACTCAATACCTGGAGCTAAAGCAATAGTTGCTGACTCATTCACAACCCTTGCAGTTGTCAATACGATCTAAAATGACTACAACCCAGCAAAAAAGAGTACATCAAAGCCTCCTGGTGGCACAATCAAGGATCGGATAAGCAGACCAAATATAGGTAGTTGGAAGGATCAGGCAAGGAATAAGGCTAAAGTAGCCATGCTGCAACAGGAGTAGGAGCTTGCGAAGAGGGAAGGGTCAACTACCAATTTTTGTCCAGCTCCAAATAAGTCCGCTTTGGAGGTGTTCACGCATAAGAAGGATATATAGTTAAAATTTGAAGATGGGATGACAAGGACCTTACTAGAAAGGGCTAACAATTTAGAAGAGAATCTGCATACAACTCTCTTGAATTTTCCAGCGGTGGCTGCTGAGCAGCACCGCCATCTGCAATGAATCTCTTAAGCTGGAATGTGCAGAGGTTGGGAAACCATTGCATCCTCACTCTTCGCGATGAAGTGAAGTGTCAGTAGCCCGACATTGTGTTCTTAGTGGAAAAAAGACTAGATGACAAGCGAATGGAAATGCTTTAACGACGATTCAACTTCCAAAACGGAATCCACGTAAGTAGTGTTGGGCAAAGTCGGGGATGGTCTCTAATGTGGTCTCACCATGTCAAATTCAGTATAGTCAACTGTTCACTTTTTTTTATATCAGGTTATGTATGCAATAGTAAGGGACATGAAGATTGTTTTTTTTTTGTTTTTACACGATTGTGCGGAGATCATGTGGCGAGCCAACGGTATAACTCTTGGAATTATTGCAAAGGTTGAACCAGTTCGCACATGATCTTGGCTAGTTTGGGATTTTAGTGATATGTCTTCAAGCTCTGAGAAGGAAGGGGGTCGAGATGTAAGATACAATCAGTTGCAACCATTTATTCAAGCAATCTACTTTCGCGAGTTGTGTTACCTTGGTTTATATGTGTTCCTTACACTGAAACCATCTAACGATGTAAAATTGGACAACATTGGACAGCAACACAATATTGAATAGAAAAACAACAGCTCTCTTAGTAAATAGCTGATGAGGAAATATAATCGTATGTGAAGTCTATCTGTACATGAAAATTCAGTTTCTCCATTCACCATAATGAATTAGTTGCGCAAATGATCCGTTGTTCTGATAATTTTTGATTGGGTTGTGTTGAATGTGGATATAATATTATATGCAAAAATTATTACAGAACTGAGAAAATGAAAACGTTGATATAAGGATGGTAATGCAAAACTACAATAGTTTTGCTGTCAGTTGCCTACCACTTAGCTAAATGCTCCTGTTTGGTCTATAGCTGCTAAATGGCTAAATTGCATGGGCGGTTCCCATAACTTGGATTTTGTATGGATTTGGTACACACAATTTCAATTGTAGCATCCACGATATCCATATTTTCAGTTTGTTGCAATGTTGGTGCCATCCGTTAACTTACAATCATATGTTGGATGGAAAAATGTAAAAAGACTAGTGTGCCCTTCATTTTCACTCAATTGTTTTACAAAATTGCAACTTTTACTCATAAATTTAAAATGTTACATAAATTACTTTTAACCCATTTAATTATTTACTTATACATTAATATAATATCATATATTATACAAAAAATACGTATATTTACTGAATAGTATAAGTTCTCACGATGAATATGTCGTTCGTTGGAAAAAAGTTATAATAAATTATTAATTATTACTATGCCACCGAAATTATTAAATTTCATATAACTAAGATTATATGAAATTTAGAATTGTGAATAAAAATAATTAAAATTTTAAATATAACTTTGACTAAGTAATTTTTCACATATACATAATATATATGTAAATAAATAAATAAATAAATAAATTCAATTTCCTTTAAAAAAGTGTTTATAAAATTATAGGGGTGAGAATTTAGGGTGCACTAGTCTTGTTACATATATTCATCCAACATGCATGCGGGTGGAAAGTTAATGGTATGTACCACCTTTGCAACCATTTTAAAATATGGATACTGCAGATGCTGCAATTGAAACAATGGGTATCAAATTCACACAAAAACCAAATAATTGGTACTACCAATGCAAAACTAAATTTGTTATTTTTTTTCTTTTCTCTCTTTTTTTTTTTTTGACGAAACTATTTTTTTTAGTATTTGAGAATTCGTTGGTCCACCATAGGGAGCTATTCACTCGTTTGCTCTATAGCCTCTATCTACGAAGGAGCACAATAATTGATTTTCGTGACGTATTAGCTATCATTTAACTGTGTAACATTAGCTAAAAAAAGTCGTGCAACACGCCCCTTTAGTTTAACACTATACGTAAATTATTAGGTGATTCTCAGTTAAAAAATAAATAAAAAATAAAAAAATAAGAAAAAAAGAGAAAAAAAAAGTAGTAGGTGATATGACAGGAAGACAATCAACACCCGACAGATTAGTTTATAATTAACGATGCTTCAAATATTATTTGATGAATTATCCGTATGACTGACTGAAGTGATCAAAGCTTAGCTCAGATCCTTCCAAAAATTTATAATATTATGTACCTTATGCCATGAATTATTTCAACTACTGATAGCAAGATGGTATAGGCACACACACGATACAAACACATACTTAAACATAGAAACAAAATGACACACTGATTTCTTGATTGATTGATAACATAAACTAAGCGACTATAATTGTTTAAAACGAAAAACTAAACTTAGACGGTTCGACCTAACGGGCCGAAAAAAACCGACAAGAAAATTCGGACTTACTTCGACATCATTAAATAAAGGCTTGATGTAACACCCCGAAATTTATAGGGGTCAAAATACAATAAAGTAAAAAAAATTGGAGGTAACTATAAAAAAAATCTTTTCAATAGTGTGCTGACAGGAATGACCAGAATGTGAATTCATGATGGAGGTATTATGCAATTTCTGAGAAAACTGAGGCCAGTTTATAAAACAAAAATTGAATATCTAGCTGAAACCTAGCAGAAATGGATTTTTTAGAATGTGAAGATATCTATGAAGTACGCAATAGTATTGGGGTCATACTGCAATTTTCATAAACTAAGAAATATCCTAAAATATAAAACCTATCCAAAAAAAAATTGAAGAACTACAAATTCCACTACAGGAAATTATCTCGTAAACGGCGGTAAAAAAGTGCCTTTAAAAGCCCCAAAACCGCCTTAAAAGTATCTTAAGGAGGTTTTTACGGCGGCTTGGCTTCCGCCATATAGCTAAGTGTCGTTTATAGGTTACGGCGCTTTTTACCACTGTATAAATACTTACCCGGCGCTTGGTCTTTCCGTCGAAAATTTAAGGGCTCTTTTTGTTAACCGCCTTTAAAGATACTAAGGGCGGTTTTGATAACCGCCATTTAACATTTCAAGGGCGCCTTTCTTTACCACCATAAGATTTAGGGCGGTTACATATAACCACCTTTCAAAATATTACACAGCTAACTGAAACCGTCGTTTTTTAATTCATTTTCTTACCCAGCCTACCCACATATCTGCTGACATCCCTGTTCTTTAACTAACTAAACAGCAAATGCATAAATCCAATACAATCATCCAAATTCTCTAAACAACCCAAAACTATATAACACCACATTCAAGAGTATCATCCACAATATTAGTCAGTCGCAAAATATACAACTCCAAACTAGGAGTATTGAAATACCTAGCCTTGAACTTATGGTCGCTGGACCAAAAACTATCCCTAACAGCATACATAATATCTTTTTAAGTCTCAAAACATCTACTTATCCGTCATCCTCCTAGCCTCCACCTTGACCGGGCATCTTAGACGTCACATTAATTATGTTCCGGCTCGAATGGACCAAGATGCAAAATAGTGTAATGCATAAGTTTTAGAAATATTTGTAATTGTAACTATATAAAAAAATGTTGTAGTTTTTACGTCATTGATGGGTCACACGACACTCTTCCCCTTCGCAGCCAAAATACAAGTCGCATCTGACCTATACCGCCGCAACGGAAATTTATCTTTCGAGCTTACGTCGATTCGGACTTCGGCATTCCCTTCACCTATGATTTGCCCGTCAACCATATTGTTTGGGTTGGTTGAGATAATAGTGCCACGTGCCAAGTTTATCGGAGGTTTGGTCCGTTGTAGATGTTAACCACCTCTCCGACATGTCGCTTCATAATATAAAAGTTTAGATTAGGCAGATCGAATAAAATCACTGTTTGCTTTGCTAGTAACAAAGTAATACCCAAGAACATATCCATAGTTTAAGAGACTAAACAGTATTTGTCTGTTATGTTAGATTAGGCAGTTCACTGTTTTCACAATAGCATATCAAGACATTGAGCCTTTATGGAACACACAACATGACAATAAAAAATGAATTTGGGGTTCTTACTACGCGACATGGATTGATTACTAGGGAAAGCCTGACTTCATCGTGATAGTTGGCAAAGTTTGAAGGAAGTAGCATACTTTTATCAGTTTTATGGACTATAACAGAGTTGATAGATGGAAGGTCGACGAACATGATGGAAGTTTGTGATCAGGGAAGTAGATGAATCATGTTTATTACCAATTACTAGAAAACAGACATCAATCCCTTTGTCTAAACTCTCACTCAAATGCTATTACTGTTTGCATATATTGATAATATTTGAATCAATTGCTTAATGACCCATTTAACTGTTGTGAAAAATCCACCAAAACAACCATTTCAGAATATAAGTTAGTACAAAAAGATGAATTGGAAAACTCATAAATAAAATACAGAAGTAGAGAAAAAGAGATAGAAGAACTTATCGATTTGTAGGAGATGATGAGATTAATGATGTAGGCTAAGGCGGTCCAGGACCTATCTTTAGGATAGTAATTTCCCCCACTATATGGTGCAAAATGGGTTACATGGAAATGCTACCCACCGATACAATGCCTACCACGGTGGAGAAGAAGCAAGATTGCACTTCTTATCTTCTCCTAAATTAGAACCCAACCCGAACAAGAAACAAGTAATTGAAGAAGAGAAACACCAATTTGAGAAAAAAAAACTATTTGACACAAAATACATACTTGTATTTATAGGAAACAAGGGGTGCTTGAAGCACCTTTTAGGAAAAGACACTATGAAAAATCACAATTGTTGTAAAAGTTACAATTATTTGAACCAACACAACTTTTTTAAAAAAGTCACAATTTAATTTTAAAATCAAAAATGTTATTTTGGAATTTTTATACAACAATCCCCCACTAAAAATTCTCAAAATAATAGACTCGAATTATAAAATACAACGACGCAAATAAATAAATAAAGATGGGTAGAGTACAACGTATCGCCAACGGTGGACTGGGCCTTGAACCGTGGTTTGAATAGAGACTTTTATCCGTGAGGATAGTAAGAAACTATTCACGTAGGTACCGGGTTCTAATTCTTCAAGAGGCAGCGCTTTGATATGGGCCTTGCGCTAAATCGGTCTTAATAAGTACTCTCGGGGTCTTACCGAGTATGCCCTAGAAAGAGGCCTCTCACTTCCTTACTTGCAAAGGCAGAATCATCTAGAGCGCCCACAACCGCTAAATCGCTCCACCATAAAGGCTATGAGTTTTGTTAAGGACATTACGTCACACCTACTAATATTACTGTGGATAAACATTGCATTAGTCTGATACGGTACTTTGAAGGAATATCATTCATTTCTAAGTAAGAAGTTTATACCCCCACTATTCCTTAAATAATGCAATGCAATGGGAATGTAGTCTCACACTAGCATTCCATGGGTAGTCTTTTAATTGAATTCTCCTTGAACCTCGATGCATGTCATTTTCGGTAATGACGGACATCATCATGATGAGGTAGGTTTCAATTTAGACACCTCTATTGATCGGTAATAGTCCCATATCTCCCGTGACTTAAAATTCTTCAACCAAATAATATGTGGTTGGTATTTCACTTAATATCTCAATGTCATGACATTTGTCTCAAACAACACATCCCATTTTATGCGGATTCCTTTTATGTATTTTCAATTCAACGCGATGCTCACTAGAGCATTTGTTGTAGTTACTCACAAATGGTTCTTACCTCTGTTTTCAAACTCACAGTAAAGAAATGATTAGTTCGACAATGTATTTAATAGTAAAGAAATAGCTATTATTAAGAGAAATGAGAATCCTATAGTCATGCTATTAAACTTCTCAATAACTTAAATTTACTGCAACCATAATCTTACCAGAGGAGGATTATAAGAGAGTTGATCACTCAATCAACTTCCATTCAATTGAATATGAAATGAGATAAAGTATGAACACACAAGCACCATCGGAGACTCTAACGTTTCCCATATCTCTTTGGCAATGCCAAGCTCCTTCTTGATTTCTTTAATCAAGATGACGCCAATATACACAACATACTACGCCCAAACGTATACGATGCACTGTTACAAGGCCGCTGGTGAGGTACCAACGGGAGAAAGCCGCAAGGCTCCTGGAACGGCAGAGGACGAAGAGAGAAGAGAGAGAAGAAGTTGAGAGAATTTTTTTTGTTATTGATTAAATCAGAAAATACTCTCTTTTATCTAACCCTTTCGGTTCGACCCAACTACGACCCGGAAAGAACCGAAAAGAAAACTGGGAAGGGGTTTATAAACTACCCAAAAAATTGTTCATGCGACTCGATAAAAAATTCAGTAAACGAAAACAATATTCCCAATAAATAACATTAACAAATAAAACGTCTACTTATTCGGTACGACGAAATCATCAAACCTCCTCGGCGGGCGCACAATCCTCCGCAAGTGTGTCCGCGACGGAGGCTCTACCGCCTCGTGCTCACTATCGTCTGCTATACTCGTACCAACTCCCCCGGGGTTGAGAACCGCCATGTCGACAAGGTGGAGTGTAGGAAAATCACGAACCATACTATCCGCAGGTTCCCACGTATCTGCCAAAACCATCGGACCAAGAGACCCGCCACTGAAGATAGGGTACACCATCCATTACCACTGTACGCTGCTCGGTGGCCGACAATGGAATAGCAACGACCCTTATAAAATTCAGTAGGTAACATACCATCCAGGACTACAGAAGACCCCACGACGTAAGGTCTCAAGAGGGGCACATGGAACACATCATGAATACGACTGGCAGACGGAAGCTGCAAGCGATAAGAGAATTCACCAATACGTTCCAACACCTGAAAAGGACCATAGTACCGGCGAGCAAGTTTGGCAGCCAAAGGCCGAGCCACGAACCTTTGCCGATACGGGTGTAGACGAAGAAGAACCGTATCCCCCACGTCAAAAGACAAGTCGCGACGATGTTTATTAGCCGCAATACTGATCCGCTGCTGCATCTTGGAGAAGTGAAGCTTCAAATCCTGCAACAGTTTGCGACGTTCATCAAGTAATTCATCAACAGTAGGGGATTTACCTGAACGAGAAGACAAAGGAAACAATGAAGGGGGATCGCGACCGTAGAGTGCACGAAACAGAGAAGAAGCAATGCTCTCGTTATGCGTGCAGTTGAGCGCCAACTCCGCCCAAGGTAAGAAGTGAGACCACCTCTTTGGCCGTTCACTCGTAAAGGCTCGCAGATATTGCTCTAAACCACGGTTTTTCACCTCTGTCTGTCCGTCTGTCTCTGGATGATAAGCAGTGCTGTACTTGAGGGAGGTGCCAATGAGACGAACGAGCTCCTTCCGAAAAGTACTCATAAAAATGGATCACGATCAGAGAGGAGAAGAGACGGAAACCCATGATGTTTGACTACCACATCCACAAATAACTTCGCAACTTTAGGCGCATCAAACTTGGTAGGAAGAGGGCCAAAATGTGCATACTTGGTTAACCGATCCACAACGACCATGATGGCGGTAAACCCTTGAGAAGTCGGCAATCTAGTGATAAAGTCCATAGTATCAAACTCCCATACCTGCTCTGGGATAGTCAATGGCTGAAGAAGACTTGCAAGTTTCTGAGTAGAATACTTCGTCGTCTGAAAAACATGACAGGTGGCCACAAACTGACGAACATCCCACCTCATGCGCGGCCAATAAAAACCCGCAAAGAGTCGGCGAAAAGTACGATCCACCACAGGATGTCCAGCCAGAGGAGAACTATGGAACTCAAGAAGAAGCTTCTCGCGCAAAGGAGAAGAGCCACTGATGCCGATACGAGTACCATAATATAACAAACCATCGAAAACCTTTAAATGTAGTGGTGGAGTGGCAGAACGAACCGCTGCATGTAAGGCCAACAAGTCGTCACTAACGCTATTCTCACGACGAATCTCCGCGAGCACCTCGGCATGGGGCCGAAAAACTGTGAGGGGTAAAGCTGTCGGGGAGGGATCGGTCCCCTCAAGAAGGACGGGGTCATCATCTCCACGACGAGACAAAGCATCGGCCACCCTGTTCAAAGTCCATGTCTTGTACTCAATGCGAAACTGAGATCCCATCAACTTCCTGATATAAAACTGCTGATCCGGGGTCTGAATAACCTGTGTCAACAGCTCACGTAAACTCTTCTGGTCGCTTCGGATAACAAACTCGCGCCGAAGCAAGTACTGGCGCCACTTATGAACGGACTCAACAATGGCGTAGAGCTTCTTATGATGCGTCGAAGATAAGCGACGTCGAGGCCCCAATTTTTTGCTGAAGAATGTAATGGGGTGGTTGTCCTGCATCAAGACCGCACAACACCGACATCGGAAGCTTCAGTTTCCAAGAAGAATGTCAAAGAAAAATCGGGTAATCGCAATAAAGGAACAGAAGTCATGGTAGCCTTAAGAGCCTCAAAAGCAGCTGTAGCGGAGTCATTCCAAACAATAGAGTCCTTTTTCAAGAGCTCGGTCAACGGAGAGGCCAGAGACGCATAATCCCGGACAAAGCAGCGGTAATAATCGGTCAAACCCAGAAAGTCGCGAAGGTGCTTGAGGGATGTGGGTAGAAGCCAAGCAACCATAGTGGAAATTTTGTCCGGATCGGCCTTCAAGTGACCCTCGGAAATCAAATGACCCAGGTAATCCACTGTCGTTCTGCTAAAGGAACACTTAGTCAGTTTAACAAAGAAACAATGAGAAGAAAGGAGCTTCAAAACCCGATCAATATGGGTGGCATGGAGTAACAGTGTACTGCTGTAAATGAGTATGCCATCGAAGAAGACAATAACAAAGCGGCGCAAATACGGATGAAAGATCTGATTCATCGCAGCCTGAAAGGTCGACGGGACATTGGTGAGCCCAAACGACATCACGAGGAACTCATAATGACCCTCGTGGGTTCGAAAAGCAGTCTGCTCAATATCTGGAGCACTCATACGTATCTGGTGATAACCCGAACGCAATTCGAGTTTAGTAAAGAATCTAGCCGCACCCAACTCATCGAATAAATCATCAGATGTAGGAATGGGAAAGTCATCAGGTACAGTGGCTGTATTCAAGGCACGATAATCAACACAGAAACGAAAAGTGCCGTCTTTCCTGTGCACTAGCAGCACTGGAGACGAGAATGCACTCTGACTAGGAAAAATAATTCCCTGTTGCAGCATGTCACGTACCTGTTTCTCGATCTCGGTCTTCTGAAAGTAAGGGTAGTGATACGGTCGTACATTGACCGGTTTGGATCCTGGCTGTAGATGAATGTGGTGATCATAAGGACAAGGTGGTGGAAGACCAGAAGGTAACTGAAAGACGCCTGTATGACGTGTGAGGACCTGCTGAATCTCAGAGGGAATGTCGGTGGGAAACTCAAGCTGGTCGGCCACAGACGGAGACGGAGATGCGTCCACAAAAAATAACTCGAAACACTCACATAACTGTGGCTGCGCAATTAAAGATAGGAACTGGCTGTAAGATACCTGCTTTGGTGGAGCTCTGTTCCCCTGAAAAGTAACAGCCTTGCCGTCCCACTGAAACTCCATGTATAACTTACTATAATCCATCGCAAAACGACCCAGAGAAGCGAGCCATTGAACCCCTAACACAATATCAATACCGTGAACCATCAAAACATACAAATCCAGCTCCAGTGTAGTTCCTTGGACGATCAAAGGTGTCTTCGGGCAATAATAAGAACATCGCAAGGTAGCGCCATTACTGACATAAACCTGAAAAGGTGACACTTGGTGCAAAACAAGTCCCAACCTTTCAGCCACTGAAGGATGGATGAAGTTGTGTGTGCTACCGCTACCAATTAACACGTTGACAGACGATCCCAAAATCTGGCCCACAATGCGCAAGGAACGCGGGCTCGAGTGAGTGGCTAAGGTATGAAGCAGGGAAATATCAACCTGAATCGTATCGTCAACATGAAGATCGGCTAGCTCATCGTCCTCATCTTCATCATCACGTCCTCCCATTAGAAGCAAAAACTTGTGTTTGCAACGATGTGTCTTGTCATATTTCTCGTCACAGAACCAACACAATCCCTGAGAAGAACGAGCATCCGTGAATTCCTGAGAGACTCTGACCTGCTGCAAAGCTGGCTTTCGGCCAACAAATGGTGTAGGGGCTGCCATGGTGGTGTCAGGTAGTTTAGAACTGTTCAGTTGCCAAGAACGACGAGGTGCATATGCGGTAACCGTGTCCGCATGACTGGCTGATAACTCACGTGCCAGTGCAAAGGCCTCGGCCAAAGTAGACGGGTTACGCAACAATAACTCACGACGAACGGGTTGTTTGAGACCCGAACGAAAAATAGAGATCAATGTAGCCGGTCCGGTTCAGGTGAGCAAAAGTAGTCATAGTATTACTGAAATTTGTAAATCCAGCCGGCGGGATCGCTGCCCGTGAA
The DNA here is from genome assembly GCA_023055425.1 of Linanthus parryae. Lineage (NCBI taxonomy): Eukaryota > Viridiplantae > Streptophyta > Magnoliopsida > Ericales > Polemoniaceae > Linanthus > Linanthus parryae. The sequence goes on from JALGPY010000001.1 coordinate 31,393,550, forward strand.
GCGAGGAGCGTCCACACGCATACGGGGGCCATTATCGTTGGTGCCGGTAGGAGTAGCCACCACCGAGGCTGGAATGGTCCAGCCGGATGCAACTAGCGACGGGGATGTGGTGGGTGTGGCGGCGACGGGTTGCAGGGTGGTAACGGGTGGAGTTGGTAGTATCGGCTTGTCTTTGAGGGCAGCGAGTATAATGTCCAATTTTGACTCGATTTCCTGGTTCTCCTCCGTGAGACCTAGGACCTTGGAGTATAGGGTTTTGTAGGAGGTGGTTTGGATTTCGAGGGACATGGCAGAGGGCTGGGTTGGTGCCATGGGTGTGAGCGGTGGAGGGAGGTTGGTGATCGCGGATGAAAGCACCAGTGTTACAAAGGCCGCTGGTGAGGTACCAACGGGAGAAAGCCGCAAGGCTCCTGGAATGGCAGAGGACGAAGAGAGAAGAGAGAGAAGAAGTTGAGAGAAATTTTCTTGTTATTGATTAAATCAGAAAATACTCTCTTTTATCTAACCCTGTCTGTTCGACCCAACTACGACCCGGAAAGAACCGAAAAGAAAACAGGGAAGGGGTTATAAACTACCCAAAAAATTGTTCATGCGACTCGATAAAAAATTCAGTAAACGAAAACAATATTCCACATAAAATAAATCAAACTATAAATCAAAAGACTACTTCTTTGGTACGACGAAATCATCAAACCTCCTCGGCGGGCGCACATTCCTCCGCAAGTGTGTCCGCGACGGAGGCTCTACCGGCTCGCGCTCACTATCGTCTGCTATACTCGTATCATGCACAATTCCAAAAAAGAAATAGATACACGATATTTATTTCATACTATCCCGCGACGCACATATACTGCAAAGAGAACTTACAAAATTATGAGTTTCTGAATTTCACTATTTGCTGAACATTACATGCTCATTATTTTATTTATTTTATTTTTCATGAAATAAAAGAATTCAAATTTCAGAAACTCCCAGCGATGCAAAGTTGTAATAGAAGAGCCACATTTTTAATCTTTAAGGGAGCCAATAAGCACTAATTTTACAAGAATAAGACAAATTTTAAATTCAAATGAGACAGTTGTATCACCAAACGGTCACATGACTGTTGGTAATTCCAAATGTCTAAAAATAACTCAAACAAGTTAAAGGGTCTCCATCCAAACCCACAAGTTCATTTCACACCGTTACAGAGAGAAAAGGTACACAAAAATGGAAACAAAATGGTTTGTAACAGGTGAGTTTAAGTATTGCAAATACTATAAGAAGGAATAAGAGTTATTCACCTATATATAAAGATTCTAGAAATTAGAATTGCATAATATATGAACACAGAAGATACAACCATAAAAAGATACTTATTCTGACGGTTTCTGCATATATTAGGTATCTCCTTCTTCGCTTGTTCAATCCTCCGACAGTGATATATCGATGAAGCAAAAAGTCATTAATTTGCATTCGACTGATATCCGCAATGGATCGGAATCCCCCGCGATCTAGACTCCATTTTGAGTCCCCCACGAACAAGACACAAACCTTTAAATGACACTGTAAAAAGTGTACAGGAAATCACCATAGAATTGCTCCGTATGCAAGCCAATCTTGTGACGACGAGCACTTGTATCCTCTTTTCTGGTGCCTCTTTCTCATAGATGGTCCTCTTCATGACTACCAAGACTAGGGCCTCGACCATGCATGCAATAATATATCTATCTTCAGAGTGAAAACTGCGTGCCTCAAATGGTTATGACAAGAACCATCTCATCAACAAAAAGTGGGTTTGATAACACGTTTTATCCTTTCCATGGAACCATAAAGAAAGACAATCTTCCGATCTTCCAACGACACTACCCGTGATCTCGTCCATACTTCCATCTCTTGGTATCAACAATAGCATATTCTGAAATTGTGCAAAAACACCACGAGAAAAATTACTATCCTAAAATTGTTGTGAAAAATCCACCAAAACAACAATTTGAGAATATAAGTTAGTACAAAAAGATGAATCGGAAAACTCATAAATAAAATACAGAAGAAGAGAAAAAGATATAGAAGAACTTATCGATTTGTAGGAGATGATGAGATTAATGATGTAGGCTAAGGCGGTCCATGATCTATCTTTAGGATAGTAATTTCCCCCACTATATGGTGCAAAATGGGTTACATGGAAATGCTACCCACCGATACAATGCCTACCACGGTGGAGAAGAAGCAAGATTGCACTTCTTATCTTCTCCTAAATTAGAACCCAACCCAAACAAGAAACATGTGATTGAAGAAGAGAAACACCAATTTGTAAAAACTATTTGACACAAAAGACATACTTGTATTTATAAGAACCAAGGGGTGCTTGAAGCACCTTTTAGGAAAAGACACTATGAAAAATCACAATTGTTGTAAAAGTTACAATTATTTGAACCAACACAACTTTTTTAGAAAAGTCACAATTTAAACTTAAAAACAAAAACGTTATGTTAGAATTTTTACACAACATTCACAGTTGGAGAGGTTAGGCTTACGGAACTATTTTAAGCATGATGCTCAAATTTAGAGCACACCTTTGTTCTAATTGTTAAGCCATTACCAGATGCAATAGTTTGAAGTATTTCGAATCTTCGATAGAAGCCACTCTAGACGAATATTTGATTATGTTTTGGGGCAATTCTCTCACCAAGGTATGATAATGAGATTGTTCAAGAGACAAAGGCAATCAAATTTAATAAAATTACCTGAACCTGTCCAGCTATCCGTATGCCCGAACTAGGTGGAATCTGCCGAGATACACGTCCCGCCGAAACTGGTGCTGGAGATGCCATAGGAGACGGTGTCTGAGACTGAGATGGCGGCTGAGTCTTCGACTTGGTCAAGGAGAAAGCCTGGGTATAAATGAGAGGTTAATTCATTACAAGTCATGGGTACATATGGAGTAGAGATCTACGCAAATTTGGAGATCGCAAATTCCATAGATACAAGCAGAAGTATTCTGTAGATACAAATTATATACATAGAAGTAAGAAAACTATGATCCTAAATTAGGCAACTATGGAACAAAGTGGAAAGAACCAATCCACAAAATGTACAGTTACTTCAAGCCAATCCAGAAAATGTACAGTGTTGTTTTTTTTTCTTCCCATGGGGTGCTTCAAGTGGTATTTGATATGAAATTGTAGGATTTCTGCTCCCTGAATAGCAATTTCAGAGACTAAAAATCACAATTGCACTTTCAGAGACTAAACAAGCAGTTAAACATGGAACCGCATAAGAAATTTGGGCGGAAATAAACTGATCGTATAAACAGAGACAAAACCTGACTGAAACACAGCTACGTTTTCATCAAGTTACCCAAACTAACATGAACAAAGACTTAATATATAAAGCATAAGATTCATAACCAGGACAACTTATTCAGGTGCTCTCCATATCAAAATGGGATATAATCTAACCAGCACATTCACTTGGTATGTAGATTTCTTCTGCTTGTGGGATCGGTTGTTGGAAAATAGTGGATATATAATAACTCTAACCCTGAAGAGAAGTGACACACACATGCATCTATGTAAAAAAGCGCAGAATAACATTCCAGTAATGAAGATCAAAATGCTTTAATAGAAACAAAACTTGACATAAACGCACTTATTTTTTCATCAATTTACCCAAACTAACATGAAGAAAGAATTAACATATAGAGCATAAGATTCAGAACCTAGACAACTTATTCTGATTAAATTGAATCAAAATTCAGAAGAAGATGCAGGAACGTTACAAATTGTATCAGAATCAAAATTCAGAAGAAACTTCAGATTCATAACCAGCATAAGATTCAGAATAAAACGCAGGAATAACTTATTAAACTGAATCAAAACTAACGTAGAATGAATTTGGACAAATTCGACATGGCAAGAATAAACAAGCGCATATTTAAATTCCAGAAATTAAGATCAAATACTTTAATAGGTTGAACCTGGCGAGATACACGTTCAGCAGACTGCTCAGTTGCAGAAGTCAGTATGCCCGGACTAGGTGGAACCTGGCGAGATACAAGTCCAGCTGACTGCCCGGTAGTACCAGTCACTGTGCCTGAAATAGGTGGAACCTGGCGAGATACACGTCCAGCTGACTGCTCGGTATTAGAAGTTATTGTACCTGAAATAGGTGGAACCTTGCGAGATACACGTCCAGACGACTGCGTGGTAGCAAGGACTGGAGAAGTGGGAGATGATCCAGGGACGGTGACGAGTCTCGTGTTGGCGATGCCATAGGGGACAATGGCTGAGTCTGAGATGGTGGCTGAGTCTCTGACATAGTGAAGGGAAAAGACTGGACCATTTCCTTTGCCATGCCGCAACAAAGTTCCTCATCTCTTCTATCTGCCGATCTTGTGCTTCTTGCTTTGCTTCAAAATATTTCCTTTGCTCTTCCAATTCCCTCCTCGTAGCATCTAGCTCAGCTTGCAACTCAAGTCGATCTAAAGACCGACGGGACGATGATGGCCCAAACACTTGAGTAGGTGTGACTCCTAGACCCAAGGATCTTACCCGGCCGTGTCTATCAGGACCAAAAAACTCCTGATAAACCCCCACTCGAATGTCGAGATCAAGACGCGTCTCCTCAGGTGTCTCTGCAAACCTATGATTCATATGTTCCTGAGATAGATGTACTTGTCATCATTTGTAGTATACTTTAAGCCATGTAAAGAAATGTTGGTATTAATCAAAAAGTTGCACAATTGGAACTTACAATTCGTACAGCTGTAGTCGCATCAGATGGGTTTCCATGCTTATCTACATGTGTATTGTAATACATAGCAACTCGATCATGCGGTTCATTGTTTTTTCTTCTGTTAATATGGAAGGACTAAATAGCGTTAGTTTCATATTATATAAAGATTTACAAAATCAAATATTAAAATATCATTCACTAGTCTGCACCTTCTCTCTAATGACTGCATGGCTTCTTCTCCCAGTCCTATGAAGATCAACTTGCTTTGATCGATTTCCCTTGTTTCTCCTACTCCTTGCCTATAGAACAAAAAAAATTACAACGTACTTGATAAAGAGTCTAACATTATCACTTTGACACAGTGATTTTGTTGCAATGATTTTACTAAAAAAAGTACCAGGTCAAAGTATTCTTCTACATAGTTAAGTAATCAAGGATAGAAAAGTATTCTCATCAAAGAAAGTGTGAAGAGAAATTGGTAAATGTCTTTCAAATGAAAACTAGAAACAAAACGACACACAAATATACTTTTTCCTCCTCAGTCCCAAACCACCGTACCATTTTACGCCACTGGCTTCGCTCAACCCTGGTAGGACCATTTGCAAGCCGATCTGCATCATTGTCATATTTCAAGTAATTCTGCCGTAGCTCATGCTTCCGGTCCCGCCATTCCTTGTTCAGACTCTTAAAGCACATGAATTTGAATTCGTCGGGGCAATTGGTATTCTTCTGCAAAGTTAAGTAAAAATGTTATAATCAGATCATAAAATACTTCATCCATTAATTGGGTACACAAATTACAAATAAATTCCAATGTGGATGTCACGCCACACTTCTTCCTTTTTCTCGTCAAGTCCCTTACATTTCCAGGAAGTATGATTACTGGATGTAATTGTCCGTTCTTAGCAATCACCCCTAATTGTGTGGAAAATTGTGGTAGTTCCTCTCCAACCGGCTGCATGTATTCATTGAATTGCAAATTCATTGCTATCTGCCCAGAGTTCCATTTCTTTTTCGAATGTGAAAAAGATTTCTTCCGCTTGTGGCGACTGCTACTCTCTCCGGTCTCGCCAATATTTGAACCTGCAAAACATTAGAAACAAAATATCAGAATACTATGGGGTTTTACTACTGAACCAATCTTGCATAAGTTATTACAAGTTTTATAAAATAGGCACAACAACTTGTATACCATCTTCCCCCGCTGGATATGAAGGAATTGCTGCTGAGTGTGTGCTGGTTGAGTCTGGTTGTGGCAACGGTTGAGGCAGTGGGGGATCCGGCTGAGTGTGATCTGTCGGAGTCTCGTTAATTCCTAAAAAAACCTCCATAGGCTGCCCCGGACAACTAGGAACTCGTCTTCTAGGCATCACACCTGCAAACTAGATTACAATATATAAAAGGGAACAGTAATTGACATAGAAAAATTAACATAAACAAAAATCTAACATGAATAATATAATGATTGACATAGCCAGAAATCTAACATGAACAATGATTGACGTAGCCGGATTAACATACATTTACATAGTGAAACAAACATGAACGTAACAATAACATAATTCAATTCAGCACAAAAATCTAACATGTAATTCAGTGAAGTGCTACAAAAATAGTATAATAACAGAGTTAAGGGTACAAGTCATCCAAGTAATCAGAATCATCATTCAGGTTCGTGTCAGCCTCATCAACATCAAAGTCACCATCGTCGCTAAGATTGTTGTCACCATCATCACCATCATTTTTATCGTCCTCTCCTAATACACCTTCATCCCTTACTTCAATTTCCAGGGCATCACCAGCCCCAAACTCATCTTGCTCTTCACCTTCGCTACCACTACCTTCATTCTCATTCTCTTGGAGATCCGGTGGTTGTTCCTGGAATGGTTCTGCATCTGGACATGTTTCAGCTGAGATGTTAACTCTGTATTTGTGACTTGATGTTGGTTTCATTGGCACCGCCACCTTCCAATCGATATCTGTTGGAATAGATGCCCTAGAGGCAATCTAGTTTAGTATGAATTTATTTGTGGCTAGAAAATTCATTTTATTATTTATTGGATATTTAATATAATGAAGTCCTTAGACTTACAATTGTGTTGTTTATCTTAAATATCCCTAGTCTAGTATAATGATTAATGGGACAATCATCTATAGACTAGTATGGGGTTGGATTGATATGGAGATATCATGATCCAACACATTGGTGTGCATTAAGGGTAATGGCGCACTGGATTGACCCATCTCCGAGAAGGCTACATACACGTTATGTTAAGTCACAAGTGATTCTCGTGGTGCAATGTTATTTTCATCCTTAGACTTGAAGACGCTAGATATTCTAGTTGTGGATTATTGTGATTTTGGTAGCGTTAAACGCTACACCGTAACTGGGTAGTTATAAAGGCGTGTACCGGATACAATAAGAAGCAAGCTTAGAGATCGTAGTGGACGTAGATAGAATTTTTCCCTACCACAGAAGGGAAGAAAATATCCTAGGCCACTCGAGGGATAGTGCTTATAGAATGTCTGACCAGACTCAAATAAATCAATATGGGATATTGATGTTATTTGCACGAATTAGACTATTCCCATGGATCGAGAAACTATGGATTGGATATACGAGTGTGACTTGTATGTATAGTGTCCAGTACGGATATAGAGACAAAGGGATGAGACAATTACTTGTACAAGGTTTGTCAAGATGACTATTCTATTAGTTGGCTAGAATGGATGTTTTGCTAGAAACCGCTCCATATTAGCAAATTCTTGCTACCAACTAGATAAAACCTATGGGGTCACACGCTATATAGAGTTGAACTATATATGGGAATTAATTAATTATAAGGATCACTTTGCAACACCTTGCAAACTTAGTAGGACTAATTTGCAAGGAAGGGACTAAACCGAATTCTAGTAGGACTAGAATGGGTCCTTTAGGTAGTTGGCAATGATTTGTTGGACTATATAAAGGACACTCCTTCCTTCCTTCCCACACTTATGACCTTATTGATCATAACTTGAGTGGGAGAGAACAAAAAAGGGAGAGAGCAAGCAATCAAGGAGGCTCGCCGGCCCCTTTGACCGCCGCCCATCCCCGTCGGCCCACAAGGAGGCTGAAACCTCCTTGTTGTCTCGTTTTGCGTGATTTTTCTTCCTCTTCCTCATTTCGGGCTAGCACAAAGGAGTAGGAAGATCTAGAATTCAAATCTAGGCGTGGATCAACTATAGAGAACGTGTCATAATTCGCGTTTGAAGTCATCAAAGGAGAAACCCTAAAGCGTGTTATTCATTTCTTCCCTTACCATCGTTATGTCTCTTGACTTGTGATCCTTGGAGGGTATTTCATGGATTATATTTTTTTTCCGTTGCGCATCCATGATCAAAACCCTACAATATCATCGTCTACATACCAAACTTTCTTAGCTCGGGATGCAAAAATGAACAGCTCGTCTTTCACTGTGTTATTTTTATATCGAAGGTGCCTGAAATTGACAAGTGTGCAACCATATTTTTCCACCTTCTGACCATGCATATTATCAACCCAATCACATTTGAACATTAAAAATTTCACATCAGCAGAGTAACTTATTTCTGTCACATCTATCAGCCTTCCATAGAATTTGACATCTCCAACAAAAGGATATTTATCTCTCACAGTCGCAAAACTAGGAGTACATGCCTACACCATTACACCGGTATTTTGGCAAGTCAATCATGCGCCATGTGCAATTGTATGTAACTTATTTACATTAATGGTGAAGCCCTGGGTAAACGATGTCGCCCACGATTCAGGTCCCCTACTTAGGGTCCTCACCTCATCTCTGATATCTGGATCAGATTTTGTTGTTTCCACCTATGACAACCGAAAGTGTTATGATATAATTAGGTTTGAACACATAAAACATGATTGGGGTTCTTAAAGTTAGAGTGTACATAAGACTGCAGCCAATCTGGGAACTCCTCGTGATGCTTCGTCAGTATGCGAAACTCTTCGATCCGGTGTTGTGATCGCATGTAATCAATGTGCTTGCTACAATCATTATGAACGTAGTTGCTGAATCAGTAAGTTACTACAAACTAACATGATTAATACTAGAAGATACGCACACTTTAAATGGATCAATGCAGGTGGAGTTAGCCAATACATATTTGTGGCCTTTCTTTCGCTCGAAGTAGCTTAGATATTTTATTCTCCTTTCACCTAATGGCCCTTCTTTGTTACGTTCCGGTCGGTTGAGCCTTTTCTCAACAGGTTCATCCAAGAAACGACTACAAAACAGTAAACATTCTTCAGCTAAGTACCCTTCTGCAATGGATCCTTCCACGTGGTGCCGCTGTCGCACATATTGTTTTAATGTCCGCAAGAACCTACGACAATTCACAAGGTTCAACTTATACAGCCATAGAATCTTTTACTCCCCAAATCAGAAATATTAATGTACATAAATACTGTATTAAGGAACATATACATTTCTAACATTGTACCTCTCGATAGGATACATCCAACACATGTGTACACTCCCACCTAGGGCTGCCTCATCTGCTAAATGGACTGTCAAATGAACTATTATATCAAAGAAAGAAGGTCGGAATATTTTATCCAAGTGGCATATGGTTAAAATTATCTTTTCTGACAGCTTGTAAATGTCTACTCTTGGGTTTTGAAGTAGGTAACGCAGCAGAATAACAAAAAATTAATTCCTACTTCAATGACCACCACGGATCGTCAGGAGGAGACATCATATTATGATAAGAGACATAGTATTGTGTACCTTTTGATTTGTGAGATCACACGAAGAATGATGTCCTCGTCTCTACGGTTGATCCACGTCTAGAGGTGAGATCTAGATTCTTCCTTCAAACAAGTGCTAGCTTGAACCCGGAGGAAGAGGGTAGAATATCAAAGCAACAAAGGAACAAGAGGAGTTTCGACCTCCTCTTTGAGCCGACGGGAAGGGGCGGACGGGCTAGGGTTTCGGCCCTAGCTTTGTCTTTCTCTCTCTTTTTCTCTCTCCCACTCACTTAGTTATGTCTAATAACAATTAGTGTAGGAAAGAAGCTAAAGCCTCTTTATATACTCCAACAATTCCTTGTTGTTTCCATAAAAGAGTTTCCTAAATCTAGATGAACTAGAACTATTCCCTTCCTTGCAAATTAGTCCTACTAAGTTTGCAAGGTGTTGCACAATGATCCTTCTATTAATTAATCAATATTAATTAATCCCAAATCTAGCTTGATGTTATCTGCAAGCATAAGTATATTCCCAGGATCGAGGAACTATGGATTGGATATACGAGTGTGACGATGTATGTCTCGTGTCCAATCCGGATATGGAGACAAAGGGATAGTGCAATATGACATATTGGGCACAAGAGGTTTGTCGGGATCACTGACTATTTCTATTGGTTGGGTGGCATGGATGTGTTGCTAGACACCGCTCCATGTTAGTAAGAGTTACTACCAACTATATAGAAACCTATGGGGTCACACGTCAAATAGAGTAGACATTCAATAAGCCTCATCCCTCGAGTGGCCGTGGATATTTACCCCCATTATGTGGGAGGGACAAATCCTATCTACATCACTACGATCTCTAAACTTGCTTCCTATCACGCCCGATAGCCATCTTTATGATTACCCAGTTACGGTGTAACGTTTGATAACATCAAAGCGCAATATTCCACAACTAGAGTATCTAGTGACTTCAAGTCTAAGGATTGCAATTATATTAGCACTACGAAAAGCGATTGTGACTTGACATAATCTAATGTATCCTTTTCGTTGTGGGTCAATCCAGTATGCCATTACTCCTCATGCATACCCATGTGTTAGACTTGATATCTCCATATCAATCTACCCTATGCTAGTCTATATTTGATCGTCCTATTAATAAATATAGTGGACTAGGGATATTTAAGATAAACAACACATTTTATCTAAGGACTTCATTATATTAAATATCACAATATATAATAAATGAATATTCTAGCCAAAACAATGTTCATACTAAATCTATGATTGCCTCTAGGGCATCTATCCAACAGTATCCCACTTGCACTAGAGCCAATTTGGCGCATCTCGTATGCATATAGATCTGGCGTGCCCTTCATGCTTTCGCTGCGCAAGAGGTTTCGTGAGCGGATCTGAAACATTGTCATCCGTTGGAATCTTGCACATATTCACATCTCCTCGATCGATCATATCACGAATAAGATGGAATCTCCTAAGTACATGCTTTGATTTATGGTGTGATATTGGTTCCTTGGCCTGTGCGATTGCCCCTGACTTGTCACAGTACAACTCTATGGGATCCACGACGCTAGGGACCACACCGAGCTCAGTGATAAACTTCTTTATCCAAACTGCCTCTTTCGCTTTTTCCGCAGTAGCAATGTACTCAGCTTCTGTTGTAGAATCAGCAACTGTCCCTTGCTTGGAAATCTTCCAGCTTACAGCTCCTCCATTCAGGCAAAACACGCATCCAGACTGCGATCTGTAGTCATCTTTGTCGGTTTGGAAGCTTGCATCAGTGTAACCCTTTACACTTAGCTCTTCCTTACCTCCAAATATCAAGAACACATCCTTAGTTCTTCTCAAGTACTTTAGGATGTTCTTGACAGCAATCCAGTGACTCTCACCCGGATTGGACTAGTATCTGCTCACCATACTCAACGCGTATGATACGTCTGGTCTAGTACATAACATGGCGTACATGATGGATCCTATGGCCAAAGCATAGGGTATCCTACTCATGCGGTCCGTCTCAATCTCATTGGAGGGACAGTCATTCTTAGAAAGAGTGACTCCATGCGACATGGGCAAGAATCCTTTATTGTAATCTTGCATGTTGAGCCTTTTCAACACCTTGTCTATATATGTACTTTGAATTATTCCTAGCAACCTTCTAGATCTATCCCTATAGATCTTTATACCAAGTATATAAGCTGCGTCTCCTAAGTCCTTCATTGCAAAGCACTTTCCTAGCCAATCTTTAACAGATTGTAAAGTAGGAATATCATTGCCAATGATTAGTATGTCATCCACATACAAGACCAGAAATACTACAGAGCTCCCACTAACCTTCTTGTAAACACAAGACTCATCTTCGTTCTTGATGAAGCCAAACTCTTTGACTGTGTCATCAAAACGTCGATTCCAACTCCTAGAGGCTTGCTTTAATCCATAAATGCATCTTTGCAGCTTACAGACTTTATTGGCATTCTCTGGATCCTCAAAACCCTCCGGTTGTGTCATGTACACATCCTTAAGGAGGTTACCATAAAGGAACACTGTTTTGACATCCATTTGCCAAATCTCATAGTCGTAGTATGCTGCAACAGCAAGTAGGATTCGAATGAATTTAGTCGTGGCGACTGGTGAAAAGGTCTCATCATAGTCAATACCATGAATATGTCTATACCCTTTGGCTACCAATCACCCCTTATAGGCAACCACCTTGCCATCCATGTCGGTCTTCTTCTTGAAGACCCATTTGCGCCCTATGGTCCGAGCCCCTTCGGGTGGTTCCACCAAAGTCCATACTTTGTTAGTGTACATGAAATCCATTTCGGATCTCATGGCTTCTAGCCACTTCTTAGAGTCTGGGCCTTTCATGGCCTCTCCGTAGGTCGCAGGTTCATCATCTATGAGTGGTACGTCATCGGGCTCTGTCACGATATGTCGATACCTCTCTGGCTCATGACGCACTCTTGCTGATTTACAGAGTTCCTGTGTTACCTGAACAGGTTCTTCCACAACTACTTGCGGTTCCTGCTCATGTTCCATCATCGGTTCAGTGATTTGTGGTTCTTGAATCTCTTCAAGTTCTACAGCCCTCCCACTTGCTTCTTTAGAGACAAACTCTCTTTCTAGAAACACGCCGGTCCGAGAAACAAACACTTTGTTCTCGATGGGATTGTAGAAGTAATATTCTTTAGTTTCCTTAGGATATCCCACAAATTTACACTTATCCGCTTTGGGCCCGAGCTTGTCTGTTTGTAAACGTTTTACATTGACATCGCAACCCCAAATCCTCATAAACAACACTATGGGACACTTCCCAGTCCATATCTCATATGGTGTCTTCATGACTGACTTGGATGGAACGCGGTTAATGGTAAAAGCTGTCATCATTAGAGCATGTCCCCAAAAGGATATCGGAAGATCTGTTTGAGACATCATAGATCGCACCATATCTAATAGAGTGCGATTCCTCCTTACGGACACGCCATTCCATTGTGGCGTTTCGGGTGGAGTGAGATGGGATACTATCACACACTCTCTAAGATACTCATCAAACTCTTGGCTTAAGTATTCTCCTCCACGATCCGATCGTAGAGCCTTAATACTTTTGCCAAGTTGCTTCTCTACTTCATTCTTGAATTCCTTGAACAATTCACAAGATTCGGATTTGGCCTTCATAAGGTATAAAAATCCATATCTACTGAAATCATCTGTGAATGTGATGAAGTAGGTATAACCACCTCTGGCAGGCGTGGCGAATGGTCCACATACATCGGTATGTTTGAGTGCCAATAACTCACTAGTCCTTTCACCTTTCTTATTGAAAGGTGACTTTGTCATTTTTCCTAATAAACAAGATTCACATGTCTCATATGATTCCAAATAAAATGAGTCTAGAAATCTATCCTATGGAGTCTAGATATGCGTTTCTCATTTATATGGCCTAAACGACAGTGCCATAGATATGTAGGATTTAAATCATTAGTTTTAATCCTTTTAGTATTTATGTTATAGATTGGACTATTTAGATCAAGGATATACAATCCATTAGACAAATGCGCACTACAATAGTGCATACTATCTAAATAAATGGAGCAACACTTGTCCTTTATTGAAATAGAAAAACCCTTCTCGTCCAAACAAGAAACGGAAATAATGTTCTGCTCATAGCAGGCACATAATAGCAATTGTCTAATTCTAAAATAAGTCATGAAGGCAAAGATAGCTCATAAACGCCTACAGCTAATGTAGCAACTCTTGATCCATTCCCAACGCGCATGTCTATCTCCCCTTTACTCAATCTTCTACTTCTTTTCAAATCCTGCACATTACGACAAATGTGAAAACCACATCCGGTATCCAATACCCAAGATGAAGAAATAGAAAAATTGACGTCTATAACATAAATACCTGGTGGTGGTGGAATCACTATTCCAAGCTTCTTATCCTGCAGATATTTAGGGCAGTTCCTCCTCCAATGACCCGGATGGCTGCAGTAGTGACACTCACCCTTAGCCACGCCTCCACTAGGCTTCGGGGCGTCCTTGGATTTCGCAACATTCTTGCGCTTTCCTTTTGAAGTAGAGGCAACTGACTTGCCCTTATTCTTATGCACCATCAATATGGCTTTGCCCTTGTCTTTGTTGACGCTCTGTTCCGCTGTCTTTAGCATGTTCAATAAGTCAGGCAGAGTCTTACTGATCTCGTTCATATTATAGTTCATGATGAACTGATTATAACTATCAGACAACGATTGCAAGACAAGATCAGTAGCCAAATCTTGGCCCAATGGGAACCCTAGTCTCTCAAGGTTCTCTATGTACCCGATCATTCGTAGCACATGAGGTCCTACTGGATTCCCCTCTGCAAGACTACTCTTTAATAATGCTTTAGACACCTCATAGCGCTCATGCCTAGCCTGTTCCTGAAACAATTGTTTCAAGTGTATGATCATATCATAGGCTTCCATATTCTCATGCTGCTTCTGAAGCTGAGGAGTCATGGTACATAGCATGAGGCAAGTCACGTCATTAGAATCATTAATATGTTTCTGACGTGCCCTCACTTCCGCTAGAAGAGACTCGTCTTGTGGTGGTGCTAGAATTTGAGTGTCCAAGACGTACAACTTCTTTTCTTGCTTAAGGACAATCCTTAAGTTTCTCTACCAGTCAAGGAAATTTATTCCAGACAGTTTATCCTTCTCAAGGACAGATCGTAGGAATGAAGTAGATGCAGTGTTGTTTGCCATTTGGAATTCTTCAAAACGATAAATGTGCAATTTTAGTATTTTGAACAATTTAACTATATTTAATAATGGCTAGATCATCAAATATAGCTCCCACTATTTTTCTCGGATTAATAGCCCTCACCATTAATGCGGAAAATAACACTATATTTTCTAGTAGGTCCAAGATCCTTTTTTCACTTCTTCTTGAGCTTGCTTTGGCAAGTCACCCAAGAATAGGTTATTTAGGTAGGAACCATTCCAATTGCATCCTATGCAACTCTTGGTCCAATTAGGTGAATAACTCTTTTATTCTTTATCCCATGGATAACCCCTAATTGTCATGCCTCTAGGCTCATCAATCCAATTGATTCTTGCCTAGTTGCGTCCAACCTCTTGCTTCAACATACACACATTACTAGCTTGTGTCGTCCGCAACACACCATGGTAAATTAAAATCGCCTTGCTCTGGAAAGCCCGAATTTCAATAAACCCTGATCATGAAGGATGTTTTGGCAAGAGAAGGCAAAACGCAATATTTAATTGAGGGATTTTTCTTTTAATTTGTTTGGTTGATCTTATCAACATGGTCTACTTATTTGGATTGGGCTATCCACAATAAAAGACCAACCTTGTTTATTATTATCTTGTTATTGTTTTCGCTAGTATCGCCATACACACAAAATTAAATAACAAGGCATGAATAATAAACATCCACAAACATAAAAGAAACTTGGCATGGATATGGCCCCTAGACTAATGATATTATCAAGCCAATGATGATATCCAATTGCCCTAAAGTGCCGAGCTCATCTCCATGTGCTCCACCATAGCTGCGCGCCTAGGGATGTCTTCTTTGTCTCTCGGCTCCTTTGGTTCTCCGGTCTTCTTCTTTATGCTCTTTGCTATCATCTAAATATTTCTAATTCAAGCCTAACATCTAGAATAAATAAATAACAAATGCCTCACATGTTGAGAAGAAAAAGACGACTCGCAGGCCGGAAAACCTATTTAATTATTACATTAATTTAATCAGCTCGCTGGCCGTAAACCAAACCACAAAGCAATAAACATCCAAAATCCTAGGCCATATCCATCCACCATGCAATAAAGTACATAATACAGTTAAAACCAATTTTAACGCGCTTGTTTAATTTAATGAGATTGGGTAATTCTAGATGAACTAGAACTATTCCCTTCTTCGCAAATTAGTCCTACTAAGTTTTCAAGGTGTTGCACAATGATCCTTCTATTAATTATTCAATATTAGTTAATCCCAAATCTAGCTCGACTCTATTTGACGTGTGACCCCATAGGTTTCGATATAGTTGGTAGTAACTCTTACTAACATGGAGCGGTGTCTAGCAACACATCCATGCCACCAAACCAATAGAAATAGTCAGTGATCCCGACAAACCTCTTGTGCCCAATATTTCATATTGCACTATCCCTTTGTCTCCATATCCGGATTGGACACGAGACACACATCGTCACACTCGTATATCCAAACCATAGTTCCTTGATTCTCGGAATATGCTTATGCTTGCAGATAACATCAATATCTCTATATTGGTTTATCTGAGTCTGTCCAGACATTCAATAAGCCTCATCCCTCGAGTGGTCGTGGATATTTACCCCCATTATGTGGGAGGGACAAATCCTATCTACATCACTTCGATCTCTAAGCTTGCTTCCTATCACGCCCGATAGACATCTTTATGATACCCAGTTACGGTGTAACGTTTGATAACATCAAAGCGCAATATTCCACAACTAGAGTAAGTGACTTCAAGTCTAAGGATTTCAATTATATTAGCACTACGAAAAGCGATTGTGACTTGACATAATCTAATGTATCCTTTTCGTTGTGGGTCAATCCAGTATGCCATTACTCCTAATGCATACCCATGTGTTAGACTTGATATCTCCATATCAATCTACCCACATACTAGTCTATATTTGATCGTCCTATTAATCAATATCGTGGACTAGGGATATTTAAGATAAACAACACATTTTATATAAGGACTTCATTATATTAAATATCACAATATATAATAAATGAATATTCTAGCCAAAACAATGTTCATACTACATCTATGATTGCCTCTAGGGCATCTATTCCAACATCTACGTCTTTGAGTCCTCTAGAGCACAACTACCTGAAGAAAATACACAATTCAATTAAAGGTTTGGCAACATGTTTGGGAAACACCTTTTTTATGGCAATTGGAAGTACTTGCTGCATCAGAATATGATAATCATGGCTCTTCAAACCTTAAATTGTCCGTTCCTTAACATTCACGCATCGGGAAATGTTAGATGCATAATTGTCAGGGAACTTGATGTCTTTCATAACCTGGAGGAGTTTTCTGCTCATTTGTGAGCGTGAATGGGGCTGGCGGGCAGACCTCTTTGTCGTTCTTCCCTTTTTTTTCAAGGTGCATTGCTTTATGGATACCCAACTCCTTGAGATCGCGACGAGAATTTAAGTTATCCTTTGACCTGCCTTCTACCCCTAGCAATGTGAATATTATGCTTTCACAAACATTCTTCTAAATGTGCATTACATCTAGATTGTGGCGCAGCATATTATACTTCCAATACGGCAAGTCATAAAAAATACTCCGCTTCTTCCAGTTGAGAGGGAGTTTCTTATCATGTTCAATCTGGGCACGTGATTGCTTTCGAGAAGTTGGATCGCGCTTTCCAAACATACTTTCAATCCCCTCAACCTGGCTAAAGAGATCCTCTCCCGTTAGCGTTTGTGGCCTGGCCTTGGTCTCTTCTTTCTCAAACAAATTTCGCTTGTCTTTCCGAAACAGATGATTGGTCGGGAGAAATCGCCGGTGGCCACCATAAGAAAAATTGCGGCCGTGCTTCAACCGTCGCGAAGAAGTCTCCGAGTTGCACGGAGGACAAGCAAAAGCTGCTTTTGTATTCCAACCAGATAGATTTGCATACGCCGGAAAATCATTAATTGTCCACATAAGTGCTGCCCGTAACTGGAACATCTCGTTATTATCTGCATCGTAAGTACAAACACCGTCTCTCCACATATCTTTCAAGTCATCTATTAACGGTTGCATGTACACATCTTTATCATCTTCTAGTTGAAATTTCCCATCAATCAACAAACACGGCATGATGGATGATACTCTCATACATAACCACGGCGGTAAGTTATAAAACTGGCCACACACTATAAGGGATTGTTATTGTATTGTAAGGATTAAACCCGTCAGCTGCCAAGCCCAACCTGACATTTCTGCGGTCAGCGGCAAAATCAGGATGAGTCTCATCAAAAGCCTTCCATGCTTTGTGATGAGCAGGATGCATCTCGGCTGCGTTATCGACCAGCTCTTCAGCGTGCCAACGCATCAACTTTGATGTCTTAGATGCCATGAACAACCTTTGCAATCTATCTTTGATAGGAAAGTAGCGAACTTGCTTCTGTGGGATCTTCTTCTTTCTTTTTTCCCCTCTATAATTCTCATATTCTTCGCCTTTATATCGAGGGGCCGAACAAAAAACACATTTTGTCTTCATTGCCATGTCTTTCCAGTACAACATACAATCGTTCGGACATGCATCATACTTAACATTCTTAAACCCTAGCGAGTCTCTAAATTTCTTAGCTTTGTAGTACGATGTAGGCAATGTTTCCCCACTTGGAAATGCCTCTTTTAAGTAACAACATTAACCCATCAAAAAAAGTGTTACTAACCCCATGCAAAACTTTCAATTGCAACACCCGTACAATTGAAATATCCTAAAATACAAAACCTATCCAAAAAAATTGAAGAACTACATATTCATACCCTCAAATTATGTTGCCACTTGTCCAACTAGGTGGACACCTCCCCTTGAACCTCCTAAATTCTAGAAACTTCTCCACCCGATAACTTATTCGTCCTCATCCTTCTCCGGTATCAACCGCAACCACCACCACCACCTTCTCCACCACAACCACAACCACCTTACCTCCTCTTCTCAAACTGCTGTCGCTGGGGTATCTGGGAGACACATAGATCAATAGCCCCAAGATAATTTAATGTTTCATGGAAAAGATTGTGAGGAAAACCGGTAAGCTTAAGATGAACTCTAATTCGGTTTGGTGTCGAATTCTTCCTTCTAGTGACTAATTGGTGGAATTGGGTGTTAGAAATTGAATCCTGACCTTCATTCGAAGCCAAAGGACTACAGGAGGGCAGCTAACTCGCCAAGAAACCAGCAGAAGCTCGCCGGTTTCTCAAAACAGCTGCCGGCCTGCTGTAGCTCGCCGGAAAAACAGTAATCCTCTTGTTCTTTCTTATTTCTTCCCATGAAGAGTTGCTATTTGGTCCCTGACACTTCCTCAATCAACTCAGAGCATAAAAACGTGATTGTAACCGGCATTTCACCATGTTTGATCAGAGAATACATGATTTGTCGGGGGACTTTCATGCCCCGTAAACATGATCTTAACTCTCTCGTTTTTTGATCAATTTAGGTGCAGTTTGTGTCTGGGTAATATGTGGGTCTAATACTACAACTCTTCAGTCAATTTCATGGCTTATATTTCTATCTAGCTAACTGTAATCTCCCTCAAAGATGTAGAAAATAAAAATTTACAAAACTGGATTTTCAGCTTTGGTGATGTTGGTTGCAACTTTCATGAGCAATAACTCACACCTCAATTGTTCAAATCATTTGTTGTTGATGCTACATACTTCCTATCTGTAGCTCTACAAATTTGTATAAATTTCTTCTTCAAATACACTCTCTATATTCCTGTAAATCATCTGAAAAGCTGTTGCATTTGTCTAGCAACGTGAACATGCGAACCCCTTACATATTCTCCCACCTTTGAGCTTTTGTAATTATTTGGATTCTTGAGAAATTTCGAAACTTCTTGGACCGGTTTGTTTATCTATATGAGCTCTGTAGATTCGTGTTAAGATCCCTCTTTTCTATGCTCTGAGTGCTTCCTAAATCTGGGTTAAATCTGCCTTGACTTGCATGCATATTCTATTGAAAATTGTGAATTAGATGGTGTGGAATAGGCTTGATTTTCCTCTTTTGATCTACAATATTTACTTATTTATTTTGAGTTTCAAAAAACTTGAATATGTTCTGGATGTTTTTTCAGCCAACTTCAAAACGCTATTTCTCGTTTTCTCGATCTCTTTCCCAGTTGTTCATAAGTTGACTGTGAAATTGGCTGTTTGTGTTAGTTTCACTCAATTTTTCACATCCAGTTTGTCAATGATAATGGATGTACTATCCTTCACATTCTAGAGAAAAGTTACTTAGTTTGTTATTGTAAATCCAAATGTCAAATTTAACAAAGTTAATCTCCTAGCAAACCCCTGTTGGACAAGACTTTATGAGAGGGGCAAATGAGTAATTTCACATAAAAGCTATTTTAAGATCAAATTAATGTGTTGGGACTATCTGCATGTCACATATGGATACTTAAAGTCTTAATAGGCTATTTGGGGTAATAGTTGACCAAGTCAACAACTGGGGGTCTTTCTGCAATTTTGCTAAATTTGGGTGCCTAAGTTAACTAACAGTTGTAGTTCTCAATCCTAAGAGTACCTGAGGGTGTTAAAGATGATGAATTAACCTTAATTTGACTTGTTTCAAAAAATCAGGCCCAGCCAGGGGCTAAAGTACAACTTAACTAAACTTCAGCGACTTTAGTGCAAATAATCCGAACTTGAGAGACAATCTTAAGTGAGCAACTTGGAGATTTAATAACTCATGAGACTGCCCTACTAGGCGTAACTGGGGGGGGGGGTTCAAGAATAGTCATGGACTGTACTGCTAAGGCTGAGACTTGAGGGGCTAATTAGTCATTCTGGGCTAGATAGTTGGCATAACTCTTGCATATGCCTTTTACCTCACCAATAAGGATATGTACTAATAAGTACATGTGTACTTGTATGTGAAGATATTGTCGGGATAGAAAAACAACGTTGCTAGTCAGGAGCACTAGGCAGGGTATCAGGTAAGCATATGAATGCTAATTTACTTTTGAAGAATGCTATATTATATGTATGCATGTCTCTATGAGTAGGATATACGGAAATAATGGTATAACAGAAAGGCTTATATTGAAAGTTATATATACGCACATGAATCAGGTAAGTACGAGTATTGTTCATAATTGTTTGAGAATACTTATTTAAGAACAAATTCCTGTACCCTGGACCTATGTGTGGTCAAATACTATAGGACCCAGACTACAGTTTTAACACAATTATGGGACCCGTTCTTCGGGCTTTACATTCATGGCTTACGGGCTCAGCTGGTACATTGCTAGCTCCCGACTGGTAGGCCACTAGTACTACCCTCTGGACTGACGATCCAGTAGGGGGTGTGCACACTTAAGGTCTAGTTTGTCTTGGTGCATTAATGGGTGGTACATGAATGGGGGAAACAATGTGGATTTTTCATAGCTGTAAATCGGCTAATTTGAGTTATTGATATAAATTCTATCTTGGTAGTTATAACTAATGTCGTGACATCACTGCCTTCTGTAAATGGAAGGTGATTGCGGGGAAGTGCGGGGGAAATAGGTCATCAATTAGAGGATTGTACACCAGTATTACACGCTATAATAGTAAGTTCTCTTAAATATGGGTTTCTTTAATTCTGTCTGGTTACAGAACCGTTAGGATTAGACTTCTTGCTGAGCATTTCCGTGCTTAGCGGAGAACATCCCCTGAGAGTCCGGGGATTCCATGTGTAGTTCTCCAGCACGATAGGATGGGGGTGTTACAGATGTTATCAGAGCCTTGGTTCTGTGAAAAGACAAAATTAGAAACTCACAATATTAGGTGGATAGTTTTTTCAAATACTAAAACTGGATAGGAATCAAGACTAAGACTGAAATTGGATTGTTGGGGAGGGCACTATCGAGAGAGTTTTATGTGCATGCATGAGCTAAATAGGCCTAAGTTGTTGGAATCTTGGGCTGAGATTCACACTGATTGCATTTCCTTTCATGTTGAGGAAAAATGATTACATGTTATGAGAAGAAACATTGAATATGAGAATATTATATGGATAATTCTGCTACCGGAATGATTCGGAAATCTGACAGAGAGGTTATTATGAACCCTTTATGGGATAACAATATTGGCAATACTATGATATTATTTGAGGATAGCTTTTTGGTCAGCCAAGAGGGATGTCATGTGAATATAAAGGGATTTTTCTTAGACCAAACTATTGGTAGACCTAGACAGGAATATAAGCAATTGAGTTATAACGCAGTTTAAGCTGGATAACTTTGTCATGCATCAAAGACCTAAGGATGAAACTGCTTACGGACCGAATAATTAATGCTTAGGATACGCTGGTAAAGGAACTTGGGTTACATGTATATAAATGGGATATGGTTGTAGAATCTAAAGAAAATTAGGGGATAAGAATAAAAATATCTTGTGATGTTGAAGGGAGTATAGAAAACAATGGGTTATGGGGTGATTAGGAGGGTAAGAATTTTCTCAGGTATATTCTCGGGATAAGAGGTAGAACCAATGAAATACCCCGTTTTGTGACTACGGGTATTTTGTGATATTATTATAAGTGTTGGGAAGTTAATGTAATTATGGAGAGTTAATTATAATGCTTTGAGAGTTTGGGGGGAACTTTGTGACTTTAATCAAAGGTTTTAGTGTCTTTTACTTGAGTGTGGGGGAGGTGTTTGTCTTTTGGCAAAACTAAGGGGAAATAAGTGTCTTTTGACCTAAATTTCTTCCTACATAAAAGTTTCCTAATCCAGGAGGGTTTCCTACTTATGAAGTTGATTTTATTTCTAACTCTCATAAAAACCCTCACTCTCCCTATTTTTTCTAATCTCTCCCTCACATCCCTCACTCTCTACCCGTCCCTCTCTCACTCTCTCTCGTCCCTCTACCCGACGGCAGCCCCGCCGCCGCCGCCGTCTCTCTCTTTTTCCGGCAAGGTAACTCTCTCTCTCTCTCTTTTATCTTTTCTTTCTTTCTCTTTTTCTTTCTCTCTTTCTTTACTCTCTACCCCGTCCGTCTCTCTCTCCGTCCGCCTCCATGGGCGGCGGGTTTGAGTTGTTTTGTTTCTTCTTCTCTTTTCTCTTGTTGATCTCTTGATCTTGTGATCACTTGTTCATGATTCATGTATGTTGCATGTAATATTTAAATTTCAGTTTGTTATTGTTAGGATCATTGTTCATGGATTCGTAAGATTGATAATCAAGTTTTAGGGTTTATCATGTTCTTGGGTGTTGGGAAGAAACCCTAGTTTGAAAGAGAAGTTTGATTGAATGATTTGGGAGTTTGAATGATCATAATAGGTGGATAACAATCTGATTTGAATGTGGGGATCATGTTATATTAGGTTTAGTATGATTATAGGATGAACTAGATGCTTGGGGGAAAAGTTTCATGAAGATTGACAATTCCTGTATGGATATTTTGAATGAAGTTGGAAACTTGAAACTAGTGTAACTTTTGATTCAAGAATCGAAATTAAGATCCGTTTGAGGCTAAACTTATTATTTCGAACGTTTTGAATCCAATGGGACTGTTTTTAGACCATGATCTGTTTGAGAAACTGGAGTAATAGATTTGGTGGAGTTATGATAGATTATGTATGCTTTAGGTTAGGGGATTTTGAAGCAAAGCTTTGGGCTTATTTTGGGGGCATGATTTTAATGAGATGTTGGGGAAGTGTTAGAACCCTAAACCATGGACTCTCATATGCATGTAATTAGTATAGCAAGTATATTGCTAGAATATTGGTTTGATTAGCATATTGTTATGTGTAGGTAACGAGTTCGTTGACGACGAGTACGTAGAGTACGTTGATTGATTGCTATTGTTGGAATTTACTTTGAGGTAAGTAAATGTGCCAATCCTAGTGTGCTTATCTCTTTCGTGTCAAACGAATATTTGATTTGTTACGTCTCAAAATGTGTTTACATGATATATGACATGGAATATGCGATTTCTACTTGTTAAATGTTTTTGATGAAAACATCACCATGATAATGAATGAACTATAACGTAAAGTGGAAGATGTTGTGCGGGACTCTATTATTCTCTTTGGGCGGTGTTGGCTGCGGTCCCTCTCTTTTTGATCAGGTTGCAAGTCCCCGGATAGCGGCATGTACTCACTCCTCTGGCCGGCGTAGTCTTAGGGGGGTGTCGACACTTAAGGTCATGGAAGCTGTGGTTATTTGGTTTTCCCCCGTCACAACAAAGTAATAACGGATTTGTTTGGTTTTGTTAACGGAATGAAGTTAACTCTGGATTTGGATTTTTCCTAATGATTATGGAAATTGGTTTGGAAATACTATGGAATTGGGAACTCTTATGTTTTAATACAAGAGTCAACTTTATTACCGCTGTGTTTGCGAAAAACTCTTACTTACAAATGAGTCATTGTTTTATAACTATCCATCATCGTTTTACATGTTTGGATGTTTGCTTACCAGTATTTCAATGCTGATTTTGTACTGTGGTGTTTCTTTTTCATTCCGCACCACAGGTTTAGAAGAAGGATATCGGGCATAGAAGGGGACGCGCATCACATGGATTATTAGTAGTATTATTTCGTTTGAAATTGAACTCTTTATTAGTTTAAACGCTTTAGTTGTTTATGCCGGTTTGTGGCTAGGACGAAGGTTTATGACAATACATTGTTTTAATTGGAGTTAATTATTGTTTGTGGATGTTTTGTGCTTGCGAACCATGTTATAAAATCTCCTTGTATCCAGGCTCCTCTCGGGTACGGAGTGACATCCCCGGGTCTCCGGCTTGGGCCATTTGGGGGTGTTACAGGTGGTATCAGAGCCGGCATTCTAAAAAGGAATTTGAAACTTGTTAGGGCAACTAAAATGAATATAGGAGAAATAACTTAAAATTTGACAAGCCGTGGGAATTTGGGTAGTATGGATAGGATTGTTATCTGTAAGTGTTTAGAAAATAGGATAGAAAGCAAGTGCTCCCATCCACCCAATCGAATTTTTGAAGTATTCCAATTGGATTCTAAGTTAAGCCTACTTTAAGAGACTTCGTTGGGAAATTTCTTCAAGAGTCTTGTAAACATCAATTTGGAGTCTTGGGAATGATTATTGGATGCAAAGAGTAGTTATTTGGATTACGGTCTATGCCTTTTAAATTAGAGGTTTATTAAGTTGTTTCCTCTTGTAGATGGCTAGAACTAAGCATACGGCAAGGAAGCGTGTGTTGCCAGTAGAGAAGCATCCTGTTGTGACACGTTGGGTCGAAGGTGAAGATTTTCCAGATTTTCATGACCGCGTGGTTCAATATTGTGAAGATAGATTCCAAGCCTTAGATTTTCCTCGATATAGAAATCCAGCTTTTCAGGCTTACTGTATGGTGAAGGCATTACCTATGAAACCCATGTTTGGGGAAATTATTACAAAGTATAGCAACATCATGGGCAGGATGAATCGTTTGAATGATAGGGATTATCGTTGCCAAGGTGAATGGACGGTAAGTGCAGATTTCATATGCAAGCTATTGATGGAGACTTATCTTAAGTGGCAAAGTTATACAGTTATTGAGATAGAGTCTAGTGATGAAGAAGACGTGATCTACATAAGCTCTAGTGATGAAAAAGAGGTGATTATTATAGACTCTAGTGACGATGAGGAAGTTGAAGAAGATCCAATGGAAGATGTCGATGAATATCCCAAGATTGAAGAAGATCCCATGGAATATGAAGAAAGTGAAGAAGACCCGAGTGAAGACGAAGAGCACGAGTATGATTCCAATGAAGAGGAAGAGATGGACGAAAGCGATGAGGACGACGATTAAGCTTGTTAGGGTTCTTTAGATTTCCTAGACTAGATGCTTTAAGTTTTATTTATTAGTTTGAATAAGGCTATGGAGCCAAGCAACATTTGAAGTTTTAGAACGATTCTTGAATAGTCACTTTTGGGCTAGAGTTAAATTCTTAGCGGTTTACTTTGGGATGAATAATGTTTATGTTTTGAAGACCCGATTTGGGGAGTTTTATAAATTTATCTTTCTGAATTTTGGAGTATGATTGGATGAATTAAGGTTGTGTTATGCTTGTTATCATTGATTATGGGCTTAGAAAGTGTTCATGGAGTTAGAACGTGAAAGCTTTGATTTTCGGTGCTGTTGAATCTGCGCAGCAGTGAGTTTTTCTTGTAGCAGACGTATTTAATTTTGGAGTTATTTTTCACTGAATTGTTCCCAGAAAGTAGACATACCCAGGTACCTCCCATAACAATTTCAACCCCATATGAGTTCTGGAGAATTAGCTACCAATTTCCACAGTTGACGGTTCAGTAGCAGAATGTCAAAGTGACTAGCTGTAGCATTTTTGATGTTTACCTATCTTCCAGATCTTTTTTTGACCTCACATTTTTATGGCGACTATTAGACACGTTTGGCTAACTCTGGGAGAAAGCCTAGCTCATTTTGAGAATTTTGAAGTCAGTTTAAGGCTTTTCAAAGTCAACGTTTCTGTTCTGGTGGGCTGTGACAGCAGCTGTTGTATTTCGTTTATATTTTGAGTTCCACAATTGATATTGAGTTGATTCTTATTGATTATGAAAGTAGACTCAGAGAGGGTGTTGCACACCAAGATTCGCAATTTTTGCTTGATCGATTGATCCTTTTTCCAATTTTGGAAGTAGATGAAAAGTTGAGACGTGATCAGTTTATGTGGAAATACATGAGTAATTGATGTGAATGATGATCAATGTGTGACATTACTTGTTTAATTGCGCACTACATGCCATATATGCATGATTGTTTGTACTTCTTGGTACCTTATAAGTAATACAATAGGCTATAGTGTAGGGATTATGACTGATAGACCACATCAATACTACACCAGGAGAAATCGCCAAGTACCAATGGCCACACCAAACAATAACAACAACAACAACAACATGGAACAGTTCTTCGCGCAATTTGCTCAGATGGCGCAGAACGCAAACCAGGGAGAACAGAATACCGCAAATTGGGCTAAGAAAGTGGCAGATATGAAGCCAGGGAACTTCATAGGCAATGAGGATCCTGTTGACCTCTAAAATTGGATCGATAGGATGGATAAGGTCCTTGAACTAGTTGAGTGCCCTGAAGACCGCAAGGTTGTTTGCGCGGCATTTTACTTGAAGAACGAAGCTAATACATGGTGGAGGAGTACGCGTCAGAACTTTTTGGCGCAACCCAATTTCAATTGGGAAGCTCTTCAAACCGCACTTCGCACTCGATTTTATCCGGACCATGTCCAGGATCAAAAGTACTTAGACTTCGTGAATCTGACACAAGGGAACGGTTCCGTTACCGATTACTTCAAGAAATTCATGGAATTATCCCGATTCTCAGGTCAGCTGATGCCTGATGAAGCGACTAAAGTCAGGAAGTTCATGTCTGGTCTCGAACTTCATCTGCAGAAGGACTTGATGTGCAGGACGTACGATACTCTACAGGAAGCTTACGATAGAGCTGCAACCGTTTGGCGTATTCAAGAGGCACAAGATGAGAAGCGTGGGAAACGCAAGGTTGAGAACGCTGTGGGCTATGGAAACAATCAGGGTAGGACTAACCAAGGTGGTCAGGACAAGAGATTTAGGCCTAACCACGGAGGAAGTAACAAAGGACAGTATCGTGGTAACAAGCAAAATAATGGAGATGATAAATCTCGCCGTTATATCTGCAAGAAGTGTCAACAGAATCATCCAGGAAAGGACTGTCAGGGAAACCTTGTCACTTGCTACCACTGTGGCAAGAAGGGTCATCGTTCGTTTGAGTGTCGATCGAAACCAAATGGAAACCAACTAGGGAACCAAGGAGGCAATTACCAAGGAAACCGACAGTTCAACAACAACAATCAGGGCGGAAAGCGGAACTATGGGAACTACAACAACAATAATGGAGGCAACAATTATGGTAGACAACAAGTGAACAACCAAGGCACTGGAAGGAACAATGGAGTTCAGAACGGGAATAGAAACAACAACGCTCCAGTTAACGCCAACAACAATGGGACTGGTACGGCAGGAACTACCGCACAGAATGCGAATATTGCAAGGATCGCTGTCATGAGCAGGACTGAAGCGGAGGCAGCAAACGGAGTAGTCACTGGTACATTTCTTGTTCATGATCAACCAGCTTTTACTCTATTTGATTCCGGAGCTTCGTATTCGTTTATTTCACCATCGTTTGTGGAAAAATTGAGTCTCAATAAGCCGTCTAGAATATCCATCCCCGTAACTACCCCAACCGGTCATGTAACAGTATGTGACGCCATTTTTGAAGGAGTAGAAGTTAAGATTTCGGCTAGTACCCTACCAGCAAACCTGATACAGTTTGATCTTGGAGGAATAGATGTTATATTGGGAATGGATTGGCTGGGTAAATATCGAGCAGTCATAGACTGCCACGATCAGAAGATCAGGCTCAAAGGTCCAAAAGGAGAAAGAGTCTCTTACCGTGGTATCACAAAAGAACCATGTATCCGACTAGTGTCTGCCTTGACCATAGTCAACCAAGTGAAGAAGGGGAATAGTGCTTATTTGTGTTATGTTCAAGACATGTCTAAGAAGGAAAATGTGCTAGAAGAAATACCAATAGTTAGAGACTTTCCCGATGTGTTCCCGGACGAAATTCCAAGAATGCCACCTAGAAGGGAGATCGAATTTACTATATACTTAGCACCTGGAACAGCTCCAATTTCAAAGGCACTGTACAGAATGGCGCCAGTAGAGTTAAAAGAACTAAAGGATCAGTTGCAAGAGTTACTTCAAAAGGTTTATATAAGGCCGAGTGTTTCCCCTTGGGGTGCACCGGTACTGTTTGTGAAGAAGAAAGACGGAAGCTTGAGGTTGTGCATTGACTATAGGGAGTTGAATAGCGCAACAATCAAGAACAAATACCCTTTACCCCGAATTGACGACTTGTTTGATCAGTTACAAGGGGCGAGTGTTTTCTCAAAGATAGACTTGAGATCAGGGTATCACCAGCTTCGAGTAGCCGAGAAGGACATACCGAAGACAGCCTTTAGAACGAGGTATGGACACTATGAGTTTACCGTTATGCCTTTTGGTCTAACCAATGCTCCAGCAGTATTCATGGATCTAATGAATCGTTTTATGAGGACGTTTCTAGATCGTTTCGTGGTCGTATTTATTGATGACATCCTTGTTTATTCAAAGAGCGAGGAAGAACACGAAGAACATCTCAAAGAAGTGTTAGAAACTTTGAGACATGAGAAGTTATATGCTAAACTCTCGAAGTGTGAGTTTTGGCTAAAACATGTTCCATTTTTGGGTCACATAATCTCCAAGGAAGGAATATCCGTGGATCCAGGAAAGATTTCAGCAGTGAAAGATTGGCCTACTCCAAAGAATTAGTCTGAAGTAAGAAGTTTTCTCGGATTAGCAGGATATTACAGGCGTTTCGTGAAAGATTTCTCAAAGATCGCTAGACCGCTTAATACACTAACCAAGAAGACGGTAAGGTATAAGTGGAGCGAAGATTGTGAAGAAGCATTCCAGACATTGAAGGAAAAGTTAACGACGGCACCTGTCTTAGCTTTACCCAATGATTCTGGTGAGTTTGATGTTTACAGTGATGCATCGAAGAAGGGTTTAGGATGCGTGCTTATGCAAGAAAGAAGAGTTATTGCCTATGCTTCAAGACAACTGAAAACTCATGAAGAGAACTATGCTACGCATGACTTAGAGCTTGCAGCTATAGTTTTTGCATTGAAGATATGGAGACATCACTTGTATGGATCTGTGTGTAGATTGTATACGGATCATAGCAGTCTCAAGTACATCTTCACGCAGAAAGAGCTAAATAACAGGAAAAGACGTTGGTTAGAAGTCATAAAGGATTATGATTTGCGTATCCAATACCATGAAGGGAAGGCAAACGTAGTAGCTGATGCGTTAAGCCGAAAGTCGAGCCATACTTTGGATACTATGCTAGTTTTACCAGATCGGCTATGCCGAGAGTTCCGAAAACTTGGAATTGAAGTAGTGAAACAAGGCGGAGTAAAGAGTATCCTTGGGAATATGACAGTTGTGCCAGACATCTTGGAAGAAATAAGGAGTAACCAGCCAGGAGATGTGAAGCTGGAAAGGATAAAGAAGAAGATTGCAGAAGGCCAAGCAAAAGATTTCAAGATCCATGAAGATGGAAGTATTCGTTACAAGGGAAGATGGTGTGTACCACATAAGTGTACGGAAACTAAGGAGAAGTTGATGCGATAAGCACACAACACACACTACTCAATACATCCAGGAGGTGACAAACTTTATAAAGGACATGAAGAAGATGTTTTGGTGGCCTAACATGAAGAAAGAAGTGGCAGAATATGTGGCAAAATGTCTAACTTGTCAAAAGGTGAAGTTTGAACATAAAAGAATGGGAGGCTTAGTACAACCATTAGACGTCCCAGTTTGGAAGTGGGATTCTATTTCGATGGATTTCGTAACTGCGTTACCGACATCAAAGAATGGACTGAATCAGATTTGGGTCGTAGTTGACAGATTGACCAAGACAGCAAGGTTTATTCCGATGAAAGACACATGGAATATGGAACAAAGAGCTGATGCGTATATGAAGAACATTGTAAGGTATCATGGAGTACCAAGCTCTATAGTATCCGACAGAGATCCCAATTTTCTTTCTCACTTCTGGAAAGCACTCCAGGAGGCACTGGGAACTCAGTTGAAGTTTAGCACGGCATTTCACCCGGCTACAGATGGACAAACCGAAAGAACAATCCAAACGTTGGAAGATATGCTAAGATCGTGTGTTATGGATTTTCAAGGGTCATGGGTTGATAGATTACCTTTGATAGAATTCTCCTACAATAACAGTTATCACGCCAGTATTGGAATGGCACCACATGAGGCGTTGTATGGAAGGAAGTGTAGAACACCGTTGTGTTGGAACGACATAAGTGAGACGATAGTAATTGGTCCAAAACTTATTGAAGAGATGACAGATCAAGTGACACTTATACAGCAACGAATGAAGGCAGCCCAGGATAGACAGAAATCTTACGCTGATCAGAAAAGAAGACCGTTGGAATTTCAAGTTGGAGAAAAAGCATTTCTTAAAGTATCGCCGACTAAGGGAGTCATGAGGTTCAATCAGAAAGGGAAGTTAAGCCCGAAATTCATTGGACCATATGATGTTATAGAAAAGATTGGAGAAGTGGCTTATCGATTGGATTTACCATCGAATTTAGGTCGTGTTCACAACGTATTTCACGTATCGCAACTGAAGAAGTATATGCCTGATGCATCTCATGTATTAGATCCCGAACCAGAAGAACTGGACCCGTCTTTGAGTTATGAAGAACAGCATGTCAAGATTTTAGACACCAAGACAAGGAACACCCGTAACAAGAGTGTCAAGATTGTAAAAGTCTTATGGACAAACCACCTCACTGAAGAGGCAACTTGGGAAGCGGAAGATGATATGATGAAGAAGTACCCTCACTTGTTTGAAGAGGTACCTTGAGTTACGAGGACGTCACTCCTCTAAGGGGGAGAGGATGTAATCCTTCGGTTTTTTTTTTATTAAAGTACTACTTATAGTATATTGCATATCATTCATGACCTTAGGTTGCATTCTGTAGTCATACTATGGAGGGGAGGTGTATACCTTATTGTGGTTAAAATTTTAGTTTAAACTTCAAGGACAGTTTCTCATTTAGGAGGGAGGTTTTTGTTTAAACTTCGAGGACGAAGTTCTCTTTAAGGAGGAAAGGATGAAATACCCCGTTTTGTGACTACAGGTATTTTGTGATATTATTATAAGTGTTGGGAAGTTAATGTAATTATAGAGAGTTAATTATAATGCTTTGAGAGTTTGGGGGGAACTTTGTGACTTTAACCAAAGGTTTTAGTGTCTTTTACTTGAGTGTGGGGGAGGTGTTTGTCTTTTTGCAAAACGAAGGGGAAATAAGTGTCTTTTGACCTAAATTTCTTCCTACATAAAAGTTTCCTAATTCAGGAGGGTTTCCTACTTATGAAGTTGATTTTATTTCTAACTCTCATTAAAACCCTCACTCTCCCTATTTTTTCTAATCTCTCCCTCACATCCCTCACTCTCTACCCGTCCCTCTCTCACTCTCTCTCGTCCCTCTACCCGACGGCAGCCCCGCCGCCGCCGCCGTCTCTCTCTTTTTCCGGAAAGGTAACTCTCTCTATCTCTCTATTTTCTCTTTTCTTTCTTTCTCTTTTTCTTTCTCTCTTTCTTTTCTCTCTACCCCGTCCGTCTCTCTCTCCGTCCGCCCCCATGGGCGGCGGGTTTGAGCGGGTTTGAGTTGTTTTGTTTCTTCTTCTCTTTTCTCTTGTTGATCTCTTGATCTTGTGATCACTTGTTCATGATTCATGTATGTTGCATGTAATCTTTAAATTTCAGTTTGTTATTTTTAGGATCATTGTTCATGGATTCGTAAGATTGATAATCAAGTTTTAGGGTTTATCATGTTCTTGGGTGTTGGGAAGAAACCCTAGTTTGAAAGAGAAGTTTGATTGAATGATTTGGGAGTTTGAATGATCATAATAGGTGGATAACAATCTGATTTGAATGTGGGGATCATGTTATATTAGGTTTAGTATGATTATAGGATGAACTAGATGCTTGGGGGAAAAGTTTCATGAAGATTGACAATTCCCGTATGGATATTTTGAATGAAGTTGGAAACTTGAAACTAGTGTAACTTTTGATTCAGGAATCGAAATTAAGATCCGTTTGAGGCTAAACTTATTATTTCGAACGTTTTGAATCTAATGGGACTGTTTTTAGACCATGATCTGTTTGAGAAACTGGAGTAATAGATTTGGTGGAGTTATGATAGATTATGTATGCTTTAGGTTAGGGGAATTTGAAGCAAAGATTTGGGCTTATTTTGGGGCATGATTTTAATGAGATGTTGGGGAGTGTTAGAACCCTAAACCATGGACTATCATATGCATGTAATTAGTATAGCAAGTATATTGCTAGAATATTGGTTTGATTAGCATATTGTTATGTGTAGGTAACGAGTTCGTTGACGACGAGTACGTAGAGTACGTTGATTGATTGCTATTGTTGGAATTTGCTTTGAGGTAAGTAAATGTGCCAAGCCTAGTGTGCTTATCTCTTTCGTGTCAAACGAATATTTGATTTGTTACGTCTCAAAATGTGTTTACATGATACATGACTTGGAATATGCGATTTCTACTTGTTAAATGTTTTTGATGAAAGCATCACCATGATAATGAATGAACTATAACGTAAAGTGGAAGATGTTGTGCGGGACTCTATTATTCTCTTTGGGCGGTGTTGGCTGCGGTCCCGTCTCTTTTTGATCCGGTTGCAAGTCCCCGGATAGCGGCATGTACTCACTCCTCTGGCCGGCGTAGTCTTAGGGGGGTGTCGACACTTAAGGTCATGTAAGCTGTGGTTATTTGGTTTTCCCCCGTCACAACAAAGTAATAATGGATTTGTTTGGTTTTGTTAACGGAATGAAGTTAACTCTGGATTTGGATTTCTCCTAATGATTATGGAAATTGGTTTGGAAATACTATGGAATTGGGAACTCTTATGTTTTAATACAAGAGTCAACTTTATTACCGATGTGTTTGCGAAAAACTCTTACTTACAAATGAGTCATTGTTTTATAACTATCCATCATCGTTTTACATGTTTGGATGTTTGCTTACCAGTATTTCAATGCTGATTTTGTACTGTGGTGTTTATTTTCATTCCGCACCACAGGTTTAGAAGAAGGATATCGGGCATAGAAGGGGACGCGCATCACATGGATTATTAGTAGTATTATTTCGTTTGAAATTGAACTCTTTATTAGTTTAAACTCTTTAGTTGTTTATGCCGGTTTGTGGCTAGGACGAAGGTTTATGATAATACATTGTTTTAATTGGAGTTAATTATTGTTTGTGGATGTTTTGTGCTTGCGAACCATGTTATAAAACCTCCTTGTATCCGGGCTCCTCTCGGGTACGGAGTGACATACCCGGGTCTCCGGCTTGGGCCATTTGGGGGTGTTACAACCATGGTATAATCGTGACAGGGAAAAGAGGCTCGTGTTAAGTAGTGATAACTGGAATAAGGAATAAGCGTGGTTATACGTTGGGAAAATTATGTTGGAGGGGTACCAGTAAAGTACGGGGAGATATATATAGAACCGATTTCAGGGTTAATTTTTAAGTGTGTGGAGTCAAGATAACAAATAAGTTTGATCATTAGAATATGTGTGGGAGTTGAAGGATCTGCATATATGAATTTTATCGGGATAAAGGAATTGAATGTATCATGGTGGCGGTGGTAAAGGGAAAAGTATATGTTAACTTTTAAGCGTTATATGGCAAGGAAGTCATAACATTCTTGGGAAGACAATATAGCTAGTATGGGGAGGAACTGAACAAGAGTTTCGGGAGACCTTATGAGTAAAAGGGATAGAATTGCTTAAATAGGATTAGTGGCATTAAGAAATGATACGGGCCTATATTGAAGTATGTTTGGGGAATAAGTGATAGAATTATGAAAGAATCATATTAAAAAAAAAAAGAAAAAAAAAAGAGGTGGGCGTTGTGTGATGCAACATTAATAAGGATGGGAGGGAGATAGTTTAGGCAACGTAAAAAAATAGGTTGAGTATTGAGATCGACCTGTGGAGAATTTCGCATGGAATTATAAGGCTGGGTAACGTAGGAAATAGTCATCGATCAGGTTGTGGGTGAAAAAATGAAATATTATATATTTGTGGTTTGTAATTGGATAAGAGAAATGGGGGGATCTTAAGAGAAAGTGTATTGAGTAACTTTTAATGCTATTTTGACAAGGGGGTTGCAACATAATTGACAGATAAAAGGAATTCGGGCATGTGTGAACTTAATAGAAGATTAATGAAAGGAAGCTTCATAATGAATTAAACATGGTTGGCTGCCTTAAGGAATGGTATGAGAATATATCAGGCTAATGTAGGGGTGGGGAGACTTCACGAATATGTAGTAAGGCATTATGATCTGCAATGTTCAAGTATGAGTATAAAGGGATGGGAGAAATGTTATGGGCTCGCTAGAATAGGGAATGCGAATTTTATTACATTACGGGAGGTCGTACTTTTAATACGTGAATGGTGAGTAGTTATTATCCTCGAAAAGGATTTGGGACTGATATTCATGGAGGGTTACGAGAGGGTTAAGGGGGGGGGGCATAAGTATGAGAAAGCAAGGCATGAATATGGGAACATGATTGAATGGATCCAATCTGCTCAACTCGGAGGGTACATTAAGAATAAGATGCTCGTAGAGATAAGGTAAGGTGTCTAGAAGAATCAAAATAAATTAAATGGAATCAAGTTGGTCATGATACTAGGAGATTGTTAGAAATGAATTTTAGACGAGATCGGTAACTGAGTGTTACGTCAAGGGCAGGAATAAATAGGACGTGTAGAAGTGTTGACATGATAATGTAGGTTATTCTAAAGCGATATGTTTGGAAGTAAGGGATATAGGAAGGTTATCAATAGCAAGAAAATATTAGATACACAGGAAAAAAATTAGTTAGAATAAAAGATTGGAACCCAAAAGACTTTAATGATTAGAGTGACAAGTACAAGAAGGGGGCCAGTGAGTGTATGGCGGGTGTTCAAAGAATTGACATCAATTTATTGTAAGGAGTGTGTACAGGAGTAATGATCTTGCATGTGATAGTGGATGGTGGGTTTCAGCCGAACATCGAAGAAAGGGAATAAGAACTTACATGAGCATCAATTGGAGATGTAAGGGTCTTATTGGATTACGTTCAGCAGAAAGGGAACTTAGGTGAGTGATTCAGAAATAGTATGATTGGGAATATGAGATGGAAGAAGGGGTAGTCAAGATTTGGTATACCAGTCAATGTCGAGGATTGTCAACAACTGTGAAAGGTTTGTGGAAATATACTGGGGCTGCAAAGAATGGGATAAGAATAGTTGTGGTATACTAGGGTCATTTAGTGAGTCTAAACAGGATTGTGGATATAGACTAGGAGTTGTACTTTAGAAGTTGTAGCAATCAAGTTATGTAAAGACAGTATGGAGGAAATAAAAACTATTAAAAATGTACATGGAAGGGACAATGGGTCATGTTAGACAATAGTATGAATTTGTACAAGTAGTAGCATAGAGATTAAGGCATACCATGAAAAATAAAATGGATACAAGGGGAGGTACGTTCATACACAAAGAGAGAGGGTCAGACTGTTTAGTTAACACCTGGAAATGATTTTGATAGACGATGGGAAGAAGTTCCTAAATTTGTTACTTTGACAGGCTTGCCATAGGACATGACATAATCCTCGTGAGAAAAAAAAGAGGTTAACTTTGAGATGTTCAGACATGAGTTTGACGAAGATGACACACTTAAAACCACGAAAGTAGTTATAGCATAGAATCCGGGAAACGTATCAAAGCGTTAAGATAGGGAATGACAAGTATTAATGGCACCGATTAAGACCATCAAATACAATGAAAGATAAAACAATCTTGGGAGCTAGAGGCATAACAAGGAATATAATAGAAAGGAATAGGGAAAAACCGTAATCCTCTTGTTGTAAACAGCCGCCGGCCTGCTGTAGCTCGCCGAAAAAAAGGTAATCCTCTTGTTCTTTCTTATTTTTTCCTACGAATAGTTGCTATTTGGTCCCTGACACTTCCTCAATCAACTCGGAGCATAAAAATGTGACTCTAACTGGCATTTCACCATGTTTGATCTGTGAATACATGATTTTCTGGGGGATTTTCATGCCCTGTAAACATGATCTTAACCCTCTCGTTTGTTAATCAATTTCGGTACAGTTTGTGTCTGGGTAATATGTGGGTCTAATACTACAACTCTTCAGTCAATTTCATGGCTTAGATTTCTCTATAGCTCTACAAATTTGTATAAATTTCTTCTTCAAATACACTCTCTATATTCCTGGAAATCTGCTAAAAAGCTGCTGCATTTGTCTAGAAACCTGAACATGCTAACCCCTTACATATTCTCCCACCTTTGAGGTTTTGTATTTTATTTGGATTCTTGAACTGTTTCGAAACTTCTTCCTGTTTGTTTATCTATCTCAGCTCTGCAGATTCGTGTGAAGATCCCTCTTTTCTATGTTCTGAGTGCTTCCTAAATCTGGGTTAAATCTTCCTTGACTTGTATGCATAATCTATTGAAAATTGTGAATTATACTGTGTGGAATAGGCTTGATTTTCCTCAACTTTGATCAAGAATATTTCCTTGTTTATTTTGAGTTTTAAAAGGCTTGAATATGTTCTGGAATC
The DNA here is from genome assembly GCA_023055425.1 of Linanthus parryae. NCBI lineage: Eukaryota > Viridiplantae > Streptophyta > Magnoliopsida > Ericales > Polemoniaceae > Linanthus > Linanthus parryae. The sequence goes on from JALGPY010000001.1 coordinate 31,430,547, forward strand.
CTTGTTCACCCAACTTCAAAACGCTATTTCTAGTTTTCTCGATCTCTTTCCCAGTTGTTCATAAGTTGACCGTGAAATTGGCTGTTTGTGTTAGTTTCACTCAATTTTTCACATCCAGTTTGTCAATAATAATGGATGTACTAGCCTTCGTACTCTAGAGCAAAGTTTCTCAGTTTGTTATTGTAAATCCAAATGTCAAAGTTAACCAAGTTAATCTCCTAGAAAACTCCTGTTGGACTAGACTTTATGAGAGGTAAAAATTAGAGATTTCACATAAAAGCTATTTTGAGATCAAATTAATGTGTTGGGACTATCTACATGTCACATATGGATAATTGAAGTCTTAATAGGCTATTTGGGGTAATAGTTGACCAAGTCAACGACTGGGGGTCTTTCTGCAATTTTGTTAAATTTTGGGGGCCTTAGTATAAATAACAGACAGTTGTATTTCTCAATCCTAAGACTACCTGAGGGTGTTAAAGATGAGGGGTTAACCTTAATCTGATTTGTTTCAAAAAATCAGGCCCAGTCAGGGGCTAAAGTACAACTTAACTAAACTTCAGGGACTTTACTGCAAATAATCTGAACTTGAGAGATAATCTTAAGTGAGCAACTTGGAGATTTAATAACTCATGAGACTGGCCTATTAGGCATAACTGGGGGGAGGGGTTCAAGAATAGTCAAGGACTCTGCTGCTAAGACTGAGACTTGAGGGGCTAATTAGTCATTCTGGGCTAAATAGCTGCCATAACTCTTACATATGCCTTTTACATTCATGGCTTATGGGCTCAGTTGGTACATTGCTAGCTCCCGACTGGTAGGCAACTAGTACTACCCTCTGGACTGACGATCCAGTAGGGGGTGTGCACACTCAAGGTCTAGTTTGTCTTGGTGGATTAATGGGTGGTACAGGAATGGGGGAAACAATGTGGATTTGTCATAGCTGTGAATCAGCTAATTTGAGTTATTGGTATAACCTTTCCTTTACTATCTGACATGGGTCAGGTTACTAAGACATAAGAATTACAAACACTAGTTGTACGTTTCACTTTTGTTCGTTTCTGTTTCATTATGAATTCTATCTTGGTATTTATAACTAATGTTGTGACGTCACTTCCTTCTGTACATGGCAGGTGATTACGGGGAAGTGCGGGGGAAATTGGTCATCACTTAGACGATCGTCACACCAGTATTACACGCTATAACGGTATGTTCTTTTAAATGTGAGTTTCTTTAATTCTCTTTGGTTACAAACCACTTGGATTAGAATCCTTGCTGGGCATTTCCGTCTTTAGCGGAGAACATCCCCTGAGAGTCTGGGGATTCCATGTGTAGTTCTCCATCACTTTAGGATGGGGGTGTTACAATTAATTTCTTAATTCATACCTCCAATGTATCGAAACTAACACATTGCAATCCCCACTTATGGTATAAGCTTATTGCATCCCTCATTTGCAATAAACTTAGTTATTGAAAGTCTTAAAATAATTCATCCAAACATCATCCATTAAGGGAGGGTATAGTTTTCAAACCAAAAAAATAAATTTATATTTAAACAAATAAGGGTACATTTGGTTTTCTAGTATTAGCGGTATTAGCAATGATTGGACTAAATATAGTCCAGGTATTAGTTAATACTGTGTTTGGTTGTTCTGGACTAATTTTATACCAGTACTAAATAAAGAAAAGATGGTGTTTAATACCCCAAATTAGTACCCTCTCACCTGAGGGTATTAGCTGGATTGGACTAAAAAAAGAGGGATAAGGTTGAGAGAACATGAAGTTGAGAAGACGAGGAAGATGAAGATGTCTATTCTGATTATTATCTTCATTTATTTTTCCCATGCCTGATGATATCTCCATTGATCTTCTCTCTCTCTCTCCCTCTCTCTCTGTGATTCAGATCTGTGTGAGGGGGTTCTTTGGTTGGGTCTGGGTTCATATCTAATCACCGGCTTCAAGGAAGGTACTTTGGCGATGGTGTTGGGTTATAGTAATTCTAGCGACGGTGGTTCACCGACTTTGAAATGGTTGTGAGGTGTGTTCAATTGCTGTCTTTGGTTTACTGTTGTGGGCTCTGAATTGGTTCCACAGACCCAAAAACACCATAGCCAACATGAACTGCACAATTTCTCTCTCTGTACCCCCCCCCCTCTATCTCTCTGTGTGTTAGTCTGTGTTTGTTGCTACGAAACTGACTGAGAAGAAGATAAAGATTGAACATTTATTCTAGTCTTCCTTCATTACTGAATAATTGTGGGCAAACCTTGAAATGGGACACTTAAGAGTGAGCTAAAAATACAGTAGTAGTAGTACTCAAAACTTGTGGGTTGAAACTTTGCTGATGTTTGGTTCTGGTTTTGATGCTTTTCTTTGTTTAGGACTAGAACTAATTAAAAATTAAAAATCTGTATCAATTGGGTTACAATTAGACTAGTTAAAAATGTGAAGGTCATAATAGTGCTCATATTTTTTGGGAGTGGACTGTTGTACCCTCAATAAAAATGAGTTTTTTTGTCAACTAACGGAGTATTCTGTTAAGCAATGGGCAGATTTTTTTACCAGTTTTATTACAAATGGAGGATGCAATAAACTTATTCAAGAAGTGGGCTTGTAATGTTTTAATTTCAATATACTGGAGGTATGCATTAAGTTACTAAGCCTTAAATAAATTAAATAAAATACTAATAATTTGTGATGTAATTCGTGAGATGCTTTGGCGGGTGACGTTACCGCGTTCCCCGTCGTGGAGCCAAGAGGATAGGTTGATACACATCTGTATCAACTCCCCCCGGTTGACTAACACCTTGTCCTCAAGGCGGGAAAATGACCGGTGACAACCCAACGCTGCTTTTGTCAAACCCTGCAGGAGCACACGGGAGCCGTCATACTAAATTCCATCGTCATCTTTCAGTAATCGACGTCCACACGTCCAACCTGTTGGACCCATTCCACTTCTAAAACAACATGGGATCCCTATAACTCCAACATGAATTTTTCGGCTGCAAATTTGTGCCTCTAATGGAAAATATCAACCGTCCCACACGTGTATCACAATGAATACATTCCTCATTACCGACTTTAATTTTAAAGCAGTCGTCGCCTTAAGCCGTAATTGTAGTTGTTCGGCCAATCCGAGAAGAATAAAATTATGGGTTGACCCGCTGTCAATCACGACGAACACACGTTGCCTACTATGGTCCTCAGGATCCGTAAGGAACAATTTCGATCACTGTTGATCATGGAATATAAACAGAATCATCTGCTGCAATGACGAATTCAACCGGTTGTGTCTGATCCGTATCGTCGCAGCCCATAAGCTAGAAATTTTCCCTTAAACTTGTGACCTCGGAAGTACATCTGATCGCAGTTGTAACACAATCCCTGTTTCTGTCGTTCCTTTTTTCCGGCTAGAGTAAGCCGCTTAATGGGCGGTGTAGAGGCCACCTGTGAAGTAGTTTTTATAGGGGTCGTTGTAGGTGTGGTCAGCACTGCTGACGGAGACTTGATGGCCACTAACTCCCGTGCCAGTGAGAAGACCTCGGCCAGTGAATGGGGTTGACGTAACCCCATCTGGCGTCCCAACCATAGTTTGAGATCAGACACAACCACATAAATTAACTAAGAATCTGGTGTTTGTCCAATGTAATTTAATAACTTCTCAAATTCGGCTTGGTATGACAAAAAAATAGTTTAATGCCGTAATTTAGTTAAATGGTGTAGATGGTGCATTCCAGACAGACATATCTCAGCCACGTGGCAGCCATCAAGCACATCTGATTGTGCTCCATATACACATGATCATTGCTCATACTTATCTGCATGGGGGCTGGGAGACAAGGCGACCCGCGATACGCACTACAACAATTATGACCTTTATTGACAAAATTTTTGTCGACAAGCAATTCTGTGTAGCTAGTTATATGATTTATCTACAATATATGGGTTTGTCGATGTATGTGTTGTTGTTTGTCGACATTGTGACTAATTACATATTTTAGATAAAAATTAGTCGAGCATTTTTTAACTTAAGTTTTCCCGCCCGAGATTATAAAATAAGGTGACGATCACAATATTTTAGTGACATACAAATTTGTCAATTTAAAAAACACATTTATTTATTGGTTTATAATAAATAATTAGTTCCTCACCAAATTGTTAGAGGGAGAGAACCAAATTAATCGAGGGAAACCAAATTGAACTCTAAATATTACTTTCCCAGCAAGGAGGGAAACAAATTATTTTGGAAGAGCATGATTTACTCCCTCATGTTGTTGGCTAAATCTCGACCGTCAATCTTGAGATAGATCTACGACATATAATTGGGGAAAGAAATGAATCAGTAAGATCACAGGGCATAGAAAAACTCTTTACCATCGATCTCATTCTCACCCATATCACTCTTAGCCGCCCCACTCAGAGTCATTCTATCATCTTCATTTTTTTCTCTCTCAAGAGGCACGCCGCTCAACTTCAGATGTTCCGGCGTGGACAGTAGGAATGAAAGAGTACCAGCGGCTCCTCAATCTCGCGATCGCCGGTCTGGTATGTCAATCTCACTCTTTCAATCATCGCTGCGAGTTTTCATTCTCTCTACATTGGGGTGTGAGATTGAGGCGGGATTTGAACCACCCGATTTGAGGGATCGATTTGAAAACCGATTCAAACTAGGTTCGAGTTTGAGTGTTTCGATGAAACGGCAAGCGCACTCAATACCGATCAGTTGGGATTCATAATTTTAGGGTCAATTTTATTTTTTGGGGTTTATAGTGATCATTCTGATCTATCCAATTAACCATCTTTTTTATTGACTAGAAATTTTAGGGTCAATTTATGTTGCAAAGAAACCAATTGTGTAGATTTTAGGTTGGGATTTTTTCTTTCCCCTCCATGCTATTGTTAATCCATGAAAATTCAGATTTAGTTGCCATTGTTCACGTTTATGTGGTTTTCTTGTATTACCTCTTCTATGTGTTAATACATTCATCTCTGGCTGTAACCATCTCGTGGAAATTACAATATTTTTGAATTGTTTATTTCTTGTGTTTAGATGCATTCAAGAGGCTTTCTCTGTTCCTAAAAAAAAAGTCTTTCTCTTTTTGTATTGACATGGTTTGCTTACTGATTGTCAATTGTGTCTAACTATGTTTGTCCATATGAAGATATCAAGTGCATCCATAGCAAGGACCCTGTTGCGCAATGGCTCCATAGTGCCACTGGTGTGAAGTCACAGTTACATGAGTTCTAGCCTCAGGCACTCACTCGGTATTAACTACTCCTTAATTTCTACTGATAAGTTTATATATGCATACACTATATTTTCTTGATAAGGGTGCTTTAACCACAAACCTTTATGCGATCACATATGCAAAATTTTCAGTGTCACTACTCCAACAACTAGCTAGAGAAGACTTTCCAGTTTGGCAAAAACTAATTCTTGATTTGGTGGGATGAAGCTCTTAAACGTAGGATTAATTATCTACCGATAATTCAAGGTGCAATATCAGTCTTGAGGTATCACAAGCAACGAGAGCATATGAAGTTCACCTTTGAGGTACTATTATATATTATACTTTCTTCAATAAGCTGCTCATTTGGTTCTTGAGATTACTATCACTTGCAAGTTATTTTCCGAGCCATTGCAACAATGTGACCAACTATATTATTCGAAGTCATTCACCTACATTGCAACATGGATTCTAACTTTTGAACATAAATGGGTGCATAGGAGTAAATGGAGGTTTAAGTAAGTGGATGGAGTTGGTTGTGAAGTCAGAACCTAGCTTGCAGAAAAATAAATGGTAAAACATTGTCCATTTTGTGTAGATGATATACAAATGACTTATAAGAAAGGCTCGAGAGTTCTTTCGCTGACTATGCACCAGGTTGTGTATCTATAACATATTATTGCTCTATGAAATGCTTGATGTTTCAGATCTTTTGATGCTACTATAAATCCCTTAGATCTTTTTCATAACGTGGTGTGAACGACTCAGACCTGTGAAGTCGTTATTCTTTTCTTAACCTGAATAGACTTCTAAAGGATTTATACAGTTTGATGTGCTTTAAAACATAAAATTTTGACATTAGATGCTATATATCTATAATTATGTTTGATGCCTTTTGTAGCTGAATATGCCTACATATTTTTGGTGACATGGTTGGAAAAGTTTATGTAATAGAAGCACAAAAATTTACCTTGCTGGAGAAAGTTATGCAGGTGGTTATTATGTGCAGTGAAGGTGGATATGGGCTTCTTGTCCTGGCACGTAAAGTTTCAGTCACTCTAGAGTTTATTTGAATTCTTAGCATGAAAGGAAGTTTCAGCCACCTCCATCACCCATTTTGACTTTAAGTTAAATGGTTTATGTTTATAACTTCAATATTATGTTGCATCTGTAAATGAAGGAGTAAATGAAGGAGTTAGAGGTCTCCGAGCTTTGGGTGTTTGAGACCTCTCATATAGGTTGGCCTTCCATTTCCAATTCTTGTCAGGTGTTGTGTTCCAACATAATTTTTTCAATTTTATTCGACATACTATCTTCCATATCTTAATCTTGTTCTATATCTATGTACTTGAAGATCACCAACGATAGAAGCGACAGTGACATCAAAAACAGAAAGAACGATACTGATTATGAGGGTAGTCCCCAATTTATGGTCAGTTCCTCTATCCTCTTTGTTTTCACTTAGAAGTCACTTCTGTATAATAGGAGCTACTAATTATGTACAATTGCAATCTAGCCTAATAAACAAGTTATAACATGGTATTTGTTCTTACGCAGTCGGAATTTGCTATTTGGAAAGCACTTCATGTCGTCCAGAAATCGTTCTTCTCAACCGTACCAAATCTTCCTCGATACTTTGTCTAAATGCTTAAAAAAGTTTTTGAATTTAAATTCTGTCATCAATCATAGTGTCTTTAGGAATCAAGTAGGCAGTGACTTTATTTATGAATATTTGCAGGGGTTCGTGAATCGAGTACGTTAGCTTTTTGAACCAGGTGTTCGTGAATGGAGTGCTATATATAGTTCATGCCACGGAGATTTGGATTCACTATGTCTACTACGTCTGTTATTTATGTTAACTAGACTAGAATCTGAAATGACTTGTGTAGTTTTTGAACTAAGCTCGAATCTGCTGTGACTTTGAATTTTTTGAACTAGGTTGTGATGCTAAGTTTTATGTAGTTTTGTCAATATATGACATGTTGCTGAATGCAAGTAGAGTATGTAGCCAACTTATTTCTTATGTAAACTGTCAATTTATGGCATCTTCTTTATGTTTGACAACATGTTTGGATGGTCATCAAAAGATTTTTTTTTTATTAAGTTGTGATAAAGGTGACAAGCACGAACGTCACAAGAAAGATGGAGTACCGACTAACTTTTCTTCTAGTGACTATTCTGGATGTCATCTATCTAACTATACATGAATATATGTTTGTCGCCAGTTTTAAAGGCGACAAAAGGACATAGTCAGTAGAACGAAACTATCGACAGAAATTTATGTCGATGCTTACTCTTTCTGCCGACAAACAGAACGCTTGTCGGATATCACTCTAACGACGGAGTTATTGTGACTATGGATCGACAAACCAATTTCTGTCGGTAGAATATCTGCCGACAAATTTAGGCTATCTACCGACAAATTTTGCTGTCAACGGAGGTAGTATTTGTTGTAGTGACGAACCACATGGGACTTGTAGGGACTTAGTGGTTTGGAGGCTACAGTAAGGTTTGTCGCGTGCGAACGACAACCAAGCTCACGCACGACCATTGGTAACTGACTGAGAGGTTTAAGGCTTACGTGTCCCATAAGTGCGGTCGATCTTATAACGGTCTCCGGCATATACTGACGGGTGCCTAACGTTCCCTATATATATGGCTGAACATGCCGTTACGGGGCTATCATTAAGCTGCCATTTCTGGCCGCATTAACCCCTCGTAAAGGTCACTTCCCCGCTATAAATAGGAATGTTAGCTCACCATTGTGACTCTCGGATCTTTTGCTAGCCAATACACTGTCTCTCTTTCAAGAACAGTTGCCATTGCTTACTATCTCCCTGCTCACACCCTACATTTCCCTGTGTTCATATTCTCATCCCCTACTTGAGGTGTACACTTGGATCTCTCCCAAGGATTTCGTTTTACACAATTTGGTGAACCCGACGTGAAAACATCCACTTTCAAATCTTCAACTAATCAACTTAGCAGTCATGTAACTTGAGGCCAACCTTCTTGATGGTGATCAGCCTCCTTTGGGGGGAAGAAACCCATAGATGAGATCCCCAACACCAACACCAACACCAATGCAAACTCCCAGACAGCTACTGGGAGTAAACCCTCCTTGGAGATGCTACATGCCACAATCCAAAGCCAAGCCAAGGCTATGTAGGCTCAGTCCGCACAGATCGCCCAGATCATGGCGATCCTAGGAGGACTTGCTCAAAACGCTGCTCAGGTGGCTTTAGCCCCACCACTAGCAGCTCAGCCGCCTCCACCAGGGATAACCAAAACGTCCATAGTGCACACGCCTGTCCCACCAAACCCACAATCTTCTCTCCCTAATGGCCCTGCACCCTAGACACCAAGGCTCCAATCAGGTTCTTCCCTGATATCTGCTGGGAATCCCTCTTCATACCCGCGTTGCCTTCATACGCGTATGGGTCGCAGGGGAGCTATGAACCTCCACCACCCTATGATCCCAACATGCCCTATATTCCGGGTCTTGCTGCGATACCGTCGTCAACCCCGGTGGGAAGCACGGCTGCTAACGTCGTGGCCCTGGAACTACGCTTAGACAGCATCATTGCAAAATGCGAATATTGTCATCCCAAAAGTTGACAATGCACTTTCCATCCCGCGGGACATATATCTGATGCCCAATCCTGCTGGATGCAAGGTGCCCAAATGGGAAAAGTTCGACGAGGTCAGCGGGAACGCGCACGAGCATGTGATGATATTCGTTGATATGATGGGCCCGCATGGGGTCGATACCAGGCTACTAATGCACGAATACCCTAAATCTCTGGGGACTGTCGCGTATAAGTGGTACCGGACCCTCGAGGCAGGTTCTGTCAAGACATGGGAGGATATGGTGAAGAAATTTTACACCAAATTCTTCCAAGTTGAAGAGAAGGGCACTACCATCCATCTCTTCCGCATGCACCTGAAACATGATGAAGAGGGAGTCTCCTTCATCAAGAAGTTCAGAACCAGGTCCTTGAAGTGCATCAATGAAGTCTCAAAAGGCCGCCTGGTGGAGATATTCCTTCGGGGCATGCGCGACGAGTACAAAGGTATGTTAATCAATTCCAACATGCCTACCTTTTCAAAGTTGATTGACTGCACCACGAACATTGAGCCACTGGTGTAGAAGACGAAGAAGAGATATACCAATGATCGCGCGCCAGCAAGCTCTGGCTTCAAGATTGGGAGGTTCAGCTACTAGCATGGACAAGAAGTTGAAGTAAATGCGGTAACATCTCCCCACAAACAACAGCGACCCGCGCCCAGGGTGGCTCCACCCTTTCCATGTTCGATCGAGGACGCGATAACTATTTGTAAGAGGTGGCGGAAGGATGGAATCTTACCAGCATTGGAGCATAAGCCCTCTGGAGAGCAATCCCAGGTGGTTCGAATGCCATGGGAAGGTCATGCACCCAACAAGGGAATGCAAGAAGCTCAGATGGCAGGTGGACAAAATGATCAAGGAGGGACAGTTGATCGTCGATGAACCAGCTAAGGATGTGCGCAGCAATCCCTTGCCATCCCATGCGCAAGAGGAGCCCAAAAGAAAGGAGATAGCCATGATCTCGATCATGGACCTTTAAGATATCGCAGATGCAGGAATCCCGATGGCCGCTGAAATCTGCGAGGACGAAGATTATGGCGTAGACACAGAAGAATTGCACGCTGAACGCATGAAAGATTCCAACAAGTTCGATAAGTTCTTTGATGACGTGAGTTTCTCGAGCACCTGCAGGAATACGATGGTAAAGGACATTTTAATGGTGGCAGAGGACTATGGAGAGGAACTTAACGTCTCAAATGGCAAAGTCATCAGAGTCGCGCGATCAAGTGGCCTGGTCATGGCTTTAGATGAGTCGAACAAGAGGACAGACGCAAACCATCAGAGGCCGTTGTATGTGCCGCCGTTATCAATGGTATTGAGTTCAAAAGAGCTTTTGTTGACGGAGGAGCTGCAGTGAATGTTATTCCACATAGTTCCGTTGAGCTGGCTGGAATCCCAGAGAGCAAAATTGTCAAGAAGCCATCACCATTAATGGGTTTTGGAAGAGACTCCAGAATGACTATCGGATGGATTCGACTGGGAATCCAGATTGGCCAAATCAAGTGGTCTACTAAGTTCCATGTCATCGACGCCAATACCACTTATCATATGATCATTGGTCGAGCGTGGATCCACCGCTTTGATGTTGTGCCTTCCACGGCTCAAGTCATGAAGTCTATTTGGAGAGACAGAGTGGTTGCAATACCCGCCTCATTGAATCCTTTTAACTTGGAGGAGGCGCACTTCTCTGAGGCAGTGTGGTTCACGGAAATGGAAGATGAAGTAAATCCAGCTCCGTTTCAGCCGACTCCCTTGCCTAGATGGGAGGATATCAAGGATCAGTCACCATCTGGGGTGATAGTGATGCGAGAAGTGCCGAAGGAAAGGCAGCCTGTGCGGGAGTAAGCACCCAAGATAACCTACAACAAGAAGAATGTTTACACCCTGAAGAGGGTCGTCGACCATAATCAGGAAGGCAAGCAGGTAGGAAGCTTCTATTAAAATGGGAAAAGGTGCTATCACATCTGAAGGTGCACGGTGTCATCTTCGACCCATCCCATCGAAGGTTTCCGTGGGCAAATTTTTGAGCTCATGGAGGCTCCAAGCGAGGATAAGGGGAAGACACGACTGGAAGAATTTAAGGAAGCTTCTGAATGCATGGAGGATCACCAAAAACCCTAGAAACAAGAATTGAAGGAGCTATTCCTGAGCCCAATTGAGGAGAAGATGAGGCCAGTATTCTTGAGTGCTGATCTTAATAACGAGGAGGAGCGAGAATAGCTCGAATCGCTGAAGGAGTACAGAGATGTTTTCGCGTAGGACTATGACGAGATGCCTGGACTAGACCAGGTGTGTACGAGAGAATCCTGCAGAGAGAATTAAATATACACCAAGAGCAGAGGATAGAAAGAACAAAGGAAGAGTAGGGTTGTGTGTAGGGAGAGAGTAAGACAATAACACTGTATGAGAGAGAGACAGAATTTTGGCAGAGCTTCCGCGTATCTTAGGTGATTCGTCCTTGTATGGAAGGGTTAACGATCCTATATATAACGGAGAATGTGACCGTTGTAGTGGGTTAATGGGCCCTTTAATGGCGTCTTAATTAGTTTAACCACAACGGCACGTTCGTCCGCGTATATAGGGACCGTTATGCACGTCTTCCGCGTATACCAGAACCGTTATGAGGTTGACCGGGTTTATGGAGCTCGTGCCATAAATCCCTCAAAGTATTTACTAAGGTCGCGTGCGGGCTTGGTTGTCGCTCGCGCGCGACAGCCCCCGTGCGTGCCATTATCACCTAAAATCGCTAGAGTCGTGACGTCTGTTCTTTTAGGGTTTTAGGCGTGACGTCAGCTTGTCCTGTGATTGCGCGATTCGACGGTGACGGTTGCGATTCGACTACTGAAAGGACGCGACTCCTCATTGTTTTTGGATAAATACTCTGTGCTCTCCATTGTTTCAAAGCATCACTTCTCTCTCTAAAGTGAATGATACCCGAAAGCCTTCAAGAGCAGATTCAAGTGATCAATCATCAGTTCTTCCTTGTCAATCGTCTCCTTCAACTTGCTTCATCAAAACAAGCTTTACCAAAACAAGGTTGGCTTGCTCAATTCCATTTAATGTACTCAAATATTCTTTGAACTGTCTTGTATCTGTAAACCCATGGCTATTTGAAATATATCATTCATTGAGAACTGCAAAAGAGGCTCTTTTCTTAAACCCTGAACTGATCCAATCACCAGATTGCGACGATTTTGAATGCAGACCTTCTAAAATTATGAGCAATATACGCAAATTCTGAACTTCTAAACCCAGAATTGACCCCAGACTATTCATCTTCTTTGACAAAACATAATTGCTTCCTGAAATTCAAACTGAAAGTGTGTATATTTCTCTCCCCTTTTTTCTTGCTCTTCTGCAGGAATGGACAAGACAAAAGGATCCAAACCCATTAAAGAGACCGAAGAAATACATGATCTTCCCCAAACCTTGTGGCGAAAAGCCCCCTATTTGGGTGGAAAAGATTTCTATCATGCAAGGGTTAAGGTGAAGAATCTACCGGCTCCTGTCTCCTCCGGAGAATTGCCCCGCATGACAATGTAGCCATGCTAGAGTTAATCGAATCCAAGGATGTGATTAGTTTAGTTGTTGAAAATGCGGTTTTCCCCCATACTGCAATTTCTACCCAGGCGTTTGTCCAAAAAATTGGACTTTATGGATGAGTGGATTGACCATTTATTGACCCACCATGCCATCGCGTTGAACAATGCCGGTATTTACTTCGCAGTTCGTGCTATGAAGGGTGCTGCCGTGAAGTTGGATCCGTCCATGCTTCTAAACCTTCTTTCTCGCTATTCACATGCGACTCATACCTTCCACTTTGCTGAGTTTGAGGCTGGTCCCACTTTGGCGGATGTGCACATGTTGTATGACCTTTCTCCCATTGGTGAAGCGGATCCTCTGAGCCCTTTGAGGACTGATCCAGAACTTGCTCTATACAAGCAGATGGAGGAATGCTTGTCCGAAGTAAAGAAAATCTCCACTCGTTGGACATCTGCGAAAGTTCTTCCTGACTGGCAGCTTGTTGATACATCTGTGAAGAACACCTGGGGCAAATGGGTGAAATACTTCTTTCGCGACTATGCGAATAGTAGTATCACCAAGAAACTTCTGGACAAGAACCCAAATGCGAAAAATTATGTAAATGGGAAAGGATACCACCTAACCTTGTGCGGCTTCCTCTGTGCCTGGCTGTCACGGTACCTGATCAATGGTCACCCTCATGATGGTGTTTTCCATCATGTCCTTCCACTTGCTGTCAAGTTGGCCCTCGGCCAAAGAGTCGCACTTGGGCCTCTGGTCTTGGGCACTTTATACCACAGGTTGGACCAGTTGGTAGTGGCGATCAAGGACTCCCGCGGTCGTCTTGATGTGTTGACCTATGTCAACATCGCATTCCTGACCATGTGGGTTTTTGAGCGATGGCCCTCCTATGCTCCTGTTCCCTCTAGGCCCAACAAGTGGGGCCTCCTAGGTGTGGAGGATGAACTTTCTAGTGGGAGAGCTGCTCGATGGTTTAGAACCAATCTTCCCAAGTGCACCTAGAGCCTGATATGCGATGACCGGAGCAAGTTTACGGCTAGGCCCTATGCCACGCGTATTGAGAATGTGCGATGGTTCCCGAAGATGTGTCCCACCAAATCTCTTGCTTTTTCAGAAGAGCTCCTTTTCGAAGGTCATGAGCGCTTTCATGAGCGCTATCGCGAATTCTTCTGCTGGTGTTTAAGGGGTTCTGTCCCTGCTCTTGCTGAGTATGTTCCTGAACTTACTTCCAGGTATGAAAGGATCACACTCGATGTTGATCCAACTCGCGTTTCTCCCCAGTTTGGCTTTGATGCAGTGGCGGCTTCCGTTTGGCCTAGATCAATTGTAAGAGGCTGCTACAAGCGACTGTTGTCTGGCGAGTGCCAAACGATCTTCCGGAGCAACTTGCCCTTCGTTCAACCCTCAGGTGGCCGTGTAGGTCGCCTCTCCAAACATTGGGTTGCTTACTGGACTACTCAGCAGGCCAGGTTCGAGACGCAGTCGACTCCTCAGCCCAGCAGAGCTCCTATAATCAAGAGGAATTCCTTCCCATTCCGTCCTAACTGCAGCTTGGATGACTCCCAGTGTGGCTGCTACTCCTTGCTGGATCTCGACAATCACTTGTACCCATCCACCATTCTTGAGGAGAAGATGACCGCGGTAAGGGATGGTGCTTCGCATGTTATCAAATACAGCGAAGATTTTTCCAAGGTAAACAATTTCCTTTGTGCATGTTAAATCTCTTTCCTTTGATGTATTGAAAATTATTCTCCATTTTCTGTTTTAGTGCTATCTGAGGAGGTTTGCATCTGGGGAGCGCTCCAAGTCGCTGATCAACACCATTGTTGCTGCGAGAAGGCAGGGCGAGAAAATTCTGCTAACAATGGGAATGGCTCCCCCAGTAGAGGCCCGGATTCGCGAGGTAATGGATGCATTTGCTGACTCGCTGATAGACAATACCCCGACTGTGTCTCCTCCCAGGAACGCTCTGTCTCCTCCAGCAGATGTTGCCCCAAGGGCGAAGAGACAAAAGCAGAAGGGCATTACAATCTCTTCTCCTCCTAGGAGTGCCCCGACTTCATCTCCTGCGAAGTCTCTTGCTTCTAAGGACAAAGGTAAAGGCCGCATGCCAAGAAAAGCGCGGAAAGAACTCTCAGTTGAGTCCTTCATTCCTTTTGGTCAGGAAGAGGAGGAAGAGGAAGTCGAGGAAAGAGAAGTAAGGGGAAGAGATGATGAATAAGAAAGAGGTGAAAGCGAAAGAGAAGAAGAAAGAGGTGAGATACAAGAGGAAGATTTGGAAGGTATCTCAAACAAACTTATCTTCTCAGTACTTTAGCTCTTGCAATATTTATTGAACAGTTTCGCAGATGATGACACAGAAACCATAAGCGGCCCCCTGGCCAAGAAACAGAAGAAAACCAAGGGTTCTCACTCTGGCACTCCCAGCGAAGCCATAGACGAGGATATCCTGGCTGAGTCTGAAAGGACGGCTGCGGAAGCAGCAGAGAGAAGAAGGAAGCGAGAAGAAGATGAGATCGAGCTCATAAAGAGGATAAGTTTGGAAGAACAACATGTTGATGACTTGGTGCAGCAAGCCGATGATTTAGATGCGGCTGCTCTGGAGCAGGCTCTAGCTGACTTTGAGGAGATCGCATGTGGCAAACAAGGTGAGATTTTTAACCTTGCTGTAACTTACCAAGAAGTGATTATTGGTGCGTTAAAGCATTGCTTATCAAAAGCCGCTATTCGCCGATGGCTAGTAAGAAAGTGTGGTGAACCCTCAGGTAATCATTCAAGCAATGTCTGTAAACTAGGCTTAGTAACCCAATCATCATCGTAAGAAGTTTCATCGCACCCCAGGTCACGCTCACCTTAAAGATGTTCTTAATGAAGATACCCTAGTAGGATATGGTGTCGCGTCTTTAGCATATGATGAAGGTGCTGCAATCCCACCTACGTGTGGAGGTGCTCGCTCTTGATCTATCAAAATAACAGAGCACCGTATGATACAAGTTACCTCAACATTTTTCTATCTTGTATCGCAGGCGATGCTAATGAGGACATGCCGGAACAAAGAAGTCAGCCCCCTGCATCTTATGCTCCAGAGCGAAGCTCTCATGTTGAGAAGTCTGTCGCAGCTACTGAGTATGCAGGAGATCCTTTGGAGTATATCTTCGAGGATTCTGATGATATCGAGGCTGACACCGTGCCGATAGAAGAAGAAGCTGATGCTGCAGTTGAGGAAATGGAAACAGATGATGTTGGAGCCGAAGTTCATGAAATGAACAAGTCGTGGAAGACATAGCATCACATGCAAATGTTGATGTTCAAATGAATGCTCCTGAGCCACAAGAGCCCCTCACAGGCGAAGAAGTTCCTGGTCGAGCGGCCGCTCGTACTGCTGCCATTCCTTCAACAGAGGTAGAGCTTCCAGAGGTTCCCCAAGCATGGGGTTTTTGGAGCTCGCAAGTTGGAGTTGCTGTCGCACCTGTTGCGGCCTATACTCTCCCTACCAACTATGATGAGCTTGAGCTTGCGGCAGACAGACGAGCAATGGAGCGAGGACAGACTTCTGCTTTCCCAGCAATGCACATCCCTTCTTTGCGTGAAATCCTTGAAGGGACTGGTATGTTACCATTTTTCGTATTCTACATCCTTGTTTTAAAGCTTTCACGCTCTAAACTTGAATCAACTTTATCAGGATTGAAACAAGCTGATGTGGACTGGCTGATTC
Source organism: Linanthus parryae (assembly GCA_023055425.1). NCBI lineage: Eukaryota > Viridiplantae > Streptophyta > Magnoliopsida > Ericales > Polemoniaceae > Linanthus > Linanthus parryae. Next base: position 31,446,661 of record JALGPY010000001.1, read on the forward strand.
AGATGCGCCTCTCATACCCCTTGTCATTCGCGAGATCTCTAGAGATAGAGCCGTATGACTGGAGGCTTTTCTTGACCGAAGCCATCTGGATTCTAGAGAAACTGTCAGTAGCCACTCCTGCGACCATTTCTCCTCACAGTGCACAGCTGCTTTTTAGCACATGCCAAGGGCTTCAAGCTAAAGTTCAAGGCAAGCTGGGCTTCGGGTATCTTCTCAACAGGATCACCCAAATTCGCGCAGCTGTGAATTTGAAACGCGGCTTCCACAACCTCGCAGCTGAGAGACGGAAAGTAGAGGAACAAAAGCAGAAGGCTGAAGAAGCTGTCAAACTTTTTCATGAGATGAATGCCAAGTACGAACAACTGAAGCGAGAAGTGGACCAAGTGAGAGATGCATCACTCTCGTTTTCTCCAGAAGACCCTTTGATCAAGGATTTATTTTGAGAAAGAAACAAAAATATTTGTTTAAAACAAAAATATTATTGTAATGCTAGGGTTTTCTCCCCTTTTTTTTCTGGAACCGTATGTCCCGTTTTGCCCTTTTGGGGATTTGCATGAATATCTTGATGCGTATCAATTATGACGTCACATAATGACGTACCTGCCTTGATTTTTGCGCTAGTGATTTATTAGGTAAGCACGATTTCCTTGGGAAACCCATCCTTGTTATGACCTTCCGTCATTAATTAGGGTGTGCCACCGAATCGTCATAGCCTTTAGTAGGGTAATTGAATTTTACCACTTTTGAGACGTAAGTAATTGATTCTTACCCGTTTTCCAAGCTTTGCTGACTCAGCTAGGGAACTGAAGAGTCCCCGTAGAGTCTATATAAACCCTGCCTCTTGCTGTTTGGGTTCTTCATCCCAAAATGTGGCTTGCCATGAGTCCTTACGACTGCTGGCTTCAATGCTTGTCTTTTGTTGATTCATGGCAATTTCAAGTTGTGAAATCTGAGTTTTTGCCTTGTGCCATAGAAATAGCTCCCAAGATCTTCTTTATGAAGCTTACTGATCTTCATGACCACTGTGAAGAAGATATACATAATACCTCATGTTTGTACGAAGATTCTTCTTCGTCTATTATGTTTGCAGGTCGTATCTCCGGCTGCCTTCCGGCGAGGTGCAGTTCCATACTGACCTTTTCACCAACTCGTAATGAATGGAGTGTTTCTCCTCTAGCTTTCCTAGAGGAGAACTATTTGCCTCCACGTTCTTCAACTAGGGGTGACAAACCATGGCGCTCGTCTCCGTGGACAATAAGCTTTCTTCCCCAAAAGTTGTTCTCCACTTGTTCTTCACCGCCACATCCGTCTGGACATGGGGTTCATCCGGCGCATCTCTTGGGAAGAAGACCAGTCAAGAGCCTTGTTCAGATCTTGGACCTCGACGATAGCGACGCATAGCTTTTGTTAGCGTTTGTAGGCCGTTCATTTTATAGTAAGAATTTTCTTACAATTAGCTTTTTCTTGTAAGTTGCTATGTGGCGTAGCTTTTGTTAGGGCCTGGTAGGCCGATCGTTTTATAGTAAGAATTTCCTTACTATTAGCTTTTTATTGTAAGCTGCTATCTAGACAGATAAATTGTAAGTCATTTTGACTCTTAATGAAGCATTATGTAGCATTTGCTGTTCTTTTTTTATACAACAAATTGTAATATTGCATGCGTTTTGGCTATAAAACAAGTTATGTTTCTTTCGCCTTTTGCATTCGGATACTTGCCTGAATATTTATTTATTTCAAGCTTGATAAATTTTGCATTCGCACAGGCTGTTGCTGCTATAGCTTGCTATCTAAATAGATAGGCTCGCAGACCAGTTAAGATCATACATCATGGCTGCTATCTAGGCAGATAGGCTTTTAGATCACTTAAGATCGTTTTTGAACATTGCTGCTATCTCGGAAGATAGGCTTCGGATCGCATAGGATCATACATTAGGGCTGCTATCTGGGTAGGTAGGCTTTTAGATCACTTAAGATCGTATTTGAACATTGCTGCTATCTCGGCAGATAGGCTTTTAGATCACTTAAGATCGCCTTGGAATATTGCTGCTATCTCGGCAGATAGGCTTTGGGATCACTTAAGATCGCATTTGAATAGTGCTGCTATCTCGGCAGATAGGCTTTAAGATCACTCAAGTTCGCATTTGAATAGTGCTGCTATCTCGGCAGATAGGCTTTGGGATCACTTAAGATCGTGTTTGAACATTGCTGCTATCTCAGCAGATAGGCTTTTATTGTAAATAAGCAGAGAAGTAAATAAAACGATAAAAGACAACTAAAGTAATAAAATTCTTCTCATTTGGGAGATTTTTTTTATTATAAGCACCCTCATATGGGAGAGGCAAATTTACAAGACCCTCATATGGGAGAGGCAAGATTACAAATCCCTCATATGGGAGGAACAACGCATGAGTCTATCAGAATACTAGACATAAATAGACATTGTAATCCGATGTATGTAAAGAGAGAGGTTAAGGATAATACTTTTTTAATCCAGCGCATATTGACTGAGCTTGGGGTTGTGGCAGTCCCATGAATCATCTGTATTTTGCAGTAACCACTGTCAAAGACTTCTTTAACTTCGAATGGTCCTTCCGAGTTAGCTACGAACTTTGGATGGGCTGCCTCCCTCATGCAATGATCTGAAGCGCGCAAAACTAGGTCCCCAAACGCGAAGTCTCGATGTTTGAATGTTTTGTTGTATGCGCGAGCGATCCTCTACTTGTACCGCTTGTTAGCCCGCTTGGCTTCCTCTCGCTTTTCCTCCAATAAGATCAAGTCATGGTCGCGTTAATTGTCATATAATGCATGAAAGGCCAACCTCGCAGAGTTGATTTTCACCTCCGCCGGTACAACAGCTTCAGCTCCATAGCATAGAAGGAACGGGGAGACTCCTAAGGGAGTCCTTGGCGAAGTCCGATACGCCCATAATGCTATGTTCAAAGAATCGGCCCATTTCTTGTGATCGTCTGCGACCATCTTGATCGGGATTCTTAGCAGTGTCTTGTTGGTTGCTTCTGCTTAACCATTCCCTTTCGGATAATAAGGAGTGGAACAGACCTGCCTTATGTTGTACTCCGCTAGTTTTGTGGCTACCTGACGATTTACAAAAGGTGTGCCATTGTTCGAAAGGATTGTGTTGGAGATTCCGAACCTGTATATGATGTTTTCTTGAATGAATCTCACTACTGCGAGCGCATTAGCTGTCTTGAGCGGTATTGCCTCCACCCACTTAGTAAATAGCTCGGTCGCGGTTAGGATGAACTGGTTCCCATGTGAGGCTGGTCGAATGGGGCCAACGAAATCTAGAGCCCAAGTGTGAAATGGCCATGGCGTCCCTAGTGCGTGTAGGTCTACGGCAGGAGCATGTACGAGGTTGCCCTTGAATTGGCATTCCTGGCATCTCCTTACTTTGGTGCGGCAATCTGCCTCCATGGTGGGCCAGAAATAACCAACTGTTAGGAGTTGTCTGCATAGCTTCGTGCCCCCTTGATGCTCTACCTTGTGAGAAAGATCCATCACTTCCTGCGCTTCTTTGCTATCTAGGCACCGGAGTAGATTACCCTCATGACCTCGTCGCCAAAGTATGTTTCCCTGTACTACGTACTGGGCCGCCTTTCTTTTCAGTTTCTCGGCTTCCTTTCTTTCCTCGGGCTCGATTCCTTCTGTGAGAAAATCGAAGAGTGGCTTCCTCCAGTCCGTTTCATCATCGACCAAGGCAATTTTTAATGAATCCTTGATCAATGAGCAGCTTTCGCAATTCCCTTGAATTATCGCAGCAGCCGTTAACCTCACTTTCTTCGCAAGTGTGCTGGTGAATCTTTTCCAATAGCGCTTGCCCCTCCTGCTGCGAGACGCATCGCATGAGTATTCCTCCCGGACCTTTGTAGTAGAGGGCATTTTCATGTATGCAGTACCCCTTAGTGGATGCCCAATTTTCTTTGCTCGTTCCTTCGGCGATGGCGTGTAATATCGGTTTTCCCCAGTCTGCATCATCCATGGACTCATCCTCACATGCGTCCTCTGTCAATGCCGATGACATTCGAACTTCAATCGAGATTCTCGCAGGGCACTTATCCGCACTAACTTTAGATCCCAGAGTGGCCAAAGCATCAGCATGCCGATTATCTGCTCTAGGCGTGTGCTCGTACCTTACATCGCAGAATTGTTGTACCAGCTTCTGCACCAAAGTCCGATAGGGTAACAGGTTTACCTCATTTAATCTGTACTTGCCTGAAGCTTGTTTGACGATTAACTTGGAATCCCCATAACCGTCAAATTGCTTACTTCCAATGCCCTAGCTGCACGGAGGCCTGCGATGAGAGCCTCATACTCCGCTTCATTGTTGGTCACTGGGAAATCAAGTTTTGTGGACATTTGGATGACCTCCCCATCTGGTTTAGCCAAAACGATTCCAATTCCTCCACCTTTCCTTGTTGACGATCCATCAAAATGAAGCGTCCAGTAAGGTAACTCGACTGCATAGATCTCGGGTCCCTCTAGTTCCTCCTCGATCATGGGCTCATAGCTGTTATCCACGAACTGTGCCAGAAGATCCGCCATTGCTTTCGATTTGATTTCTCGCGGTCGAACGCACGTGATGTCGTATTGGGAAATGGTCATATACCATTTTGCCAATCTTCCGCCGGGAGAGGTATGAGTCAAGAGGTACCGTATGGGGTCTCTCTTTGTAACCACCACCACTTTGTGCGAGGCGAAGCAGTGTTTTAACTTCTCTATTACGAAGAATAAGGCAAGACAATGTCGTTCGATATCTGTGTACCTCGACTCAGCTGGCTGCACTATGCGAGAAATATAGTAAATTGGCCTTTCTTGCCCTTCATATTCTTGAGCCAAAAGCGCTCCTATAGACTTCCTTGTCGACGTCAGATACAGCAGAAGCGGCGATCCAAGCTGTGGTGCAATCATTACCCTTGGTGATGTCAGCAAGTCCTTTAGCTTCCCGAACGCGACCTCATGTTCCTCTATCCAATTGTACGCAGCATTCTTCTAGAGGAGATCGCTGAAGCAGAAGGTAATTTCTGCGATTGCTGGAATGAATCTCCTCAGGTAAGATAATTTCCCCAGAAATGTCTTCAAAGTGCTTTGATTGTGTGGTGTCGTCATGCTAGTGATGGCCGATACCTTCGCGGGGTCGGGCTCGATGCCCTGGCGATGTATTACACATCCCAAGAACTTCCCTGAGGTCACTCTGAATGCATACTTCATGGGGTTCATCTTTAGCTCGAAACTTCTGCATCTTTCAAATACTTTTCGTAGATCCCCCAAATGGTCCGCTTCCTCTTTGGACTTGACAACCAAGTCATCAACATAGAATTCTACTTCTTTGTGCATCATGTCATGAAAAAGAGCCATCATCGCTCGCTGGTAAGTCGCGCCCGCATTCTTGAGCCCAAACGGCATCACCGTGTAATTAAAGACCCCTACCGGCGTGATAAATGCGGTTTTCCGCGCATCTTCAGGGTCCATCTTGATCTGGTTGTACCCACTGAAACCATCCATGAAGCTAAACATACGATGACCCGCAGTAGAATCAATGAGCAGATCAATGTTGGGCAGCGAAAAATCGTCCTTAGGGCAGAAGCGGTTGAGATCTCTGAAATCTACACAAATGCGAAGCTGCCCATTCTTCTTCACCACAGGCACAATGTTAGCCAACTAGGTGAGATGATGATTCGGCTCGATGAACCTGGCATTCAACAGCTTGACGATTTCTTGCTTGATTTTCACATTTATCTCTGGCCTGAAGCTTCTCGTACTTTGATTTACTGGTTTAGATCCTGGGATTACATCTAACCTGTGCATAGTGATGGTGGTGTCCAAACCAGGCATTTCACCGTATTCCCAAGCAAACACGTCTTTGTATTCAGTCAGTAGCTGCAGCAATCTTGCTTCTTCCTCGCTTGTGAGGTCTGCACTCAGAAAGACGGTCCTCTTCTTTTCTTCGCCTGGACTCAGGAATACTTCCTTCAGCTACTGCTTCTGAGGTTTCGGCTTATCCTCCATGCATTCAGGCGCCTCTTTTAGTTTATCCTCTAAAACGTCTGGTGTAGGCTTGTCTACTTCAATGATACGCTCGATTTGATTGACTTGCCCAGGGATATCCCCATGCTCGAGTGGGGGTATTCCCGCGCACCTTCATATGCGGTAGAACTTTTTCCCATTGTAGTAGAAGCTTTCTATCTCTTTGCCCGCGAGATCATGTTTTACTACTCTTTTCGGAGTGTACACGTTCTTCCTTAGGTAGGCGACCTACGGTGCCTCTTCTCGCGCGGACGACTTTTCCTAGGCATCCTCCCTTGTCACCATCACTCCCGGTGCTGATTGATCCTTGATGTCTTCCCATCCAGGCAAGGGAGTCGGATTAAACGGTCCTGGCGTTTGCTCGTCCGCCATTTCTGTAAACCACACTGCTTCAGTGAGGTGCGCCTCGTCTAGATTGAAGGGGTTTACCGAAGCTGGTATCTCCACTATTCTGTCGTTCCAGATGGCCTTCATCCCTTGGTGAGTTGTCGAGGGAACCGCGTCGAAACGATGAATCCAAGATCGGCCTATGATCATGTGATACGTATTCGCATCGATGACAAAGAATTTGGCTGAATATTTGTTTTTTCCTATCTGGACGCCCAGACGAATCCATCCTATCGTCATCCTGGAATCACTTCCAAATCCCATCAGCGGGAATGGACGTCTAACAATCTTCCGCTCCGGGATTCCTGCCAACTTTAAAGTGTTGAGCGAGACCACATTGACTGCCGCTCCTCCGTCAACGAATGCCCTCTTGAATTCGACACCATTGATCAACGCCGTTACATACAAAGGCTTCTGGTGGCTCGAGTCTGTCTTCTTGTCACTTGCGGAGAAGGTCATAACCTTTTACGTAGAGCGAGACGCCCTAACAACTTTCCCATTGGAAACTACGATGTCTTCTTCGAATTCTTCTGCTACCCTTCGAATCGCCTTCGTCATTTCTTTCCGGCACTTCTCCGAAAAGTTCATTTCATCGAAGAACTTGCTGAACCCATGCGACCCCTTCATTCGATCGGCACGTTCGTCCTCCGTGTCTATACTGTAGTCCTCATCATTGTAAACTTCGGCAATGATAGGCAAGCCGTCTTCCGCAATCTCTTCGAGATCCATAATCGCGATCATGGCTACCTCTTTACCTTTTGGCTCTTGCTCCGCATGAGCTGGCAGCGGGTTGCTTCGCACGTCCTGCCTCTGATCGCTGACAATCAACTCACCGTCTTTCATTTTCCGGCTCACCATGTTCCTGAGCTTCTTGCAATCAGCTGTGGGGTGCATAATTTTTCCGTGACATTCGCACCACTTCGGGTCCCTCATCATCTCCTTGGAGGGTATCCTTTCGAGCGGAGGCAATATCCCATCTTTGCGCCACTGCTTACACAAGTCAGTCCCTTCCTCTATCGAGCATGGTAGAGGTGGCGCTTCCTAGTTTGTAACCCTGGGCTGCTTTTGCGGCGAAACTGTATTAACCTCAGCTTCACGCCCCCTCTTGTAACTAAACCTTCCAATCTTGAAAGTGGTTCCGCCTGAGGGCCGTTCAGGGGCGTGCTTCTTCTTATGCCTCTCCACTATAGGTTCTATGTTTTTCGTGCATTCCATCAATTTTGAAAAGGTGGGAGTTTGTAGGTTGATCAGCATACCTTTGTACTCATCTCGCATGCCTTGTAGACATATCTCCACGAGCCTGCACTCAAGCACCTCGTCTCTGCATTCCAAGGATTTGGCCCTGAATTTCTTGATGAAAGTGACTCCATCTTCCTCGCGCTTCTGATACATACGGGAGAGATGAATCATTGTAACTTTCTCTTCCACCTGGAAGAATTTTGTGTAGAGTTTCTGGACCATGTGGTCCCAAGTTTTGACAGATCCGACTTCCAACGTCCTATACCATTTGTAGGCCACATATCCCAAAGATTTCAAGAAATCGTGCATCAGCAGCTTGGGATCAACCCCATATGGTCCAATCACATCGATGAAACGCATGACATGCTCGTGGGCATTCCCGTTGACGTCTTCAAACTTGTCCCACTTAGGAGCCTTATACCCGGCGGGGTTAGGCATGAGGTAGATCTCACGTGGGATAGGCGGATCGTTATCAACCTTTGGGATAATGGTGTCTGCAAACGGTTGATTGGCCAAGAATGTCTCTATGCGCCGCCGCAGCGACGTCATACATTCTGGTGCGATTTCCCCAACAGCAGGAGGAAGAGTTGTAGCCGGCGGGGACACATATGCTGTGGTCGGACTAGGGGTGTAGGTCACGTTGCCCAGCAGTGCCGGCGGAGGAGTCAAGGGGTATTGTGAAGAGAGGTTAGGTGCCACAGTTGGTGGTTGAGGAATATGTGTGGTAAGGGGCGGTATCTGAGTCGTTTGCCCCTGAACAAAGGGTAACTGCACCATTGCTGGTGGAGTTTGCGAGTTAGGGTTAGGTGGTGTCGGTATCGCCCCAGTCCCCTGGGTGGTAGAGGTTCCCCCTCCCTGAGAGACAGCAGTGCCCGATGTAGGATTCGGAGCAAGGGTTCCCAGGATGGCCATTATCCGTTCCATCAGTGCGGATTGAGCCTGAAGGGCCTTTCCCTGATTCTGAATGGTGGCGTTTAGAGCCTCCAACGTCGGAGTCTCACTGGCGGCCGCAGAAGTGTGACGGGTCTCCTCTCCCGAGGTGGTCTCCATGGAGGGCGATCTGTTACTGACGTCATCTTCATGAGACATAGTTGCTCGCAATGGTTCGATTCACGTCGGGTTCACCAAATGTGTACGAGAGAATCCTGCAGAGAGAATTCAATATACACCAAGAACAGAGGATAGAAAGAACACAGGAAGAGTAGGGTTGTGTGTAGGGAGAGATTAAGACAATAGCACTGTATGAGAGAGAGACAGAATTTTGGCAGAGCTTCCGCGTATCTTAGGTGATTTTTCCTTGTATGGAATGGTTAACGATCCTATATATAACAGAGAATGTGACCGTTGTATTGGGTTAATGCGCCCATTAATGGCGGCTTAATTAGCTTAAACACAACGGCACGTTCGTCCGCGTATATAGGGACCGTTATGCACGTCGTCCGCTTATACCGGAACCGTTATGAGGTTGACCGGGTTTATGGAGCTCGTGCCATAAATCTCAAGCCCGCGCGCGACAAGACTTACTCTAGCCTCCAAACCACTAAGTCCCTACAAGTCCTGTGTGGTGGTATGCAAGGGCCCTGTCTCGCAGCCCCCACGTGGATCAGCGCGGGTGGTGATCCAGTGTGTGTGGAGCACAGCTAGGTGTGGTTGATGATCGCCACGTGGCTAAGATCTGCCTGTCTAGAAAGCACTATCTACACCAGGACATTACCATGCATAAAGTAGATTTGAGTCCAGGGTCGAAGCCAGTGAAACAAAGAGCGAGGAACTTTCGTCCTGAAATTATTGTCAAAATAAAGGAGGAGATAGTGAAATTTCTAAACAAAAAATTCATCGAACCCAATCACCATCCCACCTGGCTTGCTAATATTGTGCATGTCCTGAAAAAGAACGGGAGCCTTCGTGCTTGTGTTGACTTTAGAGACTTGAAAGAGTTCTGCCCAAAGGACGATTTCCCTTTGCCAAACATAGATCTCCTTATTGACTCTACTACGGGTCACGAGATGTTTAGCTTCATGGATGGATTCAGCGGTTATAATCAGATCAAATTGATCTGGAAGATGCAAAGAAGACGGCGTTCATCACACCCATGGGGGTCCTCAACTATACGGTTATGCCTTTTGGTTTAAAGTATGCAGGAACTACTTATCAACGCGCGATGATGGCGCTATTTCATGATATGATGCATTAGGAAGCTTTGTTCTATGTGGACGACTTGGTGGTTAAGTCAAGCCAAAAGAAGGACCACTGGAAAGACTTAAAGAAAGTCGTTGAAAGGTGCAGAGCCTTCCAGCTGAAGATGAATCCCATCAAATGCGCTTTTGCAGTGACTTCAGGAAAATATTTGGGCTATGTAATTCACCAGAACGGGATTGAGCCTAATCCCGCGAAGATCTCGGCAATCACCAGCTTACCTACACCAAAGTCTCAGAGTGCGTTGAAGACGTTTCGGGGACGGCTGTCGTACCTAAGGAAATTTTCTTACCAGCTATTGCAGAGCTGACCTTTTTCTTTGGCAATTTGCTCAAAAAGAACGCGGCGTACTTGTGGACAGAAGAGCATCAAGTTATTTTCGAGAAGTTGAAGAAATTATTAGCATCTCCGAGAGTTATGATGGCACCTCTGCGGGGATCGCCCCTCCTACTGTACCTAACTTCAACAAAAAAGATCTATTGGAGAATTGATGGCTCAGGAGTTTGATGGACAAGAAAGGCCAGTGTACTACATCTCGCATATAATCCATTCGGCGGAATCCAGGTACACAGACATTGAGAGTCACTGCCTCACTTTATTTTTCGCTATTGAAAAGTTAAAGCATTATTTCACTTCCCACAAAGTTTTCACCATAACAAAGAACGATCCTATACGTTATTTGTTGGGACATTCGCCTCCTCGCGGGAGACTTGAAAAATGGTACATAACGATTTCCTAGTATGACATAGTATGTGCGCCGCGGCCAAAAGACATCAAATCCCAAGCGCTGGCGGACTTGTTGGAACAGTTCCCGGACGAGAATTGTGAGCCGTTAATGGAGGAGGACCTTGAAGGGCCAGATATATACGCGATCAGCCATCTTTATTGGAAGCTGCACTTTGATGGATCATCAGCAAGGTCAGGGGGTGGAATTGGAGTGTGTTAATTAAGCCCGATAAGGAGGTCATTCAAACGTCGACCAAGCTAGACTTCTTGGTGACCAACAACGAGGCTGAATATGAAGCTCTGATCGCAGGATTACTCGCAACCAAAGCCTTGTAAGTTCAGAACCTCATTGTAATGGGAGATTCCAAACTAATAGTGAAGCAAGCTTCAGGAGAGTACGGGCTAAAAGAGATTAACCTGCTGATACATGTCGATAGTGCAGAAGTTGGTTCAGAAGTTTGATTCTATCAAGTATGAGCATACCCGTAGGTCTGATAATGGACATGCGAATGCAATGGCTACCTTGGGGTCGAAGATCAGCTCAGATAAGTGCCAAGAAAAAATCTCAATTGAGGTTAAGACAACGCCATCCCTCGTAAAATACTTGTACGAAGATGAGTATGTAGAAGAAGCGGAATGGAGAAAGCCGATCATGCGCGCAATGGTTGAAGGAACAAGCAGGGAAAGATGGGTTTCCACGAATGGGTTTTGCATACATGATAGCTTGTTGTACTACAAGAGGCCTGGAGGAATTCGGATGCGATGTGTTACGAAGGAAGAAGGTCGAGTAGTATTGGAGAAAATACATCAACATTCCTGTGGAGAAAATGAGATCTCCATTTACAGAAAGACAACTCGTTACATCTTGCAAGAGAACTCGCTCTGGCGGAAGGACACAATGGGAACTTACTTAGGTGTCTGAAATGTCAAGAAATTCAGGAGGTCATGGAAATGTCTCATCAAGTGGAAAACCAAGGGGGCGCGAATTTATGTAGGCAGATTTTAACTTTTGGTTATTTTTGGCAAACCATGGAAGCTGATTGCCGCGCAAAGGTCAGGAGATGCCAACAATGCCAGTTCCATGGCAACCTAGTTCACACTCCTGCAGTCGATTTGCACGCGTTAGGAACTCCATGTCCGTTTCACACTTGGTCCTTGGATTTCATTGTTACGATCCGACCTCCGTCGCATGGGAACCAGTTCATCCTTATGGGGACACATCAATTTACCAAATGGGTTGAGGCAGTCCCGCTCAAGACGGAAAATGCATTGGCTGTGGTCAAATTCATACAGGAGAATATTATTTATCGTTTTGGGATTCCTAAAAATATCTTGTCTGACAATGGAACTCACTTCGTTAATCGACAAGTAGCTGCAAAAATAATGGAGTATAACGTGAGGCAAGTGTGCTCGAAGCCTTACTACCCGAAAGGAAATGGGCAAGCGGAAGCCCCAGACAAGAAACTTCTCATAATCCTAAGTAAGATGTCCGCGGATGATCACAAGAAATGGGAAGATTTGCTGGTTACGGCGCTCTGGGCGTATCGCACATCATCAAGGACTCCTACAGGGACTTCTCCATTTTTGCTTTGTTATGGAGCTGAAGCAGTGGTCCCTGCTGAGGTCAAGATAACTTCCGCTTGACTGGCCTTCAGTGCCTTGTATGGGAACGAGCGTGATCATGATCTCATTTTGCTCGAAGAGAAGCGCGAACAGGCCAAGAGGACAAATACAAAGTACGAGGACAGAATCTCGAGGGCCTACAACAAAACTGTCCAGCACTGGGACTTCGCAGTGGGGGATTTGGTCATGCGAGTCTCTGACCACTGCATGCGTGAAGCAGCTCATCCCAAGATTTTTGCTAATTGGGAAGGACCTTTCGAAGTAAAGGAAGTCTTTGATAGCCACTATTGCAATATTCTACGTTGCCATGGGACTGCCACGACCCCCACCCCGATCAACATGTGATGGCTTAAGAAGTACTATCCATAGCCTTCTCTTTTGCTTTCCATCTGCACTGTACATTTTTTTATATCCTACCATATGAGGGTTCAATTAATTATAGTGACTCTACCATATGAGAGCTCTTTTATCAACTACTGGCTTCATTTTATTATTCGCATTGCTTGTTTTAAGACTGATAGTCAATAACATTGCAAAACCAAAGCATATTGACACGTATTCTTACGTTCGTACGCAAGTGTACGGTCCAGTAATAAAGTGTGAGTATTTTTAATACTCGGGTTGTCGAATCCCACGAGGACAAGCTCTTAACAAGCTTTAACTAACGAATTAATTGAGTTTACTAAGTAACCGGTAACAAGTGTTCAGAATTGTGAGGTTGCCACCCCCAAACAAGTGGTTGTACGTAAAGACTGAAATAGTAGAAAAGTGAATTAAGAAGAAGTCATAATCAATTGAGGGAAAAACTAGGCAATCTCGTAGATCACGTAGGGCTGTAAACGATTTCCGGATAATCTGAATAACACGTTAATTCGGTCTAACTAAGCCGGGTACTAGCACTGGCCATCTCCTATCGCTCTCAGGTCTTTTTACGTCACGGTACACCTAGGGCCCTTTCAGTCCACCTATGTCTACCGATCCGTTCTAGTAGGTTCTCTAATAATATATTAACGGGTCCTATCGGTCCACCGTTTCACAGAACAGCTGAGTAATCCTACTTATCCTACCCACAATGGCCAATCCTAACAATTTTCCTTTCGGTCTCAATTGCTGGGATTGATGTTCATATCATCTAGCTAGATAAATCCACTTTCGTGCACTCATTTTGGGGGGTATTTTTGGTTCTCTTCGTGATTTGGATGCGTTTTGAGTTTTAAGTGTGTGGGTGTTCTTGAGGGTTTGAGAACAAGAAGATGAAGAAGGGGGCTTTTGATCCGAGATGGGGTGGGGAGGATCAAAAATTCGGGTTTTAGCTCATAAATACCCCCCCAAATGTCAAAAATAACCCCATTTAATAAGCAGACCCGCCCATCTCGGCCTCCATTTTGGCCCGAAATAGAGGCATTTCGGCCTCCATTTTGGCCCGAAATGGCTGGTGATTTTTGAAGAAGGAAGCATGTTTCTATTTGGCCCGAAATAGGGGCATTTCGGCCTCCGTTTCGGTCCGAAATGGGAGCCGAAATCCTTGGAATTCGCCATTTTGTTTTTGCTCTAACTTATTCATCCGACATCCGTTTTGCGCGGTTCTGGCACTGATGGACTCCATATTCAATGAGGAATTTTCCGTCTCTCCTCAAATCCACTCTCATGAGCATGAATCTTGCTCCTTACTTTCTTGAACCGCAATCTCTACTCCGGATTCCGATGCGTGCAACCCTGGTATAACAACTTTCCACAACGATCCTCACGAATAATAAGCTACTCCTCAACCTCGAGTAGCTTCTTTTACATGTAAAAACTCTTCCGATTGGCTAGTTGTTCCTCATTTTGCGTGCAAAATCATGCGCACGCATCAAGAAGGGGAATCCGTAGGGTTCTTCAGTACCTGTGTCCTGCAAACTCATAGGAAATATTAAAACAACTCTCTCTCACCCCTAACAATCAAATATGGAGAACCAAATACAAAATTAAAATAACAAATATCCTACTCTACATTGGGTTGCCTCCCAAGCAGCGCTTGTAATTTAAGTTCGACGGCCCGACCCAGTTACCTCTTCTACCTAGAAAGGTGGCTGCTTGGCAGGACGTGCCAAATCCTCTTCTGGTCTCTGCAGGATCTTCCAAACATCCTTGTGCTTCACTTTAGGATCAGGTGGATCCTCATTTGTTACATCTGAATGTTGGTGCACTACATGCACGGCATGTTGAACTGCTGACTGCCCCTGAGAATGTTGGAGAGTAGGATTGATAATCCTGAAGGTCTCGCGCGCATCATTGATCTTCATGATCAACTCCCCATTCTCAACATCCATCAATGTCCGACCGGTAGTCAAGAAGGGCCTACCCAGATTGATTGGAACGTCTACTTGCGGCATCTCAAGAACCACAAAATCAGCTGGGATGATGAGACTCCCAACCTTCACCAAGACATCTTCAACCACCCCATAGGCTTTCTTCAATGTCTTATCTGCAAATTGCAGATTGATCCACGTGGATCGCGCCCCCACACCTAACTTCTGAAATACCGAGAGTGGCATCAAATTGACACTAGCCCCCAAGTCACACAGGGCCTGTCCAGTGTAGGCTCCAGCTAGAGTAGCTTCAATTATGAAGCTTCCTGGTTCCTTCAGTTTATGAGGTAACCCATGCAAGGCACATGTTCCGACTTGCTCAGTTAAGTCCACAGTCTGAAATTCATCAACAACTCTCTTCCCCAACACTGCATCTTTCATTAATTTAGCATACTTAGGCATCATATTGACTGCCTCAATCAGTGGTATGTTAATGTGTAACTTGGAGAAGATAGATACGAATAGCCTATAATCCTCAGATTCGTCTTTCTTCTTCCTTCTATGCAATCGGAAAGGGATATCCTTGGAGGAGTTACCTCATTGGTCACCTCCTCAGCTAGCAGAGTCATGCCCTTTGATTAGGGGACCATGAAAGGAGTCTTCTCAGAATCGAAGACTTCACGCTCCTTTGCCTTTGACACTTCTGCTCTGGCATGGCTCTGGTATGGAGGGTAAGTTAGTGCAATCCCGCTTCGAGTAGTTATGGCTTGAGCCTGTTCCTGAGATGTATCAATACTGAGTTCCAGTGCTTTTTGGTCGAGTTGTTTCTTCAAAGACACAATTTCAGCTTTAGCCACCTGGAGTGAAGCTGCAACAGTAGTGAACGGAGTTGTCATGGTAATCATGGGCTGACCCATCATCTTTTTTATTTCTGCTAGCTCTGAAGCTGCATGTTGTTGTTGATACAAATCTGAAACATCTGCTTCAAGTTTTACCTCCATCGCATTCACCTGAACCGTTTTGTATCCCACTGAGCTATTCTTCACTAGAACTTGCTGCTAGTAAGAATAACCCATGCTCTCCTCTTTCTTAACCACACACCTGACCAGCTTATATGCGCCCTCCAAATCACATTTGAACAAGAAATTACCCCCATCTTCAATATCGAGCTTGTCTTTATCAGACTTGTCAAGTGCATCATAGAATACCTGGATGATGTGGCCTTTGTCAATTAAATGGTTGGGGCATTTACGCAACAAGAGGTTGAGGTGCTCCCATACTTGGACCAATGATTCACTCTGCCTTTGTCTGAAACTCCAAATCTTGTTCTGCAATTGAATCATCCGGGAGAATGGAAAAAGTTTGACCATGAACTGTGAGACAAACTCTTCCCAAGTTTTGATGGAGTTGGATGGAAAAGAGTCCAACCAATCCTTAGCAGCTACCGTGAGGCAAAAAAGGGAATATAATTAGTTTAAGTGCTTCAGTAGTGACCCCCTTGGGGTGGGCATAATTACAGTAATACTCAAATCTCCCAATAAATTCATGAGGTTGTTCATCCTCTATGCCCAAAAATGGGAATTGTAACTTCAAAAATTGAATTTCTTTTAACTTTATGCAAAAATTCTCTCCCTGAATTGGTGGCACCACAATTGCTGGTTCAGTTCCTTTCAGGTTCACCTCAAATCCCTTGATTATTGTCTTTCTAGATATGTTATAAGGCATTGAGGATGTTTCTACCCGCACATGCTAATCAATCTTAGCTAACAAAGCTTCAAGCTGTTCCCGGGTAGTGCTACTCGGCTCTTGTCCCTCTGCCATCGATTCCTGAGAAAACAGAAATATCAAAACCCGTGAGGCAAAAAAGAGCAAACAAAACAAAACAAAAAAGTAAACTAAACTAATTGCTAACTAAAACTTGCTAACTAAAACTTGATAACAAGTGCACGGTCGAGTAATAAAGTGTGAGTATTTTTAATACTCGGGTTGTTGAATCCCACGAGGACAAGCTCGTAACAAGCTTTAACTAACGAATTAATTGAGTTTACTAAGTAACCGGTAAAAAATGTTGAGAATCGTGAGGTTGCCACCCCCAAACAAGTGGCTGTACGTAAAGACTGAAATAGTAGAAAAGCGAATTAAGAAGAAGTCTTAATCAATTGATGGAAAAACTAGGCAATCTCATAGATCACCTAGGGTTGTAAACGATTTCTAGATAATTTGAATAACACGTTAATTCGGTCTAACTAAGTGGGGTACTAGCACTGATAATCTCCTATCGGTCTCACGTCTTTTTACGTCACGGTACACCTCGTGCCCTTTCATACCACCTATGTCTACCGGTCCGTTCTAGCAGGTTCTCTACTAATATACTAACGGGTCCTATCGGTCCACCGCTTCACAGAACAGCTAAGTAATCATACTGATCCTACCCACAATGGCCAATCCTAATGATTGTCGTTTCTGTCTCAATGGTTGGGATTGATGTTCATATCATCTAGCTAGATTAAGCCACTTTCGTGCACTCACTAACTACATAGTACATGGACATTTAGTTTAGAACGCATTAACGATTAAGCATGAATCATCTAATGAACAAAATCCTAGCTCATGATTAATAGGTCATCTTCTACTCGTGTCAATATATTAGGATAACTAATTGAATCAAGAAACTACAACTTATTCAATAGAAGAAATCATCAAAGCATGAAATTAGATTCAATCCGGAAAATATTCGCTTACATGAACCCTAGGATCTCATATGAGATGCCTAGCTATGGAAGTTTAGCTACTCATCGTAAGATAAACAATAGCAAAGAGTTTCTCCATGAATTTGAGTAAGAAAAGTGAAGAAGGAATCAAACTAGGTTCTCCAATGGTGAAGTCTTCGTCTCCTCCTTCGTCCGTGCCTCTCTTGAGCGTGAATGAATCAGGAAATCGTCCCCTAGGTCGTTCTTTAGTCAATCCCTGTCATAAGTCTTCAAAAATTGTGTTTTTTCCCCAAAAATCGGACTTTGGTGTCATGCATTTCGGCTAGCATTTCAGCCCGAAATACTTACCGAAATGCTGCTTCTGATTTTGATCTCTGACTTCTCCAGGCCATATCTTCTTAGTCCGATCTCCGATTAAGCTCCGTGACCTATCGTTCGAAAGATCTTTGAGTCTACTTTCATTTAGCATTGGTATCACTCCAAAATTAATTGCATAACTCCATCTATGATCAAATTACTGCAGACTGGTCATCCAAGCTCCTCCAACTTTGCTTCTCTTCATTCCACTTGTGCTTCCATTGTTTCCGAAATTCGTTCCATGCCTCCAATCAACCGATTAGCATCCGTTCCTGCCAAGACAACATGAACACACATATTAAGTGATCATATTTGACAAATAAAATTTTAATATGTATAGAAACGCCCGGACTAACAATGAAGCACATATGAAGCATCAAGTGCTAAAACGCAACATATTCTCAACAATTAAGCTCAAATCTCTCATGATAATATGGAAAATAACAATAATATATAGCTCCTAAAAGGTTCTATCACCTATCTGTTTAGATAGCAGCCATAAGCGAATCTAAGCCTATCTGATAAGATAGCAGGAAAACTAAAGCCTATCTGTTAAGATTGCAGCAAAACCAAAGCCTATTTGTTTAGATAGCAGCAATACGCGAACCTAAGCCTATCTGATAAAATAGCAGCAAAACTAAAGCCTATCTGTTAAGATAGCAGCAAAACTGAAGCCTATTTGTTTAAATAGCATCCATACGCGAACCTAAGCCTATCTGATAAGATAGCAACAAAAATAAAGCCTACATGTTTACATAGCAGCCATATGCAAACGAAAGCCTATCTGTCTAGATAGCAACAAAAATTAAAGTCTATCATATATGATAGAAATGCAGGCTGGTTATCATGCCAGTTACGCGCGATGCTTCGAGGCATGAGTTTGTCAACGCAGTAAAATAGAACTCAATGTTCGCGACACAAAAGCAAAAGGCATTTTTATATAAGCAAAACTTAGAAAATAGAATCACTACATCAAAAGTGTTCTCAAGAACACCCAAAACTTCTACATTGAACTTGTAAACCATGGAAAAAAAACTACGACTGACTCGTCGACGCCCTCGAGCAGGACAGAGCCTTTTTTGATACCTCTGGCATGGTGAGATGCCAAACGAACTTAAAGCAATGGAGGCTGCTGATGTGAAGACAAATGGGAGAACATCTCATGGGGCAGGAAGCTGTGCAAAAGGGAGTCACATCCCAGTCACCACTCTCTGGTTCAGGCACTAGTTGCAAGGCGTCTTCCACTGGAGATCCTTCGAGTATAGTTCCCCTGGCGGTGGATAGGGAAAAGTCATATCCACTCAGATAGGAGGATTTACACCACAGTTCTTTGGGAAGCTCAGGCAAATCAACTGCTTCCTTCGTGGATTTGTGGGGAGCCATTTCTGTAGCACAATGGCCACATACACAAAGAATAACACAGAGAGTAGCACAAGCTTAGAAGGAGTTCTGTGGTTGTTTAAGACTGGTTTTGGATTCACAAAGAAGAGGGAGAAATCTACTAACCTTGTCGATTCGTGCTGCTGCTGGGAGATTAGCCATAGATGGTGAAAATGGAAAATACCAGTTGCAGAAAGGGGTTTTATATAGGACCTAAGAGGGTGACCCTCCAATTCTTGGTTGAGTCAGTAATGTCTCGAAAACAGGCGAGAATCAATGACCTGAGGGATTTGCCTCGAGAATTTGCAAAGATATGCAGACAACGCTTTGTTTACTGTGTAACAGACATCCCCTATTAAAAACTATGACGTTATAGAATCCCTAGGCAATGATGATGGCTTATGGGGAATAGGGTTTTTCAGGCATTAAATTACTCAAAATTCAAATAACCCGTGCGAAGATACTCATGACTAATTTTGCAATCCCTACAGTAAGTGCATGCGCGATTCTGCGCGACTATAGTAACAGTACGCGAGTGTAAGCCTATCAGTTTAGATATTGGCAAAAACTAAGCCTATCTATTTAATAACAATATGCGAGTGTAAGCCGATCTGTCCAGATAGCAGCAGTACACAATTTTAAGTCTATCTGTCTAGATAGCAGTTTTCTAATCAAGCGCATTTCTGTATAATGGCGAAACCTAAGCAGCTTTCTTACTCTAATAGAGTGGACGTGCAAAGCTTTACGCTTATCTGTTAAGATAAAGCCCCTTCACAGCCGACCTTGCTTTTGCAAGATCGCAGCAACACGTGAGGCGAAGGTATGCCTAAATGGGTATAAATCTAAGACTAGTTGATTAAAATAGCATCAAGATGCGAGTAAAGCAATAATCAAAAGCACGTGTTAGTCAGAAGCAGCAAAACAATGCTTAATATACGCAAGGCAGAAGCAAGGGAAAAAGCTCGCGGCCGTGATTAAGACGGTGCAAAGTTTACATCAAAAGAGAGTTTAAAAGAGATGTGTACTATTGCAATACGAGACTACTAATTTTCAAGAAGATCTTTGAGAAGCGAGTCTTCAGCTGACAGTTTGATGGAATTGGCAGCTAGTCGATCTAAGCGCTCTTTGTTGCTCTTGTGCTGCTTGGCAGCTTCCATGAACTCCTTAATGGCCTTGTTGAGTAATTCCATCCGTGCCTTTAGAGCAGCATTCTCTAGATTGTAGTTGGCATAACCAAACTTTAGTTTCATGGAGTTGTTGACCTTAACTAATCTCTGTGTGAGAAAGTAAAGGTTCAACTTTCCCCCCGAGACTTGTTGAACGCAATAAGCTCTAGTCAGCAGGAATTGGGCGTTGGCAATAGAGGTAATGATCGCGGGAGTCATTTTGATTATGCTTTCCAATAGGCTTGTCATCTCCACGAGAAGATCTTCCCTGTCCTTAGGTGCTTGCTCCAAGACCCCTGAGAACGTGGTCGGATATGAAATGCGAACTTTCATGAGCCAATCCAAGCAAGTTTGACTTATACCTATATTTTTCATAGCGGGAATTGGTTATTCAATTATGAAGAATAGAGTATGCGCGTGGCAAAAATACATGTTTAAATATAATCTCAGCAGTTCTCAACGATCTGCCGAAGTGAAGGAATTAAAGCCACTGCTTGACCACCAGAGGTCGCTACTTCAGCCAGCTTTTGATCATCAAGAGCTTCGCGCGCGAAATACTCATCGAGGATCACATTGTTCTTTGAGTCGATACTGTCTCAATAGTTTGTGTGGCCCAGATCGTCCAAGGATTTTGAACAAAGAGTGTGTCTAGGTCAAAGCTAGGTGAAACACCCCCAAGGTGAGGTTCCCCCGCAGCCATGCCAGGAAGTGACAAGTTTTCACTAAGTCCTTATGAAGACGCATCACTTCTTGAGGCATTTGGAGTCGGCACAAGTGAAGCGTTCCTTGCTGACACCTCAGTCGCGGCTATAGGAGTACTGGTCTTCGAGGTTGCATCTCGATGGGGATCGGTCATAACTACATCCTTGGTCCTTTCTCCTCCTGCTTCGTTTACACTTGGTACAGACTCTGGCGCTTCTGGCACACTTTCATGTGCGACGTGAGGTTGCGTTCCGGGAGTCGCAGCAATGTTAGCATTAACAGTGGGAGATTGAGTCCCTCATGTCCTAATCAAGTGCAAGACCACCCATATTAGACTCGGGTTCACCCTCTTCTTCGTTAGGTTACATGTGAAAGGGGAGTAAGCAGGTAGAAATGCAATACAGATATTCTAGAAGGGGGGTTGAATAGAGTGTGCCAACTTTTTGTAAAACTTGCAAAGATTAGAATTTCTGTGACGAGTAATGAAGTTCAAGGCCTTGAAAACAGTTTCAAACCTTAGAAGTGAAATACAGTTTAAGTCAAAATCAGACAAGTCTTTTTCAAGGCCTTGAAAAGAGTTTCAAACCCTTGAAAACAAACTAGTATGAATGTTATGTAAAACAGAGTATGAGAATGAAATGAACAATGCAAGTGACACAACATTTATTGAGTTCAGTCCACTTGGACCTACGTCTCTACCTCTGGGACCTTCTCCCTGCAGGATTTTCATCAAAAATTCTTATTAATCAAAAGCTAAGCCCTAGATCTCAAGCACAGAGATATGCATTACTCTGTTAGAGCTTGTGGTTCTCACTAACCTATCTAGTACCTGCTCTAGCTAACTGATTAACTAAGAATTCTCTATTGTTCACTTTGATCAATCCTTGAAAATGAGAGCTAGAAGTACTACAAGAATGATATACAAATTAAGTTTAGAGCAGAAGAACACTGGAAGTGGAACTGCAGTGAAAAATGCACAGATGTTCTGTGAGTTGGGTTGTGAGAATGATTAGGTTCTTTGATGCTTGTCAATCCTGAAATGTGTCTCTCTTTTTTCCCATTGATTGTTGTATCCAATGCTTCAAATTGAGCTCCATTTATACTGCTCAAAATATCAGCAAATCTTCCTGATTTTCAGCAACAAACTTCCTGTTTATTAGGCAACAATCTTTGACTTCTCCAACAGTCTTCCCAACTGATAGTTGATCAGAATCTTCAAAGATAATAAGCTGGTCTTGTCTTTAAATGTATTTAGAAGCTGTCATGAGTGTCTGATTGATCACAGAATAACATTCTCTCAATATTTCCTTTCCTGCAAAATTGAGAAATAATAGAAAAATGAAAATCCGTAAAAATTATTTTTTTAGAATAAGGGAAATTGATGAAGCTAGAAACCGAAGATAGTTCACAAAAGAGTCTCTGAGAATATAAGAGACTTAGTAGGCAGGTTGGGAAACCAATCCTGCAAAATAGGAAATGAATTTTCCCTTCAAAACTAAGTCAAACAGGTTAATTAGATGAAGTATAAGTGAATCAAAAGCTCTTGTATATCATCATCAATTGATAAAAGATCAAACATAGGGACGAGAGAGTTAGAATAAGATCAGAAAGGCTTCTCCCCCTCAAATATGCATGCAGGTCAGACAGTTTCAAGGTTTTGAAAGTTGTTTCAAGGCCTTGAAATAGCCCTTCCATTTCAAGCCTGTGAAACTTCTGATTCAAGGCTTTGAAAACTGTTTCAAGGCCTTGAAATAATTTTGTATTTCAAGCCTGTGAAACACATAATAACTTACCTTCCTTACCTGACACTCCCCCTAAACCAATGCATATTTAATTAGCATGCCCAATTCCAGTCTTAGAGCTAAAAATCTTTCATCTGACCATGGTTTAGTGAATATAGCTGCAATTTGCATGTTAGTAGAACCAAATTCAAGAACAATATAACCTTTCTCATCATGATCTCTGTTGAAATGGTGTCTGACATCAATATGCTTGGTTCTTGAATGCTGAACTGGATTCTTTATTATTGATATTGCGCAAGTCATATCACATTTGATAGGTGTACTTCTAAAATCAATTCCAAGATCTCTCAAATGTTGAGCAATCCATAATACTTGTGAGCTACAGGCTCCAGCAGCTATGTATTCAGCTTCAGCTGTTTATAAAGAAACTGAGTTCTGTTTCTTGGAGTGCCAACTGATCAAGGAGAATCCTTTGAATTGACAAGTTCCTGAAGTGCTTTTCCTATCAACTTTGTAACCTTCAAAGTCAGCATCTCTGTACTCTTTCACATTGACACTCTTACCAGATTCATCCTTATCTAAGGACAGTGTAGAACTCATAGGGGTCTTGATTTCTTTGGATTGTGACATACTGTACTTGTTCAATAAATCCCTAGTGTACTTGCTCTGATGTTGAAAGATGACCTTCTTCATCTGATGTATTTAAAGTCCAAGGAAGAAGTTCAACTCTCTCGTCATGCTCATTTCAAATTCCTAGATCATTAGTAGCTCAAAATAAAATATCATCAACATAAATCTGAACCACAAGTAAATCTTTCTCATGAGTTTTTATGAAAATGGTCTTGTCTACTAATCCTCTTTTGAAATCATTTTCAAGTAAGAACTTTGACAATCTTTCATACCAAGCTCTTGGAGCTTGTTTCACACCATAAAGAGCGTTGTCAAGTTTGTAAACATGATATGGAAACTTGTCATTTTCAAAACCAGGAGGTTGTGCAACATAAACTTCCTCTTGCAAGTATCCATTCAAAAATGCACATTTCACATCCATCTCAAACAGTTTCATGTTCTTGTAATATGCAAAGGCAAGTACAATTCTAATAGCTTCTAATCTGGAAACAGGAGCAAAAGTTTCATCATAATAAATACCTTCTTCTTGGTTGTATCCTTTAGCAACTAACCTTGCTTTGTTTCTGATCACTTTGCCATTTTCATCCAATTTGTTTCTGAACACCCATCTAGTACCAATGACAGACTGGTTTGTTGGTGGGGGATCTAGGTTCCACACCTTATTTCTTTCAAACTCATTGAGTTCACTTTGCATAGCTATAATCCAGTCTGCTTCTTGTAATGCTTCCTTCACAGTCTTAGGTTCTACAAGATAAATAAAAGCATTAAAAGCACAAATATTCTTCAACTGTGATCTTGTTTGTGTACCAGTGGTTGGATCAGAGATGATGTTGTCAACTGGATGAGATTGCAGGTATTTGAATCTCTTTCTTGGAGACCAGGTTTCAGGCTCTCCATATTGCTTCTCTGGTCTTGAAATAGTAGCCTGATCATTTATGTCTTTATTATCATCCTTATCAATGCTTTGATCTCTATTTTCAAGACTTTGACACCTATTTTCAAGGTATTGAAAATGGCTTGTGTTTCCTTCTGAACCTTTCTTGAAGCTAAGAGAGTTTTCAACTTCCTCTTTTGATTCATGCTTGTTCAGATTCAAGTCTGCAAAACTTCCACTCAAAGAATCATCGTAACTTTCATCAAAAAATAACATGTATACTTTTTTCGACCATCTTGGTTCTTTTATTATAAACTCTATAATCTTTGCTAGTCAGAGAGTAACCAAGAAAGATACATTCAACACTTCTTGCATCAAACTTACCAAAGTTGTCCATTCCATTGTTGTGGATAAAACATGTCTATCCAAAGGGCTTGAAATATGAAATCTTTGGCATTCTCCCTTTGAATAATTCATAGGGGGTCTTCTTCAGGATAGATCTGATCAAGCACCTGTTCAAAATATATATATTTTGCTGTATTCACAGCTTCTGCCCAATAGTGTTTTGGCAGCTTGCTTTCTAAAAGCATTGTTCTTGACATATCTTCAAGAGTCATGTTCTTTCTTTCAACAACTCCATTTTGTTGAGGATTTCTAGGAGCAGAGAAATTGTAAGAGATACCATGCTTATCACAGAACAAATCAAATTCTAATTGATCAAACTCTCTACCATGATCACTTCTGATTGAAGCAATAGGTAGGTTTTTCAAGGTTTGAAGTTCTCTGAAAAGCTTTGAAAATTCATAGAGGGCTTCAGATTTTTCTTTAAGAAACATAACCCAAGTAAATCTAGAATAGTCATCTACAATAACTAGCATATACTCCTTACCTTTTGGAGTTGGAGTCCTCATAGGACCACAGAGATCCAAGTAAGTAATTAAATAGGTCTAGTAGTACTTACAAACTTCTTTGTCTTGAATGAGCTTCTGGTCTGCTTACCCAGAGCACAGGCTTTGCATATTTCATCATCTTTGAACTTAATGGATGGTAATCCTCTTACTAGATCTTTGGAGATCAATTGTTCAAGGTATGCAAGCTAATGTGACCAATTTTTCTGTGCCAAAGCTTTGAATCCTCTTTCAAGGCCTTAAGGCACTTCAAGCTTTCACCTGCAACTTTGTTAGTCTAAAAAGTATAAACATTGTTTGATCTAGAGGCTGTGAGAATGCAATTGCCTGATTTCTCATTCTGCACCACACGCTTCTCTTTATCAAAGATAACTTTATTACCATTATCACAAAGCTGAGATACACTAAGCAGGTTAAATTTCAAGCCATCAACTAGATATACATCATAAATTGAATTTTCAGAATATGTACCAACTTTACCAATATCAAAAGCGAAGCCCTAGATCTCAAGCACAGAGATATGCCTTACTCTGTTAGATCTTGTGGTTATCACTAACCTATCTAAAACCTGCTCTAGCTAACTGATTAACTAATAATTATCTATTGTTCACTTTGATCAATCCTTGAAAATGAGAGATAGAAGTAATACAATAATGATATACAAATTAAGTTCAGAACAGAAGAACACTGGAAGTGGAACTGTATTGAAAATGCAGTGATCTTCTGTGAGTTGGATTGTGAGAATGATGTGCTTCTTTGATGCTTGTCAATGCTGAAATGTGTCTCTCTATTTTCCCATTGAGCGTTTTATGAAATGCTTGAAATTTGAACTCCATTTATACTTCTCAAAAGATCAGCAAATCTTCCTGATTTTCAGCAACGAACTTGCTGTTTATTAGGCAACAATCTTTGACTTCTCCAACAGTCTTCCCAACGGATAGTTGATCTAAATCTTCAAAGATAATAAGTTGATATTTTCTTTATATGTATTGAGAAGCTGTTATGAGTGTCTGATTGATCACAGAATCACATTTTCTCAATATTTCCTTTCTTGCAAAACGCGTTTTAGGAAGCCGATCCTGCAAAATATAAAATGAATTTTCCCTCCAAAACTAAGTCAAACAGGTTAATTAGATGAATTATAAGTGAATCAAAAGCTTTTTTATTTCATCATCAATTGATAACAGATCAAATATAGGGATGAGAGAGTTAGAATAAGATCAGAAAGGCTTAGAAAAACTCCCCCTCAAATATGCATACATGTCATACAATTTCAAGGCTTTGAATGTTGTTTCAAGGCCTTGAAATAGATCTGCTATTTCAAGCCTGTGAAACATAAGATTCAAGGCTTTGAAAACTATTTCAAGGCCTTGAAAAACCTTTGTTTTTCAAGCCTGTGAAACCTGTGAACTTACAAAATATTTTGAGTTGGAGCTCTTGAAGTTCCCACCTCGTCAGCAACCTCAACTCGCTCAACCATTTCAAGAGGGGTTTCAGTTGGCAAAGTAGTTACAGGAGAAACACTTGAGGGAGCTTCAGATGTTAAAGGTGCATTTTGCTCAGAAGCATCAACTCTTGGGAAGGTTTCCTCCACTCTTTCTTTAGCGCTTCGCTCGGAAGTTGGAGGTGCGTTTTGCTTAGAAACATCAACTCTGAGGAGGGTCTCCTCCTCCCTCTCTTCAGCACTTTGTTCTCGCTCTTATTGAAGTGCTTCCTCCTCTTTCTCTTGCTCAATGATGAGATTGAGGCTCTCGCTCTCAGGATCAACCACTTCCATGCCAGGTCCTTGCGGAGCAACTGCAGGCTCTTCAGTGCTAGGCTCTTGAGGTGCGACCTCAGCCCTTCCCAAAGCCATTTCTTCTGGACTATCCTAGTTAGCCTCAAAGACGGATTGGGGAACAACGACGGCACTATGCAGCTTGGTGGGGCTCTCTCACCAATGGTTATGCGTCTGTTTCAAAGGAAAGTTTCACAATTAAACCTAGATGAAAATCAATCATGAAAGCTGAGAGGGCTGTGATGACAAGACCCACTCTTTCCGCTCTCATATGGGATATCTGCGCGAAGGTTAGCGTCAATTCCTTTGGATTTTGCATGACCTGATGAAGTGCAGAATGAATCACTACTATGGCGCGAGGGAAATATGAAGCACGATGATGCTAAGGAGGTGGATTTACCTAGGATTCCCCACACTGATCCCTTAACCATCTGCGAATATCATATCTAGATATCCCATGATATAATGCGTGCAAGACAAGTTCGTGGTGCGATAAAGCAAATTTAAAGATCGTACCTTCTTCATCCTCATCTCCAGTAAGGTCTTGGAAGGCCATTTGCGCTTGTCGCATTTAGGTAGTAGTCGAACGCGTTTTCTGCACTTGGCTTTTAGCCGGGCGTGAGGAAGGTGTTGGAATAGATGCCCTAGAGGCAATCTAGTTTAGTATGAATTTGTATATGGCTAGAAATTCATTTATTATTTATTGGATATTTAATATAATGAAGTCCTTAGATTTACAATTGTGTTGTTTATCTTAAATATCCCTAGTCAAGTATAATGATTAATGGGACAATCATCTATAGACTAGTATGGGGTTGGATTGATATGGAGATATCACGATCCTACACATAGGTGTGCATTACGGAATGTTGCACTGGATTGACCCATCTCCGAGAAGGCTACATACATGTTATGTTGAGTCACAAGTGCTTCTCGCGGTGCAATGGTATTGTCATCCTTAGACTTGAAGTCACTAGATATTCTAGTTGTGGATCATTGTGATCTTGGTAGCGTTAAACGCTACACCGTGACTGGGTAGTTATAAAGGCGTGTACTGGATACAATGAGAAGCAAGCTTAGAGATCGTAGTGGACGTAGAGAGGATTTGCCCCTCCCACATAACGGGAGCAAATATCCTAGGCCACTCGAGGGATAGTGCTTATAGAATGTCTGGCCAGACTCAAATAAATCAATATAGGATATTGATGTTATTTGCACGAATAAGGCTATTCCCATAGATCGAGAAACTATGGATTGGATATACGAGTGTGACTTGTATGTCTCGTGTCCAATCCGGATATGGAGGCAAAGGGATGAGACAATTACTTGTACAAAGGTTGTCAAGATGACTATTCTATTAGTTGGCTAGAATGGATGTTTTGCTAGAAACCGCTCCATATTAGCAAATAGTTGCTACCAACTAGATAGAACCTATGGGGTCACACGCTATATAGAGTTGAACTAGATTTGGGTATTAATTAATTGGATTAATTAATTAAAAGGATCACTTTGCAAAACCTTGCAAACTTAGTAGGGACTAATTTGCAAGGAAGGGACTAAATTGAATTCTAGTTGGACTAGAATAAGTCCTTTAGGTAGTTAACAAGGAGTTGTTGGACTATATAAAGGACCCTCCTTCCTTCCTTCCTCATAACTTATGCTCATTTGTGAACATAACAAGAGTGGGAGAGAACAAAAGGAGAGAGAGCAAGCAACAAGGAGGCCGACCCGACCCCCTTGCCGCCGCCCTCACCCCGTCGGCCAAAAAGAGGGCCGAAGCCCCTCTTTTGTCTCGTTTTGCGTGATTCCTTCATCCTCTTCCTAATCCGGGCTAGCACCAAGGAGTTTGGGAGATCTAGGATCAACTCTAGGCGTGGATCAACTATAGAGAACGTGACATTATTCGCGTTTGAAGTCATCAAGGAGAACCCAAAGGTGTGTTTATGATTTCTTACCTTTACTATCGTTATGCATCTAGACTTGTGATCCTTGGAGGGTTTTGCATGGTGATTTGTTTGATTATGCTTCCGTTGCGCGATCCATGAATCAAAACCCTACAGTGGTATCAGAGCCACAGGTCATAGAGCATAAACGTAGTTTATGTGTTACATTCTTGTTGTTTTACACCTTAATTTGATTGTTTATCGCGTAAAACAAGACAAATCAAGCATGGGATGCAATTTGTCAATAATTACTCATAACAAGATCCAATTTTTGCATTGGATGCATGAATTGGTGAGTTTGAGAAATTTTAGGATCTTAGATCTAGGGTTTGGGCATCCTTGGGGAAGAAGGAGTTCTCCCAAAACAAGGAAACAACCAAACTTGGGCTCCAAGCAAGGGAGTTGTTTTGGAAACAACCCCCAAGAGGAGGTTCGGCCCCCCTAGGGACCGCCCCCTTGCTTGCCGCCCAAGCTTGGCCGCCCTAAGGGGCCGGGCGGCCCTAACCCGCGGGCCTAGCTTGCGGGTTTTGGGCCGGGCCGGCCCTAGGGCCTTGTGGTTCACTTTAATGGGCCCGGGCAATTGGATTGTTGGGCCCATGGACCGTTTTAACCCTAGAAATCCTAAAATCATTTAAAATTGACCAAGCGCGTTAAAATTGGATTTTAACTGTTTATGTGCAAATCGCATGGTGATTGGATATGGCCTTAGGATGTGGTTTGATGTGGATGTTTAATTTTGTGGTTTGGTTTTACGGCCTGCGAGCTGATCAATTAATTGTAATAATTAATTAGGGTTTTATGGCCTGCGTGCCATTTTTTCCTCAACTTGTGAGATTTATTTTATTTAGTATAGATATTAGTTAGCACTAGATAAAGTAGATTGTTAGCCAAGATTGGAGAAAAAAGAAGCCCAAAGCCAAAGAAGTCACAAAAGATGGAGCATGGAGCATGGAGCAATCCACAAGACTATGAAGGATGGACCAAAAGATCAAGACGCATGGAGATGTGTTTGCTTAGGGTTCATAGATAATTCCATTGGCTTGGAATTATCTTAGTCTAGAAAAGGCCATATCCACATCACGTTTAATTTCTGTTATGTGGTTGTTTATTTATTGTCTTATTATTTGTGCGGTTGGTGTATGGATGATGCATGCAATTAGGATAATAAGATAATTAGACAACCCGGATCTATTATTTGGAGTTGTGCCGAAACTCAAATAGATAGATTAGTTGATACTGATCAACAAAACAATTAAAAATTGAATTTAAAATCCCTCAAATTTTAAATATTGTGTTCTTGCCTTCTCGTTATTTAAACACTCATTATCATCATTATTTATCAAGTTCGTGCGTGCCAAAGCATGGCGACTTGGTTCATAATGATGGAATGCGATGGCACGTAACAATGTGCAATTGTTTAGATAAGAGGTTGAACACAACTAGGCTATTAATTTGATTAAGAAACCTAGAGGCAATCAATTGGGATTATCCATATGGATGGATAAATAAGGAGTTATTTGCCCGATTGAACCAAGAGTTGCATATGGAATGCAATTGGAATTGTTCCTACCTAAAGTAGTCAAATTATGGGTGACTTGCCAAAGCAAGCTCATAAGGAGATGAAAGATGGATCTTGGCCCACTAGAAAATATAAGGATATTTTCCGCATTAATATCTTGAGGGTTATTAATCCGTAGAAAAATAGTGGGAGCTATATTTAATAAACTAGCCATTATTAAATATAGTCAAAAATTCACAAATACTAAAACTTGCGTATTTTCCTTTTTGTAGAATTCCAAATGGCAAACAACTCATCGAGTTCACAACATTCCGTACGATCTGTCCTTGAGAAGGACAAGCTCTCTGGAACCAACTTTCTTGATTGGTACAGAAACTTGAGAATTGTTCTCAAGCAAGAGAAGAAACTGTACGCAATAGAGGAGCATGTTCCAGAAGGTCCAGAGAACCAGACAACTTCTGCCTTAAAGGCGTATCAAAAGCGTGTTGATGACGCTAATGATACGGCCTGCTTTATGCTTTGCACCATGACTTCTGAGCTTCAGAAGCAACACGAAAACATGAATGCTGTCGATATGATCGAACATCTAAAGCAGCTCTTCCAAGAGCAGGCGAGGGTAGAGAGGTATGAGGTCTCAAAGGCACTGTTCAAATGTCATCTGGCAGAAGGGAACCCGGTGGGACCCCATGTACTCCGAATGATCGGGTACTTGGAGAATCTCGCCCGGCTTGGGTTCCCGGTCGGCCAAGAGTTGGCAACCGATCTCGTGTTGCAATCGTTGCCCGAGAGTTATGGACAGTTCATTATGAACTATAACATGAACGAGATCGTTAAACCACTGCCAGATTTGCTCAACATGTTGAGGACGGCGGAACAGAGCATCAACAAGGGTAAGGGCAAGGCCATTATGATGGTGCAGAAAGGAAAGGGCAAAAGGTTTGCCTCTTCCTCCAAGGGCAAAGGCAAGTCAGTTGCCAAGTCCAAGGAACAAGCCCTTAAGCCTGTTGGTGGCATTGCCAAGGTCGTGACTAAGGGTGAATGTCACTACTGTAGTCAGCCTGGACACTGGAGGAGGAACTGCCCAAAATATCTGGAGGACAAGAGGCTTGGAATAGTGATTCCACCACCACCAGGTATTTTTGTTGTAGATGTCAATTTAACTGTCTCTACATCAATGGTATTAGATACTGGATGTGGATCTCATATTTGTCGAAATATGCAGGATCTAAAGAGAAGTAAGAGATTGGCTAAAGGGGAGGTAGATCTGCGCGTTGGGAATGGAGCAAAGGTTGCTGCGTTGGCCATAGGCGTGTGCGAGCTATCTCTGCCTTCAGGATTAGTTTTAGAATTAAATAATTGCTATTTTGTGCCTGCTATGAGCAGAAACATTATTTCTATTTCTTGTTTGGACAAGGATGGTTTTATTATTTCAATAAAGAACAATTGTTGTTCCTTTTATTTGAATAATATTCACTATTTTAGTGCGCAATTATTTAATGGACTTTATGTCCTTGATCTAAGCAATCCTGTCTACAACATTAATACCAAGCGGATTAAAATAAATGATTTAAATCCTGCTTATTTATGGCATTGTCGTTTAGGCCATATAAATGAGAAACGTGTATCTTGACTCCATAAGGATGGTTTACTAGACTCATTTGATTTTGAATCATATGAGACATGTGAGGCTTGTTTATTGGGAAAAATGACAAAGTCCCCTTTCAATAAGAAAGGTGAGAGGACTAGTGAGCAATTGGCGCTCATACATACCGATGATTACAGTAGATATGGATTTGTGTACCTTATGAGGGCAAAATCTGAATCCTTTGAAGTGTTCAAAGAATTCAAGAATGAAGTAGAGAAGCAACTTGGCAAAAGTATCAAGGCTCTACGATCGGATCGCGGAGGATAATACTTGAGCCAAGAGTTTGACGACTATCTTAGAGAGTGTGGGATCGTGTCCCAACTCACTCCACCCGGAACGCCACAATGGAATGGCGTGTCCGAGAGGAGGAATCGAACCCTATTGGATATGGTTCGATCTATGATGTGTCAAACCGATCTTCCATTATCATTTTGGGGCTACGCTCTATTAAGTGCAGCTTTCACCATTAACCGTGTTCCATCTAAATCAGTCATGAAGACACCATATGAGATGTGGAGTGGGAGGCGTCCCACACTGTCGTTCATGAGGATTTGGGGCTGCGATGTCTATGTAAAACGTTTACAATCAGACAAGCTAGGGCCTAAATCGGATAAGTGTAAATTTGTGGGGTACCCTAAGGAAACTAAGGGATACTACTTCTACAATCCAACCGAGAACAAAGTGTTTGTTGCTCGGACCGGCGTGTTTCTAGAAAGAGAATTTGTCTCTAAAGAAGCAAGTGGGAGGAATGTAGAACTTGAAGAAGTTCAAGAACCACAAATCACTGAACCGATTATGGAACATGAACAGGAATCACAAGCAGTTGTGGAGCCACCTGTTCAGGTAACACAAGAGCTTCGTAGATCTAGTAGAGTGCGCCAGGAACCCGAGAGGTATGGACTTCTCGTAACCGATTCCGGTGACACGATGCTCATAGATGATGAGCCTACTACCTATGAGGAGGCCATGAATGGCCCAGACTCTCAGAAGTGGCTGGAAGCCATGAGATCCGAGATGGAATCCATGTATACCAACAAAGTATGGACTTTGGTGGAACCACCTGATGGGGCGCGGCCCATAGGGTGCAAGTGGGTCTTCAAGAAGAAGATCGACATGGATGGTAATGTGATTACCTATAAGGGCCGATTGGTGGCTAAAGGATTCAGACAGATTCATGGTATTGACTATGATGAAACCTTTTCACCAGTCGCTATGACCAAATCCATCCGAATCCTACTTGCAATTGCAGCATACTACGACTATGAGATTTGGCAGATGGATGTCAAAACAGCATTCCTTTATGGGAATCTCCTCGAGGACGTGTATATGATACAGCCGGAGGGTTTTGAGGATCCAAAGCAAGCCAACAAAGTCTGTAAGCTGCAATGATCCATTTATGGATTGAAGCAAGCTTCTAGGAGTTGGAATCGACGTTTTGATGAAGTGGTCAAAGAGTTTGGCTTCATCAGAAACGAAGATGAGTCTTGTGTCTACAAGAAGGTTAGTGGGAGCTCTGTAGCTTTTCTGGTCTTGTATGTGGATGACATACTACTCATTGGAACCGACATTCCCATGCTGCAATCTGTGAAAGATTGGCTGGGAAAGTGTTTCTCAATGAAGGACTTAGGGGAAGCAGCCTATATACTCGGTATAAAGATCTATAGAGATAGATCTAAAAGGTTGCTAGGCCTAAGTCAAAGTACATATATTGACAAGGTGTTGAAACGGTTCAACATGCAAGATTCCAAGAAGGGATTCTTGCCCATGTCACATGGAATCACTCTTTCGAAGAGTGGTTGTCCTTCCAATGGGGTTGAGAAGGAACGCATGAGTAGGATTCCCTATGCCTCGGCCATAGGATCTATCATGTACGCCATGTTATGTACTAGACCAGATGTGTCATATGCCTTGAGTATGACAAGCAGATACCAATCCAATCCGGGTGAGAGTCACTGGATTGCTGTCAAGAACATCCTAAAGTACTTGAGAAGAACTAAGGATGCTTTCTTGATATTTGGTGGTGAGGAAGAGTTGCGTGTAAGGGGTTACACTGATGCAAGCTTCCAAACCGACAGAGATGACTTTAGATCACAATCGGGATATGTGTTTTGCCTGAATGGAGCAGCGGTGAGCTGGAAGAGTTCCAAGCAAGAGACGGTAGCTGATTCTACAACAGAGGCTGAGTACATTGCTGCAAACGGCGCTGCAAAGGAGGCTGTTTGGATCAGAAAGTTTGTTTCTGAACTTGGTGTGGTCCCTAGCATTGCGGATCCAGTAGAGTTGTTCTGCGACAACATTGGGGCGATCGCGCAATCAAAGGAACCCAGATCGCACCAGAAGTCCAAGCATGTGCAATTGGAGATATTATCGATAGAGGAGACGTTCGGATATGCAAGATTCCTACAGATGATAATCTGTCAGACCCGCTTACGAAGCCTCTCACGCAGTGGAAGCATGAAGGGCACACTAGGAGTATGGGCATACGAGATGCGCCAGATTGGCTCTAGTGCAAGTGGGAGACTGTTGGAATAGATTCCCTAGAGGCAATCTAGTTTAGTATGAATTTGTATATGGCTAGAAAATTCATTTATTATTTATTGGATATTTAATATAATGAAGTCCTTAGATTTACAATTGTGTTGTTTATCTTAAATATCCCTAGTCAAGTATAAAGATTAATGGGACAATCATCTATAGACTAGTATGGGGTTGGATTGATATGGAGATATCACGATCCAACACATAGGTGTGCATTACGGAATGTTGCACTGGATTGACCCATCTCCGAGAAGGCTACATACATGTTATGTTGAGTCACAAGTGCTTCTCGCGGTGCAATGGTATTGTCATCCTTAGACTTGAAGTCACTAGATATTCTAGTTGTGGATCATTGTGATCTTGGTAGCGTTAAACGCTACACCGTGACTGGGTAGTTATAAAGGCGTGTACTGGATACAATGAGAAGCAAGCTTAGAGATCGTAGTGGACGTAGAGAGGATTTGCCCCTCCCACATAACGGGAGCAAATATCCTAGGCCACTCGAGGGATAGTGCTTATAGAATGTCTGGCCAGACTCAAATAAATCAATATAGGATATTGATGTTATTTGCACGAATAAGGCTATTCCCATAGATCGAGAAACTATGGATTGGATATACGAGTGTGACTTGTATGTCTCGTGTCCAATCCGGATATGGAGGCAAAGGGATGAGACAATTACTTGTACAAAGGTTGTCAAGATGACTATTCTATTAGTTGGCTAGAATGGATGTTTTGCTAGAAACCGCTCCATATTAGCAAATAGTTGCTACCAACTAGATAGAACCTATGGGGTCACACGCTATATAGAGTTGAACTAGATTTGGGTATTAATTAATTGGATTAATTAATTATAAGGATTACTTTGCAAAACCTTGCAAACTTAGTAGGGACTAATTTGCAAGGAAGGGACTAAATTGAATTCTAGTTGGACTAGAATAAGTCCTTTAGGTAGTTAACAAGGAGTTGTTGGACTATATAAAGGACCCTCCTTCCTTCCTTCCTCATAACTTATGCTCATTAGTGAACATAACAAGAGTGGGAGAGAACAAAAGGAGAGAGAGCAAGCAACAAGGAGGCCGACCCGACCCCCTTGCCGCCGCCCTCACCCCGTCGGCCAAAAAGAGGGCCGAAGCCCCTCTTTTGTCTCGTTTTGCGTGATTCCTTCATCCTCTTCCTAATCCGGGATAGCACCAAGGAGTTTGGGAGATCTAGGATCAACTCTAGGCGTGGATCAACTATAGAGAACGTGACATTATTCGCGTTTGAAGTCATCAAGGAGAACCCAAAGGTGTTTTTATGATTTCTTACCTTTACTATCGTTATGCATCTAGACTTGTGATCCTTGGAGGGTTTTGCATGGTGATTTGTTTGATTATGCTTCCGTTGCGCGATCCATGAATCAAAACCCTACAGAAGGCCTCTTAGTAGGCCCCCGTTCTTCAACACTTTTCTACAAGGCCTCTTGGAGCTGCATATCTTCTTCTTCCTTTTCTTTCCTTTCCCCCTCCTCAGCCATGGTCTTGGATTCAGCATTTTCTTCCTCCTCATTCATACTGCCTCCCACCTCCTCGTAAGAACCGTCGATGCCTATAGCAAAGTAAAAAAACCGAGTATCAATATAGAATATTAATATATGTATTTAAAAAATAATATGTGAAAAATTCAGTGAGAAAAGTCTTGAATTTTCAACATGATAACATACACGTATCCCCCAAACCATTAGGAGTTCAATTAGGATTCTAATGGTTTCCTACAGAATGTTTATGGCACTTGAGGGCCTTAAAACTGGATTTTTTCGGGGATGTAGGCCTCTGGTTGGCCTCGATGGGTGCCATTCGAAGGGTCCATATGGTGGGGTGTTATTATCAGTTGTAGGGTTGGATGGGAATAATGGTGTTTACCCGTTTGCAGTTGTTGTGGTTGAGTCTGAATGTAACGCCAGTTGGAAGTTCATCCTAGAGCACCTTCATACAATTTTGCAAGTCGATCATGTGAATACACATTGGACTTGCATGAGTGATGGACAAAAGGTAGATACTTGTTCATAACTCCGTTTTAGGAGTTATTTTATGCCTTTTATTTCTACGTTTTGTGTGCTCAACATGGAGAATTCCTCGTCTTTTGAGTAAATTATGCTACAATATGATAATAAGAGTTCATGCGCTTTACTTTTTAAATTCGGGCGTTTCTTTGAATATTTTGAGCTTTTATTGTGATATGATCGCGGGTTGTGTTTTCGTGTTGTGATTCGCAGGAAAAAAGGGCTTCGAGGATCATGCGGGAGATGGAAACGAGCTTCGGAAGTAAGGAACTTGGAGAAAAAGTCAAAGGAAGCAAGGAAGAAGTCAAAGGAAAAGTGCAAAAATAGAAGGTTTTCGTACGAAGACAAATGTCGTCGTACGAAGAGAAAAGACTTAGCCAAAATTTGAAGTTCTGAAGATCTCTTCCTAAACAGCAATGCAGTATCTACATAAGAAGACCTTCGTACGAACAGGATTTGTCTTCGTACGAAGACTCTTCGTACGAAGAGAAATGTCTTCGTACGAAGACATCGCTGGAAAACGTAGTTTTGTGCGGGGCTTTTGCGTAGTTTATCTAAACATTGTAATATTTTTATGGAAACGTATTTAAGTGTTTTAGGTCGAAATTTTAAGTAGTTCCTCACGTTAGAAACATCTTTTGGAGAGCAAGAAGCAATTGCAAGAGCTTAGGAGCTTTGGATCACTCGTTTGGATTCTCAAATCTTCCTCTTTCTTATTTTTTGCTATTGAAACTTATGAAACTCGTTGTTTTGAGTATGAATCGTAGTAGCTAAACCCTTTTTACTGGGAATTCTCGTTTGGTGTAGCTAGGGTTTGATATAAACATAATGTTTTGAGATTGTGATTCATGTTTTAACTTAATCTTTCGTGTTCTTTCATTATTATGGATTGTTTATGGTTGTGATCTCATTATTTTTGCGAGTAGATAACGTAAAGATAATTTTAATTAACCCTTCACGTGGTAACTCCGTGATAGTTAGTCGGTAAATTGAATAATCCATCTAGTCGAATCAATGTTTGGTAACTCGATATTGTTAACTAGGATCGTTAGAGTAGAATTGTGATTCTTAATGCATGCTTAAAAGTAAAATAGACTTGGTAACTCGGTATATTTTGGTTTTAAGTATAGTTAACTTGCTTGGTAACTCGGTAAGTTTTATATTGCTCGATTAATAGTGAAAGACACGTGGTTTTTTTACGAATCAAAACATAAGTTTAGATCAACCTAGTGAACCTAGAGAATTCCTGGTATTTTTCCCCGTATTTGAAAAGTTATAAACTCACTCTTTGTTAATCGTGAACCATTCCACTCGATTAATTGAAGAATTTTGTCATTTTATTTTAGTAGAATTAGCACTACACAAATCTTTGCGACTTGCCCACATAAGGTTTAAGATATTAACTAGTTTAACAAAGTCCCTTGGGTTCGACAACCCGGATTTCCGGATTATTACTGCACGCGGCAACCATACACTTGTGGTTAGAACGTGTCAAGTTTTTGGCGCCGTTTTCGGGGACTTCGGCTAAATTAATTATAATTCCTAGCCTTAGGGATTTCAATTTATTGTTTATATCTGTTACTCACCGACGTTTTGTGTATTTTGTGATTTCAGGTTGATTTGCACGGTGCATGACCCGTTCTAGAGACGAGCCTTTGTATCCAACGTTTGAAAACCCGGAATCCTTATTGAAAGCACAGCGTAGAGAGAAGAGGAATTCAAGCTCAGTCACCATGGATGATGAAACTAGAGCTGAGTTTGAAAGGATCCGCAAAAGTGTGCAAGATGCGGAAGCAGCTAGAGCAGCTGCTGTAGAGGAGGCAGCAAATAGAGCACGGGAAACTGAGCAGCTTAGGGCTCAAATGGCTGAGATCCAGGCGACGATTGATCGCATGAACCCTCCAAATCCACAACAACTCCCTGGTGCGGAGGTAGTTGGCAGAAACAACGGTGGTAATGGGAATAATGGGGGCAATAATCGGAACAATAACGGTCGGAATGTGGCAGAGCAAGTCAACAATGCTGAGGAGGATGAGCATCCTTTGGTGGATTACTTCAGAACTACACCGGAGGGGTATCAACCCATTATTTTCAGGCCTCAGATTAACGCTGCACATTTCGAGATTCTCCAACCATTGATCAACATGGTTAGGGATGAGTGCTTATTCACTGGAGCCCCAAGTGATGATCCACATCAACACTTGCTCAATTTCGAGCAGATTACCTCCACTATGTATGATCAGAGAGTTCCACTCGAGACGATAAAGCTCATGCTTTTCCCCTTCTCCTTATCGGGAAAGGCAAATACATGGCTTATGGAACAGCAGGCAGCATAGTACATGGGCAGATTGTAGCAGAGAATTTCTCAGGAAGTATCTTCCACCATACAAGGTTGCTCAACGGATGGCTTATATAACGAAATTTACACAGCAGGAAGATGATTCTCTGGGAGACACGTGGAGAAAGTTCAACCAGCTCCTTCGCAGATGCCCTACTCACGGAGAGCCATGGTACAAACTTCTGCACTATTTTTATAATTCCTTATACAGAGAGACTGCAAGTGAACCGGACATGATGGCTCAAGGCAATCTTATGGGACTGGGATTAAAGAGATGTCGGGATCTGCTGAATAATGTAGAAAAACGTGAATCCACGAGGTCTGAGACTCGTAGAAACACAAAATCAGATGGGGCGTTGGTTAGTAAGATTGAGTCCATGGTGGAACAGAAATTTGAACATCAGATGGCAGTGATGACTTCGGCTTTCAGTAATCTAAATCCATCGGCACAGGTGAAGTCAGTGGGAGAGATGGTTGCAGATGCAAATCAGGGATATGGGGATGGTATTGAAGACGTGAACTACATGGCTCAACCAAGACAGCAGGAATGGCCAAACACCTATCATTCCAACAATCGCAATCACCCCAACTTCAGCTATGCCAATCCAAATTGTGGATTATATGCACCAGGTCAAAGGACAAACGTTCCATACCAAGCTCAGAGAAAGGTTCCACAACAGCAACCCCACCCCCAGAAGAACAGGATACAAACGCGTTGTTGAGGAAATTGTTAGCTAGCAATGATAAAATTGAGAGCAAGATTGTCGCGATAGAAGCCACGATGAAGAGCCATGAAACACAAATTGGCCAGATAGCCAATCAAAATACTCGACTTCCACCGGGTATGCTACATTCTAACACAATCCCTCCACCTGAGCAATTGAAGGCTATCACTACTCGCAGTGGGACCACCACTAAGGATCCTCCATATCCTACCCACGCGCGAGCCGAGGCGACTAAGGCCACAGAAAAAGCATTAGATGAAGAAATCCCCGTGCCTACCGTGAGTCTCCAATCAAAGGACACGAGTAGGAAGTCGGAGGAAAACCTAAGCCAAAGGAAGAGTATAGTGTGCGTTTGCCTTACCCCCAGAGATTGAAGAGTCAAGAGGCAAGAAGTTTGCGGATATCTTCAAGAAGTTACACATCAATATCCCCTTTTTTGAAGCAATTTCACAAATGCCTAAATACGCAAAATTTCTCAAGGACCTACTTTATAATAGGAGGCGCATGGATGATTTTGAGACCGTGACTCTGAATGAGGAGTGTAACGCTGTGGTGCAAAAAGTGTTACCCAAGAAGATGAAAGATCCGGGTGGTTTCATTATTCATGTGACATTGGGAGATGCGTTCCATGGTAGAGCATTATGTGATCTTGGCGCAAGTATCAATTTGATGCCCACATCAGTATTTGAGCAACTTGGTGTAGGGGATCCAAAACCTACTCGTATGTGCTTACAGATGGCTGACCGTACTATTAAACGACCACGGGGTGTTTTGGAGGATGTGCTTGTGAGAGTCGAAGGACACATCTTCCCTTCAGATTTTGTAATCCTAGAAATGGATGCTGATGATGATGTCCCACTCATATTGGGACGGCCATTCCTTGCCACGGGAAAGACGATTATTGATGTTGCCAATGTAGAGTTGACTATGCGTATTAACGATGAAAAGGTGGCATTCAATGTCTTTGATGCTATGAAATTTCCTGCATATGCAGTGAGTGAGCAGTGTTTTGGGGTGGAGGCATACACACCGGACGAGGAGGACGATATCTTATTAGAGCAGTTGTATGAGGAGCTTGCTCTACTTGACTCGAGTGAAAAAGAACAAGCTATGGAAGCCAGCTGGCGTTCACCCCTACCCCGCTTTAATGAGGGAAGCAGGAGGACTCTTACTCCTTCTCTTATTACTACTCCTGATTTAGAATTGAAACCTTTACCTGCTCATTTAAAATATTTGTACTTGGGATCTAATGAGACTTTACTTGTGATTGTTTCTGCATGTTTTGACAGGGAGCAGGAGGAGCAGCTTCTCAAGGTATTGCAGGAAAGAAAGACAGCTATGGGATGGACCATAGCGGATATCAAGGGCATCAGCCCCACAGTTTGCCAGCACAAGATTCGGCTCATGGAAGATAAGAAGCCGGTAGTTCATTTCAGCACCGTCTCAACCCTCACATGCAGGAGGTGGTGAAGAAAGAGGTGCTTAAATGGTTGGAAGCAGGTATTATCTACCCGATTTCCGACAGCACATGGACTAGCCCGGTACAGTGTGTCCCTAAGAAGGGAGGTATAATTGTGGTGGAAGGGGAAAAAGGTGATCAGATTGCCAGTCGTACTGTTACTGCGTGGAGAGTTTGCATGGATTACCGCAAACTCAATGATGCCACGTTGAAGGATCACTTTCCCCTCCCATTTGTGGACCAGATGCTTGATAGGCTGGCACGTCATTCGCATTATTGCTTTTTGGATGGATACTCCGGGTATAATCAGATAGCGATTGAGCCAGCTGACCAGGAGAAGACGACTTTTACTTGTCCTTATGGGACCTTTGCATCCAGGCGCATGCCCTTTGGGCTATGCAATGCACCTGCCACGTTTCAGAGGTGTATGATGTCTATCTTTTCTGACATGATGGAGCAAAATTTCGAAGTCTTCATGGATGATTTTTCACTTTATGGTGATGGGTTCGAAGACTGTCTACAGCAGCTAGCTCGCGTACTGGACAGATGTATTGACACCAACCTAGTGCTAAACTGGGAGAAGTGCCATTTCATGGTGACCGAGGGGATAGTGTTGGGGCACAAGATTTCAAGCAAAGGCTTAGAGGTAGACCGGGTGAAAATTGAGGTGACTGAGAAGCTTCCTTATCCTACATTTGTCAAAGGGGTACGGAGTTTCTTGGGACATGCAGGCTTCTACCGGCGTTTCATTAAAGACTTTTCGAAGATCACAAAGCCTTTATCTGGATTGCCTGAGAAAGATGTCGTCTTTGATTTCAATGAAGAGTGCAAGACAGCTTTTGATTTGCTCAAGAAAAAGCTGATCAGTTCTCCCATTATAGCCACACCAGACTGGACCCTGCCGTTTGAGCTTATGTGTGATGCCAGCGAATATGCGGTGGGGCAACGGAAAGACAAGGTAGCTCATGTAATTTACTATATCAGTCGTACTCTTAATACTGCACAGGTTAATTATGCCACCACGGAGAAAGAGTTGTTGGGTATTATCTTCCCATTGGACAAGTTTCGTCCATATC
Source organism: Linanthus parryae (assembly GCA_023055425.1). Lineage (NCBI taxonomy): Eukaryota > Viridiplantae > Streptophyta > Magnoliopsida > Ericales > Polemoniaceae > Linanthus > Linanthus parryae. The sequence continues at coordinate 31,488,699 of JALGPY010000001.1, forward strand.
TTGTGGGTTCACAGGTGACCATTTTCACAGACCATGCAGCCCTCAAATATCTTCTTACTAAGAATGATTCAAAGCCAAGATTGATCCAGTGGGTTTTGTTAATGCAAGAGTTTGAGGTGTTAATCAAAGACAAGAAGGGTGTAGAGAACGTTGTTGCAGACCATTTGTCAAGATTGGAGAATGAAAAACAAGAAGATGTGCCAATTAGAGAAGATTTTCCAAATGAACAACTTATGGTAGTAGTAGCAGTTGTTCCTTGGTTTGCGGATTTGGTAAATTTCAAGGCACTCAACATTGTCCCAAAAGACATTACCTTCCATCAGAAAAAGAAGTTCTTCGCAGATGCACGACGCTATTTTTGGGATGACCCCTATCTGTTCAAGTTAGGAGCTGACAATATGTTGAGAAGATGCGTAACTGAGCCAGACACGTTGGATATTATGAGACATTGCCATGAACTGAATTGCGGAGGACATTTTGGCAAAACGCGCACTCTGGCGAAGGTACTACAAAGTGGATTTTATTTTCCTTCTTTACATAAAGATGCTCATTTATTTGTACAGTAGTGTGACCGATGTCAGAGAACAGACAATATCTCAAACCGAAATGAGATGCCTCAAAATTTCGTGTTGGAAGTAGAGCCCTTTCAGGTATGGGGCATTGATTTAATGGGACCATTCCCTTCTTCACTTGGAAATCTTTATATACTGTTAGCTGTGGATTATGTGACCAAGTGGGTAGAGGCAACAGCTTGTCCCAAGAATGATGGAGGCACTGTAGAGAGATTCGTGCGTAAGAACATATTCACGCGGTTTGGAACTCCCAGAGCCATTATCAGTGACGAAGGATCGCATTTCGTGAACAAAGTATTTGCCAATGTTTTGAGAAAATATGGGGTAAAGACACATAAGATATCACTAGCTTATCATCCGCAGTCGAATGGGCACGCAGAAGTGTCTAACCGAGAGATAAAAGGGATTCTAGAGAAGACAGTCAATCCGGGACGCAAAGATTTGTCCCTTCATTTATTTGAAAGTCTATGGGCGTATAGGACTGCATACAAGACCCCTTTAGGCATGTCGCCCTATCAGCTTGTATTTGGGAAGTCGTGTCATCTTCCGGTGGAACTTGAGCACAAGGCATTCTGGGCCTTGAAGAAGATCAATTTGGATGCTAAGCTCTCAGGTGAGCAACGGAAGCAAGCACTACTTGAACTTGAGGAATTTCGATTGATGGCATATGAAAGTGCGAGGATTTATAAGGAAAGGACAAAGCAGTGGCACGAAAGGCACATCATCCCGAGAGACTTCAAGGTCGGACAGAGAGTGCTGATCTTCAATGCCAGACTAAAGATGTTTCCAGGAAAATTGAAATCTAGATGGAGTGGTCCCTACAAGATTACTGCAGTTTATCCATGGGGATCTCTTGAGGTGAAAGATGCAAGTGGGAACAAATTCAAGGAAAATGGCAAGAGAGCAAAGCCGTATGTGGATGGGAATTTCATTGGAGTCATCAAATGTCTCCATGCAACTACCGCTATTTGATTAATCTATGAGTTAACTGGTTCGGGCCGTCGACCTTAAATTACAAAGCGCTTGTTGGGAGGCAACCCAACCTATTTATTGCTGTAGTTTAGGTTTTAATAATGTTTTGTAAATTTTAATTCTTTTTGAGTTATTTGAGAGGTGCGAGAGAGTGGATTTAATATTTCCAATGAGTATGTGCAGTATTCCGAGGTTAAAGGCCTATTTTGGATCCCCCGTCTTGAGGCACGTGTGCGAAACAGAGTGAAAATTGAAGAATTGCAGCTTAAAACGCGTATCAGGATCCAAAGTGAAGGAATTGAAGATTGAAGCCATGCTTACACTTAATCAACACACGCATCTGGGGAAGATCATGTTCCCGGACTCCCCGTCTTGATATAAGCGAGGATTTTATTGATGAGCGGAGAAAGCTAGCACGTTGGCACGGATTACGAGGTGATATTTTGAAGACGAGACTGAAAACTGAATTGAACAGTGCCAATGTGTGGGGGTGGTTGAGAGCTTTCTGTAGACAGGTGGATCGCTCATATCGGAGTCCGGATGAGGAAGTTACGCCAAAAGGATGCTCAAGAGAGTAAAACGAGGCCAAAAGCATCTGGAAACACAAATTATGCCTTGGAACGCGTGAAATTGACAAATGAAATACTCCCCGGATTTTGGGAGTGTTTTAAGGTAAAAAGGTAATCTCCAGGTCGAGGAGATCCTTCGGAAAGGAAAGGCACGATCGGATACGTGAATATATGTCAAAAAGGATGTTTTTGGTAAGCTTCAGGACTCTTACTTAGAAAAAAATTTGGCTCTGAAAATTGTCTTCCCAGAACACCTTGCAGTATCTATCTGGGAAGACCTCCGTAAGAGAATTGTCTTCGTACGAAGACATCGGGCAGTTTTCCAATTTTGTCCAGCACGGAGAGAGGAGAAAGGGGCTAACTAATGGTGGCATTTTAGACTTTGTTGCACAAAATTTTGAGACATCTGAGGAAGAGCCAGTCCTTCTCCTTCATTCTTCAACAACTTCATCTTCTTCCTCCTCCATAGCCGAAACTACATCTTCTCTCTTCAAGCTCACATCTTCACCAAATTTAACAACTAAGCAAAGGGTTTTGCTCGCATTTGAGAGAGGATCAAGGTTTGGTAGGGTGTTTTTAGTGAGAGTGAGACACGAGGGAGAAATCAGAGGAAGAAAAGCTAGGGTTTCGGAGCTAGATTTGAAAATTGGGCGACTTGGAGCTTGATTCAGCTTTCGGTCAAGAAGACAACTTTAACGGGGACATCACAAGAAGTACGCTGCACCAATCCATTCAAGGTTTCAACAAAAAATTTCGACGACCTCCAAAACAGTCATTCTTGCCAGAATTTCTGAAATTTTTGTGCCTGTAAGACTTGCTCCGGGCACGTCGGTAATCTCTAAACTAGCAATTTCAATAATCGAGTCTTAGGCACAAATCGAGTAAAAGCCCATTTTATTTTTGTTGCGCTTAGTAGCGTGCTTGGGGGCGATTGAATAGAGTCCTAGGATTACGTGCTTAATTGCTTACGTGTTTAAATTCTATAAACACTTCTTGTCACGTGCACGAGTTGAATTTCTTATTTTTAATTGAATTTGATCATTAAAATGGCAGGTGGAAAGAAACAAAAGACGGTACATCACAAGAGGCATCCGGTTTGGGAGAGCCTCAATTAGAAATACCGCCTATACCCCAATATGCTATTTTGAATGCCCCTCCCCCGACTAAACCAGGAATTGTAGGCCGACGAACGGCGAAAGTGAATTTGAAAGAGCGGAGTATTGGGCCCGCATGCTTTGATAGCTATCTCTTTGTCACATACGAGGCCCATCTAGACTCGCGCAAAGACACTTACTTGACTAAGAATGGGCAGCCCGAGAAAGAGTTTCCATTGCACGAGGACATGCCTCAAGAAATAAAGGAAATTTTTGTGGGTGAAAAGCTAACCAATTTGTTCAAGCTTGTAGGGCAGTCTAGTTCTCATATAGCGCGTGAGTTTTGCCTCAACTTGAGGTATGCGAAAGACGGTGAGAGACGGGACCCCCGTCTTGTCTATTGTCGGAACGAGTGGATAGTCTTCACGCCAGAGACTATCGGCTTGGCCATGGGATTCCCCCGTTTGAAAGAAGCTTGTGGCTACGATATCACTCTTCGTAGTGAGGGTATTTGGTCTCGTGTCAATGCATTTTGTTTTGCAAAGGGAGTAGACTCGTGGGATAGGAAAGGGGAGGTGCCTCAGTGGAAGGCTGGAAAGAACTACTATAGGCCTGAGGCGAGGTGGTGTTGCGAGTTGCTAGAGAATTGGATTCTGGGAACCACAGAGAACCCTCATTACTCTTTCCGCCTAGCTGTCTTGGCTCTTTGTCTCTATACCGGGGTTCGGGTAGATATCCCTAGGTTGATTTGAGAGAATTGCTTAGAGAGAGTGTCGAGAACTAACAAGTTGGGTCCCGACCATACTTGTTTGTTGACTCATTTAGCCAAAACCGCTGAAGTAGCAATTAGGAGAGACATGGACCTGAAAAGGTTCACTGCTAGGAAATGGCATAGGTTTGATGAGACGGCCAGAAAGAAGGGAAAGGGTAGGAGAATGAACACCTCTCGGTTTGACAACCAAGTTGCTTATGACCACTTGAAGGAAGAGATGGCCCGGGATAGACTTGAGAGAAGACGCCAGTTTGACCATACTAGGGTCAATCAGGCGAAGCTGGGTAGTTTAATCTAGATGGTGGGCCAGTGGGTTATTCAATCCAGTGGTCAGGCAGCGAAGGAGTTTGTTCCACCAGTCCCGACGGTGGATCCGTGGTTCCAGGAAGACGAATTTGAGTATCCGGTTCCGCCGAGTGAGGACGAGTTAGAATTGGAAGAAGAGGATGATGAAGAGGAGGAGGATGAGGAAGACGAGTAGTGGAGTGTGCCCTTATGCTACGATTGTTCAGTCCTCGTGTCATAGTTGAGGACAACGATGCGTCCTAGTGTGTGGGTGGGTACCATTGTTACTAGTCGGTTATTGAGTCTTTGCATAGCCCGTGTCGCATTTAGTTAGGAATTTTGGTTATGTCCTTATTTTCTTCTTTGTTATTCATATTTTTGCGTGCACGTTTTATTATTATTGCGTCCTCCCACCAACATATCGAGTCATTAGTCGATAAAATTGGCAGTGCATGTAGTATAGGTATAAAAAGAAAAAAAAAAAAAAAAAAACTAAAAAAATTTTGAAAAAAAACAAAAAAAAATAAAAATTTGAGAAAGGGCAATTAAAAGAAGCTGAAAATTTGGTAAAATCGAGAAGTGTGAGATTTTTAGGCATAGGGCATGAATTGCGATTGAGAGTGACAATGTGAGTTTCCCTTAGTAAGTATAGAGAAGCTTTCTTTACGGGAATGCGTGCCTATTTTACACACGAATTTAATTTTCAAATCTAAAGTGTGTGCCTAGTTTTCTTACAAGAGTTGAGCTAGGTGTGAGCTAAACAAGCCGAACGTTCTTGTGTACGTCTTAGGTAGTCGCCAACCCGCCTCGTAGTGGCACACAAAACAGCTGTGCGAGGTGTGTATTAGAGCACTCACTGCTTATAGAACTTACCTTGTAGGACCACTAGTAAACCTTGTTTTGAACCTTGGATTCTTTGATAACCTCTGGACTTAGGGTGAGGATTCTTGGCCTTCATCATTGATTGGTTAGAATCAACGCTTTAGTGCGTCACGAGGGAGTTGTAGTTGAGGGGGTTCGATGAGGGAGTACTTCATGATATACTTGTGTGAGTCTTACATATCGCATGTGCTTCATTTGTGATTTTCGAGGGGAATGCGAGGGTGAGTGAGAGTAGGCTTGCGCACTTCGGTGTGGCGGTGTTCCGCGGCGTTACAACATGGTCACAGTTGTGGAGAGCCATGAGTGTGTAACATCTAATACACACAAAACTTGGGTTGGGTGAACTTAATTGGTGGATCGTGCTAGGTATCGGATCTTACTCATCATGGTGTGGGAGGTTTGGTTGGATGAGGCACGAGACATATATCCGATTGGCTACATGAGAGGGGACAGGATTACATTCGAGTGTGGGGGTGTCGACTTTTGACTTCGGGCATCAAGATTGAGCTTGCGACGACTCCATCCCCACACATGTGCTTTATTTTGTTAGCGGCTTAGCTTGTTACACCATGAATTTCATTGATTTAGGGGGAGATGAACTTATTTGTAATACATATTCATTGACTCGGTTATTTCCTTCCCCTATCATCTTATTTTGGCTTGACACTTGGAAGACCACTAGGGATTTATATTGTGGAAATTGTGCAGAAATTTGAGAGATTTGAAAAAAGAAAAAAAAAATCATAAAAAAAAAGAAAAGAGAGAAAAAAAAGGGGAGTTGAATAAAGGAAGAACTGGAAGCTTTTTGGAAAATCGAGTGGAGAAGCAACTAGTTCACGAACGGGAAGTTTTATTTTATGCAGCATTCTGGACGATGGCCGCGGAGATCGTAATTGTACCGGGGTGTGAGGGGATCGAGGGCCGGAGATGGTAAGTTTTGGGCTTCGTTTCTATCATTGTTGTGAGGGTGTGTGAGATGTGGTATTTGTGAGAATGTGACGCTTTAGAACTCGTGCTTGATTATTATCCTATTTGTCCCTAAAGCCTCATCATTCTAAACCCATTAGCGGATTAGGAGCTCGGACCTTGAACGTGGCTTAGCCTAGCGTAGACTCTTATTTTGTGGCACACATGAAGAGGTAATGCATTCTTGTACATAGTAAAGCTAGGTTCTCTATACTAGCTAGGGGAGATTCTCGTTGCCGATTTTGGTTTCAACTCATGCCTCGTATCTAGATTTCTCATCGCTTCGTGGTAACCGGTTTAAGCTAATGGAGATTGCCCAATCTCGCAAAATAAAAAGAAAATTTGTTATTTCAATACTTGCATTGTTAATAGTGCATTTGCATTTAGGAGCATTGTGTATAATCGAGTCGTGTCGACTAGTAAAAGGGTGGTTTGTGGTTTGATCTAACTCGGACTAGTATGCAATTGATGACGGTTTTGTATGCAATGAAAGGCGGTAGTATGCAAATGGCGTAGGGAAGTTATGAAATGATAAATGGGTTTGGTATGCAAAGTTGGATTGATTGCGGTAAACTGAGAGGATTTTTGGCTTGATAAGTGTATTTGAATTGGGAAATTTGCTCGGTACAAGCAAAAGGTAGTGTGGGGGTAGTTGATAACTCCGTTTTAGGAGTTATTTAATACCTTTTATTTCTAAGTTTTGTGTTCTCAACATGGACAATTTGTCGTCTTTTGAGTAAATTATGCTACAATATTATAATATTAGTTCATGCGCTTTACTTGTTAAATCTGGGCGTTTCTTTGAATATTTTGAGCTTTTATTGTGATATGATCGCGGGTTGCGTTTTCGTGTTGTGATTCGCAGGAAAACAGGGCTTGGAGGATCATGCGGGAGATGGAAACGAGCTTCGGAAGAAAGGAACTCGGAGAAAAAGTCAAAGAAAGAAAGGAGGAAGTCAAAGGAAAAGTGCAGAAATAGAAGGTCTTCGTACGAAGACAAATGTCTTCGTACGTAGAGAAAAGACTTACCAAAATTTGAAGTTCTGAAGATCTCTTCCTAAACAGCAATGCAGTATCTACATAAGAAGACCTTCGTACGAAGAGGATTTTTCTTCGTACGAAGACTCTTCATACGAAGAGAAATGTCTTCGTACGAAGACATCGCTGGAAAACGTAGTTTTGTGCGGGGCTTTTGCGTAGTTTATCCAAACTTTGTAATATTGTTATGTAAACGTATTTAAGTGTTTTAGGTCAAATTTTTCAGTAGTTCCTCACGTTAGAAACATCTTTTGGAGATAAAGAAGCTATTGCAAGAGCTTAGGATCTTTGGATCACTCGTTTGGATTCTCAACTCTTCCTCTTTCTTAGTTTTTGCTATTGAAACTTATGAAACTCGTTGTTTTGTGTATGAATCGTAGTAGCTAAACCCTTTTTGCTGGGAATTCTCGTTTGGTGTAGCTAGGGTTTGATATAAACATAATGTTTTGAGATTGTGATTCATGTTTTAACTTAATTTTAGTTGTATGATAAATCCAAGTAGATTTCTCTATCTTGCAGGAAGCTCAATCAAGTGATAATGGTAATAACTCTAATACAAATGCTTCACAACCTCAGGTAACATATATTATTTGATGGTTACGTATATTAAACTTGATAGTATTGACGTTATGTTTTGGAGCAAGTTCAAATATTGTGCTTCTTGTGTTATCTCCAGCATGGTTTAGGATATAACAATGCACCAAATGCTGCAACTCGGGATCAGAGACAGCAAAGCCATGTATGTTCTTCATTTCTAATATTGAAAGCATGTTGTCAGGTTTCTTACATCATAGGTTATTAACATCAGTTTTCTTTATTTGATATGTAGTCAAGCCATGTTTAAGGATCAAATTCTCAACAAGCACAAAGGGGAAGACCAAGGAAAAATACTTCAACTTAATCAGGGTGATGGAGTGAAGATCAAACTGCTTCAGTATTTTATGATGATCATGAAGGTTTTTTTTCTTCGTGCTTGTGATTTCTCACCATAAACAAGAGAATCATGTTTAGTAGTTTCTTTCATCGAAATCATAGACCTTTATTTTGCGTAATAGACGCTGGTAATTTCAGTACTGGATATTCTTTGTCAAGTCTGATCGAGCTAATCACAATTTTTATTCTAATTCTGTAAACACTTTGAACATCTATGTAGAATCGTCGATCTAACAATGGCTCAGCCGCTCGTCAAGAAGGATGAATAATTGTAGTAGTTGATTTTGTTACTCTATTTTGATCACTGAACTATCAGTTAGCGAACTTGTGCGCTTATAATTTCTCTGATGAAGTATCAATTCTTCATTAGTTATAAGGTCGCGGCACATTACTGCTACTTTCTTTTTTTTGGTCATATATCTTGCCACGTCGTGTTTTTAGCCTTTTTGACATTGGGATTATGGAAGTTAAGTATTCCCCCTTCTATGGGTTTGATAAGGGTGCAGTCCTTCAGGAAGCAAGGGTTTTTCAATGCCCCACAGCTCGACCCAAGGCGATGTTCGCAGAGCTTTTGAATTTTGTTGTTTCCCTCCTAAGCTTTCTTATGTCTTTTCGGTGTGCTCCTCAGTCATGTTTAGCGAATCTTATTGTGTTACTTGTGCAGTTTCAGGTCATCACAAAGCTTTATGCCTTATGAACCAGGGAAAATGTTTTACGAAGGTCAGATTCAAGTGACACCGGTTGTTAACCTACTAGCTTAAGAAGCATAAGTTCTTATCATAAAATCAGCTTTTCCATCTGTATTCATGTGAACTTATAAAGGGATGCATTGACATCTGAAAAGAAGAAATAACTGCATTTGATGATAAAGGAGATCTCTCCCTCAGCGAATGAGGTAATGATAGTTAGGGATGCCCTATGTATCCTTATTAAGTTAAACCTTCTATGTGGAAAAGTAGGCGCCATGCGCAAAGACAACGTACAACAACGATAACGGTAACAAAGCAAGCCTTTTACTAAAGCTTTGAGTTCCAATCGCGCCTAATCAAAGTCAAGATGAAACTATCTTGGGGGCCTACCCTCAAGAATCAGCATTGGCTAAATTAAGTTACATACTGAAAATTAAGCTACAAAGAGGATGATTTTTGGTGAATCTTGGGGGGGGGATACAACAGTTTCTTATTAGAGAAACTAACCTTTCATTCAAACGATTATATTTAGAAAACGTGCACAATTGTAGAATCAACCCCGTTTCCTTGACAAAAGGTGGGTGCTGGACTTGAGCATTCACTGACAAAGAGGAAATTTGCTAAAGTCTGCCTACTCCACAATTTATAAAAGGTTCGCATAACAGTCTCGTCAATGTTATCTCGATTTATTTCGTTCTTTTCAACCCGAGCTTATGTTTATATCATTTTCAGCCAGGAACAAATTAAAACTTATATGGAATTATTAAATCTATATACAAAAATTGACAACACATAAATGATACTATGGGTTTTTCATTAAACATCCCATTTAGTTTATAGGAATTAATGTTTTGATTGAGGTCAAATATGTCATTTAGCCGACACTAGGGGCATTTCAGTCCATAAATAATTATTTTTCATTAACATGCCTTCACCGTAACTTTTAATAGTGGTAAGTTAACAGCGGGGTGTCATGTGTTACTAGTTTGGCTAAATGAAGGGTAGTTAGTGTCTTCGTCCAAACCACAGGGGTGGTTTCTGTTCATATGCCAAACCACGGGGGTGGTTTCTGTAATTCACCCCAATTATATTGGTTAATAGGACGATCAAATATAGACTAGTATGTGTGTAGATTGATATAGAGATATCAAGTCTGACGCATAGGTATGCATTAGGAGTAATGGAATACTGTATTGACCCACGACGAGATGGATACATTAGATTATGTCAAAGTAACAATCCCTTCTCGTAGTGCCAATAATATTGTAATCCTTAGACTTGAAGTCACTAGATACTCTAGTTGTGGAATATCATGCTTTCATGTTATCCAACGTTGTGCCTTAACCGGACAACTATAAAGATAGCTATCGGGCATGATAGGAAGCAAGCTTAGAGATCGTAATGATGTAGAGAGGATTTGTCCCTCCCACGTAGTAGGAGCAAATATCCATGGCCACTCGAGGGGTGGTGCTTATTGTATGTCTGGCCAGACTCAGATAAATCAATATGGAGATATTGATGTTATCTGTTTGCATAAGCATATTCCCAAGATCCAGAAACTATGGATTGGATATACTAGTGTGACTATTATGTCTCGTTTCTAATTCGGATACAGAGACAACGGGATAGTGCAATATGTGATATTGGGCACAAGGTTTGTCGGGATCACTGACTTAATTCTATTAGTTGGTGGCATGGATGTGTTGCTAGACACAGATCCATGTTAGTAATAAGTTACTACCAACTAAGTAGAAACCTATGGGGTCACACACCGGATGGATTAAATTGGATGTAGGTATTAACAAGTTGGACCAATTAATAAAAGGATCATAACGCAACCACAAGCAAACTTAATGGGACTAATTTGCATGTGGGCTAATCCATGTAAGGACATGATTAGTATAGGGGCCTTTATGTAGTTAATCAAGATTTATGACTATATAAAGGAACATTAACTTGTTAATTCTCAAGACAAGTCATTATTGAGAGTACTTAACAAAGAAAGAGAGAAAGAGAAACAAGGAAGGAGCCGAGCTCCAACCCGTCCCCCATGCCCTACGCCTTCGGCCTCCCCATAGGCACGGCCTCCTCCTCGGTTTGCGTGATCTTCTTCCTCCTTCTCTGTTGCTAGCACATCACGGTGAGAAGGAATCCAATCAAGGTCCAAGGTGTGGATATTCATAGAGACGAAGACACTATTCTTCGTGTGATCTCCCAAACCAAGGTACACATCTTCAATGCTCTTATCATGCTACGATTACTCTTCGTGTGATCCTTGGTGGGCAGTAGGAAATTTTTTGTTATTCCGCTGCTTTACCTACGCCAAAAACCAACAGTGGTATCAGAGCCACAGGTCGTAGTGAATAACATGATTTTATGTGTTACGATTTCATTTTATACACCGTTTTATTCATATTACGCGAAACTGAAATTAATTGGCACAGTAGATGCAAATTGAATTTGATTCAAGAAAAACAAAATCTAATTTAACATTGGATGTGTAAATTGGTGATTTTAATCACATAGGATGTGAATAATTGGGTTCTTAAAAAAATTAGGGTTCCTGGGCACATAATTGGGAAAAAGGGTTTTTTCAATTATGGAAACAACTTTATGAAAACAACTATGCTTGGGCAACAAGGCAAGGAATTGTTTTGGAAACAATTCCATAAGGAGGTTCGGCCCCCTAGGGGGACCGTCCCTCTTGCCTTGCAGCCCAAGAAGGGCTCGGCCAAGGGGTTGGGTCGGCCTAGCGTGCGGCCTAGCCGCGCGTGGGGCTCGGCCGACCACCCCAAGGCCTAGCCTTGGTCCTTGGGTGGTTCGGCCATGGTTGATGGTGGACTTCTTGGACCGTTGTGACCCTAATTACCCAATTTCAAATAAAATTGAACAAGCGCGTTAAAAATTGGTTTTAACTGTATTATGTGCTTTGTTGCATGGTGGATGGATATGACCTAGGTTGTGATTGTTTGTGTTTGTTTTAGTTTGGTTTACGACCTGCGAGCTTATCAAATTAATGTAATAGTTAGTTAATTTTACGGCCTGCGAGCTGATCGTCTTCTCAACATGTGAGGTTTTATTTATTTATTTATTCTAGATGTTGGTCTAGAATTATAAATATTTAGATGATAGCCAAGAGCATGGAGAAGAAGACTGGAGAATCAAGAAGCCACAAAGACGATGAAGACTCCCATCCTAGGCGCGCGGCTGTGGTGGAGCACATAAAATGAGCTTGTCACTTTAGGGAACATAAATATTATCATTGGCTTGGTAATATCTTAGTGTAGGTCCATATACATGCCACGTTATTTTTCTTTTGTGAATTTTTATTATTTATGTCTTGTTATTTATTTTGTGTGTATGGCGATACTAGAAAAATGTTAACAAGATAATAATAAATAATTTTGATCTTTTATTGTGGATTGCCCAATCCAAATAAGTAGATCATGTTGATGGGATCAACCAAACGAATAATGACTATTAACTCCCTCAATGGAAATATTGCGTTTTGCCTTCTCTTGCCTGAACACCCTTCTTGATCAAGGTTTATTAGATTCGGGTTTGCTAAAGCAAGGCGTTTTAATTCACCTTGATGTGTTGCGGACGACACATGCAAGTAATTGTGTGATTGTTGAAGCAAGAGGTTGGATGCAACTAGGTAAAATCAATTGGATTGATGAGCCTAGAGACATGACAATTAGGTGTTATCTAAAGGATAAAGAATAATGAGTTATTCGCCTAATTTGACCAAGAGTTGCATGGGATGCAATTGGAATGGTTCCTACCTAAATAAGCAATTCTTGGGTGACTTGCCAAATCAAGCTCAAGAAGAAGTTAAATATGGATCTTGGACCCACTAGAAAATATATATGATATTTTACGCATTTATGGTGAGTGCTATTAATCCGAGAAACATAGTGGGAGCTATATTTAATAACCTAGCCATTGTTGAATATAGTTACAACGTTCAAAAGACTAAAATTGCATATTTCTCGTTTTGTAGAATTCCAAATGGCAAACAATCACGCATCGACTTCATCCCCGCGATCTGTCCTTGAGAAGGACAAACTATCTGGAACAAATTTCTTTGACTGGTACAGAAACTTGAGGATTGTCCTTAAGCAAGAAATGAAGTTGTATGTCTTGGACAATCCTATTCCAGACCCACCCCATGATGAGTCTGTTCTAGCTGACATAAGAGCACGTCAGAAACATATAGATGATTATAATGATGTGACTTGCCTCATGCTCTGCACCATGACCTCTGAGCTTCAGAAGCAACACGAGAACATGGATGCCTATGATATGATCATACACTTGAAACAGTTGTCAGTATGAAGTTTCCAAAGCACAGTTCAAGAGCAGTCTCGCAGAAGGGAACCCAGTTGGGCCTCATGTACTCCGAATGATCATGTACATTCAGAACGTCACGAGGCTGGGATTCCCACTCGGCCAAGAGTTGGTCAATGATCTCGTCCTTCAATCGTTTCCTGACAGTTAACTATAACATGAACGAGATCAGTAAGACTCTGCCAGACTTGATGAACATGCTAAAGACAGCTAAACAAAGCATCAACAAAGGCAAGGGAAATACCATAATGATGGTGAATAAGTGGAAGGTCAAGGGAGTTGCCTCTACTTCTAAATGAAAGAGAAAGAAAAATGCAAAGTCCAAGGAAGCCCTAAAGCCTAGTGGGGGCGTGGCTAAAGGTGATTGTCACTACTGTAGCCACCCGGGTCACTGGAGGAGAAATTGCCCCAAGTATCTGGAGGATAAGAAGCTTGGAATAGTGATTCCATCACCACCAGGTATTTTTGTTATAGACGTCAAACTATCTATTTCTTCATCTTAGGTATTGGATACTGGATGTTGTTCTCACATTTGCCGAAATGTGCATGATTTGAAAAGAAGTAGAAGATTGGCTAAAGGGGAGATAGATATGCGCGTCGGGAATGGAACAAGAGTTACTGCATTAGCTATAGGCGTTTATGAACTATCTTTGCCTTCTGGACTTATTTTAGAATTAGACAATTGGTACTATGTGTCTGCTATGAGCAGAAACATTATTTTCATTTCTTGTTTGGACGAGAAGGGATTTTCTATTTCAATAAAGGACAAGTTTTGCTCCATTTATTCGATAGTATGCACTATTGTAGTGCGCATTTGTCTAATGGATTGTATAACCTTGATCTAAATAATTTTATCTATAACATAAATACTAAAAGGATTAAAACTAATGATTTAAATCCTACAGATCTATGGCACTATCGTTTAGGCCATATAAACGAGAAAGGCATATCTAGACTCCATAAGAATGGACTTCTATACTCATTTGATTTGGAATCATATGAGACATGCGAGTTTTTTTTATTAGGAAAGATGACAACGTCCTCTTTCAATAAGAAAGGTGAGAGGACTAATGAGTTACTAGCACTCATACATACCGATGTATGTGGGCCGTTCCCACGCCTGCCAGAGGTGGTTACACCTACTTCATTACGTTTACTGATGATTTCAGTAGATATGGATTTGTGTATCTAATGAAGGCCAAATCCGAATCATTTGAATTCTTCAAAGAATTCAAGAATGAAATAGAGAAGCAACTTGGCACAAGTATTAAGGCTTTGCGATCGGATCGTGGAGTAGAATACTTGAGCCAAGAGTTTGACGAATATCTTAGAGAGTGTGGAATAGTGTCCTAACTCACTCCACCCGGAACGCCACAATGGAATGGCATGTCCAAGAGGAGAAATCTCACACTATTAGATATGGTGCGATCTATGATGTGTCTAACGGATCTTCCAATTTCATTTTGGGGACATGATCTATTGACTGCAGCTTTTACCATTAACTGTGTTCCATACAAATCAGTCATGAAGACACCATATGAGATTGTTGGAATAGATGCCCTAGAGGCAATCTAGTTTAGTATGAATTTGTAATTGGCTAGAAAATTCATTTATTATTTATTGGATATTTAATATAATGAAGTCCTTAGATTTACAATCGTGTTGTTTATCTTAAATATCCCTAGTCAAGTATAATGATTAAATGGGACAATCATCTATAGACTAGTATGGGGTTGGATTGATATGGAGATATCACGATCCAACACATAGGTGTGCATTACGGAATGTTGCACTGGATTGACCCATCACCGAGAAGGCTACATACACGTTATGTTAAGTCACAAGTGCTTCTCGGGTACAATGGTATTGTCATCCTTAGACTTGAAGTCACTAGATATTCTAGTTGTGGATCATTGTGATCTTGGTAGCGTTAAACGCTACACCGTAACTGGGTAGTTATAAAGGCGTGTACTGGATACAATGAGAAGCAAGCTTAGAGATCGTAGTGGACGTAGAGAGGATTTGCCCCTCCCACATAACGGGAGTAAATATCCAAGGCCACTCGAAGGATAGTGCTTATAGAACGTCTGGCCAGACTCAAATAAATCAATATATGGGATATTGATGTTATTTGCACGAATAAGGCTATTCCATGGATCGAGAAACTAGGGATTGGATATACGAGTGTGACTTGTATGTCTCGTGTCCAATCCGGATATGGAGGCAAAGGGATGAGACAATTACTTGTACAAGGTTGTCTAGATGACTATTCTATTAGTTGGCTAGAATGGATGTTTTGCTAGAAACCGCTCCATATTAGCAAAGAGTTGCTACCAACTAGATAGAACCTATGGGGTCACACGCTATATAGAGTTGTACTAGATTTGGAATTAATTAATTGGATTAATTAATTAGAAGGATCACTTTGCAAACCCTTGCAAACTTAGTAGGGACTAATTTGCAAGGAAGGGACTAAATTGAATTCTAGTAGGACTAGAATAAGTCCTTTAGGTAGTTAACAAGGAGTTGTTGGACTATATAAAGGACCCTCCTTCCTTCCTTCCTCATAACTTATGCTCTAAAGAGAACATAACAAGAGTGGGAGAGAACAAAGGAGAGAGAGAGCAAGCAACAAGGAGGACGCCGCCCCCTTGCCGCCGCCCCTCGTCCCCGACGCCACAAGAGGGCCGAACCCCTCTTTGTGCCTCGTTTTGCGTGATTCCTTCACCCTCCTCTCATTCCGGGCTAGCAAGGAGATTGGAGATCTAGGATCAACTCTAGGCGTGGATCAACTATAGAGAACGTGACACTATTCGCGTTTGAAGTCATCAAGGAGAACCCAAGGTGTGTTTATGATTTCTTACCTTCACTATCGTTATGCATCTAGACTTGTGATCCTTGGAGGGTTTTGCATGGTTGTTTGTTTGATTATGCTTCCGTTTGCGCGATCCATGAATCAAAACCCTACAGTGGTATCAGAGCCACATGTCATAGAGCATAAACGTAGTTTATGTGTTACATTCTTGTTGATTAACACCTTAATTTGTTGTTTATCGCGTAAAACAAGACAAATCAAGCATTGGATGCAATTTGTCAAAGAATTAATCATAACAAAACCCAATTATTGCATTGGATGCATGAATTGGTGAGTTTGAGAAATTTTAGGATCTTAGATCTAGGGTTTGGGCATCCTTGGGGAAGAAGGAGTTCTCCCAAAACAAGGAAACAACCAAACTTGGGCTCCAAGCAAGGAGGTTGTTTTGGAAACAACCTCCACAAGGAGGTTCGGCCCCCTAGGGGACCGCCCCCTTGCTTGCCGCCCAAGAATGGCGCCCTAAGGGGCCGGGCGGCCCTAACCCGCGGGCCTAGCTTGCGGGTTTTGGGCCGGGCCGGCCCTAGGGCTTTATGGTTCACTTTGTTTGGGCCCGGGCAATTGAATTGTTGGGCCCATGGACCGTTTTAACCCTAGAAATCCTAAAATCAATTAAAATTGACCAAGCGCGTTAAAATTGGATTTTAACTGTTTATGTGCAAATCGCATGGTGATTGGATATGGCCTTAGGATGTGGTTTGATGTGGATGTTTAATTTTGTGGTTTGGTTTTACGGCCTGCGAGCCGATCAATTAATTGTAATAATTAATTAGGGTTTTATGGCCTGCGTGCCATTTTTTTCTCAACTTGTGAGATTTATTTTATTTAGTATAGATATTAGCTAGTGCTAGATAAAGTAGATTGTTAGCCAAGATTGGAGAAAAGAAGCCCAAAGCCAAAAGGAGCCACAAAAGATGGAGCATGGAGCATGGAGCACACCACATGACTATGAAGGATGGACCAAAAGATCAAGACGCATGGAGATGTGTTTGTTTAGGGTTCATAGATAATTCCATTGGCTTGGAATTATCTTAGTCTAGAAAAGGCCATATCCACATCACGTTTAATTTCTGTTTTGTGGTTGTTTATTTATTGTCTTATTATTTGTGTGGTTGGTGTATGGATGATGCATGCAATTAGGATCATAAGATAATTAGACAACCCGGATCTATTATTTGGAGTTGTGCCCAAACTCAAATAGATAGATTAGTTGATATTGATCAACAAGATAATTAAAATTGAATTTAAAAATCCCTCAAAATTCAATATTGTGTTCTTGCCTTCTCGTTATTTAAACACTCATTATCATCATTATTTATCAAGTTCGTGCGTGCCAAAGCATGGCGACTTGGTTCATAATGATGGAATGCGATGGCACGTAACAATGTGCAATTGTTTAGGTAAGAGGTTGAACACAACTAGGCTATTAATTTGATTAAGAAACCTAGAGGAAATCAATTGGGATTATCCATACGGATGGATAAATAAGGAGTTATTTGCCCGATTGAACCAAGAGTTGCATATGGGATGCAATTGGAAGTCGTTCCTACCTAAGAAGTAATCAAATTATGGGTGACTTGCCAAAGCAAGCTCATAAGGAGATGAAAAAGATGGATCTTGGCCCACTAGAAAATATAATGATATTTTTTGCATTAATATCTTGAGGGTTATTAATCCGTAGAAAAATAGTGGGAGCTATATTTAATAAACTAGCCATTATTAAATATAGTCAAAAATTCACAAATACTAAAACTTGCGTATTTTCCTTTTGTAGAATTCCAAATGGCAAACAACTCATCGAGTTCACAACATTCCCTACGATCTGTCCTTGAGAAGGACAAGCTCTCTGGAACCAACTTTCTTGATTGGTACAGAAACTTGAGAATTGTTCTCAAGCAAGAGAAGAAACTGTACGCAATAGAGGAGCAAGTTCCAGAAGGTCCAGAGAATCAGACACCTGCTGTCTTAAAGGCGTATCAAAAGCGTGTTGACGACGCTAATGATGCGGCCTGCCTAATGCTTTGCACCATGACCTCTGAGCTTCAGAAGCAACATGAGAACATGAATGCTGTCGATATGATCGAACATCTAAAGCAGCTCTTCCAAGAGCAGGCGAGGGTAGAGAGGTATGAGGTCTCAAAGGCACTGTTCAAATGTCATCTGGCAGAAGGGAACCCGGTGGGACCCCATGTACTCCGAATGATCGGGTACTTGGAGAATCTCGCCCGGCTTGGGTTCCCGGTCGGCCAAGAGTTGGCAACAGATCTCGTGTTGCAATCGTTGCCCGAAAGTTATGGACAGTTCATTATGAACTATAACATGAACGAGATCGTTAAACCACTGCAAGATTTGCTCAACATGTTGAGGACGGCTGAACAGAGCATCAACAAGGGTAAGGGCAAGGCCATTATGATGGTGCACAAAGGAAAGGGCAAAAAGTTTGCATCTTCCTCCAAGGGCAAAGGCAAGTCAGTTGCCAAGTCCAAGGAACAAGACCTTAAGCCTGTTGGTGGCATTGCCAAGGTCGTGACTAAGGGTGAATGTCACTACTGTAGTCAACCTGGACACTGGAGGAGGAACTGCCCAAAATATCTGGAGGACATGAGGCTTGGAATAGTGATTCCACCACCACCAGGTATTTTTGTTGTAGATGTCAATTTAACTGTCTCTACATCATGGGTATTAATACTGGATGTGGATCTCATATTTGTCGAAATATGCAGGATCTAAAGAGAAGTAAAAGATTGGCTAAAGGGGAGGTAGATCTGCGCGTTGGGAATGGAGCAAAGGTTGCTGCGTTGGCCATAGGCGTGTGCGAGCTATCTCTGCCTTCAGGATTAGTTTTAGAATTAAATAATTGCTATTTTGTGCCTGCTATGAGCAGAAACATTATTTCTATTTCTTGTTTGGACAAGGAAGGTTTTATTATTTCAATAAAGAACAATTGTTGTTCCTTTTATTTGAATAATATTCACTATTTTAGTGCGCAATAATTTAATGGACTTTATGTCCTTGATCTAAGCAATCCTGTCTACAACATTAATACCAAGCGGATTAAAATAAATGATTTAAATCCTGCTTATTTATGGCATTGTCGTTTAGGCCACATAAATGAAAAACGTGTATCTAGACTCCATAAGGATGGATTACTAGACTCATTTGATTTTGAATCATATGAGACATGTGAGGCTTGTTTATTGGGAAAAATGACAAAGTCCCCTTTCAATAAGAAAGGTGAAAGGACTAGTGAGCAATTGGCGCTCATACATACCGATGTGTGTGGGCCATTTGCCACGCCTGCCAGGGGTGGTTATGTCTACTTCATTACGTTTACTGATGATTACAGTAGATATGGATTTGTGTACCTTATGAGGGCAAAATCCGAATCCTTTGAAGTGTTCAAAGAATTCAAGAATGAAGTAGAGAAGCAACATGGTAAAAGTATCAAGGCTCTACGATCGGATCGTGGAGGAGAATACTTGAGCCAAGAGTTTGACGACTATCTTAGAGAGTGTGGGATCGTGTCCCAACTCACTCCACCCGGAACGCCACAATGGAATGGCGTGTCCGAGAGGAGGAATCGAACCCTATTGGATATGGTTCGGTCTATGATGTGTCAAACCGATCTTCCATTATCATTTTGGGGCCACGCTCTATTGAGTGCAGCTTTCACCATTAACCGTGTTCCATCTAAATCAGTCATGAAGACACCATATGAGATGTGGAGTGGGAGGCGTCCCACACTGTCGTTCATGAGGATTTGGGGCTGCGATGTCTATGTAAAACGTTTACAATCAGACAAGCTAGGGCCTAAATCGGATAAGTGTAAATTTGTGGGGTACCCTAAGGAAACTAAGGGATACTACTTCTACAATCCAACCGAGAACAAAGTGTTTGTTGCTCGGACCGGCGTGTTTCTAGAAAGAGAGTTTGTCTCTAAAGAAGCAAGTGGGAGGAATGTAGAACTTGAAGAAGTTCAAGAACCACAAATCACTGAACCGATTATGGAACATGAACAGGAATCACAAGCAGTTGTGGAGCCACCTGTTCAGGTAACACAAGAGCTTCGTAGATCTAGTAGAGTGCGCCAGGAACCCGAGAGGTACGGACTTCTCGTAACTGATTCTGGTGACACGATGCTCATAGATGATGAGCCTACTACCTATGAGGAGGCCATGAATGGCCCAGACTCGCTGAAGTGGCTTGAAGCCATGAGATCCGAGATGGAATCCATGTACACCAACAAAGTATGGACTTTGGTGGAACCACCTGATGGGGCGCGGCCCATAGGGTGCAAGTGGGTCTTCAAGAAGAAGATCGACATGGATGGTAATGTGATTACCTATAAGGGCCGATTGGTGGCTAAAGGATTCAGACAGATTCATGGTATTGACTATGATGAAACCTTTTCACCAGTCGCAATGACCAAATCCATCCGAATCCTACTTGCAATTGCAGCATACTACGACTATGAGATTTGGCAGATGGATGTCAAAACAGCATTCCTTTATGGGAATCTCCTCGAGGACGTGTATATGATACAGCCGGAGGGTTTTGAGGATCCAAAGCAAGCCAACAAAGTCTGTAAGCTGCAACGATCCATTTATGGATTGAAGCAAGCTTCTAGGAGTTGGAATCGACGTTTTGATGAAGTGGTCAAAGAGTTTGGCTTCATCAGAAACGAAGATGAGTCTTGTGTTTACAAGAAGGTTAGTGGGAGCTCTTTAGCTTTTCTGGTCTTGTATGTGGATGACATACTACTCATTGGAAACGACATTCCCATGCTGCAATCTGTGAAAGATTGGCTAGGAAAGTGTTTCTCAATGAAGGACTTAGGGGAAGCAGCCTATATACTTGGTATAAAGATCTATAGAGATAGATCTAAAAGGTTGCTAGGCCTAAGTCAGAGTACATATATTGACAAGGTGTTGAAACGGTTCAACATGCAAGACTCCAAGAAGGGATTCTTGCCCATGTCACATGGAATTGCTCTTTCGAAGAGTGGTTGTCCTTCCAATGAGATTGAGAAGGAACGCATGAGTAGGATTCCCTATGCCTCGGCCATAAGATCTATCATGTACGCCATGTTATGTACTAGACCAGATGTGTCATATGCCTTGAGTATGACAAGCAGATACCAATCCAATCCGAGTGAAAGTCACTGGATTGCTGTCAAGAACATCCTAAAGTACTTGAGAAGAACTAAGGATGCTTTCTTGATGTTTGGCGGTGAGGAAGAATTGCGTGTAAGGGGTTACACTTATGCAAGCTTCCAAACCGATAGAGATGACTTTTGATCACAATCGGGATATGTGTTTTGCCTGAATGGAGCAGCGGTGAGCTGGAAGAGTTCCAAGCAAGAGACGGTAGCTGATTCTACAACAGAGGCTGAGTACATTGCTGCAAATGGCGCAGCAAGGAGGCTGTTTGGATCAGAAAGTTTGTTTCTGAACTTGGTGTGGTCCCTAGCATTGCGGATCCAGTGGAGTTGTTCTGTGACAACACTGGGGCGATCGCGCAATCAAAGGAACCCAGATCGCACCAAAAGTCCAAGCATGTGCTCAGGAAGTTTCATCTGATTCGAGATATTATCGATAGAGGAGACGTTCGGATATGCAAGATTCCTACAGATGATAATCTGTCAGACCCGCTTACGAAGCCTCTCACGCAGTGGAAGCATGAAGGGCACACTAGGAGTATGGGCATACGAGATGCGCCGGATTGGCTCTAGTGCAAGTGGGAGACTGTTGGAATAGATGCCCTAGAGGCAATCTAGTTTAGTATGAATTTGTAATTTGCTAGAAAATTCATTTATTATTTATTGGATATTTAATATAATGAAGTCCTTAGATTTACAATCGTGTTGTTTATCTTAAATATCCCTAGTCAAGTATAATGATTAAATGGGACAATCATCTATAGACTAGTATGGGGTTGGATTGATATGGAGATATCACGATCCAACACATAGGTGTGCATTACGGAATGTTGCACTGGATTGACCCATCACCGAGAAGGCTACATACATGTTATGTTAAGTCACAAGTGCTTCTCGGGTACAATGGTATTGTCATCCTTAGACTTGAAGTCACTAGATATTCTAGTTGTGGATCATTGTGATCTTGGTAGCGTTAAACGCTACACCGTAACTGGGTAGTTATAAAGGCGTGTACTGGATACAATGAGAAGCAAGCTTAGAGATCGTAGTGGACGTAGAGAGGATTTGCCCCTCCCACATAACGGGAGTAAATATCCAAGGCCACTCGAAGGATAGTGCTTATAGAACGTCTGGCCAGACTCAAATAAATCAATATATGGGATATTGATGTTATTTGCACGAATAAGGCTATTCCATGGATCGAGAAACTAGGGATTGGATATACGAGTGTGACTTGTATGTCTCGTGTCCAATCCGGATATGGAGGCAAAGGGATGAGACAATTACTTGTACAAGGTTGTCTAGATGACTATTCTATTAGTTGGCTAGAATGGATGTTTTGCTAGAAATCGCTCCATATTAGCAAAGAGTTGCTACCAACTAGATAGAACCTATGGGGTCACACGCTATATAGAGTTGTACTAGATTTGGAATTAATTAATTGGATTAATTAATTAGAAGGATCACTTTGCAAACCCTTGCAAACTTAGTAGGGACTAATTTGCAAGGAAGGGACTAAATTGAATTCTAGTAGGACTAGAATAAGTCCTTTAGGTAGTTAACAAGGAGTTGTTGGACTATATAAAGGACCCTCCTTCCTTCCTTCCTCATAACTTATGCTCTAAAGAGAACATAACAAGAATGGGAGAGAACAAAGGAGAGAGAGAGCAAGCAACAAGGAGGACGCCGCCCCCTTGCCGCCGCCCCTCGTCCCCGACGCCACAAGAGGGCCGAACCCCTCTTTGTGCCTCGTTTTGCGTGATTCCTTCACCCTCCTCTCATTCCGGGCTAGCACCAAGGAGATTGGAGATCTAGGATCAACTCTAGGCGTGGATCAACTATAGAGAACGTGACACTATTCGCGTTTGAAGTCATCAAGGAGAACCCAAGGTGTGTTTATGATTTCTTACCTTCACTATCGTTATGCATCTAGACTTGTGATCCTTGGAGGGTTTTGCATGGTTGTTTGTTTGATTATGCTTCCGTTTGCGCGATCCATGAATCAAAACCCTACAGAGATATGTATAGGGAAGCGTCCCATAGTGTCGTTTATGAAGATTTGGGGCTGCGATGTCTATGTAAATCATTTACAAACAGACAAGCTCGGGCCCATAGCGGATAAGTGTAAGTTTGTGGGATAACCTAAGGAAACGAAATGATATTATTTCTACAATCCAACCGAGAACAAAGTGTTTGTAGCTCGGACAGGCGTGTTTCTAGAAAGAGAGCTAGTCTCTAAAGAATCAAGTGGGAGGACTGTAGAACATGAAGAAATTCAAGAACCACAAACCACTGAACCGATGATGGAACATGAACAAGAACCACAAGTTGTTGTGGAAGAACCTGTTCAGGTGAAACAGGAACTCCGTAGGTCAGGAAGGGTACGTGATGAGCCAGAGAGGTACGGACTTCTTGTGACTGAGCCCGATGACATACCACTCATGGATGATGAGCCTGCAACCTACGGGGAGGCCATGAAAGGCCATGACTCCAAGAAGTGGCTAGAAGCCATGAGATTTGAAATGGATTACATGTATACCAACAAAGTATGGACATTGGTGGAACCACCTGAAGGGGCTCGACCCATAGGGTGCAAGTGGGTCTTCAAGAAAAATACCGGCATGGATGGCAAGGTAGTTGCCTACAAGGGGCGATTGGTGGCTAAAGGATATAGACAGATTCATGGTATTGAATATGATGATACCTTTTCACCGGTCACCATGTCCAAATCCATTCGAATCCTACTTGTTATTGCAGCCTAATATGACTACGAGATTCGGAAAATGGATGTCAAAACAGCGTTCCTTTATGGGAACCTCCTCGAGGATGTGTATGTGACACAACCGGAGGGTTTTGAGGATCCATAGAATGCCAATAAAGTTTTTAAGATACAAAGATCCATTTATGGATTAAAGCAAGCTTCTAGGAGTTTGAATCGACGTTTTGATAACGCGGTCAAAGATTTTGGCTTCATCAAAAACGAAGATGAGCCCTGTGTTTACAAGAAGGTTAGTGGGAGCTCTGTAGTGTTTCTGGTCTTGTATGTGGATGACAGACTACTCATTAATTGGAAATGAAGTTCCTAGTTTGCAATATGTTAAAGATTGGCTAGGAAAGTGTTTCGCAATGATGGACTTAGGAGATGCAGCTTACATACTTGGTATCAAAATCTATAAGGATAGATCTATAAAGCTGCTCGGCTTAAAGTACATATATAGACAAAGTGTTGAAAAGGTTCAACATGCAAGATTCCAAGAAGGGATTCTGGCCCATGTCGCATGGAGTCAATCTATCTAAGACTGACTGTTCTTCCAATGAGATTGAGAAGGACCGCATGAGTAGGTTACCCTATGCTTAGGCCATAGGATCCATCATGTACGCCATGTTGTGTACTAGACCAGACGTATCATACGCGTTAAGTATGATAAGCAGATATCAGTCTAATCCGGGTGAGAGTCACTGGATTGCTGTCAAGAACATCCTAAAGTACTTGAGAAGAACTAAGGATGCGTTCTTGATATTTGGAGGCAAAGAAGAGCTAATTGTAATTGGTTACACTAATTCAGACTTCCAAAACGACAAAGATGACTACAGATCGCAGTCAGGATACGTGTTTTGCCTGAAATGGAGGAGTTGTGAGCTGGAAGAGTTCCAAGCAACGGACAGTTGCTGATTCTACAACTGAAGTTGAGTACATTGCTGCTGCGAAAGCAGCAAAAGAGGAAGTTTGGATATAGAAGTTTATCACTAAGCTCGGTGTGGTCCCCAGCATCGTGGATCCCATGGAGTTGTACTGTGACAACTCTGGGGCAATCACACAAGCCAAGGAACCAAGATCACACCAGAAATCAAAGCATGTATTAAGGAGATTCCATCTTATTTGTGATATGATCGATAGAGGAGATGTGAAGATGTGCAAGATTCCAACAGATGAAAATCTTTTAGATCTGCTCCAAAAGCCGCTTGCGCAGCGAAAGCATAAAGGACACGCTAGATCCATAGGCATACGAGATGCACCAGATTGGCTCTAGTGCAAGTGAGAGACTGTTGGAATAGGTGCCCTAGAGGCAATCTATATTTAGTATGAGCGATATTTTGGCTAGAATATTCATTTATTAATTATTGTGATATTAAATATAAAAAGTCCTTAGATACAATGTGTTGTTTATCTTAAATATCCCTAGTCCATTATATTGGTTAATTGGACGATCAAATATAGACTAGTATGTGTGTAGATTGATATGGAGATATCAAGTCTGGCGCATATGTATGCATTAGGAGTAATGGCATACTGGATTGACCCACGACGAGATGGATACATTAGATTATATCAAAGTCACAATCGCTTCTCGTAGTGCCAATCATATTGTAATCCTTATACTTGAAGTCACTAGATACTCTAGTTGTGGAATATCATGCTTTGATGTTATCCAACGTTGTGCCTTAACCGGGCAACTATAAAGATAGCTATCGGGCTATATAGGAAGCAAGCTTAGAAATCGTAGTGATGTAGAGAGGATTTGTCCCTCCCACATAATGGGAGCAAATATCCATGGCCACTCGAGGGATGGTGCTTATTGAATGTCTGGCCAGAATCAGATAAATCAATATGGAGATATT
The DNA here is from genome assembly GCA_023055425.1 of Linanthus parryae. Lineage (NCBI taxonomy): Eukaryota > Viridiplantae > Streptophyta > Magnoliopsida > Ericales > Polemoniaceae > Linanthus > Linanthus parryae. Next base: position 31,514,471 of record JALGPY010000001.1, read on the forward strand.
GATGTTATCTGTTCGCAAAAGCACATTCCAAGGATCGAGAAACTATGGATTGGATATGCGAGTGTGACTATTATGTCTCGTGTCCGATCCGCATATAGAGACATTTCTATTACTTGGGTGACATGGATGTGTTGCTAGACACCGCTCCATGTTAGTAATAAGTTACTACCAACTAAGTAGAAACCTACGGGGTCACACACCGGATGGATTAAATTGGATGTAGGTATTAATTAGTTGGACTAATTAATAAAAGGATCATAACGCAACCACAAGCAAACTTGATGGGACTAATTTTCATGTGGGCTAATCCATGTAAGGACATGATTAGTATAGGGGCCTTTATGTAGTTAATAAGGAGTTATGACTATATAAAGGAACTCTAGCTTGTTAATTCTCAAGAAAATTCATAATTGAGAGAACTTAACAAAGCAAGAGAGAACGAAAGACAAGGAAGGAGTCGAGCTCCAACCCGTCCCCCCTACCCGACGCTCCCCATAGGCGCGGCCTCCTCCTCGTTTCGCGTGATCTTCTTCCTCCTTCTTCCGTTGCTAGAACATCGCGGTGAGAAGGGAACCAATCAAGGTCCAAGGTGTGGATATTCATAGAGACGAAGACACTATTCTTCGTGTGATCTCCCAAACAAAGGTACACATCTTCTATGCTCTTATCATGCTATGACTACTCTTCCTGTGTTCTTTGGTGGGCTTTGAGTAGGATTTTTTTTTTTATTCCGCTGTGTTACCTATTTCAAAACCCAACATCAAGTAGCGCGACAACCACACGCAGAAAAATCCACATAAGGTCCAGGACCCCCCATTTCCCTTCGACGTCAATAGTGGCTTCGGGGTCCTCCTCCAACCACTCTTGAGAAACTTTTGGCTTGACAAGATCCCTGAAAAAGTACATCACCCACTTCGACCAGATTTTCTTCGCACCGTAAGACACGAACATATATGTGTCGCAAGGGGTGGTCGCGTTTGGTCTCCATCTCGAAGCAGCATTCTTCATGTCCGCTATGTAGATCATCATTTGGTCGAACAGAGTGAGTTCTTCATCACTAGTAAGAGGGTCTAAGGGGTCGATGCCTCCCATGCTTGGAAGTTTTAATAGAACCTCTACGTCCTCCAGAGTAGCTGCGGATTCAAAATTAGGGAAATGGAAGGTATGGGTCTTCTTCGAATACCTGGAAAACAAGATCCGCAGCATATCGGGATCGACCCTAACACTGAGGCCTTTTGTCGCGCGAACGACATGAAAAATGTTACCCCGCTTCAATTCCTTCTCATAGTTATCGAGGATGAACTCTGTCCACTCCTCCATCCAGTCAAGACCTTCCATGAACTTTGGGGAATAACATCGGTAAACGCGTATAGACCGGCTTCGAGGCCAAGCCGTTGCACGTCTTGGGTACTAGCCACGTCCCAGTCAGAATTCTCTGGTTCCGGTACTAACTGCAAACCTTCTTCCATTGGAGACGCCTGGAGCGTGTTTGCCTTAACGGTGGCCATGAAGAAATCATCCCGGTAGAAGGATTTTCACCATAAGTCCTTGCTCAATTCCGGTAACTCAACAGCTTCCTTGTTAGATTTCTTGGGAGCCATATCTGCAAACACAAGAAGACATGCGCAAAAGGGGATTTGAGGGATTATCATCTAGTCAGGCACAAAGAACAGTATGAATATCAAACCTAGAACGGGTTGCATGCCAGGAACAAAAAGGGGAAAAACATTTGTAATCTGATTTCAAACCGCAAGTGAAAGGGGTGGGGGAGAATCACTAAGCTTGCTGATGTTTGAGTGCTTGAACTGCTTCAATGATTTGCTCGAGAACATGATCAAAGATTTCGACTCCTTGCTAATGATTCTCTCTATGGTTCATAAATTCTTGGTAGCAACAATGGTGGAAAAAATTCTAATTGTTGAAGAAAGAGGTTTAAATAGAGTCCTCAAGACTGAAGAGTCGCGACTGCCGACAGTCGCTGAGTCAGCATTACCTCAATAACTGGCGAAATTGGCGACCCATCAGATCAATTTGAGTTATTCTTTCCTAAAAAATCGGCGAAAATATGGATGGTTTATGGTAAGCTTTGCAACATCCACGCCTCATTAAAGGCTATACGACGTCTCAAAACCCTAGGAAATCATGGCTATTTGGGGGCTAGGGATTCGAATAATATTCGAAATAATACGAGGATTTGCGTGGGGGCCACGCACGCCTGATTTTGCGCGATTACACAGCAAGCGCGCGCGTGATATTCGCGCAAAAGGGGGCTAATGTAGATGGTGCATTCCAGACAAACAGATCTCAGAGAAGTGGCAGCCATCCAGCACATCTGACAGTGCTCCATATACACCTGATCAATGCTCATACTTATCTGCATGGGGGCTGCGAGACTCGGCCACCCGCGATACCAACCACACGGGACTTGTAGGGACTTATTGGTTTGGAGGCTAGAGTAAGGTCTGTCGCGTGCGAACAACAACCAAGCTCGCACGCGACCATTGGTAACTAACTGAGAGGTTTAAGACTTACGTGTCCCATAAGTGCGGTCGATCTCATAACGGTCTCCGGCATATACGGACGTGTGCGTAACGTTCCCTATATATACGGTCGAACGTGCCGTTACAGGGCTATCAATAAGCCGCCATTTATGGGCGCATTAACCCCTCGTAACGGTCACTTCCCCGCTATATATAGGAACGTTAGCTCACCGTTGCAACTCTCGGATCTTTTGCTAGCCAATACTTTGTCTCTCTCTCAAGAAAAGTTGTCATTGCTTACTCTCTCCCTACTCACACCCCACATCTCTCTGTGTTCATATTCTCATCCCCTACTTGAGGTGTACACTTGGATCTCTCTCGATGATTTCCTTGTACACAATTGGAGACAATAAATGTGATGATAATTGTGATGAAAGCGAGTTTTTTCCACGTCCTTACAAGTGAGCCAGCTCAGAAATCTGTAGTTAGTCTACTTATAGCGGAACCAATCTGCTGCTTCCCCATCCAATAAAATTCCCACAAGCTGAAAGTCGTTACTCTTGCGGTGTCTGTCAATAATTAAAATGCTGCTGTACTTTAAAAATTCAATGTGGGAATCCGTACCCAAGAATTTAATTTGGCGCCTCCATGCATGGTTTGTGGTTGCGCGTGTCTGTACGGGCGTAGGTATTTTGATGACCCCGTGGTCGGGCACTTGCTGGACCATTAATAGGTGGCGTATGAGAAGTGGGCTGCGCAATATTACTGGAGCCCAAATTAATTGTCTAACCCATAAGTGGGTAGTTTGAATAAAAAGTAGGCCTACTTTGACTTGCACACATCCCATTGTGAGTGCAGTCATGTAGCTCAGGTGGTTGGTGGCCCAATGGAGGTTGTGGGGTGGGATGGTGTTGTTGACACACACACAAAATGTTGGAAGGGTTTGGGTGGGTTAGCATTGCGAAGCCCATAACTGGCTGCTGCTTGAAGAGGCGAGATTGGGACGCTGCCATGGACAGAGGACACGCACGGTTGACGTGCTGTCCGTAGATCAGCTGTGGAGGGATCGCTGCGGATTCCTGAGGGCTTGGATACGATTGCCCAGGTTCGTCTCCAAGGTCGATATTTGAGAGTTCAATTCTGTCTACATAATTGTCATAGCTTTTGTTAATTGGGCGATTTGTTCGTCCAAATCTTCGATAGTAACTTCTTGTTCGTCATGATTTTCCCCGTTGCGGATAGTAAAATTCATAGAAAGCACCAGTTGATAGCAAGTTGCTAGGACAGTGACACACAGTAAAACGACGCACTTTGATTTCTTGATCGATTGATAAAATAAACTGCGCTACTACAATTTTTGAAATAAAAAGACTAAAGCTAGACGGTTCGACCTAACGGGCTGGGAATGAACCGACAAAAAAAATAACCTTAATTCGACAACATTAAATAAGTTAAATATACATACTAATACTTTGTGATGTAATTCGTGAAATGCTTGGCGGGTGACTTTTCCGCGTTCTCCGTCGTGGAGCCGTGAGGGTCGTGATGGTAGGTACACATCCGTATCAACTACATTTACTGCCATTGCCTGTATTTGTTATTAGCCCAACCTAATGTGAGAAATCCCAGTTGAACTAACTCTGTTATGGGTACCAAGTACCACATGACTGGTGCCTCTAGAACAAATTTAATCAAGTTAAACTGAACAAATCAGGAAGATACATGAAAATACAGTCAAATCTCCTTTCTAATCAATTACTACTAAGATGCTCCACTTTTCTACCACTAGTCCATTATAATGATAGCAAGAGAGTTCTAGATGATCCGAGAACAAAGGGAAAAAGAAAATGGAGAATGAAGACCGAACTATAATGGAGCTTTTCAAGTTTCTCTAAGAAAAGTCCGGCCCACAGAAGGTATCCTCCAGATTAATTTCTAGATTAACAATTCTCTATGTTTTGTTCATGTTATCCTTTGGACTTTTGGGCAGAAACTTTTGGATGGACAAGTTAGAAGTACGTGACTTATAATTTTGGTCTCATGCATTGACGTTTTTTTGTGAAATTGTGTTTTCTTTTTATAGCTTCTGCGAAAATAACTCATAAAAACCAATTAGAGTTGGGCGGAAAAGAATTTGTAGAAGAGGGAGAGGTTAATCAGACGGAGTTAGAATCTTCTGGTCCACAATATGCCTACCATAGTACAAAAAATAAAAGAACATGGATTGCTATCATCTTGTTAGAAGGTAGGGACAAGTAATTGAGAAATGCTTTTAACAGAATCATTATATTTTTCCGTCAGACCAAAGGCACAACAATAAATGTATAAATAAGAACACGCGGGTAGAAATCACATAAGCCATCTTCATTGTAAAAAAATAAACATGAGATCATTTGGTTATATATATATATATATATATATATATATATATATATATATATATATATATATATATATATATATATATATATACATATATATATATAATCTGAATGTTGCTCTATACTCCTAATGACATTGCCCACATATATTAATGTGATTAGAATAAACATGAGATCATTTGGTTTCCTTCCGACTAGACTTATCAAGCGTGAGCAAGCCAATGTCTTACTCGTAATGTAGTTCCTCCATAAATTAATGTGATGTTTTCTATAAAAAAAATACTGCTCAACCGCTGTGCTATGGGTCCGTTCGCGTTAGAGCTACTAAGCTTTGTATTTATTTGAAGATCATACCTTTCGCAAAAGCAAATTTTGTTGTGGTCCAGAGATATGAGCTGGGATAAGAAAGCTTTGTGTGTGAAAATAACTTGAAATCACTGCATGATAAAAATAACGTTACTTAATTAAGTGAATTGATGAACAGAAGAAGTGAATTAAAACATTATGGGGAAGTGTAGTCAAATTCAGTTCAGATTTCAACACGATTCCAACACTTAAGACAATTAGATTACATAAATATATATTACAATCAAAATATACCTCAATACGATAGGTTAGCCCAACCTTTCAGTGATCTGAAATAAGGTAGAGGGATGGCGATTAGAGAAAGCAGCCTCTTGTCGTCTCCAACGGCCAAAAATGATAATAGTAACCCAACATAACTTCAATGTACAATGCAATTGATTAATTTGGTTCGTTGCGCACTACTGTGTCAAGGTGCTCCACGTTTGTCTTATGATGTAGCTTTGTTTGACCAGGTAAAGTAGAAATAATCATCCAACCATGCAACACACACCTTTTTTAGTTTAACACTTCTTATAAAATTATTAACTATTTTGTGATCATCGAGAAGACAGTGGAATGCTCGCATGATTAAATCTTGTTCTTGTCATTAAAGAAGTAATCCAAGATCAGCTGAGATCCGTTGACAAGTTTTATATTGTTATATTACTTAATCCCATGAATTATTTCAGCTGCAATTTCTCACTTTGCTTGTATTTGTTAAACTTGGCCTCAATCACCGAGCATTGAGATTGATCTTTCTGAGGATGTTAGTAGTATCATCCAACCATTTTTAGTGTAACACTATACATAAACTAGTAGATGAATTGACAGGATGTCAATTGATACTGGACTAATTAGTTTATAATTAACCATCTCTAAAATATTATTTGATGAACTATACTAATCACTGTGTGAAATCAAATACTAGTTCAAATCCTTCAACAAATTTTATCTTGTTATATGACTTGTCCAACGAATTCTTTAGACTATGTCATTGTCTTTATTTGTTATTAGCCCAACCTAATTTGAGATTTGCCAGTTGAGCTAACTCGATCATGGTAACCATGACTTATGCCACTAGATAGAAATTGATCAAGATTAATTATATTAATCCAATTTGTGAAGTTACGAGTATTTTTTTTTTAATTTTAATTAGAACAAATAAAAAAGATGCACGAGAAAACAGTACTTAAAGATTCTTGTTATAATCTGAGTTCAAACACTAGGCTCCAGTTAGGAGTGTTCAAGGGGCGGTTTGGGCGGGTAAAACCTAAATTTCTCCCCCAACCCAACCGCCTCGGGTTGAAAAAATTGCTACCCAAACCTACCCAAGTAATCGCTAAACCCAAACCTAACCGACTATTTCGGGTCGGTTCGATTCGGCTCGGTTTTGGCGGGTATTTATCAAAAAAATATAGAACACTAGCACCCGATGAATGAACATTGGTTAAAAAGTCTTGCTCGCTTAGATAATATTCAAATAATGTCTACTAGGATAATACATTTCTTTCAAGCGGTCTAATGTTAATGTTCATGGGACATTTTGGGGGTATCCGACGACTTCAAAAATGAAATAGCTATATGTTTAAGGTTGATTTGCATATTATATGGCAATATGATGAAAGGCTTATAAGTGATTCTTTGTGCACGAAGATATCATTACTGCGACCACATATTATTAAGTTATATTAAACTATTATGTAATTGGTTATTATGTTAAATATGTTGAACTATAACTCTATAGTTACAAGTATATAAAAAAAAGAAGATATTACGTTGGGCGGGGCGGTTTGGGGCTAAACGGCCAAATTATTTTAATACCCATAACCAGTCGATAATGGGCGGGTTGAAATTTTATGAACCCGAAATCAATCGTTTAACCCAATCCTCTTTATATATCGGGTAGGTTCGGCTTGGACCGGCCGGTTTGGGCGAGTCGCTCGGGTTCATGTTCCATTACACGGATATTCACAACGACCTCTAGCACTAAAATTTACATTTTATGGAAATTGATGGATCTAGGCAGAGACCAGGGTCGTTCTTTAAGTTTTTCGGTGCCCTAAGAGCAAGGGAAATCTGACGCCCTTAATGTATTCATACACAACTTTAAATTAACAAATTACACAAAGTTCTATCAATCTCAGCACTAGAAATTGGTATAGCTTTCATTTCGCCGCTTGAATAATTTTATCTTCCTTAACAGCATTATTTTGATCTACTAGTACTTCGTCTTCCTAACTTATTTTGTGACCCCAAATTTAATCAAGACGTGTGATCAAACAACAGAATCAATATAATCGAAAGGCAAAAACGGTAGGGAGAAAATCCTCTCTAGGGTTCGAAAGAAAGTTCAATATTCAAAAGTTGTCAAATTTTATCCACAAGCCGGACAATCATAGCCAAAAAAAATATACTATTAATAAAAGCTATGATATGAGCAAAAACTCACTCTCATTATACCGTTCGATGTTAGTTTGATAGTGGCCTGAGGGCAAAAGTTATACTCTAGTAATTTATATATCATAAGTAAAATGAGTAAGACAATAAAATAGTCTAAATTGACACTAGTTACAAAAATTTAACTTATAATTGTGGTTTATTGTGATAATGTTAGTGCAGTATACTTTCAGCTAACCCCGTACAACATTGGCACACAAAAAATGTGGAGAATTATTTACATTTTTTCCGTTCGAAGGTCGGCTTCGGAAAATTTGGGGTCTATTTTAACGTTATAACCGTGTGACCAGGAGATCACATGTTCAAGTCGTGGAAACAACATCTTGAAGAAATGCAAGGTAAGGCATACAACAATGAAAAAGTCGCTTCCGGCTTTGTATTTGTAGTGTGATTCATTTAGAGCCTGGAAGAAAATAGCAAAACTAAAAGCCATCATAAAAACTGCTCCAAAAAAAAAACTTATTATTTTTTTTTTTTGAGAAGAAAAAAACTTATTATTTCATTAAGCAAACAAAGGTGGTTTTTACCGAATTCCTGTGATCCCAACACATGTTTTTGGGATCAATAGATAATTAATCGAACTTCTGATGATACAATTCTGGGTCTACCAAACGAGTAGAGTTAACATAATCTTGGGAGCAATGAGCTGATATCCCGGGGATAACCAATCCGATTAACCTTACTACTCTAAGAACTATGCCTTCTTTGTAGTTTGGCCCTTTTGTGTAGGGAATAACAAAGCTTCTTTTCAACTCCCTACTTGCTCGGAAAACCTTTGGTATATACCCTAATATTGAGAAGTAATTCTTGTTTGGTTCCTCTGAAAGAACCTGCAGCGGAAGGACATCACATTATTTATTAAAAGGGGAAAGATGTAGAAAATAGTATGATGTGTCATATCAGAAAAAAAAGAGAGAGAGAGAGAGAGAGAGAGAGAGAGAGAGAGAGAGAGAGAGATGAGAAGAATGAGAAGGAAGAAGCAGCCTAACATAGTATGGTTAGCTACTAACCTTGCCTTCATAGGAACTGTTGAAATGTAAGCATTTCCCGAAGTGCTTAAACCGAAAAGTTGAATCATCCTTAGGCAACCTAGGCACCATGTCACTACCATACACATATCTGTAATATGGAATCTTGAATTTGGTCATTTGGGCCCTCATAAAGTTTCCAAATTTCTCATTTCCAACTCTTGGCTGCCCAAAAGTGTAGATCCCTTCAAACCTCTCTAACAGGTTGTCCTCTTTATGCAATCCCAAAATAGCTGGGAATAGAAGTGCAAGGGCACCTCCCAAGCTATGACCAGTCACTATGATCTTTGTTCGGTCACTTTTTTTTACAATATCCCTCAACTTCTCTCTAATTGCATAGTATGCCAATGGTAGTTGGTTTCGGTTGACTTGATCATCTTCCTTTGGCCATCCTTGGCTCTTTTTTAACCCAAGAGCCTTCATGAAGCCACCATGGACCTTTCCCATTTCTGGAAGCTCATACCAAGAGATGTCAAAGTCCGTACACCATGCGTCTGAATCGAAAGGTTCAGTACCTCTAAAGGCAACTATAATGGTGTCGGAGCCGCCTGTTCTATCGCGCATAAGGAAAGCCTGTGTCGTAGCTTTTTCTTGAAATTCTAAGATTAGAAAAGTATTGTGTTAAAGAATGGCACGAATTTCGGCCTTTAATAAAGAAACAATAAAGGATATACGCAAAATTTTCACCATTCCAAAAGTCAAATGAACCCAAGAACTCCATCTGCAATCGCAAAATTTGGGGAGAAATAAGAACTCTAAAATAGATTAAGTACATCGAAGTGATTGAAGAACAACAAAGGTACACTAGTGTTTTCTTGGCATCTAAGCAAAATTATACCTTCCATTGATCTCTGACTGTGGCCTCAATGTAAGCTTTGTTCTCATATGATACTTTACAAGCCATCATAGATAAAGCTCCACTGTACCTCCTATCTCCATACTTAATGTTTTCATCCAGCATCACCCTGTCATCCATGAGTGCCACGAAGGACCTGAAATTAGCTGATTTCCTATCAGGCCAAACCACCTTCCCTGCGGCAAAACCATAGTCTGCTTCATCAGAGAGAGAGAGAGAGAGAGAGAGAGAGAGAGAGAGAGAGATGGCCATCATTCTAACCTTTTAAGAAATTGAGGAAAAGGTTTCCTATGTTCTTGTTCCATGGCAAAAGGTTGAGCCACATTTCCAGAGTGGAACCTAACCATGCCAATGGCCCAGACACAAACATGAGAGCTTTCTGAGCGACAATGGAAAAGAAGATGAAACATCTCTTCTCAAAACCCTCGTGCGATAGCTCAGGACAATCTATGCTCCTCCTATTCTCCAAATTACTTGAGAATAACAATGCCAGTACATCAGTAAGATACACCTCCTCAGGCTTCAGGAGCATGTAATCCGTAGAGAAACTCTTGTCACAAGCCATGCCAGCAGATTCAGGCACATCCGTGTGAATTTCCATGGTCATAGCAAGGAAATTTACACAGAGAATAGAGATTGGCAACAGTTTGCTTCTTTCAGGTTAGAACCAATATTATTTATATGAACAAAAATTAACTATTTAATTTCCCCAAAATAATTAACAATATGATTTAAGAAGTTCCCACGCAAACTCAAAAGTTCCAATAAAATAAATCGTGAGAAAAGGTCAGTTGCAGTGTCATTAGGCGGAAGATATATTGATTGCCCGGGAGAACATAGAGTAGATTAATTAACTCATAATGCAAGATAATTGCTTTGGTTGACCAGCTTATACAAGTTATGCATTTTTTACAACAATTTCTTGATTTTTTTTTATTAATTTTTTTTTGGTAACAATATCATTCTTTTATAGGGTTCATCTATCTAAATCCAATGTGTGAAGCATCTATAAGACAGTGGACAATTTTTAGAAGTTACTAAAATAGCAAGTCGATATGAATATGAACGGTCAGCAGTGGACAAGCTCTCAATCAAATGCATAGTCTGAAGGCCCCTGGCCCTGACGGGATGCCGGCCTTATTTTACCAAACGTATTGGAACACTATGGGTGATGAAATTGTCAATCAGGCTCTCAATTTCTTGAATGATGATGTAGCAGATATTTGTGTCTTGAATCAGACTTTTATAGCACTTATTCCCAGAGTGTTGAAACCCACTTCTGTGCTGATTTTCGACTGATAAGTTTGTGTAATGTGAGCTATAAAATCATCTCTCAGGTTCTTGTGAACAGAATGAAAAATGTGCTCCCACATATCATTCATGATACTCGGTGTGCCTTTGTTGAAAACAGAGTAATCACAGATAACGTTATAGCTGCTTTGGAAACTCTCCACACCTTGAAGAAGCAGAAAAAGTGAATGGACATTTCTCTTTGAAACTCGATCTTTCGAGTGCTTATGATGAGATTGAATGGACTTTTCTGAAGGGCTTGTTTGAGACAGATTGGTTTCTCTTTAAGATTTGTACAACTTGTGATGACTTGTGTTACTTCTGTCTCTCTCTACATCTTAATAAATGGCCAGCAGACAGTATTTTCAGCCTACTAGAGGGTTAAGGCAAGGAGTCTTTCTAAAAAAATAAAAAATAAATAAATAAATAAGAAGAAGCTGGCAAGAGGACCGACCAAAGGTGGTTGGGCATACTCCTGCTGAAAATTTTAATTGAATTCATCGGACTACTCTATGCGAGATTCAACTTCAAATTGCCTGACGAGTGTATCTCAAACACCAAAGAGTTATGCTACTGTGGAAGGTATTTAAGTAATTATTTAGGATGTTCTTCACGTGGTCAAGAAGTCACCAACCGAATATTTTGGCAGATAAGATTGAGATTATGTTTTTGACCAATTGTCAGGACCTGATAAGCCTGACACTAACTCAGATCGAACCAGTGCGGCTGAATCCTCAGACCCGTTGAAGGCTAGGGTTTCACAACAACCTAGAGAGACGAAACGAGGAGAGAGAAGAGAAATTCTCTGTCATTTGTGATAAAATGACTGATTATTTCTTCAAGCATACATGGTGAGCTACGTAACCGTTGCAAGCGATGAGAGAGAAACGAATCCCGAGGTAACAACTCGATAGAAAGTGAAAATACACATAACTACTAAGGGTAAAAAGACAATTATACTTAAGTTTAGAAAACGACTTTTTTACGCTTAGCTGAGTTCCCTCCCCATTTGAACGTTCAAGTAGGATCAACGACCAAGATTAAAACGTGTCAAGGTGATCGTACGGTACGTAACTACTACACTTCATTTCATGTCATTAGTTTTGTACGCCTGTCAGTTTAGTCCTTCATTTCATGTCATCAGTTTAGGCTCCTTTGCACTTTATTCCACACCCCATTTCTTCTAGGCCTCCTCCACTCTTGACAATGCCTCCCCTTGCACATAACTTGTCCTCAAGGGTGGAATTTGGAAAACCTGGCATGAAGTGTTGAGTAATCCTCGCAGATAGCATCTTTAGGCAAGATATTAGACCACTGCACTATAACCTGAGCAACAACTGCTTTGTTTATCTTGATAAGTCTCCTCTCCATAATAGCCACATGTTCAATTAGCATTTGGCCTTCTGGTCCTACTGCAGGTAGGTCAGGTGACAACAAATTTCTGTGTACCCAATTGCTTTAATGAAACATGGAAGACATACTGTATATTTGCAGATGGTGGAATATTGAGCTTATAAGCTACCTTACCAATTCTGGCTAAGACAAGGAAGGGCCCATAGAACCTTCAGACTAATATTGTAGGGTTTTGATCATGGATACGCAACGGAAGAAAGAATTATCCAATCAAGACCCTCCAAGGATCACATGAAGAGAATCATAACGATGGTAAGGAAAAACAAGCAACACACCTTAGAGGTCTCCTGTGATGACTTGTAACGCGAATTGTGTCACGTCTCTATGGTTGATCCACACCTAGGGTTGAGGTCTAGATCTTCCTTCTCCTTTGTGCTAGCTTGGACCGGAGAAAGAGAAAGAATAAATCACGCAACGAGGATCAAAGAAGAGGCTCGACCTCTCTTTGATGGCCGACGAGTAGGGGGCGAACGCAAGGGGGCTTCGGCCTCCTTGTGGTCTTGCTCTCTCCTTTTGTTTCTCTCCCACTCAACTTATGTTATGAGCATTATTGTGGGAAGGAAGCTAGGAGCATCCTTTATAAGTCCAACAACTCCTTGTCAACTACCTAAAGGCCCTTCCTAATCCTACATAAACTCCGAGTAGTCCCTTCCTTCCATATTAGTCCTACTAAGTTTGCAAGGTGTTGTAAGATCCTTCCAATTAATTAATCATATTAATTAATTCTCAAATCTAGTTCAACCATATTAGCCGTGTGACCCCATAGGTTCTATCTATTTGGTAGCAACAATTTGCTAATATGGGGCGGTCTCTCGCAAGACATCCATTCTAGCGAACTAATAGATTAGTCATCCGACAAACCTTGTGCAAGTAATTGTCTCATCCCTTTGTCTCAATATCCGGATTGGACACGAGACATACATGTCACACTCGTACATCCAATCCATAGCCTTATTTGTGCAAATAACATCTATATCCCATATTGATTTATTTGAGTCTGGCCAGACATTGTATAAGCACTATCCCTCGAGTGGCCTAGAAGGAGGGGGTTGAATAGAGTATGGCAATTTTTGCCAAAGATGTGATTTCAATTAAGTTTGAAGAGAAAAGATAGTAATTCAAGGCCTTTAAATGATTTTCAAGCCTTTGAAAGAAAAATAGTTAATAAAAAATTACTGATCTTTTTCAAGGCCTTGAAATGAAGTTCAAGTCCTTGAAACATAAACCTGTTTTGAGAAGTTAATAAGACAAGTATAAGAGCTGCAATATAAATGCAAGAGACACATGAATTATAGAGTTCAGTCCACTTGGACCTATGTCGCTACCTCAGGGACTTAATCCCAGCAAAATTTTCAGCTCAATTCTTATTAATCAAAATCTAAGCCCCAGATCTCAAGCACAAAGATATTCCCTACTCTGTTACAGCTTGTGGTTCTAACTAACCTATCTAGTGCATGCTCTAGCTAACTGATTCAATAAGAATTCTCTGTTGTCCACTTGAACAACTCACGTGAAATCAAACAAGAAGTATTATCGAATGATGTACAAATGAAGTTCAGAAAGAAGAACCCAGAGACAGAGTCTAGCAGTGAGAATGCAGTGCTCTTCAGATGCTTGGATTGAGATGAATAAGTATGCTTCCTTATTTCTTGTCAATCCCTGAATGTGTTTGAGTGTGTCTCTGTCAATTTTCTTCGAAATTCTTCTATGTTTCACACTCTTACAGAGCCAGTCTGAATGTTGATCTTCTGTGAACTAACTTCCCTAAAAATCAGCAATGTATCTTAACTCTTCTAACAGCTCTTCCAACGGCTAGTTGCTTAGTATCTTCAAAGACACTGACTTGATCTTGTTTGTAGGAGAGTTAGGAGGCTCCAGACATGACTTTTCAGGCACACAATCAATTAGACGAGTCTATTTCCATTCCTGCATTCAAATGTTTAGGAAATAATCCTGCAAAACATGCAACTATATTATCCTGCACAAGTCAAGCTTATCAGTGGAAATAACAGCTAATATAAAACAATATATTGGTTTTTCTTTCATCAACAAGTATGCAATAAACAGATAATAAGAGATAGAGAGAGATCTGAGCTAGAAAAGCTTCCCCTTAGTTCATGCTTATGCTGCAGTTTAGGTTCAAGCATTTGAACACAGTTTCAAGGCCTTGAAACTTACTGCAATTCATCCTTTGAAAACAAGCTGAACTTACAATCTCCCCCTTGATGAAAGACAAAACCATTATCGTTTAAGAACTGATACTCTGCCAAAGATTAAATGTTAGAGCATTGCAGAATAATTGTAGTAAACATAGATAATACACAAAAGCGAAATTAAGCTAAACAATCCAACTTATTGCCAGATAAGAAAACAAAAACCTACTGATCTAAACCAGATCTCTAAATCAACTAAATTTCTAAAAAACACCTAAATTTCTCCCCCTCATTGACTTTCATAAAAAAAGACTGAAAAAATGTTGAATCAAAGTTTTTGAGGGCTTAAAGAAAATAGTTCTGAAATGAGAATTTTTCAAGGCTTTGAAAAAGAAACAAATTCCTTGAAATAGGATTTGAAAAAGAAAGAAAGAGAAGGCTAGAATTAGGGTTTTGGGTCTCCATCTCCCTTTGGCTCAGCATCTTCTTCTCCACTATCTTCTTCATCATCCTCATCATCTTATTGTTCTCCTTCCTGATCAGCTTTACCACCAGCACCACCAGTTCCTTCAAACAGTTGTGCCTCTGTCGTAATCTCTGGAATGTTAGCTCTCTTTTTCTTCTTCTTGAGATCCTTTATCAACATTCATGAGTCTGGACTGCCAGCATCAGCTTGTTCATGTTCTTCACCACCCTGTTCCTGAACTACTTGTTTTCTTTTTTCCACCACCCATGTAGCCTTATCCTGAGTACTGTGCTCACTGAACAAATCTCTGGTTGAACCTTGTGCAGTCTTCTTTGATCCTTCTTCAGCCTGAGAGACTTCCTCTTCCACATGAATTACATTGATACTTTTGAAGATGCTTTCAACCATATACTTTACCTACTTGAACTCAGTGCTAAACTCGTGTTGATTCAGCTTCAGCTCATCCATGTCATTCTCTAAACCATCAAGCCTTTGAAGTATAAGGCCAAGGTCTTGAGACTGAGAGGGTAAGGTTGAGGAAGGGGTCGAGGCTTTGGGTTTTGGAAACATATTTGATTGAAGTTCTTCTGCAGACAAGTCAGAGTATAACTTCCAGTCTCCTTTACTGGTTTTCATGATTCCAATTCCTTGAAAATCTTGCTCATCAAGCATTACAAAACCAGTAGTGAGAGTCTCTTCCCTGTCATTTGGAATCTCCAGGTGATCAAAGAAAAGTGACAGCAGATTGGTTAGCATAAGGCAAAGGATGCTTTCTTTCATTAGAATGTGAGAAAAGCATGTGTTCCATCACCAGAGAGGGTAGATCAATCTCATATCCATGCATGATTATGTACATCAAGTATAGAACTCTGTCGGTAATCAGATCCTTTGAATGTTCCTTTGGCACTACACACCTCATCAAAATAGTAAAGAGAACTTTGGCTTCCACATTCAGCACAGAGTGTGTTAACTTCTTTGAAGAGGTAGGAGCATTGGGTAGAAAGAACTCTTCTCTGGCTAGTTTCAGGGCTTTAGTCTTATTTGGATGATTACTGGTGTCATACCTCCTGGGACAACCGAACACATTCGCAAACTCAGAATGATCTAGTTACATGTTTATGCCAACAACTCTAGAGGTTAAATTAAGGTTTAGGGACTTGGCTTGCTTCATGTTTAGGTAAAAGAACCTAGTGAGTCTGGGGTATGCAACTTATGAAGGATTAAGATTTTCCAAACAGAACTCTTCTTCAATCTTTAATACGCTCCAGATTCATGCTTTTCAACAAATCAACACTAAGCATACTGCATTAAGCAATAGATCTAGAAGCAAATCCATCCAACCATAATTATCTTGCAGTGTTACTGATAAACCACTTGTTAGAGAGACCTGATTTCTTACCAGGTGTAATGTGCTTTTCAAAATAGAGTTGTAGTTCCTTCCCTGTACTCTTTTCTGGTTCTCCATCATCAGCCTTTCCTTTTCCTTTGTCCTCTTTTGTAGGATTTTTCTTCTTTAGCTTCTTAGGGCTAGCAATCAGTTCTTCTGGTTGTTCTTCAGGAGCATATGGCTTTACTTTCTTCTTCTTTTTATTGGAAGTTGGAGTCTCATCCTTCTTCGTTTTCTTCTTAGGAGGAGAAGGAGCCCTTTCTTCAGTTGGATTATTGGAGTTAGAATCACCACTGAGATTTTGAACAACATCTTCAATAGTTTTCCTCTTCTTCTTCTCAGAAACCACCTTTGATCCTCAGGCCATCTTGATTCTTTGGGATTCTCTCCTTGTGCTCGTTAGGGTTTGAGGGTAAAGAAGAGATAGGCAAGAGTGATACGGAAAGAAGATAGAAAGTAGAAGAAGACAAATACTAGAGAGTTTGAGATAGATACGGAAACATAAATATTTCCAAATATTTTGAGATTTGAATAAAATTAAATTTTTGTGTGTGTGTGTGTGATGTGGGAAAGGAAATAAAATAATACTGATTTAAAATAAAATAAGTTTAAAAAGTTAACAGCAATATCGAGCAATTATCTATAGAGATAGTACCCCACATTGAAAGATCCAATTATTTATTCTATAGCATACAGACTCATTTTCAAGACTTTGAAAAGGCTTTCAAGACCTTGAAAAGCTATACTGCTAAAACACATACAATCAAGGCTTTGAGATGATTTTCAAGGCTTTGAAAATCATTTCAAAACTTTGAGACATATAATACTTACCTGATACTCCCCCTAAATCAATGCTTCCTTATTGAGCATGCCCAGTTCTAGCCTGGGCTGTAAATCTTTCTTCTGGAAATGGTTTAGTGAAGATATCTTCCAGTTGCATGTTAGTAGAAACAAATTCAAGAACAACATCAGCTTTTTCAGCATGATCTTTGATGAAATGATGTCTAACATCTTTGTGCTTGGTTCTGGAATGCTGAACTGGATTCTTTTTGATTGAAATAGCACTGGTGTTGTCACATTTGATAGGTATTTCCTTGAAGTTAAAACCAATGTATCTCATTTTCTGAGCAAACCATAGCACTTGAGAGCAGAAGGTTCCAGCTGCTATATATTCAGCTCCAGCTGTTGATAGTGCCACATAGTTCTGTTTCTTTGAATGCAGCTGATTAGAGAGGAACCAAGAAATTGGCAACACCCTGAAGTGCTTTTTTTGGTCAACTTAATACCCTGCAAATTCAGTATATGAATACCCACAAAAGAGAAGTTAGAATATTTTGGAAACCAAAGCCATAAGTCTTTGGTACCATTGAGATATCTGAAATTTCTTTTAACAGCAACCAAGTTTAATTCTTTTAGGATCAGATTGAAATCTAGCACACATAAAGACACTAAACATAATGTCTGGTCTACTTGCAGTGAGATATAACAATGATTCAATCATACCTCTATACTCTTTCTGATTTACACTCTTACGGGCTTGATCCTTGTCTAGAGATAGTGTAGAACTCATTGGAGTCTTGGTTACCTTGGAATGAGACATATTATAACTTTGAATCAAGTCCTTGGTATACTTGCTTTGGTGTGGACAGATTCCTTTCTTCATTTGATGTACATGAAGTCCAAGGAAGAAGCTCAATTCTCCCATTAAGCTCATCTCAAATTCCCTGCTCATAAGGCTTGAGAAATCCTTTCAAAGAGACTCATTAGTAGCTCCAAACATATATCATCAACATAGATTTGAACTACTAGAATATCTTTCTCACGAGTCTTTATGAAAAGAGTTTTATCAACTAAATCTCTTTAGAAATCATTTTCAAGTAGAAACTTTGACAATCTTTCATACCAAGCTCTGGAGCTTGTTTCAAACCATAAATAGCTTTGTCAAGTTTGTAGAAATAATCTAGAAACTCATCACTTTTAAATCAGGGGGTTGAGCAACATAGACTTCTTCTTGCAAGTATCCATTTAGAAATGCACACCTAACATCCATTTGAAAATGTTTAATGTTCTTGTAAGATGCAAATGCAAGTAACATTGTCATAGCTTCTAACCTTGAAACAGAAGAAAATGTCTCATCATAATCAATACTTTCTTTCTGAGTATAGTCTTGAGCTACTAGTCTGGCTTTGTTTCTAATTACATTGTCATTTTCATCTAGCTTATTTCTGAACACCCATTTTGTGCCTATAATAGACTGAATTTTAGGTGGAGGAACCCAATTCCACACCTTGTTCCTCTTAAAATCATTGAGTTCACTTTGCATAGTAATGATCAAGTCTGCTTCTTGTAATGCTTCTTTCACATTTCTGGGTTATACAAGAGAAACAAAAGCATTAAAAGAACACAAATTTTTCAATTGAGATCTTGTCTGTGTACCAGTGGATGGCTCAGATATATTGTTGTCAACTGGATGAGATGAAAAATATTTGAATCTCTTTTTTGGCCATGACTCAGGTTCTCCAGGAATCTTCTCAGGTCTTTGAGAACTAAAAGAAGTAGCTTGTTCACTCTGGTTCTCTTAATACTCTTTTTCAAGGCATTGAGACCCACTTTCAAGGCCTTGAAAATTCTTTCTGTTTTCCAGCAAGCTTTCTTTGATACCATGTGAAGTCTCTGCTTCATCTTCTGACTCATTCTTATTTAGATTCAAATCTGCAAAACTTTCACTCAAAGAACCATCATAGCTTTCATAAAAAATGACATGAATACATTCTCTAATAAGTTTAGTTCTTTTATTGTAAACTCTATAAGCTTTGCTAGTCAAAGAGTAGCCAACAAAAATACCTTCATCACTTCTTGCATCAAACTTACCAAGGTTGTCCTTAACATTATTGTGAACATAACATGTGCAGCCAAAAGGTTTGAAGTAGGAAATGTTTGGCTTTCTTCCTTTGTAAAGTTCATAGGGGGACTTCTTCAAGATTGGCCTAATCAGTCACCTGTTGAGTATATAGTTGCAAGTGTTCACAACTTTTGCCCATAATGACTTTGGTAACTTGTTCTCCAGAAGCATTGTCCTAGACATGTCTTCAAGAGTCCTGTTTTTTCTTTCAACAACACCATTCTGTTGAGGTGTTCTTGAGCACAGACTTTGCATACTTCTTCATCTTTGAATTTGATAGAGGGTAGACCTCTCACCAGGTCTTTAGAAATCAACTTGTTCAAGGTATGCAAGCTAATGTGACCAAGCTTTCTATGCCATAGCTTTGATTCCTCTTTCAAGGCCTTGAGGCACTTCGTACTTTCTCCTGCAACTTTGCTAGTATGTAAAGTATAGACATTGTTTGACCTTGAAGCATTGAGAACGCAAACTCGAGATTTCTCATTTTTCACCACACATTTCTCTTTGTCAAAAATAACTTAGTTTCCATTATCACATAGTTGAGATACACTAAGCAGATTAAATTTCAAGCCATACTACATCATAAATAGCGTTTTCAGAATCGGTACCAACTTTACCAATACCTAAAATGCTACACTTGCCTTTGTCACCAAGTTTGATTGAACCTTCAGATTTCTATTTTAGTTCTGAGAATACATATCTCTTTCCACTCGTGTGTCTGGAGCAACCACTTTCCATACATCATTTTTGTTCTTTGCTCTTGGTGACAGCCTGCAAACACCATTCACTGCCTTACCCAGCTATTAGACCAAGTGTGGAATTTAGATTCATATTCAGGGTCAACCATGTTTGGTGGTATAACCCCTTTTGGATCTCAAATATGTCTAACTTGTCCTTTAAGTTGAAGTGGAAAGGTGTTCCTCATTATTTGAGGATCTCTTCTTCTAAAAGGACAAGATACCTTAACATGACCAATTCTGTTGCAGTAATGGCACTTAAGAGAAGATTGGTTACCAGACTTCACAAATCTGGTGTTGTTTTTTCTAGGAAAGTTTGGATTATAGCCAATACCAGCTTTGTGAACAGACTGTAAACTTCTTCCAAGAATCAGGTTCAGATTGTGTCTGAGCCAGCAAGCTTTGTCACAACTTTCTCAGTATCTTGAAGTTTCTCAGTTAGAGTAGTCTTTTTTCCCTGTAAGTCATCACCCTGATGTTTTAAAGCAACCATGTTGTCACTCAATAGAGAGTTTTCAGTGATTACTTTCTTGACTTGAGTTTTCAAGGCTTTTAAGCTGGTTTCCAAGGCCTTGAAATATCTGTCAAACTTCTTCTGAGAAATTTCAAGATTTTGATTTAGGCAAACAAGTTCCAAGTTTTCTTTTGCTTTCTCATGAACCTTTTCTTTTAAAATCTTGATTTCTTTTAGATAGTCATCTTCATTTAAAAGCATTGTTCTGAGGTAGTCTGAGAGGACATCTGTTGGTTTTTAAATCAAACAGTTTACCATTACCTCAATGTTCGTTTCAGAACTTTCATCATGCTTGGCCATAAGGCAGAGGTTGGCCTATTCTTCCTCAGATTCAGAATCACTAGAGGAATCACAATCACTCCAGTAGGCTACCATAGCTTTCTTTCTTCTTTCATGGTCTTTCTTTTGAAAGTATTTGCTTTTCTTGTGTGGACAGTCTCTGATTAAGTGTCCGACATCACCACACTCAAAACAATTCATTAATTTAGGTTTATTACCATGAGAAGAGGATTTACCTTTGTAGTCTCTGCTACTGGAGGATCTATGTTTATCCCTGTTGAAGTCTTTGTTTCCAAAGTTCTTTTTCATATTCAAGATTCTGGTCAAGGCTTTGTAAATAAGAGCAAATGGATCTTTATCGTCATTATCTTCTGGTTCAAGGCTTTGAGATGGTTCACTCTCTTTAGCCTTGAGAGCTAAGTTCTAGACACTATCTAATAACTCTCCATCTATCTCATTCATGGAAATATCATGTGTGAGCAGTTTTCCTTGCAGATCATCAAGTTGAAGAGTTGATAGATCTTGAGTTACTTCAATGGTAGTAGTCTTTGGTTCCCATTTGGCTTTGGGAAGACTTCTCAATATCTTTCTAACCTTTTATTCATTGGAAATGTGGTTTCCTAAAGAATCCAGGTTGTTGATAATATCTGTGAACCTCTTGAACATGTCTCTGATGGATTCATATCCATTCATCTTGAACAATTCATACTGTCTAAGGAATATATTGATCTTTGTCTGCTTGACTTGGCTAGTTCCTTCAAAGGTCACCACAAGTTTATTTCATATTTCCTTAGCAGTCTTGCATCCTAAAATCCTGTTGAATTCATCAACACTCGAAGCACAATATAAGAGATTCATAGCTCTATAATTTTTAGAGAATTATTCTATTTCAGAAGCTGAGAGTGAATCCTCAGTTTTGGGAGTTTTCATCGAATCTTTTTCTGTGTAGAAATTGTGTGGACCTTTCTGAATGATATTCCACAGCTCCATATCTTAATCATAGATGAACATTTTCATCAGGGCTTTTCAGTGCACAAAATTGTTGCCACAAAATAAGGGAGGTCAGTTAGCAGCTCTTCCCTGAGAGAAACCACCATCTCTTGTTGTACTCATAATCACAATATTGTTAAATATATGCAGTGATACAAGCTCTGATACCAATTGAAAGGGGGAAGTACAGCAGATAGAAATACAGGATCAAGTTTCTAGAAGAGGGGGTTGAATAGAGTAAGGCAACTTTTGCCAAAGATGTGATTTCAAATAAGTTTGAAGAGAACATATAGTAATTCAAGACCGTGAAATGATTTTCAAGCCTTTGAAAGAAAAATAGTTATAAAAAGTCACTGATCTTTTTCAAGGCCTTGAAATGAAGTAAAAGTCCTTGAAACAGAAACCTGTTTTGAGCAGTTAATAAGACAAGTACAAGAACTGAAATGTAAATGGAAGAGACACATGAATTATAAAGGTTATTCCAATTGTACCTACGTCTCTACCTCATGGACTTAATCCCAGTAGGATTTTCTAATCAATTCTTATTAATCAAAAGCTAAGCACTAGATCTCAAGCACAGAGATATTCTCTACTCTGTTACAACTTGTGGTTCTCACTAACCTATCTAGTATCTGCTATAGCTAACTAATTCAATAACAATTCTCTATTGTCCACTTGAATAACTCACGAGAAATCAAACAAGAAGTATTATCATAATAATACACAAATGAAGTTCAGAAAGAAGAACAATGAGACAGAGTCTAGCAGTGAGAATGCAATGCTCTTCAGACTTGGATTGAAATGAATAAGTCTGCTTCCTTGTTGCTTTCCAATTCCTGAATGTGTTTGAGTGTGTCTCTGTTAATTGTCGTCGAAATTTTTCTATCCTTCACACTCTTATGGAGCCAGTTTGAATTGAAGATCTTCCGGATCTTCTGAGAACTAACTACCATAAAACTCAATGTATCTTGACTCTTCTAACAACTCTCCAACGGTTAGTTGCTCAGTATCTTCAAAGATACTAACTTGATCTTGTTTGTAGGAGAGTTAGGAGGCTCCAGGCATGACTGGAAAGGCACAAAATTAATCGGACAAGTCTATTTCCATTCCTGCATTCAAACAGTTTATGAAATAACCCTGCAAAACAGGCAGCTATATTATCGTGCACAAGTCAAGCTTATCAGTGGAAATAACAGCTAATCTAATACAATATATTGGTTTTTCTTTCATCATCAAGTATGTAATAAACAAATAAGAAGAGATAGAGAGAGATTTGAGCTAGAAAAGCTCCCCCTTTGTTCATTCTTATGTTGCAGTTTAGGTTTAAGCCTTTGAAAACAATTCCAAGGCCTTGAAACTTACTGCACTTCATCCTTGAAAACAAGCTGAACTTACAAGAGTGGCCTAGATTGTAGGCACTAATCCACCTCTGGAACATGAGATTTAGTATTTTGGTGTAACAAGAAATGAAGAGGTGTGTAGCCTTATAGAGCTTGAAAGCATGTCATATTTAGACTAGTATGGAAATTGGTGTTGTACCACCATTCTTACATAGCTAGCCATTTCATCCACTTCAAGGTTCTGTTACTAGTCATGCTCCTCAAATAGGCTTCTACACACTGGTTTAGCCTCTCAGTTTGGCCATTTGTAGAGGGTGATAGGCAGTGGAATGATGGAGAGTAATGTCAATGAGCTTAAAAAGAGATTGCTAGAACTCACTCACGAAGATCTTATCCCTATCACGTTCGATCACTTCTGGTTGGCCATGCAATTTATGCATATTTTTAAGGAACAATGTTGCCACTTGAGGTGCAGTAAATGGGTGCGCAAGTTCCAAAAAATGTGCATACTTAGTCAATCTATCAACCACCACTAAAATTACCTCATTTTTTTAGATATGGGTAGTGCTTCTATGAAGTCCATAGAGATCTCTTTCCAAGGCTGAGTGGGAATTGGTAAGGGTTGTAGAAGACCAGAGGAATGAACATGTTCACTCTTCTTTCTCTGGTATATCACATTTAGAGGCCCAAGTTTTTATCTCCATCTTCATCCCCTTCCAATAAAAATACTTTTACAGTTCTATTGTAGGTACCTCTGATTCTATAATGACCCCCAGTGCATGTGTGATGAGTTTCTTGAATAATTTGGGCCCTTAGAGGTCCACTTGAACCTACATACACTCTTTTATTTCAGTGTAGAAAATCATTGGTAAAGGTGAACCCTCTCACCTTCCAGGTTGCATAAGCAGCTGATTCACCACTTGTTGGATAGTGTCATCATTCTTGTAACTAGTAGCCACCTCTTCCTTGCAAGCTGGCTTGACTACAGAGACTGCAGCACACTCCACCCTAGTAGGCTCTTAATTCTCTTGGTCTTCCACATTGACACTCATTCTGGAGAGGCCATCAGCAACTACTTTGTGTTTTCCATGCTTGTACACAATGGTGTAATCCGGCCCCATTACCTTAGAGATCCATTTTTGCTGCAGCATTGTAGTGACTCTTTGATCTACTAGGTACTTGAGACTATAATTATCAGTTGAAATAATGAATGATCTCCCTTCTAAATAGCTTTCCCACGTTTGAATAGCCAAAACCAATGTCAATAATTCTTTTTCATAGGTGGACCACCCTAAATGCTTATTGGCTAAGGCTTTGCTAAAAATAATAAAGTGGTTTACCCCTTGTGCCTCGTTACTCCATTGAAACTGCACCTTCTTGAGTAGTGCGGTCAAGGGTTTGCTCTCACCCAATCCCGATATATACTGTTCCCCAAGTATTCAAGTTGTGGCTGTCCAAAAGAGAATTTAGAAAGTTTAGCTAAGACTTGATGTTGTCTTTATATGGGCAGGGTTGTCTGAAGTTGTCCCAAATGAACTTCCAAATTAGGACTATACGCTAGTATATCATAAAAAAAAAAAACACTAGTAGAAACAGTCTGAGATAAGGCTTGAAAATGGCATCCATCAGGCTTTGAAAAATGGATGGAGCATTAGTAAATCGAAATGGCATTACAGAATATTCATCGTGTCCTTCATGTGTCATGAATGCTATCTTGGAAATGTCTTCTTCACCCATTCTTACTTTGTGATAACCAGACCTCAGATCAAGCTTAGAAAACACTGCAGCTCCTCCCAGCTCATCAAGTATCTCATCCACTAGGGGAATAGGAAACTTATTTGTCATTGTTATGTTATTGAGTTGCATGTAGTCAATTTTCATGCTCCAAGTGTTGTCATTCTTTTTAACTAACAACGGAGGTGATGAAAAAGGGCTAGTACTATCTCTGATCACTCCTGTAGTGATCATATCTTGTACTTGTCTTTAACTATCTTATTTTTTTTCAAAATTGGATAGTTAAAGGTATTGCATTCACTGGTAAGCTCCCATGGTATTTTGTGATCATGAATTCTATGTGGCGGCAGCGGTGTGGGTTCTCCAAAGCCATCAAAACATTCCTCATTACCATCTGCAGCTACAGATATATCTGTTCTTGAGACTCATTGGTCATGTCACTAGCCACATGAAAAGAACATCACTGTCATTGTTCCCTGCATAATTTTGTTTTTGCAGCTCATGAACTTCAATTTTCCCCCCATTTTTAGACCTTTTAGCGTGTCTCTGTCTGCCATCATATTGGTGAGTGTCATGTGGGTGAAATCCACCATGAATGGGCCAGTTGGTTGTAACCACTGCAACCTAAGAACCTCATAACACCCTCCCAGAGATCTTATTCTCATTGTGGTTGTGTATTCTTGTTCATGTACCCTCCACTTGAAATTGGGGAAAATAGCACAACTAGTGATTTGATCACCATTGGCTACACTTACTTTGACTCCAGTTGTGGGTAGTAATTCACAGCCTTGCCTCTTGGCTGTAGTAACATCCATATAGCTGTGTGTACTCCTACAGTCAACTAAGATGACCAGCTAGCTTTTTTGCAATAACCTTGCAGTTTAAGGGTGTTGGGGCCTCCCACGCATGTGTTGGCAATAAATTAATAATGGCCTTTGTGTTAGTAGAATCTATGTCCTGTACCTCAAAATTTACTGGCTCAGCTTCTCCTCGTCCATTCTCATCCTCTTCATCACACAACAGTAGATACAACTGTTCCTTTTTCTTTCATTAATGACCTCTATGATATGTTTCATCACAGAAGTAAAACTGATTTTCTCTCTTTTACTCTGCATATCAGCTTGAGTCCTCTGCTGTATGGTGGTAAAAGTGCTGGCTTGTGGTGTAATAGAGCTAGTAGGGGTGATGTTTTCCCTTTTTTGGTCGGTGGAGTTAGTAGTTGCATTGGAAGAGCCTTGAGTAAAACTGGTAATGATTAAGGATTTTGGAGATGGTGGATATGTGATGTTAGGGGTTTTTCTTGGATTGAAGGTTGTTCTAGGAGAATTGGTGTAAGGTTTGGTAGTTTTGTGTTGCTGAAGCTCTTCATGATATAGGCCTTCCACCCTGGCCAAATGAATAACTTCCTGCAATGTTTTTGGCTTTAACACAGTCACCAAATGCTTAATCTCTTGCTCCAACCCATTTCTAAACACTGAGTTGTAACATAACTCAAGTTTCAGAGCTCTCATACCAGTTTGTTAAAACATGGGAGTATTCAAGCAAGAACGACGAGACAAAAACAAGAACGAGAGATATTTAATGTGGTTCACTAACGAATTCGTAACGAACCTGCTAGATACCTCCAAAACCAGAACCCGATAATTTATTGAGAAGAGAACACGATTACAATGAATGTCGTGGCCACGACGGCCATGGCGGCCACCCCGATAAACACCCACCCGGCACACAAAATAACTCTCAAACTCACTGCTAATGTCTAACCCGAGTGTGTATGTTGTGCCCCTGTGTATTACAAACCAAGGCATGTGACTTATATATAACCAAGAATCAAACCACGGCCCAATAGAGTAGAAGGCCTGACTTTGGCTTACTTTTCCTAACCGACTTTGACTTGGACCAAAATTTATCACCAAAACTGATTTCAAGTCATATATTATAACAAATCTCCACCTTGACTTGACGCGTTTCAGTAACCCTGAACCAGAATTGATGTTCTCTCCTCAAACCTGAACCGGATGCGTCTCCCAGAACCTGAAACGAGCAGGCCTCCCCAAACAGATGTTCCACAGGTTTATGCAAAACTCGCATCGCCATATCGTTGCTCCAACTGCCATGCGTTCCTACAACGAATGTGCATGATGCGGACACACTTCCAGAAACAGAAAAAAATGCTCCACCCAGAACCAGACTCGAATACATTCATTGAGAAAGCAGGACCGAATGTATTCCCGATGCGCCCAATTGCGCCAGACAGATGCACCATGACAGAATGCCCAGATATCGCTACCAGACTCGATGCACTTAGCAATGAGTGCCCCAATAGTTGTCATGCCCGATGTGCTCCGTATGCCTCAGATGCGCTAGATGCTCGCCAGAAACAGATTGCACCAGATGCAAGCTCAATTCGTGTCATGGTGCACGCCAGAATAAACTCGTGCATGATGCGCTCCAAACCAGGATCAGATGCGCTTGCCAGAAATCTCATGCCCCATATGCTCCATGTCGTTGCTCCAACTCAACGAGTTCTTGCAACGCATGAGCCAGATCCAGATTCAGTTCACATGCCATATGATCCACGCCGTAGGCCGGATTGCGCCTGAACGTCAATCGCCAGAACGCCAGATATGCGTGAACTGCCAGATTCGCGCCAGTACCGGATGTGTGCTGGATTTGCCAGATCCCTTGCACGCCTAATCAGATGCGCGCCGGATTGCTGATGACGATTCACCGCAAGTGTACGGTTATCGTTCTAGTAATAATGTGATAAAGAGGGTTGTCGAATCCCAGAGGACTTGTCGTGAATCAACTAGTACTATCAACTTCGTGTGGGCAAATCTTTGAGTTTGTTTAATTAACTAAGAATGTAAATAACAACTAATAATTAAAACTGAGATTAATATGTGGGACAAGTCCTCTGGGATTCGACAACCCTCTTTATCACATTATTACTAGAACGATAACCGTACACTTGCGGTGAATCGTCATCAAGTTTTTGGCGCCGTTGCCGGGGACTTCAGTTGAATTAGTTAGAATTATTAACTTTAGAGAATTTTATTTTTTATTTTGTTTATTTATTTGTTGATCTCACCTGCTTCCTATCGAGTTATTGTGCATGTATCTTGGTGATCATGTGGGGGCAGAATTACTATGGGCATTCTCAAGTCTACCAACTGTACTACTCCTATGGAGATATGTACACCCCTCCTCCTTGCAATCAAGAAGATGAGCATATTAAAGAAATATTGAAGCTCATGATAGCTCAGATGGACAGAATGGAGGAAGGGATTAATAGGATGGATGAAACTCTCCAGCTGAAGGGACAATACTTGGCAAAACTTTCGAGTGCATTGGCATATGCAGATAATGATGATGGGCCAAGTAGCATCATTCCTGACTTAGTTGAGGAGTGTGAAGAGGTAGACAAAGAAATCCCAGAGGTCTATGTCTATAATACTGTTCATCATGAAATAATAGATCCTCGGGCTGCTTCAGACTCGGATACAGACTCAGATTGGGATGATATTGTGAAGCCTATACAACTTGTACCTCGCATAATTCCGGATTCATGGCATGAATGGGAGAGTGTGGACATCGCAAGCTTATGGCACACTGAAGATATTTGCTTTGAGGAAGAAAGTCATGAAGCTAATGAATTACTGCATGGAGATGTTTGCAAGGACATGTATCATAAAGTTCCTCCGCCTAATTCATATCTATTGAAGATCATAAAATTGGGCGAATCAC
The DNA here is from genome assembly GCA_023055425.1 of Linanthus parryae. Classification (NCBI taxonomy): domain Eukaryota; kingdom Viridiplantae; phylum Streptophyta; class Magnoliopsida; order Ericales; family Polemoniaceae; genus Linanthus; species Linanthus parryae. The sequence continues at coordinate 31,542,970 of JALGPY010000001.1, forward strand.
ATGAGAAAGACCAAATACCCCAGTTTTATGCAATCCATGATTTACCACCCGTGATTCCAAGACAAGAACGAAGAAAGGAAGAACCCATGGTTGTAGCCGTTCCACTTGAGATACTAGATTCAAAGAGCCAATCCTCGACGACTGGAGTTTTGAAGAAGAAGAAGAAGAAGAAGAAGAAGAAGAAGAAGAAGAAGAAGAAGAAGAAGAAGAAGAGGAGGAAAGGTAGAGTGAGGCATGTGGCGGCTAACAACTTTTCTTTCTTCTTGCCATTGTCTTATGCATGCTCGCTTGAGAAGAGACAAAGAGAGAAGCGATGGTGGAAGAAGAAAAAGTGGAGAGAAAAATCTCCTTAAACATATTTTGAGGTAACTGGGTCGGGTCGTCGACCTTAAATTACAAGGCGCTTGTTGGGAGGCAACACAACCTATTTATTTGATTTAGTGTAGATTTGTTTTTAAATTCAGTTATTTTATTATGTTATTTGGAGTGATGAGAGAGGGAGAGAGACTAATGATGTTTTCAAGTGACATATTTGAGCAGATTATGGGAGAATCTACCCCGGTGTGCCATTGCACACATGACCTTCGCAGGGGCTTGCATTGACGAGTTGGGGATTCTTCAGACATGGATTTTAGTAGAGGAGGGCAGTCTACCCCGGTGTTCGAGAACACACTGACCGTTGGGAGCATGGTGGCTACACTACTGTGCTTGGGGACTGCTTGGCGTGATTTCGTCCCCACCCTTGAGGTGGGTGTGAGTATCTTTTTCTCTTGCTAAATTGTGTATTTATTTTATATAAGTATGTCATAGTTCCATCTCATCTACTGGCCTTCCGCATTGATTGCTGAGTCCTATGTTTAATCTCTAAATTCGTTGAGGACAACGAAGCATTCAGTGTGGGAGTGGTTTAACTGTTTGCTAGCCATAGTGTCTTGCATAGCCAGTTACATGTAGGATGTGTTTAGATTGTATGGTGAGTTAGTGTTGTGGTTTATGTTGAGTTTTTACTTATATTGTCGTATTGTGTAGTGTAGTTTACATACTGTTTGCACTTTTACATAATTGAGTATACCCACCAAAAAGTTGAGTTGTGTTGTGTCAATTTTTTTTAAGTCAAAGCCTTGCATATAGAGGTAGGATATAAAAGAAAATACAAAAAAAATGAGAAAAGAGAAAACCCATAAAAATTGAAAATTTAAAAATTTGAGAAAAAGGCAATTGAGGATCTTGAAATTGAAGAGATCTTAGTGAATGAATCCTTTTGAGAAGGAAGTGCCGTAGTAGGGAAATTTTTATTCTTTAATGTTTTGTGTAGAGGTTTCACTAAGGATGTTTGGGAATTTTTGGAAGTTGTGAAAGAATGACATGATAAAGTATACCTAAGTTTCCTATAGTGTGCTAATTAGATTGAGTTTTGCTTGTAGCTGAATATTCTGTTTTCAAGTGGAAACTTGTGGTCTCTTGCTGATCTGGGGTGGACCTTCGTGTAGAGTTGGTTTCATGTGGTACGGTTGCCTCAGCCTAAGTGAAGTTGGGGGGGGGGGGGGGGAGGGCTTACACCACCATCCCTTACGGTGGTCACAAGAGTTAACCGAAAAAGCCCACGCTCTTTATGCTCTACTGCAGGGTTGTAAAAACAGAGGAAAAAAGAAATATCTGGTAATCCGGGTTTGTCGAACCCAAGGGACTTGTCGTGAATTAACTAAGATGGTTAACTTTGTGTGGGCAAGCAAATGGATTGTTTTATTAAACTAATAATTTAAATAAAAAATTATTAAAATTGAGACTAATACGAGGGATAAGTATCAGGATTTTTCTAGGATCACTAGGTGAACACCGTTAACGAATTACATTTTGAAACAAAGATAATGTTTTAATTTTCCAAACGAGCAATAAGGCTAACCGATTTACCAAGCTAGCTTTCTATGCCTAGGTAAAATTACAACCGAGTTACCAAGTTCTAATTATCCCTAAAACATATAATGACGATCATCTAATTCTACTCAACGGTCACAGTCGGTGGTTGATTTCTCTAACCTGTGACTACGTGCTTAATTCAATTATCCGGGCAATTTGTTGCTTTCACTAACGTATTACCTATAATCTTCCTACTGCAACGTCTCACAATAGCAAGATAGATTAAGAGTATCAATTAAACATAGCAAACAAGAACATCATCAATTAAGTTTAAGCAAAACGTGAATAAAATTCATAATTCGCCAAAACGGCTTCAAACCCTAGCTACCATAGATAAATCCCAATAATAAACTTAGCTACAGCGATACATGATCAACACAATGAAGTTTATATTGATCATGATCAAAAACAATGAAAAAGATAGAGAATAGAGATCAAACGATGGAATCCTTGCTCTCACGACGAACTCCAAGCTCCAAGCCTTCCTCCAACGTTTTCTTCTTTGTCTCCAGCAGCCCTCTCTGTCTTTAGGTCCTAAAAATCTTCATGTATAGGGCTGGGCACGATTTTTAATGTATTTTGGCCGAATTTGCAATTCAGCCCCTCTAGTTTGCAATTCTCGAACAGATTTCATAAGCTGATCTTGCGTGGGCCTTTTCTCCCTCATCCGGACTCTGATTTGGGCCTATCTTATATCGTTAGAAATCCTTGGATTTCTACTTTCTAATGGCGTAGGCCTTTCTCCAAAAATGTATATGTAACTTCAGATACATCCCAAATACTAAAGACTGGTCCAGTGAACTTTTCCAGCTCTTCTTCGTTTTTGCGTCATCTTCGGCGGACCGTATCTTTCTCGTCCGGCATTTGATTGAGCTCCGTGACCTACCGTTGGAAAGATAATTGAGTTTAGTTTCATTTGGAACTGGTCTCACTATAGCAGGTCTTGTAGAACTCAAGATATCATCAAAATAGTGAAGGTTGGTCACTTTTTCTCCTCTAACTTTGCCTCTCCTCATTCCTCTTGGCCATTCTTGAGCTTTTCTCATCTTCTGAAGTTCGTTTCATGCCTCATAGCAATCGTTTAGCATCCTTTCCTATCATGACAACACGATCAAGCATACCAAGCGATTATATTTGACAAATAACATCTAAAAACGCATAGAAACGCCCGAACTAGCAATAAATCACAACAAATTGGCCTAAATTCCATCACTTTTCACCGAAACGCACATAAATAGAAATTTATTACATACGAAAGATGACTCCAACTTAGGAGTTATCAATTGCTCCAAAAGGAGCCCGGATAGCCCCCTCCATGGGGCTTCAGATGGTGGGTGTACCTGCTTCTCTCTCACGAACAGATCTATCTTGATCGCCAAACCAGACATCGTTCTTGGTGGAATCTCGAAACCCTACTCCGGATAGCCTGCTCCACCTGAATCGCGAAACCCTAGCTTTGAGTTCCACCGAAACGTGAAACCATAAATCTTGGATCCACCAAGATCTTGGATCCCCGGCTTTGATACAAGTTTGTTATAACAAAACTCCTGCTTCAGAGCTCTGATACCAATTTGTTAAAATCAGCGGGTATTCAAGCAAGAACGAGGAGATGAAAAAAAGAACGAGACATATATTTAACGTGGTTCACTAACGAATTTGTAACGAACCCGCTAGCTACCTCCACGACCAGAACCCCATATTTTATTGAAAAGAGAAACCGATTACAATACACGCCGTGGCCACAACGGCAACGACGGCCACCCCGATAAACACCCACCTAGCACACACAATTACTCTCAAACTCACTGCTAGTGTCTAACCCGAGTGTGTATGTTGTGCCCCTGTGTATTACAAACCAAGTAATGTGCCTTATATATAGCCAAGAATCAAACCACCGGCCCAATAGAGTAGAAGGCCTGACTCTGGCTTACTTATTCTAACCGACTTTAACTTGGACCAAAAGTATTACCAAAACTGATTTCAAATCATATATTATAACACACTGAGATGAAGAAATCTTCATTCAATGTAGGTTGCTTGTGCAGAACTCTTAGCCACAACATCTAAAATTTCTGCAGATATTCCTCAAGAGTGCCTTCTTGTTTCATGGTATAGATCAACCCCATCACACCAGCTAACTCATCTCATCAAACTTCTCATATAAATCAAGCACAAAATGATCCCTAGATATGTTATCAAGAGACTCACATTTCTAAACCATAAATTTGCCTGACCTTTTAAGTACAGAGAGGCTAAGGAAACTTTTGCTCACTTGTTGCAGTAAAAAATGAAACGAAACGTGAGCATTTCTTAACCCAGTGTCTAGGATCATTACCTTCAAACTTAGGGAATTAAATTTGAAGGCATCTCATGTGTGGATTTGCAGCACCTGTTCTGAGCTCAATAGCATGGATATGTGTAGATTCCGATGAACTTCCCCCTAAATTGATAGGTGTTGGCAGTGAATTACCTTCTCCAACTTTAGCTTTGCCGTTGTTCCTCGTCGGAGTAGTAATTGCTCTACGATTTTGAATCAAAATATCAAACTGTAGTTGAGATTTGGCTACCATTTCACTGAACTTCTTATCCATACTTCTTTCAAAAGTCTTCATCCTTTCTACCATTTGGAGCTGTACAAACTTCATTCCCTTAGCTCACCATCAGTTTCCATCACACGAGCTTCCACGTCATCCATTCTCGCCATTGTTGCCTCAACCGCAACTTGAATTAACCTGGCGCTGATACCAAATTGTCAAGACCCGGTTAGCATGACCAGAACTCCCATCGAACCAGGGGTGGCTGAATCCTCCTCGTCGTTGAAGGCTAGGGTTTTGCAGCACACCAGAGAAACTAAACGAAGAGAGAGAAGAGAAATTCTCGGTGATTTTTGATAAAAATGATTTGATTGATTCCTCAAGCGCACATGGTGTGCAACCGATATGAGAGAAACGAATTCTAGATAACATCTCGGCAGAAAGTCAAAATATTCATAACTATATAAAGGTAAAAAAATACAATTCTAATTAAGTTTAATACTACCTCCGTCTATCACACCATTTTGACTTTTGTCACTATTCACTGAGTCACTTTGACCCGGTGATTTGTGTAGCAAAACGATGCAATTTTTTGATAATTTTTTCATGGTGTTGTAGAGTAAAAGTTGCTTTATAACACGGTGAAAAAATTATCAAAAAATCGCTTCGTGTTGCTATCCAAATCAGCCAGTCAAAGTTACCCAGATACGAGTCAAAAAGTCAAACCGGTGTGATAGAGAAGAAACGGAGGTAGTAGAAATTAACTGAGTTCCCTCCCGTCTTAAAACTTCAAGTAGGTTCAACGGCCAAGATTAAAAAGTTCTGAGGTGATCGTACAGTTACTGATACACTTCATTTCGAGTCATTAATTTTGTACCCCTTTCAGTTTAGACCTTCATTTCATGTCATCAGTTTAGGCTCCTCTGCACTTTATTCCACTCTCCATTTGTTCTAGGCCTCCTCCTCTCTTGACACAAACATGACAATGTTTTTTTGACAATGCTTGTGTATTCTATAAGGCATCATCGGCCTAGTTCTAGTCGTGCTTCACATTGTTGGAGAAGCATTATTAAATGAAGGAACTTCATCAAAGATAACACAAAATGGGTAGTGGGTAATGGTAGGAAAATCTCAATTTGGAATGATTGGTGGTTTGATAAAAGCAACCTCAAAAGTAAATACCCTCACATATCCTTTGACCCCAAGAGAAAAGTGGAAAACCTGATGATACTGGAAATTGGAACCTTAGTTCTATTGCCAATCTCATCAATGGCAATGACATTGCTGCCATCCTTGCAATTCAACTTCCCAGTTTGGAGAACCAAGTGACAGCTTCTTTTGGAATGGCAATGAACATGGTACGTTCTCGGTGAAAGCTGCTTACTCTAGTATCTCTAATTGTAATAGTTTGATTGGTAATACGGATTGGCAATGGCTATGGAAACAAATTGCCAACCAAAATTATTATCTTTGGATGGACTGTTATGCATGGTAAGATCCTTACCAACAGGCGTAGGAAGAGTAGGGGGCTTACGGATGATGACAATTGTCCTAACTGTCAAAATCAGTGTGAGGATCTTGAGCATCTGGTTAGGCAGTGTGAAAGAGCCAAATGTTTGTGGATTACTATATTTGGGAACCACTGGCTACAAGGGGGGAGGAATTTAAATTTTTTTTAATTGGTTTCAAAACAACCTCAAACAAAACCAAAAAATGAAAGAAAAAGGTGGCACAAAACTCTGTTTATTACCACTTGCTGGCAAATTTGGAAAAACAGAAACCAAAAAGTTTTTCAAAACACATTTCCTTCAAAAAATGAAAGTGTTCAAAAAAATGGTGCTTTTGCCAAAGACATTTTCAAGGTGTTCTCCCCCAAAGAGTCAGGGTATCCCATCAGAACTGGGCTAACATGGAATTCGCCGTGTGCAGGAAGAAAGAAACTCAATACGGATGCAAGCAGGCTGGGCTATCCGTACAGGGCTGGGTTTGGAGGTCTCTTCAGAGATCATGAAGGAAACTGGATAAAGGGGTACAATGGACACATTGGAAGAGCTGAAGTGCTGGAGGCAGAGCTGTGGGCAATCTTTAGGGGACTGGTCATCATCCATGACACCACCTGGGAAGAGTGCTCATCGAGACTGATTCAAAGGAGGCACAGCAAATGGTTGAAGGAAGTCTGGAAATCAACATGAACTACAAAAACTTGATTAAAGACATCCAGAAGCTTATTGACATATGCAATTGTGAGCTTGTCTGGATCCCCAGAGAAGCAAATGCTATGGCTGACATTTTGGCAAAGAAGGGAGCTGATTCACCCGAAGACTTCATGTTGTGTGCCACCCCCCACAAGAGATTAGAAGTGCACTGATTGCAGATGTGTTGGGTAGCAACACAGGGAACACCAATGTTTAGAACCCAGCATGGGTTCTTGCTTTTGTTTTTATGTTTGAACTCTTGTTTGTAATGGTTTTTAACTTTCTGATGAATCAAAAAAAAAAAAAAAAAAGGCATCATCGTTGGTGTCGTCGGTAATGTTTTGCACGATATATTATCAGCATATAAAATATTAATATGTGTTAATTGTCTTAACACTATTTTAACAACTTTTATTACCTTCAGATACATCACAACTAATACTTGTCAAATATTCCGTACAAAATCAAATTCTCGAGGAAAAAAAAAAAAAATAGAGAATGAGGTTTGAACCGCCATGGGTTATTTATATTTTCTTGACACTATTTTAACAACTTTTATTAAGTTCAGATACATCACATAGGTGTCACATACCTGTCACATGTTAGGTATAGTATGAGGTTTGCACTCAATTGCTATTAAATAATTTATATGGTGCACATGAGTGTTAGCTCAAATGATTGAGCATTTAAAAGCCTCTGCTTGAGATCCTTGGTTCATGAGGTTCTGGGTTCGAACTCAAGAGACGACAAACAGGTAAATTTATATATATATATATATATATATATATATATATATATATATATATATATATATATATATATATATATATAAAGTTTTTAGTCTAAAAGAAAAAAAGAAAAAAATTGGTCAGTATATTAATAGGTACACTGCCTTGATGTTCTGGTAGTTAGTTACACCTTCTCCTAGTGGTGCCAAATGGGCCAGCAGCACCTAGCCCAGCAGGAACTGTGCCGCTCATTTACTCACTGGGCTAGTCTATGAACCGGGCTAGGCTGAAATGTCCCAACTGCTACTAATCCGAGCCTTGCCTGCTCCCTACCAAGGTCTAAGGACCCGCCGACCCCTTTCCATGTAGGTCTGCACCGAGTTGCCGCCTAAATATTTCCTCTAATTTCTTCACAATTAACTTTGAAGGTCACTTTGACCCAATCATTTGATCCGCAAAACTATAGTGATAATAATTTTACAGTAATCATCACTAATGTTCACTTTAAATGAAGATGTACAAATGAAAATAGATAACGAGTATTACACTAAGAATGAATTATCGAATATTTTTGTTGAACTAATTTATGATTTTCTAGACAATCCATTCAAAGTAATGAGCAATGAAGACTCCGTTCAACAGGTTGATCAAGAGTCACGTGGTCCGGTACAGCAGAAAGGAACTGAAGATAATAGAGAAAAGGAGATGCTTGGAAAACTTAATTGAAAATTTCAATCTCGTAAGGAGCTCATTAGTACAATTAAAGAGTTTTTCTCGATGCAAAGATATGCGATATCATTCAAGAATTCGACAAAGGATAAATCTATTCATAAATCCGTTCATTTTGGTTACGATAGTGCTGGAAGTTACCGCAATAATTGGCTTGTTCCAATGGCGCACACGAGAAAGCAGGCAGAAAATCGTCTTATATTGGCCGTTTGATATTAGAAGTAAGAAACTAGTTGACGAATTGTGGATATTTGGCGTGTTATGATCCGGGCAGAGCTTAGAGAACGATGAATTGATGAAAACAAGAACACAAGAAACACACCCGATATAACGTGGTTCACTAGCACGGTGCTAGCTACCTCCACGACCCCAAAACCCTTGTTTATTAGAGAGAAACGATACGAATACAACCCACAACCTTAGCCGATGCTTATACACGTTTATATAGACCTACTAAGCTTGCTTGGTCCCAAAGAAACATCCAAAACGGACCAAAAACGCATAAGGAAACAATTCCAAATTTCCAAGCCCGGAACTAGGTCGCACTACCTCCTCAGTAGGTCGCACGACCTAGTTGCAGCACCCAGTTTCAGCAACTTCTTTGTCTTCCTTCTCTCTCTCTCTCCCCCCCCCCCCCTGTTTGGCCTTGTTTCCTTGCCCCTCTTCGTCGCCGAGCTTCTCGAGCCTATTCAATGCATATTCCCGACATAACGTGAAAAATAGCACACACAATCATGATCCCTCGAGTGACATGTCGGGGCATCCTTCTTGTCGGCGTTTGTCAAAGATGAGATAACACGTATTGTATAGCTGACTAAATCGGGTATTGCTACACTTTAAATTTGTTGGCTAAATTGCACCGGAGGTACCCATATTTTGCGAAATCGAGCAAGTGGGTATCCAAATTTCAAAATCGAGCACACAGGTCCCAAATTTTGGATTCTCGAGCAAGTGCGTACCATTCCATTAACTTTCAGTTAATATTGGACGGAAATTATGAAAAGACTTTTGTACCCCTTATTTCACCTTCAATTTCTTTTAAAAATACATGTTTTACGAAAACAAATTTGAAAAAAGTTAAAAAAATAAAATTTTAATTTAATAATTTGATATATGTAAGATAATGCAATATATTTAATCAAAATTACATATTTTTACATCATTTCAAGATATGAAATATATTTTATTAACATATATCCGTCAATCTTTAAGTCTTTAACTTTTTTTTATAGTTTTTAAAAAAATCTGAAAACTTTATAATTTCACATGCATTTTTTTAATAAAACAATAACATTCAAGTATCTTTGTGCATTTTAACAGCTAACACAAGAGTTGACACCTGACATTCGTGAGTTTTTTTTTTTTTTTTTTTTTTTTTTTTTTTGTAATGATTTGTATTTTTTATGCAAATGTAAAAGAGACTATTGTATAAAAAAAAGTACAAACATACTTGTATGTTATTGTTTTCATAAAAAAATCACGTAAAATTATGAAATTTGAGATTATTTTTAAACACTATTAAAAAAGTTAAAGACTTAAAGATTGATGGATATGTGTTAATGAAAACATATTTTATATCTTGAAATGATGAAAAAATATGTAATTTTGATAAAATATAGCACATTATCTTACATATATCAAAATAAAATCATTTTTATTTTTTAATATTTTTTAGATTTTTAGTATAACTTGTATTTTAAGAAAAGTTGGAGGTGAAAAAAAAGGGTACAATTTTTATAAGTTTCCATCCAATATGAAATGAAAGTTACGGAAGGGTACCTACTTGCTCGAAAATCCAAAATTCGAGACCTGTGGTGCTCGATTTTGATATTTGGATACCTACTTGCTCGATCTTGAAAAATATTGGTACCACTGGTGCAATTTAGCCAAAAACTTTCATCACTGGAGCAAAAGAATCTAAACTTCTCAACAGTGTCACAGAATATCTATACTGTGAATGCTAAACTACACAAAGAAGGCTTGGGAGGACGGACTGTGATCCAAGCAATACTTGAATAACTTCCACAAGGTGACTTTGTCTTTAATTTTCTTTATGCTCTTAGTGGATGCTTAACGCATTTATTTCTTGCACACCCTTCCTCAATCGCATAACGAAAGACAATTCAAATAATTTTGTAATGGATTGAACTTATAAGAACATTAGATACAAGATGCCGCTAATTGACATTATGGGATATGGGGTTTCAAGTTTCAACACTCCCTTTTACTCTTGCTTTGCTTTTCTAGAGAAAGAAGGGAAAGAAAATTATATTTGATATCAAAATATGTTTAAAAGATAGTGAGTCCCAGCTGCCGTTCTCCAGTCATTGTTTCCGACAAAGAATTGGCTCTCGTGAATGCTATAAAACTCGTGTTTCATACAACAAAAATAGTATACGCATTTATCACACATCGAGAAAAATATATTAGCAAATTGAAAATCTTCATTCATGACAGAAGATAATTGGAATGCATTTTTATCTACGTTTCTCAAGACCAGAGTTTGTATGAAGAGACTTTAAAATATACTGCATTTGTGTACCAATAGAAGAAAAATTATTTGTTCTATATATATAAAAAGTGTTGCTTCCATTCAATGACCGATTTGTAAGGGCATGGACGGATAAATATTCTCATTTCGTAAATCGTGTCATCTAGAGCAGAAAGTGAACATGCAAAACTTAAGATGTATATGAAAGTGTCAACATGAGATCTCAGTGAAGTAAAGAGTAAGATAAGTGTTGAAATAGAAATGAATTTAAAGAGATCAAGACACAACTCTCAAGTGAAAGGATCCTAGTTTCGCATCAATGTACCACTAGTTTCTTTTTCTCTTTCTTTGAGGGATAAAACTCATTTTTTTAAAGAACTTTTTACTAATGTGTCGATAGTTTTCAACGGGAGAGCTACTTAAGCAATATGACTTGGTGAAATATGGGACTTTGCAACCGTTATGTACCGAGCATGAGCATAATTTTTTAGTTGATATGTCTTATCCTTATTATGTTCAAATTTATTATATATATAATAAATATAAATGTATATATACAAATATTAATAGAGTCAATTACTTATTACCCAATGGATGATCGATTGAGAGAGGGAGAGAGATAGAAGATGCCAATCTGGGAGAGAGAGGGCAAGATCGAGAAAGCCTACATGGACACAACCACGATGTTTAGAGTCGTCGCCGCTGCCTACAAAACACCATGGATACCGGCGACTTGTTCACAGATAAAGAGGGAGAAGACGGGGAGGAAATCGAGTGAGAGAGGGAGAAGAGAGACTGTGAGAGGTCTGTGAGAGCACAAAGAGATTGATCCGTTCGGGGATTCGATTGATAGGCAAAGGCGGACGGTGGCGGAGGCCGTGGTGGACGGTGACCTCCTCCTCCTTTCTTCTCCTCCCGTTCTACTTCATGATTCTAATCTTCTGCTTTTATTTTATTTAAATGAATCTTCTGCTTTTCTAATTTTTGTTTTCCTTATTTACATAATTTATATAATCAATTTACATTTAATAAGAACACAGAAAGTGGGTGAAAAAAGTTTCTTCAAAAAGATAGTGGGTGAAATACAAATTGACATGAATGTCCTTTTGTCCGTTGACATTGTTGGATGAAAAACAACCTAGTAGTTAATTATTAGTAATTATAAACTTTAGGTGGAAATAACATGATTTAAAATTGGGGGTGGCAAGTGGATCATTACCCCTAACTGGAGGTGGGTAATAAGTAATTGACCCTATTTAATACATAATTGATCTTTTACGTAAATGTATTTCTTTTTTCACGTGAAAAAACTTTTTTGTATTTATTCAAGCAAACATCATTTTTTTTAAACCCGTGTTTCTTAAAATCACTCGTCTAATTTATAGTTGAGTGACATGGGTTATTTTTTCATATAAAAAAGTATCATGCTTATGAATACAAATAATATAACATTTGAAAAATAAAAAATTTGTTTTTTTCATTAAAAACTCTTATTTGTTCTTGCATATAATAATTATATGCGAAACTCAAACTTGTATGTTTTTCGATGGATGAAACTCACAATTTTTATATCATGACAATATTTTAATACATGTTTGAATTATTTTCTACATCTCTTATGGCATAACATTTTTAGGTACTTTAACATTGTAATTTGAGCTTTATAATTTTGTGGGATTATATATTCAATTAATATGAAAATCAGAAATAACCATGAACACAATTATGAATTTCAAATCAGTTATGAAATCATGAAGTTATGGAGTATTAAAATTCGTCCACTAAGCCTCACATGTGGATAAATGCTTATATTTGATTGATAGCTTAGTTATTCATACACATGTGGCATGCCAAATGTTGTTCTTTCATTTCACATTTATTGACAAATGTTGAATGGAGGATGAATCTCGAGATAATTCAACTTTTATATATTATATAACGTATAATAAATGTTACAATTAGTGATATCCTTAAAAGATGGTTAACTGATTAATTGTACTCCACCATCCTAAATATGCACTACAACAAATTTACATTTTTGTTATGAGAACTCTCATAACAAATGATTAAAATCGCGTAACAAGAAGTTGGGGTTACGAATTTTTTTTTTTTGTAACACGGTCGTTGCATAATGTCTGTGGAAAGAAATTAATGTTACACGAAGGTGTTCGTAACAAAACATCCGACCTGTAATAGAATATTATATATTTTGCAACAAAATTTGGTAACTAAATTAATATACTTTTTTGTTACAGACTTCCCGTCATAGAATATATAGTATTCACCACAAGCATTTGTCATAAAATGTACTGGTATACGTAACAAAATTGTACATATACGATCATTAGTTTGTAACAAAAAACTGATAGTTCGTAACAAAAAATAAGCCGAGTCATCAGTAACAGTAACGAATGTTATAACAAAATATGGGAATGATGGTAACAAATTAACACCATGAGCGACTTTTTGTAACCACATTTTTGTAACAAAATCGCCACAAAAATACCATATTTTTGGTCAGACCTAAAACATAACAGAAACCCCTCGATCGAGGCAAAACTTGCATCGTAACATTCACTCATTAGAGGGATACTCATTTCAAGCCTAATAAAATTGAATAAATAGAATTTGAGACACAACATACTACAGATTGCATGCAATCTTAAATGTCAATCAATGTTCAAATAAATTACATCACTAATAATAAAAAATCACAAATATTCATAGTAATCTGACTGTGATTCGCACAGTCGAATCATCGATAATTATTATCACCTAACCATGCTATTTTAATACGAAATACCACATATTTTGAAATATAAGATAAAACTAAAGAAAGTTGTATATTGTCTCAATTATTTCATCCTTGATGTGCAAATGGAATAAAAAAAGAGTTCTGCTTCTGCGGCATTCTCTGATTGTTCTCCATCATATTACGCCGTCTGTGGAAAAAAAGAAAAGCGTTACTAAGCAAATATAGAAAGAATGACAAAGAAACAGTAATTTAATAGAATTCATAATTTGCTGAAAACTATTGCCCGTGCCCGAGGGCACTACCCCATACAAACCTATCAACGTTTCACCGGTTATAAACAAAAAAAAAATCGAAACATATCTCAAAAATGTATGCACTTCTGCCATTATTAATCAAATAACTGTGAGAACGTAAGAAAACAAATATCTACACCTCTCGTAGGAAAAACCGCAAGACATCTCTATAACCAATCAAACAACTCCATAAACGAAGTTCTCTAAATACAGTAGTCTACAAACAAAACAGTGCACATATGTATATGTATATGTATGTCTAACAAATAACAATGATCCCGCCAGAGCAACTAAGAAGAGTCAAAATAAAAATGAGGAACAGAAAACTTGGAGACGTAACAACACGAACTTGCATTTATATTAACTTGATTCTTCTTAAATTGCATCCGGATAATTTTGAATACAGAGAGTGGGAAAAGGCTTCAAATAGAGGGGGGACTGTTAGAATAGAAGCACAACCACATATTGTGCAAAATTGTAAAACGAGCCTTATCATGTGGTCATCTGTATACTGTCTCTATACCCACCACCCACCTCTCAAAGAACTGCCACCAACCATTAAACCACCGCCTCCTCCAAGCCCAGAAAATACAACGGCGATGCTCACAATAATTACCGAATCCGACAAATAATATAGATAACTAAGATATGATAACGACTCAATCAAACAGAAGAATTACCCCATGAACTAAATCGAATATGATAGTCTACCATATTGCTCTATGATCGATGGAGCTGAAATCGGAGCACTGTTGATCGATTTGTCGATGAAAATGCGTGTTCAAATCATCTATACTAATATATAAAGCCAACACTGAGTTTGGTGAAATCAAGAAAGTGAAGTCCGTCACATTTTTGAACTCACGATTCTGCCCTCCCAATTATGTTGTTAATTACCATGTGAGAAATAAACAAAGTACTTATCACATCTAAGGGCATAATGGTCAAATTGTTTTACAAAACCCACTCCCCCAGTCTCACGTAACCCACATGCCCAATTTCACGTAACCCACTCCCCCCAGTTTGCCGCAAGCTAGGGAGAATATTTTGGTAGCGGAACCCAACCAGATTTCTCTCCGACAGACCATTGTTCATCTCCCATAAAACCGATGATGCAGAGTTGCAGACGATTTACACCTACACCCCAGTTTATTATTTCACCCCAGACCCTTTATCTTCCAGGTTTTGTTCGCCCTTGCCTCTGAAATCGAATTTGCTGTGTCGATCAGTTCTTCTTGGCAATCACGTGGCTCTCAAGTCGGGATCGATTATTTGTTCTGGGCACTGAGGTAAGTAATTTGTTATTTCAGTTTTCGATATCTTCCTCCCAATTGCTTCAATTTTGTTCACTGTTTCACATAGGTTTTGTTCGTGCTGGGCTCTTAAGCCGGGTTTGTTGATCGTGGCTGAAGCTGTGATTTGCGTCGGCACTTGGGAGGTTTCTGGTCTGTTTTGGTCGTGGTTGATTGGAGGTTTTGGTTGTTGGCTAATAGGTGGTGAATGGAAGTAAAGTCAGGGTGTTTTGGGTTCAGTTTGAAGGTCGGTTTTTGTTGGAGGTACTGTGTTGGTGGAGGTCTATTTTTGCAGGTGAATTGGTGAGCTAGTTACTGGGTTTGTGGGTGAGTCATGTTGGGATTAATTGGCTGAGGTGAAGTAGCAGGTGAAGGTGGAGGTCTGATGGTGGCAGTGGAGTTATTAATTCAGGAGTTGTATTGGATGTTAATGGCTGAGAATGGGGGTATGTTGCTGTGGTGATTTAGGAGCTGGATTGAGGTGGGGTTTTGGCCTTGGTTTTGAGTAGGTTGAGGGCTGTTTGCAGTGATGGTTTTGATGCATTTAGAGGCCAGGTCTGGTAATGGTTTCATGGAATTTAGGTAGTTTTGTAGGTAGTGTAGGAGAAGTCTTATGGTGAAGGTGCTGGAGGTAAAGGAGTTTGCCTAAGGTGATGAATGTTGGCTAATGGTGGAGGTTATAGGTGCAGGTGGTATTCTGGGTTTAAGGTGGAGAGTTTGCAGGTTGTAGGTGAATAATTGGCTAATTTTGGTGAATAGAGGTAGATGTGTTGGTGAGGTAGGTTTGATGGGGGTACTGTGAGGTGGTTCATGGTGGAGTTAGTCATAGTAGTTAAATTGGAGATGAGTGGCAGGTTGTAAAGTGTTTGAAGTAGAAGATGGAGATTGCTTTTATATGTGAGTTTGTCAACATGTGGATGTGTGGATGTTCTTTTCTCTCAATTGCTTCAATTTCATTCACTGTTTACTCAAGATTTTTTTGTTTTGGGCTCCGAAGTCAGTTTCTGTGGGTTGATTTGTTGTTCTTCACACTCAGATGAGTTGACCAAATTGGTGGTTTCAGTTTTAAAATTTCTTTGTCTCTCAATTACTTCCATTTTGTTCGATGTTTTAGCGAATGGATCACCTGTTTATCTTTGCTTCTCTTTCTGGATTTGGTAGTTCTCAGCTCTCGGGGCAATTTCGGGGGTTAATTAGACGTTCTTCGCACTCAGGTCAGAGACCAGATAATTGTTAATTTCTGTTTTGTATTTCTTTGTCTCTCAGTTACTTCTACTTTCTTCACTTGGTTAGTTTTTTAACATTAGTAATACTGGAAACAAGCATATGTTGGCTGGCTGCACAATACTCTGGTTTTTTTAGCATTACTTCTACTTTCTTCACTTGATTAGATGTTCCTACTTCTTATGTTAGTTTTTTGTTACTTTTTTTTTTTGCAGATTCCAACTTTTTAAGAGAACATTTAATCATTAAGTTTCCACAACATAGTAAAATTCTATCTGGACAAACCAATCGGAGTGTCCGACTCTATCCCAATGTGTTGGTTCGTTTTTCAGATTCCATCTTTTTTAAGAACATCTAATCTTTATGTGTCCTGGTGTCTCCCAAGTGTCCCCTCAAAGATCAAGCCTAATTAAATGTTGTAATATATCTGGACACGCTATAGCCGGATTGTTCAACTTTGTCAACAATCTTGCAAATGCCATGGGAGCTGAAAATTACAGAACACAAAATATTAGTTACAGCACATGTCAGGTTGTTCTCTGAACTCACCACATGTCAGGTTGTTCTCAACTAGAAGGCCACAAGAAGAGGCAAACTACATGCATAATGAAGCTATAATGTATAAATTCAATTCTTTGAATAGAAAATAATGGCATACCTTTGTAGTCCCCCCATAATTTGCTTCAATGGCGACCATGTCTGCAAATTTTTGGAAAGTGAGTTAGGACAGTGTGCAAGAGACAATCATGTTAAAGTTGTCATATACGCTCTTTCAAATAATATGAAAACAATTATTCTTATAAAACATAAGGGGGTTAGAATCTTACACTGTAGTACGAGGAATACAAGGAGACTCGGATTGATCGTGATCAAGAGTGCGCGTCGGAGATAAAGGAGCACTGGCATTCGTATGCCTCATACCTGGAATTACTGATCCAATGTTACCTATGAATGAACGAAACTGCTCCACCGTTTCTTTGACATTTGAAAGTTCGGCACCTAAATGGTCTACACTCCTTTCTGCCGCCTCAACTCGTCTCTCTGCTGCTTCTGCTCGCCTCTCTGCTTCCTCAGCCCTAGATTTCGCACGACCAACTTCAGCTGCACAATGTTGCCTTACTGTTGACGAAGCATGTTGTATCTCGCCGTATCCAACCCCCAGCATATACCCTGAGTCCTTTCGAAGAACACGCTCCACTATTTCATCCTCAGTTAGGGGTGTTCCTCTCTCTTCAAGAGGCATCTGTTGAAGCTCTATCATCTCATCCTATAATTGTAAAAAATTCGTTGTCAAAACGCTTACATATATGTAACTTCAAACTAATGGTAAAATACAGTTAACTTTTTGTACATAAAGATCCTTTTCACGTTGGCATTTCCACTTCTTTGCATGTTTGTCAAAGTGAACTTCCTTCCAGAACTTAATTGGACCCGACTCTTCATGGGTCTCCTTATTTCTCTACACAACATAAAATCAGTGTTTCAATTTTTAGGATACTGAAGTGAAAAACATATGCTTCATAAATATCATGGTTTTTTTGATTAAAAATTACCTTCATATAGCGATGATTAACATATGATCTTGAGCCAAGACATCCGTGAATTTGCCTCTTTGACCTATTTGCTTTGTTTGTCCTGCTTTTCTTCTGAAATTGTAACCAGTTAACACGTGTATTTTCATTTATATTAATGAACAGAGGTGCTATTACACAGTATAAACTCACTTTGAATGCTGAACTGTTAAAATGATCACGACAAAGTTTTTCCCAATGTTCCTTAGCAACACCTCGATACGGGTTCTCAATTGCAACTTCCATTGAAGGATACTTGCCGTAGTGCTTGTGCATCCTGTACATCCACTGCTTGTACAAGATTTCTAATTGTGATTCCATACCAGTCAAGACATTCAGACTCAATTCAATGTCAAACAAATTCTACAAGATGAGTAAATTATATAAAAATAATATTCGTGAGATATATAGGTTCTTCAATAATGAATAATAATGTTAACAACTATTATACCTTGATGGCGGCGTAGAACTTCTCTTTCTCCTTAACAGACAGTGCACCCCACGACTTTGCCTCGAGATATTTTGCTTTCCTGCAGAGAACACCCAATTCAGATGTGAACATAGATGCCCACATTCCAACCGGTTTGAGTTTTCCTTCCGGATAAGTTATCGGTAACTTGTTTCCACCATTTTTCTTTATACATTTCTTTAGTGACAAGCTACGAGAGACACCACGACCCTTTTTAGCTATGCAGAAACCTGCACATAATTCACATTAGCGTCACATAACTTGTTAGTCAATGAAAACATATATAAATTAGAAACTTTGAGCAAGGTGAAGATAATGAAATGAGCAAGAAAAAACGAGGGGGTAGAGGGAACTGAAGCACCAGCTTGCTCTCTGACCATGGTCAGAAGAGGTAGAACTGACACCAATAGCCATGATTTTTATTAAGTTGAGTCCAGAACTTCTTGAGATTGATGGCCTATACCACGTTAATTATTTATTTATTTTATGCTACCAGGTAAGTAACCAGGTAAGTAACAAAAACATTTAGAGAGTATACAGTTTGAGTATTTCACATCCAAGCAGGTGAGGGATGATTACTACCTGCCAAATTGTTATGCTCTAACATGAAATGGTGGAGGGAGTTGCAGATTCAAGCAGTGGGGTATAGTTTAAACCTCATGGAGTTATAATAACAAAACAAGCAAGTGGGTGGATTATCCTCAAACAATCAAGTCATTTATATTATCACTGTATAAACACAACTATAAAAATTAATAATTATTGATAGAAACAATTCTGTAAATAAAAGTAAATAAGTCCATGATATTACCACCACTGTCCGCTGAGACGAGCCCATTTGGCCTTGAATCTGTAGCTGAGACGAGCCCATTTGGACTTGAATCTAGAGCTGAGACGATCCCATTTGAACTTGAATCTGGAGCTGAGACTAGCCCATTTGAACTTGAATCTGGAGCTGAGACAATCCCATTTGAACTTGAATATGGAGCTGAGACTAGCCCACTTGAACTTGAATCTGGGTTAAACTTTGGGGAACTTGCAACAATAAGATTAGGTTGTACAAGCATATTTGCTAGTTGGCGACGATTGCGAGTTTTCATTCCTGGTTCCATCTGTGTATCACATTCATGAACAAAATAAAGTACATTACATGGTAAGCAATAAGATATATAAGGAACCACAAGTGTTTGCAAATGCAACGAGGAAATTAAAATTAGCATAAAAACACACTTGTAAGCAAATCTATAGACTTTAGATAAAAACTAGAAGCTGTATTGTTCACCCAAACACAAAATTTGCACTAGTTCATAAATAAACGTATTGTAAATTCAATATAATAAATCATTAAACTTAGTATTCCTAATCTGCGTCGCTCTCGTCATCTTCATCATTTTCTTCTTCTTCTTCTTCTTCTTCTTCTTCTTCTTCTTCTTCTTCTTCTTCTTCTTCTTCTTCTTCTTCTTCTTCTTTTTCGCCGTTTTCATCTTCTTTGTATAATACTTATTCGTCTTCATCTTCCTCTTCTTGTTCATTATTTAATCCATCACCACCAATTTCTTTACCCATGAACGGCCTCACCATATCTGCATCTATTGTGACTGGGGCGGAACCATCTTTATTCAGAGAGTTGTAGTTTCCAACTTCGTCTTGGACATGAATTTCATTACAGGGTTCTTTTTGTTGGTATGCATCCTCGTTAGCAACTGGATCATCCTCAAGACGAGGCCCTTGGTCCAATTCCACCTCTGGAACATCATAAACTGCTCGTGGTTGGATCTTTTGTACTACTTTCCAGTCTCCCCCCAACTTGGTATCATCTAAGTAAAATACTTGCTCTGCTTGTGATGCTAAAATGTAAGGGTCTCCTTCATACCATGTACGAGACACATTCACACTAGTCAAGTATTCATCAGTCTGGATTCCCATTCTCCTATCACCGACATTAAACCAATCACATTTGAACAAATACACACGCCGCCCGCCAATGTAATCTAATTGAATAATGTACCTTAGTGAACCATAGAAATTAATATCCGTTGAGTCATGCTCGCCAATAGTAAGAACACCATTGTTCTTAGTTTTTCGATTCCTCTCATAATCCTTAGTATGAAACCTTATACCATTGATGTTGCAACCATAGTATCTATCAGCTCGCTTATCAGGGCCACAAGCTAGTGAGTAAAGATCTTCAGTAACTTCACTAGAACCTTGACTATGCAACTTTGTTATCTACATAAATAAACAGTATATAGTTAAAAATAACAATTTTAACTTTTTAATTGCTAATAGTAACTACATACTATAGAACATTACTTACATGATACTCAAACCATTGAGCAAATGACTCTTCGTGTCTTCGCTGTAAATCGTGATCACTAATACTTTTAAGTTCGTCTTGGTGTAACCTATTTATATTATAGATTATTAGTACAAGCTCAATGTAACTCAATGTAACTATAGAGTTATTTAAAAATACTTCAAATTTAGTGAACTTACTTCATATATGAATCTAAATCGGGGCTATTGTTCAGCACAAACCATTTGACTCTGTCATAATCGTTCATGTCTAGAACGAACGGTTTGCCTGATCCTAATGGTCGCACCCTTTGAGAAAAAAATTCCAGCAAACCTTTCCCTTGGCTTCCATCTTCATTTATTTCATCTCGATTAAACTTTGTCTCGACGCCACTAAGATACAAAAAGCAAAAGGTTAAGCACTCACTATCAATATACGCCTCTGCAATTGAACCTTCCGGGCGAGCTTTATTGCGAACGTATCGCTTCAGTGTTCGCAAGAACCTATGTGAAAATATCATATATCATACGCATGTTTAACATAACAAGTACTTAAAAGTTTCAGTATAATTTTAGTGATGATGAGATGATTTTTACCTTTCAATTGGATACATCCATCTATACTGAACTGGACCAGCAATCTTGGCCTCTTGCGGTAAATGGACTACCAAGTGTATCATTATATAGAAGAATGCAGGCGGATATATCATCTCCAATTTGCACAAGAAAAGTACAATTTCTTCCTCTAACTTCTCTATCACATTCATCCGCAAAGTTCTGCTGCACAACTGCTTAAATAAAGTGCTAAGCTCAGTTAATGCAGTGTAAACATCCTTTCTCAAGTACCCCCTCATTGCAGTAGGAAGCAACCTTTGTAAAAATACATGACAATCATGACTTTTCATTCCAGATATCTTTGATCCACCGGAAACTACACATCGACTGATGTCGGACGCATAGCCATCAGGAAACTTAACTGTTTTTAACCATTCACAAAATCGCTTCCTCTCCTCGGCATCCAGAGTGTAGCAACCAAGATCCATGGTGTATCTATCACCAACTTTTTTCACGTGAAGCTCATTTCTTATTCGCATCGATTCAAGATCCAGACGTGCATTCACATTATCCTTGGTTTTACCATTAACATCCATAAGTGTACCCAAAATGCTTTCACATATGTTCTTCTCCACATGCATAACATCAATATTATGTCTTATTTTTAGTGTTCTCCAATAAGGCAAATTAAAAAATATGCTCTTTTTTCTCCAATTCAAACGTCTATCATCATCACCACGCTTCCTTTTCCTTGTAAATTCATTGGGAGGAATATTTTCCAATTGTCCTAACACGTCATCTCCTGTAATTACTCTCGGTCTCGACCCATGTTCCACATTTCCATCAAATTTACGACTTCTTCTCCATTTGTGATCTTCAGGCAAGTATCTGCGGTGGCCTCTATAACATTGCTTTCTCCCATGTACTAATCTTGTGCAGCAAATTTCTTTATTGCAGTTAGGACATGCAAGTTTTCCTTTGGTGCTCCAACCTGATAGCATAACATATGCGGGAAAGTCACTGATCGTCCACAAAATAGCAGCATGCAATTTGAAAGTTTGTCCTGAATAAGCATCGTATATATGTGTCAATCCCCTCTTCCCAAAGCTCATTTAGCTCCTCAATTAAAGGTTCCAAGTATACGTCAATATTGTTTCCTGGTGACTCTTTTCCGGGTATGAGAAGAGACAAAAATAGAAAGGGCTCCTTCATACACTTCCACGGTGGCAAATTATATGGAGTCAACACGACAGACCACATGCTGTAAGAAGTACTCATGTTGCCAAATGGATTGAAGCCATCACTTGCAAGTCCGAGACGAATATTACGAGGAACTTGCGCAAACAACTTGAAATTCTTGTCAAACTCCTTCCATGCCTCTGAGTCGGCCGGGTGCCTACACAAATTTTCCTCCTCGACACGTTTCTCTTTATGCCACCTCATATCCTCGGCAATCTCCTTAGACATAAATAATCTTTGCAACCTCGGCTTCAATGGGAAATGTCGCAAAACCTTTTGCGGAACCTTTTTGCGTTGGTCTAGAGAATTTTTTTCCCACCTAGATTCTCCACATTTAGGGCACGCATCAAGATCTTTTTACTCTTTCCTGTACAAAATACAATTATTTTTGAATGCATGAATCTTGTTGTAACCCAAGCCTAAATCTCGCATCATGGACTTAGCTTCGTTGTATGACTTGGAAAGTGTTTCACCGAGTGGGAGAAGGTCTTTCAAGAATTGAATTAGTTGATTTCAGGATTTGTTTCTCCAATTATTCATTGTTTTAAGGTGTAACAACCTCACAAGACATGAAAGCTTTGAATACTTTTGACATTTGGGGTACGCTTCGCGTTGAGCTTCTTCCAACAATCTACTAAACCTTTTTGCTTCTCCTTCCGGAATAGGGTCAGACGATCCAACCTCACGCTCACTCGTGTTATGACCTAAAATTGATCCAGCATATATATTTTGTATCATATCAGACATACCATCATTTGCATACAAGGAGAATTCTTCATTATCTTCATTATCAATGTCTCCATCATCTACTTCCAAATTTGAGGTTTCCCCATGATGTATCCATAGCGTGTAATCTGATATGATTCCATGTTCAAATAAGTGATCCTCTACAATAGAAATGGGACGAAAATCGACATTGTTGCACACTCGACAAGGACACCGGATCAAATTTCTACAGTCAGCGCTTTTCTTTGCAAACTGAATAAAGCTTTCTACTCCATTGGAATACTCATTAGAGAATTTGTCACTACCACTAAGTTGCATCCAACTCCTATCCATTACTACCTATTACCAAATGGTGAAGGATTGTCAGAAATGGGCTAAACACAAATTAAAGAAACACTATAACATGATAAAAAACATATAGGACAGTGAAATTATAAACTTTAATCTGCTATGAGTTTCTGTAAATTGGTCTCTGATCCTGAATCTTTCAGCGGTCCAGTTTTATAAACTTTTTTATGTTAATTCTCTATTCTGAATTTTTGTCATGTTGTTGACTGTTCCTAAATCTGTTTGTGATGCTTTTTAATATGAGGCTTCTGCCCAGTTTTAGTATGTTATATTTGCGTAAGTAGTTGTTGTATTATGTCATGTTAATCACTACTTGCTAAAATAGTAATCGCAGCTGCCCAATTAAACTAACCCTATTTGCTAAAATAGATAAGATACACCCAATAATAATATAACTGAAATTGTAAAATTCGACCTAAAGTACTGAATAACTAATTAAGTAATCGCAGCTGAAAATTCTCATAATCCTCGCCCAACAAATCTCGAATATGATCGTGAAATCTTAGACGTCGGATATGAGTTTCTATCATGTACTTTCTTTTCCTTCAAGTGCTGCATCACCTTTCTAATGCACCCCATTAAGTTGATACATCACTAAGTCCACAAATTATCAAGAATAGATATTCTTGCATCTTCTACAGGACAGACAAGGAGCGGAAATTCAGGGCTTGCAATACCCTTGACCTGTGAGGGGAGGCATCTTTACTTTTTCACGAATACATCGTACAAGTGAAGAATAAGTCTCTGTTTTCATGGCTTAAACTTATTTCAAAATATGGTGTTTAAATTACTTCACATTTTCCATGGTCTTAATTATTGGTCAAATCACCAAAGCTGGAAAAGGTTGTGACTTCTCCACAGGTAATACTATAAGTCACCTGCCCCTACCCCAAAGAAAAGAATAAACAAAAATTCACATGACAGAAATGTCATTGCTTGGATGAGAAAGCATATTGATACTTTAAGTAATAAACAACCCTTGGTGAACATATCCCAGGCTCTACTATTGCAAACATACCCCCAAAAAAATAATGTACATCCCAAAAATTGGGTACTATAAGCTGCCCAATTAGTAACTGTAATCAGTGTGAATTCAAGTTACAACCATAGTGGACAACCAAGTAACTGTAAAAGGGGCAGCCATCTAGATACTAAGAAGTTTTCGTGATGTCTAACTAGAACATCAAACAAGAGTCACAAAGACAAACTTGCCTTCTCATGTTTATGTATCACAGGGACCATGCAAAATAATTTGACTTCTGAACTCAATTCTACTCTACCTCATAGACAAGATGAAAAATAGGAGTTCCCCAACAGCTTTTGAGATTCTGGAAATAAGGTTTCTTGTTCCTAGGATTCTGGCAGATGAACAACTGACCAATCTGGACTTTTCTACTTTCTTTTTTTCACTTCTCGGATCTAGGGAGGGCTTTTTCACTCCAATTTCTTCACTATATACTTAATTTGGACTCAGGCTCTGACTGTAGGATTAAGCCTATAGCAATATGAATTGTCATCTTAGACACTGAAATATTTAAGTCTAGAGAATAGGGATCATACACTCCTCCTTTACCACAACTATCTCTTAGCAATTTCAATTTTCAATCAGGGTGTAAGGATGAACAAAATGGTACAGAAAATTCATATCATATGAAGAAAATAAAGAAGGGTTAATTTCAAAATAGTGACCTGTGCTTTGG
Source organism: Linanthus parryae (assembly GCA_023055425.1). Lineage (NCBI taxonomy): Eukaryota > Viridiplantae > Streptophyta > Magnoliopsida > Ericales > Polemoniaceae > Linanthus > Linanthus parryae. The sequence continues at coordinate 31,568,031 of JALGPY010000001.1, forward strand.
GGTTTCTCTATTGTAGTAACCTGTGTTTTTAGAAGTCTCAACTTAGTAACCCGGAGTTCTATCCGCCTAATTATCTTAAATTTTTTGTTAGAAGCAAGTTGATTTTCCCAAACTGCCATCAAAGATTCTTTAACAATTAATTATAAGTATTGAAGGACGAACCAACCCTGAAATCCAATACTAGGGTTGAATGAAAGTAGCAAAATATAAAAGAAACGATACCACTAATGAAAGAGAACTACTCTCAGGTACTTTGAGGGAATTCGCGCGGTTGAAGACCAACATGAAATCTATGACTGGGGTTCTTAAAATGGCTCTGCTACATAGATAGCCATGTAGGTATTGGACATAAAGTGGGGACCCAGTGCAGCTTCTAGTTCAATAGAAGAGCATATGGAAGTATCACAAAAAGTATACCTTCACCTGTGGCTGTGGTCATCGACGTTCTAGAGAATGGTCTTCGCATTTTGTAGTTTAAAAATACACCGCCTCTAGCTAGTGCCCAGAGCTCGTCGACGGGTTCTTTGATTGGTGGTCTTAGGTTAGTCAATCTGGATCAGGGTTCTTTAGATTGTGACGAGTTCTCTTTCATATGTGACTGTATTTTTCAATTTGGGCTTTGAATCTCACTTCTTGTCCATCACTCTTCACGAACAAGATTTGCGGTATAGTTACTTATGCAAATACTAATTTTGGATGAATATTTATGCAAATACTTTGGAAGGGCAATTTGGACAAGTTGAGTTACTTACTAACGGAAAATATAAGATGACTGGATGGATAAGAGTCCAGGTTACTAAGTTGAGAGTTTTGAAAGTACAGGTTACTAAAATGGACAAACTCCACGGCACATGTCACTATTTTGAAATTAAATGAAGCAAACAAATTTTGTGAAAATCTGTTGGTAACAGGTTGGGAAAAAGCTATACTGAGCTCAAGAGCCTCTTGCTAATTTGAAGATGTGACAGCTTAAGCTATCCACAGTGAAGGTACTGCCTGGTTTTGTTCATGGGCTCTCTGTTGCCTATCGTAAATTGCGTTTATTTCGTTGTTTTTATTCATATCTTATGTTGAACCTTGTGATGTAGTGTGTTTTCGTATCTTTATCTGTCAAATATAATCTCCTTTCTTGCTCCTAACTAACTGGTTGAAGTTCACAACAAGCACTTGGCCCTCCTGACAGTAACCCGAAAATAGACAACAGAAAACATATAATGGTATACACTCTTCATTCAACATTAAGGCCTAATCAGATCAATCAACATAACATAAGTATAGCAAAACCATATGTAGATTCATGTCAAACGGATGAAAATCAGTAGTTTTTTCATCTCATCATAAATCTCTCTACTACTAAAAAGTTTGTAGTGTTCCTAACCCTAAAGTGTTCCTAACCCTGATTTGTTCCTAACCTTTTTAAACTGACAAAAATACCCTCATTAAATACAAGTTATACCAAAGGGACATACTATGTCATGACTCTTCGTCCTCACTGTAATTAATTTTCGCAAAACAATGTGATCACGAACCAGTGCATCGGTTCCTCAAATCAGCGCTTCTCAACCGTTTCATCCAACGCATATCACCCCTCAGACTCCTATTACTTCAGGCCACGAGGTAATCAGAGTCGATGGACTACAAAAAACTTTTCATCATCCAATTTCTTGCTCTTCTAATGCCGAAAGCCTACAACCTAGAAAGGTCACGGGTCGTAACGTATCTGATTAAAAATCCGCAGACCCTAAATGTTCCTTGAAATATTTCAACGGATGCGTGACTGCACACTTCTCTGTTGGCAGGTTAGTTCGATTGATGAGTTCCGATTTTCTAATCATCCATATTACTTGGTATCCTATTGGGTGTTCTTCAACCTATTTGTGACTTAATTCCCTGCTTCCTTTTCAGAATGAGTAGGGTCAGTTATGTGAAACGCGTCCGTTTCTTTTATTCTTTACAACATTTGTGTCTCAATCAGCTTCACATGTATCTCATCCTAAACTACAACTCATGCCTTACATTAGATATCATGTTATGTACGATTTTGCAACCAGATTCAAGTTGTACTTCTTTTGATCACTTGTATTTCATTTGGAATACTTCTTTACTTTCTTGTAATTTAATCATGGCATCTTTTTTTTCCATGGATATGGTGTTCATCATGCTTGAACCAGAAAACCAGTGGAACGGAAATTATTTTTTCTTTCCCGAATGTCGTGACCCTGCTTATAGACAATATTTATGGGTGAGGGAGAAATATGGCACACACCTGTAGGCTGTCAACATGACTACTTCTAATGTTGACATAAGTCCCGTTACCATCTTTCAAATCCAGTGTGTATTTGTGTAAGGTAAAATTCCTTCCCAAATGGAATTGACATAACAGTAATTAGTTGATGCTATCTCACATCACACGAAGGCAGTGACTACCCGATGATACACAGCTTGGTTAGAGCTTCCCAATTGTGGTGATTTTACCATTCTCTCTTGCCTCTTGGTAGTATATGGTTCTGTTACCTTTTTATTCCTTGCTATTCTATCTTTGTTTGTTTGGGAGGTCGTTTTACTCCCAAGCCATTTTAACAAGGCAGAAGACTTTTAGGGTGAACATAGATACGCTGGAATCCTTCACACTGTTAGGATTTTCCTTATTTAGAAGCTTAGGATGTTAGTGAAATTGCATGGGATGTGATCCCCTTCCCCTTTTTCTGTGTGTTCTCTGATTGTTGCGGTACCTTACACCATACTCAAAAGCTTTTAACTCTAACAAAGACCAAAATTACCAAATACAGAGAAGTCAAAAGAACGAAAAAGCCTAACAAAAATAATTACAGAAACAACAAATACAGAGAAGAAACAGGGACACACCTTATACTTCCTTGCTTCAACTGAAATTCAACAGACTGCCAAGATTAACAGGAGAAGTTACACACAAAAATACCGATAAAATTTTACATAATTACATAGCTATGACAATATGTATCACTAAACTGAAAATCGTAAATCACTAAACTGTAAATCCTTATCAAAATCGAACAATACCTGGAGATTTGATTCTGAATAGCCAGATGGAATTCAGAGACCTTCAGATAGTCTTCCGAATCCACCGTCGACCAAGTGAAGAACCGTCGCTGCTGGAGAAGAAGCCTCCTGGCTACAACGCCGAACAACCAATACGATCTCGATCGAGCTCTTTACCGGAGCGTTGCCAGGAATACTGGAGAGCTATTTCACATATCTAGCTAGGAACCGACTTCCTTTAGGCGATTGGAGGAATTTCACTCAAACTCAATCTTCTGGTTCTTGTGTCTATCGTGGGAGAGAGATGCGGGATTTGGAAGTGGGAGAGGCGGTTTGGATGTTTATCAGAGTAAGTAGGTTTTAGACTAAAAAATATATATAAATTAATAAATAATTTTGAAATAGATTCTATATTTTGTTACCAAGACTTGTAATTAAAGTTGAGCCGGGTTTTAGTTACCTCATTTTTCTAGCTATAAACCAAAAATACATGGCGCCAATTATTCCCACCTCCAATATAATTCCCGTTATATTCTTTTTTACCCAATTTTTAGGTTAGTCATGTAAAAATACACAATGTGACATTTTGTTACAATGTAATGAATTTGTAACCAAAATGTAGCATGTAGTTACAAAATCATGACCGTAACAAAAGAATCGTAACAAATGCAGTAAATTCTTGTAGTGATGGACCCACCAGCTCCAAATGCTATACCATCTAGAACTGTGGGACCACCCAAACATTTGCAGGAGTATGCGGTGCTTGCTCCTAAATTACCAGCTCTTGTCTCTTTTAGTCCTCAGTACCAACATTTCTTCGCTGCAATTGATGGGATCAAGGAACCAGCTACTTATCATGAAGCATCAAATGGCCCAGTTTGGTTGAAAGGTATGCATACATAACCACAACCTCTAGAAGACAACTACACCTGAAAAGTGACTGTCTTGCCTCCAGGTCATGATCCAGCTGGATGCAAATGGATATATAAAGTCAAACATAAATCTGATGGCACAGTTGAAAGATGCAAAGCCCGGTTAGTAGCGAAATGCCACACCCAAAATCCAGGTATAGATTATAATAAGACATTTTCACTAAGTTTCCAAATTCCTATTTTGTAATGTCTTATGGATTTGACTGCTGCTTATAACAAGTTTCTGCTTGAATTTGGTGTAAAGAATGCTATCTTACATGGTTAGCTATCAGAAAAGTGTATATGGAACTTCCACAAGGACGAAGTCTTTGCTAATGTCTTTCATGACTATGGCACTTTGGTGTGTGGTTTAAATAAATCATTATATGGAATTAAACATGCATCCATACAATGGTATCGTAAGTTCGTTCTGACACTTTTACAACTAGGTTTTGCACAAAGCAAGGCAGATTACACGTTGTTACTCTCAAGCCACAATTTCTTTACATCAGTACTACTTGTATATGTGGATGCCATCATTTTAGCTAGGAAAAATATTGAGTGCTTACATCAGCTAAAGGATTTATCAATACTCAATTCCAGCTTAAAGACCTTGGATATATACAGTATTTCCTGGGTTTTGAGATTCAATAAATGACTCAAGAATCTCTTCATATCGTAGGAAGTTTCCGTTAGAGATTTTAAATGTTAGTGGTTATACTAACTGCAAGCCTACATCCATTCATATGGAGGTGAATGTCAAACTCCAGCAAGTTTCTAACAATTATCTAAATTAAGGAGATGTAGCTTCTTTTAGGAGCATTATTAGGCAGCTGGCGTAACTTTACAACTCCAGACCTGACATATATTTTAAAGTACACAAGCTTACTCAGCTTGTTGCTAAACCATCAACTAAACATATCAGAGTTATGCATCATGTTTTAAGATATAAAGGGATCATTGGTCAAGGTTTGTTTTTCCCAATAATGAATGACATTGTGATCAAGTCCTATTCTGATTCATATTGGGCACGGTGTGTGAATACTAGAAGATCTACCACTGTTTATGTGATCTTTCTATGAGAGTGTCTTGTCTCTTGGAAATCAAAGAAGCAGGTTGTAGCGTCCAAAATTTCTGCAAAGGCATCATATAGAGTTATGGCTTCTGCTTAATTTGAGATATTGTGGCTCACTCATCTGCTAAAGGATTTGGGGTTTATAGTCAAGACTCATCCAAATATTACAGTGACAACAATTCAGCCATACACATTGGACAAAACTGTGTTTCACATAATAGAATCAAACACATTGAATGCGATTATCACCTGATTAAAGATCTCGTTAATCAAGGTATGCTGCAACTGCTTTATTTTCCTTCTTCTCATCAACTGCTGATGTCCTTACCAAGTCACACTCATCACCCACTTTCATGTTTCTTAAATCCAAGTTGGTAGTGTTAGGTATACATATTCCAACTTGAGGGGGGACTGTGAAGTTCAAACATCATTAGAGTGGAATGCAGGTTAGGTTGTTGTAATAAGCAACATTATTTCTTATATATAAGTCAGGGGATTTTATCCAGTTTAGAAGTCCTGAGTAGCACGAGCAGATCTCAAATCCATTTCAGTGGGTGATCAAATGCAAAAAAAAAAAAACATTAACAAAGTGGGGATGAAATTCATATTTTATGAAGGTATGCGGAGGCTATAGTGCATCTGTTTTTTTTTTTTTTTTTTTTTTTTTTTTTTTTTGGGGGGGGGGGGGGGGGTGGGCTAGAATAAAAGTTTGGAACAAAACATGGTTAAAATTCAAAATTTTAAAAGTTGAATGGGGCTTTAACCCCCACTTGTAACTATGTAGCTCTGCCCTGCTGAATATGCTGAAAGGTAATTATACACTCAGAAATAGGTGTGTCAGTTAGTCCACGTGGTCGCAACTGATTGGCTCTTCACTTTCTCTTTCTGTTAAGAGAGGATTTGGTAGTTAAGCCAATATATCATTCTGTAAACACTTCATCTTCTTCATTATCTTCTTCATATTATAATTTGAAGTTTTTCCTCTCTCAATTCTCTGTGATTAGCACTTATGGACTATTAAGGTTTGGTGATTCAAATACCTAGCATAGAAAATTGACTTGGTCCAAGGCGGCTAATGATTATTTCCTTGTTCGTTTTGGAATTGTTTTCTTGTTCGTGTTTGACAACGTTTGAACGTCGCTTTGGGTACAAGTCAATAGCTTATGGGTGTAGGACTCTTCTATTGGCAAGTGTGGTGTATTGTTGATTGTAATTGGCCCTCATCAATAAATCGGGTTGTTTTGGCCATGGACTTAGATAGTCTCAAAACTAGTGAACCACGTTGAGTCTTTGTGGTTGTTCTTCATCTTGTTCTTCGTCTCATTACTCTTCTTGATTCCTAACAAATGGTATCGTGCTTCTGCATTCGTATTCTAACATGGACCTATTTTGATAAGGGTGCCACAATTGCGGGTGCAACTTTTTTGGCACTAGTTGAAACTGAGCTTTTGGGTCTGGTGGTTTGTGGTGGAAAATAGTATGAAGAGAGCCCAGCCATCACCTGTTGATCGAGAGAGACTCGAACTCTAGATGTTGGCGGCTGGACAGCTGAATCGCAAGTGGTTTGTCATGATTGAAAGAGGACTGCCAGAAAATGGAAAATAATTCCTCTGATTGGAGTCGAAGCCGGAATTCCATGCTCAGGATTTTGTTTTGTTTTTCGACTGCATCAATTTACATCAGACTCTGCTAGCTCTATTTCTAAAAGATGTGTAAAAAGTATCAAATCCTTAGTTGCATTATTCGAAATGAAAAAATATAAAAAAAAATGATAGAACACATGTCATGCAAAAACATTTCTATAAATATAAATCGTGCAGAACTGATGTTTCTCTTAAGCTGCCTCTTCAAATGAATTGCCAAATTCTTCAAAACCCAACAATTCTATTCTTATTTCATGCATGTAATTAAAGAAGAGCTTAATCCAATTTCTTTGATCCAGACACAAATTGTTGGGACCTACAATTATTCAAACTTCTGATGATACAGTTCTGGCGCTACCAAACGCGTTGAGTTAACGTAATCTTGCGTTGAATGAGCCGGTATGCCCGGGATAACTAATCCAATTACCCTAAGTACTCTGAGAACAGCCCCTTCTTTGTAGTCTGGACCCTTTGTGTAGGGAATGAAAAAACTTCTCATCAGCTCCCAACTTGCTCTCAAAACCTTTGGTATGAACGCCAATATTGAGAAATAGTTCTTATTCGGTTCCTCCGCAACAACCTGTATAGCAACAGTTATTTGCTATTAGCCAAAAAAGAGATCTGGAGAAAAATATGGTGCGTTCTGTCAAAAGAGAAATTATAGAAGTTGTATGGTCAATTACTCACCTTGCCTTCATAAGAGCTGTTGAAATATAGGCATGTTCCAAAGTGCTTGAACCTAAAAGTTGAGTCATCGTTAGGTAACCTAGGCACCATGTCATTACCATAGACAAACCTATAGTATGGAATACTATATTTTGCCAATTTTGCTCTCATAAAGTCTCCAAATTTCTCATCACCAACTCTTGGCTGCCCAAAAGTGTAGATCCCTTCAAACCTCTCCAGCAAGTTGTCCTCATTGTGCAATGCCAAAATAGCTGGAAATAGAACTGCAAGTGCACCACCCAAGCTATGACCAGTCACTATGATCTTTGTTTTGTCATTTGTTTTTACAAGGTCCCTTAACTTTTCTCTAATTGAATAATAGGCCAAAGGTAGTTGGTTTTGGTTGACTTGATCATCTTCCTTGGGCCAACCTTTGCACTTCTTCAAACCAAGGGCTTTCATGAAGCCACCATGGACCTGTCCCATCCCTGGAAGCTCATACCAAGAGATGTCAAAGTCAGTGCACCATGCGTCCGAATCGAAGGTCTCGGTGCCTCTGAAGGCCACCATAATAGTGTCGGAATTGCTAGTTCTGTCACGCATTAGGAATGCTTGTGTCGTAGCTTTTTCTTGAAATTCTGAAAAATTGAAGGAACATTTGTGTTAAACTACTGCACTGAGTTTGGGCTTTTAGTGAAATGAATGAAGAATAAAGAAATCATTTATACAAAATTCTCACCATTCCAATAGTCAAATGAACCCAAAAACTCCATCTGCATTATGGGAACAAAGGAAACTTAGAACCAAAATAGTATTGGAAGATCATAAAAGACTTAGAAAAAAATATTAGTACCTTCCATTGATCTCTGACCGTGGTTTGGATGTAGGCTTTGTTCTCATATGAGACTTTGCAAGCCATCATAGAGAGTGCCCCATAGTACCTACTATCACCATACTTAATATTTTCATCTAGCTCCACCCTGCTGTCCACGTTTGCCAAAAAGGACCTGAACTCTGCTGATTCTCTATTTGGCATCACTACCTTCCCTGCATGCAACCAAACCATAATTCTTCATCAGAGAGAGAGAGAGAGAGAGAGAGAGAGAGAGAGAGAGAGAGAGAGAGAGAGAGAGAGAGAGAGAGCCATCAATCTAACCTTTCAAGAAGTTTAGGAAAAGGTTTCCTAGGTTGTTGTTGCATGAGACAAGGTTGAGCCACATTTCCAGAGAGGAACCAAACCATGCCAATGGCTTAGACACAGACGTGAGAGCCTTCTGAGCAACAATGGAGAAGAAGATGAACCATCTCTTCTGGAAGCCTTCACGCGAGAGCTCAGGGCAATCTATGCTCTTTCTGTTCTCCAAATTACTTGAGAACAACAGCGCCAGAAGATCAGTCAGGTCAACCTCCTCAGGCCTCAATAGCATGTAATCGGTAGAGAAGCTCTTGTCGCAAGCCATGACTGCAGAACCAGACACCTCCATGTTAGTTTCCATTGTCTCAAACAAGAATACTTTCTGTAGAGAATAAGAGAATAGCTTGTGTTGGTATGTTTGAGGGCAGGACCATCGCTTCATATACATATATAGTGGCATAAATATAATTATTTAATTAAGAACCACGTAGACTAAAAAGTACTACTATTCAACAAAAATGAATAGTGCACGTGAAACGATCAGTTGTGGCTGGCTTCTTAAGAAATCAAAGTATAAATTGACAGCGGAATTAGATCATGATTAGTATAATTAACTAAGAGTGGGTGATTATCTAAAAAAAACTCAGAGTGGGTGATCATCGGTTTGGTTGACCACTTTTACAACTTTTGTAAAGCGTTGATCACATTTTTATTTGAATTCTTTTATTATTTTAACTGTTTAACATTAGTTGTTGTTACTGTTTGTAGTCTTTTGTAGGGTTTCTTCCCGAATCTACTAACGTGGAAAGTGGGAGGAAGAAGAAATTGGTCATGTCCTCATGTGAGTGAAAAAAAGGCAAAACTTGTGGAAAACGTTATCTGGAAAATTTGGTAGCATCACTTTTGTCCTTCCAGTGAGAATATGTGTATGGAAGTTTTCAGTGCCATTCTAATGTTTGATTCTCGTGTTTCATGTAGTATAAGACTTCTAGTAGCTTCTTCTATATAATATCGTCTGTAGGTGAAACATTTTCTTTAGCTGAATTGGTCCTACCAGTTTGAAATGTGTTGTGCGTGGCTTATCCTTAAACCAAAACAATGAAAAAAAATTACATTTCATATACTAAAATAATTTTCAGTAACAAATATGTAATGGGTATTGAGTCCCGGGTGACGGGGTGTCAAGTGTGTAGATGCGAGAAGTATATGGGTTGATGTAGTAGTATCTAGGGGTGAGCAAAAACCCGGACAACCCGGGCAACCCGGCCGGTCCGAGCCGAACCGATCGGAAGCACGTAAAATAATTGTTTTAACGATTGGGTTTGGGTTGATTTAACCCAGACCCGTCAATAAACGGGTGGGGCGCGGGTACCAACAAGATGAACCCGAATTTACCCAACCCGGTCCGATAGATACCAGCAGTAGTCCAGTACACTACTAAACATTAGCCCTAGCCGCCTCTGTTATTTTGTATACAGAGAGAGAGAGAGAGAGAGAGAGAGAAGAAACGGAGAAGAAGAAAGACGCACTTCCAATCGACGCCCTTGTAGCCGCCTCTCAGAGAGCACGATCTCGATTGTTGCTCTGTCTCTCTCACGGATCTGGGACTCACTTCTTCTCCACCGCTCACAGAGAGAACTTTCTTCTTCCTCTCCTCTTTCTTCTTCGTCTCCGACCACCACATTTTCCGGCAAAATGGTGGTCTCCAACGCAGAGAGATAGCTTTTCCGGGCGAACCCGGTGAACCCGGAAAACCCGGCCGTACCCGGATAACCCGAAATCAACGGGTTTCAGTTGGTTTTCGATCGGGGTCGGACTGAGAAACGCCAGACCCGGGAGGTCGGGTCGGGTGCCATATTGCGAAAAACCCCGGCCGACCCGACCCGTGCTCAGCCCTAGTAGTAACCATCATGACGCATGCTGTCATTGTATTAATTCTCTGATGATAGTGCAGTAGTTCGTTGAATCAAACTCTTCCTACTTCAACATGTTCTTAAAGTTTAAGGCGTGTCAATTAGATTGTTGAAACTCCTTAACTTTTTTTTTTTAAAAAGGAATCAAATAGATTAGTTCAAATGGGCTTGCTGGTAGCCCAGAAGGTCCAAATACAATGAATCTTCAGCCCAAACGGGCGCTTGATAAAACCAAGAAACACAATCAGGTAAATTAATCCCCCCTTGTGCGAATAAATGTGCTGGTTGGTTCCACTTGCGTGGGACGTGGTGAACCACGTGTCCCTCCATGTTACCGAGGAAGTCTCTACACTCTTCAATTGTTCTCATCACTTTTGTAACGTCTGCATTCTTCCCCTTCTCTTTCTCTCTCATCTCTCTTGCTAGTGAGAGATTATCTGAGGCTAGTTTCACCCCCTCTAGCACCGCCTCTGCTTCCGTTACCTTCGCCGAATTTTTGTTGTCAGGTATTCGTTCACTTGGTTTAATTTAGTATTTTTCACCGTATCTATTTTTGCAATTCTATTCATATTGTCATGCTTTACCAAAAGGAACGTTCCAAAATTTTAGGCTAAATTGGACCAGAGGTGCTCATAGTTTGAAAATTCCGTGGATTGGACACCCATAGTTTGAATTCCAGCTACCCCGGTACCAAACTTTCAAAAATCATGCAATCCAACCCATGTCATTTTCCCCCTCCTCTCACCTCCCCCTCCCCATCCCCTCACAGGCCCACCATTTTCCCCCTCCCCCTCCCCTTCCCCCAAACTACAACTCATCTTCAACCCATTCCTTTCCCCACACCCAACAAAATTAATTTTAATATATATTTAATAATTTAAAATTAAATTATTATTAATAATAAAGTACATACAAAATTATATACCATTATATTTGACGCTTTGTTAACTGTATTTTTCAATTATTTAGTAATTATAATTTTTAACTGTATAAAAAATAAGATTTACTAATTTTTTAACGATTTAAGATAACCATAGACTTTTCGTAAATATACTTTTTAACAATCGTGAATACATTATTAATTTTATGAATAATAAAAAATAATAATAATAATTCATTAATCATATTAAAAAAAATACATAATATAATCATAAAATATTACTAGCTGTAATTAATATTGTCAGATATTATATTAATCAACCACTACAACAAATTCTGCCTCCGTTGACAACAAAAATTGTCGCTAGAAACGCCAAATATGTCGGTGAAAATTCTATCGACAAATAATTTTTTGACGGAAAATGGTCTCTACAAGTCGGTCGTTAGTATTAAGGCTGACAAATCTCAATTACGTCGGCAGAAAAAAAAAAAAAAAAAAGCGACATCAGTTTTTGTCGACAGTTTAAATCTAACAACAAACATTTTCTGTCGCTAGTACAACTACCGACAAGTAAATTTAGTAGTTTATGTAGATAAGTGACAAACATATTTGTCACCAGTAGATATGGTTCTCACTTTTACATCTTCCTGGCGACACACATGTTTGTTGCCTGTATCACGACCAAATAAAAAAAAATAATAATGGAGATTTTTACATATAAGCAGACATGCATCCAAAATTCAAAAACTACTCATAAACATATATGCACAAATGTGCTCAAATCCAATATCAACCCCCCAAAAGTGGGATTTTTTACATTACAAACAAAAATAATACTGCACAATAAGTATTTTGCATCTTTAAGCCGAGTGAATGATCGTCCACCAATTCACTCTAATTAAAGAGTCGTACAAAATTAAGTTAATAAAACAAGTAGCTAGCGTTTTAAAGTTCAAAAACTATGTCCAGAAAGAGGAATCAAGTGCCCAGAAAACAGCTAGTGTTATATCATCAAGTCTCCAGAATCACCGTCCAGTACTTTGGTTCCTTCGATGCCCTGAACGTATCATTACAAGCGACGCTGGACCTGCAAACAATGAAAAAGAAATCATAAGATAGTGGATGTTTTGTTCCAAACCTTGTATCACAAGCAATCCCCAAATTAGAAGAGCACAATCAGAATAATTTTCATCTATGAAGTGATTACAAAAAGGATCAAATTATATACCCTTCGCCCGAGAGAAATCACCTACTTTCTTTGCCCGCTCTATTCACATGGACAACCAAATAACCAACCAATATGTCTCCTAGGCAAAACAACAGCTACTGAATTCAAGAAGCTGCACAGAGAAGTTTTCAAATATCATAATTAGTAATTGATGATTGTGGATGAAGGTGTCTAAGTAATCAGTAGAGTTGTACCCTTAGAAGCGAGTTATTTTCATCAGTCGATTAAAAGGGTATCCTAACTTGTTATCATAGGTTTTTTAGTGAAAGCATTCTTACGTCTTGGTGAAAACATAACAAAGGGTGGCGTGTGGATTCGGAATCACCAAGAAACCAACTCTGCTACTAAAAAACACAAAAACCATCCATCCAAGGCAATTTTGATCATACTCAAACTGATGTTTACAAACTAAGTAAAGAGTAAACCTAAAAATCAACAATTAACAACGGTGTTCTAATCTCAACGACGCATTTACGCAAAATACTCTATGAATTAAAGCAAACTAAGAATGAAAGCTTAGAAAACTAAGATGATGGATGAATCAAGAAGAAAGGACACCCGAATTGGAAGACTCGCCAACACAAAAATAAAATAAAGGAGTTTACCTTCATCTGTCAATGGCAATGGAAACGGTAATAAATTGCTCGACCAGCACGTTTTACGATGAGCAACACCCGATAAACAACAGGAAACAATAAATGAAAGCTGAATCGAGAAGGGAAGCAAAGGGTCAGGAAACAATAAATGAAATCTAAATTGAGAAGGGAAGCAAAGAATGCCTGTGAGGTTGTAGAGAGAAAGATTAACTGGTGAATTTTACATTAGCTCTTCTGTAGCAAATTTTAGAAAATTCCTCACAATTTTTACCCTGTCAGAATTTGAAATGTGGAATTAGATTGTAAACCTGAGACACTAAAGATTGTTTCAAGCCTAGGGTTATGTCTCAAATCTATATATTCCAAAAGAAAACTGCATAAATTTTTCCACGGAGGGGACACGAAATAAAAAACTTGTACAAATAAGATGGGAAAAACCTTAAATACTCGACTCCCATCCATTGACGACCGATTTCTGCAAACTGAAGTAGAGATGTTTATTTTTTTGACTGCGTAAGGTTCGAGAAAAAGCATCGAAATACCTTTGAGTGGAAACGGGATAGAAGAGACCCCCAACTGTCCAAGCGTGACCGTCGTCGCAAATCACATACGTCTCAACCTCTCTGTTAGAGACTAAATCAAACCCAGTGATTCAAATAACAGCGAGACAGAGAGATTGACTATTATCAAACCTTGTCCTGGAGCTGTTGGTCGAAGATCTCACACCGTGAGAGCGAGCAAGAGTTGAAAGCTTAGGCACAGATCCATGAGAAAGGGTAACTGAGAGGGATATCGGCAGCGATGAATGAGGTCGTTTCTACAATCCTTCTTCGGCTTATGAGAGAAAGAGATAGAGAAAGTGAGGGTTTTGAAATTCAAAAGTTCGAACTGTATCAAAGGGACAGTGGAGGCTTTCGGGTGTGTGTTGAAAGGATGGGTTACATCTGATTAATGTGGACTCAAGTATGCAAATGATCAAGTGGGATAACTTATCCACCAGTTCTATTTGTGAAGGAATGTAGATACTTTTGCACTTTGGTTTGTAAAATGGCGTTTGGTAGGGTTTGTATAGATTTGGGGATAGCTTATCCCAAATTCATTCCTATTTTGTTATATAGATGCTGTAGCTTTGGATAGTACAGGCATAGCACATCATTATTAACACTCATTAATGTATGGGTAGCTAAGGTAAAAGAAAAATGACCAAAATCTCTTTAACAGAAAAAATAAGGAGAGCCGGAAAAGGTGGCCTTAGAATCAGAACCAACATTTCATCCTCTAATGGATTACTATAGATAAACCCAAAGGCCTTTTCCAACGAAATAATTTTCTTGACATAACCTGATGTTATCTGGCCCAACCTACCAAGTCTCTAAGATTACTTGCTCTAGGGCGTAATATAAGGGGTTTAACCCAGAATCCCTAGTGAAATCCAAACCAACAAATGAATTCGTACAACCCAAATCCGCAAGCTACTCGCAAAGATTTTAAAAAAATGTCAATGATGATGCCTTGTAAAAGTAGTCAATCTTTCATGAGTGGTTAAGCCTCCCTTGAGAGTTTTGTCAGCTAAAGTTGGTATCCGACTTGATTTCTCATTTTAATCCATAGAACACACAATTCGCTCCTACCAGTGATCACTTTTGACAATCTGAAGAGGCCTCGAGGAACAAGGGCTCTCTCCCCCCACTTCATCACACCAAGGGTATGAAATAAGTATCTAAAATGGATTTTCCTTACAAATTATCCACTTTTTAATCTCAAAGTCATACATTCGGGGTTAGGTCCCAAACCGGTAGTTTGATACCCGGATCTCGACAACCCAAATCCACAAAAAAATCACAAAGACTGCATTCAAAAAAAAACTTCAACTTAAAATAATAATGATCTTGAAGGTAACACATCTTTAATTAATAAACAAGAACCTGAAAAACAGCATAGTTCAACAATTCTGTGAGATGAAGAAATGGATGCAAGAAGCTTACCTTTGTGCCGCGCAAAGATGTACGTGGTCGATGAGCAGCAACAACAATTCTGTTTTCACCAACTGTTACAGCTACCTTCCTGAGGGTTCCACCATTTTCACAAGTGGGGCAAAAGATTCTACCAATATCTGTGGTTACCTTAAAGCAGGCATGGCATCTCAATATCCACCTGAAGTAAGAGTTTCAAAATGATTAGGATAAATTACAGTTTCCAAAAATCCAGGAAGTAGGCTGCTGTAAGATGAGAAAATTTAACATGGATTCCTACAAGGGAAAACTATAGATCCATAAAGGGATAAAATGGATACAGTTAAGTCCAGGGAAGGACTTAAATCATGAAGAAAAGTGGAGTCTAAGATAATCAATAACCAATCACTGTAAGCAATATAAGACATGTAAATATGCATGCAAACCTGTGGAGCTCACGTATTTGCATTCCTCCAGGCGCCAACAAGCGTAAACCCATCTGCAGAAGTACATTCTGCATTCCCGGAACACTTCTGTAAGCACACACCCGCCACCTAAAGCATGATCGAAAAATGGATGCATCAGGAAGTCATAGACGAAAGAATCGAACATACCCAATCGAAGTTCCAAGCCCAAATGTTTCTTCTATTGTCCTTCTTCCCCTGCAAAATCTGAACAACAGATCCCTATTTAGATTGAAATACCATCAGGAACCCACAGACAAAACAACAATCAAGAAACAATTGAAATCAGTACCACATTAGGTGAAAGATCAAACCCAATTGCATTAGTCCCAACCCCAGACAAAATCAGCATTGGATGGTTCCTTTTCGGCGCCTGCATAACCGAAGATGACAACTTCAACACCAATCCCCACATGGGTCATCAACAATCTCCAAATATTTCAAGAAACAATTGAAATCAGTACCACAAAAGATCGAAAAAACGAAAGTATTCGGAGACATCTACAAATGTTTCAATCGAATCAAGTGGAAAACATGGAGAAAGAAAGAAAGCAAGACCTCAGGAGGAGGCTTGTATCGCCAGAGGGCGAGTCTCCAATCAGAACTGTGTACGGAAACGTAATGAATCTCGTCGGTCGTACAAGTCGCCGGCTTATCGGCGGCGACTCTCGCCGACACGGTGAAACCCTGAGACCTCGCCGGCTGCGGGGGCGGACGAAAGTGGGTGTGTCGGGTCGGGAGTCGAGATCTCTCGCTGTTTGAGGGAATTTCAGGAATCCATCGCCGGTTGAGGGAATTTCAAACCAAGAATGAAAGAAGAAGAACGATGATGAAATCAAACCTGAACTGGAATGGGGAGAGGCGTTCGTCCGAGAGCTGCTGTACGGCATCGATGGAGAGAAGGAGCGGAGGAAGCTGAGAGGATTAGGGCAGCGATGGGGAGAAGGAGAGAATCGTGGTTTGCGATGGTTGACAATTCTGATGGATGGATGGTTATTGTAATCCAACGGTGGATGATAGTTGTAAACAAAATGTCTCTTAAAAACACTAATTTTTTACCTTCAAATATTTTTTGGCAGGAGTTGACAATTGGATTTGTCACTATGTAAGTAGTTGTCAAAATTAAATAAATGGTCACAATATATTGACCAAATTTTTGGGTAGAATAAAATAAAAACCAAAAAGTCGACAAAAAATATCATATGCATCGACAAACACAAATATTGTCGATTAATCGCGCAACTAGCTACATAAAACCGTCTGTCGACAAAAAAACTGTCAACAAAGGTCATATTTGTTGTAGTGAACCACTCTTATGACAGAGAAGATATTAAGTACCACGGTGGTAGTACCAAGGATAATTTATTTTAAGAATTGTCTATATACATTTTCATTTAGTGGTGTATAAAATATGGTAAGATCGATAATCACTAAATCTTAACCATGTTCAATTAACCAATAAAATACACTCGTGGTACCACATCACTATACCACCGTGGTACTGAATATCTTCTCTGACATGTAAGGGGAGGGGATGTTCATGGAGAAATCCCCCATAACCATGTAAAATTTATTCCCGTAGCACCCCCTCCCCCGTAGGGTTGAAGATGTCGTGAGTAACCGATGTGAAATTTTTAGACATAAATTCCCACATGTATTGCATGTGACTCGTTAATGGATTTTTTGTGGGGGGGGGGGGGGGGGGGAGGATTTTTCCAAAAGAAAAAAATAAAAAAAAAAAAGAGAAAGAAAGAAGTATGCACTGAGGCATCCTCCTCCGATGAGATGACTATAAAGCTGTGGCTTTGAGCCTTCCAAAGCTTACAGAAGAAGAGTTACAAGCCCGGTCTATGATAATCTCATAATTATGAACCTTAGTCACTTGTCCATCTCCAAACACATGTAAGTTACAAATTTCAAATTACAAAATATTGCAGGTATATTTAAATTCAATTGTAGATGGGTCGACAAGGAGAGGGAGTCCGAGGAAAAATTTCCAAAGGGACATTCTTCACGGCCTAGCTTTGTTGCCTAGGCCGGGGGCAGGGCCGGCCCAAAAAACTTGGGGGCCTAAGGCTAGTATTAAATTTGGGGCCCCAAATAAAAAACAAAAATACACGTAAAATAGTTTGATTGAGAAATCGTTTGTAAACTTGTAATAGTTGTGTATAATATATTAGAAATATATTAGATTCGGTAAGTCTTAACTAATGTTTTTCAATTTTACAATTTTTTGATAAGTAAAAACTGTAAAATATAAAATTTACACACTTGTCATCAACGAGAAGGAGAATCGAACATGGGTCAAACTTGTGGCAAATGATCTTATTACCACCAGAGCAACATGCAATTCTTTAAAAATTTACATTAAAGTATGTATTTAGCCAAACTATAGCAAACTTTCAAAAAAATGACAATTAGAACACGGGGCCTGCCTGCCCGAGGGCCTAAGGCAGCCGCCTTGGCTGCCTAGCTATAGGGCCGGCCCTGGCCGGGGGTAACAGTGGATCACCAGAAATTTTGTGAGCTTATGAGAGTGAGCTAAAAGACAATCTTGGCATTCGAGCTGAACAGAAGGAATGACGGAAAAAACAATGAGGCGGCTCATGGACGGCGGCCGGTGTTTGAGAAGGGATATGTTTTTTTTTTTTTTTTTTGTTAAGTTTCCAACCCGCCCCCCCCCCCCCCATTATTAATATATTGTGCAAACGAACCCCATTAATGAGTCACGTGCGATACACGTGGCAATTTCCGTCGTCCAAAAATTTAAGGGCGATTACTCATGGGTACCTGATTGCATGATTTTTGAAGTTTAGCACCGTGGCCGCTGGATTCCAATCTACAGGTACATGATCCACGAAATTTTCAAATTATGGGTACCTCTTGTGCGATTTAGCTAAATCATTAACATAGTTTTACAAATTTATCAGAATTTTCGCATCACTACATACCATTTCTCGTTCTTACTCTTTTACTTTCTAAAATTAAACAACTTACATGAAAAATGATAATTTGGTAAATTTATCATGTCTAAACTATATACTTGTTATGAACTCAAGAATAGAGAAGAGAGAGCTAACTTATAGAGGAATGTGAAGCGTATATTATTCTAAATCAGTATAATCCATATATGGTAATAGATTATGTTATGAACATTATAGCAATCAAATATTTCATTACTCTCCCCTTGAATATTCACAGGACATGATACCTTGTTAAAACCTTATAAAGCAAAAGTCGTTTGAACAAAGCTCTGACGCAGAAAAAAAGTATATCTTATGAGCTGAGATTTGATATAGTCTTTGACTCGCTCATGGTTGGATGTCTCATTTAAACTTTTCTAGAAAAAGCATGCGGGATAAAACCTCATAAGAAAAAAGTATAGCGCATTGTAATTTAATCTCTCCTCTTTGCATAATCTTGATGCCACTCTTCATACCTGAAATGTGAACTTATGAGAAATACATAATGAGTAACATAATATGATATTACATGATAATTCAAGATAGAAATAAAAACTATCAAATAATAAGTACGACATGTTATATACTCATGATATTCGTCGTGCTAAATAATATGCATATGCACCTAAAGTACTCGCGAGTGTGTATATTTGATTTGCTTTAACAAAGAAGTATATCTCACGTGCAATAGCCTACATGGATTTTGCGTATAATTCCTATGATCATTTTGTGTAACTAGTTACTTTCATATTCGTAGTCTTCAGACTAAACGTAATATCATAGTCACTTTTAGCATGTTTCTCTTCCAATAGTCTCACGCATTCAACCATTAGGGTGAAGACATTTGAATATACTGTTCTATACAAACATGGATGCTTCATGTATCTCAAGTACTTCAAAGTACTTCACATATATTATAAATGGATTCACAAGTGCACAGCTCGTGTATGTTTACAAGCACGAGGGTTGAATTTATTTGTGGCCAATAGATAGCCAACACGTTTCCACTTATACTTGTTTAAGGAAATCGTATAACTTCAATCGCTTTTTAAAGTGAAGATCATTAATGAATCATATACGTAGACCCAAATGTAGGTACCTATTCTTGTATAGGAGTTGTATTCTCTTTAAGGGAATTTGTTTGATCATTTATTGATAATTTTCTTGTGTTCTAAATTTATGTCGTTTTGGAGCTAACAAGATCATGATCTTTATAGAGGATCGTTGAAGTTGGATAAGCAACATTTACATGCTTCATAATGTTGGGTTTTGTAACGGATTACGCAGCGGAATAAAACAAACAAAGATCCGCACAAGACCCTCCAAGGATCACAGGACTAGACAACATAACGATAGTAAAGATTTTAGTATCAAATGCCTTGTTTGTCTCCTTGGATGACTTCAAACATGAAATAGTGTTCACATCTTTACGGATAGTCCACTCCTTGGATTGTCTCCGGATCCTTCACACCTTTTTGCTAGCTAGGGATGAAGGAGGAAGAATAGGGGCGGCACGCCTCTCTTGAGGCCGACGTTTAGAGGGGTGGAAGGGGGGGGGGGGTTGGGGGACGACCCTCCTTGTCTTGTGTCTCTCCTTGCTTTGTTCTCTCCTTATGTTATAACAATTATGACACTCTTGAGAAAATAAGCTAGGAGTGTTCATATATATAGTCTAACAACTCCTTGTTAACTACGTATTAGCCCCTCTCTTAATCAGTTCATTACATGGATTAGTCCACATTGAAAATTAGTCCAACTAAGTTTGCATGTGGTTGCGTATTGATCCTTCTATTTAATTAATCATATTAATTAATTCTCAAGTCCAGTTTAATCCATAGGGAGTGTGACCCCATAGGTTTCTACTTAGTTGGTAGTAACGATTACTAACATGGAGCGGTGTCTAGCAACACATCCATGCCACCCAACTAATAGAAATAGTCAGTAATCCGACAAATCTTGTGCAAGTATTGTCTCATCCCTTTTTCTCTATATCGAGATTGGACACGAGACATACAAGTCACACTCGTATATCCAATCCATAGTTTCTCGATCCTGGGAATAGTCTTATCCATGCAGATAACATTAATATCCCATATTGATCTATCTGAGTGTGGCAAGACATTCTTTAACCACCATCCCTCGAGTGGCAAAATATATTTGCTCCCGTTATGTGGGAAGGACAAATTTTATCTAAATCACTACCATCTCTAATATTGCTTCATATAGTGTCCAATAAGCGCCTTTATTACTACCCAGTTACGGTGTAGCGTTTGACGATACCAAAAACAACAATCCACAACTAGAAAATCTAGAGACTTCAAGTCTAAGGATGACAATATCGTTGTCACTACGAGAAGCACTTGTGACTTTACATAACTTGTATGTAGCCTTCTCGTTGTGGGTTAATCCAGTATGCAATTACTCCTAATACATACCCATGTGTTGGATCGTGATATCTCCATATCAATCCAACCCCATACTAGTCTATAGTTGATCGTCCTATTAATCAATATAATTGACTAGGGATATTTAAGATAAACAACACATTTTCAATCTAAGAACTTCATTATATTAAGTATCTCCATAAAAATACATTGAATATTCTAGCCAAAAGTAATGTTCATACTAAATAAGATTGCCTGTAGGTCATCTATTCCAACAGTCTCCCACTTGCACTAGAGCCGATCTGGTGCATCTCGTATGTCAATAGATCTAGTGTGTCCTTCATGCTTGCGCTGAACAAGCGACTTCGTGAGAGGATCAGACAGATTCTCATATGTAGGAATCTTGCATATCTTCACATCTCCTCTATCGATGATATCTCGAATAAGATGGAACTTCCTGAGCACGTGTTTGGATTTCTGGTGTGACATGGGTTCCTTAGATTGTACGATCGCTCCAGTGTTGCCACAATACAACTTTATTAGATCCACAATACTAGGAACCACACCAAGCTCAGTAATGAACTTCCTAATCCAAACAACTTCCTTTGTTGCGCCTCCGCAGCAATGTACTCAGCCTCAGTTGTAGAATCAGCAACCTACTCTTGCTTTGGAACTCTTCCAGCTCACAGCTCCTCCATTCAGGCAATACATAAATCCCGACTGCGATCTGAAATCATCTTTGTCGGTTTGGAAGCTTGCATCCGTGTAACCCCTTACACGTATATCTTCCTCTCCTTCATAGATCAAGAACACATCCTTAGTTCTTCACAAGTACTTGAGGATGTTTTTAACCGCTATCCAGTGACTCTCACCCGGATTAGACTGATATCTGTTTGTCATACTCAGCGCGTATGACACATCTAGTCTAGTACACAACATGGCGTACGCGATGGACCCTATAGCCGAAGCATAGGGAACCCAACTCATGCGGTCCTTCTCAATCTCATTAGAAGGACACTCATTCTTCGCAAGAGCGATTCCATGCAACATGGGCAAGAATCCCTTCTTGGAATCTTGCATGTTAAACCGATTCAACACCTTATCTATATATGTACTTTGACTTAGGCCTAGCAGCTTCCTTGATCTATCTCTATAGATCATGGTACCACGTAAGTAAGCTGCATCCCTTAGTCCTTCATTGAGAAACATTTTCCAAGTCAATCCTTCACATATTCCAGCATGGTAATGTCGTTTCCAATGAGCAGTATGTCATCCACATACAAGACCATAAATACAAAAGAGCTCTCACTAACCTTCATGTATACACAAGACTCATCTTCGTTCTTTATGAAGTCAAACTCTTTGACCGCTTCATCAAAACGTCGATTCTAACTCCTAGAAGTTTGCTTCAATCCATAAATGGATCTCTGCAAATTATAGACTTTTCTTGCATGCTCTCGATCCACAAAACCGTCATGTTGTGTCACGTACACATCCTCGAGGAGGTTTCCATACAGGAACGCTGTTTTGACATCCATCTGCCGAATCTCGTAGTCGTAATAATCTACAATTGCAAGTAGGATTCAAATGTATTTGGTCATCGCGACTGGTGAAAAGGTTTCATCATAGTCTATACCATGAATCTGTCTGAATCCTTTTGCCACCAATCGGCCCTTATAGGTAATCACATTACCATCCATGTCAGTTTTATTTTTGAAGACCCATTTGCATCCTATGGGTCGCGCCCCTTGGGGTGGTTCCACCAAAGCCCATACTTTGTTGGTATACATGGATTCCATGGCTTTAAGTCACTTCTGAGAGTCTGTCCCTTTCATGGCCTCTCCATAGGTGTTACGCTCATCATTTGTGAGCAACGTGTTACCAGGCTCTGTCACGAGAACTCCATACCTCTCTGGCTCCTAGCGCACTCTACTCGACCTATGAAGCTCTTGTGTTACTTGAACAGGTTCATCCACAACATCTTGTGGTTCCTGTTTATGTTCCATAGTAGGATCAGCAGTTTGTGATTTTTGAAATACTTCAAGTTCTACAGTCCTCCCACTTGCTTCTTTAGAGATAAACTATCTTTATAGAAACACGCCGGACCGGGAAACAAACACTTTGTTCTCGGTTGGATTATAGAAATAATATCACCTAGTTTCCTTAGGGTATCCTATAAACTTATAATTATCCGACTTAGGCCTGAGCTTGTCTGTTTGTAAACGTTTTACATAGACATCGCAGCCCTAAATCCTCATGAAGGACACTGTGGGACGCCTCCCACTCCACATCTCATGTGGAGTCTTCATGACCGATTTAGATGGAACACATTTAATGGTGAAAGCTGCACACAATAGAGCGTAGGCCCAAAATGATAATGGAAGATCAGTTTGACACATCATAGATCGAACCATGTCCAACACTGTTCGATTCCTCCTCTCAGACATGCTGTTCCATTATGTTGTTCCGGGTGGAGTGAGTTGGGACAAGATCTCACACTCTCTAAGATAGTCGTCAAACTCTTGGCTTAAGTATTCTCCCCAACGATCTGATCGTAGAGCCTTGATACTCTTGCCAAGTTGCTTCTCTACTTCATTCTTGAATTCTTTGAACTTTTCAAAGAATTCGGATTTGTCCTTCATAAGGTATACAAATCAATATCTACTGAAATCATCTGTAAATGTAATGAAATAGACGTAACCACCCCTGGTAGGCATGGAAAATGGCCCACATACATCAGTATGCACGAGCGCCAATTTCTCAATAGTCCTCTCACCTTTCTTATTGAAAGGGGACTTTGTAGTTTTTCCTAATAAACAAGCTTCACATGTCTCATATGATTCAAAATCAAATGAGTCAAGAAATCCATCCTTATGGAGTCTAGATACACGTTTCTTGTTTATATGGCCTAGACGATAGTTCCATAGATAAGCTGAATTTAAATCATTCATTTTAATACTCTTGGTATTTATGTTATAGACGGGATTGCTTAGATCAAGGATATACAATCCATTAAATAATTGCGCACTACAATAGTGAATACTATCAAATTGGAGAAACAATTGTCCTTTATTGAAATAGCAAAACCTTCCTTGTCCAAATAAGAAATTGAAATAATGTTTCTGCTCATAGCAGACACAAAATAACAATTATTTAATTCGAAAACTATTCCTGAAGGCAAAGACAGCTCGTACACGCTCACGGCCAATGCAGCAACATTTGCTCCATTCCTAACGTGCAGATCTATCTCCCCTTTAGCCAATCTTCTACTTCTCTTTAGATCATGCACATTTCGACAAATGTGAGATCCAAGTCCAGTATTCAATACTCACGATGAAGAGATAGTTAAATTGACATCGATAACAAAAATATCTGATGGTGGTGGAATCACTATTCCAAGCCTCTTATCCTCTAGATACTTTGGGCAGTTTCTCTTCCAGTGTCCATGTTGACTGCAGTAGTGGCAATTACCTTTAGTCACGCCCTTGGAAACGCCACCAGTAGGTTTAAGGGAAGCTTCCTTAGGTTTAGCAACTGACACTACTGGAAATCAGACCAAAAACAGCATTAAAGAAATGATGTATTAACATGGTTTAATGTTGTATTTGTTAAATGCAGCGTTACTAGCAGCGTTTTTATTAATGATGTTAAAGCCTTCGCTGTTTTTACCCATACAGCTTTAATAAAGTGCTGTAAGGCAGACGCAACATTAATTGTGGCGTTTCGCTAACGCTTTAACACTCTGCAGCGCTATCCAACTTAATGCTGCTTGTGTGCCTTGTTACAGCATTAATTTAGGCTATAATTTTATTTATTCCAGTACTTATTTTAATGCTGTCCCATTACCAGCATTATTTATATGCTGCTTTAATACATCAATTCCAGCATTATTTTAATAATGCTTTCCAGTTCAGCAATATACTAATGCTGTTACATAACTATTACTGCCACTACTGTACTATGCTGATCACATACTACACCCTGTCATAATATTGCATATTACAAGCATCAAAATCTAAAAACCCGGAAAATTGATATTGCACATCATAAAAAACATCCAGTATATATTGCACTTCGTAATAGAAAAAGTCATTACGTATACGGTGTTACGTTCCGGCAACATCTATTACATTAAAAGATAATTAACGTCCACAAAACTCAGAGATACAAAGTCGATAAACGAATTCTCGAAACTAAGACACCACCAAAACCCTAAGTAAATCAAGCACGATCACACAAAAAACATGGAAACGATCGATATGCGCTAGCTCAGCTTGTTGTCTCCAATTTCACTTGGTGTAGACTTGCTTGATCGTCCCCTAGTTATTTCTCGCCACCTGCACGAACGAATTCTGAGGAGAAGAATCAAGAATACCTGTTTGGAAAATGATTAACCAATAGAGGAACACCAATATATAACTAAAGTCATAAATTTGGAGAGAAGGTAAGAATATGTCTTCGGCAGATTTTTTACTAGTGCAAGAATCCCTACAAGAAAACTATCTTGAGAAATATGTGGGCAAAATCTGACATTATCGTTTTGTTATGTTATTGCTGTGTGTAACCCCCAGTATCATTACCACTGCTGTTGTAACCACTGCCACCACCACAGTCGTACTTCATCACCATATCTAAGTTTCTAATCAACATCTAATTTGCTAATCAACTTCACATGAAGGACTTCCGCCACTTCTAATATGCTCACTGTGACCCGATCCAGTCATTGACCCGAATACCACAACCACCACTGTATTTCACCACCTGTGATTCTGATACAACCACTGCCACCTCCACCTCGACTTCTGTTTCGATCGAGGGCAACCATAACCACTGTATTTGCCACAACCGTGGTACATCAGTGTGGGCCAATAACAAAATAGTAACCCCAACAAGTTTTTTTTGAAAGAGAACCCCAACTGTTTTTTTTCCAGCCAGCCCATAAATTTATCCAAACAACCAATTTAAACATCCTCTCATTTGTAAACCTATAATCTAAAATTCCCATAATATCAGAATCCTGAACTTTTTGGAGATTTTACGTCCTAACATACCATTAGAATTTTTTCGTTATCTAGATCAATTGGAGCAATGACATAGCCTTGAAGCCTGACTCGACTATAATTGATGCATGCAAAAAACTAAAACATCAAAGTAAACTATAGAGACAGAATCAGGAAAGAAATTCTAAGCAACTTAAAATGCATTAGCAACATGACCCGAAGATGAATAAGTGAACCAGATCAAATCAAAATCATACACTAGGGAACCATGATAGGAACACACAAAATCAATTGGACTGCAACATACTCACCAATCAAATACATGCTTGTCTGACCAACATTCCCATATAACGACTTTTAAAAAAATGACTTAAAATTAATAAATATGATTGCATAAGAAAAACACAAATATTCCTTGAAGAATTGAAATAATCAAGTAATGCAAATCAAACTTCATTCACATAGTAACATGAAATCATTTACTTCATTCACAGTCGTAGTTTATCCAGAAAAATTTTAGCCTCTAATAAACTGGCTAATATGAGTGTTGAAAAGAAATCACTAATATGTATGGAAGACTACCTCAACCTAGCAAGAAAAAAAAAACAAATGAAAAAGGAAAACATGATTTTCCAACTTTGTGGACTCTTTCAGAGGCTTACAATGCAGAAAGTTTTAGTGCGATCTTTAGGAACAACAAATTTCTTTCGTAATACAGCTAGAACAACCAAATTTGTGCCACACTACATTAAGAAACTTGGTATTCTCAACTTTTTTGCACAACTTACACGCCCTCCAGATATATTTGAATGACAAGAAGTAATCCACATGATGGAACACCCTGAATACTTGTTCCTGCTTCAGATAATTCATGCGATTCAGCCATGAGAAAGCAAAATAAGGCAAATATCACATACCCTTTAATTGATTGTTATGTTTTGTAAAGGTAGATCAAGGGTATAAGAAAGAAACCAAGCAAACGAATGTAATGTGAAAGAGCAATGGAATCATTAGGCCAAGGGCTGGAGCTTGAATTTCCCTCCCTGTCTGATGGAAGGAAACAATGCCGCTAATATGCTGGTTAATATGTGTGTTGACAATGAATACTGATTGTTAAACCTAAATCAAGGTTTCAGGAGGTAAGTATTCATTACCAAGGATTAGATAAATTAGCTGGTACTTGTGACATGTTCACACTTTTCCTGCAAAAGAAAACAAACCAGATGCTTATTGCGTAATTAGGACCATGAGAAACCTAAACTAGGCATAGAACACGTAATCGACAATCGGAAGAAAAGAAAGTCTATTTACAAAAGAAGAGAAAGTATCAGGTGACTGATGATACTTACTCCACATAAAATGCGCATAATAAATTAGACCGACTGTTTGAGCCGGTATTCGCTCACCGAAGTTGATGGGTTCACCTCAAATTTTGCTTCTTCGATAGTTGAATATTAGACAATAAAATCATGTCGAAAGAAGCTGTAAATATAGGGTCAGTGTTATCAAGAGTTTGACAGTGACAATTACTAAATGAAGAGAACATTAAACTCAATTCAATAAACAAAGAAAATTTATCCAGAAATTAACAAGATATCATGAAAAAAACTCCTTGAGGACCTCATGTTACACCTAACAACTTTATCTGCTCTTGATGCATCACAAAAATCCAGCCTAATTTCCCTTTGCTAGGTGGAAAAGATTGATCTACCATCAAAGAGCCTATCGCTGCAACAATTAAACATCGGAATTCTCTTCAGAACATGGTCGGACACTGCCCTAAAACATGTTTGAACCTTGTTCAACAATTATGTTGCTTCACATGACCCTCCCTCACATTCACTTCTCTGTATGCATGTGTTTTTCTCTCGTACACGACCAAAAATCAACCACACAACGCCAACAAACCAAGAAATTGAACCAACAAACCAAGAAATTGAGACCAACAATCCCATAAATTGGGAAGGTGAGACCAATCAACCCAAAAATTGAGACCAACAAACACAGAAATTTAGTAACCGGGAATAACGAACCCAGAAATAGAGACCAACAACCAGAGGCTAAGCTAGTTATCGAACTGAGCAAGAGAAGAGAGAGAAAGAGACCTCGTCAACCAGGGTCTGAGCGAGTTACCGACCTGAGCATAGAGTCTTCCGAAAGATTTCCATCCTACGAGGGGTTCTTAGGAGTCTTCTAAGCGAGGGGATCTGAGAAATTGGGAGAAAATCCAGAATTGGCGCTCAAGGGTTTGGGGAAGGCGCCTACTCTTTGCGGTGATAAAAATTGGGATCTCAGGGGTCTGTGCTTTTGATTGCATCGTTACAGTAGCGCTGCTTGTGTTTCAACACGGCGCAAATACAGTAGAAGATAAAAAACGCTGCAACTGGGGTCAAAAAGTACAACATTAAAGTTATACTAGTGTAAATATACAGCATTAAAATTTGTAACGTTGTAAATTTAGAGCATTAATACATTTGCTGCTGTAAAAAGGGTACCTAAGAGCAACATTTAATGTAAAGCTGTCAAAGACGACCAAATACAACACTAAATTAAACGCTGTAAAAAAAATGCTGCTCTTGCTAACATTTCTAGTAGTGTTACTTGCATTTCCCCTCGGAGGTAGAAGCAAACCTTTTTCTCTTCCCTTTTCTCACCATCATTATGGCCTTGTCCTTTCCCTTGTTGATGCTTTATTCATCTTTCCTCAACATATTGAGTAGATCTGGAAGAGGCTTGACGATCTCATTCATGTTATAGTTCATGATGAACTGTCCATAACTATCAGGCAACGATTGAAATATGAGATATGTCGCCATCTCTTGGCCCACAGGAAACCCTAGGTGTGTGAGGCTCTCCAAGTACGCGATCATACGAAGCACGTGAGGCCCCACAGGGTTTACCTATGACAGATGAAATTTGAACAATTCCTTGGAAAGTTCATACCGTTCAACCCTAGCGTACTCTTGGAAGAGCTGCTTTAAGAGAATGATCATATCAAACGCAACCATGTTCTCATCTTGCTTCTGAAGCTCAGAGCTCATGATACAAAGCATCAGGCAGGCTGCGTCATTAGTATCGTCAACGATCTTTTGATGTGCCTCGATATTAATGCGTAAAATATCATAATATTTTTTAGTGGGTCCAAGATCCATATTTTCTTTTTTAGCTTGCTTTGGCAAGTCACCCACACTCTTAAATTGTAGTTTAAATTGTAGTTTCAAAGTGGTAAAAATAGGACCAATAAGTTCAACTAGTGAACCTAAGAGTGGTTAAACATGATGAACATTAATGTATCCTTCAAAAGTGTTTTATCAACAAGGGGCAGAGTACCAAAACTTAAAACTAGGAATGGCACTCCAGAATGAGATTTATAACAATAGAGGAACTTATCTTCACCTAGGAAAATATCTTTTACCAGGAACAAGTGCATTACCGTTATTACAAAGAAACTAACTTCCCTGATAAAGGACGATAAGAAAATTACATTGTTACCAATCCAACAAACACCTAAGTCCAAAAGAGACATCACTAATGAGGGGGTAAAGAAAACTATATATAGGTAATATATAGGTATCTCAAATAAGTTATAGATATTTTTAATTTAACCTTTAAATCTATAAAAATTACATAAAGCACGTGAATTTAGTTGAGGGAAAGCTGGTTGACTTGGTTCATCGACCCCTACATCAGTGTAATATGAACAATCGTATATCAATAACGATAGCACAAATGAATGGCATGCATAAACATAATTCAATTACATACACAGAGAAGTGAACGGTAAACAATTTAGGTATATTGAGACTTTCATCTGTTGAAACCAAACCAAACCAAACCAAACCAAAGCAAACATGTAAGTTCATTTTTGAACAATTTGGAGATGATTGCTGCCACTGGAGAAAATGGATGGTTTCTGATACCCAATTAGCTCAATCCGGGTACTCTCCAGGAAACAGAACATTGCAAGGCGTCGCCACCCAGCCGTTGTCGCCACTGTTATCAACTCACCACCCGGGCTAAAGAAAATGAGTTCAACAAAATTCAAATTAATCGAGGGTATCCATAGACAAATTTACACTGAGGAATCAAAATTAGATTAAAGAAAAATCATTTTCACATAAATTCATATAACTGTACCTCTGGGAAAATAATTTAATAATAAATTCAGACTTAGAAAAAGGCAATGTAGCATCTTCACAAACCCTAGATAGTATTTTAGGTTGACAAAAGTAAAATAAATCCATGAGAGAGAGAGATAAACTACCTACTTGATCATAATTATTGGAGAAAGGCGCATCTGATGTAAAAGAGCATAGTCGGGGAGAGGAAGAAAACGAACCAAGGGTTTTATCAATATAACGAGGGGGCTTCAATGCAATCAGTCCTAACTACCACTTTTATACCTCCTTATTTCCTATTGATCCAAAAAGCTGACCTCCATTTAGGCTTCAATGCAGTCAGTCCACATGACACTTACAAAGATTGGAAAGACTTCTGCAAAGAAATTGAAAGCGGTTCAGAATTGTTAAGTTTGAATACAACTTTTATAGCAAATACACATCATTTTGACAAACAAAATTATATCACTCAAACCTGAAACCAACCAGGACTATGCAAACTCATTGAAAAATATTACTATGAAGGTTCAAGTCAGCCATAAATTATAGTAGTTTAAAGTAGCATTTTGTTATTATGTCGACAGATTCTTAATGACAATACAAAAGTAAAAAGCACTAGCGGAAAAACAGTAATTTTTCCTGAAATGTAAAGAAAGAGGAATAATGTAATCGACCAAGCATGTTACATGTAAGAAAAACCGTTTCTAGTGACTTATTATTTCTCTTAAGGTTATTAAGTCACTGTTGATTGGTTTGGCGTGTTTAACTGTCAAGCTGCTCTGCATGATTTTGTAACCGAATCTGGGAAGCATGATTTTGTAACTGCATCTGGGAATTACTCTCATCTTGATCGTATTAAGATAATCCTGGATAATGAATCGTACTCGCTCTGAGCAAACGACTCACATGTACTCTCACCTTAGTAGTCATATCAATCAACATATGCAATCGAACAAATCATAGGACTTTTGAGACAGCTAGAGGTGCATCCTGCACCATGGCGCGAGGTAGTGATTAGTTATCAAATCATGTAAAGATGGGCACACATATTATATATCAAATTATAAAGTAGAGTGCTAATGTTGTGCTAAGCAATAAACCTCTATTTTTCTCACACTATTTCCACCACAAAGATGCTCAGAAAAAATCTAAGTTAAGTACTGAGAGGCATAAGTGCGATAGGAAAGTAAATGAGTAATTGAGATAGTGGAATTCAAAATTGAGCCTATTCAGGACATGAAACCCGTGTACAAAAACACCCGATACCTTTACATTCCATTCCACAAGAACAATATTTGAAACTTAATTGGTGTAGTTTACATAATAAAGAATTAGGGGCAGAAAGTACATACCAAAGAAGCAAATGATCCTCCTAAAAACTTGATTGGCTGCTCTGGAATAACAAGGTAAAGCCCTAAGCAACCATTTTAACAAAAATTTGGAGGGTAAAAATTCAAAATCGAAACACAATTAGATTCGGCATGCCCAAAAATTCAGACAACATCGAACACTTGCAGATTCTCAGTGAAAATCAAAGGGTTAGAAGTCCAATCAAATCTCAAACCAAAGTTCAAATAGAAGTACTACCTTGGTCGACCTGACACTGGTTCAAGCAAACCCTAAACCTCTCCTGCAACGATTTTTCGGAGAGCTTCCCCAAAGTGACGATAAGAGACACTATTGAAACCCTGTACCGATTACGAAGAGCCAAATATTGGGGGAAATTGTGGGCAGGGGGCTTTTCCGATCGTGGGTGTGCCCTCGTTCTAAGTTAACGCGGGAGAATTATGAGCGAATCAATTGAAGCTGGGAGGGAGGATTTAGGATTTTGCGAAATTCAGGGCGTGGAATTTTGGCGCTCGTGAAAGCTCTGTTGTACATACGAGAGAGGGAGAGAGAGCTGATCTGGTTAGATAGTAAAGTCAATAGAGTAATGTGGGTTAAACAGTAAACTTACCAAGTCAAGTGGTGATAAATTTGTGTTGTTTTGCCAAGGATGATGAATTTTTTAATAAGTTAAATAACAAAAACATTTAATTGAATTTAAATTAAAATATCAGTAATGAACTAAACAATTAAAAATAATTTTCTTACAATATCTGTCACAAATTAAAGTACAAGCAGTAGTTCGTTTGAGTTCACTAGTACACATTGACAATCTACTTGATGGCTTAGTTTGGAAAAGATAAATTAAGTGATAGATTGATGAAATTTTGAAACACAATCTGACCCATTTGGATGAGCAGGATAAGTTTTATGATTTTTTACCCGGATCCGAGTACTTTAAAAGCAGGATCCGATTATTTTAAAAACATTTTTCGTTGTCAAAATGCATAACCGGATCCGGGTAGGACCTAACCCGGATCCGGGTAGGACCCGGCCGAACACAAATGAACCAACAAGGAAGCGACACGTTGGCAAACAACCAAGCCGGATCCCAGTCGGACACAGCCGGATTCGGGTCGGACCCAACCAGATCCGTGTCTTCTTCTACAAAAATCTGGATTTTTTGCTAGATTTTGGATAATCTATCTATTCATTAATCTAGCTTACCCAAACGAGGCCAATGGGTCAATCACCACCGATAGCTAAATTTTGTCCATTTAATTGAGCATTGAGTTACAATTTTGAGTCTAATTTGATCAATTAGTAGATCGTTAGTATAGACAAATGGTACGACTGAGGTTGAGTAAGAATTGAGAGATGACATTTGCGAATTACTAGTTAGATAGTGAATTACCATAGATTGAAGTATAATTGAGAAGTGGGACACAATTGATGGTCCACTTCATTCAATTACAATTTTGATTCAATTCAATGGTATAGATATGTGGTCGATTTGAGGGTGCGAAACAATCGAGAGTCCAATTTGATCGATGAGTAGCTCGACTGAGTTCGTTCATAGTGGTTGACATTGAAATTGAGAGTGAGTAACAACTGATTATACAAGTCGATGAATTACTTGTAACTTACCCTCCATCCTGAGCAGGTAACCCTAGAAAGATCCCTGGAATCAAGGGAGTGTACTCCGTTGAGAGCATCGTAGAACTCAACAAGGAGTTAACCCAAGATAATCTATTATATTTACCAATAATTTGAGAAATCGTTGGCATTGGCATCACTAATGCAGTGGTTGAGAACAACCTGCTGGTATATTTTATTCTTTACCTGCGGTTGTTAAGAACTGCAGGTATTGTACTACTTTTGGAAGCGGTCACAACTGTGGGTAGGAAACTGCTGGTGTATCAAGTCTATTCCAGTATTTTTTTACAACTGCAGGTAAAAAAATCGCTGCCAGAACCTTTGTTTTTTGTAGTGTGTGGGGCTTGATATTGCTCGGGATGCGCAAAAAGGTAGTGTGGGGGATTTCATAACTTTCTATTAGATTTATATTTCTTAAACGTTTAAAATCGTTTTGCGTGATTTTCGGGTTGATAATCTTAGTATTACACTATGATTAGAGAGAAAACGTAGAACTTTAGCTCTAGGCATTAGTTTGTTAATCCTAGAGTTTCTCATATGATTTTATATATTTTGATCGCACGGGTTTTGTTTCGTGTTGTTTTGACAGGAAACGGAGCTTAGGAGATGAAGCGGAGAGGAGAAACGAGTGTTGGAGAGAGCTGAAAAGGAGAAGAAATCGTGAAGAAAATGGTGTAAAGGCATGGAGAAGGGAGAAAAGTGACATTTAATCAAGTTTGTGTAATGACACTTTAACCCCCCCTCCCCCAAAATTCGGAGGAGAAAGTTTTACCAACTCAGTGACTTGTAGGATCAAAAGTTGATCGCCGGATCTGAAGTTGATCGCACGATCAGACATAGGATCAGAAGTTGATTGCAAGATTAGAAATTGTGGTCACACGATTAGAAAGAGGAGCAGAGAAGCCATTCTCCATGAGATCGCACGGTTAGAAATTTGTGGTCGTGCGATCTGCTGTTACCACCAGCGCACTCACGGAAATTAAAGGGGGGTTTTAGGGTTATTAATTATTAGTCTTTGGCGATTAATTAGTGCACCCTAAGACCTAAAAAAAGAGAGGACGTGAGAAAGAACAAGACGTGAGGAACAAAGGGAGGCCATTCTACAACCTACGGAGAAGACGAATGCCAAGACCTCCATTAATGATCTAGTGTTTGAGTTCTTCTTCTTCTTCCACTTTGAATCTTGTTTATTTTGTTAGTTTTGTTAGTTTGATAAAGATTAGCTAGACGTTTTGCTAGGCGTCTCTATGAAAACATGGGTTTTATTTAGACGATTAATTTCCGGATTCAAGACTTGTTTCATGCTTTATGATTTGATCTTTGGATAGATATTAGTTTCATGAACTTGTTATTGAATCTTGTCTATTGACACGACTAGATTAGGATATTGACATTCATGAAAACTAGGGTCTTTCGTGGATTAAATCTTGCAAAATTTTTATTGCATTCTTGTCAATTGTTCACGTGCTACACTTAATTCTTAGTGTTGAAGGAGTCATGACCTGGAAATACTACTTAGCTAGTGAGTGCGCGACAGTGACTCCAACTAGCCTTGATGAGATGTGAACAACAATCCCGAATCACCGAGACCGAAAAGGAGAAGTGTTAGGATTGGCCTAATTGTGGGTAGATTCGGTAGGATTATTCAGCTTTTCCGTGAAATGGTGGACCGACAGGACCCGTTATCGTACAAGTAGACGGCCTACAAGAACGAATCGGTAGAAAACATGAGACCGAGAGGAGATTTTAGTTAACCGAGACGTAAAAAGACATGAGACCGACAGGATATTTTCATAGTATATTACCCGACTGAACTAGAATAGGTTTGACGTGTTACATAGCTATCCGGAATTCGTATAAAGCCCAAGGTGATCTAGAGATCGCCTAGTTTCTCCGTATTTGATTTCTTCATTATAAAAAAATACAAAAATATTATCTTAGTTGTTATGTCAATTCTTAAATCAATCCAATCTTTCCTCCTAAACCATACTCTAAACTAAGTAACTAATTAAATAGTCCCGAGTCTGTCCTCGTGGGATCGATAACTCGGGGTTGCAATACCACCCCTGTATTACTTTACCGTGAAATTGCGCATACGAGTTAAGAAATCGCGTAAGCTATCTCGTAAATTTGAGCCCGCACACATGTATAGAATTCAAGATTCCTATCGAAGTCTGGTCCGGTAGAGCAGTGGATTACTCATATTTGAGATTCTTTGGTTGTGTTGCTTATTATGAAATTGATGATGCCAAACTAGAACGAAGAGCTGATAAGGGAGTATTCATGGGTTTCGGAACCGGTATGAAGGGATACAAGATATGGGCAGACAACAACATTATACTTAGCAGAAGTGTAGTCTTTGATGAGAGTCCTATGTTGAAGAATTCCGTGGAGGTCGAGCTTGGAGATGACGAGAAAAAGGTGGAGGCAGATCGGATCCAATTGATCCTAAGGATGCCGAAATCTCTACACCGCCGCCGGTAGCCGAAGAGTAAGAAGCAGAAGAGTTTGATAGTGAGGATGTGTCCCAAGAGGAACAGGATCATTAGAGTATTGTTGTGGGAAGACCAAGGACATTCATAAAGCCTCCGGCGAGATAAAGAGATGATGGTATGGTAGGATATGCATTGCAAGTAGGGAAGAGGTGGAGGATGAGTCGTCCACCTACAAGGCCGCTATATCTAGTTCTGAGTCAGCACAAGGGATTGCCGCGATAGGAGAGGAGATAAAGTCACTTAGTAAGAAATCGACAAGGGAGCTCGTTAGATTTCCAGCGGGAAGGAAGATAGCCAGTTGCAAGTGGGACTTCAGAAGAAAGGAAGGAACTACATCCGGAGAAGGCGTCAGGTATAAGGCAAGGCTAGTTTCAAGAGAGTTTAATCAGAAATAAGGGGTTGACTACAACAAAATCTTCTCACCGGTGGTCAAACATTCTTCTATATGGGTGCTACTAGCGATGGTGGCGCACCACGTCTTAGAGCTTGAGCAATTAGATGTGAAGACAGATTTCTACATGGAGAGTTGGAAGAGCAGATATACATGAGCCAACCGGAAGGATTCTAAGTTCCCGGAAGAGAAGAACACGTGTGCAAGCAGAAAAGATCTCTCTACGGACTTAAACAGTCGTCAAGGCAATGGTATAAGAGGGTTGACAGCTTCATGTTGAAGATTGGTTACCACAAGTGCGAGAATGATTGTTGCGTGTATCACAAGGAGTTGCATGGTGGATCACGTATTTACCTAGTTCTATATGTGAAGACATTTTGATTGAAACTAAGAATATTAAGGAAATTAGAGAACTGACGAGGTCCCTTAGCGCGAATTCCAGATGAAGGATCTGGGAGCTTCTCGGAACATATTGGGAGTTGAGATCTATAGAGATAGGAAGAAGAAGAAGAATAAGCTATTCTTGTCACAGCAGGGATACATCAAGAAGATCTTGGCAAGATTTGGGATTTTATCAGCAAAAGCTACATATACTTCTATGGCAACTAACAGCAAGCTAGGAATGTACACCGTTCAGACTGAGGAGGAGAAGGAGTACATGTCCAATATTCCATTTGCTAGCGGAGTTGGAAGCCTTATGTATGCTATGGTATGTACTCGTCCGGACATAGCATTCGATGTTAGTGTGGTTAGTCGTTTTATGGCTCAACTAGGGAAGGACCATTGGAAGGCGGTGAAGCACATATTCAGGTACCTTCAGGGTACGTCAGAAATTGGCCTATGTTATAGGGCTAATGAAAACATCTTGGTAGTTGGGTACTTGGATTCGGACTATGCAAGGGATATTGATAGTAGGAGATATGTGACTGGCTATGTTTTTACTCTGGGAGGTTCTGTTGTGAGTTGGAAGGCGACGCTTCAGCCGACGATGACTTTGTAACCAACGAAGGTGGATTACCTGGCTCTAACGGAGGCAGCAAAAGAGGCAGTATGGCTTACAGGTATGGTCAATGATCTAGGCCTACATCAAGATCAGGCGATAGTCAACTGTGACAACTTGAGTGCGATTTACTTGACCAAGGACCAGGTTCATCATGCAAAGGATCAAGCATATCGCAGTCAGGAATCACTTTCTGAGAAATGAGATCAGGATCATGGTAAAGAAGAGAGGAAAATGGACAACCCCACGGATATGTTTACGAAGCCAGTTCCAGTGAGGAAGTTCCAGCATTGTCTGGAACTGCTCAACATCCTGAGCTAGTGAGCCCTTGGGGGCATGTTGGACCCGGCGAGGCCCAGTGAGTCTTCGTGACGGGAGACATCGGGAGGGAAAAATACCAGCTTTGTTCGTAAGGAGGAGGAAGACTTTGTAGCAGACGAGAGACTTCAAGTCAAGGTGGAGATTTGCTAGAATGATGCCTTGAAGTTAGAAGACACTCAACGGAAGAACGAAGCAGTGAAGTTCGTAGGGTCTTCGCAGAAGACAAGAAGTCTTCGTACAAAGACAACCCGGATGCAGGATCAGGAAAAGTCTTCCCATAATGGTCTCCTCTGTCTCAAAGTAGGAAGACCTTCGTACAAAGGGTCTTTGCACGAACAGTCTTCGTACAAAGACAACGTGTCTTCGCACGAAGACAATCCTGGAGGCACAAAAAAGTGAATGGACTGTTTCCTTATTGTATCAGGGTGGTTTTGGGGGCTATAAAAGGTTCCTTTGGATTTCTATGAACGTATGTAAGCATTGTAAACGTTTCTCCTCGGCTGAATAAAGGTCTTTCTTCCCCATGGACATAGTTAGCTCAATTTGGGCTAGCGAACCACGTTACACTTGTGTTTTACATCTTTCGTTATGGTTCGTGAGGCAAGTGATCGAGCGAATTGCCAAAACAATTTGGGTATACACATCTTCAAATGACAGCATATGGTAGGTTTACTTGGGATGAGAAAATTAGGTTCACCCCTTCCCTGCTTCAAAAAATTTTCTTATAGGTTACAATTTGTGTTCAGTAATACCACGAATAAGGGAATTAGGTTATGATTTTTATGAAAGAATATACTTAAGGCATGCAGCAGTATCTGGATAGAGCTTCAATATGACTAATTAGATATTGTGAAGTCACTCCTTCCCAGCTTTTCAGACTTTCACCTAGTTGCGGGTTCATTTTATGACCCCCGCCATTTCCTCATTACAGCTTAATAAAGTTTTCCTTAAAAAATGACTTTAAGTAAAATAACCCAGTGCCATTATTTTGTAAATTTGCAAGAAAGTATTAGAAGTTTAACTTAAACTAATTACCTCAAAGTGAATGTAAAATTATTAAAATTTAGTTAGTTTCCTGATTTATCTGATTGTCTCAAGTCTGGAGAGCTGGATACTGCTAAGTACGAAGTAGTACTAATGATTACTAATCTGAAATAAAACATGCAATGTAGGATGAGATCGATACTTTTTATGGACATATGAGCTATAGAGAGATTTATGGGGGGGGGGGGGGGGTCTATAGAGAAAAAAAAAAGGGTGTCTTTATCCTATTGTTTAGATTTTATATGAAGGATGAACACACCTAGAAACAGTGAAGATGAAATTTTAGTAGCAAAGACATTCTCTCACTTTTCTTAACCAGTACTGTACTATACAAATGAGGTTAACTAGTTTGGCCATGATCAGGACGGAGCCGTATAGGCAAGTGAACAAGTACGACGTACTTCAGACATTTTTGGATTCAAATATAAATTTGTTTTGTTTTGAGTCAAATAACTATATTGACCAAGTCCTCATCCTATTTAGTATTGCCTTAATATTGCCTGCCTTGGATAAATATATGCTATCTCAGGTAGCCGTTCATCAACTATGCACTAGTATTATTATTCTTTCACGGATGTTGAGTTATACTCTGTCAGCCTAAGTCTTCTGTTTTTCTCTGTATGTTATTTTCTGTTCATGCGAATGTAGCTGTTACACGAGGAAGAACATTTCAAATCTAGGGACGACATAAACTCATATACTCGCACCTCAAGGCATGGACATGAACTAATGTCTCCATATAAATATAGCTTTCACACAACTCTTATGTTTGTCTGCACCACTCAAACTCATATAGTAATTAGTTTGTCTCCTTCCACAAAGATCTCTAAAAATGACGAGTAGAATTATCTGTGTATTATTCACAATCTTGGCTCTGTCCTTCTGTGTTGCACTGGTAGCTGACCACAGTCCTCTCCAAAACTTCTTTGTAGCAGACAATAATAATCATGCCACTTACATATTAATCGATCAATATCTAAAATTAAAGTTCGTGGTAAAAAGAAACTTAGGGTTTGTAATGATTTCTGCTAATAATAAACTTCATTTTTATTCTGGCTAACAGTACTTTGGCACAATATCTTTTTTTATTTGCTAATTACTACTATTGTATAGTTAGGTTGTAGTATTACTTTTGTCTTTTTCATGGACGTACAGTGCTGGTAAATGGTTTGGGATGTTAGAACCCGAGCATGGTTGGATCGAGTGACTTCTCCTTCAATGGGCTTCATGTTGCTGGGAACACATCAAATGCAAATGGTTCGGTGAAGCCAGTATTTGCAGTTCAACTACCAGGACTCAATACGCTTGGGCTCTCTATGGCAAGGATTGACTATGCAGTCTTTGATGATTTTCAAACATTAAGGATAGTTGCTACTTATCTAACTAAACACAAGTGTGAGTTCTGTAGGTTACCGTTTATTTGGGATATCAGTTACTGGAGAATGGAGACAAGATCAATCAAATTGGTTCTTATACTGGCTAGACTACAATGCAATTGAAGCCAAACTGATGAGTGTCCGCCCAATAAGGCTTCAGGCTTTTAATCCTGACGATTGTAACGATGTTGTTTTAGCTCGACTAAAGAGCAGCATATTTTTCCTTTCTCTTGTTTACGTGTCTTCTTCTCATTCTTTGTTTCCCATCTGATAACTAACGACCATATAAATAACCTTTAGTTCATTCTGTTTTGGTTAATGATAGATTTCACATTTTATTGTTTTATCCTTTACTTATTATTCTTCTTCATTCTCTCTCTCCCTCTCTCTCTCGTGTGAAACCTTATACTTCATCTCCATCTTTCATTTTTTTTTAATATGGTATCTGAAGGACGAACATGATATATCACATACAGATCTACAACGTGAATTATAGCGGAAGATTCATGTGTTTACCTTGTCTTCCTTAGCTCCTATGCACAGCGGATGATCGTAGGATGCTTGCTTTCACGTGCCCTTCTTGCTCCCACAGTCTGGCTCGAATCACTAGGACGAAAGCTCTAATCCACACCAAGTTCCACCAATGGAGGCTAGTTAGAGAGAGAGTCTAGGGTTTACTGTATTATGATCAGCACATGATCTCTACAGTAGTGTGTATTATTATGACTCTAGCACGCATAATAATGTAGGAGGCTGTCTCCTTATATAGATAGACTTATACCCAATTGCAACGTTACCCCCTAGGGTTTATGTCCTTGCTACTAACCCCATAAGGTTTGAGCTTGTCTCTCCTAAACCCATAAGCTTAGGATAATTGCATTGGGCACCTCACATGGGCGCACCAAATGCTAACATCTCCCACTCGCACAGTGGGGTTGCACAAATACAGTAGGTCTGGTCTCCCTCAATCTCCAACTATTATCATATGCCAAAGTGTTTTGTGGCCTTGGTGTGTGACTGTGAGAGAACCTGCATTTCGGGAGTTCCATACTCTAAACTCATACGAGACGAGCTACCAGCAGGCGCACTCAACCTCAAGAAATAATGCAATACATATATATATATATCTCTCGTATCCCCCAGATTTTGTCAATTGTCATCTCGTAGACCATAAGCACCTACCTTGTCCCGAAGGTCGTGCATCAATGAGTCTACATCTCCTTTATTACATTCATATCCTGCATGATCCCATAAGATCTTGTAGGTGGGCCCAATGAAAGTGATAAAGAGCGATGCAATGAGAATCTTCCTTTACATCCATTGTCGATTTGATTCAGAGTCAGCTGCTTTCCTAGCAATGTCCTGGTAGGCCGAATCATTCATAGCCGTGAGGTGTCACGCTAAAGTAGCATCACCTAACCGTCTCTCCACGACATGGATAAAAGTACTAAGGGTATACAGTGTCAATCATTCTTATATGATCGACGAGGCTCACACGGCGAGGAATCACAGGGACTAGTTCTACTCGCCACCTCATGTCACTCATCAGCACGCGTTATCTCGTAAGATGTGCGCCATAGTGTTTGGACTCTAATCAGAGCACATGTCCTATCCCATAGGAACCACTATACAGATGTAAGTCCAACAGCCCATATGACTATTAACCCGAGTACTGAATGTTGCACATATGCAAACGAAATCAGTTCTCTCATCTGGCTTCCTCTACGCAGACTATACATGGTTCGGGGTAGTAACCATGCTCGAATGGCCATAAACCAATCTCACCTTGGAACTTATTCCAATGCGACAAATGAATCCGTCTGACAGGGTCTTGCACTATTGATAGATGTTCAGCTCTTGTCATAGGCCATGCGCCTTATGATAGGATTCATCATATCATAGGCTTCTAGCACTTATCGGGATTCTGTCTCATCTTCTACTCACCTGGACTACCCAAGGTATCGTAAAGGCGGTTGCTCGTGTGAGGGAGACAACCTAGTGTCTGCGCGACATGTTCTATGCTAGTACAGGATATGTAAACGTATCATACACGTATCATAACAACATGTAGCATGAAAAGTCCAATTAAAATCCAATTATCAATGTCTCATATGCTCATCAATCATATTGCCAGTGATCGACTACCGACTCCCAATTGTCTCAAGCAATCCACAAAGACGATTCTTATGTGGTTTAGGAATGGGAGGTGCCTACACTTTTGGCCCCTAGTCGATCTACTCCAAGATTACTCTTCAGGTAGTTATTTCACCTTTTGTGAAACAGTACCCTTTTCTATATGTTTGGCTTTATCAAAGGTACTGAATCCGTACGCTAGCACTACAGGTTGGTTGACAGCTCATAAGCTAATCAGAAACCTTTTTATCCAAACATATTTCTGTCCGGTGATAGAACAGGCAATCGTGCTTCGCTTCCATGATCGATGGAGCGGTCTAATACGATTGTGAAACACTTATGCTGCAGTTCCATGCGATGTGTATGTCATCTAGCATGGACTATATCCTGAGGCGGATCCACGTGCATCTAGGTCCCCACCCTAGTCAGCATGCATAGCTTGCTAGTCGAAGCATCATCTCCGATAGTCATAGCACGTGATCCTTCGTACAGAGTATCCTTTTGGTTGCAATCTGGTGTCTTAAGTTAGATTTCCTGAAATCCACTCTTCCGATTGCATAAGGTTTGTGGGGTCTCAGTATATA
Organism: Linanthus parryae; assembly: GCA_023055425.1. NCBI lineage: Eukaryota > Viridiplantae > Streptophyta > Magnoliopsida > Ericales > Polemoniaceae > Linanthus > Linanthus parryae. The sequence goes on from JALGPY010000001.1 coordinate 31,610,303, forward strand.
CCATAGTATATAGCAGACTCACACTGCATCGGGCACTTTGTTCATTTGGTCAACCTAGTATGGTGTCTTCTAGGGCACATATTCAGGCTTATAAAATCCCGCAGCGAGCTATAGGAGTATCACATGGCTTTGGGTCCATAATATGGAATCGTTCAGAGTATCTTCTTGGTGTGCGCCTTTTGCGACAGTATAAGAAGTCCTTCTGAACGAACGAGAATGCATCTCGCCCTACCAATATCCTTCATCACAAATCGAGAGGATAACCACCCAATAGTGTATGTGAAATAGTCCTTAGACTCTCCTGGAAAATAGTGTGTCATTCATAATAAGTGACGTGATCATCTACTCTCTACTGTTGAGAGTGATATGTAACGGTTTTTCATCCTTTGACAAAATACTACTGACTTTAGCGGACTAGTTAAGACCATACATGGACTTAATTAGCTTGCACCTATTTGTGCATCTGATCATACATCTCGAAACCCTGTGGTCGAGTCATACAAATCACCTCTCTGATTTCTCCATTTAGAAATTCAGTCGTCACGTTTATCGAGAATGGAGCCTCATTTCCATCATCACAACTATTACCGATATCTCTGCAAGTCTTATGCCTTACTGTGCTTCCGTCTGTGTCACTCTGACTGACCTTGGAAATTCATTCATTTCCAATAGCCTAATATCCAGTTGGAAAAGTCAACCTAGTCTTAAACTTGGTTGGTCTCTTACATACTCTAACTTTTCCTGTAAATGTTACCTTTCATTCTTCATAATTAGGGAACGATAAGGCATAGTATTCTATCCTATCGTTAATGCAAGGTGATCCTCAAGATCATCCCTTCGATCTCAAACAGTCGATGGGGTATGCTCCTATGAGAAATTCCTTTGCATTGGAGGATCATAATTTGCTCTCACCCCTATGGATGGGCACCTCGCTTAGAAAGTCACTCCCACTGTCCAAAGGATCCGTGAGGGACTAATTCCTCGTAATGGACTAAGGAACAGGGTATATTCTAGCGGTTCCTCCATGCTCGCGGAGATCATCATCTCTACGAACATTCCCTTAATTATGGACATCTCCTTATGAGAAAACATATATCTTGTGAATCCATTTGCGTTACACTACTAATTGGCGGTTGCGTTTCGAATACGCAACCTCCTAGAGTACTCCAAATAGTATGGGAAGATATGTTACTCCATGAAGATACATTTCTTCCATCTAGGGTCTAAACTCCTTGTCAGGTGATGAAATATCATGGGGCGATATCCTAGGTTCATCTTCTTGCGTGAATACTATGATGTCTTCCCCTTCGATGTCAAATCGCCGACGGGGTACACTCCAACGAGTGCTCCTACGCAAAGAGGGTTCTTCTTCAGCATTATCGTCATATACGATAGGTTGCTCGCTAGGTAAGGCACTCCCACTGTTCTCAAGATCCATAGGAACAAAATCCTCTTGAGTAGTGGTGAATTGAGTATCATCTAGTGGTTCCTCTTCCACGTAGAGAATTCCATCTCCATGAGCTTCTCCCTGACTAGGAACAAATTAGTTAGCTCATATGCTGCCGATCCCTATGGCCTAAGGTGACCTCATATAGGTTGCCTTTTGGTCCACATCTCGTAGGGCGTAGTGGCTACAGACTTGGTGGATATTTGGTTGAGTACTTCGAAAGCCGTTTAACAAAGCGTCTCCTCAAGATAGGGAACATGTAATTTGAACGTGCTATCATACATCAAACCATCTTCAGGCTGTATCCTATTCCTCCTATCCGCCATAGCATTCTGCTGCGGGGCATGGGAATAGCCAACTGCCTAACTACTCTCCATCACATAGCTCTTGCTAAGATAGATACTAGCAATCTCATTCTGGCTAAGGAGATATCCTTTTGTCCAGACGGTTTTCTACCCTTTTGTCTGAAGCACCCTTGTGCCTCAGACTTATGTGGCCCAAGCACACACAGTTGAGATGCGTACAATAATCTACGAATGTGATGGAATGGCAAGCACCATGTCTTAGCTTTAACCCTTTAATGGATCACAACAACAGAATGAATAATGTGTAACGACTCAATAATCCTTACTGCTTTACTGGATGGTTTGTGTCTCGCCTTTCACGTAAGGCAAGAATCACACATAGGTAAGGGTACCTTGGGCATATTCCAAGCAGGCCTACCTTAGCTAGCCTGAACATCCTTTCCTGATGTAGTGTGTCACAATCTAGCACGCCACATATCAGAATCTTAAGGCACAAACCTAGAGGTGATATCCAGAGATCCTGAGGCGTTATTCATGCTAGAAATCAAGAGTGCATAACCATACATAGCATGACCAATTCCAAAGTAAAACTGTGACCAAAACAACTTTTGGTGGCTACTCCCTCAAAGATAATCTTATGGATCCTTAGACGAGAAGTTAGTGCCAGGTCTGGCCTTCTAGTATTAGGAAAACATGCTTTTCATCCTTTCCGTTTGCCAGTCTTGGGCTATTGGTCATGTACCAATACCGCGCCCTCATCCCCTTATCCTTGCCCCCACCTGTTCCTCACGGTCATAATACCGGGATAGGGACTAAATCTGCCAATCATACTTCTTTCACAGCCTTTAGAAATCATATATTGCTTAGACTTCAAAAGTATGCTGAACTAGTATACTTAGCAAGCACTTGGTTGCTTAGATCCTAGAACGGAGTGATTTCTGGTCTTATCCAAGCATCTTGACACTCTCAAAATGTGTCATATAACGTTTTCATGTCACTTTCATGAAACGTGGCAGAGATAGCAACAAATTGCTAATCGGATAACTTAAACATCTCATCATAAACGGCATGAATCTCAGATGCTATAGTTGAGTACTAATCTCAGATACTATAGTCGAGTGCCAATTTTTTTTATGATTTGAGTTTGATAGTTTAAGGCGGGATTTATGAGTCACTTCTCACAATTTTGATGAGGCAAATGGCTAAGGTGGATCCAAGATTCTTCTTCGGCTCATTCCTACAATCTTTGAATCTCAAAGTGGTCTTGAACTTGCTGATGAGGTCATTTCCCCCATCTTGGCATAGCACGCTCTATGACATTTATCTTGACTGCCTCCCACTATTTATTAGCCTAAAGATAATGTTCATGTGCTGCTGTGACAACTATTCATCACAAGTTCGACCATATTTGTAGGTATTTCGAAAACCTATGTCCAACGATTGGTTACATAGTACGATGACTTGTCATATCGTTTGTTGTCATTATTTTAGCCTTTACAGTTTCGATTTAGACACGATTGATCTTTGAGACATTGCATAGGAAATTAATACTGGCATTTTCTTAGCTCCGAAATAACATAAAACATAGATTAAAATTCATATTTCCTCATAAGGACTCCACCAAAACCTAGTAGCAATTCTAGGAATCAAATATCGTCACTTATGATTCCCTATTAGTTTCAATCATGTATAATCATGTGAGCTCTTTTGTTTTAGTTCCTTAGCATGCGAGGTTATACAGTTATATCCAATCACACGCAGTTATAACATAAAACAAGCACATGCATAAATAAATATGCAATGGATGTGGCCCCTAAGTTGCACTCCCACTATTGAGAGTACGTCTTGAGCAAGTCTTGAACTTCTCGCCTCATGGATCTCGCCTATCTCGAGTGCTCCTTGAAGCTTCCTTGTTCGTCTCTTTTGCTCCATGCACCTCGCGCCATAGCTTTTGGTTTGGCCACCTCTCTTGAAGCTTCTAGTCTTCAATCTTCACTAACTATCTTATTTATAATAAGAAGTAACCTCTAATAGGCGATTTAGATGAGAAGAGAAGACACTAGAGTATGTAGCGAGGCACGACACGCATGTCGTATTTTAATTGATTACATATTCAAAACCAAAACCAAATATAAAAACATCTAAGCCACATCCATGCATCAAACACATCCATTCAACCCTCAACAGCATGTATAATCATAAAATAAACATACTGAAATTTTCTGGAAATTTCCAGAATTAAAGAATAATTACTGGAAATTAATAAGCAATAAGACAATCAACTAATAAGATCGAAAATTGCTCCCAACTACCTGGGATCTCACCTCCTATCTCATAAGGTAGCGAAAAATGTCCTTAGTCTCCAGAAAAAAAATTTGGGGTCAAAACAGTGTGTTTAAGGTCGTCTAACTGCCTCAGGAAGTGTGTCAAACACTAATTAATTAATCTGGAAAAAAATAACAATTTTCTGTTTTTCCAAAAAGTATGAAACAGAAAATAGGAAATTAAAATCTGAGCATATAGAAAAAAATTTGGCGAAAAATGGTGGCCGGAGGACGTCTCACGCGCCAACAAGCGCCGCCGCGCGTGGGCGAGTCCGCCTCCGTCACGCGCCGACGTCGGCCCAAGTGCCACTTCAGCATGCCATGTGGCACGCCACGTCATCCCTATGCTGACGTCAGCTGCCACGTCACCCTCCACGTCAGATGTAACGTCACTGCCACGCCAGCAGCCACATGGCTGCCACGTCACTGCCACGTCATCCATATGTTGACGTGGTGCCGCCGCGTCATCATGCCGCGTCAGCCCTAGCCACGTCAGCAAGTCCGCCGCTGCCCTTTGGCGTGTGCGACGTGTGGGGGCGGCGTTGGTGGCGCGTGAGGCCCCACGCCGCCTTCCCGGCCTCCGTTTCTGGCGATCCTTATATCGACGGACTCGTCTTTTCGCCCTAACCCCGATTATGCGTTCAAAACTCAATTTTAACATGTTTTGAAAAAATCTTTTTACTGCTCAGATCTAACAGTCCAGATTTACACAGTTCCAAATCTTAAAATATTCATAACTAATTCTCTGTTTGTCCAAAAATGAAAAAAATTTATATTTCTGGAATCCTCGTGAAAAACCCATCTAACCATATAGGATTCACTAAAAGATTATGAATTTTCAGAAACTCGATTTTCTAAATTGATTCGGGAACGCATAACGAGGCTCGAAAAACAAGCATAAGGCTCTGATACCAATGAAGGACGAACATGATCTATCACATACAGATCTACAACATGAATTATAGCGGAAGATTCATGTGTTTATCTTGTCTTCCTTAGCTCCTATGCACAGCGGATGATCGTAGGATGCTTGCTTTCACGTGCCCTTCTTGCTCCCACAGTCTGGCCCGAATCACTAGGACGAAAGCTCTAATCCACACCAAGTTCCACCAATGGAGGCTAGTTAGAGAGAGAGTCTAGGGTTTACTGTATTATGATCAGCACATGATCTCTACAGTAGTGTGTATTATTATGACTCTAGCACGCATAATAATGTGGGAGGCTGTCTCCTTATATAGACAGACTTATACCCAATTGCAACGTTACCCCCTAGGGTTTATGTCCTTGCTACTAACCCCATAAGGTTTGAGCTTGTCTCTCCTAAACCCATAAGTCTAGGTTAATTGCATTGGGCACCCCACATGGGCGCACCAAATGCTAACAGTATCAGAGCCACATTCATCGAAGCAGTCAAGAATTGGATCGCTCTGTTCTCTCTGCAATTTGGAGTTTGATTTTTTCTTGTATTTGAAGTAGATCTGGTGCTCGTGGTTATTTCGCATAATGTCAATTCACGATTCAGCTGACAATGGTTCTCATTCTCGAGCGTCGCATCAAGGTATTGAAGCTGCTTCTCAATTTTTCCTTCATAACTCAGATAATCCTGGTGCTCGTGGTCATTTTTTCTCTTCGTGCTAAGAATAAGCTTGAGTTCGTTGATGGAACTATCAGAGAACCTCTTCCAACCACTGAAATGTATGTGCTCTGGAGAAGGTGTGATAACATGGTGATGTCTTGGCTTTTGAGTTATACTCTAAAGACATTGTCAGTAGTGTGGTGTGTAGATCCACTACTAGAGAGATCTGGTTAGATCTCATTGAACGTTTTTCTCAAGGAAAATTGGCAAGGATTTTTCAATTAACTGAGATGATTTCTTCTCTAAGACAAGACAATATGTTTGTAACTGTATATTTCACAAAACTGGAGAGTATTTGGGATGAAGTGGCTAATTACAAGCCAAATACTACATGCAGTTGTGGTTTAGCTCGGTGTCAATGTAATGTCATGACTAAATTAAGAAACTCTCAGGAACAGGATAGAATCAGGCAGTTTTTGAATGGTTTGAATGCCCATTTTGCATCTCTGTGGGATCAATTATTGCTAACAGATCCTCTACCACCAATGAATACTGTGTTTGCTAAAATTGCTTAGCAAGAAAGGCAGATGGAGCTACAATCCAACAATGTCTTTCAGCTACAAAACATGGCAATGTATGCTCAGTTTGGTGATTCTTTGAGGCAATTTCCTCACTCTCAGTCTAAACTACCAGCAGTCAATGCTATTCACAATCAATATCATGGTGGGTCTATATAAATAGCGTATTGTGCAGTCACCTCCAGCAGCTCCTAATAGAAATGGAAAGCTTGTTTTCATCATTGTGGCCATAAGGGACACATCAAGGCTAAATGTTACAGACTGCATGGTCTCCCTCCAAATTTCAAGTTCACTGAATATAGAATAAACAGTGTAGCTGCTAATAACGAAACTGGAAAGGTGATGTTTCAATGAATAATGTGCCTAATTCAATCAATGCAATAGGTCATTAGATCTCTACAACACATTTGGAATCAAATCTAGTTCCAATTTATGGTTCTCCTTCTTCCAGCCTAGGTGGTTATATGGATTCACCTCTCCAATCTCCTTCTAGTTCTACTGGTTCTACGCATTTCAATCATCCTTTATGTCAGGTATCATCAGTACTTTTCAATCAGGTTTGGTTTTTGATCATATTGCACCAAACTCTTGGATTATGGATACAGGTGCCACATATCACATGTGCTCAAATTTGAAACTTTTTTTTATCCTAGTCATTTAGTGTCGAATACTTTAGCGCATTTACCAAATGGGAAGACATACGAATTTACTCACATTGGTAAAATCAATATTAATCCTCATCTTACATTGCATCAAGTTCTATTTGCACCATCTTTTCAGTTCAATCTCATATCAGTTTCAAAGTTAACTCATCATTACAATTGTGTTTTTGTAGATAGTGCTTTCTGAGCTGACAGATCTTGGCCACGTGGCAACCATCTAGCACACCATATTGTGCTCCACACACATTGGATCACCAGCCGCGCTGAAGGGCCCTCGCATACCACTGCACGGGACTTGTAGGGACTTAGTGATTTGGAGGCTAGAGTATGTCCTGTCGCGTGCGAGCCAAGCCCGCACGCGACCTTTAGTAACTGCTTTTGAGAGATTTATGGCACGAGCTCCATAAACCCGGTCAATCCGGTCAAACCCGGTCAACCCCATAACGTTTCCGGTATTCGCGCATAACGTGCTGTAACGGTCCCTATATACGCGGACGAACGTGACGTTGTGGTTATGCTAATTAAGCCGCCATTGATGGGCGCATTAACCACACTGCAACGGTCACATTCTCTGTTATATATAGGACGTTAACCTTTCCATACGAAAGAGAACACACCAGCCATACGCGGAAGCTCTGTCAAACCCCTGTCTCTCTCTCAGACATTACGACTGCCTTACTCTCTCCCTACACACAACCCAACTCCTCCTGTGCTATTTCCGATCCCCTACTTACGGTGTACACAGAGTACTCCCCGCCGGAATCTCTTGTGCACATTTTGGTGAACCCGACGTGAACCTACAATCTTAAGCAACCATGTCTCAGGAGGATGATGTCAGCAACATATCGCCTTCCACGGAGGCCGCCTCAGGAGAGGAGATTCGCCGTACTCCTACAGCCCCCAGTGAAGCTCCGACGCTAGAATCCTTGGAAGCCACCATCCAAAGTCAGGCGAAGGCTCTCAAGCTCAATCTGCGCAGCTAGAACGGATCATAGCTGTCTTGGGGACTCTTGCTCCAAACCCCGCACCTGCCACCGCCGTCTCTCAGAGAGGAGGAATATCCACCGCTCAAGGACTGGGAGTGTCAGCCACACCACCCAACCCTAATCTGCAAACTCCATCGGTGACTACGCAGCTACCCTCAATTCAAGGGTCAACAGCTCAAATGTTGCCTCTCACCGCTCACGCCCCTCAGCCCCCGTCTTTAGTGCCTAATCCGGCCTCACAGTATCCCTTGCCTCCTCCAACGGCAATCTGGGGTAACGTGAATTCGCAATACATCCCTAGCCCTCCTGCGGCGTATGTGTCGCCACCACCTGCGACAAATCCTTCCCCCGCTGCCGAGGGAAGTACTCCGGAATGTATGACATCACTCCAACGACGCATAGACACCATTCTGGCTCATCAATCATTCACAGATACTATCATCCCGAAGCTCGACAACGATCCACCTATCCCACGAGAGATCTATCTCATGCCTAACCCTCCTGGGTACAAGGCTCCTAAATGGGATAAGTTCGAGGACGTCAATGGGAATGCCCATGAGCATGTCATGCGTTTCATTGACGTGATGGGACCATTTGGAGCCGATCCCAAACTGCTGATGCGCGAGTTCCCGAAATCTTTGGGAAACGTAGCATACAAGTGGTACAGGACGTTGGAAGCCGGGTCCCTGAAGACTTGGGACGACATGGTCCAGAAGTTCTACACCAAGTTCTTCCAGATGGAAGAAAAGGTAACGATGATTCATCTCTCGCGCATGTATCAGAAGCGCGAGGAGGACGGAATAACTTTCATCAAGAAGTTCGGGGCCAAGTCCTTGGAATGAAAAGACGTCATACTCGAAAGCAGACTCGTGGAGATATGCTTGCAGTGCATGCGAGACGAGTACAAAGGTATGCTTATTAACTTTCAAACGCCTACGTTTTCAAAACTAATCGAATGCACGAAGAACATCGAGCCTATAGTGGAGAGGTATAAGAAGAGAAACGCCCCTGAGCGACCCTCGGGTGGTACTACCTTCAAGATCGGGAGATTCAGCTATAAGAGGGGGCGTGAGGCTGAAGTGAATTTAGTCTCACCCCAAAAGCAGGCGAAGATTGTGAACTTTCATGCACCACCTCTGCCATGTTCGGTGGAAGAGGCAAGCGACTTGTGCAGGCAATGGCGTAAGGATGGCGTCCTACTGCCGCTTGAGAGGGCACCCTCCAAGGAGATGGTGAAGGACCCGAAGTGGTGTGAATACCATGGCAAGGTCATGCATCCTACGGCGGACTGCAAGAAGCTCAGAATTGTGTTTAGCCAAAAGATGAAGAATGGCGAACTAATTGTTAGCGACCAAGGGCAGGATGTGCGCAACAATCCACTCCCTGCCCATGCGGAACAGGAATCGAAAGGCAAAGAGGTCGCTATGATCTCGATTGTGTATCTGGAAGAGGTCGCAGAGGATGGTCTACCCATTATTGCCGAAGTCCAAGACGATGAGGACTACAGCATAGACACGGAGGACGAGCGTGCCGATCGGATGAAGGGGTCGCATGGCTTCAGCAGGTTCTTCGACGAGATGAACTTCTCCGAAAAATGTCGGACGGAAATGACAAAAGCGATCTTAAGGATAGCAGAAGATTACGAGGAGGATCTCGTAGTCTCTAACGGGAAAGTTGTTAGGGCGTCTCGCCCTACAGAGAAGGTCATCACCTTTTCCGCAAGCGACAAGAGGACAGACGCGAGCCACCAGAGGCCTCTGTATGTGACGGCCATAGTCAATGGCGTTGAGTTTAAGAGAGTGTTCGTTGACGGAGGAGCAGCACTCAACGTTGTTTCGCTCCATACCTTGAAACTAGCGGGAATTCCAGAACACAAGATTGTCAGGCGTCCATCTCCGCTGATGGGATTTGGAAGCGACTCCAGAATGACGATAGAATGGATCCGCCTAGGAATTCAGATCGGCAAGATCAAGTGCTCAGCAAAATTCTATGTGATAGATGCGAACACTACGTATCGCATGATCATAGGACGAGCCTGGATTCATCGCTTTGATGCTGTCCCTTCAACAGCTCACCAAGTGATGAAGGCTATTTGGAATGACAGAATAGTCGAGATACCGGCTTCCATAAATCCATTCAACATGGATGAGGCGCATCTCAGCGAGGCGGTGTGGTTCACCGAGATGGCAGATGAGCAAACATCGGGACCATTCAATACCACTCCTTTACCCCTATGGGAAGATATCAAAGATCAGTCACCTGCGGGAGTGATGGTGACAAGGGAGGATGCCAAGGAAAAGCCTCCCACGCGAGAAGAAGCGCCGCGGTTTGCCTACCAGCGAAAGAACGTGTACACTCTGAAAAGAATAGCAAAGCATGACCCTGAAGGCAAGGAGATAGAGAGTTTCTATGCCAATGGGAAGAAATGCTATCGCATATGAAGGTCCTCACACGGGCATGGGGATATCCCCGAGCAAATCAACCAAATCGAGCAGGTTGCGGAGACAGAAAGACCAACGCAGAGCACTCCAGAAGAGAAGCTCAAAGAAGCACCGGAATGCATGGAAGACAAACCCAGACCACAAAAGCAGGAGCTGAAGGAGGTATTCCTAAGCCCAAGCGAAGAAAAGAAAAGACCGGTCTTTCTAAGTGCGGACCTCACGAGCGAAGAGGAGGAAAGATTGCTACAACTCTTGACCGAATACAAGGATGTATTTGCATGGGAGTACGACGAAATGTCGGGCCTCGACACGAGCATCACCACGCACCGATTGGATGTGATACCGGGATCCAAGCCGGTAAAGCAGAGCACAAGAAGCTTTAGGCCCGAGCTCAACATGAAGATAAAGCAGGAGATTATCAAACTCTTGGATGCTAAATTCATAGAGCTAAATCATCATCCCACGTGGCTAGCCAACATTGTGCCTGTGGTAAAGAAGAATGGGCAGCTTCGCATCTGTGTGGATTTCCGGGATCTCAATCGTTTCTGCCCCAAGGACGATTTTCCGCTCCCCAACATCGATTTGCTTGTCGATTCGACAGCGGGTCATCGCATGTTCAGTTTCATGGACGGCTTCAGCGGGTACAATCAGATCAAGATGGACCCTGAAGATGCACGGAAAACTACATTCATCACCCCAGTGGGAGTATTCAACTACACGGTGATGCCCTTTGGTCTCAAAAACGTAGGTGCAACCTACCAGCGGGCCATGATGGCCCTGTTCCATGACATGATGCACAAGGAAGTGGAATTCTATGTATTGGTTGTCAAATCCAAGCAAGAGGCAGATCATCTGGCGGATTTACGGAAGGTGTTCAATAGATGCAGACGCTATTAATTGAAGATGAACCCTATGAAATGCGCATTTGGGTTAACGTCATGGAAATTCTTGGGATGTGTGGTACATCGTCAAGGAATCGAGCCTGACCCTGCGAAAGTTTCAGCCATCACTAGCATGACTCCGCCACATGACCAGAGTGCCTTGAAGACATTCTTGGGGAAGCTATCGTATCTGCGAAAATTCATCCCGGCGATTGCCGAGATTACTTTATGTTTCAGTAATCTTCTCAGAAAAGATGCTGCATACAACTGGACTCCGGAGCACGAAGCTGCGTTCGGGAGACTAAAAGAGCTGCTGATGTCTTCCAAAGTGATGATCGCACCTCAGCTAGGATCACCGCTTTTGCTGTATCTAACGTCAACAAGGAAGTCTATAGGAGCTCTTGTGGCCCAGGAGTACGGGGGACAAGAAAGACCCATCTACTATATCTCTCGCATTGTGCAGCCCGCAGAATCAAGGTACACAGACATCGAACGTCATTGCCTTGCTTTATTCTTCGTAATATAAAAGTTGAGACACTATTTTGCTTCACACAAAGTAGTGGTGGTCACAAAAAATGATCCCATACGATATCTGCTAACTCACACTACTCCTGGAGGAAGATTGGCAAAATGGTATATGACCATTTCCCAATTTGACATCACATGCGTTCGACCGCGGGCGATCAAGTCGCAGGCGGTAGCGGATTTGTTGGCGCAGTTCCCGATAACAGTCACGAGCCTGTGATCGAAGAAGAATTGGAGGGACCTGAAATTTACGCAGTTGAGTTGCCTTACTGGACGCTTCATTTTGACGGTTCGTCCACAAGGAAAGGCGGAGGCATTGGAATAGTCTTGACCAAACCAGATGGGGAAGTCATACAGATGTCCGCGAAACTTGACTTCACAGTAACCAACAATGAAGCAGAGTACGAAGCTCTCATCGCAGGGCTCCGCGCAGCAAGGGCCTTGGAAGTAAGCAACTTGACGGTTATGGGGGATTACAAGCTGATCGTCAAACAAGCCTCGGGCGAGTATGGTTTGAAGGAAATAAACTTATTGCCCTACAGGACCCTAGTGCAAAGATTGGTGCAACAATTCTGCGATGTTAGATACGAACACAAACCCCGAGTGGATAACAGGCATGCTGATGCTTTAGCTACCTTGGGACCCAAGGTCAGTGTGGACAAATGTCCTGCAAGGATTTTCATTGAGGTGCGAACGTCCTCGGCGTTGACGGAAGACGCGTGCGACGATGAATGCATGGACGAAGCGGACTGGAGAAAGTCAATCTTACGCGCCATCGCGGAGGGCACAAGCAGCGAAAACTGGGCATCCACAAAGGGATATTGCATACATGACAACACCCTCTATTACAAGGGCCCTGGCGGAATACTTATGCGATGCGTCTCCGAGCGAGAGGGACAGATGCTGTTAGAAAAGATTCACCAACATGCCTGCGGGGAAAGTGAGGTGTCAATCTATCGGAAAGCTCAGAGATATGGCATCCATTGGCCGGACATGTCAACGGCCGCGGCGCTGATACAAGGAAAGTGCGAGAGTTGCGCATTGATTAAAGACTCTTTACTCATTGCTCTGACCGACGATGATTCGGATTGGAGGAAACCACTTTTCGGTTTTCTTACCCAGGGTACTGTACCCGAATCAAGAAAAGAAGCTGAGAAACTAAAGAGGAAAGCAGCCCGATATGTGGTGCAAGAAAATCTGCTTTGGCGAAGAGGCCATGAAGGTAACTTGCTGCGATGTCTAGACAGCAGGGAAGCGCAAGAAGTTATGGACCTTTCCCACCAGGTGGAACATCAGGGAGGTGAAAAATTATGCAGACAACTCCTCTCAATTGGATATTTCTGGCCCACTATGGAGGCCGATTGCCGCACCAAGGTAAGACGCTGCCAGGAGTGTCAATTTAAAGGTAACCTAGTGCACGCTCCCGCTGTAGATCTACATGCATTGGGAACGCCGTGGCCGTTTCACACATGGGCTCTGGATTTTATTGGTCCCATTTTATTGGTCCCATTCGACCAACCTCACATGGGAATCACTTCATTCTCACCGCGACTGAGTTTTTCACAAAGTAGGTGGAAGCAATACCACTGAAAACGGCAAATGCGCTAGCTGTGGTCCATTTCATCCAAGAAATCATCATATGCAGGTTCGGAATTCCTAACACCATCCTTTCGGATAATGGCACTCCTTTTGTTAATCGCCAGGTGGCTGCGAAGCTAGCAGAATACAACATCAGGCAGATATGCTCCACCCCATACTACCCGAAGGGGAATGGGCAGGCAGAAGCGACCAACAAGACGCTGTTGAGAATTTTGAGCAAGATGGTCGCAGATGACCACAAGAAGTGGGCTGATTCTTTGAACATAGCCCTGTGGGCTTACCGGACTTCTCCAAGGACACCCACAGGGGTCTCACCATTCCTACTATGCTATGGAGCTGAGGCTGTAGTACCTGCGGAAGTAAAGGTTAACTCTGCAAGATTAGCTTTCCATGCATTGTACGACAATCAACGCGACCATGACTTAGTCCTGCTAGAAGAAAAGAGGGAACAAGCCAAAAGAACCAATAAGCGCTACCAAGAAAGGATTGCTCTTGCGTACAACAAAACAGTCCAACATCGAGATTTCGCAGTTGGAGATTTGGTCTTACGCGCATCTGATCATTGCATGCGAGAAGCGGCTCACCCAAAGTTCGCAGCCAATTGGGAAGGACCCTTCGAAGTCACGGAAGTCTTCGACAGTGGCTACTGCAGCATACGGAGGTTACATGGCACGACCTCAACCCCAAGCTCAGTCAATATGCGCTGGATCAAGAAGTACTATCCCTAACTTCTCTTATTTTATGCGTTATATTACAACGTTTGCTCTATGCCCCGTATTGCCATGATTCGCATATCTTCTCTCCCATATGAGAGCATTGTAATCTCATCTCTCCCATATGAGAGTTCTATAATAAAAGACTTCTCCCAAATGAGAACTTTATACTTCTAGCTGTTTTTATCGCTTCATTTAGTCAAATAAAATTGTTAACGAAAGCCTATCTGCCACGATAGCAACTCATGCGAAAACAATCTTAATTGATCTTCTAAGCCTATCTGCCACGATAGCAGCACATACGAAAAGGATCTTAACTGATCTCCTAAGCCTATCTGCTACGATAGCAGCTCATGCGAATATGATCTTAATTGATCTTTTTTAAGCCTATCTGTCACGATAGCAGCCGATGCAAGTGCGATCTTAATGGATTCTCTAAGCCTATCTGCCACGATAGCAGCCCATGCGAAAATGATCTTAATTGATCTTTTTTTTAAGCCTATCTGTCACGATAGCAGCCGATGCAAGTGCGATCTTAATGGATCCTCTAAGCCTATCTGCCACGATAGAAGCCCATGCAAAAATGATCTTAATTGATCTTCTAAGCCTATCTTATATGATAGAAGCCTGTGCGAACATGATCTTGAATGATCTTTCAAGCCTATCTGCCGCGATAGCAGCGCTATACAAATGCGATTTTAAAATCGTTCTTAAGTCTATTTGCCATGACAGCAGCATTATGCAAGATGATCTTAAATGATCTACAAAAGTCTATCTGGTGAGATAGTATATGTACTTGAATCTAAGACAAGTCACAAGGCTACCAGCCAAGGTAGCACAGCTGCGTAAACACGATCTCGAACGATCTAAAAACATATTCAAGCGACAATGCAGAGTGTGTATATAGCACTACACAAGACAGCAAATCTTACAAAACGCTTTATCATTATGAGTCAAAAAAGACTTACAATTTATCTGTCTAAATAACAGCTTACAAGCGAAAAAGCTCATTTCAAGCTAACTACGCAGCCAACGTGGCTTACAATACATCTACATAGTAACTCGCATACAGAAGTTACTCATCGGGGGAATCCTAGTTGAAAAACGATGGACCTAACGGTCCTAGCACAAGCTATGCGATACACAGATATGTGGCCAAATATCTGTAGCAAGTAGGGCGCTCCTACGAGAAGATCAGCCCGCCATTCGCTATGTCTATAACCGCAAGACTTGGGTGACGCTGCGTCCAAGATCTCAGGTTCAGACAAGGCCTCTGTCTGATCAAGATATGTGCCAGAGGAACCACCTGTTTCGGCGTATGCAGCCATGCAAAACAGGGGAGCAGTTATTCCTCGGGCAATGGGCTCCTTGTCCACGAAGACGAGCACATTGGCTCGCCAACCTGAGTTCAAGAACGAGGAGGCAAGAAATTCTCCTCCGGGCATGCTGGAGGAGAATACCGCCGTTCATTACGAGTCGTAGCAAGGTCACTACGGCGCTGCACCTCGCCAGGAGGCGGCCAGAAACATGACCTGCAAGCATAATAGACGAAGAAAATTCTTCGAACAAATGTGAGGTATTATCTGCATCTTCTCTATGAAAGTTACAAAGATCAGTAAGCCTTATAAAGCGGATCTTGGAAACTATTTCTATAGCACAAAGCGCAAACTGAGGTTTCACAACTTGAAGTTGCCATGAATCAACGAAAAACAAGCGTTGAAGCCAGCAGTCGTAAGGACTCACGGCAAACCACATTTTGGGATGAAGAACCCAAATAGCAATAGACAGGGGTTTATATAGACCTTGCGGAGACTCTTCAGTTGCCAAGATGAGTCAGCAGAATTTGAAAAGAGGGTAAGGTCAATCACTTACGCCTTGAAAAGCGGTAACAATCAATTACCCTACTAAAGGCTACGACGATTCGGTTGCGTATCCTAATTAATGACGGATAGTCATGATACGGATGGACTTCCCAAGGAAGGCGTGCTTATCTAATGAATAATTAGTGCGAAAATCAAGGCAGAGTATCAATTGCTGACGTCATAAATTGATATACACAGACATATTCGAGAAAATCCCGGAAAGGGCAAAACGGGAACTTCAAGTCTTTTTGAAAAAAAAAAGGGGGGGGAGGAGAAACCCTAGCAACATCACAGTAATGTTTTGCTACTTTTCAAAACAAGCCTTTTATCAAGGAATCGTTAGGAGTAAACTGACGGCTAAGATTTTCTATTTGCTCCACTTCTTGTTTCAATTGCTCGCATTTGGCATTCATCTCATGAAAAAGCTTCATAGCTTCTTCAACCTTTTGCCTTTGCTGCTCTACCTTCTGCTTCTCAACTGCGAAATATATGCCAGCATCGTTCAAAGTCACAGCATGATTGGTCAACACATGGTCAATCCACTCATCCATGTAGTCCAATTTCTGAACAAAAGCTTGGGTGGAAATCGCAGTATGCGGGAAGTACCCATTTTCGACTCCCAATCGAACCACGTCTTCGGAGCCAATCAATTCGAGCAAGGCCGAGTTAACTGGAGGGCTTAATGTTTGCAACCCTTCACCAGAGACAGGGGCAGGCAGTTTCTTTGCCTTAACCCTAGCATGGTAGAAGTCTTTGCCACCCAGGTAGGGGGCTTTTCGCCATAGAGCTTGCGGCAGATCAGGTATTTCTTCGTCCTCCTTAGTGGGTCTAGTTCCTTTTGTTTTTGCCATTCCTGCGGAAAAGCAAGAAAAAAAGGGGGGGGGAGAAATATGCACACTTCAGTTTGAATTTCGAGATTCAAGATCTATGGGAAGAAAGATGAACAGTCTGGCACCAATTTCAGAAATCAGAAATTGGAATTGTTTGCATTATCAGGGATTTCAAAAGCTCTACATTCAAGGTCTTTATCATTGGGGGATTAAATCGAAATTGGGTTCAAAGATTGTGAGCCTCTTCACAAGTTTTCAGCAGATAATATGTTATGGGTTTGCAGATCCAACGCAGTTCAAAGCATATACTAGCATATTAAATCAAGATTGAACAAGGCCAACCTTGTTTCTGTAAAGCTTGCTTGGATGCAGACAATTAAAGAAGACGATTTGCAATCTTGAACTGGTGATTGATTATCTGAATCTGCTCTCGAAGACTTTCGGGTATCATCCACTTTTTGAGAAAAAAGTGATGCTTTGCAACAATGGAGAGTACAGAGTATTTATCCAAAAACAATGAAGGGTTGCGTCCTTTCAGTAGTCGAATCGCAACCGTCACCGTCGAATCGCGCAATCACAGGACAAGCTGACGTCACGCCTAAAACCCTAAAGGCCAGACGGCACGACTCTAGGGGTTTTTAGGTCATAATGGCACGCATGGGGGCTGAACCTACATACATTTGAATTGGTGCGTGGTGGCGACGCGTATGTTGGTTTCTGCGCATGGAAATCAATCCGGTTATGAGTCTTCACGCGCAGAAAGGGGGCTAATGTAGATAGTGCAATCTGAGCTGACAGATCTTGGCCACGTGGCAACCATCTAGCACAACATATTGTGCTCCACACACACTGGATCACCAGCCGCGCTGATCCATGTGGGGGCTGCGAGACAGGGCCCTCGCATACCACTGCACGGGACTTGTAGGGACTTAGTGGTTTGGAGGCTAGAGTAAGTCCTGTCGCATGCGATCCAAGCCCGCACGCGACCTTTAGTAACTGCTTTTGAGAGATTTATGGCATGAGCTCCATAAACCCGGTCAATCCGGTCAAACCCGGTCAACCCCATAACGGTTCCGGTATTCGCGCATAACGTGCTGTAACGGTCCCTATATACGCGGACGAACGTGCCGTTGTGGTTAAGCTAATTAAGCCGCCATTGATGGGCGCATTAACCACACTGCAAAGGTCACATTCTCCGTTATATATAGGACGTTAACCTTTCCAGACGAAAGAGAACACACCAGCCATACGCGGAAGCTCTGTCAAACCCCTGTCTCTCTCTCAGACATTACTACTGCCTTACTCTCTCCCTACACACAACCCAACTCCTCCTGTGCTATTTCCGATCCACTACTTACGGTGTACACAGAGTACTCCCCGCCGGAATCTCTTGTGCACAGTTTCAATTGTACTACCGATGCCTGTTGGATTAAGGACACAAATGATATAATACTAGGTGGTATATAAATATTGCATTATTTTGAGTCTATGGGTGAGATTATTTCTTTTACTGTACAAGTTTCTTCTCCTACACCACAGCTTTGGCATAAAAAAATTAGGCCATTTTTCACATGTGAAACTTCATAGTATGTTTGCCTCTTTAGACAAGACTTTAAAAGGTAACATAGATTTTGTATGTGAAATTTGTCCTTTGGCCAAGCGAAAGAACCATCCATTTTCAAAGTTTGTTCACATCACTACACATCTATTTGATTTAGTGCATGATTCATGGGGTCCTTATAAGACTTCCACCCATCAAGGACATAGATATTTCTTAACTAATGCAGTAGAATTACATGGATATATCTGTTGAGCCACAAATCATATGTTGAGCACATCATACCTAGTTTTTGGAATATGATCAACACCCAGTTTCATAATTCTATCAAAATTCGGAAGTGACAATGCACCAAAATTGGAATTGTTCAAGTTTTTCCAAGATAAAGGAGTTATTCATGAGCATAGTTGTGTGGAGACACCAGAACAAAACTCAGTTGCAAAGAAAAAAAATCAACATTTGTTGAATGCAGCCAGAGCTCTAAGATTTCAAAGTGTCTTATCTATTCATTTTTGGGGTGTGTCTGTGATGACTGTAGCTTATTTGATCAACGGAACTCCTTCTCCCAAGTTAAATGGGAAGTCTCCTTTTGAGAGTGTTATAACACTCCGCCAGACTATACCATATTTAGATTTTTTTGGATGCTTATGTTTTGCTAACACTTTACCTCAAGGGAGATCTAAATTTGATGTAACGGCAGTAAAATGTGTTTATGTTGGATATGCTTTTGGTACTAATGGATACAAAGTCTATGATTTGCAGTACAAACAGTTATTTGTTTCCATAATGTAGTCTTTCATAAGCATTTGTTTCTTTCAGACACATGAACACTTCTGCAGAGACTAATGTTGGCACAGTAAGTCCTCTACATGTATCAGATGAAGAATGGACTTTTTTTATTCCGCTAGTACAGAATATGTTATACCAGCTATTTCTCCTTCTGTTCCAAGCTATGGAGATGTTCTTTAATCTTCTCCTAGTCCAGTTCCACCTCCTATAACTACTTCAAGAATGAGGCATCCACCAAGATATCTTCAAAACTATGTCACTAACAAGCATCACATTGGTAATGCGATGATAAAGTCCAATTACAATGATGGTACTTCTCTGGTGCTGTCTACTGTTTCTGATGTCACACATTTGGATTTGGTTAATTTTACCAGTCAAATTGAACATGTCTCTTACACTCAAGCTAGTCAATTCAAAGAATGGCAGGATGCTATGAAAGTAGAAATGGAAGCTCTTGAGTTAAATGAGACATGAAAATTAACCACTCTAACCCCATGGCATAAATTAATTGGCTGCAAATGGGTTTATAGAATCAAGTATAATTCAGATGGCATTGTGGAAAGATACAAGGAAAGATTAGTAGCTAAGGGCTATACACAGACTGAAGGTATATATTATTTTAATTTGAAACCTTTTCTCCTGTGGCGAAATTTCTTACTCTCAGAACAATGTTGAGTTCGGCTACCGTTCATAACTGGCCTTTACTTCAAATTGACATCAATAATGCTTTTCTCCATGGTAGTCTTGATGAAGTAGTGTACATGAAAATTCCAGAAGGCTATATTGAACTAAGTCTCTTTATGGTTTGAAGCAAGCTTCCAGAAAATGGTTATTAAAGTTTACTGACACCTTACTCTCTTTGGGATTGTAGCACTTTTTATCAAACTACACCCTCTTCATAAAGCATGAACGCTCCTCAGTGATATTTCTAATAGTCTATGTACATGATATTTCACTCACAGGTTCTAATATGAAGGATTTGAACCAATTTAAATGTGACTTATCCAAATTCTTCAAACTCACAGATCTGGGAAATATGACATACTTGCTAGGTTTTGAAGTCTCAATAACTCCCCAAGGTATCTTTCTTTCTCAACAAAAATTTTTCAGAGATCTTATCTGCTACTAGGTATTTGAATTGTAAACCAGCTACCACTCCCATGATTTCTTCCAGTAAGCTGAGTATGCATTCATGTGATGTTCTTGAAGATTCAGAGGCTATTGGCTACAGGAAGTTGGTAGGAAAACTTATATACTGGTGTCATTCTAGACCTGACTTATGTTTCTCTGTGCATAAGTAAAGTCAGATCATATCCAGGCCTACCAAGCATCACTTAGCAGCAGCTCGTCATGTTTTGAGATATCTCAAAGGTTCTGCAACTCAAGGTTTGCATTTCTCCATCAACTCTTTCCTGAAGCTTCTTGGTTATACAGATACAAATTGGGCTGGTTGCATTGATTCTAGGAGATCAACTTCTGGCTATTTTATTTTTCTGGGGCATTCTCTGATCTCTTGGAAGTCCAAGAAATAAAATGTGGTTCAGAAGCTCTGCAGAAGCTGAGTACAGAGGTTTGGTTTTGTTGGGATGTGAAATTCAATGGCTGATGTCCTTGTTGCTAGAATTGAATATTGCTTTGGAATGTATACCAGCTCTCTTCAGTGATAGTTCTTTTGCAATTCAGTTGACGAGAAATCCCAGCTATCATGAGAAGACCAAGCACATTAACTTAGACACTCATCTGATCATAGATTTGGTCACTTCAGGGGTATATGATTTGCAATACACATGTGCAGCAGAGCAGCTAGCACACATTTTGACAAAGCCTCTTGCAGCTCAGTTGTTTCTTCACTACATGTCCAAGTTGAATGTAATGTCCACATTGCATCAACTTGAGAGGTGTATTGAAAAATGGAGGCAAGATCAATCAAATTAATTCTCACACTGGCTAGACTAAAATGCAATTGAAGCCAAACTGATGACATGAAACAATATGTTTCAGTGTTCGTCCAATCAAGCTTCAGGATTTTAATCCTTACCATTGTTTTTTTTTTATTGGAACGATGTCGCTGATGAGCAACTAGCAAATGACGCGTGCCCGTGGGACACTTATTATATATTTCTTGACTCACCCGTGGTCGACGATCATTATTAAATAATATATATTATCATTCGTTGTTTCCCATCTGCTGACTAACGATCATATGTATAAATGACTGTTAGCTCATTCTATTTTGGTTAATGAGAGATTTTATATTTTATGGTTTTATCCATTTCTTCTTCTTCTTCCCTCTCTCCCTCTCGTATGAAACCCTAGATTTCGTATTCATCTTTCATTTTTTCAGTATCGGTATTAATTAGTATATCCATGCAAAATTTAATTTTCAAACCGTACCGAATTAAACTGCCTCGAACCGGAGCTTGCCATTTTGTTTGGTTTAACCTTTCAAATAGTTCAGTTTTTTTACTTTTGGTTATATAGTTTTAGATTACAGTCTTCGGTTTGGTACATCTAGCATGCGGTCATTCCCTTGAAATTTCTTCACAACATATCCTCAAAAAAATGTTTCTTCAAAAATTTCATGCTATTATTATTCTTGACATAATTAATAAAGTGATACTAGATCTGCAAAGAACCCAGTACATCTCACCTTGCGCAAGGGACAACAAAGGAAAAATATTCCTATTAATTTAAATCATGCACGATCGATGGTTCCTGAAGCTGCCTCTTCAAAGGAGGTAATCATTCTTCCAAAACCCAACCAACAAACAAACTCACTGTCGTTAATGTGGAGAACTGAACCTATCTTTTTTTTTGTAATAGTTTTTCTTTGAATGAAGTAGCCCATTATTCACAAAAAAACATAAAATGAATAACTTGTCTTATAGGACTCCGTATGATATAGACAAATTTATCACTGCAAAACAACATTATAATGCACGCACACGTCTAAATTATTCAATCATTGCATCCTTAGGGCATGTTCAATAGATCAAGCTATGCAAAATACAAAATATTTCCTACAAAATTGAACTCTGACAGATATGCATAATGAGAGGCAAAATACAAAACATGCAAAAGTCTCGTCAAGCCTGACGAGGACAATTGTTATGCAATTTTTTCTAGACATGTTTTCTATTTTTTCTCTATCTTTTCTCCTACATACACGATGACAAATATTTCCTACAATTTCTCTCTCACACATCTACAGTTCATTAGTTGCACGTGTTTAGAGTGAAGAATTAATAAAAATTAAATTTTGCATAACTTTTTCATGACACTGCTGGAGTAAGACTCTTTATGCAAAATGCAAAACTCCATTTTTATGTATTATTTACATTACAATTGCATATCCTATTTAAAACTAAGTCCATCTATATTTATCAGTGAGCAAAGATGTGCGCCTAAGTGTTCTCCTTTTACAAAATTAGACTCGAAGAAGTGTACAATCTACTCAAACATGCAACGAATGTATTCTTTTACGGAATTAGACTTGACTAATTAGGGCATCTCCAACCGTATGGGGGAGGGGAGGGGGAGGAGGAAAACCTAATAAAAATACGGTTCATGTCCAATACTATGGGGAGGGGGAGGGGGAAGGGGTGCTGTTGGGAGAAATTTTGTTTTGGGTGAGGGATGGTTATGAGGGATTTCTCTATGGACATCCCCTCCTCCTCCCCCTACATAGAGAGATAAATTAATTTAATATTTGAAAATATTAATTACACTTAGCAATATTTTATGATTATATCATATATATTTTATTATGATTAATAAAATTAATTTTTTGTTATTGATTAAAAGTAATAATTTACTCACAATTGTTGAAAAGTATATTTACGAAAAGTCATGCTTATCTTATTTTGTCCAAAATCTAATAAATCTTATTTCTTATGTAGTTAACAATTATAATTATTAAATAATTAGAAACACGATTAAGAAGACGTCAAATTTATTGAATCACGATGATACAAAAATAGTATTCAGATACAAAACAAATATCACCACTTATTGTGCATAATTTGTCCTTTGTGTATTCCAAACATGTTCAACTAAGTCATCACGATTAAAAGTGTTGTTTGATATTATTATTTTAATTGTTATTATCATTATTATTATTATTGTAATTATTATTATTGTTATTACTATTTTTGTATATATTTGTACAGTTTTGTATTTACTGTTTTAGTATTAAGAATTTATTTTTAAATTAATAAATATATATTAAAAAATAATTTGGATGGAAAGAAATGGGTTAGAGATGAGGAGGGGTTTGGGGGAGGGGAGGAGGTGGAAAATGGTGAGTCCGTGAGAGGAGGGGGAGGGGAGGTGAGGGGAGGGAGAAAATGTCATGGGTTGGAGATGTCCTTACAATCCACTCAAACTTGCACCGCTCTAGCTCTTAAGTTTGATCCACCAATGTCGTTAAACTCGAAAGAAGATCTCACGACATAATTAAGCTTGCGCGATGATCAAACTTCATCGTGTATAAAAATAACATGCATGTGTGTCATAGATGCATGACAACTTATCCTATCATGAGAAGCAAAAAAGAAGATAGTATACATGAGAAACATGATAAAAAGATAGAATGTTGTCAGAGCTCGCTAGCTATAGAAAAATACAATGCACTTGGCATAGCTATGTAGAGAGAGAGAGATGTGCCCAAAATAAATTCTTTCCTCAACCATAGTCATAGAACATTTTATCCAATGATGGAAACACTGTATATGGGTTGTTGGTGACTTAGTGGGATCTCCCACATGGGCTTCATTTGTACTCTTTCATTAACATTCATGTTTGACCATTTTCTTCTTCTCTAGCTTGTATATTTTGTGTGTTGCGTAACAAATAAAGACAGACATGATGATCAAAAAAAAATGATGATCAAAAAAAAATAAAGACAGACACATCCACATGGAATTAATTGAAATAGCTAGAGATAGACACATAGTCCATCAGGCTTTTAGTGAGGCATGTATGATCCCTTCAAACATGAACAATCTTATCATTAGATCTAGCAATGGGGAGCAACCTACCACCGTCCTTTCACCACAAAACAAAACCAAAAGAATTCAAAGTGAAACAAGAGAATTCTCTTTTGTTTCTAGTGAGACACTAAGCTGCGTAAGGTTGAAAATGTAACTATGTTATTAGTAATAGGAGGACTGACAGGGCAATATAAGAAAAGAAGTCACGAGGTCGTTAGGTTGTTATGAGTGGTTAGATTGTTAGATGAAGTTAGTAATGATACGAAATTGGGAGAAGCCGGATAAACTATTATTCAACTTGAAAAAATAATGAACAAGATGTCCTATTCATAGGCTATACAAACAGTTAAAATAAGATTGTAACACATGTGGATTATTGTTCCAACAATTTCTTTATTCATAGTACCGGATAAAAATGTTTAAGTATTAAAGGTACTAGTAGTAATTCACAAGGATTACTATATACCAGATTTTAAACTCATAAATCTCCAATGTGTGACATAATATCACGATCCCTCAACCATATATACATCTAATCTACAATAAAAAAAACCACAATATCTTGATGTGGGACGGGATATTACAATCCCCCCACCTTATATACTCAACGTCCTCGTCGAGTGTGCCCAATCACGTATTGCCAGCCAACCGCCTTGGAGCCATTGACCAGGGATGGCTCTGATACCATTTGTAACACCCGTGGATTACTGTCCCAACAACTTCTTTACCTGTACCACTAGGTAAAATTGCTTAAGCCTTGAATGTGCTAGTAGTAGTCCACAAGGTTTACTATACACCAGATTTCAAACTCACAAATCTCCAATGTAGAACATAATATCACAATTCCCTAACTATATATACATCTAATCCACAATATCTCGATGTGGGACGTGATATTACAAAGATTCTGGGGCAATGTGGGACAAATATACTTTATACATATGTCATAACAACCATCCTCAAAACTATAGCTGACGTGATAAGCGGATGTGTGGAGAGCAAGTTACAAAATCCTTTAGACGGATGAGACTTCGTATGAATATAGGCAGTTTGATCTGACGAAACAAAGACTTGAGATGAAGTGTGCCACCACGGAGATGATAGCGGGTAAGTTGTTGGAATAGATGCCCTAGAGGCAATCTAATTTTAGTATGAATTAGCTAGAATAATCATTGTATTATTTATGGAGATATTTAATATAATGAAATCCTTGGATTTACAAATCGTGGTGTTTATCTTAAATATTCCTAGTCAAATATAATGATTAACAGGACGATCATTTATAGACTAGTATGGGGTTGGATTGATATGGAGATATCACGATCCAACACATGGGTATGTATTAGGGGTAATGACATATTGGATTGACCCAAATCCGAGAAGGCTACATACAAGTTATGTAAAGTCACAAGTGCTTCTCGCGGTGATTGGATATTATCATCCTTAGACTTGAAGTCACTTGATCCTCTAGTTGTGGAATATTGTGCTTTGACAACGCCAAACGCTATTCCGTAACTGGGTAGTTATAAAAGCGCATGTTGGGCACAATAGGAAGCAAGCTTAGAGATGGTGAGTGATGTAGATAGGATTTGTCCCTCCCACATAACGGGAGCAGTTATCCAAGGCCACTCGAGGGATGGCGCCTATGGGATGTCTGGCCAGACTCAAATGAATCAATATGGGGATATTGGTGTCATATGCATGGATAGGGCTATTCCCAGGATCGGGAAATATGGATTGGATATACGAGTGTGACTTCTATGTCTCGTGTCCAACCGGATAATAAGAAAAAGGGATGCGATAAAAAGATCACAAGGTTTTGTCAAGATGACTATTTCTATTGATTGGATAGCATGGATGTGTTGCTAGACACCGCTCCATGTTTGTAAATAGTTACTACCAATTAAGTATAAACATATGGGGTCACACGCCATATGGATATAATTGGACAATAGACTTAATTAATATATATTAATTAAAATGATCATATTGCAACAAGTTGCTAACTTATTAGGACTAATTAGCAAATAATACTAGTCCATATATGGATATGATTAGTATTGGGCCCTTTATGGAAACAACTAGGAGTAGTTGGACTATATAAAGGAACTTCTTCCTTCCCTCTCAATACATGTTATTCATAACACATATTGAGAGGAGAGAAAAGAGTTGAGAGCAAGCAAGTAAGAGGCCGAAGCCTCCTACCCGCCGCCCCAAACCCGTCGGCCACATCAAGGGGGTCGAAACCCTCCTTATGGCTTTGCTGCGTGATTTCTTTGTCTCCTTCCTACGTTATATCTAGCACAAGAAGTTTGGAAGGTCCAATTCTCTATCCTGTGTGTGTATCAACCTTAGAGAACGTGACATTATTCGCGTTTGAAGTCATCAAAGGAGAACCCAAAGGTAAACACAAATCAATCATTTACTATCGTTATGTGTTCTTGACTTGTGATCCTTGGAGGGATTTGAACGGAATAATTATCTTCTTCCGCTGCGATTCCATGTTCAAAACCCTACAGTGGTATCAGATCCACAGGTCGTAGATCATAACGTGGTTTATGTGTTACGATTTTGTTGTTTTAAATTCATGTTTATCGCGTAAAAAGGGGGGTTTTCAACATTGAAACCACTTGGACTGGACAACAAGGAAGGAGTTGTTTTTGGAAACAACTCCCATAAAAGGTTCGGCCCCCATAGGGGACCGCCCCATATGCTTCGCCGCCCAAGCCACGCACGGCCAAAGGGCCGGCCGGGCCTAGGCGCGACCGGGGCGGCTTGGGCTAGGCCGGGCCCTAGGGCCGTGTGTGATCAAATAGGGCTTTGGGAAGTCTTTTTGGAATGTTTTTTTGACCCTACTTCTTCCAAAAACAATTAAAATTGAACAAGCGCGTTAAAATTAGTTTTGGCTGTTTATGTGCTATTCACATAGTGGTTGCATATGGCCCTAGGTTGTGGTTTGTGTGTGAATGTTTATTTTGTGGTTTGTTTTACGACCTGCGAGCTGATCAGTTAATGTAATAATTAATTAAGGTTTACGGCCTGCGAGTCGTCTTTTTCTCAACTTGTGAGATTTATTTATTTAGTATAGGATTAGCTAGATAAAATAGATTGTTAGCCAAGATTGAAGAAAAGAAGCCCAAATATATTGGAGCCATGGAGATGCAGCATGGAGCATTCCACACAACTATGAAGGATGGACCAAAAGATGGAGGCGCATGGCGATGTGATCTACTTTAGGGTTCATAGATATTCTCATTGGTTTGGGAATATCTTAGTCTAGAAAGGCCATATCCACATCATGTTTATTTTGTTGTGGTTGTTTATTTTATTTTCTTATTATTTTGTTATTGGTATATGGTTGATGTATGCGATTAGGATAATAAGATAATTAGACAACCCGGATCTATGATTTGGAGTTTTGCCCAAAAACTCAAACATATAGATCATGTTGATGATGGATCAACAATATAAATTAAAATTGAAAGGCAAATCCCTCAATCAAAATATTGTGTTTATGCCTTCTCGTTATTTAGACACTCATCATGATCACTATATCCCATGATTGTGCGTGCCAAAGCATGGCAACATGGTATATCGTGATTAGATGCGACGGCACGTAACAATGTGCAATTGCTTAATTAAGAGGTTGGACACAACTAGGTAGATTTAATAAGATTAACAGAACCTAGAGGCATACAATTAGGATTATTCATGGGGATTAATAAATAATGGTTATTACCCAATTGAACCAATAGTTACATATGATGTAACTGGAATGGTTCCTACCTAAATAACCAATTCCGGGTGACTTGCCAAATCAAGCTCGGAAAAGGAGAAATATGGATCTTGGCCCACTAGAAAATATAAGGATATTTTCCGCATTAATATGGAGGGTTATTAATCCGAGAAAAATAGTGGGAGCTATATTTAATAATCTATCCATTAGAGTATAGTTAAATCATACTAAAGTCTTGTATATTCTCGTTTTGTAGAATTCCAATGGCAAACAATTCATCGAATTCATCACACTCCCTACGAGCTGTTCTTGAGAAGGACGAGCTTTCTGGAACCAACTTTCTGGACTAGTACATAAATTTAAGAATTGTTCTTAAACAAGAAAAGAAACTGTACACACTAGAAGAAGAAGTTCCAGATGGTCCAGAGAACAATACGCCAGCAGCCCTAAAGGCGTATCAGAAACGTGTTGACGATGCTAATGATGTGGCCTGCCTTATGCTTTGCACAATGACTCCTGAGCTTCAGAAGCAACATGAGAACATGAATGCAGTAGATATGATCGAACACTTGAAGAAGATCTTTCAAGAGCAGGCAAGGGTTGAACGGTATGAGGTTTCTCGGGCATTTTTCAAGTGTCACTTGGCGGAAGGGAACCCAGTAGGACCGCATGTGTTGTGGATGATCGGGTATCTTGAGAATCTCGATCGCCTAGGGTCCCCGATTGGTCAAGAGTTGGCCACAGATCTCATTCTGTAATCGTTGCCGGATAGTTATGGACAGTTCATCATGAACTATAACATGAATGAGATCGCCGAGCCTCTGCCAGAGCTACTCAATATGTTGAGGACAGCTGAACAATCCATCAACAAGGGAAAGGGCAAGGCCATAATGATGGTGCAGAAAGGAAAGGGTAAAAGGTTTGCTTCTACCTCCAAGGGTAAAAGCAAGGCAGTTGCTAAACCTAAGGACACTGCTCTTAAACCTGCTGGTGGCATAGCCAAAGGCGTGATCAAGGGTGATTGTCACTACTGCAGTCAGCCTGGACACAGGAAGAGGAATTGCCCAAAGTATCCGGAGGATAAAAGGCTTGGGATAGTGATCCCACAACCACCAGGTATTTTTGTTATAGATGTTAATTTAACTACTTCTTCATCTTGGGTATTGGATACTGGATGTGGATCTCATATTTGTCGAAATATGCAGGATCTTAGTAGAAGTAGAAGATTAGCAAAAGGAGAGGTGGACTTGCGCGTTGGGAATGGAGCAAGAGTTGATGCATTGGCTATAGGCGTGTATAGGCTGTCTCTGCCTTCTGGATTAGTATTAGAATTAGATAATGTCGAGCAAGAGTTTATGTTCCTGCTATGAGTAAGAAAATTATTTCCGTATCTTGTTTGGAAAAGAAAGGTTTTACTATTTCAGTAAAGAACAAATGTTGTTCAATTTATTTTGATAGTATTCACTATTGTAGTGCGCAATTATTTAATGGATTATATATCCTTGATCTAAGCTATCCAATCTATAACATAAATACTAAGAGGATTAAAATGAATGATTTAAATCCTGCTTATCTATGGTATTGTCATCTAGGCCATATAAATGAGAAACGTGTATCTAGACTCCATAAGGATGGATTCCTAGACTCATTTGATTTTGAATCATATGAGACATGTGAGGCTTGTTTGTTGGGAAAGATGACAAAGTCCCCTTTCAACAAGAAAGGTGAAAGAACTAGTGAGCAATTAGCACTCATACATACTGATGTGTGTGGGCCGTTTTCTACACCTGCCAGAGGTGGTTATGTCTACTTCATTACATTCACTGATGATTTCAGTAGATATGGATTTGTATACCTTATGAAGGCTAAATTCGAATCTTTTGAGAAATTCAAGGAATTTAAGAATGAAGTAGAGAAGCAACTTGGAAAAAAGTATCAAAGCTCTACGATCAGATCGAGGAGGTGAGTACTTGAGCCAAGAGTTTGACGATTTATCTTAGAGAGTGTGGGATATTATCTCAACTCACTCCACCCGGAACGCCACAATGGAATGGCGTATTCGAGAGGAGGAATCGAACCTTGTTGGACATGGTGAGATCTATGATGTGTCAAACAGATCTTCTGTTATCCTTTTGGGGCTACGCTTTACTTTGTGCAGCTTTCACCACTAATCGTGTTCCATCCAAATCAGTCATGAAGACACCACATGAGATGTGGAGTGGGAGCCGTCCCACAGTGTCATTTATGAGGATATGGGGCTGCGATGTTTATGTAAAAAGTTTACAGCCAGATAAACTCGGGCCGAAATCGGATAACTGTAAATTTGTGGGATACCCTAAGGAAACTAAGGGTTATTACTTCTACAATCCAGCCGATAACAAAGTGTTTGTTGCTCGGACCGGCGTGTTTCTAGAAAGAGAATTTGTTTCTAAAGAAACAAGTGGGAGGACTGTAGAACTTGAAGAAGTTCAAGAACCACAAATTACTGATTCGGTTAAGGAACATGAACAGGAACCACAAGAACTTCGTAGATCGAGAAGAACCTGTTCAAGTAACATAAGAACTTCGTAGATCGAGTAGAGTGTGCCAGGAGCCAGAGAGGTATGGACTTCTCGTGACGGAAACTGGTAACACTATGCTCATAGGAGATGAGCCTACTACCTATGGAGAGGCCATGCAAGGGCCGGACCCTCGGAAGTGGCTAAAGGCCATGAGATCCGAGATGGAATCCATGTGCACAAACCAAGTATGGAATTTGGTGGAACCACCCCAAGGGGTACGCCCCATAGGGTGCAAGTTGGTCTTCAAGAAGAAGACCGACATGGATGGTAATGTAATTACCTATAAGGGCCGATTGGTGGCTAAAGGATTCAGACAGATTCATGGTATAGACTATGATGAAACATTTTCTCTAGTCGCTATGACCAAATCCATCCAAATCCTACTTGCAATTGCGACTTACTATGACTAGAGATTTGGCAGATGGATGTCAAAACATCGTTCCTTTATGGGAATCTTCTCGAGGATGTGTACATGACACAACCAGAAGGTTTTGTAGATCCAGAGCATGCAAATAAAGTCTATAAGCTTCAACGATCCATTTATGGATTGAAGCAAGCTTCTAGGAGTTGGAATCGACTTTTTGATGAAGTTGTCAAAGAGTTTGAATTCATCAAGAACGAAGATGAATATTGTGTCTACAAGAAGGTTAGTGGGAGCTCCGTATCGTTCCTGATCTTGTATGTGGATGACATACTACTCATTGGAAAAGACATTCCTATGCTGAAATCAGTAAAGGATTGGCTAGGAAAGTGTTTATCAATGAAAGACTTAGGGGAAGCAGCCTATATACTTGGTATAAAGTTCTATAGGGATGCATCTAAGAGGTTGCTAGGCCTAAGTCAAAGTACATATATAGAAACGGTTCAACATGCAAGATTCCAAGAAGGGATTGTTGCCCATGTCTCATGGAATTACTCTTTCGAAGAGTGATTGTCCATTCAATAAGATTGAGATGGACCGCATGAGTAAGATCCCCTATGCCTAGGCCATAGGATCTATCATGTACGCCATGTTATGTACTAGACCGCACGTATGAGTATGGCGAGCAGATATCAGTCTAATCCGGGTGAGAGTAACTGGATAGTTGTCAAGAACATCCTCAAGTACTTGAAAAGAACTAAGGATGCGTTCTTGATATTTGGAGGAGAGGAAGAGTTGCGTGTAACTGGTTACACGGATGCAAGCTTCCAAACCGACATAGATGATTTCAGATCGCAGTCGGGATTTGTGTATTTCCTGAATGGAGGAGCTGTGAGCTGGAAGAGTTCCAAGCAAGAGACGATTGCTGATTCTACAACAGAGGCTGAGCATATTGCTGCAACTGGTGCAGCAAAAGAAGCTGTTTGGATTAGAAAGTTTGTTTCTGATCTTGGTGTAGTTCCTAGCATTGGGGATGACACAGTGTTGTATTGTGACAACACAGGCGCAATCGCTCAATCTAAGGAACCTAGATCACACCAAAAATCCAAACACGTACTCCGGAAGTTCCATCTTATTCATTATCGATAGAGGAGATGTGAAGATATGCAAGATTCCTAAAGAAGATAATCTGGCAGATCCATTCACGAAGCCGGTTGTTCAGCGCAAGCATGAAGAGCACACTAGGGTGATTGGCATACGCGAGGCACCAGATTGGCTCTAGTGCAAGTGGGAGACTGTTGGAATAGATTCCCTAGAGGCAATCTAATTTTAGTATGAATTGGCTAGAATAATCATTGTATTATTTGTGGAGATATTTAATATAATGAAGTCCTTAGATTTACAAATCCTGTTGTTTATCTTAAATATCCCTAGTCAAATATAATGATTAACAGGACGATCATCTATAGACTAGTATGGGGTTGGATTGATATGGAGATATCACGATCCAACACATGGGTATGTATTAGGGGTAATGACATATTGGATTGACCCAAATCCGAGAAGGCTACATACAAGTTATGTAAAGTCACAAGCGCTTCTCGCGGTGATAGAATATTATCATCCTTAGACTTGAAGTCACTAGATCCTCTAGTTGTGGAATATTGTGCTTTGACAACGCCAAACGCTATTCCGTAACTGGGCAGTTATAAAAGTGCATGTTGGGCACAATAGGAAACAAGCTTAGAGATGGTGAGTGATGTATATATGATTTGTTCCTCCCACATAACGGGAGCAGTTATCCGAGGCCACTCGAGGGATGGCGCCTATGGATTGTCTGGCTAGACTCATATGAATCAATATGGGGATATTGATGTCATATGCATGGATAGGGCTATTCCCAGGATCGAGAAACATGGATTGAATATACGAGTGTGACTTGTATGTCTCGTGTCCAATCCGGGTAATGAGACAAAGGGATGCGATAATAAGATCACAAGGTTTTGTCAAGATGACAATTTCAATTAATTGGATAGCATGGATGTGTTGCTAGACACCGCTCCATGTTTGTAAATAGTTACTACCAGTTAAGTAGAAATCTATGGGGTCACACGCCATTTTGATATAATTGGACAAGATACTTAATTAATAGAGATTAATTAAAAGGATCATATTGCAACAAGTTGCTAACTTATTAGGACTAACTAGCATATAATACTAGTCCATATATGGATATGATTAGTATTGGGCCCTTTATGGAAACAACTAGGAGTAGTTGGACTATATAAGGGAACTCCTTCCTTCCCTCTCAATACATGTTATTCATAACACATATTGAGAGGAGAGAAAAGAGTTGAGAGCAAGCAAGTAAGAGGCCGAAGCCTCCTACCCGCCGCCCCAAACCCGTCGGCCACATCAAGGGGGCCGAAACCTTCCTTGTGGCTTTGTTGCGTGATTTCTTTGTCTCCTTCCTCCGTTCTAGCTAGCACAAGAAGGTTGGAAGGTCCAATTCTCTATCCTAGGTGTGGATCAACCGTAGAGAACGTGACATTATTCGCATTTGAAGTCATCAAAGGAGAACCCAAAGGTAAACGCAAATCAAGCATTTACTATCGTTATGTGTTCTTGACTTGTGATCCTTGGAGGGATTTGAACGGAATAATTATCTTCTTCCGCTGCGATTCCATGTTCAAAACCCTACATAAGTGACAATCTATCTCAATGTGTTTCTTTCGAGCATAAAAAACATCATTGAGAGCGATCTGAATGGCGGGTAGTAGCACCAGAATGTGGCATTCCCATACCAGATAAATCCCATCGC
The DNA here is from genome assembly GCA_023055425.1 of Linanthus parryae. Classification (NCBI taxonomy): domain Eukaryota; kingdom Viridiplantae; phylum Streptophyta; class Magnoliopsida; order Ericales; family Polemoniaceae; genus Linanthus; species Linanthus parryae. Next base: position 31,643,849 of record JALGPY010000001.1, read on the forward strand.
AGTTATATAAGCTCTTGAGAAGCATCAGCTAATGCACAATACTCGGCTTCTGTACCGGACCGAGCAACGACAGTTTGCTTCATTCTGCACCAGGATATGAGCGAGTTGCCCAAGATGAAACTATACCCCGTAATGGAACATCTTTCGGCCGGATCACCAGCTCAGTCAGCATCTGAGAACCCATGAAGAATGGGTGTAGAATCAGCAAAAATATATAGACCACGAAACATATTGTCTTTCACATACCGGAGAATACGAAGGACATCAGCATATGCATAGAACGAGCAATCTGAAAATAACTAGATTGATGAAGATCATAAGCTTTGTCGGGATGGGTGATTGTGAGATGAACTAGACTACAAATAATTTGTCGATACCGAGTGGACCAAATAACAATTCACCCTCCCAGGGTGTAATCTTCATGTTGGGCTCGAAAGTGGTGAAAGTGACCTTTTGATCAGTCAGTTCTACACAATAAATTATATCGGAAGCATACTTTTCCTATGAGAGTGAGTATCCATCAGTATCAGAAAGTGACCTCAAGACCCAAGAAATAACTTAGATGCCCCAAATATTTCATCTCAAAGTGGTGATTGAAGGACTCTTTTAACTTAGCAGTACCGAAAAGATCATATCCAGTAATTATCATGTCATCAACATACATCAGCAAAAGGATAATTCCACGATTAGTACGACAAATGCGAATATCTGAATCATACGCACTAGAAGAGAAGCCAAGCTTGAGCACCGTGGAACGCAACTTATTGAACCAAGCCCGAGGGACTTGTTTCATACCATAAAGCTCACGACGCAAGTGACATACTCTGAGCCAGAAACTTTGAGGTCACGTGGAGGCTACATATACACCTCCTCTTTAAGTTCACCGTTAAGAAGTGCATCTTGACATCCATCTGGAACAAAGACCAGCGCCTCTAAGCAGCCACGACTATCAAAGTGCGAACTGTGATGAACCGAGCAAATGGAGCAGATATCTCCTAATACTCAATACTATACTCCTGTGTGAATCCCCTTGCTACCAAACATGCCTTATATCTTTCAACATATTCATCCGACAGAGTCTTAACCCTATATATCCATCTACACCCCGCTAAGGTTTCGTGACGGGTAACTGAATCAGATCCGAAGTCTTGGTATTTTCCAAAACAGCTAGCTATTCTTCCATCGCTTTAACCCATCGTGGGTCATCTCTTTATTGCCGATACCAATGAGGTTCTGGATATTCAATGGTTGTAATCATAACAAAATCATGAAATCAATCAGGTGTGGTCTTCTCTCTGGTAGAACAACAAAGTTCAGTAGTCTCAGATAGCTTCGAATAGGATCATTGATCGGAGTTCAATCCGAGGAATAACTTGATCCTCAAAATTAGCAGCAAATAATCAAAATCATCAACTCCATGATCATAAAGTTGTGCATGTGGCTCCGGGTCAATAGTATGCTCAACCAAGGTGTTTGTGGCACCACCAGGAGAGGAAGTCGTCTCAGGAGTTGATTCTAGTGTTATGGGAATGTCGCGACAGTGATCAGGTGAATCATCAGATAAAAGGTTGTAAGTCGGATCGATGAATGCATGATTATCCACCAAGGTCGATGAAAGAAACGAAGAGAGGCCTCAGAATATCTTGTCTTCCCGGAAGACCACATGTCTAGAGATATAAAGGAATTTGGAGACTAGGTCCCAACAACGATATCATTTATGTTCAATGCCATAGTCAAGAAAGCAACATATGCGAGAAGGAGGTTCCAACTTTTTATGTTCGTGAGGTTGTAGGAGAACGAGACACACGCTTCCGAACACACGAAGTGATGCGTAATTAGGGGGCACTCCATGAAGCGTCTCGTAGAGTGTTATATTTTGTATGGTGGGAGTCGGAACACGGTTTATTGTATGGACAACAGAGAGATAAGTTCCCCCCAAGAAACATTCAAGACTAGAGGAAAATATGAGCATGGAATGTACTGAATCAAGTATGTGGCGATGCCTACGTTCTGCACCACCATTCTGTTAGAAGTACCTGGGCTTGAGCGCTGTAAAAGGGTCCCTAGACTACGTATACTCACAAGAAATTGCGAGTCTCTGTATTCTCCTACATTATTAGCCCAAAATACTTTGATGGGAAAAGAAAATTGATTTTTAACCATGGCAGCAAACTCCTGATAAATATGTGGTAGTTCAAAACGGTTTTGAGTAGATATGTCCAAGTATATCGGGTGAAGTCATCAATAAAGATAGCAAAATATCTATAATCACCCATATTTGCATGAGGGGAAGGACTCCAAACTTCAGTATGAACTAAATAAAAAGGAGTTTAAGAGACGGACTCGCTCTTATGGAAGGGCATTGCTGGTTCTTTTGCTAACTGGCACGGAAGACAATCAAAATGTTTACTTCCAACCTAACCAAGATTTCCACTAGAAGCAAGCTTAGAAAAGACACCAAATGAAGCATGGCAATGCCTGTAATACCAAAGACTAAGAGTAGGCATACATGCGGTCATACATAAGTAGCAGAATGCGTCACAAAGGAAGGCGGAAGCTTCAGACTAGTGAGCTCATATAGACGACCGTTTTACCAACCAACTCCGAGAGTTTTCCTTGTCTTAGGATCATATACGCGACACCCACTTACAAGAAAATGTCACATCAGATCCATCTTTATATATTTGTCCCACAGATACTCGATTCATCGTGAGACCAGGAACCAGGAGAGCATCCATTAGTGAAAAGTTATCCTGAGAAACATGTCTCTTGCGAGTAGCTTGCATATGTGTACCGTCAGCTGTATGGATAGTGGAAAACCCTAGAGCATCTAGCTGTGAATCAAATACTGTAGAATCATAAGTCATATGCTTACAACATCCATAATCAAATTACCATGACTTCGTATTGGAGGTGGTAGAGAGAGAAGCACGAGATTCCTTCTTGAGTATCAAATCCAGGAGACGCTATATAAGCATAGCATATTCAGACTATGAAGTCTCATAGGGGATATTAGAAGAATCGTTAACATGAGCAACCATAGTATAACTGGTCTTTTCCAGTAACTTTGGATGCTAATGACACTCATATAAATAGTGACCTTAACTTTTGACCCAACAATACATGCAACGGCGGGTAGGGCAGTGAGGAAGCTCGTGTCTTCGCTTATGACAATAAGTGTATTGAGAAGCCATGTATGATAACCAGTATGATCACGAAATACCAACAGGAACACAGAATAACAACCCAAATATCTAAGAACGGAACTAATAAGCTTAAGTTGCGAAGAACCATAAATAAATATATAAAATCTCAATAAACGGACGCCGAAATCGATGATAGTATATATACGGGAGTAGTAGTGGATGTAGATTCGGCCATATACGGGAGTAGTAGTGGATCTAATTTCGGCCATTGGATTAAGGCAGAGTGAAGTATTTGCAGAACCAGTCTATATACTAATCATGGACTTACAAAAACGTTTGTGATGTATTTCATTTCAGTCCTGAATGATAGAAAATTAATCTTTGGATCTTCTAGTTTGCATCAGCTTTCAGTCAAGTCCTTCATATTTTCTACTACAGTGCAGTGTATCACATCATGACGATTGGTGACAGTATGGGCGACATTTCTTCATCCGCCAAGCTCAGACGTTTTTGTAGTTGGAAAATAACGTTGAGACTGCGATATAAACATGCCTAAAATACGAGTTGAAAAGATTAATCCACTTTTTCTTTCAACATGTAATTTCTCACTAAATTCTTGTTACTTGTTGTTACATCAGTGTAAACCACCAGAAGAAAACCATCATCTTAGATTTACACAAACTCCTAATTCACTGAAATTACTATCACAACCCACAAGTTTGAGAAGGTTGGCATTCCCTCCCAAACAAAGAATACTCCATATTTCCACTATTCCCCATCATCATCATCATATCCCTTGTTTGGATCAGACCTATCCCACCATTCACAACCCCAGTAGAAGGAGAAGCTTGTTCCAAACACTGCACTTGTTTCTTCAAGAACTTCACATAATGTATAGCCTCGTCCAACATTGAAGCTGTATCCATTTTCGTCCCTCCTGGGACAAGTCTCTGCAGTATCCTTATCTTCTCGCTAATCCTCTCCCTCCGATGCCTCGCCGCCACGCTCTGCGGGTCCTTTGATATCTTCACGTTCCTCCTCTTGGGTGGCTTCACCGTCTCAGGGTCTATGTGCACCGGCTGCATCACCGCCATCCGGTATATCATCTCCCTCATTGCCTCCATCGAGTTTCTCTGGTCGCTGTGGTCGGCATTGCCTCCCCTGAATCTCATCCCTGGAGGCTGAGTCATTGAGGTGGTGTTTGGAAATGGGTGATTGTGGTATAATGTGTCAATGCTGGTGGCGCTACCGCCCGAAAACTCATATTCCGGCGAGGAGAAGGCGGGGTTGGAGTCGAGCTGCATCATCACTGTCATCATGTCCATTCTACAGAGGAAGCTTGGAACAGAGGAAAACAGAGGGGGGTTTCAGAGCTTTTTGAGGGTGGTGATGGATGATGATACAGTGAGTGGGCAATGTCAGTGGAAGGCTAGCTATATATTAGAAGTTGTGGGGTGATTTATTTAACCATTTTGAGAAGGTCCTGTGCTACATGCTTTGTACTTGAAAAATAGATTTGATAAAATAATATAAAAAAAAATAAAGTAAAATTATACAATATAATTGGTTTTATTCTCAAAAAAGTATAATTGTTTTTGGCCAGTACAGTTGGAAAAGTTCGGACATCGTATGGTGAATTAATGACTTGTCATCCTCCACCAAATCAATTAAACAGTGCCCACAAGAAACATAGGTAGAGAGGAATAAAGAAAATTTAATCATAGGAGATGAATCTAGTAGATAGAATTGACAAACTAACGAAGTCAACCTAATGATTTTCATAAGTTAATGATTTTCACTATTTAATTAAACTAATTAATTGTGGGTAAAAGACCGTTTCCACCCCCCCCCCCCCCCCCCCGAAAATTGGAAAAATTACATTTCGCTACTCTGACGTTTGGATAAAAACACTTTGCACCCCTGTAACGGAATATTCCGCAAACACTTGGCACCCTTTTGTCATGTTCCGTTAGAAAAGTGTGTGATTGAATTTTTTTAGACCATATTGCCCCGATGTATTTTTGCCCCTGTTTATCGCCATCAATCAAAATTACATCACACTTCTCAATTCCCAAATCAAACCAAAATTTTAACACTTCGGTACATGATTAAATCAGTAAAGAAAATATCATCAAACTCAATTACATTGAGTTTGGAAATAATAAACCATCATCCTCAACAAAAATTAGAGGTCATTAGCGTGATGGAATAGTATCAAAAAGATTTGACATACTAATGATTTGAATTTTTGTCGTCGTTGTTTGCTCATTGCTTCTCAGGAAGAGAGAAAAAGGGGAAGAGATAGAGGAATTCGGTTTAGAAATGAGGTGAATGAATTCAAGAAGTTATACATAGGGTGTAATTTATAATATTTTAGGGGTAAAATAGTCTTTCCCCCAGGTCTGTTAGCCCACCGTCAGCTCCATCCAAAAAAAAGTTCAAAGTGTCCGCAGTAAAACCCAATGAGTTTCTCTCTATAGAAAAAATGCTCTCCCATGTCTCCTCTCATGAACTTTGAAACTCTCGTGCAGAATTCAGTTACATCTCCGGCGATTGGACGCCGATGAAGATCCGTTCCTTCAGTGGCAGGATGTGAACGCGAAGAGAGGGTTTGTTCAGTCGCCGTTGCGAGTCAGGCTGATGAGTTCATATCCGTTCCTTGAAAATTCTGTGATGCTCTGCTCAGGCCTCCGGTAGGAATCTTCATGGAAGATGATGGTCTATTCATAGATGATTCAGAGATGAATCGATCGCTAGTTACTTTAATCCTGCGAGACGATGGTAGGGCTTATATTCAGATTGCCTGTGATGCCCTTCATAAGATCCAAAGGCCTTGGAGTCGTGCTCTGATCCTTTACCTTCTGAGGAAGACGCCGGAGTTTGAATACACGCAGGAAAACCTGAGGTCTCAGTGGAAATTGAGGCGTGGATTCGAATTAACTGACATTGAGAATGGCTATTAGATCTTCCGATTCTATTGTGGTGAGTGTAGGGTTTTGATTCATGGATCGCGCAAACGGAAGCATAATCAAATAAACAACCATGCAAAACCCTCCAAGGATCACAAGTCTAGATGCATAACGATAGTGAAGGTAAGAAATCATAAACACACCTTTGGGTTCTCCTTGATGACTTCAAACGCGAATAGTGTCACGTTCTCTATAGTTGATCCACGCCTAGAGTTGATCCTAGATCTCCAATCACCTTGGTGCTAGCCCGGAATGAAAGGAGGGTGAAGGAATCACGCAAAACGAGGCACAAAAGGGGGTTCGGCCCCTTTGTGGCGTCGGGGACGAGTGGGCGGCGGCAAGGGGGCGGCGTCCCTCTTGTTGCTTGCTCTCTCTCTCCTTTGTTCTCTCCTACTCTTGTTATGTTCTCTTTAGAGCATAAGTTGTGTAGGGAAGGAAGGAGGAGGGTCCTTTATATAGTCCAACAACTCCTTGTTAACTACCTAAAGGACTTATTCTAGTCCTACTAGAATTCAATTTAGTCCCTTCCTTGCAAATTAGTCCCTACTAAGTTTGCAAGGGTTTGCAAAGTGATCCTTCTAATTAATTAATCCTATTAATTAATTCCCAAATCTAGTACAACTCTATATAGCGTGTGACCCCATAGGTTCTATCTAGTTGGTAGCAACTCTTTGCTAATATGGAGCGGTTTCTAGCAAAACATCCATTCTAGCCAACTAATAGAATAGTCATCTAGACAACCTTGTACAAGTAATTGTCTCATCCCTTTGCCTCCATATCCGGATTGGACACGAGACATACAAGTCACACTCGTATATCCAATCCCTAGTTTCTCGATCCATGGAATAGCCTTATTCGTGCAAATAACATCAATATCTCATATATTGATTTATTTGAGTCTGGCCAGACATTCTATAAGCACTATCCTCGAGTGGCCTTGGACATTTGCTCCCGTTATGTGGGAGGGGCAAATCCTCTCTACGTCCACTACGATCCCTAAGCTTGCTTCTCATTGTATCCAGTACACGCCTTTATAACTACCCAGTTACGGTGTAGCGTTTAACGCTACCAAGATCACAATGATCCACAACTAGAATATCTAGTGACTTCAAGTCTAAGGATGACAATACCATTGTACCCGAGAAGCACTTGTGACTCAACATAACGTGTATGTAGCCTTCTCGGTAATGGGTCAATCCAGTGCAACATTCCGTAATGCACACCCATGTGTTGGATCATGATATCTCCATATCAATCCAACCCCATACTAGTCTATAGATGATTGTCCCATTTAATCATTATACTCGACTAGGGATATTTAAGATAAACAACACGATTGTAAATCTAAGGACTTCATTATATTAAATATCCAATAAATAATAAATGAATTTCTAGCCAATTACAAATTCATACTAAACTAGATTGCCTCTAGGGCATCTATTCCAACAGTCTCCCACTTGCACTAGAGCCAATCTGGCGCATCTCGTATGCCCATACTCCTAGTGTGCCCTTCATGCTTCCACTGCGTGAGAGGCTTTGTAAGCGGGTCTGACAGATTATCATCTGTAGGAATCTTGCATATCCGAACGTCTCCTCTATCGATAATATCTCGAATCAGATGAAACTTCCTGAGCACATGCTTGGACTTCTGGTGCGATCTTGGTTCCTTTGATTGCGCGATCGCCCCAGTGTTGTCACAGAACAACTCCACTGGATCCGCAATGCTAGGGACCACACCAAGTTCAGAAACAAACTTTCTGATCCAAACAGCCTCCTTTGCTGCGCCATTTGCAGCAATGTACTCAGCCTCTGTTGTAGAATCAGCTACCGTCTCTTGCTTGGAACTCTTCCAGCTCACCGCTGCTCCATTCAGGCAAAACACATATCCCGACTGTGATCTGAAGTCATCTCTATCGGTTTGGAAGCTTGCATCAGTGTAACCCCTTACACGCAACTCTTCCTCACCGCCAAACATCAAGAAAGCATCCTTAGTTCTTCTCAAGTACTTTAGGATGTTCTTGACAGCAATCCAGTGACTCTCACCCGGATTGGATTGGTATCTGCTTGTCATACTCAAGGCATATGACACATCTGGTCTAGTACATAACATGGCGTACATGATAGATCCTATGGCCGAGGCATAGGGAATCCTACTCATGCGTTCCTTCTCAATCTCATTGGAAGGACATCCACTCTTCGAAAGAGTGATTCCATGTGACATGGGCAAGAATCCCTTCTTGGAATCTTGCATGTTGAACCGTTTCAACACCTTGTCAATATATGTACTTTGACTTAGGCCTAGCAACCTCTTAGATCTATCTCTATAGATCTTTATACCGAGTATATAGGCTGCTTCCCCTAAGTCCTTCATTGAGAAACACTTTCCTAGCCAATCTTTCACAGATTGTAGCATGGGAATGTCGTTTCCAATGAGTAGTATGTCATCCACATACAAGACCAGAAAGGCTACAGAGCTCCCACTAACCTTCTTGTAAACACAAGACTCATCTTCGTTTCTGATGAAGCCAAACTCTTTGACCACTTCATCAAAACGTCGATTCCAACTCCTAGAAGCTTGCTTCAATCCATAAATGGATCGTTGCAGCTTACAGACTTTGTTGGCTTGCTTTGGATCCTCAAAACCCTCCGGCTGTATCATATACACGTCCTCGAGGAGATTCCCATAAAGGAATGCTGTTTTGACATCCATCTGCCAAATCTCATAGTCGTAGTATGCTGCAATCGTAAGTAGGATTCGGATGGATTTGGTCATAGCGACTGGTGAAAAGGTTTCATCATAGTTAATACCATGAATCTGTCTGAATCCTTTAGCCACCAATCGGCCCTTATAGGTAATCACATTACCATCCATGTCGATCTTCTTCTTGAAGACCCACTTGCACCCTATGGGCCGCGCCCCATCAGGTGGTTCCACCAAAGTCCATACTTTGTTGGTATACATGGATTCCATCTCGGATCTCATGGCTTCAAGCCACTTCTGCGAGTCTGGGCCATTCATGGCCTCCTCATAGGTAGTAGGCTCATCATCTATGAGCATCGTGTCACCGGAATCAGTTACGAGAAGTACGTACCTCTCGGGTTCCTGGCGCACTCTACTAGATCTACGAAGCTCTTGTGTTACCTGAACAGGTGGATCCACAACTGCTTGTGATTCCTGTTCATGTTCCATAATCGGTTCAGTGATTTGTGGTTCTTGAACTTCTTCAAGTTCTACATTCCTCCCACTTGCTTCTTTAGAGACAAACTCTCTTTCTAGAAACACGCCGGTTCGAGCAACAAACACTTTGTTCTCGGTTGGATTGTAGAAGTAGTATCCCTTAGTTTCCTTAGGGTACCCCACAAATTTACACTTATCCGATTTAGGCCCTAGCTTGTCTGATTGTAAACGTTTTACATAGACATCGCAGCCCCAAATCCTCATGAACGACAGTGTGGGACGCCTCCCACTCCACATCTCATATGGTGTCTTCATGACTGATTTAGATGGAACACGGTTAATGGTGAAAGCTGCACTTAATAGAGCGTAGCCCCAAAACGATAATGGAAGATCGGTTTGACACATCATAGACCGAACCATATCCAATAGGGTTCGATTCCTCCTCTCGGACACGCCATTCCATTGTGGCGTTCCGGGTGGAGTGAGTTGGGACACGATCCCACACTCTCTAAGATAGTCGTCAAACTCTTGACTCAAGTATTCTCCTCCACGATCCGATCGTAGAGCCTTGATACTTTTGCAAGTTGCTTCTCTACTTCATTCTTGAATTCCTTGAACACTTCAAAGGATTCGGATTTTGCCCTCATAAGGTACACAAATCCATATCTACTGTAATCATCAGTAAACGTAATGAAGTAGACATAACCACCCCTGGCAGGCGTGGCAAATGGCCCACACACATCGGTATGTATGAGCGCCAATTGCTCACTAGTCCTCTCACCTTTCTTATTGAAAGGGGACTTTGTCATTTTTCCCAATAAACAAGCCTCACATGTCTCATATGATTCAAAATCAAATGAGTCTAGTAATCCATCCTTATGGAGTCCAGATACACGTTTCTCATTTATGTGGCCTAAACGACAATGCCATAAATAAGCAGGATTTAAATCATTTATTTTAATCCGCTTGGTATTAATGTTGTAGACAGGATTACTTAGATCAAGGACATAAAGTCCATTAAATAATTGCGCACTAAAATAGTGAATATTATTCAAATAAAAGGAACAACAATTGTTCTTTATTGAAATAATAAAACCTTCCTTGTCCAAACAAGAAATAGAAATAATGTTTCTGCTCATAGCAGGCACAAAATAGCAATTATTTAATTCTAAAACTAATCCTGAAGGCAGAGATAGCTCGCACACGCCTATGGCCAACGCAGCAACCTTTGCTCCATTCCCAACGCGCAGATCTACCTCCCCTTTAGCCAATCTTTTACTTCTCTTTAGATCCTGCATATTTCGACAAATATGAGATCCACATCCAGTATCTAATACCCATGATGTAGAGACAGTTAAATTGACATCTACAACAAAAATACCTGGTGGTGGTGGAATCACTATTCCAAGCCTCTTGTCCTCCAGATATTTTGGGCAGTTCCTCCTCCAGTGTCCAGGTTGACTACAGTAGTGACATTCACCCTTAGTCACGACCTTGGCAATGCCACCAACAGGCTTAAGGGCTTGTTCCTTGGACTTAGCAACTGACTTGCCTTTGCCCTTGGAGGAAGAGGCAAACTTTTTACCCTTTCCTTTATGCACCATCATTATGGCCTTGCCCTTACCCTTGTTGATGCTCTGTTCAGCCGTCCTCAACATGTTGAGCAAATCTGGCAGTGGTTTAATGATCTCGTTCATGTTATAGTTCATAATGAACTGTCCATAACTCTCGGGCAACGATTGCAACACGAGATCGGTTGCCAACTCTTGGCCGACCGGGAACCCAAGCCGGGCGAGATTCTCCAAGTACCCGATCATTCGGAGTACATGGGGTCCCACCGGGTTCCCTTCTGCCAGATGACATTTGAACAGTGCCTTTGAGACCTCATACCTCTCTACCCTCGCCTGCTCTTGGAAGAGCTGCTTTAGATGTTCGATCATATCGACAGCATTCATGTTCTCATGTTGCTTCTGAAGCTCAGAGGTCATGGTGCAAAGCATTGGCAGGCCGCATCATTAGCGTCATCAACACGCTTTTGATACGCCTTTAAGGCAGCAGGTGTCTGATTTTCTGGACCTTCTGGAACTTGCTCCTCTATTGCGTACAGCTTCTTCTCTTGCTTGAGAACAATTCTCAAGTTTCTGTACCAATCAAGGAAGTTGGTTCCAGAGAGCTTGTCCTTTTCAAGGACAGATCGTAGGGAATGTTGTGAACTCGATGAGTTGTTTGCCATTTGGAATTCTACAAAAGGAAAATACGCAAGTTTTAGTATTTGTGAATTTTTGACTATATTTAATAATGGCTAGTTTATTAAATATAGCTCCCACTATTTTTCTACGGATTAATAACCCTCAAGATATTAATGCGGAAAATATCCTTATATTTTCTAGTGGGCCAAGATCCATCTTTTTCATCTCCTTATGAGCTTGCTTTGGCAAGTCACCCATAATTCGATTACTTCTTAGGTAGGAACGATTCCAATTGCATCCCATATGCAACTCTTGGTTCAATCGGGCAAATAACTCCTTATTTATCCATCCTTATGGATAATCCCAATTGATTGCCTCTAGGTTTCTTAATCAAATTAATAGCCTAGTTGTGTTCAACCTCTTATCTAAACAATTGCACATTGTTACGTGCCATCGCATTCCATCATTATGAACCAAGTCGCCATGCTTTGGCACGCACGAACTTGATAAATAATGATGATAATGAGTGTTTAAATAACGAGAAGGCAAGAACACAATATTTTAAAATTTGAGGGATTTTTTTAATTTTAATTATTTTGTTGATCAATATCAACTAATCTATCTATTTGAGTTTGGGCACAACTCCAAATAATAGATCCGGTTTGTCTAATTATCTTATTATCCTAATTGCATGCATCATCCATACACCAACCACACAAATAATAAGACAATAAATAAACAACCACAAAATAGAAATTAAACGTGATGTGGATATGGCCTTTTCTAGACTAAGATAATTCCAAGCCAATGGAATTATCTATGAACCCTAAACAAACACATCTCCATGCGTCTTGATCTTTTGGTCCATCCTTCATAGTCATGTGGAATGCTCCATGCTCCATGCTCCATCTTTTGTGGCTTCTTTGGCTTTGGGCTTCTTTTCTCCAATCTTGGCTAACAATCTACTTTATCTAGCACTAGCTAATATCTATACTAAATAAAATAAATCTCACAAGTTGAGAAAAAAAATGGCACGCAGGCCATAAAACCCTAATTAATTATTACAATTAATTGATCAGCTCGCAGGCCGTAAAACCAAACCACAAAATTAAACATCCACATCAAACCACATCCTAAGGCCATATCCAATCACCATGCGATTTGCACATAAACAGTTAAAATCCAATTTTAACGCGCTTGGTCAATTTTAATTGATTTTAGGATTTCTAGGGTTAAAACGGTCCATGGGCCCAACAATCCAATTGCTCGGGCCCAAATAAGTGAACCATAAAGCCCTAGGGCCGGCCCGGCCCAAAACCCGCAAGCTAGGCCCGCGGGTTAGGGCCGCCCGGCCCCATAGGGCGCCAAGCTTGGGCGGCAAGCAAGGGGGCGGTCCCCTAGGGGGCCGAACCTCCTTGTGGAGGTTGTTTCCAAAACAACCTCCTTGCTTGGAGCCCAAGTTTGGTTGTTTCCTTATTGTGGGAGAACTCCTTCTTCCCCAAGGATGCCCAAACCCTAGATCTAAGATCCTAAAATTTCTCAAACTCACCAATTCATGCATCCAATGCAATAATTGGGTCTTGTTATGATTAATTCTTTGACAAATTGCATCCAATGCTTGATTTGTCTTGTTTTACGCGATAAACAACAAATTAAGGTGTAAAACAACAAGAATGTAACACATAAACTACGTTTATGCTCTATGACCTGTGGCTCTGATACCACTGTAGGGTTTTGATTCATGGATCGCGCAAACGGAAGCATAATCAAATAAACAACCATGCAAAACCCTCCAAGGATCACAAGTCTAGATGCATAACGATAGTGAAGGTAAGAAATCATAAACACACCTTTGGGTTCTCCTTGATGACTTCAAACGCGAATAGTGTCACGTTCTCTATAGTTGATCCACGCCTAGAGTTGATCCTAGATCTCCAATCACCTTGGTGCTAGCCCGGAATGAAAGGAGGGTGAAGGAATCACGCAAAACGAGGCACAAAAGGGGGTTCGGCCCCTTTGTGGCGTCGGGGACGAGTGGGCGGCGGCAAGGGGGCGGCGTCCCTCTTGTTGCTTGCTCTCTCTCTCCTTTGTTCTCTCCTACTCTTGTTATGTTCTCTTTAGAGCATAAGTTGTGTAGGGAAGGAAGGAGGAGGGTCCTTTATATAGTCCAACAACTCCTTGTTAACTACCTAAAGGACTTATTCTAGTCCTACTAGAATTCAATTTAGTCCCTTCCTTGCAAATTAGTCCCTACTAAGTTTGCAAGGGTTTGCAAAGTGATCCTTCTAATTAATTATTCCTATTAATTAATTCCCAAATCTAGTACAACTCTATATAGCGTGTGACCCCATAGGTTCTATCTAGTTGGTAGCAACTCTTTGCTAATATGGAGCGGTTTCTAGCAAAACATCCATTCTAGCCAACTAATAGAATAGTCATCTAGACAACCTTGTACAAGTAATTGTCTCATCCCTTTGCCTCCATATCCGGATTGGACACGAGACATACAAGTCACACTCGTATATCCAATCCCTAGTTTCTCGATCCATGGAATAGCCTTATTCGTGCAAATAACATCAATATCTCATATATTGATTTATTTGAGTCTGGCCAGACATTCTATAAGCACTATCCTCGAGTGGCCTTGGACATTTGCTCCCGTTATGTGGGAGGGGCAAATCCTCTCTACGTCCACTACGATCCCTAAGCTTGCTTCTCATTGTATCCAGTACACGCCTTTATAACTACCCAGTTACGGTGTAGCGTTTAACGCTACCAAGATCACAATGATCCACAACTAGAATATCTAGTGACTTCAAGTCTAAGGATGACAATACCATTGTACCCGAGAAGCACTTGTGACTCAACATAACGTGTATGTAGCCTTCTCGGTAATGGGTCAATCCAGTGCAACATTCCGTAATGCACACCCATGTGTTGGATCATGATATCTCCATATCAATCCAACCCCATACTAGTCTATAGATGATTGTCCCATTTAATCATTATACTCGACTAGGGATATTTAAGATAAACAACACGATTGTAAATCTAAGGACTTCATTATATTAAATATCCAATAAATAATAAATGAATTTCTAGCCAATTACAAATTCATACTAAACTAGATTGCCTCTAGGGCATCTATTCCAACAGTGAGGACTATAATCGAGTTCTCTATGGCGGTCCATGGATGATCCTGGGTAGTTGTGTGATGGCTCATCAATGGAAACCAGATTTTGATCCATTCAGTGAAGACTTGCATACAGCTCTGATATGGATCGTATAAGAGACTTGACGGTGGAATACTTTTGTAACACCTGTGAATTACTTTCCAACAACTTCTTTACCCGTACCACCGGATAAAATTGCTTAATCCTTGAAGGTGCTAGTAGTAATTCACATGGTGTACTTTATACCACACATGTCATCAACAATATCTTGATGTGGAACGGGATATTATAAATTTGATGTGCATACCGTAACTGATGTTTGTGGAGCTTTTGGCAAATTTGTTATACTGGATCGAGCAACTTTGGCGGCATCTCGAGGAAGTACGCGCGAATTTGAGTAGGAATATATCTTGGAAAGAGTTTATTGTCGGAGATATTCATTAATGGCAGACGATTTCCGGTGGAGTATGAGGGATCGGGACAGATTTTCTTCGAGTGTGGGTTGTTTGGCCACAGAACGGATCACTGCCCCCACTATCCTTCCGACCACATATCCAATGGATTCTGGTGCTAAGGGGAAAAGTGTAGTGGTTGATGGTGATGCGAGTCAGGGGTTGTTGGATTCTGCAATTGATACTACCAGATATGGCACTTGGATGATAGCTCGTTATCGGAAGAAACCATATTCAGCGTAGGAGAGGATGCAGAAGGGTGAGTCGAGTTCGGTTCAGATCCGTAACTCGGCTGAGTCGACAAAAACTCGCGAGTTGGGTCCGGAAAGTGGATTTGGGCCAGTTGGGTCTCGGTTTGATGTGTTATCCATGAGGATCCTGTGAGCCAATTTGAACCCAACTCTTCGGTTCAGTTTGATGTGAGTGGGCCACCACTACTTTTGGAAGGCCCATAGTAACGTTGGGCTCTAAGGGGAAAAAATTATCTAACAAGGGGCATGAGGGGTATTTCACTTCTTTGAATAAGATGAACCATAATTTGTGATCCCCTTTAGGAACCCCAGATCGCAATCAATTTGTGGGGGGGGGGGTTCATCACATGCGTCTTCTCTGGTAAAAGGTGGAGATGGAAGCAAGAGTCAGGGTTTCGTCCCTTTCAATATAAATGGTGGAACTTCAGGTGGGCGAGGGATTGCACGAACCAAATGTAACAATAGTTCACCTTGGATAAACTAGGTCGAATTTGGCCTACAGCTATCCTTCAACACCCCCATAGAACCAACTTGGAAGATTGAAATGTGAATTTCTCTTCCCCCTCCGTACGAGGATGCTCCTACGCAGAGTGGAGGAGATCTCAAGGGCGCCTCTGCCGCCGGTGAATTCACTGGGAATTTTACAGATCTCATCCCTATATAATCGTCCAATGAAGATCATATATTGGAATTGCAGGGGTGCAGGTAATCCAGAAACAGTTCGTGTCATTCTGGAGACGTGGAGAATTCATAAACCCAAATTTTTGGTCCTTGTTGAACCAAGAGTGGAAGGTACGCATGCTGCTGTTATTTGTGGTAGGTCTAGTTTTAATAAAACGAAATTGGTTGAAGCTCAAGGCTTTCTTGGGGGTATTTGGATATTTTGGAATAGCAATTTAGTTGAGTTTAATGTGCTGCACACTACTAGTCAATCTATTATTGGCATGATTAAGTTGAAAAACAATGTGAATTGGTTTTTTGAAGCAATTTATGCCAGGCTTTCTCCTCCTTCTAGACAGGAGCTTTGGGATTACTTAGAAGGTATTGCTAGTTCTCATAACTTACCTTGGTTAGTTACACGTGACTTTAATCAAGTCACTTCTGCAAGAGTTAAGAGTGAGGTCGGACATGTTAACTCTAAGAGTTGTGATAAACTTCTTCAATGCTACAAAGCATGTCAATTGAAAGAGCTGGGTTTTGAAGGACCTGTCTTCACTTGGTCTAACTCCAGAAAAGGGATAGGGTTGATAAAACAAAGGATTGACAAATCTCTCACTAACCCGAGTTGGAGGATTCTCTTCCATGAAGCTATGTCTTGTCATTTGGTTCGAGAATGCTCTGATCATCATCCTCTCCTCATTGACACTCAAGGTCTCTATGTGCCTACTTCCCAATCAAGACCCTTCACAATGGAGCTTGCCTTGTTTAGGGATGATAGGTTTCATGAGTTGATTAAATCCCATTGGAATGTGAGTTTGGCTATTGATCAGGCCATAGCTCTCATGACTCACTTTGTCAAAATCTGCAACAGAGAAGTCTTTGGGAACATCTTTAAAAGAAAAATAATACTACTGGCCAGGTTGCTTGGCACTCGAAAATTCTTAGCTAAGAAGCATGTCCCTTTTACGGAGCAATTGGAAATTGAGCTACAAGAGCAATATATGATGTGCTTGCTCAAGAGGAGGATTTTTGGTTTCAGAAGTCTAAAGTTCATAAGCAACTTCTGGGGGATAGAAATACAAATTACTTTCATCTTACTACTGTGATAAAATAAGAAATTGTATGTTTACTATGATGAAGGTTCTTGATGATCTTGGTGCTCTGATCCTATTGAGCTTGAGAGGGCTGTTACTAACCACTTTTAAAATATGTACACTGATCACAATCCCTTGGAAGGTCCTGGTACATGGAGTGGAGATGTTCTAACTTCTGAAGAGAGGGGTCAATTGCTCATGGATGTTACAGCTGTTGAAGTGTTTAGTCTTGTGAAGGATATGGGTAGCTACAAGAGTCATTTGCCTGATGAAGTGCCCCCTATCTTTTATCAAGCTAATTGGGATGTGGTGGGTCCTTCTGTGTTCAAAATGGTGCAGAATGCTATCCTTAATGGTAAACTTCCCTCCAACATTAACAGCACCCTGATTGTTCTAATTCCTAAAGTTGAGAACCCCTCTACTTTTAGTGACTTGAGACCTATTACTCACATGTTAAGGCCCAATTTACAGAGAATAATCGACCCTAATCAGTTCAGTTTTCTGCCTGGAAGAATGGCAGGGGACAATATTATCCTTGCTCAGGAACTGGTTCATGTCATGAATACTGTGAAGAGCAAGAAGGGTAGAGTTTATATCAAGATTGAACTTTCTAAGTCCTATGATAGGGTTAAGTGGAGTGTTCTTGATGTGATTCTCTCTCAATTGAACTTAGCTGAAAATTGGGTCTCTCTGATATGAATTCTGTCAAGACCACTCAGTTCAGAGTCTTGTAGAATGGTGCTCAATTAGAGAAGCTCTCTCTTGGCAGGGGGCTGAGGCAGGAAGATCCTATATCTCCCTACCTCTTTCTTCTAACCATGGATCTTCTTGCACTAAAAAATTAAAAGTCCATTGAGAATGTTGAGTGGAAAGGGATCAAATGCTGAAGAGGTGGGCCAGCCATCTCTCATCTGTTTTTCGCAGATGATTCATCCTTTTTGGTGAAGGAACCATCAAGCAAATCTATGTTATGAAGAGTGTGCTTGAAGAGTTTTGTGAAGATACTGGACAAAGCATCAACTTGGATATATCCAAAATGTTTGTTGCTCCATGCATTGCTGCTTCTCATGCAAGAGTTCTTTGCCAAATTTTTGGGTTCGATCTCTCTAAAGATCTGGGTTTTCATTTAGGTATGCCTTTGATCCACACTAAATTCTCTTACACCCATTTTCAGTTTCGTGCGGCAAAGTTAGGATAAGACTAGCTGGGTGGAGAGCAGCACAACTTTCTTTGGTTGGGAGAATTGTTCTTATTAAAACTGTTTTGCAAGCTACTCCTACCTATGCTATGCAAACTACTCTCTTACCTAAAAGAACTTTACGAGAGATTTCCCAAGCTTGCGAAAGATCTATTTGGGGAGGCACCATTGACAGAGCTAAACTTCCCCTTCTTAATTGGGATGTGGCTCTTCTTCCTAAAGATAGAGGCGGGTTGAGGTTGAGGCACATTGGAAATTTTAACTTGGCAATGCTTGGCAAAGCTGCTTGGAAAGTGGTTAGTAATGAAAATGCTATCTGGGCTTCAATGCTTAGATGGAATTAAGGGAATATGCCTCCTAAAATTTCACCATTCAAGATTGTGGAAGAACCTACTTATAACCTTTACAGCAGTGCATTTTGGTGTTAGAAAAAATTTTATAAGTGGTAAGGGCACTCTATTCTGGGTGGACAAGTGGCTGGGGAACTTCTCTCTGTGTGATATTGATTTAATTCCTTTAGATGATGATTTTCTTCTTAATACTGTTTGGGATCGGGAATCAACTCTGGGTGGAATTAGAACAGTCTCACTGATGTGCTCCCAATGGTGGTCTTGGATCTTCTCAAAGTTGTAGCTCTTCAAGAAGTTGACAATGAGAAGGATGAGTTTAATTTGTTGGCCTCCGCAAATGGTAAGTACTCTATTGCTACTGCATATGAATCTGTTAAATCTTCTCACACCTCTTCTCAGTTTGATAAGAATTGGAAAACAGTGTGTAGATTACAAGGGTTGGAGAGGTGGAAGACCTTCTTTTAGTTGTTGAGGCATGATAGATTGTGTACTCAACTTCTAAAAGCTAGGAGAGGCATTTTTCCCAATGCTAACTGTCCTATTTGTGGTGAAAGCCCTGAATCGTCTCTCCACGCAATCAGGGATTGCAAATGGGCTTCTATTTTATGGAAGCAAATGATTGAGAAATGGCAAGGGCATAGTAGTAATTTCTTCAGATCCTCCCTCCAAACTGGATTTATTTGAATATTCAAAGCACTGTTGAGTGTGGTGTTGATGGGCTTCAGTGGAGTACTCTTTTTTGCTTCCACAACTTATAGCATTTGGTTTGAGCATAATCTTTGGACTCATGGTGATAAAGAGAAACCTACAAATTTATGTGGGAATCTTGTTTTTAATAGAGCTCTGACTGTTCAAAGGCAGAATCTTAACCCTACAAAGATTCCTCTTAAGCCTTCTTGGATTTCCTAGTTTAAACCTGTTGAGAGCCAGTTCAAGATTAATGTTGATTGTGGCTTTATCAAAGGTAGTTTTGTGCTGGCTATAGGATGTGTGTGCTGAGACTGTGAAGGTACTTGGGTTTGGGGGCCATAGAAGAATTACTACCACTTCTAGGCTGAATGGTGAGTGGGCCATTCTTGAGGGTTTGAAGATCATGGAAAGTCTTCAGATTTCTAATGGAGTTATGGATTCAGATTCTGAGCTTGAAGTGGAGCTCATCAAGTCTGATACTGTCTCTTTTCCCTTCTGGAGCATGATTCAAGAAATTAGAAGATTGATGGCTCTCAAAAATGCTACTTTGTGCGAAATTTGGAGGGAAACTAATAGAGTTGTTGAAAATTTAGAAAAAAAGTGAGATTTCTTGTTTTGAGAGACAGTTGTTTTGGTCTCCTCCTAGTTTTTTTGTTCATATGGTCTTGAAAGATCTGAATGGACAATGCTGCATTAGAGCAGTTTAGTTTGTAGTTTCTATTTTGTACCCAAAAAATGTGCAAAGTGTCTTTGTTCAAAGGTTAAGGTAGCGGGCTGTATTTAATCCAATTGGCAGGTGTGATAACTATCTTTTACCCATTAATTATTTATCAATGATTTCCACAAGTTAATTAAAATAATTAACACATGTTTGGTTGGCTTGAAGCGAGGTGTGCAGGTTAAGGAGGCTCATGCGTTAGCAACTCAAGAATGGTGGACTTCTTTCTTCAAGGCATACAGCTTATATGTCGACGTCCTCTGAATCCTTAATTCATTTTCATGGAATCTCTCACATCTCCAGCGTTAGTGTCACCAACTCTTCAATTCTACGCTACCATTTTTAAACTCATGGTACCTATCAACTATCAAGCTTGAATTGCGGAACTACGGCGTTAGGAAGCTCTAAATATTGGCGGATCCAACTGCTCATTAGTGGTCGTTGTAGCCCACACTCAACTATTAAACGTTCAAATTTTACTAATATATGTATTTTATTAATTAAGTATATTTTAGCCCCCATTAAAATGGGAACACGAACTCCACTACCTAGGTTTATCCTTCATGTGGTTCCCATTGTTCAAATTTATCCCCAATTGTCACAAAATGTAGGAAATTTCCTTGACTCTGGTACGAATGT
The DNA here is from genome assembly GCA_023055425.1 of Linanthus parryae. Lineage (NCBI taxonomy): Eukaryota > Viridiplantae > Streptophyta > Magnoliopsida > Ericales > Polemoniaceae > Linanthus > Linanthus parryae. The sequence goes on from JALGPY010000001.1 coordinate 31,664,556, forward strand.
TTAAGGTTAAATCTCTACTCGATCGTGAATTATTCAATTCATAGAGCATTCAAGCTCCTAATCATCTGTTTTAATCATGGACTGTTGAAGAATCGTATATTCGTAGTTGCTCGCTGCCTAATTTAAATCTGCGGTTCTCGTTCATATATTCATGCATTAGATCCCTGACCTAAGTCACCTGGAGAGGGAGCGAGAGCGGGAATGGGAGCGGGAGCGAAAGCGCCAAAGCGACAAATGTTAAAAATGTTGTAGTTGAGAGCATCAAGAGAGCTCATGTATAGATTATAAATTCAATATAATTTTACATATAAACATATTATATTTAATTACATGCTATCTATATTTGGTGACAATAATTACAAAGCTTATATATGAGACTGGAACCTCACATATTGAAGAATGTAATGGAAGTTCAACTTGACGGGGTCCTAACAATGAGAACTTGATATACAGTGAGGCAGTGGGGTATATCGGTAAGGGGTTGGTTATGTCATATTAGTTGAAGTTTTCGTCTGACTTAGTTTGAAATATATTTGGCAACTAAGTATTGAGGTCAATTGCTAAGAAATTGCAAAGCGTTGGTAAAAGTGCGCTCTTGAACTTTGGGAGCGAGGATTATAGGTAAATTCGATATGAAAGCGCCTGAGAGAGGATTTGGAGCGGGAGCGAAGCCCTCCTAGGAATTTTAGGTGATCTAGTCCCTCACCATGTTTCAATTATATTTTTTGTTAGAAAACGACAGCGAAAGCCAAGAGGAGCGAAGAGATGATGAACAAGATGAAGAAACGACAAAACGAATTAATGTGGTTCACCAGTTTTTACGCTAGATACCTCCACGGACAAAGCGAACCAATTTTATTGATGATACGCCAATACAATCAACCACACAATGTTTGTCTCGACCGTAGGTCAATATATAGTCCTAAGATAGTGACTTGTGCCCAAGGATACGAAGAATCATTCCAAGATCGAACAAGGAAACAGCGAAACCGCCCCAGCCCCGATGTCTTTGCACGAAGATAAATTGTCTTCGAATGAAGACTCTTCGCACGAAGACTATTGTCTTTGCACGAAGACACTAGCAGTACCAATTTTTGCGTCTTTGTTATTCTTCCTTGCTTCGCCGTTTCGTCCAACAATTATTTCGGAGCTTAAATCACCAAAAACATAAAAAATCTCCGCCTTGATTCAAGTTCCCTAGCAACCAATCCAATTCTCTCATCAATCCAATCAACCGATAGAATATATACCCAAATTTTGCGGTATTGGAATATATTCACTATACGTTGCAACAACCACATTTTCGCTTCTCAATAAACGCATAGACTTTGTGTTTGTCAATCAACACACCACCAATGCACCATGACACAATGCATCTCCCCAACGTTGTTTCAATGACACTTAACGACAAAAGTTTTCATCAATCAAGTTGTGCCAATTGCGTCACCAATACTTACCGAACGAATACGCCAAACTGAGACATGCCCAATAACATGCCAACAATCAATACATGCCTAAAAACATGCAACCAATCCGCGTGTCATAAACTCATGCCCATGCTCATACGCCTGGAGGCCAAGCTTGCAAATGAGACCTAGAGAACGAAGTCATCCTCGGGTTTTGTCCCTCCACCTTGAACTGCAGCGAACCCAGAAGATCCTTTATTCTTGGGACAATTCCGCTTCCAATGACCCTTCTCACGAAAAAACGCACAAACGTCCAATGGTAACTCGGATCTACCATAGTTCCGATGTCCACCCTTACCTTTTCCCTTGACCATGAATGCGCCACCATCATGATCTTCGAACTTTGACACCTTGTGCCTCAATTCCCTTGTGTGAAACTCCAAACGAACTTCCTCTAGGGTTATCGTCTCCTTCCCAACTGTAGATAGTGCTTTCTGAGCTGGCAGATCTTGGCAACGTGGCAACCATCCAGCACACCATATTGTGCTCCACACACACTAGATCACCAGCCGAGCTGATCCATGTGGGGGCTGCGAGACAGAGCCCTCGCATACCACTGCACGGGACTTGTAGGGACTTAGTGGTTTGGAGGCTAGAGTAAGCCCTGTCGCGTGCGAGCCAAGCCCGCACGCGACCTTTAGTAACTGCTTTGAGAGATTTATGGCACGAGATCCATAAACCCGGTCAATCCGGTCAAACCCGGTCAACCTCGTAACGGTTCCGGTATTCGCGCACAACGTGCTGTAACGGTCCCTATATACTCGGACGAACGTGCCGTTATGGTTAAGCTAATTAAGCCGCCATTAATGGGCGCATTAACCACACTACAACGGTCGCGTTCTCTGCTATCTATAGGACGTTAACCTTTCCATACAAAGGGGGAACACGCTAGCCATACGCGGAAGCTCTGCCAAACCTCTGTCTCTCTCTCAGACATTACTACTGCCTTACTCTCTCCCTACACACAACCCAACTCTTCCTGTGCGATCTCTGATCCTCTACATACGGTGTACACAGAGGTCTACCCGCCGGAATCTCTTGTGCACATTTTGGTGAACCCGACGTGAACTTACCAACAAAAGCAACCATGTCTCAGGAGGATGATGTTAGCAACAGATCGCCTTCCACCGAAGATGCCTCAGGGGAGGAGACCCGCCGTACTCCTGCGACCCCCAGCGAGGCACCGACGCTAGAATCCTTGGACGCCACCGTCCAAGGTCAGGCGAAAGCTCTCAAAGCTCAGTCTGCGCAGCTAGAACGGATTATGGCCGTTCTAGGCACCCTTGCACCAAATCCTTCAACAGCCACCGCCGTCTCTCAAGGAGGAGGAGGCACTACCGCTCCAGGATTGGGAGTGTCCACCACACCTCCCAACCCTAATCTGCAGACTCCACCGGCGACTACGCAGCTGCCTTCAATTCAGGGTTCAACAGCTCAGATGTTGCCTCTCACCGCTCATACTCCTCAGCCTCCGGCTTTGGCACCTAATTCGGCGTCGCGGTATCCCTTGCCTCCGTCAACGGCGATCTGGGGCAACGCAAGCAGCCAATATGTTCCCAATCCTCCGGCGGCATATGTGTCGCCCCCGCCTGCAGCAACCCCTCCTTCTGCTACTGAGGGAAGCATTCCAGAGTGCATGACGTCTCTGTAGAAGCGCATGGACACTATTCTGGCTCCCCAATCATTCGCGGATACCATCATCCCGAAGCTAGACAACGATCCACCCATCCCGCGGGAGATCTATCTCATGCCTAACCCAGTGGGGTATAAGGCTCTAAATGGGACAAGTTCGAGGATGTCAACGGGAACGCTCACGAGCATGTCATGCGTTTCATTGATGTCATGGGGCCATACGGAGCTGATCCCAAACTGCTGATGCGAGAGTTCCCAAAATCTTTGGGGAACGTAGCGTACAAGTGGTACCGAACGTTGGAAGCCGGATCCGTGAAGACTTGGGACGACATGGTCCAGAAGTTCTACACCAAGTTCTTCCAGATGGAAGAAAAAGGTGACAATGATCCATCTCTCGCGGATGTATCAGAAGCGCGAGGAGGACGGGATCACTTTCATCAAGAAATTCAGGGCGAAATCCTTGGAGTGCAAAGATCCAATGCTCGAAAGCCGGCTAGTAGAGATATGCCAGCAGTGCATGCGAGACGAATACAAAGGTATGCTCATCAATTTGCAAACACCTACGTTTTCAAAGCTAATTGAATGCACGATGAACATCGAGCCTATAGTCGAGAGGCAGAAAAAGAAGAACGCTCCGGAGCGATCTTCGAGCGGCACCACCTACAAGATCGGGAGATTCAGTTACAAGAGGGGACGTGAAGCTGAGATCAATACAGTTTCACCCCAGAAGCAAGCGAAGGTTGTGAACTTCGACGTACCACCTCTGCCAAGCTCGGTGGAGGAGGCAAGCGACCTCTGCAGGCAGTGGCGCAAGGACGGTGTCCTACCGCCGCTCGAGAAGATACCCTCCAAGGAGATGGTGAGGGACCCTAAGTGGTGCGAGTACCACGGCAAGGTCATGCACCCCACAGCGGAATGTAAGAAGCTCAGGTTTACATTCGACCAGAAGATGAAGAACGGTGAGCTGATCGTCAGTGATCACAGGAAGGACGTGCGCAACAACCCACTTCCTGCCCATGCGGAGCAAGACCCAAAAGGCAAAGAGGTCGCCATGATCTCGATTGTGTACTTGGAAGAAGTCGCAGAGGATGGTCTACCCATCATTGCCGAAGTCCATGATGACGAGGACTATAGCATGGACACAGAAGATGAACGTGCCGATCGGATGAAGGGGTCGCACGGCTTTAGCAGATTCTTAGACGAGATGAACTTCTCTGAGAAGTGCCGGACAGATATGACAAAAGCAATCTTGAGGATAGCGGAGGACTACGAGGAGGATCTTTTAGTTTCCAACGGGAAAGTCATCAGGGCGTCCCGCTCTACAGAAAAGATTATGACCTTTTTTGCCAGCGACAAGAAGACAGACGCGAGCCACCAGAGGCCTCTGTACGTGACGGCCATCATCAATGGCGTCGAGTTCAAACGAGCATTCGTCGATGGGGGAGCAGCGGTCAACGTCGTTTCGCTCCACACACTGAAGCTAGCAGGGACCCCCGAGCACAAGATTGTCAGGCGTCCATCTCCGCTGATGGGATTTGGAAGCGACTCTAGAATGAGGATCGGATGGATCCGCCTGGGCGTTCAGATTGGCAAAATCAAGTGCTCAGCGAAGTTCTATGTCATAGATGCGAACACTACATACCACATAATCATACGTCGAGCCTGGATTCACCGCTTCGACGCAGTTCCTTCAACAGCTCACCAAGTCATGAAAGCTATCTGGAACGACAGAGTAGTCGAGATACCAGCTTCAACGACTCCATTCAACCTGGATGAAGCACATCTTAGCGAGGCAGTGTGGTTCACTGAGATGGCGGACGAGCAAACACCGGGACCATTCAACCCTACTCCTTTACCTTTATGGGAGGACATCAAGGACCAGTCACCTGCGGGAGTAATGGTGACAAGGGAAGACGCCAAAGAGAAGCCGCCTACACGCGAAGAGGCGCCGCGAATCGCATACCACCGAAAGAACGTGTACACTCTGAAGAGGATTGCAAAGCATGACCCTGACGGCAAAGAGATAGAGAGCTTCTACGCCAATCGGAAGAAGTGCTATCGCATATGAAGGTGCGCGGGGATGTCCTCACACGGGCATGGGGATATCCCTGGGCAAATCAACCAAATCGAGCAGATTGTGCTCACGGAAAGGTCAATGCAGAGCACTCTAGATGAGAAGCTCAAAGAAGCACCCGAGTGCATGGAAGACAGACCCAGACCACAGAAACAAGAGCTAAAAGAAGTGTTCCTCAGCCCGAACGAGGAAAAGAAAAGGCCAGTCTTTCTAAGCGCAGACCTCACAAGCGAGGAGGAGAAAGGACTGCTACAGCTCCTAACCGAGTACAAAGACGTGTTCGCATGGGAGTATGATGAGATGCCCGGACTGGACACAAGCATCACTATGCATCGTTTAGACATCATCCCGGGTTCTAAACCGATTAAGCAGAGCACAAGAAGCTTCAGGCCGGAGCTTAATGTGAAGATCAAACAGGAGATCGTCAAAATCCTGGATGCCAAGTTCATAGAGCCGAACCATCGTCCAACATGGCTGGCCAACATCGTGCCAGTGGTGAAGAAGAACGGACAGCTTCGCATCTGCGTGGACTTTCGAGATCTCAATCGCTTCTGCCCAAAGGACGATTTTCCACTGCCCAACATCGATTTGCTTATCGATTCAACAGCGGGCCATCGCATGTTCAGTTTCATGGACGGCTTCAGCGGGTACAACCAGATCAAGATGGACCCTGAAGACGCGCGGAAAACTGCATTCATCACCCCGATGGGAGTCTTCAACTACACAGTGATGCCATTCGGTCTCAAAAACGCGGGTGCAACCTACCAGCGGGCCATGATGGCCCTGTTCCACGACATGATGCACAAGGAAGTGGAATTTTATGTGGACGACCTTGTAGTCAAATCCAAGCAGGAGGCGGATCACTTAGCAGATTTGCGAAAGGTGTTCAACAGATGCAGACGCTTCCAGCTGAAAATGAACCCTATGAAATGCGCATTCGGGGTAACATCAGGGAAGTTCTTGGGATGCGTGGTTCATCGCCAAGGAATCGAGCCCGATCCTGCGAAAGTGTCAGCCATCACTAGCATGACACCGCCCCATAACCAAAGTGCCTTGAAGACATTTTTGGGAAAGCTGTCATATCTGCGAAGATTCATCCCTGCGATTGCCGAAATTACTTTCTGCTTCAGTAATCTTCTCAAGAAAGATGCCGCATACAACTGGACTCCCGAGCACGAAGCTGCGTTCGAAAAGCTGAAAGATCTGCTGACGTCTTCGAAAATAATGATAGCACCTCAACTGGGATCACCACTTCTGCTATATCTGACGTCAACCAGGAGGTCCATAGGAGCACTCTTGTCTTAGGAGTACGAGGGTCAAGAGAGGCCCATCTACTACATCTCTCGCATTGTGCAGCCTGCAGAATCAAGGTACACAGACATCGAGCGTCACTGCCTTGCTTTGTTCTTCATAATAGAGAAGTTGAAACACTACTTTGCGACGCATAAAGTAGTAGTGGTCACCAAAAGTGATCCCATACGATATCTGTTAACTCACACTACTCTTGGAGGAAGGTTGGCGAAATGGTACATGACCATTTCTCAATACGATATCACATGCGCGAGACCGCGAGCGATCAATTCGCAGGCGGTAGCAGATTTGTTAGCACAATTCCCCGACAACAGTCATGAGCCCGTGATCGAAGAAGAGCTCGAGGGACCCGAGATCTATGCGATCGATGTACCCTATTGGACGCTCCATTTCGACGGGTCGTCAACAAGGAAATGCGGAGGCATCGGGATAGTCTTGACCAAGCCAGATGGGGAGGTCATACAGATGTCCGCAAAGCTTGACTTCGCAGTCACCAACAACGAGGCAGAATATGAAGCCCTCATAGCAGGGCTGCGTGCAGCGAAAGCTTTGGAAGTAAGCAACTTGACGGTCATGGGAGACTCCAAGTTGATCGTCAAGCAAGCATCGGGCGAGTACGGTTTGAAGGAGATTAACCTTCTGTCCTACCGCACTCTGGTACAAAAGCTAGTGCAGCAATTCTGCGATGTGAGGTACGAGCACAAGCCCCGAGCAGACAACAGACATGCAGATGCTTTGGCCACCTTGGGATCCAAGGTTAGTACAGACAAATGTCCCGCAAGGATCTCCATTGAAGTGCGAACATCGTCGGCGTTGACAGAAGACGCGTGCAACGATGAACACATGGATGATACGGACTGGAGAAAAACAATTTTACGAGCTATTGCAGAAGGCACAAGCAGCGAAAGCTGGGCACTCACAAAGGGGTATTGCATACATGATAACACCCTTTACTATAAGGGTCCTGGCGGAATACTCATGCGATGCGTCTCCGAGCAGGAGGGACTGCTGTTGTTAGAGAATATTCACCAACATGATTGCGGAGAAAGCGAGGTGTCAATCTACCGAAAGGCTCAGAGATATGGCATTCACTGGCCAGACATGTCAACAGCCGCGGCCTTGGTACAAGGTAAGTGCGAGAGTTGTGCACTGATTAAAGATTCTCTACTCATCGCCCTAACCGATGATGACACGGATTGGAGGAAGCCACTCTTTGACTTTCTCAATAAGGGCACCTTACCCGAATTGAGAAAGGAAGCTGAGAAATTGAAGAGGAAAGCATCTCGATACATAGTACAAGAAAACCTGCTTTGGCGAAGAGGTCACGAAGGCAACTTGCTGCGATGTCTAGACGGCAGCGAAGCACAAGAAGTCATGGACCTTTCTCATCAGGTAGAACACCAAGGAGGTGCAAAATTATGCAGGCAGCTCCTCTCAATCGGATATTTCTGGCCTACGATGGAGGCTGATTTCCGCACCAAAGTACGACGCTGCCAGGAGTGCCAATTCAAAGGAAACCTAGTGCACGCTCCCGCTGTGGATCTACATGCATTGGGAACGCCATGGCCATTTCACACATGAGTGTTGGACTTCATCGGTCCTATCCGACCAAATTCGCACGGGAATCATTTTATTCTCACCGCAACTGAGCTATTTACCAAATGGGTGGAGGCAATACCACTGAAGACGGCAAATGCGCTAGCTGTGGTCAACTTCGTCCAAGAAAACATCATATGCAGGTTCGGAATTCCAAACACCATTCTTTCAGATAATGGTACTCCTTTTGTTAATCGCCAGGTAGCTGCAAAGTTAGCAGAGTACAACATCAGGCAAATATGTTCCACCCCTTACTACCCGAAGGGGAACGGGCAAGCCGAGGCGACCAACAAAACGCTGTTGAGGATTTTGAGCAAGATGGTCGCAGATGACCACAAGAAGTGGGCTGATTCTCTAAGCATAGCTCTGTGGGCCTACCGAACTTCTCCAAGGACACCCACGGGGGGCTCACCGTTCCTACTATGCTATGGGGCCGAGGCCGTGGTACCTGCGGAGGTGAGAGTCAATTCGGCAAGATTGGCCTTCCACGCACTCTACGAAAACCAACGTGATCATAACTTAGTCTTGCTGGAGGAAAAGCGAGAACAAGCTAAAAGGACCAACAAGCGGTATCAAGAAAGGATCGCTCGTGCTTACAACAAGTCAGTCCAACGAAGAGATTTCGCAGTTGGAGATTTGGTCCTGCGCGCGTCTGACCACTGCATGCGAGAAGCGGCTCACCCAAAGTTCGCAGCCAATTGGGAAGGACCCTTCGAAGTCACAGAAGTCTTTGATAGTGGCTACTGCAGCATACGAAGGTTGCACGGAACAACCCCAACCCCGAGTTCAGTCAACATGCGCTGGATTAAGAAGTACTATCCTTAACTTCTCTCATTTCATGCGTTTTATTATAACGTTGCCTCATGTCTTGTATGGCTATGATTTACACAATCTCTTCTCCCATATGAGAGCATTACAATAAAAGGGCTCTCCCAAATGGGAACTTCATATTTCTAGCTGTTAATGTTGCTTTATTTAGTTTGTTATTACTGCTAACAATGGGCTATCCGCCACAATAGCAATTTATGCAAATGCGATCTTAATCAATCTTCTCAAGCCTATCTGTTACGATAGCAGCCTATACAAATGCGATCTTAGTCGATCTTCTAAGCCTATCTGTCACGATAGCAGCCCATGCGAAATGCGATCTTAATCGATCATCTAAGCCTATCTGTTACGATAGCAGCCTATGCAAATGCGATCTTAATCGATCTTCTAAGCCTATCTGTTACGATAGCAGCCTATGCAAATGCGATCTTAATCGATCTTCTAAGCCTATCTGCCACGATAGCAGCCTATGCAAATGCGATCTTAATCGATCTTCTAAGCCTATCTGTCACGATAGCAGCCTATGCAAATGCGATCTTAATCGATCCTCTAAGCCTATCTATCACGATAGCGGCCTATGCAAATGCGATCTTAATCGATCCTCTAAGCCTATCTGTCACGATAGCAGCCTATGCAAATGCGATCTTAATCGATCCTCTAAGCCTATCTATCACGATAGCGGCCTATGCAAATGCGATCTTAATCGATCGTCTAAGCCTATCTGTCACGATAGCAGCCTATGCAAAATGATCTTAATTGATCTTCTAAAGCCTATCTGCCACGATAGCAGCCTACGCGAAAAATGATCTTAATTGATCTTCTAAAGCCTATCTGCCACGATAGCAGCATATGCGAACATGATCTTGAAACAATCTTTCAAGCCTATCTGCTGTGGTAACAGCGACATACGAATGCGATCTAGAAATCGTCCTTAAGCCTATCTATTGTGATAGCAACATCATACGAAGTGATCTCAAGCGATCTACAAAGGTCTATCTGATATGATAGCACTTACATTTGAATCTGATAGCAAATCACAAGCCCATTTGCCAAGATGGCACAGCTGCGAAAACACGATCTCGAACGATCTAAGAAAAAAAAATCTGCGAACTAATAAGGCAGATAGCAAACGCGAAGTATGTGTATAGCATTACACAAGGCGAAATATGCCGATACGCATGCGAAACTGTATTTTGTTGTAACAAGACAGCAGATGATACAAAAGCCATTTATCATTATGAGTCCAAAAGACTTACAATTTATCTGTCTAGATAGCAGCTTACAAGCGAAAAAGCTCAAATCTAACTACGCAGCCAACATGGCTTACAATGCATTCGGAAAGTAACTTACAAGCTTAAAGTTACACATCGGGGGAATCCTAGCTGAAAAAGGATGAACCTAACGGTCCTAGCACCGGCTATGCGATACGCAGATCTGCGGCCAAAGATCTGTAGCAAGTGAGATGCTTCCGCGAAGAGATCAGCTCGCCATTAGCTGCATCCATGGCGGCAATGGTCTGGGTGGTCCTACGTCCAAGATCTCAGGATCTGACAAGACCCCTGTCTGATCAAGATAGGTACCAGAGGAACCAACTGTTCCGGCGTATGCCGTCGTGCAAAACAGGGGAAGCAGTCATTCCTCTGGTGATGGGTTCCTTGTCATGATAGACAAGGGCATTGACGAGCCCCCTGAGTTCAAGAACGAAGAGGCAAGAAATCCTCCTCCGGGGATGCTGGAGGAGAATTCCGCCGTTCATTACGAGACGGTAGCACGGTCACTACGGCGCTGCACCTCACCGAGAGGCGGCCGGAAACATGACCTGCAAACATAATACACGAAGAAAATTCTTCGAACACACATGAGATATCATCTCCATCTTCTTTATGATGGTTATAAAGAACAATAAGCCTCATAAAGCGGATCTTGGAAACTATTTCTATAGCACAAAGCGCAAACTCAGGATTCACAACTTGGAGTTGCCATGAATCAACGAAAAACAAGCGCTGAAGCCAGCAGTCGTAAGGACTCACGGCAAAGCACATTTTTGGGATGAAGAACCCAAATGGCAAAGACAAGGTTTATATAGACCTTGTGGAGACTCTTCAGTTGCTAAGATGAGTCAGCAGAATTCGAAAAGAGGGTAAGGTCAATCACTTACGCCTTGAAAAGTGGTAACGATCAATTACCCTACTAAAGGCTACGACGATTCAGTGGCGTATCCTAATTAATGACGGATAGTCATGATTCGGATGGACTTCCCAAGGAAAGCGTGCTTATCTTCCGAGAAATTAGTGCGAAAATCAAGCAGAGTATCAATTGCTGATGTCATAATTGGATATGCAGAGAGATATCCTATCAAATCCCGTAAGGGGCAAAACGGGCATGTCGATTGTTTTGATAAAAAAAGGGGGGAGAAACCCTAGCAACATTACATTAATGTTTCAACATTACATTAATGTTCCAGCTATTTCCTTGCTACTTTTCAAATTCAAAAAGTCAAAGCAAATTCTTGATTAAGGAGTCATGGGGCGCGAACAGATGGCTCAGCTTCTCTACCTGCTCCACTTCTTGCTTCAATTGCTCGCACCTGGCATTCATCTCATGATAGAGCTTCAGAGCTTCGTCAACCTTTTGCTTTTGCTGCTCCACCTTCTGCTTCTCAGCTGCGAGGTTTTGGTGGCCGAGTTTCAAAGTTGTGGCCGCGCGAATCAAGGTAACTCTTTTCATAAGAAAATTGAAACCCAGCCTGCCTTGAACTTTGGCCAGGAGATTTTGGCACATGCCGAAAAGCAATTCGGCACTCTGGACAGAAATGGTCGCAGGCGTGGCCGCAGACAGCTGCTCCAAAATCCAAATGGCTTCGGTAAGAAACAGTCTCCTGTCGAAGGGCCCTATCTCCAGAGACCTCGTAAATGATCGGGGGTAGGTGAGGCGCATCCGAACTAGCCAGTCCACATCAGTTTGCTTCAAACCTAAAGCAATGTCAAAGCTAAGTTATGCTATCAAACTCGCAAATGAATGACGCGAGATGCAAACAGCAAGTCTCTACTTACCAGTTCCTTCAAGAATCTCACGAAGAGAAGGAATGCGCATTGCTGGAGTAGTCGAAGACTGTCCTTGCTCCATAGCTCTCCTGTCAGCAGCGAGCTCTAACTCCTCATAGTTAGGAGGAAGAGTATAAGCCGCACCAGCTGCGACTGCATTCCCAACCTGCGAGCCCCAAAAGCTCCACGCAGGAAGAGGTGCCGCCGACTCAGTCATCGCCGGAGGCGAAATGACAGCCGAAGTTACTTGGCGAAGGACACTCTCAGATGCGGGAGCGTCAACAGTACTTGTTCTTACTTCTTCAGCGCCAGTACGGGCATCTTCCTCCATTAACACAGCATCAGCTTCGGCATCATCAGAAAGCTCGATGATGTCCTCAAAAGGCTCTCCTGCGTATTCAGTAGCTGCGACGGGCTTCTCGGTATGAGAACTCGGCACTGGGACATAGGACACAGAAGGTTGACTTCTTTGCTCCAGCACAGGTTCTTCAGCAGTACCTGCGATACAGAATGCGATAGTATGAGGTAACTCGTATTGTACATTATTTTACTGTCTTTGCTAAAGCTAAGAGCGAGCACCTCCACGCGAAGGTGGGATTGAAGTATCTTCGTCATACACTAAAGACGTGGAACCATGCCCTATTAGTGTGTCCTCATTAAGCAGGTCCTTAAAATGAGCATGACCTGGGACGCGAAGAAACCAGTCATGATTCTGTTTTAAGTTGCTAAGGTCTGGTCTATGCATATCGATCAAATGATTACCTGAAGGTTCTCCGCACTTATCTACTAGCCAACGACGAATGTCAGCTTTTGACACACCATGCTTTAATGCACCAACTACAACATCTCTATAAGTTACTGCGAGATTGAAGATCTCACCTTTATCGCCGCCTGCGATTTCTTCAAAATCTGCTTGGGCTTGCTCTAGGGCTGCTGCATCCTCTTCTGGAGCCGCATCCTCCTCCTCCGCCTGAGGAGCCACCTCTTCGGGAAGCACATCTTCCTCGTCAGCTGGACGCACTAAGTCGTCAACATGTTGCTCTTCGAGGCTCCGCTGTCTCACACGCTCGAGCTCCTCCTCTTCGCGCTGCCTTCTTCTCTCAGCAGCTTCCGCGGCTGTCTTTCGGGACTCGGCAAGAACGTCCTCGCTTATGGGATCGTCTGGAATGCCAGAACGGGTATCTCTCTTTTGTCTCTTGGCCAAAAGGCCACCGATGGTCTCATCATCATCTGCGAAGAAACGATTGGCTTAAGAAAGAATTGCAAAAGAATTACGATAGTGAGAAGGGAAACGCGATGGAGGTACCTCCTGATTCTTCCTCATGTATCACATTTGTTCTTTCTTCTTCTTCTTCATCACCTTCTCTGGGCTCCTGCCTCTCCTCTTCTTCCTCCTGGTTGAATGGAACGAAGGTCTCAACTGCGAGCTCCTTCCGCGCTCTACTGGGCATGCGACCTTTGCCTTTGTCTTTGGCAGAAAGGGACTTCGCTGGAGGAGAAGTTGGAGCACTTCTAGGGGAAGAAATTGTAATCCCCTTCTGCCTGGGTCTCTTCGCCCTCGGTGCCGCAGTCACTGGAGGAGATGGATTATCTCTGGGCGGAGACAAGGCCGGAGCATTATCTATCAGCGAGTCAGCAAAAGCATTCATGACTGCGCGAATCCTGGTTTCGACCTCGGGTTCCATCCTCGATGCTAGCTGGAACGACTGTCCTTGTCTTTTGGTGGCAACAATGGTGTTAACCAACGACTTGGAACGATCACCAGATGGGAATCTCCGCACGTGACACTACAGCAAACAGTATAGAATAAAGGCATCAACATGTGGAAATTAAGAAGCTTAACGCACGCGGAAAAAGTTGCTTACCTTAAATGTCTCGCTATATCTGACGACATGCGAGTCACCTTTCTTAACTGCGACGATCTTTTCCTTCAGAATGACGTCAGGGCACAAATGGTTCTCATGATCCAACAATGAATAGAAACCATACTCAGACTCGCTCAGACTGCAATTGGGGCGAAACGGAAAAGAATTTCTTTTGATCAAGGGAGCCCTACTCGGCTGGGCGACCGACTGTGTCTCAATCCTCGTTTGCTGGGCGACCCAATATGCGAGCCAGTTCTGGGAACAGCCGCCCTCGCGGTTACCCGCAGGCTGCTCAAAGGGAAGATTGTTCATGAAGACTGTCTTGCACTCCTTTGTTAGCAAGCGCTTATAGCAACCTCTGATAATGGACTGAGGCCAGATTGATGGTGCCACTGCATCAAAGCCGAACTGGGGAGAAACTCGAGTGGGGTCAACATCCACGGTAATCCTCTCATACCTTGGCGCCAGCTCACGAATATGCTCTGCGAGAGCAGGAAGGGAACCTCGCAGACACCAGCAAAAGAACTCGCGATAGCCCTCATGGAAGTTCGATCCCTCTTCGAAGAGGAGGTCTTCTGAAAAGACAACACCCTTAGAAGGGTATAGCTTTGGAAACCATCGCACATTCTCGATGCGCGTGGCATAGGGCCTGGCAGTGAACTCTTGCCGCTTGTCGCAGATCAGGCTCCAAGCGCACCTGGTATTGTTCGCTCCGAACCACCTCGCAGCTCTGCCACTGCTATGCTCATCCGTCTCGCCTGGGGGACACCACTTGTTGGGCTTAAGAGCAGTTGGGGCATAGGATGGCCATCGCTCGAAGACCCACATCGTCAAGAAGGAAATGTTGACAAAAGTCAGTATATCAAGGCGGCCACACGACTCCTTCATAGCCAAAACTAGCTGATGCAATCTATGGTACAGCGTGCCCAAGACCAAGGGTCCGAGTGCGACTTTCTAGCCAAGGGCGAGCTTCACAGCAAGCGGCAGAACGTGATAGAAGACCCCATCATGCGGGTGACCATCGATTAAGTACCTCGACAGCCATGCACAGAGGAAAGCACAAAGGGTCAAGTGATAGCCTTTACCCTCCACATAATTCTTGGCCTCCGGGTCCTCACTCAGAAGCTTTTTGGTGATACTGTTGTTCGCGTAGTCACGAAAGAAGTACTGCAACCATTTGTTCCAGGTATTCTTCGCAGACGTATCAACCAACTGCCAGTTCGGAAGAGCTTTGGTAGTAGTCCACCGGGTGGAGATCTTCTGAAAGGCATTCTTCCATCTGCGTGTACAAAGCAATCTCCGCAGTCGTTCTCAAAGGACTCAAAGGGTCCACTTCACCCATGGGAGACAAATCGTACAACATTTGCACGTCCTCGAGTGTGGGGGCAGCCTCGAACTCAGCAAAGTGGAATGTGTGAGTCGCAGGCGAATAGCGGGAAAGAAGGTTTAGAAGCATGGACTGGTCCAGCTTCACGGCAGCACCCTTCATAGCACGAACAGCGAAGTATACACCGGCCTCATTAAGAGTCGCAGCATGATCGGTCAACACATGGTCGATCCATTCGTCCATGTAGTCCAATTTCTGGACAAAAGCTTGGGTGGAAATCGCAGCATAGGGGAAGTACCCATTTTCGATTCCCAATCGAACCACGTCCTCGGAGCCAATCAACTCGAGCAGGGCTGAGTTAACTGGGGGAGTCAGTGTTAGCAATCCCTCATTGGGGACAGAAGCAGGCAATTTCTTCGCCTTAACCCTCGCATGGTAGAAATCTTTGCCACCCAGATAGGGGGCTTTTCGCCACAAAGCTTGCGGAAGATCAGGTATCTCTTCGTCCTCCTTGGTGGATTTGGTTCCTTTTGTCTTGTCCATTCCTGCGGAAGAGCAAGAAAAAAGAGGGAGAAATATGCCACACTCAGTTTGAATTTCGAGATTCAAGATCTATGGAAAGAAAGATGAACAGTTTCTGGTATCAATTTCAGAAATTAGAGGGTTGCATTATCAGGGATTTCAAAACCCTATCCAAAGTCCTTATTATTGAAGGATTAAGCCACAATTGGGTCCAAAGCTTGAAGCTTCTTCACAAGTTCCAACAAATCATATGTTATGGGTTTACAGATCCAACGCAGTTCGAAGCATATGCTAGTATGTTAAATCGAAATTAAACAAGGCCAACCTTGTTTCTGTGAAGCCTGCTTGGATACGCACAGTTGAAGAAGACTTCCAGGTACCATTCACTTTGAGAGAAAGAAGTGATGCTTCGCAACAATGGGGGATACAGAGTATTTATCCAAAAACAATGAAGGGTTGCGTCCTTTCAGTAGTCGAATCGGAACCGTCACCGTCGAATCGCGCAATCACAGGACAAGCTGACGTCACGCCTAAAACCCTAAAGGCCAGACGACACGACTCTAGGGGTTTTAGGTCATAATGGCACGCACAGGGGCTGAACTTACCCGTATTTGAATTGGTGCGTGGCGGCGACGCGTATGTTGGTTTCCGCGCATGGAATCTAGACAGCTATGAGCCTTCACGCGCAGAAAGGGGGCTAATGTAGATAGTGCTTTCAGAGCTGGCAGATCTTGGCCACGTGGCAAACATCCAGCACACCATATTGTGCTCCACACACACTGGATCACCAGCCGAGCTGATCCATGTGGGGCCTGCGAGACAGAGCCCTCGCATACCACTGCACGGGACTTGTAGGGACTTAGTGGTTTGGAGGCTAGAGTAAGCCATGTCGCGTGCGAGCCAAGCCCGCGCGCGACCTTTAGTAACTGCTTTGAGAGATTTATGGCACGAGCTCCATAAACCCGGTCAATCCAGTCAAACCCGGTCAACCTCGTAACGGTTCCGGTATTCGCGCACAACGTGCTGTAACGGTCCCTATATACTCGGACGAACGTGCCGTTATGGTTAAGCTAATTAAGCCGCCATTAATGGGCGCATTAACCACACTACAACGGTCGCGTTCTCTACTATATATAGGACGTTAACCTTTCCATACAAAGGGGGAACACGCTAGCCATACGCGGAAGCTCTGCCAAACCTCTGTCTCTCTCTCAGACATTACTACTGCCTTACTCTCTCCCTACACACAACCCAACTCTTCCTGTGCGATCTCTGATCCTCTACATACGGTGTACACAGAGGTCTCCCCGCCGGAATCTCTTGTGCACACCAACAAAAAACGATTGGACGAAACCCTCAAAAGAAGGAGGTAGAGACACCAACAAGATCAAATCCGCATCAACATCACTAATAGTCTCGTCACTATCGTGTAATTCAAGCAAAATAGTGTTGAGATTGTCTAGGTGATCACCAATATGCGTACCTTCAATCATCCGAAGACCAAAGAGCCGCTGCTTCAACATCAACTTGTTGGCCACAGATTTCTTTGCGTAGAGATACTCCAACTTCTTCCATAAGCCAACCGCCGAGGTCTGATATGAAATTTCAATAATCTCGTCGTCCGCGAGGCACAACATGATCGTCGAATGCGCCTTCTCCTACATCTTCACAAACTCCGACGTGGTGTTGTCAATGCTGGATTTGTTAGCTAGTGGCAACCACATATCTTGTTGCTTCAATAAAGCACGCATATTGATTTGCCACAAGCTAAACCCATTCTTCGCATCAAAACGATGAATCTTCATCATGTTCGACATCACTCCTCACAAACTCGAGATCCAACAACCTGGCTCTGATACCACTTGTTAGAAAATGACTGCGAAAGCCAAGAGGAGCGAAGAGACGATGAACGAGATGAAGAAGCGACACAACGAATTAACGTGGTTCACTAGTTTTTAGGTTAGCTACCTCCACTGACAAAACGAACCAATTTTATTGATGAGAAGCCAATACAATCAACCACGCAATGTTTGTATCGACCCTAGGTCAATATATAGTCCTCAGGTA
Organism: Linanthus parryae; assembly: GCA_023055425.1. NCBI lineage: Eukaryota > Viridiplantae > Streptophyta > Magnoliopsida > Ericales > Polemoniaceae > Linanthus > Linanthus parryae. Next base: position 31,682,288 of record JALGPY010000001.1, read on the forward strand.
CTGACTTGTGTCCAAAAAAACGAATAAACATTCTAAAATCGAACAAGGAAACAACGAAACTGCCCCAGTCCTGATGTCTTCGCACGAAGACACTGGCAATTCCAATTTTTGCGACTTCGTTCTTCTTCCTTGCTTCGCCAATTGCTTCGCCACTTCGTCCAACAATTAGCTAGGAGCTTGAATCACCAAAAACATAATATTTTTCATTTTGATAAGGAATCAAGACAATACATCATGATCTTAGTGACAACCCTGCCATTAGTTCAGTCTCATTATCATCAACTGCGGATCTGCACTTGAAGTTGTGGGGCTATAAACCCCACTCAGCCTGTGCGAAATTTCATTTTTTCTCTTATTATGTTTATCAAATTCAATATAGCCCCCACTAAAATGAAATAATGACTCGTATTATATAATGGGTAAAAGACAAAAACCGCCCCTCGAGTACGGGGTATATACAAAAACACCCTTCGTGTTCGGGGATATACAAAAACCACCCCTGTCAGAGTTAAGAGATAACGGTTCTCTACCGGAGGGATACAAAGACACATCTACCCTCACTTTAGAAAAAAATTACACGGCTATAAAATCCATTTCTTATCCTTACCCACTCATTTCTAACCCTAAATTTTCTCTTTTCTCTCTATCTACTTGAATAATCCCTCTGCCTCCACCCCTCCTCATCTTTTCCCTCTCCTCTCCTAGTAGTAGTAGTGGTAACTGCAACTGTTCTTCATATAAACCTATCCCCACACCAACTGTTACCTTTTTTTTCTTCTTTCTTCTTCTTCTTCCAAAAATTCTTATGCATTCTCGATGGACCAGAGTCTCTGCAGCACTAGTAGTGATCGTGACATCGTCCTCTACCACCCCTCTCCACCGCCGGAAATCTACACTCCCCAACCGTCTCCCACCGAGCCAGACCAAATCCTCCCCATCGAAATCCCTCTTCTCTCTCCTCTATTTCAAGTTTTCAGCACCATCACCATCCCCACCATCACCATCCACCACCGGAAATCCCTCCACCGCCAGAAATTCCTCAAACCTCGTCGGGCTCGGTCAAGATCCGGTGGAACTTGAACGGCAGAGGGCTCGGTCAAGATCCGGAGCCATCAATTGGTGGGTCAGAGGGAGACGGATGATCTTCTTCAGAGGGCTTTGTGTTTGATCGGAGACCTTCCTGGCCAACGGCGAACGGCGGTGCTTACTCCGACGAGTATGGCACCCTGATTTCTCCGTACTTCAGATCTCCCTATTTCCGATCTTCTTCCCTCCGATCTTCTTCAGATCTTCAATTTGGGGCTTCGGGGTTTAAATCGAGAGACGGATGAGTGGAAAAGAGAAGATGAAGCTGTAGTTCTGGGTTGTGAACAGGCGGCGGCGGCGCTGGTTCAGAGGGCAGTTGCCAGTGGTGGTTGTTGTGGAGATGGTGGATTGTGTGATTCGGTGTATAAACTGCTTCTTCTTTTTCCTCCTATTCTTCTCCTTCTTATTTTTCTTTGCTTTTTGTCACCAGCTAGTTTTATTGCAGTTGGCAGTGGTCCTTCTTATTTTTCTCTGATATGTTAAGATTTGTTGTTGTTGTTGTTGTTGTTGTTGTTGTTGTTAGTTTGTTTTGTTGTTGTATTGGCGGTGAGGATTCCGTGGTGGTGGGTTTTGCTGGTGGGGATTTGGTGGTGTTCAAGAATACCAAGAACATCAAGAACATGAAAAAAATAAATGCAAAAACACAAGTAGGGGTAAAAAGGTCATAAAAAGGTCAGAATGCACCCTCATACTAACTGATTATAACAGAAAGGTGCTATTCGTCTACCGTCCATCCACTGACATGGGTGATTTTTATCTCGACAAGGGTGGTTTTTGTATATCCCCGAACACAAAGGGTGTTTTTCTATATACCCCATACTCGAGGGGTGATTTTTGTCTTTTACCCTTTATATAATAGATTTTTTTCATTAACATTTTATGTTTAAAATTGTAGCCCCTACTGAAGAAAGATCTTAGATCCGCCCCCAGTTATCATTCTTTAACAGTTTAAATAAGTGAATACGTTAACATAGAGTCTAACATTTTAAAGTTGCTGCTGTGAAGCTCATTAAAAGACATGTATGTTTTATTTCCGTAGTATATCAAAAAAAATAAAAAATAAAAAAATAAAAGACATGCATACTCAATCTGAGAAAAATGAGTGATCAAATGGTGCATGCACCAACAGAAAGAGAGGCTCTCTCTTCCATCGTCAATTTCCTTTAATGGGAATGTTTTTTTTTTTGAAATATCCTTTAATGGGAATGTAGTAGTAATAGTAGAGTATATTTTTCTTGGCCCTTTTTTTTTTTCTTGGCCCTTAAATGCCCTCTACTTCATTAGTACATTTAAATTTCAGATTATAGTCCTCCGTCCTATTTTATGTATATTACTTTTTTCATCAAGTTTAAAAAAACATTAAAATATTATTTGAATAGTTAATCGATGTTAGAATTTAAATTTTTTTTAACAATTTCATAGAGTGATTATATCTCTACAAGTCTACAACATTATTTATATAATTATAAATTATAACATTATTTGTGTAATTAAATAGATTTATTAAAATATTACATAAACATGATCAGAAAAATAACGCATGAACATTCGAAGCCTTTTATAATGGCCTTTGTTTGGGAAAGTTGGATTATTAGATTAATTAATTAAATTTTGATAATTAATCTGACCCGTTAAGGCAAAGATGGATAGATTATATGATTTTTGGAATTATCCGGATCCGGGTACTTAATAATCCGGATTCGGATACTTTTTTTTTAAATATTCTCAACCACGTGAACGGATCCGGGTTTAGACTAACCGGATCCGGTTATGACCCAACCGGATCTGGGTTGACATAGACTAACAAACCACAAATTAACACATGTGTTAAAAAACACTATCCGAGATCTTTTTGGTCGACCGGACCCGGGTCAGCCTCATCCGGATTCGGGTCGGCCCCAACTGGATCCGGGCCGGAACCCGCGAAATCTATATTTTACCTCCAGATGTTTATAATTAATTAATCCAATAATTAAACATTTCCAAACGAGGCCAATATATCGGATACGTATTGTACTTCTAAAAAGATAAATGGCACACAAAATGTAAAGGAGGGAATAATAAATAGGAAATATCTTTCAAAAATAGATAAATACCTTGTCACATGGAGCAATTTTTTAGTGCTCCAAAAGAGCACCACGTGGTGCTCTTCAACCAATAAATGTCTGCCACTTACTGTTAGTGTGTTTAAGTGTTACACCACCGATTGGTTGTAGAGCACCACGTGGTGCTCTAATGGAGCACTGTCACATGACATATGTCAGAAGTGCAACAACCTGATTTCAGAAGTGGGGTCCACGAGGCACCTTATCTTGTCAATTGCAATAAAAGAGGGAGTATTTAACTCCCACCACTGATATCTCCGGCTCGTTCAATAAGCTGCTTATGACTTGGAGAATTGTATAGTGCTCTAAAAGAGTATCATGAGTGCTCTACCATTAATGAGTATGTATCAAACACTGATAGTATGTATAAATGGTAAAATGTCATTGAAAGTAGAGCATGACTTAGTGTTCTAAGAGCATTTCTAATGGAGTGCTAAAAGTTGTTCTAATTCTATAATCATAACGTTGAAGTGTTCCAATGGAGTGTTAAAAGTTGTGGCAATTCTAAAAAATATAGCATTGTGTTATACTTGGTTTCAAATTTGAGACCAAGTATAGGATTGTGCTAAAGATAGAACAAATATTCTATCTATTGATCTCTTGATTTTTATTTACATATTTGCCATTTTGACCACATTTAAACCATCATATTAACTTTATGTCGCGAAAGTTATTAAGGTAAGTATAAAATTTGATTACATTGTAAAGAAGTTTGGTTATTATGGTAGTTGATGGAGTATATAATTGGTAATTTAGAATAAAAATTATTTTAAATTCAAATTAACTTTATGTCGTAATAGTTATTAACGTAGGCATAAAATTTGATTACATTGTAAAAGAGGTTTGGTTATTATGATAGTTGATGGAGTATATAATTGATAGTTTAGGATAAAAAATTAGTTTTAAATTTCAAATAGCATTTGAAATAGAATTGCATACCACATATACATTGGCACATGAAATGCTATAAATGCCCAAATTCACTATTCATGTCCTAAATTTGGCATTGGAAATGAGATCTCCATTGGAGATGCTCTAATGAAGCAATAAAAAAGTTATCTGTGACTAGTCGCTTTGTTACCTCAGGCACACATGTCAAGGTTTGGTGAAGAATGTCATTGCAGTTAACTCTTTGATTTGAGGACTTCTATCTATATCTCATACAAACTGTTGGTTAATTTCATACCAATCACATACTGCTCACTTATAAGAATTCCGATTTCCTAAAATGTTTGGCTTATTCCATTTTGTGATGTGATTCAGTTCACTATTCCTTTCTTCTGTTCTTTGCATGTTTTTTTCTCTTTGAAGGAAGCCTCGCACGTGGAGTTCACGGAACAGAGCCAACATTGGATCACGTTCCTTTGTTGGGAAGTTCCTTGAAGCTTAGAAGATATTCAAAGGAGCAATGGAGAAGTGAAGTCTTCGCACGAAGAGAAGTTGTCCTCGTGCGAAGACAGGTGTTAGCCAAAATCTCAACGTCTTCTTGATACATCGTGAAGCTCCTATTTAAGAAGGCATTCGTACGAAGATAATTGTGTACGAAGACAGTGCGGGAAAAGGATAATAAGGATGTAATTGTTTTCTTTTTCATTCGGGGTGGTTTTGGGGGCTTTAAAAGGATCCTCCGGGGTTCTACGAACGTATGTAAATATTTTTAGTCGTTTATTTTGATTGAATAAAGGTCTTTCTTCCCCGTGGACGTAGTTAGCATAATTTGTGCTAGCGAACCACGTAAATATTGTGCGATTGCATCTTTCTTTATCGTTCGTGAGGCGTGAGTGATCGTGAGAGGTATAACAAACTGATATTAGAGCTTAAGTCAAGATTACTCCACCAAGAACGATGTCCGAATCGATGTTGAAGATTGACAGGTTCATAGGTGGGAACAGCTTCGGTCTGTGGAAGATAAAGATGGAGGTCTTGCTTAAATCGCAGGGATTATGGAAATATTTGGCCACGGACAAGGGAGGCATGGATGTCAATACATCGGAGTTCAATGTATTGGAGGAGAAGGCACACGCAACGATTATGTTGTGCTTATCGGATGACGTGATCATCGAGATCGCAGATCAGAAGAAGCAGCGAAGCTTTGGCTCAAGTTGGAGAGTCTCTACATAACGAAGAGTCTCACTAGCAAGTTGATGTTGAAGCAAAGTCTCTTCACCCTGCGGATGCTTGAAGGTACGACTCTCAAGGACCACCTTGATCAATTGAATACGATTCTTTTAGTTTTTCGTAATATTGGCGAGACGGTGGATGATGAGGATGTCGCACTTTTGTTATTGATCTCGTTACCTCCATCATACGAGAACTTTGCTCAGTCATTCATTGTGAACAAGGATGACTTATCTCTAGAGGAGGTCAGATCGGCGCTCCATGCTAGAGAATTGCGCCATAAGGGTGCATGCATAGGTACAGAGGAAGATGCTTCCGGAGTGATGGTGACGGGGGGAAGAAAAAATGGTAAGAAGAACAAGGAGAAGTAATTCTCATATTCTAAGTTACCTAAGGATTTTTGTTCCTATTGCAAGGAAAAAGGACACTGGAAGAGGGATTGTCCTAAACGAGGACAACAGGGACAGAATAACTCTGCAGCCGTGGTAGAGAAGGGTAATTCGTCTGAAGGCGTTCTACTGGCGAATGATGTCACGCATTCACCCGATGCGTGGTTTCTTGAATCTGGGACTTCTTTTCATATCTATTCTAACAGGGAACAACAACCATGCAGATGAAGGATCTGCTCACATGGCAAACGGAGCTGTTTGCAAGGTTATAGGAAAAGGGTTCAGTTAGGTTCAAGACTAATGATGGGAAGACATGCACTTTGAAGGATGTTCGACACGCACCACTTGTCACAAAGAGTCTGATTTCTTTGATTCTACTTGACAGCAAGGTTTTCAGTTTCAAGGGTGAAGGTGGAGGATTATGCATCTACAAGGACTCGAATGTGCTACTCAAGGGGGTCAAGGATGGGACTTTGTGTGTGCTACAAGGTTCAGCTATCACAGGGTCTGTCAGAGTTGCCTCAGTCGAGGTTAAGGAAGCTGATCTAACTAAGCTGTGGCATATGAGACTCGGTCATACGAGTGAACGTGGAATGCAGGAACCTCACAAGAAGGGGTATCTCACCGGGCATGTGCCCAAGAGCCTAGGGTTTTGTGAGCGCTACGTGCATGGTAAGCTACAGTGTAGCAAGTTCCCTAAGGCGGTTCATATAACGAAAGGTAATCTTGATTATATCCATTCGGATTGTTGGGGGCCATCTTGAGTCGAGGAGATTGGCGGGTACAGGTATTTTCACAACATCATCGACGATTATTCCGAGATGACTTGGATATTCGTAATGAAGCACATGAGTGAAGAATTTTCAAGATTCAAGGAGTGGAAGACACTGGTAGAGAGTCAGGTAGGAAATAACGTCAAGAGGCTTCTCACGGACAACGACTTAGAGTTCTGTTCATCAGATTTTGATGGATTCTGTAAGGATCATGGAATAGCACGCCATCGCACAGTTCGACACACACCGCAGCAGAACAGTGTAGCCGAGAGAATGAATCAGACACTTTTAGCGAAAGCAAGGTGCATGCTTTCAAATGCAGGTCTTTCTAGAGGCTTTTGGGGAGAGGCCGTTTCCATGGCATGCTATCTAATAAATCGGAGCTCGCACACAGGTATAGGATGCAAGATTTCGATCGAATTCTGGTCAGGTAGAGCAGAGGATTACTCGGATTAGAGATTTTTTGAAGGTGTTGCCTATTATCACGTTGATGATGGCAAACTAGAACCAAGAGCTAAGAAGGTAGTATTCATGGGTTTCGAAATAGGTGTGAAGGGATACAAGATATGGGCAGACAACAAGATTATACTTAGCAAAAGTGTAGTCTTTGATGAGACTCATATGTTGAAGAAATTCGTGGAGGTGGAGCTTGGAGATGCAAGACAGAAGGTGGAGGGAGAGTCGGATCCTATTGATCCTAAGAATTCTGAAATCCCTACACTGCCGCCAGAAGCAGAAGAGGAAGAAGCAGAAGTGTCTGATAGTGAGGATGCGTCTACACGAGAGGAACCAATTCATCAAAGTACTGCTGAAGGAAGACCAATGAGAGTCATAAAGCCTCCGTCAAGATACACGGATGATGGTGTGGTGGGATATGCATTACAGGTAGCGGGAGAGGTAGAGGATGAGCCATCCTCGTACAAGGCCGCTATATCTAGTTCTAAGTCAGCACAATAGATTGCCGCAATGGGAGAGGAGATGGAGTCTCTTAGCAAGAACTGGACTTGGAGCTTTTTAAATTGCCCGCGGGAAGGAAGATAGCCAGTTGCAAGTGGGTTTTTAGAAGAAAGGAAGGAACTACATCTGGAAAGGGCATCAAGTATAAGGCAAGGCTAGTTGCAAGAGGGTTCAGTTAGAGAGAGGGAGTTAACTACAACGAGATTTTCTCACCGGTGGTCAGACATACTTCTATCCGGGTGTTACTAGCTTTAGTGGCACACCACAACCTAGATCTTGAGCAATTGGATGTCAAGAAAGCTATTCTACATAGAGAGTTGGAAGAAGAGATATACATGAGCCAACCGGAAGGCTTCCAAGTTCCCGGAAAAGAGAGCCACGTGTGAAAGCTGAAGAGATCTGTACGGACTTAAGCAGTCACCGAGGCAATGGTACAAGAGGTTTGACAGCTTCATGTTGAAGATTGGTTACCACAAGTGTGAGTATGATTGATGCGTGTATCACAAGCAGTTGTGAAGTGGATCACGTATCTACCTAGTCTTATATGTGGATGATATTTTGATCGCAACTCAGAATATCAAGGACATTAGAGAACTGAAGAGGTCCCTCAGCGCAAAATTCGAGATGAAAGATCTGGGAGCTGCTCGGAAGATATTGGGAGTTGAGATCTATAGAGATAGGAAGAAGAAGAAGATGCTTTTATTATCACAGCAGAAATACATCAAGAAGTTCTTGGCAAGATTCGGGATGTTATATGCTAAAGCTATAGATACTCCTATGGCAACTAACAGCAAGCTAGGAATGTACACCATTCAGGCCGAGGAGGAGGAGGAGTACATGTCCAAGGTTCCATATTCTAGCGCATTTGGAATCCTTATGTATGCTATGTGAAGGGTTGTACAGTAGGTAGAAATACAAGATCAATAACCTAGAAGGGGGGTTGAATAGAGTATGCAGACTTTTGCTAAACTTTGCAAGAGTAGTGGTTTCAAAAGATTTGTAAAGAGATTTAAGGCCTTGAAATGAGTTTCAAGCCCTTGGAATAAAACAGTTAGAGTAAATAGAATAATAAGTCTATTTCAAGGCTTTAAAATGAGTTTCAAACCCTTGAAATGAAACAGTTTTGAATGCTGCAAAAGTTCTAAGTTTGTAACAGAAAAGTAAATGCAAGAGACACAAGATATATAGAGTTCAGTCCACTTGGACCTATGTCTCTACCTCAGGGATCTTCTCCCTGCAGGATTTTCAACTCAATTCTTATTAATCAACAGCTAAGCCCTAGATCTCAAGCACAGAGAGATGCCTTACTCTGTTACAGCTTGTGGTTCTCACTAACCTATCTAGTACCTGCTCTAGCTTTCGGATTAAATAAGAATTCTGTATTGTTCACCTTGAACAATCCTTGAGAATTTAAACTGAAGTAGTATAAGAATGATATACAAATAAATTTCAGAGATGAAGAACACAGAGAGTGAGACTGCAATGAGAGTGCAGTGCTCTTCAAATGCTTGGATTGGGAAAGAATGATCTGCTTCGTTGTTGTTTGACAATCCTTGTATGTATTTTCAGTGTTTCTAGCTTTTGCCCGTTGAGTTGTGTCTTCAAACGCTTAAAACTGAGCTCCTTATATACAACTCACTTGATGTTCAAATCTTTAAGATCTTCAGCAATGAACTTTCCTATTTAGTAGGCAACAACTTTGACTTCTCTAACAGTCTTTTCCAACGGATAGTTTCTCAGTATCTTCAAGGATACTGATTTTATCTTGTTCAAACTCATGTTGAGAAGCTGTTACAATCATTAGATTGATTGAAGAATCAAATCAATCTAGAATTTCCTTCCCTACAAAACTCAAGTTAGGAAATAAATCCCGCAGAATAGGAAATAAACTTTCCCTACAAAACTATGTCTAAAAGATGGGTTAGATAACGTTAAACATGTAAAAATACTTTGTCTTTCATCATCAAGTAATAATAGATTAGGCACAGGGGTTTAGAAGCACAATTAGAATCAGAAACTCCCCCTAAGTTCATGCATATGAGGCTCAGTCAGTTTCAAGGCTTTGAAAGTTGTTTCAAGGCCTTGAAATAAACTAGCTATTTCAAGTCTTTAAAAAATTGAACTGCTTTGAACTTACAATCTCCCCCTTAATGAAAGACAAAACCAAGTTCTTCCAATCTGTTTGATACTGTAATCCTGCAACAAATACTCATTAGCACATAGCAGAATTAATCATGTAAAATCAACACATAATGTCCAAAAGATCCAACTTATTAAACTGAAAAAGCAGCAAAGTGTACATATAATCCTAACTGACCAAAATAAGGTTATCTAAACACCAAAAATAAAAAATAAAAAATCTATATTTTCTCCCCCTTTTTGACTTTCATCAAAAAAGAATGAGAATATGTTGGATCAGTGTTTGGAAAAATAATAAGAAGTAAAATTTTTGAAAGATAAGAATTTCAAGGCTATGGAAAGGAGTTCAAGGCCTTGAAAAAGAAAAGAGAGAGTATGCAAGAATTAAGGGGTAGGGTCTTCATCTTCTTTCTTCTCTGCATCCTCTTCCTGACTTTCTTCCTTATCATCTTGTTCTTCTTCTTGTTGAGCCACATCATCAATGAGTGTACTTATAGTTTTGATCAAACTGTTGAACAGAAAGGTTAACCCTTCCAAGGCTTTCCTTCCATAGTTCAGTTTCTTCCTTACAGCAATTCTTTTCTTTGTCAAGGAGGAACTTTTCTTCTGACCCTTTGTTTTAGGCTCCAGGCTAGATTCTGACTCAGCTTCTTGGAGATCTTTCTTCTTATCAACCCTTCTTGAAATTGAATAGGCTCCATCGGAACTTGATGATGTTTTTGAGTCCGAGTCTTGAATGTAAATATTCTCTCTTAATTTTCCCTTATAAGTTATTTCTTCCTTATTTTGTGTCCTTTTGGGGCTACCAATCTGAATACCCTTCTGTTTCTCTTGTGTAGTCTCTACTGCCTTCTTCTTCTTCTTCTTGCTGGACACTAGGGTCTCATCTTTCTTGGCCATCTTCTTGGGAGGGGGAGGTGCTATATCTTCTGCAGTAGTGGCCTTTCTTTTCTTCTCTGTTGTAGCCTTTGATCCACCAGCCATCTTGATTCTGTCTGAGGCTCTTCTGGTGCTCATTAGGGTTTGGAGAAGAAGAGAGAGATGTAGGATAGATACGAAGGAGAGAAAGAAAGAAGGAGATAAATAGAAGAGAGTTTCAGTTTGAAAAGGAAACTAAATTTTTTTTCTGATCATTTTAAGATCTGATAAATCAAAAAGATTCAAAATTGGGTGTGCCGTTGGAAATAAAATATATAATACAATTTTGGCTAAAAAGGGGTTTTTCAAAATTGAGGGACAGCATTGAGCAATTATCTACAAAGATAACACCCAATATTGAAAGATCCAGAATTATTGACTAATTAACATGCAGTCTTACTTTCAAGGCTTTGGAAAGGATTTCAGGGCCTTGAAAAGCTATATCATGTAAGCACACATACTCCAAGCTTTGATAGGATTTTGAAGGCTTTGAAAATCATTTCAAACACCTACTACTTACTTGATTCTCCCCCTATACCAAAGCTTCCTTATTTAGCATGCCTAATTCCAATCTTAAGGCTGAGAATCTTTCATCTGGCAATGGTTTAGTGAAGATATCTGCAAATTTCAAGTTAGTAGAAATAAATTCAAGAACAATACCACCTTTCTCTGCATTATCTCTGATGAAGTGATGTCTAACATCAATGTGCTTTGTTCTTGAATGCTGAACTAGATTATTTGTAATTGATATTCCACTTGTGTTGTCACACTTGATAGGTATATCTCTGAAGTCAAATCCAAGATCTTTCATTTGTTGTGCTATCCATAACACTTGAGAACGGCAAGCTCCATCTGCTATGTATACAGCTTCAGCTGTTGATAGTACAACTGGGTTTTGCTTCTTTGAATGTCAGTCGATTAAATATGATCCAAGAAATTGATAGCACCCTGATGTAATCTTTCTTTCAACTTTATATCTTGCAAAATCAGCATCTGAATAGCCACACAAAGAGAAGTTAAAATGATTAGGATACCAAAGCCCCAAGTCTTTGGTACCACTGAGATATCTAAAAATTCTCTTAACTGCAGTCAAGTGTGATTCTTTAGGATCAGCTTGAAATCTAGCACACATGCACACACTGAATATGATATCTGGTCTACTAGCTGTGAGGTAGAGTAATGATCCAATCATACCACTAAACTCTTTCACATTCACACTCTTACCAGATTCATCCTTGTCTAAAGACAATGTAGAACTCATGGGAGTCTTAATCTTTTTGGATTGAGACATATTATACTTGCTTAGCAAGTCTTTTGTATACTTGCTTTGATGTAGGAATATTCCCTTCTTCATATGATGAATTTGAAGTCCAAGGAAGAAGTTCAATTCTCTCTTCAAGCTCATTTCAAATTCCTTGCTCATAAGACTTGAGAATTCCTTGCACAGAAGATCATTAGTAGCTCCAAACAGAATTTCATCAACATAAATCTGAACTACAAGCATATCTTTCCCACGAGTATTTATGAAATGGGTTTTGTCTACCAATCCTCTTTTGAAATCATTTTCAAGTATAAAATTTGACAATCTTTCATACCAAGCTCTTGAAGCTTGTTTTAAATCATAAAGAGCTTTGTCAAGTTCGTAAACATGATTTGGAAACTTGTCATTTTCAAAACCCGGAGGTTGAGCAACATAAACTTCTTCTTGCAGATAACCATTTAGAAAAGCAGATTTCACATCCATTTGAAGTAGTTTCATGTTTTTTTGAGATGCAAATGCAAGTTGAATTCTAATTGCTTCTAACCTGGCAATAGGTGGAAAAGATTCTTCATAGTCAATACCTTCTTCTTGATTGTAGCCTTGAGCTACCAATCTAGCTTTCTTCCTGATTACCTTTCCATTCTTATCTAACTTGTTTTTTAATACCCATCTGGTGCCAATGACAGACTGATTTTTTGGTGGAGTAACTAGATTCCAGACTATGTTCCTTTCAAACTCATTGAGTTCACTTTGCATAGCTATGATCCAGTCTGCTTCTTGTAATGCTTCCTTCACAGTTTTAGGCTCTACAAGAGAAATGAAAGCATTAAAAGCACATATATTTTTCAACTGTGATCTGGTTTGTGTACCAATGGTTGGATCAGAAATAATGTTGTCAGCAAGATGAGATGAGAGATATTTGAATCTCTTTCTTGGTGTCCATGGTTCAGGCTCTCCAATTTGCTTCTCAAATCTCTAAGAACTTAAAGTAATAGCTTGTTCTCCTGTTTTCTCTCGAGATTCTGTTTCAAGGCTTTGAACCTTTGTTTCAAGGCCTTGAAAATGCATTTTTGTTCCTGTGATATTTCCTTAGATCCTTTTGAGGATTCTTCTTCAGTATGTGAATCATGCTGGTTCAGATTGAGATCTGCAAAACCAACACTCAAATAACCATCATAGCTTTCATCAAAAATAAAATTAATGCTTTCTTCAACAAGCTCGATCTCTTATTATAAACTCGATAGGCTTTGCTTGTCTGTGAATAGCCAAGAAAAATACCTTCGTCACTTCTTGCATCTAACTTATCAAGATTGTCCTTACCATTATTTTGGACAAACACAGGTACAACCAAAATGTTTGAAGTATGAAATGTTTGGCTTTCTTCCTTTGAACAGCTCATAGGGGGTTTTCATCAGAATAGGTCTGATCAAGCACCTGTTAAGAATATTGTTTGCTATATTCACAGCTTCTGCCCAATAATACTTTGGCAACTTGTTTTCCAGAAGTATTGTTCTTGACATATTTTCAATAGTCCTGTTCTTTCTTTCAACACTCCATTCTGTTGAGGAGTTCTAGGAGCAGAAAAGTTGTGAGAGATGCCATGCTTAGAACAGAATATATAAAACTCAAGTTGATCAAACTCTCTACCATGGTCGCTTCTGGTTGAAGCAATATGTAGGTTTTTCGAAGTTTGAAGTTCTCTACAAAGTTTTGAAAATTCAAAGAGATCTTCAGATTTTTCTTTCAGAAACATTACCCAAGTATATCTAGAGAAGTCTGATAATGCCCAAATAGGGGTTATCTTATAGCCTGAAAAGACGTGTATGTGTGCTGGAAAACCACGTTTTAGCCAGAATTCACCCTCAGAAAGCCTCGGAAATTAGAACGAGATGTTTATTTGTTCTTCGTAAATTTCTGCTTATTTCACGCATTTCGAGATATGATCACGGGTTTGTTCATGTTGTCTTTACAGGAACAGGTTCGGGAAGTGCATTGGGATGCGTGCCGAGACAGAGCCGGGTTCGCCTCGGGAAACGTGCAGAAAATGCTCGGAGCAGGATTTGACCGAGACTGGTACAAGGGAGAGCGGAATGGAAAACGGAAAGACTGGAGGAAAAACGGGCAGTGAAAACCGACCGAGGAAGCTGGAAACGCCAAAACCGAGAATGACCGAGATGCGCTCGGTTGACAATATCTTGAGCTTGACTTGGAATTTTGAAGTGAAACCAGCGGCAAAAGAACGAAGACGTCAAGGGCTTTCCGAAAACAGGTTATAATGCTGAAACGGAGTCCGGCCGAAAAACCGACTCCCGTCAAGTGTGGGTCCCAGACAGGCCACGCCAAGTAAGGAGTCTCGATTTCCGGTGTCCGGAATCAGGAGCAACTATTTCATGTTCGTGACAATTTCCGGGACAGCTTTGGCCTAGGGGTATTTTGGTCATTTTGGCACCGGGTCCGGGTTTCCGGAGTCAAGTTCAGATTTTGTCTCCCAAATTCAGTCAGCAGTTTTCCTAAGGCCAGAGTCAGGATTTGGCATAAATTGGAGCAGTTTTGACCCAGGGGTATTTTGGTAATTTTGACAAGTTTCGGGTCGGCCGATGCAGAAAAGAGCAGTTTTCCTTGCTGTCTGCGTATTATACGCAGGATTCTGCGTATTATACGCAGACAGCAAGCCAGAGGGAGGATTTTTGGCCAGTTTCTGACCCTGTCTGCGTATTATACGCAGCATCCTGCGTATTATACGCAGCCAGGGGAAGAAAATACGCAGGAAAATGGGAAAATACGCAGCCCTGCGTATTATACGCAGCCAGGATGGAAAAATACGCAGCCAGGGAGGAAAATACGCAGAAATCAGCACATGTCAGGCTGCTGTCTGCGTATTATACGCAGAGCCCTGCGTATTTTACGCAGACAACACAAATTTTGAGGCGGTTTCGGGCAGTGGCAGTTTCGTAAATAAAGGCAGTTTCCAGAAACGTCTCCAGCACTATATAAAGACTCGTCCAGACTCGTTTTGAGTACATCAACACACAAATCAACACATCCACGGAGAAGTCGGAGCATCCCCGGAGAGCACGGAAACGTGAATCCAGATTCAAGACACCCGTTTGCTCTTCTTTTCTCTCATTCAAAAACTGTGTTATTTACGTTATGAATATTAGTAGCTAAACTTTTTACCTAGGTTCTCGGTGAACCTAGGGTTTCGTTTTCAGATATTAGTTTTACGTTTTGACTATGAATTCATGATTGCAATATCTTAATATCAGCAGTTTTTATCAGTTATTCTGTCTTTGAATTTTACTGTTTATGCATGATCGGAGTAGCTACCCAGAATTGCTACAGACCCGAGCCGGTAGGTGAAAACGTCCGGTTAGGGTTAGGAAGAAAAGACATAATTTAGCACCTTACCCCGATGGGCCGACTAGCGAAGGGGAGTTAGGACTAGCCTGAAATCGTTGAGACCAACTGTTAGAGAATCTGACCCGGGCCATCAGGACAGGTTAGAAACCCTAGCAGACTTAGAACGAGACTGCAGACTTAGGCAGCTTAACAGGAATCCGACAGTCTGCAGGATTGTGATAACGTGCAGGAAAAGAAAAGATACTGCACAACTGGTACGTGGCACGGATAACGAGACTGCTGTGTGTTTTCATGTCAAACAAAGAACGAAAATCTGAAGAACCCTAGGGGATCCCGGGACCTAGTATCTCAAACCTTAGATTTACAACCTTAAGATTATTCTAGAAAACTTTCACAAAAAAAATTTACGTTTCAGTTATTTACTTTCAGTACTTAGTTAGTAAGCAAAACCTCAAACTATTCCTCCTTTTACACTCTGTTAGTTAAAACTGATTATTAGAAAAACCTGCAAAGTCCCCGTGGGATCGATAATCTGAGTCGAAAATACTCTCTATATTACTTGATTCGTATACTTGCGACTAGTATACGTTGTAACTGCATTACAACGTATAGGTGGCGTTGTAACTGTATTACTCTTTATAAAAAAAATATATAAAAAAAAAATTAAAAATTGAAAATTTTGAGACTGGGCGAAGGATTTAGCTTAAAACTGGAGAGAGTTTAATGATAGAAAATTCCCGAAGTGGACGAACTTAGGTGAGGAAGAGCTGCGAGAATCTGTCTAGGGGAGTTAATAGAGCCAATGCACTTCAGAAAACGCAAGTAGCTGTCTCCCGAGCAATGTATCCGACTAGCTGCCAGACCACCGTCACCAGGTAGTCGTCAACCCGCCATCACGGTCACCACATCATTTGGTGGAGTGATAGGCCATAGGGGACCTCACGTCCTGTCTCGCGCCTTAGGTCCACTAGTGAGCCCCGTTGATCCATTAATCCTTTTCTTGGTAACCGTTTGGCCTAGGAAGCCGTTTTTTGATACTCGCATCATTGTTAGTATTTTTACCTTTCCTACGCGTCATGGCACGAGGGAGTTGAGTTGAGGGGGATTTTATGGGGTAGAGCAAAATTGTCATATTTGATAGTGGATGAGCTTCATTGATATATTTGAGGGTGTGTAAGGGTGAGATAGTGACGGCAGCACACTTCGGTGTGGCGGTGACTCACGACATTACACCGTGAGCATAGGAGGAGAGCCGTAGTGCGTAAATTTTCCGCACGACATGGGGGACTTGGGTTGACAGGGTTGATTGGAGGACGCGCTGTGCGATTTAGACATCCTTGAAGTTAGGAGGATCGGTTGGAAAAGCGCGAATATTTTACAGATTGACTACATGGTTCGAAATTAGTGTGGGGGTGGTCGTTTCAGATTTTATTTCAGTATTTTTCTGCCACCCCACGTTTTTGGTTTATCATAGAATTGGCCTGGTTTATATTATTGGTGTTTATTGTGTTGCCCCGCAAAAAAAAAAAAAAAAAAAAAAAAAGAGAGAGAGAAAAAAAAACGGAGAAAAAATAATAAAAAAAAAAATGATGAAAAAAAAAACCAAAAAGAAAGTATCAAAGGAAGAAAATTCAGGGTGCTTGATTGATTTTATTTCAAAACGCCAGGCCGGCAATTTTTATCTCTGTTTCACATTCGTTCACAGTTGTGGCCGCGAGAACGGCAGTTACACCGGGACTGGGGAAATTGAGTGTCTAGAATCTTAGGTGATTTGGGTCAGTTTCCGTCATCTTGGTGAGGGAGTGTGTGATGGGGGTATGTGTGAGTGTGCTGTGACGTTTAGGACATCGCTTCTAAATGACTTATCCTACCGTCCCAAAGCCGGCAGATTTACATTACACCCGCAGTAAAAGCACGGAAGGTGTGCGTTAGGGATACGTTCGGTTTTGCGTGCAAAAGCGGAAGTAAGTGGTGTTCGTGCTTGTTCCTAACCTAGGCTGGCCGCGAGTTCTTCCGATCACCGCAGTTTCAGAAACCGAAGGGAATATGAGAACTTGATGATGTTCAGTTTGAGTTGAAGAGAATGCCCAGTCTCACCAAAAATATACACAGTTTTTATCATAGTAATATTGTTTTTAAATAAGTGCAGTTACACCGCTCTGGATTGATTCGGGATAGTATGCATTGGTAGTATATTGCTAGAGTTTGCTCGGGACGAGCAATGTTTAGTGTGGGGGTATTTGATAATGCCCAAATAGGGGTTATCTTATAGCCTGAAAAGACGTGTATGTGTGCTGGAAAACCACGTTTTAGCCAGAATTCACCCTCCGAAAGCCTCGGAAATTAGAACGAGATGTTTATTTGTTCTTCGTAAATTTCTGCTTATTTCACGCATTTCGAGATATGATCACGGGTTTGTTCATGTTGTCTTTACAGGAACAGGTTCGGGAAGTGCATTGGGATGCGTGCCAAGACAGAGCCGGGTTCGCCTCGGAAAACGTGCAGAAAATGCTCGGAGCAGGATTTGACCGAGACTGGTACAAGGGAGAGCGGAATGGAAAACGGAAAGACTGGAGGAAAAACGGGCAGTGAAAACCGACCGAGGAAGCTGAAACGCCAAAACCGAGAATGACCGAGATGCGCTCGGTTGACAATATCTTGAGCTTGACTTGGAATTTTGAAGTGAAACCAGGGGCAAAAGAACGAAGACGTCAAGGGCTTTCCGAAAATAGGTTATAATGCTGAAACGGAGTCCGGCCGAAAAACCGACTCCCGTCAAGTGTGGGTCCCAGACAGGCCACGTTCAAGTAAGGAGTCTCGATTTCCGGTGTCCGGAATCATGAGCAACTATTTCATGTTCGTGACGATTTCCGGGAAACCTTTGGCCTAGGGGTATTTTGGTCATTTTGGCACCGGGTCCGGGTTCCGGAGTCAAGTTCAGATTTTGTCTCCCAAATGCAGTCAGCAGTTTTCGTATGGCCAGAGTCAGGATTTGGCATAATTTGGAGCAGTTTTGACCCATGGGTATTTTGGTAATTTTGACAAGTTTCGGGTCGGCCGATGCAGAAAAGAGCAGTTTTCCTTGCTGTCTGCGTATTATACGCAGGATTCTGCGTATTATACGCAGACAGCAAGCCAGAGGGAGGATTTTTGGCCAGTTTCTGACCCTGTCTGCGTATTATACGCAGCATCCTGCGTATTATACGCAGCCAGGGGAAGAAAATACGCAGGAAAATGGGAAAATACGCAGCCCTGCGTATTATACGCAGCCAGGATGGAAAAATACGCAGCCAGGGAGGAAAATACGCAGAAATCAGCACATGTCAGGCTGCTGTCTGCGTATTTTACGCAGACAACACAAATTTTGAGGCGGTTTCGGGCAGTGGCAGTTTCGTAAATAAAGGCAGTTTCCAGAAACGTCTCCAGCACTATATAAAGACTCGTCCAGACTCGTTTTGAGGACATCAACACACAAATCAACACATCCACGGAGAAGTCGGAGCATCCCCGGAGAGCACGGAAACGTGAATCCAGATTCAAGACACCCGTTTGCTCTTCTTTTCTCTCATTCAAAAACTGTGTTATTTACGTTATGAATATTAGTAGCAAACTTTTTACCTAGGTTCTCGGTGAACCTAGGGTTTCGTTTTCAGAGATTAGTTTTACGTTTTGACTATGAATTCATGATTGCAATATCTTAATATCAGCAGTTTTTATCAGTTATTCTGTCTTTGAATTTTACTGTTTATGCATGATCGGATTAGCTACCCATAATTGCTATAGACCCGAGCCGGTAGGTGAAAACGTCCGGTTAGGGTTAGGAAGAAAAGACATAATTTAGCACCTTACCCCGATGGGCCGACTAGCGAAGGGGAGTTAGGACTAGCCTGAAATCGTTGAGACCAACTGTTAGAGAATCTGACCCGGGCCATCAGGACAGGTTAGAAACCCTAGCAGACTTAGAACGAGACTGCAGACTTAGGTAGCTTAACAGGAATCCGACAGTCTGCAGGATTGTGATAACGTGCAGGAAAAGAAAAGATACTGCACAACTGGTACGTGGCACGGATAACGAGACTGCTGTGTGTTTTCATGTCAAACAAAGAACGAAAATCTGAAGAACCCTAGGGGATCCCGGGACCTAGTATCTCAAACCCTAGATTTACAACCTTAAGATTATTCTAGAAAACTTTCACAAAAAAGATTTACGTTTCAGTTATTTACTTTCAGTACTTAGTTAGTAAGCAAAACCTCAAACTATTCCTCCGTTTACACTCTGTTAGTTAAAACTGATTATTAGAAAAACCTGCAAAGTCCCCGTGGGATCGATAATCTGAGTCGAAAATACTCTCTATATTACTTGATTCGTATACTTGCGACAAGCACGCTAAAAAGCGCATCAAAGTCATCAACAATAACAAGCATGTACTTCTTACCCTTTGGAGTTGGAGTTCTCATAGGACCACATATATCCATATGCAATAGTTCAATGGGTCTAGTAGTACTTACAAAGTTCTTTGGCTTGAATGACCTTCTCGTTTGCTTGCCTTGTGCACATGCCTTGCATACTTCATCATCTTTGAACTTGATAGAGGGTAAGCCTCTTACTAAGTTCTTGGAGACTAACTTGTTTAAGGTATGCAAGTTAATATGTTCCAACTTTCTGTGCCAAAGCTTTGAATCATCTTTCAAGGCCTTGAGACACATCAAGTTTTCACCTGCAACTTTGTTAGTTTGAAAAGTATAAACATTGTTTGATCTAGAGGCCATGAGGATGCAATTGCCATATTTCTCATTCTGCACCACATACTTCTCTTTATCAAGGATAAATTTGTTGCCATTGTCACAAAGTTGAGATAGACTAAGCAGATTAAATTTCAAGCCATCAACTAGATATACATCAGAAATGGAATTTTCAAAATTTGTACCAACTTTACCAATACCAAGAATGTTGCATTTTCCTTTGTCACCAAGTGTAATTGATCCTTCTGATTGCTCTTTCAGTTCTGAGAAGAGAGATCTCTTTCCACTCATGTGTCTTGAGCAACCACTGTCCATAAACCACTTTTGCTCATTGATCTTGGTGACACCCTGCAAACACCATTCACTGCCTTACCTAGCTGTTAGACCAAGTTCTGAATTTAGATTCATATTCAGGGTCAACCATGTTAGGTGATCTAACCCCTTTAGGAACCCAAATCTGTCTAACTAGTGTTCCTCATAATGTGAGGGTCTCTTCTTCAAAAAGGACAAGTCATTTTAACATGACCAATCTCATTGCAATAATGAAATTTAGGAGATGTTTTGCTTCCAGCTTTCACAAATTTGGTATTATTTTTCTTTGGAAAATTTGGATTGTATCGAATACCATTTTTGTGAACAGACTTCAAGCTACCTCCAAGAATCAGGTTCACGTTGTGTTCTGAGCCTTCAAGTTTGGCTTTGACCAATTCTGATTCTTGAAGTTTCTGAGTCAGAGTAGTCCTTTGGTTATCCAATTCATCAACTTGATGTATTAGATTACCAATTCTATCATTCAAGAGAGAGTTCTCAGTGAATACTTCCTTCACTTGTGTTTTCAAGGCTTTGAAACCGGTTTTCAAGGCCTTGAAATCACTGTCAGTTTTCTTCTGAGAGATTTCAAGATTCTGATTTAGACAAACAAGATGCAAATTTTCTTTTGCTTGCTCATGAACTTTTTCTTTCAAAACTTTAATTTCTTTCAGATGGTCCTCTTCATTATAAAGCATTGTTTTAAGATAATCAGAGATGGATTCTGTTGGTTTTGAAATCAAACAATTTACCATTACCTCAATGTTCTTTTCAGAAATTTCATCACGCTTGGCCATAAATCATATGTTGGCATGTTCTTCTTCAGAATCAGAGTCACTTGAGGTATCTGAATCACTCCAGGAAGCTATCATAGCTTTCTTTCTTCTATCATGATCTTTCTTCTGAAAGTTCTTGCTTTTCTTGTGTGGACAGTCTCTGATCAAGTGTCCTGCATCACCACATTCAAAGAAATTCATGACTTTAGGATTATTATTATGTGAAGAAGATTTACCTTTGTAGTCTTTGCTACTGGAGGATCCGTGTCTTTCTCTGTTGAAGTCCTTATTTCCAAAGCTTTTCTTCATTTTAAGAATTCTGGTCAAGGCTTTGGAAATCAATGCAATTTGATCTTCATCATCATCCTCAGTTTCATGACTTCGAATTGTCTCATTCTCCTTAGCCTGAGAGCCAAGTTCTTGACACCTTCAGGTAGTTCTCCATCAACTTCATTCATTGAATCTCATGTGTAAGGAGCTTCCCTTGTAGGTCAACAAGTTGAAGTGATGAGAGATCTTGAGCTTCTTCAATGGCAGTAGTCTTTGGTTCCCATTTTGCCTTTCGAAGACTTCTTAGAATCTTCCTCACCTTCTCTTCATTGGAAATATTTTTTCCTAGTGAATCAAGGTTGTTGACAATGTCAATGAACCTTTTGAACATGTCTCTGATTGACTCATCTCCATTCATCTTGAAAAGCTCATATTGCCTGAGATATATATTGATATTGGTTTGCTTGAATTGGCTGGTTCCTTCAAAAGTCACCACACGCTTATCTCATATCTATTTGGCAGTTTTACAGCTTAAGATCCTATTGAATTCATCTGCACTCAAAGCACAATATAAGAGATTCATAGCTTTATAATTCTTTGAAAATTGCTCTAATTCACATGAAGATAGAGAGTCTTCAGATTTGGGAGTTTTAATCCCATCCTTATTGTGTAGAAAGTGTGAGGACCATTCTGGATGATAGTCCAGAGTTCCATATCTTGATCAATAATGAACATTTTCATCATTGCTTTCCAGTGGAAAAAATTGTCTGCACAGAAGAGAGGAGGTCTGTTAGTAGCTCTTCCCTGTGAGAAACCACCATCACCTACAGTACTCATAATCACAAGATGGTTAAATATATGTAGTGATAGAAGCTCTGATACCAATTGAAGGGGTGTACCGTAGGTAGAAATACATGATCAATACTCTAGAAGGGGGAGGGTTGTATAGAGTATGCAGACTTTTGCTAAACTTTTCAAGAGTAGTGGTTTCAAAATATTTGTAAAGAGATTCAAGGCCTTGAAACAAGTTTCAAGCCCTTTGAATAAAACAGTTACAACAAATAGAATAATAAGTCTATTTCAAGGCCCTGAAATGAGTTTCAAACCCTTGAAATGAAACTGTTTTGAATGCTGCAAAAATTCTAAGTTTGTAAGAGAAAGTAAATGCAAGAGACACAAGATATATAGACTTCAGTCCACTTAGACCTACGTCTCTACCTCAAGTATCTTCTCCCTGCAGGATTTTCAACTCAATTCTTATTAATCAACAGCTAAGCCGTAGATCTCAAGCACAGAGAGATGCCTTACTCTGTTACAGCTTGTGGTTCTCACTATCCTATCTAGTACCTGCTCTAGCTTTCTGATTAACTAAGAATTCCCAATTTTTCACCTTGAATAATACTTGAGAATGTGAACTGGAGAAGTATAAGAATGATATACAAATAAAGTTCAGAGATGAAGAACACCGATAGTGAGACTGCAATGAGAGTGCAGTGTTCTTCAAATGCTTGGATTGGGAAAAGAATGATCTGTTTCTTTGTTGATTGAGAATCCTTGAATTTATTTTCAGTGTCTCTAGATTTTTCCCTTTGATTTGTGTCTTCAAACGCTTCAAACTGAGCTCCTTATATACAGCTCACTTGATCTGCAAATCTTTAAGATCTTCAGCAACAAACTTTCTATTTATAGGCAACAGCTTTGACTTCTCTAATAGTCTTTTCCAACGGATAGTTGTTCAGTATCTTCAAGGATACTAATTTGATCTTGTTCAAAATCATGTTGAGAAGCTATTAAAATCTTTATATTGATTGCAGAATCAAATCAATCCAGTATTTCCTTTCCTGCAAAACTCAAGTTAGGAAATAAATCCTGCAGAATAGGAAATAAACTTTCCCTGCAAAACTAAGTCAAACAGATGGATTAGATAATGTTAAACATGTCAAAAATACTTTGTTTTTCATCATCAAGTAATAATAGATTAGACACAGGGGTTTAGGAGTTCAAACAGTATCAGAAACTCCCCCTAAGTTCATGTATATGAGGCTCAGTCAGTTTCAAGGCTTTGAAAGCTGTTTCAAGGCCTTGAAATATAGTAGCTATTTCAAGTCTTTGAAACATTGAAACTGCTTTGAACATACACTACGGTATGTACTCAACTGGACATAGCATTCGATGTTAGTGTGGTTAGTCGTCTTATGTCTCATCCGTGTAGGGACCATTGGCAGGCGGTGAAATGGATATTTAGGTACCTTAAGGATACGTCAGACATTGGCCTATGCTATGGTTCAAGTGAAAATATCTTGGTAGCTGGTTTCTCGGATTCGAACTATGCAGGGGATGTTGATAGTTGAAGATCAATGACGGACTATGTATTTGCTCTAGGAGCATTTGTGAGTTGGAAGGCGACGATACAGCTGACGTTGACTTTGTCCACCATGGAGGCAGAGTATACGACTCTAGCAGAAGTAGCAAAATAGGCAATTTGGATCAAGGGAATGGTCAATGATCTAGGGGTACATCAAGATCAGGCGATAGTCTACTGTGATAGCTTGAGTGAAATTTGCTTGACTAAGGACCAGGTCCATCATGAAAGGACCAAGCATATTGACGTTAGGTATCACTTTTTGAGAAGTGAGAGCAGAAACAAGGTGATGAAGGTGGGGAATGGTGACAGCCCCGCGGGTATGTTCACTAAGCCGGTTCCAAGAAGCAAGTCCAGCATTGTCTGGAATTGCTCAGCATTATGAGCCAGTGAGCCCTTAGGGGCATGTTGGACCCGGCGAGGTCCATTGAGTTTCCGTGATGGGAGACATCGGAAGGGAAGAAGCCAAGCTTTGTTCAGAAAGAGGAGGAGCTTCGTTGCAGACGAGAGACTTCAAGTCAAGGTGGAGATTTGTTGAGAAGTGCCTTGAAGCTTAGAAGATACTCAAAGGAGCAATGGAGAAGTGAAGTCTTCGCATGAAGAGAAGTTGTCTTCGTGCGAAGACAAGTGTTAGCCGAAATCCCAACGTGTTCTTGAAACAGCTTGCAGCCCCTATTCAAGAAGGCCTTCGTACGAAGACAATTGTACTTCGTACGAAGACAGTGCGGAAAAAGGATACTAAGAATGAAATGTTTCCTTTTTCGTTCGGGGTGGTTTTGGGGGCTATAAAATGATCCTTTGGGGTCCTATGAACGTATGTAAACATCTTTAGCCGTTCCTCTTCATTGAATAAATGTCTTTCTTTTCCGTGAACGTAGTTACCATAATTTGTACTAGCGAACCACGTAAATCTTGTGTGAGTGCATCTTTCTTTATCGTTCGTGAGGCGTGAGTGATCGTGAGAGGTATAACATCCCTGACTTGAGAATTTTAGTTTGGGAGAAAAGAAAACCATGGTATATTTGTATAGTCAGTGTGTGCATCAACTCAGAGTGTAAAGTAGTTGGTATAAAGTGGAAAGAAAGAGAGGAATTATCCGAGCATTCCCTTGTGTTGTTATCTACTTCTTGATGCAGCACTTCACTTTTCCCAGTTCCTTCAATGTCTTTCATAACTAATATCTGCATTCTGCAGGGCCTTTCTGTATGTTGTACAAAGTATGTAACACAATGATTCTATACTTTATGGTATCTTAGTAATTCTTCATCCTAAAATTCAATTTAATCTTTCGTTTCTTAAATATGATATATTTGAGCTGCTGAACGTAAGAAACCTCGATGTGATTATGTTCGGTCATATTTCTTTTCATCAACCTATTGTAATATGGTACATAACAAAACACCACTTACCCTTGTGATTTGTCACGTTTCGCGAAAGTTAACATGCTTACGTTTTCCTTACACTTCGAGTGACTAAATTGTTGGTGACATTTGATGCAGGAAGCATTGTACAACCAGGGTCTTGCCAGAAAGCTGCTGTAAGGTGTATTGAAGCTCTTGTTAGGGTTCAAGATTGAGGTAGAGCAAGACCAGTGATTCCTCTGTTTCTCCACTCAGTCATGATGTCACAACCAAATACTTCTTCTCTACAGTCTTTCATTTATTGGATTTTCTTGCAGATTTGCCATCTGGGGTCGAGTCTGCTTTCTTTGCAGGTCCTGGGTCTCACTTTAAGCCATTCATTGGGGGCCGTTTAGGCTCTCCCATCTTAAAATTTCTTTTACAATTGAAACACTCGTACACCACTACCCATGCACGTAAAAACTACTACCTCGTTTATTCTCGTTCGTCCTGATTTGATTTTTCAACTCAGTTCTATCATTTTGACTAAGTGGTTTGTATAGCAAAAAGTTATTGTAGAGTAATTGTAGAGTAAAGTTTACTCTACAAGACCGTGCAAAGATTACCAAATTATTTTATCGTTTTCCTATCAAATAGCTGTGTGAAATAACTCGGTGAATAGTGACAAAATGTGAAGTGGAGTGAAAGAGTAGAAACAGAGGTAATAGTACACAATTAAGGAGAGATGTGAACTCTGAAGGGGTGAAAGTTTAATGATACAATCATAAAGTTTTGACAGAAAACCCCCTGCAGTATCGTTTCGCTGACACTTAACTACCAACAGTATTAATTTTGTCAGCAAACCCACATGCAGTTTCACTTTTATAGACATCGCGTACCATTTTTCAACAGAAAAATCTCATGAAGTTTCGTTTTTACCGACACTTGGCTACCAGCAGTATTTGTAAAATGGTTAGCGATGTCGGTAATAGTGAAACTGTAAGGGATTCTCTGTAAAAATCAATATTGTTGGTAGCTAAGTGTCAGCGAGACGAAACTGCAGGGGAATTTTCAGTCAAAATTCTACAAATCATGGTGTAAGTGTCCTGTTGTTTGGCACACAAAATGGGAAAAAGTGTCATTTTCCAAACTGATATGGGTGGAAGTGTCTTTGAGTCAAACAATAGGGGGCGGGGTGAAATTGTATTTTACCCTCGCCAAAATGATGAATCATACATGGATTGAGTGAAAGATGAAATTTTTTCAAAAAAAAAAAAAAGGTGGAAGATGGAACAATTTCTTTTTTTTTTTAATCATGAAACAATTTCTTTTTTTAAATCATGAATATGCTGTCATATTTGATATTAACATACTTAATACCTGCCTTATAATACTCCTCTCCCCATGAACTATACTATAGAAGTTGTTCGGAAAAGTTAAATGACTCCTTTGTGACAAAATCGTCTAGAGTTTTGGTGGGAATGCGGAAATTTCATTTGTGATTTAGGCTCCGTCTTTAGTTGGTAGGAAATCATTTTCCTACAAAATATTTTCTCTTTTCTAGTGTTTGTTTCGCAATTAGTATTGTAAAATCTTTTATCATGTAAAATGACTTTATATAATGATATCAAATGAGTCACGTGTTTAAAATTGAAACTATATTCATTCACGTGTTTAAAATCGAAAACTATTTTATTTTCTTTTTCTTTTTTGAGAAATTCAACCGGATTTGAACTCATGACATCATGCATTGGCTTCCAACGCTCTACAACTTGAGCTACCACCCTAATTGCGAAAAAAAATCGAAAACTATTTTCTGGAGAGTAAAGGGTTGCAACAAAGCGCCCCAAGACCGCAACCAATTGTCTATATATTTCCCATCACCACCCTCATTGCCGCTCGCCTCCACCATCAATGTCATGGCCCACAGCCACCACAATCACATCCGCTCACTGCCACCACCACTACAACTTGGTCATCTCTTAAAAAATTGTGTTTCACGACTCGAACCTATAACCTCAAACTCATAACACAAATTTGAACGATTTGAGAGAGAAATGGAAGACGCAGAGTATAGAGAGAGAAAATATGAGCGGCTTTATATAATAGAGAGAGAAAGATATGTACATAATAATATATACACAAAGAGTAACGGTGTGAACTCTAACGGTAGAAAACTAAAGGTAAGTAGGGATGGCAACGGATCGGGTCTGGATCAGATCAGCCTAAATCCTGATCCGATCCATAAGGTTTCAGATCGGATTCGGATCGATTTTGCCGGATTCGAATCGGATTATCCATCGAATCATGGCGAACGGCAATTTTAGTTCATTTGACCTAAAGTTATTATATATCAAAATCAAAATTGAATTAACATACACTTTACATCTATAATTTTATCAATTTATTCACAATAAAAATATAGATTTATCAAATTAAAGACGTTATCTAAAGTAAACATAGTAAAAATTGTATGTGTATATATATATATATATATATATATATATATATATATATATATATATATATATCGAAAGATGTATATTATTGAATTTATTAGGTATGATATCCTAATCGGATCGGATCGGGTTTCACGGATCACAAAATTTGTGATCCATATCCGATCCATTTTCAAACGGATCGGATCCGTTCCATTAGGCTCGGATCATGCCAGAAATCGGATCGGATCGGACCCAATTGCCATCCCTAAGGGTAAGATCATTAGGGTTTTAGAATTGGGCCCTTATAGAGATGGGGCTCGACCCATGTCAATATAACACATTTGGGCTTAGGGCTTGGGCTGAACTTCTTAAGCTATTAAAATTCAAAACAAATTGATGTAAAATTAGTTGTTAAATGGGGATATATAGTTTTCATATGTGAACCAAACACACGAAAATATTTTATTCACAACAAATATTTTATTCAAATCATAGTAACTACCACTATGTTCCTACTATTTCCTCCTAATTTGACTTTTATCACTATTCACTGGTTCACTTTGACCCGGTGATTTGAATAGCAAAATGATGCAATATTTTGATAGTCTTTTTCTGGTGTTGTAGAGTAACATTTGTTTTATAACACGGTGAAAAAATCATTAAAAACTTTCATCATTTTATTATCCGGTCAAAATGACCCAGATACGAGTCAAATATTCAACACGGGAAGGAAGATCAGGGACGGAGTGGTATCACCTAACAAAACATAGTAGAGAAATTTGATAAGAAACTTTTTCATATTTAGTTGCCATTTTGGCTCAGAAGCGCCCATGGCTTAATGGTTAAGTCATCTGACTTTTAATCAGGCGATTGTGGGTTCGAGTCCCACTGTGCGTTTTTTTTTTTTTTTTTTTTTTTTTTTTTTTTTTTTTTTTTTTTTTTGCTTCAAGTTCGAGTGTAACAATAGAGCTAATTACAATGCCTACCTCCAAAAAAGGAAGGTCTCAATAGAGCTAATTACAATGCCTACCTCCAAAAAGGAAGGTCTATTGTTTGGTCTTTGGTGTCGTTGGACCATTCCTCCAATTTATTGCTCGAGGTTTAGCAGTGAGGAGCAATCAGCTCCATTATCAATATTGTATTTTTATTATTTAAGAAATATTAAACGTCACCCTTTTTATTTCACTCCTTGATTTCATTGTTTATGTGGATGTTTATAATTAGTGATTGATTATAGAAAGATCTTAAAATAAATAGTTACCAACAGTCATATCATGACACATGGGAGGTGAAATTAGAAGGTGAAGAAAAAATGGTGACACATAGCGCCCCTCTTATTATTTTTCAACTATTTACGAATAACGTTCCATAATAAGTACTACTACTGTAAAAACAAATACTACTACCGTACATTATACACAGGGTAAATGACAGTAAATGAAATCCCCGTTTGCAAAAATAAATGGGCAAAAAGAAACATTTATATCAAACTAGGGGAGGTAGTCATAATTATTAAAACTTCAACCTAGTAAATAATTTAAGTATATATTCATCTTTGTAATTTTGCCTTAATTAAAAACCAACCTTGCAATATTAATCTCCTAAACCAACACTTGTTACTAAATTTTTTCACCCACCACCTAATTGGCCTCCACATAACCCACTAGGGGTGAACAAAAACCCGCTCAACCCGGTCAAACCGTCCGGTCCGAACCGGATCGATCGAAAAAAGTGGAAAACCGTTATTGAATGATTGGGTATGGGTTGGATTCACCCAGACCCGCCACAACCCGGGTGGGTTACGAGTATTACAATACGAAATCCGGAATAAACCGGTCCGCCTCGTTGTATGACATGTATACTAAACTCAACCACATTTCTCAAATAGTTGTGAAGTGTTATGTTCGTATTACTTGTATATTGGGGAGATGTAACTTAATGTATGTTACTCGGTGTTTACTAACATGTGTTAACACATTGACAAATTAAAATGTAGTTAACAATATAGTCATTTCCTATGGGCAACAAGCATTTATAAGGTCTGGACATGTAAGGGAATGTCTGGACATGTAAGGGAAATATGTAACTTGTTTGTTTTTAATTTGCCTATTATTTGCTATGTTGGGATGATCATTTCAATTACAGTGATTATGAGACTTGCTGGCAGGTTTTCCTCATGTCATATGTGGTTTGTAGATGATTTGTTCGCCTAAGTGTTGCCACTATACCTGAGATCCTCTCCATCTTTTTGTGGGGGTGTACCCAATGTCCAGTTGTGAATGCCCTAGAAAGACCATTTATGATGATTTTAAGAACATGCTTTATGTGAAATCTTAGTTCTTGCTCAAGCAGTTCACCAGCCAGTCACTACCTCTTGTTCTTAAAATCATCCTTAAGTTTTCAGTATCGTCCGGATTTCTTCTTCTGTAACCCGGCTAAACCGAGCCGGTCCGGTCCAGTCCGAGTCGAATAGTTCGATTGGGTTTAGGTTTGACGGTTAGTCGATTGGGTTTGGGTTGTGATATGACCAACCCGGTGTCATTGGGTTGGGGAAAAAATATACATTTTACCCGGCCGACCCGGGCCGTGCTCAGCCCTATAACCCACCTTGCTGTCAAAATTTCACCACATCCCATGTGTTTTCCTCCTCCCTCACGTCACCATTCATTCCCCCTCTCCCTCTTTATTTCCTCTTCTCCCTCTCGGCAACAACACACACTCACGAAAACACTCTCACCCGACCCGTACCTCCCTTTATATAACTCCCCTTCCTCACAAAAACAGCAACACACCATCATCATCCGCTCCTCTTCCCTAACCCGAAACAACCACTATCACCATTCTCTTCTCCTCTCCTCCAAGAACCACCACCAACCTAAACCCCCTCCTTTGCCTCCTCATCACAAGCACACAACAACAACAACATCAACTCATCACCACCTTCCTCTCCTTCTTGTCCCGCCGGCAAACAACCCATCACCGCCACCACACTCTCTCCTCTCAACCACCAAGAGGAACAACCACCAGCACAGCCACCATCACTACCCTCTCTCCGTTCTCTCTCTCTCTCTCTCTCTCTCTCTCTCTCTCCCTCTCTCTCTCTCTCTCTCTCTACTGGATTCGTCTCTTTCCAGCCAAGAGCCGCTGGAAAACCCAACCCGAGAACAAAAAAAAAACCACCACCACCAACAAAGCTCCCCCCCCCCTCTCTCTCAAAATTTCTCTGAAACACCTTTGTGACTCCTCCCCTTCATCGAAACAGAAGAGTAGCAGCGGCAAGGACTGGGCAGAGCCATGTCCGACGCCGGCACCACCATGAACGTCGGCGTCGAGCTCGGCAAGGTCACCCCTGACCTACCCACTGCCTAAAACGCGTATCAATCGCCTCCTGGGAGTCCGTGAAGGTCCAAGACGACCACAACTCAACCTTGAATTGCCGGAATCCTTGCCGGCGATCTTCACCGCCGAACCCATGGGTCGGAGACTCGACCCGCTCCATTCGGCGACCGTTTTCCACGATTTTTCGTGTGGGTAAGCTCTAAATCCCCTGTTAGTTCATTTGTGATGAGCAAAATCAAGTCTTGTTGGCTAAAAATCATTTTGGGTTGATTGAGTTGATGAAGATGTCGTGAATACAAAAATGGGGATGAAAGTGTCTTTTCCTAAAGCTGTTGGGGAGGCTATTGACTTTACATGAAAACTGAAATGTGTGGGGATGGGGGAGAAAGTGTCTTTTCGTTAAACTTGGGTTGGGGTACTAGTTGTAGTTTTAAACATTTTAAATCAATTAATAGATAAATCTAATAATTATTTTCTGAAAATAAGAATACAAATAATAATAATAATAATAATAATAATAATAATAATAATAATAATAATAATAATAATAATAATAATAATAATAATAATAATAATAATTTTATTTATCAATATCAATACTAGTGTAATAGTCTTCGTAACTTTCACAATAAATTATTTTAATATTGTTATTTTCTTATAAGTAATGCTAAGAATAATGCTAAATAATCCAAAAATAATAAAGATAATAATAATAATAATAAATAAAGTTCCTTAATAACCTATTTTCTTCAATAGGAATACTTAACCTATTTTCTTCAATAGAAATACTTGAAATTAAACTTTAGTATCTTTCTTAATAAAGTATGTAAATCAATGAATCTCACTTTATTTTATAAATGATAAAAACAAGTCTATCGCCACAAAATAATAATAATGATAGTGATAAGAATAATAATTACAAAAGGATATATGTATATATATATAGCTAGCTAAATAGTGTTTTATCCAAAAAAAAGAAAAGAAAAAACAAACAAACTACTAGCGACTAATCATATGTTAACGCTTTTGAGTAAATTAAAAGAACCCCAAGGTTAAGGGGCTATTTTGATAAGTATGTTGAGATACTCAAGAGATGTTTATTTGAAAAATAGTAATGATAACAATAGTGATTTTACAAGAATTTGTCTCCATTAAAAGAGAAATAATGACCCATATAAATCACGAGTGTACTATATTGATCCTAGAACTATATTAACTATAAAAAATTATAACTCTCCTCGACTGGAATAATCACCTAATAAAACTTAGTATAGTATCAAGGTATTAAAACTTATTCTTGATGTCACTTCCCTAAATTTTATAAAATTGAAAATCAATAAATAAATAAGCTTTTATAAATTATGGGGGTTGAGAATTCATTGGGGGAATGCATAGCATTGCATATAGGGTGAAATTGCATTTGTTAATACGAATAAGCCCCATATTAATTAGGAAAATCTGCGTATTTGTACCCAGTTCATAGACGACGGGTTTGTCGAGAACGAGTACGAGTACTAGAACTTCGATCGTCGTGCGAACATTGATCTACTTGTTACTGGTAAGTTCATATGTGAAATACTTTAACTGTCAAAATGTGATTTGTGTGCGTATAGAAATAGTTTTGTTATAACTTGCGATACTTGGAAATTTATAAACGTTTGTGAACTACGTTGTGAGAAATCTCTTTTTGGGTACCATGACTGGAAAACTTGAATCCTGAAACATATATTGTGATTGTGAAATGATAGTTGGAAATCAAAATAATAATCGTGAGGAATGATGGGTCCATGTGTTATTATTGGGGAATGAGAATGAATAAACGCACTATAATATAATTGGGGCAATGCACAGAGGATGCAGAAATTTAGGCTCCGGCCAGGGGCGCCAGTTTGCGATCCCCTTTATATTTACGGCTCCGGCCAGGGGCGCCGGTTTGCGATCCTTTTTATATTTAATGCTCCGGCTGGGAGCGCCGGATTACGATCTCCCTTGTATTATGAAACTATGGAGTACTACTTATACTTGAGCGGGTTATAAGGGTATAGGGGTGTCGACACTTAAGGTCTCATAGTCATGTTCATGAGCGGGGATTAGGCGTATGGCCATCCCTCAACGCTCGGGTGAATTGGGATCTTAGATATCCCAAGAGGCACCCTCGGTATGATTAGTGGCATCGTAACCTCTCTGGGGCATTTGACACCCGCTGGGCAACACTACGCCAGCTAAGCTAAAGGATAAGAAATGAATCAGTTAATATTTGACAGCTCATTTGGATTCCCAATAAAATATCATGTGATTCATATACGTTTTTTTGTGCCAAAACTCGTTTTACATATTGCATTATCAATTTACTCATTTTTTACTGATTAAATATTTTTCTGCGGCTAGCTTGTACTATTTCAAAAACCACAGGTTACGACGCCACTGGCTAGGGTATTAAGCTGCTTAGTACTTCACCTAGTATTTTTCATTTTGTAAATTAATTTATGTATTTCTATCAGACAATGTCTTGAGTTTGACTTTAATGTATAATAATTATGTTTGGATATTCGAGGATTGTACTAGCTGTGAACCGGCGATCCTGCTCCGTACCCAATGGGGTTAATTGTTGGAATTGTGCCCTAGAGGCAATCAATTAATTGTGACATTTATGAATTTACAATTCATAATGTTATCGATATGGAGATATGTTAACATGAATGAAAGCCTTAGAATATAAGTGTTATATTCTTAAATATCGCTAGTCGATTATAATGATTAATAGGACAATCATCTATAGACTAGTATGGGGTTGGATTGATATGGAGATATCATGATCCAACACATGGGTATGCATTAGGAGTAATGGCATACTGGATTGACCCATCTCCGAGAAGGCTACATACACGTTATGTTAACTCACAAGCGCTTCTCGCGGTGCAACGGTATTGTCATCCTTAGACTTGAAGTCACTAGATATTCTAGTTGTGGATTATTGTGATTTTGGTAGCGTCAAACGCTACACCGTAACTGGGTAGTTATAAAGGCGTGTACTGGATACAATAAGAAGCAATCTTAGAGATTGTAGTGGACGTAGATAGAATTTGTCCCTCCCACATAACGGGAGAAAATATCCTAGGCCACTCGAGGGATAGTGCTTATAAAATGTCTGGCCAGACTCAAATAAATCAATATGGGATATTGATGTTATTTGCACGAATAAGGCTATTCCCAGGATCGAGAAACTATGGATTGGATATACGAGTGTGACTTGTATGTCTCGTGTCCAATCCGGATATTGGGACAAAGGGATGTGAAAATTACTTGCACAAGGTTTGTCATGATGACTATTCTATTTGTTGGCTAGAATGGATGTCTTGCTAGAGGCCGCTCCATATTAGTAAATAGTTACTACCAACTAAATAGAACCTATGGGGTCACACGCCATATATGGGTGAACTAGACATGGGAATTAATTAATTAATATGATTAATTAATTAAAAGGATCAAATCGCAACAACTTGCTAACTTAGTAGGACTAATATGCAAGTTGGACTAATCCATGTATAGACATGATTAGGATATGCCAAGACAAATCAAGCATGGGATGCAATTTGTCAACAATCTATCATAACAAGATCTAATTTTTGCATTGGATGCATGAATTGGTGAGTTTGAGAAATTTTAGGATCTTAGATCTAGGGTTTGGGCATCCTTGGGGAAGAAGGAGTTCTTCCCATACAAGGAAACAACCAAACTTGGGCACCAAGCAAGGGAGTTGTTTTGGAAACAACTCCCAAAGGAGGTTCGGCCCCCTAGGGGACCGCCCCTCCTTGCTTGCCGCCCAAGAAAGGTTCGGCCTAGGGGTCGTGGCAGCCCTAGCCCGCGGGCTAGGGCCGGCCTTTTCGGTTCTCCTTTTGGGCCCGGGCAATTAGATTGTTGGGCCTCATGGACCGTTTTAACCCTAGAATATCCTAAAATCAATTAAAATTGACCAAGCGCGTTAAAATTGGATTTTAACTGTTTATGTGCAATTCGCATGGTGATTGGATATGGCCTTAGGATGTGCTTTGTTGTGGATGTTTAATTTTTGTGGTTTGGTTTACGGCCTGCGAGCTGATCAATTAATTGTAATAATTAATTAGGGTTTTATGGCCTGCGAGCCATTTTTTTCTCAACTTGTGAGTTTTATTTTATTTAATATAGTTGTTAGCTAGTACTAGATAGAGTAGATTGTTAGCCAAGATTGAAGAAAAGAAGCCCAAAGCCAAGGGGAGCCACAAAAGATGGAGCATCGAGCATGGAGCATTCCACATGACTATGAAGGATGGACCAAAAGATCAAGACGCATGGAGATGTGTTTGCTTTAGGGTTCATTCCATTGGCTTGGAATTATCTTAGTTAGAAAAGGCCATATCCACATCACGTTTATTTTTGTTTTGTGGTTGTTTATTTTATTGTCTTATTATTGTGTGGTTGGTGTATGGATGATGCATGCAATTAGGATAATAAGATAATTAGACAACCCGGATCTATTATTTGGAGTTTTGCCCAAACTCAAATAGATAGATTAGTTGATTTTGATCAACAAAACAATTAAAATTGAATTTAAAATCCCTCAAAATTCAAATATTGTGTTCTTGCCTTCTCGTTATTTAAACACTCATTATCATCATTATTTATCAAGATCGTGCGTGCCAAAGCATGGCGACTTGGTTCATAATGATGGAATGCGATGGCACACCTCGTGTGCAATTGTTTAAATAAGAGGTTGAACACAACTAGGCCATTAATATGATTAAGAAACCTAGAGGCAATCAATTGGGATTATCAATATGGATGGATAAATAAGGATTATTTGCCCAATTGAACCAAGAGTTGCATAAGGGATGCAATTGGAATTGTTCCTACCTAAAGTAGTCAAATTATGGGTGACTTGCCAAAGCAAGCTCATAAGGAGATGAAACGTGGATCTTGGCCCACTAGAAAATATAAGGATATTTTCCGCATTAATATCTTGAGGGTTATTAATCCGTAGTAAAATAGTGGGAGCTATGTTTAACAATTTAAATCCTTGTTAAATATAGTTAAACGTCACAAACTTTGCATAATCCTATTATGTTGAAAACCCTTGGCATTAAACAAACAAAAACACGACTTTATCTATTTTCTAGACTGGTATAAAATTGAGAATTGTTCTCAAATAAAAGAGAAATTGTTGTACATCGTAGAACATAAAGTTCTCTTCCTACCAACTACCAAAACACACTAAAACCTAATGGAAGGAACACCAAAGAATGGTTCTTTGGTTATGACTTGCCTCATGCTAGCTGCCATGAACTCTGAGCTTTGGAAGCAAGAAGAGAAACATTGAGAAATATGATATGATCATACATTGAATGAAGCTCTTTCAAAAGAGCGAGCTAGACATGAAAGGTTTGAAGTGTTGCTCCACTTTGGGTTATGCAAATATACTAATTCAATATGATTAAAACAATAGTGAATATGCATTATCTATGAGATAGATTAAGAATAAACGGTTATTCACCCAAGTGGACCAAGAATTGCATTGGATGCAATTATATTTTTGTTTTAAAATTGATTTACTAAATATGATTGAAAAATCACTAAAACAAAACACTAACAATGGGCATGGGCAAAGATGTTATTGGATAACAACATGGGTAAGGGCAAATAGTTTACGCCGATCCCATTGTATAAAGCAAGCTTGTTGCTAAAACCAAGTTGCCTCAAAGTCTCAAAGGTGGTGTAGAGGAAGAGAAACTACCCAAAATACCTGGACGTAAATAATAAAGGAATTATGAATTCCGATTTGGGCATTTTTGTTATAGAAATCAATGTGTCTATCTCATCATCATAAGTATATGATACTAGATGAGGATCTCACATTTATGGAAGTGTGGAGGATCTCAAGAGACAAAGACAATTGGATAAGGAAGAAATAATCCTACACGTGTGGCTATGAAGCAAAGGGTTGCTGAAATAGCAATAGAGAATTATTTCTACCTCTATGAATTTGTTCATGAATTTGACAAAAGTGATTATGTCCCTACTATGAGTAGGACCATTATCATAGTTTCTTGTATGGACAAGAAAGCTCCTTATCATAATAAAGGACCAATGTTGATCCATTTATTATGATATGCATTATTGTAATGCAAGTTTGTCTAAGAGGATTGTATATCCTCGATCATGATAATTTCATCTATAACGTTAATACCAAGAAGTTTGCATATTATGATATGAACTTCACTTATCTTTAGCATTATCGTTTAGGCCTCATAAATAAGAGATACATATCTAGAACTCCATGAGGATGGATTTCTGGAACTCATTTGATTATTGAATCATATGAGACATGTAAGACTTATTAGGCAAAGATATGATCTTTTGGGAATCATACATATTGATGTATGAAGGCCGCTAAGCACAAATGCTAAAGATGGTTTTCAGTACTTCATCATATTTACTGATGGGATCAGAGAAATATGGATTTGTGTATCTTATGAAGAAACAAATCAGAATCCTTTTGAATTGTTCAAAATATTCAGGAATGAAGTAGAGAACCAGCTTGGCAAAAGTATTAGGGCTCTACGATTGGATCGTAGAAGAGAGTACTTGAGCCAAGAGTTTGACAACAATCTATGGGAGTGTTGGATATGATCCAACACTCGCTCCACCTAGCACGCCACATGGGTTTGGAGTGTCTAAGAGGAGATTTCGAACCTTGTAGGACACGGTTCGGTCCATGATGAGTCAAACAGAACTTCTAGTTTACTTTTGGGGGCTATGTTCTAATTACAGCAAATTTCGCCCTTAACCTTGTTCCATCAAAAACAGATTATGAATAACACCATATGAGATATGGACTAGGAAGTGTCCTAGTATGTCATTCATAAAGATTTGGGGTTAGGAAGTTTATGTAAAAGAGTTTACAAACAAACTTGGACCCAACTCAGATAAATGTTATGTGGGATATCCTGAAAAGGATATTATTTCTACAACCCAATCGAGAACAAACTGTTTGTTGCTCGAACCACAATGTTTCTAAGGTAGAGATTGTCTCTAAAAGAAACAGTGGGAGGACAGTAGAACTTGAAGAAGTTCAAGAACCACAACAAAACATTGATCCTTTTGATGGAACATGAGCAGGATCACAAGGTGTTGTGGAGCAAGCTACTCAGAAAACACAAGAACCTCGTAGGTCAGTTAGGATATATCGAGGGACTAGAGAAATAAGAATTTCTCATAACCAGCGATATATTGCTCATCGAGATGAGCCTACAACCTATGAGATGGCCACGTGTGGGCCATACTCTCAGAAATGGCTAGGAGCCATGGGATACAAAATGGAATCCATGTATACCAACGAAGTATGGACTTTGTTGGAACCACCTAAAAGGTGCAAGTGGGTTATGAGGAAACCAACATGGATGGTAATATG
This sequence comes from Linanthus parryae, assembly GCA_023055425.1. NCBI lineage: Eukaryota > Viridiplantae > Streptophyta > Magnoliopsida > Ericales > Polemoniaceae > Linanthus > Linanthus parryae. Next base: position 31,720,418 of record JALGPY010000001.1, read on the forward strand.
ATTACCTGTAAGGGAAAAATTGGTAGGAAAGGGATTTCATGTGAGTTCGTAGTATAGACTATGACGAAATCCTTCCCAGTTGTGATGCTTAAATCCATTCGTATCTTGCTTGTAGCAATCTGTCTATAGATTGAATCAAGCTTCTAGGAGTTGGACTTTCAAATTCATGATGCAATCAAAGGAGTTTGGTTCCATCAAAATTGAAGATGATACTTGTGTTTACAAGAAGGTTAGTGGGAGCACAGTTATTTTTCTGGTCTTGTATGTGGAGACATACTTAATCATTAGGAATGTTGCCCCTACTTGGCAGTCTTACGCAGATTGACTAGGGAATTGACTTTCTAATGGTAGACTTAAGCGAAGAAACTTGTGAAGATCTATTGAGGTAGATCAAGATGGTTGTATAGCTTAGGTCATAGTACATAAATTGACAAAGGTGTTGAAATGGTTCAACGTGAAAAGAATATTGATTCTTACCCATGTCACATGGAATTAGTCTTTGGAAGGCTAATTGTTTTTCCAATTAGATTGGGAATGGACTGTATGAATTAGATTCACGAGATACGCCATGGAATGTACCAGGCCAGACGTGTCATAAGGCATGACACAAAGATACCAGTCAAATCCGGGTGAGCGCCACTGGATAATTATCAAGATTATCCTTAAGTGCTTGAGAAGAACTAAAGGATGAATTCTTGATAAATAGATAATATGAAGAGTTTGCTGTAAGGGGTTACAGTGATGCGAACTTCAAATCTAACAAAGAAGATTTCAGATTATAAAGTCGAGTTTTGTGTTTTTCCCTAGTGGGAGCGACTGTGAGCTGGAAAGGTTCCAGGTAAGATTCAGTCACTAATTCTAACATAGAGGACTGAGTAAATTAATACATAAGATGCATTTACTCAGAATATTCAATCTCAATCAAATTGTTGATAGAGGAGATGTGAATATTTGCAAGGTACCAACAGATGTCTCGCCCCTGCGCAGCGGAAGCGTGGAGGGCCGCACTAGATCAATAGGCATATGATGCAGGAGATTGACTCTAGTGCAAGTGGGAGACTGTTGGAATTGTGCCCTAGAGGCAATCAATTAATTGTGACATTTATGGATTTACAATTCATTATGTTATCGATATGGAGATATGTGAACATGAATGAAGTCCTTAGAATATAAGTGTTATATTCTTAAATATCCCTAGTCGATTATAATGATTAATAGGACAATCATCCATAGACTAGTATGGGGTTGGATTGATATGGAGATGTCATGATCCAACACATGGGTATGCATTAGGAGTAATGGCATACTGGATTGACCCATCTCCGAGAAGGCTACATACACGTTATGTTAAGTCACAAGCGCTTCTCGCGGTGCAACGGTATTGTCATCCTTAGACTTGAAGTCACTAGATATTCTAGTTGTGGATTATTGTGATTTTGGTAGCGTCAAACGCTACACCGTAACTGGGTAGTTATAAAGGCGTGTACTGGATACAATAAGAAGCAAGATTAGAGATCGTAGTGGACGTAGATAGAATTTTTCCCTCCCACATAACGGGAGAAAATATCCTAGGCCACTCGAGGGATAGTGCTTATAAAATGTCTGGCCAGACTCAAATAAATCAATATGGGATATTGATGTTATTTGCACGAATAAGGCTATTCCCAGGATCGAGAAACTATGGATTGGATATACGAGTGTGACTTGTATGTCTCGTGTCCAATCTGGATATTGGGACAAAGGGATGAGACAATTACTTGCACAAGGTTTGTCATGATGACTATTCTATTTGTTGGCTAGAATGGATGTCTTGCTAGAGGCCGCTCCATATTAGTAAATAGTTACTACCAACTAAATAGAACCTATGGGGTCACCCGCCATATACGGGTGAACTAGACATGGGAATTAATTAATTAATATGATTAATTAATTAAAAGGATCAAATCGCAACAACTTGCTAACTTAGTAGGACTAATATGCAAGTTGGACTAATCCATGTATAGACATGATTAGGATATGCCAAGGTAGCCTAATTCATGTAGAGACATGATTAGGATTAATTTGCAAATAGAACTAATCCATGTATTGACATGAGAAGGACTATTTTTGCAAAAGGGGACTAATCCGAACTTGAGTAGGATTAGGAGAGGGGTTCTTAATGTAGTAGGACAAGGAGTTGTTGGACTATATAAAGAACACTCCTAGCTTATTTTTCTCTCTACACAACACACATCTATATGATAGAAGTAAGGAGGGAACAAAGAAAGGAGAGAGAAGAAGTCCCAAAAGAGGGTCGAACCCCAATGGGACCGCCCCCTACCCGTCGGCCTCACATGGAGGTGGCGCCCCACCTTGGTGCTCCATTGTTGCGTGATTCTTCTTCCTCTTACTCTTTCCGGGCTAGCAACAAAAATTGGAAGATCTAGATCTCACCTCTAGGCGTGGATCAACCGTAGAGACGTGACACAATTCGCGTTTGAAGTCATCAAAGGAGAACCCTAAGGTGTGTTAATTGATTTCTTCCTTTACCATCGTTATGTCTCTTGACTTGTGATCCTTGGAGGGTTTTGCATGGTTTATTATTGTTTCCGTTGCGCATCCATGAATCAAAACCCTACATTAATCTCCTCGGGCGGAGGCATCTTTCCAAACATACTGTTCGGTCAGCCGTGTGATTTGGGGGGGGGGGGTGTTGCAGATGGTATCAGAGCCGGCAGTTCTAAGTTAGTACGACCCTTCGATTTCCACTAAACTAAGATGACAAACATTTTAAAATTAAAACTAGCATAGGAAAACCAAAATGAGAGATAAAATCTGACAAGCCGGGGGTTGTAGGGTAGCTTGATCCCCAATTACCTGATATATATTTCATATGCCTTACTGTAAGGCGGATTACTAGCTTTGATGAGATTGTTCGTGATGTTACTAAATGTGATCATTATCTTACTTGGTTGATTGTTGAGCTGATAAGAATTATATGTTGACCTTAGAACACCCTCTGTGACATTATGACCTCATACCCGAGTATTACGCATGTGCCAAAAAGTTAGAATTATATTGAGTAAAATCATATTCATAGGATACCATGCGCTACTATACCAGGAGACGCAGAACTCAACAAGTAGCGATGAATCGAGGAGAGACGGACCCAGATTACGACCCCATCCGATTCTAGAACATGGAACAGGCGACACTAGATCTGACACAAATCGTGCAGAACACTCAGACTGGAGGAGAAGACGTGATGCGAAGGATTGCTGAACTTCGACCCGACTACTTCTATGGACTGATGACCCGACGATCTTGGAGGACTGGATCCGCGACTTCGGGAAGACACTAAAATGAGTGCGCTTCCCGGAGGACAGACGGGTAGTAATAGCTGTGTACTACTTCAAGAAGGAGGCTGAAAAGTGGTGGTCTTCAAGGGTAGAAGAACTCCTCGCTCAACCGGGATTTTTTTGGGAACAGTTGAAGACAGCACTACGTGAACGGTTTTACCCCGACCATGTCAAATCTTGAAATATTAACGAGTTCTTGAATCTGATACATGAGAATGACGGCCTCTCATCCTACTACGATCGCTTCACGGAACTAATGAGGTTTGGAGCAGAGAACGTACCGACAGAAGCAAGGGCAGTCAAGAGATTTGTGGAGGGCCTAAACTTCTCAGTCCGGAGCACTTTGGGGGTGACCCGCTTTGAGACACTCCATGATGCTTATGGAGCAGCACAGGATGTACAAAGGATGCTCGATGAGAACTTTGAGGAGAACAGAAAGAAGAAATCTGAGGCAGAGGCGACACCAAGTTTGCAGAACCGCGACTATGGGAACAATGGTGGAGATAAGAGAACTCGACCCAACCTAAACCAACAGGATGTTGGAGGACAAGGCTCGATTCGAGCCTATCATTGCGGGCGATGTGGCAACAATCACCCAGGAAGAGACTGCCAACAGAACAAGATAACTTGTTATAGGTGTGGCAAGCAGGGCCATCGAAGCAGGGATTGCAGGTCCATACCCCAAGGAACTAACAGTGGAGGAAACTTCAACAACTGCGGAGGAGGAAATGGCACCTTTCACCAAGGTGGAAACTACGGGTACAACCAGGGAGGCAACAACCAGTTTGGAGGGAACCAGCGGAACTATCAGCAGGGTGGAGGATACAACAATGTTGGCTACAACACTGGGAGGAACAACAACAACGGAGGAGGCTTCAACCGAGGAAACAACTGGCCAGGTGGAAACAACCGTCCTCAAGGGAACAATGCAGCAGCACCTGCAGCCGTCGCCTGTACTGCAACTGGGAACATTAATGTCATGAACCAGACACAAGCAGAACATGCCAACGTGGTGACTGGTACATTCCTTATCAATTATGTCCCTGCATTTTTCCTATTTGATACGGGAGCCACATTTTATTTCATATCATCCACATTTTTTAAGAAACTAGATTTACCCGCTCCTACACCCATATCTACTGCCATCTGTACCCCTAATGGAGAGGTTGTAACCTGTAGAGCCATGTACCCGGAAGTCAAACTAGAAATGCTAGGTACTGAACTACCCTCAGACCTGATCCTTTACAGCCTCGGTAACCTAAACTTCATCTTGGGTATCGGTTGGCTTAGCAAGTACAAAGCAACCATATAATGTGCCACTCAAAAAGTTAGGTTCCGTGGACCCAAGGGTGAGCGTTTATCCTATAAAGGAGTAACCAGTGGACCCCAAACCCAAATTGTGTCAGCCTTAACCATCCTTTCAGAAGTGAAGAAAGGGTATAAAGCATATCTCTGTACGATCCATGACCAAGCGAAATAAGAGGAAAAGTTGGAGAACATCTCCGTGGTAAATGAGTTGCCAGATGTGTTTCCAGAAGAGCTTCCAGGAATGCCACCAAGGAGGGAAGTGAACTTTACGATCGACCTAGTACCAGGGACTGGACCGATCTCCAAGGCACCATATAGGATGGCACCAGCAGAGTTGAAGGAGTTGAAAGAGCAGCTTAAGGAACTATTAGACAAGGGTTTCATTCGGCCCGGTGTTTCACTGTGGGGAGCACCGGTCTTGTTTGTGAAGAATAAGGACGGAAGTCTCAGGCTTTCCATATACTACCGGGGGTTGAACAACGTGACCATAAAGAACAAGTATCCGCTCCCGAGGATCGACGACTTGTTTGAACAATTACGAGGAGCCGACACGTTCTCGAAGATTGACTTGAGGTCAGGATACCACCAGCTCAGGATAGCAGAAAAGGATATCCCGAAGACAGCATTCCGAACCCGGTACGGTCATTACGAGTACACAATGATGCTGTCCGGCCTAACGAATGCACCATCAGTGTTCATTGAGTTTATGAACCGCGTCTTACAGAAGTACCTGGACAAATTTGTTGTGGTGTTCATTGACGAAATCCTGATCTCCTCCAAGGGAAAGGAAGAGCACGAACAACACTTGAGGGAGGTTTTGGAAACCCACAGGGAAGAAAAGTTGTATGGGAAGCTATCAAAGTGCTAGTTTTGGTTCGATCGAGTGCCTTTTCTGGGCCATATCATATCCAAGGAAGGTGTGTCAGTGGACCCCGGGAAATTTGCAGCAGTAAAAGACAGGTCAACACCAAAGAACGTGACGGAGATCCGAAGCTTCTTGGGACAGGCATGATACTATTGAAGATTCGTGAAGGATTTCTCGAAGATCGCAAAACCCCTGACCAAATTGATAAAGAATACGACGAAATATGTGTGGGACAACAAGTGCGAGGAGGCGTTCCAAACACTCAAGGATAGGTTGACATCAGCGCCCGTGTTGACCTTACCCACAGAAGGAGGAGAGTTTGAAGTTTACAGTGACGCGTCGAAGCATGTTTTGGGGTGTGTTTTGATGCAAGGAGGGAAGGTGATTGCTTATGCTTCCAGGCAACTAAATCCATACGAGGAGAAATACCCCACTCATGACTTGGAGTTGGAAGCTATAGTGTTTGCTCTGAAGATATGGAGACATTACTTGTACGGTACAACTTGCAGGATCTTCACTGATCACAAAAGTCTGAAGTACATATTCACGCAGAAGGAGCTGAACATGCGACAAAGGAGGTGGTTAGAGTTGGTAAAGGATTATGATCTCCAGATCTTGTACCATGAAGGGAAGGCCAATGTAGTGGCAGATGCGTTAAGCCGGAAGACAGAGCACACGGTGAATACTATGTGCGTTTTGCCACTAAGCTTTGCGAAGAGTTTCAGAAGTTGGAAATTGAAGTGTGAGCAAGGGAACCGCTAGTAATATGTTGTGCAATTTGAAAATTGTTCCAAGCATCTTCGAGGAGATTAAGGAAGGCCAGAAGGATGGCGCTTTCCAAGAGCATATTAAGGACAAGATCGGTAGAGGTGAAGCTTCTGATTTCAAGATTGAGGAAGACGGTAGCATAAAGTTCAAGGGAAGATGGTGCATACCATTAAAATGTGAGGAAATGAAAGAGAAGATCATGAAAGAAGCCCATCACACACCGTATTCAGTACACCCATGAGGAGAAAAGTTGTATAAAGACCTAAAGAATAACTTCTGGTGGAAGGGCATGAAGAAGGAAGTAGCGGATTATGTGTCTCGATGCCTTACGTGTCAAAAGGTCAAGTTTGAGCACAAGAGACCAGGAGGGATGCTGCAACCGTTGGATGTGCCAGTATGGAAATGGAATTCCATCTCAATGGACTTTGTCACAGCATTGCCAACTTCGAATAATGGCCTAAACCAGATTTGGGTTGTGGTTAATCGGCTGACGAAGACGGCCAGATTCATTCCTATGAAAGACACGTGGGATATGGAGAAGAGGGTGGATGCCTACATCAAGAATGTGGTGATATTGCATGGAGTACCTAGTTTGATTGTTTCTGACCGGTATCCGAGCATCTTATCACACTTCTGGAGGGAACTTCAAAAGGGCATGGGCACCGAACTTGAATTTAGCACCGCTTTTCACCCCGCTACAGACGGACAGACGGAAAGGACGATTCAGACGCTGGAAGACATGTTGAGAGTCTGTATCTTAGAATTTGGAGGATCCTGGGTGGACAAGTTATCGTTGATAGAGTTCTCCTACAACAACAGCTATCATGCTAGCATAGGGATGGCACCTTACGAGGCGCTGTATGGAAGGAAATGCAAGACACCGATCTGTTGGAGTGACATCAGTGAGACTATCATTCTAGGACCCCAAATGATTGAGGAATCGACGAACCAGATTCGTATGATTCAACAAAGGATGAGGGCAGCCCAGGATCGACAGAAGTCTTATGCTGATTCGAAGAGGAGACCGTTGGAATTCAAAGTAGGTGACAAAGTATTTTTGAAGGTTTCTCCAACCAAGGGCGTCATGAGATTCAACCAGGAGGGGAAGCTCAGTCCCAAGTTCATTAGGCCGTACGAGGTGATGGATCGTATAGGAGAAGTGTCTTATCGCCTGAATCTTCCCAATAACCTAGGTCGATTTCATAATGTCTTCCATGTCTCGCAACTCAAGCCTTACATTCACGACCCGAGCCATGTCCCTGACCCTGAACCAGTTGATCTAGATCCTTATCTTTCCTTTGAGGAGCAACCCATCAAAATCCTTGATAGGGAAACCAGAAGCACCCGTACCAAGTCAACTGCGCTGGTCAAAGTTCTCTGGTCTAACTAATTACAGGAGGGAGCTACATGGGAAGCGGAAGCTGACATGATGAAACGATACCCCCACCTGTTTGACCAGGTAAAGTAAAACCCTGAGAGTATAACCCTACGATTTAGTATATGTTGGTACATTCATACTAGGCATGGCATTATCATATCCTATTGCATGATGAATTACAACATTATGTCATAGTATTACTTGGGCATTTCATGAGCACCGTAAGACTATATGCGCCTTTATGCCACATGGGAGACGCTTGATTGATATATTGTTGTGCTATTTTCGGGGACGAAGCTCTTTTTAAGGGTGGTAGGATGAAATACCCGTTTGCAAAAATAAATGGGCAAAAAGAAACATTTATATAAAACTATGGGAGGTAGTCATAATTATTAAAACTTCAACCTATTAAATTATTTAAGTATATATTCATCTTTGTAACATTGCCTTAATTAAACACCACCCTTGCAATATTACTCTCCTAAACCAACACATGTTACTAATTTTTTACACCCACCACCTAATTGCCCTCCACATAACCCACCTTGCTGTCAAAATTTCACCACATCCCATGTGTTTTCCTCCTCCCTCACGTCACCAATCATCCCCCCTCTCCCTCTTTGTTTCCTCTTCTCCCTCTCGGCAAACAACACACACACTCACACACTCACGAAAACACTCTCACCCGACCCGTACCTCCCTTTATAAAACCCCCCTTCCTCACAAAAACAACAACACACCATCATCATCCTCTCCTCTTCCCTAACCCGAAACAACCACCATCACCATTCTCTTCTCATCTCCTCCGAGAACCACCACCAACCTAAACCCCCCTCCTCTCCCTCCTCATCACAAGCACACAACAACAACAACAACAAATCATCACCACCTTCCTCTCCTTCTTGTCCCGCTGGAAAACAACCCATCACCGCCACCACTCTCTCTCCTCTCAACCACCAAGAGGAAACAACCACCAGCACAACCACCATCACCACCCTCTCTATGTTCTCTCTCTATCTGCTGGGTTCGTCTCTGCCCAGCCAAGAGCCGGCGAAAATCCCGCCGGAAAACCCAACCCGAGAACAAAGAAAACCACCACCACCAACGAACCTCCCCACTCTCTCTCTCAAAAACCCTCTGAAACACCTCTGTGACTCCTCCCCTCTGTCGAAACAGAGAATTAGCAGCGGCAAGGACTAGGCAGAGCCATGTCCTACGCCGGTACCACCATGAACGCCGGCGTCGAGCTCGGCAAGGTCACCGCCGACCTACTCACTGCCTAAAACGCGTATCAATCGCCTCCTGGGAGTCCGTGAAGGTCCAAGACGACCACAACCTAACCCAGAATTGGTGGAATCCTCGCCGGCGATCTTCACCGCCGAACCCATGGGTCGGAGACTCGACCCGCTCCATTCGGCGACCGTTTTCCACGATTTTTCGTGTGGGTAAGCTCTAAATCCCCTGTTAGTTCATTTGTGATGATAAAAATCAAGTCTTGTTGGCTAAAAATCATTTTGGGTTGATTGAGTTGATGAAGATGTCGTGAATACAAAAATGGGGGTGAAAGTGTCTTTTCCTAAAGCTGTTGGGGAGGCTATTGACTTTACATGAAAACTGAAATGTGTGGGGATGGGGGAGAAAGTGTCTTTTCGTTAAACTTGGGTTGGGGTACTAGTTGTAGTTTTAAACATCTTAAATTAATTAATAGATAAATCTAATAATTATTTTCTGAAAATAACAATTCAAATAATAATAATAATAATAATAATAATAATAATAATAATAATTTTATTTATCAATATCAATACTAGTGTAATAGTCTTCGTAACTTTCACAATAAATTATTTTAATATTTTTATTTTCTTATAAGTAATGCTAAGAATAATGCTAAATAATCCAAAAATAATAAAGATAATAATAATATATAAAGTTCCTTAATAACCTATTTTCTTCAATAGGAATACTTAACCTATTTTCTTCAATAGAAATACTGAAATTAAACTTCAGTATCTTTCTTAATAAAGTATGTAAATCAATGAATCTCACTTCATTTTATAAATGATAAAAACAAGGCTATCGCCACAAAATAATAATAATGATAGTGATAAGAATAATAATAACAAAAGGATATATGTATATATATAGCTAGCTAAATAGTGTTTTATCAAAAAAAAAAGAAAAAGAAAAAAAAACAAACAAACTACTAGCTACTAATCATATGTTAACGCTTTTGAGTAAATTAAAACAACCCCAAGGTTAAGGGGCTATTTTGATAAGTATGTTGAGATACTCAAGAGATGTTTATTTGAAAAATAGTAATGATAACAATAGTGATTTTACAAGAATTTGTCTCCATTAAAAGAGAAATAATGACCCATATAAATTACGAGTGTACTATATTGATCCTAGAACTATATTAACTATAAAAAATTATAAATCTCCTCGACTGGAATCACCAAAATAAAACTTAGTATAGTATCAAGGTATTAAAACTTATTCTTGATGTCACTTCCCTAAATTTTATAAAATTTAAAATCAATAAATAAATAAGCTTTTATAAATTATGGGGGTTGAGAATTCATTGGGGGCATGCATAGCATTGCATATAGGGTGAAATTGCATTTGTTAATACAAATAAGCCCCATATTAATTAGGACAATTTGTGTATTTGTAGACACCCAGTTCATAGACGACGGGTTTGTCGAGAATGAGTACGGGTACTAGAACTTCGATCGTCGTGCGAACATTGATCTACTTGTTACCGGTAAGTTCATATGCGCAATACTTTAACTGTTAAAATGTGATTTGTGTGCGTACAGAAATAATTTTGTTATAACTTGCGTTACTTGGAAATTTATAAACGTTTGTGAACTACGTTTTGAGAAATCTCTTTTTGGGTAACATGACTGGAAAACTTGAATCCTAAAATATATATTGTAATTGTGGAATGACAGTTGGAAATCAAAATAATAATCGTGACGAACGATGGGTCCGTGTGTTATTATTGGGGAATGAGAATGATTAAACGCACTATAATATAATTGGGGCAATGCACAGAGGATGCAGAAATTACGGCTCCGGCCAGGGGCGCCAGTTTGCGATCCCCTTTATATTTACGGCTCCGTCCAGGGGCGCCAGTTTGCGATCACCATTATATTTATGGCTCCGGCCGGGAGCACCGGTTTGCGATCTCACTTGTATTATGAAACTATGGAGTACTACTTATACCTGTGCGGGTTACAACGGTATATGGGTGTCGACACTTAAGGTCTCATAGTCATGTTCATGAGCGTGGATTAGACGTATGGTCATCCCTCAACGCTCGGGTGAATTGGGGTCTTAGATATCCCAAGAGGCACCCTCGGTAAGATTAGTGGCATTGTAACCTCTCTGGGGCATTTGACACCCGCTGGGCAACACTAAGCCAGCTAAACTAAAGGATAAGAAAGGAATCAGTTAATATTTGACAGCTCATTTGGATTGTTAAAATATCATGTGATTCATATACATGTTTTTGTGCCAAAACTCGATTTACATATTGCAATATGAATTTACTCAGTTTTTACAGATTAAATATTTTTCTGCGGTCGGCTTGTGCTATTTCAAAACCCGCAGGTTACGAGTAAGGTGGGAGACGATCACGACGCCACTGGCTAGGGTATTAAGCTGCTTAGTACTTCACCTAGTATTCTTCATTTTGTAATTAATGTATGTATTTCTTTCAGACAATGTCACGAGTTTGACTTTAATGTATAATTATTATAACTGTATATTCGAGGATTGTACTAGCTGTGAACCGGCGATCCTGATTCGTACCCAATGGGATTAATCTCCTCGGGCGGAGGCATCTTTCCAAACATACGGTTCGGCAGGCCGTGTGATTTAAGGGGGGGGGGGGTGTTGCAGTAAACACCCCTGTACTTTGACATTTTACCGGATCACTACCATGTGGTATGGACTATACCACAAACCACCCTTGTGACTGATAGAATTTAACGAAAACTTACCGATAGCATTTGCACCCGTAGATTAAAAGGAATAGAAATCAAATTAGAAAAAAAACAAACATAAAATGCAAAGTCTTCTCTATCACGTGTCCCCCACTTCTCCTTTTCTTCTTTATCTCTGCGCTAGAAGACAACTCGTGCCCTCAAGGTACGGAGAAACCAATATCATATATATACTAATAGAAGGGGGTGTTTTACTGTACAATTTTTTATGATGCTATAATTTTCGTCCATTAGATTAATTTTACATTAACGGTAGATTCATTTTATAGTAGCTCATGGCCATGAGGTAGGTCCTATAGGGGCACGGCTTCTGTCCGGTGTTGATCCGTGCGGTTGCGTACGGTTAGACACGAATGGGCAGGATGTGCCACGTGTTAATGAATAGACGGATGAATGTGTGCCTGTTTCACAACGACTTCAACTCCCACTCATCCTTCTTTCTCTCTCCTCCTTTCAATTCTCCTGTTATTCATTTTTTTTTTCATTTTCTACTCTGTTTTGATTCCACTTGTTAATTTCATGATCAACATTTAGTTTATACTGGTATTGATTCAACCAAGCATCAGTAAAATGAAAATCAATCAATCTTTTTATACAAGAGTATTCATGTTCTTGAATTTGTCTTTATTCTTAACCAAACTATTGCGAATTTAGCTCATCGCCGGCGATTCGTGACTGACTTTTGATGAAGATTCAAGGACAGATATTTCAATGCCTCTCATAATAAATACAGTGAATATGGCATAAAACCTAACTAACAAGGCTTCAGATCCAATTCCAGATCTAGGTTTAATGTTTTAACTACAACATAGCATGGTTGTTAGAAATTGAAAGGTAGTGTCGTTTCACGCTGGAGACCTCCGACAGTCACAATAAATTAGTCCTGTAGGAACTGGAACGACAAAGAAGCATTAGGAAGGGGGAGGAGAGAGACATCATTTCACGCCGCTGCGCGTGCAAGAGTCCGAAGAGGAAAGAGGCGGAAGAAAAAAGGACACACGTGAGAAAAATCCTTTGTAAAATAGGCACACATTCATCCCTGTATTCATTAACACGTGGCAACATCATGTCCATTCGTTTTGAACCGTACAACAACTGCACGATTCAAAACCGGACATAAGTCGTGCCCTTCCTATAGATATTCAGAAGGAAAGTTGCAAGTTTTCATATCCTTAGGGTTTTTTTTTTTTAATTGTGAAATTTAAATTATAGTGCATTATAATCAAATAACTATAGAGGATCCAAGGGCTGAGAACAAATTGATCCAATGGCCTAAAAGGCATTATAGATTCAACCGTCCTATTTTATTATATAGACTAGGGAATTGCTCGTGCCCGAGGGCACTATCCAAAAAACACGTTTCATGATATGAATCTGGATAGCACAACAAGCTGAATACATAGCAGCTGGAGCTTTCTGTTCTCAAGTGTTATGGATAGCACAACAAATGAGAGATCTTGGATTTGATTTCAGAGATATACCTATCAAATGTGATAATACAAGTGCAATATCAATTACAAAGAATTCAGTTCAGCATTCAAGAACATAGCACATTGATGTTAGACATCACTTCATTAGAGATCATGCAAAGAAATGTGATATTGTTATTGAATTTGTTTCTACTAACTTGCAAATTGCGGATATCTTCACTAAACCATTGCCAGATGAAATATTCTCAGCCTTAAGATTGAAATTAGGCATGCTAAATAAGGAAGCTTTGGTTTAGGGGGGGAATCAGGTAAGTATTATGTGTTTCAAAGGTTTGAACTGATTTTGAAAGCCTTGAAAATCCATTCAAAGCTTTTAGTATATGTGCATTACATGATACAGCTTTTCAAGGCCTTGAAACCCTTTCCAAAGCCTTGAAAATAAGATTGCATGTTAATTAGTCAATAACTCTGGATCTTTCAATGTTGGGTGTTATCTTTGTAGATAATTGCTCAATGTTGTCCCTCAATTATGAAAAAACCCTATTCAGCCAAAATAATATTATATCTTTTATTTCTAACGGCACACACAATTTTAAATCTTTTTTATTTATCAGATCTTCAAAGATCAGAGAAAATATTTTGTTTCCTTTTCAAACTGCAACTCTCTTCTATTTATCTCCTTCTTTCTTTCTCTCATTCGTATCTATCCTACCTCTCTCTCTTCTTCTCCAAACCCCAATGAGCACCAGAATCGCCTCAGACAGAATCAAGATGACTGGTGGTTCGAAGGCTGCAGCAAAGAAGAAAAGAAAGACCAATGTGGAAGAGGTTCAGATCATTAGTGGGGATTCTAGTTCAAAAACCCCTACAATATAAGACATAGCTCCTCCTCCTCCCAATAAGAAGGACAAGAAAAATGAGACCTTAGTGTCCAGCAAGAAGAAGAAGAAGAAGAAGAAGAAGAAGAAGAAGAAGAAGGCAGTAGAGTCTGCACCAGAAAACAGAAGGCTATTCAAATCATTACTAATGTTTCTAGAGGTCAGTGGCTTGATGGATTTGCTTCTATACCAGTTGCTTTCTATAGTCTAGTTAGTATACCTATATTACATGATATGAATCTGGAATGCATCAAAATGTTGAAGAAAAGTTCTCTTTGGTTTATTCTAAATCCACCAGAGTTAGCTTACCCTAGACTCACCAGATTCTTTTACCTAAAAATGAAACAACTCAAAAAGTCTGCATATCTAGTGATTCAGACTAAGGTGGCTAGCATTGACATGGAACTAGATCATGCTGAGTTTGCAAGTGTCCTAGGTTTTCCCAAGAGATATGACACCAGTAACTACCCTCCTAAGAGTGTAGCCCTGAAACTAGCAAAAGAAGAGTTCTTTCTACCAAATACCCCTGCCTCATCTAAGCACTTAACACACTCTGTGCTAACTGTTGAAGCCAAAGGTTTGTTTACCATATTGATGAGATGTGTGGTACCCAGGGAACACTCAAAAGGAACTGGTAACTGATAGGGCGTTGTACTATATGTATCTGGTTATGCATGGTTATGAAATTTATCTTCTAAAGCTTGTAATGGAACACATGGTATACAACCAAACCAACCAGAGAAACACCCTTTGCCATATGCCAACTTGCTCACCTTATTCTTCCAACAATTTGAAATTCCAACTGATAGAGAAGAACCAGTGACTACTTGTTTGGTATGCTCAATGAGAAAGATTTTGAGAAGATAGGTGTGGTGAAAACCAGTGCTAAAGTTTGGAAACTATACTCAGATTTGACAGAGGAAGAGCTGGGTTCTAAGAAGTTTCTCAAACCTAAATCCTTGACTCCTACTTCTAGCCAAACCTCTCAGTCCCAAGACAATCCCTTGACCTTCCAGTAGTTGAAAGAAATTCAGATGGATATTGATGAGGTAAAGGAGAATCAGCATGGGTTTGACACTGATCTCAGACAGGTGAAGTATATAGTTGAAAACATGTCCAGAGTGTATGACATTTTTGATGTAGCTGAGGAAGTGTCTCAAGGTGAGAAGAGTACCAAAAAGGCTGAATCAGCAAATGATCT
Source organism: Linanthus parryae (assembly GCA_023055425.1). NCBI lineage: Eukaryota > Viridiplantae > Streptophyta > Magnoliopsida > Ericales > Polemoniaceae > Linanthus > Linanthus parryae. Next base: position 31,735,594 of record JALGPY010000001.1, read on the forward strand.
ATTCAGTGAGCATTCAACTCCGGATAGGGCTTCTCAGGTCAAAGGTAAAGGCAAGCAGGTGGACATTTAACAAGTGGATGAAGATCAAGAAAAAGACAGTCCAGATTCAGGTGCACTGCTCATAGACCTCAAGAAGAAGAAACCTAAAAATTCCAATGTGCCAAAGATTGTTATTGTTGCTGATTTGTTTGAGGGAGAAGGTGACAAAGGCGATGATGTGGCTCAACAAGAAGAAGAACATGATGATAAGGGAGATAGTCGGGAAGAAGATGCAGAGCAGCAAGGAGATGAAGACCCTACCCCTTAATTCTTGCCTACTCTTTATTCTCTTTTTCAAGGCCTTGAACTCCTTTCCAAAGCCTTGAAAGTTTTATTTCTTCAAAACAATTTATTTTTAAATCTTTCCAAACACTGATCCAACATATTCTCATTCTTTTTTGATGAAAGTCAAAAAGGGGAGAATTTGGGGTTTTAAATTGCTTTTAGGTGACCTGGTTTTGGTCAGTAGGATTATCTGAAACTCTGCTGTTACTTTCTTACTTCAGTTTAATAAGTTGGATCTTTTGGACATTATGTGTTGGTATTATATGATTGTTTCTGCTATGTGCTAATGAGTATTTTTGCAGAAACAAAGTATCAAATAGATTGTAGTTTTGTCTTTCATCAAGAGGGAGATTGTAAGTTCAATTCAGTTTCAATATTTCAAAGGCTTGAAATAGCTAGTCTATTTCAAGGCCTTGAAACAGCTTTCAAATCCTTGAAACTGACTATGTTGTGTATGCATGAACTTAGGGGGAGTTTCTGATTCTGTTTGAACTCCTAAACCCCTGTGCTTGATCTATCATTACCTGATGATGAAAGACAAAGTATTTTGACATGTTTAACACTATCTAATCCATCTGTTTAACTCACTTTTGTAGGAAAAGTTCATTACCTATTTTACAGGATTTATTTTCTAACCTCAGTTTTGCAGGGAAGGAAATTCTGAGATGATTTGATTCTGTAATCAATCTAATGATTGTAACAGCTTCTCAACATGATTATGAACCAGATCAAATCAGTGTCCCTGAAGATACAGAGCAACTATCCGTTGGAGAAGACTGTTAGAGAAGTCAAAGTTGTTGCCTACAAAATAGGAAAGTTTCTTGCTGAAAATTTTGAAGATTTGCAGATCAAATGAGCTGTATATAAGAATCTCAGTTTGAATCATTTGAAATAGAACACAATGGGCAAAATCTAGAGACACTCAAAATACATTTACGGATTGTCAAGCAACAAAGAAGCTGATCATTCCCTCCCAATCCAAGCATTTGAAGAACACTGCATTCTCATTGCAGTCATACTCTCAGTGTTCTTCATTTATGAACTCTATTTGTATATCATTTTTATACTACTTCTTTTTACATTCTCAAGGATTGTTCAAAATGAAAAATAGAGAATTCTTAGTTAATCAGATAGCTAGAGCGGGTACTAGATAGGTTAGTGAGAACCACAAGCTGTAACAGAGTAAGGTATCTCTCTGTGCTTGAGATCTAGGGCTTAGCTGTTGATTAATAAGAATTGAGCTGAAAATCCTATAGGGAGAAGATCCCCGAGGTAGAGACATAGGTCCAAGTGGACTGAACTCAATATATCTTGTGTCTCTTGCATTTACTTTTCAGTCACAAACTTAAAACTCTTGCAGCATTCAAAACATTTTAATTTCAAGGGTTTGAAACTCATTTCAAGGCCTTGAAATAGACTTATTCTTCTGTTTACTCTAATTGTTTTATTCCAAGGGCTTGAAACTCATTTCAAGGCCTTGAATCTCTTTACAAATCTTTTGAAACCACTATTCTTGCAAAGTTTAGCAAAATTCTGCATACTCTATTCACCCCCCCCTTTCTAGAGTATTGATCCTGTATATCTACCTACTATACACCCCTTCAGGACATGATTTCTGATGTGAAATAACATTTTCAGACAAGAAAGTTTGAAACACATAAGATATGTATTCACATCCACCATATGTTCATAGAATTTTAAATGGATGACCTAACATTGTCTCAACTTGCAGTTTAAAAGTGGGAAAAACATTAGAAACATCAGCTTTGTGACATAAAGGAAACAAGTGTATCTAGAAAATCATCAATAAACAGAATGTAGTATCTATAACCATGAAACTCTTAACACTAGATGGCCCCCGAAAAATCACTATGAACTAAATGAAGAGGCACAAAACTTTTAGAAACAGATAATTTATATGGCAGCTTAGACATTTTTCCAACCAAGCAATGTTCACAGAGTATAGGAGAGTGTTTATCAAAACTAGAAACAGAATGCATTTTAGAGAAGACTTCATCAGTTGGGTGACCTAATCTGGAGTGCCAAAGAGAGCTGTTAATTTTCTTACCAAGATATGCAGCAGACACATGTGCAGAACAGTTTGAGGTCCTGAACCAGAGGAATAAATTGGAGATAAACCATTTTGACTAAGACCTTGATATAGTGTTTTTCCCGAATCCTTGTCCTGAATGGAAAAGGAATTGGAGTCAAAAATAAATTTGAATTGTGTTGTGTGCACATTTGATGAACATATAACAAATTGGTAGATATATTAGGAACATGTAAAGTGTTATGTAAAGTGAAAGAATGAGATAGGGTGTGAAGAAAGGCAGTACCAGTGTTTGATATTGGAAGAGTATTACCATTTCCCACAGCAACATGTTCATTACCCAAGTAGGGATCAGAGATAGACAAGTTCTTTAGCTCAGCAGTCATATGGCTTGAAGCACCACAGTCAGATAACCAAAATTCATGTTGATAAGGGTTTTGAGAATTTATAACAACCATGGCAGAGAGATGCTTAGGAGGGGTCTTCCCTTGGTAAGCATGGTCCATTCGGTGCCAACAATCGAGGGGAGAGTGACAGTCGTACCCACAGATTTGGCAGTTAACCGGAGCAACGGATTGATTAGACTGATTAGACATAGATCTATTAGGGTAGGAGTTCCCCTTCCTCTGGACTCAAAACGAACAGAAACTCCTCTTGAGGTACCAGATCTACCCCTTTGGTAGCCTGGATTTGAGTTAAATCGTCCACCCACATTGTGGTTGGATCGACCCCCTCCTCGGTAAGGGTTACCAGAGGAACCACCACGAGAGCCGCCACGAAAGCCACCACGATTATAACCAGAATAGGCAGAAAAAGCAGATTGATTGATGTCATGCAAATTAACAGAGAAATAATCCAACATTTGTTCTTCGGCCTTAAGTAACACATGCAAATCTTCAAAAGAAATTGGAGCAGAGTTTATGCGCAAAGTAGATCAGAAAGCATTATAGTCTATGGGAAGACCATTTAAATCATATAAAAGCATGTCCTCATCTTCAATCACAACCATAGCCACAACAAATTTATCACAAATACTTTTCAAATTATGCACGTAGGTATCAATATTGCCCGATTTCTTCTTAATAGTTTGAATCGGACTTCAACTGAATGATATTCGGGCGAGTGAGAGATGCATACCTTCGCTCGAGTGATAACCAAGCAGATCTAGAAGTCATAAGACCAATAACATGAGTAAGAGCCTCCTGAGTCAAGGTGGCGTTGAGAATGGTGAGGAGGGCCTGGTCTTGAATCATCCATACCTGATGAGCCGGATTCGGATTGGTGGTGAGGTTATCATCGTCGTCGTAGAGATAAGAAGGAGGCGGAGGAGTGGAGCCGTCGATGTAGCCAAAAAGATTCTGAACACGAAGAATGGATAAAATTCAGCTGATGCTTCCATAAAACATAGTTGGAATCATCCAACTTAAAAGGCATCATTTTGTTGATATTTGAGAGCAAAAATAAGGAATTGTTAATAGAGAAGGTGGCGGAAGCCATTGTGAGATGGAGAGCAGCTAGCATAAGAACTCTGATACCATAAAATCCTAATTAACTTTCATGAAGATTGTGCACAAGAGAATCCGGCGGGGAGTACTCTGTGTACACCGTAAGTAGGGGATCTGAAATAGCACAGGAAGAGTTGGGTTGTGTGTAGGGAGAGAGTAAGGCAGTAGTAATGTCTGAGAGAGAGACAGGGGTTTGGCAGAGCTTCCGCGTATGGCTGGTGCGTCCTCCTTTTGTATGGAAAGGTCAACATCCTATATATAACGGAGAATGTGACCGTTGCAGTGTGGTTAATGCGCCCATCAATGGCAGCTTAATTAGCTTAACCACAACGGCACGTTCTTCCGCGTATATAGGGACCGTTACAGCACGTTGTGCGCGAATACCGGAACCGTTATGGGTTGACCGGGTTTGATCGGATTGACCGGGTTTATCAAGCTCGTGCCATAAATCTCTCAAAAGCAGTTACTAAAGGTCGCGCGCGGGCTTGGCTCGCACGCGACAGGACTTACTCTAGCCTCCAAACCACTAAGTCCCTACAAGTCCCGTGCAGTGGTATGCGAGGGCTCTGTCTCGCAGCCCCCACATGGATCAGCGCGGCAGGTGATTCAGTGTGTATGGAGCACAATATGGTGTGCTAGATGGTTGCCACGTGGCCAAGATCTGTCTGTTCAGAAAGCACTATCTACATTAGCCCCCTTTCTGCGCGTGAAGACTCATAGCCGGATAGACTTCCATGCGCAGGAACCAACGCACGCGTCGCCGCCACGCACCAATTCAAACGTATGTAGGTTCAGCCCCCATGCGTGCCATTATGACCTAAAACCCCTAGAGTCGTGCCGTCTGGCCTTTAGGGTTTCAGGCGTGACGTCAGCTTGTCCTGTGATTGCGCGATTCGACGGTGACGGTTGCGATTCGACTACTGAAAGGACGCAACCCTTCATTGTTTTTGGATAAATACTCTGTACCCTCCATTGTTGCAAAGCATCACTTCTTTCTCTTAAAGTGAATGATACCCGGAAGTCTTCAAGAGCAGATTCAGATAATCAATCACCAGTTCAAAATTGCAAATCGTCTCCTTCAATTGTCTGCATCCAAGCAAGCTTTACAGAAACAAGGTTGGCCTTGTTCAATCTTGATTTAATATGCTAGTATATGCTTTGAACTGCGTTGGATCTGCAAACCCATGACATATTATCTGCTGAAGACTTGTGAAGAGGCTCACAATCTTCGAATCCAGTTTTGATTTAATCCCCCAATGATAAAGACCTTGAGCTTTTGAAATCCGAAATCCCTGATAATGCAAACGATTCCAATCTCTAATTTCTGAAATTGATACCAGACTGTTCATCTTTCTTCCCATAGATCTTGAATCTCGAAATTCAAACTGAAGTGTGCATATTTCTCCCCCCTTTTTTCTTGCTTTTCCGCTGGAATGGCAAATAAAAAAGGAACTAGACCCACTAAGGAGGACGAAGAAATACCTGATCTTCCACAAGCTCTATGGCGAAAAGCCCCCTATCTGGGTGGCAAAGACTTATACCATGTTAGGGTTAAGGCAAAGAAACTGCCTACCCCTGTCCATAGTGAGGGATTGCAAACATTGACCCCTCCAGTTAACTCGGTCTTGCTCGAATTGATTGGCTCCGAAGACGTGGTTCGATTGGGAGTCGAAAATGGGTACTTCCCGTATACTCCAATTTCCACCCAAGATTTTGTTCAGAAATTGGACTACATGGATGAGTGGATTGACCATGTGTTGACCAATCATGCTGTGACTTTGAACGATGCTGGAATATATTTCGCAGTTCGTGCTATGAAGGGTGCTGCCGTGAAGCTGGATCAGTCCATGCTTCTGAACCTTCTTTCCCGCTACTCGCCTGCGACTCACACCTTCCATTTTGCTGAGTTCGAGGCTACCCCCACGCTCGAGGACGTGCACATCCTGTAAGATCTGTCTCCCATGGGTGAGGTGGATCCTTTGAGTCCATTGAGAACGGATGCGGAGCTCGCTCTGTACACGCAGATGGAGGAGTGCTTGGCAGAGGTGAAGAAAATTTCCACCCGATGGACTCCTACAGAAGTCCTTCCTGACTGGCAGTTGGTTGACACATCTGCGAAAAACACTTGGAACAAGTGGGTCCAGTACTTTTTCCGTGACTATGCGAACAGCAGTATCACAAAGAAGCTTCTGAGTCGAAACCCGAAGGCTAAGAACTATGTGGATGGCAAAAGTTATCACTTGACCCTATGCGCCTTCCTCTGCGCCTGGTTGTCGAGGTACTTAATCGACGGTCACCCACATGATGGAGTCTTTTACCACGTCCTGCCTCTTGCTGTGAAGTTGGCCCTTGGTCAGAAGGTCGCACTCGGACCCCTAGTCTTGGGCACACTGTACTACAGGTTGGATCAGCTGGTTGTGGCGATGAAGGAGTCGCGTGGCCGCCTCGACATACTGACTTACATCAACATTGCCTTCTTGAAAATGTGGGTCTTTGAGCGATGGCCCTCTTATGCCCCAGTCGCTTCCAAGCCCAGCAAATGGTGTCCCCCAGTACGGAAGAGGAACGTAACAGCGGGAGAGCTGCGAGGTGGTTCGGAACAAACTACCCCAAGTGCGTCTGGAGCCTGATGTGCGATAATCGAGAAGAGTTCATAGCCAGACCCTATGCCATGCGTATTGAAAACGTGCGATGGTTTCTAAAACTGTATCCCTCTAAGGGTGTTGTCTTTTCAGAAGAGCTCTTCTTCGAAGGTGGAGAGCATTTCCACGAGCGATATCGTGAATTATTTTGCTGGTGCCTGCGAGGTTCCCTTCCTGCCCTCGCAGAGTATGTTCGTGAACTCGTGCCAAGGTATGAGAGGTTCACCGTGGATGTTGATCCCACTCGCGTTTCTCCCCAATTCGGCTTCGAAGCGGTGGCACCATTAATCTGGCCGCAGTCTATCATCAGAGGCTGCTATAAGCGTTTGTTGTCAAAGGAGTGTAAAACAGTCTTGCTGAGCAATCTCCCCTTCGAGCAACCTGCAGGTAACCGTGAAGGCGGCTGTTCCAAAAACTGGCTCGCATACTGGAATGCCCAGCAGACAAGGTTTGAGACGCAGTCGATCCCCCAACCAAGCAGAGCTCCTTTAATCAAAAGGAATTATTTTCCTTTTCGTCCCAATTGTAGCTTGGACGAGTCTGTATATGGTTGCTATTCATTGCTAGATCGCGAGAACCATCTGTGTCCCTCCATCATTCTAGATGAAAAGATTGCTGCAGTTAGAAAAGGTGATTCGCATGTCATCAGATATAGCGAAACTTTTGCTAAGGTAAGCAACTTCTCTTGCAAGCACTAAGCTTCTTTATTTCAATATACTGATGACTTCATATTACGCTTCTTGCTGTAGTGCCATGTGCGGAGGTTTGCATCTGGTGAGCGTTCCAAATCGCTGGTTACCACCATTGTTACTTCAAGAAGGCAAAGACAGCCATTTTGGCTGGCATCGAGAATGGATCCCGAGGTCGAGGCCAGGATTCGCGAGGTCATGAATGCTTTTGCCGATTCGCTGATAGACAATACCCCAGCCTTGTCTCCCCCTAGAGATGATCCGTCTCCTCCGGCGACTGTTGCGCCAAGAGCGAAGAGGCCCAGGCAAAGAGGAATTACAATTTCTTCCCCTAGAAGCGCTCCAACTTCCCCTCCTGCGAGGTCCCTTTCTGCCATGGACAAAGGTAAAGGTCGCATGACCGGTAAAGCGCGGAAGGAGCTCGCAGTGTAGACTTTCGTTCCATTCGGCCAGGAGGAAGAAGAGGAGAGGCGGGAGCCAAGAGAAGGAGATGAAGAAGAAGAAAGAGTTTGTCAGTCTAACCTTGATTTTATCATTGCTTTAGGGTTGAAGCAAGCCGACGTGGACTGGCTGGTCCGCATGCGTCTCTCTTATCCCCAATCATTTGTGAGGTCTTTGGAGATAGGTCCCTTTGATATAAGGTTGTTATTGACTGAAGCCATCTGGATTCTAGAGTAGTTGTCCGCGGTAACACCTGCGACCATTTCTCCTCAGAGCGCGGAGTTGCTTTTCGGCATGTGCCAAAATCTTCTCGCCAAAGTTCAAGGCAAGCTGGGCTTCGGGTTTCTTATCAAAAGAGTTACCCTGATTCGCGCGGCCGTGACATTGAAACGCGGCCACCAAAACATCGCAGCTGAGAAGCAGAAGGTAGAGCAGCAAAGGCAAAAGGTTGAAGAGGCTATGAAGCTCTTGCATGAGATGAACGCCAAATGCGAGCAATTAAAACAAGAAGTGGAGCAAATAGAAAACCTTAGCCGTCAGTTTACTCCTAACGACTCCTTGATCAAAGGCTTGTTTTAAAAGTAACAAAACATTACTGCAATGTTGCTAGGGTTTCTCCCCCTTTTTTTCAAAAAGAATTGAAGTGCCCATTTTGTCCTTTCCGGGATTTGCTCGAATATCTCTGTGTATATCAATTTATGACGTCAGCAGTTGATACTCTGCCTTGATTTTCTCTCTAATTACTCATTAGATAAGCACGCCTTCCTTGGAAAGTCCATCCGTATCATGACTATCCGTCATTAATTAGGATACACAACCGAATCGTCGTATCCTTTAGTAGGGTAATTGATTGTTACCGCTTTTCAAGGCGTAAGTGATTGACCTTACCCTCTTTTCAAATTCTGCTGACTCATCTTGGTAACTGAAGAGTTTTCACAAGGTCTATATAAACCCTGGCTTTTGCTATTTGGGTTATTTATCCCACAATGTGGTTTGCCGTGAGTCCTCACGACTGCTGGCTTCAACGCTTGTTTTTCGTTGATTCATGGCAACTTCAAGTTGTGAAACCTGAGTTTGCGCTTTGTGCTATATAAATAGTTTCCAATATCCGCTTTATAAGGCTTATTGATCTTTGTAACTTTCATAGAGAAGATGCAGATAATACCTCATATTCGTTCGAAGAATTTTCTTCGTCTATTATGCTTGCAGGTCATGTTTCCGGCCGCCTCTTGATGAGGTGCAGCGCCGTAGTGACCTTGCTACCGACTCGTAATGAACGGCGGTATTCTCCTCCAGCATGCCCGGAGGAGAATTTATTGCCCCCACGTTCGTGAGCTCAGGGTGGCGAGCCAATGTGCTCGTCTTCGCGGACAAGGAGCCCATTGCCCGAGGAATGACTGCTCCCCTGTTTTGTAGGGCTGCATATGCCGGAACAGGTGGTTCCTCAGGAACTTCTCCTAGGTGTAAGGCCAAAGAATGGCCTTGCCAGATTCTGGGATCTTGAATACAGCGTGGCATAGCCTTCGTGGCGTTTGTAGGCCGTTCATTTTATAGCAAGACTGGCTACAGACTTCTGGTCGCAAGTCTTTGTATCGCATAGCTTCTGTTAAGACTGTTAGGTCGATCCCCTTCCATTTGGTATTTCCTCGATGAGTAACTTCTGTATGCGAGTTACTATGTAGATACATTGTAAGCCATGTTGGCTGCGTAGTGAGCTTGAACTGAGCTTTTTCGCTTGTAAGCTGTTATCTAGACAGATAAAGTGTAAGTCATTTTGACTCATAATGATAAATCGTTTTGTACGATTTGCTGTCTTGTTACAACAAATTACAATTTCGCATGCGTATTGGCAAATTTCGCCTTCTGTAGTGCTATATACACACTTTGCATTGTCGCTTGGGTATGTTTTTAGATCGTTCGAGATCATGTTTGCGCAGCTGTGCTACCTTGACTGGTAGCCTTGTGACTTGTCTTAGATTCAAGTGCAGATGCTATCTCACCAGATAGACTTTTGTAGATCACTTAAGATTATTTTGCATAATGCTGCTATCATGGCAGATAGACTTAAGAACGATTTTAAAATCGCATTTGTATAGCGCTGCTATCGCGACAGATAGGCTTGAAAGATCATTCAAGATCATGTTCGCATAGGCTGCTATCATATAAGATAAGCTTAGAAGATCAATCAAGGTCATTTTCGCATGGGCTGCTATCGTGGCAGATAGGCTTAGAAGATCAATTAAGATCGCACTTGCATCGGCTGCTATCGTGACAGATAGGCTTAAAAAGATCAATTAAGATCATATTCGCATGAGCTGCTATCGTAGCAGATAGGCTTAGGGGATCAGTTAAGATCATTTTCGCATGTGATGCTATCGTGGCAGATAGGCTTAGAAGATTAATTAAGATCATTTTCGCATGCTGCTATCGTAGCAGATAGGCGTAGGAGATCAGTTAAGATCATTTTCGCATGTGCTGCTATCATGGCAGATAGGCTTAGAAGATCAATTAAGATCGTTTTCGCATGAGATGCTATCGTGGCAGATAGGCTTAGGAGATCAGTTAAGATCATTTTTGCATTTGCTGCTATCGTGGCAGATAGGCTTTCGTTGGCAATATTATTTAACTAAATGGAACGATAAAAACAGCTAGAAGTATAAGGTTCTACTCATTTGGGAGAAGTCTTTTATTATAAAACTCTCATGTGGGAGAGATGAGATTACAATTCTCTCATATGGGAGAGAAGATGTGCGAATCATAGCAATATGGAGCATAAAGAAAACGTTGTAATATAACGCATATAATGAGAGAAGTCAAGGATAGTACTTCTTAATCCAGCGCATGTTGAGAGCTTGGGGTTGAGGTCATGCCATGTAACCTCTGTATGCTGCAGTAGCCACTGTCAAAGACTTCTGTGACTTCAAAGGGTCCTTCCCAATTGGCTGCGAACTTTGGATGAGCCGCCTCTCGCATGCAATGGTCAGATGCGCGTAAGACCAAATCTCCAACTGCGAAATCTCTACGTTGGAATGTTTTGTTGTATGCACGAGCAATCCTTTCTTGGTAGCGCTTATTGGTCCTTTTGGCTTGCTCCCGCATTTCTTCTAGCAGGACTAAGTCATGATCACGTTGATTGTCGTACAATGCGTGGAAAGCCAATCTTGCAGAGTTAACCTTTACTTCCGCAGGTACCACAGCCTCAGCTCCATAGCATAGAAGGAACGGTGAGACCCCTGTGGGTGTCCTGGGAGAAGTTCGGTAAGCCCACAGGGCTATGTTCAAAGAATCAGCCCACTTCTTGTGGTCATCTGCGGCCATCTTGCTCAAAATTCTCAACAGCCTCTTGTTGGTCGCTTCTGCCTGCCCATTCCCCTTCGGGTAATATGGGGTGGAGCATATCTGCCTGATGTTGTATTCTGCTAGCTTCGCAGCCACCTGGCGATTAACAAAAGGAGTGCCATTATCCGAAAGGATGGTGTTGGGAATTCTGAACCTGCATATGATGCTTTCTTGGATGAACCGGACCACAGCTAACGCATTTGCCGTCTTCAGTGGTATTGCTTCCACCCACTTGGTGAACAACTCAGTCGCGGTGAGAATGAAGTGATTCCCCTGTGAGGTTGGTCGAATGGGACCGATTAAATCCAGGGCCCATGTATGAAACGGCCATGGTGTTCCCAATGCATGTAGATCTACAGCAGGAGCGTGCACTAGATTACCTTTAAATTGACACTCCTGGCAGCGTCGTACTTTGGTGCGGCAATCAGCCTCCATAGTGGGCCAGAAATATCCAATTGAGAGGAGTTGTCTGCATAATTTCGCACCCCCCTGGTGTTCTACCTGATGAGAAAGGTCCATCACTTCTTGTGCTTCTGTGCTGTCTAGGTATCGCAGCAGGTTGCCTTCATGGCCTCTTCGCCAAAGCAGATTTTCTTGCACCACATATCGGGCTGATTTCCTCCTTAATTTCTCAGCTTCTTTTCTTGATTCGGGTACAGTACCCTGGGTGAGAAAATCAAAAAGTGGTTTCCTCCAATCCGCATCATCGTCGGTCAGAGCAATGAGTAAAGAATCTTTAATCAATGCGCAACTCTCGCACTTTCCTTGTATCAGCGCTGCGGCCGTTGACATGTCCGGCCAATGGATGCCATATCTCTGAGCTTTCCGATAGATTGACACCTCACTTTCCCCGCAGGCATGTTGGTGAATCTTTTCTAACAGCGTCTGTACCTCTTGCTCGGAGACGCATCGCATGAGTATTCCGCCAGGGCCCTTGTAATAGAGGGTGTTGTCATGTATGCAATACCCCTTTGTGGATGCCCAGTTCTCGCTGCTCGTGCCCTCTGCGATGGCCCGTAAGATTGATTTTCTCCAGTCCGCATCGTCTATGCATTCATCGTCGCACGCGTATTCTGTTAATGCCAACGATGTTCGCACTTCAATCGAGATTCTTGCAGGACATTTGTCCGTGCTAACCTTGGATCCCAACGTAGCCAAAGCGTCTGCGTGCCTGTTGTCTGCTCGAGGTTTGTGCTCGTATCTGACATTGCAGAATTGTTGCACCAATCTCTGCACTAGGGTCTTGTAGGGCAATAAGTTTATTTCCTTTAAGCCATACTCGCCCGAGGCTTGTTTGACGATTAGCTTGGAATCCCCCATAATCGTCAAGTTGCTTACTTCCAAGGCCCTTGCTGCGCGGAGCCCTGCGATGAGAGCTTCGTACTCTGCTTCATTGTTGGTTACTGCGAAGTCAAGTTTTGCGGACATCTGTATGACTTCCCCATCTGGTTTGGTCAAGACTATCCCAATGCCTCCACCTTTCCTTGTGGACGAGCCGTCGAAATGAAGTGTCCAGTAAGGCAACTCAACTGCGTAAATTTCAGGTCACTCCAATTCTTCTTCGATCACGGGCTCGTGACTGTTATCGGGGAACTGCGTCAACAAATCCGCTACCGCCTGCGATTTAATCGCCCGCGGTCGAACGCATGTGATGTCAAATTGGGAAATGGTCATATACCATTTTGCCAATCTTCCTCCAGGAGTAGTGTGAGTTAGCAGATATCGTATGGGATCATTCTTTGTGACTACCACTACTTTGTGCGAAGCAAAATAGTGTCTCAACTTCTCTATTACGAAGAATAAAGCAAGGCAATGACGTTCGATGTCTGTGTACCTTGATTCTGCGGGCTGCACAATGCGAGAGATATAGTAAATGGGTCTTTCTTGTCCCTCGTACTCCTGGGCCAGAAGGGCTCCTATAGACTTCCTTGTGGACGTCAGATACAGCAAAAGCGGTGATCCTAGCTGAGGTGCGATCATCACTTTTGAAGACATCAGTAACTCCTTTAGTTTCCCGAACGCAGCTTCGTGCTCCGGAGTCCAGTTGTATGCGGCATCTTTCTTGAGAAGATTACAGAAACAGAAAGTAATCTCGGCAATCGCTGGGATGAATCTTCGCAGATACGATAGCTTCCCCAAGAATGTCTTCAAGGCACTCTGGTTATGTGGCGGAGTCATGCCAGTGATGGCTGAAACTTTCGCAGGGTCAGGCTCGATTCCTTGACGATGTACCACGCATCCCAAGAATTTCCCTGATGTTACCCCGAATTCGCACTTCATGGGGTTCATCTTCAATTGAAAGCGCCTGCACCTGTTGAACACCTTCCGTAAATCCGCCAGATGGTCTGCCTCTTGCTTGGATTTGACAACCAGGTCATCTACATAGAATTCCACTTCTTTGTGCATCATGTCGTGGAACAGAGCCATCATGGCCCGCTGATAGGTTGCACCTGCGTTTTTGAGGCCAAAAGGCATCACCGTGTAGTTGAACACTCCCACTGGGGTGATGAATGCGGTTTTCCGTGCATCTTCAGGGTCCATCTTGATCTAATTGTACCAGCTGAAGCCGTCCATGAAGCTGAACATGCGATGTCCTGCTGTCGAATTAATAAGTAGATCAATGTTGGGGAGCGGAAAATCGTCCTTGGGGCAGAAACGATTGAGATCCCGGAAATCCACACAGATGCGAAGCTGTCCATTCTTCTTCACCACGGGCATAATGTTGGCCAGCCATGTGGGATGGTGATTCGGCTCTATGAACTTGGCGTCCAGGAGTTTGACAATCTCCTGCTTAATCTTCACATTGAGCTCCAGCCTAAATCTTCTCGTGCTCTGCTTTACAGGCTTGGACCCCGGAATCACATCCAACCGGTGCATGGTGATGCTCGTGTCGAGGCCCGGCATTTCGTCGTACTCCCATGCGAATACATCCTTGCATTCGGTTAGGAGCTGTAGCAGTCTCTCCTCCTCTTCGCTCGTGAGGTCCGCACTTAGAAAGACCGGCCTTTTCTTTTCTTCGCTTGGGCTTAGGAACACCTCCTTCAGCTCCTGCTTTTGCGGTCTGGGTTTGTCTTCCATGCATTCGGGCGCTTCTCTGAGTTTCTCTTCCAGAGTGCTTAGCTTTGGTTTTTCTGTCTCCGCAACCTGCTCGATTTGGTTGATTTGCTCGGGGATATCCCCATGCCCGTGTGAGGACACCCCCGCGTACCTTCATATGCGATAGATTTCTTTCCATTGGCGTAGAAGCTCTCTATCTCCTTGCCTTCAAGGTCATGCTTTGCTATTCTTTTCAGAGTGTACACGTTCTTTCGCTGGTAGGCAATCCGCGCTTCTTCTCGCGTGAGCAGTTCTTCCTTGGCATCCTCTCTTGTCACCATCACTCCCGCAGGTGGCTGATCTTTAATATCTTCCCATAGAGGTAAAGGAGTGGGATTGAATGGTCCCGGTGTTTGCTCGTCCGCCATCTCAGTGAACCACACCGCCTCACTGAGATGCGCTTCATCCATGTTGAATGGATTTGTCGAAGCTGGTATCTCAACTATTCTGTCATTCCAAATAGCTTTCATCACTTGGTGAGCTGTTGAAGGGACAGCATCAAAGCGATGAATCCAGGCTCGTCCTATGATCATGTGATACGTAGTGTTCGCATCTATGACATAGAATTTTGCTGAGCACTTGATTTTGCCGATCTGGATACCCAGGCGGATCCATCCCGTCGTCATCTTGGAGTCGCTTCCAAATCCCATCAGGGGAGATGGACGCTTGAGAATCTTGTGTTCTGGAATTCCCGCTAGTTTCAAGGTATGTAGCGAAACAACGTTGACTGCTGCTCCTCCGTCAACGAACGCTCTCTTAAACTCAACGCCATTGATGATAGCCGTCACATACAGAGGCCTCTGGTGGCTCGCAGCTGTCCTCTTTTCGCTTGCGAAAAAGGTGATGACCTTCTCTGTAGAGCGAGATGCCCTAATAACTTTCCCATTGGAGACTACGAGATCCTCCTCGTAGTCTTCTTCTATCCTTAAGATCGCTTTTGTCATCTCCGTCCGGCATTTTTCTGAGAATTTCATCTCATCAAAGAACCTGCTGAAGCCGTGCGACCCCTTCATCCGGTCGGCACGCTCGTCCTCCGTGTCAATGCTGTAGTCTTCATCCTGGATTTCGGAAATGATGGGTAGACCATCTTCTGCGACCTCTTCAAGATCCACAATGGAGATCATAGCGACCTCTTTGCCTTTCGATTCTTGCTCCGCATGAGCAGGGAGTGGATTGTTGCGCACATCCTGCCTTTGGTCGCTAACAATCAGTTCGCCATTATTCATCTTTTGACTAAACACAATTCTGAGTTTCTTGCAGTCCGACGTGGGATGCATGACCTTGCCATGGTATTCACACCACTTCGGGTCCCTCACCATCTCCTTGGAGGGTGCCCTCTCGAGCGGCGGTTGGACGCCATCCTTACGCCATTGCCTGCACAGGTCGCTTGCCTCTTCCACCGAACATGGCAGAGGTGGTGCATCAAATTTCGCAATCTTCGCTTGCTTTTGGGGTGAGACCACATTCACTTCAGCCTCGCGCCCCCTCTTGTAGCTGAATCTCCCGATCTTAAAAGTAGTACCACCCGAGGGTCGCTCAGGGGCGCTTCTCTTCTTCTGCCTCTCCACTATAGGCTCGATGTTCTTCGTGCATTCGATTAGTTTTGAAAACGTAGGCGTTTGCAAGTTAATAAGCATACCTTTGTACTCATCTCGCATGCACTGCAAGCATATCTCCACGAGTCTGCTTTCGAGTATCACATCCTTGCATTCCAAGGACTTGGCCCTGAACTTCTTGATGAAAGTTATTCCATCCTCCTCGCGCTTCTGATACATCCGCGAGAGGTGAATCATTGTTACCTTTTCCTCCATCTGGAAGAACTTGGTGTAGAACTTTTGGACCATATCGTCGCAGGTCTTCACGGATCCGGCTTCCAACGTCCTATACCACTTGTACGCTACGTTTCCCAAGGATTTCGGGAACTCGCGCATCAGAAGTTTGGGATCGGCTCCATATGGCCCCATCACATCAATGAAACGCATGACATGCTCATGGGCGTTCCCATTGACGTCCTCGAACTTGTCCCATTTAGGAGCCTTGTACCCAGCAGGGTTAGGCATGAGATAGATCTCTCGTGGGATAGGTGGATCGTTTTCGAGCTTCGGAATGATGGTATCTGCGAACGATTGGTGAGCCAGAATGGTGTCTATGCGCCGTTGGAGTGACGTCATACACTCCGACGTACTTCCCTCGGCGATGGGAGAAGGATTTGTCGCAGGTGGTGGCGACACATACGCCGCAGGAGGGCTAGGGACGTATTGCGAATTCACGTTACCCCAGATTGTCGTTGGAGGAGGCAAGGGATACTGTGGGGCCAGATTAGGTACCAAAGTCGGAGGCTGAGGAGTGTGAGCGGTGAGGGGAAACATTTGAGCTGTTGACCCTTGAATGGAGGGTAGCTGCGTAGTCGCCGGTGGAGTTTGCAGATTAGGGTTGAGTGGTGTGGTTGACACTCCCAGTCCTTGAGTGGTGGATACTCCTCCTCCCTGAGAGACGGCGGTAGCTGATGCAGGGTTTGGAGCAAGAGTCCCCAAGACAGCAATGATCCGTTCTAGCTGAGCAGATTGAGCTTTGAGAGCCTTTGCCTGACTTTGGATGGTGGCGTCCAAGGCTTCTAGCGTCAGGGCTTCACCGGGGGCTGTAGGGGTACGGCGAATCTCCTCTCCTGAGGCGGCCTCCGTGGAAGGCGATCTGTTGCTGACATCATCCTCCTGAGACATGGTTGCTTAAGATGGTAGGTTCACGTCGGGTTCACCAAAATGTGCACAAGAGAATCCGGCGGGGAGTACTCTGTGTACACCGTAAGTAGGGGATCGGAAATAGCACAGGAAGAGTTGGGTTGTGTGTAGGGAGAGAGTAAGACAGTAGTAATGTCTGAGAGAGAGACAGGGGTTTGGCAGAGCTTCCGCGTATGGCTGGTGTGTCCTCCTTTTGTATGGAAAGGTTAACGTCCTATATATAACGGAGAATGTGACCGTTGCAGTGTGGTTAATGCGCCCATCAATGGCGGCTTAATTAGCTTAACCACAACGGCACGTTCGTCCGAGTATATAGGGACCGTTACAGCACGTTGTGCGCGAATACCGGAACCGTTATGGGGTTGACCGGGTTTGACCGAATTGACCGGGTTTATGGAGCTCGTGCCATAAATCTCTCAAAAGCAGTTACTAAAGGTCGCGCGCGGGCTTGGCTCGCACGCGACAGGACTTACTCTAGCCTCCAAACAACTAAGTCCCTACAAGTCCCGTGCAGTGGTATGCGAGGGCTCTGTCTCGCAGCCCCCACATGGATCAGCGCGGTTGGTGATCCAGTGTGTATGGAGCACAATATGGTGTGCTAGATGGTTGCCACGTGGCCAAGATCTGTCTGTTCAGAAAGCACTATCTACAAAGATGAATGTAAATAAACAGATAAGGAGGCGCAACTCACTAAAGAGCCAGATGAAGAGAATAAACGCCTAGGGTTTCTATTAATCACAGAGAGACTAAATACAATGTTCCGGAATGGTCAAGAATGTGACCATTTGACTATTCTATCAATAAGACTCTGAAAGTGTAGAGCAGATTACAAAGAGATTCTTTTAGGGTTTAGGACAATGGGCTTCAGATAGTGAAGTGGGCTTCAATATTTATTTCTGGACTTCATAACTTCAACGAGCTTTCTTCCTTCTTGGACCAGCAACTGCTATGGGCTTCTATGTTTTAATTCCACTGGAGTGGATGCATATCCGTTAGATTAGACTTCAAAGTGGTGTAATATGCATGGCGCTCCGAGCGAATAATAAAATTTCAAGTTAGCCACAGCCGAAAATATTCATTTTCTTTTGGAATCGTCCACAACTCCACATAGTGTTCCTCGCTACACCAAAACTGTAAGTTGTATGAAACCTAAACACTTTTGTTTTTAATGGTTCTGAGAGTTTGAAAAGCATCTAGCCAGCAGTTCCCAACACTCAAAAAACCTCTCGTGCCCAAAACGGTTAGCCGAATCTGATGACCTCCCTGTCAAGTGGGCTACTGGTAATATGTACTTTTATGGAATGATAAGATCACACAAGACTAGACAAAAGCCTATATTTCTGTCACTTTCATTAAAGCAGCAATCAAAGTTCACAACTTGTCCTGATGATATATTCTTTACTACTGGTACTACGTACCACTAAAGAGTCACCTCCCTTGCAATATCAATTTCTGTTACATAGCCTATTTTGGGACAAAACCTTCACCTAGTTGCCTCTTCTCCTCTGTTTTTACGTTTTTTAGAACTTCTTTTTCTATGTTCTTTAAAACTGCCATTTTTAGTAGTCAAAAACTGTTCTACAAGGAAAATGGAGGAGAGGCTGGTAGAGTCTGTTGGTGCCGGTTTGAAAACAATAACATCTGTCTAAAAATGATATCACTCCGTCTCACCTCTAATTCACCATTTTCTTATTCGGACTTCCACTCACTTTTAAAAGTTTCTTTTTTTTTTTTGTAACTTTAAGCTGGTTAAATGGCAACAATACCCTCATTAATACCCCACATGGGATGTGATCTTTTGATAATGATGTGTAATTGTTTCCTCCTTGTGAGGACAAAGCAGTAAATACCATCATTTTTTGTTTTAGTCCCACCTCCAATGGTGCATTAGAGGTGGGACGGAGTGGTATCTATTGTTCCTTAAATGAATATCCTGAAAGATGCTCTTTCTTCCCTAAAAAATGATGTTCACTTACTGAAAGTGTCAAATTTTCTATTTTACTTCCTCCCATATATTGTTCAATTTTTTTACATTTTCACTTCCATACAAAAATACCTCATCTATATGCTTAAAAATAAAGAACTTTTATCTCAAAAAAAAAAAAAAAAACTAAAAAAACTAAAAAAAAAAAACTCAATTTTTGAGAAATTATTTATTTTGAGAAATTATTTTTGTTGTCAACCGAGATTGAACCCATGACCTCATGCAGGGGCTTCTAACGCTCTACCATTTGACTTACCACCCTAACTGTAGATTTTTTCCAAAATAAATCTTTCATTAATTGTCACCTGGAACCCCAACTCTTATAAAATTACCATTTCTACTACACAAATTCCTATCCTTTACTACAGTAACCTCAAACAAAGAAGAAACACCACCTAACCTATCACTTTCAAACAAAATAACTTTTCCAAGAACATCTGCAGCAGCATTTGCTTCTCTAGCAATCTATTTGAAGGACCAGTTCAGATTTGCCAAAGCCATCTTGATGTCTTGATAATATTGCAAATTTCCCAGCTCTTCTTTCCTTCCACAATGTGGGACACCATTTTCTGATTATCAGACTCAAACCAGATTTTCCCATAATTTTTATTCTGCAACTTCCACACTGCCTGTCTCATTGCCAATGTTTCAGCCACTAGAGCTGAATCAGGTTCTTCAAAACTCCACCCTTTTTCCAGAACAAAGCCTTCACTATCCCTCAACACCCAAGTAGAGCAGCTCTTCTTTGTGTTCATACACCAGGTCGCATCCACATTGCATTTAACATCTCCTAATGGAGGTGGGTGCCATTTCACATCCTTCTTTGTCTTCATTACCTGGATTGAAGAGATCTAAGTCTTTTCCTCCTTACAGACAGTCTTCTTCCACCACCAGAAGTTCTCATTTCACTTATAACAGCTATCTTAGGATCTAGACTTTTGTGCTCAAAGATAGCCTCATTTCTGCACTTCCAGATCATACATAAACCCATAAAGAAAAGGCAATCAGCTAACCACATTTTTAAACTACCAATGTTCATAATCTGGTTTGGATTTAACAGACCTAACCCAAACCAAAAAGGTTTGACCCAAGAACAATGTAAGAAACAGTGCTCCACATATTCAAACTCCTCATTGCATATAGAACACAAAGGGTCTCTCTTGCACTTTCTTTTTGCCAGATTTAAATTGACTGGAACTGCATCAGAACATAATTTCCAACAACAAAAAAAATTCACTCTAGGAATTAATTAAGATACCCACAACCATTTCCAGAAGCTCTTCTCAAAACTGAAAGAAGTAGAAGGCTTACTTTTCTTTTGATGTAGGGTACCGTTTGGCTTATACTTAAACAAACTGGCCACCTTCAAACCAGATTTTACAGAATACTCCCTTGAGCTCTCCAGAGGCCAAACAATAGAATCACAAAGATTATTCCAACTTAGTGGAATTCTCAAGATTGCTGCAGCTTCATCTACAGGGAAGATGCTCTTCACAAGAGACACATTTCACCTTCTTGAGTCCTTGTTGCAGAGAGTCAACTCTCATATTATCATTCAACTTTGCACTAGGTTTGATTTTTATATCTGGAATACTAGGAACCTACACATCATTAAGCATACTCACATTTTCTCCATTTCCAATAAGCCAACAAGCTTCTTTCACAAAAAGTTGTCTTCCCACCAGAATGCTGCTCCAAACCCAAGCAGGGTTGGAACCTTTGCTTGCTTTAAGAAAATCACCTTGAGGGAAATGTTTTGGTTTTAAGACTTTTTCCATAATAGACTATGGCCGCTTCAAAATTCTCCAGCTCTATTTAGCTAACAGAGCTACATTGAACTCCCTCACATCTATAAAACCCAAACCACCTTGATGCTTGTGAGAAGCTACTTTCTCCCAATTTACCCAGTTCAGCTTTTTCTCATTATCATTTTCACCCCGCCAGAAACTTCTAATGAGCTAAGCAATCTTCTTGCACACAGATAAGGGGAACTCCACACATGACATTGCATAGCAAGGAATTGCTAATGCAATAGCCTTCAAAATTACTCATCTGCCTGCAAAGGATAAGCATTTCCTTCTCCACCCTTGTAAAATTTCATTTATCCTTTGAATGATGTAGTTAAGAGTCTGTGATTTGGATTTACCCCAAAAGATAGGGAGACCCAAATACTTCACATTTCTATCAAGAGCAGGAATTCCACAAAGATCTGTAATACTTATCTTTATATCTTCTCTTTTATTGGGAGAAAACAAAATACCAAACTTGTGAAAGTTTATCTCCATCCCTGTAGCATCACCAAAATCTTTTAAGAATTCAAGAAAAACACAAACTTCTTCTTTTTTGGCTTGAAGAAAAATTAGGGAATCATCAGCAAAAAGCAAATGGTTCAGAAAGCACCTATTTCTTGAGATGGACACACCCTTAATAATTATGTTATCTGCAGCCTCCCTCATCGTAGCTGAAAAGGCTTCCATAATTATCACAAACAAATAAGGGGACAAGGGGTCGCCTTGTCTTAAACCCCTCTTTGGCTTAATCACTTCTGAATCAACACCATCTAACTGCAAAAATAAAAATAAAGAACTTTTACTGTTCATTTTTTTTTGAATAGATTCATATTTATATTGAGCATCTTCAATAAGATATTGTAAATGGCGGTTATCTTTATAATATAAAGAAGATGTTAAAAATGTCGTCTCTAATGAGTTTTTATTCCGCGATTTATTTTAGCAGATAGTTATCTCGATCTCTACTTTTGAAGAATCGTGAGATTGATAGTTAAATTTTTTTGTGTCTATCTCTCTCATCCTTTTATGTTTTATTTTTATTTACTTTCTACCTACAAGAACTACACTGTAGCTAACTTTTACATATTAGCATTGCAGATCACATGAATTTTATTGAATATTTAAAATAAATAATAAAAATTTTAATTACATTGTACATAATTTTTAATAACTAGCATTGGAGTGATTGTTTAACAAAAAAATTATACATATACATAGTCACCATTCGATTAGCCTTACATTACGAGGTTAGTTTTGTGATGAACAATGGATAAAAGAAAATGGGGAAAAGTCCCACGGGTTATCGAAGTGTTGTCCCCTGTATAACAAAATTCAATTGTGTAACTCTTGCAAGTCAAAATGATCTCACACAATTGGTGTAAAGTGAAATCCAGTATGCTCTTGCCCTTGGGCCGTATTTGGGTGTCTTCTCAGGAGTCTTAAGTTCTAACGTGTGAGTATTTTAAGGGTTGTTTGTTAGCACTATCAAGTGTGAGTCTCTCAATCGAACTTTTCTCGTAATGATTTATTTTCCGGTAAGATTTGCCAGTTATTCGTAGCAGAAGTAAGTTCACACATCAGCAAAGAAAAAAAAATGTTCTCTCTTGGCAAAATTGCATCGATGGTACACATAGTTTGTTTTGGTGCGATTTTAGTACTCATACTTCTAAATCAAGCATCCATAGTACCCATAGTTTGATTTTGTCTGTTTGTTTTCAGAAAAATTAGTCATGTGTGTGGCATGTGACCTTTTCGGAGGGCACTATAATATTTACCACACCCTCCACCTCCGAAAAATCACAATTTGAGGGAGAAGACGACTTTGATTCGCCATGTACACTCCTTTGGTCTTTGATGGTCTACTTTGTTTTTAGAGAGAGATAGATCTTCAGTCGCTTAATTTGAGTGTGGTTTGTTTGTTTTATTAGTGGTGGTTTGCTACCTAAACCCAGATTCCGGCAAACGGTTGGAATCACTCATTCTCGACATCGATTTAGGCAACAACAAATCTCCCATGATAAATGCTAGGTAACTCACCAATATCTCTCACTCATCTCCCACATTCCTTCTACACATATGCAATCATAGTAAATGAATATTCATGTTGCCATTTTTACATTTGGGTGAGAGATGAGAGAGAGATATTGGTGGGTTCTCTAGCATTTCTCAATCCCCCATAGCTCGATCCCGATTCAACACCCTTTAGAAACCCCAAATTCAACCCTGTTAAGACGCAGCGGATGAACCCGGGTATCAAGCAAGAACGATAACAAAATATAAAGAACGAGAGCTAAGAAGTTTAACGTGGATCAGTAGTTTTAATACTAGCTACTACACAACCCGAACCCGATTTATTGAGAGAAATAAAACCCGAAACCCAATTACAACGATGAACACACACACACGAAAGATGGACTCTCAAACTAATGGCTTTGAGACCTCTCTGTCGTGCATATGATCCTCTGTGTTGTTCCTGACCCATTACAAAAACAAAAAAGCAATTCCTATATATAGTACCACTTCCAAAGCTATTCACTGCCCCTGAAGAATGAATTTGACTTTTGACTAAGATTTGCTTCCTTATTTGTTTTGCTTGGACCAAAAGCAATTCCCAAGATGATTCCAAGTCAAAACTTCAACAAATCTCCACCTTGACTTGACTCATCTCAGCAACCCTGATCCAGAACTGATGCTTCTCTCGAACCTGAAACAGATGCGTCTCCCTGAATCTGAAACGAGCACGCCTCCACCTAGAACCAGACTCGAATACATTCACTGAGAAAGCAGGACCGAATGTATTATCAATGCGCTCCAAACAGCGCCAGAACCAGTGCACCATGACAAGTACTCAGATGTCGTCCAGACCAGATACACCGACGACGAGTGCCACAAATTGTCATCCCAGATGCGCCCCGTATGCCACAGATGCGCCCGAAACCCTAGTGCGCGCCATAAATCTTTTTGCGCCTAGAACAAGAACCCGATTCGCATGCCAGAAATCTCACGCGCCAGATGCTCCATGGAAGGAGCCCAGAATCGCCCCCAAGGGGCTCAGAGAAGAAGGTCGTCCTCGGAGGAGGTCCCTCCACCTAGAACCAGATTCGTTTGGTTCTTCTTGGGACACTCCCTTTTCCAGTGACCTTTCTCCTTGCAGTAGGCACAAACGCCCTGTGGTAAGCTGGATCCTGCAAACCTCTTGTATCCCTTACCTTTTCCTGCTTTGACCATTAAACCAGACGCATAATGGTCACCTGAACCCTGTCCTGCAGCCTTGTGCCTCATACTCCTGGTGTGAAGAGCAGATCTAACCTCTTCTAGGGTTATCGTATCTTTCCCACCAATGAAAGATTGCACGAAACCCTCGTACGATGGAGGCAGCGACACCAACAGAATTAAGGTCGCATCCTCATCACTTATTTTCTCCTCACTATTACGCAATTCAAGCAGAATAGTATTTTGAACATCTAAGTGATCACTAATTTGCGTACCTTCAGGCATTCGCAACCCGAATAGACGTTGCTTGAGCATCAACTTGTTTGTCACAGATTTCTTCATGTAGAGCTCCTCCAACTTGACCCACAAAGCAGCCGCCTTCTCCTGGTCTGCGGCACCGGTGATCACGTCGTCCGTCAGACACAACATGATAGTTGCGTGCGCCTTCTCCTCCATCTTCAGATACGCCGATGTGGACGTGTCCACGCTGCCCTTGTTGGACGCCAAAGGCAGCCACAGATCGTCGCGTTTCAACAACGCCTTCATCTTGATCTGCCATAGACTAGAACTATTTCTCCCACTGAACTTCTCGATCTTCATAGTACCTAACATTGTTTCTTCTTGAAACCCTAACCTGACCCGAGCTCTGATATCAGTTTGTTAAGACGCAGCGGATGAATCCGGGTATCAAGCAAGAACGATAACAAAATATAAAGAACGAGAGACAAGAAGTTTAACGTGGATCACTAGTTTTAATACTAGCTACTCCACAACCCGAATCCGATTTATTGAGATAAACAAAACTCGAAAACCCAATTACAACGATGAACACACACACAAGAAAGATGGACTCTCAAACTAATGGCTTTGAGTCCTCTCTGTCGTGCATGTGATCCTCTGTGTTGTTCCTGACCCATTACAAAAACAAAAAATCAATTCCTATATATAGTACCACTGCCAAAACTATTCACTGCCCCTGAAGAAGGAATTTTACTTTTGATTAAGATTTGCTTCCTTATTTGTTTTGCTTGGACCAAAAGCAATTCCCAAGATGATTCCAAGTCAAAACTTCAACAAACCCAAAACTGAACACTAACACAAATCCAACTCAATCCACACTATTATTCAACACCTCCATCAAACACATCATCGAGCGAAATTGTCGTGTTCAGCATCAGATGCTAACCATTGAACGCGTTGCCTCGACCTCCTTCTACCTCAATCTCTCAGCCTAAACCCACAAATAGTGAGAGAGAGAGAGAGAGAGAGAGAGCGAGAGAGAGAGAGAGAGAGAGAGAGAGAGAGGAAGGCAGATATTGGCGGAGACTTGAATAATATAGATTGGAGGAGAGTCTGATTGAGAAAGAAAAAGAGCAGAGTCCGAGAGAGCAGAAATCGGATTGAGAGAGTTGATGGGCATAGATTCGTAATAGAGGCAGAAAGAGAGAGAACATTTTTCATTGTCTTAGTCATCATAGGCTAAATTTCACCGGAGGTACCTATATTTTGCAAAATCGAGCAAGTGGGTAGCTAAATTTCAAAATCGAGCACCACAGGTCCCAAATTTTGATTTTTGAGCAAGTCGGTACCCTTCCGCTAACTTTCCGTTAATATTGGACGGAAAATTATAAAAGACTTTTGTACCCCTTATTTTCACCTCCAACTATTTAAAAATACAAGTTTTACGCAAAAAATCTAAAAGAAAGTTCAAAAAAATAAAATTTAATTTAATAATTTGATATTTGTAAGATAATGCAATATATTTCATCAAAATTATATATTTTTACATCATTTCAAGATGTGAAATATATTTTTATTAACATATATTCGTCAATCTTAAAGTCTTTAACTTTTTTTAACATTATTTTAGAAAAAACTCAAAACTTCACAATTTTACATGTATTATTTTTTAATAAAACAATAACATACAAGTATCGTTGTGCATTTTAACAACTAACACAAGAGTTGACACCTGACATTCTTGAGTAGTTTTTTTTATTATAATGATTTTTATTTTCATGCAAATGTAACATAGACTATTGTATAAAAATATACAAAGATACTTGGATGTTATTATTTTCTTAAAGATTACATGTGAAATTATGCAATTTGAGATTTTTTTTGAACACTATTAAAAAAAGTTATAGACTTTAAGATTGACGGATATGTGTTAATGAAAACATATTTCATATCTTGAATTGATGTAAAAAGATGTAATTTTGATAAAATATAATGCATTATCTTACATATATCACATTATTAAATTATTATTTTTTTAACTTTTTTAATTTTTTAGTAAAACTTGTATTTAAAAAAAATAGAGGTGAAAATAAGTGGTACAGAAGCCTTTTAATAATTTTATGTCCAATATTAACGGAAAGTTAACGGAAGGGTACCCACTTGCTCAAAAATCCAAAATTTGAGACATGTGCTCGATTTTGAAAACCACTTGCTCGATTGGCAAAATTTGGGTACCTCCGGTGCAATTCAGTCTTTTTTTCCTTTCAGAAAAATGGTTCCTACTTTATCCTATAGTGCCCTCTAAAAAGAGTCATGTGCTACCCACGTGATTAATTCCGTCCAAAATATAAACGGCTGTCACGAATGGGTACTACGGGTTCAACAAAATGGAACTACGGGTATTATGAATGCTTGGTTTAGAATTGTGGGTATTAAATCACACCAAAAATAAACTATGGGTACCACTAATACAATTTTACCATTCTCTCTAAGATTGGGGTGTATATTTTCTTATTTTTTTTAGAATTACATCATATATCCGGTTTGAATTTGGATTCTCATGCATGAGTTTCAAACACTCTATCACTGAGCTAGTCATTTGCTTATATTTTCTTATTCTTTTAAGGTGAAAAAAGATTCCTATAAATGTGAAAAAATAGGAATGAAATAAGAAAGCGAAACACTGTTACTCCTATTGCGAAAACTGATATCTTATTGACCGTTAGTACCGTATGCAACTCGCGTCATAAGAAAAAGTAATTAAAATATTCTTTCTAGGATGGGGGTGTATATTTTATTTAGGCCCCGCTTTTCTTTATCTAAATTTAGACGACTTTTTGTTTTTTTCTAAAAAAAATAAAAATGTTGTTTACTTTTTGCCTAATAAATTTTCTAAAAAGTTTTAGTTACCTTTTTAGTAGAAAAGTTTGTTTACTTAACTTCTACTTTATCTTCTAAAAAGTAATTTTAAATAGTAAAAAGATAAAAAAGTTGAAGTTAGAAATAACTGGCTTTTTTTAATTTTATAAAAAGTTAAAAAAGTTAGCCGACATAAATGTTAACGAAAATGACTTGATAAAAACTTTTTTTACGACTTAAAAAAAGATAAAAATTCGACTAAATTTAGATAGAAAGCGGAGCCTTAAATCATTTGAGGTGAAAAAAGAAAAAGAACACGAGTGAAAAACTGAAACACCGTCAAGCCGCATGTGAAAACTATTTATCAGCGGGACCATTGAACGGGGAAACCGTAAACGTACCGGCATAGTATGCGGGGAAAATGGTGGCGCTGCCTAGCTATCATGCGGTTTCCTAAATTATCGACCGGGTGTTGTTATCATGGTAGTACCTCCTCAATTTCACATTATAGTAGTACTCGTTGTTTACGTGGTTTGGGAAACACAAAACACAAGTAACCTCAATACATGTTCTTATGTTACCATTCCCAAGGCTCGAAAAGTTCCCCAAGACCAGGGATGCAAATTGCTTCACCCATGGACCCCACCCGCCACCCTGCTGCAGCCACTTGCACTCACAATAGAAAATCTTCCTATCTACTGGTGTGAAAGTATCTGCTCACTATTCTAGGACTGCAAACGAGTCGAGTCGAGCCGCTATAGTGTCGTCAAAGAGTTAGTTTGATCAAATCTCGACTTGTGGAGTAAACATGTTAGGTATGAGCCGAGGCTAATGAGCTTGAAAGCTCGGCCTCGAACTCTTAAGAACCGGCTCAAATTGAGCTAACATGTGGGGGCACTTCATATGTTTTCTTTTTTTATATTTTAGCTTTTGCTATTATTCACTTAGTCACTTTAACTCGGTAAATTGATTTAACTAAATAATATACGAATTTAATAATTTTTTCATAGTGTTGTAGAGTAAATTGCATGTCTTTGCTATCCAAATCACCGTGTCAAGATGATCCGATTACGGATGAAAAAATTAAACCAGGAAAAAAGAAAGAAAACCGAAATTGTAGTACTTTGGTGAATCGGTACCATTTGATAATACCTTCAAGAGCTAACTTTAAATAGGAGCAGTAACTTATAAATTATGTCAGTCATATACAATTGCTTTTCAATATCCTTGAAGTAAACAACCACACTTGCTTTATGTTTCAGTCTGCATGTTCAGTTCCTTCCCGGTTTTTCTTCTCCTACTCTGCTCAAGCCCACAGTTTTATGTTGCTTAGTGGTATCTTTTTGAGGAAATGTTTTATGTTGCTTATTTGATAAGTTCAAAACACTCTCACATAATAATATCTGTATATATATAATACCTTCGTTCATTCTCTCTGTCTTCGCACGACTTTCGAGGATCACTTTAACCCGATAATTTGGTCAAATGATATGAGAATTTGTTAAATCTTTTTATGATGCTATGCATCATAGTCTTCATTTTATTCAATGTTAAATTTTCGAGTATAATATTTTGAGAATTTGTAGTGGAGATTATTTTATTAAAAAACTTAACTTATTATTTTTACATTTGAAATCATAACAGTTCTCTAAAAAAGATGTGTTGTTTCTAATAGTGACATATTCA
The DNA here is from genome assembly GCA_023055425.1 of Linanthus parryae. Classification (NCBI taxonomy): domain Eukaryota; kingdom Viridiplantae; phylum Streptophyta; class Magnoliopsida; order Ericales; family Polemoniaceae; genus Linanthus; species Linanthus parryae. The sequence continues at coordinate 31,764,190 of JALGPY010000001.1, forward strand.
GATATCTTATGTCCCTTCTGGTAAAGGTGTTTTAAGTGCCCCTTCATTCCTTATAAATTAGTCTTCTCTTTGAATGAACACTCAAATAAGTTCTTTAATGTCTCGCTTCTTGAATCGTCCTAATTTTTGAGAAGTCAAAAAGTGCAACATTCGTTCTTCTCCACTGTGGTAAGTGTCACAAGGTCGGATTTTAATCTCTAAAATCGGCTCTGCGCGGCAACCAAATTCTCAACTTGGTTCTGCCTTCTCTCACACACCAACGTGGTTAGAAATCGAGCAGGGCTTAGAATGAATACACAAGAGTTTACGAGAGTCATCCCAACTTTTATTTCTCAAATAAAAGAATCTCTCTCAAGCTCTTTCATGGAGTACAATTCGTCCTCCTCTCAACCTGCTGCAAAACAAGTGCAGAAACTAGCTATAAACTAGCGGCGGTTACCTCAATAACTATCCAGATCATGGACAAACCCATAATCTCCATTCTGCCCACTTTCTAGCCAACTACTTGCACTAAAACATGTGCTACATCACTACAGAAACATAGCTACGAATTTAGTACATTACATGGCCTAAACAACTCAATAACGTGCTACAAGACTATGTAACACATCACACACGACAAGTCTAGTGCACTAGCCCCGTATGCAACTCCGTTTATAATCTGGACTGAAGAATCTGTTGGAACAGAGAATTCTCGTCATCCTCGTTCCGTCGTCTTCGGGGCACAGCCACAGCAACACACGAACATGGACAATCTGGAATAAAATCGGGCAGCTGACAGAGGTAATAATATGTGCACAGTTAGCTCCAAACCTGGCAGCGAACGTGCACGAGCAGCGAACCAATTCCAGCTTCCAACTGACGGCAACAACTTCGAACATCAGACCTTATCGTCGCCAAGCACGGATCAAAGTCACCAGCACTCAAGCTCAACAGATTGCAAAATGACCGGGCAGCGGCCGTCTACAAGCAACTCGTCTTGTCTCTAATAAGACTGTGTTGCACAACAAGCAACCAGACCAGAACAATTAGTTCTCTTCGAGCGACTCAAGGACCACGATGTTGCTTTCTCTCGTAAGTACACCGAGACAACGTCCTAACTCGGTGCACCTTTCTTGTCTAAGGGACTCAGCGGTGTGACAAACATCCCGCCCCTCTTGAACACGACGTCCTCGTTGAGGCCAACTTAGAATCACAAGCCGCCTTTTCTTGCTCAACCAAATCTTCCCACAACAATGTTTTCTCGCTCGGAGTCATCTCAACAACCGGCTGTTCACGAGAAAGTGAAGCAGATTTTTCTCGCTTCTCATAACTCGTGGAATTCCCTTGCTCTTCTCAGACCAACAAATCAGCAAGCTTCTCTCATTTTGGGCAATCGAGAGCCCTCTGCGGACCATCACATATGAAGCAACCCGTCTTCTTGGACTTTGGATGTAGCCAAGAAGCAGAGTTGTTTCTTCTTTTCTTTCCCAGCGTCACCCGTCTTGTCCGACTCAAACTCTGCTCCATTCTTCCCCTTCCCCTTCTTAGCTTTAGACGAAGAAGAAAAGGTAGAATCTCCCTCCTTGTTGCGGTAATCAACCAAGGCATCAGCAACGACATACGCGGTGTGAAGATCTTCACATTCTGCCTTCTCAATTCTGCTTGTGCCCCTGTTGTAAACCCGCCATGAAAATGTACAATTGGTCCATCTCACTCATGTCCGATACATCAAGCATTAGAGAACTGAAGTTCATCACATACTCCCTTACCGACATTGTTGTCGTGTGCTTGAGACGTTGCAGTTCCTCTCGAGCCAACCACGACACAGTACTTGGCAAGAATTGCTCCTTCAACTCAGTTCTCAGCTTCTCCCACGTATCGATCTTGCACTGTCCAACAAGCATCTCATCCAAATGTATGAGTTCTCCACCACAGCTTCGCATCCCAACGAGAAACATAGTCGTTAACATGACTTTTCCCTCGTCGTAAACACGGGCAGCAAAGAATTAATGCTCCATGTCGAACTCAAACTTTTCCAACTCCTTGGAACTTCGTGTGCCGCTGAACGGTTGCAGTTCAGGCACTCTCATTTTCCGTCATCCCTCAACACTACCACCACCAGCCGGTCTCGTAGCCATGGTCATCCGAATGAACGTCAACTCTTTCTCAACCTTCTCACAGCGAGATAACGAAGCAGCAACTCTTTTTATACCGTTTCAAAGCGAGTATGTGAAGCCGCCAAGTCCTTCTCCAAACTATCGCAAGGGTTTTGGGTTGCAGCAGACTCTCTTCGTACGTCTTGATGCCGAAACATCGCACCATCCGCCTCTATCTCGATAGAATTGGATTGGTTCTCAATATTACCTTCCGCAGCCACCATCCTCGGAGTCAAAGGAAAAGTGGGATCATCGTCATCAAGTACGCCAACGATTTCCTCTAACTGCGACAACCGTTCCTGAAACTCTGCATTTCTAGCTGCCATTGCTGTGAGTAAATCACCCACCAAATTCATAAATGAAGATGAAGGATAATGGAGCACTAAGCCACAGGAAATAACCTGACCGGGCAGCGAGAAACACACTGCACAACCACCAAAACTCACAACAACAAGGCACGTAACCAGGCAACCGTTCTCCACCAACGAAGGGACAAAAACGAAGCGACAATGCACCAAACCAGGCTCTAGTACCAGTTGTCTCATGGTCGGATTCTAATCTTAAAAATGAGCTTTGCGTAGAAACCAAATTGTAACACCCATAGATTCCCAAGCTTTTCGTCCCAGACCTGAGAGACCTAGGAAGGTGCCACTTAGAATTAAGCGGCGGAAATCAAGAACAACGCATCTCATACTTATATATTACAACTCTTAATTATCTCAACATAATATACTATTACACGAGATGAAGTGATACTAAGTGTTTGACTTATTCGAGTGCTAACAAATACTAGATGAATATCGAATCCCGCTACCCCATAATCCAGCTCTTAAGACCTGCGGGGGAAAGAAACAAAGACCACCGTTTTTCTGAATTTAGTAATGAAATACTGAGTAAGTAAACACCCAACCTTGTAAACATATTATGAAGCATATCTTTCCAAAAGACAATCATAAAGGAGATTGAGCAATAACTGAATAAATCCTTGACGAATAAAGTATGAATGCTGGAACACATATGAAATTCTATTTATTCTTGCCTTTCATCTCAATCCTTCTATTATATCTCAAACGGGGTATTATTGTTCTCAATCTACCTCTTATTTCCTTTCATAAAATCTCTTTGTAAAAGAAACTCATATTATTAACTTGTTGATGCGGAGAAGATCTATCCTTTCACTAGCTACCATGACCATAAGTGTCGGCACCCCCCTAAGACTTCTTGAGGCCAGAGAGGTAAGTACATGGATAAAACTGGCATGTCGCGATCGGTTAAAATAATACTTGGTCGAGTGACGAAGTCAACGCGACAATATATTAATAATATAACGGTCCCCGCACAACTCTTTCCACTTTGCATTATTTATGGATTATTATTCTTGTGAGACATTCTCAAAACAACTATTTCAACATATAATCCAATTTCGAATAAAACAGTCATATCACAAACCACATTTTGAGACAAATAATAAAATCGTGTTTGGACACGAAAGAAGCTAGACACGCTAGACTTGGCATGTCTACTCACCTCAAGAACACAACAAATAGCACGTAAGCTTTTACGAGTAGATGTAGCCATCGTCTACGAACTCGTCACCTACAAATTTATAATTTCTAATTTATCATAAGCTCGATGTGAGAGTCCAATTTAATTTAATACCAAGTCCGAATCTCTCTTTGTTGCTACTTTATAATAATTATATCCTTAAATTATAATTTTCTAATATTACCAATCAATTTCATAATTAAAACTCATTTACTTTAAATGGTGAAAAGTAAGTTTAATTTAAAACTTCTTAATTATAGACTCTTCCAATCGAAAACACTCACTTTGACTTCATTATAGAGAAACACATATTATTCTTAATATTCGAACAATTATATTTAACTTTTTCTAAAGTAAACTCTCCATAGAAATAAATTTTGTAATTAATAAAATCAATTATTAGAGATATGTTTTTTAATAGTTTAACAAAATAACTAGATACTAAATTGTCTAGGCGATGACATCATAAAAACATCTACTATGAAAAGCAAGTGTTGTCTAACATATATTAATTAATATAAACAAATAACCATTGTAATCGGAGTTGAGGTAAACACTCATTAAAGAAACTATTCCTAAGTATTTCTCAAAGTACTTCTGACTTAGTTTGTTAGAAAACAATATTTAGATAACTAATTTATGAAAAATATCACCTTACTATCCTTTGAGATTAACTAATTTAACAAAACCGATATGTATTAATGAACATATTAGATTTCTAATAAAACAACTTTTAAATACTCAACACGATGTAACGATGTTTATAATTTACCAAATATCACTTTTACAAGTATTTTAACAAACTGAATTGAGGGTTAAGTGATAAAACAAAAGATTCGTTTAGTTTTAAGAAAATATGTATAGTTTAATTTTTATGTAGACATTCGGTACACTATTTCAATACCCGAATTACATTTCTAGAACAAGGACTAAAATTAGTATTTTTAGAAAATATTTTGAATCCAACATCTTCATTTTATTTTTACGTGAAAATTATCATTTATGTAAATAACAAACAGCTCCCTCTAAGTTATATTAAAAGACAGTCAGTACCCCCTCCTACTCATAATATAGGTTTATTAAATGACACATTAACCCCCTAAAGTTTCTGAAACGCACTTTTACCCTTACACCTAGTTTATGGAAAAGACACTTTCACCCCCCCCCCCTTACCTGAACTTCGAAGTTGTTCAATCTAAACGTGGATTCAAGCCTCAAGTTATGATTTTGATTATCTAAAACATAAAATTAGGTCATTTAGAGCATGCCCGCGCCGAATTTCATGAGAAATGGTCAAGAATTGAGGCAGGTGGAGTTCGTCGTGGGTAAGCTCGACGGTGATGGTCGACGGGGAATATCAGGTCACTTCTGGTGGCGATCGACAGTCTCTTTGTGATCCTTGGAGGCTTGGGAATGCAGAGGGGCCATTTCTTGGGGATGGGTATCACCGGATTGCTCGGCCCGAAGCTTTCGCCGGAAAAATTGGTGGTTCGCCGCCGACGATGGCTTGTTCTGCCGCTGCGCTGCTATTCTCCTGTGTTCCTCTCTCGGTCGCAAGGAATAGAGGATGGGAGGGAGATTGAGGGGAGAGAATAAGGGCAAGGAGATGGAGCAGAGGTAATAGCATTCTTGGTGGTTTTCGACGGGTTGTGGTGGCGATGGCTGGGTTGCCAACTGCCGCTGCTACTTGCTTCTTCTCTTCGAGTGACAGAGATGCGACAGAGAGATAAAGGGGAAGAGGGAGATGGGGGTGGTGGCTGTGGTGTTAGTGGTATCGGGTTGTGGTGAAAGAAGAAGAAGGAGATGTATAAGAAGAAGAGAAGGGTGAAGAACTGGGGAAACTCACCCCCTGTAGCGTGAGTATGGGAACTGAACCTTTTTTTGTTAAACTATTTTATTAAATTACTCATTAGGATATATTGTTTCTAAAAACTAACATTTCTACCCCTTCCCTAACTAGAATATACTTTTTGAAACTACGACTACCTCCCCTCTCGTCAAATAATTAACATCTAGCTATATAAAAAGTCAACAATTACCCCTATAATGATAACGGTGTATTACATCCTTCCCCCCTTAAACAGAGCTTCGTCCTCGAAGCTTAAACCACTAATCAACGAAATGCTACTATAATATTTTCTATTTATAGGAACAGCCAACATGTATGAAATGATAACTTTATTATTTTCTAGTGTGACACGTGTGTCGCAGGAGCGGTACAAGGATTAAGGTCATGAAAATTAAACGGTTACATTCCTCTCCCCTTTGAGGAGTGACGTTCCCCGAACTTAATTTACTTCTATAAATAGGTGCGGATACATTTCTCTCATATCATCCTCTGCTTCCCAAGTAGCCTCTTCCATTTGATAGTTCGTCCATAAAAAATTGACCAGCTTAACGCTCTTGGTAAGCGTATCTCTTGTCTTAGTATCTAGGATCTTCACAGGATTCTCTTCGTATGTCAGAGACGGGTCTAACTCAACTGTTCCGGGATCCAACACGTGGGATGGGTCAGGTAACTTATTTAGTTGCGACTCGTGAAAGATATTGTGTACCTGTCCCAAATTAGAAGGTAGGTCTAGTCGGTACGTAACTTCTCCAATTCTCTCCAGAATGTCATATGGCCCGATGAACCATTAGTATATTAGCAGACACAAGGCACTTAAATTATCACAACAGAAGGTTTATGAGATAGCGATTAAGACTTCATAATAACACGGTTCTTCTTAGGACTAAGATTTAGACAACCCTTGTGAACCATGACTTAAAATTCGAACGAAAATCTCAAAATCATGATTTAATAACAAGTCTTCAAATAAGGAATTTATGAAGAGTATATATACCATAACCAAGGAAACATAAGCTACCCAAGCATAACATCGAGTTACATAACTCCAAAAAACTCGTAAAAGCTTACCAGTCCACACATTACTGAGAATCCTAGATCATACCAATATCTAAAATTTTGCAGGTTGATCATGTGCCATTTGGTCTAACTTTCAACATCTCTTAAAATTCTCTTCACAATTCTTCGTTAGAAGGTCCTCTCATCCTGAAATGTGTTTGCCTGCTATTTGGATCGATCTTGCCTAGGTTAGCGGGTATTAAACTATCTTGATCGCTTACTTTATGTTCCTTCGTTTGTGGTATCACACGAGTCTGTTTGTCGCGTCGATGTTGTCAGAGAGATCATTTTCTTTAGATCGTAATTCTAGTCCCCCCTACAATTTACCTTGTGATAAGTTGTGTCTGATTTGGGTTATCTTCTTATCTCATCAGTATTACTAGAAACTTTGAATAACTTTATGATTTTTAACATTGATAAGGATATCTGATTCATAACTCTTTATGGTGTTGTAAATGTGCGATCTATCAGTCTTGCTTTCTACACCATAATCTATTTTATCCCCTAATATATCATACAATAGAAAACATAACATATCACGTGCAAATAAGCATGTAATGTGGCATGTTAAACATAGTCATTTCTATGCTATCATAGAATCAAAATTTTCACGTAAGCTCTTTACTATACATCTTTCCTCTTCCTTGAAAAATAACTTTGGCCCATATCGGACAACCAGATCTGTGATTCTACTATGTTTTCAATTTCTTCGAGCAAGTCTGTCTGACTATCACAATATCATGATCTCAATAACACGTCATTATTCTTATAATATTTTTGCCTCTCGTCAAATGTTCATACTAGCATATAATCGTGCACGATTGATACATCTCATATCACAAAAATTGCCAACTCATATGTAAACATCTTATGGAAAGTCAAATATTCAAGCTAATAGAGATATTTAATTTTATGCCCGGTCATTTGTTGAAGTTTATAACTATGTCTTAAGACCATATTGTGGGCATAATTTCTCAGGTTAGGTTCTTCTATAAGTCTAGTACTTGGGAATACCCATGATAATATTTGAATGACCAATTATCGCTCATAGCGGAAATTAAAGACTTTATATTTCATCCACGTGATTATAACCCATACGCTTCCACCTAGTGCTTTAGTCAAACCCCAAATGATTATTTTAATATATGGCTCTTCATAGTTCAAATTTATCATTTGATTTGTAATCGTGGATTTACAAGAATTTAATTAACTAACTTGAAACACTGACCGACATCATGCCTATATCCAAACAAATCTTTCAAATGTTAAGCTATAATATGCCTCCAATTATTACACGAAATTCAAACTTTTATAATCATTATCTTTCTTAGTAACTGATACTATCATCTCTAAAAATGCATGTCATACCTCATAAGCTAAACAACGGGAGATTGAAGAACGTACAATATTTCCCCCTAGCTTAACAAACTTTAGAACCTCAAAGTGGCATACATGTAGCATATAATTTTTTAAAAATAATCCACACGTCCTAATTGTAAGCAAAACATCGTAACAATACTCCAAGTATTTCTGAGATAATTATGCAATATACAAATCTTCTAAAATTTACCTTAGTAGAAAAATAACTCCCGAGTCATCACTATGAAATAATATATTCCAAATGTGGACTTCTAAAATATGAGTTAAAACCTTGAAAAAAATCTTTAGACCGAAACTCTAACATTAAGATAACACCAAATGTGAAACTTTAGAATAAATCTATCTAGATCTGTCATAGGGAACATCCAAGTCTTGTAGACGACCATCATTGAGCCAACAATGTTTACTTCACATTTTAAATATTATTCTTCCCGAGTGAGTCCTATAACTCCAAAAGCAAGACATAACCGAATAGACATCCTGATCCTCAAGCAGTATTAAGGTAACCAGACTCCAAGTAATGCCTAACATAATAGATAGATATCTCCAGATCCCCCAAATCATTTATGACGAATTAGTCAGATTTGTCTCCCGAGTACAACTCCAAGACAAGTGCAATCGAATCAACCTTCAAAACCATTCAATAACTAAGACTTTCAGATTTGTGACGAAAGCTCGACAAGTTGAGTTCATAGTTACTTGTCTTAGGTGAGGGTGGGTGGGAACTTCCTCAGCCGTTTCTAAGATAACTCACTTTGATCATCAGAAGTACCTCATTCTTGGCCCTAATTCCAAACTACCATCCCAACCATTACCTCGAATATGTCATCGAATTCTTCACAAATCTATTTAATGAAACTAGGATTCACAAGTCAAATATCATAGCATTCCCGCTACATCTTTTAATCCTAGAGTCCTATGTGGTCGAAATTTTATACTTTCCTTAGAATTCTAATAAGAGTCACATAGCCTAACATTATTACTATCGAACTAAGATTTCCCCCATGGGGTTTTTGTTCTGAGCCGTCTGTTCATGTCAAATCTTCCTAGTGTAATACTTTAATGGTCCATAAATCACATTTATAGGCCATTACGTATGCTCTCATGCACATATTAGTTTAAGCATCACATATATGGTATCATCCATCGCACAGTCATGAAAAAATGAAGCATATAAAAGTTTTCATCGATAAGCATGAAACTCATCTTCTCAAATTAATCAGTATATATCTGCAATCCATAATCTAGTTCACATATTTCATAATATTTATTCTCCATCATAGGGGTAACACTTGTTGTGGATACTCATATAACTCGTATCCTCAGATAACACAACGCATAATTCATAATGCAGAATCTAATTACTTTAATCCATACTTCTCATTTTCTATCACATGAATAACATTTGTAAATCAATCTGTCTCGTATGAATTTCTCAAATCAAACCAAATAATAGTATCAAAGGATGAGGGTGGGTGGGACCAGTATACTAACACTTAATCTACCCATAACCTAAATAGGCTTTTCCAAATTTAATTATCTTGTCCTATGTCCATCTTAAGTTACCCTACATGTTTAATTCCCTTTAATGGATTGCCTTCTCTAATACCACTTGTAACACTCTTAGATTCCCAAGCTTTTCGTCCCGGACCGGAGAGCCTAGGAAGGTGGTACTTAGAATGAAGCGGCGAAAATCAAGAACAACGCATCTCATAATTATATATTACAACTCTTAATTGTCTCAACATAATATACTTTTACACGAGCTGAAGTGATACTAAGCGTTTGGCTTATTCGAGTGCTAACAACTACCAGGTGAGTGTCGAATCCCACTACCCCATAATCCAGCTCTTAAGACCTGCGGGGGAAAGAAACAAAGACCGCAGTTTTTCTAAAGTCAGCAATGAAATACGGAGTAAGTAAACACCCAAAATTGTAAACAGATTATGAAGGAGAATGGACAATAACTGAATAAATTCCTGAAGAATAAAGTATGAATGCTGGAACACATATGAAGTTCTATTTATTTTTTCCTTTCATCTCAATCCTTCTCTTATATCTCAGACGGGGAATTATTATTCTCAATCTACTCTTCTTTCCTTTCATAAAATCTCTTTCTCAAAGAAACTCATATTATTAACTTGTTGATGCGGAGAAGATCTACCCTTTCACTAACTAACATGAACATAATTGTCGTCACCCCCCTAAGAATTCTTGCGGCCAGAGAGGTAAGTACATGGAAAGACCCGGCAGGTGACGCGATTTCTTAACGCGTATGCGCAAGTGCACGGTCAAGTAACATAGGGGTGGTATTTCAACCCCGAGTTATCGATCCCACAAGGACAGACTATAGACTATTTAGTTAGTTAATTAATTTAGAATGCGGTACATGAGGAAGAATTGTGATAAAAGCGGTTGTCGCCCCCAAATAAGCGACTGAATTCAGATAACGACTAACTAATACTTTTGTATTTTTTTTATATTTAATGAACAAGTATGGAGAAACTAGGCAATATCTCGATCACCTAGGGCTGTAGACGATTTCCGGATTATCTAAGTAACACGTTAATTATATCCTAATCAAGCCGGGTAATAGGCTATGACAATCTCCTGTCAGTCTCATGACATTTTACGTCTCAGTTGACTCCGATCTCCTCTCGGTCTCATGTTGTCTACCGGTCTGTTCTAGCAGGTCATCTACTGGTACAATAACTGGTCCTGTCGGTCCACCGTTTCACGGAACATCGGAATAATCCTACCGAATCTACCCACACTAGGCCAATCCTAACACTTTTCCTTTTCGGTCTCGGTGATTCGGGGTTGTTGTTCACATCTCATCAATGCTAGTTAAAGTCGCTGTCGTGCACATGCTAACTACGTAGTATTTCCGGGTCATGACTCCTTCAACACTAAGAATTAAGAACAGCATGTGAACAATTGAACTAGAACAAGATTAAGCATTAAGCAAGATTCAATTCAAGAATAAACCCTAGTATTATTGCATATCGAATCATAATCACGTCGTGTCAATACACGAGATTCAACAACAAGTTCAAGAAACTAAGTATTCGTTCAATAAATCGAAACATAAAGCATGAAACAAATATTCAAATCCGGTGAAATTAACCGTTTACATGACCCTAGGCTCTCGTAGAGACGCCTAGAAAAATGTTTAGCTAACCGTAATACAAATAGCAAAACACGATAGTTTCTCCATAAAAATATTGAGGGAGGAAGAAGAAGAAAAAAAAAAAAACTCAAACCCTAGATCATCAATGGAGATTTTGGCCTTCGTCTTTGTCTCTACTCCTTCCTCCTCTTTCTCCTTCTGTGAATCCTCTCCAAGAAACGTGAATGAAACTTTTTCCCAGCTCCTAGGTCACTTAATACAATATTCTCCTCACTTCTTGCCCAAAAGTTCTTAAAAATTGCATTGAACCCCCATATTATCTTGTATTGGGCATCAGACTGGTCTTAAGACCAGCAGCAGGCGATTTTAAGTGGATTTTGCCCAGAATTTTAAGTATAGACTGGTCTTAAGACCAGTCCGACTGGTCTTAAGAATCCTCTTTTTCTTTGATTCTTTAGTATTTTCTTCACCCGTGTTCAAATCCATCATGCTCTTGAGCCTTCTCGTCCTTCCGAAGTTCATTCCACCTCCCATTCACATTCCCGAGCCTCCGGTTTCTGAAATGCACAATACAAAACAAATACCGAAAGATCAAATGTATAAAAGCTTGAGTTTACACAAAAAATGCCCGGTTTGCACATTTATGCTCAAACGCTCAAGTATGCTATATTTATCCCAATTCATAGCATGAAACTAAGATTATCAACTCCAAAAGCACACAAAATTATGTAAAACGTGCAAGAAATATACTCTAATAGAGAGTTATCAGCAGGTCGCGACCAGGTTAAAATAATACTTGGTCGAGTGACTGAAGTCAACATGACAATCTATCAATAATATAACGATCCCCGCACAACTCTTTCCACTTTGCATTATTTATGGATTATTATTCTTGTGAGACATTCTCAAAACATCTAGGGTCAATTACTTATTACCCACCTCCAGTATAGCATAATAATCCATGTGTCACCTCCAGTTTCAAAACCCCCTTATTACCACCCTCAGTTTATGATTGTTAACAATTAACAACTGGGGTAATTTTCATCCCAAATTTTCTGTTACTTAACATATTTTAGAGGGTAAGATGGTCCAATAAAAAGAAAAGAACATGATGAAGAATACCGATCAACATCGCCACCTCATAAACTCAGAATCCGGCAAAAATAAATGCAACAATCACATAATTACAGCCTCCAACTCGTCTTTATCTAATCCTTCAAAAGCCACCATTGTTTCTAGCTCCATCTAGATCTGTGAAACCATGTGGAGTCATCACTAAAAACACATACCCATTCATGAGAGAGAGACAGATAACTAACAAATGCATTCAACAGCAAGAAATCACCAATTAGGGCGGGAGAGATTCAATTATTGGTGAAACAATCAGCAGAAACTCATTCTCATTTTGTTAAAGAAGAAATAAAAACCGAGCAGTTATTTCGTTTCCATCGGATCAAGACGAGTTCATCAATTTGCAGAAACTGAACAATCGATGAGACCCACCAAAAATCCCAATCACGAATCGAGCAGCCCCATCAGAAGCTCCTCCAAATCCAATCGGAAAAACGGATCTGTAAATATGGAAACGAGGGAAAGGAAGAACAAGAAAAGAAAAAGAAGGAAGAAGAGTAAGAATCGGACATCGTTGTTCTCATTCTCTGGCGTCATTGGCGTTGTTCTCTCATCTATCTCACTCACGTTCTCTCGTCTCTCCCACTCTCATTCTTTCTTTCTCTCCCTCTGACTGAACCCAAATCTAGGTTGTGATGAGCAGGCGGCGACGGTGATGGACAGTGGTTTATTCTCCTTTTTATCCCTCTTCTTCTCCTTCTTCTTCTGCTTCTTTTCTCCGGTGTTTTTTTTTCGAAATGCTGCTGCGATGTTCTTTTGTTTCCTGTTTTCTTTCCTTTCTTATTTTTTTCATTTTTCTAATATAAAACTTTCTTGCAAAGACAATCATACCCTGACGGAGTTAACTTTTTTAAACGGAAAGTAACCCCATTTGTTAAATGCAAACAAAATTAAACATTAAGGGTTAATTAGTTAGTTTTGAAAATGGAGGTGGCACATGTATCATTATGCCATACTGGAGGTGGGTAATAAGTAATTGACCCAAACATCAATTTCAACATATAATCCAATCTCGAATAAAACAGGCATATCATAAAACACATTTTGAGACACTTAATAACATAATGTTTGGACACGAAAGAAGCTAGGCATGCTAGACTTGGCATGTTTACTCACCTCAAGAACACATCAAATAGCACATTAGCTTTTACAGGTAGACGTAGCCCTCATCTACGAACTCGTCACTTACAAATTTATAATTTCTAATTAATCATAAGCTTGATGTGAGAGTCAAATTTAATTTAGTACCAAGTCCGAATCTCTCTTTGTTGCTACTTTAAAATAATTATATCCTTAAATTATAATTTTCTCATATTACCACTCAATTTCATAATTAATACTCATTTACTTTAAATGGTGAAAACTACGTTTGATTTAAAACTTCTTAAATATAGACTCTTACAATCGAAAACACTAGCTTTGACTTCATTATAGAGAAACACATATTATTCTTAATATTCGAACAATTATATTTAATTTTTTCTGAAGTAAACACTCCATAAATAAATTTTATAATTAATAAAATAAATTATTGGAGATATATTTTTTAGTAGTTTAAAAAAAGAACTAGATTCATAAAAACATCTATTATGAAAAACAAGTGTTGTCTAACATATGTTCATAAATGTAAAAAAATAACCATTGTAATCGGAGTTGAGAGCACTCATAAAAGAAGCTATCCGTTCGAAAAACAATATTTAGATAACTAATTTATGTAAAATATCAACTTACTATCCTTTGAGATTAACTAATTTAACAAAATTGATAAGTATTAATGAACATATTATATTTCTAAGAAAACTACTTTTAAATACTCAACATTATGTACCGATGTTTATAATTTATCAAATATCATTTTTATAAGTATTTAAACAAACTGAATTGAGGTTTATGTGATTAAACACAAGATTCGTTTAGTTTTAAGAACCTATTTCTAGTTTAATTTTTAAAAAGACATTCCGTACACTATTTCAACACCCGAGTTACATTTCTAGAACGAGGACGATGTGTACAAGGAAATCCTCAAGAGATTTCCAAGTATACACTTGAAACAGGGAATACGAACACGGAGAATTATAGGGTGTCTGTAGGGAGAGAGTAAGCACTGGTAGCTGCTTGTGAGAGAGAGACAGTAAGCTATGGCACTGGACCAATGTGTCTTACGAGTCTTGTTCTGTCGCGACGGGGAGCTAACGATCCTATATATAGTTGGGAAGTGACCGTTGGGGGGTTTAGTGCACCATAAATGGCGGCTTAATGATAGAACCCCCAACGGCACGTTCGACCGTGTATATAGGAACCGTTACGCATCTGTCCGCAAGTATCAGAGACCGTTATGAGATCAGCCGCATCAATGGGACACGTAAGCCTAGGATCTCTCAGTCAGTTACCAGAGGTCGCGCGCAAGCTTGGTTGTCGCATGCACGCGACGGACCTTACCCTAGCTTCCAAACCAGTAAGTCCCTACAAGTCCCGTGTTATGGTGCCGGGGGGCCCTGTTTCGTAGCCCTCATGTGGATCAGCACGGGTGGTGATCCGGTGTGGATGGAGCACACCCAGGTGTGCTGGATGACTGCCACGTGGTTGTGATCTGTCTGTCTGTCTGGAAAACACTATCTACATTAGACCCCTTTTTGCGCGTGAAGACACCTAATCAGATAGGCTTCAATGCGCAAAAACCAGCGTGCGCGTCGTTGCTACGCACCAATTCAAATACACGCAAAAATCAGCCCCCGTGCGCGTCATTATGACCTAGGATCCCTAGAGTCGTGCCTTGTGTTCTTCTAGGGTTTTAGGCGTGACATCAGCGTTGGCCTGTGATTGCGCGATTCGGCGGTGACGGTTGCGATTCGACCGCTGAAAGGACGTGACTCTTCATTGTTTTTGAATAAATACTCCTCGTCCTCCATTGTTGCCAAGTATTTCTTCTCTCTCTAAAGTGGATGTTTTCTGAGATCCTCCGAGAGCAAATACAGATAATCAATCACCAGTTCTTCCTTGCAAATCGTCTTCTTCAACTCGCTTCATCATCACAAGGTTGGCTTTGCTCAATTTAAATTAATGCACACCATGCCTTTGAACTGTCTTGAACTTGGGAAAACCAGAATCGTTTGAAATACGCCATTGCTTGATACTGTTGAAGAGGTTTCTTCAAGAACCCAAAAAGATTGAAACGGCTTAAGACGATGATTTTCGGCAAGACATGATAAATTCTGAACCTGTAATTGACCTAGAACTGTTCATCTTCCCACTTTAAAAGTCTCAAAACCCAGAAACTTGTAGAATCTGCTTCTTGAATTTGAACTAAAAGTGAATATATTTCTCCCCCTTTTTTCTTGCTTTACTGTAGGAATGGCCAAGACAAAAGCGACCAAATCTGTGAAAGTACTCGAAGAAATCCCTGATCTTCCCAAGTCCTTGTGGAAGAAAGCTCCATATCTAGGTGGAGAAGACTTCTATCATGCTAGGATTGAAGTAAGGAATCTAGCAGATCCCGCTACTGAAGATCTGCTACTGCTGAACCCTCTTACTACTCAAGCCATGTTGGAACTAATTGACGCCAAGGATGTGGTGAGATTGGGTGTTGAAAATGGGTTCTTTCCCCATACTGACATTTCTACCCAGGCCTTCGTGCAAAAGATGGATCTAATGGATGAGTGGATTGACCATGTTCTGAATCACCAGGCCATTATGTTAGACCAAGCTGGGATTTATTATGTTGTTAGGGCTACAAAGGGTGCTGCCGTGAAGCTTGATCAGACCATGCTTCTAAACCTTCTTTCTCGATACTCATCTGCGACTCATACTTTCCACTTTGCTGAGTTTGAGGCCGCCCCCACTTTGGAAGATGTGAAAATACTGTATGAGCTTTCACCCATGGGCGAAGTCGATCCCTTGGCTGCTTTGAAATCTGGTCCAAAACTCGCTCTTTATGCGCAGATGGAGGAGTGTTTGACCGAGTTAAAGAAAATTTCCACCCGCTGGACATCTGCGGAAGTTCTTCCCACATGGCAGTTGGTTGAGACCTCTGCGAAGAATACTTGGGGAAAATGGGTGCAATACTTCTTTCGCGAGTATGCGAGTGGTAAAAATCACCAAAGAGATACTGGAGAAGGATCCAAAAGCGAAAAATTATGTCGAGGGAAAGGGGTATCACTTGACCTTGTTCGGCTTCCTCTGTGCTTGGCTGTCGCGATATTTGATCGACGGTCATCCTCATGACGGGGTCTTTATCATGTATTGCCCCTTGCTATCAAGTTGTCTCTTGGCCAAAAGGTCGTCCTTGGGCCTCTAGTGCTAGGAACCCTGTATCATCGGTTAGACCAACTTGTGGTTGCAATTGAGGAGTCACGCGGGCGTCTTGATGTGTTGAATTTTGTCAACATTTCATTTCTTACCATGTGGGTCTTTGAAAGGTGGCCGTCTTATGCTCATGTCCCTTCGAGACCCAATTCGTGGAACGTTCCAGGTGCGAAGAACGCACTTCGCAGTGGGAGAGCTGCCCGATGGTATAGGAAAAACCCTCCTAAGTATTCATGGAGTTTGGTCTGCGATGATTGGACAAAATTTACTGCCAGGCCCTACACAACTCGCATTGAGAATGTGCGATTCTTCCCGAGGCTGTACCCTAGTAAAGATGGCTCCCTCTCTGAAGATACTCTCCTCAGTGGGATGATTGCTACAGGGAATTCCTCTGCTGGTGCTTGAGAGGTTCAATGCCTGCCCTTGCCGAAAATGTTTCTGAAATAACATCCACGTACAAGCGGATCACAGTCAATGTCGACCCGACTCGCGTCTCACCCCAGTTTGGGTTTGACGCAGTGGCGCCTTCTATTTGGCCTAGGTCACTGAACATAGATTGCTATAAGCGATTCCTGACAAGGAAATGTAAAACTATCCTGCTAAGCAGCCTGCCTTTCACCCAACCTTCGGAGAAACGTGTAGGTCACCCTACCAAGAACTGGATTGCTTATTGGAACGCTCAACAAGCACGGTTTGATTCATCTCCGCCTCCCCGCCTCAGTAAGGCTCCTGCGATCAAAAGGAATGCTTTCCAGTTTCGTCAGAACTGTAGTTTAGACGACTCAAAGTATGGATTCTACTCCCAACTCGACACTGATAATCATTTGTGCCCAGCCACGATTCTTGAGTAAAAGATGACCGCTGTTAGGGGCGGAGTTGTACATGTGATCCAGTACAGCGAAGATTTTTTCAAGGTAAATAATTCTCCTTCATGCTTGAAGGACTTCTCCCTTCAAAATATTGAGACTTACATACGATTTTCTTTTTCAGTGCTGCTTGAGGAGATTCGCATCCGGAGACCGTTGCCCATCATTGGTCAATTCCATTGTTAAAGCAAAGAGGCAAAAGAGGGAAATCCTTCTGGAAATGGAATTGGCTCCCAAGGTGGAGGCTCCGATACGCGCGGAGATGGACGTATTTGCTCGCTCCGTGATAGACAACGATGTTGAGGTGGACGCAGAGGTTGCCCCGAAAGCTAAAAAGAAAAAACAGAAGGGAATCGTGATTTCTTCGCCTCCCAGGGACGCTCCAGCTTCGTCGCCTGCGAAGGCCCCTGTTTCGAAGGGTAAAGGCAAGGGTCGCATGCAGGGAAAGACACAGAAAGATCTTGCGGTTGAGACGTTCATCCATTTGATCAGGAAGAAGAAGCTGAGGAGGAAGAAGGAAGGGAAGAAGAAGGAGAAGAAGAAAGTGGAGAAGAGGAAAGAGAGGAAGACGAAAGAGAGGAAGAAGAAAGAGAGGAGATAGGAGAAGAAAGTTCAGAAGGTAACTCAAATGAACTTATCTTCTTTAAATCATGGCTTTCGCAGTAGTGCTGTTCACTAAATTTTGTTTTCTTCGCAGATGATGATACAGAGACCATCAGTGGCCTTTTGGTTAAAGAAAAGAGAAAGAAAAAGGACTCTCGCTCAGACGCGTCTAGTGAGCCTATAGACGAAGCTATAATCGATGAGTCTAAAATAATGGCCGGTGAGGCAGAAGAGAGAAGGAGAAAGCGCGAGGAAGATGACATTGAGACCATGAAGAGAAGAAGTCTAGTAGAACAGCATGCTGGTAGCATGAGTGTGGCTGTCTTGGAACGCGCTCAGGAAGACTTTGAGGAAATCGCAGACAATGAGGAAGGTACAATTTTTAAACTTGCTGTGACTTATCAAGAAGTAACTTTTGTGCGTTAAAGCACAGCTTATCAAAAGATGATATTCGCCGATGGTTAGTAAGTAAATGTGGCGAACCATCAGGTAAACATTTGAACAATGTTTGTAAACAAGGGTTGATAACTCATTCCCTATTGTAACGAGTTTCTTCGCAACATCAGGTCACGCTCATCTTAAAGATGTGACAAGTGAAGATACCTCTGTAGGATATGGTGTCGCGTCTATAGCATATGATGTTGAGGCTGCGATCCCACATAAGTGTGGAGGTGCTCGCTTTTGATCTAACAGAATAAGTCATAATCCATAACGCGAGTTACCTCAACATGTTTTCCTCAATTTTGTCTTGCTGGTGGTGCTGCCTCAAATGAACCTGCTAATGTTAACCCTGCTGCTGCCCCTGCAAATGATGTTGTCGTCGCACAGGGCACCACCGCTAATATGCCAGATGCGAGATAGGTCATCGATGAGGTAGGTGTTGGCGACTCTGATGAGAATATGTTGGAGCAGAGAAGTCACCTCACCATGTCGCATGTTCCAGGACGAAGTTCGCATATAGAGAAACCTCTGGCGGTTGCTGAAGATGCAGGAGAGCTTTTGGAAGATGTTATTGAGGTGTATGATGATGTCGAACTCGACTCCGGAATGAGAGAGAGAGAGAGAGAGAGAGAGAGATGCTGAAGTTGAGCATGTAGGAAATACTGATGTAATCGAGGATATGGAAGCAAAGGATGATGGAGCTGAAGTTCATGGGAATGAACAGATCATGGAAGACATAGCATCGCATGAAAATGTCGATGTTCCAACGGATGCTCCTGAGCAACAAGAACCTCTCGTGGATGAAGAAGTCCTTGGGCAAGCAGAAACCAACCAAGGCATCCTGCAGCCATCGCACACGAATGTAGGCGTCCCAGCAGGGATCGCAGTTGGCGGCGGCAGCGGCGGTCCTCCCATTATCACAACTGTTGCTGAAGTTAGTGGTGTTAATATTCCACCCATTTCTTCAAGCGTTGCTGCTCCTGTCAATATTCGAGGACCTCAACAAAGTCCTGCTATCTCTTCTGTTGAGATGGATCTTTCCCAAGTTCCCCCCGCATGGAGTTTTTGGGGTTCGCAGGTAGGAGCTGCCATCGCACCTGTCACTACTTGCGTTATTCCTGCTAACTACAATGGACGCGAGGTCCAAGCTGACAGGCAGGCAATGCAGTGAGGAGATGCTTCAGCTTTCCCTGTAATGCGCATTCCCTCTTTACATGAAATCATCGAAGGAACATGTATAATTTGGTGTTGCCGTATGTCATACTCTGTCTTTGTTAGTAATTTGCATTCCTAAACTTGTCATATTTTTAGGAATGAGGCAACCTGATGTGGACTGGCTCATAAAGATGCGCCTTTCATACCCGTGGTCGTTTGCGAGAGCTCTAGAGTTGGATCCTTTTGACAGAAGATTTTTCTTGACTGAAGCCACTTGAATTTTGGAGCAATTATCTGCGACAACCCCTGCTACCATCTCAACTGATAATGCACGGTCGCTCTATGATTCATGCAAGATACTTCAAGTTAAAGCTCAAGGCAGGTTGGACTTTGAATTCCTCTTCAACAGGGTTACCCAAATCCTCACATCTGCAATGCTGAAGTATGTCTACCGCAACCTCGCGTTTGAAAAGAGGAAATTGGAGGAGCAAAAGAAGAAGGCTGAGGAAGCTGCCAATCTCTTTCACGCGATGAAGGCTAGCTATGAAAGCTAAAACAAGAAGTTAACCAAGCAAAAGAGACGTCGCCCATGTTATCACCAAAAGACCCTCTAATCAAGGATTTATTTTGAGAGTTGCGCATATTGTAATGCTAATGCTTCCCCCCTTTTTTTCAAACACCGGGAATTCTATGTTAACTTTTGCTCCCTTGAGGATTTTGTACTCGCACTTTGATGCTATATTAACTGTGACGTCATGTTTTGATGTATTTTCCTTGATTATTGCGCTATTAATTATTAGATAAGCATAATTACCGTGTAGTGGGCCCCGTCCTTATCATGAAATTGAGCCATTAAATAGGACGTGCTACTGTATCGATGTATCCTTTAGTAGGGTAATTGATTCTTACCCGTTTCCGAGGCGTAGGTAATTGATTCTTACCCGTTTCCAAGGCATTTCTGACTCAGCAAGGAAACTGAAGAGTCGTTTTTGAGTGCTATATAAACCTCCCCTCTTGCTATTTGATTCTTCATCAACATGTTGTTTCCCATGACCTTATGACTGGTGGTATTGACCCTTAACCTTTGTTGATTCATATCAGGTCGGGGCTTTGAAACCTGAGTTTGTGCCTTATGTTATAGAAATAGCTCCCAAGAAATTCTTCGGAAAGCCCTTTGATCTACCTGATCCTTTTGAAGATCGATTGTGTAAGGTTTCCCGTCGGAACAAAGATTCTCTCTTCTTTATTATGTTTGCGGGCAGCACCCCCGGTGGGTTTCCGGCAAATACTTCCCCTTTTCTGACTCTTGGATTGAAGCGTAACGACGGGGATGTTGCCCCGGTGGCTCTCCGTTGGAAAACTATTTGCCACCAACACTCGGATGCGAGGGCAGCGAACGAAACATTCGGCGAGTAATCTGTTCTAGTCGAGGATGTCGATGATGACGACGAGCTTTCCATAGTTAGGCCCCTAACCTAGGGTTTTCAGCGTAGGAATATGTTTCTTTGCACCCTTTTGGGGCTTTGTTTTCTGCTGCTATCTAGACAGATAAATTGTACTCTTCCCCTTTGGTTGTTTCATCTAACAAGATAGAATTGAGTTTTTTTATTCCATTCGCACATTCATACTATGTTTGTGCTTTCGTGCTGCCTTTTTGCGTACTATCCGTTCGAATAGGCTCTCGCTCTGCCATTATGGGATACATATTATGTAGCATATGGAATAAACTGATAGACTTTGAACTTTCTGTTTCCATCCCAGTAGATGGATTCTGACCGCTATCTTATGAGATAGGTTTTAGTTTTGGCTGCTATCACATGGGATAAGCCTCAACTATCTTATTAGACAGTCTTTGTTCGCGTTCGGCTGCTACCATATGAGATAGTGCTATCTTTAGTAGATAGGCTTTCCTGCTACCATATGAGGTAGGCTTGTGCTATCTTAGCAGATAGGCTTTGTTCGCGTTCAGCTGCTACCATATGAGATAGGCTTGTGCTATCTATAGCAGATAGGTTGTGCTGTGTTGATGAATTAAAATTGCATATTTTAGTATGTTAACGAACTCTTCTTAACTTGCTAATATGTGTAATTTATCTATTTTATCTCTCTTTCTAGACTTATGCTTGTTTTCGTAGTTTTGGTTGTTTTCTCTCATTTTGTAGGCAAAGAAGTGATTTAGAACGCAAGGGGCTAGTTATGAAAGCTTGAATGAGGAATTTGAAGGCTTAATTTGAAGAAGTCAAGTGATAAAGAGGCTAAAATTGAAGACAAAGCAAGAATTTGCAAGTTAAAGAGAGGTTTCAAGGGTTTAAATAAAGAGGACAAGGGAAGATAGAGGCCAAAAATGAAGATTTAGAAGCCAAGAGGCCACATTACAAGGCCAAAGTTGCATCTATGGGGTTGTTTGAGAAGAAACTAACGGAAGAGGGGCTTAAGTGCAAGTTTTGAAACGTTTTAATGGCTTATTTGAAGGATACTTAACGGATTGGGGGTCAGATTGCCATTTTCAGAAGTTTTTAAGTAATGACCTGGGCCTTTTAAAACATTCCAGCAAGCTAGGGGGAGCCGGGTGCAATTTCCCTAACCCAGCTCACCCCCAGCTCGCCCTCTCTCTCTCGTCACTCTCTCTCCCCGTCAAACATGAACCAGCAGCCATTGTTCTTCTTCCAAGCTTCGTCCGAAGCTTCCCACGGCCCAAATCCTAACCAAAACTCCACCAAATCTCACAAAATTAGTCCCAATCTTCTCCTTGTCCAACCCTCTTCCAAACCCACTTCTCAATTTGGCCCAAACCGAAGTGAAGAGAAAAGCCCCAAATTGACCTAGGGTTCGTGAAGCTTCTGCAAATCAACGAAGGAGGAGCTCTGAGATGAATTGGAGGGTGAGGATTGAAGACTTGGAGGCTACGAAACCCCCTCTCACTGCCTATATAAGCTGAAGAGAATGAAGGAAGAAGGGGGGAAGGAACCACGCTCTTGCTAGGCCGAAACTCTGTCCCTCTCTCTTCTCTCTCGGTTCTGCAACATTTCTGGGTTTGTGCTGGTGATTCCGAGCTCTTCCTGAGCTAACACGGAGCCAGCAACAGCCCAAGGGAGAGAAGGGTAGGTCTGGTTGAATCTTGTTTCGAATTGCTCTGTTTTGAGCACTGTTTTGAGCACTGTTTTGGACTGTGTTGGTTGCAGCAGCAGTTGGCTTGTGTTTTAGCTGCTGGTAGTTGTTGATTTTGGTTAAATTAGCTGGTTTAGATTGATTAGAGTGTGTTGGAATCAAGTTGCTAGTAGTTTGTTCATCATTTGGTAGCAAGTTGGTGTTATTTGGTGGAATTGAAGAGTATTTGAGCTTGAATATAATGACTATTTTCATGAATACTCTTGATTCTTATGTCTTGCTCTTGAATATGAACAACTAAGCTACTTGTTGGGTTTGATTGATGAAGATAGATGACTTGTGTGTGAGAAGTTCAATTGTTCTTCTAGTCTTATAAGTTGGATGTCGAATTCGTAGTGTTCAAGTGTTGAATATCAAATCCGAATTGTGGCTTGATCTTTCATATGGAAACGCTATCGTTTACATATGAAAGATGCTTGACATAACTCGATTTTGCATTTCACTCTTGAATACAAGAGCTAGACAAATCCTCTTGTTATATAATCCATGCTCTTCTTTGACATAAACTTTGGGTGTTGATGCTCACACACAAGGCATCTATTGGAATCGATTGACCCAACTTACTCTCTTCTTGACAAACTCGTTTGAATCGTATTAGTAATAGTGTTAGTAGTTGTTTTCTTTCTTAGTTATTTGCTCTAGCAATATCAACAACTCTTGCTCCATCACTTGAGTGGTGGATTCAAAGCTTGGCTAGCTCTAAAGCCTTTGGGAAACTTGTTTTGTTAATTTAGTTAGTTGCTTAGTAAGTTTACTAGTTAGCTTAGAGTGTTTAATCTCTTTCTCAATCCTTGTGGAAATCGACCCCGTTCTTACTCGGGTACTACTTAGAACGATATTCCTATACTTGGGAATTATCGTCAACAAGTTTTTGGCGCCATTGCCGGGGATTGGTGCTAAGAGACTCACTCTTTAGCTACTTTCTTGTTTTGCTTGTTTTTATTTTTAGATACGCTTGAAGAAAAATTCCGGGTTCATTTTTGAACTTTGGAACCAAAAAAAGCGAAAAGTAAAAAATCACAAAAACATACTCCTAGCTTGTGTTAGGCAACCCTCTTGAACTTAATTTGAGCTTGGGTTGCATGAGTGTGTGGCAACGTGATAGTACTCATAGATTGCATCGCACTTTATTTGAAGAAGAGGGTAGAAATCCCTTTAGTGAAAATACTTCTACTAGTGATAGTAGTAGTTTAGCCCAATCCAACGATTCTAGCTCTCTTAATAGCTTTGAAATCATGGATGGAGAGGATGGGCATAGTAGCAACAATGAGATGATGCCATTTCGCTCATTAAGAGATTTGATGCATCCATCTCGACAAAGTTCACCATCTTGCTTTGTGTTTCCATTAAATGAAAGAAACTTTGATGTCAAACCGGGCACAATTCAACTTCTTCCCAAGTTTCATGGCCTAGAGTCCGAGAGTGCTTACTCTCATCTTAAGGATTTCAATGATATTGCCTCAACGGTTAATTGCAATGGTGTCTCTAGTAACACCATAAGGCTTAGATTGTTTCCTTTTTCTTTAAAGGACAAAGCCAAGGCATGGCTTCATTCCTTGAGACCTAGGACCATAGGCACATGGGAAGAGTTAGAAAAATAGTTTCTTAAGAAATTTTTCCCTACTTACAAAACAAATGCCATAAAAAGGCAAATTGTTACTTTTTGTGCTAAGGAGGGAGAGCCACTTCCCCAAGCTTGGGAACGCTTCAAGGATCTCCTCATTGCTTGCCCTCACCATGGATTTGAGACATGGAGGTTAATTAGCTCCTTTTATGATGGTTTGCCATGCGACCATAAGCACACAATTGAATCCATGAGTGGGGGAGATTTTTTCACAAAAGGTGAAGATGAGGGTTGGGATTGTATAGATGAAATTTGTGAGAAAGTCCAATCTTGGGACATTAGTGAGCCTTCTAAGGATGCTAACTCTAAGCCTAAAGGTACTATGTATCAACTTAAGGCTAAGAGTGAGGCATTGTGCTCATTTTGTAGTGATAACTCTCATGAGTTGAACAAATGTCCCGATTTTCTAAGAGCCCAAGAGCTCATGGGCGAGCAAGTGAATATGTTAAATTCTAACAATTATAGGAAGCCCTATAATAACTCACCCTACTCGGAGACATACAACTCCAATTGGAGGAATCACCCAAATTTCTCATGGAGACAAGGCCAAGACACTCAAGTAAACCCTTCTAGCTCCACTTATGTTCCTCCTAACAAAAGGAGTATGGAAGAGACATTTGAGCAATTTATGGCTTCTCAAAACCAAACCAACCATGATTTGAGGAAGTCCAACCAAGAGTTGCAAAACTCTAACCAAGAGTTGAAAAATGCTTTAGCTAGGTTGGAGTCTACCATAAATGCTCAAGAGAAGGGAAAATTCCCATCTCAACCTCAACAAAACCCTAGGGGGCAAAACTTTAACCATATGGAACATGCTAAGGCCATCACCGTTTTGAGAAGTGGGAAGGTTGTTGACAATGGAATTTCAAGTGGGGAGTCCAATGAAAATGAGGGAGAAGAGGAGTGTGAGAAGAGTGATGACCAAGAGAGAGTTGTCGACTCACAAGAGTCACAAAGTAGTCTTGACAAGGGGAAACAAGTAGTGGAAGAAAGTGAGGAAATTAAGGTTCCTCCACCATTTCCCCAAAGACTTTTAGCCTCTACTAAGAAAGCTAGCAACCAAGATATCCTTGAGACATTCCAAAATGTCAAGATAAACATCCCTCTCTTAGATGCTATCAAGCAAATTCCGGCTTATGCCAAGTTTCTCAAGGATCTTTGCACTTTCAAGAGAACTCTTCAAGTGAGAAAGAAGGCTTTTCTCACCGAGCAAGTGAGCTCAATTCTCCAAAATAATCTCCCTCCCAAGTATAAAGATCCGGGTTCACCTACTATCACTTGCACCATTGGAGATCATAAAATTCACAATTCTTTATTAGATTTGGGTGCAAGTGTAAACCTCCTTCCATACTCGGTGTATGAGAAGTTGGGGTTGGGTGAGTTGAAACCCACAAGAGTGACTCTACAATTGGCGGATAGGTCCACTAGAGTCCCTAGAGGTATCATTGAGGATGTCTTGGTTCAAGTGAACCAATGTTATTATCCGGTGGATTTTATAGTTTTAGACACCTCCCCTTTGGCTAGTGGCACTTCATCCATTCCTATTATTTTAGGAAGACCATTTCTTGCTACTTCTAATGCAATAATAAATTGTAGAAGTGGTATGATGAATATTACATTTGGGAACATGACGTTAGAGCTTAATATTTTTAATGCATGTATTCACCCAAGCTCACAAGATGATGATGATGTTTGTGAAGTGAGTTGGGTAGAATCATGTGTTGAAGATATTTATTCTCTAGCTACATGTTCCAATGATTCAAGTGAGCTCACTTTGGAAGAATTGGAATTTTTGTATGATGATAACACTCCCCTTTCATCTCTTCTTATGGAAGAAGAATTTGATTTTGATGAAGGGGAGAGACTCTTTGGCCAACTTGACCAAATCATTGAGTCGACTCATGAGCATTCTAGTGATGATAGTGAGTTGCAAGGAAGTGAGATGATACCTCCCATTGAGAGGGTTCCACCAATTTGTGAGTTGAAACCCCTTCCTTTAGATTTGAAATATGCATTTCTTGGGGTTAATGATACTTATCCTATTATCATCTCATCTTCCCTTGATGTTGAGCAAGAAAAGAGGTTGCTTGAAGTTTTGAAGGATTACAAGGGTGCCATAGGATGGTCCATTGAGGATATTAGAGGCATTAGTCCTTCCATTTGCACCCATAGAATTCATTTAGAGGAAAATGCCAAAACTTCAAGGGAGCCTCAAAGGAGGTTGAACCCTCACATGCAAGAAGTTGTGAGAGCCGAGGTGCTCAAGTTGTTGGATGCGGGTATGATTTACCCCATCTCGGATAGTAAATGGGTAAGTCCTACCCAAGTGGTCCCTAAAAAATCGGGGGTCACCGTTGTTGAAAATGAGAAGGGTGAACTTGTGACCACTAGAGTTCCTACTAAGTGGCGGATGTGCATTGATTATAGAAAATTAAATGCCGTCACTAGGAAGGATCACTTTCCCCTTCCATTCATAGATCAAATGTTGGAAAGGTTAGCGGGGCATGATTTTTATTGTTTTTTAGATGGCTACTCGGGTTATAATCAAATTGCCATAGATCCAATGGACCAAGAGAAAACCACTTTCACTTGTCCATTTGGAACATTTGCCTATAGGAGGATGCCTTTTGGTTTGTGTAATGCCCCGGCTACTTTCCAACGTTGCATGCTAAGCATATTTTCGGACATGGTAGAAAAATGCATGGAAGTTTTTATGGATGATTTTTCGGTGCATGGAAACTCATTTGATACTTGTCTTGGAAATCTTGAGATGGTTTTGAGAAGATGTGAAGAAAAGAATTTAGTTTTAAATTGGGAAAAATGTCACTTTATGGTTAGGCAAGGAATTGTTTTGGGTCATGTTATTTCCTCTCATGGTATTGGTGTAGACAAGGCTAAAGTAGATGTGATTTCTAATCTTCCACCTCCTAAATGTGTTAAGGATGTTAGATCTTTCCTAGGTCATGCGGGATTTTATAGGAGATTTATCAAGGACTTTAGCTCACTTGCTAAGCCCTTGAGCAATCTCCTTCAAAAGGAAAATTCATTTGAGTGGTCTAGTGCATGCCAAGAGGCCTTTGAAAAGTTGAAGAATTTATTGGTAACGGCCCCTATCATGCAACCACCCAAATGGACTCTTCCTTTTGAAATCATGTGTGATGCTAGTGACCATGCGGTTGGTGCCGTTTTGGGTCAAAGAGGTGAAGATAAGAAACCACATGTTATCTATTATGCAAGTAGAACTTTGAATGATGCTCAATTAAATTATTCCACTACGGAAAAAGAGCTTTTGGCCATGGTGTTTGCTATTGAAAAATTTAGGCCATACTTGCTTGGTTCAAAAGTGCTTGTCTACACCGACCATGCCGCCTTGAAATACCTTTTCACAAAGAAATATTCCAAACCTCGTTTAATCCGTTGGGTACTTTTGCTTTAAGAGTTTGATATTGAAATCAAGGATAAACGAGGTGTGGAAAATGTTGTGGCGGATCACTTGTCTAGGATTGACATTCCCAAGCAAAAAATCTCCTTGCCTATTCTTGAAACTTTTCCGGATGAACATCTCTTTGCCCTTTTAAATGTTCCTTGGTTTGCCGATATTGCTAATTATCTTGCTTGTGGAATTTTTCCGGAAAATTTAAAAGGGCAAGAGAAGTTGAGATTTGTGAGAGAATGCCGGAATTTCTTTTGGGATGACCCTTACTTGTTTAAATATTGCCCGGATCAAATTATTAGAAGGTGCATCCCAAATGAAGAGTTTCATAGTGTTATTTCATTTTGCCATGAGTATGCATGTGGAGGCCATTTTTCGGCTAGAAAAACCGCCGCCAAGATTTTGCAAAGTGGTTTATATTGGCCTACTCTTTTTAGTGATGCATTTCATTTTTGCAAAGCATGTGATAGGTGCCAAAGGATGGGAGGGAATGTTGGAAAAAGAAATATGATGCCCTTGAACCCCATTTTAATTATTGAAATATTTGATTGTTGGGGTATTGACTTCATGGGTCCATTTCCATCATCCTTTGGCAACCAATATATACTCTTGGCGGTGGATTATGTGTCAAAGTGGGTTGAAGCCATACCTTCAAAAACCAATGATCATAGAGTTGTGATTAAGTTTCTTCAACACCACATTTTATCTCGTTTTGGCATGCCCCGAGCTATCATTAGCGATGAAGGGACACATTTTTGCAATAGGCCTTTTGAGAGCCTCATGAAAAAGTATGGGATTGTGCATAAAGTTGGCACACCATACCACCCACAAACTAGTGGGCAAGTGGAAGTTTCTAACAGGGAAATTAAAAGAATTTTGGAGAAAACGGTAAACCCAAATCGCAAAGATTGGTCTTTGAGGTTGGTTGATGCTCTTTGGGCTTACCGTACCGCTTACAAAACTCCCATTGGTGTGTCTCCATATAGACTAGTGTATGGTAAGGCATGCCATCTCCCGGTGGAGTTAGAGCACAAGGCCTATTGGGCTATCAAATTCTTGAATTTTGATCTTGCAAAAGCGGGGGAAGAAAGGAAGTTAAACTTGAATGAGTTAGAAGAGCTTAGAAATGAGGCTTATGAGAACACTAGGATCTCTAAGGCAAGGACAAAGGCTTATCATGACAAACATATTGTTCCTAAGTCTTTTGAGCCTAATCAAAAAGTTCTTCTCTTTAACTCAAGGATGAAACTCTTTGGAGGAAAGTTGAAATCAAAATGGAATGGTCCATATATTGTGAAGCATGTATATCCTTATGGGGCCATTGAAATTTTGAACCCCAAAAGTGGGGAAAGTTTTAAGGTGAATGGCCAAAGATTGAAACCATATGTTGAAAATTTTGAGGCCAAGGTTGAGTCCATTTCTCTTATGGACCCAACCTATACTAACTAGTGTTCACCAAAAGTATCACCTTTGTAAATATTAGTTGTAGTTCTTTTGCTCTTGATTATTTTGTAGGTTGCTCTTGGAGGAGGACTTATGCTTGGTGGCCAAGAAAGCGAAAAATGAGGTCCATCTATCCCTTGTCTCTTATATGAATTGGTATGCTCTTCCATTGATCTCACACATTGAGGACAATGTGATATTTTAGTTGGGGGGTGGAGTAGATTTTATTTCTTGCTTAAATGGTTACAAGCATGCTTTTTCTTCATTAGTGATTTACATGAAAAATACAAAAAAAATGAAAAAATGAAAATTCAAAAAAAAATTTAAAAAATTGAGAAAAAAAATATATAAAAAAATATGTGAATCTTTCATGAGAAGCATCACTCTTTCCCCGTGTCAAACCATAGATATTTTTATTCTTCTTTCTTTGGTAGTTTTATTAATTTTCACCTTTCATCTTGAGTCTAGATTTTATAGCTTTATTGAGTCTTAGGAAGTTATAGTTGAGTCACTTATTTTGAAAAAATGAAAAAAAAATGAAAAAAGAAAAAGAAAAAAATGAGAAAAGTGAAAAGGGGGAATTTTAGGAAGCTAGATGTTTTCAAAGAATGAAATTTCTTAGTCCATGTTCTTTTTATTTTTATTTTAGAAAGGAATTCTTTGCTTATACTCAATACATCTACACCAATATCCCACCTTCCGCGACATCATGCGTTCTCACAAAGCGACACACTAAATTTACGTTTCATGTTTAAGTCCTTCAAGCTAAGTTGATCACATAAACTTTGACGTCTTTTACTTTTGATAAAGGTGCATTTTCTAAAGCTATTTGAACTTCACAAAAAGATTTTTCTCTATTCGTTTTTGCGGTGGAAACTTGTAGCCCATTGGAGTGGTGGTTACCAATGACACCCCATGCGATGTCTAAGAAATAGAGGGGTGTCCGGGGATAATGTTACGTCACCACCTAGATAGCTCCCTTGGTTTAGCTTAAAAAGCCCACTCGCGTGTATATTCCTCTATTTTGTTGTGGGTCTTGGAGATCCTTGGATTTGAGGTTAAAAATAAAATGTTAATGCTATAAATCTCAATCAAAAAAAAAAAAAAAAAATGATAAATCGCACCATCTACCAAAAATCCACAAAAGGATCATACAAGCCCACAACCACATCTCCCCTTCTTTAAAAATTTTTTGTTCAAAGCTTTGGAAGTCCATCCTACATGGGTGCTTTTGAATAAGTATGAGAATGTCTAGTTTCTTGTGATCCTTATTTTTGAAGGCATACTTTCTCGCAAATTGGACTTAATTTAACAAGTTTTGTAGTTCGCATGAGTCACCTTCTACCAAACACCGCCCACATTTGTATGAGTATATGCTTAGACGTCCTTAGGCTTCTTTCTCAATCTTCTTGGACTTTGAGAATTTATTTGAGGAGACATTTATGTATTCTTCTTTTTCCCCCACCAAAAAAAAATTAAATTAGCTAGTAACTCTTAGTATTTTGTTTCTTTGAGTTTTCACTTAGGATAGATAATGTGTGTGTGCGTTTTTGTAAATATTTGAGTCTAGTTTAGAATCGAGTCAAGCCTTGTCTAGTTGAGTGTGTGCCTCTCATGATTGGTTCTTAAAAAAAAAAAAAAAAAAAAAAAAAAAAAAAAATTAAAATTAAATATCGCTCTCTTTGCTCGAGGACGAGCAAAAGGCTAGTTGGGGGTGTGTTGATGAATTAAAATTGCATATTTTAGTATGTTAACGAACTCTTCTTAACTTGCTAATATGTTTAATTTATCTATTTTATCTCTCTTTCTAGACTTATGCTTGTTTTCGTAGTTTTGGTTGTTTTCTCTCATTTTGTAGGCAAAGAAGTGATTTAGAACGCAAGGGGCTAGTTATGAAAGCTTGAATGAGGAATTTGAAGGCTTAATTTGAAGAAGTCAAGTGATAAAGAGGCTAAAATTGAAGACAAATCAAGAATTTGCAAGTTAAAGAGAGGTTTCAAGGGTTTAAATGAAGAGGACAAGGGAAGATAGAGGCCAAAAATGAAGATTTAGAAGCCAAGAGGCCACATTACAAGGCCAAAGTTGCATCTATGGGGTTGTTTGAGAAGAAACTAACGGAAGAGGGGCTTAAGTGCAAGTTTTGAAACGTTTTAATGGCTTATTTGAAGGATACTTAACGGATTGGGGGTCAGATTGCAATTTTCAGAAGTTTTTAAGTAATGACCCGGGCCTTTTAAAACATTCCAGCAAGCTAGGGGGGAGCCGGGTGCAATTTCCCTAACCCAGCTCACCCCCAGCTCACCCTCTCTCTCTCGTCACTCTCTCTCCCCGTCAAACATGAACCAGCAGCCATTGTTCTTCTTCCAAGCTTCGTCCGAAGCTTCCCACGGCCCAAATCCTAACCAAAACTCCACCAAATCTCACAAAATTAGTCCCAATCTTCTCCTTGTCCAACCCTCTTCCAAACCCACTTCTCAATTTGGCCCAAACCGAAGTGAAGAGAAAAGCCCCAAATTGACCTAGGGTTCGTGAAGCTTCTGCAAATCAACGAAGGAGGAGCTCTGAGATGAATCGGAGGGTGAGGATTGAAGACTTGGAGGCTACGAAACCCCCTCTCACTGCCTATATAAGCTGAAGAGAATGAAGGAAGAAGGGGGGGAAGGAACCACGCTCTTGCTAGGCCGAAACTCTGTCCCTCTCTCTTCTCTCTCGGTTCTGCAACATTTCTGGGTTTGTGCTGGTGATTCCGAGCTCTTCCTGAGCTAACACGGAGCCAGCAACAGCCCAAGGGAGAGAAGGGTAGGTCTGGTTGGATCTTGTTTCGAATTGCTCTGTTTTGAGCACTGTTTTGAGCACTGTTTTGGACTGTGTTGGTTGCAGCAGCAGTTGGCTTGTGTTTTAGCTGCTGGTAGTTGTTGATTTTGGTTAAATTAGCTGGTTTAGATTGATTAGAGTGTGTTGGAATCAAGTTGCTAGTAGTTTGTTCATCATTTGGTAGCAAGTTGGTGTTATTTGGTGGAATTGAAGAGTATTTGAGCTTGAATATAATGACTATTTTCATGAATACTCTTGATTCTTATGTCTTGCTCTTGAATATGAACAACTAAGCTACTTGTTGGGTTTGATTGATGAAGATAGATGACTTGTGTGTGAGAAGTTCAATTGTTCTTCTAGTCTTATAAGTTGGATGTCGAATTCGTAGTGTTCAAGTGTTGAATATCAAATCCGAATTGTGGCTTGATCTTTCATATGGAAACGCTATCGTTTACATATGAAAGATGCTTGACATAACTCGATTTTGCATTTCACTCTTGAATACAAGAGCTAGACAAATCCTCTTGTTATATAATCCATGCTCTTCTTTGACATAAACTTTGGGTGTTGATGCTCACACACAAGGCATCTATTGGAATCGATTGACCCAACTTACTCTCTTCTTGACAAACTCGTTTGAATCGTATTAGTAATAGTGTTAGTAGTTGTTTTCTTTCTTATTTATTTGCTCTAGCAATATCAACAACTCTTGCTCCATCACTTGAGTGGTGGATTCAAAGCTTGGCTAGCTCTAAAGCCTTTGGGAAACTTGTTTTGTTAATTTAGTTAGTTGCTTAGTAAGTTTACTAGTTAGCTTAGAGTGTTTAATCTCTTTCTCAATCCTTGTGGAAATCGACCCCGTTCTTACTCGGGTACTACTTAGAACGATATTCCTATACTTGGGAATTATCGTCAACATGCTGCTACCATATGAGGTAGACTTGTGCTATCTTAGAATATAGGATTTGTTCGCGTTCAGCTGCTACCATATGAGATAGGCTTGTGCTATCTTTAGCAGATAGGCTTTGCTGCTACCATATGAGGTAGGCTCATACTACTTTAGCAGATAGGTTTTGTTGCTACCATATGGGGTAGGTTTGTGCTATCTTAGCAGATAGGCTTTGTTCTCGTGTGGCTGCTATCATATGAGATAGGATTTTGAGCTGGTTGTAACAGCTACAGATAAACAAGACCAATTGATAAATAAAGATCATATCCAACAGTTGATACAAGAGCGCACCTTTAAAGTTATTCTAGATGCGGTAACATTTCTTTCCGTTGGAATAGAAACTTCCCACCTATCTGCCATCCTCTTCATGTTTGATAACCCTCTTTAAAGTGTAGATGTTTTTGGCTACTCCGGAGGTCTCCGTCTTCAGTTATCGAGATCATAGCGACCTCCTTCCCTTTGGGTTCCAGCCTCGCATGAGATGGCAGGGGATTATGACGCACATCTTTGGCCGGCTCGTCTATGAACAGCTAGCCCTCCTTTATTTTCTTGTCCACCATCCATCTGAGCTTTTTGCACTCATGTGTTGGGTGTGACACCCTGCCATGACACTCGCACCACTTGGGGTTTCTGAATTGCTCTCATGTAGGTTTGCGTTCAAAGGGTGGAAAGATTCCGTCCTTCCGCCATCTCTTACAGAGATCACCCGCATCCTCGATTGAGCAGGGTAGTGGCGGCGCCTCATGTGGCTCGGGTCGTTGTTGCTTACTAGATGGCGACACAACATGGACGTTGGTGTCTCGTGGCCGCTTGTAACCGAACTTTCCGACCTTGTAACTGGGATTCGCCGATGTATGCTCGCTAGCGCGTCTCTTTCGCATTCTTTCCACCAGGGGCTCAACGTTCCTTGTGCATTTAATCAACTTCGAGAAAGTAGGCATGTTCAAATTAATCAACATACCTTGATACTCGTCGCGCATGCCTTGCAGGCATATCTCGACTAGAAGGTTCTCCAAAACTTCGTCGCTGCATTCCAAGGACCTGGCCCTGAATTTTTTGATGAAGGCAACGCCTTCCTCGTCAGGCTTTTGGTACATCCGGGAGAGGTGGAGGGTGGTGACTCGTTCATCCATCTGGAAGAACTTTGTATAAAATTTCTTCACCATGTCATCCCATGTCTTTACAGATCCCGCTTCGAGGGCTCTGTACCACTTGTATGTGACGGTTTCCAAATATTTAGGAAACTCGCGCATGAGCAGCCGCTATCGACTGCGTACGGGCCCATCATGGCATTCCCACTGACTTCATCAAACTTGTCCCATTTGGGCGCCTTGTACCCAACTGGGTTTGGCATAAGATAGACATCTCGCGGAGTGGGAGGTGCACGATCTATCTTAGGAATTACAGTGTCTGCGAAACTCTGGTTAGCGATGATACTGTCAATCCTTTGTTCTAGAGCCGCCATACTTGCAGGTGTTCCTTCGTAGGAAGAAGCTGTGGGCCCAAAGCCCGGAATGTATGGCATACTGGGACTGTAAGGAGGCGGAGGCCCATGGATTCCTAGGGCTCCGCTTGCGTATAGAGACGATGCAGGGTACGCAGCGGGGTTTCCTGGCGTTATGAGGGACGAGCCTGATGAGAACGGCGGTGTGTGACTTGCCAGGCCACCCGAAAAGGAAGTAGGGGCGGCAGAAACATGCACTATCGAGGTGACTATTGAGGTAGACACCATCCCGGGTAGCGAAGTTGGCAGCAGCGGGGAAGAAGTCCCCGGGACAACGTTCTGGGCCACCTTTCCCAGAATCGCCTTGATATGAGCAATCTGCTCAAACTGAGCTTCCATGGCTCGGGCTTGAGTTTGTATTGTGGCTTGGAGAGACTCCAAGCAGGGTTCCCCCTCGGCGACGACCGGAGCCCGAGTGTTGGGGAGTGGTGTTGAGCAGTCCGTCCTCTCCTGAGGTCTCCTCATGGGAGGGAGACTGGTCTCCGTGACGAATGGCTTGGTCCGAAGACATTATGGGCAAATTTGAGGTTCTTGAAGGTGGATGTTCACGTCGGGTTCACCAAAATGTGTAAAAGGAAATCCTCAAGAGATTTCCAAGTATACACCTCAAACAGGGAATAAGAACACGGAGAATTATATGGTGTGTGTAGGGAGAGAGTAAGCACTGGTAACTGCTTGTGAGAGAGAGAGACAGTAAGCTATGGCACTGGACCAATGTGTCTTACGAGTCTTGTTGTGTCGCGACGGGGAGCTAACGATCCTATATATAGTGGGGAAGTGACCGTTGGGGGGTTTAGTGCACCATAAATGGCGGCTTAATGATAGATTCCCCAACGGCACGTTCAACCGTGTATATAGGAACCGTTACGCATCTGTCCGCAAGTATCGGAGACCGTTATGAGATCAGCTGTATTAATGGGACACGTAAGCCTAGGATCTCTCAGTCAGTTACCAGAGGTCGCGCGCAAGCTTGGTTGTCGCATGCGCGCGACGGACCTTACCCTAGCCTCCAAACCAGTAAGTCCCAACAAGTCCCGTGTTATGGTGCGCGGGGGCCCTGTCTCGTAGCCCCCACGTGGATCAGCACGGGTGGTGATCCGGTGTGGATGGAGCACAGCTAGGTGTTCTGGATGACTGCCACGTGGCTGCGATCTGTCTGTCTGGAAAACACTATCTACAGACGAAAACTAGTATTTTTATAAAATATTTTGAATCCAACATCTTCATTTTATTTTTTTACGGAAAATCTATCATTTATGTAAACAAAAAACAGTTCCCCCTAAGTTATATTAGAAGACAGTCTGTACCCCCTCCTACTCACAAGCCATTTTTATTTGAAAGACAAGTTAACCCCTTAAAGTTTTTGAAACAACACTTTTACCATTACACCTAGTTTGTGAAAAAGACACTTTCACCCCCCTTACATGAACTTCGAACTTGTTCAATCTAAACGTGGATTCAAGGCTCAAGTTATGATTTTGAATAACTAAAGCGTAAAATTAGGTGATTTAGAGCATATCCACGCCGAATTTCACGAGAACCGGTCAAGAATTGAGGCGGGTCGAGTTCGTCGTCAGTAAGCTCGATGGTGATGGTCGACGGGAAATCTCCGGTCACTTCTGGTGGTAATGGAGGTTGTCGTTGTGCTCCTTGGAGGCTCGAGAGTGCAGAGGGACCATTGTTTGGGGATGGGTGTCACTTGATTGCTCGGCCCGAAGCTTTTGCCGGCAAAAATGGTGGTTCGTCGGCGGCAATGGCTTGTTCTACTGCTGCGCTGCTACTGTTGCTTCTCTTGTGTTCCTCTCTCGGTCGTAAGGAAGAGAGGATGGAAGGGAGATTGAGGGGAGAGACAGAGGTCAAGGAGATGGAGCAGAGGTGGTGGCATTATTGGTGGATTTCGACGGGGCTGTGGTGGGGGTGGCTGGGTTGCCAACTGCTGCTGCTACTTGCTGCTTCTCTTCGACTGACAGAGATGAGAAAGAGATATAGACGGGAAGATGCAGATGGGGGTAGTGATTGTGGTGTTAGTGGTATCGGGTGGTGGTGAAAGAAGAAGGAGATGTATAAGAAGAAGAGGACGGTGAAGAACTGGGGGAACTCACCCCCTTGCAGCGTGAGTTTGGTAACTGAACCTTTTTTTATTATTACTATTTTATTAAATTACTCATTAGGATATAATGTTTCTACAAACTACCATTTCTACCCCTTACCTAACTAGCATATACTTTTTGAAACTACGACTACCTCCCCTCTCGTCAAATAATTAACATCTAGATATATTAAAAGTCAACAATTACCCCTATAATGAAAACGGGATATTACACAAATTCTCAACTTGGTTCAGCCTTCTTTCACGCACCAACGTGGTTAAAAATGGAGTAGGAGTTAGAATGAATGCACGAGAGTTTACGGGAATCGTTCCAAATTTTTTTATTTCTCAAATAAAAGAATCTCTCTCAAGCTATCTCATGGAGTACAATTTCTCCTACTCTGAACCTGCTGCAAAACAATTGTAAGAACTTGCCATACGGGCGTTACCTCAATAACTATCCAGATCATAGACAAACCCATGATCTCCATTCTTCCCACATTCTGGCCCACTACTTGCTCTAAACAATGTGCTAAATCACTCCGGAAGCTTAGCTACGAATTTAGTACATTACATGGCCTTGACAACTCAATAACTTGCTACAAGACTATCTAACACATCACACGCGACAAGTCTAGTGCGCCAGCTCCATATGCAACTCTGTCTATAAACTGGACCGAAGATTCTGCTGGAACTAAGAATTCTCGACATCCTCTTTTTGTTTTCTTCGCGGCACAGCCAGAACAACACACGAACAGGGACAATATGGGATACAACTGGGCAACGGACAGAGGCAACAATCTGTGCACATTTAGCTCCAAACCTGGCAGTGAACTTGCACGAGCAGCGAGCCACTTCCAACTTCCAACTTCAGAACTGATCGTGGCCATGCACGGATCAAATCCACCAGCACTCAAGCTCAACATATTGTAAACAGACCAGGGTGCGACCGTCTACAAGCAACTCATCTCGTCTCTAATATGACCGCGTTGCACAACAAGCAACCAGACCAAATTTTCTCATTCTCACATCCAACATTACAGTACTCGATGCACCGAAAACAAGTAATTATCTTCGGGGGACTTAGGGACCACGTTGTTGCCTTCTCTCGTAGGTACACCGAGCCAACGTGCTAACTCGTTGCACCGTTCTCGTCTAAGGTACTTCGCGGTGTGACAGTAAGCATTGTATCAGTAGATAAAATTTCTAGGCAGCCCATATTTTCACTATAGAGAAGGGTATTGTCTTTGCAAAGAGGTGATAAACCGCCTTAGCCTACTATCAAATCATCATATTCATCTTCTCAAAAAAGAAAATCCAATTGTCATTCACTTTATGGAAAAGTCCCACAACAAATGTCACATACTTAAACAAGACCACTTTAGAGAGATTATTGGATATAGTATTGAATGAGTGGTTGAGGTGTCTCTCTCTTCTCACCTCGACCACTCGTTCAGTAACCTATCTAATAATCTGTCACTTCCAAAAGAAACCATGTTTCGTCTCTCCTTTCATAGGTAAGGATATCTATATACAATAGTGAGTAGTGGCTCCCACTCAAATTTTTAAAATTACAATTATATCATGTAATTTGTGCTTTTAGTTCACTTTAGCCCCACAAACATTAAGAGCGGTCCCATTAACTAAATTTAACACCATTATTTGAATCACCATAATGATTTAGCGCCCCTCTATTCTATGGAGAAATTCCAGATTCGCTGATGCCCGTGGATGTGAAGTTCCTTTAATAAGGCTTTTTAACTTTCATCCCTTAGTTTGGAGAATTAAGTGGAGCGCTCTAGATCTTAGGACTTGATCATATTAGGTCAATGACCGTTTCGAGTATGTTTTTAGATTGACGACTAAAGAAGGACTTCAAGTTACACGAGTCCTTCTTTCCCCCCTTCCATGGGAACGAAGTTCTTAAACCCTAGAGACAAGGTCGAACGCTTTGCATCTCTTCTGAGGAAGACAATCGTATGCCATTTTTAAGGATAACGCTCCTCGCTTGAAAACTATTCCCAAATATTTACTATTAGTGCCATTAGTGCCATCAGAGGGAACAAATCACTCTAACTCTGACCAAAATGCATGATACTCTCAGGTGAGGGAGTGAAATACTCTAAAGTGAATCCCATATTATTCAAGGGTAAAAGAACACTTTCACCGCCTTGGATTGACGCCATGACACTTTCACCTCTTCAGTCTGCCAACTTTTACGACACTTACATTTTTGAATTGTGATACCGCTCGTTTGCGGCGGGGTACTTCAATTATAGTAGATAGTCGGACAAATTTGCCCTCTTATCAATTTAAATTAATACTAATAAATTTAATTTGACTTCTATCAACTTAATTTTACATGTTACGCAGACCAAATTTACCCGTTCGAATATCCAATTGTCCTTATCAATTACTTTACAAAATAAAACGAGCTCCTCCTTCATAGTAGAAAATCCATATCCACACAAATTTACCCGTTCGAATATCTAACAAGGCTAATAGCCACCACTTGGACTGCCAATTTGATTGTCCAAATTGGAGGCCATTGATGAATCCCAAAAGATATTCCAATATTTTAACACAAAATATATCACAGGCTCACAGTTGCAGCAGCCTTTTTAGCAATAACTATCACAATCCCAGCCGCATGTGGCTCTTCACAATCAAAAAATCTTTCTTTGATTCCCCAAAAACATATCTCTCCATTTACGTTTTCCTAAGAAAAACTGCCCTCTGCTTCGACTACTTTTTCATCAAATTTAGGGTCCAAATAACCAAAAAAAAATCCTCCCACTCGCATGCTTCAGTTATATAAATAGATCAGAATCCCAAATATCTACCTACAACATTCCTATATATAGCAACCCCTCCTCCCAAAAATTAGTTAAACCCATTTTCACAATCTACACTTTACACTCTTCACCACCTCTGTTTCTCTCTCCCCTGTTAACAGAGTCATAGCAAGAAGAAGAAGAAAACCAAAACCCAATCTATGGAGTGGGTTCGCGGCGAAATCGTTGGCCATGGAAGCTTCGGGACTGTGAATCTCGCAAGACCCAGAAACCAAAACCCCCAGTTCCCACCATTGATGGCCGTAAAATCATGTGGGTCATCGCACTCTGTTTCGCTCAACAACGAAAAAGCCATTCTAGAGAAGCTCAGTGATTGCCCAGAAATCATTCGGTGCTTCGGAGGCGACTCCACCTTCGAGAACGGCGAAAATTTGTCTAACCTGCTTCTGGAGTACGCCTCCGGCGGTAACTTATCCGACAGAATAAAAAACTCCGGCGAGGGAAGACTACCGGAGTGCGATGTCCGGCGATACGCGAAATCTGTCCTCAACGGAATAAATTATGTTCACGAGTATGGATACGTTCACTGTGACATTAAGCTTCAAAACATCCTCCTCTGTTCTTCGAACCAAGCGAAGATTGCCGATTTCGGACTTGCAAAGAGAGCCGGAGAGAAAAAAACAGGGCAAGATATTAGAGGAACACCTCTTTACATGTCGCCGGAGATGGTCAGCTCCGGCGAGCAGGAGTCGCCGGCCGATGTATGGGCTTTAGGGTGTTTAGTAACCGAGATGGCGACCGGATTGCCAGCGTGGAAGCTACCGTCGCGGTCTGACATTTTCGGGCTGTTGATGAGGATCGGAGTCGGCGACGAAGTGCCGGAGATTCCGGTGAAATTGTCGCCGGAGGGGAAAGATTTTCTCGGGAAGTGTTTTTGCAAGGACCCGAGGAAGAGACCGACGGCTGAGATGCTTCTAAACCATCCCTTCATTGTTAATCAAACATCTGGTGGTGTTACTGTTCCATTGGATCAAGACTCGTGTTGTACAACTTCGACATCCCCAAGAGGTCCATTTGACTTTCCTAATTGGGAGTTCGAGCAATCATCATCGTCTTCTACAATTACTTCTTTGCCCTCGTCGGAGAATTTGTCGACGACGTCGGCGGCGGAGAGACTCCGGTGGGTGGTGAATGACGAGAGGCCGGATTGGTCTGTTGAAGACAGTTGGATCAGCGTGAGGTAGTTGGACAAGTGGGAGTGTGGGATAAAATATTTTTTAATTCTTTTTTGGTGTGTAAAAGATTTTGTTAGTTAGATTATGACGCCATCATTGAGTTGATTGGCTCCAATTGGGGGCTGAGAGACAATGTACAGATATTTTACTTTTCATTGAAGTTCGTGAAACTTAACTACAACTTCAAGTTGTTTCTACCATTTCCTTATTGGGAAAGTGCTGCATCTGGATGTGTTAGGCAGTTCTTCAGTTTTAAGATTTGGGGAAAAAAATTAAGATTTGCGATCAAAGATATATCCCGGTAAACCTGTGAAATAGTTGAGAAACAGAAAATGTATATTGTTTTTATCTCAACCACATATTTAAAATATCAGATTCTAAAACTCATAAACATGTCAGGCTTCAAGTAGAGCAATGTCGTTGTCTCGCTGTCTGATTTTACATATTCAACCATAGGTGGAGCTATAGGAAGGTGGTATGTTGAGATTTTGCACCGAAAAATAATTTAGATAGTCCATATTATTTCTATAGTTTATAGTTTAACTACCACTTTTTCATCTAATGTTGATTAATTTTAATGGCATACTTTTGGATCCGCCCTTGAGTTCAACCACATTGGTCTCTCATGACCTCTAGGTGGCTGGGCCAAGTGGGTAGGCCGTTTGAGAGCTCGCAAAGAAGGTTGTATGTTCTACAGATACTGGAGCAATCGCCTTGGGGTTTAAAGCGCTAGACACGCCAGAGTTGCCTTCTAAACCTACAAAATGAAGAAAACAAATGGGAATGATGTGAATTGTGTCTTGTGCCGCAGTTTTGTAGGTAATCAACGAGTCACAATGTGCGACAACATCCCAAGATTCGGATGAATGTCTGCCTTACCGAAATTCCAGTTTAGAAGAGCTTATCCAAAATTGTATCCCCATTGCTCAAGTATCTCCTGATTGAGCGCAAGATTAAAAATGAACACATTTATTTGCCTAACCTCTGCAATGACTTTCCTAGTGGGGAGTTAAGGCAGTTGTCATCATGCACAAACATTACATCTTTGCCATCACAACCGGAGACTCCAGCAGCAGATGGTGAAGGATCAGAGATCCGATTGGTAACTTCTGATAACTCATCTCACCTTAATGGTTTGCTATATTTTGTGCCCAGACAACTTCTAGAAGTTGTAACTTACACTTATTTTGTTTTTCAATTTAGCCTTCAGCCCTTCACAATAACTGTACCATAGTTCCCATTATGCTTTACAAAATCTAACTTCTGCCCTTATTTTGTTTAATTTTTCCAATTTAAACCCTCATAGCTATGAATTTCTGGGTCTTGACCCTGCAGCAGACAGTTGGATCGGCGTGACAAGTGGGAGTACAGGACTTGAATATCTTAAAAATGTATTTTTGTATAAACGATTTTGTTAGTTAGATTACTTGCATCTATTTTCATTTTCTTGGGAAAGAGCTGTGCAAGTTGTGCCTGGATATGCTAGGCCTTTTTGGCTGGTAGGATCTGTTACTTTTATCTCCATAATACAGTGACCATGTTTCTGGCATCACATATTCAACCATATCCACTCTCTCTCAATCCAACTATTTTTATGTTTGTGTTTGCAAAAAAAAAAAAAAAAAAAATTTAATGTTTGTGAAACATGTATTTTCTTTAATTTTATACCATTTGAAGCATGATATTATACCACTATGTTCGATGTATCCACAATGTTTAGAACAGTTGGTACCCGATGGGTAGATTTGCATTGTGTACCTGATTTACTCCTCTCTGATGGCTTAGGGCGGTGCCAGAGGGACAGCTAAGGTGGTTGTCTCCACCTTTTATGCTCCAAAAAGGTTTAATCTGCACCATCGTCATTGTCCTACAGTTTCAATGAGACATAAAAATGTTTTGTGGCAGGTCTCTTTAAAGCCCCTGTATGCAGATGTCCAATAGTTCCATTGTGGATTCATTACCTTAGAGCATGTATGATTCCAGTTTAAAATCTCAATAATGGGATGAAAATAATTTAAAGTAAATAATCTGACTTGAATTATAATCTCGGCCCAAGCCCAATCCAAACGACCTATATAATCGTGTTTTTGGGGAAATGTAAAACCTTTATTACTGAGGAAACGTATGATTATTCATCCTAGTTACATCAAGCTGAAGAACATGTTGGCCCAAACTAGATTGCTACATAGCCTAATGTATTTGCTTGGTATAGAAAGACCAAATTTACAAATTCATGAGCAACGATATTAGTAGATCGATGACTGTAAGTGAATGAGATTGTCTCAAAGGCCGAGAAAGGGCTTGAATATGGCGTACCGCATCTCCGTATTCTGATATGTCAAAGTTGGTCTCTCTATTTTTGTTGATGACGCCGATCACTTCTTTTAGAATCGACTTCAACAATAAGTCTGTGTTGGTCGCACTCGAGAGCGAGAAGGAGACCTTCCCGAATGACGAGTGTTTCAGCCTCCAACGTCAAGGAAGCCGTAAACAATAATAGGGAGATGCTCCGAGGAGGGTCCCTTTGTTGTCACGTAACACCGCCTCACCGACTGCCTTGTCCTCAGCACCGAGCCAAGCGCTGTCGGTGTTAAACTTCACAAAGTTACCGTCTGGGGCCTCCATCAAGCAGACGGAACACAAGCGGCCTGGGAACTGGGTCTTGAAACTCCGAAGAAGAAACTGCTTGGAGATGAAACCGTATAGAGTTATGCAGATTTTCAATAACAAACGCTTCGTTCTAAAAAATAATTGCATTCCGCTTCGACCAAATGTGCCAGATAATGGAGCAAACTTGTTCTCGTTTAAGCGTAGTGAGCGTCGGAAACAAAATGGGGATCCATTCTAAGATGTTCCCTTCGAAGTTGTTGCAAAAATCGTCGCCAAAGAAATGCTTCCAAGTTGTGAGGGCAACTGGACA
Organism: Linanthus parryae; assembly: GCA_023055425.1. Classification (NCBI taxonomy): domain Eukaryota; kingdom Viridiplantae; phylum Streptophyta; class Magnoliopsida; order Ericales; family Polemoniaceae; genus Linanthus; species Linanthus parryae. The sequence goes on from JALGPY010000001.1 coordinate 31,807,760, forward strand.
CTCCATGAAAAGATGAGCACCAACCTCTGGATTGCCTTTCCTTTGCAAAGTGCGCAAGCAACCGGACGTCTCTTTTAAAGCGCATGACCTTTGTTCTTGTAGCTAAGGAGTCTCGGGAAGCTCGCCAAATTGTGTAAATGATTTTAGCTTGCACATATGTTTTCCGTAAAAGTTTTAGCCACGGCATAGCACGATCTGAGGCCGAGGCACTTTGATCTTGAGTCTCTTGGTTGCGCAAAAGAACATAACCCGATGCCACAGAGTAATAAAATGCCAACATCGCATCTCTGGGGCTGGTAAATGAGGAATAGCCACCTTAGTAATGTCCGAAAAATCAGCTAATAAACCGCTAGAGATAATTTTATCACATTCCCGAGATCTATCCGAGGAGATGAAATCCAAAAATTTAGCATGCACCAGACCCGAGGGCTTGAATCAGATTCCTAGACTTGGGCTTGAACGCCAAGCGTATAAGTAATTCCTTAGAAAAAATCATGGGTCTAAGTTAGGAGCATATTCTTACTTGAAAACTCTACTCACCAGGGAGTTTGTGGTAAGAATTCTCCAAAGTTGCTTGGCTAAAAAGGCGGTATTAAAGTCTTTGAGATCCTTGAAGCCAATTCCACCTTCATCTTTAGGCTTTTTAGGGACTCCCAAGCAATCCAATGACCTACCCCTTGATTTGGCTTTTTACCCAAAAATATTGACAAGACATCATCTCAAATTTGTGGCAGAGCGCAGAGGGGAGCATAAAACAACTCATAGTGTAGACATGCATAGACTGAGAGACAGTTTGATGAGCACTTATCTCCCAGCATAATATAGGTTTTGCTTCCAATCCTTCAATTGTTTGCCACTTTTTCTTCAAGATTGCTGAAGCTTGAGATCCTCTTCTTTCCGATGGAAATCGGGAGACCAAGATATTTTTCGTTACTCGCAGATTCTTGGACTCCAAAAAGAGTGCACAGCCTGCTCATGTCAATCACTCGGACGTTATAAGAAAATACAACTGAATATTTTTCAAGGTTTACCTTCTGACCCGAAGCAACTTCGTAGCGTCGAAGAAGACCCTGAAAGAAGGTGATTTCCTCAGTAGAAGCCTTGAGAAATATCATGCTATCATCAGTGAAGAAAATATGAGAGATAATCGGTCCCCCGCACGAAGCTGAAACTCCAGAGAGGTTCCCATTTTGTACTGCCATTGAAAGAGCTCTAGATAGAGTTTCACACACAACAAAAAGAAGGAACTACAGCGAAAGCGGACAACCTTGCCTTAACCCCCTTTCTGGAATAAATTTTCCTCTAGTTTCATCATTAACAACTAACAACAAAAGTGAAAGAACTCGTAGAGACAAGTTAATTGTTTATATAAGTATACTTAGATATACATGTATATTGTCTGTATTAGTGTACACATAGACTTTGATGTTGTGATTGACATTTGCTCGTAAAATAATTAATTACTATTTTTAGTTTTTTAATAAAAATGGCCTGTGTTTTCGGTTGGGTTTTGAATTATAAAATGTTAAGGGGTTGGACTTGATTGTTGGCCAAATCGGTGGGTCGTGTTGGGCTTGGCATTACTTTTTAAACATCTTGCCCAGTTCGGCCCCAACCTTGCCCATCCCAGCCTAACCCACGGCCATGTCTACTTGAACCTGCTCGGCCTAAAGTAGCTCCGCCCCAAACATCTGACCTGTTCGGCCTCAACCCAGCCCAGCCTAACCCACGGCCAGGCCTACTTGACCCTGCTCGGCCTAAAGTAGGCTCCGCCCCTGAGGAAGGGGAAAGACCACACAGTCATTCAAATGAGCGATGCACTAACTCTGTTGTAGTTCAAGGCTATACCTCATAGTTAGATTGAAGTCACTTCACCCTCACTTCACCCTTAATATTATGTTTGGACCTCTTTTAGCTACGAAGGCAAGCAACTACATCTCAAATTGAGGGTTTTTAGACTCAATCTCGTCAACATGTAAGAGAATTAAAACAATTAGGACTGCAACCCGAGCACGTTGGACGGGTTGTCACCTCTGTCCTAGCATGAGTTGGATCGAGACTGCCCCAGCCCAGCCCAAATTAAGAGCATCGTCAACCCGTCCGAACCCAAATTCGTACAAATCAATTCGGATTCGGGCTGAATTCGGGTTAGTACATTAAACTTAATACATTTTCTAAAACACAATAGAATAATAATAATTGGTTAATAAACAAATCAACTAGTTCAAGAATAAAACAATTATTAAAAACATCACTAGTATTCAACAATTCAAAAGAAAAGTAGCATATTCATGTCAGATATGTTACATAATTCTCTCAAAATATAATATTTATAGGTACTTGTATTTCAAATCAGGCCATTCGGGTTAGCCCGTCATTAATATTTGTGCTCAAGCTCAACCTTAATTGCAACTCAGGTTGAGAATCTTTGTCTAAGCCCTTTCAAATTACTAAAACTATGTGTTCAAGCCCTACTTTACTTCGAACTGGGCTTGGGTTAGTGAGGTTCAACCCTCTCAAGTAGCACCCCTAAAAAAATCAGTCTTCAAACTGAGCAATGTCGTTGTTACAATTTTACCCGTATTTTTTTAATTGAGTTTTTGCAAGAAAAATATGTTAGATAGTCCATATTATTTTTATAGTTTAAAGTTTAAACCCACTAGTTCATAATTTTGTTTAATTTAATGGCATATTCTTGGATCCACCCTTTGAGTTCAAACACATCCATACTTTCTTTCTCACTAGCCAGCTATATTTTGTTAGTCTCTCATGAACCCTAAGTGGCTGGGCCAAGTGGGTAGGTCGTTTGTGAGCTCGCAAAGAAGACTGGAGCCATCGTCTTTGGGTTGGCTTCTTAAAGCGCTAGACACGTTAGAGTTACCTTCTAAACCTAAAAAGTGTAGAAAACAAACGACAAGCATATGATTTGTGTCTTTGTGCCACAGTTCTGTAGATTCAGATAAATGTTCGCCTTACTGAATTCTCAACTTATAAAAGCATATCCAAAATTAGTCCCGGACTGGGCAAAAAATGTATCTCAGATTGATCTTTTGGGTTCGACTTCCCAAGTTTAATAATATCAATTCTTTTCCCTAAAAAAAAATTGTTTCCCCACTGCTCAAGTTTCTCCTGATAGAGCGTAAGTGGATGTACATGAGGGCAAGAGACGACAATTGCCATCCCTGATATTTTTAAAATTCTAAAACCCCTCTTATTATAGTTATGTAACACTAAGACCCTTTTAATAAATATATAAATCCCCATGCTTGAATTAATTATTACAGTTATACGCTTACAAAATCCATGATATGACTTTACTTTATAACTTAGGTAGCATTTAGTTTCGCTCCGACTGATTCGAATTTCTGCATCCGCCACTGCCTATGCTCTACAATAGCTTTCCTAGTTGGGTGATGAGGTAGTCTTCATCATGCACAGATATTACATCTTTGACATTGCCTGTGAGGCTGTAGCTGACATCGCCACCACCAGAGAGATTCCAGCAGCAGTTGGTGAGGATCAAAGATCGGATTGCAGCAGCTGGTGAGAATCAAAGATCCGATTGGTAAGTTCTGAGACTTCAGTTCACCAGGACGGTTTGCTACATTTTGCGCCTAGTCAACTTCTGGAAATAGTAATTTACACTTATTTTGTTTAATTTTCAATTTAGCCCTCACAATAGATGTACTATAGTTCCCACTCGACTTTACAAAATATAACTTCTGCCCTGATTTTTTAATTTTTCCAACTTAAACCCTCTTAGTTATGAATTTCTGGTCTGACCCTGCACAAGACAGTTGGATTGGCGTCAGGTAGTTAGACAAGTGGGAGTACATGACTTGAATATCTTAAAAATGTATATTTTCGTATAGACGATTTTGTTAGTTTAGATTCCTTGCATCTAGTTTCATTTTCTTGGGAAAGAGCTGGTGCAAGTTGTGTCTGGTTATGCTAGGCCTTTTTGGCTGGTTAGATCTGTTATTATTATTTTTATTTTTTATTTTTTTCTCCAGCTATTTTATGTTTTTGAAAACCTGTATTTTCATCAATTGTATACCATTTTGAAGCATGATTTTTATACCACTACGTAGCACAGTTGGTATCCGATAGGGCAGATTTGCATTGTGTACCAGATTTACTCCTCTCTGATGGCTTACGGCGGTGCCAGAGGGACTATTAAAGTGGTTGTCTCTACCTTTATGCTCCAACAAAGGTTTAGTGCATGTTTGGCATCTCTGTTTTTAATCAAATTTGATTAAAAACAGGGTTGTTCTTTTAAACCCATTTGATACACCTGTTTTTTTGCCTGTTTAAAAATAAAAACATGCTGAAAAACAACTGTTTAAAAAAAAATCTGCAAATGTGGTGTTTTTTTGTGTTTTTTTTCATACTATTGGTGTTGAAAGACATTTCAACTATGATTTGATGCAACAAATATCAAATATATGTCGGTATTGTACTTAAAATGACATTTAAGCAAATTAACATTGGAATTTAGTAATGTTGCCAAACGTGTTTTTGATTTTAAATACTGTTTATAAACGGATACCAAACAGTTTTTTGATTCTGTTTTTAAACGTGTTTTTTCGGTACGTTTTTTTTCCACTGTTTTCCTTATTTTTAAACGGATACCAAACAAGCTCTTAATCTACACCGATGAGACATAAGAATGTTTTGTTGCATATCTCTTTCAAGCCCCTGTATGCAGAGGTCAAATAGTTCCATTGTGGATTCATTACCTTAGAGCATCTATGACCAGTTAAAAATCTCAATAATCGGGTGAAAACTATTTGGAGTAAAGAATCTGACATAAGTTATAATCTCGGACCAAGCCCAGCCCAAACTACGTATTACGTTAACAATCGTGTTTTTAGGGAAATGTAAAACTTTTTTTATTAATGAGGAAACGTAAGATTATTCATCCTAATTACATAAAGCTGAAAAAAATGCTCGGCCCAAACTGGGTTGCTACCTAGCCAAATGTATTTTCTTGGTATAGAAAGACCAAATTTGTAAATTCATGTGCAACGATATTAGTAGATCAATGACTGTAAGTAAATGATATTTTCTCAAAGCGGTGAGAAAGGGCTTGAATGTGGCGTAATGCATCTCCGTATTCTGATCTGTCAAAGCTGGTCTCTCTATTTTTGTTGATGGCGTCGATTACTTTTTTTAGCATCGGCTTCGACAATAACTCTGCGTTGTCGCACTCGAGAGCGAGAAGGAGACCTTCCCGAATGGCGATGTTTCATCTTCCAACGTCAAGGAAGCCGTAAACAATGATAGGGAGACTGCTGCGAGGAGGGTCCCTTTGATGTCACGTAACACCGCCCCACCGGCGGCCTTGTCCTCAGCACCGAGCCAAGCGTCGTCGATGTTCAACTTCACAAAATTCTCGTCTGGGAGCCTCCGACAAGCAGACGACAACACCAACGGCCTGGGAACTGGGTCTTGAAACTCCGAAGAAGAGACCGCTTGGAGATGGAACTGTATAGAGTTATGCAGATTTTTGATTAAAAAAAAAAAGCTTTGTTTTAAAAAATAACTGCATTCCGCTTCGACCAAATCTGCCAGATAATGGTGCAAAATTGTTCGCGTTTAAGCGCATTGAGCGTCGGAAACAAAGTGGGGATCCATTCTGAAGATGTTCCCTACGAAGTTGTTGCAAAAATCGTCGCCAAAGAAATGCTTCCGAGTTGTGAAGGCAACTGGACACTCCATGAAAAGATGGGTAGCAAATTTCGGATTGCCTCTGCAAAGTGCGTCTCTTTTAAAGCGCATGACCTTTGTTCTTGTATCTAAGTAGTCTCGGGAAGCTCCCCAATTTTGTGGGATTTTAGCTTGCACCTACGTTTCCATAAAAGTTTTAGCCACGACATAGCACGATCTAAGGCCGGGGCACTTTGATCTTGAGTTTTTTGGTTGCGCAAAAGAGCATAACCCGATGCCACTGAGTACCTCCCCATCCTCTGCAAAATGCCAACATCGCAAATTCGGAGTCAGTAAATGAGGAATAGCCACCTTAGTAATGTCCGACAAATCAGCTAATAAACCGCTAGCGATAATATTATCACAATCCCTAGATCTATCCGAGGAGATGAAATATGAAAACTTAGCATGCACCAGACCCGAGGGCTTGAATCAGATTCCTAGCACTTGAGCTTGAACGCCAAGCGTATGAGCAATTGCTTAGAGAAAAATCATGCAATAGGTCAGAGTAAGGAGCATTTTTTTGCTTGAAAACGCTAGAGTTTGTTGTCTGAATTCTCCAAAGTAGTTCGGCTAAAATTGAAGTCTTCGAGATCCTTGAAGTCAATTCCACCTTCATCTTTAGATTTTTTTTAGGGACTCCCAAGCAATGCAATGACCTCCCGGTTGCATTGGCTATTTACCCCAAGACATACATCATCTCTAATTTGTGGCAGATTGCAGAGGGGAGCTTAAATACAGTTCATAGTGTAGACATGCATAGACTGAAAGACAACTTTGATGAGCACTTCTCTCCCAGCATAAGAGAGTTTTGCTTCCATCCCTTCAATTTGTTTGCTACTTTTTCTTCAAGATTGCTGAAGCTTGAGATCCTCTTTCTTTCGATGGAAGTGGAGAAACCAATATATTTTTCGTGACTCGCAAATTCTTGGACTAAAAAAAGAGTGCACAGCCCGCTCCTATCAATCACTGAGACGTTAGAAGAAAATACAACTGAAGATTTTTTAAGGTTTACCTTCTGACCCGAAGCAGCTTCGTAGCGTAGAAAAAGACCCTAAAAGAATGTGATTTTCTCAGTAGAAGCCTTGAGAAAGATCATGGTATCATCGGCGAAGAAAATATGAGAGATAATCGGTCCCCCACGCAAAGCTGAAACTCCTGAGAGGTTCCCGTTGTGTGATTCCACAGAAAGAGCTCTAGATAGAGTTTTGCACACAAAAAGAAAGGCGAAAGCGGGCAGCCTTGCCCTAACCCCCTTTCTGAAATAATTTTCCTCTAGTTTCACCATTAACAGCAAAAGTGAAAGAAATTGTAGACACGTTAATTATTTATATAAGTATACTTAGATATACATATATATTATCTATATTAGTGTACTCTATAAGTTACATGTAAAACAGGCTATGTGAAATCGAGAATGTAAAAAAATGTTGAGAATGTCAGAATTGTTTGATGTTGTGATTGACATTTGGTCGTAAAATAAGTAATCAATTTTTTTTTTACTTTTTTTAAATAAAAAATGGCCTGAGTTTTGGATTGGGTTTAGAATTTTAAAATGTTACGGGTTTAGGACTTATTGTTGGCATGATCGGAGGGTCGTGTTGGGCTTGGGTTCACCTTTTAAACATCTGACCCGGTTCGGCCCCAACCCAACCCAGCCTAACCCACGACCAGGCCTACTTGATCTTGCTCGGCCTAAAGTAGCTCCGCCCCTGTTATCTGACCCAGTTCAGCCTCAACCCAGCTCAACCCAGCCTAACCCACGGCCAGGCCGCCTTGACCCTGCTCAGCGTAAAGTAGGCTCCGCCCCTGAGAAAGGGGAAAGACCACACAGTCATTTTGGTTGTGTAGTTCAAGGATATACCTCATATGGTTAGATTAAGTCACTTCACCCTTAATATTATGTTTGGACCTCTTTTAACTAGGAATGGCAAGCAACTACATCTCAAAGTGAGGGTTATGCACAATTCCTCAAATTGGTAGGAGAGTAGGGGGAAGGGGGAACGTGGGGTGGATATGATCAAGCGGTCTTTATTCCGGGATTCCATTTTAAAACCAATTGGCAATGACTGGAGTAGTCAAAATATCTTATTACGCACATGCAAAACAAACATAGTCTCGATGTGGGACAAACAACAATTCTTTGATACCAAATTAGAAAGATGGAGAAGAGAATATATTCTCCCGGGATTTTTAACATGGCATCAGAGTTTGGTTATGTCGTTGAGCCATCTGAAACTATTTATGTATGTCCGTTTTGCATCTTGTGCGTGAGATGGCGTGTTCAGAATTACAGTTTATCCCATATTGGGACTCTATGTGTGTTGAGAATTAATAAGACACTTGGACTACTCTTGTCAATGCCAATCGATTTTGAGGTGGAATCCAAAATTCTTAAAGGACTGAAGGCATCCCACGATTCAAGAGTTTCCTACAAGTCTCCCACTCTTTTGGCATCCCAATCAAACAAAACCGGTCAGCCTTCTTGACATGTTTCACAACTCTAACTGTGTTTAGTTATTTTCTCAAGTGTGTTTAATTCTTTTTAGGTGTGAACGGGCAGTGTGTTTTTTTTTTTGAAAGACACAACAGACTAATTTCCTTAAACGTAGTGAATAGTGATCACGTAGGAGATCTTACTTCTCACAATATAAGTCTTTTTCCACACGCAAGCAGCGGTAAGCTTTGATCTGAGGACCCCAGCTCAATCATCTACTCGTGAACTCCAGGTGGAGAAACTATCATTCCGTCTAGCAAATTTATTTCCCTCGATAAGACAAGTTTATTCAACTTCCATCGACAGTTCTAAACAAACCCAAGGAATTCATTTTAACATTTTTGCCATGTTCAATAGACTGAACTTGAAACTCTGACATCCTACAAAATCAGGAAATATTAATCGCAAGCATACAAGCATCCATACGAGCAAATTCCTTTGAGACAAGCATCATTGTTCCTGACGGGTTTCATTATTTCGTTCTTTACACGAACTTTGCTGTGACTAGCAAACTTCTTCAACTGTATTCAGTGTTTCTCTGTTTTGAGTCGCCTGTGCAAAATACAATCAGATCATGACTATCAAGGGGTTTGCTGGTTCGCCATAATATTTGAAACTTTGTGGTCATGGTTAGTCTGCTTAACTCACGCACACACATCCCTAGCTAACAATCTCACCAGCGACGTCTTCCTTAACATAGCTCAGGAAGGGGAGGGGAGGAAGTTAAATCGACACTCCAAAGTCAAACCAGAACTATATGGAGTGCATTGTATCCGCGAGTTAGGGCTGAAATGGTTCAGTTCTGTTTGACCCCCAAAAACCCAAAATGAGATTGTATATTCTAGGTTCTGGTTAGGCTCAATTCCCCTCATACGCAGTTCAGTACGGTATCACAATTAGCTTAGTACTACCTCTGTATCGCCATGAATTAGCAAATTTTCATATCATTTCGTTAGCGAAATTAGTCAGTCAAAGTAAGTTACCTAAAATCAACAGAGTTTTGATTATGTGTTAATGTTTCCTAAAGTTTAGAATAATGACAGAGTTTTGAACATATTAAAGTCAACTAAGAAGATCATACATGGGAAACGGAGGAATTTTGAACATATTAAAGTTTAGAATAATTCTAAAGGGACATAATTTTGGACAGAGTTTTAAACATAATTTTTATTTTTAGTGATTTTGATTATGTGTTAATGTTTCCTAAAGTTTAATATTTCCATAATACGGATTGATTTTACTAAATTTGGAAATTATGTCTATGTTTATGTCTAAAATTCTGTCTAAAGTTTAAAATATTATCAGTCCGACCAACATTCTTAACTTAATAAAACGTAGAGTTGAGTGGAAACTAAACTTTTACAGAGTAATTAATGACTCAATCAAATCTATATTATTTCATAAGCAATTTCTACAAAGTCCAAGCGAGAAATAGAAGAATATAAATAAATTATTTTATCTTTTCTATAAGAACAAACCGAAAACTAAAAAAGTAAATTAACCCTTTTATAAATCTATATTCGTACAATTACAGCAAAAAAGAATCAAGTAGTATTACAAAAGTGTCCAATCTCTCCCTGTTTTGGGGCTAATCAGGCAACCCATCCATACACATCTCACTTTAGTCAACTTCTTCCCTTACAGACCCACCAGATCTCCACAATAATCACCCCTTACCTGTACCCACTAAACCACCCCCTTAAAATAGATTACAACAGAAAAAGAATAAAATCAAATGAAATCAATACAAGAAGCATCCCATCTGTTTCCCCACAGAACATGTTCAATTATGGTCAAATTATCAACTCCTTTAGTTTCTTCCTTTTGCTGTCCCCATGTTTTTGTAGTGCAATCTTCCATGCCCAAAGAGAAATGGAGTAAAATCTAATTATAAGTGCAAGACTTCTTCAAAGAGATGGCCTCATTCAACTTCTTAGGGTTCAAAACTACAGGGCACTCAATCTTCTTGTTGAACTTGGGCTTCACCAGTTTCCCCAGGACGTAGGCTCTTGATCGAATGGTGAAGGTCAGGTTCAGAGGAACTTTCTCGAGAGGGAGCCCGTTTTTGCTGGTCAATTCCGCACCCCCTCCATACAAAGGGATATTAGTTCCCTGCAGATTTACTGATACAGTTCTCGACCTTTTCCTTGATTGATAAAACTTCTTCACCTAGAGTACCAAATGCAAATGGTTATTACTCCATATATTTGATCATACACATTTAGTGGCTTTACAATCTATGCAGTCAATATAATAGTTTAGTGCAGTTGCATAGAGGTCTGCTTAGAGAAGTTTATAAGGAACAATTTACGTGGTGGTGGTGGTGGTGGTGATGTTGATCATATAATGGGATGTTCTGAGCCAGGTCTTATGGAACTAAGACATATGAAGCAAATGAGGGTCCCTAAAAGCCTAAATTTTAGCGTGGACTACAATGAAACGCATCAGCGCAAAACACCTGAGTAGTATTGGGTGAGAAATCGATCAAAAACAATACCCAATCAGAACACTCTCTGGACTGCCGTCTTAGTACTCCGTGGTAAAAATAAAGGAAAGGCCTATTACGGTATCCCTCTAATCTGACCAACTTAATGGGGTAATCCAAGACTCAGAGTCAGTTCTTGCTGAACCAAGACACAGCAAGGCAGATGAGGGTCCCTACAATTCGGCTTTTGGAATAATATCTTATTCATCAGCATAAAACATCCGAATAAGCGGCGGAGCCGGATTCCAAGCAGCCGGGGTACAATTATGTGAAAGGCTATCAGCCTCTAGCTCTTGTCCATAGACAAAGAAAATAGAAATAACATTGTGGGTTTAGAAGGGTGAAAGAGTTATATTAAATGTATGGGGTGCCTGGATTAGTGGATAATATTAAAGAATGGGTGGTCGAATTAATTCTAAATGTCATATTTGTAAGAAAAAACTACGGAAATGTGAACAAAACCGGGGCATTACAGTATTAATTACAGGGGCACATAAGAAACAAGAAGAAACAAAAACATATCAAACTCGTCCTGCACTGCCGTCTAAGTGAGCTCCGAAGGCATAAAAGGATATGTCAATTACTATCCCAATTCAAATCCTACCTCCTACGGGGATAGAGGTCAAAACACTAGCTAGAAATCATCTGCTAACAAATTAAAAGATCCATACGCGCATGGGAAAAGTTATGCAATCCATCCAATCTTCCATTACTTTTGAGTGCTACGTGAGATTATTATCCGTCATCATCTCCTTTCTCAAGCTCAAGTTGATCCATGGGATTCCACTTTGAAACTAATCGGGACTCTGTTTTCATACATCTAATTAATCTTCCACAACCGATCCTCCCTAACTAAGTTCAATTATGTATATACAATTTTTTTCTTTGAAGCCAAATCCAAATTCAAATCCTCTATCTAAACGCAACCTTAATAAATCGGAATTTTGAAACAAGACTCTAATTTATTGCCTTCTTTGCTTGCTTCTTCACAATTCTCATCATTCTAAGGGTACTGAATATGATAGTAATGATCAAGTTTTTAAATAAGACTCAATTACTCATGGAACATAATATATGAACACCTTATATACATACAAGCAAGCAAGCAAGAAACTAGGGGAAAATATACAAGCTGAGATTGGTTTCAGTGAATCTTACCGATCCGGTGGCGAGAGTAAGCTGAGTATACGAGAGATCGAATGGCGTCGACGTGACGTGAACCCCGAAAAATGTACCAGTGTTCCGGAAAGTGAACTTGACTGTAGAATTCACAGTCACCATCTCTGTAGCCACCCCAGAGAAGTCATTCCCAGCTTGAATCAGAAACTTATCAAACTGAATACTCTGCAAATTCCATCACACCCACAAAATAAAAACAATAAAATCAAAAACCCAATTCAGTAAACATCGATCTAGCTTCAAATCTGAAATCCCAATTTCCAGATCACCACATACCTTCATGGTGATTCTGGGTTTCTGATTCCGACTAGCACCCCAGAGAACCAGAGCAAAGAACGAGAAGAGAACAAAGAAGGCGACTATAAAAGCCAACAGATAGCAGCGGCGAGGGAGACCCCGATTGGATTTACCGTCGTCGATGAAACCCTCTTCTTCGATCGAATCGAAGTCCTTCCTCTGTTTGGGTTCCTTGAAGTGGTGGTTACGGCCGGAGCTGGACTTCCGGGAGGCGGTGCCGGGCTTGAGGGAGCCGGAGAAGCGGGTGGAGGAGGAGTCACGGGAGTGGCGGCCGGGGGAACCCATGGGGCTGATGACGGGAGTGGAGTGGAAGGAGTTGGTGGTCTTCTCGCCATCGTGGGAGTCGCGAGATGGGGACTGGACGTAGTAGACTGGACGGCGAGGGGATCTTGTCGGCGACGATGGGGCTAAGCTTGTCACCTCTGAGTCGGTCTTGGTGTGCATAGACATTGTGAATTGATCTAGATCTTGAACTAAGAGTGTGAAAAGAAGGAGATGATGATGAAGAATTGGGGAAGAAGAAGAAGATGAAGGCAGATCTGTCTTCCCTTTTCTTGTCTCTCTCTGAAATTATGTGAAGAGGGTTTTTCTTTAGTAATTTCAGTGTGAACTGTGTGTGAGTAACGACAAGGTATCCACCGAAACGTGAAAGAGAAAGAGGAGAGGAGGAGCTGTTGAGTCATGGGGTTTTTCATTTTGGGTAAGCTACAATTTGACCCCCTGTGTTCGGACACGAAGTTGCATTGTGCCCTCGAGTTTTTGATAAAGATACTCTACTCCCTTGGGGACTAATTACACGCGCGCACACACACACATATATATACTAGTCATAACCCGTGTCCAAAGGCACGACCACAAACAAAGTATGACAATTTCCTAAATATCAATGACTGAGATTGTCTTATTATGAAGTGTTTGAATCCTAGGATATGGTGATTAGTGGGGATAAGCTATTCCACACGTCATATTTTGGGGATACACTAATCCCCCATAGTCCATTGTTAGTTTTTAGATACACTAATCCCCAGAAATTTATTTAGATATTTTAGGAAACTAACAGTGGTGCCCCCGCCCGCTTGTGTGCTCCTTGACAAATTCACAGGGTCCTGAATCCACGTGGTCTGGGGTACTTGTTTAGATAATCATGTCAATCAAGCGCGAGGTGATGAGATGTGAGGGAATCGGTCCCATTGTACCTCCAAGTGCGATATGGCATAATCTGGTGCACAGTTGTGTGGACACTTTTAGGCTGCTGATGCGTCCACGTGGCAGTGACCTATTGCTTCATTCTTGACTATTTACATTAAGCCCCCTTGGGCGTGGGTCGAGTATCACGAGGGTCGGGCGCACATCGTAGCCCCCTCGTCATGATGATTTAGTAGATAGGATTTATTGATGTAGCCTTTAGTGAGGTAGTAATTATGATAAGAAGTATAGCAAAGGCCCTAGGATACACGTGTCCTCCTTATTCCAATCAGATGGTCGGGAGTAGTTGTCAATTGACATGGCCTTACATTGTGGATAAGCGCGTGATATTTTGAAACTGTTGTATCTTGACGGTTGGAGTCAAAGGGGCTTTTCTGAAACTCAGTTAAGCTTCCTCTTGAGATTCGGGCGTTTAGTATTTAAGTTTGAGTTAGCATTTTTCGGAATAACTTTATCATTCTTGTAAGGCACAGCCGAGAGAAGGAAGGAAATGGATAAGTTCCTCTGATGAAATCTATTGTAGGAGGGAATTTCTTCATTCCCGTTCGGTTATTGGATCAACCAGTTGAAGGTCTTCTTCTTGTGCTTCCTTTGGTCCTGTTCCTGAGGATGAGAGGTTGGCGTTCCAAGCTTGGTAGGAGGCTAGTGTTTCCCATATTTTACGGGCCCTTTTTTGTTTGTCTAGGGTTTCTTTGGCAGAGATGAAGTCTCAAGGAGAGGCTAAAGAGGTTATTCCAACCGTTGGGGCCCACTTTTGGGGTAAATCACTAGTATTTGACGGTCGCAATTATTACCAATTTATTGTGCGCCGACTTTCATTCCAGACGATATTATGGAAGAAAAACGACAACAGGCTCACTATTATGCATGTGAATTGTGACGATTGGGACTTGGCTCAAATCGAGAGGATTCATCACCTTACGGTCGATTCCAAATTTTATCCTTTCTGCAAAGTTCACTTTTTGGATGCTCTTTGCAGTGATTGGCTGATGGATGTGTTGGCAGAATGGGCTTTAGACAAGCATGGAAAGACTTTGAAATGTGGCTGAATTCTTTCTATGTTGTTCGTGCTAAGATAGGTTACAATGTTCATGTAGATGGGATGCGATTGATTTCTTAATTTCTCGGTGGTCTCGACATACCCATACTTTTCATTTTGCTCGGTACGAAGGAGGACCTACTCTCGAAGATGTGTCTGTTTTATTGGGGTTGAACTTATGAGTGTGTAATGACTGCATTTTATGAACCTTATATTCCTTATGTGAATTTCATGCTTAAGCATGAAAGACAATATGTAGGTAACTAATACAGGATCAATACTCAAGAGGGGGGGGGGGGTTGAATAGAGTATGGCAACTTTTGACAAAGATGGAGTTTTAAACAAAGAGCTAAGTGCATTTCAAGGCTTTGAACTCAGATTCAAGCCCTTGAAATTAACACAGGTAATGAAAACATTTTATGATAGTTTTCAAGGCCTTGAAATGCCTTTCAAGGCTTTGAACAAAAACCTATTTTGAAGCAGTTTAAAGCATAAGTAAAAGACTGAAAAGTAAAAGGCTAGGGACACAGAGATTTTACAATATTTGAGAGAATTCTTAGTGCAATATCAAGACTCTGGGGGCGAATTTGTAAATATTTTGTTACGGCTTTAAAGTTGGAACTTCGGAGTGTTTGCAATATTTGAGAGTCGTTATAATGATTTTGGAGCACTAGAGATGTTCGGGGTGGTTGTGCAATAATCTGAAAGTAAATAGAAGCTCTAATTCTAGTTATACACTAAAGTTTGAAAAACTACACTTTCCCCCCCCCCCTAGCATGTAGGACACTTGTCAAACACAACTTGACACCTACTAGATGAGGAGTCAACACCCCTCTTCACCAGCAATCTGAAAAAAAAAAAGTCTTTCTCTCTCTCTCTCTCATCCTTCATCCTTCATCCTCTTCTTTTTCCTCTATCTTCACTATGAACAACCACCACCAACTCCACCACAACACCACCGTCTCTGCTCCTCTTCCCGAAATGCTACTACCAGAGGTAGCCACCAATTCCAGGAGCAAAACGCACAAATCAATTTTGAAAAAGATGGAGTATCGAGAGAGCAATCGGGTTTTGAAGGTGAAGAACCCTAGCCCTTTCCCCGATATATTTCTTGATTTCTGTTGTAATTTGATCTAATTAAACCTTGTATTCATGTCTGGGAGTGATTGCGCACCTGGGGAGTCCAAGAACGCGCTGTGAATCGACCGATTGTGCCTCGCCGGAGTCTGGGTTTGGAAACCCGACGGGAATCGCCGGCGACCTTCGAACCATCGGCGTTTGCTTCGTTCTGGGCGGTTCTTCTCCTCCCTGCGACTTCCCCGTGCCCTCTGGATGTCGGGGAACACTTCTCCATTCTCAGAACCTGCTGGGTTTCGTCGGAACACCCAAAACCCGCCGGCAAATCGCCGGAATCCGCCATGGCCGACGGTAAGCTCTCAAACCCCGTTTCCTTCACCAAATTATGCGTTCTAAGTGTCAAATTGGTCCTGATAATGTTGTGAATGTGTTTGAATGACTTAAACTTGCCCAGATTCATGTTATATCAAGATTTGATCGGCGTTTGATTCGCTTTTGTGTGTTTTTCCGATGACTTTTCTGCCCTGTTCTTGGGCATATATCTCACTCGTCTTTTACCCAAATCATGCACCGTTTCTTCCTGTATACTCCTGGGTATGTTGGCTACAACTTTCGTTTTAATTTCTTGGTCCAATTCGATCTCTAATCGTGTCTAAATCTGAGCTAAAGTTAGGGGAAAGTGAAGTTTTTGAATGTGTTCTTGGTGTTCATGTGTTTTGGTACACAAACCCCCCCCCCCTGTTCAAATGCTTGTATCTTCTTCGTTTGTAATCCGTTTTGAATGATCTTTAGCTTTCTGGAATCCTTGGAGAATTGGCTACAACTTTTGTGTTGATTTCTTGGTCCAATTTTAACTCTAAACCCTCTGATTTTGGCTCCAAAGTTGCTGCAATGCTAATGTTCTTCGCTAGCAAAGAATTCAAAATTTTTCTAAGTATAATGTCATGGTGAAACTCCCATTTTCCAAGCCTTGTATCTTCTTCAAAACTTACTGAAATGTTGATCTGTTTTCTCCTCTGTGAAGATGATACATAATAATTCAAATCATCGTCTCTGGGTCATCTTCAAATTTATAACGGATTTCTCACAAAACGAGCCTAAAGTTGCTAGTTTGAACTCGCGAAGCACTATCGGATTTTTCTAAGTATTGAATCGTAATTTTCATCCCACTTTGACTAGCGATATCTCTTTGTATACTTGGAGTTTGTAGGAGTTAAAATATGTTCCGGAATCCTTGAACTATCGTCTTCAAAACCCTATTCTCAGATTTTCAAGTATCCCCCTCAATTGATTACAAACCAGCTCTAAAGTTGACTAGTTGAGTCGATTTTCTTCTATATTTGACTCTTGAATTCGACACTCTAAACGACATTTCTAGCCGTAGTGTTCTTCACGAAACTTGCTCGTATTCATATTCTGAGTCTAAATATCATGTTTGACCAAGTTTGACTTTTTGCAAACCCTAGTTGACTGAACTGTATAGGAGGGGCAAAATAGTAATCTCACTTAAACTTTGAATTGAGGTTAGTTTAGTAACTTGGAGTTTGTCAGCATGTCTTGTATGCGTTTTTGGAGTACTTGTCTGTAATTCTCGTCTAGGGTTGACCAAGTCAAATGTGGGGGTCTTTTTGCAGTTTTACTAAACTTCGGGGGCCTATGTGCAATTAATTAAAACTTTGCATTTGAACAAAGTTAATGTTTTGAGACCAACAACCTGACTTAGAAGGATACTTGGAGCCTTAAGAATGACTTATTTGACTCGGGAGTTATCAAATCAATGGTGGGGGGTCTTTCTGTAATTTTAGCAAACTTTAGGGGCCTAAGTGTAATTTACTAAAAGTTGTAGATCTCGATGCTAAGTTCATATGGATGAGTTAAGAGTCATTCTTGGATGTTGTTGGGCCAGTATGAGTGTAATATGGGGTCCAGGCACAATCAGGGACTGTACTGGACAGTTTCAAAGTATTAGGGGCATTTTGGTCAAGTTAGCTTGCGTGACCTGCATTTTATTGCATTCTTGCATAAAACCTCATATAGAGGATATATGCTAATAGGTTGTATACTTTACTTGTGTATATCCAGCCGTTATTAAGGATCGTTCGAAGTAGACGTACGTTTTCGTGTTGCTGCATCTACGGTGAGACTCGGAGACGAGCGTTGTAGGAGTGCTACTGTTGCGTTGCACCTTTTATGGCTCAGAGGTAAGTACATATGTACGGCCTTTTCATATCAAAATATGCGTAAGTGCTTGATGTTTCAAATGAATGTTTGTTATATGAAATAGTATGAGAATGCATGTTTTCCACTCGAAAGTTGTTAAACTATTTTATTCAGCTCCTTTGAGAACTCTCCGAAATTACTTGTGAATTGTTGACATCCTGATTCTAGTTATGTGAAAGAGAAGAAATAAAATACCTCTAATAGACTTAGGACGATGTACAGAGTACTGTTATTAATGGGAGGCGTCAAGCGATCCTCCATTTTCGTATGGCTAAGACCATTGAAGCAATGCTTCTTATTATTGGATAGAACGTTAATGTTCAAAAATCCGCCCCCGATGAGCCAAAATGTATCAAGATATTGAGGCCAAGGGGTTTATAGAGCTATAGAGTGCTTCTTATACTTGTAAGGGTCACTACGGTATAGGGGTGTCGACACTTAGGGCCTTTTAGCTAATGTTATGAGCGGGGTTGACGAATGGGCTCCCTTAACGCTCGGGTGAAATAGGGTTTGATAGACCCTAGAAGGAACCCTTAGTGGTTATTTCGTGATCCCTCTGTCTACATCGATCCTGCTGGTGGCTCTTGACACGCCTCAGCTAAATTAAACTGTTGATTGAAGTCGAAGTTCAAAATTGGCTACTTATTATGTTGTTTGTGGCTCTTGATATGCCCTAATTGATTTGAAATGATTTGCAAATCTTGGATACTCATGAAGTACTATCGTTATCAGTTCAAATGAACTTGTTTACTCTGGATATTTTACCAACTACTCGTGGTTTCTCAATGTTATTAAATTGAGAGGTTTTTGTTACTCGTTTACTTCCAGTTGTTCCAAATTCTCCAACATGATAGCTTTACTATTTAAATCTTCTAATTTGTTTCAACTCATGCTTTCGTGCCACTCGATGCTTTACATGTCGTAGTATGTATTTACTCAGTTTTTACTGATTATTTCTTCAAAACTGCGTCGGCATTTGCCATTTTAAAACCGCAGGTCGTCAATCAAAGAGGGGGATGGGAATGCTGGAACGAGACGAAGAAGTATAGCTTAACTTAGATCACTTAGTAGATCACACACAAATGTTATGTTTTAGATTGTACTTATTATTGAAATTTTGTTATGTACTTAAACCGAAATGTAAATTTAATAGTTAATAATCTACTTTTGGTTGTCGATTGTCTCTTTAACCCTGAACCGAGATCCCGGGCTGTTTCAGATGGTATCAGAGCATCGGTTCTCCGGTTGAAGTGACTTTTCGATTTCCATTAGTAGAGAATAAGAAAGATAAAACGTTTTCGAAATTTAAAAATTAACTAGGATAACTCAATTTGAAAATAAATGAAATAAACAAGCCGTCTGGGTGTTTGGGTACTTATCTATAGTTAAACTTGGTTTGTACTGTACTTGTTGATTAAATGTTAACGGCTATCTGTTATGTGAATCATGCATTATTTGCTTGTCTATTTTAACGCGCAGTACCTATGTGACATTAATTTATATCGAATTGTTTGTCCTATTTGTGAATGCGTATCTTTGACTCTTTATTATGTAAGTAATTTCTCGACGAGAGAGTAACGACGTTGTGACTGAGAAGACCCCGAGACCATTCTTTCGCACCTACGAGTGACGAACCTTAAAACATTAGTTTGAATTTGGTTTATTCTGAGTTAGCTTGACATGGTTCTTTCCAAAATTAGAAACTTTTGAAAATAAAGTATTTATTACAAAAAAAAATGGTTTCTGAAAATTACTGACGTTTCGAGCTACCAAATGCCAAGTGATATGGACCACTTTGTTTATCAGTCCGCTGGGCGCGACTCTTAGTACGACGGTACTATAAGTTGTACCCGCTGTGTAGACTAAGTTGGAACGTTTGAAGCACATGCGAGTTGTGTTAGAAAGGCACGTTGTGTGACGACACATAGTGTTTTTTTCTCCCTCGTATGCGTGGAACACTTTAGGTGATTGGTTTATCTAACCCTATAGAGGTAAGACAACATTTTTAACGCGTATGATTCAAGCAAAATGACATATTAGTCTTGATAAAAGTATTTGTCTAAAAGTTTCGAGATTTGTATAAATTCTAGCAAATTTTTGAGTGGTTTCTAAAATTGGGAACTTGTATGTTGTTATCAAACTTTCAAAATCTTGTTTCGAAATTTTACTTGTACTAATCATATATGAAACCCTATTGTGATGCGAGTCTAGGCTGGATAGTAATATAGACTCATAATAGACCCCGTCGTGCGGACAGTAAGAATGAGAAATTTCTTCCAGTTAAGGTGTTTCTAGCTGATCATCTAAGGAAGCCATCTTTTGGGAGCAGAACATCCGACGAGAGCGCTTTATGTACTTGTCTGACTAAGTCAAATAGACCGAGTCACTGAGCTACATTTTGTGTATGTGGGTAAGTATAGTAGGAGATCTTCGGGGACGAAGATTATTTTAAGGTGGGTAGACTGTAACACCCCTAATTTTCGAGAGAATTCTTAGTGCAATATCAAGACTCTGGGGGCGAATTTGTAAATATTTTGTTACGGCTTTAAAGTTGGAACTTCGGAGTGTTTGCAATATTTGAGAGTCGTTATAATGATTTTGGAGCACTAGAGATGTTCGGGGTGGTTGTGCAATTATCTGAAAGTAAATAGAAGCTCTAATTCTAGTTATACACTAAAGTTTGAAAAACTACACTTTCCCCCCCCCCCCTAGCATGTAGGACACTTGTCAAACACAACTTGACACCTACTAGATGAGGAGTCAACACCCCTCTTCACCAGCAATCTGAAAAAAAAAAGTCTTTCTCTCTCTCTCTCTCATCCTTCATCCTTCATCCTCTTCTTTTTCCTCTATCTTCACTATGAACAACCACCACCAACTCCACCACAACACCACCGTCTCTGCTCCTCTTCCCGAAATGATACTACCAGAGGTAGCCACCAATTCCAGGAGCAAAACGCACAAATCAATTTTGAAAAAGATGGAGTATCGAGAGAGCAATCGGGTTTTGAAGGTGAAGAACCCTAGCCCTTTCCCCGATCAATTTCTTGATTTTTGTTGTAATTTGATCTAATTAAACCTTGTATTCATGTTCTGGGAGTGATTGCGCACCTGGGGAGTCCAAGAACGCGCTGTGAATCGACCGATTGTGCCTCGCCGGAGTCTGGGTTTGGAAACCCGACGGGAATCGCCGGCGACCTTCGAACCATCGGCGTTTGCTTCGTTCTGGGCGGTTCTTCTCCTCCCTGCGACTTCCCCGTGCCCTCTGGATGTCGGGGAACACTTCTCCATTCTCAGAACCTGCTGGGTTTCGTCGGAACACCCAAAACCCGCCGGCAAATCGCCGGAATCCGCCATGGCCGACGGTAAGCTCTCAAACCCCGTTTCCTTCACCAAATTATGCGTTCTAAGTGCCAAATTGGTCCTGATAATGTTGTGAATGTGTTTGAATGACTTAAACTTGCCCAGATTCATGTTATATCAAGATTTGATCGGCGTTTGATTCGCTTTTGTGTGTTTTTCCGATGACTTTTCTGCCCTGTTCTTGGGCATATATCTCACTCGTCTTTTACCCAAATCATGCACCGTTTCTTCCTGTATACTCCTGGGTATGTTGGCTACAACTTTCGTTTTAATTTCTTGGTCCAATTCGATCTCTAATCGTGTCTAAATCTGAGCTAAAGTTAGGGGAAAGTGAAGTTTTTGAATGTGTTCTTGGTGTTCATGTGTTTTGGTACACAAACCCCCCCCCCCCTGTTCAAATGCTTGTATCTTCTTCGTTTGTAATCCGTTTTGAATGATCTTTAGCTTTCTGGAATCCTTGGAGAATTGGCTACAACTTTTGTGTTGATTTCTTGGTCCAATTTTAACTCTAAACCCTCTGATTTTGGCTCCAAAGTTGCTGCAATGCTAATGTTCTTCGCTAGCAAAGAATTCAAAATTTTTCTAAGTATAATGTCATGGTGAAACTCCCATTTTCCAAGCCTTGTATCTTCTTCAAAACTTACTGAAATGTTGATCTGTTTTCTCCTCTGTGAAGATGATACATAATAATTCAAATCATCGTCTCTGGGTCATCTTCAAATTTATAACGGATTTCTCACAAAACGAGCCTAAAGTTGCTAGTTTGAACTCGCGAAGCACTATCGGATTTTTCTAAGTATTGAATCGTAATTTTCATCCCACTTTGACTAGCGATATCTCTTTGTATACTTGGAGTTTGTAGGAGTTAAAATATGTTCCGGAATCCTTGAACTATCGTCTTCAAAACCCTATTCTCAGATTTTCAAGTATCCCCCTCAATTGATTACAAATCAGCTCTAAAGTTGACTAGTTGAGTCGATTTTCTTCTATATTTGACTTTTGAATTCGACACTCTAAACGACATTTCTAGCCTTAGTGTTCTTCACGAAACTTGCTCGTATTCATATTCTGAGTCTAAATATCATGTTTGACCAAGTTTGACTTTTTGCAAACCCTAGTTGACTGAACTGTATAGGAGGGGCAAAATAGTAATCTCACTTAAACTTTGAATTGAGGTTAGTTTAGTAACTTGGAGTTTGTCAGCATGTCTTGTATGCGTTTTTGGAGTACTTGTCTGTAATTCTCGTCTAAGGTTGACCAAGTCAAATGTGGGGGTCTTTTTGCAGTTTTACTAAACTTCGGGGGCCTATGTGCAATTAATTAAAACTTTGCATTTGAACAAAGTTAATGTTTTGAGACCAACAACCTGACTTAGAAGGATACTTGGAGCCTTAAGAATGAATTATTTGACTCGGGAGTTATCAAATCAATGGTGGGGGGTCTTTTTGTAATTTTAGCAAACTTTAGGGGCCTAAGTGTAATTTACTAAAAGTTGTAGATCTCGATGCTAAGTTCATATGGATGAGTTAAGAGTCATTCTTGGATGTTGTTGGGCCAGTATGAGTGTAATATGGGGTCCAGGCACAATCAGGGACTGTACTGGACAGTTTCAAAGTATTAGGGGCATTTTGGTCAAGTTAGCTTGCGTGACCTGCATTTTATTGCATTCTTGCATAAAACCTCATATAGAGGATATATGCTAATAGGTTGTATACTTTACTTGTGTATATCCAGCCGTTATTAAGGATCGTTCGAAGTAGACGTACGTTTTCGTGTTGCTGCATCTACGGTGAGACTCGGAGACGAGCGTTGTAGGAGTGCTAGTGTTGCGTTGCACCTTTCATGGCTCAGAGGTAAGTACATATGTACGGCCTTTTCATATCAAAATATGCGTAAGTGCTTGATGTTTCAAATGAATGTTTGTTATATGAAATAGTATGAGAATGCATGTTTTCCACTCGAAAGTTGTTAAACTATTTTATTCAGCTCCTTTGAGAACTCTCCGAAATTACTTGTGAATTGTTGACATCCTGATTCTAGTTATGTGAAAGAGAAGAAATAAAATACCTCTAATAGACTTAGGACGATGTACAGAGTACTGTTATTAATGGGAGGCGTCAAGCGATCCTCCATTTTCGTATGGCTAAGACCATTGAAGCAATGCTTCTTATTATTGGATAGAACGTTAATGTTCAAAAATCCGCCCCCGATGAGCCAAAATGTATCAAGATATTGAGTCCAAGGGGTTTATAGAGCTATAGAGTGCTTCTTATACTTGTAAGGGTCACTACGGTATAGGGGTGTCGACACTTAAGGCCTTTTAGTTAATGTTATGAGCGGGGTTGACGAATGGGCTCCCTTAACGCTCGGGTGAAATAGGGTTTGATAGACCCTAGAAGGAACCCTTAGTGGTTATTTCGTGATCCCTCTGTCTACATCGATCCTGCTGGTGGCTCTTGACACGCCTCAGCTAAATTAAACTGTTGATTGAAGTCGAAGTTCAAAATTGGCTACTTATTATGTTGTTTGTGGCTCTTGATATACCCTAATTGATTTGAAATGATTTGCAAATCTTGGCTACTCATGAAGTACTATCGTTATCAGTTCAAATGAACTTGTTTACTCTGGATATTTTACCAACTACTCGTGGTTTCTCAATGTTATTAAATTGAGAGGTTTTTGTTACTCGTTTACTTCCAGTTGTTCCAAATTCTCCAACATGATAGCTTTACTATTTAAATCTTCTAATTTGTTTCAACTCATGCTTCCGTGCCACTCGATGCTTTACATGTCGTAGTATGTATTTACTCAGTTTTTACTGATTATTTCTTCAAAACTGCGTCGGCATTTGCCATTTTAAAACCGCAGGTCGTCAATCAAAGAGGGGGATGGGAACGCTGGAACGAGACGAAGAAGTATAGCTTAACTTAGATCACTTAGTAGATCACACACAAATGTTATGTTTTAGATTGTACTTATTATTGAAATTTTGTTATGTACTTAAACCGAAATGTAAATTTAATAGTTAATAATCTACTTTTGGTTGTCGATTGTCTCTTTAACCCTGAACCGAGATCCCGGGCTGTTTCATCAATGACCGCCTGAGGGATCTAATCCATGCATGATTGCAACAAGTTTCTTATTAATCAAAAGCTAATCCCTATATCTCAAGCACAGAGACTTCCCTCTCTCTGTTATAGCATGTGGTTCTCTCTAACCTATCTAGTACCTGCTCTAACTAACTCATCCAATAATCTTTTGAGGTTCCTCTTGAGCAACACCACGAGATTAAGATATGAGAAGTATTAACAGAATGATATACAAATAAAGTACAGAATGAAGAACACCGTAACACAGTGAAGCAGTTAAGTCTGCGGTGCTCTTCTGAAACTTGGATTGGATGAAATTGATCTTCCTCAGTTGTTTGTCAATCCTTGATAGTTGTTTGGATCCCTGTAATATTCAGTGGTTCGATTTTTTTCTCAACAACCTTCTTGTTCTGCTTGTTTGAAATGCAGAATAAATAGGATCTTCTTAACAGAATTTCCTAAAAATAAGCAACATATCTTTGACTCTTTAACAACTCAATTCGAACGGCTAGTTGCTTCATATCTTCAAATATATTAATCTTCCATATGCAGATCTTAGGAAAGTCCAGATATAATTCCATAAATGTAGGATCAATCTGCAAGCTAGATTTCCTTCTTTGTGTACAGGTAAATAAGGAAATAGTTCCTGCAAAATAGGTAGCTAATAATCATTGCAAAATATTAGTCAAGCAATGAGATTAAGTCATAATATATCATCATATTAGTTTGTCTGTCCTCATCAAATAAGGCATAATCAAACACATGAGATTAGGAATCAAATCAGAAGGAAAATCTCCCCATGAGTTCATGCTGTGATCTTCAGTGCAGTTTCAAGGCCTTGAAACACTACAATTTCAAGTCTTTGAATTCTGATTCAAGGCTTTGAAACATACTGTGAACTTACAATCTCCCCCTTGATGAAAGACAAAACCACAAATCTGTTAGAACTGAGTCTCTACAAAAATTGAACATTAGAACATAGCGGAGATAAACATGTAAGTTTCAAAAATAATGAATCAAGTAGTATCAGAACATATAAGAGCAAATAAAGATAATTGTTGATAAAACATCCAAACCAAATCAGATAGTCCAAATAAGACCTGAACTTCCTAAAAACTTCCTGAAATTCTCACCCTTTTGACTTTCTTAAAACTTAAAGGAAGATTTAAAGAAAATGTTTTGAAATAGGAAGATGATTTTAAATCTTTGAAAATGATTTCAAGGCTTTGAAAGAAGAAAGAAAAGGTTAGAATCAGGGTTTTGGGGTCTTTATCTCCCTTAGGCTCTGCAACTTCCTCGTGATCACTTTCTTCTTCATCCTCCTCATTATCTTAATGTTCTTCCTCGTGAGCACCTTCATCATCAGGCTTGTGAACACCCACAGTATCTTCACTTCCTTCAAACAGTTCTTCAGAAGTTATAATTTCTGGAACTTTACCCTTCTGTTTCTTTTGTTTCAAGGTCTTAAGCAATACCTCTGAGTCCACACTTTTTTCATTACCAGGTTCTTCAGCAGCCTTTGCTTCAGCTTCTATATCCCCACCAGCTTCATCCTCAGTAATGTGTTCATCAAACAGACTAGCAGTAGACCCTTTCTTCTTTAGTCCTTTTGCTGCTTGTGAGACTTCTTCCTCAACATGGATCAAATTAATGCTTTTGAAGACACTTTAATCGTATATTTCATCTGTCTAAACTCAGTACCCAACTCATACTAACCCATGCTTCAACCCATCTAATTCATTCTCAATGAAGTCTAGCCTTTAAAGAACAAGAGACTAGTCTTGAGTTTGAGGAGATGGGGCTTGAGGAGAGGTTAAGGGCTTAGGTTTGGGGAACTTATTAGCTTGTAACTCTTCAACATACATATCAGAATATACTTTCCATGCTCGTTCCTAGGTTTTCATAATTCTAATCCTTTGAAAAGCCTTTTCATCAAGCATTCCAAAACAAGTGGTAATAGTCTCTTCCCTGTCAACTGGAATTTCAAGGTGCTGAAAGAAGAGTGAAATGAGATTGGCATAGGGTAAGGGGTGTCTCCTTTGCTTGGTGCAAGGGTAAAGCCTGCGCTCCATCAGAATGCTTGGGAAATCAATCTCATACCCATGCATAATCAGATCATCAAATACAGAACCTTATCAGACAACAACTCCTTAGAATTCTCCTTAGCTACTACATACCTCATTAAAATAGTAAACAGAATATTGGCTTCAACAGTTAACATGAGTGAGTTAACTATTTTGAGGTAGTAGCTACATTAGGCATAACGAATTCCTCTTTAGCCAACTTCAAAGCATCAATCTTACTGAGATGATTGTCTGTGTTATACCTCTTAGGACAACACAAAACATTAGCAAACTCAGAGTGATCTAACTCCATGCCAACTCCAGCAACCTTAGAAGATATGGTCAAAGCTAAGGTTTTCTCTTGTTTCATGTTCAAATAAAACAGTCTGGTAAACCTAGGGTAAGCAACTTCTGAAGGGTTAAGAAGTTTCCAAAGAGAACTTTGCTTCAGTCTCTTAATGCATTCCAAGTTCATTCCATTCAACATATTAATGCTAATCATAATGTATTAAGAAACTTGAGCACATGCAAACCCATCTAACCATGATCATCTAGCTGAATGACCGATAAGCCACTTGCTAGATAGAGTTTTCTTACCAGTAGGGGATTTCTTTTCTGAGTAGATCTGTAGCTCCATCCCAGTGTCCTTCTCTGTTTCTTGAATCTCTAATCCATAAACCTTTTCTTTTCCTTTGTCTTCTTTCTGAAGATTCTTTTTCACCTTCTTAGAGCATCCAATCTGAATCCCTTTATGTGTGTCAGAACCACCTGTTGGATCTGACTTTCTGATTAACCACTTGCTAGATCGAGTTTTCTTAGCAGTAGGAGATTTCTTTTCTGAGTAGATTTGTAGCTCCTTCCCACTTTCCTTATTTGTTTCTTGAATATCCAATCCATAAACCTTATATTTTCCTTTGTCTGCTTTTTGAGCTTTTGTTCTTCCTTGTCCTTCTTGCTCTTCTTCTTTGTAGGAGGAGAGGAACGTCTTGGTGGACTAGGATTTCTGGAACTAGATCCATCACTGATGGCTTGAACATCATCTTCTGTAGCTTTTATCTTCTGGCTTGTGCTTTTCTTTGATCCTCCAGCCATCTTGATTCTTTCAGAGGCTCTTCTTGTGCTCATTAGGGTTTGGGGGGGGGGGGTTTAGAAGAGAGAGGCAAGATTAAAGAATACGAGAGAGAAGAGAGAAGATAAATACTTGAAGAGTTTGAGTTTGAAAAGGAAATTAAATATTCTGTGATATTTGAGGAAGGAATGATTGTGTGAAATTCAAAATTTTGTGTGTGACGTGTGAAAAGAAATATTACAATACTAATTTGAAAAAGATTTGATTTAAAAGGCAAAAAAAATGTTAGGTAATTATCTACAGAGATAACACCCAACATTGAAGATCCATTCATTGACTATGTAGTATACAAATTTATTTTAAAAGCTTTGAAAATAATTTCAAGGCCTTGAAACACCGTGATATTGCAGATACAAATTTTCAAGTATTTTCAAGGCTTTGAAAATCTTTCCAAAACTTTGAATTACACATTACTTACCTGATACTCCCCCTAAACCAATGATTCTTTATTTAACATGCCCAGTTTCAATCTCAGGGCTGTGAATCTGTCCTCTGATAATGGTTTAGTGAAGATATCTGCAAATTGTCAGTTTGTAGGAACAAATGATAGAGTCACATCACCATTATCTGCATGATCTCTGATGAAATGGTGTCTGACATCTATGGGCTTAGTCTTTGAGTGCTGAATTGGATGCTTTTTAATTGAAATAGCACTAGTGTTGTCACATATGATTGGGATATCTCTGAAGTCATAACCCAAGTCTATCATCTGTTGAGCTATTCATAGTACTTGAGAACAACAAGCTCCAGTTGCTATATATTCAGCTTCTGCAGTTGATGATGCCACTGAATTTTGCTTCTTAGAATGCCAGCTTATCAGGGGTGATCCAAGAAACTGGCAACACCCTGAAGTTCTTTTTCTATCAACTTTATATCCAGCAAACTCAGCATATGAATAGCCACACAAAGATAAGTTAGATTGTTTAGGATACCAAAGCTCTAAGTCTTTGGTACCATTGAGATATCCGAAGATTCTTTTGACAACCACTTCGTGTGATTCTTTAGGATCAACTTGAAATATAGCACACATACATACACTAAACATGATACCTCTGAATGCTTTCTGGTTCACACTCTTACAATTTGGATCTTTTTCTAAAGACATCGTTGAGCTCATGGGGGTTTTAGCAGCCTTGGATTGAGGCATGTTGTACTTTTTCAGTAAATCCTTGGTACACTTGTTTTGGTGCAGAAAAATTCATTTCTTCATTTGATGCACATGAAGTCCAAGAAAGAAATTCAACTCTCCCATCAAGTCAATCTCAAACTTCCTGCTCATAAGACTTGAGAAATCTTTGGAAAGAGAATAATTAGTAGCACCAAACAAGATATCATCAACATATATATGTACTACTAAATGTCTTTATCACGAGTCTTAATGAAAAGAGTTTTGTCAACTAGTCCCCTTTTGAAACCATTTTCAAGCAAACATTTAGACAATATTTCATACCAAGCCCTTGGAGCTTGCTTTAGGCCATAAAGAGCTTTGTCTAATTTGTAAAAATGATCTTGAAACTCATCACTTTCAAAACCAGGGGGTTGAGAAACATAAACTTATTCTTGTAGATAACCATTAAGAAAAGCACAATTAACATCCATTTGAAAAAGTTTGATGTGTTTATGAGATGCAAATGCAAGTAGAATTATATTGCTTCCAACCTGGCTACAGGAGCAAAGGTCTCCTCATTATCTATACCTTCTTCCTTGTTGTAGCTTTCATCTACCAGTCTTGCATTATTTCTGATCACCTTACCATTTTCATCCAACTTGTTTCTGAACACCCACCTTGTTCCAATCACAGACTGATTTTGGGAGGAGGAACTAGATTCCAAACCTTGTTAATTTCAAATTTATATAGCTCATTTTCATAGCAATAATCCAGTCTGCTTCTTGTAATGCTTCCTTCACAGTTTTAGGCTCTACAAGAGACACAAAATTATTAAAAGCACATAAGTTCTTTAATTGTGATCTTGTTTGTGTACCAGTGGATGGATCAGAGATGATGTTTTCAGATGGACGAGCTGATAGATATCTGAAATTCTTCCTTGGTGTCACGGGTTCTGGTTCTCCAGGAATCTTTTCAAGGCTTTGAGATCTTGAAGTTATGGCTTGATCACTCTGTGTTTCTTGAGTTTCTGTTTCAAGTCTCTGAAACTCATTTTCAAGGCTTTGAAAATTCATTTTGTTTTCATTCAAGTCACTTTTCGAACCATTTTCAGGATCTTGTTCATCTTCTGACTCATGCTTGTTCATATTCAAGTTTGCAAAACCATCACTCAAAGAACCATCATAGCCTTCATCAAAAATAACATGTATACTTTCCTCAACATGCTTGGTTCTTTTATTATAAACTCTATAAGATTTGATAGTTCAGGAATAACCAAGAAATTTGCCAAGATTGTCCTTACCATTGTTGTGAACACAACATGTACAGCCAAAAGGTTTGAAGTAAGAAATGTTTGGTTTTCTTTCTTTGAAAAGCTCATAAGGAGTCTTCTTTAAGATAGGCCTAATCAGACACCTATTCAGAATGTAATTAGCAATGCTTAGAGCTTCTGTCCAAAAGGATTTTGGAAGCTTGTTCTCCAAAATCATTATCCTAGACATGTCCTCAAAAGTCTTATTCTTTCTTTCAACTACGCCATTCTGTTGAGGAGCTCTAGCAGCAGAGAAGTTGTGAGAGATGCCAAACTTAGCACAAAAAGAGTCAAACTCTAGTTGAACAAATTCTCTGCCATGATCACTCCTAATAGAAGCAATATGCATGTTTTTCAGGCTTTGAAGCTCTTTACAAAGTTTTGAAAATTCAAAAAGAGCTTCAGACTTTTCTTTGAGAAACATCACCCAAGTATATCTTGAGTAATCATCTACAATAACCAGCATGTATCAATAACCAGCATGTATCCCTTGCCCTTTGGAGTTGGGAATCTCATAGGTCCAAATAAGTCCGTATGCAGTAGCTCAATAGGTCTAGTTGTACTTACAAAGTTCTTGGGATTGAAAGAGCTTCTTGTATGTTTTCCGTGTGCACAAGCCTTGCATACCTCTTGATCTTTGAACCTGATTGAAGTCAAACCTCTTACCATGTTCTTAGGTACTAGCTTGTTTAGTGTGTGTAGACCAATGTGTCCAAGATTTCTGTGCCAAAGATTTGAATCTTCTTTCAAGGCCTTGAGACACTTCAGACTTAATCCTGCAACTTTGTTAGTACTCATAAAATAAACATTATTTGGTCTAGGAGCAGTGAGTATGCAATTTCCTAATGTCTCATCCCTCACCACACATTTCTCCTTGTAAAAAATGACCTTGTTACCTTTATCACAAAGCTGATATACACTAACCAAGTTAAACTTAAGACCATCTACTAAGTAAACATCAGAAAGTGAATTCTTAGAAACATTACCAAGTTTTCCAGTACCTATGATATTGCACTTACCTTTGTCACCAAGTGTTATTGTTCCTCCTGATTGTTCTTTTAGTTAAGTAAACAAAGAAATCTTCCCACTCATGTGTCTGGAAAAACCAATATCCATAATCCATTTTTGTACTTTGCTCTTGGTGACAACCTGCAACCACCATTCACTGCCTTACCCAGCTGTTAGACCGAGTGTGGAATTCAGATTCATATTCAGAGCCAATCATGTTAGGAGGTCTGACCCCTTTAGGAACCCAAATCTATATCACTTTTCCCTTAAGTTGAAATGGAAATGTGTTCCTCATTATGTGAGGGTATCTTCTTCAGACGGGGCAAGTCATCTTAACATGACTAATTTTTCAAATCTACCGCTACCCTTCACAAATCTGGTATTTTTTTTCTAGGAAAGTTGATATTGTATCCAATACCAGTTTTGTGAACAAACTTTAGACTTCCTCCAAGAATCAGGTTGAGATTGTGTTCTGAGCCAGCAAGCTTTGTCATAACATCCATAGAGTATTGAAGTTTCTCATTCAAAAGGATTTTTTGTTCCTCTAATTCATCATATTGATGTTTTAGAGTAACCAGGTTATCACTTAAAACTGAGTCAATGACAACTTCTTTGACTTGAGTTTTCAAGGCCTTGAAATTGGTTTCCAAGGCTTTGAAATCTCTGTCATTTTTTTCCTGAGAAATTTCAAGATTCTTGTTGAGCCACCCCAGTCGCAAATTTTCTTTTTCTTGCTCATGAACTTTTTCTTTCAAAGTCCTGATTTCCTTCAAGTAATCTTCTTCGTTTAAAAGCATTGTTCTAAGAAATTCAGAAAGAACATATGCTGGTTTTGAAATCAAATTGTTTACCATTACCACAATGTTCTTTTATGAACTTTCATCATGCTTAGCCATGAGGCACATGTTGTCTTGTTCTTATTCTGAGTCTGATTCACTTGAGGAATCATAGGCACTCCATGAAGCTACCATATCATTCTTTCTTCTGTCATGGTCCTTCTTTTGAAAGTGTTTGATTTTTTTTGTGCAAACAGTCTCTGATCAAGTGTCCTGCATCACCACACTCAAAGCAATTCATTACTTTAGATTTATGTGAAGAATACTTACCTTTGTAGTCCTTGCTACTAGAGGATCTGAACTTGTAGCTGTTGAAATCCTTGTTTCCAAAGTTCTTCTTCATTTTGAGAATTCTGGTCAAGGCTTTGGAAATGAGATCAAAGGGATCTTCATCATCCTATTCATCTTTTTCAAGGCTTTGAGGTTGTTCACTCTCTTCAACCTTGAGTGACAGATTCTAAACACTCTCTGGTGATTCTCCATAAGCTTTTCACTCACGGAGATTTCTTGTGTAAGAAATTTCCTTGTAGATCATCAAGCTGAATGGAGGAAAGATCTTGAGCTTCTTCAATGGCAATGGTCTTTGGTTTCCATTTGGCTTTGGGAAGAATTCTCTAGATTTTTATGACTTTCTCCTCATTCGAGAATGATTTCCCCAAGGGTTCCAGGTTATTCACAATGTCAATGAATCTTTTGAACATGCCTTTGATGGATTCATCTCCATTCATCTTTAATAGCTCATACTGTATAACGAATATGTATCTTGGTCAGCTTTACTTGGCTAGTTTCTTCAAAGGTTACCACCAGTTTCTCCCATATTTCTTTAGCAGATTTGGGAGTTCTAATCCCATCCTTTTCTGTATGAAAAGTATGTGTTCCACTCTGAATGATTGTCCACAGCTCAATGTCCTTATCAAAGATGAACATTTTCATCAAAGCTTCCCAGTGCACAAAGTTTTCTCCACTAAAAAATGGAGGTCTGTTAGCAGCTCTTCCCTGTGAATACCACCATCACCTACAATGCTCATGATCACCAGATTGTTAGATCTATACAGTGATACAAACTCTGATACCAATTGAAAGACTGTATGTAAGAGACTAATGTAGGATCAATACTATATAAGGGGGAGGATTGAATAGAGTATGGCAACTTTTTTCAAAGATGGAGTTTGAAACAAAGAGTGAAGAGCTAAGTGTATTTCTAGGTGTTGAACTCAGATTCAAGCCCTTGAAATCAACACGCGTAGTGAAAAGATATTCTGATAGTTTTCAAGGCCTTGAAATGCCTTTCAAGGCTTTGAACAAAAATCTATTTTGAAGCAGTTTAAAGTATAAGTAAAATACTGAAAAGTAAAAGACTAGGGACACAGAGATTTTATAGAGTTCGGTCCTCAATGACCTACGTATCTGTCCGAGGAATCTGATCCCTGTAGGATTGAAACAAGTTTCTTATTAATCAAATCTAAGCCCTAGATCTCAAGCACAAATACTTCCCTTTCTCTGTTTTAGCTTGTGGTTCTCTCTAACCTATCTAGTACCTGCTCTACCTAACTGATTCAATAAGAATCTCTTTTTTTTCTCTTAAAAAACACCACGGGATTAAGATATGAGAAGTATTAACATAACGATATACAAATGAAGTACGAAATGAAGAACACTGTAACACATTGCAGCAGCTAAGTGTGCAGTGCTCTTCTGAAACTTGGATTGGATGAAATTGATCTTCCTCTATTTTTTTGTCAATCCTTGATAGCTATTTGAATCCCTGTAATCTTCAGTGCTTCGAATTTTTTCTCAACAGCCTTCTTGTTCTGCTTGTTTGAAATGCAAATATATAAGATCTTCTTAACAAAACTTCCTAAAAATAAGCAAAAGATCTTTTACTCTTTAACAGATCAATTCCAACGGTTAATTTCTTGATATATTCAAAGATATTGATCTGATCTTCCATCTGCAAGTCGTAGGAAAGTCCATACATAATCCCATAAATTTAGGATCAATCTGCAAGATGGATTTCCTTCTCTATGTACAAGTAAATAAGGGAATAGTTCCCGCAAAATAGGTAGCTAATAATCCCTGCAAAATCTTAGTCAATCAATGAGATTAAGTTATAATATATAATCCGATTAGTTTGTATTTCCTCATCAAATAAGGCATAATCAAACACAGGAGATTAGGAATCAAATCAAAAGGAAAAACTAGCCCTGAGTTCATGCTGTGATCTTCAGTGCAGTTTCAAGGCTTTGAAACCAGGTTCAAGGCCTTGAGACACTACAGTTTCAAGTATTTGAATTTTGATTCAAGGCTTTGAAACATACTATGAACTTACAAAGCATTTAGCATTTTGATGTATCCATGACTGCAAACTATAACAGTTAAGCTCGTCCAGAAATACACCAGAAGTCCTATTATCTTCTCTAATCGCTAAATTAAGGATAAAAATATTTAGGAAATAATTAGTACTAATCGTTCGTTTAAGTGTAAATTAATCATGATTAGTACCTAATGACAAGTATTATAGAGTGTGTTAGCTTGTGTACAAGTTAATTGCATGTGTGACACGTCAGGGGACACGTGTCATGCTACTAGGCCTTGTCTTTACATAACTGACACATAGGTGGAAACGTGTCACAGTCTGGTGTACTGCTCTGCATGCGTGACAGATAGGAGGGCATGTGTCGCGATACGGTGGCCTGCTTTGCATGCTTGACACACGCCCCTATTGCGTGTCATCGTGTGGCACCTTCATTGTGCATGTGTCACATCTGTCTAACACGTGTCATGTCATACGAGTTCCTTCCCTGCATGGATAACACCTGTCATGCGACTCATCGCAACATGATTGATCGCCCTCCACTATAAATAGAACTTGTCGTTATAGTTATTCTCATTCCAAATCTCAGTCAAGTACTAGCGAGAGATAGTGAGAGATGCAGAGGATATTCTAGATATATAACTCGGAGGTACTGGAGGTTCTTATTATATTATTAGCAGCTTCGTCGGACCGAGGTAGGGAATCTCAACGTTATAGCCCTACCGTATTGTGTTGCCTGTTTATATGTTAGTCGTTATTCTGATTAGATAAATACTCAATTTCTATTATTGTATCGATGTTATGCTTGATTAATGTGAAATTATAAATTGATAAATGATTCATGTGAAGATGTTGTCAAAGTTGTTATTTGAGTATTTGAATCTTGTAGAGATGCTACTGAAATTTCGATTCGGATATATTGTTGATATTAGTGGCTATGTTGGATACATGCTATCAACTGTGTTGATTGGTGATATGCCGTTAGTGTGATGATATTGTTGATAGTACTATTCATGCACTATTTTCATGGGAAATTAATAGTGAAATTTTTTCTTTGATATTCGCAACTGAGCTTGCAGTAAGCTCACCCCTTATATTCTTGAGGTACAAGTGGTGGTGAGCTTATTGTACTAGATTGTGTATAGCTTTTGAGATGAGTCTCAACTCATTTTATATGTGATATAGTTGGGTTGGGAACCGTTAGTAGCTCTAACTACTCTGTAATATATTTCAGTCTGTGAAATAAAAGTTTGAGTTAATGAGATGTTGCAGTGCTTTGTGTTCAAGTTGTTTCTTCAAATCTGCAAGTTCAACTTGAGCCTCCTTGAATTAAGCTGCAACAGTAATGAACTGATTTTGCATGGTCATCATATGCCGACCCATCATCCTCATTATTTCACTCATTTCAGCCAACTCTGAAGCTGCATGTTGCTGATGATGCGATTCTGAAATATCTGCTTCAGGCTTTACCTCCACCGCATTCCCTTGAACTGTTCTATATGCCATGAATTTGTGCTTCATCGGTTCTTTCTAGTGGTAAGTATTTACCATGCTCTCCTCTTGCTTAACCACACATCCCACCAGCTTATACGCACCCTCCACGTTGCAGTTGAACAAGAAGTTACCTCCAGCTTCGATATCGAGCTTGTCTTTATCAGAATTGTCAAGTGCATTGTAGAATAATTGGATGATATGAACCCTGTCAATGCCATGATTGGGGAATTTGCGCAGCAAGCGGTTGAGGCTCTCCCATGCTTCGACCAATGATTCATTCTGCTTTTGCTTGAAATTCCATATCTTGATCTGCAGCTGAATCATGCGTGAGATTGGAAAAAAAATTCCCCATAAACTGAGAGACACTCTTCCCACGTTGTGATTGAGTTGTAAGGAAAATAATTTAGCCAATTGGTAGCAAGTCCCTTGAGAAAGAAAGGAAAAGGCCACACTTTAGTTGCTTCATAGGTGACTTCACTTTCGCGGGTACAATCACAGTATTGCTGAAATCTCCCAATGAATGCATGAGGATCTTTATCATATGTACCCGTAAATGGGAAATGATTCTACACGAATCGAATTGTTCTTGGCTTGAGACAAAAGCTCTCTGCCTGAATGGGTAGTCCCATAATTGTTGGCTCAGTTCCGTTCAGATTTACCTCAAATTCCTTGATTGTTGTCTTCCCAGATCGGTTATATGGCATTGAGGATGTTTCTACCTGTACTTGCTCTTCAACCTTAGCTAACAAAGCTTCCAGTTGTCCCCGGGTACAGCTACTCGGTTCTTGTCCCTCTGCATTGATTCCTGAGAAAACAGCACTAGCAAACCCGTGAAGCAAAAAGTAATAAACAAAAAATAAAATAAAAAGTAAACTAAATTAATTGCTAACTAAAACTTGTTAACCGTTGTCCCGACAATTGGGCCAAAATTTTGACACGTATTCTTACGTGTATACACAAGCGCACAGTCGAGTAATAAAGTGTGAGTATTTTTAATACTCGGGTTGTCGAATCCCACGAGGACACTCTCGTAACAAGCTTTAACTAACAAATTAATTGAGTTTACTCAATAACCAGTAAAAAGTGGTGAGACTTGTGAGGTTTCCGCCCCCAAACAAGTGGCTGTAACTCTTGCAAGAATAACATAAAAGTAAATTAAGAAAGAGTTCTTAATCAGTACTGGAGAAGCTCGACAAACTCACAGATCACCTAGGGCTGTAAACAATATCCGGATAATCTGACTAACATGTTACTGACCATCTCCTGTCGGTCTCAGGTCTTTGTACGTCACGGTACACCTAGGGTCCTTTCAGTCCACCTATGACTATCGGTCCGTTCTAGCAGGTTCTCTACTAATATGCTAAAGGGTCCTGTCGGTCCACTATTTCACAGAAAAGCTGAATAATCCTACTGAGTCTACCCACACTGGCCAATCCTAACACTTGTCCTTTCGGTCTCATTGGTTAGGATTGATGTTCATATTATCCTAGCTAGTTAAAGTCACTTTCGCGCACTCACTAACTAAGTAGTACATGAACAATTAATTTAGAACGCACTAAAAATTAAGCACGAATCATTTAATGAACAAAACCCTAGTCCAATGGAATCAAGAAACTACAACTCATTCAATAGAAGAAATCATCATGCATGAAATTAGATTCAATCCGGAAAACCAAGATTTACATGAACCCTAGGATCTCATATGAGATGCCTAGCTATGAAATTTTAGCTACTCGTTGTAAAATAAACAATATCACAAAGTTTCTCCATTGATATTATTAAGAAAGGGAAGAATAAATCAAACAATGATCTCCAATGAAGTCTTGTCTCCTTTATTCTTCCTTGCCTCCTCTATGTGTGAATGAATGATTTTTCTTCCTCTAGGTCGTCCTTGAGTCAATTTCCGTCATTAGTCTTCAATATTTTGGTTTTAACCCCAAAATTCCGCTCCAGCTCCAGACCATTACTTCTTCGTCCGATCTTCTATTAAGCTCCGTGAACTATCGTTGGAAACCTATTTGAGTCTTCTTTCATATGGCACTGGTCTCACTCCCGAATTCATTGTATAACTCTAGATTTCATCAAATGAGTGCAGACTGGTCATTCTAGCTCCTCCAACTTTGCCTCTCTTCACTCCACTTGAGCTCCCGTTATTTCCGAAGTTTGTTCCATGCCTCCTATCAACTGATTAGCACCCGTTCCTGTCAAGACAACATGACCAAACATACAATGCGATTACATTCGACAAATAACAACTAAATATGCATAGAAATGCCCGGACTTACAATATGGCGCATATGAAGCAACAAGTGACAAAACGACTCATATTCTATGCAATTATGCTCAAATTTCTCATATTAATGTGGCAAATGGCAATAAGATATAGCTCCTAAAAGGCGATATCTGATTGTTAAGTCACACCCTTTGAACTATTAAGGTGTATAAACTCAGGGGGAGTTTTATTATGAAGATGATGAATGACAAAATCTTTGTTAGAAGGACTTGTTCAAAGCTCCAAAGCTTTGAAGCTTTCAGTTATTACATTCTTGCTGACATGGTTGCTTTGCAGGACTTATACTGGATTGTTTTGAAAGCTTAAGTCTATGATAATCTTGTCTAACAAATATTCTTGAACTTTTATATTGTGCTAATAATGTTAATTAAGGTTGCATGATGATATAGCTTAAGGGATACTCAGTTGTTGGCCAAACCTTTGAAAGGCATCCAAAGCTCCAAAGCTTTGGAGGTTGCCTTTGGACTTATGTTTGTGACTTTGTGGCTAACTGTTTCTTATTCTAGGGTGTTATATCAAGCTGTATGCTTGATCACTGATCTATTCTAAGTTATTTTCTTAATCTTGAATATTATTTTGGTATAGTTATTTATTGATTATACTCAGAATATAGCTATGCATATTGGGTTAAATTGCCTGCCAAACAGGACACTATCTTTATGCTATTTTTCTCTGGATTGTATTTGATCTTTTGATCAAGTTTTTGCAGGGATGCCCGTTGGTCAAACCTGCATAAAAAACTCAAATAAGCTATTCAATCATAGTTGTTGAAAGAAGATGTTAGGGGTTGAAGATTTGTAGGAAGTTTGTTTCCTAAAATCTCTCAAGTTGTTGTTGAAGTTTGTTGTATACTAAATTTGAATTTCAAGCAAGCGGAGAGAATGATCAAAAGAGAAACTAAAGAGGGAACATTCGTGGTAAATTATCAATAAACTCTTCACTCATTCAGGGATTCCACTCATTCAAGGATTCATCACTGCAGAAGATCTGTATCAGAAGAACACTTCCAAGCTTAACTGCCTATCTGTTTTCTGTGTTCTTCTTTCCTTTGATTTAATTGTACAATTCATTAGTTTTCATAAACTCAACAAATTTAGAAAGTTAGTTGTTCAAGTGAACAAAAGAGGTTCTTATTGTTTCGCTATATTGTAGCTGGAACTAGATATGTTTGGAACCACAAGCTGTATAAGTGCAATGTAGTTCACTTAGGCTTGAGATCTAGGGATAAGTCTGTGATTAATAAGAAGTTGTTCAAACCCTGTAGGGATAGTATCCTTTAGGCGGAGAGTATGCCCATTGGTGGCTGAACTTCGTAAAAAATCATTGTGTTCATCTCTTTACAAGTTCTGCATTTCATTATGCACAACACAACGAAGCTCCCATGCTTTGGGGAAATCTTCTTCAAAGCTTTGAAGCTCCATACTGTTTCTAACTTGTTTCAAACTACTTCAAACTTTTCCAAAGCCTTTAGATT
This sequence comes from Linanthus parryae, assembly GCA_023055425.1. NCBI lineage: Eukaryota > Viridiplantae > Streptophyta > Magnoliopsida > Ericales > Polemoniaceae > Linanthus > Linanthus parryae. The sequence goes on from JALGPY010000001.1 coordinate 31,846,949, forward strand.
CCTTCTTAACTTTTCTTTAAAGTTTCAAAAGTCATGGTTAGCAAAAGTTTACATACTCTATTAACCCCCCATCTAGAGTATATAGGTCCTGTTTCAGACCTGCATTACACACTTTCAAGAAGGGAACTAAATATTCCCAAATATTTGAAGAAGGAAAGTTTTTTTAAAATTCAAACTCTTGTGTAAAGGAAATAATATTATAGTGATTTGAAAAATATCCATTTTAAAGGGTAAAAATAATGTTAGGCAATTATCTAAAGAGATAACACCCAGCATTAGTGATCCATTCATTGAAACTATATAGTATATAGATTTATATTCAAGGATTTGAAAAGGATTTCAAGACCTTGAAAAACTTTTATACTGCAGAAAAAAAAATTCAAGGCTTTGAAAACTTTTCAAAACATTGAAACACAAATAACTTACATGATGCTACCCTAAACCAGTGATTCCTTATTCAACATGCTAAGTTCTAATCTTAGGGTTGTGAGTCTATCTTTTGGCAGTGGTTTAGTGAAGATATCTTCAAACTGCATGTTAGTTGGCACAAATGATTAAGATACATCACCTTTCTTCACATGATCTCTAATAAAGTGATGTTTGACATCAATGTGCTCAGTCCTTGAATGTTGTACTGGATTCTTTGTAATTTAGATAGCACTAGTGTTGTCATATTTTATGGGAATATCTCTAAAGTCATAACCCTAATCTCTCATTTGTTGAGCTATCCGCAACACTTTTGAGTAGCAAGCTCCTGCTACTATGTATTTAGCTTATGCTGTTGATAAAGCTACTGAATTTTGCTTTTTATGCTAGCTTATTAGAGATGATCCAAGAAATTGGAAACATCCTTAAGTGATTTTTATTTCAACTTTATATCCTGCAAAATCAGCATCTGAATAGCCACACAAAAAGAAGTTAGACTGTTTAGGATACCAAAGGCCTAAGTCATTGGTACCATTTAGATATCTGAACATTCTTCTAACAGCAACTAAGTGAGAATCTTTAGGATCAGCTTGGAATCTATCACACATAAAAACACTAAACATAATGTATGGCCTACTTGCAATAAGATAGAGTAGTGAACCAATCATACCTCTGAACTCTTTCTGGTTCAAACTGTTACCATTTTGATCATTGTCTAAGGATAGTGTAGAGCTCATGGGAGTATTGGCAACCTTGGATTGAGACATATTATACTTGTTCTACAAATTCTTGGTGTAATTATTAAGGTGTAATAAAGTTCATTTCTTCATTTGATGTACATGAAGTCCAAGAAAGAAAGTTAGCTCTCCCATCAAGCTCAACTCAAATTTCCTGCTCATAGGACTAGAGAAATCCATGAAAAAAGATTCATTAGTAGCACCAAATAGAATATCATAAACATATAGTTGTACTACTAAAATGTCTTTCTCATGAGTCTTTATGAAAAGAGTTTTGTCAACCAAGCCTCTTTTGAAACCATTTTCAAGTAAAAACTTTGACAGGCTTTCATACCAAGCTCTTGGAGCTTGTTTGAGACCATAAAGAGTTTTGTCAAGCTTATAAACATGATTTGGAAATTCATCACTTTCAAAACCAGGTGGTTGAGCAACATATACTTCATCTTGCAGATAACCATTTAGAAATGCACATTTAACGCTCATTTGTTTTTTTTGTTTTGATGTTCCTATGTAAAGAAAAAGCAAGTAACATTCTTATTGCTTCTAACCTGGCCACAAGAGAAAAAGTCTCCTCATAAACTATACCTTCTTCCTGGTTGTAGCCTCGACCTACCATTCTTGCCTTATTCCTGATAACCTTACCCTTGTCATCTAGCTTAAAACCCACATAGTTTCGATTACAGACTGATCTTTGGGAGGAGGAACTAGATTCCAGACCTTGTTCCTCTCAAATTCATTCATCTCACTTTGCATTGCAATGATCCAATGTGCTTCTTGTAGTGCTTCTTTCACATTCTTAGGTTCTACAAGAGACACAAAATCATTAAAAGTACACAAGTTTTTAATTGAGATCTTGTTTGTGTGCCAGTGGATGGATCATAAATGATCTTTTCTGTTGGATGAGATGACAGATATTTGAACTTCTTTCTTTGTGTCCAGGGTTCTCGTTCTCCAGGAATCTTTTCAAGGCCTTATAGAGCTTAATGTAGTAGCTTTTCCACTCTGTGTTCTTTGAGGTTTTGATTCAACGCTTTGAGAGCTACTTTCAAGGCTTTGAAAGTTTCTTATGTTTTCCTGCATTTTAGTCTTAGAACCATTCTCTGGATCTGCTTCATCATATGACTCATGCTTGTTCAAATTTATGTCTGTAAAACCTTCACTTAAAGAACCATCATTTATTTCATCAAATATAACATGTATGCTTTCCTCAACAAGCTTGGTTCTCTTATTGTAAAATCTCTAAGCTTTGCTAGTCAAATAATAACGAAGAAAAATACCTTCGTCACTCCTGGCATCAAAGTTGCCAAGATTATCCTTACCATTGTTGTGAACAAAGCAAGTACAATCAAAATGTTTGAAATGTGAAAGATTTGGCTTTATTCCTTTGAAAAGTGCATAAGGAGTCTTCTTTAAAATATGCCTAATCAAGCACATATTCAAACTGTAATTTGTATTATTAACAGCCTCTTCCCAAAAAGACTTTGGCAACTTGTTTTTAAAAAATCATTATCCTAGACGTATCCTCAAGAGTCCTGTTCTTCCTTTCAATTACACCATTTTCTTGAGGAGTTCTAGGAGGAGAAAAGTTGCGAGAAATACCATACTTAACACAGAATAAATCAAACTCAATTTGATCAAATTCTCTGCCATGATCACTCCTTATTGAAGCAATAGGCATGTTTTTTAAGGTTTGCAACTCCTTACACGGTTTTGAAAATTCAGACAATGCCTCTGACTTATCTCTTAAAAACATTACCCAAGCAAATCTATAAAAATCATCTACAATAACCAGCATATGCTTCTTACCTTTTGGAGTTGGAACTCTCATAGGACCACACAAATCCATATGAAGCAATTCAATAGGTCTAGTTGTACTTACAGAGTTCTTAGGCTTGAATTAGCTTCTTGTCTATTTTCCTTGAGCACAAGCCTTGCATACCTCTTCATATTTAAACTTGATGGATGGCAGTCTCTGAACAAGTCTTTCGAGACTAGTTTGTTCAGTGTATGCAAGCTGATATGTCCAAGCTTTATGAGCCAAAGCTTTGAATCCTCTTTCAAAGCCTTGAGACATTTCAGACTTTCTCCTGCAACTTTGTTAGTATTCAAAGAGTAGACATTATTTGACCTTGGAGCAGTGAGAATGCAATTTCCAGATTTTTCATCCTGTACTACACATTTCTCCTTGTAAAAAATAACCTTATTACCTTTATCACAGAGTTGAGATACACTAAGCAAGATAAACTTTAGACCATTTGCAAGATAAACATCTGAAATAGAATTTTCAAAACCATAAAAAACTTTACTAATTCTTATGTGGCAACTTCGTCTTAAGAGTTATCCTTAGTACACTTTATATTTTCATTTGTGTGCGTTTCGGTGCAAAGTGACAAGATTCACGACGAAATATGAAGAAAATGCACATTTGGATGTTTTTGAGCTTTAAAGTACAATTCGGGCGTTTCTTAATGGTTTTGAGTATGATTATAATGATTTATCACATTTTATCTTCACGGTAGTGTTCATGTTGTTGTTTGACATGAATTATGTATGCGGGAATTAATTGGATAGGAGAAACGAGCTTCAGAATAGAAGAAAAGGGGGAATTTAGCTGTTTTGGATGTTTTCGCCAAAAGTGGGCAATAAATGAGAAAAACAAGAAAATAGTCCGGAAACTGGAATTTCTCTACATGATCGAAGTCAACGTCGCAAAAGGAATCAAAAGGTGCAAAAATCGCATTAATCGGAGTTCGGGATCAAAATCGGGGTCCTTATATGCTTTTCAAAACGCTCAGTTGCTTTTCCAGGATGTTTTGGGGATTTTGAGGTCGGATGTCCTGGTGGAAAAGCATATAAGGCCTGCATTCAACTTCACCTCATTCACCATAGCCACTTACACCATTGTCACTTTTACAGCCACCATTAAAGCCATTAGAACCTGTAGCTAAACTCCCTAAAACCAATTCAACCTATCTCCTAAACGTCACCTATGGCCTCTTAAACCAGCATATGAAATCCACCTGAACCTTCAAACCAATACCTTCAAATCACCATTAAACCCATGGCCACCTCTCTTCCACAATAACCAAATAAACGACCTGGAACCTGACCCAATCAACCACCGAACCAGAAGCACCGATATAAAGGTACATAACAAAGAAGAAAGAAATCGAAGAAGAAGAAGAAGAAGAAGAAGAAGGATAGCGCTGAAGCAATTGATCAACCCAGGGGTGTTCGTGCGAAGAGTAAACCTCTTCGTGCGAACACAATTCCTTAGACAAAAATTCAGATCGATCAAATTATCTTCGTGAAACCAGCTGCAGTATCAATCTGCGAAGTCCTTCGTACGAAGGGGTGCGACGTCTTTGTGTCAAGAAGCGTTCTCCATGCGGCAGTGTAGTTCGGGGTTTTTGTGCAATATTTAAAAACTTGTTTTAACAATTAGGAAAGGGCATAAAAAGCCCTAGAGCTGATCAGAGAGGGGAGGAGACACTACGGGAAGCATTCTAGAGCTTGGAGCATCGTTTGGAGCGCGGAGATACATCGTTTGAATTCTCTTCTCTTCTTCTATTTATTTTTTTGTCTACGATTATGAAAAACATTGTCTCTGTGATCATGAATCGTACTAGCTAAGTAGTATTTCGGGATTTTCCAAATGGTAGCTAGGGTTTGAAGACGGTTTGGCGGATTATGGAGTTGATTCATGTTTTGATTAGACTTAATTGATGATGTGCTTATTCGCTAAGTTTAATTCTCGCTCTTAATTTATCTTTGTATTGTTTGACCACCAATATGAAGATTATAGGGAATATGTTAGTGAAAGCAACGAATTAACCATATAAGTGAATTATGCACGTAGTCGCAGGTTAGAGGAATCAACCATTGACTGTGAACTTTGAGTAGAATTATACGTCATTATATGTTTTAGGGCTAATTTGAACTTGGTAAATCGGTTGAAATTTGACATAGGCATTGAAAACTAGCTTGGTAACTCGGTTAGCATTATTGCTCGTTTGGCAATAAAACATCGTCTGGGTTTCAAAACATAATTCGTAAACGGTATTCACCTAGTGATTCTAGAGAAATCATGATACTTGTCTCATCGTATTAATCTCGATTTTAATAATTTAGTTTGTTATTTACTTTCTTAGTTAGTAAAACAAACAAATTACTTGCCCACATAGAGTTAACCATCCTAATTAAGTCACGACAAGTCCTCTGGGATTCAACAACCCTATTCTTCCACATTATTACTAGAGCGATAACCGTACAGTTGCGGAGATCGTATAAAGTTTTTGCCGCCGTTGCTGGGGACTTCGGTTGAAAGAATTAGAATTGTTAGCTTTATGCATTTTATTTTTCATTTATATTCTTTACTCAATTGCGTTCTAGTTTTGTTTGTGTTTTCAGGTGATTCTCTCGGTGCATGACCCGTTCTCAACACGAGGCATTGTATCCACAGCTTGACAATCCAGAAGCACTATTTCGTATAAACTCGAGCAAATCAGTTCCAATGGGTGACCAACAGGAACTGATTTGGAAAGACTCCGCAAGCTCGTGAAAGATGCAGAGACTGCCAGATTCGCTGCCGAGGCCAGAGTGGCCATTACATTGAGGGAAAATGAGTTGTTCAGAGCTAGCTGCTGTGTAGACAGTAGTTTCCAACCCTCCGATACCTCCAATTCCAGCTAATGGAGGCAATGGGAAAGGAATTGTGGTCCAAAGGAACAATGTGGCGCAGGAGGAGCGCCCTATGGTCAGATCCACGACAGGTGGATACTTGCCTACCATTGTGAGGCCACATATTAATGCAACACACTTTTAATTGCGACAGAAGATGATTGATTTGGTGGGAACTGAGTGCCTATTTACAGGAGCTCCATGGGATGATCCAAATGCGCATCTGCTGAACTTTGAGAAAATCACCTCGACGTTACATAATCAGAGTTCTCCAGATGAAATAGTGAAGCTGATGTTGTTTCCTTTCTCTTTATCAGGAAAAGCTAAGACTTGGCTCCTAGAATTGCTAGCAGGCTCGATTACTACATGGGATGAATGTTGCAAAGAGTTTCTGAGAAAGTATCTACCTCCGTCCAAATTTTCTCAGCTCATGGATAATATTATGAATTTTACTCAGCAAGCGGACGATTCTCTAGGAGATACATGGAGGAAATTCAATCAGATGCCTGTTGCGCAGATGCCCAAATCATGGGGAGAGATGGTACAAAATCTTCCATTACTTATATAACTCTTTAGACGATTTAACTACAAATGAGTTGGATATGCTAGCTGGAGGTAATTTTATGGGCATGGGAGTGAAGCGAGCACAAGATTTGTTGATTAGGGTGGCTAAACGAGAGACTACGAGGTCTGACACGGGTAGGTCATCAAGAATGAGTGGGGAGGTAGCTCTAGTCAACAAGATTGATTCAATGGAACAGAAATTTGAACAGCGAATGGCAGTCATGATCTTGCACTTTGACAGTATAAACCCAACTGCGCAGGTGAAGTTTATAGGGGAACAGCTTGCATATGAGAACCAGGGATATGGTTTTGCGATTGAAGATGTGAATCACATGGGTCCACCACGACAGCAACAGTGGCCTAACACTTACAATCCTAGTAACCGCAATCACCCCAACTTTAGATATGTCAACCCAAACAGTGGGTTATATTCACCTGGCCAGCATCCTAATCCTCCGTTCCAGGATTAGAGACAGGCTCCACAATAGTAGGCTCCGCAACAAGAGGACCAAGAGACAAAAATTTATTAAGAAAACTGCTTGCTAATCAAGATAGAATGCAGAGCAAAATTGTATCCATGGAAGCCACAATGAATAGTCATGTGACGCAGATTGGGCTAATTGCCAATCAGAACACTAAGCTTCCACTTGGCATGCTTCCATCTAATACCATTGTTCTTATTGAGCAGCTCAAGGCAATTACTACTCGCAGTGGCATTACTACTCAGGATCCTCCATATCCTAACCATGCGAAAGCTGAAGCTACAAAGGCCACTGAGAAAGAATTGGGTGAAGAAGTGCCCAAGGCCGTGAGTCCCCAATCAAAGGACACAAATGAGAAAAAAGAAGAGCCCAAGAACACTCTAAATCCGGCTAAGTATGTGCCAGATGTGCCATATCCGGCGGCAATAAAGAGGCATGATGAAGATCATTATGGGAGATTTGGAGATATTTAGACAACTGCACATCAACATCCCTCTTGTGGAAGCACTTGCTCATATGCCCAAGTATAAGAAGTTCTTGAAGGAAATTTTATGGGGTAATAAGAGCATAGACCCTTATGCCACGATGAAGCTGACAGAGACATGTAGTACTGTGATACAACGGGATATTCCCAAGATGAGAGATACAGGCTGTGTCATCTTAGGCTTCACTCTTGGGGGTGGATATCATACGCATGGTCTTTGTGATTTGGGCGCGAGTATTAATCTCATGACATTGTCCCTATTTCAGAGATTGGGCATTGGTGTGCCAACCCCAGTAAAGATGGGTTTGCAACTGGCATATAATTCTATTGTAACAGCGAAGGGGGTGATTGAGAACTTGCTTGTCAAAGTGGGTGCATTTTGAAAGTTTGTAATGTATACTAATTACAGGATAAAAATACTCTAGAAGGAGGGGGGTTGAATAGAGTATGGGAACTTTTTGCTAAAAACACATAATTTAACTAAGTAATGCAAGTAAAGACAGAAATCTCAAGGCCTTGAGATTTTGTAAGATTAGTCAGAAACTTCCTAAGAATAAAATAAAGCTTCAAGGCCTTGAACTAGCACAAGTTAAAAATAGTTTGTAATCCCTAGTTTGATTTAGATCACTTTCAAGAATAAATAGCTAAACTGTAAAGTAAAGAACACAAGGCAATTTACAGACTTCAGTCCCAATGGACCTAATCTCTGCCCGAGGGATCTAATCCCACCAGGATTGGGAAAACACTTCTTATTACTCACACAGAAAAAACCCTAGATCTTCAAGCCTAAGTGAACTCCCTTACACCTATACAGCTTGTGGTTCCAAACCTATCTAGTATCAGCTACTAACTATTGAGCTAACAAGAACCTCTTGTTGTTCACTTGAACAACTAACCACTAGGTTTTGTGAGGTATAAGATATACAGAAGATAAGCAGATTATGGCACAATATAGAAGAACACAATAGATGAATAAGCTGAGAAAGCCTGGATGTGTTCTTCAGGAAAACTGGAATGAATGATCTTCAAAAAGCACTGATTGAAGCTTGAAGTTGTGAGGGTTGATTGTCTGATCTTCCACGAATGAAACTCTCCCTCTTTTAACTTGATTTCTGTTCTCTGTAAGCTTCTCTTCTTCTTTCAAACTCAAACCAGTCTTTTATCTACTTCCAGCAACTGAATGAGAGATTTTAGGATCTCTGTTCCTTCAAATAGTCATCCTATTTAACTGCATTTCTTAACAGCTCTGAGTAGATATTCGTTGGAGTTTGTTGTGATAAAATTGCACGTTTGAAAACTCTGCAACAACAATAAGCATAGCAACAAACAAAATCCAATTATATATAACAGCACTAAGTCTGTTTGGACATTCAGTTTATGAATAAAACTGAATCAAATAGATAAGCTATTGACCTGATTACCAATCAATCATATAAACCAACACAAACCAGTTTAAGACTTGTAAAAGTCATTAAACAAACATAATAACAATGATCAGATCCTGCAAGAAAGAATCAAGTTAAGTTTGTGAAAACGGTTGGAACCTCAAGGCATATCTCAAGGCCTTGGAGCTCTGAACATTCTTCACAGTTTTTTCAACTGTATCACCAAAGTTCTTTAATTCAATCTAATTCTAATATCTGCAATATGTTAGACATATGAAAAAAGGATAACTATAATATTTCAACAAGTATCTGATCTTAATCATCAGATTGAACCTGCAACACAAGATTTGTCAGATCACAGTTCATAAGAAAGCAGTTGTCAAAGCTTTGAGGCTTTGAACAATATCTCAAGGCCTTGGAGCCTTGATGAACTAGAGATACTTTGTCTTTCATCACTGTAAATGATTACTTCCAAAATCACACTTAGAAGTCTTGAATCAACAATCTCCCCCTTGATGAAAGAAAAAACAAATAATCTTGTGTAAATATCCCTGCAACTAGTTTTATAAGAGTTAGATACCATAGAATACATAACCAGAATTTGCATAATCTAAACATGACATGAACACATATAAACATATCACAAGTCAACTGATAATGAACACAAAATCACAGCAAGATAATTAATACTAAAAAGAAACATAAAACACATTAAACCTAAAACACATGAAACCTTCTCCCCCTTTTTGAATTTCATCAAAGAAAGGTGAAGGAATGTTGGATCATTACTCAGAGTCTTTTTTTTATAAAAGAAAACTTGTTATAAAAAGACACAGTACATATTCAATGTCAAGGCTTTGAGATCAGAAATAAGAGAAGAAAAGAAGGATAGAAAAGATCAAGGCTTTGGCTTTCACAAGTCTTCACTTCTTCTATGATGCTTGGCCTTTCTCTGAGCCTTCTCCAACATCCTCATCAGTTTCAACTTCATCCGCAGAATGATACTCTTCCTTTACAGCATCCACTTCAGCAATAACTTCATCAATGATTTCATCAACTTTCTTGTTCTTGACTTGCACAGAATCTCCCCCTGTAGCTGCATCAATACATGTATATTCTTTAATTTCCTCATCATCAGTTTGCTCAAAGAGATCCTTTGATGTGAGCACAACTGGAATAGACTTCTTCTTCTTTTTCAATAAATCTCCTAGCTTCTCATCTGAATCAACACCAGTGTCATGACTAGTAGCAGAAGGGAGCTTCTCCAGATTCAAACATTTGATGACTACATCCAGCTTGCCATTCATCACACCCATCAAGGCTTTGAACTGACCAAACTCAGAAGACAAGTGAAATAGCATATGTCTAAGATCCACAATCTCAACTTCCTGTTCTTCAAACTTATCAAGCAACTGAGAATAATCCACATTAGCTTGTCCCCTTGATGTTATAGCCCCCTTAGGTTTGATAAAAAATTCTCCTCAAGCTCAACTTTAGACAACTCTGAATAAAACTTCCAATGTCCCTTTCTTGTCTGAACCACACCAACTCTTTGCAAAGCAGACTCATCAATCAACCCAAACCACTTGTTATGTTCTCCTCTCCTTTCACAGGTACCTCAAAATGCTCAAAGAAAAGTGGTAGAATATTGGCATATGGAAGAGTGTGGTTTCTGGTTCTGGTAGCACAGTAGATCATAAGCACCATAATCACAGTTGGTAGATCAATCTCAAACCCTTGACATATTAAGTACATTAGGATGAGAACCTTATCTGTTACCAACTCTCTTGAGTTTTCTCTAGGGACAACACTTCTCATCAGAATAGTGAATAAGATTTTAGCTTCACAGTTGAGCACAGAGTGTGTCAACTGTTTGGGACCAGTAGGAATACCATATATGAAGAACATGGCTTTGGCTTTGTCTAGACATTCCTTTCTATCAGGGGGGTCAGCAACATTATACTTCCTAGGAATGCCCAAGAACTTGTCAAAAGCCCTATGGTCTAGCCTTAAATCTATCCCATCTACCTTAGAAGTTAACACAAACTTCTCTTATCCTTCTTGAACCTAGTTAGCCTAGGATAAGCTTTAGAACTAGGGTTTAAAACCTTCCAAACAGTAGATTCTCTTAACTTCCTCATACAGTCAATATCCAACTTGTCTAGTAACTCCTCAGAAATCAAACTACAGAAAGCAACCTTAGATGATGCATACCCTTGCATCCAAACTCTCCTAACATCTGAACTAATGAACCAATTAGAAGACAGTGCATTCTTACCTTGAAAACTCTTTTTGGTTGCAGTAGCAATATGCTTGATCCTTGATTTCTTCTCAGTAGGCTTATCCTTATCTGGTTCCTCTTCAGCAGATTTCTTCTTCTCAACATCAATACTTCTTTTTGTCTTCCTTAGCAGACTTCCCCTTTTCTCCTTCATCTGGCTTTTTCTTGTCTCCCCCTTTCTTCTTGTCTTACCTAGACTGATCATCACCCTGTACTCCTGTCTCCTATGGATCAACACTTGAACCTTCATCCCCTTTCTCTGTTCTGATCTTCTTTGGAGGAGGTGAAGCTTCGTGCAGACTCCCTGTCCCTTCTGAATCTGAGTCAGAAATTGTGATCTTCTCCTTCTTGTTGGCCCTCTTCTTAGATGTAGCAGAAGGCTTACCCTGTTGTTGAATCCTGGCTGATTTTCTCTCCATTGTGAAATTAGGGTTTCGGGAGTAGACTGGGATTGGCAGAGAGAGAGCAGAGATACGTAGAAGATTGAGAGAGAATTAAGAATAGAGAGAAAAGCCCTGACTTTCAACTTAAATAGGTTGAGAAAAAAGAGTTTAAAATGACTCTTCTAAAATCTACATGCAAAACATATCTAGAAGATATTTTAAGATATTTTAGAAAATTCTCTGAGTAATTCAAACATTATACAAGTATCTAAAAAGATAATATATAATATTTGGTGATCCATTTATTTAACAAGTAAACTACACAAATGTTTCAAGACCTTGGAGAACAATCTCAAGGCCTTGAGATTTTCTGCAGTTTCAGAAATTTCAAAGCTTTGAACTATACTTTCAAGGCTTTGGAAAGTATAATCTCAAGACTTTGAGATTTCAATAAATAATCACAAGTAAGTACTTATACTCCCCCTAAACCAATGCATCCTTGTTTAACATACCCAGTACAAGCCTTAGGAATACAAACCTATCATCTGGAAAAGGTTTAGTGAAAATATCAACAATCTGCATGGCAGTAGAGATAAAAGATAGAACAACAACACCTTTTTCTACATGATCTCTAAAGAAATGATGCCTTACATCTATGTGATTGGTTCTTGAGTGCTGTACTGGATTCTTAGAGATTGAAATGACACTTGTATTGTCACAATTGATAGGCACATTTCTGAAATCATATCCAAGATCTTTAAGCTGTTGAGAAATCCACAACACTTGTGAGCAACAAGTTCCAGCTGCAATATACTCAACTTCTGCAGTTAATAATGCTACAGAGTTTTGCTTCTTGGAATGCCAACTAATTAGTGAAGAACCAAGAAACTGACAACATCCAGAAGTACTCTTCCTATCCACTTTGTATCCTGCAAAATCTGCATCTGAATATCCACTCAACATAAAGTTAGATCTCCTTGGATACCAAATCCCCAAGTATTTGGTTCCATTCAAATATATGAAAATACTCTTAACAGCAGTTAAATGACTTTCCTTAGGATCTGCTTGAAATCTTGCACACATGCAAACACTAAACATAATATCAGGTCTACTAGCAGTTAAGTACATACCTCTATACTCTTTTTGATTTACACTCTTACCATTTGAATCATTGTCTAAGGATAGTGATGAACTCATAGGAGTTTTCAGTGCCTTGGACTGTGTCATATTGTACTTGTTCAACAAGTCCTTGGTATATTTTCCTTGATGTACAAAGATTCCTTTCTTCATTTGTAAAACATGAAGTCCAAGAAAGAAATTCAGTTCTCCCATTAAGCTCATCTCAAACTCCCTGCACATTAGACAAGAGAACTCTTTTGAAAGAGCATCATTAGTAGCACCAAAAAGAATATCATCAACATAGATCTGAACTACTAACAATTCAGTTTCATAATTTTTAATGAAAAGAGTTTTATCTACTAGACCTCTCTTGAAATTATTGTCAAGTAAAAATTTGAGCATCTATCATACCAATCCCTTGGAGCTTGTTTTAATCCATAAAGAGCTTTGTCTAATTTGTAAACATGATCTGGGAAATTTTCATCTTCAAAACCAGGAGGTTGAGCTACAAAGACATCTTCTTGTAAATAACCATTCAGAAAAGCACATTTGACATCCATTTGATAAAGCTTTATGTGTTTGTGAGATGCAAATGCAAGAAGTATTCTAAGAGCTTCTAACATGGCAACAGGAGCAAATGTCTCCTCATATTCTATACCTTCTTCTTGATTGTATCCTTGTGCCACAAGTCTGGCTTTGTTTCTTACCACTTTTCCATTCTCATAAAGCTTATTTCTGAACACCCATCTGGTTCCAATAACTGATTGCTCTTTTGGTCTAGGAACCAGATTCCATACCTTGTTTCTTTCAAATTTATTCAGCTCACTTTTCATTGCAATTATCCAATAAGCATCTTCTGGTGCTTCTTTTGCATTCTTGGGCTCAATCAGTGATACAAAAGCACTAAAAGCACATAAGTTGTTCAATTGTCCTCTTGTTTGAGTTCCAGTAGTTGGATCAGATATGATATTGTCAGCTGGATGGTCTGCAATATACTTAAACTTCTTTGATGGTGTCCAGGAATATGTTCCTTCAAGGCTTTGAGTTCTTGAAGCAGTAGAAGGAGCATCATAGAAAGTTTCAGTTTCAGTCTCAAGGCTTTGAGATTTTGGCTCTGCAGGAGGTTTAAGGCCTTGAGATTCTACTGATTGATTCTGCACTTTAGTTTTGCCTTTGTCTTCTTTCACAATGTCATCATCAGCCTCATGCTTGTTCAAATTAAGATCTGCAAAACTTTTACTCAAAGAATCCTTAGTACTTTCATCAAAAACACATGAATACTCTCTTCCACAATCTTGGTTTTTCTATTGAAAATTCTATAAGCTTTGCTAGTTTGAGAATATCCAAGAAATACACCTTCATCACTTCTAGCATCAAACTTGCCAAGATTGTCTTTACCATTATTATACATAAAACAAGTACAACCAAAAGGTTTGAAATAAGAAACACTAGGCTTCCTGCCTTTATACAATTCATATGGAGTCTTTTTCAAAATTGGCCTGATCAAACATCTATTAAGCACATAATTGGAAGTATTAACAGCTTCTGCCCAAAAATATTTTGGCAAATTACTTTCAAGTAGCATGGTTCTAGATATCCTCAAGTGTCTTATTTTTCCTCTCAACTACACCATTTTGCTGAGGGGTTCTAGGTGCAGAGAAGTTGTGTGATATGCCATACTTTGCACAAAATAAATCAAAGTCAAGCTGATCAAATTCCCTACCATGATCACTTCGAATAGATGCAACAAGCAAGTTTTTCATAGTTTGAATATCTTTGCAAAGTTTTGAAAATTCAGAAAAGGCTTCAGTTTTGTCTCTAATGAACATAACCCATGTAAATCTAGAATAATCATCTACTACAGCATGAATATACCTCTTACCTCTTGGATTTTGAACTCTCATAGGACCACACAAGTCCATATGCATAAGTTGTAAGGGTCTAGAAGTGCGTACAAAATTCTTTGGCTTGAATGAGCTTCTTGTTTGTTTACCTTGTACACATGCCTTGCAAATCTCATCATCTGAGAATTTTAGAGATGGTAAACCTCTTACCAAGTCCTTTGAGATGAGTTTATTCAAGGTGTGTATGCTAATTTGCCCAATCTTTCTATTCCAAAGCTTTGAATCTTCCTTCAAGGCCTTGATGCACTTCAACTTGTCACCTACAAGACTATTAGTACTCATAGCATATAAATTATATGATCTAGGAGCAGTGAGTATGCAACTTCTAGATTTTTCTTCTTGCACAACACATTTCTACTTGTCAAATACAACTTTATAACCTTTATCACATAACTGAGAAATACTAAGAAGGTTATATTTAAGTCCATCCACAAGATAAACTTCAGAGATAGAGTTGGTTGAACCATTACCAATACTACCTATGCCAATAATATTGCATTTTGCCTTGTCACCAAGTGTAATGTCCCTCCAGATTTCTCTTTGATCTCAGTAAAAAGAGACTTATTTCCACTCATATGTCTGGAACAACCACTATCTAATATCCATTTCTGGTCCTTCAAGGTCTTGGTGACATCCATTTCCTCAATGTGTTTGTCTGAAGGCTTTCCTTCATCATGTTTAGCCATGAAGCATAAATTTGAATCACTTGATGAATCAGAATCACTCAATGAGGCCATCAGTGCTTTCTTCCTTCTATTGTCATTGTCTTTCTTTTGAAAGTTCCTGTTCTTCTTCTTTTGTGGACAATCCCTTACTAAATGATCTGCATCACCACATTCAAAGAAATTCATTACTTTAGTTTTATTTGAATGTGATGAAGACTTACCTTTGTAATCCTTGCTGCTTGAAGGTCTTGATCTCTCTCTGTTATAGTCTTTGTTTCCAAAAAAAATCTTCTTCTTGAGAATCCTGGCCAAGGCCTTGGAGATCAATGCTAAAGCCTCTTCATCATCATGCTTATCTTCAGTCTCAAGTCTTTGAGACTTTTCATTGTATTTAGCCTTGAGTGCTAGATTCTTAATGTTGTCACACAGATCACCTTCTACATCTTTCATAGGCATCTCATGAGTGAGCAGCTTTCCTTGTAGATCATCTAGCTGAAGAAGACTTAAATCCTGAGCTTCCTCAATAGCTGTTGTCTTTGGCTCCCACTTAGCTTTTGGAAAAATTCTCATAATCTTCCTGACATTTTCCTCATTTGAGAAATTTTTTCCCAATGACTCCAGATTGTTCACCACATCAGTGAATCTTTTGAACATCTCCTTGATAGTTTCATCTGAGTTCATCTTGAACAGCTCATATTGCCTCAGAAGTATGTTAATTTTGGTTTGTTTGACTTGACTTGTTCCTTCATATGTCACAACAAGTGTGTCCCATAATTCTTTGGCACTTTTGCAATTTGTCACTCTGTTAAACTCATCTGCATTAAGAGCAAAATATAACAAATTCATAGACTTGTAATTTTTGGATATCTTTTCCAGTTCAGTAACTGAAAGATCTTCCTCAGACTTAATGCATCTAACTCCATCAATGGTAGTGAAATACTCATGAGGACCATTCTGAATTATTGACCACAATTCTATGTCTTGATCTATGATGAACATCTTCATCAATGCCTTCCAGTGCATGTAGTTGTCACCACAGAACAATGGAGGTCTTTTTGCTTCCCTTCCTTGAGAGAAGTCACCATCTCCTACATTACTCATAGTCAAAAGATTGTTACATCTCTAGTAGTGACCCAAGCTCTGATACCAATTGAATGTTTGTAATGTAGACTAATTACAGGATCAAAATACTCTAGGGTGGGGGGGGGGGGTTGAATAGAGTATGGGAACTTTTTGCTAAAAACACAGAATTTAACTAAGTAATGCAAGTAAAAAGACAGAAATCTCAAGGCCTTGAGATTTTGTAAGTATAGTCAGAAACTTCCTAAGAATAAAATAAAGCTTCAAGGCCTTGAACTAGCACAAGTTAAAAATAGTTTGTAATCTCTAGTTTGATTTATATCACTTGCAAGAATAAATAGCTAAACTGTAAAGTAAAGAACACAAGGCAATTTACAGAGTTCAGTCCCAATGGTCCTAATCTCTTCCTGAGGGATCTAATCCCACCAGGATTGGGCAAACACTTCTTATTACTCACAAAGAAACAGCCCTAGATCTTCAAGCCTAAGTGAACTCCCTTACACATATACAGCTTGTGGTTCCAAACCTATCTAGTATCAGCTACTAACTATTGATCTAACAAGAACCTCTTGTTGTTCACTTGAACAACTAACCACTAGGTTGTGAGGTATAAGATATACAGAAGATAAGCAGATTATGGCATAATATAGAAGAACACAATAGATGAATAAGCTGAGAAAGCCTGGATGTGTTCTTCAGGATTACTGGAATGAATGATCTTCTGAAAGCACTGATTGAAGCTTGAAGTTGTGAGGATTGATTGTCTGATCTTCCACGAATGTAACTCTCTCTCTTTTCACTTGATTTCTGTTCTCTGTAAGCTTCTCTTCTTCTTTCAGACTCAAACCAGTTCAGTTTGGACATTCAGTTTATGAATGAAAATGAATCAAATATATAAGCTATTAACCTGATTACCAATCAATCATATAAACCAACACAAACCAGTTTAAGACTTGTCAAAGTCATTAAACAAACATAATAACAATGATCAGATCTTGTAAGAAAGAATCAAG
Organism: Linanthus parryae; assembly: GCA_023055425.1. Classification (NCBI taxonomy): domain Eukaryota; kingdom Viridiplantae; phylum Streptophyta; class Magnoliopsida; order Ericales; family Polemoniaceae; genus Linanthus; species Linanthus parryae. The sequence continues at coordinate 31,864,152 of JALGPY010000001.1, forward strand.
TTAAGTTTGTGAAAATTGTTGTCAACTCAAGGCATATCTCAAGGCCTTGGAGCTCTGAACATTCTTCACTGTTTTTTCAACTGTATCACCAAATTTCTTTGATTCAATCTAATTCTGATATCTGCAATATGTTAGACATATGAAACATAGATAACTAGAATATTTGCAACAAGTATATGATCTTAAGCATCAGATTGAACACCTGCAACACAAGATTGTTAGATCACAGTTCAAAATAAAGCAGTTGTCAAAGCTTTGAGGCTTTGAACAATATCTCTAGGCCTTGGAGCCTTGATGAACTAAAGATACTTTGTCTTTCATCACTCTAAATGATTACTTCCAAAATCACATTTAGAAGTATTGAATCAACACATTTGTCTTTCCAGATGACTTTGTGATAGTGGACATCAAAGAGGACCGCGATGTTCAACTCATCTTTGGAAGACCGCTTTTGAAGACGATGCGCGCTAATGTGGATCTAGAGACTGAGCAGTTGACCATCAAAGCTCTAGATTCATCACTGGTGTTCAAGACATTTGTTCCGGGCAAAGGAAAGAATAAATTTTCAATGATTAAGTTCAGATAAGATCGTGTGGATTCTTCTCTGGGGTTGCCTACAGTTTTGCAGTCCGATCCACCCGAATCAGAAAAGAAGCCAAATGTAGTGAACATGATGTGGTGCAAAAGATCAAGAGCAATAAAAGGAGGAGGCATGTCTTGCTAGACCTCCTTAATATGAGGTAACTGGGTCGGGTCGTCGATCTTAAATTATAGGCGCTTGTAGGGAGTGTGTTTTACATATAGTTGTGTATTTATTTATTTAGTTTGGAGAGATGAGAGATAGAGAGAGGGACTAATGATGTTTCCAAGTGACATATATGTGCAGGTTACGGTAGAATCTACCCCGGTGTGCCATGGCGCACATGACCTTCACAGGGGCTTGCATTGGCGAGTTGGGGATTCTTCAGACATAGATTTTAGCAGAGGAGGCAGTCGACCCCAGTGTGCGAGAACAAACTGACGGTTGGGAGCATGGTGGCGCCACTACTGTGCTTGGAGAATGCTTGGCGTGATGTCTTCCCCACCCTTGAGGTGGTTGTGAGTATCTTTTTCTTTTTGCTGGATTTTGTGTCACTTTTAGTGTATATGTCATGATCCATCTCATCTACTGGTCCTACACATTGATTTTTGAGTCTTCTTGCATAATCTCTAAATTCGTTGAGGACAGCGAAGCATTCAGTGTGGGAGTGGTTTAACAGTCTACCTGCTGATATTTGTCTTGCATGGCCAGTTATATGTAGGATGTGTTTAGATTGGAATTAGCATATGTACATTGACTACCGGGTTTTTGATATGCTTTACATCGAGTGTGGGGGTGTCGACATCTATTGATTACATCATTGGTTTGACACATTCCACCCCCACGTCATCTATCTTGATATTTTATCTCCTTGGATATAGTTATCATCATTGGTGGCTCCATGTGCTTATATATTGAAACTGAAAAAAAAAAGAAGAAGAGAAATACAGAAATTGAAAGTGAAATGGAATAGGGAGCCGGAAATTAAACTTCATGAAGACCGCGGAGATGAGCTATGAGTTTTGATCACTTCTTCACATTTGTGGCCGCGAGAATGGCATTGCACCAAGATTGAGGGAATGAGGGCCGGAGTAGCTAGTTCGGTGGGGTTCCTTGATTTTGGTGAGGGAGTGTGAGAATCGGGTTTGGTAAGTTATATCATGACGTCTAGGACTGCGCTTCTAAATATCCTATCCTACCCGTCATAAGCCGTCAACAATTGAAAACCATGGATAAATAGCTCGGATGGTAAGTTCTAGGGATATGTTTGATGAGTGTGAGGAAGCATCTTATTTTTTGTTCGTGCCCGTTCTGTCTGAAGAAACTGGCTGCAAGTTCTACCGATCTCCAAAGATATAGAATCTTCTTGGGGATATGAGAGTCTTATGACATGCCGGTTTTTTCTTCCAGGTTGCCCAATCTCTAACTAAAATGAAAAAAAATATGTTCTTTAATTCCTTGCATTGTACATACTTGAGTTGCATTGTACATATCATGTAGTTTGCATAGTCGTGTCTTTGTGTATTGAGTCGTGAGTCGTGTTGGCTAGCAGAAAGTGAAGTATGCAAAGCGGTGGGGTATGCATTGGTTTGGTTGTGGTATGTATGCAACGTCTCAAGTGTGGGGGGTTTCGAACGTCATTGTTGCTCGAGACGAGCAAAGGAGTAAGTGTGGGGGAATTTTATAGCGCCTTTTAGGAGCTATAATTCTTTAGCATTTACCACATGTAAATATGTATTTGGAGAGTGATTTGAGCCCAATTTTAGAGAATATGAGTCGTTTTATCACATGTTGCCCACCATGGGCTATATTGTTAGTCCGGGCGTTTCTAGGCATGTTTTGATGTTATTTGTTAAATATAATCGTTTGGTATGTTTGTTCTTGTTGTCTTAGCAGGAACGGATGCTAATCGGTTGATAGGAGGCATGGAACGAACTTCAGAAACTACGGGAGCACAAGTGGAACGAAGAGAAGCCAAGTTGGAGGAGCTAGAATGACCAGTCTTCACTAATCTGATGATATCTGAAGTTATACAATTAATTTGGGAGTGAGACTGGTACCAAATGAAAGAAGACTCAAATATATTTCCAACGATAGGTCACGGAGCTTAATCGGAGTCCGGATGAGAGAGTAATGGCCCGCGCAAGATCAGCTTACAATTCTGGACATGAATTACAAACTGGAGGGGCTTAAATGCAATTTCAGCCAAAGTACATTAAAAACTCGCCCCAAACTGGTAAAAACGTGAGAGAAGACCTAGAGGAAGATATTCACGTATACGGAGGAAAAGAGAGACGCAAGGGAGCTGTGGAGATCGATTGGGATCATCCCCAAACCGGAGATTTCACCGTTTGATTTCTTTCTTTCCTCTTTTCATCAATTTTATGGAGAAACTCTATTGCTTTGCTACGATTTCTAGTAGTTATAAGTTTTTCTAGGCTTCTCTAAAGAGCCTAGGTTTATGTAGACGATTGTTTTTTCCGGAATTTCGACTTTGTTTCATGCTTTGAGTTTGATTTATTGAATGAATGTTAGTTTCTTGACCTTGTTATTGAATCTAGTCTATTGACACGACTAGTATAGGATTTGATAATCACGAGACTTAGGGTTTATTTGTGGATCATAATCTCGCTTAAAGTTAGTCTTTATTCTAGTTATTGTTCATATGCTATGCTTAATTCCTTAGCAAGAATGGAGTAATTAACCGGACTTGTATTAAGCTAGAGAGTGCGTGAGAGCAACTTAGACCTAGTTGTGATGAGATACGAACAACAATCCTTAATCACCGAGACTGAGAAGAGAAGTGTGTAGGATTGGCCTTAGTGGGTAGATTCGGTAGGAGATAGTGAGGTGTTCGTGTGGTGGTGGTCTGAGAGGACATCATTCCGTGCACTGTCGTTAGCCTACTAGAACGGACCGGTAGATGTAGGTGAACCGACATGACACCAAGTAGACCGTGACGTAGAACGACATGAGACCGATAGGAGATTGTCAGTACCATTACCCGGTTTTACTAGAATAGAATTAACGTGTTACATAGCTAATCCGGAAATTGTCTACAGCCCTAGGTGATCTAGAGATTGCCTAGTTCCTTCATATTTGTTTTCCTTAAATAAAAATCCAAAAATATTAGTTTATTTTAAATTCATTCACTTGTTGGGGGTGGAAAATCTTTAAATCAACCAACTTCCTCCCTGTTACTTCACTTTAAACAAACATTATAACTAAATAATCTCGTGATTTTCCTCGTGGGATCGACAACTCGGGGTTGAAATACTACCCTATATTACTTGAACCGTGCACTTGCGCATACACGTAAGAAAGCGTGTCAGTTACCCCATAGGTTCTATTTAATTGGTAGTAACCGTTTACTAATATGGAGCGGCCTCTAGCAAGACATCCATTCTTGCCAATAAATAGAAATAGTCATCATGACAAACCTTGTGCAAGTATTGTTTCATCCCTTTGTCTCAATATCTGGATTGGACACGAGACAAACAAGTCACACTCGTATATCCAATCTGTCCTCGATCCTGTGTGAAAGTGTGAGTGTGCAGATGTTAATGCATCTAAGATACTCTAGAAGGGGGGTTGAATAGAGTATGCCAACTTTTTGCAAAACTTGATAGGAAGATGAAATCTTGTGAAAACTAGTGAAGTTCAAGGCCTTGAAAACAAGTTCAATCCCTTGGAAGAAATGAAGTTTGTATAAAGCAAGTAAGCCTTTTTCAAGGCCTTCAAAACAAGTTCAAACCCTTGAAAAACAGACAGTTTTGTGTGCTGCAAATACAATGAAAAAGAATGAACTGTAAATGCAAGAGACAAGTTATTCATAGAGTTCAGTCCACTTGGACCTACGTATCCACCTCAGGGATTGGATCCCTGCAGGATTTTCAACACAATTCTTATTAATCAAAAGTTAAGCCCTAGTTCTAAAGCACAGAGAATTCCCTTACTCTGTTACAGCTTGTGGTTTTCCCTAACCTATCTAGTACCTACTCTAGCTAACTGATTAACTAAGAATTTTCTATTGTTCACTTTGAACAATCCTTGAGAATAGATGTAGGAATAATACATAAATGATCTACCAATTAAGCTCAATACAGAAGTACACTTAGAATAGAAAACTGCAGTGAAGAATGCAGTGAACTTTTGTGGAATGGATTGTGAGATTGATGTTCTTCTTTGGTGCTTTGTCAATCCAGAATGTGTCTCTCACTTTTCCCGTTGAATGTTATGTGTTGTTGCTTCAAAGTGAGCTCCTTTTATACTTCAAACAGCTCTGCAAATCTTTCCAGATTTTCAGCAACAAACTTCCTATTTTGTAGGAAACAGATTTTGACTTCTTTGACATCTTCTCCAACGGTTGGATGATCACAACCTTCATAGATTTTGTCGTGATCTTTATTTTAAATATATTGAGAAGCTGTCATCCAATTCTGATTGATCACAAGATCAAAGTGTCCAACTGTCTCCAAATCTGCACAAGTTCAATTTAGGAAACAATCCTGCAAAACTTGGAAATAAAATTTCCTGCAATATTAGAGTCAAACAGATGATATTCTATGTTCAAACATGTTAGAATAATTTTTCTTTCATCATCTAATAACAGTGAATCAAACAAGTGAAAGATAGAAACGGAATCAACTCAGAGAGTTTGCAGAAACCTCCCCCTGAGAATGTTCACACAGGTTAAGCAGTTTCAAGACTTTGAATCCAGTTTCAAACCCTAGAAAATAGCTACACTATTTTCAAGCCTTCGAGAACTGATTCAAGGATTTGAAAGTTGGTTCAAGGCCTTGAAATACAAAAAGACAAAACCAAATTCTGTTTGATCCTTAGTCTCTGCAAAAAATACTGATTAGTTCACCATGCATAATAACATAGTAATTCCAAAAAGATCCAACTTATTCATATTACCAACAGAAAATAAACAGTTCAGCAAGAAGCAAATAACACCTAAGAATAAAAACTAAAACCTAGAATTTTCTCCCCCATTTTGACTTTCATCAAAAAAGATAGAGAAGATGTTGGATCAAGTGTCTGGAAAATTTTGAAAACTTAAAGAAGAAATAGAGAATGTGGAAGAAAGAGTATGCAAGATTAAGTGTCTTTATCTTCATCTTGATCTCTTTCCTCTTCTTCAGTCTCTCCATTGTTGGCTTGAACTTCCTGTAAACCACATCTAGTTCTTCAATGAAGGAGCTGATCTTCTCAATAACACTATTGAATAAGAATGTGAGTCCTTCTAGGGATTTCTTCCCATGCTTCAGCTTTTTCTTTACAGCCAACCTTTTCTGTTGAGCAGAAATAGTTTTGTGATCCTTCTTTCCTGTTTTTGAAGCTTCTAAATACTGGGATGGATCATTCTCATGTTTCCCTTTGTTGGATATGGAGGACAATCCATAGGATCCTGAGGTAGTGTCTGAGTCTGAGTCTTGAATGAGGACTTCTTTTCCTTTTCCTTTGACTTCTGTGACTGGATTTTTCTTGTCTCTCTTAGGGCTTCCAATATGAATTCCCTTCTGCTTTTCTTGAGTGGATACCGTAGCCTGTTTCTTCTTTGCTGGAAATTGGTCCTTTTTCACTATTTTATTGGGTGGTGAAGACTCTTGTTCTTCCTCAGTAAATCTCTTTGAATCAGAGTCTTCACTGATCTCTTGAACTTCATCCACTGCAGCCTTCTTTTTTCTTCTCTGAACTAGGATTTGATTCTCCAGCCATCTTGATTCTGTCTGAGGCTCTCCTTGTGCTCATTAGGGTTTGGGAGAAGAATAGAGAGAGGTGGAATGATACGGAGTGAAGGAGAAGAGAAGAGGATAAATACTGAAAGATTTTGAGTTTCAAAAGGTGAAAGTGTGAGTAACATGCTCCTGCAGCTATATATTCAGCTTCAGCTGTTGCTAGAGCAACTGAATTCTGTTTCTTGGAAATCCAGCTAATCAAAGATGATCCAATGAATTGACAGGTTCCAGAAGTGCTTTTTCTATCAACTTTGTAGCCTGCAAAGTCAGCAGTTAAGTGTGATTCTTTTGGATCAGCTTGAAATCTAGCACACATGCATACACTAAACATAATATCTGGTCTGCTTGCTGTCAGATAAAGTAATGATCCAATCATGCCTCTTTACTCTTTTACATTGACACTCTTACCAGATTCATCCTTGTCTAAGGATAATGTAGAGCTCATTGGGGTCTTGGCTTCCTTTCATTGAGCCATGCTGTATTTATTCAGAAAGTCTCTTGTGTACTTGCTTTGATTCATAAAGATGCCCTTCTTCAATTGATGTATTTGAATTCCTAGGAAGAAGGTTAATTCTCCCATCATGCTCATTTCAAACTCCCTGCTCATAAGACTTGAGAATTATCTGCATAATTGATCATTAGTAGCTCCAAATAGTATATCATCAACATATATGTGGACTACAAGTAAATTTTTATCATGAGTCTTAATGAAAAGAATCTTGTCTACTAAACCTCTTTTGAAATCATTTTCAAGTAAAAACTTTGACAGTCTTTCATACCAAGCCCTTGGAGCTTGTTTCAAACCATAAAGAGCTTTGTCAAGTTTGTAAACATGATCTGGAAAATTGTCATTTTCAAAAGCAGGTGGTTGTGCAACATAAACTTTTTCTTGTAAGTAGCCATTCAAGAAAGCACACTTCACATCCATTTGAAATAATTTCATTTTCTTGTAAGATGAAAATGCAAGTAAAATTCTAATTGCTTCTAACCTGGAAAGTTGAGCAAAGTTTTCTTCATAATCTATACCTTCTTCTTGATTGTAACCTTGAGCAACTAACCTTGCTTAGTTTTTTATTACATTGCCACTTTCATCCAACTTGTTTCTGAACACCCATCTGGTACCAATGACAGACTGGTTTTTTGGTGCAGGAACCAGGTTCCAAACCTTATTCCTCTCAAACTCATTGAGTTCACTTTGCATAGCAATGATCCAGTCTGCTTCTTGTAAAGCTTCCTTCACAGTTTTTGGTTCTACAAGAGAAATAAAAGCTTTAAAAGCACATAAGTTCTTCAAATGTGATCTAGTTTGTGTACCAGTGGTTGGATCTGATATGATATTATCAGCTGGATGGGATGAGAGATATTTAAATCTCTTTCTTGGAGACCATGGTTCAGGTTCACCATATATCTTATTTGGTCTTGAAGTAGTGGCTTTGTCACTTGAATCCTTCTGATCATCTTTTTCAAGGCTTTGAGATGTATTTTCAAGGCCTTGAGAACTCTTTTCAAGGTCTTGAAAATGTCTTCTATTTTCTTCTTAGCCTTTCTTGAATCCAATTGGATTCTCAGTCTCTTCCTCTGATTCATGCTTGTTCAAATTCAAATCTTCAAAACTTTCACTCAAAGAACCATCATAGCTTTCATCAAAAATAACATGAATGCTCTCTTCAACCAGTTTGGTTCTTTTATTGTAAACTCTATAAGCTTTTCTATTCAGAGAGTAACCAAGAAATATACCTTCATCACTTCTTGCATCAAACTTACCAAGACTGTCTTTTCCATTGTTATGGATAAAACAGGTACATCCAAAGGGTCTGCAGTAAGAGATGTTTGGCTTCCTCCCTTTGAATAGTTCATAGGGGGTCTTCTTTAGAATAGGTATGATCAAGCACCTGTTCAAAATATAGTTTGCTGTATTCACAGCTTCTGCCCAGTAATGTTTTGGCAACTTGTTCTCAAGAAGCATTGTCCTTGACATATCTTTAAGAGTCCTGTTCTTTCTTTCAACAACACCATTCTGTTGAGGAGTTCTTGGAGCATAAATTTTGTGAGAAATACCATACTTATCACAGAATAATCAAACTCTAGCTGATCAATTTCTCTACCATGATCACTTTCGATTGAAGCTACAAGTTTTGATCAAATTCTCTACCATGATCAGAGAGAGCTTCAGATTTTTCTTTGAGAAACATAACCCAAGTGTATCTAGAAAAATCATCTACAACAACTAGCATATACCTTTTACCTTTTGGAGTAGGATTCCTCATAGGACCACAGAGATCCATATGAAGTAATTCAATAGGCCTAGTTGTACTTACAAACTTCTTTGGCTTGAAGGATCTTTTGGTCTGCTTCCCTTGTGCACAGGCTTTGCATAACTCATCTTCTTTGAACTTGGTGAATGGAAATCCTCTTACCAAGTCTATAGAAATCAATTTGTTCAGAGTATGCAAACTGATATGACCAAGTTTCCTATGCCAATGCTTTGAATCTTCTTTCAAGGCCTTGAGACACTTCAAACTTTCACCTGCAACTTTTCTAGTCTGAAAAAGTGTAAACATTGTTTGATCTAGAGGCTGTGAGAATGGAATCTCCTGATTTCTCATTTTGCACCACACACTTCTCTTTATCAAAGATTACTTTGTTTCCATTATCACAAAGTTGAGATACACTAAGCAAATTAAACTTCAAACCTTTAACTAGATAAACATCAGAAATAGAGTTTTCAGAATTTGTACCAACTTTTCCAATATCAAGAATATTTCATTTTCCTTTGTCACCAAGTGTTATTGAACCTTCTGATTGTTCCTTTAATTTTGAGAATAGAGATCTCTTTCCACTCATGTGTCTTGAGCAACCACTGTCCATGAACCACTTCTGTTCTTTGGTAACAACCTGCAAGCACCAATCACTGCCTTACCCAGCTGTTAGATCAGGTGTGGAATTTGGATTCATATTCTGGGTCAACCATGTTAGGTTGTCTAACCCCTTTAGGAACCCAAATCTGCTTAACCTGTCCTTTAAGTTGAAAAGGAAAAGTGTTCCTCATTATGTGAGGGTCTCTTCTTCTAAAAGGACAAGTCATTTTAACATGACCAGTTTTGCAGCAGTAATGACAAGTAGGAGAGGTTTTGTTTCCAACTTTCATAAATCTGGTATTGTGAACAGACTGTGAACTTCCTCCAAGAATAAAGTTCAACTTCTGTTCTGATCCAGCAAACTTGATTTTGACTAGTTCAGATTCTTAAATTTTCTCAATAAGAGTAGTCTTTTGTCTTTCTAAATCATCAACATGATGTCTTATATTAACAAGGATGTTATTCACAGAGGAGTTTTCAGTGACAACTTCCTTGATTTGTGTTTTCAAGGCTTTGAAACTGGTTTTCAAGGCCTTGAAATCAGTGTCAGTTTTCTTCTGAGAGATTTCAAGATTCTGATTTAGGCAAACAAGTTGTAAATTTTATTTTTCTTGCTCATGAACTTTCTCTTTCAAAAGCCTGATCTCTTTCAGATAATCTTCCTCATTTAAGAGCATTGTTCTGAGATATTCTGAAATAGCTTCTTTTGGCTTTGAAATTAAACAGTTAACTATTACCTCAATGTTATTTTCAGAACTATCATCATGCTTGGCCATGAAGCATATATTGGCATGTTCTTCTTCAGATTCAGATTCACTGGAGCTATCTGAATCACTCCATGAAGCTATCATGGCTTTCTTTCTTCTGTCATGATCTTTCTTCTGAAAGTTCTTGCTCTTTTAGTGTCGACAATCCCTTATCAAGTGTCCTGCATCACCAAACTCAAAGCAGTTCATAAATTTTGACTTGTTCTGTGAAGAGGACTTACCTTTGTAATCCTTGCTGCTGGATGGTCTATGCCTTTCTCTGTTGAATTCTCTGTTTCCAGAGTTTCTCTTCATTTTGAGAATCCTTGTCAAGCCTTTGGAAATCAAGGCAATTGAATCTTCATCATCACCATCCTTAGTTTCAAGGCTTTGAATTCTCTCATTCTCTTTGGCTTTGAGGGCTAGATTTTTGACACCTTCTGGGAGTTCTCCATCAACTTCATTCATAGATATCTCATGTGTCAGGAGCTTCCCTTGTAGGTCATCAAGTTGTAAAGTTGAGAGATTCTGAGCTTCTTCAATAGCTGTGGTCTTTGGTTCCCATTTTGACTTTGGAAGACTTCTGAGTATCTTCCTTACCTTTTCCTCATTGGAAAATGTTTTCCCAGTGAGTCAAGGTTGTTGACAATATCAGTGAATCTCTTGAACATATCTATGATGGAATCATTTGCATTCATTTTGAACAGCTCATACTGTTTGAGTTAAATGTTGATTTTGGTCTGCTTGACTTGACTGGTTCCTTCAAAGGTAACCACAAGTTTATCCCAGATTTCTTTAGCAGTTGTGTATCCAGAGATCCTGTTGAATTCATCTGTACTCAAAGCACAATACAAAATGTTAATAGCCTTGTAGTTCTTCGAAAATTGCTCTAATTCAGAAGAGGAGAGTGAGTCTTCTGTTTTGGGAGTTCTGATCCCATCTTTCTCTGTATAGAAGGTATGAGGTCCATTTTGAATAATGGTCCAAAGCTCTAGATCTTGATCAATGATAAACATTTTCATGAGAGCTTTCCAGTGAGCAAAGTTTTATCCACAGAATAGAGGAGGTCTGTTAGCAGCTCTTCCGTGTGAGAAACCACCATCACCTGCAGTACTCATGATCACCAGATGGTTAAATCTTATACAGTGATACAAGCTTCTCTTACAGCTTGTGGTTTTCCCTAACATGTCTAGTACCTGCTCTAGCTAACTGATTAACTAAGAATTCTCTATTTTTCACTTTGAAAAATCCTTGAGAATGAATGTAGAAATAATACAGAAATGATCTACCAACATAGCTCTCTACAGAAGATCACTTAAGAGTAGAAAACTGCAGTGAAATGTAGTGAACTTCTGTGTATGGATTGGAAGAGATGAAGAACTTCTTTGATGCTTGTCAATCCAGAATGATTTCTCTGTATTTTCCCGTTGAGAATTTTGTTGTTGTTGCTTCGAATTTGAGATCTTTAAATACTTCAAACAACTCTGCAAATCTCTCCAGATTTTCAGCATTAACCTTCCAATTTTGTAGGCAACAGAGTTTGACTACATTGAGATCTTCTCCAACGTTTGAATGATCATAATCTTCAGAGATATTGTTGTAATCCTTCATTTAACCATCATGAGAAGCTGTCAAACACGTCTGATTGATCACACGATCAAAGTATTCAAGTGTTTCCAAATCTGCAACAATCCAGTTTAGGAAACAATCCTGCAAAACTTAGAAATAATATTTCCTGCATTATCATGGTCTTACAGTTGATATAGAACGATTCAAAACATGTTTTACAATTTTTCTTTCATCATCTAACAACAGGTAATCAAACATATGCAACATAGATGATAAATCATATCAGAGAGTTAACAGAAAAACTCTCCCTGAGAATATGCTTTCAAGTTTGACAGTTTCAAGGCTTTGAATCCAGTTTCAAGTCCTTGAAAATAGCCAAGACTATTTTCAAGCCTCTGAAGCTGATTCAAGGCTTTGAAAGTTGTTTCAAGGCCTTGAAATAAGCTATTTCAAGTCTTGAGCAACCCGAGCTTTGAAAAGGAAACTAGTATCTCTCTGGTCTTGAAAAGATTTGAAATAATCAGAGAGAATTCAAATCTTTTAGTCCATTGAAAAATAAATATTAAACTACTTTATTTGTCTAAAAAGAATTTTTGAAAAAGGTAGGGGCTATATTAGGCAAATATCTACAGAGATATAACCCAACACAGAATGATCCAAGATTATTAACTATCAGTGTAGCAGACTCATTTTCAAGGCTTTGAAAAGGTTTTCAAGGTCTTGAAAAACTATAACACTGCAACTGGTTAAAGATCAAGGCTTTGAAATGCTTTGAAAATCAGTTCAAAACGTTGAAAACACATACAACTTACCTTGCTTACCTGATGCTCCCCCTAAACCAATGCATATTTATTTAGCATTCCCAATTCCAATCTTAGAGCTGAGAATCTCTCATCTGCTAAAGGTTTAGTGAAGATATCTGCAATTTGCATGTTAGTAGCAACAAATTCAAGAACAACATCACCTTTATCAACATGATCTCTGATGAAATGGTGTCTAACATCAATGTGCTTGGTTCTTGAATGTTGCACTGGATTCATTGTAATTGAAATTGCACAAGTGTTATCACACTTGATGGGTATGCATCTGAAGTCAAATTCAAGATCTCTTAGCTGTTGAGCAATTCATATTACTTGTGAACAACATGCTCGTGTAGCTATATATTCAGCTTCAGCTATTGATAGAGCAACTGAATTCTGTTTCTTGGAATGCCAACTGATCAATGATGATATATTGGCAAGTTCCTGAAGTGTTATTCCTATCAACTTTGTAACCTGCAAAGTCAGCATCGTAAAAATCATGCAAAGAGAAATTAGAATGTTTTGGATACGAAAGCCCTAAGTCTTTGGTACCATTGAGATATCTGAATATTCTCTTCACAGCAGTTAAGTGTGATTCCTTTGGGTCAGCTTGAAATCTAGCACACATACATACACTAAACATAATATCTAGTCTGCTTGCTGTGAGATAGAGTAATGATCCAAACATACCTCTATACTCTTTCACATTTACACTCTTACCATATTCATCATTGTCTAAGGACAGTGTAGAACCCATAGGATTCTTGGCTTCCGTACATTGAGCCATGATGTATTTGTTTAGTAAGTCTCTTGTGTACTTGCTTTGATGCAGAAATATTCCCTTCTTCATTTTATGTATTTGAAGTCCTAGGAAGAAGTTCAACTCTCCCATCATGCCCATTTCAAATTCCCTGCTCAAAAGACTTGAGAATTTTCTGCATAATTGATCATTAGTAGCTCCAAACAAGATATTATCAACATATATCTGAACTACAAGCAAGTCTTTCTCATTAGTCTTTATGAAAAAAAATTTGTTTACTAAACCTCTTTTGAAATCATTTTCAAGTAAAAAATTTGACAGTCTTTCATACCAAGCTCTTGGAGCTTGTTTCAAACCATAGAGAGCTTTGTCAAGTTTGTAAACATGATCTGGAAACTTGTCATTTTCAAAACCAGGAGGTTGTGCTACATACACTTCTTCTTGTAAATATCCATTCAAGAAAGCACACTTCACATCCATTTGAAACAATTTCATGTTCTTGTGAGATGCAAAAGCAAGTAAAATTATAATTGCTTCTAACCTGGCAACTGGAGAAAAAGTTTCCTCATAATCAATACCTTCTTCTTGGTTTTAACCTTGAGCAACTAACCTTCCTTTGTTTCTGATCACATTGCCACCTTCATCCAACTTATTTCTGAACACCCATCTGGTACCAATGACTGTCTGGTTTGTAGGTGGAGGAACCAGGTTCCACACCTTATTCCTTTCAAAATTATTGAGTTCAATTTTCATAGCAATGATCCGGTCTTCTTTTTATAATGCTTCTTCCACAGTTTTTGGTTCTACAAGAGAGATAAAAGCATTAAAAGCACATAAGTTCTTCAACTGTGATCTTGTTTGTGTACCAGTGGTTGGATCTGAGATGATATTTTCAACTGGATGAGATGAGAGATATTTGAATCTCTTTCTTGGAGACCATGGTTCAGGTTCTCCACAGATCTTCTCTGGTCTTGAAGTAGTGGCTTTGTCACTTGTGTCCTTCTGATCATCTTTTTCAAGGCTTTGAGGCTTATTTTCAAGGCCTTGAGCACCATTTTCAAGGTCTTGAAAATGTCTTCTGTTTTCTTCTGAGCCTTTCTTGAATCACAGTGGATTCTCAGTCTCTTCCTCTGATTCATGCTTGTTTAAATTCAAGTCTGCAAAACTTTCACTCAAAGAACCATCATAGCTTTCAACAAAAATAACATGAATGCTCTCTTCAACCAGTTTAGTTCTTTTATTGTAAACTCTATAAGCTTTGCTATTTAGAGAGTAACCAAGAAATATACCTTCATCACTTCTTGCATCAAACTTACCAAGATTGTCTTTTCCATTGTTGTGGATAAAACATGTACAACCAAAGGGTCTAAAGTATGAAATGTTTGGCTTCCTCCCTTTGAAAAGTTCATAGGGGGTCTTCTTCAGAATAGGTCTGATCAAGCACCTGTTCAGTATATAGTTTGATGTATTCACAACTTTTGGCAATTTGTTCTCAAGAAGCATTGTCCTTGACATATCTTCAAGAGTCATGTTCTTTCTTTCAACAACACCATTCTGTTGAGGAGTCCTTGGAGCAGAAAAGTTGTGAGTAATACCATGCTTATCACATAAAAAATCAAATTCTAATTGATCAAATTATCTACGATGATCACTTCTGATTGAAGCTACAAGTAGGTTTTTCATAGTTTGAAGTTCTCTGAAAAGCTTTGAAAATTCAGAGAGAGCTTCAGATTTTTATTTGAGAAACATAACCCAAGTAAATCTAGAAAAATCATCTACAACAACTAGCATATACATTTTACCTTTTGGAGTAGGAGTTCTCATAGGACCACAGAGATCCATATGAAGCAGTTCAATAGGTCTAGCTGTACTCACAAATTTCTTTGGCTTGAAGGAACTTCTGGTCTGTTTGCCTTGAGCACAAGCTTTGCACATTTCATCTTCTTTAAACTTAATGAATGGCAATCCTCTTACCAAGTCTTTGGAAATCAACTTGTTCAAAGTATGCAAATTGATGAACAAGTTTCCTGTGCCAAAGCTTTGAATCCTCTTTCAACGCCTTGAGACACTTCAAACTCTTACTTTCAACTTTGTTAGTCTGAAAAGTATAAACATTGTTTGATCTAGAGGCTGTGAGAATGCAATCTCCTGATTTCTCATTTTGCACCACCCACTTCTCTTTATCAAAGATAACTTTTTTGCCATTGTCACAAAGCTGAGATACACTAAGCAAGTTAAATTTCAAACCTTCAACTAGATACACATCAGAAATAGAGTTTTCAGAATTTTTACTAACTTTACCAATACCAAGAATTTTGCATTTGCCTTTGTCACCAAGTGTAACTGAACCTTCAGATTGCTCTATTAATTCTGAGAATAGAGATCTCTTTCCACTCATGTGTCTTGAGCAACCACTGTCCATAAACCACTTATGTTATTTGATGTTGGTGACAACCTGCAAACACCAATCACTGCCTTACCCAGCTGTTAGACCAAGTGTAGAATTTGGATTCATATTTAGGATCAACCATGTTGGGTGGTCTAACCCCTGTAGGAACCCAAATCTGCTTAACTCGTCCTTTGAGTTGAAAAGGAAAAGTGTTCCTCATTATGTGAGGGTCTCTTCTCTGAAAGGACAAGTCATCTTAACATGACTAGTTTTGCAACTGTAATCGCATTTAGGAGAAGTTTTGTTTTTAGCTTTCAAAAATCTGGTATTGTTCTTCCTTGGAAAGTTCGTATTGAATCCAATACCAGCTTTGTGAACTGACTGTGAACTTCCTCCAAGAATCAAGTTCAACTTGTGTTCAGATCAAGCTTGATCTTGACCAATTCAGATTCTTGAAGTTTCTCAGTAAGCACTACAAAAAAAAGGCAAATACGACGGCCAGTAAAAACGTCGGCCGCTCTTCCCGTCGTATATGATTTTAAAACGTCGGAAGTTGCCTGACCGTCGTTTTTACATCAAATACGGCGGCCGACATGGAAACCGTCGTATTAGATTCCAATTACTACGGCCTCCCAAGCAACCGTCGTATCTAATAGTCAATTACTACGTCCGCTTATCTGGCCGTCGTATTTATAAATTTCAAACGACCCGGTTTCTCAAAAGTGAAAAATCTTAAATGATATAGTAGTACTTCCGTATTCCCAACTCTATATTCTCTCTCAGTCCTAACCCTTCTCTTTCAACGTGATGTCTCTTCGTTTGACAATCGTCGATCGATTTCACCAGTCAATGGATGCCCTTTACTTGTTTCAGATCGAAATCAAAACTCCATCAACAATCTTATTCCTATTTCAATCAGGAATTAATATGGTGTTTTAAGGTTAGATTTCAGAAACTTTGTCTCTTTGTTCGATAATCGTCGATCTATTTCACCAGTCAATGGATGCCCTTGGTCTGTTTCAGATCGAAATCAGAACTCCATCAAGAATCATAGTCCTATTTCAATCAGGAATTAATACTGTGTTTTACGGTTCGATTTCAGAAACTGTCCCCGATCTGGAATATTCTTCGATTCCATGTTCTCCAAAATTGAGGTAGTACTAAAGCATGTTAGTTGATCTCGTACACTGATGTCTCATATTTTTTTGCAATTTCAGAACATGGTTGGATGGCAATCTCCAAAGGAACGTCAGTCCCAGCTCGCATAGGTTTCTCACGGTCACTGACTAAGTTTCGTATTCAAGGGAAGGCATCCAGTATGTCTGGTGTTGAAAGCCTCATGCGATTCCTGAAACTCTACACTCTTCACATCATTAGAGGTACGACTTAGCATCTCTTGAGTTCTATTGCTCAATTATTTCATCACGTTGATTTTCTACCTATGCAGATGACCTAAACTAATACTTGCATAAGCTATATGATGTCTTGTGCTGGCTAGATCCATAACTTAGTAATTTCTGATGTGAAGTTAAGATGTCAATTTAATTGAATTAGTTTCATATCCAAATGAGAATCAAGAATAGAGTATTCAGTAAATCAGTCCTTATTACGAATTGCTTTTGTTTCACTTTATTTTTGCAGATTTCAGTTTTAGTTCCAAATATGAACTCTAGATTGTACCCCTAATTTAGGGATTTTTGTTTACTTGTTATATTTCAACAGTAACTAAAGACGAAAGGCAATAGATTGTTGTAAACTGTTGACACCATTTTGCGCATTTGAAAATTTGCAGGTTCCTTCATACCACAGCTTATCTAGGAAACCCTCTGAAGCCCTACAATCTTGATATTGACTCTGGAAGTCATCTGACATGGGTCCAATGTGACGCTGGTCCAGGTGCAAATTTGTTCAAGGTGAAGAAATTACGCTGTTTTGTTAATCCATATACCCATGAAAATGTCATAAAGAATTCATCGTTTCCGATCTCTTCTTCATATATCAATGCATGCCCTAATAGTCCATACAAGCCATACCGCAATGCCATGTCATGCAATGAACCGTGCCTACTGAATCTCAGCGCAAGACCCCAAATGATCAATGTGACTATGAGGTTGAGTATGCCGACCCTGGTTCTTCTCTAGGTGTGGTTGTACAGGACTCTTTTCCCATCAAATTAACAAATGGTTCTCTTTGTATCGGGTATGTTGTTCCATAGCCCATTCATAGTTTTCCAATGCAGTCATCTATATAGTTTTTTATAAGTCAGAGGTTTGCATCCTTCTCAGTTTGCTGAAGTTTATGACTTGTATACCCTATTCTCATGCTATTTACTGGTAGTATAAAATATTATTTTCTTTCTCTGAGTAGATGCATCGATGGGAAAATAAGTTGAGTGACAGTCCCTAGAAGAATCACACTTTCACTTTAACAAAATAGATGTATACTAGCAGGAATACTGTAGGCCATGGCTTTGGCAGTTCAAGGGCTTCATGAATAAGTAGGTTTCTGAAATAAATATCGAGCAAAAGTCTCCTTCATGGCTTCTGAAATAAATATCGAGCAAATTAAATATCACTGTTTAAATCCTATATAACCTAAATGTTCTTATACAAAATATGGTTCCTTGAGGGGTTGTTTCTACTGAATTAGTTGTATCAAATTCAGGTCCTGATTTGTATAATCTAATTATTGATTCTTGGTGGGCTCCTAATTTATGTCGCAACTTGTGGTTTGTACAGATTAAAATCATCATCACTGTTCGGACCATCCTCCATCAAATACGATGTAGAGAAGTTACTTGATGTTCACTGGAAAATTGGTGACAAAAGACCTGAAGCAAAGTTGGGTATCTACTGCAATGTTCACTGGAAAATTGACGGCAACTATCATGGATATATACTGCAAAGTTCATCTCTGAAGATTGATTGTGTCTATACTTTGTGCCATTTGTTTTAATGTACTCAAAATATTTCAAACTATAAACAGTCTAATGGGATTCCATACGCAACGTGGTCGAGACGCTGCCAAAATACAAAGGCTCACCGCGCGCAACCCGCACGGCGTGGACCTAATTTTTTTTAAGCAGAAAAATTTAATTACGACGGGTATGTGACCGTCGTATAACATACAAACCCGACGGGAAAACATATGATCATCGTATTTTTCTATAAGAAACGACGGCAAACAACTATCGTCGCATTAGACTCTCAATTACGACACTTTCTAGCGGCCGTCGTATAAGGTCATAAACGACGGCCGGAAACTGTCGTACCATCTGATACGACCCCTTACGATACGACGGTCATATGGCCGTCGTATTTATCTAATACGACGGTTTTTTATGCTTAAACTACGCTTTTTGGCTGTCGTATTTGCCCACATTTTTTGTAGTGAAGAGTAGTCTTTTGTTTATCTAATTCATCTATCTGATGTCTTAGATTGACAAGACAGTTACTCATTAAAGAGTTTTCAGTGAAAACTTCCTAGACTTGTGTTTTCAAGGCTTTGAAACTAGTTTTCAAGGCCTTGAAATCACTGTCAGATTTCTTCTGAGAGATTTCAAGATTCTGATTTAGGAAAAAAAGTTGTGAGTTCTCTTTTGCTTGCTCATGAACTTTTTCTTTCAAAAGTCTGATCTCTTTCAGATAATCTTCCTCATTTAAAAGCATTTTTCTAAGATATTCTGAAAGAGCTTCTTTTGGATTTGAAATCAGACAGTTTACCATTACCTCAATGTTCTTCTCTAAAATTTCATCATGCTTGGCCACGAAGCATAGGTTGGCATGTTCTTCTTCAGATTCAGATTCACTAGAGCTATCTGAATCACTCCATGAAGCTATCATAGCTTTCTTTCTTCTGTTATGGTCTTTCTTTTGAAATCTCTTGTTTTTCTTGTGTGGGCAATCTCTTATCAAATGTCCTGCATCACCACATTCAAAGCAGTTCATAACTTTTGATTTATTTTGTAAAGAAGACTTACCTTTGTAGTCCCTGCTACTGGATGGTCTATGCCTTTCTCTGTTGTAATCTTTGTTTCCAAAGTTTTTCTTCATTTGAAGAATCCTTATCAAGGCTTTAGAGATTAAGGAAATTGGATCTTCATCATCATCATCCTCAGTTTCAAGGCTTTTGGTTCTCTCATTTTCCTTGGCCTTGAGAGCTAAGTTCTTGACACTTTCTGGTAGCTCTCCATCAGCTTCATTCATAGATATCTCATGTGTCAGAAGCTTCCCTTGTAGGTCATCAAGTTGTAGAGTTGAGAGATTTTGAGCTTCTTCAATAGTTGTGGTCTTTGGTTCCCACTTTGCCTTTGGAAGACTTCTTAATATCTTCCTCACCTTTTTTTCATTGGAAAAATGCTTTCCCAGTGAATCAAGGTTGTTTACAATGTCTGTGAACCTCTTGAACATATCTCTGATAGACTCATCTGGATTCATCTTGAAAAGCTCATATTGCCTAAGATAGATGTTGATCTTGGTTTGCTTGACTTGACTGGTTCCCTCAAAGGTAAGCGCAATCTTATCCCAGATTTCTTTGGCAGTTGTGCATCCAGAGATCCTGTTGAATTCATCTATACTCAAAGCACAATACAAAATGTTAATAGCTTTGTAGTTCTTAGAGAATTGCTCTAATTCAGAAGCGGAGAGTGAGTCTTCAGTTTTGGGAGTTTTAATCCCATCTTTCTATGTGTAGAAAGTGTGAGGTCCATTTTGGATAATGGTCCAAAGCTCTAGATCTTGATCAATGATGAACATTTTCATCAGAGCTTTCCAGTGAGCAAAATTTTCTCCACAAAATAGAGGAGGTCAGTTAGCAGCTCTTCCCTGTGAGAAACCACCATCACCTGCAGTACTCATGATCACCAGATGGTTAAATCTATACAGTGAAACAAGCTCTGATACCAATTGAAAGTGTGAGTGTGCAGATGTTAATGCGGCTAAGATACTCTAGAAGGGGGGCTTGAATAGAGAATGCCAACTTTTTGGAAAACTTGCTAGGAAGATGAAATCTTGTGAAAACTAGTGAAGTTCAAGGCCTTAAAAACAAGTTCAATCCCTTGGGAGAAATGTAGTTTGTATAAAGCAATTAAGCCTTTTTCAAGGCCTTTAAAACAAGTTCAAACCCTTGAAAACAGACAGTTTTGTGTGCTGCAAATACTATGAAAAAGAATGAACTGTACATCCAAGAGACAAGTGATTTATAGAGTTCAGTCCACTTGGACCTAAGTCTCTACCTCGGGGATTGGATCCCTACAGGATTTTCAACACAATTCTTATTAATCAAAAGCTAAGCCCTAGAACTCAAGCACAGAGAATTCCCTTACTCTGTTACAGCTTGTGGTTTTCCCTAACCTGTCTAGTACCTGCTCTAGCTAACTGATTAACTAAGAATTCTCTATTGTTCACTATGAACAATCCTTGAGAATAGATGTAGAAATAATACATAAATGATCTACCTATTAAGCTCAATACAGAAGTACACTTAGAATAGAAAACTGCAGTGAAGAATGCAGTGAACTTCAGTGGAATGGATTGTGAGATTGATGTTCTTCTTTGGTGCTTTGTCAATCCAGATTCTGTCTCTCACTTTTGCCCGTTGAATGTTGTGTATTGTTGCTTCAAAGTGAGCTCCTTTTATACTTCAAACAGCTCTGCGAATCTTCCTAGATTTTCAGCAATAAACTTCCTATTTTGTAAGAAACTGATTTTGACTTCTTTGACATCTTCTCCAACGGTTGGATGATCACAACCTTCAGAGATTTTGTTGTGATCTTTCGTTTAAACATCTTGAGAAGATGTCATCCAAGTCTGATTGATCACCGGATCAAAGTGTCCAACTGTTTCTAGATCTCCACAAGTTCAGTTTAGGAAACAATCCTGCAAAACTTGGAAATAAAATTTCCTGCAATATTAGAGTCAAACAGATGATATTCTATGTTCAAATATGTTAGAATAATTTTACTTTCGTCATCTAATAACAGTGAATCAAACAAGTGAAAGATAGAAAGGGAATCAACTCAGAGAGTTTGCAGAAAACTCCCCTGAGAATGTTCACACAGGTTTTTGCAGTTTCAAGGCTTTGAATACATTTTTAAGTCCTTAAAACTATTTTCAAGCCTCTGAGAACTGATTTAAGATTTGAAAGCTGGTTCAAGGCCTTGAAATAGTCAAACTATTTCAAGTCTTGCACAACCTGATCTTACACTGGGAATAGCCTTATTTGTGCAGATAACATCAATATCCGATATTGATTATTTGAGTCTGGCTAGACATTCTATAAGCACTATCCCTCGAGTGGCCTAGGATATTTGCTCATGTTATATGGGAGGGACAAATTCTATCTACATCACTATGATATCTAATCTTGCTTCCTATTGTGTCCAATACGCGCCTTTATGACTACCCAGTCACGGTGTATTGTTTGACGCTATCAAAACACAATATTCCACAACTAGATGATCTAGTGACCTCAAGTTTAAGGATGACAATACCGTTGTCACTGCAAGAAGCACTTGTGATTTTACATAACTTGTATGTAGCCTTCTCGGAGATGTGTCAATCCAGTATGCCATTACTCCTAATGCATATCTATGTGTTGGATCGTGATATCTCCATATCAATCCAACACCATACTAGTCTATAGTTGATTGTCCTGTTAATCAATATAATGGACTAGGGATATTTAAGAATACAACACTTATATTCTATGGACTTCATTCATGTTAACATATCTCTATATTGATAACATAATGAATCGTAAATCCACATATTTATCATAATAAATTGATTGTCTCTAGGGCATATTTCCAACAGTCTCTCACTTGCACTAGAGTCAATCTACTGCATCATACGCCTATTGATCTAGTGCGGCCTTCCATGCTTACGCTTCGTAGGGGTATGGTAGGCGAGACATATATTGGTACCTTTAAAATACCCATATCTCCTCTATCAACAATTTAATTGAGATTTAATATTTTGAGTAAGTGCATCTCATGCAATAATTTACTCAGCCCTCTACGTTAGAATCAGTGACTGAATCTTGCCTAGAACCTTTCCAGCTCACAGTCCCTCCCACTAGTGCAAAACATAAAACTTGACCATAATCTGAAATCTTCTTTGTCGGATTGGAAGTTCGCATCACTCTAACCCCTTACAGTAAACTCTTCTTATCCTCCATTTATCAAGAATTCATCTTTTAGTTCTTCTAAAGTACTTAAGGATAATCTTGATAAATATCCAGTGACGCTCACCCGGATTTGACCGGTATCTTTGTGTCATACCATATGACACATCTGGCCTAGTACATAGCATGGCGTATCTCATGAATCTCATTCATACGGTCCCTTTCCCAATCCAATTGGAAAGACAATCAGTCTTTCAAAGACTAATTTCATTTGACATGGGTAAGAATCCATATTCTTTTCATGTTGAACCATTTCAACACCTTTGTAATTTATGAACTATGACCTAAGCTGCGCAACCATCTTGATCTATCTCCATAGATCTTCATAGGTTTCTTCACCTAAGTCTATCATTGAAGATTTAATTCTCTAGTCAATCTACGTAAGATTGCCAAGTAGGGACATCATTTCCAATGATTAGTATGTCTCCATATACAAGACCAGAAACATAATTGTGCACCCACTAACCTTCTTGTAAACACAAGCTTCATCTTCAATTTGTGATGGAACCAAACTCCTTTGATTGCATCATTAATTCGAAGATTTCCACTCCAAGAAGCTTGACTCAATCTTTAGACAGACTGCTACAAACAAGATGCGATGGATTTAAGCATCACAACTGGAGCAAGATTTCGTCATATTCTATACTATGAACTCACATGGAACCCTTTTCCAACCAATTGTCCCTTAAAAGTAATCATATTACCATCCATGCTGGTTTCCTCATAACCCACTTGCACCCTATGGGTCCTACCCTTTCAGGTGGTTCCACCAAAGTCCATACTTTGTTGGTATACATGGATTGCATATCGTATCTCATGGCTTCAATCCATGTCTAAGAGTATGGCCAACACATGGCCATTTCATAGGTTGTAGGCTCATCTCGATGAACAATATATCATGGGTTATGAGAAATCGTTATTTCTCTAGTCCCTTCACATATCCTACCTGACCTACGAGGTTCTTGTGTTATCTGAGTAGGTTGCTCCACAACACCTTGTGATCCTGCTCATATTCCATCAAAGGGCCAACATTCTGTTGTGGTTCTTGAACTCCTTCAAGTTCTACTGTCCTCCCACTTTTTCTTTTAGAGACAATCTCTACCTAGAAACACTGTGGTTCGAGCAACAAACATTTTTTTCTCGATTGGATTGTAGAATTAATATCCCTATCAGGATATCCCACAAAACATTTATCCGACTTGGGTCCAAGTTTATCTGTAAACGCCTTTACATAAACTTCACAACCCAAATCCTTTATGAACGACATACTAGGACACGTCCTAGTCCACATCTCATATGGTGTTTTTCATAATTGATTTAGATGGAACAAAGTTAAGGGCGAAATTTGTTGTAATTAGAACATAGCCCCTAAAAGTAAACTTGAAGTTCTGTTTGACTCATCATGGACCGAACCGTGTCCAACAAGGTCCGAACTCTCCTCTTAGACACGCCAAACCCATGTGGCGTGCTAGGTGGAGTGAGTTTGGATCATATCCAACACTCCCATAGATGCTTGTCAAACTCTTGGCTCAAGTAATCTCCTCTACGATCCAATCGTAGAGCCCTATTACTTTTTCAAAGCTGGTTCTCTGCTTCATTCTTGAATTCCTTGAACTCTTCAAAGGATTCTGATTTGTTTCTTCATAAGATACACAAATTCATATTTCTCCGATCCCATCTGTAAATATGATGAAGTACTGAAAACAATTTTTAGCATTTGTGCTTAGTGGCCTACATAAATCAATATGTATTATTCCCAAAAGATCATATATTTGCCTAATAAATAAGTCTTACACGTCTCATATGATTCAATAATAAAATGAGTTCCAGAAATCCATCCATATGGAGCTCTAGATATGTATCTCTCATTCATGTGGCATAAATGATAATGCTAAAGATAAGTGAAGTTCATATCATTATATGCAAACCTCTTGGTATTAATGTTATAGATGAAACTATCATGATCAAGGATATACAATTCATTTGACAATATTGCATGACAATAATGCATATCAGAATAAATGGAACAACATTTGTCCTTTATTATGATAGAGAGCTTTCTTGTCCAAACAAGAAATTATGAAAATGCACCTACTCTTAGCAGGGACATAATTACTTTTGTCTAATTCGTGAATAATTTCATAAAGGTAGAAATAATTCCCTATGGCCAATTCAGCAACTCCTTGCTTCATTGCCCCACGTGTAGGTTTATTTCTTTCTTATCCAATTGTCTTCATCTCTTAAGATCCTCCAAATTTCTATAAATGTGAGATCCTCATCTAGTATCATATAATTTTGATGATGATATAGCCACATTAAATTCTATAACAAAAAATACCTAAATTGGAATTCATAATTCCTTTATTACTTACTTCCATGTACTTTGGGTAGTTTCTCTTCCTCTACACTACCTATGGGACTTCAAGGCAACTTGGTCTTAACAACAAGCTTGCTTTATACCCATGGGGTCGGCGTAAACTTTTTGCCCTTACCCATGATGTTAACCATTAACAATATTGCCTTTGCCCTTTATGAGTTCTTTGTTTAGTGATTCTCAATCATATTGAGTAAATCAACTTTGAACAAGACTATAATTGCATCTAATGCAATTCTTGGTCCACCTTGGGTGAATAACTGTTTATTCTTTATCTATCTCATAGATAACTCCCAAAATCTAATCTTGCAATCCTATTGAAAACGCTTAGTTGCATAACGCAAAGTGGAGCAACACTTCAAACCTTTGTTCTTTGAAAGAGTTTCTTTCAATGCATGATCATATCATATGCCTCAATGTTCTCATCTTGCTTCCAAAGCTCAGAGTTCATGGCAGCTAACATGAGGCAAGTTACATCCAAAGAACTATTCTTTGACGTTCCTTTCCATTATGCTTTAGTGTGTTTTGGTAGTCGGTGGGAAGAGAACTTTATGTTCTACGATAAACAACAATTTTCATTTGTTTTGAGAACTATTATAAATTTTATACCAGTCTAGAAAATAGATTCCAGACAGCTTGTCCATCTGATGGACCAAAGTCGTGTTTCGTTTGTTTAGTACCATCGGTATTCAACACAATAGGGTTATGCAAAGTTTTGTAACGTATAATTATATTCAACAAGGACTTAAATTTTTAAATATAGCTCCCACTATTTTTCTGCGGATTAATAACCCTCGAATATTAATGCGGAAAATATCATTATATTTTCTAGTGGGAGCCAAGATCCCTATTTCAGATCTTTTGAGCTTGCTTTGGCACTTAAAATTGGTTATTTAGGTATGAACAATTCCAATTGCATCATTATGCAACTCTTGGTTCAATTGGGCAAATAAGGCCTTATTTATCCATCCATATGGATAATCCCAATTGTTTGCCTCTAGGCTTTTAATCTTATTAAATTACCCAGTTGCGTCCAACCTCTTACCTAGACAGTTGCACATTACTTGCTTGTTCCATCGGAACACAACCATGATAAATCAAGTCGCCCTGCTTTGGCACGCACGAGCTTGATAATCATGATCATGAAGAGTGTCTAGATAACGAGAAGGCAAAAAACGCAATATTTAAATTGAGGGATTTTATTTTCAATTTTAAATTGTTTTGTTGATCCATATCAACTGATCTACTTACTTGAGTTTGGGCACAACTCCGAATAAAAGATTCGTGTTATTAATTATATTATTATCAAATTGCATGCATCATCTATACATAAACAACAATAATAAGACAATAAAGTAAACATCCACATAACATAAATTAACGTGATGTGGATATGGCCTCCTAGACTAATATATTCCCAAGCCAATGAGAATATCGATGAACCCTAGAATAGAAAACGCGTCTCCATGTGCCTCCATCTCTTGGTCCATCCTTCATAGCCTTGTGGAATGCTCCATGTTGTGGCTCCTTTAATTCTTTGGGATTCTTTTCTTCAATCTTGGCTATCATCTATTTATCTAGTACTAGCTAACATCTATACTAAATAAAATATATCTCACAAGATGAGAAAAAATATCGGCTCGCAAGCCGTAAACCCTAATTAATTATTACATCAAACTGATCAGCTCGCAGGCCGTAAACAAAACACGAAAATTAAACATTCACAACAAACCACATCTAAGATCCAATCACCAAACGAATTGCACATAAACTGTTAAAACCAACTTTTAACACGCTTAGTCAATTTTAGTTGATTTTATAATTACTAGGGTCAAAACAGTCCAAGAGGGCCCACCAAAGCTTGGCCGAACCCTTAAAGGACCACCCACGGCCTTGGGCCGGCCGGCCCCTAGCCCACACGGCTAGGCCGTGCCCTAGGTCTGCCCCGGCCCCTTGGTCGAGCATTGATTGGGCGTCAAGGAACGAGGGGCGGTCCCCTAGGGGAGTCGAACCTCCTTTAGGAGTTGTTTCCAAAACAACTCTTTTCCTTGTTGCCCAAGTTTGGTTGTTTCCTAATTGAAAAAACCTTTTTTCCAATTGGATGCCCAAGATCCCTAGATCTAAGATCCTAAAATTTCTCAAACGCACTAATTCATACATCCAATGCAAGAATTAGATCTTATTGGGTTGAATCATATTCAACATGCATCTAATATGCTTAATTTGTCGTTTTAACACAATAATCATCAATTAAAGGTGATAAACAACAAAAACGTAACACATAAACCACGTTATGCTCAACGACCTGTGGCTCTGATACCACTGTAGGGTTTTGATCATGGATACGCGGCGGGATATTAGAAATTTATCCGATCAAGACCCTCCAAGGATCACGAGAAGAGAAATCATGACGATGGTAAAGGATTTGTGTTATGTACCTTGTAGGTCTCCTTTGATGACTTCAAACGTGAAAAGCATCACGTCTCTACGGTTGATCCACGCCTAGAGGTGAGATCTAGATCTTCCAAACACCTTGTGCTAGCTAAGAGGAATGGAATAGGATAAAGAAATTACGCAACAACGGAGTACCAAGGTGGGCGGCTCTTCTTTTAGGGCCTACGGTTAAGGGGCGGTCCCAAGGGGGGTTCAGCCCTCCTTTGGGAATTGCTCTCTCTCCTTACTTTATTCTATCCTACTCTAATTAAGTATATGTGTAGAGAAAATAACCTAGGAGTGTTCTTTATATAGTCCAACAACTCCTTGTCCTACTACATAAAGAACCCCTCTACTAATCCTACTCAAATAAGGATTAGTCCCTTTTGCAAACTAGTCCTAATCATGTATATACATGGATTAGTTCTCTTTGAAAATTAATCTTAATTATGTCTCTACATGAATTAGTCCACCTTGGCAAATCCTAATCATGTCCATACACGGATTAGTCCAACTTGCATATTAGGCTTAGTAAGTTAGCAAGTTCTTGCGATTTGATCCTTCTAATTAATTAATCATATTAATTAATTAATTACCAATTCTACTAGCTGATATTTTTCTTGCATAGCCAGTTACATGTAGAAAGTGTTTAAGATGTATTGTGCGTAGAGACAGTGGTTTGTGTTGAGTTTTTATTTATATTGTCGTATTGTGTAGGATAGATTTATTGTTGGTTTGCACTTTTACATAATTGAGTATACCCACCAACAAATAGTTTGTGTAGAGTCAAATTTTTTCGTGTCAAGGCCTTGCATATAGAGTTAGGAAATTATAAAAAATACAAAAAATTATAAAAAGAGAAAATTCATAAAAAAAAAAAAAAAAAAAAAAAAAAAAAATTGAAAATTTTGAGAAAGGGCAATTGAAAGAAGCATAGAACTGGTTAATTTAGTGAGATGTGAAAACTTTAGGCATAGGGTGTGAATTTTGACCGAGAATGTACAATTTTAGTTCCCCCTAGTAAGTATAGAGAGAATCTCATTACGGGAATGCCTACCTATTTTTAAACTGAAATAAAATTGTAAAAGCTAAAGTGTGCGTTGTTTTTCTCTACAAGAGTTGAGCTTGGTGTTTGCTAAACAAGTCGAACGTTCATGTTTCCGTCTTAGGTAGTCACCAACCCGCCTCGTAGTGGCACACAGAACAGCTGTGCGAGGATGTGTATTAGAGCACTCACTGCTTTTAGATCTCACCCTGTAGGACCACTAGATAACCCTAATTGATCCTTGGATTCACTGTTAGCCTCTATGACCTAGGGAGACGATTCTTCTCCTTCATCATATATCGTTTAGAATTACCTTCCTAGAGCGTCACGAGGGAGTAGTAGTTGAGGGGGTTAGTTGAGGGAATTCTTCATTACATATTTTTGTGAGTTCTGCAGATCGCATATGCTTCATTGGATATCTACGAGGGGATGCGAGGGTGATTGAGTTGGCTTGCACACTAAGGTGTGGCGGTGTTCCATATCATTACATCGTGGACACAGTAGTGGAGAGCCTAAGTGCGTGACATCTAATCCGCACAAGAATGGGGTTGGGTGTACTTAATTGGTGGATCGTGCTAGGTATTGGATTTCTATCATCTTGGTGTTGGAGGTTCGGTTGGATTATGCACGTGACATATCTTATATGGCTATTTGAGAGGGGGATGTGACTGCATTCTAGTGTGGGGGTGTCGACTTTTGACTACGGACATAGATATTGTGCATTGACGACTCCACCCCCAGACACGCTTTGACTTGGACGGTTTGTGGCATCTTGCGCTTCATGGAGTCAGGGGAAGATGAATTATTCTTGTGATACTTATTCATTGTTTTGTTTCTTTCCTTCCCCTGGCATTATTACTGCTGCTTGATTCTTGGAGGATGGCAACTCGTACATATTTTATTGTATTATTGTTGTTTTAATGAGAGAGAAAAAAAGAAAAAAAAAAGAAAAAAAAAAGTAGAAAGAAAAGAAGAATAAAGAAAGAGAGAGAGAGAGAGAGAGAAAAGGAGAGAAAGAAATAAATTTGTTCTTAGTAAAAATCGAGTGGTGAAAGTTCTTAGTTCCGGATTGAATATAAAGACTTGAGTTTTGCGCATTATTTGCTTTGATGGTCACGGGATTGATATGGTACCGGGGTTTGAGGAAATTGAGGGCCGGAGTCGGTGAGATTCGGGTTGTGGATTCCTATCATCAGGGTGAGGGTGTGTGAGATATGGGGTTTGGTGAGCTTATGTGACACTTTAGGATTTTTTGCTTCATACAAGTTATATCTTTTTTCGTCCCTAAGCCTCATCATATTTGACCATTAGCGAATAGGAGCTCGGACGGTGAATGTGGCTTAGCCTTGGTTAGCCTCTTAATTTTATCAGCACACATGAAGAGGTAGGTTGTTCTTTATAGTAAAGTTAAGCTTTGTATACCAACTATGGGGAATTACTTGTTGTCGAGTTTAGTTGTAGCTCACACCTCTTGCCTAACTTTTTCATCACTCCATGAGCACCTAGTCTATGTGTATTGAATTTGCCTGATCTCACAAAAAGAAAGAATGTAAAAGTTTTTATGTGTTTAATATCGGTTCTAGAATTGCATTTGCATCATCTTGCTGCATTAGTAGTGTCTTGAGTCATGTTAGAGTCGTTGGTGTCTTGTCGGCTAATATACAGTTAAATGCAGTAGATGAGACTTTGCTCGGGACGCGCAAATGGCAAGTGTGGGGGTATTTGATAACTCCTTAATAAGAGTTATCCTACGTACGTTTCACATTGTTATTTGCGTGCGTTTCGATGCAAAGTGATGGATTTTGGGCTAATTTGAGAAGAAAATGCACTTTTGGATGTTTTTTAGCTTTAATGCACAATCCGGGCGTTTCTTAATGGCTTTGAGTATGATTTTGATAATTTATCACATTTGATCTTCGCGGTAGTGTTCGTGTTGTTGTTTGACAGGAATTACGTATGCGGGAATCAAGTGGAGAGAAGAAACGAGCTTCGGAATAGAAGAAAAGACGAATTTGGCGCGTTTTGGATGTTTTCGCCAAATATTGGGCAACAATTGAGAAAAAACAAGAAAATGATTTGGAAACGGGAATTTATCTACATGGATGAAGTCTACGTCGCAAAAGGAATCCAAAGGTGCAAAAATCACATTTATCGGAGTTCGGACGAAAAAGCTACGTCAAAAAGGATGATCAAAGAGATAAAATGCGGCAAAAAACATCCGGAAATATCAAACACATCTTTCGAGGAGCTAAATTGAGGAATGAAGGGTTCCCCGGAATTTGGGAATGTTTTATAGCATAAAAGGAGTCTTGAGGTCGATGAGATACTTAAGGAAGCAAAGGCGCGGGCAAGGAATCGGAAATTAGTCGAAAAAGGATGTTTTTGGGTGACCCGGACTTCTCTTCGTACGAAGAGAATTGTCTTCGTACGATGAGATTATACTTAGCCAAATTTTGAGTTGCTGAAAATGTCTTCCTAAAACAGCTTGCAATATCTATCTGGGAAGACCTTCCTACGAAGAGAAAAAGTCTTCGTACGAAGACTCTTCCTACGAAGACCCTTCTTACGAAGAGAAAATGTCTTCGCAGGAAGACTCTTCCTACGAAGAGAAAAGTCTTCGTACGAAGACACTGTGCAGAGGCGGCCAAAATTAAGGAAACGATGCTTAAAACTTTCCTAATTGACCCGGGACTCTTAGGGAACGTATTTTAGACATATTAGGTCATATTTTCAGAGGAGAGACGCATTATTGAAGGACGGGACATCAACTGGGAGCTTGGATCACATCGTGGAGCTTGGGAAACCCTGTTTGATCTATTTTCTCCTTCTTTTCTTTGTTTTTGATCATGATCACACAAACGCTTGTATTTGTGATCATGAATATGCGTAGCTAAACTTCTTAGATCCGGACCCGTATTTGGGGTTAGGGTTTTCACATTGATTATGCGTTTTATGAATTGAGATTCATGTTTTGATAAACCTAAATGATGATTTTGCGTTTGCTATGATTGTTTTGTGATCTTCATCCTATCTAGTTAATTGGAGACGTCTTGTTAGCTAGAACTTAGTTTGCAATTATTTGGTAACTCGGTAATTGTTAAACCGAAAAATCAAACAATCACCCGTTCATAGGCTTGGTAACTCGGCTACGTCGAATGGGATCGTTAGAGTAGAATTCATCGTTAATGCATTCACAAATCATAGAACGTCGTCAACAAGAAAATCCTAGCAATCCCCCAAACGAGGTGTCATGGTTGTTCCTCCTATATTAAATCTCAATAATTAAATATTTTTTTTATTTCTTTAATTATTTAGTTTAGAAAACTCTCAATTGCTAGCCCACATAAAGTTAATCATACTAATTAGTTCACGACAAGTCCTTTGGGTTCGATAAACCCGGATTTCCGGATATTACTACACACGACGGCCATACACTTGTGGTTGAAACGTGGCAATGGGTCAATCCAATATGCCATTACTCCTAATGAATACCCATGTGTTGGATCGTGATATCTCCATATGAATCCAACCGCATACTAGTCTATAGTTGATTGTCCTGTTAATCAATATAATGGACTAGGGATATTTAAGAATAAAACACTTATATTCTAAGGACTTCATTCATGTTAGCATATCTCTATATCGATAACATAATGAATCGTAAATCCACATATTTGTCACAATAAATTGATTGCCTCTAGGTAATATTTCCAACAGCGGTGTTCCATGTAATTACACCATGGGCAGAGTAGTGGACAGCCTGAGTGTGTGACGTCTAATTCGCACGAAATGGGGTGGTTGTACTGAATTGGTGGAACGTTCTAGGTGTCGGATTTTTATCATATTCATGTAGGAGGTTCGGTTGGATTAGGCACGTGACATATCTTATTTGATTACTTGATAGGGGGACGTGACTACATTCTAGTGTGGGGGTGTCGACATTTGACTACGAACATAGAGATTGTGGATTTGATGACTCCACCCCCATACATGCTTTTACTTGTTTCCGGTTGTGTTGGCATTGCTTGATTCTTGAAGGAGCATCACTTGTATATTATTATTGATATTTTATTGACAGAAAAAGAAAAATTTATATAGAAAAAGAAAGAAGGAAAAAAAAGAAGAAAAAAATGAATGAAAAAAAGAGAGATAAAAAGAGAGATAAAGAAAAAAAGTATGCTTATTGAAAAACGAGTGGCGAAAGTTCCTAGTTCCAGATTGAAGACAAATATGGGTTTTGAATATCATTCGCTTTGATGGCCACAGGATTGACATGGTACCGGGGTTTGAGGGGATTGAGGGCCGGAGTTGGTGAGATTCAGGTTGTGGATTCCTATCATCAATGTGAGGGTGTGTGAGAGATGGGGTTTGGTGAGTTTATGTGACGCTTTAGGATTTTTTTGCTTCATACAAGTTATATCCTTTTTGTCCCTAAGCCTCATCATATTTGATCATTAGCGGAATAGGAACTCGGACTGTGAATGTGGCTTAGTCTTTGTTAGCCTCTTATATTTATCACCACACACGAAGAGGTAAGTTGTTCTTTATAGTAAAGTTAATCTTTCTATACTAACTATGGGGAATTACTTGTTTTCTAATTTAATTGCGCTTCACACCACTTGCCTAACTTTTTCATCATCCATGAGCACTGGTCTATGTTATTAAAATTGCCTGATCTCACAAAAAGAAAGAAGCTAAAAGCTTTTATTTGTATATGATCGAGCACAGATTTGCATTTTCATCATATTGCTGCATTCTAGTGTTGTTAGTCATGTTGGAGTCATTTGAGTATTGTTGGCTAGAAAAAAGTTAGATGTAGTAGATGAGACTTTGCTCGGGATGCGCAAATGGCAAGTGTGGGGGTATTCGATAACTCCGTCATAAGATTTATCCTTAGTACACTTTATATTGTCATTTTTGTGCGTTTAGGTGCAAAGTGACGAGATTTAAGCCGAAACATGAATAAAATGCACTTTTGGATGTTTTTGAGCTTTAAAGTACAATCCG
Source organism: Linanthus parryae (assembly GCA_023055425.1). NCBI lineage: Eukaryota > Viridiplantae > Streptophyta > Magnoliopsida > Ericales > Polemoniaceae > Linanthus > Linanthus parryae. The sequence goes on from JALGPY010000001.1 coordinate 31,897,639, forward strand.
GACGTTTCTTAATGGTTTTGAGTATGATTTTGATGATTTCTCACATTTGATCTTCATGGTAGTGTTCGTGTTGTTTTCTGACAGGAATTACGTATGCGGGAATCAATTAGATAGGAGAAACGAGCTTCGGAATAGAAGAAAAAGGCGAATTTGGCGCGTTTTGAATGTTTTCGCCAAAATTGGGCAATAATTGAGAAAACGAGAAAATGGTCCGGAAACTGGAATTTCTCTACATAATCAAAGTCTACGTCGCAAAAGGAATCCAGAGGTGCAAAAATCACGTTAATCGGAGTCTAGGATCAAAATCGGGGTCCTTATTTGCTTTTCAAAAAGCTTAGTTGCTTTTCCAGGATGTTTTGGGGATTTTGAGGTCGGATGACCTGGTGGAAAAGCAAATAAGGCTTGCATTCAACTTCACCTCATTCACCATAGCCACTTACACCATTTTCACTTTTACAGCCTCCATCAAAGCCAGTAGAACATGTAGCTAAACTCCCTAAAGCCAATTCAACCTATCACCTAAACATACCTGAAACTTCACTCATGGCCTCTTAAACCAGCATATGAAATCCACATGAACCTTCAAACCAATACCTTCAAATCACCATTAAACCCATGGCCACCTCTCTGACACAATAACCAAATAAACTACCTGCAAACCTGACCCAATCAACCACCGAACAAGAAGCGCGGAAAGAAAGGTACAGAACAAAGAAGAAGAAGAAGAAGAAGAAGAAGAAGAAGAAGAAGAAGAAGAAGAAGAAGAAGAAGAAGAAGAAGAAGAAGAAGAAGAAGAAGAAGAAGAAGAAGAAGAAGAAGAAGAAGAAGAAGAAGAAGAAGAAGAAGAAGAAGAAGAAGAAGAAGAAGAAGAAGAAGAAGAAGAAGAATATCCCTGAAGCAATTGATCAACCCCAGGGGTGTTCGTGCGATGATTAAACCTTTTCGTGCGAACACAATTCCTTACAAAAAAATCAGATCGATCAAAGTATCTTCGTGAAAGTAGTTGCAGTATCAATCTGCGAAGTCCTTCGTACGAAGGGGTACGACGTGTTCGTGCGAAGAAGCGTTCTCCAGGCGGCAGTGTAGTTTGGGGGGTTTTTGTGCAATATTTTAAAACTTATTTTAAGAATTACGAAAGGGCATAAAAATATCTAGAACGCATTAGAGAGGGGAGGAGACACTACGGGAAGCATTCTGGAGCTTCGAGCATAGTTTGGAGCGCGGAGATACATCATTTGAATTCTCTTCTCTTCTTCTCTTTATTTTTTTGTCAACGATTATGAAAAACATTGTATTTGTGATCATGAATCGTAGTAGCTAAGTAGTATATCGGGATTTCTCAAACGGTAGCTAGGGTTTGAAGCCGGTTTGGCGGATTATGGAGTTGATTCATGTATTGATTAGACTTAATTGATGATGTGCTTATTCGCTATGTTTAATTCTCGCTCTTAATTTATCTTTGTATTGTTTGGCCACCAATATGAAGATTATAGGGAATATGTTAGTGAAAGCAACGAATTACCCGTATAAGTGAATTAAGCACATAGTCGCAGGTTAGAGGAATCAACCATTGATTGTGAACTTTGAGTATAATTATACGTCATTATATGTTTTATGGATAATTAGAACTTGGTAACTCGGTTGTAATTTGACCTAGGCATAGAAAACTAGCTTGGTAACTCGGTTAGCATTATTGCTCGTTTGGCAATAAAACGTCGTATGTGTTTCAAAACATAATTCGTAAACGGTATTCACTTAGTGATCCTAGATATTACTATGAAATTCATAAATGAAGTAGTTAATGGTGGGGTTACCATTATCCTTTTTGTAGTGACGCATCTTATATGTGTTCCTAAGAAAGGAATTTGTCCATTTTTCGGGGTCTCAAAGCGGGGTGAAAACACATAAGAACTCTTGAATGGAAATGAGCATATCGGCGATTGCTAGCTCCTATGATTCGAATACACATCAATTCTCGAGCCCCACTGTTATCCGCTACATTCAAATAGGTTTGGGGTTGAATCATTTTTTTTTATTTTGTTCTTTCAATGCAAAAGGCGAATAAAAAAAGAAATATTCTTTATCTAAAAAAGAAACCTGGGATTTTTTATTCCCAAGATCCAATCCATTTTTTTGTTCTGTATTTTTCTTTTATCCCGAAATAATAAATTGAGTTTGTATAGGCATTTTCGACGCCGCTATTGAAATTGCTTTTCTGGCTATATTTTCTGCTACTCCGCCCATTTCATAAAGGATTCGACCCGGTTTAACAATAGCTACCCAATATTCGGGCGATCCTTTCCTTGAACCGATACGTGTTTCTGTGGGTCTTACTGTAACTGGTTTGTCGGGAAATATACGTACCCATATTTTACCACCACGACGTGCATTTCGTGTCATTGCTCGTCGCCCTGCTTCTATTTGTCTAGATGTAATCCAAGCGGGTTCAAGTGCTTGAAGAGCATATTTACCGAAACAAATGTGATTACCTCGATAAGATATTCCCTTCATTCTTCCTCTATGTTGTTTGTCGAATCTGGTTCTTTTCGGGTTATAATTGATGGTTATTTCGGAATTCCATCTCTACTACAGAACAGGACGTGAGAATTTCTTCTCATCCAGCTCCTCGCGAATAAAAGGATTCAAAATATTGAATTTTATTTATGATATTATCGTAATTAACACATACATATATTTACTAAATAATAGGTGAAATCTCCAAAAATCCCGCGATTTCATCGAAATAATGTAATGAATCTTTAGTTTATTTTGTCCTTTATCACATAGGATTGATAAAAGTTTAGCAATTGGAGAAAATAAAGTTTTCGCGGGCGAATATTTACTCTATATCTATTTCAGTTGTAGAGCTAGCTCCCAATTTTTCAGAATAGATGAATTGATTCCCGGTTCCGTCCGCCATCCTGACCAATGAATCGTTAAGATTCTTTAAAAAGTTTCTGTATTCATGGATTCCATCGTTCCCATCGCTTCTTGTTTAATTGTTAGGTCTGAATTGTACAACGAAGCTATTAATGATATTTGTTCTTGAGTCATTCTTCTCAGTCTTTATTGGCTCGAGGCTCTTGATTTTTTTTTCTATTCTATGAATAGATTCATTTCTATATAGATAAAATATAGATGAATCAGTATTAATGCTTATTACATTGCCTTTTATGAGATAACTCATAGACCTTACATATTAGAATTCTATATCATTGATATTCCTTTTCTCTCTTTCTTTCAACCTTCTATTAGAGAAAACCTGATAGTTCTCTCATCGTATTAATCTCAATTTTCATAATTTATCTTGTTATTTAATTTCTTAGTTAGTAAACAAACAAATTGTTTGCCCATGTAGAGTTAACCATCCTAATTAAGTCACGAAAAGTCCTCTGGGATTCGAAAATCCTATTCTTCCACATTATTGCTAGAGCGATAACCATACACTTACTAGAGGTTTACTCTTCGCACGAACACCCCTAGGGTTGATCAATTGCTTCAGCACTATTCTTCTTCTTCTTCGATTTCTTTCTTCTTTGTTATGTACCTTTCTTTCTACGCTTCTGGTTCGGTGGTTGATTGTGTCAGGTTTGCAGGTCATTTATTTAGTTATTGTGGCAGAGAGGTGGCCATGGGTTTAATGGTGATTTGAAGGTATTGGTTTGAAGGTTCAATTGGATTTCATATGCTGGTTTAAGAGGCCATGGGTGAAGTTTCAGGTGTGTTTAGGAGATAGGTTGAATTGGTTTTAGGGAGTTTAGCTACTGATTCTACTGGCTTTAATGGTGGCTGTAAAAGTGACAATGGTGTAAGTGGCTATGGTAAACGAGGTGAAGCTGAATGCAGGCCTTATTTGCTTTTCCACCAGGTCATCAGACCTCAAAATCCCCAAATCATCCTGGAAAAGCAACTAAGCATTTTAAAAAGCAAATAAGGACCCTGATTTTGATCCTAAACTCCAATTAACGCGATTCTTGCACCTTTTGGATTCCTTTTGCGACGTAGACTTTCATCATGTAGAGAATTCCATTTTCTAGACCATTTTCTTGTTTTTCTCAATTATTGCCCAATTTTGGCGAAAACATTCAAAACGCGTCAAATTCGTCGTTTTCTTCTATTCCGAAGCTCGTTTTTCCTATCCAGTTGATTCCCGCATACGTAATTCCAGTAAAACAACAACACGAACACTACCGCGAAGATAAAATGTGATAAACCATCAAAATAATACTCAAAATCATTAAGAAACGCTCGGATTCTACTTTAAATCTCAAAAATATCCAAAAGTGCATTTTCTTAATATGTCGGCTTGAATCTCGTCACTTTGCACCGAAACGCACACAAATGACAATGTAAAGTGTACTGAGGATAACTCTTATGACAGAGTTATCAAATACCCCCACTCTATGACGGAGCACAATATAAAAGATTCATGGCTCTATAATTCTGTGAAAGTTGTTCTAATTCAGAAGTATTGAGAGTTTTCAGGTTTGGGAGTTCTAATCCCATCCTTTTATTTGTAGATATGGGAGTTTTCAGGTTTGGGAGTTCTAATCCCATCCCACTCTATGACGGAGCACAATATAAAAGTTGTATACACTTACATGATCAAATACTCTAGAAGGGGGTTGAATAGAGTATGGCAACTTTTTCCAAAGATGTGGTTTCAAAATAAAATGAGAAGAACTTGAACTATTTCAAAGCTTTGAACTCATTTTCAAGGCTTTGAAATCAAAGCAGACAGTTTGAAAGTAACTGAATATTTTCAAAGCTTTGAACTTGAACCAGTTTTGAAGACAAGTATAGAACAGAAATGCAAGACAAAGAACACATGATTTGTTACAAAGTTCGGTCCCAAGTGACCTACTCTCCGCCCGATGGATCTAATCCCTCTAGGATTTCAACAACTTCTTATTTATCAAAAGCTAATACCTAGATCTTCGGCCAAGAGAATTGCCTTACTCTTTTCCAGCCAATGGTTCTTCCTAGCCTATCTAGTAACAGCTCTAATAAGAATCTATGTTGTTCCTATTGAACAACTCACGAGAACAGATAATTACGCAATATATCATAATGATATACAAATTAAGCTCATGATGAAGAACATTGTGATGACAGTGAAGCAGTAAAGCTTGAAGTGTTCTTCAGGAATCTGGAATGGATTGAATCAATGAAATGATCTCCTTCAATAATTCTTGTCAATCCGTGAGAGTATTGTAGGGTTTTGATTCATGGAAGTGCAACGGAAACAATAAGAAACCATGCAAAACCCTCCAAGGATCACAAGTCAAGAGACATAACGATGGTAATGGAAGAAATCAATAACACACCTTAGGGTTCTCCTTTGATGACTTCAAACGCGAATTGTGTCACGTTCTCTATAGTTGATCCACGCCTAGAGTTGATTTCTAGATCTTCCAATCCTTGGTGCTAGCCTGGGAAGAGGAAGAGGAAGAAGAATCACGCAAAACGAGACCGAAACAAGGAGGTTTCGGCCTCCTTGTGGGCCGACGGGGACGGGCGGCGAGCAAGGGGGCGGCGGCTCCTTTTGCTTGCTTGATCTCTCCTTTTGTTCTCTCCCACTCAAGTTATGATCAATAATGACATAAGTGTGGGAAGAAATGAAGGAGTGTCCTTTATATAGTCCAACAAATCCTTGCCAACTACCTAAAGGACCTATTCTAGTCCTACTAGAATTCGGTTTAGTCCCTTCCTTGCAAATTAGTCCCTACTAAGTTTGCACGGTTTTGCAAAGTGATCCTTCTAATTAATTAATCCAATTAATTAATTCCCAAATCTAGTTCAAATTTATATAGCGTGTGACCCCATAGGTTCTATCTAGTTGGTAGCAACAATTTGCTAATATGGAGCGGTTTCTAGCAAAACATCCATTCTAGCCAACTAATAGAATAGTCATCTTGACAACCTTGTACAAGTAATTGTCTCATCCCTTTGTCTCTATATCAGGATTGGACACGAGACATACAAGTCACACTCGTATATCCAATCCACAGTTTCTCGATCCATGGGAATAGCCATATTCGTACAAATAACATCAATGTCCCATATTGATTTATTTGAGTCTGGCCAGACATTCTATAAGCACTATCCCTCGAGTGGCCTAGGATATTTGCTCCCGTTACGTGGGAGGGACAAATTCTATCTACGTCCACTACGATCTCTAAGCTTGCTTCTAATTGTATCCGGTACACGCCTTTATAACTACCCAGTTACGGTGTAGCGTTTAACGCTACCAAAATCACAATAATCCACAACTAGAATATCTAGCGACTTCAAGTCTTAGGATGACAATACCATTGCACCGCTAGAAGCACTTGTGACTTAACATAACGTGTATGTAGCCTTCTCGGAGATGGGTCAATCCAGTGCGTCATTACCCTTAATGCACACCTATGTGTTGGATCATGATATCTCCATATCAATCCAACCCCATACTAGTCTATAGATGATCGTCCCATTAATCATTATACTGGACTATGGATATTTAAGTTAAAAAACACAATTGTAAATCTAAGGACTTCATTATATTAAATATCCAATAAATAATAAATGAATTTTCTAGCCACAAATAAATTCATACTAAACTAGATTGCCTCTAGGGCATCTATTCCAACAAGTATGAATATATGTGTAATTCTATGTGCTTTTCATTCTCTCTGAATTATTGTCGCTCTGTCTGTCAATTTGAATTGCATAACATATAGAAAGCTTCAACATAAATCCCTAAAAATCATCTAGAAGATCTTTGAGTCTCAACAGCTCTTTTCCCAACTGCTAGCTGCTTGATTTTCTCATTGATTTTGATATGATCTTCAATCTGCAAGCCTAAGGAAAGTCCATAAACTTTCCATAAGAATAGCACCCAATTTACAGACCTTATCTACCACCCTGCAAATAAGGAAACTTAGCTAAACCTGCAGCACAGAGTTAGCTAACAATCCCTACAAAATAACTTTGGCAAATGATAAGATCAAAGCATGATATAACACATAATTAGTTTGTCTTTCATCACATAATATAGCATGATCAAGTGCAGGAGATTAGAGAGTGAATATGAGTAAGAACTCCCCCTGAGTTCATGCTACTCGGTTTCAAGGCTTTGAAACCAATTTCAAAGCTTTGAAAACAACTGTGAACTTATAACAACAAATAAGAACACCATCTGAGCACCAGCGGATCTACAGGAAGATAAGAAAAAGAAGAAGACCATGAGGACTACAACGCCGCCGCCGCTGCTGGCGTCTGACCAAAACTCCTCTTTGCTTCCGACCATATGAGCTCTAGTAGATCTACAGGAGGTGAAGAACAAGAAAGGATAAGAGGAGGTGGACAAAAATAACGATGACGTTCGAAGGACGCCGCGCGCCCAGCTGCTGCCAAAGGATTTTGACCGCCCTCGTCAAAATTGACGATGCCGAAGGTCGTCGCCGCTCTCGTCGATCCTGACAGATGCCACCTCGAAGCAGTTCTCTCTCTCTCTCTCTCTCTCTCTCTCTCTCTCTCTCTCTCTCTCTCTCTCTTCAGATGTGATATTTCTCTCTCTCCCTCCTCCTCTCCGATCTGCACTCGGGCTTCTCTTGCTTTCCCTCCCTCTTCCTCCTCTCTCTCTCTCTCTCAGGTGTGAAACGGGGGCTCTTCTAGAGAATGGGTGTGATGTGTTTTTGTTAGGGTTAGAATTGTGGGTTAGGGTTGGTAGAAACTGGGTTAGGTTAGTAAAGTGAGCAATTTTTAGTGCTCCAAAAGAGCACCACGTGGTGCTGTACAACCAATGAGTGTCTACCAACCACTCACAGTTTGTTTACGTGCAGCACTTTAATTGGTTGTGGTGCTCTATTGGAGCACTACAAAATTCTCTAGTTTGTAGGTAGGTTATTTTAATTGGACTTAGTTAATCATATTAACTTATTCATCTATATCTATATATATATAAAAGCAGACAAGTGCTCAGATTGAATGAGGAACTGCCATTTGGCAATTTCTAAATATTGAGGCGCTGCCATTTGTTTTGCCATATCATCAATTGCAATGAACAAGCCAATTAAACAACACCATGTCATACATGACTCAACATGTAACTTAATTTTAAGATATTCATATTGTCATTAATAGGATAGGAGTTACAAAAATTAATGACTTATCAATATGACTACTTAATTGACCTTTAGCCATTTATGCACATATTTCTTAACCTCTCCTATAGCTCATGCAATAACAAAATGAGCAATAGCATCTGGAGTGATTACTATTGCAACAAGAGTTTCAAATGGAGAAGTCTAATAGTGATTAACCAAATGACATCTGGAATGTGCTCTCATCATTCTTTTTTGCAATCGATCTCCTTCAAATTTTTTCTCAAAAGATGTATATATTAGTATTTTTTGAAGTCATTTACAATATGTATCATATATAATTTATATACAAAATGACTCATAAAATGTAATTTCCCACAGCCCAAACGGTATGTTATCAAAATGTATTTAATTTTTAAAACTTTGCAAATTTTTCATTCATCTTTTGTTGTTCAATGAAAAGAAAACTTTACTTAATCATAAATCTTCCAACTGGTTGAATTTGCTCTACATAAAACTCTTCAATTTACATGTACTATTACAATGCAATTGGTTCATATTATGAGTGAGATAAGTATAGTACTCCATATTACACATTAATTTGTATCCATATTATAGTTTTATCAAGTCGAGATGGAAAGAATACATAGAAAGAAAGAATTGCATTCATATTGTTAGAACACTTTCGTATGATTTTTCTTTAATTTCTATCAATATGAAATTTCTTCTATACAGTTTGAAGATTGTGTTTGGGACTACACCGGTACTTTTTAAAAGATATTCGGCTATAAGATCTTTGGTCATAAGTGCTTTTGTTATGAACATCTTTTAAGATTAGGCATTAGCATCAGAATTTGAGATGGGGATTCAAACTTAAGATTTATAACTTGAAATTTCAAGTTTGCAACTTATCAAGTTTTTCTGACTCGATGCATTGATTTTTTGGTCTTTTAAGCAAAATACATTTTGTTTTCCTGAAATACCATTTTGAATGTCAATTATCTTTTTTATCACAAACTGATTGATGAATATGATTAGGATCACAGTTACGAGAATTTCTTGTGAGGTGTTGCAATCTTCATTACTATGCCATACTATTTTGAATGTCAATTATCTTTTTTATCACAAACTGATTGATGAATATGATTAGGATCACTGCAACGAGAATTTCATGTGAGGTGTTTCAATCTTCATTACTGTGCCATGAGAACATGTATACTCCAGAGTTCAAATTTAACGACCACACATGGTTCTTTACGTATGTTATTGATTGACAATTTTACATATTTGTCAGCAGATGTTGTACTCATGTTATGAACCACAAAGGTGACATAACTTTTGAGTTGAAAATAAGTGCGAGTTGACATAAATTGGATAATAAAATTAATAACATTTTATATGTATACAAGTTGTTATTTTTTCCCACATATATATACATATATATACAGATTATATTGTAATCATGTTTGTTATTGGTCGCTTAGCGTTCTTATCTTAGTCCATTTAATCGGTACGGTACGTCTTCATGTTTAAAAGGAGTAGAGATGGCAACAGATCGAATTTGGATCGAATATGTTTACAATCCGATCCGATCCAAAAAAATACCCCCTGATTAGAATACGATCCGAATATGTTCGGATCCGGATCGAATCATATAACGGATCACCTAAAAGATCTGATTCGATCCAGAAAGAAAACGGATCATGAATCAGAAGAACGGATCACGAATCGGGTCGGGTCAGATTATATATAACTATATAATTATATACATATACATAATTATAATTATAATATATAATTGTAGTTGTATTATATATATATATATATATATATATATTCGGATCGGATCATGTTATTGGATATTTATATTATATATTTGTGTATATATATATATATATATATATATATATATATATATCGGATCGGATTACCAGTCACTTATATATAACGAATCGGGTTGGATCGGATCATCGGACTTTTACATGTATGCTCCGAATCTGATCCGAAATCCGAACAGGTTGCATATTTCTTATGCAATTCCGATCCAAAAGCAAATGGATCAGATTCAGACCGCTCCATTAGGGCCAGAGCACCCTGGATCTCGGATCGAAGCGGCCCGCATTGCCATCCTTAAAACTAACTACATGCCCACATGATTACTACTCTTACTTATTGATACATTTTATTTTCCCATTGCTCACTTTTAGTATTCAAACTAAATGAATTGATGAAATTTTAATTTCTTCACTCTAGCAAAATGTACTTCCTCATCGAGTGCAGAAAACATGTAAATGAGAAATCGCATGGTAAACGGGAGACTGTATCTCTCCTTTTTATGCTTCTGTTGTTGCAGACATCTATATCTATATAAAAGCAAAGCATAGAGAGAGGTTCATCCACCTTATGACACATAGGATTTGAAAAAAAAAATCATAATATGGCATGTGTCATCTTATGTGGCAACATTTGACCAATTATATTTTGCCAACTCAATTTTTATAAATGACATGTAAGAAATCAGAGAGCCAATTACGTATTGACAACTCAATTCAATGATATGTCAACAACAAAAAAAAAACTTTCCCCATAATCTTTTCACATCTCTAGGCACTAGAAATTGAAATGTTCATTTTTTGTTTATTCATACATTGAAAATTGAAAAGTTTCCAACAACTCTTTACTTTCTTATGACAAGTTCAACGAATCTAATTACAAAACACACATTTTTCCATCTGAAATAAACTTTTTCTAAATGCCAAGTATGGTTCCATCTGAAATAAGATTTTTCTAAATGCCAAGTATGGTCAGTCATTAAAATAGAGTAAAAAAATCATAAATTTAATTATTTTAGTGCCAAAAAGTTTTTTTAATTTTAGTTAAAAAGTGCTAACGATTAAGAAAATAAGTGTAAAATGAATACTTAAATTAAAAGCTGAAGTGTTATTTTTTTAATGATGGACTGTTAATTTTTTAAGTGACTTACAAGGTTGTTTATGAAAATGTAAGAAGAATTGGAGAACAAGCATACAACAAAAAAGAGAAAACTAACATTTAATTTTTTAGTAGATGAATAATAATTTTTTTTCTGAGAAACAATAATCTTTTCTCATTCAACTAGAAACTTCTCAACATAAGCATAGAAGCATACAAACAAAACTCAAGGAAAGACGTAACATGTTAGCATTTTCCGAATAATCATACATTCTATTGTTATAAATTTCAAGAAGCGCTAAACATAAGGAAACGTGCGCATAAGAAAATATAAAAGTAGAACACTGCAAATGGGTGTCAGCTCAGTGATAGAGTATTTCAAGCCCCTGCATGATGTCCTGGGTTTGAACCCGACTAGATGTAAGAATTTGTAAAATTCTCAAAAGAAAAAAAAAAGTAGAACGCCAATTTTTTTGAGAAGAAGAACGCTAAATTTTTGGTGTGTAACAATATATTTTAAGAAAATTTTAATAAAGAATGTGCTTAGTATGAGCAAACATAAAACGGAGTGAAATCATACATTTTAATTTATTTAATGCTTGATTTTTATTTCTTTAAAATTCTTAAACAAAGTCATATATTTTAAAATTTGAATTATTAGTGAAATAATGTTTTTACTTTTTGTCATAAAATGCTAATCCTAGGAAAAATAGTATATAAAACTGTTTTTTAAATAAAATCGTGCAAACAAATGTGTTTAATTTATCAGTGTGTTACAAAGTTATTTAGGAAAAGTTTTTAAAAATGCAAAATGTAGAAAAACATACATACAATCAAAGGAGAGAAAGTTATTGAGCAAAAAAAAAAGAAGAGAAAACTAAACATTAATTTTTTTGCACAAGAATCATATTTTTCAGTTTGATTAGAAAGTGCTTAACATCAGCAACCACGCATAAAAACAAATTTTTACTAAAATGTATGAAAACGGTATGAACGAGATGTTTTGCAGTGTTAGTAATGTTCCAGATTAATTCCTGAGATAATTGCACAACATTCTCAGGTCCAATATTTAATACACTAATACATAGGATTACGAAGGGCTATCGGCAATGATCCTACCTGAAGTTCCGACAAAGGGCCCAAGACAAAAACTATACTTACAAATCAATAAACACAACGGTATGTTTATGAAATTAACGTTCATACCGAGTGAGTGCACAAACTCTGAATTTTATTTATTGTTCCTAAAAAATATGATTGATGTTAGTGTGTCATTACTTCACAGTAGAATAAAATTTTGTAGTTGTTTGTAGTGGGTCATGTATAAATCCTCCCACTATTCTTCATGTGCCACGCTATCACTAAGTAGGTTACCTGAGTAAAACTATTTAGGTTATAAAAGAAGTATATAAGTAGATAGAAAATCACACATCTTTGAATTGGAAACGTTGACGATCAACTTCCAATAAAACAACGAAAATAAAAGAATTGTTAAGTTTTAATGATGTACACATCATGCCATCTATATTCATGCAGCATCAATGAACATATCTAATAAATTAAAAAAATAATTGTCAATTTGTGAGATGAGTAATCTTTGATGCTCAATGAGAAAAATTGATAAAAAAAGGTTCCAAACTTTTTGATCTAATTGCTTACCCTTTTTATAAACTCGCTTGCATAGAAAGAAAACTAAGGAACAATATTAATGGGAGAGGACGCACTCCTACATTCCTCAAACAAAAAAGGCTCAATGAACACATGGATCGAAAAAAGCCAAGAGTTGAGAAGATTGTCTAAATAGAAAACAGAAATGCAAGTAAAGCGATTAAATTGCTATTATCTACCAATATTATGGACACTAGCACATCATTTTCAACGGAGCTATGAATGTAAGAATTAGTCCTAAAATTCCTTATTATCATTATCATATTCCCATTTTTGGACACTCCTTCCAAGTTGTAAAAAAAATCCAACTACATTGTTATGTAACAATTATTCTATATATTTCCTTCAAGATAAAATTATAATTTGTGCAATTAGTATTGCTTCTGATTCGTTATTCCATTACTATTGTGTTTTAAATTCATTTATCAAGGATTTTGTTCCAATATTATATAAGTCATTTTAAGAAAATACTGAATTAATTACATAAGCGGCACGCGTCATGGCCGCCATGGCGCGGGGTTAAGACTAGTATGTGTAAATACATGGTTATACCTCTTAAGACATGTAGAAACTCCTATACAACTTCACATATATAGATATTTTTGTCATTTGAAAACAAATATTATGCATGTAGCAATATAAGGCGTATCTAGACTTTTTCTTTGTATTTCCCCACCAAATAATGTAAATTATATATACCTTCAAGAAATATGTTTAAGTCATAATTTTTGTGAGAAAGAACAAAATTAAACTAAACGAAACGATGCTAACACTGTCAGAGATACACTATGAGTGTATCACCGTATGTGCAACAATTCATCGTCGATATATTTAAAATGTATTGTAACCACATTATAATTCAAAGTATAATAGAAAAAAAATAGAACATAAAATACAAAAAATGTAAATTCCAAGAACAATACACAGGAGTTGTAGAACTCTTCTATAAAAAAGTATATCGTGCATTATAATGAATGTTTCCATAAACATATTTCTTGAAGGATTCCCATGCTTATATTCACATGAGGCATATGAATGTGGCTTGAAATATTTCCTTGGTCATTCACATGGGGGATATGAATGTGGCTTTTTCAGAGAGAGTCTCTCGAAACTTTTGACCAAAAACACAAAAGAAAACTGACATTACGATCAAAGGCCAAAAGGAGGTTTGGAAAACGCGAAGGAGAACTACAGAATGTTAGTACAACTTTGTTTCAATTGCAATAAATCCTTATCGTGCCTTTCTCAATATAAAAAATTTTAGTTTCAGAAAGAAGTAGTTTCCTCGGGCAGCCTATCTGAAGTTTAGTCTAAAGACTAAAGATTCCATTTTAGAAGAAGAGGAACAACTAATAATGAGAGAAAGATTGTCCCTATTTTCGTGCGTGCACATTTTTTAATTCGATGATTATTTGTCAAATACATGTTTGGATTTCCTTATTGGTTCACATCAATCTTGGATTCTTTCAACTTATAAAAAAGTTATGAAAAAGAAAAATTAACGACAGTCGACCAAGAGACTATGGACGAGCTACCTTCACAAAATGCCACAAAATAAGTAATCAAGTTTGAAGGCAAGTAGCATTTAATGATCGGCAGTACGCCAAAGTACCCAAATTTATCAATTTGGGATACGAATGATCTTTCATGTTGTAGTCTAAAGTTGGATCATAATGTCTCCATGGTCACACCTATCTTCATGTCCTCCTTCTTCATCTTATATAAATGTTTTAGTTTACAACTGCATCTCCGTTATGACTGAGACATTCTTTTTAAATAAAGTGTGTTCTTCAGATAATGTCGATCAGAGGATGCATTATCCTTCCATATAGTACGAGTTCTAAATCACATTGTATAAAATGGACTCAAGGTCAAAATAAAACTTTAATATGACAATCCGCGCGTATGCGCGGGGTATCGTCTAGTTAAGATAATTTAAGCCCAATTACAATTTAGTGGGTACTTTTTCAATAAGGGTAAAATTGTATTTTGCACCTCAAAAACTTCCCATTTTGGGAAAGAATTAGGAAACAGAAGAATCGGATGGAATACATGTTTCATTTTACTGTCATAAACTATGAAATAATATGATAATCTATCTCTCTACATCAAGAAACGCTAAGTTGACACTTTGACCATATCATTGTCAATTTTAATCTTTTATTAATTTTTTAAGTAGTTATTTTAAAATTAAAGTCAAAAATTGATATTGAGTTATATTTTACCTTGCCCTCCACGAAAATTTTATGGGTCGGTCCCTAGCCTGAAGCTTACAGACAGGAGCTTCTTCAGGCATTGTAGATGCACCAGATTTTGACGTTACAAACATGGGTAGATAGAGAAACTAGATCCAAACTCTTGTAATGCTTAATTGCTTTATTAATGAAATGGGTACCCTAATGAAATTCCCCCCTTCGACGAAAGAGGACACCGGAATTTGGAAACGTTAGTCGGCGTAAAAAAAAAGAAAGAAAAAAGAAGGTGTTACAACTCCTATATTTTTGAGAAAAGAAAGTGTTATCTTTATGAAAAAGGACATACATTCCATTACTGGAATAAAGAATGAGTAGTTGGTTAAACACTAAACATGACAACAAACAATAGTTAAACCCTAAAGTTAGTTGCAAATCTGAGACATAAGTACAAAACCCACATGTCCCTGAATTATAAAATGCTACTAGTTCTTCCATACAGCTAATGTATATGCCTGTCCCCATTCCATTATTTAGCCTCTTTACCCATGTGCATGATTGTTCCTTTATTCCATTGCTTTCATGGTTTAATTAATGTGTTAAGTGCATTATAGAGGGTTAAAAGTGACTATTTTGGGCTCCAAGAGCTGTTTAACTCATGAGGTATTGTTTTGGGACAACTGTCTGTTGTTCCAATTTGATCGGATAGCATTTCATTTTTTGAAAAAATCAGATAGTATCTTTAAAAAACTAACAACCTTGTAACTAGGGTGGTAGGTCAAGTGGTAGAACATTGGAAACCCTTGCATGAAATCTCATATTCAAACTTAATTGACGACAAAAATAATTTCTCAAAAAAAAAAATACTATAGACCTTTAAAATAGTTGTATACTACATCGTTCTAAAATATCATACCACACTGTTTTGTATTTCGATTAAAGAGATTCATTGGCTTGGTATTTATGATATTTTCATTAAGTATTGATAAGTTAAAAATTTAAAAGTGAATATGAAAGAATAAGTGAACGTTATGCGATTGTTTTGCTAAAAAAAGTTATGTGACTTTTTAAAAACACATAAACTATGACAATTATGAAAACGTGTACTGATAAAATGGAACAGATGGAGTAATACAATGTCCAACTACCCCATGATGTTAATAATCTCTCTGAGTTGTTGGGCGTGGACCAGTTGCATTTAGTTTTTTTTTGGTCAAATTGTTGAAGTTAAATCCTAAAGTAACTTCTCGGTCAATTGCTGCACAAGCAGAAACACGTTGAAGATAGAACTATTCAAGTTAAATCCTAAAGTAACTTCTTGGTCAATTGTCTTTAAGACGTATAAAAATCATTGACTGGGAAGATAATACACAAAACATCAACTGGCTATGTTTGTTGGACTTCGACTTGCTTTGGAAGCATCCTCTGTTAACCACCTTAGGATTATCAAGAACTCTGCTCATTTGTCACCACTTACGTGAAATGGGCCCTTGAACCACTTTGGATGTTCATGAGAGAAAACGGAAAGAAACTGTAAGATGCTTCGAGAGCATCAAGTCTTGTATTGAGAAGCTTTATATTGTAATATCTTACCTAGTATTCCTCAAACGAATCACGTTTAGGTCAAACTATGCACACATAATATGGGCGTGCTGCAATTCCCACATCAAACAGTTAATCTGTTCTCATAAAATATATCACATTACTATTTGCATGATGGATTCTGATTACAAATGGATGTTAGCTCAACGGTAGACTGTTTGAAGTCCTTCCATGAAGTCTCGGGCTCAAAGCCGATTATATGATGTCTTTCTAAATGATGCCATTAAAAAAAAAAGAATGGAATCTGATTGGTGAATGTGCTTTCTTTTCTATCTCATTCATTGGTGTTTTATAACTTGTTTAAATATTTCCAAAATGCAACATTGCAACAAGTTTCATTCTTCGTGATTTATGTAGCTTTTGGTATCGTATTCTGTATTCATATATTTCTTGTGTTTCAACTCTTAATAGTTGTTACAACTTGCAATTAGTGCATTACCGTTCACCAAGTGATTGACTAATTTCCTCTACCGTTTGGTACAACGTATAATGCTATACAACTGCTTTTATAGCAATTATTTTCCTCTTTAACATTATTGAATGGCGGAGTGTTTTAAGGTTCTTCTGTTTAAATTTTTCAATAACCCATTTAAGTGATCACCAAAATTTTCTTACCATGAAGCACTGTTTTCTCTTGTGAAACGGTCTCATGGTTCAAACTAATGTGCCCACTATTTTCTCAGATCCATAGGACCATTCATTTGGTGGGACTCATGGAAGGAAAAGATGCATGTAACACCCTCATTTTTAAACAAGAATGTTGAACCTAGCACAAAACTATTAACTAATGAATATATATTACAAACGACTTAGATTAATTGCCGAAACTAATTCTCTGAACTGCCAAAGCTTGTTGTCTATAACTACCAAGCTAGATGATTGCCTGATCCGCGAAGCACGAACGTTCCTATAAGCCTAACATGTTGGATGGAATACTAAAAGCCATGCTTTTTGTATTGGATTATATGAATTTGATATTTATGAGAATGGTTTTGGGCAATGTTTTTGCATTATATTATTATTGTGCATAGTTGTTTATTGTTCTGCATAGTAGAAGATCTGGTGTGTAGAGTATAGCTTACACACAGAAGATCTTATCTTCAGTTCTTGTGGAATAAAAGTTGTGAGTTCACAATCTAGATGGAATTAGACAAACCATCGGAACGATTGTAGCACATTGTTTTAGTAGGTATGTCTTGGCTACAGGAAACAGTATAGTTCATACTATAGTTTCAACTCAATGTGCTAGTATACTTTGTGTATATTGAACAGGACCAAGTTGAGATCATTGCCTTTATACTGACATAATAAGACAAGATATGTCTCATGGTTATTATGATTACTCATGCTCTTAATCCTTAGATAGTCAGTGTGCACATGTATTTAGTAGTTATTGCTTTGACAAGTCAAGTGAGTGAGATTCATATGGAGTCAATAACGTCGATGAGTTGGGCAATACTATTGAGTCTATGGTGTAGATTGATATTGTTGGAATAGATGCCCTAGAGGCAATCTAGTTTAGTATGAATTATTTGTGGCTAGAAATTCATTTATTATTTATTGGATATTTAATATAATGAAGTCCTTAGATTTACAATCGCATTGTTTATCTTAAATATCCCTAGTCAAGTATAATGATTAATGGGATAATCATCTATAGACTAGTATGGGGTTGGATTGATATGGAGATATCACGATCCAACACATAGGTGTGCA
Organism: Linanthus parryae; assembly: GCA_023055425.1. Classification (NCBI taxonomy): domain Eukaryota; kingdom Viridiplantae; phylum Streptophyta; class Magnoliopsida; order Ericales; family Polemoniaceae; genus Linanthus; species Linanthus parryae. The sequence goes on from JALGPY010000001.1 coordinate 31,915,835, forward strand.
TTAGGGAATGTTGCACTGGATTGACCCATCTCCGAGAAGGCTACATACACGTAATGTTGAGTCACAAGCGCTTCTCGCGGTACAATGGTATTGTCATCCTTAGACTTGAAGTCACTAGATATTCTAGTTGTGGATTATTGTGACCTTGGTAGCGTTAAACGCTACACCGTAACTGGGTAGTTATAAAGGCGTGTACTCGATACAGTAAGAAGCAAGCTTAGAAATCGTAGTGGACGTAGATAGAATTTGTCCCTCCCACATAACGGGAGCAAATATCCTAGGCCACTCGAGGGATAGTGCTTATAGAATGTCTGGCCAGACTCAAATAAATCAATATGGGATATTGATGTTATTTGCACGACTAAGGCTATTCCCATGGATCCAGAAACTATGGATTGGATATACGAGTGTGACTTGTATGTCTCGTGTCCAATCCGGATATAGAGACAAAGGGATGAGACAGTTACTTGTATAAAGGTTGTCAAGATGACTATTCTATTAGTTGGCTAGAATGGATGTTTTTCTAGAGACCGCTCCATATTAGCAAATAGTTGCTACCAATTAGATAGAACCTATGGGGTCACACGTATATAGAGTTGAACTAGATTTGGGAATTAATTAATTGGATTAATTAGTTAGAAGGATCACTTTGCAAAACCTTGCAAACTTAGTATGGACTAATTTGCAAGGAAGGGACTAAATTGAATTCTAGTAGGACTAGAATAAGTCCTTTAGGTAGTTAACAAGGAGTTGTTGGACTATATAAAGGACCTTCCTTCCTTCCTTCCCACATAACTTATGCTCATTATTGAACATAACAAAGAGTGGGAGAGAACAAAAGGAGAGAGAGCAAGCAACAAGGGAGCCGACCGCCCCCTTGCCGCCGCCCCGTCCCCGTCGGCCAAAGGAGGCCGAGACCCTCCTTTTGGGTCTCGTTTTGCGTGATTCTTCTTCCTCTTCCTCTTCCGGGCTAGCACCAAGGACTTGGGAGATCTAGGATCAACTCTAGGCGTGGATCAACTATAGAGAACGTGACACAATTCGCGTTTGAAGTCATCAAATGAGAACCCTAAGGTGTGTTTATGATTTCTAACCCTTACCATCGTTATGCCTCTTGACTTGTGATCCTTGGAGGGTTTTGCATGGTTTTATGTTTGTTTATGCTTCCGTTGCGCATCCATGACTCAAAACCCTACAGTGGTATCAGAGCCACAGGTCGTAGAGCATAAACGTGGCTTATGTGTTACGTTTTAGTTGTTTACACCTTAATTTGATTGTTTATCGCGTAAAACAAGACAAATCAAGCATGGGATGCAATTTGTCAATAATCAATCATAACAAGATCCAATTTTTGCATTGGATGCATGAATTGGTGAGTTTGAGAAATTTTAGGATCTTAGATCTAGGGTTTGGGCATCCTTGGGGAAGAAGGAGTTCTCCCAAAACAAGGAAACAACCAAACTTGGGCACCAAGCAAGGGAGTTGTTTTGGAAACAACTCCCTCAAGGAGGTTCGGCCCCCCCTAGGGACCGCCCCCCTTGCTTGCCGCCCAAGGTTGGCCGCCCTAGGGGCCAGACGGCCATAACCCGCGGGCCTAGGCTTGTGGGTTTTGGGTCGGGCCGGCCCTAGGGCCTTGTGGTTCACCTTATTGGGCCCGGGCAATTTGATTGTTGGGCCCATGGACCGTTTTAACCCTAGAAATCCTAAAATCAATTAAAATTGACCAAGCGCGTTAAAATTGGATTTTAACTGTTTATGTGCAAATCGCATGGTGATTGGATATGGCCTTAGGATGTGGTTTGATGTGGATGTTTAATTTTGTGGTTTGTTTTTACGGCCTGCGAGCTGATCAATTAATTGTAATAATTAATTAGGGTTTTATGGCCTGCGTGCCATTTTTTTTCTCAACTTGTGAGATTTATTTTTTTTAGTATAGAAGTTAGCTAGTGCTAGATAAAGTAGATTGTTAGCCAAGATTGGAGAAAAGAAGCCCAAAAGCCAAAGAAGCCACAAAATATGGAGCATGGAGCATTCCACAAGACTATGAAGGATGGACCAAAAGATCAAGACGCATAGAGATGTGTTTGCTTTAGGGTTCATAGATAATTCCATTGGCTTGGAACTATCTTAGTCTAGAAAAGGCCATATCCACATCACGTTTAATTTCTGTTTTGTGGTTGTTTATTTTATTGTCTTATTATTGTGTGGTTGGTGTATGGATGATGCATGCAATTAGGATAATAAGATAATTAGACAACCCGGATCTATTATTTGGAGTTGTGCCCAAACTCAAATAGATAGATTAGTTGATATTGATCAACAAAACAATTAAGAATTGAATTTAAAATCCCTCAAAATTCAAATATTGTGTTCTTGCCTTCTCGTTATTTAAACACTCATTATCATCATTATTTATCAAGTTCGTCCGTGCCAAAGCATGGCGACTTGATTCATCATGATGGAATGCGATGGCACGTAACAATGTGCAATTGTTTAGATAAGAGGTTGAACACAACTAGGCTATTAATTTGATTAAGAAACCTAGAGGCAATCAATTGGGATTATCCATATGGATGGATAAATAAGGAGTTATTTGCCCAATTGAACCAAGAGTTGCATAAGGGATGCAATTGGAATTGTTCCTACCTAAAGTAGTCAAATTATGGGTGACTTGCCAAAGCAAGCTCATAAGGAGATGAAAGATGGATCTTGGCCCACTAGAAAATATAAGGATATTTTCCGCATTAATATCTTGAGGGTTATTAATCCGTAGAAAAATAGTGGGAGCTATATTTGATAAACTAGTCATTATTGAATATAGTCAAAAAATTCACAAATACTAAAACTTGCGTATGTTCTTTTTGTAGAATTCCAAATGGCAAACAACTCATCGAGTTCACAACATTCCCTACGATCTGTCCTTGGGAAGGACAAGCTCTCTGGAACCAACTTTCTTGATTGGTACAGAAACTTGAGAATTGTTCTCAAGCAAGAGAAGAAACTGTACGCAATAGAGGAGCATGTTCCAGAAGGTCCAGAGAACCAAACACCTGCTGCCCAAAAGGCGTATCAAAAGAGTGTTGATGACGCTAATGATGCGGCCTGCCTTATGCTTTGCACCATGACTTCTGAGCTTCAGAAGCAACACGAAAACATGAATGATGTCGATATGATCGAACATCTAAAGCAGCTCTTCCAAGAACAGGCGAGGGTAGAGAGGTATGAGGTCTCAAAGGCGCTGTTCAAGTGTCATCTGGCAGAAGGGAACCCGGTGGGACCCCGTGTACTCCGAATGATCGGGTACTTGGAGAATCTCGCCCGACTGGGGTTCCCTGTCGGCCAAGAGTTGGCAACCGATCTCATGTTGCAATCAGTGCCCGAAAGTTATGGACAGTTCATTATGAACTATAACATGAATGAGATCGTTAAACCACTGCCAGATTTACTCAACATGTTGAGGACGGCTGAACAGAGCATCAACAAGGGTAAGGGCAAGGCCATAATGATGGTACAGAAAGGAAAGGGCAAAAGGTTTGCCTCTTCCTCCAAGGGCAAAGGCAAGTCAGTTGCCAAGTCCAAGGAACCTGCCCTTAAGCCTGTTGGTGGCATTTCCAAAGGTGTGACTAAAGGTGAGTGTCACTACTGCAGTCAGCCTGGACACTGGAGGAGAAACTGCCCAAAATATCTGGAGGACAAGAGGCTTGGAATAGTGATTCCACCACCACCAGGTATTTTTGTTGTAGATGTCAATTTAACCTTCTCTACATCATGGGTATTAGATACTGGATGTAGCTCTCATATTTGTCAAAATATGCAGGATCTAAAGAGAAGTAGAAGATTGGCTAAAGGGGAGGTAGATCTGCGCGTTGGGAATGGAGCAAAGGTTGCTGCGTTGGCCATAGGCGTGTGCGAGCTATCTCTGCCTTCAGGATTAGTTTTAGAATTAAATAATTGCTATTTTGTGCCTGCTATGAGCAGAAACATTATTTCTATTTCTTGTTTGGACAAGGATGGTTTTATTATTTCAATAAAGAACAATTGTTGTTCCTTTTATTTAAATAATATTCACTATTTTAGTGCGAAATTATTTAATGGACTTTATGTCCTTGATCTAAGCAATCCTGTCTACAACATTAAAACCAAGCGGATTAAAATAAATGATTTAAATCCTGCTCATTTATGGCACTGTCGTTTAGGCCACATAAATGAGAAACGTGTATCTAGACTCCATAAGGATGGATTGCTGGACTCATTTGATTTTGAATCATATGAGACATGTGAGGCTTGTTTATTGGGAAAAATGACAAAGTCCCCTTTCAATAAGAAAGGTGAAAGGACTAGTGAGCAATTGGCGCTCATACATACCGATGTGTGTGGGCCATTTGCCACGTCTGCCAAGGGTGGTTATGTCTACTTATTACATTTACTGATGATTACAGTAGATATGGATTTGTGTACCTCATGAGGGCAAAATCCGAATCCTTTGAAGTGTTCAAAGAATTCAAGAATGAAGTAGAGAAGCAACTTGGCAAAAGTATCAAGGCTCTACGATCGGATCGTGGAGGAGAATACTTGAGCCAAGAGTTTGACGACTATCTTAGAGAGTGTGGGTTAGTGTCCCAACTCACTCCACCCGGAACGCCACAATGGAATGGCGTGTCAGAGAGGAGGAATCGAACCCTATTGGATATGGTTCGATCTATGATGTGTCAAACCGATCTTCCATTATCATTTTGGGGCTACGCTCTATTAAGTGCAGCTTTCACCATTAACCGTGTTCCATCTAAATCAGTCATGAAGACACCATATGATATGTGGAGTAGGAGGCGTCCCACACTGTCGTTCATGAGGATTTGGGGCTGCGATGTCTATGTAAAACGTTTACAATCAGACAAGTTGGGGCCTAAATCGGATAAGTGTAAATTTGTGGGGTACCCTAAGGAAACTAAGGGTTACTACTTCTACAATCCAACCGAGAACAAAGTTTTTGTTGCTCGGACCGGCGTGTTTCTAGAAAGAGAGTTTGTCTCTAAAGAAGCAAGTGGGAGGAATGTAGATCTTGAAGAGGTTCAAGAACCACAAATCACTGAACCGATTATGGAACATGAACAGGAACCACAAGTAGTTGTGGAGCAACCTGTTCAGGTAACACAAGAGCTTCGTAAATCTAGTAGAGTGCGCCAGGAACCCGAGAGGTATGGACTTCTCGTAACCGATTCCGGTGACACGATGCTCATAGATGATGAGCCTACTACCTATGAGGAGGCCATGAGTGGCCTAGACTCTCAGAAGTGGCTGGAAGCCATGAGATCCGAGATGGAATCCATGTATACCAGCAAAGTATGGACTTTGGTGGAACCACCCGATGGGGCGCGGCCCATAGGGTGCAAGTGGGTCTTCAAGAAGAAGATCGACATGGATGGTAATGTAATTACCTATAAGGGCCGATTGGTGGCTAAAGGATTCAGACAGATTCATGGTATTGACTATGATGAAACCTTTTCACCAGTCGCTATGACCAAATCCATCCGAATCCTACTTGCGATTGCAGCATACCACGACTATGAGATTTGGCAGATGGATGTCAAAACTGCATTCCTTTATGGGAATCTCCTCGAGGACGTGTATATGATACAACCGGAGGGTTTTGAGGATCCAAAGCAAGACAATAAAGTCTGTAAGCTGCAACGATCCATTTATGGATTGAAGCAAGCTTCTAGGAGTTGGAATCGACGTTTTGATGAAGTGGTCAAAGAGTTTGACTTCATCAGAAACGAAGATGAGTCTTGTGTCTACAAGAAGGTTAGTGGGAGCTCTGTAGCTTTTCTGTTCTTGTATGTGGATGACATACTACTCATTGGAAACGACATTCCCATGCTGCAATCTGTTAAAGATTGGCTATGAAAGTGTTTCTCAATGAAGGACTTAGGGGAAGCAGCCTATATACTCGGTATAAAGATCTATAGAGATAGATCTAAGAGGTTTCTAGGCCTAATTCAAAGTACATATATTGACAAGGTGTTGAAACGGTTCAACATGCAAGATTCCAAGAAGGGATTCTTGCCCATGTCACATGGAATCACTCTTTCGAAAAGTGGTTGTCCTTCCAATGAGATTGAGAAGGAACGCATGAGTAGAATTCCCTATGCCTCGGCCATAGGATCTAGCATGTACGCCATGTTATGTACTAGACCAGATGTGTCATATGCCTTGAGTATGACAAGCAGATACCAATCCAATCCGGGTGAGAGTCACTGGATTGCAGTCAAGAACATCCTAAAGTACTTGAGAAGAACTAATGATGCTTTCTTGATATTTGGCGGTGAGGAAGAGTTGCGTGTAAGGGGTTACACTGATGCAAGCTTCCAAACCAACAGAGATGACTTTAGATCACAATCGGGATATGTGATTTGCCTGAATGGAGCAGCGGTGAGCTGGAAGAGTTCCAAGCAAGAGACGGTAGCTGATTCTACAACAGAGGCTGAGTACATTGTTGCAAATGGCGCAGCAAAGGAAGCTGTTTGGATCAGAAAGTTTGTTTCTGAACTTGGTGTGGTCCCTAGCATTGCGGATACAGTTGAGTTGTTCTGTGACAACACTGGGGCGATCGCGCAATCAAAGGAACCCAGGTCGCACCAGAAGTCCAAGCACGTGCTCAGGAAGTTTCATCTGATTCGAGATATTATCGATAGAGGAGACGTTCGGATATGCAAGATTCCTACAGATGATAATCTTTCAGACCCGCTTACAAAGCCTCTCACGCAGTGGAAGCATGAAGGGCACACTAGGAGTATGGGCATACGAGATGCGCCAGATTGGCTCTAGTGCAAGTGGGAGACTGTTGGAATAGATGCCCTAGAGGCAATCTAGTTTAGTATGAATTATTTGTGGCTAGAAATTCATTTATTATTTATTGGATATTTAATATAATGAAGTCCTTAGATTTACAATCGTGTTGTTTATCTTAAATATCCCTAATCAAGTATAATGATTAATGGGACAATCATCTATAGACTAGTATGGGGTTGGATTGATATGGAGATATCACGATCCAACACATAGGTGTGCATTAGAGAATGTTGCACTGGATTGAACCATCTCCGAGAAGGCTACATACACGTTATGTTGAGTCACAAGCGCTTCTCGCGGTACAATTGTATTGTCATCCTTAGACTTGAAGTCACTAGATATTCTAGTTGTGGATTATTGTGATCTTGGTAGCGTTAAACGCTACACCGTAACTGGGTAGTTATAAAGGCGTGTACTGGATACAATAAGAAGCAAGCTTAGAAATCGTAGTGGACGTAGATAGAATTTGTCCCTCCCACATAACGGGAGCAAATATCCAAGGCCACTCGAGGGATAGTGCTTATAGAATGTCTGGCCAGACTCAAATAAATCAATATGGGATATTGATGTTATTTGCACGAATAAGGCTATTCCCATGGATCGAGAAACTATGGATTGGATATACGAGTGTGACTTGTGTAGGGTTTTGATTCATGGATCGCGCAACGGAAGCATAATCAAACATAAAACCATGCAAAACCCTCCAAGGATCACAAGTCTAGATTCATAACGATAGTAAAGGTTAGAAATCATAAACACACCTTTGGGTTCTCCTTGATGACTTCAAACGCGAATAATTTCACGTTCTCTATAGTTGATCCACGCCTAGAGTTGATCCTAGATCTCCCAAACTCCTTGGTGCTAGCCCGGAATAGGAAGAGGAAGAAGAAATCACGCAAAACGAGACAAAAAGAGGCTCACGGCCTCTTTTGGCCGACGGGGACGAGGGCGGCGGCAAGGGGCGGCGTCGGGCCCTCCTTGTTGCTTGCTCTCTCTCCTTTGTTCTCTCCCACTCTTGTTATGTTCACTAATGAGCATAAGTTATTGAGGAAGGAAGGAAGGAGGGTCCTTTATATAGTCCAACAACTCCTTGTTAACTACCTAAAGGACTTATTCTAGTCCAACTAGAATTCAATTTAGTCCCTTCCTTGCAAATTAGTCCCTACTAAGTTTGCAAGGGTTTGCAAAGTGATCCTTCTAATTAATTAATCCAATTAATTAATTCCCAAATCTAGTTCAACTCTTTATAGCGTGTGACCCCATAGGTTCTATCTAGTTGGTAGCAACTATTTGCTAATATGGAGCGGTTTCTAGCAAAACATCCATTCTAGCCAACTAATAGAATAGTCATATTGACAACCTTTGTACAAGTAATTGTCTCATCCCTTCGCCTCCATATCCGGATTGGACACGAGACATACAAGTCACACTCGTATATCCAATCCATAGTTTCTCTATCCATGGGAATAGCCTTATTCGTGCAAATAACATTAATATCCCATATTGATTTATTTGAGTCTGGCCAGACATTCTATAAGCACTATCCCTCGAGTGGCCTAGGATATTTGCTCCCGTTATGTGGGAGGGGCAAATCCTCTCTACGTCCACTACGATCTCTAAGCTTGCTTCTCATTGTATCCAGTACACGCCTTTATAACTACCCAGTTACGGTGTAGCGTTTAACGCTACCAAGATCACAATGATCCACAACTAGAATATCTAGTTACTTCAAGTCTAAGGATGACAATACCATTGCACCGCGAGAAGCGCTTTTGACTCAACATAACGTGTATGTAGCCTTCTCGGAGATGGGTCAATCCAGTGCAACATTCCGTAATGCACACCTATGTGTTGGATCGTGATATCTCCATATCAATCCAACCCCATACTAGTCTATATATGATTGTCCCAATTAATTATTATACTTGACTAGGGATATTTAAGATAAACAACACAATTGTAAATCTAAGGACTTTATTATATTAAATATCCAATAAATAATAAATGAATTTTCTAGCCATATACAAATTCATACTAAACTAGATTGCCTCTAGGGCATCTATTCCAACAACTTGTATGTCTCTTGTCCAATCTGGATATAGAGACAAAGGGATGAGACAATTACTTGTACAAAGGTTGTCAAGATGACTATTCTGTTAGTTGGCTAGAATGGATGTTTTGCTAGAGACCGCTCCATATTAGCAAATAGTTGCTACCAACTAGATAGAACCTATGGGTTCACACGCTATATAGAGTTGAACTAGATTTGGGAATAAATTAATTGGATTAATTAATTAGAAGGATCACTTTGCAAAACCTTGCAAACTTAGTAGGGACTAATTTGCAATGAAGGGACTAAATTGAATTCTAGTAGGACTAGAATAAGTCCTTTGGGTAGTTAACAAGGAGTTGTGGACTATATAAAGGACCTTCCTTCCTTCCTTCCCACATAACTTATGCTCATTATTGAACATAACAAAGTGGGAGAGAACAAAAGGAGAGAGAGCAAGCAACAAGGGAGCCGACCGCCCCCTTGCCGCCGCCCCGTCCCCGTCGGCCAAAGGAGGCCGAGACCCTCCTTTTGGGTCTCGTTTTGCGTGATTCTTCTTCCTCTTCCTCTTCCGGGCTAGCACCAAGGACTTGGGAGATCTAGGATCAACTCTAGGCGTGGATCAACTATAGAGAACGTGACACAATTCGCGTTTGAAGTCATCAAAGGAGAACCCTAAGGTGTGATTATGATTTCTAACCCTTACCATCGTTATGCCTCTTGACTTGTGATCCTTGGAGGGTTTTGCATGGTTTTATGTTTGTTTATGCTTCCGCTGCGCATCCATGACTCAAAACCCTACAGATATATCGAAGGAATCCATGTCCCAGTTATGGGATTGATGATATCCCCTTTATGAAGCTTATAGGTTTTGATTATGTCAAACCCTGCAGGTAGATTACTTGGTAATCTGGACATATCAAATAAGTTAAGTGGTAAGGATCAAGGAAATGGGAAGAGGTCGATTAAAAGAATTAGTCAGTAATTAATTTAATCGGCGGATATCTGTAATCTTAACATGGGGAGATAATAAGTATTTAATAACAGGAGCTCGAAATATTAGTTTTGAGAATATGGACATGAGTGCAATAACAGTTATTTAGTGGTACTAACTGTTATTAACTTTATTCGGACTAGGTTCGGGTGGAACCAGAAGTCCTAATAAAGTTAGGAGCCTGATTCGTATTTTCTCCTCCAGGTCCCTCCCGTAGCCTATATAAGTGTCCTTATTCTTCAGAGTTCGTATGCTTCAGATACACACCGAAATCTAGGGTTTCGAGAGTGAGAGCAATTCGTCTGGAGGCCAAGAAGGATTCTGGAAGCAGCAAGCCCACACTTGCATCCAGGAGGAACTTCAGGAATATGGGAGAAGATCAAGAGTGTTTTCAGACCTACATCAGATAGCTTGGACGCAGGTATGAACCCTAATTCCGCCTAGTAAGGTTTATAGCATTCATGTTGAAATAATTTTTTTAATCGGTAAAGCAGACATGCAATCGAACTGGTCCAGGGATTCGCCTCCCTTCATAACACGCATTAACCTGTGGTGATTTTCAAACATCACTACAAGAAATTATGTGAAAAACGGCGGGGACAAACTGCCATTAAAAGGTGAAAAATCGCCGTTAAAAGTGTAAACGGCGGCTTAAACGACGGTTTCATGTTCGCCTTTGATCTCGGCGTCGGGAATAGTAACGGACGGTTAATACCGCCGTTAAAATAAACGGCGGATGGCCAAAACCGCCGTCAAATTACTGGCAATTAGTACGAACCGTCGTATATTTTATTAAATTATTTTTAATTAATTATATTTAATTTAATTTCGAAAATATTGTGATTTATTTACTTTTTAGTTTTTTAGTAATTATCATTATGATAATATTCTAATACAAATATACGGTGTTTTTCTTACTTTTCGTCAATTAAATTATGAATTCATTCCACAAGATGAGCCCAGACACATGAACCAAGAATTTTTCTGGTCAATGCAAAAACGTCGAATAATCTGGGTTCATCTTTCAAACCCAGATGTTCATCACGAAGAAGAAAGGCGAGAGAGATAGATCAAGAGAGGATGGGAGCGAGATAAAAGGGGGAGAGATAGATCGAGGAAGAGATTTTGATCGAGGGAAGGGGGAACAATCTGGGTTCGAAAGATGAACCACGAAACCAACTTGTTGCTTTTCAGAAGAAGTGAACCACGTAACCCAGAAACCCACTTGTTGCTGCAACTTCAATAACCCCGAAAAACCCAACTCGTCAAACAGAGATCTTGATTTACAACTTCACGAAGAATCTTGAAACGCCGCGAGGAGCTTAAAGACGGATCTTGAACCCAACTAGTCACAAACTGGAAGAACCGCTTGGAGGAGAACCCAGAAAAACCGGTGGTCACGGCTGGAGAAGATTGCGAGAGAGGGAGAGAGGGGGATTACCCGACAGATAGATGGAAGATTTACAAGAGAAACACGATGAGAGAGGAAGGTAGGAGAAAAAGATGGAGGATGAGGAGGAACATGGAAGGACAGAGAGTGATGGAGGATTTGATTGAGGCACCGAATGAGTTGATGGGAAGAAGTAGTAGGAAATATTATAAGGATAGGGTTTGCAATCTATGGCTGAGATTAAATCAAAATATACGGTTGAGATTAAATCAAAATGTACTTAGGAAACGGCGGTTGCAAAAAAAGCGCGTTAAAGGGGAAACTGATACGACGGTTTACAAATACAGCCTTTTAATGCTGAAATTTACGGTTGTTCAATGAAAACTGCCGTTTATTGAACTCACTTTACCGGCGATTTCCCTCTTTGCGTCTTTAATTGTGACTTTTAGGACTGTTTTAAAATAACCGTCGTTTTAGGTCACTTTTAACGGCGGTTTATCCGTTAACCCATAGAAAACCGCCGGGAAAAGCCATCTTTCTAGTAGTGCATAGAAACAACAGACACCACGTGTTAGTCTAAGTTAGGCTTATGGGAACGTTCAATCTTCAAGAATAAGACAATCATCTAGTTTGGTAGTTAAATTATTTAGACAACACGCATTGGCAATTCGAAGAATTGGTTTCAACAGTTAAATTTAGACAACACACATTGGCAGTCCGAAGAATTGGTTTCGGCAGTTAATCTAAATTGTTTGTAATATCTTTTCATGAATAGTTAGCTTTGCATGGGGTTTAAATTTCTTGTTTGAAAAGAAAATGAGGGTGTTACAATGCATTCACGAAAAGTCGATGCTGTACGAAGTGAACCAACTGTTATCTTATCTAGATACTAAAAGGTGTTTAGGAGGGGAGTTTTAAGGTTTTGTAAAACTAACACGTGGTCTATCTGGATAGCACGGTTAAGGTTTTAGAATTTCTGGTGGCCGCGTAGGGTTAGGCAGGTCTCCAGATAAATTTTAATAATTCTTTTGTGCGAACAGGAATAGAAAACAGAGAGGAAGACAGTGTACCAGCTAGGGATTTTCATTTATTTACTTCTGTTTTGTTTGTTCTTTGTGAGAGAAAGAAAATAGAAAACAGAAAAAGTAAAAAAAAGTGCACCAGGGCACTAGAAAGTACCCAGCTGGGCATCGGCGTTGATCCAGCTAGGCACGGGTCATGGTGGCAATACGAGCCGACCTGCGTGCCAAATTGGCACGGCCCGCACCGAACACGGCTAAACACGGCCCGAGCATGACCCGCTCCACCCTCCGACATAGCACAGCCCGTAGCACGCACGGGTCATGAACGCAACCCGTACCCGGCCCCCTCCGCCTTCCGACACGGCGCACGACCCCACCTGCTCTCACCATGAGGCACGGGCACTCAAACAAGCCGAGCAGGGAGAATTGCGAAAATCAAGTTAAATTTCATTTTGGGTTCACTAACGTGGTTTTCCAAACCAACTCATTCAATGAAAGTTTATTTTGGACAATGATTCTCACAAAACAAAAAGTTACTCTTACAAAGTCACTAACTCATTTGTGTATTTAGTGATCAATGAAGTTGCAAAAATAAAATTAGTGACTTTGTAAGAATAATTTTTTACTTTGTAAGAATCATTACAATTTATTTGTTATCGCCTATTAATTTTTGATCCTGCACCGCAAAAAAAATTGGTGGATATTAGCGATGTGATGCGACAAACATATGCGATACGAACCTCTGGAATGGTTGATATTTATAACTAACTTCTCAACCACCAACGCGTTCCTCTCTATTCTCATTTCTCCCCTTTTACTTTTTCGCGGTTTTCCCCAGTCAAGAATATCAAAATCTCACAATAAAAAACATAAAAAAACACAATTAAACAACGTACGACAAACATCGAAATCTCCTAAAACAATTATCAGATTCAGGTAGAGAGAGAAAACCACAACCCCCGATTTCTCTCTCTCTCTAGAACAGGGGAAGTTCCGGATATGCAGGCATGCAAATGTTCATCTTCTTATCTTTCCCAATTTCTTAATCTCATCTCCTCCAATAAATTCAATCTCTTTTCTCTTAATTGCAGAGTCTCAACTTAATCGCCATTAATCTCCTGTTAATCGCAGTTTTTCTCTTACTTGGTAGTTGCACCAGTCTCAAGGTGGTCCTCTCTCTCTAAATCCTCCCAAATCTTCAAATCCAGATCATTCTGTTTCTAACCCATCAACCAATTCCTCTGTTTCTGTGTTTTCAGATCGGAGAAACGTGCTCCGCCGGAAACAAGTGTGACGCCGGGCTGAGATGCCAGACGTGCGACGCCACCGGCAATACCCGACCCAGATGCACCCGGATCCGACCCGAGAGTCCAACATCAAAGGTAAGAGAAAACAGAGGATCTGTTATTGTTTTTGTGTGGAATGAATTCGGGAAATGTGGGGTTTATTTATTTTTTCGGGCGAAATGTATGTATGAATTTGGCAGATAATAGACATAGGAGGCTATTATTATCCGGGCCAATCTTATTGTTTTTTGGGTTTGTTATGTGGGTGCAGTTGAACTAAACCCACCAGGTTTCTAGTTGTGTTATGAGGCTTAGGTTTATGCAGGTTTATTTCTGATGAATGTATTTCTTTCGTTGCTGGTGAAAAAAAAAAATTGGCAGGTGAAAGGTCTGCCTTTTAACAAGTATTCATGGCTGACGACCCACAACTCGTTTGCCCGGACGGGCGTGAAGTCGGCGACGGGATCTGACATCGTCGCTCCGACGAACCAGGAAGATTCAATCACCAGCCAACTCAATGTAAGAGACACTGTTTAGAATGTTATCCATTTTTGGCTTTTGCTGTTCTTTTATTTTATTGGGGTAAGAAAAATAGAAAAATTATGAAGAGACCTATTGAATGTACTATATTACCCTTTCTGGTTTTCCTAATTGGGAGATAACACCACTGAGGAACTGAGACTCTGGTTCTCAATGTTTCCCCATTTTGGTCTTTCTGTTTCTGATCAATCTATTGCTGTTCAATGTTGACTGTTGAGAATGTTCTTCAATGTTGTTACACTGATGCTGGTTGAAGTTTTGGGTGTTTTGACATTTCAATTCAACGGCGTGAACTTGACAATGTGGCTTGTCCAATCTCCGAATTATTATGTACTGGTGGTTATTATGAAATAAATGAATTGGTCTAAGAAATGCAAGTTGACTTGCAAGTTGAGGATCCTGTAAAAATGGGCAACTTGAGCCTTCTAAATCAAAATATGCGAGCTAAGGACAAATACACCAAAAGGAGGATGGTTTCATGCAGTGGCGGTGTCAGGATTTTAGAAAGTGGGGGGGGGGGGGGGGGGGTCTCTTTTAAAAAGGTTAGGAATCTTATCAAATTTATATATAAGGGTCACTTTAAAAAAAAATCAATATTTTGGACATAATTGGGAATTTCTAGAGGCACACTTGTAATAAAAAAAAGGGGCACAATTAAATATATCTTCAAAATTAGGGGTGCAGATGTAGTTCTTGACAATGTTGGTCGGTAAGTGACCCCCCTAGCACCTCCATGCATCCGCCGCTGGTTTCGTGCCATTGTGCTCCTCAAGCTAGTATGATTTGAGGTTTCACGCATTGAAATCTCAAATCCCCATACGCCTAACACATAAATAGCTTCAGTGACGAGTCTCATCGTCAAGTCTCTTAAAACCTTGCAATTGCTCATTTCCGAGCCACCCTTGTTCAGATCCTAATTGATCCATACTATCAGCATTGATGCCCTAAACAAATAAATGTAAACATTCTACATGGCATCTACCATCAGCAAGCTGGTCATGTGTGCAGTCTCAAGGACTGTTCTAATTAAATCATCCAAGGTGTCGGTGGCTATGCAGGAAGTAGCTATGTCATAAACACTATGGAAAACTTGTTGTAAAATTTGATTGAAATGTTATTTGATAAGCATGTCAGAAACAATGTGGAAAAGTTGTTGTGAATTTTGAATGAAATGTTGGTTCGATAAATGTTACGTAACAACTCTGGTGGATGCTTAATAGAGAGATTCAAAGTTTGACAAACTCTACTGTGAACATGCCGCGAAAAATGAAATGACCAAAATATATTACATAGTAAAGATAAAGATTGAGATCTAGAGCATGTTTGGTATTCGTGAAAAAAAACAACGAAAGAACCCCTACCTGCTTCACAAAGGAGTTGATGTTGAGGTTTACTAAACATCTTATAAGTTATATAACTGCTTTTTGCTGTCACAAAGTGCATTTCATGCAGCAAAAGCGATACCAAACGCACCCATCCTCCCGCAATTCAGCTTGTAAAGCCATGTTTGCCTATGCATCGCACCCATTAATTGAGAAAGGAGTTCTTGATCTGTTTTGAAAATAAATTGAACCAGCACTTTTTTTTTGAGCTATTCAGTTCAAATATATTTTCCTTTGCTCACAGGAATTGTTCTATTTTTTTATTTTGTTGATTTTGTGGAAAGGAAATCTGATTTTCCTTCTGAAAAACATGTAATCATCATTCTTGTGGCTCGAGTCCAGCCAACGAACCGGAGAAATGTTTTTCGCTTATATTACTACATTTGCTTCTTTCTTCGGCATTTGGCCGTTCATCTTAGATACACAGTCCAGATATAAGTTTAAAATTGGTTTGCTAAAAAATGTGCATCTTTCTGTAGAATGGCGTTCGAGGACTCATGCTCGATATGTATGATTTCAACAACGACATCTGGTTATGCCATTCCTTTGGAGGACAATGCCTGAATGCGACTTCATTTGTAAGTTACTGACTTATATCAAGTTTGGAAACCCCATAGAACACAATTAATTGCATTCTTACTCATATCAGTTTTGGCAATTGATTCCTTTCTATATTGGCAATTCCAGGAGCCCGCCATCAACGTGCTGAAGGAGATTCAGGTTTTCATGGAAGCAAATCCGACAGAAATCGTGACCATTTTTGTAGAAGACTACGTGAAAGCGCCACAAGGCTTGTCAAAGGTGTTTAATGCATCTGGCCTCAATAAGTATTTGTTCCCAGTGTCCCGGATGCCTAAAAACGGTGAAGATTGGCCAACCGTCGATGACATGGTCAAGCAGAATCAACGGTTGGTGGTCTTCACATCAAAACAGGCTAAGGAAGCTTCTGATGGAATCGCTTACGAGTGGAACTACGTGGTAGAAAACCAGTGTGAGTGTCCCTTTGAGTTTTGGAGTTTCTAAATGTGGTAAGTTTTGGCCTCCACAAAAAGATCATTTGATAACTCTTGCATTTTTTGTTTTCGGGTGGTGAAATGCAGATGGAGATGAGGGTATGACAGCCGATTCTTGTCCCCAACGTACCGAATCGTCTCCGATGAACACGGCAACGAGAACGTTGGTTCTCCAAAACTACTTCCCCACTAACCCTGACCCGGACACAGCTTGCCGTGACAATTCAGGCTCATTGGTCAGTATGATGAAAACTTGTCAACAAGCAGCTGGCAAGCGATGGCCCAACTTCATAGCTGTCGACTTTTATCAGGTACAGCTAGCTCTATTGAAAATGATAGAGCTTTCTGGTTATTCAGCCCCGTCTTGTTAGCTAAAATGTCACACTCTGCTTCTTCCTAGTGTTTGGTGTCTCGTTTGTAAAACAAAAGAACGGTTTCATAAACAGGGCTGAAAACACCATGATGTGTTTACTTAACTGTATTTTTTCAACCAAAAACGTCTAAAATCGTAGGATAAAAGTTTTAATCAAACTAGTTTTTTATTGAAACAGTTTGGTAATGTTGTGGCTATGCATGGAGCTAATAATCACTGCGGCAAGATACTGTTTGGTAAATATTACGTAAAAACTGCGGTAAAAGGATTATTGTTACTATGTATAACTCTTTGGTGTTTTGTAAAATATATTGTGGACCTAGGGCTGGAAGTAAAATGACCGAAACGTAAGACATATGAAAGTTCTCTAGACATGACTATTGAAATTGTTTTTCGCCATCGCTTTTCATGAAACTGAAACAATACCAAACGCAGCCTATGGTCGTTTTGGGTGATCTATCAATTCTTGTTTTTATTTTATTTTTTGGTTGTTCCAGATGAGTGAAGGTGGAGGTGCGGCGGAAGCCATAGATATAGCTAACGGACACTTGACTTGTGGATGTGATAACATTGCTTATTGCAAGGTTTGTGTTTATTAACATCTCAAATATAATTCTCCAACTGAAGCCAAGGGATGGTTTGTTAACTTGTGTATTTTCGCAGGCAAATGCAGCTTTTGGCACATGTGACCAACCGAAGCTGTCGCCGCCCCCGCCGGCCGGGTTATCTCGGGGAAGCGGAGGAGGAAATACATTTGACATTCCGAGCAGTGGTTTTGTGAGTGACAGAAGAGATCATCTGCATTGGATCATAGGAACCATTTTTGCAACTGTATTGTTATTATGTAGTATGTAATTTGCTTCACAAATGTCCATTGTTTTTTAAATTATGCGGCTATCTATTGTCTCTTCGTGTTGTGTACCACGGGTAGATCTCATCTTGTAGCTTAAATTGATGTTTGATACAAAATGTCGCCAACTTTCATGTCCATTCTAAGTCGAATTGCATTGCATGGTAAACTAATCCGTGGAGCCGGATGACCTCTGCGTCAAATTTGATGAAGAATGGTGGTGGGTTTATTGTTGTGTGATGTTTCGCTCATGCGGCTGTGAAGCAGACGTTATCATGCAGCATAAAGCAACTGAAACGGAAGGAAAATACCGAGAAACAACTCTAGGTTCAGAAATCTTTCAATAATAAAATAGTCAAAATCTGTCCACATGTCCGAAAATTATAGCCGAAAATTTTAAAATTGCAAAAAATGGTAAAATGCAGAAGTTGGAACAAAACATTGGCCTCTTTTAAAGAAACACGTAGAAAAAAGTTTGACCCAAATTAAGATAAAGGTGAGGTCCTATAATCAACTAAAGTAACTAAAAATTACAAAAAAAATGACTTTCAAGTCCGAATTGGGACTCATATGGCAGTTAGAAGTCACAGTAATTTGATACACGTGTTAAGGAATGAGATAATCTCCATTATCTCTTCCCTATTTTATGCTGATTCTCCATAATTTATGGAAACTGTTATTATGTTGTAATTATCTCTTTCCTATTTTAGTTAATCATATTGTATGTAAATCACTCCTTTTGTATAAATACGGACTAAGGGTCATTAGAAATCAATCGATTCATTCAACCTTCACATGGTATCAGAGCTGTAGAAATTTCTCTTCTACACAATCCATCTCTCCTGTCGCAAATCGTAAGCCGACAACCTTGCCTCTCAGTCCCGGACGCCGGCCAATACCATCATGATAACCACCACACCATCAGTAACCCAGTTGAATGCCCCCACAAACTTTCCCATCAAACTATCCTCCGCCAACTTCCTCGTTTGGTGTCGACAAATTGAAGCCACTCTAATTGGCTTTGATCTGCTAGGGTTTATTGACGAATCCACCACAACACCGTAACGCTTTACTGACACTGCGAAGTCAAAGGCAAACCCTGCCTACTCCATCCGGTACCGTCAAGACCAGATCATAGTTAGTGCACTCCTCGGTAGCTGCACCGAGTCGATTCAGCCACCGATCTCCTCAGCGTCTACTGCTCGTGAAGCATGGACCACTCTCATGGAAAGCTATGCAAATGCCTCCCCTGGTTGAGTCATCGCACTCAAGAACAAACTGGCTCGCAACCCGCACGGAAATCGATCCATTTCCGAATACATCAGGGATATGAAGGACATTGCCAACGATCTAGCTCTCGCGCAGAGTCCGGTATCAAACACTGATCTTCTCATCTCCATCATCAACCAAATTGGGGTCGATTACTCCCCCATTGTTGCTGCTCTTCAAGTTCGAAACACAAATGTGTCCATTGTTGAACTCACCTCCATCCTTGAGGAATATGAACGCTCCTTGAAAATTGCAGAATCTGAATCTGCACCTCTTCTTGCCACAGCCGTGACACAACGTCACTCAGGAATGGCATCGCATCAAGGTGGTCCCCCCTCAACACTCGCACAATGGTGGTTACTCAAGGAATCAAGACCGCCGCCAAAACTCATCAAACGCGAGGAACAGGTCGCATACCTCCGCAGTAGCTGCGAATCAATCTGCCATATCTCAGAAGAGTTGTCACTTCTATAACTTCGCAGGGCATGTCGTTCGCGATTGACGCAAACTTACTAGCTTCCTAAGCGAGCACAACATCTCACCCGCGAGCAACACACACACGGTCAATGTTGTAGTGAGTCAAGGCTCGGAATCTTCGGATGCATGGATGTTCGACAGTGGGGCATCTCATCATGTTACCCCTAGCACATATGGCCTTCAAGATCTGGCACCTTACGATTGTCCGGAGGAGATCATTCTTGGAAACGGTAAGAGTTTATCTATCTCTCACATTGGTAGCACTAAATTCTCCTCTCCCACTAAACCTCTCCTACTATCCAATGTCCTCCGTGTTCCCAAGTTACATAGCAAACTTGTCTCTGTTTCCCAACTTTGCAAGTCTAATCATGCTTCGGTTGAATTCTTTTCCTCTCATTTTATTGTGAAGGATCGCTCAACCGGAAACACCATCCTTCGCGGTGAAAATCGATATGGTGTCTACTATGCTCCTCGCGGCAACCCTCCTCTCATCAATACAACCAGTGTCACAGACATTCACAGTCTTCATCACAGATTTTATCATCCATGTAATAAAACCTTAGGACTCATTTTGCAGAAGTGCAACATGTCTTTATCTCCTTCGAGTATTCATAAATTTTCTTGTACTTCCTGTCATATTAATAAATTCACAAGCTTCCTATCGCGCACAATTCCCTTACAAGCTCGCGTCCACTCGAATTGATTTATAGTGATGTCTGGAGTACCAAACAAATTTCTCGTGATGGCTATCTCTACTATGTGATTTTTGTTGATCACTTCACTAAGTATGTATGGCTTTGTAGGGTTTTGATTCATGGATGCGCAACGGAAGCATAAACAATCATAAAACCATGCAAAACCCTCCAAGGATCACAAGTCAAGAGACATAACGATGGTAAGGGTTAGAAATCATAAACACACCTTAGGGTTCTCCTTTGATGACTTCAAACGCGAATAGTGTCACGTCTCTACGGTTGATCCACGCCTAGAGGTGAGATCTAGATCCTCCAAATCCATGTGCTAGCTAGGAAGAATGGAGGAGGAAGAAGGAATCGCCAACAATGGAGTGCCAAGAGGTGGGGCGGCTCCCTTTTGGCCGACGGGTAGGGGCGGCGGTCCCAAGGGGGGTTCGGCCCTTGCTTGGGACTTGCTCTCTCCTTGCTTTGTTCTCTCCTTTCTTCTATCAAATAGATGTGTAGTGTGTAGAGAGAAAAATAAGCTAGGAGTGTTCTTTATATAGTCCAACAACTCCTTGTCCTACTACATAAAGAACCCCTCATAATCCTACTCAAGTTCGGATTAGTCCCTTTTGCAAAATAGTCCTTATCATGTCAATACATGGATTAGTTTTATTAGAAAATTAATCCTAATCATGTCTCTACATGAATTAGGCCACCTTGGCAAATCCTAATCATGTCTATACATGGATTAGTCCAACTTGCATATTAGTCCTACTAAGTTAGCAAGTTGTTGCGATTTGATCCTTCTAATTAATTAATCATATTAATTAATTATTTCCCATGTCTAGTTCACCCCTATATGGCGTGTGACCCCATAGGTTCTATTTAGTTGGTAGTAACTACTTACTAATATGGAGCGGCCTCTAGCAAGACATCCATTCTAGCCAACAAATAGAATAGTCATCATGACAAACCTTGTGTAAGTAATTGTCTCATCCCTTTGTCCCAATATCCGGATTGGACACGAGACATACAAGTCACACTCGTATATCCAATCCATAGTTTCTCGATCCTGGGAATAGCCTTATTCGTGCAAATAGCATCAATATCCGATATTGATTTATTTGAGTCTGGCCAGAAATTTTATAAGCACTATCCCTCGAGTGGCCTAGGATATTTTCTCCCGTTATGTGGGAGGGACAAATTCTATCTACGTCCACTACGATTTCTAAGCTTGCTTCTTATTGTATCCAGTACACGCCTTTATAACTACCCAGTTACGGTGTAGCGTTTAACGCTACCAAGATCACAATAATCCACAACTAGATAATCTAGTGACTTCAAGTCTAAGGATGAAAATACCATTGCACCCCGAGAAGCGCTTGTGACTTAACATAACATGTATGTAGCCTTCTCAGAGATGGGTCAATCCAGTATGCCATTACTCCTAATGCATACCCATGTGTTGGATCATGATATCTCTATATCAATCCAACCCCATACTAGTCTATAGATGATTGTCCCATTAATCATTATAATTGACTAGGGATATTTAAGAATATAACACTTATATTCTAAGGACTTCATTCATGTTAACACATCTCATATCGATAACATAATGAATCGTAAATCCATAAATGTCACAATTAATTGATTGCCTCTAGGGCACAATTCCAACAGTCTCCCACTTGCACTAGAGTCAATCACCTGCATCATATGCCTATTGATCTAGCGCGGCCCTCCACGCTTACACTGCGTAGGGGCGAGACATATGTTGGCACCTTGCAAATATTCACATCTCCTCCATCAACAATTTGATTGAGATTGAATATTCTGAATAAATGCATCTTATGCATTAATTTACTCAGTCCTCTATGTTAGAATCAGTGACTAAATCTTGCCTGGAACCTTTCCAGCTCACAGTCGCTCCCACTAAGGCAAAACTCAAAACTTGACTTATAATCTGAAATCTTCTTTGTCAGATTTGAAGTTCGCATCACTGTAACTCCTTACAGCAAACTCTTCATATTATCTATTTATCAATAATTCATCCTTAGTGCTTCTCAAGTACTAAAGGATAATCTTGATATTTTATCCAGTGACTCTCACCCGGGTATCTTTGTGTCATGCTTTATGACACGTCTGGCCTAGTACATTTTATGGCATATCTCGTGAATCCAATTCATACGGTCCATTCCCAATCTTATTGGAAAAGACAATTAGCCTTCCAAAGACTAATTCCACGTGACATGGGTAAGAATCAATATTCTTTTCACGTTGAACCATTTCAACACCTTTGTCAATTTATGTACTATGACCTAAGCTATACAACCATCTTGATCTACCTCAATAGATCTTCACAAGTTGCTTCGCTTAAGTCTACCATTAGAAAGTCAACTCCCTAGTCAATCTACGTAAGACTGCCAAGTAGGGGCAACATTCCCAATGATTAAGTATGTCTCCACATACAAGACCAGAAACATAACTGTGCTCCCACTAACCTTCTTGTAGACACAAGTCTCATCTTCAATTTTGATGGAACCAAACTCCTTTGATTACATCATCCATTTGAAGAGTCCAACTCCTAGAAGCTTGATCCAATCTATAAATAGATTGCTACAAGCAAGATGCGAATGGATTTAAACATCACAATTGGGAAAAGATTTTGTCATTGTCTATACTATGAACTCACAGGAAATCCTTATCCAACCAATTGTCCCTTAAAGGTAATCATATTACCATCCATGTTGGTTTCCTCATAACCCACTTGCACCTTACAGGTGGTTCCACCAAAGTCCATACTTTGTTGGTATACATGGATTCCATTTTGTATCTCATGGCTCCAAGCCATTTCTGAGAGTATGGCCACACGTGGCCATCTCATAGGTTGTAGGCTCATCTTGATGAGCAATATATCAGGGGTTATGAGAAATCTTTATTTCCCTAGTCCCTTGACATATCCTACCTGACCTACGAGGTTCTTGTGTTATCTGAGTAGGTTGCTCCACAACACCTTGTGATCCTGCTCATGTTCCATCAAAAGGATCAATGTTATGTGGTGGTTCTTGAACTTCTTCAAGTTCTACTGTCCTCCCACTGTTTCTTTTAGAGACGATCTCTTCTTAGAAACACTGTGGTCTGAGCAACAAACAGTTTGTTCTCGATTGGGTTGTAGAAATAATATCTTTTCAGGATATCCCACAAAACATTTATCCGACTTGGGTCCAAGTTTATTTGTAAACTCTTTTACATAAACTTCATAACCCCAAATCTTTATGAATGACATACTAGGACACTTTTCTAGTCCATATCTCATATGGTGTTTTTCATAATCTGTTTTGATGGAACAAGGTTAAGGGCGAAATTTGCAGTAATTAGAACATAGCCCCAAAAAGTAAACTGGAAGTTCTGTTTGACTCATCATGGACCGAACCGTGTCCTACACGGTTTGAACTCTCCTTTTAGACACGCCAAACCCATGTGGCGTGCTAGGTGGAGCGAGTTTTGGATCATATCCAACACTCCCATGGATTCTTGTCAAACTCTTGGCTCAAGTACTTTCCTCTATGATCCAATCGTAGAGCCTAAATACTTTTGCCAAGTAGGTTCTCTACTTCATTCCTGAATACTTTGAACAATTCAAAGGATTATGATTTGTTTCTTCCTAAGATACACAAATCAGTAAATATGATGAAGTACTAAAACCATCTTTAGCTTTTGTGCTTAGCGGCCTTCATACATCAATATGTATGACTCCCAAAAGATCATATCTTTGCCTAATAAGTCTTACATGTCTCATATGATTCAATAATCAAATGAGTTCCAGAAATCCATCCTCATGGAGTTCTAGATATGTATCTCTTATTTATGAGGCCTAAACGATAATGCTAAAGATAAGTGAAGTTCATATCATAATATGCGAACTTCTTGGTATTAATGTTATAGATGAAACTATCATGATCAAGGATATACAACCCTCTTAGACAAAATTGCATTACAATAATGCATACCATAATAAATGAAACAACATTTGTCCTTTTATTATGATAAGGAGCTTTCTTTTCCAAACAAGAAACTATGATAATGGTCCTACTCATAGCAGGGACATAATCACTTTTGTCTAATTCATGAACAAATTTATAGAGGTAGAAATAATTCCCTACGGCTATTTCAGCAACCCTTTGCTTCATAGCCCCACGTGTAGGATTATTTCTTCCTTATCCAATTGTCTTTGTCTCTTGAGATCCTCCACACTTTCATAAATGTGAGATCCTCATCTAGTATCATATACTTATGATGATGAGATAGACACATTGATTTCTATAACAAAATACCTATATTGGAATTCATAATTTCTTTATTACTTACTTCCAGGTACTTTGGGTAGCCTCTCTTCCTCTACACCACCTATGGGACTCCAAGGCAACTTGGTTTTAGCAACAGGCTTGCTTTATACCCATGGGGTCGGCGCAAACCATTTGCCCTTACCCATGTTGTTATCCATTAACAACTTTGCCCATGCCCATTATTAGTGTTTTGTTTAGTGATTTTTCAATCATATTGAGTAAATCAACTTTAAAACAAAACTATAATTGCATCCAATGCAATTCTTGGTCCACTTGGGTAAATAACCGTTTATTCTTTATCTATCTCATAGATAATTCCCATTCACTAATGTTTCAATCATATTGAATTAGCTTATTTGCATAACGCAAAGTGGAGCAACACTTCAAACCTTTCATGTCTAGCTCGCTCTTTTGGAAGAGCTTCTTCCAATGTATGATCATATCATACTTCTCCATGTCTCTCTTCTTGCCTCTAGAGCTCAGAGTTCATGGCAGCTAACATGAGGCAAGTCACATCCAAATAACCATTCTTTGATGTCCCTTCCATTAGGTTTTAGTGTGTTTTGGTAGTTGGTAGGAAGAGATCTTTATGTTCTACGATGCACAACAATTTCTCTTTTATTTGAGAACAATTCTCAATTTTATACCAGTCTAGGAAATAGATAGAGTCGCGTTTTATTTGTTTAATGCCATGGGTATTCAACATAATAGGATTATGCAAAGTTTGTGAGGTATAACTATATTCAACAAGGATTTAATTTGTCAAATATAGCTCCCACTATTTTACTACGGATTAATAACCCTCAAGATATTAATGCGGAAAATATCCTTATATTTTCTAGTGGGTCAAGATCCATGTTTCATCTCCTTATGAGCTTGCTTTGGCAAGTCACCCATAATTTGACTACTTTAGGTAGGAACAATTCCAATTGCATCCCATATGCAACTCTTGGTTCAATTGGGCAAATAACTCCTTATTTATCCATCCATATGGATAATCCCAATTAAATGCCTCTAGGTTTCTTAATCATATTAATAGCCCAGTTGTGTTCAACCTCTTATTTAAACAATTGCACATTGTTACGTGCCATCGCATTCCATCATTATGAACTAAGTCGCCATGCTTTGGCACGCACGATCTTGATAAATATTGATGATAATGAGTGTTTAAATAACGAGAAGGCAAGAACACAATATTTGAATTTTGAGGGATTTTAAATTCAATTTGAATTGTTTTGTTGATCAATATCAACTAATCTATCTATTTGAGTTTGGGCACAACTCCAAATAATAGATCCGGGTTATCTAATTATCTTATTATCCTAATTGCATGTATCAACCATACACCAACCACAAAATAAAAAGACAATAAAGTAAACAACCACAAAACAAAAATAAACGTGATGTGGATATGGCCTTTTCTAGACTAAGATAATTCCAAGCCAATGGAATTATCTATGAACCCTAAAAGCAAACACATCTCCATGCGTCTTGATCTTTTGGTCCATCCTTCATAGTCTTGTGGAATGCTACATGCTCCATGCTCCATCTTTTGTGGCTCCTTTTGGCTTTGGGCTTCTTTTCTTCAATCTTGGCTAACAATCTACTTTATCTAGCACTAGCTAACTTCTATACTAAATAAAATAAATCTCACAAGTTGAGAAAAAAAATGGCACGCAGGCCATAAAACCCTTATTAATTATTACAATTAATCGATCAGCTCGCAGGCCGTAAAACCAAACCACAAAATTAAACATCCACATCAAACCACATCCTAAGGCCATATCCAATCACCATGCGATTTGCACATAGACAGTTAAAATCCAATTTTAACGCGCTTGGTCAATTTTAATTGATTTTAGGATTTCTAGGGTTAAAACGGTCCATGGGCCCAACAATCAAATTGCCCGGGCCCAATAAGATGAACCACAAGGCCCTAGGGCCGGCCCGACCCCTAGCCCACGCGGCTAGGCCGCGGGCTAGGGCCGCCCGGCCCCTAGGGCGGCCAAGACTTGGGCGGCAAGCAAGAGGGGGCGGTCCCCTAAGGGGGCCGAACCTCTATAGGGAGTTGTTTCCAAAACAACTCCCTTGCTTGGTGCCCAAGTTTGGTTGTTTCCTTGTTTTGGAAGAACTCCTTCTCCTTCTTCCCCAAGGATGCCCAAATCCTAGATCTAAGATCCTAAAATTTCTCAAACTCACCAATTCATGCATCCAATGCAAAAATTAGATCTTGTTATGAAAGATTATTGACAAATTGCATCCCATGCTTGATTTGTCTTGTTTTACGCGATAAACAATCAATTTAAGATGTAAAACAACTAAAACGTAACACATAAACCACGTTTATGCTCTACGACCTGTGGCTCTGATAC
The DNA here is from genome assembly GCA_023055425.1 of Linanthus parryae. Taxonomy (NCBI): domain Eukaryota; kingdom Viridiplantae; phylum Streptophyta; class Magnoliopsida; order Ericales; family Polemoniaceae; genus Linanthus; species Linanthus parryae. The sequence goes on from JALGPY010000001.1 coordinate 31,942,728, forward strand.
CACTGTTGGGTTTTGATTCATGGATGCGCAACGGAAGCATAAACAATCATAAAACCATGTAAAACCCTCCAAGGATCACAAGTCAAGAGACATAACGATGGTAAGGGTTAGAAATCATAAACACACCTTAGGGTTCTCCTTTGATGACTTCCAACGCGAATAGTGTCACGTCTCTACGGTTGATCCACGCCTAGAGGTGAGATCTAGATCCTCCAAATCCATGTGCTAGCTAGGAAGAATGGAGGAGGAAGAAGGAATCGCCAACAATGGAGTGCCAAGAGGTGGGGCGGCTCCCTTTTGGCCGACGGGTAGGGGCGGCGGTCCCAAGGGGGGTTCGGCCCTTGCTTGGGACTTGCTCTCTCCTTGCTTTGTTCTCTCCTTTCTTCTATCAAATAGATGTTTAGTGTGTAGAGAGAAAAATAAGCTAGGAGTGTTCTTTATATAGTCCAACAACTCCTTTTCCTACTACATAAAGAACCCCTCATAATCCTACTCAAGTTCGGATTAGTCCCTTTTGCAAAATAGTCCTTATCATGTCAATACATGGATTAGTTTTATTTGCAAATTAATCCTAATCATGTCTCTACATGAATTAGGCCACCTTGGCAAATCATAATCATGTCTATACATGGATTAGTCCAACTTGCATATTAGTCCTACTAAGTTAGCAAGTTGTTGCGATTTGATCCTTCTAATTAATTAATCATATTAATTAATTATTTCCCATGTCTAGTTCACCCCTATATGGCGTGTGACCCCATAGGTTCTATTTAGTTGGTAGTAACTATTTACTAATATGGAGCGGCCTCTAGCAAGACATCCATTCTAGCCAACAAATAGAATAGTCATCATGACAAACCTTGTGCAAGTAATTGTCTCATCCCTTTGTCCCAATATCCGGATTGGACACGAGACATACAAGTCACACTCGTATATCCAATCCATAGTTTCTCGATCCTGGGAATAGCCTTATTCGTGCAAATAGCATCAATATCCCATATTGATTTATTTGAGTCTGGCCAGACATTTTATAAGCACTATCCCTCGAGTGGCCTAGGATATTTGCTCCCGTTATGTGGGAGGGACAAATTCTATCTACGTCCACTACGATTTCTAAGCTTGCTTCTTATTGTATCCAGTACACGCCTTCATAACTACCCAGTTACGGTGTAGCGTTTAACGCTACCAAGATCACAATAATCCACAACTAGATAATCTAGTGACTTCAAGTCTAAGGATGACAATACCATTGCACCGCGAGAAGCGCTTGTGACTTAACATAACATGTATGTAGCCTTCTCGGAGATGGGTCAATCCAGTATGCCATTACTCCAAATGCATACCCATGTGTTGGATCATGATATCTCTATATCAATCCAACCCCATACTAGTCTATAGATGATTGTCCCATTAATCATTATAATTGACTAGGAATATTTAAGAATATAACACTTATATTCTAAGGACTTCATTCATGTTAACATATCTCCATATCGATAACATAATGAATCGTAAATCCATAAATGTCACAATTAATTGATTGCCTCTAGGGCACAATTCCAACAGGCTTTACCCTCTCAAGAGAAAATCAGACGTTGATTCAATTTTCTCGCAGTTCAGACGACTTGTCGAGAAGCGTTTTACCCAATCCATCGTTACTCTATTTTCTGACAATGGTGGCGAGTTTGTTAAACTCCTACCCCAACTGAACCTCCACGGCATCACGCATCTTACTACCCCACCTCATACTCCTGAGCACAATGGCTCTTCCGAACGCAGACATCGCCACATAGTTGAAACTGGTCTCTCTCTCATGCATACTGCCTCGCTCCCACTGAGCTATTGGCCTCATGCCTTCCAAACCGCCGTTTACCTAATCAATCGAATGCCAACTCTTGTTCTGCGCAATGACTCCCCATACTTCAAACTTTTCCAAGTATCTCCGAACTATAAATCTCTTCAACCGTTTGGATGCCAGTGCTTCCCTTGGCTTAGACCTTACACTTCAAGCAAACTCGAACCCCGTTCCAGTCCTTGCATATTCTTAGGTTACTCGGTCACCCAGTCAGCCTACAAGTGTCTTGACCCATCCACTGGTTACATATATATCTCACGCCATGTTCGCTTTGTTCCTCACATCTTTCCTTCTTCCACACATCCCCCTACTTCATGTGCTGCCAATGCTGAAACCATAAATGACTCGGTTGCTCCAGTTGCACATACGCCTGCACCAACTCTCGCACCTGTGCCACTTCCTGCTGCGACTCCTACATCGGAACCTGCTCTCACACCTGATCTTGTGCCTGAGCCTCCCCTCGAACCTGAACCTGACTCTCCTCCAACTGCAGCCACACCTCCTCCGCCCGCACCTGCTCATGTGCCTCATGATGATGTTGCTCCAAATGGGATTCCCGCTCCTGCTCTTGCGCCTTCCCCAACGCGCACCCGCAATCCCAATCCCAAGTACTTCAACTCTCAGTTTGTCAATACTACAACCTCGCATCCTGTCGTTCCCACTATCGAACAGCGAACAGTGGCCCAGGCGTTGAAAAATCCTCTATGGAAGCAAGCGATGCATGATGAGTTTGCTTCTCTCGCGCGCAATCACACTTGGGATCTAGTTCCTCACCATGGTCAAACATTTGTGGGGTTTAAGTGGATCTTTTGGGTCAAGCGCAAAGCGGATGGTACTATTGATAAATACAAAGTGCGACTTGTGGCCAAAGGGTACTCGCAAGAGTTTGGGCGCGACTACTCTGAGACCTTCTGCCCCGTCATGAAACCTGTTACTGCTCGCATTATTCTCACATTGGCTCTCTCGCATAGGTGGAAGGTGCACCAATTGGACATCAACAATGCCTTCCTCAATGGCACGCTCACGAACATTTTCTTCCTCGCGCAACCTCCGGGGTTTATCGACAGCTCCAAACCCAATCATGTGTGTAAACTTCGTCGTGCCCTCTATGGTCTCAAAAAGGCTCCTCGCTGGTACAATGAGCTCTCGGATTTTCTTCTTCAGTCTGGGTTTCAGAGATCGCGCGCAGATCCCTCGCTGTTCTACCTATCTGCGCAGGGAGTTCGTCTGTTCTTCCTCGTCTATGTCGACGATATTGTATTAACAGGTAACTCCCCATCAGCTCTAGCACAGTTCGTATCTAAGCTTGCTTCCAGGTTCTCTCTCAAAGACTTGGGCTCGCTTAGTCATTTTCTTGGAATGGAAGTCATCCCAGCTCAAGGTGGTCTTTTCCTATCCCAAGCCCAATATATCTCTGACATATTGGAGAAGTTTCACATGGAAGATGCCAAGCCTGTCTCCACCCCCATGTGCTCCACTGGACCGCTGCCACCACTAGATCCCACCATGGCAGTTGACATCTCCGACTACATACGTCTCTTGGGTATCCTCCAATATCTCAGTCTCAAGCGCCCATATATCTCCTTCGCGGTAAACCGACTTTCGCAGTATCTTCATGGGCCTCTACCTGTGCACTGGTTAGCAGCCAAGCGAGTTCTACGTTATCTCAAAGGCACCATTTGTCATGGTCTCTATCTGCGCCCGGGGGTGCGTATGGAACTCTCTGCGTTCTCTGATGCTGAATGGGGTGGTAACTCAACCATGGTACACTCCACTACTGAATATGTCATATACTTAGGCTCCAATGTCATATCCTGGAAGTCTTCTCTTCAGAAGTCTGTCTCGCGATCCTCCACGGAAGCTGAATATCGCGCACTTGCAAATGCCGCTGCTGAATTACTAGGGGTTCAACACTTGCTTCTCGAACTTGGAATCCCACTCACTGGCTCACCAACCTTGTTATGTGATAACCTTAGCGCCATGTATGTTTGCAAGAATCCAGTCTTCCACTAGCGCATGAAACATATTGCGCTAGATTACTTCTTCGTCCGCGATCTTGTTACCTCAGCAAAACTTCATGTGCGACATGTCCCAAGTCACCAACAACTCGCGGATACACTCACAAAACCTCTTGGACGCAAATCGTTTCTTCATCTGCGATTTAAGATTGGAGTCTCCGACGGATCCTCCATCTTATGGGGGCGTGTCAAGGAATGAGATAATCTCCAATTATCTATTCTCTATTTTATGCTGATTCTCCATGATTTATGGAAACTGTTATTATGTTGTAATTATCTCTTTCCTATTTTAGTTAATCATACATTGTATGTAAATCACTCCTCTTGTATAAATACGGACCAAGGGTCATTAGAAATCAATCGATTCATTCAACCTTCACAACACGTAGTCAAAGTTACAACAAATATATAGGGAACCTATGAATATGACTCCAAATACTTTCATTACTTCCGTGCTTTGCGCTGATCAGCCATCTTATGATATTAAACTCCATTGTCACGTCTAATATCTCTGCATCATTTACATCATTCGCTCTGCATCGATGAAAATAACTTTAATGAGTAGAGGGTTGCATGATGTTTCTTTCATTCATTCACATTGATATTGGAACAAATTTTGGTTCTTTTTTATTAAATCATTGGTTTCGACAACTTCAAGTGTTGGCTTAGTGGGTGAGACTTATGATTTAAGGGCATGCTTCTCTTAGGTCTCAATTTTGAACCCCATGAATAGTAGTTATTTGTAGGCCACTTGGGATTGACATAATTATCACTAATATGGATATACCCAGAATTTCGTGGCTTAGTCGAGGTGCACGCAAGTTGGCCCTGACACCACGGGAAAAGTTCCCTAAAAAAAGAATCACTGGTTTTGATACGACAGAAAATCCAACAGTTGCCACTACGTAATCCTAGCTACAATCAAAGTCCTACCAAGCACTCTCTAGTTGCGCCGCCTCATCTTCATGTAGCATAATCAAAAGACCGTATGGGTAATAGCTGGACCATTTTATATGAGTTAACTAAACAAGTAATGAAGCCCAAAACAAAACAATTATCAGATCCCAAAGTTGTGAAGCCCATAACTTGATCGTATACCCAATGTATTTAGGGTTTATATATGCTCATGTATATGACCATTTACATACCGTATTTGTCATCCTCTATTACAGTGATTGGATCCTCCTCCGTACAAATAGGGAAGCTCTATCATTGTGTATATTATATCTCTATTGTGTAGAATTCCGGTTAAGGTGAATACAATTTATTTCATTCTTCGTCTTCATCGTGTCTATGGTTTTCCTCTTTCTATTTTCTATGAGATCTTGAGATCTCTTTCATGGTATCAGAGCATGTCGCTCATGCACACACCTCCGGATTCATGGCCTTTAGACATACTTGCAAATATACACAATCTTCTTCCCTTTAAAGTCGATATTAGGAATTTTGTTCTCTGAAGACATAAAATTCAGTCCATTTATCGCACACACTCTCTTTTTGTAAGACAAAGCGGTCCTCACATTCCTTAAAGCCATTCTTTCGACTGAGGCTCTAACCCTAGTCTTTGGCTATTCACATCTCGTGATACTTGGCAACCCCTAAACCCCGATATGCTTCTCTTACCAGACCTCACATTTTGTAACTCAAATCAGGCCTCTAAAACATCACAAATATGTCTCATTTTATAGGTATGTACATGCAGAAACTTGCTACCATATGTAACAAAGTCGCGATCTCTTCAGTTCACATCGATGACAAGGACAAGCTCCTCTATGCCCTCAATGGCCTCTCTATGGAATATAACCATTTGCTGATCTAGGTTACACAACAACTGCACCCCAGATTTATTTTGATGAGTTGCACGTGTGGCTTAAAACTGAAGAACATATGCAAATCTCAGATTCAACTGCCTGACTCCAACCCCACCACCTTCGACTCTCAGGCTGGTCGTGGTGGTGGTCGTGGTGGCCGAACTTTTCGTATTCATCTTAATGAGGGACATGGAGGTCAACAGAGTGGTGGAAATTTTGACTCACCATGCGACGATCGGTCTAACCCTAATTTGGGTTACGGATCTGGTTTTAGTTCTTTTGGTGGATCTGGCTTTGGATTGGGTTATACTTCTGGATCCGGGTATGGATTTGGATCCTGATCCGAGTTTGGAGGCGTTTCGGGTAGAGTCGAATCCGGTCTTAGTGGTTATATTCATCCAAGGAGTGGTCTAGTTCAAGTCGAAAAGGCTATGCCCATGTCACTTTCCAAATTTGTGGATACGACTTTTACTCTGCCTTGGACTGTTATCATCGCACGGATCATGCGTATCATGGTAGGCATCCACAAAAGCAGCTCAACGCCATGGCTGCGTCCTTTTAATAAGCTCCATTACACCCTTCTTCTGAGCTATGGTTAACTGACATTGGTGCCTCCAACCACATGACTGCAGAGCTGAGCAACCATTCTCTTTCTGAGCCATATTCTGGTAATGAACAAGTAACCGTTGATAACAGTTCCTCTCCGCCCATTCAAAAATTCTGGTATTGCTTATCTTATTACTGCTACTCATTCCTTTATTTTATCAAATAATTTACATGTGCCTCATCTATCTGTTAATTTACTATATGTCCATCAATTATTTTTAGAACAGAATATCATATTTATATTTGATAAGACATCATTTTGCATTCAGGATACTACTACGGGAAAAAAATCCTCTATCGGGGACTTAGTAGAAATGGCGTCTATCCTCTATCTGCTATGTCCTTTCAGTCTGGTCCTCAAGCCCATTTGGGGAAAAAAGTGTAGTCAAATATATGGCATTCTCGCCTAGGGCATCCTTCTAACTCTGTTTTGATTAAATGTGTATCTTATTATGGTTCTTTCAAAAACAATGATTTGTGTTCTGTTTGTGAGGCCTGTTTGGCTGGAAAAATGTCTAGGTTACCATACTCTTCATCTAAAACTTATTCTCATACACCTCTGCACTTGCTTCATTCTGCTTTATGGGGTCCTGCTTCCACACTTTCTTATAATGGTTTTAATTCTGTGTTGTTTTGTGGATGATTTTTCTCGATTTACTTAGTTATTTCCTCTAAAATTAAAGTCTGATGTGCATTCTGTTTTCGTCAAGTATAAGCTTTTTATTGAAAAACTGTTAGGTTATTTTATTAAAATTCTTAGGTCTGATGGTGGTGGTGAGTACACTGCATTTGTTTTTCAAAAAAACAAATCTTCAAGATCATGGCATAAGTCATCAAAAGTGTTATCCTCACAGTCCTCAACAAAACGGTATAGCTAAACGTAAGCATAGACATATCATTTAGACTCTTGTTACCTTGTTACACATTTCTTCTCTTCCTAAATACTTTTGGTATCATGCAGTAGCCACTGCTACTTACATGATTAACCGCATTCCTAGAAAAAAAACATATAATAAATCTCCATATGAGTTGTTATTTAATTCAGTGATTGATTACAAACCTCTATGTGTTTTTAGTTGTGCTTGTTAACCATGTAGGGTTTTGATGCAGGTAACATTACAGAATAGTAATAAATACATTCCTGATCAAAGCCCTCCGCAGATCGCATGGGAGCATTCATAATGTGATAAGGGATAAACAACTGGGTACCTTGTTTGTCTGTGTGATTACAACGCAGGAATGATGTCCACATCTCTACAAGTATCCACACCTAGGATTGCAAGCTGGAATGATCTTCACGTCTTAGTGCTAGCTACGCGAAGAATGAGGCAAAAGAATCACGCAAAACGGAGCAATCGTGAACATGCCACTTAGTGGCCGACGGTAGAGGGGGCGGACGGGTAGGGGCGGCATCCTCTACTTAGTCTATCTCTCCTTGCTTTCTTATTTCACAGAATAATGACACTTGTGTGAAATAATAAGCTAGGACTCCCTTTATATAGTCAATAACTCCTTATTAACTACATAATTTCCCCAATATTAATCATGTCCATACACATGTTAGTCCACCTTGCAAATTAGTCCTACTAACTTTGCTTGTGGTTGCGTGTTGATCCTTTTAATTAATTAGTCCAAATAATTAATATCCAAATCCAGTTTAATCCATAAGGTGTGTGAAACCGTATGTTTCTACTTAGTTGGTAGTAACAATTACAAACATAGAGCGGTGTCTAGCAACACATCTATGCCACCCAACTATTAGAAATAGTCAGTGATCCGACAAACCATGTGCCCAATGTTACCGTGTTGTATATATCCCTTTGTCTCTATATCCGGATTGGACACGAGACATAAATGTCACACTCGTATATCCAATTCTTATTTTATCGATCTTGGGAATATGCTTATCTATATAGATAACATCAATATCCTATATTGATTTATATGAGTCAGACCAGACACTCCATAATCACTACTCCTCGAGTGGCCGTGGATATTTACTCTCATTATGTAGGAGGGACAAATCCTCTCTACATCACTACCATCTCTCAGCTTGCTTCCTTGTCATGCTCGATTATTATCTTTATAATTACCCCGTTACGGTGTAACGTTTGATAATATCAAAACATGATATTTCACAACTAGAGTATCCAGTGACTTCAAGTCTAAGGACACTACGAGAAGCACTTGTGACATTGATATAATTTAATGTAGCATTCTCCTTGTGGGTCAATCCAGTATGTCATTACTCCTAATTCATACCTATATGTTAGACTTGATGTCTCCATATCAATCTACCCACATACTAGTCTATAGTGATCGTCCTAGTAATCAATATAATGAACTAGTGATATTTAAGATAAACAACGATTGCAATCTAAGGACTTCATTATATTACATATCTCCATAAATAATAAATGAATATTCTAGCCAAAACAATGTTCATACTAAATATAGATTGCCTCTAGGGCATCTACTCCAACAGTCTCCCACTTGCGCTAGAGCCAATCTGGTGCATCTCGTATGCATATAGATCTAGTGTACCCTTCATGCTTGCGCTGAACAAGTGGATTTGTAATCGCATCTAAAAGATTATTGTCTGTTGGAATCTTGCATATCTTCACATATCTTCTTTTGATGATTTCTCGAATGAGATGGAATCTCCTAAGTACGTGCTTGAATTTATGGTGTGACCTGGGTTTCTTGGCTTGTGCGATCTCCCCAGTGTTGTCACAATACAACGCAATGAGATCCAGTATGCTAGGAACCACACCAAGCTCAGTGATGAACTTCCTAATCCAAACAGTCTCCTTTGTTGCGCCAGACGCAACAATGTAATTAGCTTCAGTTGTAGAATTAGTAACTATCTCTTGCTCGGAACTCTCCCAACTCACAACTCCTCCATTTAGGCAAAACACATAACGCCACTGCGATCTGTAGTCATCCTTGTCATTTTGGAAGCTCCCGTCAGTGTAGCCTATTACACTGAGTTCTTCCTCCCCACCATATATCATGAATGCATCCTTAGTTATTCTCAAATACTTAAGGATATTATTGACAGAAATCCAGTGACTCTCACCCAGATTAGACTGGTATTTGTTTTCCATACTCAACGCATATGATACATTTGGTCTAGTACATAACACGGCGTACATGATAGATCTAATAGCCGACGCGTATGGGATCTTACTCATGCGGTCATTCTCAATCTGATTGGAAGGACATTCAGCCTTTGTAAGGGTGACTCAATGCGACATGGGAAATAATCATTTCTTCGATTCTTGCATGTTGAAGCGTTTCAGATGCTTGTCTATATATGTACTTTGGCTTAGGCCGAGCAACTTTCTAGATTTATCCCTATAGGTCTTGATACCAAGTATATAAGCTGCATCCAAAGTCCTTCATTGCGAAACACTTCCCCAGGGCCGGCTTGACCGTTAGGCCATTGGAGCCTTTGCTTAGGGCCACAAATTCTCTGGGGGCACCAGATTTTACAAATATAAGAGGTATTTTAGTCCTTTATGTATATTTAATATTGTTAATTTTGCAATTAATAGAAAAGTTAAAACATTATTAAATATATATCCTACTATTTTCGTGTCTAGAACATTAAAACGTGCATTCAGTATTTCCTGATAATGATTTCTCAAAAAAAGATTACTGATAATGATTGGTTATGCTCATCTTTCTCACCTAATTTTTCTCCTCAAATCTCTCAAAACATTTCCTCTTCTCGAGGACTCTAGCAACGAACTATTCTCCAAAATAAATGTAATTAGATAACTTCTCTTAAATTTTTTTTTCTTGTTGAAGGAAGGAAGCATTAGATAACTTCTCTCAGAGTTTATCAAATTAGGTTTTTTTTTTTTTTAGAATAAAATTTTTCCACTTATCAAATCTGGGCCAAAGAGACATCAGCTACACAGATATTGTTGAGCCAATCTGGGCAAGATTCTATCCACTGTTCTGAAAAATTTCTACCCCTAGCTCTCGCTGCTAATGTATGAGCAACGTGGTTAGCTTCCCGGTGAGTCCATTGGAAATCAATCTCTCTGTGCTGTATTGTAAAAGATCGAATTTGTGCCATCAAATCAGCTGCCCTTGAGATAGCCGTACCTTCACGCCCACGAATGGATAATTGAAGGTCATCTAGCAATAACAATGCGTCGCCTTAAAAAATAATTTTCGGGGGTACCCCAACCTAACTGCCATTGTCAATTCGGTGAAGAGAGCGAAAGCTTCAGCTTGACGTGGGTTCTCTGCTTGGATTCCAGCCACCGACCTCGCTCCAAGAAAACCTCCATCGCCATTTCTTATAATGACTCCTCCGCTAGCTGTTCCCATTTCCAAGTCATACCCACCATCAAAATTTACTTTGACAGTCCCATATGGTGGACGTTGCCACTGCTTGGCCGCACTCCGCAGATTAGTATCTAAGTTTCTGTCCGCGGCAATCCACTCAATTTCCCATAATCTCCAATCAATATCCTTGCAGATTGTGTAAATTTCCTTCAATTTTCCTTCAAACAGTTTTTGATTACGTGTGCGCCATATTTCCCAGAAAATCAAACAAATTTTCCTTCTATTCAACTCAGAAGCATTCAATATTAGATCAGCAAGGCAGAATTTAAACCCCAAGGCAATTTTCAGCAATTTTAATTCAAAACCCATCGAGATCCATACCTTTTTCACCATGCTGCATTCCGAGAAAGATGAATTTCAGTTTCATTGTGTGAACCACACATACAGCAGTGGTTGTTAACTCGAAGACTACGTCGCTGCAAGTTTGCAGTTGTTGGCAACATCTCATTAAACAGGCTCCACATAAAATGTAACACTTTTTTTGGGCACTTGATCTTCCACAATACCGCATAAAAGCTTCTCCAATGATCTTGGTGAACCTGTGAACCATTTTGTGCTTCTTTAGTAGCCAGCAAATAACCCGAACGAACTGTATAATTCCCTTTCTCGTCGTAATGCCAAACAATTCTATCAGGCCTGGGAATAGCTGGGATAGGAATATTGGAGATAGTATTGTTGGAATAGATGCCCTAGAGGCAATCTAGTTTAGTATGAATTTGTATATGGCTAGAAAATTCATTTATTATTTATTGGATATTTAATATAATGAAGTCCTTAGATTTACAATTGTGTTGTTTATCTTAAATATCCCTAGTCGAGTATAATGATTAAATAGGACAATCATCTATAGACTAGTATGGGGTTGGATTGATATGGAGATATCACGATCCAACACATAGGTGTGCATTACGGAATGTTGCACTGGATTGACCCATCACCGAGAAGGCTACATACACGTTATGTTAAGTCACAAGCGCTTCTCGCGGTGCAATGGTATTGTCATCCTTAGACTTGAAGTCACTAGATAATCTAGTTGTGGATTATTGTGATCTTGGTAGCGTTAAACGCTACACCGTAACTGGGTAGTTATAAAGGCGTGTACTGGATACAATAAGAAGCAAGATTAGAGATCGTAGTGGACGTAGAGAGGATTTGTCCCTCTCACATAACGGGAGAAAATATCCTAGGCCACTCGAGGGATAGTGCTTATAGAATGTCTGGCCAGACTCAAATAAATCAATATGGGATATTGATGTTATTTGCACGAATAAGGCTATTCCCATGGATCGAGAAACTATGGATTGGATATACGAGTGTGACTTGTATGTCTCGTGTCCAATCCGGATATAGAGACAAAGGGATGAGACAATTACTTGTACAAAGGTTGTCAAGATGACTATTCTATTAGTTGGCTAGAATGGATGTTTTGCTAGAGACCGCTCCATATTAGCAAATAGTTGCTACCAACTAGATAGAACATATGGGGTCGCACGCTATATAGAGTTGAACTAGATTTGGGAATTAATTAATTGGATTAATTAATTAGAAGGATCACTTTGCAAAACCTTGCAAACTTAGTAGGGACTAATTTGCAAGGAAGGGACTAAATTGAATTCTAGTTGGACTAGAATAAGTCATTTAGGTAGTTAACAAGGAGTTCTTGGACTATATAAAGGACCTTCCTTCCTTCCTTTCCATATAACTTATGCTCATTAAGTGAACATAACAAGAGTGGGAGAGAACAAAGGAGAGAGAGAGCAACCAACAAGGAGGCCCGAACCGCCCCTTGCCGCCGCCCCGTCCCCGTCGGCCAAAGGAGGCCGAGACCCTCCTTTGGGTCTCGTTTTGCGTGATTTCTTCTTCCACTTCCTATTCCGGGCTAGCACCAAGGAGTTTGGGAGATCTAGGATCAACTCTAGGCGTGGATCAACTATAGAGAACGTGACATTATTCGCGTTTGAAGTCATCAAGGAGAACCCAAAGGTGTGTTTATGATTTCTAACCCTTACCATCGTTATGTCTCTTGACTTGTGATCCTCGGACGGTTTTGCATGGTTTTATGTTTGATTATGCTTCCGTTGTGCGATCCATGAATCAAAACCCTACAGTGGTATCAGAGCCACAGGTCGTAGAGCATAAACGTGGTTTATGTGTTACGTTTTAGTTGTTTTACACCTTAATTTGATTGTTTATCGCGTAAAACAAGACAAATCAAGCATGGGATGCAATTTGCCAATAATTAATCATAACAAGATCCAATTTTTGCATTGTATGCATGAATTGGTGAGTTTGAGAAATTTTAGGATCTTAGATCTAGGGTTTGTGCATCCTTGGGGAAGAAGGAGTTCTCCCAAAACAAGGAAACAACCAAACTTGGGCACCAAGCAAGGGAGTTGTTTTGGAAACAACTCCCTCAAGGAGGTTCGGCCCCCCTAGGGACCGCCCCCCTTGCTTGCCGCCCAAGCTTGGCCGCCCTAGGGGCCGGGCGGCCCTAACCCGCGGGCCTAGCCTTGTGGGTTTTGGGCCGGCCCGGCCCTAGGGCCTTGTGGTTCACTTTGATGGGCCCGGGCAATTTGATTGTTGGGCCCATGGACCCTTTTAACCCTAGAAATCCTAAAATCAATTAAAAATGACCAAGCGCGTTCAAATTGGATTTTAACTGTTTATGTGCAAATCGCATGGTGATTGGATATGGCCTTAGGATGTGGTTTGATGTGGATGTTTAATTTTGTGGTTTGTTTTACGGCCTGCGAGCTGATCAATTAATTGTAATAACTAATTAGGGTTTTATGGCCTGCGTGCCATTTTTTTCTCAACTTGTGAGATTTATTTTATTTAGTATAGATATTAGCTAGTGCTAGATAAAGTAGATTGTTAGCCAAGATTGGAGAAAAGAAGCCCAAAGCCAAAGAAGACACAAAAGATGGAGCATGGAGCATGGAGCATTCCACAAGACTTTGAAGGATGGACCAAAAGATCAAGACGCATGGAGATGTGTTTGCTTTAGGGTTCATAGATAATTCCATTGGCTTGGAATTATCTTAGTCTAGAAAAGGCCATATCCACATCACGTTTAATTTTTGTTTTGTGGTTGTTTATTTTATTGTCTTATTATTTGTGTGGTTGGTGTATGGATGATGCATGCAATTAGGATAATAAGATAATTAGACAACCCGGATCTATTATTTGGATTTGTGCCCAAACTCAAATAGATAGATTAGTTGATATTGATCAACAAAAAAATTAAGAATTGAATTTAAAAATCCCTCAAAAATTCAAATATTGTGTTCTTGTCTTCTCGTTATTCAAACACTCATTATCATCATTATTTATCAAGTTCGTGCGTGCCAAAGCATGGCGACTTGGTTCATAATGATGGAATGCGATGGAACGTAACAATGTGCAATTGTTTGGATAAGAGGTTGAACACAACCAGGCTATTAATTTGATTAAATAACCTAGAGGCAATCAATTGGGATTATCCATATGGATGGATAAATAAGGAGTTATTTGCCCGATTGAACCAAGAGTTGCATATGGGATGCAATTGAAATTGTTCCTACCTAAAGTAGTCAAATTATGGGTGACTTGCCAAAGCAAGCTCATAAGGAGATGAAAGATGGATCATGGCCCACTAGAAAATATAAGGATATTTTCCGCATTAATATCTTGAGGGTTATTAATCCGTAAAAAAATAGTGGGAGCTATATTTGATAAACTAGCCATTATTGAATATAGTCAAAAATTCACAAATACTAAAACTTGCGTATTTTCCTTTTTGTAGAATTCCAAATGGCAAACAACTCATCGAGTTCACAACATTCCCTACGATCTGTCCTTGAGAAGGACAAGCTCTCTGGAACCAACTTTCTTGATTGGTACAGAAACTTGAGAATTGTTCTCAAGCAAGAGATGAAACTGTACGCAATAGAGGAGCATGTTCCAGAAGGTCCAGAGAACCAAACACCTGCTGCCTTAAAGGCGTATCAAAAGTGTATTGATGACGCTAATGATGCGGCCTGCCTTATACTTTGCACCATGACTTCTGAGCTTCAGAAGCAACACGAAAACATGAATGCTGTCGATATTATCGAACATCTAAAGCAGCTCTTCCAAGAGCAGGCGAGGGTAGAGAGGTATGAGGTCTCAAAGGCACTGTTCAAATGTCATCTGGCAGAAGGGAACCCGGTGGGACCCCATGTACTCCGAATGATCGGGTACTTGGAGAATCTCGCCCGACTAGGGTTCCCGGTCGTCCACGAGTTGGAAACCGATATCGTGTTGCAATCGTTGCCCGAGAGTTATGGACAGTTCATTATGAACTATAACATGAACGAGATCGTTAAACCACTGCCAGATTTACTCAACATGTTGAGGACGGCTGAACAGAGCATCAACAAGGGTAAGGGCAAGGCCATTATGATGGTACAGAAAGGAAAGGGCAAAAGGTTTGCCTCTACCTCCAAGGGAAAAGGCAAGTCAGTTGCCAAGTCCAAGGAATCTGCCCTTAAGCCTGTTGGTGGCATTGCCAAGGCCGTGACTAAAGGTGAGTGTCACTACTGCAGTCAGCCTGGTTCCTAGCATTGCGGATCCAGTGGAGTTGTTCTGCGACAACACTGGGGCGAACGCGCAATCAAAGGAACCCAAATCGCACCGGAAGTCCAAGCATGTGCTCAGGAAGTTTCATCTGATTCGAGATATTATCGATAGAGGAGACGTTCGGATATGCAAGATTCCTATAGATGATAATCTGTCAGACCCTCTTACGAAGCCTCTCACGCAGTGGAAGCATGAAGGGCACACTAGGAGTATGTGCATACGAGATGCGCCAGATTGGCTCTAGTGCAAGTGGGAGACTGTTGGAATAGATGCCCTAGAGGCAATCTAGTTTAGTATGAATTTGTATATGGCTAGAAAATTCATTTATTATTTATTGGATATTTAATATAATGAATTCCTTAGATTTACAATTGTGTTGTTTATCTTAAATATCCCTAGTCGAGTATAATGATTAAATAGGACAATCATCTATAGACTAGTATGGGGTTGGATTGATATGGAGATATCACGATCCAACACATAGGTGTGCATTACGGAATGTTGCACTGGATTGACCCATCACCGAGAAGGCTGCATACACGTTATGTTAAGTCACAAGCGCTTCTCGCGGTGCAATGGTATTGTCATCCTTAGACTTGAAGTCACTAGATAATCTAGTTGTGGATTATTGTGATCTTGGTAGCGTTAAACGCTACACCGTAACTGGGTAGTTATAAAGGCGTGTACTGGATACAATAAGAAGCAAGATTAGAGATCGTAGTGGACGTAGAGAGGATTTGTCCCTCCCACATAACGGGAGAAAATATCCTAGGCCACTCGAGGGATAGTGCTTATAGAATGTCTGGCCAGACTCAAATAAATCAATATGGGATATTGATGTTATTTGCACGAATAAGGCTATTCCCATGGATCGAGAAACTATGGATTGGATATACGAGTGTGACTTGTATGTCTCGTGTCCAATCCGGATATAGAGACAAAGGGATGAGACAATTACTTGTACAAAGGTTGTCAAGATGACTATTCTATTAGTTGGCTAGAATGGATGTTTTGCTAGAGACCGCTCCATATTAGCAAATAGTTGCTACCAACTAGATAGAACCTATGGGGTCACACGCTATATAGAGTTGAACTAGAATTGGGAATTAATTAATTGGATTAATTAATTAGAAGGATCACTTTGCAAAACCTTGCAAACTTAGTAGGGACTAATTTGCAAGGAAGGGACTAAATTGAATTCTAGTTGGACTAGAATAAGTCCTTTAGGTAGTTAACAAGGAGTTATTGGACTATATAAAGGACCTTCCTTCCTTCCTTCCCATATAACTTATGCTCATTAAGTGAACATAACAAGAGTGGGAGAGAACAAAGGAGAGAGAGCAAGCAACAAGGAGGCCCGAACCGCCCCTTGCCGCCGCCCCGTCCCCGTCGGCCAAAGGAGGCCGAGACCCTCCTTTGGGTCTCGTCTTGCGTGATTTCTTCTTCCTCTTCATATTCCGGGCTAGCACCAAGGAGTTTGGGAGATCTAGGATCAACTCTAGGCGTGGATCAACTATAGAGAACGTGACATTATTCGCGTTTGAAGTCATCAAGGAGAATCCAAAGGTGTGTTTATGATTTCTAACCCTTACCATCGTTATGTCTCTTGACTTGTGATCCTTGGAGGGTTTTGCATGGTTTTATGTTTGATTATGCTTCCGTTGTGCGATCCATGAATCAAAACCCTACAAGTATGAACATCGACATTCCACAGAAACGTCTTGAGATAAGGAACATTCCACGTACGATCCTGATTAATATAGTTTCCAACCAATGGGACAAAATCTAGATTAGGGGTAATTAACTTAAAATTGTGATGATTTGGGATCCACGGATCAAAGATAGACGCTTTACTACCATCCCCTATACTCCACCGCATACCTTTCATCAATAGCTATCTTCCAAAAATACGGAAGGAGCATTACCAAGTTCTGCCGTCCAAAAGTGAGAGTTCGCGAAATATTTCGCTTTCAATACTCTACTAAGCAAGGAGTTAGGATTTTTGAGTATCGTCCATCCTTGTTTGGATAACATCACTTGATTAAATTCCTTCATCTTTTTGAACCCCAACCCACCTCCTTGTCTATTCCTCTGAACTTTCTCCCAAGCTTGCCAGCTGATGCCTCTATCTCTTCTTTGTTTAGACCACCAGAATTGTCGAAACAGTGATTCCATCTTCTGACAAGTGCCTTCCGGTAACATGAAGCAGCTCATAGTGTAGGTAGGAATTGTTGAGCCACCGCTTTGATCAAGACCTCTTTCCCTGCGATAAATAAAAATTTCTCTTTCCAACCTTTTAGCTTGCTACTAAGCTTGTTGATTAAAGACTTGAAGGTGATTGACTTGTTACGACCCATTGTGGTAGGAAGTCCCAAATATTTATCATATTTCTCCACTTCTTGTACTCCAATAAACTCTAGTAATGAAGCTCGTACATCTGTTGAACGCCGGCCGAGAAAACTAGTGCGGATTTCTCAAAATTGACCGCCTGTCCAGTTGCTTTCCATAATCAACTATGATCTGAATCAACAAATTGAGATTCTCTTGGTTTGCACCTGTAAAAAACAATGAATCGTCAGCGAAAAAAGGTGTTGACCACTGGTCCTCCCCTAGACGCCGAAACACCTTCCAACCTACCATCCATAACCACCTTAGAAACAGCACTCGAAAGAAATTCGTTGCATAGGAGAAACAAATATGGGGATATGGGACACCCCTGTCTAAGGCCCCTCTGTGGCATCACACTACCTACTTTAACACCATTTCTGACAAAAGAGTAAGAAACTGTAGATAAACAGTTATGAATCAGTGCTACAAACTTGGGACCGAAACCCAGATAGGATAGGGCATTCTTAATAAACACCCATTCAACCCTGTCACAGGCCTTGCTCATATCCATCTTCAGAGCGGCATAACCCTTCTTCCCTTTTTTCCTTGTCTTCAACGAATGAATTACTTCAAAAGCAGTGAGAATGTTGTCTGTGATTAACCTCCCTGGAACAAAAGCACTCTGGTTTTCAGCGATCAGATCAGGTAATAACTTCTTTAATCTATTCGCCGCTATTTTGGCTACTATTTTGTAAATCACTGAGCATAGGCTAATGGGACGGTAATCACTTGGCTTCCTCGGCTGCTTTGTTTTAGGAATAAGAGCAATCAGGGTAGTATTAAAATCAGTCAAAGCAGCACCTTCGTTCAGAATACTCAATGCAGTATCTGTTACTTTACTACCCACAATATCCCAGTACCTTTGAAAGAAACCTGCATTAAAGCCATCAGCCACTGGAGCTTTATCTGGTGCAATATGAAACAACACCAACCTAACCTCCTCAGCCGTATAGACCTGATCCATCATCTGACTATATTCTTCTGAAATATGTCTATTCATAGAACTGAGAGTATCGTCTATATCCTTTTGACTAGGATTAGTAGAAGTAAATAACTGGGAGAAATGATGCTTTAATACCTGAGTAATCTGATCGGGTTCTGTAACCCATATACCCGCTTCATTCTCAATACCTTGAAAATTGTTGCGAGCTCTACGAATAGAAGCCTTTTGATGGAAGAATCTGGTATTCTGATCCCCCTCCTTCAGCCAATTCGACCTGGCTCGTTGAGACCACATAATCTCCTCCCTGCTAAGTAACTCGTTGAGATCCTTTCGAAGGGAATCTCTCTCAGCAATGACTTCCATTGACTGACTTCTACCCTGCAGTACTTCCAACCTTTGTCTGATTTGCTTCGTCTTGCCTTTCACACTGCAAAAGACTGATTTATCCCACTCAGAACAGTGAGACGCCATCATCCGAAGAAGATGAGCAGTCGAGTAATCAGATTGATTAGCCCAACTGTTTCTGACCACGGCTTCAAAATTCCCATGTCTATTCCACATATTTTCAAACATGAACCGTTTCCTCCCCTGACTTTGCGTAGTACTCCAGTCAAGAAAAAATGGGCTATGATCGGAGTTGGGGTCTGAAAGATGTTGAACTCGTGCCCCTTGGAATTTATTCATCCATGACGGGTTTGCGACAACCCGATCTAATCTCTCGCGGATATTTCGATCCTCCGCCTGATTGTTATTCCACGTATAAGGATTCCCCGATAACCCCAAATCAAGAAGATCCAAGTCGTTAAGAACGGAACAGAACTGGGAAAGTTGACTGTAACTTACCACCGAACCCCCTTCCTTTTCCATAAAGGTTGTGAGAAATCACCGCCTACACACCATGGAAAAGATGATTATGGTACAATACGTCTAAGTAACTCCCATGAATGATGTTTGTCCTCTCTGATCGGATCTCCATAAAACCCCGTAAATCTCCATGTAAAATTGTCTACTAACTCAACAATAGTATCATCAATGTAGCGATGATTGCTTCTGTTGAAGTGACTTGCATACCAACCCTCCAAAACAAAGCTAAGCCGCCACTTTTGCCTCTACTAGAAACCGAAAAGCAACCTGCATAGCCTAATTTGCGTCTGATCTTCTCCATCTCACTATCACTTGACTTTGTCTCAATGAGAAAAATCAAGCCGGGATTAAGTCGCTTAACAAGATCGTGAAGCGACAGGAACGTGCTCGGGCTTTCGAGACCCCGCACGTTCCAGCAGAGTAGACTCATTGTGCTTGGCAGGGATGCACTGCATCCGCCGCCAATAACGCATTAGGTGTCTTTAAGGCTCCCTGATCCTGTGTATGTTCAGCAACACTGTCTAGGGGGGTTCACACTTCTCCTGCCCCTTTCTCTTCCTCTTCCCATTCCTGCTCTTTCTGACCTGTTAATCCCATCACCTATCTTCATATTTGGATTTGGACTTAAAGAAGCATCACTAGCTTTTCTTTTTGCCTTTGAGCCAAGTGTTTTGAACCCATTGTCCCTGCTTTGCTGCTGACCCTAGGTCGATTTTCAGCAATGGTTTTTGACTCCGCATTCACGCTTCTAATGTAGAAACCACATACTTCTCCTCGGTTGAACCTAGTGGGTTATCGAAAAAAGCCATCTTGTCCGCAGAGCCATTCCCTTCAATATCCATCTCTTCGTCAACATAGTCTGAATCTTCATCTTCATACTCACTGTTCTCCTTATCTGTTTTCTCATGTACTTCATCAGACCATTCACCCTCGGGATCGGGATTGCTAATACCCTTTCCTTTGAAGTTGGGGTCTTCTGAACCCATCTCTGGATCTCCAGGAGAATTAGTATTAGCTTCAGACCTTGTCTTCCTATCATCTCTGGATTGAGTAGCTTCACCAGCAGCTTGTTTTTTGTTCTGGTTACTAGCATCCAAGTTGACCTTTTTCCTTGGGGGAGGACGAAAGGTCAGCCATGGTCCGTATCCAGGGAGTGTTTGGAGTTTGGTATCTTCTGAAATCGACTTACAGCCTTCACTAAAATGCGTAAAACAACCACACCACTTGCAAAGAGACAAAATTCTCTCATAACGATAGTCTAGCCAAAGTCTTTCATCAATTACTTTGAAATAACCTCCCCGAAGCAGTGGTTGGTTGATTTTCAGCATAACCCTTGCCCGAACGTAATCTCCGCCAGCGCTAGAACGAATTGTTGGATCAACTTCCTTCACCACGCCAACCCTACGCGCAACAATGCGAATATCATATTCAGTACGAAGTTGAACTGGTAGGTTCTTTTTCTGAAGCCAAACCGCAATCTCTTCAAATCCCACCTTGTCCACATTAACCTTGCCGTCCCATTCTTTAAGAAACAGTATGTTGCCATCAAAGGTCCATGGACCCCCTTCTAACACCCCCACCATGGCTTCCTTTGTCTGGAACTCGATTATGAACCGTTTGTCATTAACCTCGCTGATAGATACATCCCTACCACCCTTCCAAATCTTCCAGAACAACTCTTTCATAGCCCACGCGTTGAAGTTAATCGGGAAGAGAAACGAACCTAGCAAACAAGGTCCCAACTTCTGTAGGGCTTGTCTGCAGTGCTCATCGCCGAAGTCATCCAGAGCTTCTTCTTCTGGCCTTAAGAGAGGCGCCAGAGGCCTTGAATCAGACTCCATGGATAGGGAAAGGCCCCTGTTGTTGATCGATTGCCGATGAGAAAGCGAAGCTGTGACGAAACCCTAGTGTCGCCTAATTCTCTCCGAATAACTCGGAGCTAAAAGATACCTTGTGAAAAAAGTAAACTAGATTTTATTCAATGTTTCTAGCAAAAAAATGACTCTCTACCCCGCTAAATATTCACAAATCCTTTTGATTCTTCAAGTTAGATATTCTTTTTCAATGTTAGGGTTCGAGATGAATTTCTAATGGAATTAATTATCAATTCAATTTTATTATTTTTGAATTTGGGGGCTGGATTAAAATGTCTACATTCTAATTATAAATAATTTACTCTGGTTTCTCAAAAAAAAAAATTTTACTCTGGATGCTTGGTAGAAGACCCAAATCTAAGAACAGTAGGTTTGACCAATTTCATTAGGTATGTGAAATTGGGATTTCGGTGACAGTGTGTGTGAGTGTATCATATCTCAAATCATTTTTAGAAGTACCATATCTCAATTTTGATGAGTTAACAACTCAATTATTTTGTTTGAAGTCATATTTATTCAAACTGGTTACATCTTTTCATTTTGTTATCAAATATTTTGTTCTGCCTAGGTTTGTCCAAACTTGAACTACGATGTCTGCTAGGCAACAAGAAGGTGGGTATGAGAAGACATAAACAACACCAATTAGTTGACTAATAGGTTGTCCATATAAATTTGCTTCCACAATTAATTTTCTGTCTATATAAATTTTCCATCAAAATAAATTCGAAAAATTACGAACTACTAGTAAATCGAAATGAAAATGTTTGATGTGATGAAGTTAAAAATAAAATCAAAATTCGTCGCATTTCTCAATTAAATATTGACATTTTATAGTTTAATTAATGAATTTAAAAATTCACATTTGTATTAAAGGGGCATCAAGTTTGTCGTTCGCTTAGGGCATCAAAAAGCTTAGAGTCGGCCCTGCACTTCCCTAGCCAATCTTTAACATATTGCAAGGTATAAATGTCGTTTCCAGTGAGTAGTATGTCATCCACATACAAGACCAGAAACACAACATAATTCCCACTAACCTTCTTGTAGACACAAGGCTCATCTTCGTTCTTGTTGAAGCCAAACTCGTTAAGTGCGTCATCAAAACGTCGATTTCAACTCTTAGAAGGTTGCTTCAATTCATAAATGGGCAACTTGAGCCTTCCAAATCAAAATATGCAAGCTAAGGACAGATACACCAAAAGGAGGATGGTTTCATGCAGCGGCGGTGTCAGGATTTTAGAAAGAGGGGGCACGGTCTTTTTTAAGGATTCTTATGAAATGTTTATATAAGGGTCACTTTAAAAAATATTTCTATATTTTGGACTTAATTGGGAATTTCTAGGGGCACACTTGTAATAAAAAGGGATTAAATATATCTTCAAAATTTGGGGGTGCAGATGAGCGACAATGTTGGTGGGTAAGTGACCCCCCTAGCACCTCCATGCATCTGCCGCTGGTTTCATGCCATTGTGCTCCTCAAGCTAGTATGATTTGAGGTTTCACGCATTGAAATCTCAAATCCCCATACGCCTAACACTTAGTAGCTTCAGTAACGAGTCTCGTCGTCAAGTTTCTTAAAACCCTGCAATTACTCATTTCGGAGCCACCCTTTTTCAGATCCAAATTGATCCACATTATCAGCATTGATGCCCTAAACAAATAAATGTGAACATTTTACATGGCATCTACTACCATCAGCAAGCTGGTCATGTGTGCAGTCTCGAGGACTGTTCTAAATCATCCCAGGTGTCGGTGGCTGTGCAAGAAGTAGCTATGTCATAAACACTATGGAAAACTTGTTGTAAAATTTGATTGAAACGTTGATAAGCATGTCATAAACACTCTGGAAAAATAGTTGTGAATTTTGAATGAAATGTTGTTGGATAAATGTTAAGTTACAACTCTGGTACATACTTAATAAAGAGATTCAAAGTTTGACAAACTCTACTGTGAACATGTTGCGAGAAAATGAAATCACCAAATATAACATATAGGGACTGTTTTGATGAGAGGAAATCGAGAGGTAGATGATTGGTCAATAATTTGAAAATTTTCAGTCAAACCTCTTCGTTACCCAAACAAATCCGGATTTCCGCCCTTCGGATTTTTAGCCGGAATTCCGAATTTTTATTTTGTTGATTTTGTGGATAGGAAATCTGATTTTCCTTCTGAAAAAAAATCATCATTCTTGTTTCTCGAGTCCAGCCAACGAACCGGAGAAATGTTTTTCGCTTATATTACCATTCATCTTAGATACACATTCCAGATATAAGTTTAAAGCTGGTTTGCTAAAAATGTGCATCTTTCTGTAGAATGGCGTTCGAGGACTCATGCTCGATGTGTATGATTTCAACAACGACATCTGGTTATGCGATTCCTTTGGAGGACAATGCCTCAATGCTACTTCATTTGTAAGTACTTCTTGGGCTTGAATCTGTGTTTGGAAACCCCATACACACAATTCATCGTGTTCTTACCGATCAGTTTTGATAATTTATTTCTTTTTTTTGGGCACTTCCAGGAGCCAGCTATCAACGTGCTGAAGGAGATTCGGGTTTTCATGGAAGCAAATCCAACAGAAATCGTGACTATTTTTGTAGAAGACTACGTGAAAGCGCCACAAGGCTTGTCAAAGGTGTTTAACGCGTCGAGCCTCAATAAGTATTGGTTCCCAGTGTCCAGGATGCCTAAAAACGGTGAAGATTGGCCCACCGTCGATGACATGGTCAAGCAGAATCAACGGTTGGTGGTCTTCACATCGAAACAGGCGAAGGAAGCGTCTGATGGGATCGCTTACGAGTGGAACTACGTGGTAGAAAACCAGTGAGTGTCCCTTTTGAGTGTTGGAGTTTCTAAATCTGGTAAGTTTTGGCCTCCACAAAGGATCATTTGATAAATTTCGCATTTTGTTTCTGTGGTGAAATGCAGACGGGGATGAGGGTATGACACGGATTCTTGTCCCAGCCGTACCGAATCATCTCCGATGAACACGAAGACGAGAACGTTGGTTCTCCAAAACTATTTCCCCACTAACCCTGACCCGGACACAGCTTGCCGTGACAATTCAGGTTCATTGGTCAGTATGATGAAAACTTGTCAACAAGCAGCTGGCAAGCGATGGCCCAACTTCATAGCTGTCCACTTTTATCAGGTACCGCTCTATTGAAAATGATAGAGCTTTCTAGTTGTTCAGCCCTTTCCTGTTAGCTAAAATGTCACACTCTGCTTCTTCTTAATGTTTGGTGCCTCGTTTGTAAAACAAAATAATAGGTTCATAAACAGGGCTGAAAACACCATAATGTGTTTACTTAACTGGATTTTTTCAACCAAAAACGTCTAAAATCATAGGATAAAAGCTTTAATCAAACTAGTTTTTATTGAAAAAAAAAACTCCTGCTATCAACTAACCTGTTTAAAAATAGGGTTGCCAAACATGGGCATAGAGCCAGTTTGGTATGTTGTGGCTGATGCATGTAGCTGTGTCTAAAAATCAGTGTGGGCAGCTGATATAATTGTTTAGTGAATATTACGTAAAAACTGCGGTACAACATTATTATTATTATTATTATTATTATTATTATTATTATTATTATTATTATTATTATTATTATTATTATTATTTAATGTTTTGTAAAACTTAGTGTGGACCTAATGACCGAAACATATGACATATAAAAGTTCTCTCAAGTTGACTATTAAATTGTATTTCACCGTCAGAAACCGTTATCTCACGAAACAGAAACAATACCAAACGCAGCCTTTGGTCGCTTTGGGTGATCGATCAATTTGTTTTTGTTTTTTTTTTTTGTGGTTGTTCCAGATGAGTGAAGGTGGAGGTGCGGCGGAAGCCACGGATATAGCTAACGGACACTTGACTTGTGGATGCGATAACATTGCTTATTGCAAGGTTTGTGTTTATCAACATCTCAAATAAAATTCTCCAACTGAACCTAAGAGATGGTTTGTTAACTCGTGTATTTTTGCAGGCAAATGCGGCTTTTGGCACATGTGATGTACCGAAGCTGTCGCCGCCGCCGCTGGCCGGGTTATCTCGGGGAAGCGGAGGCGGTAATACATTTGACATTCCCAGCCGTGGTTTTGTGATTGACAGACAAGATCATCTGCATTGGATCATTAGAAACATTTTTGCAACTGTATTGTTATTATGTATTAGTCTGTCCCAGCTCTTTGTTTCCATTTGACTTTTTTGACTCGTATCTGAGTCACTTTGACCGGGTGATTTGGATAGCAAAATAATACGATTTTTTGATAATTTTTTCACCATATTATAGAGCAATTTTTACCTTACAACACCATGAAAAAATTATCAAAAAATTACATCGGTTTGCTATTCAAATCATCGGGTCAAAGTGACCCAGTGAATAGTGACAAAAGTTAAATTGGGAACAAAGAGTCGGGACATACTGGTAGTATGTAATTTGCTTCACAAATGTTCATTTTTTTTTAAATATGCGGCTATCTACTGTCTCTTCTTGTTGTGTATCACGGGTAGATCACATCTTGTAGCTTAAATTGATGTTTTAGACAAGATGTCGCCGACCTTCATGTCCATTCTAAGTCGAATTGCATAGAAAACTGAAGGGCAGGACAAATCTAATCATACATAGATCTACAACATGAATTAAAGCGGAATATTCATGTGTACCTTTTCTTCCTATGCTCCCAGCGCAGCGGATTGATCTTGTTGTTGCTTACTTTCACGTGCCTTCACCTTGATCTTCATCCCACCGGTCTTAGTGTTAATCACGAGGAAGAACACCTTAATTCACCTCACGTACCACCTTCTTAGATGTAGTTGGAGAGATACTAGGGTTCTCTACAACTTGAGAATGAATGTGGACAGAATAACCTTACTCTGTTATTAGCATTATAATATGTAGGAGGCTGCCTCCTTGTATAGGCAAAACTTCTCATAGGTTTGCACATTAAACCCCTAGGGTTTGAGCCTTTGCTACTAACCCCCTTTAGGTTTGTGCCATATTACAACTAACCCCATAAGGTTGTAGTAATTGTATTGGGCACCCCACATGGGCGCACCAATTGCTAACATCTCCCACTCGCACAGTGGGGTGCACAATCCACAATTCATCTAGTCTCTAAATCTCTCAACTATCTATCATCTACGAGAAGTATTGTTGTGCCCGTGGCGTGTGACCAGTGAGAGTTCCTGCAATCGGGAGGTCCATACTCTAAACTCATACGAGACGAGCTAGCAGCAGGCACACTCTACCATTTTAAGAAACGATGCATAATAATAACTCTCGTATTCCCCAGATTCCTCTGATTGTCATCTCGTGGATCATGAGCACCTGCCTTGTCCCGAAGGCCATGCTCAAATGAGTTCACATCTCCTTTATTATATTCATATCCTATATGATCCCATAAGATTTTGTAGGTGGGCCAATGAAATAACAAAGAGCGATGCAATGAGAATCTTCATTTCCATCCTTGTGTTGCTTTGATTCATATCAGCTGCTTTCCTAGCAGTGTCCGGAAGGCCGAATCATCCATAGCCGTAAGGTGTCACACTAAAGTAGCACCACCGACCCGTCTCTCCACAACACGGAAAGTACTAAGGGTCTACAGTGTCAATCATATTTATATGATCGACGAAGCTCACACGATGAGGAATCCCAGGGACTAATTCTACTCATCACCTCATGGTCACTCATTAGCGCGCGTTATTCAGAGGAAATATGCGCCATAGTGTTTGAACTCTGATCAGAGAGCATGTCTTATCCTGTAAGGACCACTATGCATATGTCAATCCGGTAGCCCCTATGGCCACCAGCCCGAGTACTGCGATGTCACACTTTTGTGTATGTTAATTAGTTCTCGCATCTGGCTTTCTATATGCAGATTGTATATGGCTCGGGGTATTAACCATGTTCGATTGGCCATAACCAGTCTCCCCTTCGAACTTACTTCCAATGCGACAGTTGAGTCCCAGTGACAGGCTACTAGCTCTATTGATAGACGTTTAGCTCTTATCATAGGCCTTATGCCTCATATGATAGGCATCTCATGTCATATGGTAGGCTTTCAGCGCTTATCATGATTCTGTCTCATCTTTCTCCACACCCAGACATATCCAGGATATTGCGAAGGCGGTCGCTCGTGTGAGTGAGCCGACCTAGTGTCTGCGTGACATGCTCTAAGCTAGTACAGGAAATGTAACATATCATACATGTATCAAACAACATGCAGCATAAATAAGAAATCCAACCCTAATATCCAATCAATCAGTGTCTTAATCGTCTAATCAGTCTGACACCTAGTTCCACTTGCTAACCCTATATTCCTAGTATGACCAACAAAAGTAGCCTTAAGAAGAGGCTTGGTCATAGGATCAGCTAACATATGATTCGTAGGAATATGATCTAGAGTAACATCTCCTTTAGCTACTAATTCCCTAATTAAGTGGTACTTTATCTCAATGTGCTTGGCCTTGTTGTGGTACTTCGGATCCTTAGCACAAGCTATGGGCGACATACTATCACAGCGAAGCGTTACTAGTCTTGGTTCATCAACCACTCCTAAGGTGACCAAAAATCTCTTTAGCCAAACACTCTCATCCGCTGCCGCGGAGCAGGCAACGTATTCAGCTTCCATGGTTGATAAGACAGTGCAAGTATGCTTGCTACTGTGCCACGTGATGGCTCCTCCACCCAGCATGAAGACGTAGCCTGAGGTTGATTACGTGCGTCTGGGTCCCCACCCTAGTCAGCATCACTGTAGCCAATGAGCCTTAACTCAGAGCCTCGATATCTTAGCACGTAATCCTGTGTACCTTTGAGATATCGGAGAATCCTCTTAATAGCCTTCCAGTGTCCAAAACCGGGATCAGACTGATATCTGCTAACTAAACCGGCAGCATGACATATGTTGGGCCTTGTACACATCATCGCGTACATTAAACTTCTGACGGCACTTGCGTAGGGTACTTTGGCCATTTGGTCTTTCTCGTGTTGGGTCTTGGGACACATTTTTAGACTGAGTTTCTCGCCCTGAGCAATGGGAGTCCGAGTGTTAAGTGTCTTAGCATCACACATCCTGAATCGTTCAAGTATCGTCTTGATGTACGCCTCTTCCGACAATCTTAGAAGTCTATTGGAATGATATCTCATGATCTTTATACCGAGGATGTAGCTTGCTTCACCCATATCCTTCATTGAGAAACGAGAGGATAACCACCCTTTGGTGGCCTTGAGCATCCTTATATCATTGCTTGCCAATAGTATGTCATCCACATATAGAGACAAAATCATGAACTTCTTTCCTGAGCTTTTGACATATACACAGTGATCCTCTTCCACCATTTTGAAGCCATATGCCACAATGTCTTGGTGGAACTTCAAATACCACTGTCTCGAGGACTGTTTAAGCCCATATATGGACTTAATCAATTTGCACACTTTGTGCTCTTGACCTTCCATCTCGAAGCCTTCCGTCTGAGTCACGTAGATCTCCTCGTCCAGTTCTCCATTGAAAAAGCAGTCTTAACATCCATCTTACGTAGTTCTAGGTCCATACTAGCTACTATGGCTAGAACCAGGCGAATGGAGGCTATTCTCACAACTGGAGAGAATGTCTCCTCATAATCTACACCCTGATGTTGGGTGTAGCCTTCCGCCACAAGCCGGGCCGTGTGCCTCTCCACGCATCCGTCGGCCTTCCTTTTGACCTTGAAAACCCACTTGTTTCCGATGGCCCTATGTCCAGGAGGCAAGTCAACTAAATCCCAAACATAATGGTTTTCATTGACTCCAGTTCTTCTTGTAAGGTAATGTTCCATTCTTTCTTGTCAGGTGATGAGAGAGCCCTGGACAATGTCCTAGGTTCATCATCTTCATGTGTGGTGACCATCATGGCCTCCCCTTCGGTGTCAAATCATCGACGAGGTACGCTCCCACGAGCGCTCCTACGCAAGGAGGGTTCTTCTTCAGCATCATTATCATATATGATGGTCTGCTCACTGGGCAAGTCACTCCCACTGTTCTGAACATCGATAGGAACTATTTCCTCTTGGTTCTCAGAGAATTGAGTGTCATCCAGTGGTTCCTCCTCTTCATAGAGAATACCATCTCCACGTGCTTCTCCCTGACTAGGAAAATTTTCCTCGAGAAATTCAACATCTCGCTATTCCATCTCTGTTAGACTGCCATCCGGTTGTTGCGCTATGAATACATAACCCTTTGAGTACTCTGAGTAACGAATGAATATGCACTTCTTTCCTCTAGCACCCAATTTCCCATGAACATGGGAGACGTTACGTACATAGGCCGCCGACCCCATGGCCTAATGTGACCCAATTCAGGTTGCCTTTTGGTCCACATCTCGTAAAGGGTTGTGGCTACAGACTTGGTGGGAACACGGTTCAGTATGTATGTGGCAGTCATCAATGCATCTCCCCAATAGGATATTGGCAGATTCGCATTTGCCATCATACTACGAACCATTTCTAACAGTGTTCTATTCCTTCTTTCCGCTACACCATTCTGCTGCGGTGTGAAGGGAATAGTCAATTGCCTCACTATTCACAGAGCTCCTTAAACTGCTCAGATAGATACTCACGTCCTCGGTCTATCCTAAGAGCCTTAACTCTTTTGTCCAATTGGTTCTCTATCTCTTGTAGGAACGTTCTGAAGCACTCTAGCGCCTCATATTTATGTGCCATCAAATACACGTAACCAAAACGAGTGTGATCATCCATGAATGTGATGAAATAGCGAGCACCACGTCTAGCTCTAACATTTAATGGACCGCAAACATCAGAATGAATAAGTTGTAAAAGCTCGGTTGCCCTTACTGCTTTACAAAGCGGTTTGCATGTATCTTTTCCTTCAAGAAAAGACTCGCATACAAGTAGTGATATCTTGGACATCTTTTCAAGTAGGCTTGCCTTGGCTAGCCTGTTCATCATGTCCCGTCCTATATGTCCCAATCTAGCATGCCATCTAGTGGCATCATTTTCATGACTAGGAGATGTAATGAATGAACATGAGTCATAAACATCTTCAATGCTAGAACCAACAATGTCTAAATAAAACAAACCATGAGAAATGTAACCAGTATCAAAACATGAATTGCCATAAAACAGTCTGGCAATCCTACCCTCAAAAACATGTTTTTAATCTAAATCCAAAAGTCTAGAAACTGAAACTAAGTTTTTTGCGTGCATCATGAGCGTATAAAAAGTCATGAAGAACAAGGGTCTTTCCAGAACTCATCTTCAGTTGATATGTGCCAATGCCATCCACATCAACAAAAGAGTTGTTCCCTATGCACGCTCTTCTACTGCCCACTGGTACTTGCCTGTAATCCGTGCATGCGTCTTGATCACATGCTAGGTGGTCACTCGCACCTGAATCCAAAACCTACTCGTTAGGGGAATCAGCAATAAAAACTTGACTTGTAACATAACAGTCAGAGTTTGGATTACAGTATACCTTTGGCTCGGCGCAATCACAAAAAAGTGGCATATGCCTAGCAGTTATAGCACATAACTTGTCTCATATCCCTTTTGGATTCCTTCCACACTTGGCGTTTACTGATCTTCTGGCATGGCCCAATTGGCCTCTATTTTCGCGCTCCACGATGACTTCCTTCCCTTTTGGCACATTTTCCATGGGAGGGCTCTCTACCTTTGGTGCTGGATTAGAAGTTCTGGCATATTCCAGTCTCTTTTCCTCGAACAACAGATAGCATTTTGCATCATCAAATGTTCTAATGTGATATGAGTTTTGCAACACCTTTCTCACGGAATCCCACGATTCTGGCAGAGATGTTCTCACAGCCTTTAGCTGTCTCTCATCAGGTACATCATGCCTAGAAGTTATAAGTTCAGTTATATAGAATGATAAGGTCCTTAGGTGCCTTTCCATAGGGACTTCATCATCCTTCACCGTGGTGGTGAGCATCATCCATAGACATGTCACTTGGAAGTTGTCTGCAGTTCCGTACAGTGCTAGGATCTCTTTCCAGAGCCTCTTTGCATAATCAATATCAATTGATTCTAGGAGATCAGTCCTCACTAGATCCATCGATTCTAGACATGCTTTCTTGTCATCAACTTCCCATTTCTTGTAAGCCTCAAGATCACGTCTATATGCGTCAGTTGGGCCGCCCAGTGGTACCTATGGCCCAGATTTTTCCATATGCAAATGGTCAGACAGACCCTGCTCAATCATGCAACATATCGCACTTTTGTACCATGCACGGAAGTTGCCTCCATTTAGAATTACAGCAGTTTTAGGGAATAGATTGGTGTTCATCATGACTGAAAAAAATGAGACAAAGTGGATATTAGTTACTAGCTTTTGTTTTAGCTTAACAACATTTAGACAGTCGATTAAAATTTAATAGTTCCTCATAAGGACTCCACCAAAACCTAGTAGCAATTATAGGAATCAAATATCGTCACTTATGATTCCCTATTACTTTTTAATCATGTCTTCTGATGTGAGCTAATTTTTTTTATTTCTTTAGTATGCGAGGTTATACAATTATATCCAACCACACGCAGTTTATAACATAAAACAATCACAAGCATAAATAAATATGCAATGGATGTGGCCCCTAAGGTGCACTCCCACTATTGGGAATACTTCTTGAGAAAGTCTTGAACTCCATCTCATGCCATCTCGCCTAACTTGAAGACTCCAAGCTTGAGGCTCCTTAGACCATCTATTTGCTCCCTGCACCTTTCGCCATAGCTTTTGGTTTGTCCACCTCTCTTGAAGCTTCTATCTTCAATCTCTACTAGCTATCTTATTTCTAATAAGAAGTAACCTCATAGAGGCGATTGGATGAGAGAAGAAGACAAAAGAGT
This sequence comes from Linanthus parryae, assembly GCA_023055425.1. Classification (NCBI taxonomy): domain Eukaryota; kingdom Viridiplantae; phylum Streptophyta; class Magnoliopsida; order Ericales; family Polemoniaceae; genus Linanthus; species Linanthus parryae. The sequence goes on from JALGPY010000001.1 coordinate 31,974,897, forward strand.
ATATAGAGAGACAAGACACGCAAGCCGTATTTTGATTACATATTCAAAACAAAACCAAAAACAAATATAAAAAATCTATGCCACATCCATGCATCAAACACATCCATTCAACCCACAACAACATGTATAATAATAAAATAAACATACATAAATTTTCTGGAAATTTCCATAATTAAAATCTAATTACTAGAAATAAATAAGCAATAATATAATCACCATAAATAATCAAATATTGCTCCAAACCTCCTAAGGTCTCACCACCTATGGTAGACAGTAGGGAAAAATGACCTAAGTCTCCAGAAAAAATTTGGGCTCAAAATAGTGTGTTTAAGGTCGTCAAACTGGCTCGGGAAGTGTGCTAATTAATTTGGAAATTACTAAAATATTCCATCCCTCCAAAAATTATGGAAAAATATCCAAAAAATAGGAAATTCAATTTGGAGTACCTAGGAAAAAACCGGACGAAAAATGACGGCGGGAGGAGGCCGGACGCGCCGACAAGCGTCGCCGCTAGCCTTGGGTGCGCGTGGAGGCGGCGTTGGTGGCGCGTGAAGCCCCCACGCCGCCTTCCCGTGCTCCGTTCGCGATGAATTTTATATTTCTGGGATCGTATTTTCGTCCTGACCCCGATTATGTGTTCAAAATCAAATTTTAACAAGTTTGGAAAAAACACGTTTTTCTAATCAGATTTAACAGTCTAGATTAATTACAGTTCCGAAACATAAATAGGGGATAACTTTTTACCGTTCGTCTAAAAACTACAAATCTTATATTTCTGGAATGCTCGTGAAAAATCCTATCCAACCATATAGTTCTTGCCTACAGATTCTAAAAATTCAAAAACTTGATTTTCTACTGTGTACCAGTTTCGGGTTCAAACTACGAGGCACGAAAAACAAGCCTAGTGCTCTTATACCAGTGAAGGGCAGGACTGATCTAATCATACATAGATCTACAACATGAATTAAAGCGGAATATTCATGTGTACCTTTTCTTCCTAAGCTCCTAGCGCATCAGATTGATCTTGTTGTTGCTTGCTTTCACGTTCCTTCACCTTGATCTTGATCCCACCGGTCTTAGTGTTAATCACGAGGAAGAACACCTTGATTCACCCCACGTACCACCTTATTGGATGTAGTTGGAGAGGGACTAGGTTTCTCTACAACTTGAGAATGAATGTGGACAGAATAACTTTACTTTGTTATTAGCATTATAATATGTAGGAGGCTGCCTCCTTATATAGGCAAAACTTATCCTAGGTTTGCACATTAAACCCCTAAGATTTGACCCTTTGCTACTAACCCCCTTTAGGTTTGTGCCATATTACAACTAACCCCATAAGGTTGTAGTAATTGCATTGGGCACCCCACATGGGCGCACCAATTGCTAACAAAAACTAATTGCAGCGACGTAGATTTCTTCTCTGCGTCAAGTTTGATGAAAAAAAGAGGTGGGTTTTCCTTTGATGTTCCATTGATGTGGCTGTGAAGCAGATGTTATCGTGCAGCATAAAGCAAGCGAAACGGAAGGAACATACTAAGAGAAATAACGCTAGGTTTCGGAAATCTATCAATAATGGAATTGTCAAATTCTGTTCACAAGTCCGACAGTTATATCCGAAAATGTACATCTTTTTTTAAAAATGTTAAAATGCAGAAGTTGGCTCAAAACATTGGCCTCCTCGAAAGAAGCACGTTACAAAAAAGTTTGATCCAAGTTGGGTTAGAGATGAGGTCATATAATCAATTAAAGTAACTAAAAATGACAAAAAGAATAACTTTCAAGTCTGGATTGGGACTCATTGGGCTGTCGAAGTGAGCTTTCCGAATTAGGGACGCAATAGTCATTTTGATACTTGTAGCAAAAGTTATAGCAAAAATATGGGGCACCTATGAATATGACTCAAAATACTGTCTTTACTTCCGTGCTTTGTGCTAATCTGTCATCTTGTGGTAATAAGCTCCGTCTTCGTGTCTAATAGCTCTGCATCATCCATATCATTCGGTCTGCATCGATGAAAAATACATTAATGGGTGGAAGGCCGTATGATGTTTCTCTCATCCATCACATTGATATTGAAACAAATTTTGATTCATGTCAATTGAATCTTTGATTTCGACAACTTCAAGGGTTGGCTTAGTGGACGAGGCTTAGGATTTAAGGCAATTTGTCCCATATGTCTCAAATTCGAATCTCAGGAACACCAGCTGTCCTTAGGCCACTTGGGATTGACATGACTATCACTACTATAGAGATACACCAGGATTTCGTGGTTTAGTCGAGGTGCACACAAATGGTCATGATACTACGAAAAAATTCCCTAAAAAAGAATCATTGATTTCGATAAGGCAGAAAAATCTAGTACTTGCCACTACGCAATCCTATCTACATTTAAAGACGTACTAGGCGCTCCCTAGTTGCACTGCCTCATCCTAATGTATCATAATCGAAAGACCGTATGGATAATAGCTGGACCATTTTATATGGTTAGCTAAACAAGTATTGAAGCCCAAAACAAAACAATTATCTGAGCCCTAAGCTGTGAAGCCCATTACTTGATCATATAGCCAACTGCGTTTAGGGTTATATCTGCTCATATATATGATCGTTTACATACCGTATTTTTCCTCTTCTTTTACAGTCGTTGGATCCTTCTCTGTACAAATCCAACTGTTGGATCCTTCTCCGTACAGATCCAACGACTCTATCCTTATGTATATATTTATCTCTACTGTGTAGAATTAGGGTTAAGGTGAATACAATTCATTTCATTCTTCGTCTTCACCGTCTCTTTGGTTTTGCTCTTTCTATATTTCATGAGATCTTGAGACGTCTTTCATGGTATCAGAGCATTTCGCTCATACCCACACCTCCGCCTTCACATCTATTATACTTACTTGCAAATATACACAATATTCTTCCATTTAAACTCGATAATTTTTTTTCTCTGAAAACATCAAATCCAGTCTATTTTCACACACTCACTTTTTGGTTACATCGATGGCTCCAGTGTGTGCCCCGGGGAGGACTTCTATGCCCCTGACGGCCCCAGCGTCAATCCTGCTCATACTGCATGGGTTTTGAAAGACCAAGCGGTCCGTACGGTCCTCAACACCACTCTGTCGGCTGAGGATCTGACCCTAGTCATCGGCTTCCATTTCTCGTGATTCTTGGCAAACCCTAGAACGCCGATATGCTTCTCTTACCAGATCTCACATCTTGCAACTCATATCATACCTCCAAAACATAAAAAATATGTATAATTCTATAAATCTATACAACAGAAACTTGCTACCATCCGCAAGAAGGTCAAGATATCTTCAGTTCACAGCGACGATGAGGACATGCACCTCGATGCCCTCAATGACCTCCCGGTGGTATGTAACCCTTTTCGATTTGGTTTATGCAGCAAATCCACCCCCAATTTCTTTTGAAGATTTGATTTGTTGCTTAAAGCTGAAAAGCACATGCACGAATCTCATATTCAACCGCCTGACTCCAACCCCACCGACTTCTACTCTCAGGCTGGTCGTGGCGGCAGTCGTGCTAGCCGGAATTTTCCCTGTCATCATGGTGGGGGATGTGGTAGTCATCGAAGTGGTGGCCATTTCGACTCACCACGCGGCAGACGGTCTAACGCTAATCAGGATACAAATTCGGTTTTAGTTCTTCTGGTGAATCTGGCTTTGGATCAGGTTACTTATGGATCCAGGTATGGATCTGGATCTGGAGGCGGTTTGGGTCGAGTCAGATCCGCTTGTGGTGGTTCTGGTCATCCAAGTTGGCGGTGTGGTCCAATTTGAGGAAGATCTGCTCATGTCACTTGCCAGATTTGTGGATACGACTTCGACTCTTCCTTGGACTGTTATCATCGGATGGAATATGCGTATCAGGGTAGGCATCCACCAGAGTAGTTCTTGGTCGTGGTTACCTCCTCTCAAGCTCCACTACACCCTTCTTCTGAGCTATGGTTGACTGACATCGGTGCCTTCAACCACATGACTACAGAGTATAGCAACATTTCTCTTTCTGAGCCATATTCTGGTAATGAACAAGTTACCGTTGGTAACAGTTCCTCTTTGCCCATTCAGTATTCTGGTACCACTTATCTTACTTCTGCTACTTATTCGTTTATTTTATCAAATAATTTACTTGTGCCTCATCTATCTGTTAATTTACTCTCTGTCCATCAATTATGTTCATAACATAATGTCAGATTTATATTCGATAAGACACCATTTTGCATTCAGGATTATACTACATTAAAAGTCTCTATTAAGGACTCAATATAAATGGCATATATCCTCTGTCTTCTCTGTCCTTTCAGTATGGTGCTCAAGTCCATTTGAGGCAGAAAGTTCAGTCAAATATATGACATTCTTGCCTAGGAATCCTTCTAACTTTGTTTTAATTAAATGTATATCTTATTCTGGTTCTATCCAAAACAATGATTCTGGTTCTATTTGTGAGTCATGTTTGGCTGGCAAATGTCTAGGTTACCATATTCTTATATAAAACTGTATCTCACAGACCTCTACAAATGCTTCATTATGATGTTTTTGGTCATGCTTCTACACTTTCTTATAATTATTTCAAGTAATATTTGTTTTGTGTGGATGATTATTCTCAATTCACCTGGTTATGTCCTCTAAAATTGAAGTCCGTTGTTCAAAAAAAAAAGTTGGTAAAAAAAAATTGAAGTCCGATGTGCATTCTTTTTTTGGGGTCAAATATAAGTTGTTTATTGAGAAACTGTTAGGGCATCTTCAATAGTCTATGCAAGATTCGGTTTTGTGCAAAATATAAAGAATATGATGAAAAATGGACCTCCAATAGACAATGCATAGGCTCATGCATTTTGCAAAACATGCATCATTCTCTCCACTAATAGCTAGAAAGAAAGTAGGCATGCAAAATTTTGTGTTTATCTCTCTCCTTTCATGCAAACTCAATATGTATATTTTAACTTCTCATAACTATAAAAGGAATAAATTGCATTTTATTGCTTGAGCAAAATAACAAATGCATGTCATGCAAAATTTAAAACATGCAAAAAATACAAACTACTACTGGAGATGAAGTCTTATGGTGGTGGCGAGTACACTGCATTTGTTTTTCAAAAATTTCTTCAATATCATGGCATAAGTCATCAAAAGTGTTGTCCCCATACTCCTCAACCAATGTGGGGTGGTGGTCGTAACTGAAGTCACAAGTTATGCTCGAAACATTGTCCGGACTCATGAATATGTATGGCTCGATCATATATCGGATCCTTTCGATTATGGCCCTGACTCTGCGTACGATAGGAACTGTTTTCCTGAATTTGAAGATATTTCCATAATTCATGTCCTACATCAGTCACCCTTTCTTTAAAAGAACTCGTCCTTGAGTTCACTTTAGAATCTTGGTACACTCCAATTAAAAAAAATACTTCAAATATTTTACACGCAGAATCTTCAATTTGTCACCATAATTACAGTTATTCAAGTTTTTCATCTTCTCCATATGTTTCAGCTTGTTGACAAGATCAACCAATAGTCATGATGGATAATAAAAAGAATCAACTCCAAGAAAATTAAAGTACCGTGATTGATACTTGATGTAGGCGAAATCTTTGTTGAAGAATTCACATCGTCCAACTCTGAAGTTCGATCCTCATTTGTAACTTGAATTTGCTATTTATTCTCTTTCTTGTCCTTCTTGGCTCGACTCCTATTTTCTTCAAAGACATGTGGTACTTCATCCTTTCTTGAACGTGTGAATATTTTATGATATTCTCGTGTGAAGAAATACGCATTGTGATGTTGACAATAAGAACCTTTGACTTTATGTTGCCAAGAAAGTCGAAGCAACAAGTGACAATCATCATCCATGTCACAAACGTCACAAACAATATTAGATTTATAAATGTTCCCAATAGAAATCTGATGAAACTTGAATTTACTAGTTAAATGTGAAAGTATAACATTGAAAAAATAAATTTGTCACACAATAAAAAACATAAGTAAGTGTATTTAAAAAAAAAAAGTAAGTGACTTTGTAAATTTCAAAAGTGACTTTGTAAGAATGAATCATTACTTTGTAAGAATCATCTTCTTAACATAAAACCATTGCATGTTATGTTTCCAAAATTAAAGGGCCGACCCATGTTCTGTGGATATAATGGGCTTTACCAAAATAAAATAGGGCTTTATATGATCCGCCCTTTTGAGTTTTGACCCTCCACTGGTGCAAAAATTGCCAAATATCCCGCCAAATCTCGTCACTGTAATTTATATGGAGGAGTATACAACAACAGTGTCTCTGTAGAGAGAGAGAGGGGAGAGAGTTGACGAATAGAGTCTGAAATTGAGATAAATATGGCGGACGTCCAGCCAGAAGATGCCGGAAGGAGAGCAGGGAGGAGGACCAGAGGAACCCACGACGAGACTCGTTTGGCAGCCCTGCAGCGCCTCCGGAGGGATCGAAACGGCGGCGGTGACCGCCAGAGCGCCGAGGTCAAGATGGAAGATACGATCTACGACACCGTCAAAGAGGACGATCCGGATAAGAAAGATCCGGCCACCAGAAAGCCCACCGGTCTCTCCGATGCGGCGACGTTAATGGGTAAGAAAAAGCTCTCTAGTATGTTCAATTCGTCGGTGTTTAAGAAGAATAAAGACAATAAAGTGAAGAATTCGCCGAGTGGTAGCTTAGTTGATGATCTTATTGCTAAATTTGCTCGTGATGAGGCTGACCTTGAGAGACGACGAAGGGCTCGGCTGAATTCATTATCGGCGGCGAGGAGTCAAAGATTTCCCATTTCAATGTCGCCGCCATCGCCAGCGGTAGATTTAATGAGACACAACAATATCGATAGAAAGCCTTCAATCAGTAGCAAACAATTTGTGAATAGTGAGGAAAAATCTGACATGGGTAATGAGAGTAATTTCCCAATGGAGATTGAAAATGGGCAAGATTTGAATTCTGGGGTGGATAATGATTCTAGTGAAGTTGTCACTGAATCTCAAAACAATGGGAGTCTGGCTGCTGATGATGATGATGAAATTCAGGCTAATGCCATCAAATTGTAGCCGGAGAGTACTCTCTGTCCATCAATTATGTTCAGAACACAATGTCAGATTTATAATTAATAAGACGTCATTTTGCCTTCAGGATACTACTACTCTGTCAGGGACTCGTAAAAATGGCATATATCCTCTGTCTTCTCTGTCCTTTTAGTATGGTCCTCAAGCCGATTTGAGGCAGAAAGTGCAGTCAAATATATGGCATTCTAGTCTAGGACATCCTCCTAACTTTGTGTTAATTAAATATGTACCTTGTTCTGGTTCTATCAAAGATAATGTTCTGGTCTGTTTGTTAGGCCTGTTTGCCTGGCAAATTATCTAGGTTACCATACTCTTTATCTAAAATTGTATCTCACACACGGTACACACCTCTGCACATGCTTCATTATGATGTTTGTGGTCATGCTTCCACACTTTCTTATATTGTTTGTAAGTACTATGTGATGTTTGTGGATGAGTTTTCTCAATTTACTTGATTTAATCTTCTAAAATTGAAGTCTGATATGTATTATTTTTTTGTCAACTATAAGTTGTTTATTGATAAGCTATTAGGTTATTCTATTAAATTCTTAGGTCTGATGGTGGTGGCTAGTACACTTCATTTGTTTTTCAAACATTTTTTCAAGATCATGGCATAAATCATCAAGTGTTGTCCTCACACTCCTCAACCAATGTGGGGTGGTGCTCGTGACTAAAGTCACGAGTTTGCTGAAAACATCGTCTGGACTCAGAAATATGTATGGCTCGACCATATATCGGATCCTTTTGATTCTTCCCCTGACTTTGCGTACGATGTGAATTATTTTTCTGAATTTGAAGATATTTTTCATAATCCGTGTCCTACATCAGTCACCCTTTCTTTGAAATAACTCGTCATTGAGTTTATCCATTCGAATTGAAAGGCTACTTTGAATATTTTACACGCAGAATCTTCAACTTGTCAACATAATTGCAATTATTCAAGTTCTCCACATGTTTAAGCTTGTTGACAAGATCAACCAATAGCCGTGATGGATAATAGAAAGAATCAAGTCCAAGAAAAATTAAAGTATCGTGATTGATACTTGATGTAGGCGAAATCTTCGTTGGATAATTCACATTGTCCAACTCTGAAATTCGATCCTCCTTTGTAGCTCGAATCTCCTATTTATTCTCTTCCTTGTCCTTATTGACTCGACTCTTATTTTCTTCAAAGACATGTGGTATTTCATCATTTCTTAAACGTTTGGCAATTTTATGAGATTCCCATGTGAAGAAATACGCATTGCGACGTTTACAATAAGAACCTTTGACATCATGTTGCCAAGAACGTCCAAGCAATAAGTGACAACCATCATCCATGTCACAAACGTCGCAAACAATCTCAGTCTTATAAATATTCCCAAGAAATCTGAACCCGACATATTCTTGTAACTCGATCTGGTCTATTTTATGTCCGTTGATAAAATATGGCGATGGATGGGTAAATCAAATTACTTCACTAACTTAGTATGCAATAAATTAGTGAATGCATCGTCAATGTCCATATTATATACCGTGTTGTTGATGGTGCAAAGTGTATGAAATCGATCGGTAATGCACCTCCATCCAGGAACTAGCGTAGAACACATAACAGGACTACTATTGCTATCCACGCGCGGGGTACTTGTCAAAGATGGGATATCTAGAAAATCTAGGGTTTCATCAACGGGACCTCTTCTCCACCTTCCTGAGCAGGCATGAACGAGGCCAACCTGGCTCTAATACCACTTGATGTAGTCGGAAAACGACGTGAAGAAAACGAGCGGTCATTACAAAAGATAAACGACTCTCAAATTGAAAAATCTGAATTTTATTCAATAAGAGATGAAAAGATGAATTACCCTAGGGTTTACATCGCTTAAAAAAACTAAAAATAATGAAAAATTAAAATGTTCTAAAAATGGATGTAATTTCAAAAACTATCAAATTCAGAAAATATAAGAGATTACAATAAATCTCCAATTTGCAGAATTTGATTTGGACTTTCCTACTAAAAGTTATTGAATGAACTAATATAGCCAAAAATTGTAAAAACTATGGTTGTCAAACCCGCGGGTTGACCCACGAGTTTAACGAGTTTACGAGTCTACATGGACAATCGAGTTGACCCGCTCGAAAACCCGGCGACTAATGAACCCGCAGCAAACCCGTGAAAACCCGTAGACCCACGAGTTGCCCCGCGGGTTTACCGAGCCAACTCATTGTAGAAATAGAGTATATTTTTTAGGTTTTTGATCTTTTAGTGCACGAAAAAATGGGATATACGGCCACCCATCTTCAAACACTGGTGAATCATTAGGATTGAGATTTTCACAAGATTAAGAGATAAACTATCACGACCAATATCCAAGCAACCACACCGATGACTATGTAAATATCAAAATGACCAAACTTATTAAAATTATATGCAAATTTTTTTAGGGACTTATTTAAGCGATCGTATGTAGAATTTAGCTTAGTAAATTTTAGTTACATGACCCTTACTTCAAATAAGTGGCTCGATGCAAGGAAGAACATGAATGAATAAATAAATAAACAAATAAATAAATAGCTTGAGCTTAATTCTAAGATTTTTTTAAATTTAAATCTTGTAGCATTGAAACAATATTATATACATAAAGAAAAATGTAGCATCTAATCATCAAAGATTCAAAAAATGAACTTTTCATACGTGAAATGTCATGTGTACGTAAAAAATTGAATATTGAAGTAAAACGTGACCGGGCGGGTCTCGGGTCATGGGTCACGAGTAGAGTCTACCCACCCTCTACAGGTTTGTGTTGAGCAACGGGATTGAAACCTTGGTAAAAACACTCATTTGGATGCTAAAATGACGAATTTGACCAATTTGGGGTGGTATTTGTGACTAAAGTTACGAGTTATGCTCAAAACGTTGTCTGGACTCATAAATAGTATGGCTCGAGCATACATCGGATTCCTTCGATTCTGAAACTGACTTTGCGTATTGATGGGAATTGTTTTTTTGAATTTGAAGATATTTTCCATAATTAGTATCATACATCAATGTGTTTGGTGTTCCTGGAGGTTGAAACTCGAAGCTACATGTTAAATGTGGATGTTGACATAATAATGGTAAAAGGGTAAATTGGATGTGTAGGAATCAGTTGTTGCTAGGATGACAACCGTCAGATTCGGATCGAATCCACCCACAACCATATCCATATTCGAATAAGAATGGTAGATCCATAAAAAGTTCATATCCAATCGACTGATTCAGATCGAATCCGAATCAGACCTGAAGTACAAGATCTGTATCCGATTCGTAGATCCACGAGACAAAAATCAGATCGGATCGTGGTCAGATTTCCAAGATAACCAAAAAAAATATAAGAACTTACGAAAACATCAAAACAATATTGAAAATTACATATCAACAAGACCTTCACAACTTCAAATCCATAAATAGATAATATAATTTTACAAAAAAACATTGATACACCACTTCATCCACAAATTTAACCAAAATTAACACACACGAAAATTATTCTAACTTATTGTTCATTGCTTATAAGGTCGGTGATATGTGAGGCTAGGGTTAGTAGCACAGTGGAGAAAATTGAATGTAGAATTTGATACATAAGTATGTATGTTTATAATTAAATATAACTCTTAGGGGCATTTTTGTAAAATAGAAAGTACTCAAATTGGATCGGATATCCAATGGATATGCACTATGATCCAAACTCGGATTCATATCCGTTCGGATCTTGCTTCCATAATCCATACCCAACCCATTTTAAATTGGATCAAATTTGGACTTTATCTATTCAGATATGATCACTTGGATCTAAGATCAAATCGAACTAAATTGACATCCCAAGTTTTTTTTTTTTTTTTTTTTTGAAAGGGGAATCACATTTCATTAAATAACATTACAGTTTTGGCTCCTCCTTTGAATCCTATCATGGATTCTTTGGATTTGCTCTCGCTTGACAAAGGAGACATAAATAAAATCAAAATTAACAACAATTGACTGGATATCCTGGATAACCCTTTCAATTTTAAAATCTGATCGTAATCCTTTGAGGTTCTGCACGGATATAAGCGAGTCGGTCAGAAGTTCATTGTTCTTGAATCCATGGTAGAGAAGCCATCGAAGTGCTTTGGATATTCCTATTGCTTCGGCCTGTAACGGGCAAGTGGCTAGAAAGTTTTCGTAATATGCTTCGGTGCTGTCTTTTTCATTCATCCAGGCGATTGTCGAAACTCCATCAGGTTTCCAAGACGCATCCACCATGAAACGATGAAAAAGCTGAGGTTTAATTCCAGTAGACCATTTGTTATCCAGATCATTTGCTCCATCTGAAGTTACTGTGTCTCTAGCTTGATTATCCTGAGGAGAAGAGCATTGGTTTTGCCGCATAAAACTAGCAACCGACTGACCAAGGGTTATTAATGAGGCTTGGATGGTAATGAAATTTCCATTCATTACCGCCTCATTTCTGAATAACCAAATATGTCACAATGTGAGGAGGAAATGAATCCTTTCCTCGGATGAGGGCAATGTTGTGAAGTTTGAAAAAAGAAGAGAGGAGAGAGTTTGCGACTGGGCCAAAGTGGTACTAATTTTAAGGGAAGTGCCATCCCAAAGTTCCTTTGAGGTAGGACATCCAATGAAGCAATGTATAAGATTTTCCGATTCCTTTTTGCAACGAGGACATAAATCAGAAGTGATGGGGCAGTTTCGCTTTTTAAGGGTTTGCAAGACCGGAAGAGCATTTGAAAGTAATTTCCAAAAGAAGGATGTGAGTTTTGGACCAAGCTTTAGTAATCTTACCTTTTTCCATAAAGAAATAGTTGTATATTCCATGTAGGGGGGAATCTCCACCAAGGTTTTGGCAAGATAGAGGTATCCAGACTTGACCGAATATTCTCCATTTGCATTGTGAGGCCATATGAGACGGTCATCTTGATTCCCGTGAGGAATGAAAATTTTTTGGATTTCATTTTTTAAATCTTCACCATAAAATTGAGTCAGAAGATCGACTTTCCACGTATTGTCATTTGTGTCAATGAAGTTTTTGACGCGAATACCTTCATAGAAATCTGAAAAGTGATCATCCAGGAGATTGTCATGCCCAATGATCCATTTATCCCTGAATGGGTCAATCTTATTCCCATTTCCAACAAGCCATCACATTTCTTTGTGGAGTAATTCCTTTCCCCATAGGATGCTTCGCCATCCCCATGAAATATTTCCCGAAGCTTGGGTGTGCATGAAAGAATTCGTCAAGCAATATTTCCCTAAGAGTACCCTTGATAGAAGTGAGTCAGGATGAGCAAGAATTCTCGCAGCTGTTTTGGCAAGAAGAGCTTGATTTTGAAGTTGAAGGTCACGGAAACCCAAACCTCCTTCAGAAACAGATTTGCATAGAAGATCCCACTATCTCCATCTTATGCCTCTGTTGCTGCCATTTGACCACAGGAAATTGAGGATGATCGACTTAATTTTAGCAAAAAACGATGCCTGAGCTCTGAATACTAAGAGAAGATATGTGGGTATTGCAAGTAACGTTGATTTGATCAGTTTGCATTTGCCCGCGAATGATAAGGAATGAAGCTTCCAACCTTTGAGCCGTTTCTGAATATTCTGAATAATACCTTTAAAGATCTCCGTTTTGGAAAGAGAGAAGTCCATGATACTTCCAAGATATTTCCCTGGTTTGGCAACAAGTTGAATTCTAAGAATATGGCTGAGAGTCAGGGCTTGGTCTGGCTTCATACTCGGACTTACAAAGATATCTGATTTGTGGAGGTTAACTTTTTTACCCGATTGAGAGCAGAAAGCATCAAGTCCCCATTTGAGAAGCCAAGCATGAGTTTCGGAGTATTTATGGAAGATGTATGTGTCGTCCGCAAAAAGGAGATGATTAACAGGCGGGGAAGTTCTGCTAATTTTAATACCTTCCAAATCTTTCTCCGAGGCCAGATAAGCAAGTAAACTTGAAAGAGCTTGCTGGACAATAATGAAAATAAATGGGGATAAAGGGTCACCTTGACGAATACCAGCTGTTGGATTGAAATAATCCGTGATCTCTCCAGTAATCAATACTGCTGATGAGACAGTAGTGATGCAAGACATAATGCACTTGATAAAGAAATGCCCAAAGTTCATTTGCTTGAGGCATTTCTCGATGAAATTCCAAGAAATTCTGTCAAAAGCTTTGTTCATATCCAGCTTAAGCCCATAGAAAGATGCTTTGGTTGTTTTTTTGTTGCCAATAAAGTGAAGTAACTCATGAGCCAGCAAAATGTTGTCAGTGATAAGACGTCCCTTGATAAAAGCATTCTGATTTTCAGAAATCAGATCAGGGATCACTGTCTTCAGGCGATTTGCAAGGACCTTTGAGATGATCTTGTAAATGGAGTTACATAAGCTGATCGGCTGAAAATCCGAAGCAGAGATAGGGGCTGAAGATTTCGGAATCAAGGCTATTAATGTTTTGTTGCACTCCTTCAGCATATGACCAGTTGAGAGCATATGCTTGATTGCTGCAACCAATTGTTTACTGACAATAGTCCAATTCTTTTGATAAAACTCCATCAAAATACCATCCGGTCCTGGAGATTTGAAGGCTGCAAATTCAAGGACTGCTTTCTTAATTTCCTCATCCATAAAGTCAGCTTCCAAGATCATCTTTTGATTTGGGTTAATGTTTTTGTTGATGAGGGACGGGATTGATAAGTCTTGGAGTGGACTCAAGTTGGTGAGGAGGAAGACTCATGGGGTTGAAGTAGAAGTTTAAAGTGATCTTTGAGGTGTGTCGCGATTAAATTTTTGTCCACCAGAAAATTTCCTGTCCCATCTTTGATTCCTGAAATTGTAAGTCGATTCCTTCTGATAGTAGCTGCCAAGTGAAAGAATCTGGTGTTTTTGTCCCCTTGATCTAACCAGTTTTGTTTCGATCTTTTCTTCCAGTAAATTTCTTGTTGCTGGAGTAGATCATCAAGTTTAAACCGCAAATTTTGATCTTGTTGGAGGAGAGTAGACGCTTCCACTGAGGTTAAATCAGTGACCTCTGTGAGTTTGGATTGGAGAATAATAAGCTGCGATTGAATTTTCTCAATTTTGTCTTTTGGGGACATGTTTGAGATGCTGTTCCAGTTTCGAAGATGCTTCATAATAAGGTCCAGTTTTCTCATCAATTGAAAAAGAGGGGAGCCAAGAATAGTCAAGTCCATTACTCTTTTTGTAATGGAAGTAATAGCTGCAGATTACAACCAGTGGTGTTCCATTCTCCGCAGTCTTCTGTTGGAACTAGCCGAAAAACCATGGGTATCCAAAATAAGAGGACTGTGATCCGATCGTTGAATAGGAAGGGTTGTAAGAATAGCGTTCGGAAAGAGAGTCATCCAGTTTCGAGAGGCATATGCTTTGTCAATCCGTTCATAAGTGCAATGAACACCTTGACGGTTATTTTTCCAAGTAAAATGCGTACCATGGTTCACGAATTCAAAGAGGCCATTGTGTTGGATGAAATTGTTGAAATCATCCAATCCCGTAATTGAGCGATGACAGTTGCTCAATTTATCTAAGTCATTTGAGACTTGATTGAAATCTCCAATAATAATCCTTGGAAGAGTGCAGTTGTCCAAATGAGATTGAAGAAGATTAAGAACATTTAATCGTTCTGCTGGTTTGGGATGACCATAAAAGAGAAAGAGATCCCATTGTGAACCATCAATTTCCTGAACTAGCAGATGCAGAAAAGAAGAACAAGCAAACAAAGCAGAAACTTGTACATTCTGATTCCATGCTGCCCATAAACCACCACTAGCTCCAGCTGAATCTGAACCAAAAGTATTACAAAAACCTAGATTGTTGCCAAGACTACAAAGAGAACTAGCTGATTTTTTTGTTTCCATCAAAAGAGAGAGATCATTTTTATTGGATGAGCAGAGATCTCTGAGAGATTGAACTGTCAAGGGGTGCCCTAACCCCCTGCAGTTCCAGCTTAGGAGTTTCATTTGGCTGGCGGAGACTGCACCACAGTCTCCACCTTGGTTGATTCACTGTCTTGTTCAAGATCCAGGTAGTACATCACTGTTTGGGCATCATATTATTCAATTTCCATAAGCCAACTGAACATCTCAAATCTGAAATCAGTTTCAAGAGTACGATTGAGCTTTTCTTCTTCTGTTAACTGCTCCATCCAGGGGAATCGATCAGAAAGGCGACGAATTTGATGCTCTCTGTCTGTTGAAATTTCAGAATCCGCAGCTCTTTTTGGAGTTGGTGATGGCTGTTGGGCTGAAGGCTCCTCTTGGTTAGATGAAAGGACTTGATGGCTGCTTGATTCACCAAATCTTCTTTTGTTGTGTCCAATTTCAGATCGGACTCTCCAAGGCCTGGGTCGAGCACGAATCTCTGTCTGAATCGCATCATCTTCATCACTACTATCAGTACCTTCTTCTGCAACAGCTTTCCCTTTCCCTTTGTTCTTGGATGAATCTGAGTTTTTTTGGTTGGAGGGAGGATCTTCAGGGGAGGGTTCCTGAATTCTTAGCGACTGCGCCGGACGGTAGAGATTATGGGGGAGGTAGTTAAATGGGTTAAAAGCAGCAGGGTTGTGATTTGGGTCAGTGAAAGATGGTGATGGTGATTGGGCCATTTGGGGGAGTGGGCTGTTAGGTTGTTTCAGTTCGTGGTCCGGCCCAGAAAGAGAAATTAGTTGGCCTGTTGGTTGGGCTTCATTGAGATTAAATTCGTCCACGCATGTTTGATCCAAATCGCCTTGGATCAACGGAGTTGGCCCAATACCAAACTGATCTAATAGTTCAACCCATTCAGCTAGTGATATGTCCCATTCTTCTTGGGTTGGAATGAACAGTGGGTCTAGAAGCCCACAAAAATAATTAATCGGGTCTTGGGCTTGAGAGGGGAGAGCAGGGTTCGGGTCAGAAATGTGGTTAATGACCGGGTCGGGTGTTTGAACTGGTGGTGCTAAGTGATTTGGAATCAATGGCTCAATGGGTTCCCGTGGTGGTTCGTCATCTTCCGGCGATGACTCATACGGGAGATCCCACCCTCTTTCGTGCCTGAGGATGAAGGAGCCTGGGTTAAGATTGGGAGGTGGAGAGGTTTGCATTGGAGTAGTGTGATCAAAGGTGACCGAATTTGGGTTGTGTTGTGGTGGTTGACTGAATTGAGTTGTTTGGTAGAGATAAGGATTGTGAATGATTGGTATTGGTGCCACCATGACCGGCGGGAGGACGAGCACGAATCACCCTTGGTGGGGGTCGAATTCGAGATCCGTACATACTGAAAGCAGCTTCCGCCAAGATCCATGCTGAAAATTTTGTGGCTAACATTCTCAATTTGTCTTCAATCCTCCTTCTAGCAAGTTGGGGTGGAGTTGTGCAGTGATTCAAAGTGTGGCCAATCACTCCACAGGCTCGACATATTTTGTGGACTTTTTCTGGCTTGCATTCCAACCAAATAGGCTCATCATTGTGGTCGTTGATGTACATACCAGCTACCACGGGCTCTGTTGGCTGGATCCAAACATGAACTCTTAGACATTGACCTGTTCTGGAGGAGGCATATTCAAGATCCACTGTGATTGGAATGCCAAGGAACGAAGCCAGGAGGTTGCCTAATTCCAGATTGAAGTAGCGGAGAGGAAGCCCATAAATTCTGAACCAGATGCCTATGTCGGGAATGACTAGGTTTTGACAATTGGGGATTTTCTGGGTTTGGGTTTGAAGGTGAATCGAATGAAGGGGTTGGATTTATACAGGCCTCTGGCTCTTGATTTGCCTGGTAAATCATTTGAGATTAGGAAAAGATCTGAGCTCCTTGCACGCTTACTGCAGATCTTGTGACTCATGATCTCGGTTCTCTTGGAAGTTACAGAGATTGGGAAGGGTAAGGTGGTAGAACGGCTGAAGCAAACTCGGTAATTGGGGGGTTCAGAAATGATGAACCCTAAACCTTCAACTAGCCTCCGTCAGGCGCTTCGAGAAGTAAAACCAGGGAAGGAGATTGGTCCCCAGCGTGATGATTACTGGGGCAAATCCGGTGGAAATCCGGCGAGGGATTGATTTGCCGACGATGGTGTTGTTGGAGAACACAAAAGTTCTTGAAGAAACCAAAAACCTGCAGAGAGCTCTCTATCCTAGAGAGAGAAAAATGAACAGTTGACATCCCAAGTTGTTGCTCTATAAGAATTAGCTTCCTTTTTTATTCGATGTAATCTTTTTATGAGTTTTATCTGTAATATTCTAATTTTGTTTCGACACAAGTTTACCCCTAGGTAAAGCAACTATAATATTAAAATAAAAAAATTATGAAACTACTTGGTGTTCTTGAAACATGAAATTTTAATTTATTAGTTAAATGAGAAAGTATAATATAAAAATAAATTTGTCACATAACGCACAAGATAAGTAAGTGACTTTGTAAGAATGAAATGTTACTTTGTATAAATCATCCCCCTAACATAAAACCCATTGCATGTTAGGGCTGAGCACATGTCGGTTCACCCAGGTATTTCCTGATTTGGTAGGCCGAAGCGTTCTTCTAGGTTGAGCAAAGTTCCAACCCATCCCCAATCAAACAACGTTCAAATCTGGTAACTTCGGGTTCCTCGGGTTAGGGTTCAAGAAAAGTGGAGGAGATTAATATATATATATATATATGATTCAAGTTGATATCGGATTCAGCAATTTGGACCCGCGCCCCACCCGGTTCTTGGCGGGTCTGGGTTAAATCAACCCATACCCAATCATTAAATCAATTTTTTTCATCTTTTTCTCGATCGGTTCGGCTCGGACCGGTCGGGTTACTCGGGTTGTGCGGGTTTCTGCTCACCCCAATTGCATGTTATGTTTCCAAAATTAAAGGGCCGACCCATGTTATGTAATTGGATTGGACATTAAAAGATATGGTCATATGGATATAATGGGCTTTACGAAAATGTCATAAAACTAGAGTATTGCCCATGCCCGAGGGCATTATCCCTAAGTTGGATAGTTTTAAAATTCAGATGTGCTTTTTTAAAATGAATTTAGAGGTGTTAACCAAAAATTAAATTTACAAATGTGGTGAAAAAAAAATAAAAAAAACAACTTCCAAGTACGGAAAGAGAATTATAATGGACGTGAGAATCACTCACAACCTATCTCCTATTAGTTAGGGATGTAGTTGAAAAAACATCTCTCCTATTAGTTAGGGATGTCCAATGAGAGTGGATAGTTAGAAATGTACTTGTAATAAGTAGGTGAGATCTAATGGTGGGAATGTGGTTGATTCAATCGAACGGTTGAAAAATCATAAGTTAGTTAAACCATGCTATTTTATAATATAGATAGGGCTTTATATGATCCGCCTTTTTGAGTTTTCACCCTCCCACTGGCGCCAAAATTGCCAAATCTCCCGCCAAATCTCTGTCACTCTGATTTATATGGAGGTGTACACCACAATAGTGTCTATGTAGAGAGAGAGAGAGAGAGAGAGAGAGAGAGAGGAGAGTTTCAGAAATAGAGTCTGAAATCGAGATTAAAATGGCGGATTTGCAGCCAGAAGATGCCGGAAGGAGAGGGAGTCGGAGGAGCCGAGCATCCACCAACGACGGGACTCGCTTAGCGGCCCTCCAGCGCCTCCGGAGGGACCGAAGCGGCGACCGCCGCAGGGCCGAGGTGAAAATGGAAGACCCGATCTACGACACCGTCGAGGAGGACGAGTACGACAAGCTCGTCGCGAAACGAAAAGAGGATTTCAAGGGCTTCATCGTCGACGACAACGGCCTCGGCTACGGCGACGAAGGCGAGGAAGAGGATTGGTCTCAGGCCGGTGGGCCCATCTCCTCCGACGAATCCGGAGGCGAAAATGAGAGACCTAAAAAGAAGAAAGGAGCGGAGAAGAAAGTTCCGGTCAGGAAGCCCATCGATCCGACGTCGTTAGTGGGTAAGCAAAACCTCTCTAGTATGTTCAATACTTCGGTTTTTAAGAGGAATAACGACAATAGAGTGAAGAATTCGTCGAGTGGTAGCTTAGTTGATGATCTTATTGCTGAATTTGCTCCCGATAAGTCTGACCTTGAGAAACGACAGAGGGCTCGGCTGAAGAGTCAACATTTTCCGATCTCAATGCCGCCGCCGCCGCCACCGCCGTCGGTGGAATTAATGAGTCGCGGCGACATGGATAGAAAGCCCTCAATCAGTAGCAAACAATTTGTGACTAGTGAGGAGAAATCTGAAATGGGCAATGAGAGTGATTTGCCAATGGAGACTGAGAATGGGCTAGATTTGGATTCTAGTGAGGTTGTGACTGAGTCTCTAACCAATGGGAGTATGGCTGATGCTGTTCCTGATGATGATATAATTGAGGGTAATGGCATTGAATTGAAGCCGGAGGGTACTCGGGTAGCGGAGGAGGGGGGTTTTGTACTTAATGCGACGATCAATGAGATTAAGGATCCGGCAGCGTGTGCGACTGCCGGGTGGCAGGCAGTTGTAAATGCAGGAAATGGGAGCGCAGTATGTGATGTGGCGGAGACAGTCACTAGTTTGAATGGAAAGCTGAATTTCAACTTGCAACCGGATGGCTCACTACCTTTCTACATACTCGATGCTTACGAAGAGTACTATGGTGCTAACATGGGTAATCTTTATCTATTTGGGAAGGTATGCTATTATCTCTCATAATTCATCTTTAAAGTTTTAGTTTCACCTCATTGCCTAAACATATTGAGTAGTTAGTTTCGGATCATGGATGAAAAAGGCTGTAGTACACTGGAACAATAACATAGTTGTCAAAATCTTACGATTCAGGATTCGTATCCTACAATTCGACTTGATTCACCCATGAAACGATGTGAATCCCTCAGTGAATCTTTAATGGACAAAATTATTTGAATCCCGATTCAAGTGTCCAAATCTTAAGTCAGTTGCGATTCAGACCGATTCTACGATTCACCTTCGATCCATGTGAAAGTCTAATTGAGTTGCAGCATCATTTTATGAAATAATACTTCCTACGTTACTTCCTATATTTTGTATCTGTTTTGCAACATGCATTTGTTTTAAATTAGTAATGCATTTTTTTTCAAGTACAAGACCAGTAGTTTTCTGTTATTTTCAATCTCCTTGGCATCTTGTAGTTACTTACCCACATGCCTATCTATATCTAGATTGTTCTTTATCTTATAAATGTGTGCAACTCCTAATCACTAGTTATGGATGCAAGTTTCCATCAATTTAAGCTTTCTATTATTAAAAATATGATGTTCAATAATGTTATAGCTTCATGAAATATTTTATTTTATCTACATAAAAATATTGCAAGCTGAATCTTTACGATTCCCGATTCAATTGGATTTACGATTCAGTGAATGTGAATTTCGATTCACTGTCTGAATCCCGATTTGACAACTATGACTGGAAAACCACTTCTTTATGAGTGTAAGTTGTATATGCAGCTTCTGTGAATTTCTGCCTCTCTTGTTTTACATGATAGTGAAATTTTAATTGTGCTGATTCAGCTATTTTCTTTGAGTCTGGATACACTACTGTGATTAGTTTTAGTGTCTATGCCATGGTTTCTTTGATGTGTTGCACACCATTATCTTAACAATCTTGAACATTTGATGGTTGACATCTGTCACTCTAATCTAGGTCAAAGTGGAAAGTACATATAGCAGTTGTTGTGTTGTTGTTAAGAACATGCAAAGATGTGTCTACGCCATCCCTCGCAGTTCAGTGTTCCCAGAAGATGTAATTATGAAGCTTGAAAATGATGTGAAGGAAGCACGGATTTCTCGTTCATCGTTCATAAGAGAACTGCAGGTAACTCGATTGCTATAGCATACTTCATACATGTTTGTACTTCAATGATTCCTCTTGTTTGTTGACATACCACCACTGTTTTCTCTGCAGGAGATGGCATCTGGATTAAAGACAGAAATTAGAAAAGAATTAATGGATCGCAATGTATCAACTTTTAGCATGAAACCGGTTAAGGTGTGATATTTTTCATTGTCAGCACATCCAACTTTTTTAGTAATATTTATTGTAGCTCATGTAGTTACTTGCCAAATCACAGAGAAATTATGCTTTTGAGCAATCCGAGCAATCCAACATACCTTTGGGGCAGTACACCGTCCTCAAGGTCAACTATCCTTTTAAGGTAAGCTTATAGACTTCTAAGCATCCTGTTTGCCGTTCAATGACGTCTTTCAGTTGCTGCTGAGTAATTGTACTTTCTTTCGTCATGAACTCGTGATAGTATTTGAACCAATTAATTCTAATTGCAGGATCCGCCACTTCCTTCGGACCTCAAGGGAGAAAGCTTTTCTGCTTTGCTTGGAACTCATAGCAGGTAAAAGTTATTAATACAATTGTGTCAATCTCATGCTATGGCGCGATTTCTTTTCCAGTATATCTCCTTGTGTGCAGTGGATGGTAGTGGGTGTTTCTGAAAACAAGGTCTAACAAATAATCCATCAGCTAAAAAGCATTCTCTCTGTTACAATCTGAAACTTATAAGTGGTTTAGATGTAAAATATCGCTATTGAGTAATAGGAAAGAGATTGTGGCTGACACGACATTAGCTCTCATGTTCGAATGCTTAAGCTTTTTCTGCAGTACCAACTTCACGCTTAGCTACTCCTTTTATGAATGGGTAGTTTGTAATCAGGGTTCTATCTTCACGTTTCTGAATGGGGCTCTCTCCAATCCATATATTAAGGAGAGAGAGTTCTGCATACCGACTGGATTAGGTGTCCCAATACAGTTTTCCTTTCCTTCTAGATATTAGCGTTATCCTGAGCTTCTCCTATGCTTATCAGCTGTGTGGGTTGAAATTGTAAATGTCCCCTTAGCAGAAATAATAACATTGACCTCTGATTTAGTAGTATAATGGTACACCCTCCTTCTTGTCCTTCTGTTCTGCTACTTCTGAGCTAATGAGGGTAAAAGTCTTAAGAGCCTGCAGGTGGAAACAGTTTGCATACTCTTGTTTTTTTTTTCATGTACCATAGCTATCAGCTATTAACATCTATTATTTTCTCATACTTGTTTCTAACAACGAAACTTGTTTGCATAATTGCTATAGTGCTTTGGAGCATTTTCTCATTAAGAGGAAGATAAAGGGACCTTCCTGGCTATCAGTTTCAAAATTCTCCACCCGTCCAGCAGCGCAGTTGGTAATGGGCAGTTTGTCATTCCTTGGACATTCAAGTATTCTCAGACTGAAATTTACTTTGCCATAACAGTGTGGATGTGTTCTGGGCAGGTAAGCTGGTGTAAGTATGAGATTATTGTTGAATGCCCCAAAGATGTAAAGGTGTCGACTTCCTCGGATAAGCCTCCTCCAGTTGTTGCCACAGCAATAAATCTGAAAACTATCCTCAGTGAGAAACACAATGGAAGTGAAATTGTATCTGCATCCATAATCTGTTGTCCCAATGCCAAGGTAAAGTCTAGAGTCGGATACCATAATTTATACTTGCTGACCTTTCTATAATAGTCACTGTTTTATAGTTCTTTGTTAACTACTTGTTTGAACTTTTAATAAATTCAAAATATATCTTCAGAAATAGACATGGTGAAGAACTTAGGAAATCAAAGCTCTCTGGAAGCAATTGCAGTAATGTTAGGCTAGATGTCTGCAATGTAACATGTTGTTCAAATCATAGTCGATGGCTTCAAATATGATTTCATCCACAATGTTTTGTCATGGCTTTATATGTGCACTAGTGAATTCGTTTTTCCTTTCCACTTTTACATTAGATTGGACATATTATTCGGCAGTTGGCTTGGGTGAGGTTGTACATTCTTTTCACTCGACACTTGTTTGGGTTTTAGTGATATTGAAGTGTTGTAACCGTAAACATATACTTCCTCTGTCCCAAAATAATCGTCGGGGTGTACTTTTCTCAAAGTTTAGGAGTTTGCCTTTGACTTAAAAAGTTACTCAATTGTTTGGTCACACATGCCTCTTTTTCTTGAAAACTGATGAATTTGGAAAGATAAAGAGGGGATGTAGGGAACTAAAGTGAAGACATCGGCAACCTTTTCAAAATAGGACTATAACTTGTGATAATAAAAATGGCACGGATGGAGTGATAAGACCAACAAAATATTTTCCTTGAATGGTATTCATGCTGCGGTCTTGAAACTTTCAACCTCCAGGAATTGGTCATGAAGGCTGGGGGGGGGGGAGGGAGGGAGGGGGGGGGGGTGCGACTTTGATCAGCTTGCCCACTTCAAGGAGCTTTGCTATCTTCTCCAATGCACAATATCTTTTCAGATCAGCAACCAAACCTACCACCTACAAAGTATTCCCCATTGGAATAAGCATCAGTCACTTGGCTGCTTTCAGCATTTGTGAACCTTTTGCATTGCCAAGATTATCAAGTAGTTTTATCTGTAGATGATTTCACTGTAAATGATCAACCGAATCGACCACCTACAAAGTTTGCTAAGTATTCCCCCTTGGAACATCACAAATCATTTGGCTGCTTCCAGCATTTGTGAACCTTTTGCATTGCCAATATTGTCAAGTAGTTATAATCTTTTTACAAGTAACTTTATTTTATTCTGTTTTTATCTGTGGTTGACTTAACTGTAAACTTGTTTGTTCTAGTTTGTATTACTAAATTGTTCTTCTCCACTTAGATGAGCTTTATAAATGTGTTATTTCAGATTGACCAGCCAACATTAGATTCAGAATGGACTAAACCTGGCATGCTTAGACATTTTACTGTTACTCGCAAGCTTGAGGGAGGCATTTTTCCAACGGGGTTTTCTAACGAGGTCAAGGTCAGGAATTCAAAGACCGGAGCAAATGTCATTAGTACTGAAAGCAGGCAGGTTATTCTGTTCATTTTAGCTAGCACTTCATGAGGATTTTGATTTGTTTTTGTGTGCGGCATCATTTTCCACTTTCATTCACATAACTACTGCATCTTTATATATCGCTTCTTTGTTGAATTGCAGTGAGAGAGCTCTGATAAACCGTCTGATGGTTGAGTTACATAAATGGGACAGCGACATCCTAGTTGGGCACAATATTTCTGGATTTGATCTTGATGTTCTACTTCATAGAGCCCAGGTGAGAAGACCACTGAACTTATTTTCGTTCAACCAACGGAATAAGCCGTATATTTATATTGTGGCTCTGCTACTAAGAACTGAGTTCCCATCATTGATCGAAGAATTACTGCGTGATCCGCCTTACTGATCACGTTCATAGAAATTATATTTATCTGATTTACGTAGTGCTGTCAGGCAAATTTTGTGTACTTCAGTCATTTAGAAATTTTGCATATCAGCCACAAAGTATATCACAATGTTATCCCGCTCATTGCATATTCAGATTGGTCCATCTATCTTAGATGGTCATGCATCTTATTCTTTGAATTGGCAGGCCTGCAAAGTGTCAAGCAACATGTGGTCAAAAATAGGCCGCCTGAAGCGTTCTGTGATGCCTAAGCTTACTAAAGGAAACACAATTTTTGGATCTGGTGCAAGTCCAGGTATCATGTCATGCATCGCAGGGAGACTTCTGTGTGATACATATTTGAGTTCCCGTGATCTTTTGAAAGAGGTAAACTTGGAGAAAGTTGGTTATCCAAAAGCCATTTGGCTATCATGGAATAAGTTTTATCTTATGGTAGTTGGTATTTTCAGGTCAGTTACTCTTTAACACAACTAGCTAAGAGTCAATTAAAGAAAGATCGGAAGGAGATTGCTCCGCACAACATTCACTCGATGTTTCAAAGATCCGAATCTCTTATGGAACTTGTACGTACTTATTCTTTCCTTGACACATAATTCATATGTTCATGGTTTCAAATTGTCGTATAGGCTCACAGAATGACAAGGCTGCTCTGCGTAACAGGATCAGTAGTGTGAGGCCATGTTTATTGTGAATCGAATTGTCGTATAGGCTCACAGATTGGATGAGCCACTAAGAATTATGAGAACCATATGCAAACATGTCTTCACATTTTCTGCCACATAATAGTTTTTTTTTTCTAATGCTGCAGTCAAGGTTGTAAACCATTTACATACTCTTGTTGTTCCAAATCCTGATTCAATAGGGACTTCCTATTCCACATCTATTAATTGAATGCAAATAAGATGAAACCCGTATTGACTCTCCATCATCTAGCCCATTATGCATTGTCAATGGTCGTCATGGGGACATTTCATTTCTGTCGCTGTAATGATGCCATGCTATGGCCTTACCTTTTTTTTTTTTAATTAATACAAGAACATTATTTATGTATCATACATCTATGGGGAGGGAGGGGGACAAAGCTAGGGCTTGGACCCTTGATCTCATGAAAGGACACACTTGCTTTAACCACTTGAGCTGGGTATTAGGTTCCATATTATGGCCTTTCATATTCATTGATTTGTATCAGCCTAAATGATACTGTCCTATATGCTATACCTGTACCATGGTTGAATTCTTGTGCAGCTACTAATAGTTGTCATGTGAAACGACCTTTTTACATTTATATTCGGTATTAAAAGCTGGTTGTAAAGAAAAATAATCCCTCTTCAGAGATCTTCTTGTCGAATTGTCATGGCCATCGAGCAAGCAAGGTTTATTAAGGCCAATTAACTCGATATTTGAGTCATTAAATTCTCATTTTGAGAGCAATACATCATCAGAGTTTGATTTAATGATGCCAGCCTCACTGGTTTTTGTGACGATAAGGTCAAAGTAACAGCGTTCGAATAGCATCAATTTGTGAGTTGTGCCTAATATGTACATTTCCTTGAAATGTCTCTTCATGTGTTCTCATAGTTTAACCTTTATGTCAGATTGAATGTAGCCAGACAGATGCATGGTTATCAATGGGACTCATGTTTCGCTTGAATGTCCTTCCTCTAACAAGGCAGCTAACTATTCTCAGTGGTAATCTCTGGGGCAAAACTCTGCAGGTAAAATTTTGCACATGGTTTTAATTATCTGTTCTAAATATCTGATGCCCGTACAAAAGATTCTCAGAAGTAATTATATGAATTTAGGGAGCAAGGGCACAACGAGTGGAATATCTTTTGCTACATGCATTCCATGCAAAGAAATATATGGTCCCAGACAAGCTTTCTCCTCGTTCGAAGGAAACAAAATTAACAAAACGTAAAGTTAATCAGGGTGCTGTTGACGGAGATAATGATGATGCTATCGACAATCCTGAGAATGATGTACCAGACAGAGAGAATAGTAAAGCCAAAAAAGGCCCCTCTTATTCTGGTGGATTAGTCTTGGAGCCCAAAAGAGGATTTTACGACAAGTATATTCTTCTACTGGACTTCAACAGTCTTTATCCTTCTATCATTCAGGTAAATTGGAGCAGTTTACTCTTTGATCTCATTGTTGATCAGAAACCAATATGTGTAATCATCTTGTTTGTTTAAACAGGAATATAATATTTGTTTTACAACTGTCGAAAGATCTGCTGAAGGAGTTTACCATTTACCGTCAAATGACAAAATTCCTGGAGTTCTACCTCAGGTATTTTCTGATATTTATGTTATAGCGTCATATCTGGTCTCACATACCGGTCATGGACATTTCCAGTATATACAAAGAAATACTTTAGTTTAAGATGAGGCCTTTCTGATTTCTCATCTTCTATCTAGGCTAGAGCTAATTTATGGAGAATAACTCGTACATATGCTAGATAAGTGTGATTTCAGATGGTAAACTTTATTTCTATGTATTAAGATGTTGCTGAATTTTAACATAGTAAACATGCAAGCCAAATTTTGCTCACATTCTAGCTTGTCACTACCAACGACAGACATCCAGATGAATATCATATATATGGGTATTATTGGAATTTCAGTATGCTGATGACCAATCCAAAAATCGTCAAAAGTTGAGATTTGCTGTTCCTCTGGATGCCTGTAAATGGTAGTTCTCACTTCTCAGTTTAGACATAAACATGTCCACTGCACTTGCAAGTAATACATCAATCCTGTAACTAACAAAATGGCTAGAAGGAAGTTACTCATTTCTTGTATATTTCAAATGGAGAGCTCAGATTTGTTTTAGCTAACTATATTATTGGGAAGATTAGTCTTTGTTGGGAAAAGGCTTGCGAATGAAAAAAAAGGCTTTGTTGGGAGAGGCAAAACCCACTTCAGTAATCTCTATGCTCGGGAGGATTAGTCTCTGGCTTTCGGCTAGAGGACACTGCCCGGTTCACCCATATATATAGATGTATATTTCAAGAAAGCTCATATTACAGAAAATGATCGCTTTGTTAGGAACTACAAGATAATACATAGAATCTTGGCACCGTTAGAAAGAATTCAAATTGCTATGGTAAACATCTGATTTGGTAATGCTGAATGCTATATCAGTAAACAAATAAAATTACCTATAATTTCATTGATGCAGAACCTCCCCTAGCTGAGCCACTAATTAACTGGCTGAATAGGGTATCGATTACCTTACAATTAACCATAATAACCAACACCAGCACTTGTATGTGTTTACCTGAGACTGTCTCCAGTGGGATTGAAGGCATGATTTCCCGGTTTTACTGCCCATTTTTGGTTTCACTTCTACTGCATGGCCGCCTTGATGGTAGAAATGATAGAATAAATAACTTTGTTGCTGTGTTGACTAGATGGTGGATATTCTTGGCCGTCTTTGCCTATAATAAATATCTAGATAGGTGTGAGATACAAAGCCAGGTAACACTGGATGAAGCTCGAAGTGGGTTTGAGGTAACACATAATGTATCACGTAAAACCCAGTGAATTGACAGTTTTGTACCATAGAATGACCCTTTTAACATGTATCATTGTATGATGCAAGTTGAAGAGTGGATGGTATAGTTATATAATGTTTCCTTTGTGATAATTAATATTTTGTAATCAGTTTATCTATGCCACACTGTTTTCTTTTGCAAGATACATGCTATCATTTGCATTGATCATACCATTAAATAAATATATACTATATTGTTATGTTATTCTTCCAATATCATACCACCATAGCTTGCACTCTATGCGAGGTCATTAATCACTATATTCTCAGTCTGCATTTATCTTCTTCGAGCAAAAAGTTGTATCTTTTAGTCGAATAAACCAATGAAAATTCTCTTGTCAGCAATCAGCTTATCGTATCTGCTTTTGTGAGATTTCTTATTCTAGTTCAGGTCATATGAGAAAATCCAGAGCTTGTGACTTTATTTAGTTGGTCATAAGTTTGAGTCCCTTCTACAAGTTCTGCAGTATAACTAATAAGATAGAATGCTCCTTCAGTGAGACTAAATATTAGCTTACTGACTGAGGATCTTTTATTATAGTTGCTGAAAAACTTGGTAGAGAGGAGGAAATCTGTGAAAAGAGAGCTGCTAAAGCAGGCATCCAGTGTCGTAGCGGATCAATTACAAATCCAACAGCAAGCACTGAAACTGACTGCAAACAGGTATTGGCTTGTTGTTGTTTGACATTATGCATGTTTGTGTGTGTATTCGCGCGCGTACATATATATATATATATGTATGTTTATTTCTCCCCTCTCCCTCACTTAAGAAGTACATTACTCACTCTCTCATTTTTCAACATGCAGTATGTACGGTTGCCTTGGTTTCTCTAATTCTAGATTCTATGCCAAACCACTTGCAGAGATGATCACACTTCAAGTAAACCTCTTAATGTCTCCTAATTTTTAAATTCTTCAGTCAGCAGAATATTGTTACACGTAAGTTCCTTATACCTGCAAATGAACTTCTGCAGGGAAGGGAGATCCTGCAAAATACTGTCGATCTAGTCCAAAACAAATTGAATTTAGAGGTTAGTTGTTCATATACTATCATGTTCTTCAGCTGCCGCTTCTGGTCTTCTTTTCTTGTCTTTTTCTGCCTTTAGTTTGACTTCTAGATCATCTAATGTCTTCCATCTGCCAGGTGATCTATGGAGATACAGATTCAATCATGATTTACAGTGGACTTGATGATGCAGAAAAAGCCGAGAAAATTTCCACGAGCGTCATTAAAGAGGTAAGCTGTTGATATGGTTTTGGATGTACTTTTTTATTTCTGAATATATCCATATGACCATCAATTATCAGAAGTCAGAACTGATTTCCTTTTTCTCATTCTGTATCAACTGAAATCAAGAATTCTTAATGCATCATCTGATTCAAATGTGTGTGACAACTAAGTCCTCAACTAATGTTTTGAACCAAATCTTAGCTATTAAGATATGATTTGAAGAGCTTTCAGCTGTTTTGCAAATCTTGACCACTAGGAGAATTTCAGCTCTTTATGCATGTAATCTACACGAGTCCTTAATTTTGGACAGTTCTGTTGCAACTGGATATGCTAAAATTAATTACCCTCGTTGACTTAGGTCAACCGTAAGTACAAGTGTTTGGAAATTGACCTGGATGGCTTGTACAAAAGAATGCTACTTCTTAAGAAAAAGAAATACGCAGCTGTCAAAGTGGTGAAAAAAGATGGAACATTATATGAGGTAACTTCTCAAATTATCTTTTGGACCAATTTAATTTAAATTGTCTGTTACAGTCTATGAGCTACTTGCAACCCTTTGTACAGGTTATTGAACGTAAAGGTCTAGATATGGTACGGCGTGATTGGAGCTTACTGTCAAAGCAATTGGGAGATTTTTGCCTAGATCAGATATTATCTGGAGGGTGAGCTTTTCAGAACTGCGAGCTGTTTGCGCTTTTTGTTATCTGATAACTCCAAAATTAGTATGGTTGCTTCAAAATTTTCATTTGCATGGTTATATAACAACAGGTCATGTGAAAATGTCGTGGAATCCATACACAGTGCTCTCATGAAGGTAAGATTGTCATATCAGCGTACATTTTGTTATTTGATCTGGGTTTCTTTCGTTTAATAAATTCTTCTTGAGAATTCCCTGCTGCATAACTATTAGTGCCAGAATATTTGGGCCACATTGCAATAAGAATACGTGTAGCCTTACGCCTCTAGCAAATAAATTAAGGGCTTATCAATCTAAAACTGTAATTTGCTTCAATTATCTGTAAGCTGGGCTCTTGTTTCACAGCTGCAACACATCAATAAACTATTGACCTAGTGCCATATAATAGGGGTTCAGTTTGCTCACGCTATGTGGCTATGGGTCTTAATCTTCCCACTTCAAGTTTCCCCTCATGCAGATATTATGCTTTCTATTTCTCGCACTGCTTATAAAAAAGATTGGTTGCTAGTGTGGAATTTATTTGTATATCTGTATTGGTTTGAACATCCTATTCTGCTTATTAATGTTTCACTGACATATTCTGGAATTCTGGCCCTAAGTTACCTGGAACGCGGATCGTTCCGATTCGTGGAACGGGAACGGGATCGCGGAACGCCATACCCTATGGAATTCGGTACGCCAGGGCTAGGCTTCTTTGGATACCTTTATAGCTGTTTTACCATTTATCGCAAATCATAAAGTGTAAAACTGCTCATTATATGTAATATATAAAAGTCAATACTCTAAAAATGGATGTAAATTAGCAAAATTCCTCCTTTTACATAGATGCTTTAGGTAAAAATAGTGAAAAAAAGGGATTGCCAAATTAAGCGATCTGGATCGCTGGTGTTCCACGTTTCGGAATGCGTGATCCAATTCGCAATTCGCGGGGGTACGAGTGAATTGTGGTAACACTGATTCTGGCCTAAGAAAATGCTGAGTACTGGAAATATATTTTTGGAAATTTCAGCTATACATGTTCATATATCTTGCTTAATGATGGTGAATCACATTATACTTGGAAGATATAGTGATTTCACATTGTCATTGACGCACATATTTCTCAGGTTCAAGAGGATATGAGAAATGGGCAAGTGGAACTGGATAAGTATGTCATCACAAAGTCGTTAACTAAACCTCCGGAAGCATATCCAGATGGAAAAAACCAGCCTCATGTAGAAGTGAGTCCACTAAATAGCCTTGATCTCATGGAAATGGAGCAGTGTTTGTTTCCTTTTTACCAGTGTCCTTTAGTTACCTTTGATTTCCACCTGACCGTGATTCATCTTCTTAGGTTGCACTTAGGCTGAAGAGAAATGGTTACACCGCTGGTTGTTCTGCAGGTGATACTGTTCCATACATAATTTGTTGTGAGAAGGTGAGTTTGGATCTGCATGCTTTCTTTCTACTAGAATTATTTCGAAGTGCCTTGATGTATGGTGGCTCTGATAAACAATGCGTGACTTCCAAATTCTGTAATTTTCTATTTAACAGGGGACAGGTTCAAGTAGTTCCGTCGGGATTGCTCAGCGTGCCAGACACCCTGATGAACTGAAGAGAGAAAATGAAAAATGGATGATTGACATAGATTATTACCTATCGCAGCAGGTACCTTCATCCAAGACTTGTTTTGTTATGACTGCAATCCAGGCTTTTGCTTAAATGCAGTTTCATATACGCAGATTCATCCTGTTGTTTCACGGCTATGTGCTTCAATAGAAGGTACAAGCCCAGCACGTTTAGCTGATTGTTTAGGGCTTGATTCGAGCAAGGTAAGTAATATGTTCAAGTTATTTCCAATCACTTTTGAGTGAAAGTGAAGTTGCTATGTTCAAAATAAGTTGACCACGAAACTTCAATTCTTTGTAGTTTCAAAGTAAGTCAAGTGAAGGTGCAACCGATGCTTCCAACTCCCTCTTGTTTGCAGTAAATGACGATGAGAGGTAAATTTGTAATCCACATTTTTATCCTTGACTACTCTGAATGTTGCCATGTATATTGTTCATGATGTTGAGGTTGTTTGTAATGGTAGCAGATATCAGAGCTGCGAGCCCTTGGTATTGTCATGCCCAAGCTGCTCAGGTAGTTTCGATTGCCCAACCGTACTAAGCTCCGCACTTGCATCAATTAGCGAGGAAAAAACCGATGATCAGTTAGCAGGAGAATCATCTAAAACATTTTGGTCCAAGTTGCACTGTCCTAAATGTCCAAAGGATGGTGACACAGGAAGAATTTCTCCAGTTTTGATCGCCAATCAGGTGAATAATGGATTTTATTTTGCATTGATGTCCAACCTTGTGCACATTTTCTCGTAGTGAACTGACGAATGCGAAATACTCTATATCTGGCAGGTTAAAAGGCAAGCTGAAGGATTCATTTCAAGATACTACAAGGGTCTAATGACTGTAAGTCCCACATCCGTGTTTACTCAATGGCACTTCACGAGTCTAGCAACTTCTATATTTGTTTGTTCTTGGTGTATAACTTCCCTTCTCATGTCAGTGTGATGAAGAAACTTGCAACTACAATACCCGGGGTGTGAATTTGCGCGTTGTCGGTGATTCTGAACGCGGAACTATTTGTCCCAATTATCCTCGCTGCACTGGGCATCTGACGAGAAAGGTACTTTTTTAAACTCGTTTTCTCTTTTGCATATTTTCGTGATCTATTAGATTGTGTCTCTTTATAAATGTCTTTTCTTCTGTGGTGGCATCAGTACACGGAGGCAGATCTATACAAGCAACTCTCCTATTTCTGCAATGTTTTGGACACTGTACGATGCATAGAAAAGGTTAGCAATTTTTTGATATAGAGATGTTGTGGGCTTCATTAGAATGGAAAATCCACTCCAATTATGTGGCCGGACAAAATTTGGGAAGAAAACTCAGAAAGCGGCTTTCATTAAATTTACCATTTCAACGTCATTGCAACTAAAATTTGGTTTCTCACATATGATGTTCTTGTTTTGGAATGTGTGTTTCAGGTGGAGCATGACATGAAGATACCTGTGGGGAAAGAACTTGGGAGAATCCGGCCAATGGTTGATCTTGCAGCCTCTACAGCCCAAAAGATGCGCGACCGGTGCGCTTTTGGGTGGGTGCAACTGAAAGATCTCATTGTCCTAGTGTGATTCTTTCCTCAAGAGATGCTAAGTTGTTGATGTTTCTCAATGCCATATACGTTTTGGAAGCAAGAAAGAAATCGCTTCCTATTTGCCAAAAATGTTGTATGGAATGATGGTGTCCGGAATTCCAATCAACAATAGGCTGTGTAAAAATGTACTGTAGTATACTAGAGAATAGTAGTAGTAGTATCTTCATTGTAACACTTTGGTAAATTTTGACTGATTCAGTTGATTGAAATATACGGGTTTCTATTTTATCAGCCAAGTGGCTTAATGTTATTTTTCATTCAAAGCGCTTGATTTGTTCTTTGCATTCATCCCCAACAATTCAAACATACGAAAATTGTACAGCAGCAGAGACTGAGGTTGTGTAGTTCAAAATGAATGATATGAACAAGCGTTTGTCTCCTTAACACTAATAGTGTGAGCTTCTTCTAGTGAGGATGTATCCCTTGTATCTCACTTCTTTCTTGATCAGTTAAATTGCGTCGTTAGAGTTAAATTTCAGAGACCTTCATATTTCTGCATCAGTTACCATGAAACCACCCAACTACTTGGCTGGTCAACAAGTTAAGCAGGTCAATGTAAGTAATTAGTCAGATGATTTTCTAGTAGCGTGTTTTGCTTCGCCAACTAAGGGCTCCATAGATAGGTAGGTCTAGTAATTCGGGTCAACCCGTCATGTTGCGGGCTGAGTCGAACCATTTCGGGTCATAAACGGGTCGAAATATGATTGCGGGCTGAGTCGAACCATTTCGGGTCATAAACGGGCTGAGTCGAACCATTTCGGGTCATGTTGCGGGCTGAAATATGATTGCATACAAAACAGATTTTGAAAGATATTCTTGAGATATTTTGGGATATTAGGACCAAATCCTCTGAACATATAGAATATTCTATAATTATCTGAAGTATATCACAAAATATTTCATGATCCAATTTTTAAATAAAAATACACAGCAAATTAATCACAGCTTTGAAACACTCGCCCAAAGCTTTGAGAAATTTCAAGGCTGCCAGAAAAATTCAAAGCTTTGAAGCATACTTTCAAGGCTAAGAAAGTATGATCTCAAGGCTTTGAGATTTTCACACATAACACAAGTAAGAACTAATACTCCCCCTAAACCAATGCATCTTTGTTTAACATACTCAATTCAAGCCTTAGGGATGCAAACCTCTCATATGGAAAAAGGTTTATTGAAAAAATCAGCTATCTGCATAATAGTTGAAATAAAAGTTAAAGATACATCACCTTTCTTAGCATGATCTCTAATGAAATGATGTATCAAATCTATATGCTTAGTTCTTGAATGCTGCACTGGATTCTTTGATATTGAAACGGCACTAGTATTGTCAGAGTTGACAAGTACATTTCTGAATTCATATCCAATATCTCTTAATTGTTGATCAATCCATAGTACTTGTGAGCAACCAGTTGCAACGTATTCAGCTTCTGCAGTTGACAAGGCTACTGAGTTTTGCTTCTTTGAATGCAACCTAATCAGTGATGAACCAAGAAATTGGCAACACCCTGAATTACTTTTTCTATCCACTTTGTAACCTGTAAAGTCTGCATCTGAATAACCACTCAACATAAAATTAGTTCTTCTTGGATACCAAAGCCCCAAGTCTTCGGTTCCATTCAAATATCTGAAAATGGTTTTAACAGCAATCAAATGACTTTTAGGATCTGCTTGAAACCTTGCACACATACATACACTAAACATAATATCTGGTCTACTAGAAGTTAGATACATGAGTGAACCACCTCTGTAATCCTTTTGAGTCACAATCTTACCACTTGTATCCTTGTCTAAGGATAAAGATGAACTCATAGAAGTCTTTTCTACCTTGGAATGAGATATGTTGTACTTGTTTAACAAGTCCTTGGTATATTTCCCTTGATTCACAAATATTCCTTTCTTCATTTGATGAACGTGAAGTCTAAGAAAGAAATTAAGTTCTCCCATTAAGATCATTTCAAACTCCTTGCACATTAGACTTGAATATTTTTTTGAAAGAGCATCATCAGTAGCACCAAAGAGTATATCATCAACATAAATCTGCACTACTAACAAATCCTTTTCATGATTCTTAATAAAAAGAGTTTTTTCAACCAGTCCTCTCTTAACACCATTGTCAAGTAAAAACTTTGAGAGTCTGTCATACCAAGCCCTTGGAGCTTGCTTATGCCCATAAAGAGCTTTGTCTAATTCGTAAACATGATCAGGGAAATTATCACTTTCAAATCCAGGTGGTTGAGCAACACATATTTCTTCTTGTAAATAACCATTTAGAAAAGCACATTTAACATCCATTTGAAAAAGCTTTATGTATTTATGGGATGCAAATGCAAGAAGTATTCTGATAGTTTCTAACCTAGCAACAGGAGAAAATGTCTCCTCATAATCAATTCCTTTCTCTTGATTATACCCCTGTTCCACATGTCTGGCTTTGTTTCTCACAACCTTACCATTTTCATCAAGTTTATTTTTGAACACCCATCTGGTTCCAATCACTGATTGTGTCTTTGGCCTAGGAACCAAGTTCCATACCTTGTCCCTTTCAAACTCATTCAGCTCACTCTGCATTGCATGATCCAATATGCATCATCTAATGCCTCCTTTGCATTTTTTAGGCTCAATAAGTGATGCAAAGGCACTAAAAGTACACATATTCTTTAGCGGCCTCTAGTCCGTGTTCCAGTTGTTGGATATGACATGATGTGTTCTGCAGGATGATCTGATAAATATTTGAACTTCTTCCCTGATGTCCAGGTATATGGTCATTCAAGTCTTTGAGATCTTGATATAGTAGATGGATCATCTTGTGTTCTATCAATCTCTGTCTCAAGGATTTGATATTTTGGCTCAACAGGATGTTCAAGGCCTCGAGTTTCTTCTAATTGTTCTTGAAAGTTAGTTTTGCTTCTTTTCGCTTTCTCATAATCATCATCTGTCTCATACTTATTCAAGTTGAGATCTGCAAAACTTTTACTCAAAGAATCATCAGTACTTTAATAAAAAATCACATGAATGCTCTCCTCTACAATATTAGTTTTCTTATTAAAAACTCTATATGCTTTGCTATTTTGAGAATAAACAAGAAATACATCTTCATCACTTCCAACATCAAATTTGCCAATATTATCCTTGCCATGATTATGCACAAAGCAACTACAGCAAAAGGCTTAAAATAAGAAACACTTGGCTTTCTTCCTTTGAAAAGTTCATAAGGAGTTTTCTTCAAAATATGTCTAATCAAACATCTATTCAGCACATAATTGGCAGTGTTAACAACTTCTACCCACATATATTTTAACAAACTATTTTCAAGTAGCATGCTTCTAGACTCATCTTCAAGTGTCCTATGTTTCCTCTCCACTACTCCATTCTGCTGATGAGTTATAGTGCAGAAAAGTTGTGTAAGATGCCATGCTTTGCAAAAAATAGATCAAAATCAAGCTAATCAAATTCTCTATCATGATCACTTATAATTGATGCAACATGTAAGTTTTTCAAAGTTTGAAGTTCCTTACAAAGCTTTGAGAATTAAGATAATGCTTGAGACTTGTCTCTAGTGAACATAAAACCATGTAAATCTAGAGTAATCATCTACCACAACAAGCATATATCTCTCACATTTGGGTTTCGGAACCCTCATAGGACCACACAAGTCCATATGCATAAATTCTAAAGGTCTAGAGGTACTTACATAGTTCTTTGTCTTGAAAGAGCTCTTGGTCAACTTACCTTGAGTACATGCCTTGAAAATCTCATCATCTCTGAATTTAAGGATTGGTAATCCTCTTACCAAGTCTTTTGAGATGAGCTTGTTCATTGTATGCATGCTAATATGCCCAATTTTTCTATGCCAAAGCTTTGAGTCATCCTTCAAGGCTTTGAGACACTTCAGACTTTCACTTGCAACTTTGTTAGTACTAAAAGCATAAAAATTGTGTGACCTAGGAGCAGTGAGTATGCGATTCCCAGATTTCTCATCTTGCACAACACATTTCTCCTTGTCAAAAATTACTTTGTTACCTCTATCACATGACTGAGATATACTAAGCAGATTATACTTTAAACCTTCAACCAAATAAACATCTGAAATTGAACTTGCAGAATCATTACGAATACAACCTATACCAATAATATTGCATTTTTCTTTGTCACCAATTGTGATTGTTCCTTAATATTATTTGAGCTCTTAAATAGAGCATTCTTTCCACTCATATGCTTGGAGCAATCACTATCCAGAAACCATTTATAATCCTTCAAGCCTTGGTGACAGCCTGCAAAATTCAATCAATGCCTTAATAGGCTATTAGACCAAGTGAAGAATTTGGATTCATACTAAGAATCAACCATGGGTCTAATTCCTTTTGGAACCAAAATCTGTCTCACTTGTCCCTTAAGTTGATAAGGATAGGTGTTCCTCATTATGTGAGGTTCTGTCCTTATAAAGGGGCAAGTCTACTTAATATGTCCAATTTTTACAAAGTAATGGCATTTTAGAAAATGTCTGCTTCCCGATTTCACAAATGTGGTTTGGTTCCTTTTTAAAAAATTTAGATTATAACCAATTCCACTTTTGTAAATGTTGGAAATATGCCCTAGAGGCAATCTATTTCTTGTGACATTTATGGATTTACAATGTATTATGTTATCAATATAGAGATATGTTAAAATGAATGAAGTACTCAGAATATAAATGTTATATTCTTAAATATCCCTAGTCGATTATATTGATTGATAGGACAATCAACTATAGACTAGTATTGGGTTGGATTGGCATAGAGATGTCACGATCCAACACATTGGTATGCATTAGGGGTAATATCATACTGGATTGAACCATCTCCGAGAAGGCTACATACAAGTTATGTAAAGTCACAAGTGCTTCTCACCGTGAAAACGGTATTCTCATCCTTAGACTTGAAGTCACTAGATCATCTAGCTTTGAAATATTGTGTCTTGGTAGCGTCAAACGCTACAACGTGACTGGGTAGCCAAAAAGGCGTGTATCAGACCCAATATGAAGCAAGCTTAGAGATCATAGTGATTTAGATAGAATTTGTCCCTCCCACATAACGGGAGAAAATATTCGAGGCCACTCGAGGGATAGTGCTTATAGAATGTCTGGCCAGACTCAGATAAATCAATATGGGATATTGATGTTATCTTCATGGATAAGGCTATTCCCAGGATTGAGAAACTATGGATTGGACATACGAGTGTGACTTGTATGTCTTGTTTCCAATCCGGATGTAGAGACAAAGGGATGAGACAATACTTGCACAAGGTTTGTCGGATGACAATTTATATTAGTTGGGTGGAATGGATGTGTTGTCTAGCTCCATGTTAGTAAATAGTTACTACCAACTAAGTAGAAACCAATGGGGTCACACGCCATATAGATTGAACAAGACTTGGGAATTAATTAATATGATTAATTAAATAGAAGGATCAAAACGCAACCACTTGCAAACTTAGTAGGAACAATTTGCAAGGTGGACTAATCCATGTATAGACATGATTAGAATTTGTCAAGGTGGACTAATTCATGTAGAGACATGATTAGGACTAGTTTTTTAAGAGAACTAATCCATGTATAGACATGATTAGGACTAGTTTGAAAAGGGGACTAATCCTTACATGAGTAGGATTAGGAGATGGGTTCTTTATGTAGTAGGACAATGAGTTGTTGGACTATATAAAGAACACTCCTAGCTTATTTTCTCTACACTCTACTACATACTTTGAGTAGGAGAGAATAAAGCAAGGAGAGAGAGAACAACAAAAGGAGGCCGAAGCCCCCCTTTGCCGCCCCTCTACCCGTCGGCCACATAGAGGGCCCAAACCCCCTCTTTGGCGATTCGTTGTGTGATTTCTTCTTCCTCTTCCATCGTTCCTAGCTAGCAAAAGGAGTTGGAGGATCTAGATCTCAATCCTAGGCATGGATGAACCGTAGAGACGTGACACTGTTTGCGTTTGAAGTCATCACAGGAGACCTACAAGGTACTTAATATGAATCCTTTACTACTGTTATGAATTCTCTTCTGGTGATCCTTGGAGGGTCTTGCGTGGATCTTTTTTCTCGATTAATTCCGCTGCGTAATCCGTTAGAAAACCATACAGTGGTATCAGAGCCACATGTCGTAGAGCATAACGTAGTTTATGTGTTAGGATTCCTGTCTTTTACATTTTAATTGTTTGATTATCATGTAAAACGGACAAATTAAGCATATTAGATGAAAGTTGAATGTGATTCAACCAGACATGAACTAATTTTACATTGGATGGAGGAGTTAGTGAGTTTGAGAAATTTTAGGATCTTAGATCTAGGTTTTGGGCACCAATTGGAAAGGAGTTTCCAATTTGGAAACGTTTTGGACTTGGGGGAACAAGGAAGAAGTTGTTTCGGAAACAGCTACCATAAAGATCGGCCCCCCATGGGACTGCTCCTATGCTTTCTTGCCGGCCAAGCCAACAAGGCTGAAGGCCTATGCAGTTCGGCCAACCTCATAGGCTGGTCCGGCCGGCCTAGGCTCGGCCCGGGCGGCTCCAAGGGGTTTGACCACTAGCTTGGTGGGCCCTCTTGGACAATTTTTGACCCTAGTGATCCTAAAATCAATTAAAATTGACCAAGCGCGTTAAAATTGGATTTTATTAGTTTATGTGCAATTCACATGGTGATTGGATATGGCCTTAGATGTGGTTTGTTGTGGATGTTTTAATTTTTTGGTTTGTTTACGGCCTGCGAGCTGATCAAATTGATGTAATAATTAATTAGGGTTTACGGCCTGCGATCCAGTATATTTTTTCTCAACTTGTGAGATTTATTTATTTAGTTTAGATGCTAGCTTGTACTAAAGAGAATAGATAGCCAAGATTGGAGAAAATAAGCCCAAAGAATTAAAGGAGCCACAACATGGAGCCTGGAGCATCCCACAAGGCTATGAAGGATGGACCAAAAGATGGAGGCACATGGAGATGCGCTTGCTATATTTTAGGGTTCATAGATATTCTCATTGGCTTGGGAATATCTTAGTCTAGGAGGCCATATCCAAATCACGTTAATTTCTATTTTGTGGATGTTTACTATATTGTCTTTGTTGGAATAGATGCCCTAGAGGCAATCTAGTTTAGTATGAATTTGTAATTGGCTAGAAATTCATTTATTATTTATTGGATATTTAATATAATGAAGTCCTTAGATTTACAATCGTGTTGTTTATCTTAAATATCCCTAGTCAAGTATAATGATTAAATGGGACAATCATCTATAGACTAGTATGGGGTTGGATTGATATGGAGATATCACGATCCAACACATAGGTGTGCATTACGGAATGTTGCACTGGATTGACCCATTACCGAGAAGGCTACATACACGTTATGTTGAGTCACAAGTGCTTCTCGGGTACAATGGTATTGTCATCCTTAGACTTGAAGTCACTAGATATTCTAGTTGTGGATCATTGTGATCTTGGTAGCGTTAAACGCTACACCGTAACTGGGTAGTTATAAAGGCGTGTACTGGATACAATGAGAAGCAAGCTTAGAGATCGTAGTGGACGTAGAGAGGATTTGCCCCTCCCACATAACGGGAGCAAATATCCAAGGCCACTCGAGGATAGTGCTTATAGAATGTCTGGCCAGACTCAAATAAATCAATATATGGGATATTGATGTTATTTGCACGAATAAGGCTATTCCATGGATCGAGGAACTAGGGATTGGATATACGAGTGTGACTTGTATGTCTCGTGTCCAATCCGGATATGGAGGCAAAGGGATGAGACAATTACTTGTACAAGGTTGTCTAGATGACTATTCTATTAGTTGGCTAGAATGGATGTTTTGCTAGAAACCGCTCCATATTAGCAAAGAGTTGCTACCAACTAGATAGAACCTATGGGGTCACACGCTATATAGAGTTGTACTAGATTATGGAATTAATTAATTAGATTAATTAATTAGAAGGATCACTTTGCAAACCCTTGCAAACTTAGTAGGGACTAATTTGCAAGGAAGGGACTAAATTGAATTCTAGTAGGACTAGAATAAGTCCTTTAGGTAGTTGACAAGGAGTTGTTGGACTATATAAAGGACCCTCCTCCTTCCTTCCCTAAACACTTATGCTCTAAGAGAGAACATAACAAGAGTAGGAGAGAACAAAGGAGAGAGAGAGCAAGCAAAGAGGGACGCCGCCCCCTATTGCCGCCGCCCCCTTGTCCCCGACGCCACAAAGGGTGCCGAACCCCTTTTGGTGTCTCGTTTTGCGTGATTTCTTCACCCTCCTTTCAATCCGGGCTAGCACCAAGGTGATTGGAGATCTAAGAACAACTCTAGGCGTGGATCAACTATAGAGAACGTGACACTATTCGCGTTTGAAGTCATCAAGGAGAACCCAAAGGTGTGTTTATGATTTCTTACCTTCACTATCGTTATGCATCTAGACTTGTGATCCTTGGAGGGTTTTGCATGGTTGTTTATTTGATTATGCTTCCGTTTGCGCGATCCATGAATCAAAACCCTACAGTGGTATCAGAGCCACAGGTCATAGAGCATAAACGTAGTTTATGTGTTACATTCTTGTTGTTTTACACCTTAATATGTTGTTTATCGCGTAAAACAAGACAAATCAAGCATTGGATGCAATTTGTCAAAGAATTAATCATAACAAGACCCAATTATTGCATTGGATGCATGAATTGGTGAGTTTGAGAAATTTTAGGATCTTAGATCTAGGGTTTGGGCATCCTTGGGGAAGAAGGAGTTCTCCCACAACAAGGAAACAACCAAACTTGGGCTCCAAGCAAGGAGGTTGTTTTGGAAACAACCTCCACAAGGAGGTTCGGCCCCCTAGGGAGCCGCCCCCCTTGCTTGCCGCCCAAGCTTGGCGCCCTAAGGGGCCGGGCGGCCCTAACCCGCGGGCCTAGCTTGCGGGTTTTGGGCCGGGCCGGCCCTAGGGCTTTATGGTTCACTTATTTGGGCCCGGGCAATTGGATTGTTGGGCCCATGGACCGTTTTAACCCTAGAAATCCTAAAATCAATTAAAATTGACCAAGCGCGTTAAAATTGGATTTTAACTGTTTATGTGCAAATCGCATGGTGATTGGATATGGCCTTAGGATGTGGTTTGATGTGGATGTTTAATTTTGTGGTTTGGTTTTACGGCCTGCGAGCCGATCAATTAATTGTAATAATTAATTAGGGTTTTATGGCCTGCGTGCCATTTTTTTTTCTCAACTTGTGAGATTTATTTTATTTAGTATAGATATTAGCTAGTGCTAGATAAAGTAGATTGTTAGCCAAGATTGAAGAAAAGAAGCCC
Source organism: Linanthus parryae (assembly GCA_023055425.1). Lineage (NCBI taxonomy): Eukaryota > Viridiplantae > Streptophyta > Magnoliopsida > Ericales > Polemoniaceae > Linanthus > Linanthus parryae. The sequence continues at coordinate 32,017,179 of JALGPY010000001.1, forward strand.
AAAGCCAAAGAAGCCACAAAAGATGGAGCATGGAGCATGGAGCATTCCACATGACTATGAAGGATGGACCAAAAGATCAAGACGCATGAAGATGTGTGTTTGTTTAGGGTTCATAGATAATTCCATTGGCTTGGAATTATCTTAGTCTAGAAAAGGCCATATCCACATCACGTTTAATTTCTGTTTTGTGGTTGTTTATTTATTGTCTTATTATTTGTGTGGTTGGTGTATGGATGATGCATGCAATTAGGATAATAAGATAATTAGACAACCCGGATCTATTATTTGGAGTTGTGCCCAAACCCAAATAGATAGATTAGTTGATATTGATCAACAAAATAATTAAAATTGAAGAAAAATCCCTCAAATTTTAAAATATTGTGTTCTTGCCTTCTCGTTATTTAAACACTCATTATCATCATTATTTATCAAGTTCGTGCGTGCCAAAGCATGGCGACTTGGTTCATAATGATGGAATGCGATGGCACGTAACAATGTGCAATTGTTTAGATAAGAGGTTGAACACAACTAGGCTATTAATTTGATTAAGAAACCTAGAGGCAATCAATTGGGATTATCCATGTGGATGGATAAATAAGGAGTTATTTGCCCGATTGAACCAAGAGTTGCATATGGGATGCAATTGGAATTGTTCCTACCTAAGAAGTAATCGAATTATGGGTGACTTGCCAAAGCAAGCTCATAAGGAGATGAAAAAGATGGATCTTGGCCCACTAGAAAATATAAGGATATTTTCCGCATTAATATCTTGAGGGTTATTAATCCGTAGAAAAATAGTGGGAGCTATATTTAATAAACTAGCCATTATTAAATATAGTCAAAAATTCACAAATACTAAAACTTGCGTATTTTCCTTTTGTAGAATTCCAAATGGCAAACAACTCATCGAGTTCACAACATTCCCTACGATCTGTCCTTGAGAAGGACAAGCTCTCAGGAACCAACTTTCTCGATTGGTACAGAAACTTGAGAATTGTTCTCAAGCAAGAAAAGAAGCTGTACGCAATAGAGGAGCAAGTTCCAGAAGGTCCAGACAATCAGACACCTGCTGCCTTAAAGGCGTATCAAAAGCATGTTGATGATGCTAATGATGCGGCCTGCCTAATGCTTTGCACCATGACCTCTGAGCTTCAGAAGCAACATGAGAACATGAATGCTGTCGATATGATCGAACATCTAAAGCAGCTCTTCCAAGAGCAGGCGAGGGTAGAGAGGTATGAGGTCTCAAAGGCACTATTCAAATGTCATCTGGCAGAAGGGAACCCGGTGGGACCCCATGTACTCCGAATGATCGGGTACTTGGAGAATCTCGCCCGGCTAGGGTTCCCGGTCGGCCAAGAGTTGGCAACGGATCTCGTGTTGCAATCGTTGCCCGAGAGTTATGGACAGTTCATTATGAACTATAACATGAACGAGATCGTTAAGCCACTGCCAGATTTGCTCAACATGTTGAGGACGGCTGAACAGAGCATCAACAAGGGTAAGGGCAAGGCCATTATGATGGTGCATAAAGGAAAAGGTAAAAAGTTTGCCTCTTCCTCCAAGGGCAAAGGCAAGTCAGTTGCTAAGTCCAAGGAACAAGCCCTTAAGCCTGTTGGTGGGATTGCCAAGGTTGTGACTAAGGGTGAATGTCACTACTGTAGTCAACCTGGACACTGGAAGAGGAACTGCCCAAAATATTTGGAGGACAAGCGGCTTGGAATAGTGATTCCACCACCACCAGGTATTTTTGTTGTAGATGTCAATTTAACTGTCTCTACATCATGGGTATTAGATACTGGATGTGGATCTCATATTTGTCGAAATATGCAGGATCTAAAGAGAAGTAAAAGATTGGCTAAAGGGAGGTAGATCTGCGCGTTGGGAATGGAGCAAAGGTTGCTGCGTTGGCCATAGGCGTTTGCGAGCTATCTCTGCCTTCAGGATTAGTTTTAGAATTAAATAATTGCTATTTTGTCCCTGCTATGAGCAGAAACATTATTTCTATTTCTTGTTTGGACAAGGAAGGTTTTATTATTTCAATAAAGAACAATTGTTGTTCCTTTTATTTGAATAATATTCACTATTTTAGTGCGCAATTATTTAATGGACTTTATGTCCTTGATCTAAGTAATCCTGTCTACAACATTAATACCAAGCGGATTAAAATAAATGATTTAAATCCTGCTTATTTATGGCATTGTCGTTTAGGCCACATAAATGAGAAACGTGTATCTAGACTCCATAAGGATGGATTGCTAGGCTCATCTGATTTTGAATCATATGAGACATGTGAGGCTTGTTTATTGGGAAAAATGACAAAGTCCCCTTTCAATAAGAAAGGTGAAAGGACTAGTGAGCAATTGGCGCTCATACATACTGATGTGTGTGGGCCATTTGCCACGCCTGCCAGGGGTGGTTATGTCTACTTCATTACGTTTACTGATGATTACAGTAGATATGGATTTGTGTACCTTATGAGGGCAAAATCCGAATCCTTTGAAGTGTTCAAGGAATTCAAGAATGAAGTAGAGAAGCAACTTGGCAAAAGTATCAAGGCTTTACGATCGGATCGTGGAGGAGAATACTTGAGCCAAGAGTTTGATGACTATCTTAGAGAGTGTGGGATCGTGTCCCAACTCACTCCACCCGGAACGCCACAATGGAATGGCGTGTCTGAGAGGAGGAATCGAACCCTATTGGATATGGTTCGGTCTATGATGTGTCAAACCGATCTTCCATTATCATTTTGGGGCTATGCTCTATTAAGTGCAGCTTTTACCATTAACCGTGTTCCATCTAAATCAGTCATGAAGACACCATATGAGATGTGGAGTGGGAGGCGTCCCACACTGTCGTTCATGAGGATTTGGGGCTGCGATGTCTATGTAAAACGTTTACAATCAGACAAGCTAGGGCCTAAATCGGATAAGTGTAAATTTGTGGGGTACCCTAAGGAAACTAAGGGATACTACTTCTACAATCCAACCGAGAACAAAGTGTTTGTTGCTCGGACCGGCGTGTTTCTAGAAAGAGAGTTTGTCTCTAAAGAAGCAAGTGGGAGGAATGTAGAACTTGAAGAAGTTCAAGAACCACAAATCACAGAACCGATTATGGAACATGAACAGGAATCACAAGCAATTGTGGATCCACCTGTTCAGGTAACACAAGAGCTTCGTAGATCTAGTAGAGTGCGCCAGGAACCCGAGAGGTACGGACTTCTCGTAACTGATTCCGGTGACACGATGCTCATAGATGATGAGCCTACTACCTATGAGGAGGCCATGAATGGCCCAGACTCGCAGAAGTGGCTTGAGGCCATGAGATCCGAGATGGAATCCATGTATACCAACAAAGTATGGACTTTGGTGGAACCACCTGATGGGGCGCGGCCCATAGGGTGCAAGTGGGTCTTCAAGAAGAAGATCGACATGGATGGTAATGTGATTACCTATAAGGGCCGATTGGTGGCTAAAGGATTCAGACAGATTCATGGTATTGACTATGATGAAACCTTTTCACCAGTCGCTATGACCAAATCCATCCGAATCCTACTTGCGATTGCAGCATACTACGACTATGAGATTTGGCAGATGGATGTCAAAACAGCATTCCTTTATGGGAATCTCCTCGAGGACGTGTATATGATACAGCCGGAGGGTTTTGAGGATCCAAAGCAAGCCAACAAAGTCTGTAAGCTGCAACGATCCATTTATGGGTTGAAGCAAGCTTCTAGGAGTTGGAATCGACGTTTTGATGAAGTGGTCAAAGAGTTTGGCTTCATCAGAAACGAAGATGAGTCTTGTGTCTACAAGAAGGTTAGTGGGAGTTCTGTAGCTTTTCTGGTCTTGTATGTGGATGACATACTACTCATTGGAAACGACATTCCCATGCTACAATCTGTGAAAGATTGGCTAGGAAAGTGTTTCTCAATGAAAGACTTAGGGGAAGCAGCCTATATACTTGGTATAAAGATCTATAGAGATAGATCTAAGAGGTTGCTAGGCCTAAGTCAAAGTACATATATTGACAAGGTGTTGAAACGGTTCAACATGCAAGATTCCAAGAAGGGATTCTTGCCCATGTCACATGGAATCACTCTTTCGAAGAGTGGTTGTCCTTCCAATGAGATTGAGAAGGAACGCATGAGTAGGATTCCCTATGCCTCGGCCATAGGATCCATCATGTACGCCATGTTATGTACTAGACCAGATGTGTCATATGCCTTGAGTATGACAAGCAGATACCAATCCAATCCGGGTGAAAGTCACTGGATTGCTGTCAAGAATATCCTAAAGTACTTGAGAAGAACTAAGGATGCCTTCTTGATGTTTGGCGGTGAGGAAGAGTTGCGTGTAAGGGGTTACACCGATGCAAGCTTCCAAACCGATAGAGATGACTTTAGATCACAGTCGGGATATGTGTTTTGCCTGAATGGAGCAGCGGTGAGCTGGAAGAGTTCCAAGCAAGAGACGGTAGCTGATTCTACAACAGAGGCTGAGTACATTGCTGCAAATGGCGCAGCAAAGGAGGCTGTTTGGATCAGAAAGTTTGTTTCTGAACTTGGTGTGGTCCCTAGCATTGCGGATCCAGTGGAGTTATTCTGTGACAACACTGGGGCGATCGCGCAATCAAAGGAATCCAGATCGCACCAGAAGTCCAAGCACGTGCTCAGGAAGTTCCATCTGATTCGAGATATTATCGATAGAGGAGACGTTCGGATATGCAAGATTCCTACAGATGATAATCTGTCAGACCCGCTTACAAAGCCTCTCACGCAGTGGAAGCATGAAGGGCACACTAGGAGTATGGGCATACGAGATGCGCCAGATTGGCTCTAGTGCAAGTGGGAGACTGTTGGAATAGATGCCCTAGAGGCAATCTAGTTTAGTATGAATTTGTAATTGGCTAGAAATTCATTTATTATTTATTGGATATTTAATATAATGAAGTCCTTAGATTTACAATCGTGTTGTTTATCTTAAATATCCCTAGTCAAGTATAATGATTAAATGGGACAATCATCTATAGACTAGTATGGGGTTGGATTGATATGGAGATATCACGATCCAACACATAGGTGTGCATTACGGAATGTTGCACTGGATTGACCCATTACCGAGAAGGCTACATACACGTTATGTTGAGTCACAAGTGCTTCTCGGGTACAATGGTATTGTCATCCTTAGACTTGAAGTCACTAGATATTCTAGTTGTGGATCATTGTGATCTTGGTAGCGTTAAACGCTACACCGTAACTGGGTAGTTATAAAGGCGTGTACTGGATACAATGAGAAGCAAGCTTAGAGATCGTAGTGGACGTAGAGAGGATTTGCCCCTCCCACATAACGGGAGCAAATATCCAAGGCCACTCGAGGATAGTGCTTATAGAATGTCTGGCCAGACTCAAATAAATCAATATATGGGATATTGATGTTATTTGCACGAATAAGGCTATTCCATGGATCGAGGAACTAGGGATTGGATATACGAGTGTGACTTGTATGTCTCGTGTCCAATCCGGATATGGAGGCAAAGGGATGAGACAATTACTTGTACAAGGTTGTCTAGATGACTATTCTATTAGTTGGCTAGAATGGATGTTTTGCTAGAAACCGCTCCATATTAGCAAAGAGTTGCTACCAACTAGATAGAACCTATGGGGTCACACGCTATATAGAGTTGTACTAGATTATGGAATTAATTAATTAGATTAATTAATTAGAAGGATCACTTTGCAAACCCTTGCAAACTTAGTAGGGACTAATTTGCAAGGAAGGGACTAAATTGAATTCTAGTAGGACTAGAATAAGTCCTTTAGGTAGTTGACAAGGAGTTGTTGGACTATATAAAGGACCCTCCTCCTTCCTTCCCTAAACACTTATGCTCTAAGAGAGAACATAACAAGAGTAGGAGAGAACAAAGGAGAGAGAGAGCAAGCAAAGAGGGACGCCGCCCCCTATTGCCGCCGCCCCCTTGTCCCCGACGCCACAAAGGGTGCCGAACCCCTTTTGGTGTCTCGTTTTGCGTGATTTCTTCACCCTCCTTTCAATCCGGGCTAGCACCAAGGTGATTGGAGATCTAAGAACAACTCTAGGCGTGGATCAACTATAGAGAACGTGACACTATTCGCGTTTGAAGTCATCAAGGAGAACCCAAAGGTGTGTTTATGATTTCTTACCTTCACTATCGTTATGCATCTAGACTTGTGATCCTTGGAGGGTTTTGCATGGTTGTTTATTTGATTATGCTTCCGTTTGCGCGATCCATGAATCAAAACCCTACAGTCTTATTATTATTGTTGGTTTATGGATGATGCATGCAATTGGATAATAAGATAATTAACAAACCAGATCTTTTATTTTGAGTTTTGCCCAACTCATATAAGTAGATCAGTTGATATGGATCAACAAAATAATTAAAAGAAAAATCTCTCAGAACTGAAATATTATGTTTGCCTTCTCGTTACTTAAACACTCATCACAAATCGATTAATCAAGCTCGTATGTGCCCAAGCAGGGCGACTTGATTCATCATTATGTGGTGCGATGTCACATGTAATGTGCAATTGTTGGAGTAAGAGGTTGGACGTAACTATGTATTTTTAATAAGGATTAAAAGCCTAGAGGCACAAATTGGGATTATCTATATGATAGATAAATAAGGAGTTATTTTCTCAATTGAATCAATAGTTGCATGGGATGCAATTGGAATTGTTCCGAACTAAATAACTAACTTTTGAGTGACTTGCCAAAGCAAGCTTAAAAGGAAGTGAAATATGGATCTTGGCCCGCTAGAAAATATAATGATATTTTCGGCATTAATATCTTGAGGGTTATTAATACGTAGAAAAATAATGAGAGCTATGTTTGACATTTTAAGTCCTTGCTAAATATAGTTATACGTCACGATATTTTGCATAATCCTATTGTGTTGAATGCCCATGGCATTAAACAAACGAAACACGATTTTATGTCCATAAGATGCAGAAGTTGTATGGAATCTATTTTCTAGACTGGTATAAAATTGAGAATGGTTCTCAAATAAAAGAAAAATTGTTGTACATAAGTCCTCTTTCCACCAACTGCCAATATCACTAAAACCTAAAGGAAGTAACATCAAATAATGGTCCTTTGGATGTAACTTGCCTCATGTTAGCTGCCATAAACTCTGAGCTTTGGAAGCAAGATGAGAACATGGAGGCGTATGATATGATCATACATTAAAGAAGCTCTTTTGAAGAGCAAGCTAGAAATGAAAAAAGGTTAGAAGTGTTTATTCTCGTTTCGTTCTCTTGCTTGCACTCGTCATGATCAATATTAATCAAGCTCGTGCGTGCCAAAGCAGGGCGACTTGATTCATCAAGATATGACGGGACGACGCTAGCTAGTAATGTGTGACTGCTGAAGCAAGAGGTAAAATGCAAACTAAGCTATTTCAATAGGATTGAAAGTTTAGATTTTGGGAGTTATCTATGAGATAGATAAAGAATAAACAGTTATTCACCCAAAGTAGACCAAGAATTGCATTGCATGCAAGTATAGTTTTGTTCAAAGTCAGTTTACTCAATGAGATTGAGAACCGCTTAACAAGACACTAATTAGGGCTAAGGAAAAATATATTAATAGTTAACAGCATGGGTGAGAGCAAAAGGTTTTGGGCCTACCCCATGGGTATACAGCAAGCTTGTTGCTGAAAGCCAAGTTGCCTTAGATCACTAAAATGTGGTATAGTGGAAGAAAGACTGCCCAAAGTACCTGGAAGAAAAGAATAAGGAATTATGAATTCAACCTTAGGGATTTTGTTATATAAATAAATGAGTCTATCTCATCATCATGAGTATATGATACTAGATGAGGATCTCACGTTTATAGAAATGTGGATGATCTCAAGAGATGTAGACAATTGAATAAGGAAGAAATAAACCTACACGTGGGCAATGAAGCAAAGGGTTGCTGAATTAACCGTAGGGAATTATTTCTACCTTTTTGGAATTATCAATGAACTAGACAAATACAATTATGTCACTGCTTTGAGTAGGGACATTATCACAATTTCTTGTTTTGACAAGAAAAATCTTTTGTTAAAATAATGGACAAATGTTGTTCCACTTATTTTGATAAAATGCATTATTGTAATGCACTTTTGTGTAAGTGGATTGTATACCCTTGATCATGATAATTTCATCTATAATATTAATACCAAGAGGTTTTCATATAATGATATGAACCTCACTTATCTTTGGCATTGTTGTGTAGGCAACATAAATAAGAGATATATATCTAGACTCCATAAGGATGGATTTATGGACTCATCTTGATTATTGAATCATATGAGACATGTAAGACTTATTTAATAGGAAAATATATTATCTTTTGGGAATCATACATATTGATGTATGTAGGCCTCTAAGCACAAATGCTAAAGGTGATTTTCAGTACTTCATCATATTTACTGATGGGATCAGAGAAATATGGATTTGTGTATCTTATGAAGAAACAAATCAGAGTCCTTTGAATTGTTCAAAGAATTCAAGAATGAAGTAGAGAACCAGATTGGCAAAAGTATCATGGCTCTACGATTGGATCGTGGAGGATAATACTTAAGCCAATAGTTTGAGCATCTAAGGAAGTATAGGATGTGATCCCAACTCACTCTAACTGGAATACCGTTATGGAATGGCGTGTCTGAGAAGAGACACCGGACCTTGTTGGACACGGTTCGGTCCGTGATGTGTAAAACAGAACTTCCAGTTTACTTTTAATGGCCATGTTCTAATTACAGCAAATTTTGCGCTTAACCTTGTTCAATGCAAATTAATTATGAAAAACACCATATGAGATATGGACTAGGAAGTGTCCTAGTATGTCTTTCACAAAGAATTTGGGTTATGAAGTTTATGTAGAAGGTTTATAGATAAACTTGAACCTAATTCGGATAAATGTACTATGTGGAATATCCTGAAGAAACAAAGATTATTTCTATCATCCAATCGAGAACAAATTGTTTGTTGCTCGAACCGCTGTGTTTTTAGATAGAGATTGTCTCTAAAAGAAACAGTGGAAGGACAGTAGAACTTGAAGGAGTTCAAGAAACACAATAGATCATTGATCCTTTTGATGGAACATGAGTAGGATCACAAGGTGTTGTGGAGCAACCTACTTAAGTAACATAGGATTTGTCAAGGAGCTAGAGAAATATAGATTTATAATAACTTGGTGATATATTGCTCTTAGAGACGAGCCTACAACCTATGAAGAGGCCACGAGTGGACAATACTCTCAGAAATGGCTTGGAGCCATGAGATATGATATGGAATCCATGTATACCAATAAAGTATGGGCTTTGGTGGAACCACCTGAAAGGGTAGGACCCATAAGGTGCAAGTGGGTTATTTGGAAACCAACATGGATGGTAATATGATCACTTTTAAGGGAAGATTGGTGGATAAGGGTTTCTTGTGAGTTCAAAGTATAGACTATGAAGAAATATTTCCCCCAATTGTGATGCTTAAATCCATTAGCATCTTGCTTGTACCAATCTGTCCATAGATTGAGTCAAGCTTCTCGGAGTTAGATTCTTCGAAAGGAGTTTAGTTCCATCAAAATTGAATATGAAGCTTATGTTTACAAGAAGGTTAGTGGGAGCATAGTTGTATTTTGGGCCTTGTATGTAGAGACATACTAGTCATTGGGAATGATGTCCCTACATGGAAATCTTATGTAGACTGACTAGGGAATTAATTTTCAATGATAGACTTAGGCAAAACAATCTATAAAGATCTATGGAGATAGATAAAGATAGTTGCTCAGCTTAAGTCAAAGTGCATATATTGACAAAGGTGTTGAATATGGATTCTACCTATGTCACATGGAATTAGTCTTTGGAAGACTTATTATCTTTCCAATTATATCGGGAAAATGGACAGTATGAATAAGACTCATGAGATACGCCATGATATGTACTAGGCCAGACATGTCATATCAGAATGACATGGAGATACCAGTCATATCCAGATGAGAGTCACTGGATAATTGTCGAGATTATCCTTGAGTGCTTGAGAAGAACTAAGGATGATTCTTGATATATGGAGGAAAGGAAGGGTTCACTGTAAAGGGTTACACTGATGCAAACATCCAAACCGACGTGGATGATTCAGATTATAGTCAAGTTTTGTGTTTAATCTGATATAGGAGCTGTGAGCTGGAAGGGGTTCCAGGCAAGATTCAGTTGCCGATTCTAACACAGATGACTGAGTATATTAATGCATGTGATGCACTTACTCAGAATATTTAATCTCAATCGATTGTCGATGGAGGAGATGTGAATATATGTAAAAGTACCAGCAAAGGTCTCGCCTACCATGCCCCTGCGCAGTGTAAGCATGGAGCGCCACGCTAGATCAATAGGAATATGATGCAGGAGATTGACTCTAGTGCAAGTGGGAGACTGTTGGAAATATGCCCTAGAGGAAATCTATTTCTTGTGACATTTATGGATTTACGATTCATTATGTTATCAATATAGAGATATGTTAACATGAAGGAAGTCCTTAGAATATAAATGTTATATTCTTAAATATCCCTAGTCGATTATATTGATTAATATGACAGTCAACTATAGACTAGTATGGGTTGGATTGACATAGAGATGTCACGATCCAACACATGGGTATGCATTAGGGGTAATGGTATATTGGATTGACCCATCTCCAAGAATGCTACATACAAGTTATGTAAAGTCACAAGTGCTTCTCGCGTTGACAACAGTATTGTCATCCTTAGACTTGAAGTTACTAGATTATCTAGCTGTGGAATATTGTGTCTTGGTAGCGTCAAACGCTACACCGTGACTGGGTAGCCATAAAGGCGTGTATCAGACGCAATTTGAAGCAAGCTTAGAGAACGTAGTGATGCAGATAGAATTTGTCCCTCCCACATAACGAGAGTAAATACCCGAGGCCACTCGAGGGATAATGCTTATAGAATGTCTGGCCAGACTCAGATAATCAATATGGGATATTAATGTTATCTGCAAGGATAAGGCTATTCCCAGGATCGAGAGACTATGGATTGGATATACGAGTGTGACTTGTATGTCTGTTTCCAATCCGGATATAGACACAAAGGGATGAGACAATACTTGCACAAGGCTTGTCGAATGACTATTTCTATTAGTTGGGTGGAATTGATGTGTTGCTAGACACCGCTCCATGTTAGTAAATAGTTACTACCAACTAAGTATAAACATATGGGGTCACACGCCATATGGATTGAACTAGACTTGGGAATTAATTAATATGATTAATTAATTAGAAGGATCAAAACGCAACCACTTGCAAACTTAGTAGGACAAATTTGCATGGTGAACGATTTTCCAAGGTGGACTAATTCATGTAGAGACATGATTAGGACTAGTTTTTTAAGAGAACTAATCCATGTATAGACATGATTAGGACTAGTTTGCAAATGGGACTAATCCTTACATGAGTAGGATTAGGAGATAGGTTCTTTATGTAGTAGGACAATGAGTTGTTGGACTATATAAATAACACTCCTAGCTTATTTTCTCTACACTCTACTACATACTTTAAGTAGGAGAGAATAAAGCAAGGAGAGAGAGAGCAAAAAAAGGAGGCCGAAGCCCCCCTTTGCCGCCCCTCTACCCGTCGGCAACATAGAGGGCCCGAACCCCCCCTTTGGCGATTCGTTGTGTGATTTCTTCTTCCTCTTACATCGTTCCTAGCTAGCACAAGGAGTTGGCAGATCAAGATCTCAATCCTAGGTGTGGATAAACCGTAGAGATGTGACACTATTAGTGTTTGAAGTCATCATTGGAGACCTACAAGGTACTTGTTATGAATAATTTACTATCGTTATGAATTCTCTTCCTGTGATCCTTGGAGGGTTTTGTGCGGATATTTTTTTGTTTATTAATTCCGCTGCATAATCCTTTACAAAACAATAAGTAAAATCAATGCATACTTCCTCCAAGCATAAGATTGAGTTTGTGTTCTGAGCGAGCGAAGGTTGATAAAATTTTCTTAGATTCTTGAAGTTTCTCTGTCAATGAAGTTTTCAGTTGCTCTAAATCATCCGAATGATTCCTTAGATCAACATATTTATCTCTTAAAATGGAGTTTTGATAAAAAAAAATTTTGACTTGTGTTTTCAAAGCTTTGAATCTGCTATCCAAGGTTTTGAAGTCACTATCAATTTTTAACTTAGTAGCTTCGAGATATTTATTTTGAAAAATCAAATCTAAATTTTGCTTTGCCTGCACATGAACCTTTACTTTTAAAGAATCAATCTCATTCCTATAAATTTCCTCATTCAAAAATATACTTTTGAGGATTTAAGGTAAAACATCAGAAGGACTAGCAAGAAGATTCTTTGCCATTTCTTCAATATGTTTGTCTGAGCATTTTTCTTCATCATGCTCAGCCATTAAGCAAAGATTTGCCTGTTCTAAATAAGAATCTGAGTCTGTTGAAGAGTCTGAATCACTCCATGAAGCAACCATTGCTTTCTTCCTTCTGTTGTCATTTTCCTTTTTGGGGAAATGCATGCTTTTCTGATTTTGTGGACAATCTCTTACCAAGTGATCTGCATCTAAACATTCATAGCAATTCATTACTTTAGGTTTATATGGATGTGAAGAAGATTTACCTTTCTGATCCTTGCTACTCGAGGATCTGAATTTTTCCTTGTTAGAGTCCTTGTTTCCAAAACTCTTTTTCTTCTTCAGAATTCTGGCCAAGACTTTGGAGATCAAGGCTAATTCTTCTTCATCATTATCATCCTCCTGTTCAAGGCTTTGAGATTTTTCATTGTCCTTTTCCTTGAGTGCAAGGTTCTTGATGTTGTCACTCATGTCACCATCCATTTCCTTCATTGAAATCTCATGAGTGAGTAGTTTTCCTTGCAGATAATCTAGTTCTAAGATACTCAAGTCCCGAGCTTCCTCAATTGCATTTGTCTTAGATTCCCATTTGGCTTTTGACAAGCTTCTTAGAATCTTTCTGACTTTTTCTTCATTTGAGAAAACCTTTCCCAAGGATTCCACGTTTTTCACTATATCAGTAAACCTCTTGAACATGTACTTGATGGATTCATAAGAATTCATCTTGAATAGTTCATACTGCCTCAAACGGATATTGATTTTGGTCTGCTTGACATGGCTAGTTCCTTCATTAGTAACAGTTAATCTGTCCCAGATCTCCTTTGCACTCTTGCAGTTTCATATTCTGTTGAACTCATCTGCACTAAGAACACAATATAATAAGTTCAAAGCTTTGTAATTATTTGATACCTTTTCCAGTTCAGTAACTGAGAGATCTTCTTCTGGTTTGGCAGTCCTGATTCCATCGGAGTTAGTATAGACATGTTGGAAACATTTAACAACAATACAACACAACTCCATGTCCTGATCTATGATGAACATTTCATCAGTGCCTTCCTGTGCACAAATTTATCACCACAAAACAGTAGAGGTCTGTTGGCTGCTCTTCCCCGTGAGAATCCTCCATCACCTACATTACTCATTTTCAAAAGGTTGTTAGATCTTTAAGCAGTGACCCAATCTTTGATACCAATTGAAAGTTTGTAATGTAAGTAAATAAATAGGATCTAATACTCTAGAAGGGGGGGGGGGTGGTTGAATAGAGTACGGAAATATTTTCTCAAGAACTAGCCTTTTGGAACTTTAAGCAAATGTGTAGTTGAAATCTCAAAGCTTTGAAAAGGTTTGAGATGCTAGAGATACAACTGCAGAATACATAAACTTCAAAGCTTTGAGATTGGAAATACTCCAAAGCTTTGGAGCTACTTGTGTTGAACTTAATATTAACAATAATGAAAAGCAAAAAAATAAAGCACAAGGACACAAGGATTTTTACAGAGTTCAGTCACAATTGGACCTAGTTTCGCCCTGAGTGATCTGATCCCTCCAGGATTTCAACACACTTCTTATTAATCACCCAGATTTTGCCCTAAATCTCAAGCCTAAGTGAACAACCTTACACTTATACAGTTTTTGGTTCCCAACCTATCTAGTTATAGCTACAACCCGTTGAAACAATAAGAACCTCTTGTTGTTCACTTGAAAAACTAAAATTCTAAGTTTGTGAGGTTTAAGAAATCATAATGATAACACAAATTAAGTACAGATTGAAGAACACATAAAATAATAAGAGTAGAGCTTGGAAGTGTTCTTCAGATTTTAGGATGATTGATCTTCTTCTCTTGCAAATGTTGAAAGCTTGATTGATTAAATAGTTGTTTGTATGATCTCCCACGATTGTAAAACACTATCCTTTGCCTGTTGATCAGCCCTCACTAAGTCTCTATCCCTTTGAATTTGGAACTCTAGCTTTTTATCAACAGATAGCAACCACTCGAGAGATTTTAGGAACGAATTCCTACAAATCCTCTCCCCTGATATGCTCTTTCGAAATTAATGTTTGATTAGAGATCAAACAACATCTAGACAAAATAACAACATAATCTAATATGCAAAATACAAACAGTTCTCTTTAGAACCCTAGCTATTTTTCCTTAGATAAAATTCAATATCTATATTCACATGTATAAATATAAATATAAAACAATATAAATCATATGATAATAAGTTATAATAACTCTTTATCCAGTTTAGAATCCATCTAAGTCTTCCTGCATACACATATCAGTTAAGTAAACTTAGCATCATATAGGCATAAGAAAATCTCAAAGCGTTGGAGCTTTGACTGCTAGTTTACAAGTGTTAGCTTGAACTGAATCTTGCAATCTGTGAGACTTATACAATCCATACAAAGATACAATAATATTTGTAAGAGACATTAGTGAATGATAAAATCATCCCCCAATTCAATATCAAAGCCTGCAAACACACGACTGTTAGGCAAAATATAAATACGGGAACACTACAGTATCTCAAAGCTTTGGAGCTTTGAAGCTAAGTGTCTTTGAACTTGTGGCTTTCATTATCAAGGAACCAACTCCCCTTGAGTTTGTAAAATCATTCAAACTCAAGAGCTTTGAACTATCAACATCTAATTTTAGCTTGGTATGAAAGTTCTCATTTGAGATTAGTTATGAAGTTTTAAGTTGTTGGATGCAACACCTCCTCATTTGAGATACTGGATCAGGTAGTTATCATAAGCTAGAAGGTTTGGTACTCCTGTAAAGATAAATTATTTACCAATCGATATAGCACGGTAAGGACCATGGAAAACAAGGATTTATCTTGCCAATCCACTTGATTTCTTTCTTGTGGCTTGTCTGAAATGAAGAAATGAGTACCCCTATTCGTGTTTCCCTCAAAGGGGTCCCACAATAAATGCCAGTGGCCTAAAAAGATATTGGTACTACAAATGGGCTGTTCCCACGTTTCCATTGGTGGGTAATCAATTTACATTACATTTTTTTTTCCTGATTTACAATACCTTCTACCTCGTGCTATTGTTGTATAGTTTCGTCTGATCCATGATGTTAATGTAAGTTATGTAACATTGTTGGACGTCATGGTGTTGCGGTACCACGAAGATTTATTTTAGTACTATTTACTTCTAAATCGATGATAAACATGGTATAGTAAGAGATAACTTTCTGATTGACCAATAGAAATCACCCATAATACTACTTCATTGTATAATGGCTAACCTGTATTTATAAAATACACACTTTCGAATAATCAGCCCAATTTCGTGCATTCATAACAAGAACACAAATTGGTGGAATTTTCAAACAGTGACTCTTTGGATCTGTACTAGACAAACCTCCTCAATTACGTCTTTTTTATTTGAATGGTATTGTAGACTAATGCTCGACCTACGCATCCACCACCTGGTGCACGATCGAAGGCTCATGCGCGAGCAAACAAATTCAATCCTCCATCACTAGTTGCTCAGTCGAACACTACATTGCAAGGTGCTCAATCCAATTTTCCTCGTGAACCTTCTAGTCCAGAGTAATTTCTCGTCATCATGTGTCGTTTGATTGTCTAAGAATAATGTTCAGGTAGAATCTATGTTTATATTGTTGGGTCATGCACTGATTTTTAGTTGATTGGTGGTATGGGGTTTGTGGGTGGTATTGGTAGGAAAGAACAAATTCCTTAAAATGAGAAAGAGACTTGTAAGCAAGACCCTGCTTTCGAAGAATTTGTCTTGCCAACGCATCCCCAACTTCATAATGTTAGGCACCTAAGAAATATTGGAATTAACTGTGACTTAAATCAATTTCTTATTATGAATCATGTTTTCTGGAGGTAGGTGGTAAATTGGTTAATGGACGTACTAACAGTTCTGGGTCTGTTAAACTAACCCAAGCGTCATCTAAGATTATATTCTGAAATCTTAACAGGTTCAGGTCCATGCATATTTTATGTTTTTCTTGGAATTGACTTTACAATTATGAGAACACTGAATACAAGCGATATAACAATCTTCTATTGATACTGCAATCTTAAGTTATATGTTATACTCAAGAACTCATGTATAACTTTGGCTGATGTATGCTATGCTTTCTTATATGTTACATATATGACAATTTTTTCTTTTCCGTTTTCCTTTGTTTGCTTGTTTTTCTTTTGCATACAATAGGAATATAAAAGTGTCATAGTCCTCTGAGCATGTAATTGAAAAATACAGAACTAGAATGCAGTGTTCCATGCCTAAAATACAAAACCACTGTTCGTAGGATACTTACTAAGGAACTCAGCTGTCCGACTCCTATTAGATGTTGGATTTCCTGCAAGGTCTCCATATCGACATGCCATTTACCAAACACACTTCTCTCAGCTGCTCAGCTCAATGCTCTCTCATTGAGATCTAGCAATGGAAAGCATGTTCATAAGATATGTTCAACTTAAGTTTAGGGGCTAAAGTTAAACTTCCCGGGAAAAATAGGAAGTGGGTGGTATATTTTATAAATATTCTACATGATAGACCTTCTATTTAACCTAGTTGGCTACAAAAGGAGACTAGGAGGAAACATGGAATGTCCAGGTGTGATCCCCCACTGATTTAACCTAGGAACTTTTGCCCAGGCGTCTGCACATGAGAGGGGGGGGGGGTGGGGGGTGGGGGTTACCCAGTGCACACCCCAAAGGTAAAAAAAGCTTGGTAAGTCGAATTAATTCGATGATTAGTTAGGATATCTTACCTTGAACAATGGACCAATCTCCATTTTGACAAGTAACAGGAAAAGAATAGAAAATGCCAAGTGGGATATCAGAGCACACTCCCATTGAAACCCAAGTTCCCTGAAACAGTGAAAAGGTATTCATTCCAAAAGACATGGGGGGAGGGGGCACATGAACAAGAACGAGGAAATAGCAAGTTTCAAAAATAAAAGATAAAAATAAAAAAGAGACGAGGTCTTAGTTCAAAAGGTTGTAGTAATAAGTAACCTTTGGAGTGTCAAGAACCCAATAGCAGATATGGTCACATACAGCACTTGCAGCAGACAACACGCTCGATAGCTTCCTAACTTTTAGGACCACATCACCACGTTGTTGAAAAGTGGCAATGAATTCACTACGTAACCTGCCATGAGTCTGTTTGGAAATATGGATTTGGTAATAAGTCTGTTAAAAATCTATTAAACCGTGGCGATGAATTCACTACGTTATCTTGGCGATGAATTCACTACGTAACGCTGTTGAACCGTGGCGATGAATTCATAATGGGTTTTTTTCATTCGTCAGTTTCGTTCCTATTCACTCATTCACTTCGTAACCTTCATGCAAATAACTATATTAAAATACCAATAAGTCTATTTTTAATGTTTCAGTCCACAAACATAAAAAGCAGACTTATGTATTTCTATGTATTTACATAGTTATGTAATTCTGATAACTAACTTTATGTTTGTGGACTGGATAAGTCAATGTCTTGAACTTCTTCTCTTGATTGAGTTATGTATTTCTTGTTGTTTATGAGGTTTTTTCTATTTTTATTATTTTTTTTGTTAGGTTAAAATCTGATTTGTTTCAGATTCTTTAAATGGCAACTTTCATATTGTTAGTGGAGTACATACCCAGTTTTAGAAACATTCTTCTCACTTCATTTTTTCCCTATCTTTTTGACAAATTTTTTTGGAGGGTTGGATAAAGTAGCGATGAAGTAAACTTGTGGGCAAGAAGTAAGCCACCAGTAATTATAGCACGTGGTTTTGTGATTTCCAACGACCCTCTAAGTTGGTACATGGAGTTCCTTTGGGTGAAGATCACTGGGAAGTGCACATCAACGAGGTTCTCAGACCGGTTTTTCATCTCATTCGGCCTATTGGAGAGCAAACTAATTTGAGCGACGTGGAAAAAAAAATTGGTCGCGTGGCTTTCTACACATGTACGTAAAATAAGTTGGAAATTTATTTTTAGTGCATAGTCATTTTTTTATATATTTATTTATACAGTCAATAATTTGTTATACACGCATTTGCAGACTCAGCATCATAAGGTAAAGGAGGATGCAGGAAAATGATGATATGAAAAGACTTCCTAGTGTTGCAAGAGTTGTCTGCTCCTACTGTAGGAGTTTGATAGTTTAGTATTTTAGTATTTGAAATGTAAGAACGTTCTTTCCAATTGTTAGAATCTTGTGAAGTTTAAGATTTTAATTTTTGTGAAATTTTGAGATCTGTATGTTGGTAACTTTTTAGGATTTAAACTGTGTATTTTAGGATTTCAATATATTTAAGTTTTTTAATTTTGTCATGTTAATGCTGCTGTTAAACTGGTTGGGATATGAGCAGGGGTAGTAAGTTTGGGATATGTTGCTATTAAACAAGTTGGGAGATGTTGAAGTGGTTCAATTTCAAAATGCAATACAATACTACGGTTTCTAAACCTTAGTATTGAAAAAAAAAAAAAAACACACCGTTGAATTTATATAATAAAAAAGTTTATAAACAATGTTGTTTATATGTATTGCAGAAAATACAACAGTATAAACCTACCGTAGTTTAATGTGTAATGGTTGAAGTAAATCATAGTATATACGGAAGATAATACGACCGGTAGTATATCCGTCGTATATAACAAAATACGACGGGTATTAACCGTAGTATTCATATATACGACTTCTTTAGGAACAACGGGACAAGAAACCGTAGTATTTAACTTAAAATACGGTTTTCCCATCATACTATTGTTTTCAACCATAGTTTTTAACCAAAATTCCAGTAGTGAATGTAATTTCTCCAAGTAATTTTCTACTTTTGGTTATTGAATCGCATTAACCCTGAACCGAGATCCCAGGTTGTTACAAAAGTAGTGAAGGTTGGTCACTTTTGCTCATCCAACTTTGCTTCTCTTGCTTTCTTTTGAGCTTGTTTTGTTTCCGATATTCGTTTTCCATTCCCGTCCTGACTCTGAGCCTCCGGTACATGAGAACCACACACTACAAATACCGGGTATCATATGTGACATAAATAGCTCTGAACAACGCGAAAACACTCGGATTTATCAATTAAGGACAAATAGCTCAACTACGAAAATTCCTCAAAATCATAGCATGTCACTCATTTAAATTACCTGGAAATCACGCAAAACGATAGAAATATAATGCTACAATATAACTCAAATAACTCTGAATAAGGACTGGTAAGCGGGTGGTCATGCCCTACATGATATATGAATAAAACGGGTAATTCTATCTTTATGATCTATCGTAAGGATAATGGATGGAGCATACGTAAGTTTTAAATTTTAAATATTTCAAAAATCTACTTAGATTATTTTTCATAGTACTATAGTACTTGGTATATTCTCTGACATTCTACTTGTCTATCAATTTTTCAAATTTTCAGGTGAGAACGTGGGAGCCCGAGAATGTAGTCAATCACTTAAGAGTCTATGTCAAAACAAGAAAAATCATATAAACTATATTAGTAAGTTCTATTTAAACTCATGTTTCTTTAATTCAGTCTCGTAACAGAATCGTTAAGGTTGGACTCCTTGCTGGGGCATCCATGTGCCTTAGCGGAAGACACTCCTGTGAGTTCGGCGGTCTTCTAGTAGATTTCCAAGCTCAGAAGGGTGGGGAAATTATAGATGGTATCAGAGCTTTGGTTATTTGAAAAGACAGAATTAGAAACTTAATGATAGGTGGATACTGTTTTCAATATTAAAACTGTATAGGAAATAAGACTAAAATTGGAATATGATGGTTGGGGAAAGAACTTACGAGCGTGCTATGTGTGCATATCCGAGAGTGCTATGTGTGCATATCTGAGCCAAATAGGGCTATATGGTTGGAATATCAGGATGAGATTCAGAGTTGCTTCATTGCTCTGCATATTGAGAAAAAATGCATGTTTCTGAGAAGGAACATCGGATGTGGAAAATCGTATGTGCATGGTATTAATACCTGAAATAATTCAAAATTTTATAAAAGGTTAGCATAAAGTATCTATTGGATAAAACATGCTGGATAACGATCATATTACTTGAGATTATTTGTCTTTTCAGCCAGAAAGCCGACATGTGGCAATAAAGGATGCTACCAAAATAAGACCAGTATAAAATGTAAGTTCACAGTTGGTTAACTCGGGGGGATTTCTTCCTCCTATTTATTCTCTAATCCCTGCACTTGATCATGTTATATTACGTGATGAAAGATAAACTAATTATGTGTTATAACATGCTTTGATATTATCATTTGCCTAAGCTTTCGAAGATATTATTAGCTAACACTTTTTTGCAGGAAGTTTCCTTATTTGCAGACTTGCAGAATAGGAAATCCGAGCCTGCAGATTGGTCCCAATCTTATGGAAACTTGTATGAACTTTCCTTGGACTTGCAGATTGAAGATCATATCAAAATCAATGAGAAAATCAAGAACCCAAGCCGTTGAAAGTAGGTTGTTGAGAGTAAAGGATCTGCTGGAGGATTTTTTGGACTTTCTGTTGAAGTTCCTATAAATGCTGCAATTCAAATGGACACTAAAGACAATAGAATCAGAGATATATAGAAGTGCAGAACATTAAACAGAGATTCACACACTCTTGAAGAAGATCAATCATCCACTCAATCCATTACAGATTCCTGAAGAACACTTCAAGCATTATTGTTTAACTGTCTTTACATAGTTCTTCAACCGGAGCTTTATTTATATATCAGTTTGTTATATTACTTAATCATCTGTTCTCATGATTTGTTCAAGAGGAAAAAAAAGATTCTTGTTGTATCAGTTAGATAGAGCAGGTAATAGATAGGTTAGGAAGAACCATTGGCTGGAAAAGAGTAAGACAATTATCTTGGCCAAATATCCAGGGCTTAGCTTTTGATAAATAAGTAGTTATCGGAATACTAGAGGGATTAGATCCCTCAGGAGGAGGGTAGGTCCCTTGGGACCGAATTTCGTAACAAATCACTGTGCTCATTGTCTTGCATTTTATTTATGCACTTGTCTTTATAACTACTTCAAAAAAGATTTCAGTTCAAAGCTTTGAAAAGCTTTGAAAAGCTTTGGAAACTATCAATAACTTTTAAACTGTCCTTTTGGATTTCAAATCCTTTAATGTGAGTTCAAAGCTTTGTAATACGTTATGTTCTTCTCAATTTATTTTAAACCCACTCCTTTGGAAAAAATTTCCATACCCTATTAACCCCCCTTCTAGACTATTTGATTATGTATTTACATACCTGCAATACAATCTTCAATTGGTCTCAGAGCTTGTATCACTGTATATATCTAACAATCTTGTGATCGTGAGTAGATGTAGGTGAAGGTGGTTTCTCACAGGGAAGAGTTGCTAACACACCTCCTCTGTTTTGTTGATACAATTTTGTGCACTGAAAACGTTGATGAAAATGTTCATCATTGATAAGGATATTGATCTATGGTCTATTTTCCAGGATGGACCTCACATATTTTACACATAAAAAGATGTGATTAGAACTCCCAAACCTGAAAACTGTCTCTCTTCTTCTGAATTAGAACAAATTTTAATGAATTATAGAGCTATGAATCTTTTGTATTGTGGTTTGAATGCAGATGAATTCAACAGGATATCTACCTGCAAGACTTCTAAGGAGATTCGAGATAAACTGGTGGTAAATTTTGAAGGAACCAACCAAGTGAAGCAAACCAAGATCAACATATTTCCTAGACAGTATGAACTGTTCAAGATGAATGGAGATGAATCCATCAAATACATGTTCAAGAGGCTTATTGACATCGTCTACAATTTGGAGTCTATGGAGAAATCATTCTCAAATAAAGAGAAAGTCAGAAAGATCTTGAGAAGTCTTCCCAAATCCAAATGGGAACCAAAGACATTAGAAATTGGAGAAGCTCAAGATATGTCCTCTCTCCAACTAGATGATTTTCAGGGAAAGCTACTTACACATGAGATCTCCATGAGTAAAGCTGATGGAGAACTACCAGATAATATCAAGAATCTGGAACTCAAGGCCAAATAGAGTGAACAATCTCAAATTCTTGAAAAAGAAAATAAGATGATGAAGAATATCATATTTTTTCTCATTTCCAAAGCCTTGACAAGGATTCTAAAGATGAAAAAGACATCATGAAACAAAGACTTCAGCAGAGACAAATTCAGATCTTCAAGTAGCAAGGACTACAAATTTAAGTCCTCTTCCCATGGAAATAAATTTGAAGTAATGAATTGATTTGAGTGTGGTGATGTAGGACACTTGATCAAAGACTGTCCTCACAAGAAAAGAAATCACTTTCAAAAGAAGGACCATGACAGAACAAAGAAGGCTATGGTAGCTTCATGGAGTGACTATGATTCTTCAAGTGAATGAGATTATGAAGAAGATCGAGCCATCCTTTTTTATGGCCAAGCATGATGAAAGTTCAGAAAAGAACATTGAGGTAATCGTGAATAGTATTATTTCTAAACCCTGCAAATGTACTTTCTGATATTTTGAAAATAATGCTTTAGAATGAAGAAGATTACTTAAATAAAATCAAATACAATAAGGTTAAATTTCATAAGATAGCAATAGAACATTTGCAATTACTTTTCGAGAACAAGAATCTTGAAATTTCGCAGGCAAAGACATATAGAGATTTCAAAGCTTTGGAAACCAATTTTAAAGCCTTGAAAACTCAAGTCAGAAAAGTTGTAACAGAGAACTCTCTTTTTAGTGACAACCTTGTTGCTCTAAGACATAAACCTGATGAATTAGAGGAACAAAAGACTCTTCTGGATGAGAAACTTCAAGAATCTAAGAGTGCTTTGACAAAGCTTGCTGGCAGTGAACATAATTTCAACTTGATTCTAGGAGGAACTTTGCATTCTGTTCACAAAACTAGTATTGGATATAATCCGAACTTTCCAAGAAAGAACAATACTTGATTTGTGAAAGCAAGTAGCAAACATTCTCCCAGAATGTCATTATTGTGGCATATTAGTCATGTTAGATGACATATCCCTTCAAAAGAACACAACCTCAAAATTTGAGGAATACTTTTCCATTCCATCTTAAGGGATGAGTGAGACAGATTTGGGTTCCTAAAGGGTTCAGACCACCTAAAATGGATTATCATGAATATGAATCCAAATAATACACTTTGTCTATCAGCTGGGTATGGTAGTGAATGGTGTTTGCAGGTTGTCACCAAGAACAAAGAGCAGAAGTGGATTATGGATAGTGGTTGCCCCAGGCACATGAGTGGCACATGTTCTTTATTCACTAAACTAAAAGAACTTTCAGGTGGGACAATCAAACTTGGTGACAAAGGAAAATTCAATATCATAGGAATTGGTAAAGTTGGTAATGGTTTTGAAATTCTACTTAAGATGTTTATCTTGTAAATGGTCTAAAGTTTAATCTGCTCAGTGTATCTCAACTATGTGATAAAGGTAATCAGGTTTTTTTTACAAGGAGAAATGTGTGGTGCAAGATGAAAAATCTGGCAATTGCATTGTCCTTGCTCCAAGATCAAACAATGTTAACTCTTTGAATACTAACAAAGTTGCAGGAGAAAGTCTGAAATGTCTCAAGGCCTTGAAAGAAGATTCAAAGCCTTGGCACAGAAAGCCGGGACACATCATCCTGCATACACTGAAAAAACTAATCTCTAAGGACTTGGTAAGAGGACTGCCATCAATCCGGTTTAAATATGAAGAGGTATGCAAGGCTTGTGCTCAAGGAAAGCAGATAAGGAGCTCATTAAAGCCTAAGAACTTTGTAAGTACAATTCGACCTATTGAACTTCTTCATATGGATCTGTGTTTTCCTATGAGGATTCCAACTCCAAAGGGTAAGAAATATATGCTGGTTATTGTATATGATTTCTCTAGATTTACTTGGGTAATGTTTTTAGAGATAAGTATGAGTCTTTGTCTGAAGTCTCAGAACTTTTTACAGAGCTTCAAACTTTGAAAAACCTTCCTATTGCTTTAATAAGGAGTGATAATGGAAGAGAATTTGATCAACTAGAGTTTGATTTATTCTGTGACAAGTTTGGTATTTCTCACAAATTTTCAGCTCCTAGAAATCCTCAGTAAAATGGTGTAATTAAAAGGAAAAACAGAACTCTTGAGGACATGTCTAGGACAATGCTTTTGGAAAACAAATTTTCAAAGTATTTTTGGGAAGAGGCTATACACACTGAAAATTATATTTTGAACAGGTGCCTGATTTATGTGTATTTTGAAGAAGACTCCTTATGAAGTTTTCAAAGGAAAAAAGTCAAATATTTCTTATTTCAAACCTTTTGACTGTACTTGTTTTGTTCACAACAATTGTAAGGATAATCCTTGGAAGTTTGATGCCTAGTTCCTCCTCCCAAAGATCAGCCTGTTATTGGAACAAGGTGGGTGTTCAGAAAAAAGCTGGATGAAAATTGTAAGGTTATCAGGAATAAAGCAAGACTAGTAGCTCAAGGCTACAACCAGGAATAAGGTATAGACTATGAGGAGACTTTTGCTCCTGTAGACATGTTGGAAGCAATAAGATTGTTACTTGCATTTGCATCACATAAGAACATCAAACTTTTTCAAACAGATGATAAATATGCATTTCTAAATGGTTAACTGTAAGAAGAAGTATATATTTCTCAACCTCCTGGTTTTAAAAGTGATGAGTTTCCAAATCATGTTTATAAGCATGACAAAGCTCTTTATGGACTCAAACAAGCTCCAAGATTTTGGTATGAAAGATTGTCGAAATTCTTACATGAAATTGATTTCACAAGAGGCTTAGTTGACAAAGCTCTTTTCATAAAGACACATGTGAAAGACATTCTAGTAGTACAAGTATATGTTGATGATATTCTATTCGGTGCTACTAATGATTCTCTTTCCAAATACTTCTCTAGTCTTATGAGTAAGGAATTTGAGATGAGCTTGAATTTCTTTCTTGGACTTCATGTACATCAAATGAAGAAAGAAAATTTTCTACACCAGAATAAGTACACCAAGGATTTTCTCAACAAGTATAATATGTCTCAATCCAATGTAGCCAAAACTCCCATGAGTTCTACACTGTCCTTAGACAAGGATTAAAATGGTAAGATGTGAACCAGGAAGAGTTTAGAGGTATGATTGGTTCGCTGCTCTATCTTACTGCAAGTAGGCTAGACATCATGTTTAGTGTTTGTATGTGGGCTACATTTCAAGCTGATCCAAAAGTTTCTCACTTAGTTGCTATCAAAATAATTTTCAGTTATCTTAATGGTACCAAAGACTTAGGGTTTTGGTATCCTAAACAGTCTAACTTCTCTTTTTGTGGCTATTCAGGTGCTGATTTTGCAGGATATAAAGTTGACAGCACTTCTGGATGTTGCCAATTCCTTGGATCATCTCTGATAAGAAAGCATTGTAAAAAGAAAAATATCAGTAGCTTTATCAACAGCAGAAGTTGAATACGTAGAATCATTTACTTGCTCCTCAAAAGAGATGTGGATAGCTCAACATGAGAGATCTGGGTTATGAATTCAGAGATATTCCCATCAAATGTGACAAAATTAATTCTATTCTATTAAAAAGAATCATGTACAACATTCAAGTACTAAGCACATTGATTTCAGACATCACTTCATTAGATATCATGTGGAGAAAGGTGTTGTATCTATATCATTTGTGCCAACAAAAATGCAGTTTGCAGATATCTTCAATAAACCACTACCAGAGGATAGATTCGCATCCATGAGATTAGAAATTGGGATGTTGAATAAGGAAGGACTGGTTTTGGGGGAGCATCAGGTAAGTTATTTGTGTTTCAATGTTTTGAAATGTTTTTCAAAGCCATGAAATTTTGTGTGCAGTATAAAAGTTTTCAAGGTCTTGAAATCCTTTTCAAAGCCTTGAAAATAAATTTGTTTATTATATAGTTCAATGAATGGATCACTAATGCAGTGTGTTATCTCTGTATTTAATTTCCTAACATTATTTTTTGCCTTATTAAACGAATCTTTTTCAAATCAAAACAATACTTTTTCCATCCCAAACGGATTTGAATTTCGAACAAATCTTCTTTCCTTATAAGATTATGGTATATTTAGTTTCCTTCTTTATCACAAACTCATCAGTATTTATCTTCTCTCTTTCCTCTCTCTCTTCTACCGCTCATGCCTCTCCTTCTTAAAACCCCAAACCCTAATGGACCCACGGAGAATTTATGAAAGAATCAAGATGGCTGGACGCTAAAAGAATAACACATGGAAGAAAAGAAAAGATGTAGAAGTACAAGCTTTGAGTGACAACTCAAGTTCCAGAACTGTCAGTGCTCCAAAGAACCCCTCTCCTCCTCCTAAGAAGAAAAGCAAGAAGGAAAAGGTGGATCAAACAGATGCTTCCAGCAAGAAGAAGCTAGATACAACAGATACTTTTGGGAAACAAAAGGGTGTTCAGATTGGTAGCCCAAAGAAGGTGAAGAAGGTCAAGGTAGCTCAGAAATAATAAAAAGGAAAGGAGATTCAGAGTAAATCTTAGAAGAAATCATCATATGGTAAGAGATCTATTTGTAGAACTTGGTTCCTCAATAATACTGCTCATGGAACCTAGTTAGATGGTTTTTCATATGCTCCTATTGCTTATTATAGTATATGCAATACTAGCATGTTGGATAATGGATTAAGAGTGTATTAGGAGATTGAAACAGAGTTCAATTAGGAAAATCCTAAACACCTCTAAGGTTGCATACCATAGGCTTAACAGACTCTTTTATCTGAATATGAAGCTAGTGAATTCCTTGAGTTTAACTATATCATATAAGGTAGCTGGCATTGATATGGAGTTTGATAATGCTGAATTTGCTAGAGTTTTGGGTTGTCCAAATAGGTACAATACAGAAAACTACCCTAGCAAGATTGATGGTATAAAGATGGATAAGGAAGAGTTATTTTTTCCTAACGTAGCCCCTACCTCTAAGCAGTTAACTCATTCTGTGTTAACTGTTGAAGCCAAAATTTTGTTTACTATCATGATGAGGTGTGTAGTACCAAAAGAGAATTCAAATGAGTTGCTATATGATAGGGTTTTGTATATGATGTACTTGGTGATGGATGGATATGAGATTGATCTTCCAAGCATTATAATGGAACACATGCTCTATATTTTTACCAAGAACAGGAAACATCCTCTACCCTATGCCAACCTCCTCCCACTTTTCTTTCACCATCTGTGAATACTTGTTAAAAATTAAGAGACAATCACTACCGGCTTTGGAATGATAGATGAGAAATCTTTTCGAAGGATTGGAATTGTGAAAACCAGTGAAGGAGAGTGGAAATTCTATTCAGAATTGTTTGCTGATGAGTTGAAAGCCACAAAGTTTTCAAAGCCTAAATCCTTAAACACTCCATTAGCCCTACCTCATACCACTCAAGACCAATCTCAAGTTCTTCAGAAGCTGGAATTTATTGAGAATGAAATAGATGATCTTAAGCAAGGACAGTATCAGCTAGGTACTGAGTTCAGGCCGATGACGTACATGATTGAGAGTGTTTTCAAGAGTATCAACTTGGTACATGTGGAAGAAAAGGATACACCAGTTCCAGAAGGCTCAGGAGGTCAGGATCTACCAGAGACTTATTTTATGAGCAGAGTACTGGGGATAAGGCTGTTGGAGATGAGGAAGCTGGATCAAAGGTGGATGAGGATAAGGAACCTGGTGATGAGGGAAGAATTGACTCAGGGGTGCTACTCACAGAAACTATACCGAAGAATAAATAGAAGGGAAAGGCTCTAAAAATTGTCACTTCATAAGACTTGTTTGAAGATGATGTGGTAGCTGATGAGCATGGTGAAGAAGATCAGCAAGAGGATGAGGAAGAGGAAGAAGATGATCATGATGATGCTACATGGCCTAAGATTGATGAAGATCCAAAGCCTTGAATTTGGCCTTCTCTTTCTTCTTTTTCAGAGCCTTGCACCCTCTATTTTCTTTTCAAAACTTTTATTTCTCTTAAAACGTTTAAGTGTTGAAGAAGGTTTGATCCAACATTTTCTCACCTTTTTTATGAAAGTAAAAAAGGGGAGAAATATAGCGGTGTGTTTTAGTTGCAGGGAGATCTGGTTTCAGATTCTTTATATGTGGCAGTTGTATTGCTAAACTGCTTAGTTTGATTTTAATTCTTCCTTTATAAATGTTGGTTTATTTTTTTGTGATCTTTATAACTGTTTCTGCTATGTTACTAATTTCTATCTTTTGCAGAAATACAGTTCAAACAGATCAATGGTTTTATCTTTTATCAAAGGGGAGACTGTAAGTTTACAGTTTGTTTCAAAGCTTTGAAACTGGTTTCAAATCCTTTAAACTGCACAGCATTTCACAACATGAACTTAGGGGGGTTCTTCCTCCTATTTTGTTGGAATAGATGCCCTAGAGGCAATCTTATTTAGTATGAAAATTACTTTTGGATAGAATATTCATTATATTATTTATGGAGATATTTAATATAGTGAAGTCCTTAGATTGCAAATGTGTTGTTTATCTTAAATATCCCTAGTCGATTATATTGATTAACATGACGATCAACTATAGACTAGTATGGGGTTGGATTGATATGGATATATCACAATCCAACACATGGGTATGCATTACGAGTAATGTCGTACTGGATTGACCCACTTACGAGAAGGCTACATACAAGTTATATAAAGTCACAAGCGCTTCTCATAGTGACAACGGTATTGACATCCTTAGAATTGAAGTCACTAGATCCTCTAGTTATTGAGTATTGTGTTTTGATAGCCTCAAACGCTACACCGTAACTGGGTATCAATAAATGCGCCTATCGGACACAATAGGAAGAAAGGTTAGAGATGGTAGTGATGTAGATAGAACTTGTCCCTCCCACACAAATATCCGCGGCCACTCGAGGATTAGTGCTTATAGAATGTATGGCCAGATTCATACAAATAAATATAAGGATATTGATGTTATATGCATGGATAAGACTATTCCGAGGATCGAGAAACTATAGATTGGATATACGAGCGTGAATTATATGTCTGGTGTCCAATCCGGATATGGAGACAAATGGATGAGACAATACTTGCACAATGTTTGTCAAAGTAATGACTATTTCTATTAGTTGGGTGGCGTGGATGTCTTGCTAGAGGCCGCTCCATGTTTGTAATTGTTACTACCAACTTAATATAAACCTATGGGGTCACACACCACATGGATTAAACTAGATTTGGGAATTACTTAATATGATTAATTAAGTAGAAGGATCAATACGCAACTACGTGGAAACTTAGTAGGACTAATTTGCATGTTGGACTAATCCGTGTATGGACAGGATTAGGATAGGGTCCTTTATACAGTTAACAAGGTTGTTGGACTATATAAAGTACACTCCAATATTATTTTCTCTACTAATTCTCATAACATACTTTCAGTAGGAGAGAAAAAGCAAGGAGAGAGAGAGCTAATCCCAAAGGAGGCCGAACCCCCCTTGGGACCGCCCCTACCCGTCGGCCACAAAGAGAGCTCGAGACTCTTTGTGCCTTGTTGCGTGATTCTTCTTCCCTCTTCCAACACCGTTTCTAGAACAAAGCATGGAGGAGTTTTAGAGCGTTGATCCTAGGTGTGGACTTTCCATAGAGACGTGGACAACATTATACGCTTGAAGTCATCCAATGAGACAAACAAGGTGAATACGTTAAATACTTTACTATCGTTATGATTTCTCGACTTGTGATCCTTGGAGGGTCTTGTGCGGATGATTAATTGTTTATTGCCGCTGCGTAATCTGTTACAAACCCTACATATTTATTCTCTAATCTCCGGCACTTGATCATGCTATATTATGTGGTGAAAGACAAACTAATTCTCTGTTATAACATGCTTTGATCTTATCATTTTCCTAAGATTTTGCCGGGATTATTAGCTAACTCTTTTTTGCAGGAAGTTTCCTTATTTGCAGAATTGCAGAATAGGAAATCCAATCCTGCAAATTGATCCTACTGTTATGGAAAATTTTCTAAACTTTTCTTGGGCTTGCAGATTGAAGATCATATCAAAATCAATTAGAAAATCAAGCAGCTAGCCGTTGAAAGCAAGCAGTTGAGAGTCAAGGATATGCTGGAGGATTTTCAGAGATTTCTGTTGAAGTTCCTATACATGCTGCAATTCAAATTGACAGTAAAGAAAAATAATTCAAAGAGACAGAGAAGTGCAGAGCATTACACAGAGATTCATACACTCTCTCAGATTTACAAGCATCATTGAAGAAGATCAATCATCCACTCAATCCATTCCAGATTCCTGAAGAACACTTCAAGTTTTACTGCTTAAATGTCTTTACAGTGTTCTTCATCCTGAGCTTTATTTGTATATCATTTTGTTATATTACTTAATCATCTGTTCTCATGAGTTTTTCAAGAGGAAAAACATAGATTCTTATTGTATCAGTTAGATATAGCAGGTACTAGTTAGGTTAGGAAGAACCACTGGCTGGAAAAGAGTAAGACAATTATCTTGGCAAGATATCTAGGGCTTAGTTTTTCATAAATGAGAAGTTGTTGAAATCCTAGAGGGATTAGATCCCTCAGGCGGATGGTAGGTCACTTTGGACCGAAGTTCGTAACAAATCACTGTGTTCATTGTCTTGCATTTTATTTCTGCACCTGTCTTTATGACTGCTTCAAAAAAGATTTCAGTTCAAAGCTTTGAAAAGCTTCGAAACTATCAGTAACTTTTAAACTGTCCTTTTGGATTTCAAAGCCTTCAACCTGAGTTTTAAAGCTTTTTAATACTTCATGTTCTTATCATTTTGTTTTAAATCCACTCTTTTGGCAAAATTTACCATACTCTATTAACCCCCCCTTCTAGACTATTTGATCTTGTATTTTCATACATGCATTACAATATTCAATTGGTATCAGAGCTTTTATCACTGTATAGATCTAACAGTCGTATGATCATGAGTAATGTAAGTGAAGGTGGTTTCTCACAGGGAAGAGATGCTAACAGACCTCCTCTGATTTGTTGAGGCAATTTTGTGCACTGGAAAACATTGATGAAAATGTTCATCATTGATCAGGATATTGATCTATGGTCTATTTTAAAAAATGGACATCACATGTTTTATACATAAAAGGATGGGATTAGAACTTCAAAACCTGAAAACTCTCTCTCTACTTCTGAATTAGAATAAATTTCAAAGAATTATGAGCTACGAATCTTTTATATTGTGGTTTGAATGCAGATTAATTCAACAAGATATCGACGTGCAAGACTGCTAAGGAGATTCGAGATAAAACGGTCTTCACTTTTAAAGGAACCAGCCAACTAAAGCAAACCAAGATCAACATATTCCTTATACAATATGAACTGTTCAAGATGAATGGAGATGAATCCATCAAAGACATGTTCAAAAGGTTTATTAACATTGTCAACAATTTGGAGTCTATGGAGAAATCATTCTGAAATGAAGAGAAAGTCAGAAAGATCTTGAGAAGTCTTCCCAAAGCCAAATGGGAACCAAAGACGACATCCCATTTAAGAAGCTCACGATATGTCCTCTCTCCAACTAGATGATTTGCAGGGAAAGCTACTTACACATGAGATCTCCATGAGTGAAGTTGATGGAGAACTACCAGAGAATATCAAGAATCTTGCACTCTAGGCCAAATAGAGTGAACAACCTCAAAGCCTTGAAAAAGAAAAAGATGATCAAGAAGATCATTTTTTTCTCATTGCCAAAGCCTTGACAAGGATTCTTAAGATGAAAAAGACCTCTGGAAATTCAGCAGAGAATTCATATCTTCAAGTAGCAAGGATTACAAAGGTAAATCCTCTTCCCATAGAAATAAATCTAAAGTAATGAATTTCTTTGAGTGGGTGATGCCGGACACTTGATCAGAAACTGTCCTCACAAGAAAAGCAATCCCTTTCAAAATAAGGACCATGACAGAACGAAGAAGGCTATTGTACTTTCCTGGAGTGACTCTGATTCTTCAAGTGAATCAGATTATGAAGAAGATCAAGCCAACCTTTGTAATATGGCCAAGCATGATGAAATTTAAGAAAAGAACATTGAGGTAATAGTGAATAGTATTATTTTTAAACCTGCAAATGTACTTTCTGAGATTTTGAAAACAATGCTTTAGAATGAAGAAGATTACTTAAATGAAACCAAGTCTATAAAGGAGAAATCTCATGAGAAAGCAAAAGAAAATTTGCAATTAGTTTTCCAGAACAAGAATCTTGAAATTGCGCAGGCAAAGACATACAGAGATTTCAAAGCTTTGGAAACCAATTTTAAAGCCTTGAAAACTAAAGTCAGAAAAGTTGTAACAGAGAAATCTCTTTTGAGTGACAACCTTGTTGCTCTAAGACATCAGCATGATGAATTAGAAGAACAAAAGACTCTTCTGGATGAGAAAATTGAAGACTCTAAGAGTGATTTGACAAAGCTTATTGGCAGTGAACATAATTTCAACTTGATTCTTGGAGGAAGTTTGCATTCTTTTCCCAAATTTGGTATTGAATATAACCCAAACTTTCCAAGAAAGAACAATACCTGATTTGTGAAATCAAGTAGCAAACATTCTCCAAAATGTCATTTCTGTGACATATTAGTCATGTTAAGATGACATGTCCCTTCAAAAGAACAGAACCTCAAAATTTGTGGAATACTTTTCCATTCCATCTTAAGGGACGAGTGAGACAGATTTGGGTCCCTAAAGGGTTCAGACCACCTAAAATGGATTATCATGAATATGACTCCAAATAATACACTTTGTCTATCAGCTGGGTAAGGCAGTGAATGGTGTTTGCAGGTTGTCACCAAGAGCACATGAGAGGAAAAGGTTCTTTATTCACAGAACTAAAAGAACATTCATGTGGGACAATCACACTTGGTGACAAAGGCAAATACTATATCATAGGAATTTGTAAAGTTGGTAATGGTTTTGAAAATTCTACTTAAGATGTTTATCTTGTAGATGGTATAACGTTTAATCTTCTTAGTGTATCTAAACTATGTGATAAAGGTAATAAAGTTATTTTTGACAAGGAGAAATGTGTGGTGCTAGATGAAAAATCAGGCAATTTCATTCTCACTGCTCCAAGGTCAAACAATGTTAACTATTTGAATACTAACAAAGGTTCAGAAGAAAGTCTGAAATGTCTCAAGGCCTTGAAAGAAGATTCAAAGCCTTGGCACAAAAAGCTTGGACACATCAGCTTGAATACACTGAAAAAACTAATCAATAAGGAATTGGTAAGAGGACTGCCATCAATCAAGTTTAAAGATGAAGAGGTACGCAAGGTTTGTGCTCAAGGAAAGCAGATAAGGAGATCATTCAAGCCTAAGAACTTTGTAAGTACAATTAGACCTATTAAACTGCTTCATATGGATCTGTGTGGTCCTATGAGAGTTCAACTCCAAAAGGTAAGAAATATATGCTGGTTATTGTAGATGATTTCTCTATATTTACTTGGGTAATGTTTTTAAGAGATAAGTCTGAGGCTCTGTCTGAAGTCTCAGAACTTTGTAAAGAGCTTAAAACTTTGAAAAACCTGCCTATTGCTTCAATAAGGAGTGATCATGGAAGAGAATTTGATCAACTAGAGTTTGATTTTATTCTGTGACAAGTTTAGTATTTCTCACAACTTTTGTGCTCCTAGAGCTCCTCAGTAAAATGTTGTAGTTAAAAGGAAAAAACATAACTCTTGAGGACATGTCTAGGACAATGCTTTTGGAAAACAAATTGCCAAAGTCTTTTCGGGTAGAGGCTATACACACTGCAAATTATATTTTGAACATGTGCCTGATTATATCTATTTTGAAGAAGACTTCTTATGAAGTTTCCAAAGGCAAAAAGTAAAATATTTCTTATTTCAAACTTTTTAACTGTGCTTCTTTTTTCACAACAATGGTAAGGATATCCGGGGAAGTTTGATGCCAGGAGTGAGGAAGATATTTTCCTTGGTTACTATTTGACTAGCAAAGTCTACAAAGTTTACAATACAAGAAACAAGCTTGTTGAGGACAGTGTGTTTTATTTGATGAAAGCAATAATGGTTCTCTGATTTAAGGTTTTGCACACTTAAATTTGAACAAGCATGATTCAGTGGATGAAGCAGATCTAGAGAATGGTTCTAAGACTAACATGCAGGAAAAGTGAAGAAATTTTCAAAGCCTTAAAAGTGGGTCTCAAAGCCATGATACAGATTCTCAAGGAACATAGAGTGGTCAAGCCACTACTTCAAGCTCTCAAGGCCTTTAAAAGATTCCTCAAGAACCAGAACCCTGGACACATAAAAAGAATCAAATATCTATCTTCTCATCCAACAGAAAACACCATTTCTGATCCGTCCACTGGTACACAAACAAGATCTCACTTAAAGAACTTGAGTGCTTTTAATTCTTTCATGTTTCTTGTATAACCTAAGAATGTGAAGGAAGCACTACAAGAAGTAGACTTGATCATTGCAATGTAAAGTGAGCAGAATGAATTTTAGAGTAACAAAGTCGAGAATCTAGTTCCTCCTCCGAAAGATCAGTCTGTTATTGGAACAAGGTGGGTGTTTAGAAACAAGCTGGATGAAAATGGTAAGGTTATCGAGAATAAAACAAGACTAGTAGCTCAAGGCTAAAACCAGGAAGAAGGTTTAGATTACTTTTGATCCTGTAGCCAGGTTGGAAGCAATAAGAATGTTACTTGCATTTGAGTCACATAAGAACATAAAACTTTTTCAAATGGATGATAAATATGCATTTCTAAATGGTTAACTGCAAGAAGAAGTATATATTGCTCAACCTCCTGGTTTTGAAAGTGATGTGTTTCCAAATCATGTTTATAAGCTTGATAAAGCTCTTTATGGCCTCAAACAAGCTCCAAGAGTTTTGTATGAAAGATTGTCAAAATTCTTACATGAAAATGATTTCAAAAGAGTCTTAGTTGACAAAACTATTTTCATAAAGACACATTCAAAAGACATTCTAGTAGTACAAGTATATGTTGATGATGTCCTATTTTGTGCTACTAATGATTCTCTTTCCAAAGCTTTCTCTAGTCTTATGAGTAGGGAATTTGAGATGAGCTTGATGGGAGGATTAAATTTCTTTCTTGGACTTCACATTCATAAAATGAAGAAAGAAATTTTTCTACATCCGAATAAGTACACTAAGGATTTTCTCAACAAGTATAATATGTCTCAATCCAATGTAGCCAAAACTCCCATGAGTTCTACACTGTCCTTAGAAAAGGATCATAATGGTACAAGTGTGAACCGGAAAGAGTTTAGAGGTATGATTGGTTCATTGCTCTATCTTACTGCAAGTAGGCCATACATCATGTTTAGAGTTTGTATGTGTGCTGGATTTCAAGCTGATTGTAAAGAGTCTCACTTAGTTGCTATCAAAATAATTTTCAGTTATCTCAACGATACCAAAGACTTAGGGCTTTGGTATCATAAATAGTATAACTTCTCTTTTTGTGGCTATTCAAGTGCTGATTTTACAGGATATAAAGTTGACAGCACTTCAGGATGTTGCCAATTCCTTGGATCATCTCTGATAAGCAAGCATTCTAAAAAGAAATATTCAGTAGCTTTATCAACAGCAGAAGCTTAATACATAACAACAGGTGCTTGCTGCTCACAAGTTGTGTGGATAGCTCAAAAGATGAGAGATATGGGTTATGAATTCCGAGATATTCCAATCAAATGTGACAAAATTAGTTCTATGTCAATTACAAAGAATCATGTACAACATTCAAGGGCTAAGCACATTGATTTCGGACATCACTTCATTAGATATCATGTGGAGAAAGGTGTTATATCTCTATCATTTGTGCCAACAAAAAATTAGTTTGCAGATACCTTCACTAAACTACTACCAGAGGATAGATTCACAGCCCTAAGATTAGAACTTGGGATGTTGAATAAGGAAGGACTGGTTTAGGAGGAGCATCAGGTAAGTTATTTTGGTTCAATGTTTTGAAAAGTTTTTCAATGCCTTGAAAAGCTTTTCAAAGCCTTGAAAATTTTGTTTGCAGTATAAAAGTTTTTCAAGGTCTTGAAATCCTTTTCAAAGCCTTGAAAATAAATATGTTTACTATATAGTTCAATGAATGGATCACTAATGATGGGTGTTATCTCCGTAGATAATTTCCTGACATTATTTTTTACCTTATTAAACGAATCTTTTTCAAATGAGAACAATACTTTTTCCATCCCAGACGAATTTGAATTTCAAAACAAATTTTCTTTCCTTATAAGATTATGGTATATTTAGTTTCCTTCTTTATCTCAAACTCTTCAGTATTTATCTTATCTCTTTTCTCTCTCTATTCTACCACTCATGCCTCTCTCTTCTTCAAACCCCAAACCCTAATGGACTCACGGAGAACTTCTGAAAGAATCTAGATGGCTGGAGGCTCAAAGAAGAACAGATGGAAGAAAAGAAAAGTTGGAGAAGTTTAAGTTATGAGTGACAACTCAAGTTCCTGAACAGTAAGTGCTCCAAAGAACCCCTCTCTTCCTCCTAAGAAGAAAAGCAAGAAGGAAAAGGTGGATCTGACTGCTACTTCCAGCAAGAAGAAGCTAAATCAAGCAGATACTTCTGGGAAACAAAAAAGGTGTTTAGATTGGTAGCCCACAGAAAGGTGAAGAAGGTCAAGGAAGCTCAGAAATCAGAAAAAGGGAAGGAGATTCAGATTTACACTTAGAAGAAATCATCATCTCGTAAGAGATTTATTTCTAGAACTTGGTTCCTCAATAATGCTTCTCAGAGAACCTGGTTAGATGGTTTTGCATCTGCTCCTATTGGTTATTATAATATATTCAATACTAGCATGTTGGATAATGGGATTTAGAGTGTATTAGGAGATTGAAATAGAGTTCAATTTGGAAAATCCTAAACCCGTCTGAGGTTGCATACCATAGGCTTACCAGACTCTTTTATCTAACATGAAGCAAGTGAATTCCTTGAGTTTAACTGTATCATCTAAGGTAGATGGTAATGAGATGGAGTTAGATCATGCAGAATTTGTAGAGTTTTGGGTTGTCCAAATAGGTACAATACAGAAAACTAACCTAGCAAGATTGATGGTATAAAGATGGCTAAGGAAGAGTTCTTTTTTCCTAACATAGCCACTACCTATAAGTAGTTAACTCATTCTATGTTGACTGTTGAAGCCAAAATCTTGTTTACTATCACGATGAGGTGTGTAGTACCAAAAGAGAATTCAAAGGAGTTGCTATATGATAGGTGTAGATAGTGCTTTCTAAACAGGCAGATCTTAGCCACGTGGTGACCATCCAGCACACCATATTGTGCTCCACACACACTGGATCACCAGCCGCGCTGATCCGCGTGGGGGCTGCGAGACAGGGCCCTCGCATACCACCGCACGGGACTTGTAGGGACTTAGTGGTTTGGAGGCTAGAGTAAGTCCTGTCGTGCGCGAGCGACAACCAAGCCCGCGCGCGACCCCTAGTAACTGCTTTTGAGAGATTTATGGCATGAGCTTCGCAGACCCGGTCAAACCGGTCGAACCCGGTCAACCTTGTAACGGTTCCGGTATACGCGGATAACGTGCTGTAACGGTCCCTATATACGCGGACGAACGTGCCGTTGTGGTTAAGCTAATTAAGCCGCCATTGATGGGCGCATTAACCACTCTACAACGGTCACATTCTCCATTATATATAGGACTTTAACCCTTCCATACAAGGAGAGAACGACCCGAGATACGCGAAAGCTCTGCCAAAATCCCGTCTCTCTCTCACACAGTACTATTGCCTTACTCTCTTACTACACACAACCCAACACCTCCTGTGTTATTCCTATCCTCTGCTCTTGGTGTACATTGAATTCTCTCTGCAGGATTCCCTCGTACACATTTTCGTGAACCCGACGTGAACTTGCCATTGCAAGCAACCATGTCTCATGAAGATGATGTCAGTAACAGATCGCCTTCCACGGAAACCACCTCGGGAGAGGAGGCCCGCCGTACTCCTACATCCGCCGGTGAAGCTCCGACGATAGAGGCCTTGGACGCCACCATCCAGAACCAGGCGAAAGCTCTCAAAGATCAATCTGCGCAGCTGGAACAGATAATGGCTATCTTGGAGACTCTTGCCCCGAATCCTGCGCCAGCCACTGTCGTCTCTCAGGGAGGAGGAACTTCCACCACTCAAGGATTGGGAGCATCAACCACACCACCTAATCCTAACCTTCAAACCCCGCCGGCAACGTCGCAGGGGCAAACAGCTCAAATGTTGCCTCTCACAACTCATGTGCCTCAACCGCCAATCCTGGCAGCCAATCCGTCCTCACAATATCCTTTGCCTCCTCCGCCAACAGCGTGGGGCAATGCGAATCCACAGTACATTCCCAGCTCTTCTGCAGTATATGTGTCGCCTCCAACTGCCACAACCCCTCCTCCTACTGCTGGGGGAAATGCGCCGGAGTGTATGACGTCGTTGCAGCGGCGCATAGAAACCATCCTAGCTAATCAACCGTTCGCGGACACCATCATCCCGAAGCTTGAAAACGATCCACCTATCCCACGCGAGATCTACCTCATGCCTAACCCTGCTGGGTACAAGACTCCTAAATGGGACAAGTTCGAAGATGTCAATGGTAACGCCCACGAGCATGTTATGCGTTTCATCGATGTGGGCCATACGAGGCTGATCCTAAGCTGCTGATGCGCGATTTCCCTAAATCCTTGGGGAATGTGGCCTACAAGTGGTAAAGGACACTGGAGGCTGGATCCGTGAAGACCTGGGACGATATGGTCCAGAAATTTTATACCAAATTCTTCCATATGGAAGAAAGGGTGACAATGATTCATCTTTCGCGGATGTACCAGAAGCGCGAGGAGGATGGAGTAACATTCATCAAAAAGTTCAGGGCCAAGTCCTTGGAATGCAAAGATGTGATACTCGAGAGCAGACTCGTGGAAATATGCCTGCAGTGCATGCGAGACGAGTACAAAGGTATGCTTATCAACCTGCAAACTCCTACATTTTCGAAGCTGATCGAATGCACAAAGAACATAGAGCCTATAGTAGAGAGGCAGAAAAAGAGGCACGCCTCTGAGAGAACCCCGAGCGGGACTACATTTAAAATTGGGAGGTTCAGCTACAAAAGGGGACGTGAAGCCGAAGTGAATATGGTTTCACCCCAAAAGCAGCCAAAGGTCGCAAACTTCGATGCACCACCTCTGCCATGTTCGGTAGAGGAAGCGAGTGATTTGTGCAGACAATGGCGTAAAGACGGAATCTTGCCGCCGCTTGAATGGACACCCTCCAAGGAGATGGTGAGGGACCCGAAGTGGTGCGAATGCCACGGAAAGGTCATGCATCCCATGGCTGACTGCAAGAAGCTCAGAATCATGGTAAGCCAAAAGATGAAAAACGGCGAGCTGATTGTCAGCGATCAGAGGAAAGATGTGCGAAACAATCCACTACCTGCCCACGCGGAGCAAGAACCGAAGGGCAAAGAGGTTGCCATGATCTTGGTTATGGACCTTGAAGAGTTTGCAGGGGATGGTCTACCCATCATTGCCGAGATCCACAACGACGAGGACTACAACATAGACACGGAAGACGAACGTGCTAATCGGATGAAGGGGTCGCACGGGTTCAGCAGGTTCTTCGATGAAATGAACTTCTAGGAGAAATTCCGGAAGGAAATTACAAAAGCGATCCTGAGGATAGCGGAAGATTACGAGGAAGACATCGTGGTCTCCAACGGGAAGGTTGTCAGGGCATCTCGCTCTACAGAAAAGGTCATAACCTTCTCCGCAAGCGACAAGAAGACAGATGCGAGCCACCATAAACCTCTGTATGTAACGGCAGTTATCAATGGCGTGGAGTTCAAAAGAGCATTTGGCGACAGAGGAGCAGCAGTCAACGTTGTCTCGCTCAACACTCTGAAGCTAGCAGGAATCCCGGAGCAGAAGATTGTCAGGCGTCCATCCCCGCTGATGGGATTCGGAAGCGACTCCAGAATGACGATAGGATGGATCCGTCTGGGTCTACAGATCGGAAAAATCAAATATTCGGCCAAGTTCTATGTCATAGATGCGAACATTACGTATCACATGATTATAGGTCGGGCCTGGATCCATCGCTTCGATGCGGTCCCTTCAACAGCTCACCAGGTGATGAAAGCTATTTGGAATGACAGAATAGTAGAGATACCAGCCTCGATAAATCCTTTCAACATGGATGAAGCACATCTCACTGAGGCGGTATGGTTCACTGAGATGGCGGATGAGCAAACGCCGGGGCCGTTCAAACCTACTCCTTTGCCTCGTTGGGAGGACATTAAAGATCAGTCACCTGCAGGAGTGATGGTGACAAGATAGGAGTCCAAGGAAAAGCCGTCCACGCGGGAAGAGACACCACGGATTGCCTACCAAAGGAAGAATGTTTACACCCTGAAGAGGATAGCAAAGCATGATCCCGAAGGCAAAGAGATAGAAAGCTTCTACGCTAACGGGAAGAAATGCTACCGCATATGAAGGTGCGCGGGGATACCCCCACGTGAGCATGGGGATATCCCTGAGCCAATCAACCAAATCGAGCAGATCGTGGAATTAGATAAACCAAAGCCAGGCGTTTTAGAGGAGAAGCTCAAAGAAGCGCCCGAATGTATGGAAGACAAGCCCAAACCACAGAAGCAGGAGCTGAAGGAGGTATTCCTAAGCCCAAGAGAAGAAAAGAGGAGGCCAGTCTTTCTGAGTGCAGACCTCCCGAGGGAGGAAGAGGAAAGATTACTGCAGCTTCTGACCGAATACAAAGACGTATTTGCATGGGAGTACGATGAGATGCCAGGTCTGGATACGAGCATCACCATGCACTGGTTAGATGTAATCCCCAGATCCAAACCGATAAAGCAGAGCACAAGAAGCTTTAGGCCGGAGCTCAATGTGAAGATCAAGCAAGAAATCGTCAAACTTCTGGATGCCAAATTCATCGAGCCAAATCACCATCCTACATGGTTGGCCAGCATCGTGCCTGTAGTGAAGAAGAATGGGAAACTTCGCATTTATGTGGACTTCCGAGACCTTAATCGTTTCTGTCCCAAAGATGATTTTCCGCTTCCCAACATCGATTTACTTATCGATTCGACCGCGGGTCATCGCATGTTCAGCTTCATGGACGGCTTCAGTGGGTACAACCAGATCAAGATGGACCCCGAAGATGCACGGAAAACCGCGTTCATCACTCCGGTGGGAGTCTTCAATTACACAGTTATGCCTTTTGGCCTCAAGAACGCAGGCGCAACTTATCAGCGAGCCATGATGGCCCTGTTCCGCGATATGATGCACAAAGAAGTAGAATTCTACGTTGATGACTTGGTTGTCAAGTCCAAAGAAGAGGCAGACCACCTGGGGGATTTGCGGAAAGTGTTCAACAGATGCAGAAGCTTTCAATTAAAGATGAATCCCATGAAGTGCGTATTCGGAATAACATCGGGGAATTTCTTGGGATGTGTGGTACATCGTCAAGGAATAGAGCCTGATCCTGTGAAAGTATCGGCCATCACTAGCATGAAGGCGCCGCACAACCAAAGTGCTTTGAAGACCTTCTTGGGAAAGCTATCCTACCTGCGAAGGTTCATCCCGGCGATCGCCGAAATCACCTTCTGTTTCAGCGATCTTCTCAAGAAGGATACTGTATATAGCTGGACTACGGAGCACGAAGCTGCGTTTGGAAAGCTAAAGGACCTGTTGACATCGTCAAAGGTAATGATCGCACCCCAGCTCGGATCACCACTCTTGCTGTATCTGACGTCGACAAAGAAGTCTATAGGGGCACTCCTGGCTCAGGAGTATGAGGGGCAAGAAAGGCCGATCTACTACATTTCTCGCATAGTGCAGCCAGCAGAATCAAGGTACACAGACATCGAGCGTCATTGCCTTGCCCTATTCTTTGTAATAGAGAAGTTAAAGCACTATTTTGCTTCGCACAAAGTGGTGGTGGTCAGGAAGAGTGATCCTATACGGTATCTTTTAACTCACTCTACTCCTGGGGGAAGACTGTCAAAATGGTATATGACTATTTCCCAGTACGACATCACATGCGTTCGATCCCGGGCAATCTAGTCGCAAGCGGTGGCAGAATTGCTAGCACAGTTCCCTGATAATAGTCATGAGCCTGTGATTGAGGAAGAACTGGAAGGATCTGAAATCTACGCAGTTGAGTTGCCTTACTGGACGCTTCATTTTAACGGGTCGTCAACAAGGAAAGGTGGAGGCATCGGGATAGTCTTGACCAAAC
The DNA here is from genome assembly GCA_023055425.1 of Linanthus parryae. NCBI lineage: Eukaryota > Viridiplantae > Streptophyta > Magnoliopsida > Ericales > Polemoniaceae > Linanthus > Linanthus parryae. The sequence continues at coordinate 32,059,869 of JALGPY010000001.1, forward strand.
CCGATGGAGAGGTCATACAAATGTCTGCAAAGCTTGACTTCACAGTCACCAACAACGAAGCAGAGTATGAAGCTCTCATCACAGGTCTTCGCGCAGCGAGGGAACTAGAAGTAAGCAATTTGACGGTTATGGGGGACTCCAAGCTAATCGTCAAACAAGCCTCGGGCGAGTATGGTTTGAAGGAGATAAACCTATTGCCCTACCGGACCTTGGTACAGAAACTGGTGCAGCAGTTCTGCGATGTCAGGTACGAGCACAAACCCAGAGCAGACAACACGCATGCCGATGCTTTAGCTACCTTGGGATCCAAGGTTAGTGCGGATAAATGTCCCGCGAGAATCTTGATTGAAGTGCGAACATCCTCGGCGTTGACAGAGGACGCGTGCGACGACGAATGCATGAATGATGCAGACTGGAGAAAGTCAATATTGCGTGCCATCGCGGAAGGAACGAGCAACGAGAACTGGGCATCCACAAAGGGGTATTGCGTACATGACAATACCCTCTACTACAAAGGCCCTGGCGGAATACTCATGCGATGCGTCTCAAAGCAGGAGGGAAAAGCGCTGTTAGAAAAGATTCACCAACATACTTGTGGCGAAAGTGAGGTGTCAATCTATCGAAAAGCCCAGAGGTATGGGATTCACTGGCCAGACATGTCAACGGCCGCTGCATTGATCCAAGGAAATTGCGAGAGTTGCGCACTGATCAAGGACTCTCTATCAATTGCTCTGACCGATGATGATGAGGATTGGAGGAAGCCAGTCTTTGACTTTCTCACGCAGGGAATTGAGCCTGAGTCGAGAAAAGAAGCCGAGAAACTAAAGAGAAAAGCAGCACGGTATGTGGTGCAAGAAAATATACTTTGGCGAAGGGTCCACGAAGGTAACCTGTTGCGATGCCTAGACAGCAAGGAAGCACAATAGGTGATGGACCTATTTCATCAAGTGGAACATCAGGGAGGTGCGAAGTTATGCAGACAGCTCCTCACAGTCGGTTACTTCTGGCCCACCATGGAAGCAGATTGCCGCGCTAAAGTAAGAAAGTGCCAGGAGTGCCAATTCAAAGGCAACCTAGTGCATGCTCCTGCTATAGATCTACATGCGTTGGGAACACCATGGTCGTTCCATACTTGAGCTTTGGATTTTATTGGCCCCATCCGACCAACTTCGCACGGGAACCAGTTCATTCTCACCGTGACTGAGTTGTTCACTAAGTGGGTAGAAGCAATACCACTGAAAACAGCAAAGGCGCTCGCTGTAGTCCATTTCATCCAAGAGATTATAGTATGCAGGTTTGGGATTCCTAACACAAATCTCTCGGATAATGGTACCCCTTCGTCAATCGAAAAGTAGCTGCAAAGCTAGCTGAGTACAACATAAGGCAGATATGCTCTACCCCATACTATCCGAAAGGGAATGGTCAAGCAGAGGCAACCAACAAGACGCTGTTGAGAATCTTGAGTAAGATGGTTGCAGATGACCACAAGAAATGGGCTGATTCTTTGAACATAGCCTTGTGGGCGTATCGGACTTCTCTGAGGATGCCCACAGGAGTCTCCCCATTTATTTTATGCTATGGAACTGAAGCTGTGGTACCTGCGGAGGTGAAGATCAACTCTGCAAGGTTGGCCTTCCATGCACTATATGAGAACCAACGCGATCACGACTTGGTCCTGATAGAAGAAAAGCGGGAGCAGGCTAAACGGACTAACAAGCGATATTAGGAAAGGATCGCTCGCGCGTACAACAAGACAGTCCAACGCCGAGATTTCGCAGTTGGGGACCTGGTCTTGCCCGCATCGGATCATTGCATGCGAGAGGCGGCTCATCCAAAATTCGCAGCCAACTGGGAAGGACCCTTCGAAGTCAAATTAGTCTTCGACAGTGGCTACTGCAACATACAAAGGCTACATGGGACGGCCTCAACCTCAAGCTCAGTCAACATACGCTCGATTAAGAAGTATTATCCTTAACTCCTCTTATTACATGCGTTATACTACAATGCCTACATTATGCTCTGTATTGCTAAAGATTCATGCATCTTCTCTCCCATACGAGGGAATTGTAATCTCACCTCTCCCATATGAGAGTGTTCTATAATAAAAGACTTCTCCCAAATGGGAAGAACTTTATGATTTCAGCTGTCTTTATCGCTTTATTTATTTCTTCATTTCTCATTAGCAAAAGCCCATCCGCCGTGATGGCAGCATTAAGTAAATATGATCTTAAGTGATCTCTAAGCCCATCCGCCGTGATGGCAGCACCATGCGAACATGATCTTAAATGATCTTTAAGCCTATCTTCCATGATAGCAGCACCATGCGAATATGATCTCAAGTGATCTCTAAGCCTATCTGCCACGATAGCAGCACTATGATCTTAAGTGATCTTTAAGCCTATCTGCCATGATAGCAGCATTATGATATTAAGTGATCTTTAGCCTATCTGCCATGATAGCAGCACTATGCAAATATGATCTTAAGTGATCTCCAAATCCTATCTGCCGAGATAGCAGTCGTACTTGAGTCTTATCTTAAACGATTCTCAAGCCTATCTGCCAAGATAGAAAAGCTATGCAAATGCGATCTCAAACGATCTAAAAACTCATCTGCTAAGAAAGCAGTTCTCATGAGTGATGCTTAACTTGAAAAACTATCTATTGGATAGCAAATTATAGCCACAAAGTGCGAATATGACACTGCAAAAGATGAAGCTTGCCCATATGTATGCGAATGTTGCAATTTGTTGTGACAAGAACAACAAATCATACAAAGCGATTTATCATTATGAGTCAAAACGACTTACAAATTATCTGTCTAGATAGCAGCTTACAAGCGAAAAAAAAGCTCAGACTGAGCTAATTTCACGGCCAACATGGCTTACAATTCATCTAGATAGCAGCTTACACGCGAAAGTTACACAGAAGGGAAATCCTTACTGTAAAAGGATCGGCCTATTGATCCTACATGCGACCAAAGATCTGTAGCAAGTAGGGTGTTCCTCTAAAACGAACGGCCTACCAACGCTAAAAGAGCTATGCGACGCTATGTTCAAGATCCCAGGATCTGACAAGGCCTCTGTCTGATCATCACCCCAAGAGATGTGCCTGAGGAACCACCTGTTCCGGCGTATGCGGCGGTGAAGAACAGGCAAGCAGCAACTCCAGGGGCAAGAGGCTCCTTGTCCACGGAGACGAGCACAATGGCTTGCCACCCCGAGTTCAAGAACGTGGTGGCGAATGACTCTCCTCCAGGAAAGCTAGAGGAGAAATCCGCCGTTCATTACGAATCGGTAAGAAGGTCAGTACGGCGCTGCACCTCGCCGGGAGGCGGCCGGAAACACGACCTGCAAACATAATAGACGAAGAAAATTCTTCGAGCAAGCATGACACATTATGTGCATTTTATTTATGATGGTTATGAAGATCAATAAGCCTCGTAAAGAAGATCTTAGAAGCTATTTCTATGGCACAAAGCACAAACTCAGGTTTCGCAACTTGAAGTTGCCATGAATCAACGAAAGACAAGCATTGAAGCCAGCAGTCGTAGGGACTCATGGCAAGCCACATTTTGGGATAAAAGACCCAAGCAGTAGAAGGCATGGTTTATACAGACCCAATGGAGACCCTTCAAATCTCTAGCTGAGTCAGCAAAGCTTGGAAAAGGGGTAAGCATCAATCACATACGCCTTGAAAAGAGGTAACATTCAAATACCCTACTAAAGGCTACGACGATTCAGTTGCGTATCCTAATTAATGACGAAAGTTCATGATACGGATGGACTTCCCAAGGAAAGCGTGCTTATCTGATAAGCAATTAGAGCGAAAATCAAGGCAGAATATCGCTAGCTGACGTCATAATTGATATGCACAAAGATATTCGAGCAAATCCCGGGAAGGGCAAAGCAGGCATTCAAATTTTGAAAAAAAGGGGGAGAAACCCTAGAAACATTACAATAATGTTTTAACATTTTGTTCAAAACAAATTTGGTATTGTTCAAAATAAGCCTTTGACCAGGGAGTCATCAGGAGTAAACTGACGTGACAAATTTTCCACTTGCTCCACTTCTCGCTTCAACTGCTCGTAGTTGGCGCTCATTTCATGGAAGAGCTTCACAGCCTCTTCGGCTTTCTGCTTTTGCTGCTCCACCTTCTGCTCCTCAGCTGCGAGATAATGGAAGCCGCACTTCAAATTCAGAGCCGCGCGAATCTGGGTGACTCTGTAGATAAGATACCCAAAGCCCAGCTTGCCTTGAAATTTGGCTTGAAGGTTTTGACACATGCCGAAAAGCAACTGCGCGCTCTGAGGAGAGATGGTCGCAGGTGTGGCCGCAGACAGCTGCTCCAAAATCCAGATGGCTTTGGTCAAAAACAGCCTCCTGTCGAAAGGCTCTATCTCCAGAGACCTCACAAATGATCGAGGATAGGAGAGACGCATCTGAACCAGCCAGTCCACATCAGCTTGCTTCAACCCTAAGCAATGTTAAATCAAGTTAGAATATCGAGCTTGTAAATGAAGAATGCAAGATGTGAACAACAATCGTAGCATACCAGTTCCTTCAAGGATCTCGCGCAAAGAAGGAATGCGCATTGCTGGGGCAGCTGAAGACTGTCCTCGCTCCATTGCTCTCCTATCAGCTGCGAGCTCTAGCTCCTCATAGTTGGCAGGAAGGGTATAAGTCGCGCCAGGTGCGATTGCAACTCCTACCTGCGAACTCCTAAAGTTCCATGCAGGAGGAATCACTGGAGGCTCAGTCCCTGCTGAAGGCATGGAAACAGTAGAAGTTGCAGCTCGATTAGGGATGCCTTCGGATGCGAAAGCCTCAGCGACATCTGCTTCCGTTTCCTCAGCAGCAGCATTATTATCTTCCTCCACCAGCACGGTGTCAGCTTCGGCATCATCAGAAACTTCAATGATGTCCTCGAAGGGCTCTCCCGCGTACTCGGCAGCTGCGACGGGCTTCTCGGTATGAGAACTTGGCACCGGGACATAAGATGTATAAGGATGACTCCTCTGTCCTAGCATGGCTTCATCAGCATTACCTGCGATACAAGACAGGATGATGTGAGGTAAATTGTGTCAAACAATATCTTATTATTATTTTGATAAACCAAGAGCGAGCACCTCCACGCGTAGGAGGGATTGCAGCATCTGCGTCATAGGCTAAGGACACGGAACCATGTCCTATTAACGTATCTTCATTAAGCATATCTTTAAGTTGAGCGTGACCTGGGACGCGAAGAAACAAGTCATGATAATGTTTGGGTTATTAAGCCTAGTTTACAAATGTTGTTCAAATGATTACCTGAAGGTTCACCGCACTTCCTTACTAGCCAGCGGCGAATGTCATCTTTTGATAAGCCATGCTTTAATGCACCAACAATCACATCTCAGTAAGTTACTTCAAGATTAAAAATCTCACCTTCGTTACCGCCTGCGATTTCTTCGAAGTCCGCTTGGACTTGCCTAGAGCAGCCGCATCTTCTTCTGAGCCGCATCCTCCTCGTCAACTTGAGGAGCCGCATCTTCTGGAACCGCATTTCCCTTACCAGTTGGACGCACCAAGTCTTCGACGTGTTGCTCTTCCAGGCTCCTTTGCTTTACACGTTCAAGCTCCTCTTCTTCTCGCTTCCTTCTTCTTTCAGCAGCCTCCGCAGCTGTTCTCCTGGACTCGGCAAGGATGTCCTCGTCTATGGTTTCGCTGGAAACACCAGAGTGAGAACCCCTCTTCTGCCTCTTGGCCAAAAGGCCGCTGATGGTCTCATCATCATCATCTGCGAGGGAACAAATTGGTCAATCAAGACTGCGAAAGTTAAGATAATGAGAAGAGAAGTACGATGGAGATACCTCCCGATTCTTCATCTTGTATCTCGTCTCTCTCTCCTTCTCTGACATCTTTGATTCTTTCTTCTTATTCATCATCATCCTTTTCTTTCGCCTCCCTTCTCTCCTCCTCCTCTTCCTCCTGATCAAACGGAACAAAGGTCTCCACTGCGAGCTCTTTCCGTGCCTGGCTTGGCATGCGACCTTTACCTTTGTCCCTAGAAGTAAGGGACCTCGCAGGAGGAGAAGTTGGAGCGCTTCTAGGGGAAGAGATTGTGATTCCCTTCTTCCTTGGTCTCTTTGCCCGTGGAGTAACAGTTGCTGGGGGAGACGGATCATCCCTGGGTGGAGGCAAGGCCGGAGTATTGTCTATCAGCGAATCAGCAAAAACATCCATGACCTGGCGAATCCGGGTTTCAACTGCGGGAGCTATTCTCATTGCCAGTCGAACTGGTTCACCTTGTCTTCTTGCAGTGACAATGGTGGTGATCAGCGACTTGGAGCGCTCACCAGATGCGAACCTCCTCACATAGCACTGCAACAGAAAATGGAGCATAAGTTTCGACACAACGGAATAAAGAAACTTAACACGTGCAAAAGAGATTGTTCACCTTGGCGAAAGTTTCGCTGTATTTGATGACATGCGAATCGCCTTTCTTAACTGCGGCCATCTTCTCTTCAAGGATGGTGGAGGGACACAAATGATTCTCGTGATCCAGCAACGAATAGCAGCCATATTGGGTGTCGTCCAGACTACAGTTGGGACGGAAAGGGAAAGAATTTCGCTTGATCACAGGAGCTCTGCTTGGTCGAGGGGTGGACTGTGTCTCAAATCTTGCCTGGTGGGTATTCCAATAGGCAACCCAGTTCCTGGAGTAGCCACCTTCGCTGTTGCCTGGGGGTTGCTCAAAGGGGAGGTTGCTCCTTAAGATTGTTTTGCACTCGCCAGACAGTAGTCGCTTGTAGCAGCCTCTTATGATAGAATGCGGCCAGATCGAGGGTGCCACCGCATCAAAGCCAAAATGGGGAGAAACGCGAGTAGGATCGACATACACGGTGATTCTCTCGTACCTGGGGGTAAGCTCGCGAACATTCTCCGCAAGAGCCGGAAGAGAACCTCTCAGACACCAGCAGAAGAATTCGCGATAGCGCTCGTGGAAATGCTTCCCGCCCTCGAAAAGGAGGTCTTCAGTAAAAGCAACAGCCTTGGAAGGATACAGTTTTGGGAACCATCGCAAATTCTCGACGCGCGTAGCATAAGGCCTAGCTGTAAAATCGGTGCGATCGTCGCATACCAGGCTCCAGGTGCACTTGGGAAAGTGAGTTCCAAACCATCTTGCATCCGTGCCACTGTTACGCTCTTCCTTCGCACCCGGGACACACGACTTACTGGGCTTAGAAGGAAAAGGAGCATAAGAGGGCCATCGCTCGAAGACCCACATAGTCAAGAAGGCAATATTGACATAGGTCACCACATCAAGGCGACCGCGCGAGTCCTTGATTGCTACAACCTGTTGGTCTAATCTATGGTACAGGGTGCCCAAGACTAGAGGCCCAAGTGCGACCTTTTGACCAAGGGTCAGTTTCACAGCAAGAGGGAGGATATGATAGAAGACCCCATCATGAGGGTGGCCATCGATCAAATACCTCGACAACCAGGCGCAGAGAAAAGCACATAGGGTCAGATGATAACCCTTGCCATTCACATAATTTTTAGCCTTGGGGTTCTCGCTCAGAAGTTTCTTGGTGATACTACTACTCGCATAATCACGAAAGAAGTATTGCACCCACTTGTTCCAAGTGTTCTTCGCAGATGTGTCAACCAGCTGCCAATCGGGAAGAAGTTATGTAGGTGTCCACCGGCTGGAAATTTTCTTCACCTCTGAAAAGCACTCCTCCATCTGCTTGAACAAAGCAAGCTCTGCATCAGTCCTCAAGGGACTCAGAGGATCCACCTCACCCACAGGAGACAGATCATACAGCATGTGTACATCTTCAAGAGTGGGAGCAGCCTCGAACTCAGCGAAGTGGAATGTGTGAGTCGTAGGCGAGTAACGCGAGAGAAGGTTTAGAAGCATGGACTGGTCCAGCTTCATGGCACCACCCTTCATAGCACGGACTGCAAAATATATGCCAGCATCGTTCAAAGCAATGGCATGATGGGTCAGTACATGGTCAATCCACTCATCCATAAAGTCCAATTTTTGAACAAACGCTTGGGTGGAAATCGCAGTATACGGGAAAAACCCATTTTTGACCCCCAATCGAACCACATCATTGGAATCGATCAATTCGGCTGCATTTACAGGAGGATTCAGGGTTTGTAATTCTTCAGTAGGAACGGGGGTTGGCAGGTTCTTCACCTTAACCCTAGCATGGTAAAAGTCTTTACCACCCAGATAGGGGCTTTCCGTCATAAGGTCTTGGGAAGATCAGGTATTTCTTCGACCTCTTTAACGGGTTTGGTTCCTTTTGTCTTTGCCATTCCTGCGGAAAAGCAAGAAAAAAGGGGGGAGAAATACACATGCTTTAGTTTGAATCCTAGAAGTTTCAATTTGAAGTTTGAATCTCAGTTCGACTTAGAGCAACGATGCTTTGTCAAAGAAAATATGAACGGCTCAGTGTCAATTTTGGGGTTTGAAAGTTCAGAATCGTTTGCATTACTGGGAATTTCAGAAGCCTCACATTCAAAATTGCAACAATCTGGAGATCAGATCAATTCCGGGTTTGAAGAACAAGGTCTTCTTTGCAGTTCAGTGGATAATATGTTTCAGATAGTCATGGGTTTACAGATCCAACACAGTTCAAAGCATATATCAATATGTTAAATAAATTTGAACAAGGCCAACCTTGTTTTGGTAAAGCTTGCTTGGATGCGCACAGTTGAAGAAGACGATTGACAAGAAAGAATTGATGATTGATTATTTGAATCTGCTCTTCAAGGCTTCCGGGTATCATTCACTTTAAGAGAAAGAAGTGATGCTTTGCAACAATGGAGAACACAGAGTATTTATCCAAAAACAACGAAGGGTTGCGTTCTTTCAGTAGTCGAATCGCAACCATCACCGTCGAATCGCGCAATCAAAGGACAAGCTGACGTCACGCCTAAAACCCTAAAAGACCAGGCGACACGAATCTAGGGGTTTTAGGTCATAATGGCATGCACGGGGGCTGAATTTGCGTGTATTTGAATTGGTGCGTGGCGGTGACGCGTACGTTGGTTCCTGCGCATGGAAGCCTATCCGGTTATGCGTCTCCACGCACAAAAAGGGGGCTAATGTAGATAGTGCTTTCTGAACAGGCAGATCTTAGCCACGTGGCGACCATCCAGCAGACCATATTGTGCTCCACACACACTGGATCACCAGCCGCGCTGATCCACGTGGGGGCTGCGAGACAGGCCCTCGCATACCACCGCACGGGACTTGTAGGGACTTAGTGGTTTGGAGGCTAGAGTAAGTCCTGTCGCGCGCGAGCGACAACCAAGCCCGCGCGCGACCCCTAGTAACTGCTTTTGAGAGATTTATGGCACGAGCTTCATAGACCCGGTCAAACCGGTCGAACCCGGTCAACCTTGTAACGGTTCCGGTATACGCGGATAACGTGCTGTAACGGTCCCTATATACGCGGACGAACGTGCCGTTTTGGTTACGCTAATTAAGCCACCATTGATGGGAGCATTAACCACACTACAACGGTCACATTCTCCGTTATATATAGGACGTTAACCCTTCCATACAAGGAGAGAACGACCCGAGATACGCGAAAGCTCTGCCAAAATCTTGTCTCTCTCTCACACAGTACTATTGCCTTACTCTCTCCCTACACACAACCCAATACCTCCTGTGTTATTCCTATCCTCTGCTCTTGGTGTACATTGAATTATCTCTGCCGGATTCCCTCGTACACAATAGGGTATTGTATATGATGTACTTGGTGATGCATGGATATGAGATTGATCTTCCAAGAATTGTAATGGAACACATGCTCTATATTTGTACCTATAACAGGAAACATCCTCTACCCTATGCCAACTTCCTCCCACTTTTCTTTCACCATCTGGAAATACTTTTTAACAATGAAGAGACAATCACTATTGGTTTTGGACTGATAGATGAGAAATCTTTTCGAAGGAGTGGAATTGTGAAAACCAGTGAAGGAGACTGGAAATTCTATTATGAATTGTTTGCTGATGAGTTGAAAGCCACGCATTTTTCAAAGCCTAAATCCTTAACCACTCCGGTAGCCCTGCCTTATACCACTCCAGACCAATCTCAAGTTCTTCAGAAGCTGGGCTTTATTGAGAATGAAATAGATGAGCTAAATCAAGGACACTATCAGCTAGGTACTGAGTTCAAGAAGATGAAATACATGATTGAGAGTGTTTTCAAGAGTATCAACTTGGTACATGTGGAAGAAGAGGATACACCAGTTCAAGAAGTCTCAAGGAGCTCATGAAATACCAGAGACTTATTTGATGAACTGGGGATAAGGCTTTTGGGGATAAGGAAGCTGGATCAAAGATTGATGAGGATAAGGAACCTGGTGATGAGGAAAGCATTGACTCAGGGGTGATCTACTCACAGAAACTATACAGTAGAAGAAACAGATGGGAAAGGCTCCAGCAATTGTCATTTCAGAAGATTTATTTGAAGATGATGTGGTAGCTGGTGAGTCTGGAGAAGAAGTTGCACAGGATGAAGATGCACATGAAGAATATCAGGAAGAGGAAGAAGAGTATCATGATGATGCTACAGGGCCTAATACAGATGAAGATCCAAAGGCTTGAATCCGGCATTCTCTTTCTTCTTTTCAAAGCCTTGAACCCTCTATTTTTTTTCAAAACTTCTATTTATGTAAAACTTTTAGGTTTTAATTAGGTTTGATCCGACATTTTCTCACCTTTTTTAATGAAAGTCAAAAGGGAGGAGAAAATTCGCGGTGTGTTTTAGTTGCAGAGTGATCTGGTTTCAGTTTTTTGATATGTGGCAGTTGTACTGCTAAAACTGCTTAGTTTGATTTTAATTTTGCCTTTATAAATGTTGGTTTATTTGTTTGTGATCTTATATAACTGTTTCTGCTATGCTACTAATATATATCTTTTGCAGAAATACAGTTCAAACAGATAAGTGGTTTTGTCTTTCATCAAGGGGGAGATTGTTAGTTCACAGTTGGTTTCAAAGCTTTGAAACTGGTTTCAAAGTCTTGAAACTGCACACCATTTCACAACATGATCTTAGGGGGAGTTCTTCTTCCTATTTTGTTGGAATAGATTCCCTAGAGGCAATTTTATTTAGTATGAACATTACTTTTGGATAGAATATTCATTGTATTATTTATGGAGATATATAATATAATGAAGTCCTTAGATAGCAAATGTGTTGTTTATCTTAGATATCCCTAGTCGATTATATTGATTAGCAGGACGATCAACTATAGACTAGTGTGAGGTTGGATTGATATGGATATATCACGATCCAACACATGGGTATGCATTAGGGGTAATGTCGTACTGGATTGACCCACTTACGAGAAGGCTACATACAAGTTATGTAAAGTCACAAGCGCTTCTCATAGTGACAACGGTATTGTCATCCTTAGACTTGAAGTCACTAGATCCTCTAGTTGTTGAGTATTGTGTTCTGATAGCGCCAAACATTACATCCTAACTGGGTAGCAATAAATGCGCCTATCAAACACAATAGGAAGCCAGCTTACAGATGGTAGTAATGTAGATATAACTTGTCCCTCCCACATAACGAGAGCAAATATCCGCGGCCACTCGAGGGTTAGGGCTTATAGAATGTATGGCCAGACTCATGTAAATCAATATAAGGATATTGATGTTATATGCATGGATAAGACTATTCCGAGGATCCAGAAACTATGGATTGGATATACGAGTGTGACTTATATGTCTCGTATCCAATCCGGATATGGAGACAAATGGATGAGACAATACTTGCACAAAGTTTGTCAAAGTAATGATTATTTATATTAGTTGGGTAGCGTGGATGTATTGCTAGAGGCCGCTCCATGTTTGTAATTGTTACTACCAACTTAATAGAAACCTATGGAGTCACACACCACATGGATTAAACTAGATTTGGGAATTACTTAATATGATTAATTAAGTAGAAGGATCAATACGCAACTACTTGAAAACTTAGTAGGACTAATTTGGAAGTTGGACTAATCTGTGTATAGACGGGATTAGGATAAGGGCCTTTATACAGTTAACAAGAATTTGTTGGACTATATAGCTTATTTTCTCAAGTAATGATCATAACATATTTTGAGTAGGAGAGAAAAAGCAAGGAGAGAGAGAGAGCTAATCCCAAAGGAGGCCGAACCCCCCTTGAGACCGCCCCTACCCGTCGGCCACAAAGATAGCTCGAGACTCTTTTTGCCTTGTTGCGTGATTCTTCTTCCCTCTTTCAACACCATTTCTAGCACAAGGCGTGGAGGAGTTCTAGAGCGTTGATCCTAGGTGTGGACTTTCCATAGAGATGTGGACAACATTCTACGTTTGAAGCCATCCAAGGAGACAAACAAGGTGACTACGTAAAATCATTTACTATCATTATGATTTCTCGACTTGTGATCCTTGGAGGGTCTTATGAGGTTGATTAATTGTTTATTTATGTAACGTAATCCATTAGAAAATCCTACATATTTATTCTCTAATCTCCTGCACTTGATCATGCTATATTATGTGGTGAAAGACAAACTAACTATGTGTTATAACATGCTTTGATCTTATCATTTTCCTATGCTTTTGAAGGGATTATTAGCTAACTCTTTTTTGCAGGACGTTTCCTTATTTGTAGTTTGCATAATAGGAAATCCAATCCTGCAGATTGATCCTACTGTTATGGAAACTTGTTTGAACTTTCCTTGGGCTTGCATATTGAAGATTGTGTACAAGGAGATCTGGTAGGGATGATCTGAGTGTACACCTGTAGCAGAGAACAAGAAACAAGGAACAGAGAGTGAGAGTAAGGGCATACGGAAAGATAAGCTCTTGCCAATTGTTTGAGAGAGAGACAGTCTGATGATTAGGAAGGGATTATAAAGTTGCTAAGGAAGGCCAACGTTCCTATATAGGGTATAGGAGTGTCGTTACGAGGGGTTAATGCGGCCGTAACTGATGGTGAGATAACCACCTCGTTCACATCACGTTACACATATATATAGGGAATGTTACACGATCGTTCATGTGTGTAGGGCACGTCCCAATGGTTATCCTTGTATATAGGACATGTAATCATCAGATCTCTCTGACAATTGACAAGGGTCGCGCACGAACGTTGGTGTTCGCGCGCGACGTGTCTTACTCTAACCTCCAAGCCACTTGAACCCTACTGCTCCCGCGCGGTCAGTGTCGAGGGCAACTCTGTCTCATAGCCCCCATACGGATAAGTGCGAGTACGAGGAAAATAATAGAGTGATAGTGGAGTACCGTCGAAAACCCTGGATGTCTGCCACGTGGACACTGATTGATCTTCCTGAGATGCACTATCTACATTAGCCCCCTTTTGCTCGTATACCACGCGCGTCGTTGTGTAAACGCTCAAAATTAGCCGTGTGTGGCTCCACGCAGATTCTCATATCAATTCGAATAATATTTGGAATCTCTAGCCCCAAAAAGTTGCCATGATTACCTAGGTATCTGTAACGTCGTATAGCCTTTAATGTGGCATGGGCGTGATGTGGATTGCGCAGATTGCGACGATATCCACATATTTCCGCCAATTACCGAGGCAGCAATTGATCTGAAGAGATTTTGAAAGGTCTTGATTCTTGAGGAGATCCTATATAAACCCTTTGAGTCCAAAAATTATAAATGTTCGCGCCATTATCACACCAGTGCTGCTGCCAAGGTTTATGATCAAGAGAGAAACTCTTCGCCAACAGATTCAAGCCTTTAGTCAGCTGTTTGTTGAGATTAATCAAGCATCATTTACTTCGAAATCGACAAGGTTAGTAGATCTTATCCTTCTTCTTCAAGTAACTTCTTGATTTGATAGTAAGAATCAAATAGGCATGCAACCAAATCTAGGTTTGGTGTTCTTCAGACTGTCTTCGTATATGAACAGGGTACTGATCTAAATGTCCTGTTTTGCATGTGTTATTTGTGTTACAAAATGGCTCTCAAGAAATCTTTGAAGGAAGCAATTGACTTGCCTGCAGTGCCAAAGGATATCTGGTGTAAAGCCCCCTACTTGGGCGGAGAGGATTTCTACATGGAACCATCCGTGAGAAGAAGCCTAAAAGCTCTTTGACGGAGGATGCTTTGCAATTGATGCCTGAACCGGAGAGGGATGACTGGGGTCTTGAAAATATAGACGATGTAAACCGACTCGGCCTTGAAGCTGGGTTGTATCCCTTCACTGACATTCTCCACCAGACTTTCACAGTGAAGTTGGATTGGATGGAAGAGTGGACAGAGTACATCCTCGAGCACTACGAGGCCGAACTCACCCGCGCCGGGATATACCATGTTGTGCGCGGGACTAAGGGGTTGAGCATCAGGCTCGATAACGATATGCTGATGACCTTGCTTTCAAGGTACTCGAAGAAGACCCACACCTTCCACTTCTCATCCTTCGAAGCCACTCCTACTCTGGAGGATGTGGAGATGTTGCTAGAGCTTCCCTGCATGGGGAGTGTGGTCCCTTTGGTGCGTTTAGACTTAGATGCTGAAATCTCTCTCTTTGAACATATGAGGGAGTGTATAGGGGAGTTTAAAAATACAACCACGAGGTGGATTTAGACGACTCCTTCAGATAAGCACCTTCTTGTTAAGAAGGGCGCGAAAAACCTGTGGTCGAAGTGGATCACCTATGCCTACCGTGAATTTGCGAAGCCAGAGATGACTCGAGGAATTCTGAAGAAGAATAAAGATGCGCCAACCTCGCTCGAGGGTAGGGGCTCTGCCTATTCGTTGTGCGGCTTCCTTTGAGTCTGGATCTCCAGATATCTTATAGATGGATACCCTCACGACGGTGTGTTCATTCATGTCCTCCTCCTTTCTATTCGGCTTTCACTTGGTCAAAAAGTGGCATTAGGGCCTTTGGTTCTGGGGTCATTAAACCATCTTCTGGACTTGGCCATGACGCATGATGAACAGTCCCAAGGTAGAGTGGACATCGTATCTTAGATCAACGTTGCATTTGTGTCAATGTGGGTGTTTGAGAGATGGCCTCTTTATGCTCATATTCCTTCGCCCATTGAAACGTGGAACGCGCCTAATGCCAAGAAGGATTTCCTCTGCCCTCGCGCCTGGAGTTGGTACAAAACCAAAGGCGTTCAACGCTCATTCGCCCTGATGTGCGATGACATCAGCTATTTTGTGGCCAAACCGTACATTCATGCCTTGGAAAACATTGTTCATCACGAAGGTATGTACGCCGAGAAAGATACCCCCTTTTCCCCATTGCATATCACCAAAGGCTCGCGATGCTACTCCAGACTTGTCAACTGGTGTGGAAGAGGATATTTTCCTGCTCTATCTGAGTATGAATTCGTTCCCCAGACATTGTGTTATACACTCATAACGGTCCCATATGATCCGGTTCGAGTGAGCCTCCAATTGGGTTTTGACGCAGTGGCACCTTCCTTCTGGTCTAATTCAGTTGTTCGCGGTTGCTACAAGATACTTCTATTTGGTAAGGGTAACGACTTACTAATCAACTTGCTTCCTCTAACCCAACCTTCTCAAGAAAGACAGGGAGAATCGACGCCCAATTGGGTCGCCTTCTGGAAAACACAAACTCGGCTTCACTCGAGGTCTCGGTTTCATTTCCAACCGCTTAAAGCTCCTGCTCTCAGGATTGGATATTATCCGTTTGAATCCTCATGATCTAGGGACGCGACTCAATACAGCTTTTATTCAATCCTGGACGGAGATCATCACTTGTGCCCAGAGCTAATCTTGGGAGAGAAGGCGGTGATCGTGAAGAAATATTCCTACAATGGAGGAAGACTTACGCCACCGGGTTTAACAAGGTAATTTTGAACTTCTTTGAACGCGCGAACTGAATTTATTATTTAAATGCACGATAAGTATATGTGATGCTAACTTTTTTTATATTATAGTGCGGCTTCCGGAGATACGCGTTTGGAGGTCAAAGCACTAGATTTGTTGACATCTTGCATTCGAAGGATGGGACCAACGTCGCTATTGAGCCTGAATTTCCAATGTCTCAAGAAGTCCAGGATGATATTTGGAACGCACTTTCAAACTTCATTGTATCGATCACAGACGCTGATAAGAATCCGAAGAAGAAGAAAGCTTCTGTTGAACCCTCAACGGATGCGATGGATGCTGGAGTGGTAAAGCGAGTGAAGCGCCCAAGGATCAATCTTGCTTCAAGGAATCCAACCCCTAAAGAGAGAATAGCCATAGGAAGAGGCACATCTGTTGAGCGTGACACATAGAACTTTGTGGAATTCGACCCTAATATGTCATTTTCCATGAGAGAAGGTATTGATATCGCATTTCCATTAGTCTTCCACTAGCACAAGTCATTTTTCCTAATGTTCTTACGTATATACCACAAATAGCGAGGATTCCGTGGAGGAAGTCGAAGGCCTTACTGAAGAAGAAGCGATAGCAGAGTCGAAATCCATGGCTGAAGAAAGAGCTAGAAACAAAAATTTGGAAGAGGATCGCCAACTTCGGGCGGCTTTGCAGAAGAGTCTTGTAGATCAGGTACGGCGCTCGCGCTCGACCATTAGTTAAATGCAGCAGGATTAAGAGGACTTCCAGGAGATCGTTGGTGATGAGGATGAGGAAGGAACTATTTTCAAATTTGCTTTATCACGCCAAGTACTTATCTTTCGCGCATTAACCCATGGGGTCTCTAAAAGCGATATTCGCAAATGGTTAGTGGATCAATTTGGGGAAGCCTCAGGTAAATCTACTTCCTTAGCACTGCCATGCTCAACTTTTCCAACTGCAACTAGTGATGATAGTGTTTCGCCCATTGTGACAATGTTTCACACCCAATCAGGTCATGAAACATTAAAAGAGATTGATGATAACCTTTACGCAGATATACCATATGAAAGTGGAGGTCTTTTCATCACAGCTCTTTAAGTTTTGGTAGCATGCTTACTTCAACTTAGATTAACTATGAATTTTTCGTTTGACAGAAACAGAGCCATTGATAAGAAGATCCCGACGGCTTCGTAGCGATGTGGTTCGCGTCTCTGAAACTCCTGATGATGCAATAATGGAAAAGCCAACTCGGCGATCATCTGGGGAGGCTCGAACGGTCGAGGATGGAGCTGGCGTCGAGGAGGAACGACTCGAATTCATCGTCGAAAAAGAGCAATAGGAACAAGAGAACCTTCTACAGAGGCAAGAACAAGGTGCTGCAAATGCTGATCAGGGCACGTCTCGTCAAGGAGCAGTCATTTGGCCCCCAGAAGCTGAATTAGGTGTTGCTCGTGAGCCCCCGCAAAGATTTGATGCCCCTACTAAAAATCCTAAGTGAAATGGGAGTATGCAGATGGATATGCAGCACAGATACTCTAGAGGGGGGGGGGGGGGTGAATAGAGTATGCCAAATTTTTGCAAACCTTGTGGAGGAAAAGAGTTTTAGTTCAGAAGAAATGGAGTTCAAGGCCTTGAACACAAATTCAAGCCTTTTGAATGAGATACAGTTTATAATGAAATATACAAGTCTTTTTCAAGGTCATGAAAAGAGTTTCAAACCCTTGAAAATAGACAAGTTTGAATGCAGCAAAACTGAGTATGTAACTGAAACTGTAAATGCAAGAGACAAAGGATTTATAGAGTTCAGTCCACTTGGACCTATGTCTCTACCTCAGGAATCTTCTCCCTACAGGATTTTCAACTCAATTCTTATTAATCAAAAGCTAAGCCCTAGATCTTCAAGCACAGAGAGTTCCCTTACTCTCTTACAGCTTGTGGTTCTCCCTAACCTATCTAGTACCTGCTCTAGCTAACTGATTAACTAAGTATTCTCTATTGTTCACCTTGAAAAATCCTTGAGAATGAATTATAGAAGTATTACAGAAATGATCTACCAATAAAGCACAATACAGAAGAACACTAGAGTGTAGAACTGCAGTAAAGAATGCAGTGAGCTTCTGTGAGTTGGTGTGAGAGTGATGAACTCAATTGACGCTTGTCAATACATAATTGTGTCTCTCTTTTTGACCATTGAGTGTTGTGTATTGTTGCTTCAAATTGAGCTCCATTTATACTGTTTGAGGCTCTGCAAATCTTCCAAGATTTTCAGCAACAACTTACTATTTTGTAGGCAACAAACTTTGACTCTCTTAACAGCCTTCTCCAACGGATAGTTGATCACAATCTTCAGAGATATTGTTGTGATCTTGTATTTAAACAATGTGAGAAGATTTCAAGAGTCTCTGATTGATCACAGGATCATCTTCACTAAGTATTTTCCTTCCTGCAAAAGCCAGATAAGGAAACAAATCCTGCACATTTAAGAAGAAAAAAATTCCCTGCAAAACTGAGTCACACTGATGAATTAAATCATGTTAGATACATGGAAATAGTTTGTACTTCATCATAAAATAATAAAAAATCAAGTACAGGGGTGAGAGGAATAGAATTAAATCAAAAGAGTTTGGAGATACTCCCCCTCAAAACATGCATGCAGGTTAGACAGTTTCAAGACTTTAAATCCTGGTTCAAGGCCTCTGCTATTTCAAGCCTGTGAAACCTGATTCAATGCTTTGAAAACTGGTTCTAGGCCTTGAAATACCTACGTATTTCAATTCCATGAAACCTGTGACCTTACAAAATCCCCCTTGATGAAAAACAAAACCTCAACTGTTTGATTCTTAATGTCTGCACAAAATACTGATTAGCACAAAATTGACACAAATAATAATAACACAGTAATTCAAAAAGATCCAAATTATTAATGAACAAAATCAAAAACTGTAAGTAAGTTGCAGAAAATCCTATCCACCAAAATATAGGTCATCTAAACAGAAATAAAAGCAAAAACAACCTAAGATATTTCTCCCCCTTTTTGACTTTCATCAAGAAGAATGAGAGGATGTTGGATCAGTGTCTGGAAAATTTTGAAAATAAAACTTGAAAGGGAGAATGGGAAAGAAAGAGTAGGAAACATTAAGGGGTTGGGTCTTCATATCCATCATATTCTCCCTCTTCTTCCTCACTGTCTTCATCAGTCTTATCCTGTTCTTCTTGTTATTCTTCATTCTCACCAGCAGCAGTCACCTCTTCAGTCTTGTCCTTAGTGGCAGTCTTTGGAGATTTCTTCTTCTTCTTCTTCAGGGTAATCAGCAAATCATCTGAGTCAGGGCTGTCTACTTCATCTCCTTCCTGAGCAGCTTGTTCAACTACCATCTGCTTTCCTTTATCTTTGACTGGAGCAGCCTCTTCCTGGTTGGAATGTTCACTTGGCAAGTTCTTGTTAGAGTCACCTTTCTTGGCACCTTCTTCATCTTCAGGAACATCAAACACAGTCATTCTTCTAAAGATGTTTTCCACCATGTATTTTACATGTAAGAGATTAGTCTCAAACCCATGCTGATTCTCTTTAATCTCACTATTTTCCATGTATAGACCATCAAGTCTCTAAAGTATTTAAGACAAAGGGTCAAGGCCTTGGGTTTAGAAAATTTCTTTGCATTCAGCTCTTCTTCAGTCAAATCTGGATACAACTTCCAAATCTTCTCTTAGGTCTTAACTACCCCAATCTTCTCAAAAGCTTTATCATTCATCATACCAATCAAAGAAGTAATAGACTCTTCACCAGCAGTAGAAATCTCAAGGTGTTGGGAGAATAAAGTGAGAAAATTTGCATAAGGCAGGGGATGCTTTCTCTAATCTGTTTGACTGAATAGCAAGTGTTCCATTACATGCTTCTGCAGACCAATGTCATAGCCCATGCATGATCAAGTACATAATATACAGCACCCTATGAGTAACTAACTCATTGGAATGCTCCCTTGGAACGATGCATCACATCAAGATAGTGAATAGAACTTTAGCTTCAACATTTAACACAAAGTGTGTTAACTGTTTGGATGGGGCAGGAACATTTGGTAGAAAGAATTCTTCTCTGGCCAAATTCAAAGCTTCATTCTTAGGAGGATACTTCTGTGTGTCATACCTCTTAGGAGACCCTAGGACAGATGCAAACTCAGCATGATCTAGTTCCATTGTAACTCCAGCAACTAAAGACTTGATAACTAAGTGTGGAGAATTCTTATGTTGCTTCATGTTGAGATAGAAGAATCTGGTAAGTATTGGATAGGCTAGCTCAGGGGGGGTTTAGCATTAACCACAAAGAGCTTTTCTTCAACATAGTGATACAGTTCCGATTCATTCCAAGCAACATTTGCATACTGATCAAGCTACATAAATAAATCTTCCTAGATGCAAAAACATCCAACCGCTGACCTTTTGAAGTGTTTGACATGAACCAAGATTCATCAGGAGCAGTGTTCTTAGAGTAGGTCTGCAAGGCTTTCTCCACATTGTCTACTGGTTGTTCCTCTGTTACCTTTCCTTTCCCCTTTTCAGCTTGAGTTGCCTTCTTCTTTTTCTTCAACTTCTTAGGACAAGATACCTCTGTTTCTGGTTGCTTCTCTGCAGCAAATTTCTCTTTCTTCTTCTTCTTCTTGTCTGAGGAAGGGGTTGCGTCCTTCTTGGATTTCTTCTTGGGTAGAGGAAGCTCTGCAACTGCCTCTGCACTAGGTGTTCTAGAACTGGAGTCTCCATTAATCTCTTGAACTTCATCCACTACTGTCTTTCTCTTTTTCTCTGTACTCTGTTTTGAACCTCCTGCCATCTTGATTCTGTGTGACGCTCTTCTAGTGCTCATTAGGGTTTGGGAGAATAATATAGAGAGGTATAATTGATACAGAGTGAAGGAGAAGAGAAGGAGATAAATACTCAGAGAGTTTGTTTTTGAAAAGGAAACTGCAATATTTTTCTGATCTTAAAAGATCTGTAATGATCAACAAAGATTCAAAACTTTGAAGCCGTTGGAAGTAAATAATTTTATACTATATTGGCTGAAAAAGAATTTTGAAAAACGTAGGGGCAATATTGAGCAAATATTTACAAAGATAGCACCCAATACTGAATAATCCAAGATTTATTCATTAATCAGTTATCAGACTTATTTTCAAGGCTTCGAAAATATTTTCAAGGTCTTGAAACGCTGTTAAGCTGAAACACATAAGACCAAAGCTATGAATAAATTTTCAAGGATTTGAAAATCAGTTCAAAACTTTGAAACACATAAAAGCTTACCTTCCTTACCTGATGCTCCCCCTAAATTAATGCATCTTTATTTAGCATGCCAAATTCCATTCTTAGAGCTGAATTTTTTTTGTCTGGCAATAGTTTAGTGAAGATATCTGCAAGTTTCATGTTAGTAGAAAGAAATTCAAGAACAATATCACCTTTCTCAGCATGATCTCTGATGAAATGGTGCCTGAACCAATATGTTTGGTTCTTAAATGCTGTACTGGATTCTTTGTAATAGATATTGCACTGGTGTTGTCACATTTGATTGGAATACTTCTAAAATCAAATCCAAGATCCCTCATCCATAGTACTTGTGAACAACAAGCTCCATCAGATATGTATTCAGCTTCAGTTGTTGATAAATCCACTGAGTTTTGTTTCTTGGAGTGCCAACTGATCAGAGATGATCCAATAAATTGGCAAGTTCCAGAAGTGCTTTTCCTATCAACTTTGTAACCTACAAAGTCGGCATCTGAGAATCCATGCAAAGAGAAGTTAGAATGTCTTGGATACCAAAGCCCTAAGTCTTTGGTACCATTGAGATATCTGAATATTCTCTTCACAACACTTAAGTGTGATTCCTTTGGACCAGCTTGAAATCTTGCACACATACATACACTGAACATGATATCTGGTCTTGATCTCTTTGGATTGAGACATGGTGTACTTGTTCACCAAGTCCCTAGTATACTTGCTTTGATGCAGAAAGATGCCCTTCTTAAACTGATGTATTTGAAGTCCAAGGAAGAATTTCAACTCTCCCATCATGCTCATTTCAAATTCCCTGCTCATAAGACTTGAGAATTCTTTGCATAGAATATCATTAGTAGCTTCAAAAAAAATATCATCAACATAAATCTGAACTACAAGTAAATATTTCTCACGAGTCTTTATGAAAATGGTCTTGTCTACCAATCCTCTTTTTAAATCATTTTCAAGCCGAAACTTTGACAATCTTTCATACCAAGCCCTTGGAGCTTATTTCAAACCATAGATAGCTTTGTCAAGTTTATAAACACGATATGGAAACATATCACTTTCAAAACCACGAGGTTGTGCAAAATAAACTTCTTCTTGCAAGTAGCCATTCAGAAATGCACATTTCACATCCATTTGAAATAGTTTCAGGTTTTTGAAAGATGCAAATGCAAGCAGTATTCTAATTGCTTCTAACTTGGCAAATGGAGCAAAAGTTTCCTCATAATCAATACCTTTTCATGATTGTAACCTTGAGCAACTAACCTTGCTTTGTTTCTGATCACCTTGCCATTCTGATCCAATCTGTTTCTGAACACCCATCTGGAACCAATGACAGACTGGTTTGTAGGTGGAGGAACTAGGTTCCACACCTTGTTTCTTTCAAACTCATTGAGTTCACTTTGCATAGCTATAATCCAGTTTGCTTCTTGTAAAGCTTCCTTCATAGTTTTGGGTTCTATAAGATAAATGAAAGCATTGAAAGCACAAAGATTCTTCAACCCTGATCTTGTTTGTGTACCAGTGGTTGTATCAGAGATGATGTTGTCTGCTGGATGAGATGAAAGATATTTTAATCTTTTTCTTGGAGAGGAGGGTTCAGGCTCTCCATATATCTTCTCTGGTCTTGAAGTAGTGGCCTGATCATTCATCTCTTTCTGATCATCTTTGTCAAGGATTTGATCTCTATTTTCAAGGCCTTGAGACTTGTTTTCAAGGTCTTAAAAATGGCTCCTGTTTCCTTCTGAATCTTTCTTGAACCCAAGAGAGTTCTCAGCTTCTTCTTCTGATTCATGCTTGTTCAGATTCAAGTCTGCAAAACATTCACTCAAAGAACCATGATAGCTTTTATCAAAAATAACATGAATACTTTCTTCAAACATCTTGGTTCTTTTATTATAGATTCTATAGGCCTTGCTAGTAAGAGAGTAACCAATAAATATACCTTCATCACTTCTTGCATCAAACATACTCAAGTTGTCCTTACCATTGTTGTGGACATAACATGTGACCAAAGGGTCTGAAGTATGAGATGTTTGGCTTTCTCCCTTTGAAGAGTTCATATGGGGTTTTCTTCAAGACAGGTCTGATCAAGCACCAATTCCAAATGAAATTTTCTCTATTCACAGCTTCTGCCCAGTAATGTTTTGGCAGCTTATTTTCTAGAAGCATTGTTCTTGACATATCTTCAAGAGTCCTGTTCTTTCTTTCAAGAAATCCATTCTGTTGAGGAGTTCGAGGAGCAGAGAAATTGTGAGAGATACTATGCTTAGCACAGAACAAATCAAATTATAATTGATCAAACTCTCTACAATGATCACTTCTAATTGAAGCAATGGGTAGGTTTTTCAAGTTTTGAAGTTCTCTGCAAAGCTTTGAAAATTCAGAGAGGGCTTCAGATTTTTCTTTCAGAAACATAACCCAAGTATATCTAGAATAATCATATACAACAACTAGCATATACCTCTTACCTTTTGGAGTTGGTGTCCTCATAGGACCACACAAATCCATGTTAAGTAGTTCAATAGGTCTAGAAGTACTTACAAACTTCTTTGGTTTGAATGAGCTTCTGGTCTGCTTACCCAGGGCAAAATCTTTGCATACTTTATCTTCTTTGAACTTGATAGATGGTGATCCTCTTATCAGGTCTTTGGAGATCAATTTGTTCAAGGTATGCAAGCTAATGTGACCAAGCTTTCTGTGCCAAACCCTTGAATCCTCTTTCAAGGCCTGGAGGCACTTTAAGCTTTTATCTGAAACTTTGTTAGTCTGAAAAGTATAAACATTGTTTGATTTAGAGGCTGTGAGAATGCAATTTCCTGATTTCTCATTTTGCACCACACACTTCTCTTTATCAAAGATAACCTTATTGCCATTATCACAAAGCTGAGATACACTAAGCAAGTTAAATTTCAAACCATCAACTAGATATACATCAGAAATAGAATTTTCAGAATCTGTACCAACCTTAACAATACCAAGAATGTTGCATTTTCCTTTGTCACCAAGAGTAATTGAACCTTCATATTGAACTTTCAATTCTGAGAATAGAGATCTCTTTCCACTCATGTGTCTTGAGCAACCACTGTCCATAAACCACTTCTGTTCTTTGATATTGGAGACAACCTGCAAACACCACCAGCTGTTAGACCAAGTGTGGAATTTGGACTCATACTCAGGATCAACCATGTTAGGTGGTCTGACCCCTTTTGGAACCCAAATATGTCTGAATTGTACTTTAAGTTGAAATGGGAATGTGTTCCTCATTATATGAGGGTCTCTTTTTCTGAAAGGACAAGTCATCTTCATATGACCAATCTTGTTACAAAAATGACACTTAGGATCAGTTTTGCTTCCAGCTTTCACAAATCTGGTATTGTTATTTCTTGGAAAACTTGGATTGTATCCAATACTAGTTTTGTGAACAGAATTTGAACTTCCTCCAAGAATCAAGTCTAACTTGTGTTCTGAGCCTGCAAGCTTGACTTTGACTAATTCAGATTCTTGAAGCTTCAGAGCAAGAGTAGTATTTTGTTTATCTTATTTATCAACCTGATGTCTCAGATTAACAAGGCTGTTACTCAGTAAAGAGTTCTCAGTGACTACTTCCTTGACTTGTGTTTTCAAGGCTTTGAAACTAGTTTTCAAGGCCTTGAAATCACTGTCAATTTTCTTCTGAGAGATTTCAAGATTCTGATTCAGACAAACAAGTTGTAAATTATCTTTTGCTTGCTCATGAAATTTTTCTTTCAAAATTCTAATCTCTTTCAGATAATCTTCTTCATTTGAAATCAGACAGTTTACCATTACTTCAATGTTCTTCTCATAAATCTCATCATGCTTGGCAATGAAGCATATGTTGGCATGTTCTTCTTCAGATTCAGATTCACTTGAGCTGTCTGAATCACTCCATGAAGCTATCATATCTTTCTTTCTTCTGTCATGGTCTTTCTTCTGAAAGTTCTTGCTTTTCATGTGTGGACAATCTATTATCAAATTTCCTGCATCACCACACTCAAATTAGTTCATAACTTTGGATTTATTCTGTGAAAAAGACTTACCTTTGTAGTCCTTGCTACTGAAGATCTGTTTCTTTCTCTGTTGAAACCTTTGTTTCGAAAGTTTTTCTTCATCTTGATAATTCTGGTTAAGGCTTTGGAAATCACTACAAATGGATCTTCTTCATCATCATCTTCAGCTTCAAAGCTTTGAATTTTCTCATTCTCTTTGGCCTTAAGTGCTAAGTTCTTGACACCGTCAGGTAGCTATCCATAATCTTCATTCATGGATATTTCATGCGTCAGGAGCTTCCCTTGTAGATCATTGAAAGCTCAGGTTGTGCAAGACTTGAAATAGCTTAGCTATTTCAAGGCTTTGAATCAGCTTTCAAAGCTCTGAATCAGCTTCATAGGCTTGAAAATATTTTGGCTATTTTCAAGGCCTTGAACTGGATTCAAAGTCTTGAAACTGCTTAACCTGAATGCATATTCTCAGGGGGAGTTTTTCAGCTAACTCTCTGATTTGATTTACTCTCCTTCTTTAATATATTTGATTCTCTATTATTAGATGATGAAAGAAAATTGTTAAACATGCTTTTAATCGTAATATATCATCTGTTTGACCATGATAATGCAGGAAATTTAGTTTCTAGGTTTTGCAGGATTATTTCCTAAATTGAATTGTTTCAGATTTGGAAACACTTGAACACTTTGATCCTGTGATCAATCAAACATGTATCACAGCTTCTCATGGTGGTTAAATGAAAGATTACAACAATATCTTTGAAGATTTTGATCATCTAACCGTTGGAGAAGATTTCAAAGTAGTCAAACTCTGTTGCCTACAAAATAGGAAGGTTGTTGCTAAAAATATGGAGAGATTTGCAGAGCTGTTTGGAGTATTTATAGAGCTCAAATTCGAAGAAAAAAAAATACAACACTCAACGGGCAAATAGAGAGAAAGTATTTTGTATTGAAAAGCATCAAAGAAGTTCTTCATTTCTTCCAATCCATTCAAAGAAGTTCACTGAATTTCACTGCAGTTTTCTACTCTTAAGTGTTCTTCTGTATAGAGCCATATTGGTAGATCATTTCTGTATTATTTCTACTTCTATTCTCAAGGATTGTTCAAAATGAACAATATAGAATTCTTAGTTAATCAGTTAGCTAGAGCAGGTACTATACATGTTAGGGAAAACCACAAGCTGTAATAGAGTAAGGGAACTCTCTGTGCTTGAGTTCTAGGACTTAGCTTTTGATTAACAAGAATTGAGTTCAAAATCCTGCAGGGAGCTAATCCCTGAGGTAGAGACGTAGGTCCCAAGTGGACTGAACTCTATAAATCCCTTGTCTTGTGCACTTTCAGTTCATTTACTTTCAGAGCTTTTGCAGCATACAAAAACTGTTTACTTTTCAAGGGTTTGAACTTGTTTTCAAGGCCTTGAAAAGGCATACTTACTCTATACTTTTTGCATCTACTTCAAAGGCTTGAACTTGTTTTCAAGGCCTTGAATTTCATTGTTTGCACAAGTTTTCATCTTCATAGCAAGTTTTGAAAAACGTTGGGATACACTATTCAACCCCCCCTTCTAGAGTATCTTAGCTGCTTATACAACTGCATACTCACACTTTCAATTGGTATCAGAGCATTTATCACTGTATAAGATTTAATCATTTGGTGATCATGAGTACTGCAGGTGATGGTGGCTTCTCACAGAGAAGAGTTGCTAACAGACCTCCTCAATTCTGTTGAGAAAATTTTTCTCACTGAAAAGCTCTCATGAATTTTTTTATCATTGATCAAGATCTATATCTTTGGACCATTATCCAAAATGGACCTCATACTTTCTACACAGAAAAAGATGGGATTAGAACTCCCAAAACAGAAGACTCACTCTCCTTTTCTGAATTAGACAATTTTCTAGGAACTACAAGGCTATTAACATTTTTTATTGTACTTTGAGTACAGATTAATTCAACATGATCTCTGGATGCACAACTGCTAAAGAAATTTGGGATAAACTTGTGGTTACCCTTGAAGGAACTAGTCAAGTCAAGCAAACTAAGACCAACATTTATCTCAGACAATATGAGTTGTTCAGGATGAATGAAGATGAGTCCATCAGAGATATGTTCAAGAGATTCACTGATATTGTCAACAACCTTGACTCACTGGGAAAACACTTTTCTAATGAAGAAAATGTGAGGAAGATTCTCAGAAATCTTCCAAAGGCAAAATGGGAACCAAAAACCACAGCTATTGAAGAAGCTCGGAATCTCTCAAATTTACAACTTGATGACCTACAAGGGAAGCTCCTGACACATGGGATATCTATGAATGAAGTTGATGGAGAACTCCCAGATGGTGTCAAGAATTTAGCCCTTAAAGCGAAAGAGAATGAGGGAATTCAAAGCCTTCAAACTGAGGATGGTTATGATGAAGATCCAATTGCCTTAATTCCAAAGCCTTGACAAGGATTCTCAAAATGAAAAGAAACATTGGAAACAAAGATTTCAACAGAGAAAGGCATAGATCATCCAGTGGCAAGGATTACAAAGGTAAGTCCTCTTCACAGAACAAGTCAAAAGTTATGAACTGCTTTGAGTGTGGTGATGCAGGACACTTGATAAGAGACTGTCCACACAAGAAGAGCAAGAAATTTCAAAATAAGGATCATGACAGAAGAAAGAAAGTCATGATAGCTTCATGGAGTGATTAAGATAGCTCTAGTGAATATGAAACTGAAGAAGAACATGCCAATCTATGCTTCATGGCCAAGCATGATGAATGTTCTGAAAAGAACATTGAGGTTGTCACCAAAGAACAGAAGTGGTTCATGGACAGTGGTTGCTCAAGACACATGAGTGGAAAGAGATCTCTATTCTCAGAATTAAAGGAGCAATCAGAAGGTTCAATAACACTTGGTGACAAAGGAAAATGCAATATTCTTGGTATTGGAAAAGTTGGTACAAACTCTAAAAACTCTATTTCTGATGTATATCTGGTTGAAGTTTTGAAGTTTAATTTACTTAGTGGATCTCAGCTTTGTGATAATAGAAACAAAGTTATCTTTGATAAAGAGAAGTGTGTGGTGCAAAATGAGAAATTAGGAGACTGCATTCTCACAGCCTCTAGATCAAACAATGTTTACACTTTTCAGACTAACAAAGTTGCAAGTGAAAGTTTGAAGTGTCTCAAGGCCTTGAACGCAGATTCAAAGCTTTGACATAGGAAACTTGGTCATATCAGTTTGCATACTTTGAACATGCTAATCTCCAAAGACATGGTAAGAGGATTTCCATCCACCAAGTTCAAAGAAGATGAGTTGTGCAAAGCCTGTGCACAAGGAAATCAGACCAGAAGCTCCATCAAGCCAAAGAAGTTTGTAAGTACAACTAGACCTATTGAATTACTTCATATGGATCTATGTGGTCCTATGAGGACTACTACTCCAAAAGGTAAAAGGTATATGCTAGTTGTTGTAGATGATTTTTCTAGATACACTTGGGTTATGTTTCTCAAAGAAAAATCTGAAGTACTCTCTGAATTTTCAAAGCTTTGCAGAGAACTTCAAAACTTGAAAAACCTACCTGTAGCTTCAATCAGAAGTGATCATGGTAGAGAATTTATCAGTTAGAATTTGATTTATTCTGTGATAAGCATGGTATCTCTCACAACTTTTCTGCTCCAAGAACTCCTCAACAGAATGGTGTTGTTGAAAGAAAGAACAGGACTCTTGAAGATATGTCAAGGACAATGCTTCTTGAAAACAAGTTGCCAAAACATTACTGGGCAGAAGATGTGAATACAGCAAACTATATTTTGAACAGGTTCTTGATCAGACCTATACTGAAGAAGACCCCCTCTGAACTATTCAAAGGGAGGAAGCAAAACATCTCTTACTTCAGACCCTTTGGATGTACTTGTTTTATCCATAACAATGGAAAAAACAATCTTGGTAAGTTTGATGCAAGAAGTGATGAAGGTATATTTCTTGGTTACTCTCTAACTAGCAAAGCTTATAGAGTTTATAATAAGAAAACCAAATTGGTTGAAGAGAGCATTCATGTTATTTTTTATGAAAGCTATGATGGTTCTTTCAGTGAAAGTTTTGCAGATTTGAATTTGAACAAGCATGAATCAGAGGAAGAGATTGAGAATCCACTTGGATTCAAGAAAGGCTCAGAGGAAAATAGAAGACATTTTTAAGACCTTGAAAATAGTTCTCAAGGCCTTGAAAATACAACTCAAAGCCTTGAAAAAGATGATCAGAAGTATTCAAGTGACAAAGCCACTACTTCAAGAGCAGAAAATATCTATGGAGAACCTGAACCATGGTCTAAAAGAAAGAGATTCAAATATATCTCATCCCATCCAGCTGATAATATCATATCAGATCAAACCACTGGTACACAAACCAGATCACAGTTGAAGAACTTATGTGCTTTTAATGCTTTTATTTCTCTTGTAGAACCAAAAACTGAGAGGGAAGCTTTACAAGAAGCAGACTGGATCATTGCTATGCAAAGTGAACTCAATGAGTTTGAAAGGAATAAAGTTTGGAACCTGGTTCCTACACCTTCAAACCAGTCTGTCATTGGTACCAGATGGGTATTCGGAAACAAGTTGGATGAAAATGGCAATGTAATCAGAAACAAACCAAGGTTAGTTGCTCAAGAAGAAGGTATTTATTATGAGGAAACCTTTGCTCCAGTTGCCAGGTTAGAAGCAATTATAATATTTCTTGCATTTGCATTTTACAAGAACATGAAACTATTTCAAATGGATGTGAAGTGTGCTTTCTTGAATGGCTACTTACAAGAAGAAGTTTTTGTTGCACAACCACCTGGTTCTGAAAATGACAAATTTCCATATCATGTCTACAAACTTGACAAAGCTCTTTATGGTTCGAAACAAGCTCCAAGGGCTTGGTATGAAAGACTGTCAAATTTTTTACTTGAAAATGATTTCAAAACAGGTTTAGTAGACAAGACTCTTTTCATTAAGAATCATGAGAAAGATTTACTTGTAGTTCAGATATATGTTGATGATATACTGTTTGGAGCTACCAATTATGCAGAGAATTCTCAAGTCTCATGAGCAGGGAATTTGAGATGAGCATGATGGGAGAATTGAACTTCTTCCTAGGACTTCAAATACATCAATTTAAGAAGGGCTTCTTTCTGAATCAAATCAAGTACGCAATAGACTTATTAAATAAGGATAGCATGGCTCAATTTAAGGAAGCCAAGACTCCAATGAGCTCTACACTATCCTTAGACAAGGATGAATCTGGTAAGAGTGTCAATGTAAAAGAATATAGAGGCATGATATGATCATTACTCTATTTGACAGCAAGTAGACTAGATATTATGTTTAGTGTGTGTATTTGTGCTAGATTTCAAGCTGATCCAAAAGAATCACACTTCACTGCTGTGAAGAGAATATTCAGATATCTCAATGGTACCAAAGAGTTAGGGCTTTGGTATCCAAGACATTCTAACTTCTCTTTAAGTGGTTTTTCAGATGCTGACTTTGCAGGTTACAAGGTTGATAGGAAAAGTACTTCAGGAACCTGCCAATTCATTGGATCATCCTTGATTAGTTGGCATTCCAAGAAACAGAATTCAGTTGCTCTATCAACAGATGAAGCTGAATATATAGATGCAGGAGCATGTTGCTTACAAGTTCTATGGATTGCTCAACAGCTAAGAGACCTTGAATTTGACTTCAGAGGCATACCTATTAAGTGTGACAATACTAGTGCAATTTCAATTACAAAGAATCCAGTGCAACACTCAAGAACCAAGCACATTGATGTTTGACACCACTTCATCAGATATCATGCTGAGAAAGGTAATATTGTTATTGAATTTGTTGCTACTAACATGAAAATTGCAGATATCTTCACCAAACCATTAGCAGATGAAAGGTTCTCAGCTCTAAGATTGGAATTGGGAATTCTAAATAAGACTGCATTGGTTTAGGGGGAGCATAAGGTAAGAAAGGTAAGCTCTATGTGTTTACAAAGGTTTGAATTGATTTTCAAAGCCTTGAAAATCATTACAAAGACTTGACTTTTACTTGTTGCAATGTTACAATATTTCAAGACCTTGAAAGCCTTTTCAAAGTCTTGAAAATGAATATGTTACACTGATAGTCAATAAACTTGGATCATTCTATACTGGGTGATATCTATGTAGATATTTGCCTAATATAGCCCCTACCCTTTTCAAAAATTTGATTTAGCCAAAAATAGTATTAGTATATTTTATTTTCCAACGGCATAATAGTTTTGAAATTTCTCTGATCTTTGCAAATCTTTTTGATAATCAGAGAGATACTAGTTTCCTTTTAAAACTCAAACTCCTTCAGTATTTATCCTCTCCTCTTCTCCTTCACTCCGTATCATTCCACCTCTCTCGTTTCTTCTCCCAAACCCTAATGAGAAAAAGAAGGGCCTTAGACAGAATCAAGATGGCTAGAGGTTCGAAACCTGTTTCAGAGAAGAAGAGAAAAGCAGCAGTGGAAGAGGTTCGAGAAGTCAGTGGAGACTCTAGTTCCAGAACTCCTAGTGCAGAGGCAGTTCAAGATCCTCCTCCACCTAAGAAGAAGGTCACGAAAGCTACAAACTCATCTTCAGAAAAGCAAAAGAAGTAGAAGGCTATTACAGAAAAGCAAACAGAAACAGAGCCAACCAGTTCTAAGAAGGTGAAGAAAAAAGCAACTCAGGCAGAAAAAGGGAAAGGGAAGGTGGCTGAAGCACAACCAAAAGGACAATTGGAGATGGCACTACAGATCTATTCACAGGTCTCAACAAAGAACACACCACCAGATGAGACATGGTTTGTCTCAAACATCTCTAAAGGTCAGTGGTTAGATGGTTTTGCTTGAAGATCTATTGGTTTATGCAGTTTGGTTAATAAGCATGTGATGGAACACATGAAAATCAAGTGCATCTCTATGTTAAAGAAGATTTCTTTGTGGTGTATGCTGAATCCTAGAGAAATAGCCTACCCCAGACTCACCAGACTCTTCTACCTGAACCTAACCCAAGTTAAGAGAACTGCACACTTGGTGATCAAATCTAAAGTTGCTAGGATAGTAATTGAACTAGATCACTCTGAGTTTGCCAATGTGTTAGGTTTCCCATAGAGGTATGATACTAGAAACCATCCACCAAAGTCAGAAATTTTGAAGCTGGCCAAAGAAGAACTCTTTCTTCCAAACATCTCAACCTCAGCCAAACAGTTAACACATTCTGTGTTGAATGTTGAAGCCAAAGTCCTTCATACCATACTGGTGGGATGTGTCTTTACCAGAGAGCACTCCAGAGAGTTGGTGACTGAGAGAATGCTGCACATCATGTATCTGGTTATGCATGGCTATGAGATTGATCTTCCAAAACTGGTTATTGAACACATGCTCTTTAGCCTAACCAGTAAGAGGATTCATCATCTACCCTATGCAAACCTGCTCACAATGTTCTTTGAGCATTTTGAGATTCCTTTCACTGGAGAGGAATAAGTCACATCTGGTTTTGGGGAACTCAATGAGAAAGCCTTTGAGAAAATTGGAGTTGTGAAAACAAAAGATAAAGTTTGGAAACTTTACTCAGACTTGACTGAACCAGAACTAGGTGCAAAGAAGTTTTCTAATCCCAAGACCTTGACCCCCACTTAAAGTCAGACTTCTCAGCCTACATACAATCAGAGACTTGATGGTTTGGAACTTGACATGGAAGATGTCAAATCTACTGTTTTTGGACTAGAAAGTGATATGGGGCATGTCAAGTACATGGTGGAAAGTATCTTCAGAAGCATGACCTTGCTTGATGTTCCTTAGGATCGTGAAGGAACAAAGAAAGGAGATTCTGACAAGGATTTTCCTAGTGAGCATTCAGACCAGGAAGAAGCTACTCCAGTTTCAGACAAGGAAAAACAGGTAGCAGAACAAGTAGAAGATGAAGCCAATAGCCCTGATTCAGATGAGATGCTCATCACATTAAATAAAAATAAGAAGTCTCCAAAGGTTGCTGAAAAGGACAAAACTGAAGAAGCAACTGTTGCAGGAGGGACTGCAGGGGAACAGGAAGAGCAGCACAAGACTGATGAAGAAGACAATGAGAATGAGGAATAAGATCAGGATGAAGATGAAGATCAAACCCCTTAGTCTTGCCTATTCTTTCTTCCACATTCTCTATGCTTTAAAAGTTTCTTTAAGTTTTCAAAATTTTCCTGACACTTGATCCAACATCTTCTATATTTTTTATGAAATTCAAAAAGGGGGAGAAAATTCTAGGTTTTAGTTTCTAGTCTTAGGATTATTTGGTTTTATCTGCTGAACTATTTATGTGTTTTTGTTGGTATTTGAATAAGTTGGATCTTTTTGGAAATCCTGTGTTTTCGTGGACTAATCAGTTTATTTTACAAAAACTAAGGATCAAACAGAATTTGGTTTTGACTTTCATCAAGGGGGAGATTGAAAGCTCAGGTTGTGCAAGACTTGAAATATCTTAGCTATTTCAAGGCCTTGAATCAGATTTCAAAGCCTTGAATCAGATTCATAGGCTTAGATATTTTCAAGGCCTTGAAACTGGATTCAAAGCCTTGAAACTGCTTAACCTGAATGCATATTCTCAGGGGGATTTTTTCTGCTAACTCTCTGGTTTGATTTACTCTCCTTCTTTGATATATTTGATTCTATGATATTAGATGATTAAAGAAAAATTTTTAAACATGTTTTTAATTGTAATATATCATCTGTTTGACCATGATAATGCAGGAAATTTTGTTTCTAAGTTTTGCAGGATTTTTTCCTAAACTGAATTGCTGCAGATTTGGAAACACTTGAACACTTTAATCTTGTGATCAATCAGACGTGTATGAAAGCTTCTCATGGTGTTTAAATGAAATATTACAAAAATATCTATGAATATTGTGATCATCCAACCGTTGGAGAAGATTTCAAAGTAGTCAAACTCTGTTGCCTACAAAATAGGATGGTTGTTGCTGAAAATCTGGAGAGATTTGCAGAGCTGTTTGGAGTATTTATAGAGCTCAAATTCGAAGCAACAAAATACAACACTCAACGGGAAAATACAGAGAAAGTATTCTGGATTGACAAGAATCAAAGAATTTATTCATTTCTTCCTATCCATTCACAGAAGTTCACTGCAGTTTTCTACTCTTAAGTGTTCTTCTGTATAGAGCCATATTGGTAGATCATTTCTGTAGTATTTATACATTCATTCTCAAGGATTGTTCAAAGTGAACAATAGAGAATTCTTAGTTAACCAGTTAGCTAGAGCAAGTACTAGACAGGTTAGGGAAAACCACAAGCTGTAATAGAGTAAGGGAACTCTCTGTGCTTGAGTTCTAGGACTTAGCTTTTGATTAACAAGAATTGAGTTCAAAATCCTGCAGGGAGATAATCCCTGAGGTAGAGACGTAGGTCCCAAGTGGACTGAACTCTATAAATCCCTTGTCTTGTGCACTTTCAGTTCGTTTACTTTCAGAGCTTTTGCAGCATACAAAAACTGTTTATTTTTCAAGGGTTTGAACTTGTTTTCAAGGCCTTGAAAAAGGCATACTTTCTCTATAATTTATGCATCTACTTAAAAGCCATGAACTTGTTTTCAAGTCCTTGAATTTCATTGTTTGCACAAGTTTTCATCTTCCTAGCAAGTTTTGAAAAAAGTAGGCATACTCACACTTATACAACTGCATATACAACTGCATACTCACACTTTAAATCATCAAGTTGTAGTGATGAAAGATCTTGAGCTTCTTCAATGGTTGTTGTCTTTGGTTCCCATTTGACCTTTGGAATACTTCTTTGTATCTTCCTTTCCTTTTCTTCATTGGAAATATGCTTTCTCAAAGAATCAAGGTTGTTGACAATGTCTTTGAACCTCTTGAACATCTCTCTGATTGATTCATCTGTATTCATCATGAACAACTCATATTGCCTGAGATAGATGTTGATCTTGGTTTGCTTGACTTGACTGGTTCCTTCAAAGGTTACCACAAACGTATTCCAGATTTCTTTGGCAGTCTTGCATCCTGAAATCCTGTTAAATTCATCTGTACTCAAAGCACTATACAAGATGTTAATAGCTTTCTTATTATTAGAAAATTGTTCCAATTCAGAAGAGGAGAGGGAGTCTTCAGATTTGGGAGTTTTGATCTCATCTTTCTATGTAAAGAAAATGTGAGGTCCATTCTGAAAAATGGTCCAAAGCTCTATGTCCTGATTAATGATAAACATCTTCATTAGGGCTTTCCAGTGATCAAAGTTGTCTCCACAAATTAGAGGAGGTATGTTGGAAGCTCTTCCTTGTGAGAAACCACCATCACCTGCAGTACTCATGATCACCATATGGTTAAATCTTATACAGTGATACAAGCTCTGATACCCATTGAAAGGGGAGTATGCAGATGGATATGCAGCACAGATACTCTATAAGGGGGGTTGAATAGAGTAAGCCAACTTTTTGCAAAACTTGTGGAGGAATAGCGTTTTAGTTCAGGAGAAAGGGAGTTCAAGGACTTGAACACAAATTCAATCCTTTGGAATGAGATACAGTTTATAATGAAACAAACAAGTCTTTTTCAAGGCCTTGAAAAGAGTTTCAAACCCTTGAAAACAAACAAGTTTGAATGCAGCAAAACTGAGTATGTAACTGAAACTGTAAATGCAAGAGACAAAGGATTTATAGAGTTCAGTCCACTTGGACCTACGTCTCTACCTCAGGGATTAGCTCCCTGCAGGATTTTCAACTCAATTCTTATTAATCGAAATTTAAGCCCTAGATCTCAAGCACATAGAGTTCCCTTACTCTGCTATAGCTTGTGGTTCTCCCTAACCTATCTAGTACCTGCTCTAGCTAACTGATTAACTAAGAATTATCTATTGTTCACCTTGAACAATCATTGAGAATGAAATATAGAAGTATTACATAAATGATCTACCAATAAAGCACAATACACAAGAACACTAGAGTGTAGAACTGCAGTAAAGAATGCAGTGAACTTCTGTGAGTTGGATTTTTAGAGTGATGAACTCCTTTGACGCTTGTCAATCCATAATTATGTCTCTCTTTTTACCCGTTGAGTGTTGTGTTTTGTTGCTTCAAAGTGAGCTCCATTTATACTGTTTGAGGCTCTGCAGATTTTCCCATATTTTCAGCAACAACTTCCTATTTTGTAGGCAACAAACTTTGACTCTCTTAACAGCCTTCTCCAACGGATAGTTGATCACAATCTTTAGAGATATTGTGGTGATCTTGTCTTTAAAAAATATGAAAAGCTGTCAAGAGTCTCTGGTTGATCAAAGGATCATCTTAACTAAGTATTTTCCTTCCTGCAAAAGCTTGATAAGGAAACAAATCCTGCACATTTAAGAAAAGAAAAAGAAAATCCCTGCAAAACTGAGTCAAACTGATGAATTAAATAATGTTAGATATATGGAAAAAGTTTGTCCTTCATCATCAGATAATGACACATCAAGTAAAGGGGTGAGATGAATAAAATTAAATCAAAAGATTTTAGAGGAACTCCCCCTCAGAACGGTCAGACAGTTTCAAGGCTTTGAATCCTGGTTCAAGCCTGTGAAACCTGATTCAAGGCTTTGGAAACTGGCTCAAGGCCTTGAAATACCTATGTATTTCATGTCCATGAAACCTTTGACCTTAAACTAAGCAAATTGGAGCTCAACTGGAAGTAAGTGCGGCTCCTGAGATTCCCTCAAGTGTTGCTCCCGCAGCTGTCTTGCCCGCAAGGGCCCCTCTTGGAGAAACTGAGCAAGCTGAGGCTCATCAAAGAATTAATTCGATTCCTACAACTCAAGTCATGCTAGAAGTTCCGGGAACTCAGCTCAACGTTGCGTCTGAACATGGTGTGTCATTAAATGAAAGAAGAATCGAGCATGAGTCGAATGCAAGCAGGAACGCGCCGGATCAGGACATGGCAGATGCTCAGCCGCCAACAGCTCCAAGAACCAACACTGTTGTGGCTCATGGAACACAAGTCAATGTCGCACCTGAGAATGTTCCAGCAGCTCAAGAGTCCACACCAAGTTTGGTCGAGTCTAGAAATGAACGGGGTGAAAACGCGATCATAGATGAACCTTCTCAAGACGCAACCTCAAAGACAAATACTCCAGTGGCCACGACTTAGATACCAGTAAGAATTTATATGACCGTGAAAAATCCAGACAACTTGCCTTCCTTGAGGAATGTCACATCTTCAGAGGGCCTTAGTGAGAATCTGTCTCTTTCTGGTATGGTTACCAAAGAATCTCATGATGGGGATGGATCATCTAGTCCTGATCTGGAAGCACTTCTTCCTCAGAAACCTTGGAGAGATTGGTATACTGCGGCTTTTGAGGCTATCGAGGTTGAAGAACAGTGTGTTATCCCCGAGGCGCAAGAAGCCCTTGCGGACCAACGATTAGCTGAGACCGAAGCTTCCAACAGCGCTCAAGTGGCGATCCCCATTCCTTCTTTACGTGAAATAGTTGGGGGCAATGGTAATGCTTTTTACTTATTTTGAATAAGTATTCCATTATAATAAGGCATGTACAATCGTTTATATATATTTTTTTGAGAATTCACACGCGCCTTTTGAAAATGCAGACATCAAGCAATCATCTCTTAGGTGGCTCATGAAAATGCACGTCTCATATCCCAAGAATTTTACCAGATACATGGAACTTCCTGCTAAGGATAGAAAGATCTCCTCACCGAGATAACATATATTATGGAGAAGATAAGCAAAACAACGCCAGCCACCATTTCCCTAACAAACGCGCAGTACTTCTTGACGAGTGTGCAAGGCGTTCAGCACGTTTCACAGGGCCGGTTCAACTTTGATTTTCTTTTCCAAAGGTTGAAGAGAATGATCAACTCTATCAAGCTTCAATTTGGTTTCGAATACTATCACTTGGAAAGCGCCAAACTTCGCACACAGAGAAAAGAAATCGAGAAGGCTATAGCTCAGTATGAGGGAGCAAAAATGAAACATGAAGGGCATAAAAGGCATCTTGATCAGTGGGCTGGCAACTATATCCAGCTAGCATCTCAAGACTCGCTTTTCAAGGTTCTGTTTGGGGAAGACCAGTAGCACTATGTGGTTTTCTTGAGTTGTAAACTTTGAGCACATTACTTCACTTTGCTATCTGGCTTTTGTACTTAGAACATTTGTGATACAATAATATGTGCTTTCATTGTTTGTTTTTGCTTTGTGGATATTGAGCCTTATTTCTGCTTTCTCAGATCAGATAAGCTTGTATGTCTAAACTCATGTCCTTAAATATTTCTATCGTTTAGATAGGCTTTTGATTACGTATTGTTGCTATCTATCGAGATAGGCTTGATCAAAATTGTTGAGTCAAGATCCTTGAATGTGTTTTGACTGGTAATTGTTTTGAGTGATGAAAGACAAAAGGCTAAGACATAAGCAGCAAAGGCATTTCAGTTATCTCAAGGCCTTGAGATTGACTGAACTTCAAAGCCTTGAGTTATCTTATCCTGCTATGTGTTCTAACATTTTTGTGTTGCAGGATTGGATATTTGATTATGCAAATCAGTGGTTTATGGTATATACTTTTGGTTTATACTATTTATGTATCTAACACAATTGCAGATGATCAGAACAGGAAGAATCAAAGTTATCTGGGCTTAACTTTGAAATTCTGTGAAGCAGGTTCAGAGCTCCAAGGCCTTGAGATGTGCCTTGAGGTGCTGACAGTTTTTACAGAACTTAATTGATTCTTTCTTGCAGGTTATGACTCTGAGTATTGTTATTATGTACTCAATTCTAAGTGTCTTAAACTTGTTTTTCATGATTTTGTTCTAGATAATATGCAGGTTATTGTTCTAAGTTTATTAAACAGTTTTATCAGAAACTATATAACCAAACAGTCTTAGTACTGTTAGCTGTCTGGATTTCTATGCTGTTGCAGGGTTTTTAAACGTGCAGGTGAAATCTCAACAAACTCCAATGGATATCCACTTGAAGCTGTTTGAATTTAGGTTGAAAACAGAAGGAGGATTTGTAGGAACTAAGATCCTAAAATCTCTCAATCAGTTGCAGCTGTGGATAAAATAGACTGGTTTGAATTTTGAAGCAGGAGAGGCTTGCAGAATACTCTGAGAGGTGTGAAAATATCGTGGGAAATCATCCATTCAAACACA
This sequence comes from Linanthus parryae, assembly GCA_023055425.1. Taxonomy (NCBI): domain Eukaryota; kingdom Viridiplantae; phylum Streptophyta; class Magnoliopsida; order Ericales; family Polemoniaceae; genus Linanthus; species Linanthus parryae. The sequence goes on from JALGPY010000001.1 coordinate 32,099,160, forward strand.
CAATCATTCAAGCTTCATTCCAGACTTCTGAAGATCAAATCAATCCAGTTTTCCAGAAGAACACTTCCAGGCTTTAACAGCTTATCTTCATACTGTGTTCTTCACGTGTACTTCCATCTGTGTATCTCTAGATTATATTAAACCTCACTTAACCTAGTGGTTGGTTGTTCATGTGAACAACAAGAGGTTCTTGTTAGCTCAACAGTTAGTAGCTGGAACTAGATAGGTTTGGAACCACAAGCTGTATAGGTGTAAGGGAAATCTCTTATGCTTGAAGATCTAGTGATGTTTCTGTGTGACTAATAAGAAGTGTTTGCCCAATCCTGGTGGGATTAGATCCCTCAGGCAGAGATTAGGTCCATTGGGACTGAACTCTGTAAATTTCTTTGTGTTCTTTACTTTTATTTTTGATTATTATCTGCTGCACACAACTCAAATCAAACTAGGGTTTAAAAGTTGTTTAGAATTGTTCACAGCTCAAGGCCTTGAAGCTTACAATCTTGCCTTAGTGAGTTTCAGACAGTTTACAAATCTCAAGGCCTTGAGATTTGAGTTTCACACAAAGCTTTCCTGTTAAACTTTAAGTTTTGCAAAAAGTTTCCATACTCTATTCAACCCCCCCCCTCTAGAGTATTTAGGTCCTGTATTTAGTCTACATTACACACTTTCAAAAATTATTTCTATCTAAACAGATAAGTTTAGGATCGCTCGTCGGCACGATATGGGCAGATAGGCTTTATAAGTATTGCCATTATAAACAGATGGTCTGTTAAGCAAACTACTATCCATACGGATAGGCTTACTTCTCGCATTTTCATGTTGTCTAAAGAGATAAAAGTCGAGTTTTGTTTCTATCAAGACAGATAGTCTTGAATTCGCGTATTGCTGTTATCTAGACGTATAGGCTCGAGTTTTGCTGCTATCTAAACAGATAGGCTTAAATTTTGCTACTATCTAAACAGATAGGCTTAACTTTTGCTGCTATCTAAACAGATAGGCTTAAGTAGGAAGGGTTTCTATCTAAAAAAATAGGGTTAAGATTCGCGCATTAGTGCTATCTAAACAGATAGGCATAAATTTGCTATCTAGACAGATAGGCTTATATTTGCTATCTAGACATATACGCTTATTATTCAGTAGTAAAAAATCGATTAAGAGCGAGAAACATAGTTAATTAAATAACACACATATTTGATAAGTGATCCCTCATATGGGAGAGTCATTATCATTAATAAGGGGTCCTCATATGGAAGGAAATTAACAAATACATATTGAAAGCATAAAGAGTTCTAAGGATAATAATTTTTGAGCCATCGCATGTTGACTAGGCTGGGAGTTGTGGTAGTCCCATGGCATCTCCAGATTCTGCAATAACCACTATCGAAGACTTCTTTTACCTCAAATGGGCCTTCCCAGTTAGCAGAAAAATTCGGGTGAGTTTCTTCACGCATGAAATGATCAGCTCACAGGACTAGATCCCCAACAGCAAAATCTCGGTGCTGAACGGTTTTGTTGTATGCTCGAGTAATCCTTTTCTTGTACTTCGCATTCGTTCTGATGCCTTGCTCAAGCTTCTCCTCAAGTAAATGAGATCATGGTCGTGTTGGTTCTCATATACAGCACTGAATGCCAACCTTGCAGAGTTAACTTTAACCTCATCAAGAACAACTGCCTCAGATTCATAACAAAGAAAAAATGCCGAGGTCCCTGTAGAAGTTCTTAATGATGTGTGATACGCCCATAATGCCACGTTCAGAGAGTCTGCCCACTTCTTGTGATCATCTGTGACCATCTTACTTAGGATTCTGAGGAGTGTCTTGTTTGTAGCCTGTGCTAATCCATTCCCTTTTGGATAATAAGACGTCGAGCACACCTGCCTGATGTTGTATTCCATCAACTTTGAAGCGACTTGGCGGTTGACGAAAGGAGTCCCATTGTCAGACAGAATTGTATTGGGAATCCCAAAACAATAAAAGATGTTTTCTTGAATGAACTTGACGACAGCTAGTGCATTTGCTGCTTTGAGAAGGAATGCTTCTGCCCACTTCTTGAACTGCTCGATTCCAGTTAAGATGAACTGGTTCCCATGCAATGCTGGACAGATGGGGCCAATAAAGTCCAAGGACCAAGTATGGAACGGCCAAAGGGTTCCTAATGCGTGCAAATCAACCGTGGAAGCATGCACCAGGTTGCCATTGAATTGACATTGTTGACACATTTTGACCTTCTTGCGAAAATCAGCTTCCATAGTTGGCCTGAAGTAGCCGACAGTCAAAAGTTGTCTGCAAAGCTTCGCGCCTCCTTGATGCTCCACTTGATGTGACAACTCCATAACTTCTTGTATTTCTTGACCATTCAAGCACCTAAGTAGATTCCCATCATGCCATTTCCGCCATAGCAGGTCCTCTTTCAGCATATATCTGGTCGACTTCTATTTGAGTTTGTCGGCCTCCTTCTTATCGCTTGTAAAGATCCCATCTCGAAGGTAGTCTCTCAAAGGTTTCCGCCAATCGTCATTGCCATCAATTGCAATGATCTCCAAAGAATCCTTTACCAACACGCATTTCTCGCAGTTGCCCTGTATGATGGCAGCATAACATGACATGTGAGGCCAGTAGATCCCATACCTTCGAGCCTTTCTATAGATTGAAACCTCATTTTCTCGACAAGAACTTCCATGGATCTTTTATAGCAGGGCTCGACCTTCCTCTTCTGCTACGCACCGCATCAGTATCCTGCCATGTCCTTTGTAGTACAGCAAATTATCATGTATGCAGAAACCTTTTGTGGACACCCAACTTTCCTTGCTTGTTCATTCTGCAATCGCGCGCTTGACAGGCTTTCTCCAATCTTCGACCTCAATGAATTCTCATTCGCACAAGTCTTGGATCAAAGAAGGAGTGGTCTTAACTTCGATTGAAATAATTTTTGATGGAAACTTTTCTGTGCTGATCTTTGACCCAAGAGTTGCTAACGCGCCTGCGTGTCGATTTTCGGATCTAGGAGTGTGCTCATACTTAACTGAGTCGAACTTCTGAACCATTTTCTGCACAATTGACCTATGACTTAACAAGTTGATCTCTTGAACCAGTACTTCCCTGAGGCTTGCTTCACAATCAGCTTGGAATCCCCCATTACAATTAAATTCTGAACTTCCAAAGCCTTGGCCACGAGGAGTTATGCAAGCTGGTTATTGCAAAGTCTAGCTTGCTTGACATCTGAATGACTTCCCCATCAGGCTTGCTGAGAACAACCCCAGTTCATCCCCTAGCTCTTTTGGATGAACCATCGAAGTGTAACGTCCAGTACAACGAGTCTATCACATATACTTCAGGTCCTCCAAACTCTTCTTCCACCATAGGTTAATAGCTTTCATGTGGGAATTGAGCTAACAAATCTGCCACCGGTTGGGACTTAACGTCTTTCGGTCTGGAGCATGTTATTTCGTATTGCGATATGGTCATGTACCATTTAGCCAACCTCCCAGAGGGAGCTGAATGCCTCAATAGGTATCGAATAGAATCACTATTAGTTATGAGGGCCAAGAAGTGTCGTTCGATATATGTATACCAGGATTCGGCAGACTGCACTACGCGCAATATGTAGTAGATGGGTCTTTCCTGACCTTCGAACTCCTGAGCAAGTAAAGATCTTATAGACTTTTTCATTGAAGTGAGGTTCTCGAGCACAAGTGATCCAAGTTCGGGCGTGATCATAATGCCTGGGGATGTCAGCAACTGCTTCAGCTTCTCGAACATGTTGTGCTCCTCTGTTCAATTGTATGTTGCATTCTTCTTGAGAAAATCACCAAAACAGAACGGCAATTCTGCAATTCCTGGTATGAATCTCCTCAAGTAATGAAAGTTTTCCCAGAAATGTCTTCAACGCGCTTTGGGTCTGAGGTGCAGACATGGTGGCGATAGCGGAGACCTTCGCGGGATCAGGCTCAATCCCGTGCCGGTGGATCACACATCCCAATAATTTCCCTGAAGTTACGCCAAATGCGGATTCCATGGGGTTCATTTTCAGCAGGAATCTTCTGCATCTCTCAAAAACATTCCTCAGGCTTTCAAATGACCCTCCTTCTGCCTTGACTTGATGACCATATCATCCATGTAGAATTCCAACTCCTGATGCATCATGTCATGAAAAAGCGCCATCATCGCGCACTGATAAGTCGCACCAGCATTATTCAAGCCAAAGGGCATGACTATGTAGTGGAACACTCCCACAGGTGTGATGAATGTCGTATTCCTCGCGTCTTCAGGATCCATCTTGATCTAATTGTAGCCACTAAATTCATCCATGAAGCTAAACATCTGGTGGCCTGCAGTAGAATCAATCAGCAAGTCTATGTTCGGCAATGGGAAATCATCTTTGGGACAAAATCGGTTCAAATCCCTGAAGTCGACACAAATGTGAAGGTGTCCTTTATTTTTCAGGACTGGTACAATGTTGTCCAGCCAGGTGGGATGGTGCTTCGGCTTGATGAACTTTGTATTTAGTAACTTCACTATCTCTTCTTTTATCTTACCATTGATTTCTGGGCAGAAACTCCTTGTACTACGCTTTACTGGCTTCGACCCTGGGTTGACATCCAATATTTGCATTGTGACCTCTGTATCTAGGCCGGACATTTCATCATATTCCCACGCGAAAACATCCTTGTATTCTGCCAGCAGCCTTAACAAACCCTGCTCCTCTTCAACATCATGATCCGCGCTTAAGAATATCGGCATTTTCTTCTCCTCTATCGGGCTAAAGAACACTTCTTTTAGCTCCTGTTTCTGAGGTTTTGGATTGTCTTCCATGCATTCAAGCGCCTCCTTCAACTTTTCTATCAGATTTTCGCTCATGACTCCATCTGGGGCTTCCTCTGCTACCTTATTGATTTGCTTAGGGACATCTTCGATAGATGGGGTCGAAGATGAACCCGCGCGCCTTCAGATGCGATAATACTTCTTTCCATTTGCATAAAAAGTGTATATCTCCTTGCCATCCTTGTCATACTTGATGACCCTCTTGAGAGTGTGAACTTTCTTCTTTTGGTAAGACACCTTCGGTATTTCTTCCTGCGAAGGTTGTTTCTCCTTCTGAGCTTCTCTCATCACCATTACTCCCGCTAGTGATTGGTATTTGATATCCATCACTTGGGTAGAGGAGTTGTCTTGAATGGTGCTTGCATCTCTTCATTCGCCATCTTTGTTTACCACACTGCCTCTATCAGGTGAGCTTCATTGAGGTTAAATGGCTTTACCGAAGCTGCTATATCCACCACCCTGTCTTTCCAAATGGCCTTCATCATTTGATGTGTTTTGGATTGCACAGCATCGAAGCGATGAATCAATGCTCGACCAATGATCAGATGGTAGGTGGTGTTGGCATTTATGACATGAAACTTGGAAGAGCATTTAATTTGTCTGATCTGGATCCCTAGGCGAATCCATCCAACAGTCATCTGCGAGTCGCTCCCAAAGCCCATCAGAGGCGATGGCCGCTTGACAAACTTTCTTTTTGGGATACCAGCCAACTCAAGAGTGTTGAGTGGTATCACATTCACTACCACTCCTCCGTCGACGAAGGACCTCTTGAACTCGACCCCGTTGGCTACTGCTGTCACATACAGTGGTCTTTGGTAGTTCACATCTGTCTTCTTATCTGCTTGTGTGAAGGTCATTCCCAAGTCAGTCAATCACGCAGCCCTGATAACTTCTCCATTCGAGACCAGCAATTCCTCCCGAAGTCTTTAGCCACCCTCAGGATCGACTTTGTCATCTCTTGGCGGAACGTATTTGAGAAGTTCATGTCATCGAAGAACTTCTTGAATTTGTGCGAGACTTTCATCCGCTCATTCACATATCTCAGCTACAACAGGGATGCCCTCATCCGCGACTTCCTCATAATCACAGATTGAGATCATCGCCACCTCCTTTCCCTTAGGCTCCTGTTGGGAGTGAGAGGACAGTGGATTGTTGCGCACATCCTTGGTTGGCTCATCAATGACCAACATTCCTTCCGGTATCTTCCTGTCCACCAGCCACCTCAATTTCCTGCATTCTTTGGTTGGGTGCATGACCTGACCATGGCACTCACACAATCTGGGATCTCGCAGCTGCTCCCCTGTCGATTTATGCTCCAATTCAGGTATGACCCCATCTTTCCTCCACTGCTTTGATAGGCCTGTAATTTCCCCTATGGAGCACGGCAGCGGAGGCGGCTCAGTTGGTGGACCTCGTGGTTGCTTTGGAGCCGAGACTGCATTAACGTCAGCCTCGCTTCCTCGCTTGTATCTAAGTCTCCCATCCTTGAAACCAGAGCTTGCTGGTGCCCGGTCGTGCGAGTACCTCTTCTTCTGCTTCTCCACTATGGGCTCGATGTTCCTGGTACAATCAATTAACTTGGAGAAAGTAGGCATCTGAAAGTTAATGAGAATACCTTTGTACTCATCTCGCATGCCATGGAGACAAATTTCAACAAGGCGACTCTCTAGCACCTCATCCACGCATTCCAACGACTTAGTCCTGAACTTCTTGATGAATGCGACGCCTTCCTCATTATGCTTCGGGTAAATGCACGACAAATGAATTGTCGTGACTTTCTCCTCGACTTGGAAGAACTTGGTGTAAAATTTCTTGACCATGTCCTCCCACGTCTTGATTGGGCCCGCCTACAGAGTTCCGTACCATTTTTACGCAACATGCCCCAAAGATTTTGGGAATTCACGCATCAGCAACCGCGGATCAACTCCGTGTGGGCCAATCATGTCAACGCACTGCATCACATGCTCCTGTGCGTTCCCGCTAACTTCATCGAACTTCTCCCACTTAGGTTCCTTCTACCCAGAAGGGTTAGGCATCAGATAAATATCGCGCGGGATTGGTGGCGCGCTATCAACCTTCGGGATGACTGTGTCCGCGAAGAACCGGTTCGCGACGAGACTGTCTATACGTTGCTCCAAAGCTGTCACATTGGAAGGTGCGCTAGCTTCCTCCTGGGGTAGACGATGGGCTTGCCGCGAGCCCAGGTATGTAGGGCATGCTAGGATCATTGGGAGGCAGAGGTGTTTAGTTGGCTTGGACTCCAGTCACATATGAGGGTGCCACTGGGTATGATGATGGGTTCCCAACAGACGCACGTTCTGGATGATAACTAGACGGCAGAGGAGGTTCTTATGGCAACCTTGGCTGTTGAGGCGCCACCCCTTGAGGAAGAGGCGGCTGGATCAAAGACAAAGGGTTTGATTGAGTATGATTGTGCGGCGTGGGTGTCGTGGTTTCTGGAAGGAATGAAGCCCCTGGGATGGAGTTTTGTGCAAGTCCTCCCAGAATCGCCATAATCTGGGCTATCTAGGCAGATTGGGCTTGCATAGCCTTGGCTTGGCTCTGGATTGTGGCGTTCAGCATCTCCGAGGAAGAATTGTTCTCGGAAGTTTTTAGGGTCGGGACATTGGTGTTGGTAGTGATATTTAGTGGGTTCTCCTCTCTTGATACTTCTTCTTTTGAACGAGACTGATTGCCTTCGCGGGTGTTGGCTTCCTGAGACATGATTCTGAATATCTTTGAAGAGCTTGAAGTTAGTGTTCACTTTGGGTTCACCAAATGTGTACAAGGAGATCTGGTAGGGATGATCTAAGTGTACACATGTAATAGAGAACAAGGACAACAAAAAAGGAACGAAGAGTGAGAGTAAGGGCGTAGGGAAAGAGTAAGCTCTTGCCAATTGTTTGAGAGACAGAAAGTCTGATGATTAGCAAGGGATTCTAGAGTTGCTAAGGAAGGCCACTGTTCCTATATTTAGGGTATAGGAGTGCCGTTACGAGGGGTTAATGTGGTCGTAACTGATGGCGAGATAACCGCCTCGTTCACAGGACGTTACCCGTATATATAGGAAACGTTACACGATCGTTCGTGTGTGTAGGGCACGTCCCAACGGTTATCCGTGTATATAGGACATGTATTCATCAGATCTCTCAGACAATTGACAAGGGTCGCGCGCGAAAGTTGGTGTTCCCGCGCGACGTGCCTTTCTCTAACCTCCAAGCCACTTGAACCCTACAGCTCCCGCTCGATCAGTGTCGAGGGCGACTCTGTCTCGCAGCCCCCCATACGGATAAGTGCAAGTACAAGGACAGTAATAGAGTGATACTGGATTACCGTTGAACCCCCTGGATGGCTGCCACATGAACAGTGATTGATCTGCCTGGGATTCACTATCTACAAAGATCGTACAAAAATCAATAAAAAAAATCAAGCAGCTAGTCGTTGAAAGCAAGCAGTTGATAGTCAAGGATCTGCTGGAGGATTATTAGAGATTTCTTTTGAAGTTCCTATATATGCTGCAATTCAAATTGACAATAAAGACAACTAATTCCATTGACATAGAGAAGTGCAGAGCATTGCACAGAGATTCATACAAGCATCATTGAAGAAGATCAACCATCCACTCAATCCATTCAAGATTCTTGAAGAACACTTAAAGTTTTACTGCTTAAACGTCTTTACAGTGTTCTTCATCCTGAGATTTATTTTTATAACATTTTTTATATTACTTAATCATCAATTCTCGTGATTTTTGCAAGAGGAACAACAGATATTCTTATTGTATCAATTAGCTAGAGCAGGTACTAGATAGGTTAGGAAGAAGCACTGGAAGCAAAAGAGTAAGGCAATTCCTTGGCCAGATATCTAGGGCTTAGCTTTTGATAAATAAGAAGTTGCTAAAATCCTAGAGGGATTAGATCCCTCGGGCGGGGTGTAGTCACTTGGGACCAAACTTCATAACAAATCACTGTGTTCATTTTCTTTTATTTCATTTCTGCACAGGTCTTTATAACTGCTTCAAAACAAGTTTCAGTTCAAATCTTTGAAAAGCTTTTCAAAGATTTGAAAACTATCAGTAACTATTAAACTGTCTGTTTGGATTTCAAAGCCCTGAATCTTAGTTAAAAGCTTTGAATTACTTCAAGTTCCTCTCATTTTTTTTAAATCCCCTCTTTTGGAAAAATTTGCCATACTTTATTCAAACTCCCCCCCCCCCTTCTAGAGTATTTGATACTTTATTTACATATTTGCATTACAATCCTCAGTAAACTTCATAACTGGGCAGGAAATGAAGTAGTTTAGTTGGGATATAGTATTGTAGTTTAATGATTTTCTCATGCATCCTAGATCGAGGATAGTATATGTTAAGGGATTTTAGCCTCTCCGCTGGTGAATATACACATGACGTGAGGATAGTGAGTTGGCATAGTACGATTGGAAGAATTATGGTCTTGAATATTTCGGTTAAGAGATGCCTAAGGGAGATATTGTAGGGTTTTGATTCGTGGATGCGCAACGGAAACACAAACAAACATAATCCATGCAATACCCTCCAAAGATCACAAGTCAAGATACATAACAATGGTAAGGGAAGAAATCAATAACACACCTTAGGGTTTCTCCTTTGATGACTTCAAACGCGAATTGTGTCACGTCTCTATAGTTGATCCACGCCTAGAGTTGATTTCTAGATCTTCCCAATCCTTTGTGCTAGTGATAACTCCATATTAGGAGTTATATTTCTTACGATCCATGACCGTTTTGCGAGCGTTTCGGTGTATTTATCTAAGAAATTGGCCAAATTCGGGTTGTTTTGGGCATACGTGAGTTATTGAGCTTTATTTCGTAATCCGGCCGTTTTTCGTATGATTTATATATTGTTTATCGCATGTGATATTCCGGTATGTTTTCGTGTTGTGTATTTCAGGAACCAAGAGCTTGAAGCGATGATTTTGGAGCGAAAACGAACTTCGGAACACAAGATAGCTCAAGGATATGCTCGGGAATGAATACGAGAGAGGAGGAATCAAGAAGAGAAGACAATAAATGCCTTAGAAGAAATTTGGAGGGCCAAAATGTGAGAAAAACAAACTGCTGAACGATAGGAACACCCAAACTGTTCGCACGAACACTGTTCGCACGAACAGTCGGGTGTTCGTGCGAACAGCTGGGCCAGACGGAAGTTTTTGGTGCTTTTTGGTAATTTTGGGAAGTTTTTGAGACCCCATCCCTATTCTAATGTTGTGGGACGATCAAAAAGAGGTATTGACACATCTTGGGAGTCTAGGGAGCTGGAGATGAAGATCAAGAACGCTTGGAGCTTGGAGGATCATCAAGAGTGAAGATTTTTGCGTTTGATCTTCGTTTCTTCTTCTTTTCTTTATTAAATTAACTATTTTGTTTATGATGAACACTACTATGTCTAGCTAAACATCTTAAGCTAGGTGATTGATGAAAACTAGGGTTTGATGACGTTTTTCCGGATTTTGGACATGATACATGTGTTAGCTTAAATTCTATGAACTTTCTTGTTATCCGAACTATTCTTGATTATTATTTATTAGTGTTCTTGGCTTGATCACCCGTAGGATTCTACTTGTTGATAGGGTTGCACGAAAGTGAATTCTTTGAGACGTGTTAAAGAATAGTTAGGTGATCTTGTAGTTTCTTGAGACCGAGAGGAGATAGAAACTTGATTAATCGTGTGAGGGTAGTTTCGATTGATTGTGTTAGAACTTAGTGAGGTTGGTGGACCGATAGGACCAGGTGAACGAGCCTAACAAATCAATTAGAATGTAGTAATAGACGGAGGTGGACCGAGAGGACCCGAAATCTATTGTTTACACAAATTCACGTGAGATCGAGAGAAGATCGTGATGAGTATTACCCGATATAACTAGGACATGAGTAGAGTATTTCATGCATAATTCCGGAAGCCGTTAACAACCCTAGGGATCATCAATTACCTAGTTATTTCTCGTTAATCGTATTCAATCACAATTTATCTTCGTTTAAAAGTGAAAAACTTACAAAAATATTTAGTTGTCATTTAATTTACATCGCTTGTTCGTGGGCGACAACGTTACAAAATCAAACACCATTTTTACTTGTTACTTAGATATCGTAAAGTTAATTTCTAGTTAGCCCTTGGGTTCGATACTCGGAGTCGTAAAATACTCCTAAATACTACTTGACCGCATACTTGCGTTTAAGCGCATAAAGAATTCACGTCAAGTTTTTGGCGCTGTTGCCGGGGAAATTTAACGGTTTATTAGTTTAGTAGAAATTGATTTAGGATATCTCTCTTATTTTTTTTTTGTTTAATTAGCTATTTTGTTTTCTCACTTGTATTTGATTCTGCTTTTCAGGTCGTCAGTGTATGCCCAGGATCCCTAGAGATCTTGTGCCCCCACTTGAAGACCCGGAACAGTTATTGAGAGATCATAGGAGAAGACGGAAACAAAGCAAGATGGGTGATCAATTGACCAACGCGCAGCTCAATGAGAAAATGGAAGAGTTGTCGAAACAGTTGAATGATCGCAACGCTCAGACACCGTACAACAAGTCTGGGCAGGCTATTGTGGAGAAATTCCAGACGTCCACACAATCCGGCAATTGTAGTGCCAGACATACAGGCTGAGCATTTTGATCTCAAGCCAGCTACGATCCAGACAGTTACCAATCAGTTCCAATTTTATGGGAACAAGGATGAGGATCCCAACGATTTAACTGGGAAGTTCAACGCTTATATCAATACTGTGAAGTATAAGAACGTGACTCCAGAGGCATTGAAACTTATTCTATTTCCCTGTTATCTGAAAGGTGCAGCTGAGAAGTGGCTTGAGTCGAGAGCTCCGGATTCAATCACTACATGGGCTTAATGTGTGGATTAATTCATGGCAAAGTTTTACCCAGTTCAGCGGGTCATTTAGTTACAAGGTGATATCCTTGGCTTTCAGCAGCAGGCCCATGAGACCGTGGTAGAGGCGTGGGATAGATTTATGCATTTGATAAGGAAGTGACCAAATCACGATTTTGGGGACTACAAAATTTTGCAGGTCTTCTACCATGGCTTAGAACACCATAACCAGGAGTTGGTTAACAGGGAAGCAGGAGGAAACTTTATGTACTCAGTTGACAAAGAGGGAGCATTTGCACTTATGAAACAGCTAGCCAAGAAGGATACGCAGTTTTATGATTCTAGAAGACTATCGGCATTGCTAGAGGCGAAAGATAATGAGTGGAAGGATGGGATCAGCAAGATGGTGTCAGACTTGGCCAAGCATGTTTGTAAGGACAAGAAGACATTGGCAAGTGTTGATGAGCCAGATATGATGCAGCAATGGCACACATGGAAAATGAGGATTTGAACTATGTGGGGGCACACGGACAGAGGCAGAACTGGAATCAAGGGAACTACAGGCCAGGCACGAAAGATCATCCAGGCTTTAGGTATGGGGATCAGTCTGGAGCGACATATGCACCAGGGTTCCAGCATAGGCCACCGGTTTCACAGGCTCCACCAGCAGCTGTTGCAGCACCAAGTTCTGACATCTCTGAGTTGACTAAGGCATTGGCACAACTGAGTGACAATATGAATACCATGACCACCAATGTGAACAACATGTCCACGCAGGTTACTGCTCTGTCTGCGGATTTACAGGCTACGAAGACTTCTCTTCGTTCTCTTGAGGTACAGGTGGGTCAGATTGCTACTCAGCTCTCATTTAGAGCTCCAGGTTCTTTGCCATCCAACACGGAAGAAAATCCTCGTCAAATCATTGCAATCACTACTCGAAGCGGGGTTGCATTGAAAGATCCGCCATATCCCACTCATGCTAGAGCCGATGCTTCTAAGGCTAAAGAGGATGAGATATTTGATTCTGATACTAATGTCGTGATCCCCCAATCAAAGGGCACGACAGATGAGGAGGCGGTGAAAGACAAGGATGAGGTACGTATTGATACTACCGTTTCTAAGGCAGTTCCATATCCGTTGAGAACGAGAAAGAGGGATGATTCTAGAGATTTTCATAGGTTTCTTGATATATTCAAGAAGGTGGAGATTAACATTCCTTTTGCAGAGGCTATCTCTAAAATGCCTACATATGCCAAGTTTCTTAAGGATATTCTTTCAGGAAAAAGACGCATGAGTGATTTTGCACAGGTGAATTTGACTTCTGAGACTTCTCAATGCGCCAGGAATGGATTGCCTAAGAAGAAGAAAGACCCGGGGAGCTTTGTGATACCGGTTACTCTTGGTGATTCTCTCACTATGACTGCATTGTGAGATTTGGGGGCAAGCATCAATTTGATGCCCTTGTCCGTATTCAGGAAGCTAGGTGTGGGGGATCCACGTCCCACCCGAGTTACCTTGCAGATGGCTGACAGATCGATTCACAGAGCATATGGGGTGATTGAAGACATTTTGATCAAAGTTGGTACTCTCATCTTTCCGGCAGATTTTGTCATCCTAGACATTGAGGTTGGCGAAGTACATCTCATTCTTGGCAGACCCTTCCTAGCTACAGGGGAGGCTATTATTCATGTGAAGAGTGGAAAGATTTCTCTGCAAATCAATGATTAGAAGGTAGTCTTCGATGTGTTCAAGGCAATGAAAATGCCTTCATGTTATAATTGTGAAGATTGCTTTAGCGTAGAGATCTTTGATGATGACATGGGAGATGAGGAAGCTGAATTGATGTGGGAGGAAATTGATGGAATGTACAAGGATGAAGATCCGAGTCCCCCCATGGATTTGTGTCACATGAGCAGCTGGACAAAGCTGGATTTATACGAGCAAGGGGAGAAGAAGTTAGCTCTTGTTCCTTCACTCAAGTCGCCATCTGTGCTTGAGTTGAAGCCATCGCCTAGCCATCTCAGGTATGCTTTTCTTGGTGTTGATAACACATTTCCCGTAATTTTTTCTGCAATTTTATCTCAGGCACAGGAGGAGCAGCTTTTGGATGTGCTAAGGAAGCATAAGGGAGAAATTGGATAGACTATTGCAGATATTAAGGGGATCAGCCCCGTGTATTGCCAGCACAAGATCCGGGTAGAAGAAGGAAAGAATCCAGTGATCCAAGCACATTGGATATTGAATCCGCATATGAAAGAAGTGGTGAGAAAAGAGGTCATGAATTGGCTAGAGGCTAGTATTATTTTTCCGATCTCAGACAGCACTTGGACTAGCCCGGTCCAGTGTGTGCCTAAGAAAGGAGGGATGACTGTGGTAGAGAACGACAATCATGAGCAAATTGCTCAACGGACAGTTACTGGATGGCGTGTGTGCATGGATTATAGGAAGCTGAATGAAGCCACGCTCAAGGATCACTTTCCGTTGCCGTTTATTGATCAGATGCTTGATCGTTTGCCTCACCACGAGTACTACTGCTTCTTGGATGGTTATTCAGGCTACAACCAGATCACCATTGCTCCAGAAGACCAGGAGAAGACTACCTTTACATTTCCCTATGGCACATTCGCGTTCCGCCGCATGCCATTTGGATTATGTAATGCACCGGCTACTTTCCAGCGGTGCATGATGGCCATCTTCTCGGACATGATTGAGAAGCATTTAGAGGTCTTCATGGACGAGTTCTCCTTATTTGGTGACAGTTTTGAGGACTGTCTACATCATCTCGGCCGTGTCTTGGTTCGTTGTGAAGACACTAATCTCGTGCTGAATTGGGAGAAGTGCCACTTCATGGTCACAGAAGGGATAGTTCTTGGCAACAATATTTCATGCAGAGGTTTGGAGGTTGATCAAGCGAAGGTAGAGACAATCAAGCAACTCCCTTATCCGACTTCACTGAAGGGAGTCAGAAGCTTCTTGGGACATGCAGGTTTCTATCGTAGGTTTATCAAGGACTTATCCAATATCTGCAAGCCTTTGTGGGAGTTGCTAGGGAATATGTCCTGTTTGTGTTTGATGAAGCGTGCAAGAAGGCCTTCGGCTTTTTGAAGGAACAGCTTACCTCAGCCCCTATCATCACAACTCCGGATTGGAGCTTGCCATTTGAGCTCATGTGCGATGTCAGTGATTTCGCAATTGGAGCAGTATTGGGGCAAAGGAAGGAAAAGGTATGCCATGTTATTTACTATGCTAGTAGAGTTCTTAATGAGTCTCAACTAAACTATGGCACTACTGAGAAGGAATTATTAGCTGTGATTTTTGCTCTTGACAAATTCCGGCCTTATCTTTTGGATCGAAAGTGATTGTCTTTGAAGATCATTCGGCGCTGAAATATCTTCTTGATAAGAAGGATGCCAAGCCAAGATTGTTGCGGTGGGTTCTTTTGATGCAGGAATTTGATGTTGAGATTCGCGACAAGAAGGGTGTTGAGAATGTGGTAGTGGACCACCTCTCAAGACTCGAGAATGGAATGGTAGAGAAGGTGCCGATTCAAGAGAACATCGCTGACGAGAGCTTGATGTCTTTGGGGGATACTAAGCCTTGGTATTGGGTAATTGCTAACTATCTCACCAATGGGAAGATTCCGGAAGAGTGGACAGTGCAGCAGAAGAAGAGGTTCTTGTATGTGGTCAAGCAACATTTTTGGGAGGATCCATATCTATTCAAGATGGGAGCCGACAACATCATTCGGAAGTGTGGGCCTACCCATGACATCTATGATGTGATCAAGCAGTGTCATGCAGCACCTAGTGGAGGCCATTTTAGCGGTCCTCGCACTGCCATGAAGGTACTACAGTCCGGTTTCTTTTGGCCTACTATATTTAAACATTTTCATGACTGGGTTGCAGGATGTGATAGTTTCCAGAGAACGGGTAACATCTCCAAGCGAGATGAGATGCTAATGTCTGAATGGCTTGAGGTGGAGCCCTTCGATGTTTGGGGCATAGACTTCATGGGACCGTTCCCTCCTTCTTATGGGAATTCGTACATCTTGCTGGCTGTGGATTACGTGACGAAATGGGTTGAAGAAATTGCGTGTCCCAAGAATGATGCAGCGACGGTAGATAAGTTTCTAAATAAGCATATCTTTACTCAGTTTGGCACACTAAGGGCAATGGTGAGAGATGAAGGTTCACACTTCTAAACATAGTGTTTGCCAGAGTTTTGAAGACGTACTAGGTGTCTATCCATAATGTTTCCCTACCTTATCACCCCTAAACCAATGGGCAAGCGGAAGTTTCGAACAGGGAGATTAAGGGGATTCTTCAGAAAACCGTCAACACAGGACGCCAGGATTGGGCTGTGAAACTGGATGACGCATTGTGGGCATACCGTACTGCATGGAAGACGTCGTTGAACATGTCACCATTTCAGCTCGTCTTCGGTAAGGCATGTCATCTTCCCGTTGAGCTAGAGCACAAAGTATATTGGGCGATCAAGAGGTTTAACATGGATGCTGAGTTAGCAGGACAAGCAAGGAAGATGAAGCTTCTTGAACTTGAGGAATGAAGGTTACAAGCCTATGATAGTTCCCGGATCTACACGGAGAAGACGAAGAGATGGCACGACAGTCGTCTCAAACCAAAGGAACTTCGTGTGGGACAAAAGGTTTTGCTATTCAACTCACGCATGAAGCTCTTTCCGGGAAAGCTCCGTTCGAGATGGTCCGGGCCGTTCCGGATCCACCAAATATATCCTTGGGGTGCGGTTGAGTTAGAAGATCCACATACGAATGAGTGTTTCTGCGTCAATGGAAGCAGAGTCAAGCCATACTTGGAATCCGCGCCAATTCCGGCCAAAGTGGATGTTATCTACTTTGACGAGCCGTGATCGTATTGAGGTAACTGGGTCGGGCCATCGACCGTAAATTACAAAGCGCTTGTTGGGAGGCAACCCAACGTATTTTATGCATTAGTGTAGAGAGTGTGATTTAAATACTGTTGTGTGCGTTTTTAATTCTGTTTTGTTATTTGAGGGGTGAGAGAGCGAGAATTTGACATTTGAATTGAGTCTCCGCAGGATTACACGTTATTACGCGATTCGGACTCCCCTTCTTGATGTGCGTAGACTCGCATGGAAATGCGCGCATCGGAGTTCGGACGTAAGAGAAAGGCGGAATTTGAACGAGAAAGACATGATCACGACGAGATTCCCGAGGATGTTGGGAAGCGTGTCACGAAAAATTGGCTCAAGAACAAAAAGGGGGACATGGAATTCAAAGCTAAGGAACCTCGAAGATAGAGCAAACGAAGCGGATCGGAAAAAAAATTGAAGCTGGAGTCAGGGGTGTTCGCACGAACACCCCCTTTGTTCGCACGAACAGAGGATAGCCAAAAACTCATTGCTGAATCTTACAAACAGAAAAATTTGTTCTTGCGAGCAGTGTTCGTGCGAACACTCTTTTGCTCGCACGAACAGGAGTAAAAGTGGGACTTCGACGGGCTTCTGAGGGTAAAAAAGAGAATTTGGAGCAAATTTTTCATTCCATCGCGCTATTCCAGAGCTTCATCTTCCTCTATCGAACCCAGAACCCTCAAAACCTCTCATATCTCTCAATCGAAAATTCCCCCAAATCAATTCTCCGGCGAGCTGTTGTGGTTTCCCCGTCGCGCCTCCGGCCGCCTGTAACACCGGCGACCTCCCTCTCTCATTCGGTGACCCCAGAAGCCCCACCCTTTCTCTTCCCGACGGATTTCAAGCCGCAACCACCGCGAACCACAACCCTCAAATTCACCGGCATTTGGGTGGTTTTCCGGCGATTCTAAACAAGCTTCAACACCATCTCTTTGGTGTTGAGGCCAATTGAAGGATTAAATTCAGAATTGGGGAAGAACACCCACCTAGGGTTCTTTGAAAAAAATTGTCAAATTGAAAAGGAAGGGGTTCAATTCAACTCTAGACGAAGAAGGAAGAATTGACGGGGACAACAAGGAGAAGCTGGAGCATCGTTCAATCGGAGTAATTCAACGAAAGAATTCGGCGTCCTAAATCGGGTTCTTGTTGGAAAATTCTGCGAACTTTTTCTTAGGTTCTCCTAATCTCTCTCTTTATTTCCGCATTATTCTCTTTTCTTTAGTTGTGAATTGGATTGTTGAGTAGAGTTGTTGAGTTGAATTGTAAAGTGGCATTTGTGAATTGAATTCTTATTATCATGTCGAAAAGAAAAGCTGATACTTTTGACGACCCTAACTTTCACCCCGTTAGGAGAGTAGGGCCATCTAACGTAGATGAAATGGTAGTCGAGGACCCACCTATCGTACCACCCGAAGAGCCCGAGTATGTGGTGCCGTAATCTCCGCCACACCGCATACTCAACAAACCAATGCCCCCTAAGCCCCGTTTGAGAAAGGGTAGGTCGGACAAACGGCTAAAGATAGCCAATGGGAATGTGTCGCCAACAAACTATTGCACGTATCGGTTCGTGAGTTTTCATGCTCACGTTGCGTCGTTTCGCGACCGATACCTTAAGCTAAGAGGTGCGGCCGAGAAACCCTACCCCATAGACAAAGCGAAACTCATGCCTACCGAACTAATAGCCATTCATGAACGTGAGCGGTTACATAAGTGGTTTGAGTTGTGTGGACCGTCTAGTTCTCAAGTTGCGCGGGAGATTTACGTTAATATCCGGTTCGGGGACGATGGGGAGAGCAAGGACGATAGGATGGTGTATTGTCGGGGAAATTGGGTGCGGATAACACCGGAGATCATTAGCAAGGCCCTTCAGTTTACAGAATTGGACCCCAATACCCCTTGTGCGTTACACGACATGCTTAGGCGACCCGATGTAGTACCTATGGTCAATGCCTTTTTTTCCGGGTGAGGGGGCGGATCCTTGGGATAAATCGAAGGCCGAGGTGACAATGTGGACGGTGGAGAAGAAGTGCCTACTCCCTCGTGCTAAGTGGGTTTGTGAGATGCTTGAGAATTGGGTCTTAGGCATCACACCGAACCCCCGATTCACATTCCGTCATTGTTTCATGTCCATGTGTGTTTGGTTAGGTCATCGGGTTGACATTCCTCGCATGATTTGGCTAAACATTATGGCGCGCAAATCGGAGGGAAATAGGATGGCCCCGGGTCACAAATGTTTGTTGACCAAACTGGCTAGCGACGCCGGGGTAGACGTTGGGGAGTTGGACATCTTGCCACCCACCGAGCGCGAGTGGTCGAAGTATTTGCAACCCTCTAGGGCATCTAGGTCTAGGAAGGTCAAGGAGAAGGTAGGTGAGTCTTCGAGCACCGACACTCTTTTGCAGAGCATGCATAAGATGATGTTAGAGTCTAAGGCGGATAATGAGAGGCGGTTTGCTCATTACCGAAGTAGCCGCAAGAAGTTAGGAGCCTCCGTAGAGACTCTAGGGAAGTGGGTAGCTCAGTAAGCTCATAAGAGAAATCTGGACCTAGACCCTAGCCCTGACAGTGAGCACTTGTGGTACGAGTCGAGTGATTTCGATGAGGCCGGTTTGGCAGACGAGGAGCCTGGTTCTGCAGACGAGGAGTCTGAGGATCAGGGTTCCGAGTCCGAGTAGATCCACCTCCCCTCAAATTAGAGATGTTGAGTCCTCGGTTTTACTTCCAAATTCGTTGAGGACAACGACGTATTCTAGTGTGGGGGGATTTTTAGTCTTGACTAGCCAGTCAGTGTCTGCATCGCCATGTCTGCATATAGTTTGTTCGTGTCGTATTGTGTCTAATTATGTAGTCCGTGTCGTGTTTTTGTGATGGTGTATCGTATTGTGATATGTTAGTCGTGTAGTGTATATATTTGGTGTTTAATATTGCACGTTTTCTTATTTGATTCTACCTACCCTGTCAAATGTCTTGTGTAGTTTCGTTCGTGTCGGCTTGCATGTAGTGTAGGAACTATATGAAAAAAAAAATCAAAAAAATCAAAAAAATTCAAAAATTCAAAAAAAAATAATAAAAAGAGAAAATTTTGAGAAAAGGGCAATCAAAAGAGGCTAAAATTTGATAAATCGCGAAATGTGAGGTTTTTAGGCGTAGAGCATGATTTGCGACCGAGAGTAACGACGTGAGTCCCCCCTAGTAGGTATTGAGAGAATTTCTTTACGGGAGTGCCTACCTATTTCTAACACTTACGTGATTTTCCAACTCAAAGTGTGTGCCTATTTTCTTACAAGAGCTGAGCTAGGTGTGAGCTAAACAAGCCGAACATCCATGTGTACGTCTTAGGTAGTCACCAACCTGCCTCGTAGTTGCACACGAAACAGCAGTGCGAGGACGTGTATTAGAGCACTCACTGCCCTTAGAACTCACCTTGTATGACCATTAGACACCCCAATTTGAACCTTGGATTCTTGCTAGCCTTCGGACCTAGGGTGAAGATTCTTGGCCTTCATCACAAATTGTTAGAATCACCACTTTAGTGCGTCACGAGGGAGTTGTGTAGTTGAGGGGGTTCGATGAGGGAGTGATTATACATTTCGTTGAGTTCTACATCTCGCTTGCACTTCATTGACTATCTACGAGGGGATGCGAGGGTGAGTGAGAAGGCTTGCGCACTTCGGTGTGGCGGTGTTCCATGCCACTACATCATGGACACAGTTGTGGAGAGCTGTGAGTGCGTGAATGTAATATGCATGGAATTGGGTTGGGAGAACTTAATTGGGGGATCGTGCTAGGTACCGGTTTCGATTACTTTGGTGTAGGAGGTGTTGGAATAGATGCCCTAGAGGCAATCGTAGATTTAGTATGAACAATGTTTTGGCTAGAATATTCATTTATTATTTATGGCAATATTTAATATAATGAAGTCCTTAGATAAATTGTGTTATTTATCTTAAATGTCCCTAGTCCATTATATTGATTAATAGGGCAATCAAATATAGACTAGTATATGGGTAGATTGATATGGAGATATCAAGTCTAACATATGGGTATGCATTAGGGGTAATGGCATACTGGACTGACCCACGACGAAAAGGATACATTATATTATGTGAAGTCACAATCGCTTTTCGTAGTGCTAATATTATTGCAATCCTTGGACTTGAAGTCACTAGATACTCTAGTTGTGAAATATTGCGCTTTGATGTTATCAAACGTTACACCGTAACTGGGTAATCGTAAAGGTGGCTATCGGGCGTGATAGGAAGCAAGCTTAGAGATCGTAGTGATGTAGATAGGATTTGTCCATCCCACATAATGGGGGTAAATATCCACGGCCACTCGAGGGATGAGGCTTATTGAATGTCTGGCCAGACTCAGATAAATTAATATGGAGATATCAATGTTATCTGCAAGCGTAAGCATATTCCCAGGATCGAGGAACTATGGATTGGATATACGAGTGTGACTATTTATGTCTCGTGTCCAATCCGGATATGGAGACAAAGGGATAATGCAATATGATATATTGGGCACAAAGGTTTGTCGGGATCACTGACTATTTCTATTGGTTGGGTGGCATGGATGTGTTGCTAGACACCGCTCCATGTTAGTAATAGTTACTACCAACTATATAGAAACCTATGGGGTCACACGTCAAATAGAGTAGAGCTAGATTTGGGATTAATTAATATGGATTAATTAATAGAAGGATCATTGTGCAACACCTTGCAAACTTAGTAGGACTAATTTGCAAGGAAGGGAATAGTTCTAGTCCTACTAGAACAAGAAAACTCTTTTATGGAAACAACAAGGAGTTGTTGGAGTATATAAAGGAGGCTCTAGCTTCCTTCCCACTACATGAGTTATTAGTCATAACACACAAAGAGTGGGAGAGAGCAAAAGAGAGAGCAAGACAAGGTGCTAGGGCCGAAACCCTAGCCACCCGTCCGCCCCCTACCCGACGGCAAGAGAGGGCCGCCCCCTCCCTTGTGCTTTGGTGATTTGTTGCTTTGATCTTCATCTCTCTTCCTCCATGGTTCAAGCTAGCACTTGATTGAAGGAAGAATCTAGATCTCACCTCTAGACGTGGATCAACCGTAGAGACGAGGACATCATTCTTCGTGTGATCTCACAAATCAAAAGGTACACATCTTCAATGTCCTTAATCATGTTATGATGTCTCTTCCTGTGATCCTTGGTGGGCTTTGAGTAGGATTAATTTTTGTTATTCCGCTGCGTTACCTACGTCAAAACCCAACAGGAGGATCAGTTGGATTAGGCACGAGATACATTCATCTTCGGGACTACTTGAGAGGGGATATGGTTACATTCGAGTGTGAGGGTGTCGATATTTTGACTCCGGACATTGAGAGTGAGCTTGCGACGACTCCACTCCCACACATTTACTTCAATGATTTCGCGGCTTGGATTTGACATGGACTTTGATTGAGTTAGGAGGAGATGATATTTTTATGTGATATTCATTCATCGATTTACGTGTTTCGTTCTCCTAGCATATTTGATTATTATTTGAAGACCACTTGGATTTATTGTTGGATGTTGATGGTATTTTGAGAAAATTTTGAAAAAAAAAGAAGAAAAGAAAAAAAAAAAAACAGAAAATAAAAAAAATAGAGCAAAAGAAAAAGGAGAGATGAAATAAAGTTTTGAGTTGGAATTGAATTGGAACGAGTGGTGGAGCTACTTTGACGACGACGGTTCAAGTTTCATGCATGACGAACGACGATGGCCACCGAGATCACTAGTGTACTGGGGTTTGAGGGAATTGAGGGCCGGAGGTGGTGAGCTTTGGGTTTCGGTTCCTATCATCGTGGTGAGGGTGTGTGAGATGTGGGATTTGATGTGAGAATGTGACGCTTAGGACTTGATTTCGACGAGATTATCTTTATGTCCCTAAGCCTCATCATGTGAAAATCGTTAGCGGATTAGGAGCTCGGACCTTGGATGTGGCTTTGCCTAGTGTAGTCTCTTATTTCGTGGCACACGCGAAGATGTAGCGTACTCTTGTACTTGGTAAAGTTAGGCTTTCTATACTAAATAGGGGAGAGTCTCGTTGTCGAGTTTAGTCTCAACTCATGCTTTGTTCCTAGGATTCTCATCACTTCATGATAATCGATTTAAGCCAATGGAGATTGCCCGATCTCAACCAAAAAGATATAAAGTGTGTTTTGTGTATATATGTGTTTATGTAGGATCGATTCATAGTTTGCATTTGCATCATATTGTTGCATTGTCGAGTCTTGTGTCGTTATTGAGTCGGCTAGTTCGGATTTGTATGCAACGGTGTTTCTAGTAAGTATGCAATTCTCGATTCGTATCACTTGTGGGGTTGTGTTTCATTGGAGATATTTTGGTTGGATTGTAGCCGAATTTTGGTTTTATTTGTATTGGATTGCTCGGGACGAGCAATAGGTTAGTGTGGGGGTGTTTGATAACTCTACATTAGGAGTTATTTTGTTTATGATCCATGACCGTTTTGCGAGCTTTTCGGTGTATTTATGTGAGAAATTGGCCAAATCCGGGTTGTTTTGAGCGTACCTGAGTTATTGAGCTTTATTTCGTAATCCGGGCGTTTTTTCGTATGATTTATATATTGTTTATCGCAAGTGATCTTCCGGTATGTTTTCGTGTTGTGTATTTCAATAACCGGGAGCTTGAAGCGATGATTTTGGAGCGAAAACAAACTTCGGAACACAAGATAGCTCAAGGATATGCTCGAGAATGAAGAAGAGAGAGGAGGAATCAAGAAGAGAATAGAAGAAATGCCTTAGAAGAAATTTGGAGGGACAAAAAGTGAGAAAAACAAACTGCTGAACGATAGGAACACCCAAACTGTTCGCACGAACACTGTTTCCACGAACAGTCGGGTGTTCGTGCGAACAGTTGGGCCAGAAGGAATTTTTTGGTGCTTTTTGGTAAATTTGTGAAAGTTTTGAGACCCCAGCCCCATTCTAATGTTGGGGGACGATCAAAAAGAGGTATTGACACATCTTGGGAGTCTAGAGAGCTGGAGAAGAAGATCAAGAACGCTTGGAGCTTGGAGGGTCATCAAGAGTGAAGATTTTTGCGTTTGATCTTAGTTTCTTCTTCTTTTCTTTAAGAACTTCACTTTTTGTATATGATGAACACTAGTGTGTCTAGCTAAACATCTTAAGCTAGGTGATTGATGAAAACTAGGGTTTGATGACGTTTTTCCGGATTTAGGAAATGATACATGCGTTAGCTTAAATTCTATGAATCTTGTTATCCGAACTATTCTTGATTATTATTTATTAGTGTTCTTGGCTTGATCACCCGTAGGACGCTACTTGTTGATAGGATTGCACGAAAGTGAATTCTTTGAGACGTGTTAAAGAATAGTTAGGTGATCTTTTAGTTTCTTGACACCGATAGGAGATATAAACTTGATTAATCATGTGAGGGTATTTTCGATGATTGTGTTAGAACTTAGTGAATTTGGTGGACCGATAGGACCCGGTGAACGAGCCTAACAAATCAATTAGATTGTAGTAATAGACGGAGGTGGACCGAGAGGACCCGAAATCTATTGTTTACACAAATTCACGTGAGATCGAGAGAAGATCGTGATGAGTATTACCCGATATAACTAGGACATGAGTAGAGTATTTCATGCATAATTCCGGAAATCGTTAACAACCCTAGGGATCATCAATTACCTAGTTCTTTCTCGTTAATCGTATTCAATCACAAATTATCTTCGTTTAAAAGTGAAAAACTTACAAAAATATTTAGTTACTTGTCATTTAATTTACATCTCTTGTTCGTAAGCGAAACCGTTACAAAATCAAACACCATTTTTACTTGTTACTTAGATATCGTAAAGTTAATTTCTAGTTAGCTAGTAATCGTAATTTCCCTTGGGTTCGATACTCGGAGTCGTAAAATACTCCTAAATACTACTTGACCGTATACTTGCGTTTAAGCGCGTAAAGAATTCGCTTCAGCTAGCCCGGAATGAGGAAGAGGAAGAAGAATCACGCAAAGCCGAGACAAACAAGGAGTTCTCGGCCTCCTTGTGAGCCGACGGGGATGGGCGGTGGCAAAGAGGGCGGCGGCTCCTCTTTGCTTGCTTGCTCTCTCCTTTTTGTTCTCTCCCACTCAAGTTATGATCAACAAGGTCATAAGTGTGGTAAGGAAGGAAGGAGTGTCATTTATATAGTCCAACAAATCCTTGCCAACTACCTAAGGGACCTATTCTAGTCCTACTAGAATTCAGTTTAGTCCCTTCCTTGCAAATTAGTCCTACTAAGTTTGCAAGGTGTTGCAAAGTGATCCTTCTAATTAATTAATCCTATTAAATAATTCCCAAATCTAGTTCAACTCTATATAGCGTGTGACCCCATAGGTTCTATCTAGTTTGTAGCAACAATTTGCTAACATGGAGCGGTTTCTAGCAAAACATCCATTCTAGCCAACTAATAGAATAGTCATCTTGACAAACCTTGTACAAGTAATTGTCTCATCCCTTTGTCTCTATGTACAGATTGGACACGAGACATACAAGTCACACTCGTATATCCAATCCATAGTTTCTCGATCCATGAGAATAGCCTTATTCGTGCAAATAACATCAATATCCCATATCGATTTAGTTGAGTCTGGCCAGACATTCTATAAGCACTATCCCTCGAGTGGCCTAGGATATTTGCTCCCATTATGTGGGAGGGACAAATTCTATCTACGTCCACTACGATCTCTAAGCTTGATTCGTATTGTATTTGGTACACGCCTTTATAACTACCCAGTTACGGTGTAGCGTTTAACGCTACCAAAATCACAATAATCCACAACTAGAATATCTAGTGACTTCAACTCTAAGGATGACAATACCATTGCACCACGAGAAGCACTTGTGACTTAACATAACGTGTATGTAGCCTTCTCGGAGATGGGTCAATCCAGTGCGCCATTACCCTTAATGCACACCTATGTAATGGATCATGATATCTCCATATCAATCCAACCCCATACTAGTCTATAGATGATTGTCTCATTAATCATTATACTGGACTAGGGATATTTAAGATAAACAACACAATTATAAATCTAAGGACTTCATTATATTAAATATCCAATAAATAATAAAATGAATTTTCTATCCACAAATAAATTCATACTAAACTAGATTGCCTCTACGGCGTCTATTCCAACAGTCTCCCACTTGCACTAGAGCCAATCTGGCGCATCTCGTATGCCCATACTCCTAGTATGCCCTTCATGCTTCCACTGCGCAAGCGGCTTTGTAAGCGGGTCTGACAGATTCTCATCTGTAGGAATCTTGCGTATCCGAACGTCTCCTCTATCGATAATATCTCGAATCAGATGGAACTTCCTGAGCACGTGTTTGGACTTCTGGTGTGACCTGGGCTCCTCTGATTGCGCGATCGCCCCAGTGTTGTAAGAGTACAACTCAACTGGATCCGCAATGCTAGGAACCACACCAAGTTCAGAAACGAACTTTCTGATCCAAACAGCTTCTTTTGCTGCGCCATTTGCAGCAATGTACTCAGCTCTGTTGTAGAATCAGCCACCGTCTCTTGCTTGGAACTCTTCCAGCTCACCGCTGCTCCATTCAGGCAAAACACATATCCCGACTGTGATCTAAAGTCATCTTTGTCGGTTTGGAAGCTTGCATCAGTGTAACCCTTTACACGCAATTCTTCCTCACCACCAAATATCAAGAAAGCATCCTTAGTTATTCTTAAGTAATTTAGGATGTTCTTGTTTGCAATCCAGTGACTCTTACCTGGATTGGATTGGTATCTGCTTGTCATACTCAAGGCATATGACACATCTGGTCTAGTACATAACATGGCGTACATGATAGATCCTATGGCCGAGGCATAGGGAATTCTACTCATGCGTTCCTTCTCAATCTCATTGGAAGGACAACCACTCTTCGAAAGAGTGATTCCATGTGACATGGGCAAGAATCCCTTCTTGGAATCTTGCATGTTGAACCGCTTCAACACCTTGTCAATATATGTACTTTGACTTAGGCCTAGCAGTCTCTTAGATCTATCTCTATAGATCTTTATACCGAGTATATAGGCTGCTTCCCCTAAGTCCTTCATTGAGAAACACTTCCCTAGCGAATCTTTAACAGATTGCAGCATGGGAACGTCGTTTCAATGAGTAGTATGTCATCCACATACAATACCATAAAAGCTACAGAGCTCCCACTAACCTTCTTGTAGACACAAGACTCATCTTCGTTTCTGATGAAGCCAAACTCTTTGACTACTTCATCAAAACGTCGATTCCAACTCCTAGAAGCTTGCTTCAATCCATAAATGGATCGTTGCAGCTTACAGACTTTGTTGGCTTGCTTTGGATCATCAAAACCCTCCGGTTGTATCATATATACGTCCTCGAGGAGATTCCCATAAAGGAATGCTGTTTTGACATCCATCTGCCAAATCTCATAGTCATGGTATGCTGCAATCGCAAGTAGAATTCGGATGGATTTGGTCATAGCGACTGGTGAAAAGGTTTCGTCATAGTCAATACCATGAATCTGTCTGAATCCTTTAGCCACCAATCGGCCCTTATAGGTAATCACATTACCATCCATGTCGATCTTCTTCCTGAAGACCCACTTTCACCCTATGGGTCGCGCCCCTTCGGGTGGTTCCACCAAAATCCATACTTTGTTGGTATACATGGATTCCATCTCGGATCTCATGGCTTCTAGCCACTTCTGAGAGTCTGGGCCTTTCATGGCCTCTTCATAGGTAGTAGGCTCATCATCTATGAGCATCGTGTCACCGGAATCGGTCACGAGAAGTCAATACCTCTCGGGTTCCTGGCGCACTCTACTAGATCTACGAAGCTCTTGTGTCACCTGAATAGGCTGCTCCACAACTCCTTGTGGTTCCTGTTCATGTTCCATAATCGGTTAAGTGATCTTTTGTTCTTGAATTTCTTCAAGTTCTACAGTCCTCCCACTTGCTTCTTTAGAGACAAACTCTCTTTCTAGAAACACGCCGGTCCGAGCAACAAACACTTTGTTCTCGGTTGGATTGTAGAAGTAGTAACCCTTAGTTTCCTTAGGGTACCCCACAAACTTACACTTATCCGACTTTGGCCCTAGCTTGTCTGATTGTAAACGTTTTACATAGACATCACAGACCCAAATCCTCATGAACGACAGTGTGGGACGCCTCCCACTCCACATCTCATGTGGTGTCTTCATGACTGATTTAGATGGAACCCGGTTAATGGTGAAAGCTGCACTATATAGAGCGTGGCCCCAAAACGATAATGGAAGATCAGTTTGACACATCATAGATCGAACCATATCCAATAGGTTTCGATTCCTCCTCTCAGACACGCCATTCCATTGTGGCATTCCGGGTGGAGTGAGTTTGGACACGATCCCACACTCTCTAAGATAGTCTTCAAACTCTTGGCTCAAGTATTCTCCTCTATGATCCGATCGAAGAGCCTTGATACTTTTGCCAAGTTGCTTATCTACTTCATTCTTGAATTCTTTGAACACTTCAAAGGATTCGGATTTGGCCGTCATAAGGTACCCAAATCCATATCTACTGTAATCATCAGTAAATGTAATGAAGTAGACGTAACCACCCCTGGCAGGCGTGGCAAATGGTCCACATACATCAGTATGTATGAGTGCCAATTACTCAATAGTCCTCTCACCTTTCTTATTGAAAGGGGACTTTGTCATTTTTCCCAATAAACAAGCCTCACATGTTTCATATGATTCAAAATCGAATGAGTCTAGCAGTCCATCCTTATGGAGTCTAGATACACGTTTCTCGTTTATGTGGCCTAAACGACAGTGCCATAAGTAAGCCGGATTTAAATCATTTATTTTAATCCTCTTGGTATTAAGATTGTAGAAAGGATTGCTTAGATCAAGGACATACAGTCCATTAAATAATTGTGCACTAAAATAGTGAATATTATTCAAATAAAAGGAACAACAATTGTTCTTTATTGAAATAATAAAACCTTCATTGTCCAAACAAGAAATAGAAATAATATTTCTACTCATAGCAGACACAAAATAGCAATTATTTAATTCTAAAACTAATCCTGAAGGCAGAGATAGCTCACACACGCCCACGGCCAACGCAGAAACTTTTGCTCCATTCCCAACGCGCAGATCTATCTCCCCTTTAGCCAATCTTCTACTTCTCTTTAGATCCTGCACATTTCGACAAATGTGAGATCCACATCCAGTATCTAATACCCATGATGTAGAGACAGTTAAATTGACATCTACAACAAAATTACCTGGTGGTGGTGGAATCACTATTCCAAGCCTCTTGTCCTCCAGATATTTTGGGCAGTTCCTCCTCCAGTGTCCAGGCTGACTGCAGTAGTGACACTCACCTTTATTCACACCTTTGGCAATGCCACAAACAGGCTTAAGGGCAGGTTCCTTGGACTTATCAACTAACTTGCCTTTGCCCTTGGAGGATGAGGCAAACCTTTTGCCCTTTCCTTTCTGCACCATCATAATGGCCTTGCCCTTACCATTGTTGATGCTTTGTTCAGCTGTCCTCAACATATTGAGCAAATCTGGCAGCGGTTTCACGATATCGTTCATGTTATAGTTCATGATGAACTGTCCATAACTCTCGGGCAACGATTGCAACACGAGATCGGTTGCCAACTCTTGGCCGACCGGGAACCCCAGTCGGGCGAGATTCTCCAAATACCCGATCATACGGAGTGCATGGGGTCCCACCGGGTTCCCTTCTGCCAGATGACACTTGAACAATGCCTTAGAGACCTCATACCTCTCAACCCTTGCCTGCTCTTGGAAGAGCTGCTTCAGATGCTCGATCATATCGACAGCATTCATGTTTTCGTGTTGCTTCTGAAGCTCAGAAGTCATGGTGCATAGCATAAGGCAGGCCGCATCATTAGCGTCATCAACACGCTTTTGATACACCTTTAGGGATGCAGGTGTTTGGTTCTCTGGACCTGCTGGAGCATGCTCCTCTATTGCGTACAGTTTCTTCTCTTGCTTGAGAACGATTCTCAAGTTTCTGTACCAATCAAGGAAGTTGGTTCCAGAGAGCTTGTCCTTCTCAAGAACAGATCTTAGAGAATGTTGTGAACTTGATGAGTTGTTTGCCATTTGGAATTCTACAAAAAGGAAAACACGCAAGTTTTAGTATTTGTGAATTTTTGACTATATTCAATAATGGCTAGTTTATCAAATATAGCTCCCACTATTTTTCTACGGATTAATAACCCTCAAGATATTAATGCGGAAAATATCCTTATATTTTCTAGTGGGCCAAGATCCATGTTTCATCTCCTTATGAGCTTGCTTTGGAAAGTCACTCATAATTTGACTACTTTAGGTAGGAACAATTTCCAATTGCATCCCTTATGCAACTCTTGGTTCAGTTGGGCAAATAACTCCAAATTTATCCATCCATATGGATAATCCCAATTGATTGTCTCTAGGTTTCTTAATCATATTAATAGCCTAGTTGTGTTCAACCTCTTATTTATACGATTGCACATTACTAGCTTGTGCCATTGCATTCCATCATTATGAACCAAGTCGCGATTCTTTGGCACGCACGAATTTGATAAATCATGATGATAA
Source organism: Linanthus parryae (assembly GCA_023055425.1). Classification (NCBI taxonomy): domain Eukaryota; kingdom Viridiplantae; phylum Streptophyta; class Magnoliopsida; order Ericales; family Polemoniaceae; genus Linanthus; species Linanthus parryae. Next base: position 32,129,383 of record JALGPY010000001.1, read on the forward strand.
TGAGTGTTTAAGTAACGAGAAGGCAAGAACACAATATTTGAATTTTTAGGGATTTTATATTCAATTTTAATTGTTTTGTTGATCAATATCAACTAATCTATCTGTTTGAGTTTGGGCACAACTCCAAATAATAGATCCGGGTTGTCTAATTATCTTATTATCCTAATTACATGCATCATCCATACACCAACCACAAAATAATAAGACAATAAAATAAACAACCACAAAACAAAAATAAACCGTGATCTGAATATGGCCTTTTTAGACTAAGATAATTCCAAGCCAATGGAATTATCTATGAACCCTAAAAGTAAACACATCTCCATGCGTCTTCATCTTTTGGTCCATCCTTCATAGTCACGTGGAATGCTCCATGCTCCATGCTCCATATTTTGTGGCTTCTTTTGGCTTTGGGCTTCTTTTCTTCAATCTTGGCTAACAATCTACACTATCTAGCACTAGCTAACAACTATACTAAATAAAATAAATCTCACAAGTTGAGGAAAAAATGGCTCGCAGGCCATAAAACCCTAATTAATTATTACAATTAATTGATCAGCTCGTAGGTCGTAAACCAAACCACAAAAATTAAACATCCACATCAAACCACATCCTAAGGCCATATCCAATCACCATGCTATTTGCACATAAACAGTTAAAATTCAATTTTAACGCGCTTGGTCAATTTTAATTGATTTTAGGATATTCTAGGGTTAAAACGGTCCATAGGGCCCAACAATCGAATTGCTCGGGTCCAAAAAGAGAACCGCAAAGGCCTTGGGCCGGCCGGCCCCTAGCCCACGCGGCTAGGCCGCGGGCTAGGGATGCCCCGGCCCCTAGGCCGAGCCTTGCTTGGGCGGCAAGCAAGGAGGGGAGGTCCCTAGGGGGGGGGCAAACCTCCTTTGGGAGTTGTTTCCAAAACAACTCCCTTACTTGGTGCCCAAGTTCGGTTGTTTCCTTGTATGGGAATAACTCCTTCTTCCCAAAGGATGCCCAAACCCTAGATCTAAGATCCTAAAACTTCTAAATCTCACTAATTAATGCATCCAATGCAAAAACTAGGTCTTGTTATGATAGATTATTGACAAATTGTATCATATGCTTGATTTGTCTTGTTTTACGCGATTAACAACAATTTTAAGGTGTAAAACTATCAAAACGTAACACATAAACCATGTTTATGCTCTACGACCTGTGGATCTGATACCAATGTAGGGTTTTGATTCATGGATGCGCAAAGGAAACACAAACAAACATAATCCATGCAATACCCTCCAAGGATCACAAGTCAAGAGACATAACGATGGTAAGGGAAGAAATCAATAACACACCTTAGGGTTTCTCCTTTGATGACTTCAAACGTGAATTGTGTCACGTTCTCTATAGTTGATCCACGCCTAGAGTTGATTTCTAGATCTTCTCAATCCTTTGTGCTAGCCCAGAATGAGTAAGAGGAAGAAGAATCACGCAAAACCGAGACAAACAAGGAGGTCTCGGCCTCCTTGTGAGCCGACGGGGACGGGCGGCGGCAAAGGGGGCGGCGGCTCCTCTTTGCTTGCTTTCTCTCTCCTTTTTGTTCTCTCCCACTCAATTTATGATCAATAAGGTCAAGTGTGTAAAGGAAGGAAGGAGTGTCCTTTATATAGTCCAGCATATCCCTGTCAACTACCTAAAGGACTTATTCTAGTCCTACTAGAATTCGGTTTAGTCCATTCCTTTCAAATTAGTCCTACTAAGTTTGCAAGGTGTTGCAAAGTGATCCTTCTAATTAATTAATCCTATTAATTAATTCCCAAATCAATTTCAACTCTATATAGCGTGTGACCCCATAGGTTCTATCTAGTTGGTAGCAACAATTTGCTAATATGGAGCGGTTTCTAGCAAAACATCCATTCTAGCCAACTAATAGAATAGTCATCTTGACAAATCTTGTACAAGAATTTGTCTCATCCCTTTGTCTCTATATCCAGATTGGACACGAGACATACAAGTCACACGCGTATATCTAATCCATAGTTTCTCGATCCATGGGAATAGCCTTATTCGTGCAAATAACATCAATATCCCATATTGATTTATTTGAGTCTGGTCAGACATTCTATAAGCACTATCCCTCGAGTGGCCTAGGATATTTGCTCCCGTTATGTGGGAGGGACAAATTCTATCTACGTCCACTACGATATCTATGCTTGCTTCTTATTGTATCCGGTACACGCCTTTATAACTACCCAGTTACGGTGTAGCGTTTAACGCTACCAAAATCACAATAATCCACAACTAGAATATCTAGTGACTTCAAGTCTAAGGATGACAATACCATTGCACCCCGAGAAGCACTTGTGGCTTAACATAACGTGTATGTAGCCTTCTCGGAGATGGGTCAATCTAGTGCGCCGTTACCCTTAATGCACACCTATGTGTTGGATCATGATATCTCCATATCAATCCAACCCCATACTTGTCTATAAGTGATTGTCCCATTAATCATTATACTGGACTAGGGTAAGATAAACAACACAATTGTAAATCTAAGGACTTCATTATATTAAATATCCAATAAATAATAAAATGAATTTTCTAGCCACAAATAAATTCATACTAAACTAGATAGCCTCTAGGGCATCTATTCCAACAGATATAATTATGAGGAAGTGAGGCATAGAATTATAGAGACATGGTAGAGTGAATTGAGGTAGTTTAACTTCAGAAGATACATTAAAGATTTTTATGGGTGTATATATGGATAGTGTAAAGTACCTAGAAGGAATAAGAAGGTTGAAATGGAACTAGATTGATTACAGTACTAAAGAGTTGTTAAAAGGGAGCTTAGACTAGCCCGGTAACCGAGTGGCACATCAGAATAAGGAATGTATAGGTTGTGTAAAGGTATTGATTGAATGATATGGGTTATCATGATACGTTATATTTGATAGTGGAAACATAGGGAGGATTGAGTAAGGTACTTAACAATAGCAAGGAATTATTCGACGGTTGGAGAATGATTAGTGGGAATAGGGAATCAAGGAGCACAAAAGACTTACGCGTTTAGAGTAGCAAGTATGAGAAGATGGTCAGGAAGTGTATGCCGGATGTTGAAATAATTATTTCACGCTTAGAGTACCAAGCTATTATAATGAATGCATATAATAGTAGTAACTTTCAGAAGTATCAGTGGAAGCATAAGGGCCATGACGGAGTATAATCAGAAGAAATGGAATTGGTGGTTATGAGACTTCATAGATATGGTATGCACAGCTTGGTAGTAGACATAGGGGTATGTAGAGAGAGTTGGGGTTATATGGGTGAGCTAGGTATAAAGTAAATGCTCATAAGAAATAGAGTGCCAAAGAAGGGAACTGAATTACGGAGTTAACGTAGGGTTGGATATCCTAACATTTCTGGTAGTGTTACAAGAATATCAAAGATTCTCTTGAGCATGAAAAAACATGATAGAGTTATAGAGTAAAGTTTGTTATGGTATCGTGACGGAACCTAAGGAATTAAGGTATAATGTGAAGATTGGTTATTGAGCAGCACATTGGAAGTTGTAATAGATAAGATACATGGAGACATTAAAGGGAGGAAATAGGTAATCTAGAGTTGCTATACAGGGGAAAGAAAATATATGATTGATTAGGAAAGGTACTTGGGAATAACATAATAGTGTCGGGGAAATATCTCATTTGTGGTTAATTCGAAGGAAAAGAGTAGTTAAGGAGTTAAATTAAAGTATCAAATAGTTTTAATGGTTCGACGGGAGTATTAGGGGTTTTGGTTGGGGATCGAATGAGTTTTCGGGCGCTCAAGCAATTTAAAAGTATATATTTCTAGAGAACACATAAGAGTATTAAAGAAAGAAGTTACATCAACGGTCAAGTTATTAGAAGACTGAGATGGATGAAGCAATCTTTGAGGCCGGGAATCTGACAGAGGGTATAATAAAAGAAGTATGATGAAGTGAGCATATTTCGACCGTGTTAAAGGACTGAGGTGAAGGGGTATAACATTTGGGAGCTTGAGATCTAGTGGGAGTTGGTACAATTCTTAAGGCATAGGATAAGAGGTAAGAATACTTCATTAGAACCTAAAAATGATCTAATAATTAGCTAAGACTGAAACATGCTAGAAACTCGAAGAAGTAGAACTTGCAGGGAAATCTAGTCAAAGAACCAGGAAACTTCAGCAGTGAAGGAAGCATGACACCAGTAAGGGGGAACTCTGCGAAAGGCTACATTGGAGATATGGAGTTACAACGTAGCAAACATGCTACTGACATAGCATTCAGAGCATACAGCTTATACATAAGGAAATATGCTTGTGCCATGAAGGATGGAAGGTAGAGAATGATGAGACTAGCATTAGCAAGAATTTGTGCTTGTTGATAATTGATACCGCATGAGAAGACGATGCAAGATATGAAAATAAGAGTTCAACATAGAGTTAAAGAATGAATCAGAGTTATGGAGTGATGTGAGATCTTCGGGGAAAAAGATTCTTTTAAGGGGGTAGGATGTAAAAGAATCTTTCGGGATAAATGCAATATTTGAAAGTTTTGGGGCTAGTGTGTAAATTTTCAAATTTCAGTGCAAGCTGATAAATGGCCAAGGGGAAATTGTTCAATACGAATGAGTTAGTTAAGGAAATATATACTCTAAGGAGAAATGTTGCAATTTTATAAAGGTGGAAGTAATAGCTAAACTACACTAAGACCCCTACGAGTTGTCATTTATTTATCCTTTCATGTGACACCTCATCACTATGAGGTGGCACTCTCCTACATCTCATTTCAGCCTATAAATTGACTTCCCAACCTAGCTTAAGTAAGTTTTGGAGAGGAGATCATGAATAAAGCTGACCAAAAAAATGATGCAGTTATCAAATAGTAAAGCTTTGGAGAGGAGATTAGCAAGTAAGGCCAATCAAATAGTGCCACTTGTCAAAGTGATGCAGTTATCAAGACTAGTAAGTCCGACCAATCATGTTGCGCCACTTGTCAATTTGATGCAGAAAATAAATAAATAATATTTATTTTCTACATTCGTCAACAAATCGGCCCATGCCTATATAAAGGAGTCATCCATAGGCATAAAAAACACAATTCGATCTTGGAAGAAGGAGAGAGCTCTGAAGATCAAGCTACTAAAGCCCTTAAGAGTTCATACACCCAACATCAAGATCGTCGCCCGGTTCTTCAAGACATTCGAAGATCTTCAAGAAAGTTCTTCGCGTTCTTCAAGACCTTCAACGCGTTCTTAGCCGAAACCGAAGAACGCCTACTCGTTCGATCCGAGATCAAGCTGCGAAGCCCTCGTTCGACATTCAAGGAGAAGAATCAGAGGATTTGTGATTTTTTAGAAGTTCGTTGCAGAGATTGTAATCCGCTACATCACTTTCATCAATAAAAATATTTGATACTCCGAATTTATCACTTTTGTTTTAAATAGCATAAAATTTGTGTGTACAAATTTTGGCACGCCCAGTGGGACTTCTCTGCCTCTCATCTCTTCACCTCAAATCCATACATCCTCCAAGTATTATGATGGCTCCCAAGAAAGATTCTCAAGATCCACCACTCATTTAGAGGACATAAACCTTCTACCAATTTGGTTGAGTCAGGCCTCAAAGACGTTGGTCCTATCACTCGAAGCAGGTTTAAGGCATCAAGTGATGTGATCCTTTCAACAACATTCCAAAGGGTTTCCCCTGTCTTTGGCTCCCATAAATCAAAGCCTAATGATCCCTCTGAATCAACAGGGGGAAAAGACGATGTTGTGTCACAGAAGATTGATGCCGGTGCTCTCATAGATGATGCTATAGAGAAGGTGAAGTCAGGACAAACAATGTCTCAAGTATCTTCTACTGGGAAAAATCCCAGTGCTGAAGAAAGCGAAGAAAGAGAAAGCGACTCTGATGAAGCGTCATCCAGTAATACCAAAGGTCTTTCATATGATATGAGTGGCATGCCTTTCATGAAAACCAACATAGTTGCCGTCGAAGAGAAAGTAACTGAACTTACTAAAGGGTTTGAAGAATTGAGAAAGATTGTGAGTGACCCCGACGTGCAACTCGCAAGACTAATGGAAAAACTAGAGAGTCGCGAGGAAGCAAGTCAAGGTTTCCAACATGCTCCTTGGCGTCAAGAGTAAGTCAAAGAGACTAACGCTAGGAAAACGCCAAGACCAAGTGTGCAGTTGTCAGCAGATGGTTCCATTCCCCTCGACCAGCTACAGGAGTTCATCCTGGATACAATGAGTGGATGGTATGGGTCATCATTGTCATCCTCAAAGTCTTATGTTAAGCCTTATACTGAGCGAATCGAGAAGCTAAGCATGCCTGCTGGTTACAACCCTCCAAAGTTCCGACAGTTCACAGGCAAAGGGAACCCCAGGTAGCATGTAGATCACTTTATTTAGATTTGCAACAGTTCTGGAACTGATGATGATCTTCTCGTCAAGCAGTTTGTTAGGACTCTAAAAGATGATGTGTTCGAGTGGTACCGTCAACTCGAGCCAAGGTTGATTGACAGCTGGGATCAAATGGAGAGAAAATTTCTCAATAGATTCTACAGTACTCTTCGTACTGTTATCATGACCGAGCTCACAAGCACTCGCCAAAATAAAGACGAGAAGGCAATTGACTACATAAATTGTTGGAGGAACCTAAGCCTCAACTGCAAGGATAGGCTATCGAAAGGTTCGGCCATTGAGATGTGCACCCAAGGCATGAATTGGGGTTTGAGATACATACTTCAAGGAATAAGGCCAACTTCCTTTGAGGAACTTGCTACTCGTGCTCACGACATGGAGCTTAGTATTGCGTCAAGCGGAAGCCAGGGACCCATGGCTTTTGAATATTGGAAGGGAGGATGTAAACAGGACTCTCATAAAGGAGGTAAGCTCACACTTAAGACTTTCAATCAAGATTCAATGGTAATCACGACCAAGCCGGTGAAGCTCTCTAGAAAAGCAAAGAAGAGTAATACAGTCCAAGTCAATTCTACTGTCGAAAAGACGCAATTAAGACCAACAATCAAAGAATTTCAAGCAAAAGTGTACCCGTTTGCTGACGATGAAGTGCCAGCAATGCTCGAACAACTGGTGGAACAAAATATCCTTGAACCATTGGAGCAAAAACAACCTGAGGAAGACGAAAAATTCAACGATCCCACGTATTGCAAGTACCATCGCCTCCTTGGTCATCCTACCACAAAGTGCATCATACTCAAGGATAAGATCATGCAACTTGTGAAAGAAGGAAAGGTCTTGTTGGAAGAAGAAGTCGAACCAGCAACAACAAATGTGACCTCCATCTCGGTTGAACCCTTCAAGTCGCAAGTAGAAAATACCTCTTTCAAAACGTTACTGGGGGCACCACCTTTCGGCATGAGGGAAAGAAGACAACAAAGTCATCAACAAAGGTCTTCTCAAACTGGGGGCAACCGTTGCGCAAAGAAGAAGTTAAACTACTTCAAAGATGAAGGAAGGATGCTCGTTACTCCAAATAATAAGTGGGTACAACTCCAAAGTAAGCCAACACTGCAGCATGCTCGTCATAAATCTTCATGGAATTACCCGAGGACTCTTGAAGAGAACAAGTTATGGAAAATGAAGAAATCTCAACCAACAAAGCTCTCTCCAGACAAGTCAGCCATCTCCTTAAAGCAGGAGCAAACTAAAGATGAAGGAATCCTCCAAGGCATGAAGCTAAAGAAGGCTTCTCCAAGAGAAGTTAAAGCAACCCAATCACACAAAAGAAAAAACTCACGTGTGAAGACACTAATTCTTTCTTTAGTTCAATGGCCGCGAAAGATTCACGACAAATCGAAGATGGGACAGAGTGATGTGAAGGGAATGGATTTCACTCCTCCAAAATCAACAAATCGATACTAGAACGCTCCTGGATACGAGCATAAACTTTTTCAGTCTTCACATATGAAGATTTTTTACAGCTCCTGGAAAAGAGCATAAACTTTCTCCGTCTTCTCATTTGAAGATTGGTCACCGCTCCTGAGGCATGAGCATAAACCGCTTCACAACTCCTTTAGCACGAGTGTAAACTGCTTCACAGCTCTAGCACGAGCATAAATTGCCTCATTGATCCTTTAGTATGAGCGTAAACTGCTTCACAGCTCCTAAGGCATGAGCGTAAACCGCTTCGCTACTCCTCGAGTATGAGTATAGACTGCTTAGCCTCCATGACGCATGAGTTTAAACTGCATGTCACTCCTTGCAAACAAGAGTTAAAACTGTGAACGCATCTAGTTTGAACTACGTTTGACTTGATCCTCAAAAGGGTACGTAGGCAACTTGAGGCATCACCTTGAGTGCAGTCATAACCGCCAAAACAACTCCTTCTCCCACGAAAGCAGAAGTGTTGGGATCGGTAAAATCTTCCATGACATGGTGGTTCTTTTGCTTGAACGGGCATCACGGTGGGTCTTTCACTTGAATGTTCTTCATGATAGCTTCTCTGCTTGGACCTTGAAATCGTACAGCGCAGGTTGTTCATCAGCGCATGTCGGTTTGTTCCGGTATTAACACTTGCTCGTAAAAGAGAATTGGTGCCGGACCGCAATAGATAAACTGACAACGCATTTGCTAGGACCTCTGAGCTCGTACAGCGCAGGTCGTTCGTCAGCGCATATCGGTTTGTTCCGATATTAACACGTACTCCTAAAAGAGAATTGGTGTCGGACCGCAATAGAGCAACTGAGAACGCCTTTGCTAGGACCTCTGAACTTGTACATCGCATGTCATTCGTCAGTGCAGATCGGTTTGTTCCGGTATTAACACAAACTCGTAAAAAAGAATTGGTGCCGGACCGCAATAGAGAAACTGAGAACACCTTTGCTAGGACGGCGATAAAGGACCTGACCCGGGCTACCTTCGCCAGAGAACGGTGACAAACTTTGATTAAGCTGCTGAAAGGAACCTCGCCAATATAACTGTCACCTGCAAATAAAACAAGAGTGCAAAGTCAATGAAGGAATAAGCAAAGATAATATCTCATGACCAAGTTAGAAAAAAGAGACTAACTAAACTATATGGAGCAGCCACCCGGCAAAACAATGATTTTGAGTTAGTTATCAGAGACTCGGAGCCCAAGAGATTACATCACAAAATAAAATAATGAAAAAAAAACTATTAGCAGAGAATAATTAAGCATAAGCCTCAGGTGAAGGCTAAAAAAAAAGAGAGAGAAAAAAGTAGAAGATGGTACATTAGACTGGATCAAACGGCCTTACTACCTTGATGCTGCTACGGATCACAGCTAAGGTCGGTCTCTGAAATAGTGGCGACAACAGAAAGCAACGTGTCTACTGATTACCAGCTGAACAACGCCAATTTCATGATCAGAACCTCGTCCGGCGTGACGAGGGCGATGTGATACTGCAGCAGATCGAGGTTGCAATGGAAGCGCGCAGCAACAAGCGCATAAGTCGCGAAAATAATACTGCGCTAGCATCGATAAAATGGGTTTCATGACTACTTGGGGGTACTGTGGATGTCACTATCTTTACGTTGATGCTTCAAATAAAGGAGGCAACACCCTTTTGTACAAAGGGGCAGGGGCATTATAGCATAAACAGTAGCGGAAGATGCCGAAAAATACCAAAGGTTGAAGGCAAAAATAGCTGCAACGACCAGATTATGAAAGAAGCAAGTTCGAAGCATTTTTTTTTTAAAGAAAAAGAAAACGTAAAAAAAGAATACTAAGAAAAAAAGAGATAAAAACAAGAACGCTAACCTGCCACTATCAGGCCATCAGGCCATGGTTGAGGCATAAAGTACCGGGGTGACTATGAAAACAAAATCTGCTCTCTTTGTTCATAAGGCACATATGAAGGATCCAAAAGCGTCAAGCAGTACACATTGTTTTTCAAGGAGAAATTTCCAATGACTTCTACGAGTGACGAAATAAAGTGAGAAGGACGGTGCCAAAGAGAAAGGAAGTTGCCTCCTGATAACTCAAATCAGTCCATAGATGATTGCAATATTCCGATGTTGATGGCCCTTGCAAGAAGCTCATGATCGTAGTGAACTAAGTCGCAAATAAAGCGACGTAGAAATAGTTTAAAGGGCTGGAACTCGGAAACAACGATCCACCCGCTGAGATAGCAAAAGCATGAAAAGAACGACACATAAATAAAATTCCAGCTAGGTCATCTATAATTGACGAAATCTCAGAGTCTGCAAGGAAAAAGAAGAACAGGAACAAATTAAAAAGTGTAAAGATGAGGGTAGATTACAAAAGCATGTATGTACCTGAGTTATGTACATGCATATATCTACATCAACGATGAAGAAGATGCTTAAGCAGCTTAACAAAAGAATGGAAGCATTAAATTAAAAAGTTGCTCTATAAGGTGATGGTTAGGGATGGCAACGGGTCGGATCTGGATCGGATCAGGCTAGATCCGATCCATATCCGACCAGGAGAAATGGGATCCAGATCCGTCCGGATCATGACCGGATTCGGATCAGATCGGATCGGGTTTCATCCAGCTGATCCAAATCCGATTCGTAAGTCCATATAATACGTGGTCGGATCGGATTCGGATCAGATCCGACTTGGTTTTGCTATAAAATACAAAAAATAACATAAGAAATAAACACTTTTTCATAAGCTAAGGCATGTTCGCAAGTTATGAAGCCTAAAACACAACAGAAATAGCTTGTAGGTTGGAATTACTATTGTATTCTTTTTGGAAGTGAACGTGGGGAGGTAATATGAATATATTTGTAAGGCACACATATACGTCGGATCGGTTCGGTTCGGAACCCGGTGGATCTGCCCTTAGATCCAAATCCAGATCCAAATCCGATCGGATTTGACTTTCCAGATCCAAATCCGATCCATTTTCAATTGGATCGGATTCGGATCCGATCCATTCGGCCCGGATCGCTCGGATCACAGATCGGATCGGACCATATTGCCATCCCTAGTGATGGTGCTGCAGGGACATTGCTTTTATAAACAGCTAAAGGCGGCCAAACGAATCATGGTCACATTATTCCTCATTAGGAAAAGATTATTTCCAAATTCTATAAGGAATGGTCTCAGACTTTACCGCAAGAAATCAACAAGGCCGTTTATTTTTGGAGGTTTTGCAAAGAAAGTTGTTTCATGTGGGGGTTTGAACGGATTGCACCTTACCCCACATTAAACTAGGAGTTCAGGACAACAAAACCATCCCTTTGTTTTACTTTTAACATTAATCAATTTCAAATATGAGTGATGCCAAGTCCATATTAGAATATAAAGTATTTTCGAGACTCGTCTGCCAACAAGCTCGAGAGCCTTATTTTTGAAGTCCATCCTACATGGGTGCTTTTGAATAAGTATGAGAATGTCTAGTTTCATGAGATCCTTATTTTTGAAGGCATACTTTCTCGCAAATTGGACTTAATTTAACAAGTTTTGTAGTTCGCATGAGTCACCTTCTACCAAACACCGCCCACATTTGTATGAGTATATGCTTAGACGTCCTTAGGCTTCTTTCTCAATCTTCTTGGACTTTGAGAATTTATTTGAGGAGACATTTATGCATTCTTCTTTTTCCCCCACAAAAAAAATAATAAAATTAGCTAGTAACTCTTAGTATTTTGTTTCTTTGAGTTCTCACTTAGGATAGATAATGTGTGTGTGCGTTTTTGTAAATATTGAGTCTAGTTTAGGATTGAGTCAAGCCTTGTCTAGTTGAGTGTGTGCCTCTCATTATTGGTTCTTTAAAAAAAAAAAAAAAAAAAAAAAATTAAATATCGCTCTCTTTGCTCGAGGACGAGCAAAAGGCTAGTTGGGGGGTGTGTTGATGAATTAAAATTGCATATTTTAGTATGTTAACGAACTCTTCTTAACTTGCTAATATGTGTAATTTATCTATTTTATCTCTCTTTCTAGACTTATGCTTGTTTTCGTAGTTTCGGTTGTTTTCTCTCATTTTGTAGGCAAAGAAGTGATTTAGAACGCAAGGGGCTAGTTATGAAAGCTTGAATGAGGAATTTGAAAGGCTTAGTTTGAAGAAGTCAAGTGATCAAGAAGCTAAAGGTGAAGACAAAGCAAGAATTTGCAAGTTAAAGAGAGGTTTCAAGGGTTTAAATGAAGAGGACAAGGGAAGATAGAGGCCAAAAATGAAGATTTAGAAGCCAAGAGGCCACATTACAAGGCCAAAGTTGCATCTATGGGGTTGTTTGAGAAGAAAATAACGGAAGTGGGGCTTAAGTGCAAGTTTTGAAACGTTTTAATGGCTTATTTGAAGGATTTTTAACGGATTGGGGGTCAGATTGCCATTTTCAGAAGTTTTTAAGTAATGACCCGGGCCTTTTAAAACATTCCAGCAAGCTAGGGGGGAGCCGGGTGCAATTTCCCTAACCCAGCTCACCCCCAGCCCATCTCTCACACGGCTCACTCTCTCTCCCCGACGAAACACACAGCAGCGAACGAGAGAGCTTCCATTAGAGCTCGCCGAAGCTTCTTCAACGACCCACCCCGACCTCATCTCCGCACCAAATCACGCAAAAATGGTACGAAACTGATCCCTAGCCCACGTCCTCTCTACTACATCCCTCAATTCGGCCCAACAACGAAGAGATAGAAAAGCCCCAATTCTCCTAGGGTTCGGGAAGCTTCTGAAAATCAACGATATAGAGGGTCTTACATCAATTCAAGGGTGGAGATGAAGGCTTGGAGGCTACGAAACCCTCTCCTTCAGCCTATATAAACAGATGGTGAAGAAAATTTCGGACTTCTTCAGACCGGGGGGCAAAAACAGTGCTCTGTTTTTGAGTGTTCTTCATTCTCCTCTCTCTCTCTCCGATTTCACCCGTTTCTGGGCTTCTTCTTGCGATTCTGAGCTCAATATTGAGCAAAGTCACGTCCAAGGAGAAGAGAAAGAGGAAGAAAGGGAGAGAGGAAATCAAAATAGGGTTGTTCTTGAGCACTGTAGTACTCTGTTTTGCTGTTTGGCTCTGTTTTCGTCTGGTGATTGCAGCAGCAGCAGCTGCAGAGATAGTAGCAGCAGCTAGCAGCATCATTTGAGCTGCTTAGTTGATTTCTCTTCCTTTTCTTGTAGTTTGATTCAAGTTAGTTTGATTTAGTTCTTCAAGTTATAGATTAATCTTGTGTATTGGGTTGATTTTGCGATTAACTTGTGTACTCTTGAGTATTGAGCTTGAAATATATGGATATCTATTTGAGTATGTTGGTGAAATCTCTTCTTCAACTCAATAACATGGGTAGCTAGTTCTTTTGTTGGGTTACTTGATGAAGTTGGATAGCTTGTTGTGAAGTTTTCAATTGTTTTCTTAATTTGTCACAAGTTTGGATGTCGAGTTATTGAATTCGTGTGTCGAAAGACAAATCCGAATTGTGGCTTGATCTTGTATGTGGACTCACTTAGATGAGTACATATCCTTGATGCTTGACATAACTCGATTTTGGGTTTCGCTCTTGAATTAATGAGCTAGACATTCATCTTTGCTTTAGAATCCATGCTTCTTCAATTGATACAAGTTTTGGGTGTTGACCTTCATTTACAAGTTCTCTAGCGAAATCAATTAACCCAACTTCACTCTCTTGAATCGTAGTATAGTAGTCGTTTCCTTTGTTTCGTACTTGAATTCTCAAACTTGCTCCATCACTAGTGGTGGATTTGATAGCTTGGCAAGCTCTAAAGCCATTGAGAGAAGTTGCTTTTATCGATTAGTTAGTCGTTTTCTAGTTTTGCAAGTCATTGTCTAAACCTCCTCTCCTTGTGGAAATCGACCCCGTTCTTACTCGGGTACTACTTAGAACGATATTCCTATACTTGGGAATTATCGCGAACAAGTTTTTGGCGCCGTTGCCGGGGAGAGGCTAGGTTTTAGATTTGATTTGCTTTACTTTCTTAGTATTTTTCTTGACATTTTCTCTAGTTGCTTGTGGTTGTTTAAGCTTGTGAGATTCAAGAGGGCTTGTGACATTCATCAAGTACCTCTCATCTACTTGCTTGAAAAAAAATGTCTCATGAACATTTTGGACTTGGTGAGAGGCCTAACGTCCATTCACATCCTTACTACTATGCATTTACTAGACATGAAAATCATTCTAAGGAATCAATGCGTTCCAAACGTGAGCGTGCTTACAATAATGGTGATTATTTTCCTAGGAATGATTATTCTTGGCATGATAGTAGGACACTAGATTACACATCTCATGCTTCTTGTGCACAATCACCTCCCTCAAACACTTACATGTTTTTGAACTCTCATGATTCTTGCACTTATCAATATAATGATATGATGTGTGAATCAAGAGAAGTTGATCATTTTGAGAGGGAATCACTTGTGAATGATGAGCTAAATATGCCTATAAGTGATTCTCTAGAGGAGACATTTCAAAAATATCTCCAAGGCACAAAAGAACTAAGAGATTCAATAAGAGAACTAAGAGAATCACAAAGTGAACTTGAAGGCTCATTTAGAGAAGTAGAAGGATCGTTTTGTCACTCGATTGATAGAGTGGAATCCTCATATTCACAATCGCATGATAATGAGTCTCTTGCATATAGTACTTACTCTTCACAAAACTCGCCATCATATGAGTCTCAAGTTCTTATTCACACACATCACGAGCTTGCTCAAGATCAAATTTTGGATGATGTGTTTGATGATGGAGTTGTTGCCACTAGGATAGGTGATTGTATTCATTTCTCATTTGCACAGTCTAAAGAAGCATGTGATAGTGATATTGGTAGTGAGATTGATATTTTTGATGATGACTCTTCAACCCATGACATGAGTGAAGCAATTTTGGATGACTCGCATAGTGACACTTGTGAGGAGGAGTCGCAAAATGAAAATCACTCATGTGATGAGTTAGAGGTCAAATTTGATGCTACCACTAGTGAAGGGAATGTAGACTTGTCTTGTGCTCTAGAAGAGCTTAGTACTTACCGGAGTTCCTATGATCTTGATTGTGACGAAATTGAAGTTTTATTGGGAGGTACTCCGGTTAGTATTGACATGTCCAATGAAGATCCGAGGAGCTATGCTCGTATTTGTGACGAAATTGAATTTTACTTGAATGCTCCCTCGGATTCTATCATTATGGAAGATGTGCCTAAGGGTTTGGATGAGGCTTCAAGTTCTCAAATTATTTTAACTCCCACTTGTGAAGCCCCATCCCCAAATCCATATGACTTATTTAAAAGTGATGAGATTGAGGGTTCACAAGTTGCCACCATCTCTCAAGTTTTGATTTCAAGTAAAAATTTGGCAACTTATGAAGACCCATTCTATGATTCAATTCATTTGAGGATTTCAAACCCTTTTCTTAAGATGATGCAAGACATAACAACTTGCTCTAACTTTATTGTTAGATTTTGCTTGCATCTCTTATTCATCTTTTGTGTCTTGCCCCTACTTCTCCTATCTATTCTAATTGATGAATCAAACTTTTTAAAGGAGAAGTACTTTTCTAAGAATGAAGTAGGGGCATGGCATGGAAAGGAATTTCCAAGATTGGGGGTGGGATAGCATCATTGTCTTTGTTCCACCTCCCTAGTTGTAAATAAATAAATTAGTTTATCTCTATTTCTTGCATTTCTTTTCTATTACCATTTGTAGGTTGCTCTTGGAGGAGGACTTGTGCTTGGTGGCCAAGAAAGCTAAAATGAGGTCTATTTATTCCTTATCTCTTATATGAACTTGTATGCTCTTCCATTGTTCTCACACATTGAGGACAATGTGACATTTTAGTTGGGGGTGGGAAGTAGATATGTTACTTGGCTTAAATGGTTACTAGCATGATTTTTCTTCATTAGTGATTTACATGAAAAATACAAAAAAATGAAAAATTAAATTCAAAAAAAAAAAAAAATAATTGAAAAAAAAAATGAAAAATTAAAAAATGTGTGAACCATTCATGAGGAGCATCACTCTTTCCCCGTGTCAAACCATAGGTTTTTATTTTCATTTCTTTGGTAGTTTTATTTATTTTCACCTTTCATCTTGAGTCTAGATTTTATAGCTTTATTGAGTCTTAGGAAGTTATAGTGAGTCACTTATTTTGAAAAAAGAAAAAAAAAATGAAAATTAAAAAAAAAATGGAAAAAAATGAGAAAAGTGAAAAGGGGGAATTTTAGGAAGCTAGATGTTTTCAAATAATGAAATTTCTTAGTCCATGTTCTTTTTATTTTCATTTTAGAAAGGAATTCTATGCTTATACTCAATACATCTACACCAATATCCCACATTCCGCGACATCATGCGTTCTCACAAAGCGACACACTAAATTTACGTTTCATGTTTAAGTCCTTCAAGCTAAGTTGATCACATAAACTTTGACGTCTTCTACTTTTGATAAAGGGTGCATTTTCTAAAGCTATTTGAACTTCACAAAAAGATTTTACTCTATTCGTTTTTGCGGTGGAAACTTGTAGCCCATTGGAGTGGTGGTTACCAATGACACCCCATGCGATGTCTAAGAAATAGAGGGGTGTCCGGGGATAATGTTACGTCACCACCTAGATAGCTCCCTTGGTTTAGCTTAAAAAGCCCACTCGCGTGTATATTCCTCTGTTTTGTTGTGGGTCTTGGAGATCCTTGGATTTGAGGTTAAAAATAAAATGTTAATGCTATAAATCTCAAAAAAAAAAAAAAAAAAAAAAAAAAAAAATCGCATCATCTACCAAAAATCCACAAAAGGATCATACAAGCCCACAACCACATCTCCCCTTCTTAAAAAATTTTGTTCAAAGCTTTGGAAGTCCATCCTACATGGGTGCTTTTGAATAAGTATGAGAATGTCTAGTTTCATGAGATCCTTATTTTTGAAGGCATACTTTCTCGCAAATTGGACTTAATTTAACAAGTTTTGTAGTTCGCATGAGTCACCTTCTACCAAACACCGCCCACATTTGTATGAGTATATGCTTAGACGTCCTTAGGCTTCTTTCTCAATCTTCTTGGACTTTGAGAATTTATTTGAGGAGACATTTATGCATTCTTCTTTTTCCCCCACAAAAAAAATAATAAAATTAGCTAGTAACTCTTAGTATTTTGTTTCTTTGAGTTCTCACTTAGGATAGATAATGTGTGTGTGCGTTTTTGTAAATATTGAGTCTAGTTTAGGATTGAGTCAAGCCTTGTCTAGTTGAGTGTGTGCCTCTCATTATTGGTTCTTTAAAAAAAAAAAAAAAAAAAAAAAAATTAAATATCGCTCTCTTTGCTCGAGGACGAGCAAAAGGCTAGTTGGGGGGTGTGTTGATGAATTAAAATTGCATATTTTAGTATGTTAACGAACTCTTCTTAACTTGCTAATATGTGTAATTTATCTATTTTATCTCTCTTTCTAGACTTATGCTTGTTTTCGTAGTTTCGGTTGTTTTCTCTCATTTTGTAGGCAAAGAAGTGATTTAGAACGCAAGGGGCTAGTTATGAAAGCTTGAATGAGGAATTTGAAAGGCTTAGTTTGAAGAAGTCAAGTGATCAAGAAGCTAAAGGTGAAGACAAAGCAAGAATTTGCAAGTTAAAGAGAGGTTTCAAGGGTTTAAATGAAGAGGACAAGGGAAGATAGAGGCCAAAAATGAAGATTTAGAAGCCAAGAGGCCACATTACAAGGCCAAAGTTGCATCTATGGGGTTGTTTGAGAAGAAAATAACGGAAGTGGGGCTTAAGTGCAAGTTTTGAAACGTTTTAATGGCTTATTTGAAGGATTTTTAACGGATTGGGGGTCAGATTGCCATTTTCAGAAGTTTTTAAGTAATGACCCGGGCCTTTTAAAACATTCCAGCAAGCTAGGGGGGAGCCGGGTGCAATTTCCCTAACCCAGCTCACCCCCAGCCCATCTCTCACACGGCTCACTCTCTCTCCCCGACGAAACACACAGCAGCGAACGAGAGAGCTTCCATTAGAGCTCGCCGAAGCTTCTTCAACGACCCACCCCGACCTCATCTCCGCACCAAATCACGCAAAAATGGTACGAAACTGATCCCTAGCCCACGTCCTCTCTACTACATCCCTCAATTCGGCCCAACAACGAAGAGATAGAAAAGCCCCAATTCTCCTAGGGTTCGGGAAGCTTCTGAAAATCAACGATATAGAGGGTCTTACATCAATTCAAGGGTGGAGATGAAGGCTTGGAGGCTACGAAACCCTCTCCTTCAGCCTATATAAACAGATGGTGAAGAAAATTTCGGACTTCTTCAGACCGGGGGGCAAAAACAGTGCTCTGTTTTTGAGTGTTCTTCATTCTCCTCTCTCTCTCTCCGATTTCACCCGTTTCTGGGCTTCTTCTTGCGATTCTGAGCTCAATATTGAGCAAAGTCACGTCCAAGGAGAAGAGAAAGAGGAAGAGAGGGAGAGAGGAAATCAAAATAGGGTTGTTCTTGAGCACTGTAGTACTCTGTTTTGCTGTTTGGCTCTGTTTTCGTCTGGTGATTGCAGCAGCAGCAGCTGCAGAGATAGTAGCAGCAGCTAGCAGCATCATTTGAGCTGCTTAGTTGATTTCTCTTCCTTTTCTTGTAGTTTGATTCAAGTTAGTTTGATTTAGTTCTTCAAGTTATAGATTAATCTTGTGTACTGGGTTGATTTTGCGATTAACTTGTGTACTCTTGAGTATTGAGCTTGAAATATATGGATATCTATTTGAGTATGTTGGTGAAATCTCTTCTTCAACTCAATAACATGGGTAGCTAGTTCTTTTGTTGGGTTACTTGATGAAGTTGGATAGCTTGTTGTGAAGTTTTCAATTGTTTTCTTAATTTGTCACAAGTTTGGATGTCGAGTTATTGAATTCGTGTGTCGAAAGACAAATCCGAATTGTGGCTTGATCTTGTATGTGGACTCACTTAGATGAGTACATATCCTTGATGCTTGACATAACTCGATTTTGGGTTTCGCTCTTGAATTCATGAGCTAGACATTCATCTTTGCTTTAGAATCCATGCTTCTTCAATTGATACAAGTTTTGGGTGTTGACCTTCATTTACAAGTTCTCTAGCGAAATCAATTAACCCAACTTCACTCTCTTGAATCGTAGTATAGTAGTCGTTTCCTTTGTTTCGTACTTGAATTCTCAAACTTGCTCCATCACTAGTGGTGGATTTGATAGCTTGGCAAGCTCTAAAGCCATTGAGAGAAGTTGCTTTTATCGATTAGTTAGTCGTTTTCTAGTTTTGCAAGTCATTGTCTAAACCTCCTCTCCTTGTGGAAATCGACCCCGTTCTTACTCGGGTACTACTTAGAACGATATTCCTATACTTGGGAATTATCGCGAACATCTACCTTGGTCAACAAGTCGGCCCATGCCTATATGAAGGAGTCATCCCTAGGCATAAAACACAATTCGATCTTGCAAGAAGGAGAGAGTTCTGAAGATCAAGCTACTAAATCCCTAACGAGTTCATACACCCAACATCAAGATCGTCGCCCGATTCTTCAAGACATTCGAAGATCATCAAGCAAGTTCTTCGCGTTCTTCAAGACCTTCAACGCGTTCTTAGCCGAAATCGAAGAACGCGTACTCGTTCGATCTGAGATCAAGCTGCGAAGCCCTCGTTCGACGTTCAAGGAGAAGAATCAGAGGATTTGTGATTTCTGTTTAGAAGTTCGTTACAGAGATTGTAATCCGCTACATCACTTTCATCAATAAAAATATTTGATACTTCGAATTTATCGCTTTTGTTTTCAATAGCAAAAAATTTGTGTGTACAATGTCGTTGTCTGGTATGTGACCCATCTGAGAACATCATCTAATAGCACAATATGACCATCAAGTGCGTCTTTTACTCCATCAACCTAAACTCCACCAATGCAACATCCGTCTAGGCATTTCTCGTGGGTAAAGGCATCCATATGCCTTGCAACTTCAATAAGGCAGACATCTTGATCGTCCACAGACTGAAGCTATTCCCTCATGTAAACATATCGATGTTCAACGTCGATCCAGACATCATTTTTGGTGAATTTGAATAACCAAGCTCTGATACCAGTTTGTTATGACAAATCACCTCACGAAACGATGAACGAAAGTAAATAACACGAGTATTTAACGTGGTTCGCTAGCAAATTATGTTAACTACGTCCACGGCGTAGAAGACCCTTTATTAACTAGAGAAACTAATACAATGTTATATCAGTTCAAGACCTCAAAGGACCTATTCATACTGCCCTATTCGTCCACGAACCGACCTATACCCACAAAGAAACAACCAAGTTGCCGCCTCCATTAGGCATTCGTACGATCACCGGAAGCATTCGTACGAACTCCTTTCGTACGAATTGCAGAAGGCCGATTTCCATTCGTAAGAATGGGTCAGGTGGTGCCTTAGTTGGTTTTTGGTGATTTCTTCACTGAAGACACTATTCCAACATGCAAAATAGGGGTATGCATTTACTAATTGAGCCTTATTTTAACAAGGTAAAAGATTTAATTAAATATCAATTGGAAGTATCTTCCATGTAGTATATATTGGTGCAAGGAACTTAAATAGATTACATGAAGTAAAGCTCCAAGCGAACTCGACGACACCAGGGTCGTGGGCTGGGATTGCAGCTGTAACGTGTGAGATTTACAACATATAATAAAGTCACAACAACTTTAAATATGCGTAGTAAATTATAAAATAAGACATGATTGCTACCTGTAACTATAAATATTTGACCAACACGATATGTCTTACACGATGTGCGAACAAATAGAAACAATTAAATGATTGATCACTTTATTGACTCCAGGGCCGGCCCGACGTGCTCCAAGGCCTAAAGCAAGTACAAAAAATAAGGCCCACAATTGTAATTTGTTTTATATGATAAATTATTACGAGTGTTCTTTATTATTATTATTATTATTATTATTATTATTATTATTATTATTATTATTATTATTATTATTATTATTATTATTATTATTATTATTATTATTATTATTATTATTATTATTATTATTATTTTATTTGAGAAAATATGGTACTAATATTTCATTTTTATGTAAAAAGGAATACGTTCTTTAGAAAAGATCGTCTAAAAAATGTATACATATATGTTTTTGCAAATTTTGTTAATTAATTAATTTAAGATAGCTGTTAAACAAGTTAGTGAACACAAAAACAATTTGGTTTATTTTAATGTAGAATAACATAGTAAAATATATTTTTTTAGTAGTAACTGGGTGCCAAGACAAGGGGAGAATAGTCTACTAGTCTAAATGTGTCTCCTGTGCATGGAATTCAGACAAGAAACGTGGCAAAGATTCAGTTTCCTTTATCTACAAAGACAATTCTGCCCCTTTTAATATATTACTTTGTATTGGGCCTTTGTGGGTGTTGGCCTAAAGCAGTAGCACCAGCTGCTTTAGGGTTGGGTCGGCTCTGATTGACACACATGTTACTTCACAAACGACCGAAGTCCAAGCATGAACAAGGGAAAAATGTTTATGTTGTGAGACCCTGAACTTACAAAAGATTTGAATAGATAAAATTTATAGTTCAATGTGACATCATGTTTGTTTGTATGTATTTTTTGGTTTAGATCAAGATATAAGTTCAAATAATATTTTCTGGAAAAAAAAAGAGTTATTAAGTACACTGTCTCTATTCGAGTGTGGTCACCTTTGAGGTTGTAGTCAGGTGTTAATAGTAGCTACTATGCTAAACTGAGGGGATCCTAATGCTATTTTACTAGCTTTGGTTCGTGTTTATCTATACTATATGGGATGCCATGTGTCCAGTACTAAGATGACTCTTTAGGAGCTTTGTATCTTTAAATAAAATGATTCAATGTATGGGAGTTTGGAGGAGAGAGAGGGGAGGAGGGAGAAAAACTTTACCTCTCGGGCGAGAGAGGGATACTAAGGATAGGGAAACCTTCCTATTTTAGTATTGAGTTTCATTCCATCTTGAGAAACTCCAGCTGATGAGTTTTCTGAGAAAGGAATCATAAGGAGCAGGTGTGTTATCTCCTTTGTAAAGATTGTTTGATTCTTTCAAACACTTGCCTTGTTTTATGTGATTTATGGATCAGTGAAGTAAACATGGTAATTGGTTAATCATGTATGATTATGTATGGATATTATGTTGCTTTGTTTCCAAGCAGAGTCTTTTGTACCAATAGTGGCTCACGAGTTTCATTTTTTTAATTCTGTTTGTTTCTGGATTACTAAGGCATGGATAATCTAACTATTAAGTTATTGCTTTTACGGTGTATTTTTATATAAACTGCCGGTGTAATTTTTGGATGTTTTGTTGAGTACATTTTACATTTATACGGCACTGGTTAGGCGGTATCTACTAGGCCGTTTTGGCTCACCCGTCTATTTAACAAGTTGAGCAAGATTTGACCACATTGCGACGCTGGTAGCTACAATGTGAATTGTTTGGCAAAAATAGTTGTTTTTAGCTGTGTTTAGCAATTTCTTTGGCCATATATTTATAAAAATATCATTCTGATGAATCAGTGACGTATTAGAATTTTTTGAAATTTAATAAGAAAAATGTTGTCTTGTGGACTTTTGTGTCCTCCTGGTGTAGCTTTGGATGTATGAAAATGTCAGACTGATTGACAATAATTTGCATGTTTATCACAAAACGATATTTATTATTAAATGTGAGATCGGGTCGTCACAATTGGTATCAGAGCCGAAGCCCAAACGGAAGTACATAAAATGGATCCGGAACTTGCTAGTGTTCTAGTGGGTTTGGGTAGGCGAGTTTGTCATGTGATGTAGGCTAAAGCAAGCCAACATAGTTATGAGCCACCACACTGTCGTGTCACTTGTGCATAAACTTGTACTGTTTGGGCATGATTGAAGTAATGTTTGGTAACATAACATGTTTTCTAACTGTAAAATAAAAAATTATGAAATACGAAATTGGAATTCTATTCAAGATAAACATAAGAAATTGTGACAAAGCTTGTTGTTTTGCATGAGAGGGTACTTTTTGATTTTTGTTCTATTCTATTTACCTGCATTGATATTGATCAGTAGGGCTAGTTGTGATACACTATTTCACGTGTAACTATTTTATTGGGGCTAAGCCATGATTTGAAATTGGATGAAAAATTCGATTCTTTTTTTGATTGTGCTTTAGTAAAAGTATACGCTAACATATGTTTATGCATGTGTACATGCATGAGTTGAATATAGACATTTTATACATGATATTTTTTTTGAGGGGATACACATGATAGAATTCACATGTAATAAGACTAGAAATTTGTCTAATATTCATGGGTTGTAAGGTATTTGTTGGTCAGTTATCCTATGCACTGAGATACATTCCTGAATCATTTGTGCAACGTAAATAAGATTCATGGA
The DNA here is from genome assembly GCA_023055425.1 of Linanthus parryae. Lineage (NCBI taxonomy): Eukaryota > Viridiplantae > Streptophyta > Magnoliopsida > Ericales > Polemoniaceae > Linanthus > Linanthus parryae. The sequence continues at coordinate 32,152,678 of JALGPY010000001.1, forward strand.
AGGAAAGTGAATTTTTGTTTGCGAGGTCTCGACCATGTCATATTTTTTGGTCAATTTTTTTAGTGGAATAAATTACAATACTCCACGATTAAAAATATTCAAATCCATTTTTTTCCATTAAAATGATATTTGATGGTTGTTACACATGAAATTAGTCCTAAATGTTATGAAATCCTTGATGAGAATATACTAAGCGTTGCGCGTCATATTTATGATTATTGTTTTTGGTGATCAAAATACAAAAGACAAGTTACTGTTTTTCATTTGAAGTGTCACTATATGGTTTAGTTTTCTTTATTATCTATGTAAGCATGGTGATTTATTTGAGGGTAGTTCTTTTCTTCTAAACATGACTATAATCCGTAGTGAATCTAAACCGTCGGGTGTGGTACGTTATCTATTGTCTAGAAAAAGAATTAACAAAAAGGGATATAAAAATAAAGGGGGATGTAAAAAAATGTCAGGAATTAGAAGACAAGTCATTGTATGGGTTCATATGTGTATACTACTTAATGAACATGAAATAGGTTGTGTGGTTAGTCATTAAGTACAGACCCAGTGAACTGTATTGTTGGTTGGTTTTAAGGGATGAGAAGTGGCGATATTTTTTCTGAGGCCTCTGGCCAAATTGCATGTTGTATGTTTCTGTGCAGGAATGCCTATTTTACTACTTCCTAAATTGAAATTTCCGTGAGCTTATATGCATATGTATACTTGACTCATGTAGTTGAAAATAAGAAGTGATCATTAGGTTTATCCTAAATCCTATAGCCCTGAGAGTTGTTTATAGTTGTTTTCTCAAAATTGTGAGGTTAGGGAAAAGATACACCATCAGTTAGAGAAAAGAAAATTTATGTTGTGCCCTTATGAAGACCATGTTCGAAGAGAAGAAAAGTCATTGATATTTTTTTTGGGGTGAGATTTGAACTCTTCACCACTGTTGAAATGGAGACAAATGTATATTTTATGAGCCATATACGTTTATCTAGAATTAAAGTGTTAGTTATGGTGGACTTGCTTTTGGGTTTCTTCTCAGCCTTTCTTTTGTGGTTGGCCATGCTCACTTCAGTCAACTCGAGTATTCTTCTTTTCGGCTTGACTTGAGGTAGGACAGATGTTATCCTAAATATTTAGTGTATTTAGCATATATGTTTTGTCACTATTTTACTTCTTTTATAGTTAATTGGGGATTGTTCGGCAATATGCCATTTTGTTGCTATCATTTCTAGTGTGTGATGGTATATGTAGCCGGTGCAGTTTAGTTAACTGAATTTTAAATTGTGGTACCTCACTAAGTAAGGTGTTCTGTTTATGTGAGGGGTTGATCGTGGACTAGTGTGTCCACATTGTTTGTCTGCAAGTGGCAGAACAGTTGATAACATATGTTTAATCTTATTATAAACGGTTGACTTCTTGTATGTCTGTAAGTGACAGACCGGTTGATAACATATTTTCGTTCTTATTATGAATGGCTGACTTCATGTATGTCTGTAAGCGACAGACCGGTTGATAACACGCTTTCGTTCTTATTATGAATGGTTGACTTTTCATGCCTGTAACTGATTGACGAGTTGATAACATAATTTCATTATTGCTATAAGCAATCGGCTTTTGTATGTCTGCAACTAGCAGACCGGTTGACAACGCACTCTTATTTTGAACAATTGGACGAACATGTGTGCAGTACTGGTGTAGATTTTATGTGTTCCAAAACGTCAGTCTGATTGATATAAATCGTGTTTTTCTCTTCAAATCTATAATATTTTATTTAATGTGAGGCCGCGGTAACAATCTTTTACCAAATCATCAATGATGGAGGTAATGAACCATGTTGTGGTACATGGATTTAGGGATATAATAGGCCAGGAGCAATGCTCTTTGGCATGTGTTGGTGCTAAAAAGGGATGCTGATGACTTGTTGTAATTTTATTATTTTGAGTTATCTATGTGCATGAATATTTCTTAACTAATAAATACCTATTGGAGATGAACTGAGGCGAAGTAATGTGAAGTAACAAGGTACCTATTTGTATGTCTTGTGTCTTATGGGCGTTTTGAAATGGTAGCATTGACCACGGGGAGATTAAATTGATATCCACAAGTAGTTTATTTTGAACCTACATTTTTAGCAATTTGGTTGAAACTAATGGAATAGATTTTGTTTAAAATTTCCTATAAAAAAATATTGGCATGAAAAGGAGCTGCTCGGTGAAATATAAATTTCGGGACGAAATTTCTGTAAGTGGGTAAGATTGTGAGACCCTGAACTTACAAAAGATTTGAATAGATAAAATTTATAGTTCAATGTGACATCATGTTTGTTTGTATGTATTTTTTGGTTTAGATCAAGATATAAGTTCAAATAATATTTTCTGAAAAAAAGAAAGAGTTATTAAGTACACTGTCTCTATTCGAGTGTGGTCACCTTTGAGGTTGTAGTGAGGTGTTAATAGTAGCTACTATGCTAAACTGAGGGGATCCTAATGCTATTTTACTAGCTTTGGTTCGTGTTTATCTATACTATATGGGATGCCATGTGTCCAGTACTAAGATGACTCTTTAGGACCTTTGTATCTTTAAATAAAATGATTCAATGTATGGGAGTTTGGAGGAGAGAGAGGGGAGGAGGGAGAAAAACTTTACCTCTCGGGCGAGAGAGGGATACTAAGGATAGGGAAACCTTCCTATTTTAGTATTGAGTTTCATTCCATCTTGAGAAACTCCAGCTGATGAGTTTTCTTAGAAAGGAATCATAAGGAGCAGGTGTGTTATCTCCTTTGTAAAGATTGTTTGATTCTTTCAAACACTTGCCTTGTTTTATGTGATTTATGGATCAGTGAAGTAAACATGGTAATTGGTTAATCATGTATGATTATGTATGGATATTATGTTGCTTTGTTTCCAAGCAGAGTCTTTTGTACCAATAGTGGCTCACGAGTTTCATTTTTTTGTTTCTGTTTGTTTCTGGATTACTAAGGCAGGGATAATCTAACTATTAAGTTATTGCTTTTACGGTGTATTTTTATATAAACTGCCGGTGTAATTTTTGGATGTTTTGTTGAGTACATTTTACATTTATACGGCACTGCTTAGGCGGTATCTACTAGGCCGTTTTGGCTCACCCGTCTATTTAACAAGTTGAGCAAGATTTGACCACATTGCGACGCTAGTAGCTACAAAGTGAATTGTTTGGCAAAAATAGTTGTTTTTAGCTGTGTTTAGCAATTTCTTTGGCCATATATTTATAAAAATATCATTCTGATGAATCAGTGACGTATTAGAATTTTTTGAAATTTAATAAGAAAAATGTTGTCTTGTGGACTTTTGTGTCCTCCTGGTGTAGCTTTGGATGTATGAAAATGTCAGACTGATTGACAATAATTTGCATGTTTATCACAAAACGATATTTATTATTAAATGTGAGATCGGGTCGTCACATATGTAATTTTCAAACGAGAAATGCAGCACTACAGAGTTTTGGCTCAAGTGGTAGAGCGTTGGAACCCCCTGCATCAGGTCTCGGGTTCAAATCCGGTTGACAACAAAAATTATTTCTTAAAAAAAAAATAATTGATTTGAGTAAAAGTAGAAAAAACAATTTGTAACCAAAGCAAAGTCCCAGTAGAACCATGTTGTCCAAATCCTTCAACAAAAACTATTTCTCAAAAAAAAAATGATTTGAGTAAAAGTAGAAAAAGCAATTTGAAACCAAAGCAAAGTTCGAGTAGAACCATGTTGTCCAAATCCGATCTAGCTCTTCAATTTTGATGCCCTTGCTTTTTTCTCTTTGGAAAGTTTTTTAGCGAGCCTGTAAACAGTTAGATGGATTAGTTAGATGAAACAATTGTACATTAACATCCAAAGCCTAAATTTTTCGAGAATAAGGACAAGTAAATTGAAAGGTCCCTAAGCAATCCCTTTTCATGCTTCACAGGTAGAAAGATAGATGACATGTACCGTTTGATTGCTTGCTCATTGGTTTCATTACCAGCTTCTTCACAGTGACCACAGTCCAAATCAGCTCTTAAAACTTTCTGCTTCAGCAACTCTTGACCAACATTTAGCAGGTCATTCATGTTTTTCTTTGTCGTAACATCCACAGAGGCCAGTGTTCCTGCTAATGTATTATCCTGTATAAGAAAATTACACATTAAGGAACGGAAATGTCTAGACGAGGGAAAAATATAATACCACATATGTTTTGTCATCATCTTCATAGTGCACTATTGATCACCTCACTTTTGACAGACTAATTTAACTAAAGATATGATAAGAAAATGTGTTAATTTTTTCATAATATTGTACATCTTTTCTTAACACTACAACATATTTACAAAATTAGCAAATTTTCATATCATAGTGTTAGCTAAATTAGCCGGTCAAAATGAGTTATCTATTATCAACTAAGAAAATCCCGACGAAACGCATGAAGCAACATTTTAAGTGTAAGAGTTCAAGAACAGGGGTTTCTTCTTTTCACGTAGAGGCATGTGGTCATTTCAAAACACACACTAAAAAAATATTGCGATAAACAGGTGTTACCAAATTAAACATCGCATTCTCTCTTCTTTTTTTTTTTTAGAAATTTTACTATAAATGTCGCATTCTGAATCAGCTAAAATAATATTTTGAGGCCAAACTCCGATCTAAAGACCACAAAAAATTCCATAATAAATAGGTTTATAGTAAAAAAAAAATACTTTTTCAAATTACGGTTTAAAGACAGGGTTATCAAACATGCACTTACTTGGATCCGAAGGTATTGTTTCTCCGAATGAAGAGCATGAAAGAGAGTTGTGATGTGGAAATCAACCATGTCTGAACTGGACATAGAGAAAGAATCAACCAAAGGAGACGAATCATCATTAGCTAACCAGCCCCATAACCCCCATTTGGAAGCCATTTTAGCATTGTACTTCTCCTCCACCTTGGCTGATCCAGTTCCAAGCGAAATCACAAGAAATCTGTCGTAGGCCACAGGCCCTATCGGAAAATCATCTGGGTCTACTCTCAGGATTTGTCGGGTCACTTCTCCCATGGCAACTAATGCCTGTTATTGAGAATAACACAAAGAATGTTTATAAACAAGACTAGGAGCGTCTTTGATGCTAGATGAAAAATGAAAAATCTCTTTAAAATAACCCCAGAAAATGTTAGGAGAATTTGTAGTAGCTAAAAAAAAGTTTAAATTATTTAGTAGAAGCCGAAAATCTATAAATTATGAAAGGATCGGCAACTTTAGAGATTCATAAATAAATCACATATTTTAATCTCGGTCATAATTTAAATCCATAACATCCTTAGATCAAATTAAAATATATATGCCTTTTTTTTTTTGCAATAAAAAATATACTCTTCCTGGCAGGCACCACTATATACTACCTCTGTTTCTTTTCTTTCAGCCTACTTCCCTTTTTTCACTATTCACTGACTTTGACCCAGTAATTTGATCAGCAAAATAATACAAGAATTTCGCAATCTTTGCATGGTCTCGTAGAGTTAACTTTCCTCTACAATACCAAAAAAAATTGTCAAAAAATTATATCGTTTTGCTATCTAAATTACCGAGTCAAAGTAACACAGTTACGGATCAAAAAGTCAAAGTAGGACGATACAGAAGAAAAAGACCAAGTGTGTGTGTGTGTGAGGAAACTTTGAGAGCGTAAACAGTGTACGGGATTATTTGCTGTCACGCCACCATCAATAAGGTTAAACTCCTTATCATTTGCAATGAATTGATGAGCTGGGAGATAAGTTGGAGCTGCAGAGGTGCCGATGGATATGTCTGCTAGAAGGCCATTAATGCTAGGATTAGGGACCTGCCAAATTTAAGTCACAAAATCTAAATTAATACCAAATATAATACATATAATATATATAATATATACATATAATATTTAGAGCAGTGATTCTTACACCAGCAAAAAAGCTTCTTACACCATAATTTGATTGTGAGGACGATCTTACCCTTTATTATTGAATCTTAAAGTTTTCCATATATCTACCAATTTATTCATGTCTTAATTATCTGACATCTCACCTCTCTCCCTGCTTCTACCCATCACATTTCACTATCTCTTTTCCAAGTCTTCATCAATTTTCTTCTCCCTTTAATTGATTACACATGAAATTTGATTTAGTTTAGATTGATTTTCATAAAAATCATCCCAACTTGTAGAATTAACCATCAAGTTGTTGATGGGCGAAGAAAAAACATCACTTCGTTGTAAGAAATTAATTGTCAGTGAACACTAGCCGCTCTTCATATTAATCGATCAACCTTAAAGTTATCTATTATGTTCGTACATTCTCCAAACTGAAATTACGTACATTCGTCGCCCTTGTTCAATTTTTTTCCATGACATTTCCATCTGAAACTTTAACCTATCATAGGAGATGGATTGGAGGTGACAGTTGGGTGTCTAGTGATGACTTGACTGCCGCGTTACTCAATCGATCTGTTGTGCCTCGCCGCCGACTAATCGAGAATTATACACAAATCTCAGAAGACATTAAAGATTGGGCGAGGTGATGAGTGAGAAATGATAGAAGGGAGAGGTCTTTTCGGAGGACTTACTCGGTGGAGAAACATTGAGTGATAGATGAGGGAGGAGTTTAGCTATTTAGTACTCCTTCACAACCAGTAATAAAGAAGATGGAGTGATAGATGAGGTAGAAGAAAGGACATCCAACAGAGAATTGAAAAATCAGTAACAAGGATGGCAACATGATATCCCGTAAAGGAATTGATTATTTTCAATTAAAACAAATTGATTCCAATGGAAAATAATATTGTAGTTATAAAGGGTAATATCGTCTTCGCAACCAAATATTGGTGTAAGATGCTTTTTTACGGGTGTAAGAATCAATACCCAATATTTATATAATAAATTAGCGAGGTGTTTCCCTCCAAGAAAATCTCAATGAGAAGATCCTAGACATCCATTCCTTAAAAATGTCTTGAGACATTTTGGTGCGTTAATTTGATTGATCATTTTTATTTCTTAGACAAGTTAAAAAAATCATGTTAATTAAAATAAATCTGAGATAAGAAATTCTCTATATTTCAAAAAATCTCTATCATAACTCATTAATTTTTTTTTTTTTGAGAAAATCACATTAATTTTTGGACGTAATCTTTAATTATCTAATGACACAAAATTAAATAGATTCGAATTCGTTTATCATCTCAAGAATAAATTTAATTAGTCAAATAATATCTATTGTGAGTGCCCTACGGGCACTGGTCATTTTCTACTCTATATAATAAATTAATTAGGTGTTTCCCTCCATAAAATTGTCAAAGGGAACATCCTGCCCATACAATCTTAAAAAATGTCTCAAGGCATTTTTTTTTAAAGTGATCCGTTGATCTTCAATTCTTTTATTATAGATATTATTAAAAAGATAAATTAGTTAAAACGTATAAATGATAAGATATTGTTATATCTTAAAATCTCCCGTTCATCTAACTAACTATTTTAAAATTATGTTTTATTTTGGATAAATTTTTAAAATGTTTCTTAGATTTAAAAGATTTTTTTTTTATCTAATTGAGTATTAATCATCTATTAACATAAACGAAATAATTTTATATAAATTTATTATCAAAATTTATTTGAAAAAATTAAATATAAGTCAAATAATATATATTATATAAGTGCCCTACAGCCAGGGGTGAGTCAGGTGATATATTGTAAGTGCCCCACGGGCACGGGTAATTATATATATATATATATATATATATATGTATATATATTATCTCTTTAGTTTCTGACAAACATATGCTCGAATGATACATGTTGTTTATGTAACATGTTTATGTTACATTTATTTACAATCCAGGGGTTAAGTATAAAGTTGGTGGTGGTTGCAGTGGTAATTCATTTCATTATTATTTTAGGGATTTGGTCTATTGGGTGAGCCTTGAGGCTTTATAGATTGCTCATCTAGAAGTCTCACGTTCAAATCCCACGACAACCAATAATCGAGGTGAGAATAAACTGAACCAGACACTACCATTATCCCAAAACTAACACATTGCAATCCCCATTTCTAGAATATGCTTATTGCATCCCCCATTTGTAATAAAACTTACTTATCTAAACTGGTAAAAATATAATTCCAAATCATCCTAACACCACGGGAGCAAATGTGTCATTATAAATCATTATTTACTTGAGTGTCAACAAAGAAAAAGAAACAATGGAAGATGATTACCGTCCGAAGAAGATTACAGTGAAAGAATTTTCCCTAAATCCAAAAGAGCATTAGTGTAATCTGAGCACCACAACCGCCGTAATCGCCGCAACATAACCTAACTCCGGCAAACAAAACCCAGATTCCGGCTAACCAAACCCTACTTTACTAAAGAATTAGGGCTGAAACATAGAGAGGAGCAATTGAAAATCCATTAGATGTGAAATTGACTTCACCAGAACCAAGTAGCTCAAAATTGAGCCCAATCGGACCCGATTACACCGTCCAACTTTGCCAACAAACATGGAAAAGAACATCCATGGTACTCTGAGTTCCACTTTCAGCCAATAACTTAACTAATTCACACCACCCTTCTCATCTGGCCGAGTATCAGCTTTCGGCACCGCCCTCACAATCTTCGTCAGCTTTGGTTGATTCTTCTCAGAAGGGAAATGAATTGGCCTCCCAAATCATCGAATCCAGAAAAAGTTGAAGACTTCTAAGGGTCCACTTTATTCCCTTGATAAGCTTACACTCCATCACCCAACTCAAATCCATCGTCTAGGAACGAACCCGAATCAAATCGAGACACTCCATTACCATCTGCTGCAACTGAGAGAAGTGGGTCTGTGGGGTTTGTGGCTGTGTGAAACAGAGAGGCACAACGCTCTTGATGGCGGCGAGAAAAACGGAGGTGGTGTTCTTGGTGGCGGTGTTCAAGGGTTTCCGATTTGGGTGCAAAAACATAGAGTGTAATCTCTCCCCCACTGTAATTGGTAATCATCTTCGTCATCTTCAAAATTGTATTCATCTTCCCTTTATTTGTTATTTTTTCTTTCTTATTTTCTTGATACTGAAACAAATAAAAAATCATAATAACACTTATTGTTGGGATTTAACACGTTGAAATCCCAAAAAGTGGTATCAGAGTCAGGTTCACGATCCGGGCGCCACGAGAATAGAGACGAGATTATGAAGTTTCCGGCGACGACGAGACGTTTGCGGCGGCGGCGATTTTTCGTTCTTGAAGAGCTCACGGCATCGGGATTTGTTGTGCGTGGGTTGAGAAGAACAAGGAGCAGCAGCGGCGTCGAAGGGTTGAAGATGGCAGCGGTGGAGCAGCTGGGCAGCGGCTGTGTTCACGGCGGCGGCGACAAAAAAATTCGGTTGGCGGTGGCAAAAGCTCATTGGGCGGCTAGGTAATCTCTTGAACTAGTTTGAGTTGATTTTGTGTTGAAGTCGCGAGTTTTTTAGGTTTGTTGGTCGTCAAATTCGAAGGAAAAACAAGAAAAACGCTGCTGGTTTGGGTCTGGTCGTGAGGAAGAATAAGACATGGAGGAGTTATCCAGTGCTTCGCGGGGGCTGCTGGGTGCATGTTTGAAACGCGCATTGTGTGGTCCAAATTATTTTGGGCGTATCTTGGCCAGGAACCGTTTAACTTGAAAAAAGAGTCAAACCCTAGGTTTTTAGATGTTCCCGACGCATTGGTGGTGTCAGATTCTGCAGATTGTGAACAAAAATTTTCAGATGGCTGTGATGGCGGTGAAAAGTTATAGTTTCGTGATTGAACAATTCAACAGAAACAACGATTTCACTCTATGGCAGTAACGAGTGAAAAATATGTTGACGAGGGAAGGCCTTATTAAGGATCTCACGAAGAAGAGGAATGGAAAGCTGGCGTGTGGACATATGACAAGTGGGAGTAGATGCGAGAGATGGTGAATAGCATGATTCAGCTATATCTCGGTAACAGTACACTCGGGGATGTCATCAATGAGACGGATCCCTACGAGTTTTGGACGAAGTTGGAGAGCAAGTATAAGTCCAAGTCATTGACGAGTCGACTGTTCTTGAAGCAACAGTTGTATGCGCTGCATATGGCCGAAGGGAAGGATTTTATGGAACACTTGGATGAGTTCAACAGGTTTCTAACGGAGCTGAACACGGTCGAGGCAAAATTTGAAGAAGAAGATCAAGCAATTCTCTTGTTATTTTCCCTACCTCCTTCGTACGAGCACATCAAGACAACGTTGATGTATGGGAAGGATACTATCAAGTTAGATGAGGTGGTTTCTACTCTTACTTCCCATGAGTCGGTAAGGAAAAAGGAGAGCGACAAGACGCAACTTGATGGAATCATGGCTACATCAGAGGGAAGTCAAGATCGTGGAAGGAGGCAACAGAAGGAGGCTCATAGAAGTGGACGTTCCGAATCCAGAGGTGATGACTACAAGCCGCGATGTTTATTTTGTAGTCAAGAAGGCCATATTCGAAAGAATTGTGAGAAGTACAAAGCGGCGAGGAAGATGAATCAACCATCAGAGGCAGCAGTCATTGAGAAGTCAGACAATGATGAAGATCCAGTGGATGTGATGACAGTCACTTCAGGTAATGAGAACTCACATTGGATTTTAGATTCTGGATGTTCGTTTCACATGTGTGCAGCCAAAGAGAAGTTTTCAACTTATCAAGCTTGAGATGGGGGTACTGTCAAGATGGCTAACAACTCTACTAGTAAAGTTGTTGGTATGGGTTCAGTAAGGTTTCATAAGCTTGATGTGAGGATCTTGGCGCTGATGGGGGTCAGACATGTGCCAAACTTGAGGAAGAATCTGATCTCATTGGGGATGTTGGACAGTAAGGGTTGTAGAGTATCAATTCAAGGTGGAGAAATTGAGGTAGTATCTATGACAGACAAGACTGTACTGCATGAGAAATTGGTGATAGTCTATATAAACTTGTGGGGAGTGTTGTGACATGTGGATCTTCTGTCACACAAGATACAAGGAGTATAGATCGGCGAGATACGCATGTGGGGCGTATGAATGAACAAGGGAAGCAACTAAGGAGATGCACCAAGAACGGACGTGAAGGAGCACGAGGTGGACGTGCAAGGACGTTCAAGCGCAAGACGGAGAAGGTGCAGGCTACACAAGAGTTGCAGGTTGTTCAAGGAGGTTTTCAAGTGAAAGTGATCGAGAATCATATGAAGGTTGACGATCCACCGTTGATGAGAACATCGATAAAGAAAACTTATGCAGAAGTGAAGAGGAATCGAGTCTCATTTGCACTTGACCTGGATGGTGGTGGTCTCTCCAATGATGTTCGAGCAGGTGGAGAGGTGGAGTCAGCAGACACTGGGACGGACCCGTGTCGGGGGTGCGAGGAGGTGCCCCAAGGAAGGGGGCGCGAATGGGAGCATCTCGGTGGAGGTGCTGTGAGGGGTCGTGCATGACGAGCATGGCAGATGCGGCAGAGTTGACATCAACATCGGAGTTGGCTGAGGAATTTGCTGGCGCTTGCAGAATTAAAGCCAATGTGGATTTTTGGGTTTGTCTTGAATTCCGCAAGTCGAGTCGGTGTACCTAATGCGTCTGATTTCTCTTCTAAGGTGGTGATCTCTGAGGAGGTGATAGCTTGGGCTAGGTGGGCTTTTCCACCTCCTCTAGTTTAGTATAAATAGAGGTGCTAGCTATTTTTTTATTGATAAGTTCAACTCATGAGTAGCACACATGTTTAGTGTGTAGAAGAGTTGAGAGGCTTGTAGACAGAATTGTGGGTGTACGGTTTTTCGTACTAGTGAAAATTCTTTCTTGCCCCGTGCACGTAGACAACTTGCAGAAGCACGTTAAATATTCTGATTTTTATTTTCTCGTTCTCCTACATCGCGTGTTCGTGTAGTGATCGTGTTTGAATTTCCGTTGAGCAGGATTTCGACGTGTTAATTCCCAACACTTATGTCCCTGTGGTGTTTGGATGGTTTTGAATAATATTTTATCGGTTGTAATAAGTAGGTTTTATTGAAAATGGGGAATGCAATAAACCTATTTTAAAAATAGAATTTAAAATGCGTCAGTTTCGGTATATTAGGAGTATGCATTAAATAATTAAACCTTTTATTAATTGATGGTACTTTTGGCAAACTAATGCCGGATCTTTGTTTGCTTTATACGTAAGCAGTACACCTGGAACATGCAAGCGGGTGAAAACGGGGACATATGTTGCATGCATAAATTTATTGAAGTTTAACTGTCAATTTAGGATTAGAAGAGAAAATGTGAATAAGGGACGAATGAAATTTGGATCAAGTGCATCTTGGTTTCACTTAAGCACTACAACAAATTCTGGTTCTTGCGACAGTCATATTTGTCATCACATCCTCGTTATCCTGTCTCAACATGTCTCTGGTGACACTATGCTTGTCACCCCATTTGTTCCAACAAGCTCGTCTTAATAAGTATGTTGAGACAAAAAAAAATATGCTGCATCATATGCATCATATCCTCGTTATCCTGTCGCAATATGTCTCTTGTTTGAAATTTTATATGTAGAAAAGTTCAATTGGGAAACTCACCTGCCAAACTCTGGCATGCAACCCTGATCGGATCTGATTATGATGCGAAGCTCCGGAACCAGTTTGGAAACCAAAAAAATATATGGACAAGGGAAAGGTTTAGGAGATGAGGAAGTTCGGTGGAGAAAGTGAGAAGTTATTGTGGTAGTGTAATATACGTTTCAATGTTTACTAGTATGCACTCACCCTTTAATGTAGTTGGATGTTTTTCGAATAGAGGGCATAATAAGTGCATGTTTGTCATTGTAGATTTTAGTTTAAGTTTAATTGAAATATATATTTTTGAACATTTTCATTTGTTAAGACACAAATTAAGTTGATAATTTGCATATTGAAATAATCGATGTGTAATTGTAGAATCTTCATAATTGTGAATTTTTGCAGTCATAGATCTCTAAAAAATAATGTTGACATTAGTTTTATTAGTGTTCATCTATTAATGGGTGTATTTAAGTATTCGACAATAGAGCTCTTAAAATATTGAAAAATGGATGAAATTAAATATCTACAATTTACACTCGTCCCAAAAAACTTGTACTTTTCAGTTCATATTGATTATTCACCCAAATTATTTTCAAATACCTTTTTTCAAATTTCCAGCCAAACAAGGTCTAGCCAGTTTTGTTATTTCTTTTGGGTTCCCATCTTTTATAAAAGTTTAGTGATGTACTTTATAATATTATTTTTTTAAGGAAGAATATATTTCAATAAATTGTAAAACTTGTCAATTACAATTCATTGAATGTGCCCAAACGACAGCTAATAGCCACTGTGGCGGTTCATTAATCAACATCTCGATACTCTCCAAATTTAGAGCACGCTTGGAGAGAGTGTCAGCCGAGCAGTTTACTTTCCTTGGAACTATACTCCATTGAAGGCTCTTGAAACTTCTGGACATTACTTCTATTTGTTTGGAGAGCCTCTTGAATTGTTGTTCTTGCATTCGCTTTGTCTTCTTTCTCTTCTATCAGTCTAAACGGTTCTTTGGCATCGCCTTCTATGATGACATTCTCGATCTGAAGATCTTCTGCAGCCTTGAGTCCTTTGATTAAATCTTGAGCTTCGATCTCCATAGCTCCTGTACCCCCATGCAATTGGTGTCGCACCAGCAACTACCAGATCCCAATGACGATTCTGAATAACGCATCCAACTCCTCCTTTCCTCTACTTATACAACCAAGCAACGTCACAATTCAATTTGTTCCAGTTTGGTGGTGGAGGGGACCAGATCTCAGTGGAAGCTGAGGGGTCTTGGTCGGTATGGCTGGGTGAATCGATTTGGGCACCTAGGCTATGGATATGATCCACCAGAAGCTTCATTAGGGTTTGTGAATTTTCAAATTGAACTGTGTTTCAGTGATTCCACAACGCCCATAAGCCTAGACATAGATCGGTTGATTTTATTTTGAACCGGTTTCAAAGGTATGTTGAATTGCGCCTCTTACTGCTCTATTATGACTTGCTAGAAATGTCTCCCCCTTCAATTTGTTCCAAAACTCCGCTCTTTTGCAATAGAGGAAGATGTGGTCTACTGTTTCTATATGGAACCTGCATAGTTTACAATCCATAACAATCTATTGCATACCTCTTTTTGCCAAGTTGTCACTTGTAGCCACAATACTTTTAAAAATTATCCATACTAGAAAGATCATTTTATTTGGGATCTTGGCTTTCTAGAGGTTTTTGAGCCATTTCTGGTCGGCGATGATGGAAACCCCTGGGTTGTTTTGGTCATTTAGAGTCAGCTCCCTGGCCAGCTTGTACCCTATTTGGCTGTGTAGACCCCCTTTTCTTCGAGCTTCCATAGCCATGAATCTGCAATAGGTTCTGATGGTATGGCTATCTGCAGGATATCCTGGACGTCCAACTTCCATAGGACTTCTCGGAGCTTAGCTTCATCCCATGTCTTATTGTCCTGTTTTATGAATTCACTGGCTTTCCTTGAGATCCCCTCTTCGGATGGCGTGATGACTTTGAAATGAATCTCTCGAGGGATCCAGGGGTCCTTGAAGAGATCAACTGTCTGACCATCCCCAATTTTCTTCACAAGACCTCTCTCTAATAGTTTTCTTCCATATAGGAGACTTCTCCAAGAAAAGGAGGGCTGGTTACCCAATTTGGCTTGAAGAAACTCTCTGTCGTGGAAATATTTTTCCTTCTTGATCCTTGCTGTTAAATAGGGGCGTTTTGTAAGAGCCTCTAACACTGTTTTGCTAGCAGTGCTCTGTTGAAGTCTTGAATGTCCCTGAATCCGATTTCTCGCTGGTCCTTGGTGTGTTTCATTCTATCCCACGCGACCCAATTGATACCTCCGTTTGTGTTGTTACTCCAGAAAAATTGCAGCATAATATGGTCAATTCTTTGGCAGGTATGAATTGGTAATTGAAAACAACCCATGGCAAAGGTGGGGATAGCTTGCACTAGGAGTACCTCTTTCCCATCTTGAGCTAAGTATTTTTTTCTTGCATTCTTTTACTTTGCTGAGAATTCTCTCCAAAATGTAATTGAAAGTTAACTTCTTACTCCTTCCAATCGTTGCAAGAAGCCCCAAATAGCGCTCGTGCTCGTTTAATTCGGGACAACCGCAAAGCGTCAATGACTTGTTTATCCACACCTGTCATATTAGAAGAGACCTTAGCTGCAAAGGGAATCAAAGCCTTGCAGTTTGGGGCACACGAAGCCCCAAATAGCGCTCAAACGAGAAGCAAGAAGCAAACAATGACTTCCTTCTTGTTTAAGGCACAAGAAGGCCCAAATAGCGCTCATTACTCGTTTGAGCTCAGTTCGTCAAACGAGTAATGAACTGAGCTCAAACACTTCCACACTAGCCCCACAAATCTGTCACAAAAGCCCATTTTGATCATCGTTTGCCGTAAGTAATTCCATTCCACGCAGTCATATGGTTTAGAAATATCAACTTTTAAAGCAAGTTGACCACTTTTGCCCTTCACTCTAGTTTTCATGGAGTGGATAACCTCAAATGCAGCCACAATGTTGTCAGTAAGAACAAAGGCACTTTCTTCTCCTATAATATCATGTAGACAAGTCTTTAGTCTGTATGCAATTTTCTTGGCAATGATCTTGTATATAACTGTACATAGACTTATTGGTCAAAAGTCACCAGAAAGTTGCGGCTGCTTGACTTTCGGGATAAGAGTAATCAGCGTTTTGTTTAGATCCCCCAATTCTCCATCACCATTTAACACATTAAGGCATAACATAGTGACTTCGGCACCAATAACAGACCAAAATTTGTGATAAAAAATTGGAGGAAATCCATCGATACTTGGTGACTTCAATAAGTGCATCGTTTGTAGGGCATTTTCAACTTCCTTTGCGGTAAATTCTTCATCTAGCTTCTCTGCAAAACTGCCATCAACAAGCTGTGGAATATTTTTTAGCACATCTTCTATGGCTGTATCTGTAGGATTGCTGGAGGTAAGAATTTTTGAGAAGTTTTCGGTCAAGGTAGCTAGGATGTCTTCCTTCTCCGTCTGCCATTGAGTTTCTAGCTTTCTAGTTGGAGGCTTTACGGTGAAAATAGGCAGTCTTTTGATCACCTTCGCGTATCCATAACATCGTACTTCGTTGTCTTCAGAGCTCTTCCTCCAACTCAAGTGCTTGGTTCAACTGTTCCTGAACATATTTGAATTCCAATCTGGTATTGGGAGTAGGGCTTTGTTTCCAAAGAATTGCAAGTTTATCTTTGAGGACACTGATCTGTTTTGTGAGGTTGCCAAATTCTTCTTGATATACCTTTTTGAGCTCCTGTGCTAGGCTAGCTAATTTCGCTTGAATGACCTCACCTTCTGAGTTGTCTTCAATCTACTCCTTGCACTTTGGGTGTCGGGTCCACACTAACTCAAATATGAATTGCATGCCTGTCTTTATCCACTTCTGCTTCCCCAGATTGACCACTAAGGCTAAGTGATATGAGTTTGCTATAAACTGGTGTGCTACTATGCACCCGGAAAAATGTCTCGCCTTTCATTGTTAACTAGAACTCTGCCAAGCATTTCTTTAATGTGACCTTCCTCACTCTGATTGTTGGACCAAGTGAAAGGGCAACCAGAGAAGCCGATGTCTCGCAAATCACATTTATTGATTGCTTGAATAAATGGCTCAATCTGGCTAAACCTCACTACACGCCCTCCTTGTTTCTCAAAGCTAGAGGTGATTGAATTAAATTCGCCAAGCACCACCAGGGTGTCTCTGGACAAGGCCCGATACGCTCCAAAAGTTCCCATAAATTACCCCTTTGACTGGAGTTGGGGTCCCCGTAGAAGCCAGTCAGGAGCCGAACTCTAGTACCATTCTCTTTGCATACCCATGCTTTAATAAAAGAGCGATTGTAACTGACCAACTCAATCCTGACCGTGCAAGACCACGTCAAGGAGATTCCCCCATTGAGACATATACATCCGTAGTGAATCCCGTTCTGAAAGCCAATCTTGTCTTGAATCTTCTCCATCTTTCTCACTTCTATTCTTGTCTCCATGAGAAAGACTATGTCGGTAACTATTCTCCTCACTTCGTCGCGAAGAGATAGGAACATGGCGGTGTTCCCGAGCCTGCGCACGCTCCAAGTGAGGCAAATCATTGTGATTTGTGGTGCTGCTCAGAAGCCACCGCCATTGGGTCAAGTGAGGGATTTTAGGCATCCTCTGCATGTTCAAGCATCTCAAGATCAGTTGCTGGTGTACGTAGGACTTTATTCATGTCGAGTTTTCTCCCCTTCTTGCTACTCGACACATCTCTTTTTTCTGCGATAGGGATGAAAACGGTATTTGAGTTCTTCCTCTTCCCGTCTCTGGCCTCCTCTGTGTTTGCTTCCTTTATTTTGTTTTGGGATTGGTCTCAGATTACCACTCCTAGGTCGATTAAGTCCCTGCTTAAATAGGGCCCTGATCATGTCATGTACTGATTCACCTTCTTATGCTGGATGTGGTCGGTCCCTCTTGGTTCTGTCTATCTCTGATGCCTTAGATGCCATCCTTTCTTCACTGGAGGCCATCATGGCTTTATCCAGCCCAAACACATTTTCTCTGACCGCTGCTTCCAGAACTGGGTCTTCTTCAATGTCAGTCAGGGAATCGTCCCCAGTACATGTTGCACCCGTATGTGATTGATTTTCTGTGGGGAATTCTGATTGGTCTTTAAACACAGCATTATTGAATACTGAGGTAATTTAAGCGTCCATAACATCCGTTGCTTTCGTCGTATCATCCTTCTTGCCTTCTTCCTTCTTATCCACAGTTGGTATAGACTGTTTTTTTTTTTTGCCTTCTTCTGTGGGTGGCTTAACAACCATGATCCATAACCCGGTTCTGAACAATCCTTTATGTCCCGAGGAACTGCTTCACAATTTGGTCCTTCGTGATCAATACAGCCACAACACTCGCATATCGAGGGTACTGTCTCGTGCTTGAAGTCTAGCCAGATCAATCCTTCCACTGAATGTGTTCACCTCGAGGCAGAGGTTCGTTAACTCGAAAGCGCCCCCTTACCATTATGTAGTTTATTCCTTCGTCACTTTCCCTAGAGAGGGCTTCTCCAAATAGATTAATCTTTACTTTCATGAACTGGATGGGGATATTGCTGACCTTCACCCAGATATCTACTGGTTGAAAGTGACCCCGTAAAGAGGATCATCGAGGTGCCAGGGTTACAAGAGGAAGATCTTCCCATTGAAAACCCATGGCACTCCAGTGGCTACTCGATTCAAACATGCTTGGTCATGGAACGCGATATGTATTGAAATCAAGTTCAATGATATTGATCTCATTACCTCTGTTCCATATGTGTCGAAACATGTTCCTCATGCTGCGGCTATTGATCGGTTCTCTGACATGACAGATCCAATAAAACTAAATTGAAAATCATTTTCTCCTTCAGCCCAATAGTCTTCTTTGAGGACAAGAACTTGCTTTTCTTTTGCCATGAACTCCAGCGAAGCCTTCTCAGTTGGCGGAGCCGCCAACGTACTTCGTTGCTAGTGTTTTCGCGAGTTGGACCTCACTGCTAAAACTTCGGAGCTAGAATACTTTATAATATTCTGAAAATAATAACATTGTAATTAAATGAGTCGTAGTAATGTGTTATCTTAACATACATTGGCACGAGTTGTTGTCTCTCATGTTGTTCCAACTAAAAAAACCAGTCACCCTAATCAATATATATATATATATGTATGTATATATATACACTAGGAAATAACCCGTGTCCGTAGGGCACTATACTCTGAATGATTCACCAAGCAATCAATATTTAAATTTGTTAACCACAAAAGCAGAAATTTACCTAATTTTCGTGAAGCAAAATGATAGAAATTGTTTAGAATATATAAGATATTTGAAATTTAAATTGCAAGTTAGAATTAGAAGATACATTTAAAAAAAAAAGATAAACAGTTGATTTATCATTTGGAAAAACAAATCCTCATATTCAATCTATGAAAAGTGGTATAATATCCACATATATGTATTTGTTCCACGTAAATGAGATATTATGTTCCACCAAAACCGTATAATTACCTTTGTCTTTTTCCAGGAAATATGTCATTAGCAGATAGAGTCAAATAATTCCATAACTGATTGGCTATGTGTTTTTAAGAATTCCACATGTGCAAAAATAATTGACTTTTTTCTCGAGAAAATATAATTAGCTTTAATCATAACTGACTTATGTCCTTTTCTTCATTCAATTACATTGTGACAGATGATTTTCTTCGGGCCGAGATAACATAACAGTGTAGGGAGACTAATATAATACATGTTTTACTTGCAGCTAGGGTGGTAGCTCAAGTGGTAGAGCGTTGGAAGCTCCTAAATGAGGTCCCGGGTTCAAACCCGGTTGACGACAAAAAAATTTCTAAAAATTAATAAAAAGAATACATGCTTTACTTAGAAATTTACTTGGAAATACACATAATTTCTAGTGACAATAAGTAGCGATTGATGATTGTTTTTTAAATTCCCTCTATGTAAATCTCTTTACTGAAATATTATTCATATTTCCATTAATAAATTTTATTTCCATCTCACAGAGCGACAATTAGGGAGGAATTAATGAAATAAAGAAAGTGACGGGAATGTCCATTATAACATTAGTGGAAATCTTGTAATACTGTTTAAAAACACAGTTGTTTATAAAATATATCAAGAGACAAAGAGTGTTCGGGATTGAAAGTTGAGAAAATCAACGATAAAGATTACCCAGTTGAATTTGTTTTGGCGGGAAACACCGTTCTATTTTATTATATAGATATACACACACACACACACACACTATCTAATCACCCGTGCCCATATGGCACACTATATGCAATACAGCAATACCTAAGGAATATTTAACAAAACAAAAAAATTAAATGAAACCTCTACATGTAATAACTCAACTAAATGAAGTTTTCAATTAGAAAATAAAATTAAAATAAAACGTACACACTTACATACAAAGTTTGCCAAACTTAGAACTTACCCCAAAAAAAGTTAGAACTTACCACTTGTTTATTCCTTCCATCAACATCCTTTTTCGAGATCGGAAGGACCTGCTCAAAAAAGATCATGTCATTTCATTTATCTAACATTTGATTTGCATTTTCAGTTGTGCATGCTATATAATAGTATTTACTTACATTCCTTTTTCAAGATAATGATTGATTTCAAATTTTTCTTTAATTAATTTTTTTAAGAATATTTCTCTAATCAACTTTGATATAGGAAATTTATATATATTAATGTACTGTTGCACCTTTCTCTTCAACAGAGAGAATTAAGGGTGTATCGATGGTTGAAATAAAGATAGGAATGTATTTATGGACATTTCCTTTCATATTCAATGGCACTATTGTAGTTTAGTTTAAGTTGATGGTTGATTATAAGATATATCGAGAGCCAAAGAACGGTCAAGATTGGAAGTTGAGAAAATCAACGACAAAGATTGCTCTGCTGAAATCGTCTTGGCGGGAAACACCGTTCTTACACTGATGATTACTGATTGTTACATTGGATTTTCGTTGTATTGTCTTTTTTCCTTTAATTTATTAATAGAAAATTTTCTTCATTTAATCTGCAATAATCTAGTTTAGGCAAGTCTATATTTTGAAAATATTCTTACTTTTTTCATAGACCAGCTTTTATTCAACAAAAAAAGTCAACTCCTTTCACATTTTCTTTTGCAAGTTTATGATTTTGATATCTTTCTACGTTTTATCACGGACTGTACTTTGTCATGGATTTCATCTTTTTCTTATCTCTTATGTTTTTCTAAACCTCTAACTAGATTTTATCCCTAAAAAAAAGTAAAAAAAAAAATAAAAATAAAAAAACTCTAACAAGATTCACACTAGGAGACTTGGACTCTCACACATACAAATTATTTTACTGATTTATGTAGGGATATGACATGTATGTATTAACTTGTTAATGTGCTTTTTTATTACGATTAGACGGGAAGAAAGTCGTATTTTTGCGACACCTGATATTCAATAAATCAAAGCAGCATTGTGTTGGCGTGGTTAAGTACCGAGCGAAATCAACTGTCTGACTCAAGAAAATTGCATTAACAAAAATAATGCATGCGAACAAGCAATACATGGTGTCTTTGCGAGAAACAATTATAATAAACCAATGAGACAGTAACAAACTACATACTTAATTTAATCAGAAGCAGCCATGAATATTGAAGAGCAGTGGATATTTGATGGAGAGAAAAAGAGGAGTGCAGTGATCCTAGAAATCGAAACAGGATTCTGTTTTGGGAATGGGACGTGTGGTGTACAAGAACATAAAAATCATGTTGCCATGAAAGTTCTGCTATTACAGAAAGCATCATAAACTTTGCATATATTCGTCGAAGAACTGGAAAAAAGTTTTATGAATGCAGTTGGGTCGGTGGTGTATGTGATAAACGTTGGTCAATAGAGAGAAAAAAATGTAGGAATATAATCAAAAAATATTACCTAAAATAAACCATTACAAATTAATGGATAAAATGTTACTAATTTAAAGGTGAGGACAATAAAGTCACGACGAAATGCGGGTAACCATCAATAATTATCGGTGAAAGAATCAATTCCCTATATATATAAATACATATATATATATATACCTATATATATAGAGAGAGAGAGAGAAATGTGAGTAAGGAACTATTAAATTCCGACTAAAAAAGGATCACTAAATTTTCTTAAAAGAATGAGTATTGAGTAGAGCTCAACGATCTAGATTTTATTAATATCATTATTACTCTTTCTTCATTTTTATAGTAACATTCACTTAAAATTGCATGTAATTCCATAGAGAAAATATGTTTGCATTTTTTCACTTCTTCCATCCTCATTTAAGCTTCCATGTTCACATCAAACGACTGGATAAAGAAAAATCTTAATCAGTAAGCAACACTATATTAAACTGATAAAATTCATAATATAGGCAAAATATAAGTACTGTTATGATATATGAGTTACTTTATTTGGTGAATATCCACCACATGTTATAAGCCCACTTGTAAATTGTTATTGGCCTGATAGCCCACTCTAATGCCTATATAAGGAGGCTTGGGGTTGAAGAATAATACACATCTCAATACTATTCTCCCTACACATTTGTCTCTCTCTTTATTTCTTGTTTGTCTCAATTATTGTTTCACAACACGTTATCAGCACGATTGTCTCAGAGAGAGTTTGAAGTCGAGCTTAGTTTGGAAGAATCGTCGCAACAAAAACAAGGTACTGCTCATTCAATCATGTATGTATCGAGGTCGGAAAAGAACCTAAATTTTGTGACTATTGGGTCTGACAATGATTTTAGAACCTTGTTATACCATATGTTTTGTTTTTTTTTGGTTCCGTGCCTATTGTTGTAGCTAGGTCAAACCAAGCTACCTATATTTCGAATAATCTTTAACCGTAAGTCACATGGAAGATTAGATCTCTACAAGAGGGAAATTGTATTTTTACTTGCTTCACTTGTTCCCAAAACTTATATGCCCTTTTAAAGGGGCTGTAGACCTAACTTTTTCTTCTGCCTTTTGTTTCTACACTATGCGCAACTGACATATGGTTAGATTTATGATATGTATCATGTTAACAATTCATTTGAAAGAAGAAAAAAATATGTCTTAAGTGTTCAAAACATAGAACCCCTAGGTTAAGTAGAACTATTATCAGTATTTTTAGTAGTTACTGTTAGTAGTTTGCTTGCTATGAAAGTCATGTAATATTGTTTTATTTTGCACTTTTTGACATGGGATATTCTTTTTACTTTTTCGACTTTTTGAGAAAAATTTGAACCTCGTGGAGAGAATTCCTCATTACCATTGATTAGTTTAACTTTATATGCTTACAAGAATATCACGTTCCACACCTGAAGTTGTGAACTATAAGAAAATCTTGATCGTAACCCGAAGTTAGGACAATCTTTTTATGACATGAAGTCGTACTTTTAGTTACATCTCCTGAAGAGATGTCCTGCAATTTTCTTCTAAACCTCCCGAAGAGGTCATATTTTGTTACCTCGCTTTATCTATTTTTATGATTTTTTTTTTTTGCTACTTTTTCTTCTATTCTCGTATTATGGATCGAAAACGAACCTCCTGATATGGCCATGTCATATGTACCAGAAGTTACATATTACATGATATCACTCATAACTAGCAGTTATGACTTCATAAACTGAAGTTATGAAAAATTAAATAATTATCTCCTGAAGAGATTGCTACAATTTAAGTAATGATCAACCCTCATGAAGAGGTTGTATAATGTTTACGCATTTTATTTTTTTGGTAACTTGTTTTTAATACTAAAGTTGTTTATACGCTTATCATTGATTCAGACAGAGGATCCAGAAGATGTTCTTAGTCCATGAGGGTTTATTGGACAAACAAACGCATTTTATATGCGTAAAAAGTGATTTTCATGCCAGAAGTTATGAAAAATAACACTATAAATGGAGTTATAAAATAACACAAAAAGATCTACATGAAGAGAGAATCTACAACCACTCACTTTTAAATAAAAGTGTTGACATTTACGTCTCTTTTTAGATTTCTTGGAAGAAACTTTGATTAGGGAACTACGGCGTCCGAGAGATTGCTTATTTTCAATGTTTTTATTTTAATTTGAGGATTGATTTACACAAAGTACATCTGGGAAAAATTGATGCCTGAAGCATCAACAAAGTATCATTATGGTTATGATCATATTGCTCACGACATGAGGGGGAGAATGGGTCATATTGCATGACGTGAGCCAAATATCATTGTCTCTACGGGTATGTACTAATGAAAAATTCCAACAAAGTGGATAGCTTCTCAACTAATGGGTATCAATTTGGATATACACTTTAAGCATAAAGGGTTGCTTGTGTAATTATGTTGATCCTCCAGAAGAGGAACATAAAATCAAAGCATCCAAAATTATGTTGGGATATGGATATATTGCTCTACAAATTAAGAATACAAGTTTCTAGAGAAATCTTGGGGGTTCATATATACATCATCAATATTGGATCAAATTCAATGTTGGTAATTGAATAGCCCTGGAAGAGGCTAATAGCTCTAGAAGTAGCTAAAGGTACCATAATACAATAGTATGATCCTACTAATAATGATTATACAATTGAGGAAGCGCTATATAATCATATGATTATTTTATGGGAAGAATGTTGACCAAATAATTATTGGCCAAAACAACGTCAACAAGTGCATAGAAAATTGCTCGGGTACAACCTTTGAATATGTAGAGCATACAAACAAGCCGTAGCAGAAAATTACATACTATGTAAAGACTACATATCTGCTGGTAAGCGTGGGATATATGTAGTTATTATATGTCCGCTATTATGCGTGAGACTCATGTTAAGGTTCAAAATCCGCTGGTATGCGTGGGATTTATATTGAGGTTTATGTCCGCTTTTGAGCGTGGGACTTATAAATTGATAAACATGATATATGGGGTCATGATAAAATCTCAAAAATATAATGTCTCATGGTGAGAATGATTATAATGATAAAGTTGTGTTAGTCTTGGGGACTAAGGTAAAACAATGTAAGTAGTTACAATACGATCGTATGAATCACAAAATTTGTGAAATTCCATGAAAGTTGGTTCCCATGAGAAATAATATTTGCCTGGAGAAAATCAAAAGTCTACACTCGCGAGTAGTTATAGGTCCACATGCATTTTACTTCGTTTGATTGTTAATCAAATAATATTAGATTTTTGTATTGTAATTGATTAATTTGTTAGGTACAAAGGTGTTAGAAAGAGGGGGAGATACAATCCAAATGCGACACTCTTTTTCCTTCGCTATGATTTTTGTTCCACAGGGTTTTCCCAAGAAAGGTTTTAACGAGGCTGCAAAGACTATTCAGATGCGTTCCAGAATGTCAACTCCGATGTTGAGCTAATAGAATTCACTAGATGTACTCTTTTCCTTAGTCATTGATTTTGTCCCACTGAATTTTTCATGACAAGGATTTAACGAGGCATCGTAGTGGTGAATATTTAAGGGGGAGTGTTATGATATATGAGCTACTTTATTTGGTGAATATTCACCACATGTTATAAGCCCACTTGTAATTTGTTATTGGCCTGATAGCCCACCCTAATGCCTATATATTTTCAAAAAATTAATAGTAATTAATATCCATAAATAAGTAGTTGAATTATTTGTCATATTTGGGATGTGTTTAACGTTTTAGTGATGATAATAATCAATTTGAAAGTCTCCCTTACGAATTAATTATCAATATAGTAAATAAATAGGTTATTGAACAAGTCATAGAAACAACTTGAGCCTGTACCTCAAGTTACTTATTCTACCCGTGGTTAGATTTCATGGTGGCCGGAGGCTTTTAGATGTGCTAATTATACCTTATACTAAGGCCCTGTTTTCTTTACCTAATTTCGGTACTTTTTAGTTCTTTTTAGAAAAAGATCAAAAATCTGCTTACTTTGACTTTGTTAAATTTTCTAAAAAGTTGTAGGTAACTTTTTTTTAGAAAAAAGTTGTTTACTTATGTTCTATTTTAGCTTCTAAAAAGTAGATTTAAGGAGTAAAAAGTAAGAAAAGTTGAAGTTGGAAAAAAAATAAATTTTTTAGTCTTATAAAAAGGTAAAAAAGTTACGTAACTTAAATTGTAACGAAAATGAGTAAATTATAATTTTTTTTATGACCTACAAAAAAGTAAAAAGTCACCTAATCTTAGGCAAAGAAAGCATGGTCTAATATAATTTAGTTGTTTGTTGAATCATAAAACAAAAGAGACCTGAAAGGAGCTGAAAATGACAGGTTGGAGTTTCTTGATGTCAAACGTTGGAATGACCACATTTGTTAGAGTCTGGCTCAATCTTGTTTTCCCTAATTTCGTCTTTATGAGTTCGTGGAGATACTTCCCATCATACTTAGGTCCCTTTATTCTCTTCGCCAATCCCATTAACCGACCAAAGAATTTCCAATATCTGAGAGACGAGATCCAAACAACAAACAAAAATTATTAAGAGATGAAATTCACAGGAGTGAGCTAATGCAACACAAAATTGTCAATTATCATTTCCTTACTCTGTTTCCGGAAATATTTTGGGACCGTGCTCAAGATAGAAAGGAACGATATCTTTTGCGGCGAACAAGGGCCGTTTGTCCTCGCCGGGTGATGTTATCATGGTCGTTATCAAATCACCTGTACTAGTTCCAGCAATAACATCAAAGTAGTCCGCAAGCCTAACATGATCTCCATCTAATGCCTGAGAATCGCAGGATATCATAACATCAGAATCATATAATTTCTCCCTGAAACCAATAACCTTAATCAAAATAATATTTTATTACCTGAAGCTCGGCCTCTAGAAACTCGAGAATTACACCTGGGATTATCCCTCTAATTCCACCACCATCGATGCTTAGTATGGTAATAACTTTGGTCACGGTTGAAGGAACTGGTAGACATGCTCCTTCCATTGAGTTCTATAAGAATTTGAAGAACTAATGGAACAAGAGTTAGTTGATGATGGTTGGATGGAGTTTGATGTCATGAGAGAGCCCTTTATAAAGACATTGAGGACACATTTTTTCTTGTTAATGATAAAGAGAATAAACGCCTATGCTTTCAATACATGATCCAATTTGCGCGTGATTGACTTGGTATATAGATGAACCTATCATGAGATGCAAGTGACTAATTCAGTTTGGATAGAGATGACTTGGGACAGGGTCGGCCTTCCCCTTAGGCAAGTTAGGCAGCCGCCTAAGGCCTCAACTCGGAGAAGGCCCCCGATGACATAGATTGAGTATAGAAGGCCGCTATGCTTCAAAACTAATATATTACCGTGAAATCAAAGGATGAAAAAAATCAAAGGATGAAAAAAAATGGTGACGTTTAGCATTTCTCTTGAGTATATATTACAAAAATAATATATAAGTAAAAGGAAAAGGAAAAGAAAAAGAACAAAACGAAAATCAAAAGCAGCAATTGAAGAGAAAATAGAGAGGATGGATAATTTTTAGGAGGAAATTAAGATTTATTGGGTGATAATGAGGAGAAAAATAGGAGCGTTAGTTAATTTCAAGAAAATACGGGGTCAAGAGGGAGAATGGAATGCGAGTGACTATAGGAGCTCAAAGATCGTGCTTTCAGTGGGGATTTGTTTTCCAAAACTAATTTGATCTGGACTTCTTCTGGAGGCATGGGGGGGGGGGGGATAATTATGTAAACTAGCTGTTTATATTTCCTCACACACAAAATTGTTGATATCTCTATACTATTAAAAATGAGCCGTGCTAGGGAGACAAAAAATCAAACAGAAACTTGAACATAAAATGACGTGGCATATGCCACATCAATCGATGTCTAAATATCACACATATTGATTCTTTCTATTTTCTTCATAATGTTCATCGTTAATGGCATGTTTCCATACACATCACTTTATGTTCAATTTTTTGTACGAATTTTTGTTCACCTAGACTTTTCCATTAAGAAGTTTGAAGTGATAACAGTGTTCCTAACTCTAAGTTTCTAAAAAAAAAAAAAACACGAAAAACAAAAAACCCTGAGTTTCTAATACTTTTGAACTTCAAAAAATACCCTCACCAAATCTTGTAATGTCTATCATATATGTCCTTTGTTCAAGTTGGAATCCAAAAACAACTCTTCCCGACAACAAAGCTCAAACCTTTCAATGGATCGTCTACATTCATCTCTCCCCTATTGAAATCACATAACAACGGACTGATCTCGAGACATAACATATGCAACGATATGTTGAATACGAGTTGGAGTAGAGTTATCGATAGGATTTAACTCAGGTCACCATAAATTAATCAGACATGGGCAAGAGACATCGGGCGACCATCAGTTATGCAAGTGGCTGAAGTATAAATCTCCCTCCACTGGGTTCCAATTAGTAGGGATTTGAGATATTTTTTGAAGAATGGGTTTGATCGTGATCTTTGTATGGTCGCTAGAAAGCCCTAAAACAAAGTTTTAAAAACCGGACAGGCCATCGAACTGGTGAGGCACCAGTTCATGGTCGGATCAGTCGAACCGGTGGTCGGACTGGTTTAGTCGCACATTTATTTAATAATATATATGTGTTGGGTCACGGGGCTGAATCAGACGGACTAGAATGCGCAAACAACGCCAACATGAACAAAGTGCGGAAAAGTATAAGATGTAGGACACAAGAACTAATGTGGGAAAAACTCTCTAAACAAGAGGGACAAACGACCTACAAAACTTCCACTATAACAATTACAATGGGTAGACAAATCCTCCACTAAAACGTGGGTAAACAAACTAGAAACTAATAAACGGGTAAAAAAAGAACTCGCCGCTAGGCGAAAACTAAGCAAACTAATTGCTAACAAATTACCCGGAATTAGTTCCTGAAATCTTCGTTCTTGTCGTCGCGAACGATCACGTCGCGGTAATGCTTCAACTCTTCTTCCCGCGTTACTAGACACGAGGCAACCAATTCTCTCTGTCTTGTGCCGAATACCCACATACACACAAGCTGCTTTGTGTTCTCTGAACACTCACTGGCACAAGAGACAAATTGAGAGAATTAATGGAGAGTGTTGTTTCAAAACCATAGCTCATGCCTTTAAATAGGCTATTTTATGGTGTGGCGGTAGAAATCAAAGGAAAGTTTCCAATTTGTTTACTTGCTGCCAAAGCAAGTGAATTAATGACCATTCAACATCATCACCGCCCCAAACATGGGCTCTTGAGCTTGGACCCAACAAATCTCCCCCTCCTAGCCCAACTGGAGGAGGGAATGCCACCGCGACTCCTCACTCGGAGTCCATCCCAGCCCTGCCTCTGCAGAACTCGAACTTGTCCCTTGTCACCACCTTCGTCAGCATGTCAGACGGATTCTGATCAGTGTGAATTTTCTCGAGTTACATCAACTGCTTCTCGATCACTTCGCGTATCCAATGATACCGAACATCAATGTGCTTCGTGCGAGAATAGTTCATGGAATTCTTGCTCAAGTCGAAAGCGCTTTGACTATCACAGTTAACCACATACACGTTTTGATTCAAACCCAGCTCTTGGAGAAATCGCTTCAACCATAACATCTCTTTGCCAGCTTCCGCTGCAGCAATGTACTCAGCCTCGGTAGTTGATAGAGCGACACATTTTTGCAGTCTGGACTGCCATGATACAGCTCCCCCTGCAAAAGTAACAAGTATACGGAAGTGTTCTTTCGAATATCGAGGTCGCCTGCCATATCCGCATCTGTAAACCCTTCCAAGACTGGTTTGGAACCACCAAAGCACAAGCACCAATTGGAAGTCCCCTTCAAATACCTTATAATCCATTTGACTGCTTCCCAATGTTCTCTCCCAGGGTAAGAGAGAAACCTACTCACGATCCCAACGGCATGAGCGATGTCTGGCCGAGTAAAAACCATAGCATACATCAAACTTCCTACTGCAGAGGAGTAGGGAATAGCTGCCATACCATCTCTAGCTGCATCGCTAGATGAACACGATCTCTTACTTAATTTGAAGTGACTGGAAAGTGGAGTGCTAATAGGCTTAGCACCTTTCATGTTGAACTTCTCGATCACGCGTTCAACGTACTTCTGTTGCGACAACCAAAGCTTTCATGCTTTCTTGTCACGAACAATCTTCATGCCCAGTATCTGTTGAGCACAACCTAAGTCCTTCATGTTGAAATACTTGAATAACTCATTCTTCAGTTTTCCAATCATCTCCGAACTCTTACCGATAACCAACATGTCACCGACATACAGCAGTCACAGGATGAAGTTACCATCGGGGAATCTTCTTATGTAAACACACTGGTGTGCCTGTGTTCTCTTGTACCCATGACTCACCATGAATGAGTCGAACTTCTTGTACCATTGTCTTGGCGCTTGCTTGAGGCCATATAGACTCCTCTTCAGTTTGTAAACCATGTTCTCCTTCCCTTTCACTTCAAATCCTTCAGGCTGCTCCATGTAGATCTCTTCTACGAAGTCACCATGGAGAAAGGCAGTCTTCACATCAAGTTGTTCAAGCTCGAGGTCCATACTAGCTACTAGCCATAAGGAAACTAAGATTGAGGTCATCTTAAACTGGGGAAAAGATCTCATCAAAGTCAATACCTTTCTTTTGGCCGAATCCTTTGACCACCAACCGCGCCTTGTACTTCACTAGCTTCCCATCATTATCCTTCTTGAGCTTGAACATCCACTTGTTCTTAAGTGATTTTCTTCCCTTCAGTAGCTTTACTAAATCATAAGTATCATTCTTCTAGACGGAACTCATCTGTTCTTGCATAGCCTTCATCCAACTGGATTTATATTTATGAGTTTGCGCCTCCCGGAAACTTTCTGGCTCCCCCTCATCAGTAACTAAAATATACTGAGACGATGGGTACCTGACAGATGGTTGCAGATTCCTGGTGAACCTTCTCAACTGAGGTCCTTCGTTCTGTGGTGGAGGGGGCTGCTCCCCCTGCTCAACACCCTCTTCATCTGAATCATCATCGTCATCGTCATCTTCCATCTCTGGAATCTCTATCTCTAGAACATCTC
This sequence comes from Linanthus parryae, assembly GCA_023055425.1. Classification (NCBI taxonomy): domain Eukaryota; kingdom Viridiplantae; phylum Streptophyta; class Magnoliopsida; order Ericales; family Polemoniaceae; genus Linanthus; species Linanthus parryae. The sequence goes on from JALGPY010000001.1 coordinate 32,183,280, forward strand.
CAGGAATGTCTTCTCCAACCGTAGAACTAGGGGAGGTATCTGGACTGAGGTCGGGAACGACAACTTCCTTCGACTTTGAAGACATCTCGATATCTTCAATAGTCCGGTTCTCATAGAAAACCACATCCCTGCTTCTTATCAGCTTCTTATTCACTGGATCCCATAATCTGTAGCCAAACTCCGCATCTCCATAGCCCACAAAAACACATGGATTGGCTTTGTCATCAAGCTTTAGTCGTTTCTCCTTGGGTATAAGCGCGAATGCCTTGCAGCCAAACACCTTCAGATGAGAGTATGAGACACCTCTACCGTGCCATACCTTATCAGGAATCTCAAAACCCAAAGGAGCAGATGGAGACTTGTTAATAACATAACAGGCGGTACGAACTGCTTCTCCCCAGAATGACTTTGGCAGCTTTGCCATTCTGAGCATACATCGGACTCTCTCAACAATAGTCGAGTTCATCCTCTCGGCAACGCCGTTGTGTTGTGGGGTACCTGGAACCGTCATCTCATGCCGAATACTGTGGGCATCAGAATAGGCTTCGAAATCCTTTGAAGTATAGTCACCACCATTGTTTGTACGTAGACGCTTCAAAGGATTGTCTGTCTCACTTTCAACCATGCCATGGAACTTCTTGAAGTAATCAAATACTTCATCTTTAGTCTTCAGGAAATGCACCCACGCTTTGCGTGAAGCATCGTCAATAAAGGTAACAAAATATCTGCGACCACCAATGGACTCCACCTATATGGGACCACACACATCAGAGCGCACTAACTCCAGTATCTTCGACTTTCTTTTATCAGAGGAACTAAAAGTAATCCTGTGATGTTTTCCAAATAAGCAATAATCACAAGGATTCAGTGGTGTACCTTTGCCAAAAGGAATTTGAGACTTCCTTGCCAGAATATTCAACCCTTTCTCACTCATGTGAGCAAGCCTCTTGTGCCATAAGTTTGGTGATGCTGCATCCTCAACTGCATTCAGGCTATCACCAAGTACCTTCACATGAGTCTTGTAGAGTGTGCAGCAAGCTTCTCCTCTAGCCACGACCATTGATCCCTTGGTCAGCTTCCACTTACGACTACCAAAGTAGCTTTCATATACTTGGCGATCTAGAGCAATCCCAGAGAGTAGGTTCAGTCGCAAATCAAGAATATGGCGTACATCCTTCAACACCATCTTGCACCCAACATTGGTTTGGATGAAAATATCTCCAATCCCTGCGATGTTCAAGGTACACGTATTACCCATCTTCGCAGTTCCAAAGTCTCCAGCTTTGTATGTAGTGAAGAAATCTCGTCTCGAAGTTGCATGGTATCAAGCGGCTGTATCAACAACCCACTCAGTTTCCTGATTCGCTGCAACGTGAAGGCATTCTTCTTATCCGACTGAGAGTACCACAAGGTCCTGAGAGATTGTGGCGGTTGTATCATCATCCTCACTCTTATCATTCTTCTGGTTCCTTCTATTGTCGCCTAGGTTCTGATCATTCTTCGGAGATCGGCACGATCTTGCCATGTGACCCTGCCTTCCACAATTATAGCACTTGACCTTGGATCTTGGCCGAGAACCTCCATTCCTGGACTTGCTGCGACTTCTGTTCTTGTTCCTTGTTTGGCTTCTCCCTCGATCCTTGTTTTTGTCTTTATTCTCCGTGACAAGAGCATGCGCGCTGTCAGAGCCCATCTCCTTCCTCCTTGCCTCCTCGTTGAACATCGCGTCCTTGACCATACTCATGGAAAGCTTTCCATCAGGGGCAGAATTGGTCAATGACACGACCAACGTCTCCCACGAGGTTGGTCGGGAGCTAAGCAACAACAAGGCTTGTGTCTCATCATCCCAATTGAGCTTGACGGTAGCCAATTGGTTTATGAGACTTTGAAAATCACTCAAGTGCTCAGCAACTTCTTGACCGTCTCTGTACTTCAAGTTCACGAGCGATCTCATCAGCAACGCTTTGTTCCTGGCAGTCTTTCTCTCGTACATACCCTCTAACTTTATCCACAGTTGGTAGGCATCCGTCTCTTGAGCAACATGGTGGAACACCGAATTGTCAATCCACTGGCGGATATGACCAATTATCTTCATATTCGTCTTGGTCCACTCATCATCTTTAACTTCGGCTGGCTTGACCCCTTTCGCAAGAATAGGGTCCACAAAATCCTTGCCATAAAGCAAGTCTTGCGTCCTAGGCTTCCATATCAAGTAGTGGCTAGCTGTCAAGTTGATCATGGAACCCGTTGACTCCCCAATTGAACTTGGCTCAGATACCACTTTTTTTGGGTCACGGGGCTGAATCACACGGACTAGAATGTGCAAACGACGCCAACACAAACAAAGTGCAGAAAAGTAGAAGATGTAGGACACAAGAATTAATGTGGGAAAAACCCACTAAACGAGAGGGACAAAACGACCTACAAAACTTCCACTACAAAAAATTAAATTGGGTAGACAAATCCTCCCTAAAACGTGGGTAAACAAACTAGAAACTAATAAACGGGTAAAACAATAACTCGCCACTATGCGGAAACTAAGCAAACTAATTGCTAACAAATTACCCGGAATTAGTTCCTGAAATCTTCGTTCTTGTCGTCGTGAACGATCACGTCCCGGTAATGCTTCAACTCTTCTTCCCGCATTACTAGACACGAGGCAAACAATTCTCTCTGTCTTGTGCCGAAGACCCACATACACACAAGCTGTTTTATGTTCTCTGAACACTCACTGCACAAGAGAAAAATTGAGAGAATTAATGGAGAGTGTTTTTTCAAAGACCATAGCTCATGCCTTAAAATATGCTAGTTTATGGTGTGTGGCGGTGAAAATCAAAGTAAATTTTCCAATTTGTTTACTTGCTGCCAAAGAAAGTGAATTGTTGACCATTCAACGTCATCACCGCCCCAAACATGGGATCTTGGGCTTGGACCCAACAATATGTTTTATTTTTTATAAAAAAAATAATAAACATAATGAAAAATAGCAAAAAATACTAGAATGTTTCAATTTGAAACTCATTTAATTTTGTAATATTTTCTCATTTTTTTTAGTGTTGTAATATTTTATTTAGTAATAGCTATATACACACACACACACACACACACAAATATGAAAGTTTTTAATGTAGACTAAATACAGGACCAAAATACTCTGGAAAGGGGGGGGGGGGTGAATAGGGTATGGAAACTTTGTGTGTTTCAATGTTTGATCTCCCACGAATATTCCACACCTCTCTCAGTTTTCTACAAGCCTCTATTGCGTTCAAAATTCAAACCAGTCTTTTATATACTCACTGCAACTGAATGAGAGATTTTAGGATCTCAGTTCCTGCAAATCCTCATCCTTTCCAACTGCAATTCAAACAGCTCTGAGCGGATATCCGTTGGAGTTTGTTGAGATTGCATTTGCACGTTTAAAAAACCTGTAAAAACATTAAAACATAGCAACAACAAAATACAGAAATATAATAGCACTAAGTCTGTTTGGATTTCTAGTTTCTGAATAAAAATTGGATGAGTGAATAAAACAATAATCTGATTAACTTTTGAAACATATAACTCATGATAAACTAAATTAAGACTCTTATAAGTCATTAAAAATCACTATAATAAAGATCAAACCCTGCAAGAAAGAATCAAATTTACTTTGTAAAGCTGTCAGCAGCTCAAGGCACATCTCAAGGCCTTGAAGCTCTGAACATGCTTCACAGTCTTTCAAAGTTGGAACCAGAAATCTATGATTCTCTCTGATCAGGATATCTGCAATTGTGTTAGATATATAGAGAATATAAAACATAAGTATTTGCAGCAAATCTCTTATCTTAATTATCAGACAGCCAATATGTAACACAAGATTGTTAGAACATTCAGCATAATAAAAACTACTCTCAAGGCTTTGAAGCTCTGGTCGGTGTCTCAAGGCCTTGGAGGCTCAGAAATACTTTGTCTTTGTCTTTCATCACTCAAAACAGTTACTTCTCAAAACACACCTAAAGGGTCTTTGAGTCAACAATATATATATATGTATGTATATATATATACTTATATATATATATATTTGTTTTTGAGATAAACATTCATGTGAGTTACTTTAAAATAACATTCATGTGAGTTAGATAAGTTTAAACATGAGCACGTAGTCAAAATTCAATAGTGTGAGTTAGATAGTTTTTGAAATACACACACATTACGCCCACACACACACACACGCAGACGATAGGGAGAAAGAAAGAGAGAACGACAGGAGAGAGAAAAAGAGAGAGAGGCGTGAGGGAGGGAGAGAGGTGGCAGGACAGAGTGGGGACGAACGGATTGATGAGGACGACAGAGATGGCTTCTTTTGCGACCCCGGCGCAGCCGCTTCTTCTTTTCTTCTTCCTCTTCTTCACCTGCTTCTTCTCCTTCGTAATTGTGAGATCTACTTCCAGATCTGTAAGATCTACCCATTTTTGGTGTTGTTGGTTTCGTTCGCAGCGGCGATAGATCGACGGTGGCGGCACTGGTGGTGGAAGATCGACGGCTGCTACGAAAATATTTATGGGTTTCCTTCTGTCCACCCGGGTTTTCAACAATTTGTGCAAAAATTGGCAAAATCGGTCAGAACCAGGCCGGTTCAGTGGTTCGGTGAAAATCGCCGGTTTTGACTAGTTTTGACCGGTTCTCTGCATCTACGGTCTATTACTCAAACCGGACCGGTTACCCATCGGTTCACCGGTCGAACCGGCCGGTCCGCTCCAATTTTTAAAAAAGCCTAAAACAACGGTGAAACCTTTCAGGGATTTGAGATCTTTTTACTACTCTTGTTTTTTGTACAAAAGGAGGGTTAACACCCTAGAACGGAAGCCTAACACATCCTACACCACTCATATCATCATCCAACAGCTCTTGGCATGAGGGAGGAGGATTAAAAAAAAAAGCTTTATCAAAATGAGTAGCTAGAAGAACCTCATGAGCCAGAAGATTAGCAATTTTGTTAACTTCCCTATGCCCAAAGACCACAGAGCTGCCAGTGACAGTAAGAAGGTCTTGAATTTTGCCAACCTGAGGCCAGATATGATTTTGATGAGAACCACTAAGGGCATCTCCAACCCCTTTCATTTTCCCCCTCCCCTCACCTCCCCCTCCCCTCACGGGCCCACTATTTTCTCCCCTCCCCTTCCCCCTCCCTCAAACTAGTACTCATCGCCAACCCATTCCTTTCCCCCACCCAAAAAAATTAATTTTTAATATGTATTAAATGATTTAAAATATATTATTAGTACTACAAAAAGTAAGTTCAAAATTGTGTGTATATATATGTGTGTGTGTATACAAAAACGATAATAATAATAATAAGGATGTACCGTTATGATTCAATAAATTTGACGTTTTTCAAATCGTATTTTTAATTATTCAATAATTGTATTTGTTAACTGTATAAAACATAATATTTATTAAATTTCCAATAAAATAAGATATAGATGACTTCTCGTAAATATACTTTTTCAACAATCGAGAATACATTTTTAATTCTTAAATATAATACAAAAACTAAAATTTATTACTAAGTGTAATTAATTATAAAGTATTACTAAGTGTAATAAAGTACATAATATAATTATAAAGTATTACTAAGTGTAATTAATATGATCAAATACTAAATTAATTAACCATTCCATGTAGGGGGAGGGGGAGGGGATGTCCATGGGGAAATCCCCCCTAACCACCCCTCCCCCTCCCCTTCCCCCCATAGGGTTAGATGACGCGATTTCTTAACGCGTATGCGCAAGTGCACGGTCAAGTAATATAGGGGTGGTATTTCAACCCCGAGTTATCGATCCCACGAGGACAGACTCGAGACTATTTAATTAGTTACTTAATTTATAGTACGGCGGAGGAGGAAAGATTTGATTGATTTAAGAATTTAAATAACAACTAAGCTAATTATTTTTTTACTTTTTAATATTAATAAAATAGATATGGAGAAACTAGGCGATCTCTAGATCACCTAAGGTTGTAGACGATTTCCGATTCAACTATGTAACACGTCAATTCTATTCTAATTCAGCCGGGTAATAGACTATGACATTATCCTGTCGGTCTCATGTCATTTTACGTCTCGTTTGACTACAATCTCCTCTCGGTCTCATGTTGTCTACCGGTCCGTTCTAGCAGGTCATCTACTGGTACGATAACGGGTCCTGTCGGCCCACCGTATCACGGAACAGTTAAATAATCCTACCGAATCTACCCACACTAGGCCAATCCTAACACTTCTCCTTTTCGGTCTCGGTGATTCGGCATTGTGTTCAAGTTCTCTTCACAATTAGGTTGAGTCACTGTCGTGCACTCATCTAATTAGCTAGTACGTCCGGGTAGCTACTCCATTCATAATAATATTAAGCATAGAACAAGAACGTGTAACTATAACGAATATTAACTTTAATCAAGCAACTGATTCATGAATAAATCCTAGTTTATTTGAATACCAAATCATATCCTAATCGTGTCAATAGACTAAGATCAACAACAAGTTCAAGAAACTAACATTCAATTGAAGAATCAAATCCAAACGCGTGAAACAAAGTCTGAAATCGGGAAAATAACTGTCTACATAAACCCTAGGCTCTCGTAGAGACGCCTAGCAATGGTGTTTAGCTAATAATAATCAACCAAACAAAACTTACAAGTTTCTCCATACAAGATTTGAAAGAAGAAGAAGAAGATGAAACCCTAGATCTTCAATGGAGGAGCTTCAGTTCTTCGTAGTCTCCGTCTTCTCCTCTTGCGTGAGTCCCCTCCTCTCTCTCACGTTCCTCTTCTTTTATTTTTGGTCTTGGGTTTATTAATTAATCCCCAAAAGAGTGTTAATTATAACCCTAAAAACTGTCTTTTTTTTTCCGTGCGTGGTTAGGAACTTCCTTCTGGTCGCACGACCAGGATTTTCTGGTCCTGCGACTAGCTTCTGATCGTGCGACCAGACCCCTGGTCGTGAGTTACAGTTAGTTTCTCAAGTTTCTGGTCGCAGGACCCAAAAATCCTGGTCCTGCGACCTCCTGGGTATTTTTTTTTTTCTTTTTGGCCTTCTTGAAATATTGTTCGGCTTCATCTTTCTCAAGCTTACGCATATGTTCCGAAGTTCGTTTCTCCTCTCCTTTTGATCCATGAGCTCCGTTTCCTGTCAAACACAACACGAAAACACCCCGTGCGATCAAAAGTGACAAAATAAATGTAAATAATGCAAAAACACCCGAATTTACAAATTAATGCTCAAAGCTAAACTCCTACGTTTTCTCTCTATTCATAGTTTAATACCAATACAATCAACCCGGAAAGCACGCAAAACGATATAAATTGTGCGAGAAATATAACTCTAATAGAGAGATATCAAATCCCCCACACTACCTTTTTGCGCGTCGCGAGCAAAATCAAACCTTACACTACATTTTAATCCACCAAATTTCATAAAACGTTACTAGCTATGTGACACAAACAACTCACACACACAATGCAATCTACATGACTATAAACACTGCAAGAATTGAAACAACTTATTTTTTTTATTTTTATTAAGAGATGGGCAATCTCGCTATCACTAACCAAAATCATCAAGTTCTCAAAAATCTCTTTTGCAATTCACACAACCGCAACAAGGAATTGAAAATACGATGACCCTGCGCACAAGCTCAGTAAGGAGTCCCCAAACATCCACCAAACTCAATCCAAGATCCCAACACGTCCTTTAGCTCAGAGGGTTCAGGCATCCTTAGTCCTATAGTAGTCTTTCGTCGCCAATTCATATGAGGTTTTCAGACCCTCTTAGACGTTATTGCATTGAATGAAAATTGTCCCAGTGACGGGAGACACAACTCCGTGTAATACGACTTGACTTTAATTTTCCTTAGATACTCTAATTCGATTGAATCCAAATTCCCCGCGCGAACGAGGGCACATTAGGCTGTTCACCGTATCTAGTCCAAGAGAAGATTTTGATTTATTTTATTTTTTCATTCTCTTTTAATTTATTTCAGCCGTGCATTTAGAGAAAATAAGTGTGGGCTTTATCGGTTAGCTCTTGAAACCGCCTTAAGGGATGGTGGTGTACACTCCCTAACTTCACTTAGGCTAGAGAAATGTACCACATGGAACCGACTCTACACGAAGGTCCACCCCAGATTTACAAGAGGCCACAAGTTTCCACTCGAAAACAGACTATTCAACTCCTTAGGACTAAATCCTCCTAGCACAATAAAGGAACTAAAGGTATGCCCTCGTCTTCTTTCCACTTTTCCCTGAATATCCGGGACTTCCTTTCGTGAAACTAGTGCGCAAGATACTAAAAATAAGGTTTTCTTCACTATGGTGCTTCCTATTCATTGAGACTCTTTCATTGAACTCTCTCTGGTTTCAAGCTTCATCAATTGCCGAACTCAAAATTTTTAATTTTTATGGATTTTTATTTTTCTCTCTATTTTCTTTTCTTTTCTCATATTTTCCTAAACTCTATATGCTTTTGGCCAACTCGATAGTCACAACGACTAGGTAGGGGACTCAATAAAGTAAAAGTGCTAAGCAATGCATAAATTTAAAACTATCACAATACGACACTAATCAAACATTCTACACTAACCACACGTACTACACAATACGACACAACTACATGTAACTGGCAATGCATAACTGACATGGCTAGCAAAATTGTACACAGACCCCCCCCCCCCCCCCCCACACACACTTAAGCGTTTCGTTGTCCTCAACGAATTTAGAGATATAATTAGAGGACTCATCTATTAAATATGTTAGCGGTGGATCTACACAATTATCGCTCAAAACGTTGAACAGAGAGAGTTAGAGGTACCTGGGGTGTCCGGACCTAGATGGGCATCGTGTACGCAAAACTGCAACTAGAAGGGGTCTTGTGGACCGTTGACAGTTTCTGGAAAAGTCTCATCTCGCGTCCGGATTCCAATGCGCCTACTCAACATTCTATCACACGCATCAAGAAGGGGAATTCGAAGCTTCTTTTGTACCCGTGTCCCTGCACACTGATTGGAAGAATTAACACTACTCTCTCTCTCACCCCTCAAAATCATGTATGGAGAACTAAAAGAAAAAACAGAAATAAATAGCATGCTACTCTACATTGGGTTTCCTCCCAAGCAACGCTTGTAACTTAAGGTCGACGGCCCGACCCGGTTACCTCAACCGAAAAGGATGGTGGAGGATGCTTTATCCCTCTACTTCTTCTTCTTCCACCATCTCTTTTCAATGAACTTTTTCCCATGAGCACCCATGTGCTCTGAAGATGGTGGATAGTTGTTGAAGCTGACTCCGTTCATTTTGCAATTGATCTTCTTGAGAAACTTCCACCAAGTACCAGTGGGCTCAAATGAATCTCTGGCCATAAAATCATCCCAGTAATACCTCATATGTGCTAGATTCTCTTCACTCGACACATGCAATTCATCCACACCCCCTCACTTGGTTGTTTTCAACTCCTTGACTATGGCGTTTGGATCATCAATATAATAGCCAATATGACACGAAATTGAAAATTTCTCATGATGTTTTTCCCCATAATAATCTCCATAAACAAGTCTTTCCAACTCATCACAGACTTAATTAACATGAGATATGGAGAATTCTTCAAAAGTATGAGTAAGGCCTTTTACCTCAATCGATATGGGCACAAGTGCTTCATCAGCTTCATCATCATCACACCATGGGCTTCCAATGTCGGTTTCTTCCCATTCATGCCAAGGAAGTGAGGGCTCTTGCACTTTGGCTGGCAATACGGCAGGTCCTCCCATCTTGGGTACACAGGTCCACCGCAGTCTGAATTAGAGTTTGAGTCCTCATACATGGTAGATTTCCCCAATGGTTCTTGGACACTGCAGTCTTCGCTCGGCTCAGTTATCTCTTCTTCCATTTGTGGCGGCGATGATGAAGGTTCAATATGAGGCTCACTGTCATGTGGCAAGGGATCCTCTTGTGGTTCTTGAATACTAGATTCCCCTGCTGTTGACAGATTCTCTAGTCGCTCCTTTATCCTCTCCATCATTTCCCTCACGTATTCCGTACCTAAGGCTTAATTCTCTAGTGACACTTGTGCAACTATGGAAAAAAACTTTGTGCACACTTGGATGTCCTCCATAATACTACGCCGTTCTGCCATAATTGCTGATGAGTCTTGATGGTGCTGATGAAGCTGGGGGGGCATGTACTCGCCATGAGTCTCTACGGTCGTGCCAAATGCCGCACACATAGCACCAAGTTATGCATGCGTCCTCTTCTTCATGGTTACCCCTGCAGTGGAAACAGTAGGGGGGACCCGGATAACAGTCTTCACTCCACATGCTTATATTGTCTCTTGCTTCCTGCGTTCCTGAAAAACAGACTCACAGGAAACCCGTGAAGCACAGAGATATAGAATAAAAAGATTAAAACTAAAACTAAAATAAAATTACTCTAAACTAACTCCTAACTAAATAATCTACCGCTGTTCCCGGAAACGACGCCAAAAACTTGACGTGATTTCTTAACGCGTATGCGCAAGTGCACAGTCAAGTAATACAGGGGTGGTATTTCAACCCGAGTAATCAATCCCACGAGGAAAGACTCAAGACTATTTAATTAGTTACTTAATTTATAGTACGGCAGAGGAGAAAAGATTTGATTGATTTAAAAATTGAAATAACGACTAAGCTAATTATTTTTGTATTTTTAAATTTTAATAAAATAGATATGGAGAAACTAGGCGATCTCTAGATCACCTAAGGCTGTAGACGATTTCCGATTCAACTATGCAACACGTCAATTCTATTCTAATTCAGCCGGGTAATAAACTATGACATTATCCTGTCGGTCTCATGTCATTTTACATCTCGGTTGACTACAATCTCCTCTCGGTCTCATGTTGTCTACCGGTATGTTCTAGCAGGTCATCTAATGGTACGATAACGGGTCATGTCGGCCCACCGGTTCACGGAACAGCTAAATAATCCTACCAAATCTACACACACTAGGCCAATCCTAACACTTCTCCTTTTCGGTCTCGGTGATTCGGCATTGTGTTCAAGTTCTCTTCACAATTAGGTTGAGTCACTGTCGTGCACTCATCTAATTAGCTAGTACGTCCGGGTAGCTACTCCATTCATACTAATATTAAGCATGGAACAAGAACGTGTAACTAGAACGAATATTAACTTTAAGAAAGCAATTGGTTCATGAATAAATCCTAGTTCTCTTGAATATCAAATCATATCATAATCATGTCAATAGACTACGATCAACAACAAGTTCAAGAAACTAACATTCAATTGAAGAATCAAATCCAAACGCATGAAACAAAGTCTGAAATCTGGAAAATAACCGTCTACATAAAACCTAGGCTCTCGTAGAGACGCCTAGAAATGGAGTTTAGCTAATAATAATCAACCAAACAAAACTTACAAGTTTATCCGTACAAGATTTGAAAGAAGAAGAAGAAGAAGAAGAAGAAGAAGAAGAAGAAGAAGATGAAACCCTAGATCTTCAATGGAGGAGCTTCAGTTCTTCGTAGTCTCCGTCTTCTTCTCTTGCGTGAGTCCCCTCCCCTCTCTCTCTCACGTTCCTCTTCTTTTATTTTTGGTCTTGGGTTTATTAATTAATCCCCAAAAGAGTGTTAATTAATAACCCTAAAAACTGTATTTTTTTTTCCGTGCGTGGTTAGGAACTTCCTTCTGGTCGCACGACCAGGATTTTCTGGTCCTGCGACTAGCTTCTGATCGTGCGACCAGACCCCTGGTCGTGAGTTACAGTTAGTTTCTCAAGTTTCTGGTCGCGGGTATTTTTTTCTTTTCGTCCTTCTTGAAATATTGTCCGGCTTCATCTTTCTCAAGCTTACGCATATGTTCCGAAGTTCGTTTCTCCTCTCCTTTACCATGAGCTCTGTTTCTTGTCAAACACAACACGAAAACACCCCGTGCGATCAAAAGTGACAAAATAAATGTAAATAACGCGATAAATTCCCGGATTTACAAATTAATGCTCAAAGCTAAACTCCTACATTTACTCTCTATTCATAATGTAAAACCAATACAATGAACCCGGAAAGCACGCAAAACGATATAAAATGTGCGAGAAATATAACTCTAATAGAGAGATATCATTAGACATGGACCGTATTTTTATACGCTTTTCCCCCTCCCCCTCCCCCTCCCCCTCCCCCCCCCCCCCATAGGGTTGGAGATGCCCTAACCATCTGAACAACACTAGCAGAATCTGATTCCACCACATCATTAACCAACCCCAGATCAGCAAGAGCACTAACCCCTTCAATAATGGCCCAAATCGCACCCCAACACATCTACTTGATCAATTGTTCTAAGCATATCCCACATTCGGAACCCTTGGTCATTTTTTCATACCAGACCAACAGCCATCTTACGAGATTTGGTGCAAGCAGCACAATCAATAGTGACTTTAACCATTCCTAAATGAGGCTTCTCTCACTTAATAATCGCAGGGCTAGACTGACTAAAGCCAGGAAGATCAACACACCCAGCCACAAAGCTTGCTTGGTTGAGGATATGGGAGGCCATATTTGTAGGAATGTTCCAAACAGGATCACGGAGCTTCACATTGTGCCAATACTAGAACATATTTACAGCAGAAATAAAAATAATAGACCAAGAAACCATAGCATCTACCGCCTAACTTTTCTTCAAATTGGCATCAACCCATTCTACCAAATTGAGAGAGAATGTAGACCTAAATTCGCTTTGCACCAGTTACATCCACACTTCTTTGACTCAATTGCAGTCCCTAAGAGCATGAATAGAAGTTTTAGGGTTTCTTGGCAAAGTTGACATAGGTTATTACTAAAAATACCCCTTCTCAACTTCAAAACTTTAGTGGTTAACCTATCATATCTCAAAAGTCATAACAGAGTTCTCCACCTCTAGAAACCCTTGCACTTCCATATCTTTTTCCTTTTCCCACAATGCAAAGCCTCCATTGAGGGTTCATTAATAACTTTATAAGCTGCAACCACATAAAAATCACTAGAAGCATAACCCAACCAAGAGATTTGATTAGAAGTCCTAGATCATGTGTCAAGCACCACAGTACTAAGCAACTCCAGAAAAGCTGAAGGGAGAGCCTCTGAGAGGGAAGGAGATCATCCCACATCATTATCCCACATACTGCTAACAGTCCCAAAGAGTTCACCCTCATCATAGCTCTAAGAGATACAGCCTTATGTCTAAAATTACTCAACCATTTGTCAACCCAAAAAAGGGTAGCACTCCCAGGCTTATCAATCTTACCAATATTTCCCTTGATAGCTCTAATAAACTTCAGAACATGCTTCAAGCATCTATAATGTGAGGGTTTAATGGAAGAATTTGTGAGAGGGGGACATACTATTTGATCATCAGAATTGACCACCAATTTCCAACCAACCTTGGAAAGCATAGCTCTATTGAAAGCACTTAGGTTTCTCAAACCCAAACCTCCACAGTCTTAAGGTAAGAGAGCAGTGTCCCAATTAACAAAGGCGAGTTTGGCCTTGTCCAAAGATCCGCCCAAAGATATCTTCTACAAATTTTATCCATCTCATTGATAACTGAAGAAGGCGCCAGGGTAGTTTTAATAGCATAAGCAGGAAAAGATTGTAAAACAGAACTAATCAAAGTGATCCTACCAGCAAGAGACTGTTGCCAGACATTTCACCCTGCTAATTTCCTCAAAAGCTTGTCAATTATAAATTCAAACTTATCCTTATTCCATATTTTTTGGATAAGAGGCATCCCCAAATGACATCCAAGATCATCAGTGAGATCCATACCTAGAATAGCACTAATGTCTCCAGAAACAGCTCTTGAGAAAGAAGTGACTACACAAATTTTTGACTTATCCAGGCTAATAGTTTGACCAGCCTCTTAACAAATTTCTTCAAACATTTTCTTCGTAATCTCAGCTTTCTTAGAAAAAGCTTCGCCAGAAAGAAGCAAATTATTAGCAAAAAACAAGTGAGTGATAGACAAACCCCTTCTCCCAATCTTGACACCTCTCCATAGACAGTCTTCAACAGCTTTTTGAATTTTCTGAGATTAGCACTCCATGGTAAGGAGGAACAAATAGGGAAAGATGGGATCTCCCTTTCTAAGCACTCTTTGAGGAAATAAAGGAGCATGATGTTCACCATTCCAAATAACTCAAAATTAGTGGTAGTGACATTGCTCATTACCAAGGATCTCAAATTAACAGGAAGTTCATTTTGCAGAATAATAGCATCAATAAAGGACCACTTAACTTTATCATATGCCTTTGCATTATCCATCTTGACATGAAAAGGACCCTCTTCTACCTTTCTTATGATGAAGGACATGAAATAAATCTTAAGCAAGAAGGATAATGTGAGTGGTACCTCTCCTAGGAAGGAAGTTGAACTGTTGGGGGTGAATAATCCTTTGTAAAGCAGGCCTCAATCTATGAGTAATGGTCTTGGTGATGATCTACAACGAGACATTGTAAAGGCTGATAGATCTTTTTTGACTAAATGTATTGGGGAAATCAACCTTAGGAGTGAGAGTAAAGAAGAGTATTGTTGATCCCCTGAGGCAACTCTCCACTCTCCACAACAGATTTGACCATATTAGTCACAGTATTCTAAAAATATATCCAATTTTGCTGATAAAACATAGGAGAGAGGCCATATGGGCTATGACTCTTGTAAGCAACCATAGAGAACACAGTATACTTGAATTCCTCAGGAGTAAAAGGCACCTTCAAAGAAACTATCTCAGAATCCAAGGGAACACCCTCTTTCCAACAAAAATCAGCAGAGGTGGAAGGGTTGTCATCAGCATTGATAGACTTGAAATGACTAGTGACTTCCACTTTAATTTTATCCACATCTTCACACCAAATACCAGGGTTGGTCTGGATCATAGTAATTTTACTTCTCCTCCTTCTAGATAAAGTAGCCAAGTGAAAAAACTTGGTATTTATGTCACCCAAGAGCATCTTATTCAGCTTAGATTTTTGGAACCAAAACATCTCTTCCTTGAGTAAGACAGAGTTAAACTGCTTTTGTAAATGAACTTCTAGCTCAGCCAAGGCCCTATTCTCACACCTGGCCAAGGCTTTATGAATCCCCAAAATCCTAGCTCTTAGTCTTCTCTTCCTCTGAAAAATATTTCCAAAACATTCCTCATTCCAGATCTTCACTTTTTTAGTGATCTTCTCAACAATATTCACAAAGTGCTCCCTCCTAGACCAAGAGTCCTTAACCAAAGCTTTAAAACTGTCATCCAGCATCCAAGCAGCCTAAAGGGCTTGAGATCCGCAGAGGGAAGAGGCATCCCCACAGTATTCGACATAAGAGTATGATAGTAAGAGTTGACCCTAGTGACATGCTTCACTATAGTGTCAAGATAAGGTAACATCCAAGCACTGTTACAAACTGCTTTGTCCAACCTTTGTCTTATCATACCCCCAAACTTAGAGTTGAGCCAAGTAAATTGGGGACCACAGAAACCCAAATCCAACAAGTAACATTGTTCAAAACAATCCACCATATGACTACACATCCCGGTGCTACTAACCCTACCACCTATCTTCTCGGAATCTGTAGCAACATGGTTGAAGTCACCCATCACCAACCAAGGTAACTCATGTCTCTGAGTAATTTGAGTTAGTTAAGACCACATATCTTCTCTCAATGTAGCACTAGGGCTAGCATAAATAGTAGTAAGAAAGAAATCTGACTCACTATAGGAATGGATTAAACCAGTCACAGCTTGAGCAGTATAAGAAATCACTTCAAAATCCAACTCCCTGCTATCCAAAAAAATCCAAATACCACCTGAAAAGTGTTGGTGTAGATTCCCTCGAGGAAATATATTTTAGTGTGGCTAGAATATTCATTTTATTATATAGAGTTATTAATATAATGAATTCCTAAGATTGAACATAATATTTATCTTAAATTATCCCTAGGCAAGTATATTGGTTAGTAGGAGGATCACTATAGACTAGCATGTGGGTAGAGTGATATGGAGATATCAAGTCTGACACATGGGTATGCATTAGGAGTAATGGCATACTGATTGACCCACCATGAGAAGGCTACATGGGAGTTATGTGAATGTCACAAGCTCTTCTCGTAATGACAATGATGTTGTAGTCCTTTGACTTGAAGTCACTAGATACTCTAGTTGTGATTTATCATGTTTTGATATCATCAAATGTTTCAGCGTAACTGGATAACTATAAAGACGATAATCAGACATTATAGGACGCAAGAAGAGAGATGGTAGTGATGTAGAGAGGATTTATCTCTCCCACATAACATGAGTATATATTCGCGGCCACTCGATGAGTAGTCCTTATTAAATTTCTGGCCAGACTCAGGTAAATCAAAACGCTCAGGCTTGTCCTATTTCACTTTCCCTGTTTGGTCCATCGGGATAAGGTGCTAAATTTTGTCTTCTCTTCCTAACCCTAACCAGTCACTTTCTTCTTCTCGTTTGAGTCTGTAGCGATTCTGGTTCGCGACTCGGATCATGCATAAATAGTAAAATCAAAGCCAGAATAACGAATAAGATCCTAAGATCCATATTCAAAATAGAACTAAGTACAGGATAGAAAACTCATGAACCTAGGTAAAGAGTTTAGCTACTAAGAGACATAATAAATAACAATGTTCTAAAATAAAGAGAGAGTAATATCAAATGAGTGTCTTTTAATTCTGGATCTACCTTTCCGTGCTCTCCGAGGATGCTTAGACTTCACCTGGGGTGTGTTCTGTGTAAAAAACGAGCTCGGGACGTTCCTCATCGGGACTCTGTTTTGGCTCCGTGACCTGTCGTTGGAAAGCTCTTGAAGTCTACTTTCATTTTCCACCGGTCTCCCTCCAAAATTCCTTTTAGAACTCATGATATCTTCAAAGGATAAAGACTGGTCATTCTAGCTTCTCCAACTTTGCTTCTCTTTTATACGCTTGAGCGTTTCTTTATTTCCGAAGTTCACTTCATGCCTCAAATCAACCACTAAGCATCAGTTTCTATCAATAAAATATGAACAACCATACCAAGTGATTATATTTTCCAAATAGCATCTAATTATGCATGAAAACGCACGTTTTTTGCAAGTAAGCTCAAATTCTTCTTCTATAGACTATGCAGGTATTGTCGGCTAAAACATGCTCAGAATTATGATAACGCATTCTAAAACAGTCCAATATCAGCTCACAGATAACTCCTGATGGTGTTATCCAATACCCCCACACCAAAATTTGCTCGTCCCGAGCAAACCCCTTGCGTACTACTACCATTGGATACCAACCTGCTGAACCAGACGTAAGTACCAGATGACTTGTAAGTTCAAAGATGTTTTCAAAGCTTTGAAACTGATTTCAAAGCCTTCCAACTTCACAACATGAACTAAGGGGGAGTTTTTACTCCTATTCATTCTCTAATCTCTTGCACTTGATAATGCTATATTATATGATGAAATACAAACTAATTATGTGTTATAACATGCTTTGATCTTATCATTTGCCGAAGTTTTTTTTGCAAGGATTGTTACCTAACTCTGTGTTGCAGGTTTACCTAAGTTCCCTTATTTAGAGGATTGTAGATTTGGCAATCAAGGCCTGCAGATTGGGTGCTACTCTTATGGAAAGTTGTCTGGACTTACCTTAAGCTTGCAGATTGAAGATCATATCAAAATCAATTGAGAAAATTTGGCATCTAGACGTTGGGAGAAAGCTGTTGAGAGTCAAGTATCTGCAAGAGGATTTTAGGGATTTTTGTTGAAGCTTTCTATATAGTCTGCAATTCAAATTGACAGAAGAGGGTAGAATTTAGAGAGATTGACAAGCACATAGCTTTACACAGAGATTCATACACTCTCACGGCTTGACAAGCATAATTGAAGAAGATCATATATCCACTCAATCCATTCCAGATTTTTGAAGAAGTTTTCAAGCTTCATTGCTTCACTATCTTCACAGTGTTCTTCATCTAGAGCTTTATTTGCATATCATTCTGTTATTTTTCTTAATCTATTAGAGTTAAGTTATTCAATAGGAACAATTGGTATTCTTATTGTATCAGTTAGCTAGAGTTGTTACTAGATAGGTTAGGAAGAATCACATGCTGAAAAAGAGTAAGACAATTCTCTTAGCCTGAGATCTAGGGCTTAGCTTTTGATAAGTAAGAAGTTGTTGAAATCCTAGAGGGATTAAATCCCTCAGACAGAGAGTAGGTAACTTCAGACAGAACTTCGTAACAAATCACTATGTTCATTGTCTTGCTTTACTGTTCTTTACTTTTCTTCGAAACAGGTTTCTGTTCAAAGTCTGAAAAGATTTTCAAAGCTTTGAAAATACTCAGTTTCTTTTAAACACTCTGTTTTGGTTTCAATGCTTTGAAATACTTCAAGTTCTTCTCATTTTGTTTTAAAACCATACTCTTCGAAAAAGTTGTCATCTCTATTCAACCCGCCCTTCTAGAGTATATGATCATGTAATTGCATACCTTCATACAATCTTCAATTGGTAGAAGAGCCTGTATCACTGTACAGATCTAACAATCTTGTGATCATGAGTAATGTAGGTGAATGTGGTTTCTTAGAGGGAAGGGCTGCTAACAGACCTCCTCTGTTTTGTGGAGACAATTATGACTGGAAAGCCTTGATGAAAATGTTCATCATTGATCAGGACATTGAACTGTGGTCCATTATCCATAATGGACCTCACATATTCTACACCGAAAAGGATGGGATTAGAACTCCCAAACCTGAAAACTCTCTCGATATGAGTTAGAACAACTTTCAAAACAATTACAGGGCCATGAATCATTTTTATTGTGCTTTTAATGAAGATGAATTCAATAGGATATCTACCTGCAAGACTGTTAAGGAGATCTGGGACAAACTGGTGGTCACTTTTGAAGGAACTAGCCAAATGAAGTAAACTAAGATCAACATATTCCTTAGACTGTATGAAATGTTCAAGATGAATGGAGATGAATCCATCAAGGACATGTTCAATAGATTTACTGACATAAGTTCACATAAAAATCACTTCAGGTTGTTGCCAATATCTTGGATCATCCCTGATAAGCTGGCATTCCAAGAAGCAAAACTCAGTAGCATTGTCAACTGCAGAAGCTGAATACATAGCAGCTGGAGCTTGCTGCTCACAAGTGCTATGGATAGCTCAAAATATGAGAGACTTGGGACTTGAATTCAGAGATATTCCTATCAAATGTGACAGCACTAGTGCAATCAATATTTCAAAGAATCCAGTCCAGCACTCAAGAACCAAACACATAGATGTCAGACACCATTTCATCAGATACAATGCAGAGAAAGGTGATATCTCTCTTGAATTTGTTCCTACTAACATGCTATTTGCAGATATCTTCACTAAACCATTGGTAGAATACAGATTCTCAGCCCTGAGATTAAAATTGGGCATGCTAAATAAGGAATCACTGGTTTAGGGGGAGTATCATGTAAGGTTATGTGTTTTCAAAGTCTTGAAAAAAATGCAAAGCCTTGAAAAGCTTTTCAAAGCCTTGAAATTGTTTGTTTCAGACTACAGTATTCCAAGGAGTTTTTGAAATTAAAATAATTTCCTAACATTATTTTTTAAATTAAAATTAATTCTTTTTCAAACTCGTAGAAAATTATTTTATTTCCTTAAGGAGTTTGAATTTCAGTCAAACTTCCTTTCTCAAATATATGGGAATATTTTGTTTACTAATTCAAACTCAAACTTATTGCTACTTATTTCCTCTCTTCTCTCTCGTATTTATCACTCCTCCCCCTCTCTTCTAAATACCCCAAATCCTAATGGACTCCCGTAGAACCTCAGACTGAATCAAGATTGCTAGAGGCTCCAAGAAGAGTTCGGGGAAAAACAGGAAGACTATAGAAGAGGAAGTGCAAACTATCAATGATGAATCCAGTTTCAGAACTACTACGCCACCTATACCCTCATTTCCTCCACAAAAGAAGAAGAGCAATAAGGAAAAGGAAGAAAAGACTGATGTCTCAAACAAGAAGAAGAAGTCAGATCCAACGGGGGATTCCGAGAAACAAAAAGGGATTCAGATTGGAAGCCCTAAGTCAACAAAGAAGAAGCTTCAAAAGTTTGACAAATGAAAAGAGAAGGTCACTGGCGAAGAAATTAAGGTACCACAGAAGGACAATGGCAAGGAAATTCAGATCTTTTCTGAAAATAAACCTATCCTGGTAGGAATCTCTTTCTAGTTAGTGGTTTGTTAGTCATTCAGCAAGAGGAATTTGGTTGGTGGTTTTGCCTCTTCTCCTATTGCATATTATAGTATGATCAGCATCAACATTTTGAATGGTATAAATCTAGAGTGCATTAGGAGGTTGAAACAAACTTCTTTATGGAAAATTTTAATCCCTCAGAAGTTGCATACCCTAGACTTACTAGCCTTTTCTATCTAAACACGAAGCAAATCAAGACCTTGAATCTGGCTATCTCTTCTAAGGTTGCTGGAAAATAGATGGAGTAAGATCACAGTGAGTCTACTAATGTTCTGGGGTGTCCTAAGAAGTACAACACTTACAATCATCCTAGTAAAGTCGAAGCCTTAAAATTGGCCAAGGAAGAATTCTTTCTACCCAATGCAGCTACCTCCTCAAAACTGACACACTTTGTTTCGACTGTTGAAGCTAAAATTGTGTTCACTATTTTGTTAAGGTGTGTAGTTCCTAAACAGAAATCTAAGGATTTGCTTTCAGACAGAGTACTATATTTGATGTATCTGATCATGCATAGTTATGAGATTGATTTTCCAACTATTGTGATGTAACACATGCTTTATTCTTGTACCAAGCAAAGGAATAATCCCCTAACTTATGCCAATCTCCTCACCCTGTTCTTTAATCACTTAGACATACCTGTAGACAGGGAAGATACAATCACAAGTGGCTTTAGAGTGGTTGATAAGAAGGCCTTTCAAAGGATTGGAATTGTTAAAGCCAGTGAGGAAGTTTGGAAACTCTACACTGAATTATCTATTGAGGAGCTACAGTCTAAGACGTTTCCTAAACCTAAGTCCCTACCCTCTCCTTCAACCCTACCTCCTCCATCTCAAGACCAATCCCTGGTGATTCAAAGGCTAGATTTCATTGATAATGAATTGGATGAATTGAAGTAGGGACAGTTTGAGCTAGGTCTTGAATTCAAAAAGATGAAATACATGGTTGAAATTCTCTTCAAAAGTATTAATTTGATCCATGGTGAGGAATAAGTCTCACAAGTTATAGAGGGATCAAAGAAGGCAAAATCTACAGGTGATTCGTTTGATGAGAACACTATTGAGGATGAATTTGTAGGAGATAGGGGTACTAGGAAACAAGTTGCTGATAAAGAGGAAGCTGGGAAACAGATTGCAGAAGATAAGGTATTAATTGTGAAGACAGCATTGACACTCAAGAGCTTCTCAAAGAGACTTTGCAGAAGAAGAAAAAGAAAGGAAATGAACCTATGTCTTCTGCTAACCTGTTTGAAACTGTGGCTGTTGATGAACCTGGAGATGAAGTTGCTTAGGGTGATGATGCTGAAGATGCAGAAGAGGAAGAAAGTGATGAAGGGGAAAATACTGGAGACAGGACAGATGCAAGCCCAAAGCCCTAACTCTAGCCTTCATTTATACTCTATTTCCAAAGCCTTTGAATCCTTTTCAAAGCCTTGAAAAATATTCTCCTCTCTGATAGCGCTTTTTAGGGGCTATAAATCTTTAGCATTTACCACATGTTAACAGGTATTTGAGAGTGATTTGAGCTCAATGTTAGAGAATTAAAGGTCGTTTTATCACTTGTTTCTCACCATGTGCTATATTGTTAGTCCGGGCGTTTTTTATACATATTTCATTGTTATTTGATCGCTTGGTATGTTTTTTCATATTGTATTCGTAGGAACGGATGCTAATCGGTTGATAGGAGGCATGGAACAAACTTTGGAAACAACGGGAGCTCAAGTGGAGTAAGGAGAAGCCGAATTGGAGGAGCTTGGATGACCAGTTTGCACTATTTTGATCCTAGATGGAGTTCTAAAATTAATTTGGAGGCGGGACCAATGCCAAATGAAATTAGACTCAGAGAGCTTTACAACGATATGTCGCGGAGCGGAATCCAAGTTCGGAAGAAGTTATGGCCCGGCGAAGTCAGGAACATATTTCAGGGGGCTATTGTGCAATTACTAAAGACTTCTGCGGGTTATGATTGAAGAAAGAACTAGGGACGAAAAAATACATCATTCATGCCTGGAGAGAGCCACAATCAAGGAGGAGAGAATGGAGACTTTATAGGGAGCAACCTCAAGCAAGGAGAAGAGCCCGGATCACGCCAATCTTCAAGATTTCTAGCGTTTGATCTATTTTCTCTCTTGTTTCTTGTATGAACTATTTAGACACCATGTTACCTTTTGCTATGAGTAGCTAAACTCATACCTAGGAATCTATGGAGAGCCTAGGTTTTTGAGGATGTTTTCCAGATTTTGGATGAACTTTCACGTTGGGTTATGATTCTATGGAGATTGCTATGTTCTATTTCATGTTGAGTTCTTCCATTGACAAGCTAGAACTAGGATGTGTGATGTTGGGTATTTTGTTATCCATGTAATCATGAACTAGGTTTAGAGATAATTTGTATTAGTTAATTACTTGTTTATTGTGCTTAATCCTTAGTAACGTAGGAGTCATGACCCGAAATTACTACATAACTAGTGAGTGTGTGAAAGCAACTCTACCCTAGTTGGGATGAATAAAAAAGGACATTCTAATCAATAAGACTGAGAAGTGAGTTGAATAGGAATGGGTAGACGAGGGTAAATTCAGTAAGATGTAGTGAGTTGTTCGTGAATAGTGGTCTGATAGGACTTTATCCCTTGCAATATCGTGAACCTACTAGAACATATAGGTAGTATACTTCGCCTGAGAGGGACAAATCATTACCATTTTGTAGAACAACATGAGACCGATAGGTAATTGTCAATGCCATTACCCAGCTTAACTAACTATGAATTATCGTGTTAGAACATGAAATCCGGAATCGTCAAAACTACCCTAGGCGATCTATAGATGGCCTAGATTTCTCTTCTCTAATTTACATTAAATCATTTATTTGCATTATTTCACTACCATTGCTAGTCACTTGTTTGATGGTGACAACACTTCAAACTACTAACAATTTTACTGGTTACTTGTGTGAATTGAATTTAGTTGTTGAACTAGATACATAGTAGACACCTTCCCTTGGGTTCGATAACTCGGAGTCCAAAATACTCCACTTTATTACTTGACCGTATACTTTCGCAGCAACGCGTAGTTTACACGCGTCAAGTTTTTGGCGCCTTTTCCGGGGAAGGCATTGGTTACAGTTCTAGTTTAGGGATTAGATTAATTTACCTTTTTCTTTTTGTTTATTATTTCTGTGATTTTTGATTTGTTTTCTGAATTGTGTTGCAGGTTCTCAGTGTATGCACCTGATCTCTAGAGACCCTGTGCCCCCACTTGAAGACCCATAGCAGTTATTCAGAACTCCGAGAAGAAGTCCAAGACAGATCGCAATGGGTGAGCAATTGACTAACGCTAAACTGAACTAGAAGTTGACCGAACTTCAGGAGAAGCTTGATGAGCAGAAGAAACAGATGCCCTAAGTCGTTCCAAGCTTTGGTGGAGAAGTTTCAGTCAACTCAGAGAGGACACAAGCCAGCTATTGTAGTGCCAACCATTCAGGCTGAGCACTTTGATTTGAAGCCTGCCACCATCACGACAGTGCAGAATCAGTTCCAGTACTATGGAAATAGGGATGAAGACCCAAATGACTTCATTGGGAACTTTGATGCCTACATCAACACAGTGAAGTACAAGAACGTCACTGATGAGACCCTGAAGCTGATTCTTTTTCCTTATTGTCTGAAGGGTGCAGCAGAGAAGTGGCTAGAGTCCAGGGAGCCAGAATCGATCACCACATGGGAGCAGTGTGTTGATGAATTTATGAACAAGTTCTACCCCGCTCAACGTGTCATAAGTTTACAGGAAGAGATCCTTGGTTTTAGCAGCATGCTGATGAGATGGTTGTTGATGCATGGGACCGGTTTATGAGGACGATACGCAAGTTTCCTAATCATAACTTCGGCGACTACAAGATTCTTCAGGTCTTCTATCATGGCCCAGATCGTCCCAACCAGGATTTGCTGAACATGGAAGCAGGTGGTAACTTTCTTTACAGGGTTGACAAGGATGGAGCATATGCATTGATGAAGCAAATAGATAAACATGATGCTCAATTCTATGACTCTTGAAGGTTTTCAAAGCTGCCTGAGTCGAAGAACGATGAGTGGAAAGATGAAATTAAAAAGATGGTTTCTGACATGGAAAAACATGTATATCATGGTAAGAAGACTGTGTCTGCAGTAGAGGATCAAGAGTTTGATGCAGATTTGACTCAAGCTGCTAATGAGGATATCAGCTATGTGGGGGAACAGGGACAGCGCAACTGGAATCAGGGGAACTACAGACCAGGGACTAGAGATCATCCAGGATTCAGGTATGGAGATCAGTCCGGATCTTCATATGTACCCGGTTTTCAGCACAGGCCGCCAGCTGCTCAGGCACCACCACCATTAGCTACAGGCCAGAATGCTGAGATGGTAGATATCAAGAATATGATGTATCAGATGGGCAAGAATGTGAATACCTTCACTTCTCCGGTGGAGACATTGCAGCTGATTTGCACATCACGAAGACCTCGCTTCGTAACTTGGAGGTGCAGGTAGGACAGATTGCCACTCATATCTCAGCTAGAGCACCAGGGTCTTTGCCATCCGATACTGAGAATGTGGGCCAAGTGAAAGACACCACTACCCGCAGTGGGATTGTTCTTGATGATCCACCATATCCGAGCCACGCTAGAGATGAAGCTTTGAAGGCTAGGGAGCATGACGTCTTTAACAAGACCCCTGTCATGATCCCCCAATCAAAGGGCGTGACTCCACATATTGATGATGAGGTAACACCACCTCCACCACCATCTATTTCTAAGAATCCTTTGTATCCTTTTAAAGCAAGGAAGAAGAAAGATGTCTCAGAGGAGTATAATAGGTTTTTATCCATTTTCTCAAAATTGCATATCAATCTTCCACTGATTGAGGCAGTCAAGATGATGCCTAAGTATGCCAAGTATATGAAAGATGCAATTTCAGGAAAGAAGGCGGTGCCAGATTTTCAAACTGTGGATTTGACTGAGCAGGTGAGCTCGTGTGTTTTGCATGGATTGCCGGAAAAACAGAATGATCCGAGAAGCTTTGTGATAGAAGCTAACTTGGGAGGAGCTTACACGGGACATGCCCTATGTGATTTGGGGGCTAATGTCAATTTGATGCCACTTTCAGTCTTTCAGAAGCTGGGAGTGCAAGCTCGTTCCACGTGGATCAACTTGCAGTTTAATGACAAATCTTGCAAGAAGGCGTATGGTGTGGTGGAGTACGTGCTGGTTAAGGTAGGGAATTCGATTATCCCTGCTGATTTTGTGATACTAGAGATGCCTGTGAGAGATGTTCCAATCATCTTAGGTAGGACTTTCTTTGCTACCAGTTGGACTCTCATTGATGTTGAGAACGGAGAATTGATCATGAGGATCAATGATGCATGGGAGACCTTCCGGGTTTCTAAGGTGACTCCACAGCAGTCTCAAGAGAAGACACAGATGCCAGTGGTCAGGCAATTAGCGCACAAGAGTTCTGAGGTGGTTCATGTTGAGCCAACGGATTCAAAAGCTAAAGTCCATAGAGTTGTGTTGAGGATCCAGCAGAGGAAGCTGGATTAGATGGAACGAGGTGCCAAGCCACCTGTTTAGGTTCATTGAGGTAACTGGGTCGGGCCGTCGACCTTAAATTACAAGCGCTGATTGGGAGGCAACCCAATTTAGGTAGTCGTATTTGTTTTTCGTATTCTGTTTTTGATATTCGTACTTGATTGAGAGATGTGAGAGAGAGCGGTTTAATATTTTCCATGAGTTTGCAGGACACAGGTACCGAAGACCCTTCGGATTCCCCTTCTCGATGCATGTGCATGACTTTGAACGCAAAACGAGACACAACGAGCAATTTGATGATTGGACTTGAAAGAGAGGCTACTCGAGGTCTAGGAGTAGCTATTTATTAATTGATTATATTTTCAGCTCGCTGTGGCTCGGATTTTCACGCATCGGAATCCGAAGAGGAATGAAAGAAATCACAAGTTTAAAGGGACTCGATTCTTGTGCTAGAGAGAAATTTGGAGATGAGATGAAAAATTCCCCAGACTTTGGGAATTTTCCAGCCAACATTGGATTCTACATTCAATGACGAGTTCGTGAGCGCAAGAATCGAAGGAATAGGACATCGGACGAAGAAACTAGAGCAAAAAAAAATCCGGTAAGTCCCAATGCATTTCGGGCTGAAATCAATTCATTTCGGGCCGAAATGCCCCTTGATTTCGGGCCGATTGAAAAACAACATTATGTTTCGAGTTTTTGATTTTGGGCCAAAATCAAACAATTTCGGGCCGAAATGGTCTAGACAGCTCATTTATTGAGGGCATTTTTGGTATTTTGGGGCTTTTCTTTAAAACAAAAACCGGGTTTTAACCCTCCTACACCCCAATTTCGGATCAAATACACCCTCCTTCATCTTCTTCCTCTCAAACTCTTAAGAACACCAACACACACAAAATCATAATCATCTCCAAATCCAAAACTTGTTGGTGGGTTTTGCTCCTTGCAAGCTCGTCATCAACATTAACTCTTGGAGTTTTGAGAGATAGTGCACGGTTTGAGTGTGGGGGAAAACAAAGAGGAAGAGCTCCAAGAACAAAAAAAATCCGATTCGCATACTTGGAGTAGGATTTGGCCTTAGCTCAAGAAGAGACTTGTGACGGGGACACCGAGGAGCTTAAGGAGGTACTCTTGCCTTCACTTTCTCGTGTTTCCGAAAAATTGGTACAATTTTCTCTCTCTCGGCTTTAATTCTTGCTTAGGCACTCCTAGGACTTAATTTTCTCGCAATTTATACGTGTTCATTGCTTGTACCCTGGCTTACTTAATGTAGTTCACGGCTAAAACTCACGAGAACTCGTTTTTCTTTTTCATGTCACTATGTCTACATCTAAGAATGTTAATAAGAGGAGACAGGGTATTGTTCTTGATGACCAACTGATATTCAACCCTGAGGAAGATGTAGTTACGAGTGAGGGGGAGAAATAAGTGAACGAGGGAGACGGGTCGGGGAACCGCTGTCAGGTTTCACCGTCTCCAATTCGTTATGAGTTGAATCAGATTATGTCACCACTCCTACAATAGGAACTCAAGGCGCAGCACCTAAGGATGTAGACCTTAAGTCTATCTGCAGTACCAAATTTTGCAGCTTCAGGTTTGTTAGTGCAAACGCCCACAAGGAGTATTGCACCGACAAGTTTCTGAAGAGGGAAGGGACTTCTGAAAAAC
Source organism: Linanthus parryae (assembly GCA_023055425.1). Taxonomy (NCBI): domain Eukaryota; kingdom Viridiplantae; phylum Streptophyta; class Magnoliopsida; order Ericales; family Polemoniaceae; genus Linanthus; species Linanthus parryae. The sequence goes on from JALGPY010000001.1 coordinate 32,210,778, forward strand.
CCTTCCCGCTACACCCTAAGATGCCCCAACAACTTAAGGACCTCTTTAAGAATGAGAAGTTATAAAAATGGTTTAAAATCTGCCAGAAGTCTAGCTCCGCTCTTTCAAGAGAGTTTATAGTGAATGCGCGTTTCTATAACGACGGAGAGGGTGAGGATAGGAGGCACAAATTTTTCCGGCGTGCTTATATAGTTCTCACGCCCGAGACTATAGCGGTTGCCTTGAACTTCAAGCCCCTTGTGCACAAGAGATTCCGGCGGGGAGACCTCCGTGTACACCGTATGTAGTGGATCAAGGATCGCACAGGAAGAGTGGGGGTGTGTGTAGGGAGAGAGTAAGTCAGTAGCAATGTCTGAGAGAGAGACAGAGGTTTGGCAGAGCTTCCGCGTATGGCCAGTGTGTCCCTCCTTGTATGGAAAGGTTAACGATATATATACTGGAGAACATGACCGTTGTAGTGTGGTTAATGCGCCCATTAATGGCGGCTTAATTAGCTTAACCATAACGGCACGTTCGTCCGAGTATACAGGAACCGTTAGAGCACGTGGTGCGCGAATACCGGAACCGTTACGAGGTTGACCGGGTTTGACCGGATTGACCGGGTCTAGGGAGCTCGTGCCATAGATCTCTCAAAACAGTTACTAAACGTCGCGTGCGGGCTTGGCTCGCACGCGACAGGGCTTACTCTAGCCTCCAAACCACTAAGTCCCTACAAGTCCCGTGCAGTGGTATGCGAGGGCTCTGTCTCGCAGCCCCCACATGGATCAGCTCGGCTGGTGATCCAGTGTGTGTGGAGCACAATATGGTGTGCTGGATGGTTGCCACGTGGCCAAGATCTGTCAGCTCAGAAAGCACTATCTACATTAGCCCCCTTTCTGCGCGTGAAGACCCATAGCTGTATAGGCTTCCATGCGCGGAAATCAACATGCGCGTCGCCGCCACGCACCAATTCAAATACGGGTAAGTTCAGCCCCCGTGCGTGCCATTATGACCTAAAACCCCTAGAGTCGTGCCGTCTGGCCTTTAGGGTTTTAGGTGTGACGTCACCTTGTCCTGTGATTGCGCGATACGACGGTGACGGTTGCGATTCGACTACTGAAAGGACGCAACCCTTCATTCTTTTGGATAAATACCTTGTATGCCCATTATTGCAAAGCATCACCTCTTTCTCATAAAGTGAATGGTACCCGGAGATCTTCGAGAGCAGATTCAGATCATCAATCATCAGTTCAGAACTGCAAATCGTGTTCTTCAATTGTGCATATCCAAGCAAGCTTCAAGAAAACAAGGTTGGCCTCGTTTAATTTTGATTTAAGATACCAGTGTTTGCCTTGAACTGCGTTGAATCTATAAACCCATGAGATTTGTGAAGAGGCTTTGATCTTTGAACCCTCTTTTGCTTTAATCCTTCAACAATATTGGATCTTGCAACTTCCCGATTTCTGAAATCGATACCAGAAATTGTTCGTCTTCCTTTGCATAGATCTTGAATTTCAAAATTCAAACTGAAGTGTGGTATTTCTCCCCCCTTTTTTTTTCTTGCTCTTCCGCAGGAATGGCCAAGACAAAAGGAACCAGACCTGTCAAAGAAGATGAAGAGATACCCGACCTTCCACAGGCCTTGTGGCGAAAAGCCCCTTTTTTGGGTGGGAAAGATTTCTATCATGCGAGGGTGAAGGCGAAGAGGATGCTTGATCCTGTCCCGGCTGAGCGGTTGTTGACACTGACTCGCCCAGTTAACTCAGCCTTGCTCGAGTTGATTGGTTCCGAGGATGTGGTTCGATTGGGAATCGAGAACGGGCACTTCCCATACACTGCGATTTCTACACAGGCGTTCGTCCAGAAATTGGACTATATGGACGAGTGGATCGACCACGTGTTGGATCATTACGCCGCGACTCTTGATGAAGCCGGCGTATACTTTGCTATCCGTGCTATGAAGGGTGCTGCCGTGAAGCTGGATCAGTCCATGCTTCTAGACCTTCTGTCCCGTTACTCACCTGCGACTCACACGTTCCATTTTGCTGAGTTCGAGGCTGCCCCCACACCCGAGGACGTTCAAATGCTGTACGAGCTTTCCCCTATGGGCGAGGTGGACCCTCTGAGTCCCTTGAGAACATCTGCGGAGATTTCCTTGTACACGCAGATGGAAGAATGCCTAGCAGAGGTAAAGAAAATTTCCACTCGGTGGACCACTACAAAGCCTCTTCCGAACTGGCAGCTGGTTGATACGTCTGTGAAGAATACCTGGAACAAATGGTTGCAGTACTTCTTCCGAGACTATGCGAACAGCAGCATCACTAAGAAACTTCTGAGTGAGGACCCGGAGGCCGAGAATTACATAGAGGGCAAGGGTTACCATTTGACCCTTTGTGCTTTTCTCTGTGCCTGGCTGTCGAGGTATTTGATTGATGGTCACCCCCATGACGGAGTCTTCTACCATGTGCTGCCACTTGCTGTGAGGCTTGCTCTTGGCCAGAGAGTCGCACTCGGACCCTTGGTCTTGGGCACGCTGTACCATAGGCTCGATCAGCTAGTTCTGGCTATGAGGGAGTCGCGTGGCCGCCTCGATGTTCTGACCTTTGTCAATATTTCCTTTTTGACAATGTGGGTTTTCGAGCGATGGCCGTCTTATGCTCCGACTGCTCTTAAGCTTGACAAGTGGTGTCCCCCAGGCGAGACAGAAGCGCGCAACAGCGGGAGAGCTGCGAGATGGTTCGGAGCAAGCAACACCAAGTGCGTTTGGAGTTTGATATGCGACAAACGGAAGGAGTTTACTGCCAGGCCCTATGCCACGCGTATCGAGAACGTGCGATGGTTTCCAAAGCTATACCCTCTAAAGGTATGGTCTTCTCAGAAGAGCTTCTCTTTGAAAGGGGACCGCATTTCCACGAGCGCTATCGTGAGTTCTTTTGCTGGTGTCTGCGAGGTTCCCTTCCTGCCCTTGCAGAGCATATTCGTGAGCTCGCGCCAAGGTATGAAAAGCTTACCGTGGATGTTGACCCCACTCGAGTCTCTCCTCAGTTCGGTTTTGATGCGGTGGCCCCATCAATCTGGCCTCAGTCCATTATCAGAGGGTGCTACAAGCGCTTGCTGACAAAGGAGTGCAAGACGGTCTTCATGAACAATCTTCCCTTTGAGCAGCCTGCGGGAACTCGCGAGGGTGGCTATTCCCAGAACTGGCTCGCATACTGGGTTGCCCAGCAAACGAGGATTGAGACGGAGGCGGCGGCGCAGCCAAGTAGGGCCCCCCTGATCAAAAGAAACTCTTTTCCGTTTCGCCCCAATTGCAGTTTGAGCGAGTCTGAGTATGGTTGCTATTCACTGTGGGACCGTGAGAACCATTTGTGCCCTGATTTCATTCTGAAGGAGCAAGTCGCCGCAGTCAAGAAGGGCGACACGCATGTCGTCAGATATAGCAAGGCGTTTGCTGAGGTAAGCAATTTCTTCGCGTGCGTTAAGCTTCTTGATTTCCTTACGCTGATACTTTCATTCTGTACTGTTTTAGTGTCATGTGCGGAGGTTCGCAGCTGGTGATCGCTCCAAATCGCTGGTTAACACCATTGTTGCCACCAGAAGACAAGGGCAGTCGTTCCGGCAAGCATGGAAAATGGACGCCGAGGTCGAAACAAAGGTTCGCGCAGTCATGAGTGCTTTTGCCGACTCGCTGATAGACAATCCTCCGGCTCCATCTCCTCCTGGAGATGACCCGTCCCCTCCAGCGACTGCGGCGCCGAGAGTGAAGAGACCTAGGCAAAAGGGAATTACGATTTCTTCCCCTAGAAGTGCTCCAGCTTCTCCTCCAGTGAGGTCCCTTTCTATCAAGGACAAAGGCAAAGGTCGCATGCCAAGCAAAGTGCGGAAAGAGCTCGCAGTTGAGACTTTCGTTCCATTCAACCGAGAGGAAGAGGAAGAGAGACAAGAGCCCCAAGAAGGTGATGAATAAGAAGAAGCAACAGTTGTGATGCATGAGGAAGAATCAGGAGGTACCTCCATCGCATTTCCTTTCCCGTTATCGTAACTTGTTTATACTTCTCTCTTAAACCGATCATCTCTTCGCAGATGATGATGATGATGAAACTCTTGGCGGCCTTTCGGCCAAGAGACAAAAGAGAGATGCCCACTCTGGCATTCCAGATGATCCCATCAACGAGGACATTCTTGCTGAGTCCCGGAAGACAGCCGCGGAGGCTGCTGAAAGAAGGAGGCGGCGAGAAGAAGAGGAGCTCGAGCGTGTGAAACAGCGGAGCCTCGAAGAGCAACATGTTGACGACTTAGTGCGTCCGGCTAACGAGGAAGATGAGCTTCCCGAAGAAGTGGCCCCCCAGGCAGAGGAGGAAGATGCGGTTCCGGAAGAGGATGCAGCAGCACTGGAGCAAGTCCAAGCAGACTTCGAAGAGATCGCAGGCGGCGATAAAGGTGAGATCTTCAATCTCGCAGTAACTTATAGAGACGTTATTGTGGGTGCGTTAAAGCATGGTGTGTCAAAGGCTGACATTCGCCGTTGGTTGGTAAGCAAATGCGGAGAACCCTCAGGTAATTATTTGAGCGATACACCCGTGCTAGGATTTAGCAATTGGAGGCAGAATTATGACTGGTTTACTCGCGTCCCAGGTCACGCTTCCCTTAAAGACTTGCTTAGTGAGGACACACTGATAGGGCATGGCTCCACGTCCCTAGTGTATGATGAGGATACCTCAATCCCACCTTCGCGTGGAGGTGCTTACTCTTAGCTTTAGTAAAGATAGCGAAATAACTTATAACACAAGTTACCTCATATCATCGCATTTAATATCGCAGGTCATGCTGAGGAACCTGAGCTGGAGCAGAGAAGTCAGCCTTCTGCATCCTATGTTCCAATTCCGAGCTCCCATACCGAGAAGCCCGTCCCAGCTGCTGAACATGCAAGTGAGCCTCTCGAGGACATCATCGAACTTTCCGATGATGCCGAAGCTGATGCTGTGCCGATGGATGAAGGTGTCCATGCTGGTGCTGAGGAGGTAAGGACAAGTGCTGCTAATGCTTTCGCATCTAAAAGCGTCCTTCGCCAAGCGACTTCGGCTGTCCCTTCGCCTCCGGCGATGACTGAGCCAGAGGCACCTATTCCTGCGTGGAGCATTTGGGGCTCGCAGGCTGGGAATGCAGTCGCAGCTGGTGCGGCCTACACTCTTCCTCCTGACTATGAGAGGTTGGAGCTTGCAGCTGATAGGAGAGCCATGGAGCGAGGGCAGTCTTCGAACAACCCGGCAGCCCGCATTCCTTCCCTTCATGAGATTCTGGAAGGCACTGGTAAGTAGAGCTTTACCGTTCGCACGTCGCATTATTTGCTTGCGAGTTTTGATATCATAACTTATTTTTGAAACCACTTTAGGTTTGAAGCAAACCGATGTAGACTGGGTGGTTCGAATGCGCCTCACCTACCCCCGATCGTTTATGAGATCTCTGGAGATCGGGCCTTTTGACAGGAGGCTGTTCCTTACTGAAGCCATTTGGATATTGGAGCAGCTGTCTGCGGCTACACCTGCGACCATTTCTGTCCAGAGTGCTGAATTGCTGTGCGGCATGTGCCAAAATCTCCTGACCAAAGTCCAGGGCAGACTGGGTTTCAAATTTCTCAAGGACAGAGTCACGCTGATTCGCGCAGCCGTAACTTTGAAACTCGGCCACCAGAATCTCGCAGCTGAGAAGCAGAAGGTGGAGCAGCAGAAGCAAAAGGTTGATGAAGCTCTGAAGCTGTATCATGAGATGAATGCTAGATGCGAGCTACTGAAGCAAGAAGTGGAACAGGTGGAGAAGCTGAGCGAGCAGTTCGAGCCCCAAGACTCCTTGATCAAGAATTTGCTTTGACTTTTCGAGTCGGCAAAAATAGCAAGGAAATGGCTGTAACATTAATGTAATGTTTTGAAACATTAATGTAATGTTGCTAGGGTTTCTCCCCCTTTTTTTTTAACAACAAACAATGAATTTGCCCGTTTTGCCCTTTCCGGGATTTGACAGGATATCTTTGTGCATATCCAATTATGACATCAGCAATTGATACTTTGCTTGATTTTCGCGCTAATTTCTCGTCAGATAAGCACGCTTTTGTTGGGAAGTCCATCCGAATCATGACCATCCGTCATTTATTAGGATACGCAACTGAATCGTCGTAGCCTTTAGTAGGGTAATTGATTGTTACCGCTTTTCGAGGCGTAAGTGATTGAACTTACCCTCTTTTTGAATTCTGCTGACTCATCCTTGGCAACTGAAGAGTCTCCACAGGGTCTATATAAACCCTGTCTTTGCTATTTGGATTCTTCATCCCAAAGATGTGCTTTGCTGTGAGTCCTTACGACTACTGGCTTCAACGCTTGTTTTTCGTTGATTCATGGCAACTTCAAGCTTTGAATCCTGAGTTTGCGCTTTGTGCTATAGAAATAGTTTCCAAGATCCACTTTATGAGGAATATTGCTCTTTATAACCATCATAAAGAAGATGGAGATAACATCTCATGTGTGTTCGAAGAAATTTCTTCGTGTATTATGTGTGCAGGTCATGTTTCCGGCCGCCTCGTGGCGAGGTGCAGCGCCGAAGTGACCGTGCTACCGTCTCGTAATGATCCAGCATCCCTGGAGGAGGATTTCTTGCCTCTTCGTTCTTGAACTCAGGGTTGCGAACCGCTGTGTTCATCCCCGTCTACAAGGAGCCCTTGCCCTTTGGAGCTTCTGCTTGCATGTTGATCGCCGGAACCGGTGGTTCCTTGGGCAAATGTTATGGGGTGCAGATCTGACAAGGGTCTTGTCAAATACTGGGATCTTGAACGTATGGCTTCATGTGGCTCTCTGGAGCAAGATCCTAGCTGCGACAGATGTTCACCCGCAGATTTGTGAACGTATTGTATAGCCGGTGTTGGAACCGGTGGGCTCATCCTTTGCAGTCCGAATTTCCGTACTGTGTCTCTGCTGGCTTACAGCCACTTTTCGAATGTATTGTAAGCCATGTTGGCTGCGTAGTTAGATTTGAGCTGCTTGTAAGCTGTTATCTAGACAGATGAATTGTAAGTCATTTGACTCATAATGATAAATAGCCTTTGTATTATCTGCTGTCTCTTTGCAACAAAATACAATTTCGCATGCGTTTCGGCTTATTTTGCCTTGCATAATGCTATGTAATGGTTTCGCATCTGCGATATCAATTCGCGGATGTTTCGTTAGATCGTTCGAGATCATATTTTCGCAGCTGTGCCATCTCGGCGGTTGGGCTTGTGGTTGGCCGTTGTGAATCATTTAAGATCATTTTCACAATATTGCTATCGTAGCAGATAGTCTTTAGCAGATCAATTAAGATCGTTAAGTGGTGCGAATTGCTATCACAACAGATAGGCTTTATTAGAGAATTGCCTGATATCGTTTCTCGCATAAATTGCTATCGCAACAGATAGACTTTTAGAAGATCCAATCAGATCATTTTGCGTATAAGTTGCTATCGTAACAGATAGGCTTAGGTGATCAATTAAGATCGCACTTGTATAGGCTGCTATCATAACAGATAGGCTTTTATGATCAATTAAGATCGCATTTGTATAGGCTGCTATCATAACAGATAGGCTTTTATGATCAATTAAGATCGCATTTTCATAGGCTGCTATCGTAACAGATAGGCTTTTATGATCACTTAAGATCGCATTTGCATAGGCTGCTATCGTGAGAGATAGGCTTAGATGATCACTTAAGATCGCATTTGCATTGGCTGCTATCGTGAGAGATAGGCTTAGATGATCAATTAAGATCGCATTTGCATTGGCTGCTATCGTGAGAGATAGGCTTAGATGATCGGATAAGATCGCATTTGCAATGGCTGCTATCGTGAGAGATAGGCTTAGATGATCACTTAAGATCGCGTTTGCATTGGCTGCTATCGTGAGAGATAGGCTTAGATGATCACTTAAGATTGCATTTGCATTGGCTGCTATCGTGAGAGATAGGCTTAGATGATCACTTAAGATCGCATTTGCATTGGCTGCTATCGTGAGAGATAGGCTTAGATGATCACTTAAGATCGTATTTGCATTGATTGCTATCGTGACGAATAAACCATTGTTAACAGTAATAACAAACTGAATAGAGCAACATAAACAGCTAGAAATGTGAACTTCTCATTTGGGAGAATTCTTTTATTGCAACGTTCTCATATGGGAGAGATGAGATTACAATCCTCTCATATGGGAGAGGAGATTGCGTAAATCGTAGCCACATGAGACATTAAACAAAGTTATCATAAAACGTATGAAATGAGAGAAGTCAGGGTTAGTACTTCTTGATCCAGCGCATGTTGACTGAACTCGGAGTTGAGGTTGTGCCATGCAACCTTCGTATGCTGCAGTAGCCACTATCGAAGACTTCTGTGACTTCGAAGGGTCCTTCCCAATTAGCTGCGAACTTTGGGTGAGTTGCTTCCCGCATACAGTGGTCAGATGCGCGCAAGACCAGGTCTCCAACTGCGAAATCTCTTCGCTGGACTGTCTTATTGTAGGCGCGAGCGATTCTTTCCTGATACCGCTTGTTGGTCCTTTTGGCTTGTTCTCGCTTTTCTTCCAGCAAGACTAAGTCATGATCGCGTTGATTTTCGTAGAGTGCATGGAAGGCCAGCCTTGCCGAATTGACTCTGACCTCCGCAGGTACTACAGCTTCGGCCCCATAACATAGTAGAAATGGCGAGGCCCCTGTGGGTGTCCTCGGAGAGGTTCTGTAGGCCCATAAAGCTATGCTTAGGGAGTCGGCCCACTTCTTGTGGTAATCTGCGACCATCTTGCTCAGAATTCTCAACAGCGTTTTGTTAGTCGCTTTGGCTTGTCCGTTTCCCTTTGGGTAATAGGGGGTAGAGCATATCTGCCTGATATTGTACTCCGCTAATTTTGCAGCTACCTGGCGATTAACAAAAGGAGTACCGTTATCTGAAAGAATGGTATTTGGGATTCCGAACCTGCATACGATGCTTTCCTGGATGAAGTTGACCACAGCCAGCGTGTTTGCCGTCTTTAGTGGTATTGCTTCCACCCACTTGGTGAACAGCTCGGTTGCGGTGAGAATGAAATGGTTCCCGTGCGACGTCGGTCGGATCGGACCGATGAAGTCCAGAGCCCATGTGTGAAATGGCCATGGCGTCCCTAGTGCATGTAGATCCACGGCGGGAGCGTGCACTAGGTTCCCTTTGAATTGGCATTCCTGGCAGCGTCGCACTTTGGTGCGGCAATCGACTTCCATCGTGGGCCAGAAATATCCGATTGAGAGGAGCTGTCTGCATAATTTCGCACCTCCTTGGTGTTCCACCTGATGAGAAAGGTCCATGACTTCTTGTGCTTCTCTGCCATCTAAACATCGCAGCAAGTTGCCCTCGTGACCTCTTCGCCAAAGCAGGCTTTCCTGTACCACATATCGGGACGCTTTCCTTTTCAATTTTTCGGCTTCTTTTCTCGATTCGGGCACGGTGCCCTGGGTGAGGAAATCAAACAGTGGCTTCCTCCAGTCCGTGTCGTCATCGGTTAGGGCGATGAGTAGAGAATCTTTGATTAGCTCGCAACTTTCGCACTTCCCTTGCATCAGGGCTGCGGCTGTCGACATGTCTGGCCAATGAATGCCGTATCTCTGAGCCTTTCTGTAGATTGACACCTCGCTTTCTCCGCAAGCGTGTTGGTGAATCTTTTCTAACAGCTGTTGTCCCTCTTGCTCGGAGACACATCGCATGAGTATTCCTCCAGGACCCTTGTAGTAAAGGGTGTTGTCGTGGATGCAGTATCCTTTTGTGAGTGCCCAGCTTTCGCTGCTAGTGCCTTTCGCAATAGCTTGCAGGATTGCTTTCCGCCAGTCTGCGTCATCTATGTGTTCGTCGTCGCACGCATCTTCTGTTAATGCCGACGATGTTCGCACTTCAATGGAAATCCTTGCGGGGCATTTATCTATGCTGACCTTAGATCCCAAGGTTGCTAAGGCGTCTGCGTGCCTATTGTCCGCTCGGGGCTTGTGCTCGTACTTCACATCGCAGAACTGCTGCATCAGTTTTTGTACTAGGGTGCGGTAGGACAGGAGGTTGATCTCCTTTAAACCATATTCGCCCGAGGCTTGCTTAACAATCAGTTTGGAATCTCCCATGACCGTTAAGTTGCTCACCTCCAAAGCTTTCGCCGCACGGAGCCCCGCGATGAGAGCCTCGTATTCCGCTTCGTTGTTTGTGACTGCGAAGTTGAGCTTTGCGGACATCTGTATGACTTCCCCGTCTGGCTTTGTCAAGACTATCCCAATGCCTCCGCCTTTCCTGGTTGACGAACCGTCGAAGTGGAGGGTCCAATAGGGCACGTCGATTGCGTAGATTTCAGGGCCTTCGAGCTCTTCTTCGATCACGGGTTCGTGGCTGTTGTCGGGAAACTGTGCCAACAGATCCGCTACCGCCTGCGACTTGATCGCTCTTGGTTTCACGCATGTGATATCGTATTGAGAGATGGTCATGTACCATTTCGCCAATCTCCCGCCCGGAGTAGTGTGAGTTAGCAAGTATCTTATGGGGTCGCTCTTGGTGACCACCACTACTTTGTGTGATGCAAAATAGTGTCTCAACTTCTCTATCACAAAGAATAAAGCAAGGCAATGACGTTCGATGTCTGTGTACCTTGATTCAGCAGGCTGCACAATGCGAGAGATGTAGTAGATGGGCCTCTCTTGGCCTTCATACTCCTGAGCTAAGAGCGCTCCCATAGATCTCCTTGTTGATGTCAGATATAGCAGAAGTGGTGATCCCAGTTGAGGCGCGATCATTATCTTTGAGGACGTGAGTAAATCCTTCAGCTTTTCGAATGCGGCTTCGTGGTCCGGAGCCCAGTTGTACGCGGCGTCCTTCTTGAGAAGAGTGCTAAAACAGCATGTGATTTCGGCAATTGCTGGGATGAATCTCCGCAGGTATGACAGTTTTCCCAAGAATGTCTTCAAGGTACTTTGGTTATGGGGTGGCGTCATGCTGGTGATGGCTGACACTTTCGCAGGGTCAGGCTCGATCCCTTGGCGATGGACTACACATCCCAAGAACTTCCCCGAGGTCACCCCAAATGCGCATTTCATGGGGTTCATTTTCAGTTGAAAGCTCCTGCATCTGTTGAACACCTTTCGCAGATCTGCAAGGTGGTCTGCTTCGTGCTTGGATTTAACCACCAGGTCATCCACATAGAATTCCACCTCTTTGTGCATCATGTCGTGGAATAGAGCCATCATGGCCCGCTAATAGGTCGCGCCCGCGTTCTTAAGACCGAACGGCATCACCGTGTAGTTGAATACCCCCACAGGAGTGATGAATGCAGTTTTCCGCGCATCTTCGGGATCCATCTTGATTTGATTGTACCCGCTGAAACCGTCCATGAAACTGAACATGCGATGGCCTGCTGTTGAATCGATAAGCAAATCGATGTTGGGCAGTGGGAAATCGTCCTTAGGGCAGAAGCTATTGAGATCTCGGAAGTCCACGCAGATGCGGAGCTGTCCGTTCTTCTTCACCACCGGCACGATGTTGGCCAGCCATGTGGGATGATGATTCGGCTCTATGAACTTGGCATCTAGGAGTTTGATAATCTCCTGCTTGATCTTCACGTTGAGTTCTGGCCTGAAGCTTCTGGTGCTTTGCTTGACCGGTTTAGACCCTGGGATGATGTCGAAACGGTGCATGGTGATGCTTGTATCCAGACCTGGCATCTCATCATACTCCCATGCGAACACGTCCTTGTACTCAGTTAGGAGCTGTAGCAGTCCTTGTTCCTCTTCGCTTGTGAGGTCCGCACTCAGGAAGACTGGCCTTTTCTTTTCCTCGTTCGGGCTGAGGAACACTTCCTTTAGTTCTTGCTTTTGTGGTCTTGGCCTGTCTTCCATGCATTCGGGCGCTTCTTTGAGTTTCTCGTCTGGAGCGCCCTGTGTTGGCTCTTTTGTCAGCGCAACTTGCTCGATTTGATTGATTTGCCCAGGGATATCCTCATGCCCGTGTGAGGACATCCCCGCGCACCTTCATATGCGATAGCATTTCTTCCCATTGGCGTAGAAGCTCTCTATCTCCTTGCCCTCGGGGTCATGCTTTGCGATCCTCTTCAAAGTGTACACATTCTTTCGATGATATGCGATACGTGGCGCCTCTTCGCGTGTAGGCGGCTTTCCCTTGGCATCTTCCCTTGTCACCATCACGCCCGCAGGTGACTGGTCCTTGATGTCCTCCCAGAGAGGCAAAGGAGTAGGGTTGAATGGTCCGGGTGTTTGCTCGTCCGCCATCTCAGTGAACCACACCGCCTCGCTGAGGTGTGCTTCGTCCAAGTTGAACGGGTTAGTCGAAGCCGGTATCTCGACTATTCTGTCGTTCCAGATAGCTTTCATAACCTGGTGAGCCGTCGAAGGGACCCCGTCGAAGCGATGAATCCAGGCTCGACCTATAATCATGTGGTATGTGGTGTTCGCGTCTATGACATAGAACTTTGCTGAGCACTTGATCTTGCCAATCTGGACGCCCAGGCGGATCCATCCGATCGTCATTCTAGAGTCACTTCCGAATCCCACCAGCGGAGATGGACGCTTGACTACCTTGTGCTCGGGGATCCCTGCTAGCTTCAGTGTGTGGAGTGGAACGACGTTGACCGCTGCTCCTCCATCGACGAATGCTCGCTTGAATTCGACGCCGTTGATGATGGCGGTCACGTACAGGGGCCTCTGGTGGCTCGCATCCGTCTTCTTGTCGCTGGCAGAAAAGGTCATAATCTTTTCTGTAGAACGAGACGCCCTGATGACTTTCCCGTTGGAGACTACAAGGTCCTCCTCGTAGTCCTATGCTATTCTCAATATCGATTTCGTCATATCAGTCCGGCACTTCTCGGAGAAATTCATCTCGTCGAAGAATTTGCTGAAGCCATGCGACCCTTTCATGCGGTCGGCACGTTCATCCTCCGTGTCCATGCTATAGTCTTCGTCTTCATGGACCTCGGCTATGATGGGTAGGCCATCCTCTGCGACTTCTTCCAAGTCCACTATCGAGATCATGGCGACCTATTTGCCCTTCGAGCCCTGTTCCGTATGCGCGGGAAGCGGGTTGTTGCGCACATCCTTCCGGTGATCGCTGACGATGAGCTCGCCGTTCTTCATCTTCTGATCGAACGCGAACCTGAGCTTCTTGCACTCGGCCGTGGGATGCATGACCTTGCCGTGGTACTCGCACCACTTAGGGTCCCTCACCATCTCCTTGGAGGGTGTTTTCTCGAGCGGTGGCAGGACGCCGTCCTTGCGCCACTGTCTGCAGAGGTCGCTTGCTTCCTCCACTGAGCATGGAAGAGGCGGTGCATCGAAGTTCGCAACCTTCGCTTGTTTCTGGGGTGAAACTGTATTGACTTCAGCTTCACGTCCCCTCTTGTAACTAAATCTGCCGATCTTGTAGGTAGTGCCGCTCGCAGGTCGTTCCGGAGCGCTCTTCTTTTTCTGTCTCTCGACTATAGGCTCGATATTCTTCGTGCATTCGATTAGCTTTGAAAACGTAGGTGTTTGCAAATTGATTAGCATACCTTTGTATTCATCTCGCATGCACTGCAGGCATATCTCTACGAGCCGGCTTTCGGGCATTGGATCCTTGAACTCCAAGGATTTCGCTCTGAATTTCTTGATGAAAGTGATTCCGTCTTCCTCGCGTTTCTGATACATCCGCGAGAGATGGATCATCGTCACCTTTTCTTCCATCTGGAAGAACTTAGTATAAAAATTCTGGACCATGTCGTCCCAAGTCTTTACGGATCCGGCCTCCAATGTTCGGTACCATTTGTATGCTACGTTCCCAAGAGATTTCGGGAATTCTCGCATCAGCAGCTGGGGATCGGCTTCGTACGGACCCATGACATCAATGAAACGCATGACATGCTCATGAGCGTTTCCATTGACGTCCTCGAACTTATCCCATTTAGGAGCCTTGTACCCCGCCGGGTTAGGCATGAGATAGATCTCTCGTGGAATGGGTGGATCGTTGTCTAACTTCGGGATGATGGTATCCGCGAACGAATGATGAGCCAGGATGGTGTCCACGCGCTTTTGCAAAGACGTCATGCATTCTGTAATGCTCCCCACGGTAGTTGACGGAGGGGGTGCCGTAGGCGGTGGCGACACGTACGCCGCCGGAGGATTGGGAGCATACTGACTACCCGCATTTCCCCAGATCATCGTTGGGGGAGGCAAAGGGTACTGTAGAGTTGGGTTGGACGCCAAAGCCGATGGCTGAGGAGCGTGAGCAGCAGGAGGCAGCATCTGTGCCGTTGATCCCTGAACCGAAGGTAGCTGCGTAGCCGACGGTGGAGTCTGCAGATGAGGGTTGGGAGGTGTGGCTGACACTCCCAATCCTGGAGCGGTAGGGGTTCCTCCTCCCTGGGGGATAGCGGTGGCTGGTGGAGGATTCGGCGCAAGGGTGCCCAGAACAGCCAAGATTTGTTCTAATTGCGCAGATTGAGACTTGAGAGCTTTCGCCTGACTTTGGACAGTGGTGTCCAAAGACTCTAACGTCGGTGCTTCACCGGGAGTCGTCGGAGTACGGCGGGTCTCGTCTCCCGAGGGAGTTTTGGTGGAAGGCGATCGGTTGCTGACATCATCCTCCTGAGACATGGTTGCTTTTGCTGGTAAGTTCACGTCGGGTTCACCAAAATGTGCACAAGAGATTCCGGCTGGGAGACCTCCGTGTACACCGTATGTAGTGGATCAAGGATCGCACAGGAAGAGTGGGGGTGTGTGTAGGGAGAGAGTAAGTCAGTAGCAATGTCTGAGAGAGAGACAGAGGTTTGGCAGAGCTTCCGCGTATGGCCAGTGTGTCCCTCCTTGTATGGAAAGGTTAACGATATATATACTGGAGAACATGACCGTTGTAATGTGGTTAATGCGCCCATTAATGGCGGCTTAATTAGCTTAACCATAACGGCACGTTCGTCCGAGTATACAGGAACCGTTAGAGCACGTGGTGCGCGAATACCGGAACCGTTACGAGGTTGACCGGGTTTGACCGGATTGACCGGGTCTAGGGAGCTCGTGCCATAGATCTCTCAAAACAGTTGCTAAACGTCGCGTGCAGGCTTGGCTCGCACGCGACAGGGCTTACTCTAGCCTCCAAACCACTAAGTCCCTACAAGTCCCGTGCAGTGGTATGCGAGGGCTCTGTCTCGCAGCCCCCACATGGATCAGCTCGGCTGGTGATCCAGTGTGTGTGGAGCACAATATGGTGTGCTGGATGGTTGCCACGTGGCCAAGATCTGTCAGCTCAGAAAGCACTATCTACACCCCTAAAATAAGGGACTTGTGCCTACCATGAGACCATCCAGAGAGTTGATGTTGTTGAGGTCGTGAGCGCCTTTTGCTTTGTGGGGGTGTCTGGGGCGGGATGGAATGAGAGACCCACCCTACCTGAGTGGAACGTTTCTAGGAGGGTTGTGCATCAAAATGCGAGGTGGTTGTGCGAACTTCTTGAGAATTGGGTTGTGGGCGTCACTGCTCAACCCACTTACTCCTTCCACCTTTGCACCATGGCCTACTTTTTGTGGACCGGGAAGAGGGTTAACATCCCGTACTTCATTTATCGCTCTATTATGGAAAAGATCCGTCCTAATAACCGTAGATCTGCCGGCCACACTTGCCTTCTCCTAAAGCTAGAAAAAGTTGCTAGCTCAGATTTGAAGGGACTAGTTTATGACCTATCTAAAAAGAACAATGGAGAGCGTAAGTGGGAGAAAGTACCCAACCCCCTAAGAGCCCCAGAATCTGTTGATCCCACACACCCTAGTGAGGCGAGTACCTCTAGTTCTAGCTCTAGGATTGAGAGTCAGCTGACCCATATCACCCACTTGCTAGAGCAGCAGAGACTGCAAGCAGATACTGACAGAACTAGGGAGAGGAGACATTTTGAGCACATCTGTAGTAGTCAGCGCCAGCTGGGCCGCGGTATGGAGTCACTTGGCTATGACTGTGCCCAGCAGGGTGCATGGATTCAGGACTTGGCTGTGGCGGCCAATGTCCAGTTGCAGCACCCGCCTACCTACGATGGATTGTTCCATTACCAGTTTGATGTGTACCCAGAGTCGAGTCCAGACCCCCCAGTCACCGAGGACGAGGGGTCCCGCTTTGACTAAACTCACCGGCCCTGCATTTGAGCAGCCGAGTCCTCTTGATTTTTTTTCTATATTTCGTTGAGGAAAATGAAGCACTTAAGTGTGGGGGAGTTTTTAGCTATCCGCTAGTTAGCCATTGCATAGCCTTGTTACATGTAGTTTAGTGAGTCGAATTTGCATGTGGGTGTCAGTCAGTTAGATATGTATCTGCATGTGCACTTTTATTTTATGCATTGTATGTTATTGTTGCACTTTTATTTATTGAGTCCACCTACCCTTTGTTGTTGGTTAGTCGAGTTGGCCAGTTACATATAGTGTCGGGAAAAAAAACAAGAAAAATCCTAAAAATTGAAAATTTTTGAGAAAGAGGAATTGAAGAGAGTAAGCATGGAGAGGGCTTAATGATAGTATGCCCTAGGTAGTATGAAAATCTGAGGTGAGGTAGACACGACATCTAGAGTAGGAAGGCTATAGGGCTAATGCACTCGAGAATTGTGAGTAGCTGTCTCTCAATCAAGTTATCCTACTAGCGCTACACCATCATCACTTAGGTAGTCGTCAACCCTCCTCGTAGTGGAAACGGAACAGCTGTGCGAGTGATTTTATATGGGGACCTCACGTCCCGCCTCCATCGCCTAGGTCCATTAGTTACCCCAATTTTATCCATCTACCCTTTTATTCACAGCCTCTAGCCTAGGAAGCCATTCCTTGTGACTTTCATCACTAGTTAGAATGGTCCCTTCCTATGCGTCATGATAGAGGGAGTTGAGTTAGGGAAGTTCGTTGAGGGTGAGTTGATATTATACATCTTGAGTGGATTCTCTTACATGTCATATTTTGAGGGGATATGAGGGTGAGATAGAGACGGTAGCACACTTCGGTGTGGCGGTGAGTCGTGTCCATACATCACGATCACAGGTGGAGTGCCGTAGTGCGCCACATTCTTTCCGCACGATATGGGGTGGGGTTGGTTGATCTTATAGGAGGATGTGCTTGTGCTTCATTTATATTTTCTACATCTTAGGTGATGAGGAGGATAGGTTGGAAAAAGCACATATATATATTGATTATCGTGTTTGAGATATGGTTTACATTGAATGTGGGGGTATCGTGATTACACATTTTATTTGACACATTCCACCCCTAGGTTATTTGCTTTGACGGATTGTTCTCCTCGGATATTTGCTACTACTATGAGCTCCATGTGATATATTGTGTTGTGGAAAAAAAAGAAAAATAAAATTGAAAGTGAAATGGAATAGGGATCCGGAAATTAAACTTCATGAAGACCGAGGAGATTAGCGATGAGTTTGATCACTTCTTCACATTTGTGGCCGCGAGAACGGCGTTGCACCAAGATTGAGGGAATGAGGGCCGGAGTAGTTAGTTCGGTGGAGTTCCTTGGATTTTGGTGAGGGAGTGTGAGAATGGGTTTTTGTGAGATGTATCATGACATCTAGGACTGCACTTCTAAATATCATATCCTACCCGTCCTAAGCCGTCAACAATTGAAACCCATGGATAAATAGCTCGGATGGTAAGTGCTAGGAATACGTTTGATGAGTGTGCGGAATCAACTTATTTTGTGTCCGTGCCCGTTCTGTCTGACGAAACTGGCCACAAGTTCTACCGATCACCGAAGTTATAGAATCTTCTAGGGGATGTGAGAGCCTTATGACATGCCGGTTTGTTCTTTGAGATTGCCCAATCTCTAACAAGAAAAAGAAAAAAATGTGTTTTTTTAATTCCTTGCATTGTACATACTTCAGTTGCATTGTACATATCATTTAGTTTGCATAGTTGTGTCTTTGTGTATTGAGTCATGAGTCATGTTGGCTAGAGGAAATTGAAGTATGCAAAGTGGTGGGGTATGCATTGGTTTGGTTGTGATATGTATGCAATGTCTCAAGTGTGGGAATTTTGTGCTTCATTGTTGCTCGAGACGAGAAAGAGAGTAAAGGTGGGGGAATTTGATAGCGCCTTTTAGGGGCTATAATTGTTTAGCATTCCCACATGTTAATGGGTATTTAAGAGTGATTTGAGCCCAATGTTAGAGAATAAAGGTCGTTTTATCACTTGTTGCTCACCATGTGCTATATTGTTAGTCCGGGTGCTTTCTATGCATATTTCATTGTTATTTGTCAAATATAATCGCTTGGTATGTTTGTTCATGTTGTCTTGGCAGGAACGGATTCTAATCGGTTGATAGGAGGCATGGAACGAACTTCGGAAACAACGGGAGCTCAAGTGGAGTAAAGAGAAGCCGAATTGGAGGAGCTTGGATGACCAGTCTGCACTATTTTGATCCTTGATGGAGTTATACAATTAATTTGGAGGTGAACCAGTGCCAAATGAAAGAAGACTCAGAGAGCTTTACAACGATAGGTCACGGAGCTAAATCCGAGTTCGGAAGAAGTTATGGCCCGGTGAAGTCAGGAGCAGATTTCAGGGGGCTATTGTGCAGTTACTGAAGACTTCTGCGGGTTATGATTGAAGAACGACCTAGAGACGAAAAATACATCATTCATGCCTGGAGAGAGCCACGATCAAGGAGGATAGCAAGGAGACTTCATTGGGAGCAACCTCATGCAAGGAGAAGAGCCCGGATCGCGCCAATCTTCACGATTTCTAGCGTTTGATCTATTTTCTCTCTTGTTTCTTGTATGAACTATTTAGACACCATGTTATCTTTTGCTATGAGTAGCTAAACTCATACCTAGGAATCTATGGAGAGCCTAGGGTTTATGTTTTGAGGATGTTTTCCGGATTTTGGATGAACTTTCACGTTGGGTTATGGAGATTGCTATCTTCATGTTGAGTTCTTCCATTGACAAGCTAGAAATAGGATGTGTGATGTTGGGTATTTATTTCTCCATGTAATCATGAACTAGGCTTAAAGATAATTCGTAGTAGTTAATTACTTGTTTATTGTGCTTAATCCTTAGTAACGTATGAGTCATAACCCGAAATTACTACATAACTAGTGAGTGTGTGAAAGCAACTCTACCCTAGTTGGGATGAATAAACAAGGACATTCTAATCAATAAGACTGAGAAGTGAATTGAATAGGAATGGCTAGATGAGGGCAAATTCAGTAGGATGTAGTGAGTTGTTCATGAATAGTGGTCTGATAGGACATTATCCCTTGCAATATTGTTAACCTACTAGAACATATAGGTAGTATACTGGGCCTGAGAGGGACAAATCATTACCATTGTGTAGAACGACATGAGACCGATAGGTAATTTTCAAAGCCATTACCCAGCTTAACTAACTATGAATTGTCGTGTTAGAACATGAAATCCGGAATCGTCAAAACTACCCTATGTGATCTATAGATTGCCATTTCTCTTCTCTGATTTACATTAAATCATTTTATTTGCGTTATTTCACTACCATTGCTAGTCACTTGTTTGAGGGTGACAAAACTTCAAACTACAAACATTTTTACCGGTTACTTGTGCGAATTGAATTTAGTTGTTAAACTAGATACATAGTAGACACCTTCCCTTGGGTTCGATAACTCGGAGTCCAAAATACTCCACTTTCTTAATTGACCGTATACTTGTGCAGCAACGCGTAGTTTACACGCGTCACTCTCCTGCAAAACTTATCTAAGTTTTTTTAGTTTTTCAAAACTTTTGATCCAACATTTTCTCGCAAGTTTTTTTATGAAAGTCAAAAAGGGGGAGAAATTAGGTGTTCCATTTAGGATAATAAGATCTGGTAAAGATCAGTAGGCTATTTGTAACTGCTTTAATGTTTTTTTTTTAGATTACTTAGATGTTTTTGTTGCTGTGAAGTTACTATGTTTAATTTTGATTCCATATAACTATTTTTCCATGCTACTAATGAATATCTTTTGGAGAATAAGTACCAACCAGATAGTGGTTTTTTCTTTCATCAAGGGGGAAATTGTAAGTTCACAGACTGTTTCAAGGCCTTGAAACAGCTTTCAAAGCCTTTGAAACGGCACTGCAATACACAGCATGAACTCTGGGAGAGAGTTTTCCTTCTGATTTGATCTTTATTCTCCTTTGATTGATTATGTCTTATTTTATGATGAAAGACAAACTAATCTGATGTTTTATCATAACTTAATCTCACTGGTTGACTGAGATTTGCATGCACTACTAGCTACCTATTTTGCAGGAACTATTTCTTAACTTGTCTACATGCAGAAAAGGAAATCCAGCTTGCAGATGAATCCTACTCTTATGGAATCATGTTTGGACTTTCCTAATACCTTCAGTGAGAATATCATATCAATATCTTTGAAGATAGTGAGAAACTAGCCACTGGGATTGATTTGTTAAGGAGACAAAGATATGTTGCTTGATTTTAGGAAAATTTGTTGAAGAAGATCATATATATATTCTGCATTTCCAACAAGCAGCATAAGGGAGACTGTTGAGAGAATTCGTACACAACATTTGCAGAGACATTCAAACACTCTCAAGGATTTACAAGCAACACAAAGAAAGAATCAATTCACACAATTCAAGCATCATAAGAGCGCTGCAGACTTCACTACATCATTGTGTTACGGTGTTCTTCTTTCTGTACTTCATTTGTATATCATTCTATTTAAAACTTATCTTATCTTAATCTCGTGGTGTTGTTCAAGAGGAACAACAAAAGATTCTTATTAGATCAGTTAGCTAGAGCAGGTACTAGATAGGTTAGTGAGAACCACAAGCTGTATAATAGTAAGGGACTTCTGTGTGCTTGAGATCTAGGGCTTAGCTTTTGATTAATAAGAAGTGAGTTGCAAATTCTGCAGGGATTAGATCCCTCAGGCAGAGACGTAGGTCATTGAGGACTGAACTCTGTAAAATCCATGTGTCTATTGCTCTTTATTTTTCTGTTTCTAAATTGCACGAGTTAACTGCTCAAAACAGGTTTTCAATTCAAAGCCTTGAAAGGCATTTCAAGCCCTTGAAAACTACCAGGAAACTTTTCTACTATATGTTTTGATTCTAAGGACTTGAAACTTATTTCAAACCCTTGAAACACTTCATGTTTTATACAAACTTGTTTAAAATCATTCTTTTCGAAAAAGTTACCATACTCTATTCACCCCCCCCCCCCTTTCTAGAGTATTGATCTTGTACTAGTTGTCTACATACTGTCTTTCAAATTAGGTAATATCAAAGGATGGTAAATTGACATTCTAAATAAATTGTTTATCTAAATATCGTTTTTAGAAGAAAAAAAAAAGTAAGAAAGTAGCTTGAGAAATATTTTTTAATAGTTTCTTTAATTAATGTTTCATCTTTTTTTAATTTTAATAATCATGTCTCATACATATAAATAGATATTAAATAATACTTGTTTTCTCAATGGATATTTTTATGCTGTTATCACTTAAACAATCAGTATCTAGCTCTTTTATTACACTATCAAAAATGTATCTCAAATAATTAATTTTTTTAATTAACAGTTTATTTTTGAAGGATAATTTACCCGAGGAAAGTTAAATATATTTGTTTATAATATTAATAATAAAATTTGTTAATTTATAATGAACTCTAAACTAGTGTTTATAATTAAGAAGTTTTAAATTGGAACGTATTTTCTCACTATTTAAAGAGACATGGGTATTATTTGCGGATTTGAGTAGTAATATTAGATAATTTTAAATTTGGGGATATAATTATTATAAACTAGCGTACTCTTGACAAATATAACAACAAAGAGAGATTTGGACTTTGTATTAAATTGGACTCTCTCACGTCGTCACTTGCAAATCATGTGCTAGTCAAACTTGCGATTAATTAGAAATTATAAATTTGTAGGTGACGAGTTCGTAGACGAGGGTTGCGTCTACATGTAAAAGCTTACGTGCTATTTGTTGTGTTCTTGAGGTGAGTAAACATGCATGACCTAATTTGTTGTCCTCCTTTCGTGTCCAAATATTTTATGATTTCATGTCTCAAAATGTGATTTGTGATATACGTGTTCGACTTGAGATTTTGATTTATGTGTCCAAATGCTCCTTTCAAAGTTATTACATGGAAAT
Organism: Linanthus parryae; assembly: GCA_023055425.1. Lineage (NCBI taxonomy): Eukaryota > Viridiplantae > Streptophyta > Magnoliopsida > Ericales > Polemoniaceae > Linanthus > Linanthus parryae. Next base: position 32,232,920 of record JALGPY010000001.1, read on the forward strand.
TAGTAATACGTAATAACGTAAAGTGGAAACAGTTGTGCAATGGAACCATATTCGGATTCCTACATATTCTGATCGTGATATGCTCAGTTGCGATTTGCCCCAGGCTGCTCCATGTACTCACCTCTCTGGCCGCAAGAAGTCTTAGGGGTGCCGGCACTTAAGGTCTTGGATGCATGTGATATGGTTGGTTATTTATGAGATACCGTGATGGAACATTTTGATGGATTGGTTCGTTCCCCGCTACAACTAATTAATAAGCGGGAATTTTCATGAGAAAATGGAATAAAATTTTTACTTTTGAGGATCCCCCTAATTGGAGCAGTGTTATGGGAGTACTCCCCCTAATTGGGGCAGTATTATGGGTTGAGAATGTTCCAATGAATTTATAAGCAGTAATGAATTGAGTATGTTAAATAAAGAGTTGGAAAATTTATATTATTGCATTCTTGGTCATTTGCACTATTATAACTGGTTTCTTATAATTATTCATGTTCTTAAAAGGAAAATATGCCTCATATCCGTTTACGTGTTTGGGTGTATACTTACTCAGCATTTCTTGCTGACTTTCGAAAAAACGGTGGTCCTTGCTTCTTTCCCTCGCAGGCCTAGGTGAAGGGACCTCGGCATAGAAGGGGATCGCGGAATCATATTGTATTTGTTAGTACATTAAATAAGTTGAACTCTTAATATCACTTCATCTTGTGTATAATAGTATAATATGTATGAGACAATTAAGAGTTCGTAATAGATAATTATGAGATGTGCTTTTCTTGATTTCCGCCGCTTCATTTTGAGTAGCACCCTCCTGGGCTCTCCGGTCCGGAACGGAAAGCGTGAGAAACAAGGGGTGTTACCCGTATTATTACAATTATTAATATTATTTATTTAATGGTAGTTTTTAATTACTTCTCAAAAAAAGTCTCTTTTATAGTTGTTAATATTATTATAGTTAATTAATTCTAAAAAAAAAGAAAAAAAAGAAAAAGAAAAAAGAAAAAAAGAAAAAGTGGCAACTCACTTTTGTAAATTTTTGACTCAATTCAATTAATTAAAGATCTGGGTCCCTATTGTAATCGGTGAAGAGTGAAAAATGAACTTTTAAAGATCACTTTGATTTCTTCTTCGCGTTCATATCTTCAGGAACCTAGTAGTTTGCTCGCCCAAATTCTCGAAGACCGCTATTTTTCTCGGAATGTGTTCCTTAAAGGTGACCTGTATTATTTATTTTATTTAGTTGATCATCAATTTGTTAACGGGCTAGGTTTGCTTCCGGTTCTTTTCTGGCCTAGGTCTAGGATTTTATTATTTAAACACTTGCAGTCTTGTTTATTTTTCATCACATGAATAGAGATAATCTTCGTTTGGTCAACCCGTTACTTATTAGGAATAACACCGTAGACTAAAAGCTACATGGATAGTTTTGAATATTTTCACAAAATTGTCACATCCTATACCTATTCGGAATCAAGTGGCACTTTTATTGAATTTCACAATTCAACTGGTGATTTCGGTATGTCGAATTCAGCCAATTTGTCGGACAAACTCGGCAAAATACTTACCATCATCAGAGAGCTTCAAACTTCAGTCTCCAACATCCAGATTCCGTTGAGTGCACTGGAAAAAAGTATTCGCCGACTCTAGGGTTTTAGCGAACCCAGCCTTGGCACGGCTGCCAACAACATGGCACCAGCCCACGTCGTCGTGGACACACGGCTGGCAGCTTTGGAGACCGGCCAAGCCAAGCTACATGATTCAGTCACCGGCCTTGAAAATCGGGGTCAGCAGCAGCAGAAGCCGCTCCCACAGCCGCCTCAAGAGCTGATTCAGCACCACACAATGCTGGAAATTTTGATGTTGACCCAGGCGCCCAACGCCACCACAACTCAGGTCGCGATTCACCTCTCTGTCGCAGCACCAAAACCACAGGAAAAGGTTCAGCACCCCGCCTGTTCACCTCCGCTGCTCCTTTAACTGGCACTCATGGCCGCCACGACATTGGCCCTGCTTCCGACGAACCCACCTCCGGCCGAGCAGATCTACTTCAGGCCGCCGCCAACCTCCCCCTCGAGACCGGCGTTTACCCACCTCCACGACGTCGGCCAGAAGCTTCTTCCACAGTTTTCAATCGCCATGAACATTATGCCAATCTGGTTGCCTTGCCTGTACACGAACCGAGGCGGGGTTACATCGCAGAGGAGTTTGAGGAAGCACAACACCCGTTTTCCATATTGTCAAACCCGTGACCAGAAACCACTAGTCGACCCGACCCGGCGATCCAAACCCGTATGGGGTTAACCAAATCCGGCAGCACCCATTCACACCCACGAACGAACTGGTTCGTCACCGGTCAGAGCCGGTTTCGCGCTACTGTCAGCGCCATAATCCTCGGGTCGCATTCCCCAACTACGACGACGACCCATTAGCGTACGCAGACGCTCGCTTTCGACCTCCTGACCCGCCGATTTTCAGGACGTGCGACACTTACCGCTGTCGGTCAATCGTCGCGATCCGCCTAGAGGACACGACGATTTTCAGCCACGGAGGAGTTGATACGGGTGATGATACCGAATAGGTATCGGATGTGACGATTTTGTGAAAAACGACAAAACTTTCCACGTAGCTTTTATCCTAAGGCGCAATTCCTAACAAACTAACCGGTTGACCAAACAAAGATTACTCTCTATTCATCTGATGAAAAATAAACAAGACTACAAGTGTTTAAAAAATAAAATCATAGACCTTGGTGGTTCATTCACATAGACCAAGAAAGAACCTGAAAGAAAACCTAGCCCGTTAAGTACTTGACGATTAACTAAGGAACGCACTCCGAGAAAAATAGCGGCTTTCGAGAATTTGAGCGAGCAAACTGCTAAGTTCCTCAAGATATGAATGCGAAGAAGAAATCAAAGTGATCTTTGAAAATTCATTTTTCACTCTTCACCGAGTACAATAGGGAACCAGATCTTTAATTAATTGAATTGAGTCAAATATTTACAAAAGAGAGTTGCCACTTTTTTTTTTAATTAATACATCATATAGCCGGGTTCAAACCTGGGACCTCATACAGGGGCTTCAAACGCTCTATCACTGAGCTAGCACCCATTTGCAAGAAAGTTGCCGCTTACCACACAGAACAACTACTTTCTCAAGCCTCCACTTTTTACACAGCCTATAATAAATGGGAAAGACAGGCTTTCATGGGTTCGGGTCTCCATATAACACTGGCAAATAGCTAGAAAGCATCTCTTTCAAACATATACGCCATTGAGAAACATCAAGGACTCGGCCTCTTTCGAGGAATAAGTCACACCAGGACAACGAGATCTTTCAGTTGCACCCACCCAAAAGCACACCTGTCGCGCATAATTTGCGCTGTAGAGGCCGCAAGATCAACTATTGGCCGGATTCTCCCAAGTTCTTTCCCCACAGGTATCTTCATGCCATGCTCTACCTGAAATTCTCATTGCCAAGTAAATGTCAACCACATATAGAAACATAGATTCCCAAGATGAAGACATTTATAAAGACAAAACCTTTTCAATGCAGAGTACAAAATTTAGTTACAATGACGTCGTAATTGTCAATTTAGTGAAGCCACTTTCTTAGTTTTTCTTCCCAAAAATTTGTTCAGCCGCATAATTAGAGAGCGTATTTTCCATTCTCATGAAGCACTCAACAGCTACATAATGAAAAAAATGCTAACCTTTTCAATGCAGCGTACAGTGTCCAAAACATAACAGAAATAGGAGAGTTGCTTGTATAGGTCTTCCTCCGTGTACTAACACCCAAACAAAAGAAGACATTTATAAAGAGATTTACAGTCTTAATAGATCACAAAAATTTACCAATAAGGAAACGAAATTAAAAAAAAAAATACCTTTCTCGTCAGATGCCCAGTGCAGCTAGGATAATTGGGACAAATCGTTCCGCGTTCGGAATCACCGACAATGCGCAAATTCACACCCCTGGTATTGCAGTTGCATGTTTCGTCATCACACTGAAATGAGAAGGGAAGTTATACACCAACAAGAAACAAATATAGCAGTTGCTAGACTCATGAAGTGCCATTGCAATAGACACAGACATGGGACTTACAGTCATTAGACCTCTGTAGTATCTTGAAATGAATCCTTCAGCTTGCCTTTTAACCTGGCAGATGTAGAGAATTTTTCATTCAGCAGTTTACTACGAGAAATATGCACAAGGTGACATCGATGCAGAATAGAATCCATTATTTACCTGATTGGCGATCAAAAGTGGAGAAATTCTTCCTGTGTCACCCTCCTTTGGACATTTAGGACAGTGCAACTTGGACCAAAATGTTTTAGATGATTCTCCTGCTAACTGATCGGGTTGTTCCTCGTTGATTGATGCAAGTATGGAACTCATTACAGTTGGGCAATCGAAACTACCTAAGCAGCTTGGGCATGACAAAACCAAGGGCTCGCAGCCCTGATATCTGCCACCATTTCAAACAACCAAAACATCTTGGACACAATTAGATAGCGGTCTCTTGTTGTGGTGCTATTATTTAGAGTAGTCAAAGACAAAATTGCGGGTAAAAGACACTTTCACCCCCTCTAGTTTCGTTGAAGGACAGTTTCACCCCTTTTAGTTGAGAAAGGACAGTTTCACCCCTACAGTGTGCCGAACTTCAGAAAAATTACACCCCATATTGTTACACCGTTAGTCTAGAATTGGGAACTGTTAGTAAAAATAATTTTAAGGACAAATTTGCCCTCATGTTTTGAAAATTGCAAGGATTACATAATGGTATATTAGACTTTTTGCATATTATGGAGGTCAACAAAATTGTCTCTAAAATTATTTTAGTGATGGACCTCACTCTCATACTAAGGGCATCACGATCAGAAAGTGTAAATTACTTGAAGTTGGGCACACTGAAGGGGTGAAAATCTTTTTTCTAAACTATAGGGGGTGAAAGTGTCCTTCAATGAAACTAGAGGGGGTAAAGGTGTCTTTAGCCTTTAGTGGATTACAAGTTTACCTCTCATCGTCATTTACTGCAAACAAGAGTGAGATGGAAGCATCAGCTGCACCTTCACTTGACTTACTTTGAAACTACAAAAGATTTGAAGTTTCGCAGTCAACTTATTTTGAACATAGCAACTTCACTTTCACTCAAAAGTGATTGGAAATAACGTGAACATATTATATTTACCTTGCTCGAATCAAGCCCTAAACAATCAGCTAAACGTGCTGAGCTTGTACCTACTATTGAGGTGCATAACCTTGAAACAACAGGATGAATCTGCGTATATGAAACCGCATTTAAGCAAAAGCCTGGGTTGCAGTCATAACAAAACAAGTGTTGAATGAATGTACCTGCTGCGATAGGTAATAATCTATGTCAATCATCCATTTTTCATTTTCTCTCTTCAGTTCATCAGGGTGTCTGGCACGCTGAGCAATCCCTACGGAACTACTTGGACTAGTCCCCTGTCGAATAGAAATTATAAAATTGGGAAGTCACGCATTGTTTATCAGAGCCACCATACACAAGGCACTTCGAAATAATTCTAGTAGAAAGAAAGCAGACGAATTGAAACTAACCTTCTCACAACAAATTATATATGGAACAGTATCACCAGCAGAACAACCAGAGGTGTAACCATCTCTCTTCAGCCTACGTGCAACCTAAGAAGTTGAATCGCGGTCAGGTGGACATCGAATGTAACATAAGGACACTGCTATAAAGGAAACAAACGCTGCTCCATTTCCATGCGATCAAGCTATTTAGTGGACTCACTTCTACATGAGGCTGGTTTTTTCCATCTGGATATGCTTCCGGAGGTTTAGTTAACGACTTTGTGATGACATACTTATCCAGTTCCACTTGCCCATTTCTCATATCCTCTTGAACCTGTGAAACATGTGCATTAATGATAATGTGAAATCACTACATCTTTCAAGTAAAATGTGCTTTGCTATCGTTATGCAATATATATGAACATGTATAACTAAAAATTCCAAAAGATTTTTCCAGTATTCAGCGTTTTCTTAGGCCAGAATTCCAGAAATGTCAGTGAAACAATAAATAAGAAGAATGTGATTCTCAAACCAACAAAGATGTACACATAAATTCCACACTAGCACACAATCTTTTTTCGGAAGCAGTGTGAGAAATAGAAAGCACGATATTCCACTTTCTTTACTAAACTACAACGGGAGGAGAAACTTGAAGTGGGAAGATTCAGACCCATAGCCACACGAAACCCTATTTTATGGCACTAGGTCAATAGTTTATTGACGTGTGGCACAAGTTTGAGTTGAGGAAAACTAAACATCTGCACAATATACTTTTGCCAGCTGTGAAACAAGAGCCCAGCTTAGAGATAATTGAAGCCAAAAAACGTATAGATTGATAAGCCCTTAAATTATTTGCTAAAAAGGCGTCAAGTTACATGTATTCTCACTGTGATGTGGCCCAAATATTCTCGCACTAGCTGTCATGCAGCAGGGAATTCTCAAGAAGAATTAATTAAACTATAGAAACCCGCATCAATTAACAAATTGCTGGGTACGCTGATATCACATCTTACCTTCATGAGAGCACCGTGTATGGATTCCACGACATTTTCACATGACCTGTTGGTATACAACCATGCAAATGAAAATTTTGAAGCAACAATACTAATTTTGGAGTCATCAGATAACAAAAAACGCAAACATCTCGCACTTCCGAAAAGCTTACCCTCCAGATAATATCTGATCTAGGCAAAAATCTCCCAGTTCCTTTGATAGTAAGCTCCAATCACGCCGTACCATATCTAGGCCTTTACGTTCAATAACCTGTACAAAAGGTTGCAAGTAGCTCATTGAATATAACAGACAGTTTAATTGGTCCAAAAGATAATTTAAGAAGTTACCTCATATGATGTTCCATCTTTTTTCACCACTTTGACAGCGGCATATTTCTTTTTCTTGAGAAGTAGCATTCTTTTGTACAAGCCATCCAGGTCAATTTCCAAACACTTGTACTTACGGTTGACCTAAGCCGACGAGGGTGGCTAGTTTTAGCATATCGTTTGCAACAGAATTATCCAAAATTAAGGACAGATCAAAACATGTGTAGATTATATGCATAAAGGGCTGAATTTCTAATAGTGGTCAAGATTTGAAAAAGAGCTGGAAAGCTCTTCAAATCATATGTTAAAAGCTAAGATTTGTGTCAAAACATTGTCCACTAGTTGAGTATTTAGTTTTCACACATTTGAATCAGATGATGCAATAAGAGTTCTCGATTTCAGTTGATACTAGAATCAAAATGAGAAAAAGGGAATCAGCTCTGATAGTTGCTGGTCATATGGATTGATTTAGAAAGAAAAAAGTACATACAAAACCCTATCAAGAGCTTACCTCTTTAATGATGCTCGTGGAAATTTTCTCAGCTTTTTCTGCATCATCAAGTCCACTGTAAATCATGATTGAATCTGTATCTCCATAGATCACCTGGCAGATGGAAGACATTACATGATCTAGACGTAAAAGTAAAAGCAGAAGCGACAGCTGAAGAACATTTTAGTATATGAACAACTAACCTCTAAATTCAATTTATTTTGGACTAGATCTACAGTATTTTGCAGGATCTCCCTTCCCTGTAGAAGACCACTAGCAGGCATAAGGAACTTACGTGCAACAATATTCTGGTGACTCAAGAACTTAAATATTAGGAGAAGTTAAGATTTTTACTTGAAGTGTGATCATCTCTGCAAGTGGTTTGGCATAGAATCGAGAATTAGAGAAACCAAGGCAACCGTACATACTGCATGTTGAAAATGTGAAAGTGAGGAATGTTTTCATTAAGAGGAGGTAGAGAGGAGAGAGAAATATACATATACATATGCACAAACATACACATACATACATACATACATACATACATATATATGTATGTATTTATATACATACATTATATATAATATAATGTATTGTATATACATATACAGACATACACACACACACATATATATGTGTGTACGTATATATACATACATACATATATATGTATGTATATATATATACATATATATACATATACATACATACATATGTATACATATATATGTATACATATGTATGTATGTATATATGTGTATACATATGTATGTATACATATATACATATGTATACATACATACATATGTATGTATACATATATATATATATATATGCATATATATATATATGCATATATATATATATGCATATATATATATATATGCATATATATATACATATATGTATATATATTACGATACGGAAGTTAACGGTGTTAGTGCATTTGGACCTAAGTGTCGCAACTGCAGAGACGATAAGTGGTAAAACCAATACTGCATGTAGCTAAGAGTCAGCGAAGTGAAACTGCGAGGGGGTTTTCTGTCAAAAGATCTAATATATATATATGTGTGTGTGTGTGTGTGTGTGTGTGTGTGTGTGTGTGTGTGTGTGTGTGTGTGTGTGTGTGTATCAAACAACAACAAGCCAATACCTGTTTGCAGTCAGTTTCAGTGCTTGCTGTTGGATCTGTAACTGATCAGCTACAACATTGGATGCCGGTTTTAGCAGCTCTCTTTTCACAGATTTCCTCCTCTCTACCAATTTTTTCAGCAACTATAACAAAAGATCCTCGGTCAGAAAACTAATATTTTGTCTCACTAAAGTAACATTCGATCGGATTAATTATACTGTAGAACTTGTAGAAAGGAATCAAACTTATGACCAGCTAAATAAAGTCACAAGCACTGGTTTTTCTCATATGACCTGAACTAGAATAAGAAACCTCACAAAAGCAGAGTTAAGCTGATTGCTAACAAGAGAAAACTTTCTCATATGACCTGAACTAGGTCTTTGTCCCATCAAGGTGGCCATGCAGTAGAAGTGAAACCTCAAATGAGCAGTAAAATCAGAAACCATGCCTTCAATCCCGCAAGAGACAGTCTAGGCAAACTCAGACAAGTTGCTTGCGGTGGTTATTGCGGTTAATTATAAAGTAACTGATACCTCAACTCGGCCAATTCAATTAGCGGCTCAGCATAAGGGAGGTTCTGCATCATTGAAGTTACAGGGAATTTTATTGTTTACTGATCAAGCATTCAGCATTACGAAATCAGATGTTTATCATAGCAATTTGAACTTCTTTCTAACTGTGCTATAGTGAGAAAACCAATCCTATCAAGATTCTATTTATTATCTTGTAGTTCCTAACAAAACTAATCATTTTCTGTAATAGGTATTATTGCTTACACATACATGTATATATGGGTGAACCGGACAGTGTCCTCTAGCCGAAAGCCAGAGACTGATCCTCCTGACCTGAGCATAGAGAATACTGAAGTGGGTTTCGCCTCTCCCAACAATGCCTTTTCTTCCATTCGCAAACCTTTTCCCAACAAAGACTAACTTCCCAATAATATAGTAAGCCATCATAAAACACCTCTGAGCTCTCCATTTGAAATATACAAGAAATAAGTAACTTCCTTCTAGCCTTTTTGTTTGAGTTACAGGATTGATGTATTACTTGCAAGTACAGTGGACATGTTTATGTATAAACTGAGAAGTGAGAACTACCATTTACAGGCATCCAGAGGAACAGCAAATCTTAACTTTTGACAATTCTTGGATTGGTCATCAACATACTGAAATTCTAATAATACCCATAGATATGACCAACCTAAGAACTCTAAATAGTTAATATTTGATGTTCATCTGGATGTCTGTCATTGGTAGTGACAAGCTAGAATGTGTGCGAACTTTGGCTTGGATGTTTACAATGTTGAAATTCAGAAACAACTTGGTAGAGGAGTAGATAGAAATAAAGTCAACCATCTAAAATCACACACATCTAGCGTATGTACGAGTTATTCCCCCTAGATTGGCTCCAGCCTAGATCGGAGATGAGAAATCAGAAAGGCCTCATCTTAAACTAAATTATTTTTTACTATATACTGGAAATGTCCATGACCAGTATGTCAGACCAGACATTGACGCTATAACATAAATATCAGAAAATACCTGAGGTAGAACTCCAGAAATTTTGTCATTTGACGGTAAATGGTAAACTCCTTCAGCGGATCTTTCGACAGTTGTAAAACAAATATTATATTCCTGTTAAAACAAACAAGATGATTACACATATTGGTTTCTGATATGAATGAGATCAACGAGTAAAGTTATTCCTTCCCTGATTTACCTGAATGATAGAGGGATACAGACTATTGAAGTCCAGTAGTAGAATATATTTGTCGTACAATCCTCTTTTTGGCTCCAAGACTAATCCACCAGAATAAGAAGGTCCCTTTTTGGCTTTACTATTCTCTCTGTCTGGTACATCATTCTCAGGATTATCAATATTAGCATCACTATTCACTTTACGTTTTGTTAATTTTGGTTCCTTTGAACGAGGAGAAAGCTTGTCTGGGACCATATATTTCTTTGCATGGAATGCATGTAGCAAAAGATATTCCACTCTTTGTGCCCTTGCTCCCTAAATTCATATAATTAGTTGTGAGAATCTTCTTTCCGGGCATGAGACATTTAGAACAATAATTAAAACCATGTGCAAAATTTTACCTGAAGAGTTTTTCCCCATAGATTACCACTGAGAATAGTTAGCTGCCTTGTGAGAGGAAGGACATTCAAGCGAAACATGAGTCCCATTGATAACCATGCATCTGTCTGGCTACATTCAATCTGACATAAAGGTTAAACTATGAGAATACATGAAGAGACATTTCAAGGAAATGAAGATACTAGGCACAACTTACATGTTGATGCTATTCGAACGCTGGTACTATGACCTTATAGTTACAAGAACCAGTGAGGCTGACATCATTAAATCAAACTTTGATGATGTATTGCTCTCAAAATGGGAATTTCATGACTCAAAAATAGAGTTATTTGGCATTGACAAACCTTGCTTGCTCAATGGCCACGACATTTCTACAACAAGATCTCTGTAGGGGGATTATTAACCAGCTTTTTAAAATAATACTGAATATAAATGTAAAAAGGTCGTTTAACCTGACAACTATTAGTAACTGCACAAGAATCATTACCTTGGATCATTTGGGCTGATATAAAACAATGAATATGAAAGGCCATAACATGGAACCTAATAGCCAGCTCAAGTGGTTAAATAAAGCATGTGGGTCGTTTCATGAAGTCAAGGGTCCGAACCCTAGCTTTGTCTCCACCCCCCCCCCCTCCTCTCTCTCCCCATAGATGTATGATACATAAATGATGTTCTTGTATTAATATAAAAGAAGTAAGGCCGTAGCATGGCATTATTACAGTGATATAAATGAAATGCTCGCATGACGACCATTGACAATGCATTATGGGCTAGATGATGGAGAGTCAATACGGGTTTCATCTTATTTTCATTCAATTAATAGATTCGAAATTTGAAGTTCCTATTGGATCTGGACTTGGAACAACAAGAGTATGTAAATGGTCTACAATCTTGACTGCAGCATTAGAAAAACAAAAATAAAATAAACTAATACGTTGTAGAAAATGTGAAGACATGTTTGCATATGGTTCTCATAATTCATAGGTGGCTCATCCAAATAAAGGCTTTTGGTTTTATTCACAATAGACATGGCCTCAAACTATTGATCCTGTTACGCAGTGCAGCCTATACAAAAGTTTGAAACCATGAACATAAGAATTAAGTGTCAAGGAAAGAATAAGTACGTACAAGTTCCATAAGAGATTCGGATCTTTGAAACATCGAGTGAATGTTGTGCGGAACGATCTCCTTCCGATCTTTCTTTAATTGATTCTTAGCTAGTTGTGTTAACGAGTAACTGACCTGAATATACCAACTACCATAAGATAAAACTTATTCCATGATTGCCAAATGGCTTTTGGATAACAGACTTTCTTTAAGTTTACCTCTTTCAAAAGATCGCGAGAACTCAAATATGTATCACACAAAAGTCTCCCTGCAATGCATGACATGATACCTGGACTTGCACCAGGTCCAAAACTTGTGTTTCCATTAGTAAGCTTAGGCATCACAGAACGCTTCAGACGACCTATTTTTGACCACATGTTGCTTGACACTTTGCAGGCCTGCCAATTCATAGAGAAAGTTGCATGACCATCTAAGATAGATGGACCATTCTGAATATGATATGAGCGAATTAACATTGTGATCTTTGTGGCTGATATGCAAAATTCCTGAGGCTCCGTTTGTTTGGCGGTAAAACATTTTCCTGTAAAATGTTTTCCCTTGTTTTGTTGTTTGGTTTGTCATTTGTCTCGTAAAATGTTTTCCTTATAAAATGTTTTCACTCAAATGATGTAAAATGATTTACACGTTTAAAATCCGTAAGCCATTTTCAGGAAAGTGAAGGTGCATTACAACAACTCATACAAACACCTCCACCACCGATAACCACCATTGCCGCCACCCACCTCTACCGCCACTGCCTCCAACACTACTTCTCATGCTGCACCGCCACCACAAACTGCCGTCACTCCACCATAACTCCACCACTTGGCCATTAACACGTTTAAAACTCATTTTTTGGGACTTGAACCTATAATCTCAACTCAACTCCAACTCACTTACAACTAACCGTTGAAGCAAATATTTTATTTTTTGTTATATGTAATTCTTTTGATAATATCTAACCCACAAGCTAAATGTTTTGCAAGTGTCAACCGAACACGAGAAATGATTGCATAGAAAACTTTTTCACGAGAAATATTTTACACGTAGAATATTTTCCTGTGTAAAACATTTTACTGCCAACCAAACGAAGCCTTAATGACTGAAGTACACAACAAATTGCCAGATAGCACTACATAAATCAGATAAATATAATATATCAGATAAATATAATATCTATGAACGTCATCAGTTATGCAGATCATGCGGTAGTTCTTCGATCGATGATGTTAACTCAGTTTGAGTAGCAGAGCCACAACATAAATCTACGGCTTAACCCCTTCGTTGAACAAAATTTAGTATAGTGCTCTTCTCACCTGAGCCCTATGAAGTAGAACATCAAGATCAAATCCGGAAATATTGTGCCCAACTAGGATGTCACTGTCCCATTTATGTAATTCAACCATCAGACGATTTATTAGAGCCCTCTCACTGAAATTCAACAAAGAATAGATATATAAAGATACAGTTAAGTGAGTGAAAGTGGAAAAATGATGCCGCACACAAAAACAAATAAAGATCCTCATAAAGTGCTAGCTTAAATGAACAGAATAACCTGCCTGCTTTCAGTACTAATGACATTAGCTCCAGTCTTTGAATTCCTAACCTCGACCTCATTAGAAAACCCCGTCGGAAAAATGCCTCCCTCAAGCTTTCGTGTAACAGTAAAATGCCTAAGCATGCCAGGTTTAGTCCATTCTGAATCTAATGTTGGCTGGTCAATCTGAAAGAACACAATCATAAAGCTGATCTAAGTAGTGAACAACAATTTCGTAAAACAAACAAGTTTACGGTCAAGTCAACCACAAATAAAAACAGAGTAAAATAAAATTACTTGTTAATAGATAATAACTACTTGACAATCTTGGCTATGCAAAAGGTTTACAAATGCTAGAAGTAGCCAAACGACTTATGTTTGTTCCAAGGGGGAATGCGTTGTAAGCTTTGTAGGTGGTAGATTCGGTTAATCAGTTACAGTGAAATCATCCACAGATAAAAATAGAATAAAATAAACTTTTTGGTAATAGATAATAACTACATGATAATCCTGGCAATGCAAAAGGTTCAGAAACGCTGAAAGCAGCCAAATGACTGATGCTCGTTCCAAAGGGGAATCCTTGGTAAACTTTGCAGGTGGTAGGTTCAATCGCTGATCCGAGAAGACAACGTGCATCGGAGAAGATAGAAAAGTTTCTTGAAGTTACAAAAGATGAACGTATAGGTGAGAGAACAAACAATCCACAACAAAGGCTCAAACTTATGTGAGATCAGGTCATCCATTACAAATAGCATGTAATACAAATTAATGGATATCTACACTTAAACAGATTTTGAGATAAATATTACGTACCCACTTCCGCCAGTTCTACGGAGATTGGTTATGGGATGCTCATAAGTGCCACAACTCAATAAGTGGTGACGCAACTAGTAAGCTAGAGCCATCGCACTTGAAAGACCATCTCTTTAAAAGAACTCATTCCTCCAGATGGTGAAAGTTGTACCCACTCATTCTACCAGCAATAATAAATAACAGTTTAAGGGTGCTAGCACTAAAGGCGCCAACACTAAAGGACGTTCCTCCTAGAAATAATACATTGCAAGAGTGACTCAGTTCTCCAGTCATGTAAGGGTGCTATCCACATGTAATCATCTATATAGATGGCCTTGCTTGACTTGTACACCTGTGATATATATACAGAAAGCATATGACAGGATAGTCATATACGAATCTATTAGTTCTAGAACCAAGACTTGTACCCAAGATGCTGGATATTCAACTCACTATTTCAGTGGCACATTTGTAACTAATCCCGAGTGAGGAGGTTACAGGATGATTTCCCCGATTGCTGAGGAATTAAAGACTTTGATTTCAATGGCAACATTTTAAATTCTTTCAAAGCACCAAGTTAAATGGTAATATCCCCTTAGGGCACAAGCCATATGTCAATCTCTCATCCGTCCTTATGTGAGCTTATTCTCTTTTTAGTAAAAGTAGATGTGTGTGTGTAGTTTGGACCAGACCAGATCAACCTGGGTAAGCAACCAAATCGGTTTTCTTCTTCCAGATATGGTCTTCTCTAGCCTGAACTTCTGGTTCAATTTGAGTTTCACTTTTGGAATTTTTCTGGTGGTAGTTGAAGTCTTGATTGTGTTGATGGTTTCCATGTTGTGTGTCGGTATAGTGGCGTTTGGCTGTCCGTGGTGGCGGCAGCGGTTGTCGTGGTGATGATGGTGGTTGTGTGTCATGATGGTGGTTGGTGCGTCTAATATGGGAATTCCATTAAAGCTTTGTGAGTTTGAAAATTGCGATTGACGATTGGGTTTGGTCTGGAGCTGGGGGTTTTTCTTGTTATTCATCACCATCTTGTTCATCATGGTTTTCTTTTTCTTTTCTTTTTTTTTCTGGTAAAGAGATTTTCTATGTCACACGTAATTACAGGAAAGTTACCCCTTCGTACATTTTGCAGACACAAGGAGTTGTTTTGGGGGTCTTTTGCAACTCACCTCTAACCACAGAGGGTCTTTTGCAAATGACTCTTTGAATTTTTGGTGATCGGTGGTGGTAACTGACGTGTAAACATTAGCAGAGAGGAGGAAGGACACATTAGGTATTTTACATAGGTAAAAAGGCTGAAATAACATATACAGTTTCTGAAAATCAGTCAATGTGTATTTTATGATTTCAATAACATGTTATATTGCAGACATCTAGCCTAACATTACGGCAATTGATTCCAGAGGACTTTCATTTCCTAAGTTCTTCACCATGCTATTTCTGAAGATAGATTTTGAGTTTATTAAAAGTTTGAACAAGTAGAACTATAAATGATGGTAGACTCTATACTTTACCTTGACGTTGCGACAACAGATTATGGATGCAGATACAATTTCACTCCCATTGTGTTTCTCACTGAGGATAGTTTTCAGATTTATTGCAGTGGCAACAACTGGAGGAGGCTTATCCGAGGAAGTCGACACCTTTACATCTTTGGGGCATTCAACAATAACCTCATACTTACACCAGCTTACCTGCCCACAACACATCCAAACTGTTATGGTAAAGTAAATTTCAGCCTGCTTCATGAATCATCTAAGAATACTTAAATGTCCAAGGAATGACAAAGTGCCCGTTACCAACTGCGCTGCTGGACGGGTGGAGAATTTTGAAACTAATAGCCAGGAAGGTCCCTTTATCTTCCGCTTCACGAGAAAATGCTCCAAAGCACTATAGCAATTATGCAAACAAGTTGTTAGAAATAAATATGAAAAAATAATAGATGCTCATAGCTGATAGCTATGATAAAAAAAAAAAAAAAAAAAAAAAAAAAAAAAAAAAAAGTGTGCGAACTGTTTCCTCCTGCAGGGTCTTAAGACTTTTACCCTCATTAGCAAGGAGGGTGTGGCATTATACTACAAAAGTAGAGGTCAGTGTGATGTAACAAAATGAGGTTTGGACTTTGGACTACAGTTATTATTTCTACTAAGGGCCCATTTACAATATCTACCCACACAGCTGATATCTATAGGAGAAGCTCGGGATAACACTAATATCTAGATGGAAAGGAATACTATATCGGGAAACCTATTCGAGTCAGTAATACAGAATTCAGTCATCTCTCCTTAAGATATGAAAGAGAGAGCCCCATTCAGAAACATGAAGATGGAACCCTGATTTCAAACTATGCAGTTCACAAAAGGAGTAGCTAAGCGCTAAGTTGGTACTGCAGAGAAAGCTTAGACATTCTAACACGAGAGCTAATGCCGTGTCAGCCACAATCTCTTTCCTATTGCTCAATAACGGTATTTCTTGACAGATTTTAAATCTAAACACTTGCAAATTTCAGATTGTAACACATAAAGAATGCTTTTTTTAGCTGATGGATTATGTTTTCAGAAACACCCACTACCCTCCACTGCACACAAGAAGATGTGGCATAAACATGAGATTGACACAAAACTGTACCCATAACTTTTACCTGCTATGAGTTCCAAGCAAAGCAGAAAAGCATTCCCCCTTGAGGTCCGAAGGAAGTGGGGGATCCTGCAATTGGAATTAATTGGTTCAAATACTATCATGACAAAAGACAGTACAGTTACTCAGCAGCAACTGAGAGCCGTCACTGATCGGCCAACATGTTGATTAGAAGTCTAACAGCTTACCTTAAAAGGATAGTTGACCTTGAGGACGGTGTACTGCCCTAAAGGTATGTTGGATTGCTCGGATTGCTCAAATGCGTAATTTCTCTGTGATTTTACAAGTAACAACCTGAGAGACAGTAAATAAAACTCACAAAAATTGGCTGTGCTGACTATGCGAAATATCGCACACCTTAACTGGTTTCATGCTAAAACTTGAGACATTACGATCCATTAATTCTTTTCTAATTTCTGTCTTTAATCCAGATGCCATCTCCTGCAGAGAAAACAAAGGTGGTATGTCAACAAACAAGAGGAACCATTAAATTACACACATGTATGAAGTAGTGTGTTATAGCAATCAAGTTACCTGCAGTTCTCTTATGAAGGATGAACTAGAAATCCATGCCTCTTTTACATCATTTTCAAGCTTCATAATCACGTCTTCTGGGAACACTGAACGGCGAGGGATGGCGTAGACACATCTTTGCATGTTCTTAACAACGACACAACAACTGCTATATGTACTTTCCACTTTGACCTGGATTAGAGTAATAGATGTCAACCATCAAATGTTCCAGATATTATAAGATAATTGAGTGCAACCATCAAAGAAACTTTGGCATGGACCATATTTGGGGACACTGATCTTGCTTGTGATCGACGCCCTTAAACTAATCACATTAGTGTATCCAGCCTCAAAGAAAATAGCTGAATTAGCACAATTACCATTTCACTATCATGCAAAACAAGAGTGGCAGAAGTGGACAGAAGCTGCATGTATAGCTTACCACTCCGATTAGAGCTGCACTTCAGGTGTGTAACTGGCCGGTTCCGGTTAAAACCGACCCGAATTAACTGAAATATGGCAACCGCGAACCGAACCAAGTAGATGGAACCGAAACCGAGCACCGAACCGAATTTTACTGGTCCCGGTTCGGTCATAGGTATTAGTAACAGCACCCGGAACCGGAACCAAACCGAGTTCACCAGGAACCGGAACCGATCAGTTTAACCGAAAAATTTCATACTATTAAATAAAGAACAACAACAAAAAAACTGGTTAAATACAAGCAATAAGCGGAACCGAACCGATGTACCCGGGGCCGGTTCCACGGTTCGGTCCGGTTAGAGCTACTGCTAACTCGCCGGTTTCGGTTAACCGGAACCGAATACTTGAATAACCCGGTTAACCGAACCAAAACAGTTCGGCTTGGTGTTTAACAGTTCGGTTCCAGTTCCGGTTAACTGAAGTTCCAGCTCTAACTCCGATTCTTCTTTTCCCCATCATCTGACTTTTTTGACTAGTATATGGTTTACTTTGACCGGGTAATTTGGATCGCAAAACGATAAAAAAAATTGATAAATTTTTCACTGTGTTATAGAACAACGTTTTACTCTACAACACCATAAAAAAATTACAAAAAATTGCAACATTCAGTTATCCAAATCACTGAGTCAAAGTGACCGAGTGAATAGTGACCAAGTGAATAGTAGTGGTACATTCATAAAGGAGTGGTTTTGCAGAATATTACAGCCAATTTCACCCTTGATCCCAAACTAACTACTACCTCCGTTTCGTCTGTTTCGTCTGCGTTTGACTTCTTAACCCGTAACTGAGTCACTTTGACTAGGTGATTTGGGTACCAAAACGATGTAATTTTTTAACAATTTTTTCATGGTATTTTAGAATAAACTTTCCTCTATAACACCGTGAAAAGATTACCAAATTCTTGTATCGTTTTGCTAATCAAATCACCGGATGAAAGTAATCCAGTGAATAGTGACAAAAAGTGAAGTAGGCTGAAACAGGCGAAACAGAGGTAGTACTCAATATGTTTAGGCAATGAGGTGACACTAAAAGTTTAGATATGAATTATGAGAGATAATATCATATCATACCTTCCCAAATAGATAAAGATCGCCCATGTTAGCACCATAGTACTCTTCATAAGCATCGAGTATGTAGAATGGTAGCGAGCCATCTGGTTGCAAGTCAAAATTCAAATCTTGCCCATTTTCAATCTCCATTGGCAAATTACGTTCATTGCCCATTTCAGTATTTTTTCCTCACTAGTCACAAAAAGTGTTTGCTACTGATTGAGGGTTTTCTATCGATGTTGATGCGTTTCGTTGTAACTCCTAGCAATAGATTCAGCGGAAAACCCTCAGACGTCTCTCACGATCAAAGAGCAAATTCATCAATAATATCATCAACTAAGATACCCTACAAATTCTTCTTCTTAAACATCGAATAATTGAGGATAAAAATTTCTCAAAAAAAAAAAAAAAAAAAAAAAAAAAATAATAATAATAATAATAATAATAATAATAATAATAATAATAATAATTCTTTCAAAAATAATAATAATAATAATAATAATAATAAGGGTTATTTGTGCAGAACCCCCACGTGGTTAGGGGTATGTAGCAAAACACCCCCCTGGGGTCTTGAATGTGGCGTTTCACCCCCTTGTGGTTAGGTTTATGTGCAGAGAGCTAACAGACCCGTTAAAACTGACGGGCTGTGTGTATAACGCGCTTGAAGGTGAGTGAGGAAAATAATAGTCACTTAAAGGACCATAATACCCTTAAAGTCTTTTTTACTTTTGTTTTTTTATCTTTCAATTTTCTCCTCATCTCTTCCACATTTGCAAAACGTATGCAACGTAGCTCCCTTGCTTTACCCTAAAAATCACTCCTAATGGCGAAATGGATGTTCAAACACCTTGACAACGGCGATGCCTCATCTTCAACTGGCACAAGTGATCCGCAATCCGCATAACATTAGAATATCAAATCTTCCCTCGTTAGCATCTAATTAACGCAATACTGTATAATACCTACTCATTCAAAAGCTAGACCTCCACAAAAATTCACCAAATCAGCACAAGATTTTTTTTAAAATTCTTCGAATTAAATAAGCTATAATTATCCATTACAAATGCTTCAAATACTTATCACAAACTGTATCTTCAAAAAATCGTAATTCGTAGCATTTACACCAATAATAAACATTTCTGACCTCTATCAAACTATACCAAACTATACCATATATCCCCAAAGCTATATTTTCGCAATATCTATGTGAGTGTTCCCTTTATATCAATGATTTCCTGACTGCAAAATAGAAATTTGTAGCATGGTTAGTGAATTCAACTGCATTTTAAACATCAATATTATCGTTAAAAATGTCATTTTATTCAGTCATTGCAGAAGCTCATTCACATAACCATGAATACACTTAGCTTAGAACTGAAATTCATTGTATCATATCTAAATTCACCTTTTATTTTCCATTGGCTCTTCTTTGTTTTGTTGCATTTGATGGGGTTTCTTGAGTGTGTACCTGCATTCAAGTGTTCACTCCAATCAGTAAACCCAACAATGTAATCATAAACCCAGTATGATCGAGTGTTCATTGGAGCATATCTAAATCAACCTTTCTCTTGTCACCGACTTTTCTTTGCACATGTGAAGTTGGCAGGCCTGCTTGAGTATTTTTCCTGCATACAAGTAATCATTTGAATATTCCAAAAGCACATTAAGCTTTCATAAGCACAGTAACAATCTATGGGTCTTTGTAAGGTATCTACATTAAGAACAAGTCTCACATGGGATGTACTTAACCTGCGATTTGCCTCCGTTGTTAGCATGACTTGAGGCACGTGTTGTGTGTTCTGTTGTTGGTGCTCCCCTTGATAGATTGTTCTGAAGTACAAAATATGAAAATATAAAGTATGTTAACAGATCAATAGGAGTTGAAATACAAAACAGGTGAGTCACATTACTCTTCTTAAATCCGATGCTTCACCGCACTGAGCATTAACATTAATAGAGTGTCCTCCTTCATTTGTCTGCGATAAAAGCATCACAACAATCATTAGACACAAACTATACAAATTCATATGAACATAGTTATTTTTTAATAAATAATAGAAAATCCATAAACATGTTGATTCTGAAACAATTTTGACTTGGGATGAACTGGGCCCTTGCAAGACCTTTGATTGTGTCCAAACACCATGCACCTGTGGCACTGAACCTGCTTCCCTTTCCTTGTAACTTGTCCCTTCTTCTTCGGCTCATGTACACCTCTTGTTCTCAGTTTCTTTGGTCTTCCAGGTGCCCATCTATGAGGAGGTGGTCGGATGTCTTCATTGTTTGTTTGAATCCAATCATGCTCCCCGGGCATTGGGTGGATTACATGCTCATAAGTCTTCAAATATCTTTCTTTAGTGTACACTTCATCTACATACATTTCAGGTTCAGCCTTGGCATCATAAATGCAAGCTATTGTGTGGTTACAAGGAATGTCTGTCAATTGCCACATCCTGCAGGTACATGTTTTCTCCTTTAAGTTCATGATCAATGTTCTTGGACCATGGATCACTTCATACTCTCCACTACCACCATATGTTACAAAACAGTTTCTTGACCCATACTTATTCTCCTCTAATTTCTTCATTATTTGTGGACATACTCTCCCTTTGTATTTCAACATCCCAGTCCTCTTAACTTCAAATCTCTCCATCAATTGTTTCCTCACCAATCTACAAGATCACACACCTGCAAGTCCCTATCTTCATTAATGTAATCATTCCACGACTCACAAATATTGTTAACTTGGTCATCACATTTAGCCCTGGTTGAAAAATGAGACAAAGCCCATGTATTAGGATCCTCCTTCATTAACCATAGATCAGGCCTACCTTTTGGATCTATCTCGCTAAGTTGTTGCATATAATGTCTCCACTCATTAACAGTAGGAGCCGCAGCGGCTTTCCAGAACAACTCTTTGTAGTGCTGGCCCTTATACTTCTTGTAGAAGTTTGCATACATATGCCTCAAACAAAACCTATGTTCAACCCCAGGCAAGATTTCTTTGAAGGTTTCAATAATACCCTTTTGCCTATCAGAAATGAAGCACCATCCATATTCTGCCACATTGCCTAGGTCTTTCAATAATTCTTGCAAAAACCAAGTCCAAGTCTCTTTAGTTTCACTCTCAACGATTGCCATAGCTACAGGAAAAATGTTATCATTGCTATCTCGCCCACATGCTCTTAGTAACTGTCCACCATACAAACCTCTTAAATGGCATCCGTCTATCCCAATTAGTGGTCTACCAGCAGCCAAAAATCCATTTTTTTGAGCTGCCAGTCTTACATACAATCTTTTGAAGTAGTTTGGGTCAGTTAATGTCTGCTTATGTGTAAGAATTTGGCACAAACTCCCTGGATTGTACTGTCTCAATGTTTCACAATAGTTCCATAATTTCTTGTATTGCTCCCTTAGATCCCCCATTAAGGTATCCCTAGCTTTTTTCTTGGCCCTATACAACTTCCACCTAGAAACATCAACACTTAGTTGTTTACGCACAGTCTTCTTCATTGATTTCAGTGGCCAAGTGGGGTTGTCTTTAAGATCGTCTCCATATTTCGTAGCTAAAAACTTTGAAGTAACCTTCTTGTTGTCAAAATTTCTTCCACCGCATGTATGGTCAGGCTGTAGGGACTTGCATTGGAATGTTTTTTGTCCTTGCATTGGTGATCCATGTGCATGAAACTGGCATCCTTCCTTTCGACACTTGGCAGTCATTCTTGAATTTTCATTTTTCACCATCTTCACGTCAAACCCCTCCATAATTTGCCAGTGAATGAGTGCATCTCGGAACAATTGTGCAGTTGAGAACTTCATGTATGGGACTATTGGTTTACCCCAATCAAGTTCAGCATTGAACTCCTGGCAACCATCTTCATCATCTATAACCATTTTCGAGGCTTTAGGATTTTGCCACTCATTAGGATCTTCTTCAACCATTGGCTCCTTTCCCTTGCCTAAATAGGATCAGGGCCAGATTTGGCATACACATACACTGTTCTAGTGAAACCCATGGAAGTTATTAAGACATGAACATCATTTTCAGTCAGCAAGTCCATGATTATATCCTCGGTGGCCCCATCAGGTATATAAAAGGCTAAAGAACAAGTACTGTCAAGCCCTAATTCCATGGCTATATTTAAAAGCCTCAAGAAGTTAAGTCTGCCAGGGTCACAAATGAAAGTCCTTTTCGCACCCCCCACATATTTGAAGTAAACAGGATGATTGTACTCATCAAGAACAAGCTCACCTCCAAAGTGAAAGTCCAGGCGCATGGGAACAAATTCATAACCTAAAAATAAATAATGAACAATTATCGATTGATAGATGGTGAACATGCCCCAGGAAAATAGGAATAAATAATTTGGAGTTATAGTTGTTTGATAGAACCTTTACAGAGCAAATGCAACAACAGAGAATGGTCCTAAAACAATAAACAAAGTGAACACATGTATACTTGAATTACTAGAAAATTAGTAAGAACTAAGCACTTGACTTTTTGAGAAACTTGAAAGAAGCAGAGTGGGCTCTTCCATGAAATTTGTTGCTCAAACATGCTTTTACCATTACTTGAAGATAACCTCTGATTTTGTACGTAGTACGGGTTAATTTTGTATATCAAGAAGGGATATGCAATTGTTGATATGAAGTTATCATAAGTATTATGCAACTAACGAAAACTATGATATAACATTAAAAATCTACATTATTTGGTAAAAAAATGTGTATTTAACATACTTAGAACATTCAACCTGACTCCATAGAGAACACATATCCAGTTTAGTAGTACCCATACATACAAAACCCAGAACTAAGTTTTACAGAGTCATAAAAATGTGTAATCTAAAGATTGCATTCCGAATAGCTTACCGAAATCGAGGACAACATCCTCTTCGTATGGTGTTCCTGATTTGGGTTCCTTCGATGGTTTTTGTGATTTTCGTTCCTCTTCGCCTGGTGTTTCTGATTTGGGTTCCTTCGATGGTTTGTGTGATTTGGGTTCCTCTTGCGTCGCAATCAGATCCATCAATGGATCCTCATCCACCATCATCTACAATTTTTTCATAAACCCAAACCCTAATCTCGTCTCAAAGCCTCTCTCTGGACAGTCGATTAAAGCAAATGAGAGAGCACGATGAACAGTTCAGTGGCCTGCTCATTATAAATGGGGGTATATTTGTCTTTTGACACTGAAGTTAACGTCTGTTAGCTCTCTGCACATAAACCTAACCACAAGGGGGTGAAACGCCACATTCAAGACCCCATGGGGGCGTTTTGCTACACACCCCTTACCACATGGGGGCTCCCCGCAAATAACCCTAATAATAATAATAATAATAATAATAATAATAATAATAATAATAATAATAATAATAATAATAATAATAATAATAATAATAATAATAATAATTAAGGATTAAAGACACTTTCACGGTTTCACCCACTTCAGGTTTGACACAAAGACACCTTTGCCCCTTCAAGTTTGAGAAATGACACTTTCATGCCTTTTGCGTGAAAAAATTCAGGACACCTGCCCTCCCTCACTGTGTGATGTTGTTAGTTTGGGTGCGGGATCCATCACTGATATTAGTTTTTTGTACAAATTTTCTTTTTTATAATATGGAATGACACAGTCAGCCCTGAAGGTGGTGGTTGTGATGGGAAGTGCACTAAAAATGAGAGATTTACTTATTAGTCAATATATGAGAGACGAAGTTAATTTCGCTTTTGAATTCTCGTTCTCTAACAAAAGGGAAAGTTAAAGTTCATTCAATGGCCATGATTGAACACCTCAAACAAAATCAACGACCCGTCTCTCAATGGTGGGATAACTTATTCCACTCGGGAGGCCAATATTTTCTTACGATTTGTACTTATCTGCTGTTTAGAATACCTTAAGACTATTTGGTAGAAATTTGTATATATTTGAGCCTCGTTTGGTTAGCGAATTTGGAGGCCGAATAATGTATGATATCCCTTCTAAATTATATATGTTGTTTGGGTAGCGAAATATCAAATCTTATGCTTATCCTCATCTCCCCATTTTGCCTTGAAACATATCCCATGAGGGGTGGTATAAGGTCGGATAAAATTTGGAGGGGATATGGGTGTTTTTTAGTGACTAAAATACCCCTATTTTATTAGCGAAATTCCCAGCCAACTATCCTCAAACCCTACCCAACCCAAAAAAATTAATTAGAGCAAAAATCTTGAATAACAAAGGTATGTTTGTATTGGGATATGCTCCTATTTAAATTGCTAAAATTATACTTTATCTTAATTTTTGAGCAAAGGATGACAGTACCAAACTGTAAATCAAGAACATATCAATAATGTCAATAAATTTTAATTCAACATCCAGTTTCAGTTTTACCTGACTGTGTGTAAACTTATCTTAATTATATACAAAATAGGAATGGAGTTGTATACAAGGGCGGAGCCAAGTATTTGAAACACCTGGGGCACTTTTTGTCACACCCCTCTCCCGACGACCCCGATTAGCAGGAGGGAAGTGCGACAGGCGCCGGTGAAGCCTTAACTTATCAAGGGGATAAACAAGTAATTTATAAAAAATAGCTTTAATAAAAAAAAATAGGTGTAGACGAAAGTGTAACTAAGAAAATGTTTAGGGGTCGTCAAGGATAAAAATAATAAAATTGGTTTGTGAAAGAAAAGAAGTATTGATTCCGATGAAAAGTTTCAAAATTGTACTTGTAAATAAAATATTATTTAGCACGCTCGACTCGTGACATGACAGAGCATAATTCGGGGTAGCGAGGGATAACAACAAACAAAGTTCATGAGTCTTTTGGAGGCGTATGATATGATCATACATTGAAAGAAGCTCTTTAACACTATGATTGGATTACAAGATTTGGTGAGAAAAGAAAAGAATTGGTGAGAAAATGATTTCTCATTCGTGTTTGGATAATTTTTTAGGTAAGAATTCGTGAGAAAGCATGAGAAAATAAATCTCACATAATCCAAATTTTCTATCTCACCAAAAGTGATGAAATTTGGTGAGAAAGACAGCAAGAAGAGAGCCAATATTTTGCAATGACCAAATTATCCATCAAAAAATAAAAAATTACCTTATCTTAATGTTAGTAAAGGATATTTTGGTAAAGACGTTTAAAATATTTTTCTTTTCCTTTCCATTAATATGCTAAACCAAACATGAGAGACGGGAAATGTAATATTTTCTTATCATTTCTCAATGAAGTAATCCAAACAAGCATGTGAGAAAACTTATTCGTTTCTCATCATTTGTTTTCTCACATAAATTAAGTTTTCTTATCATTTCTTTTCTCACTTGATTCTCAAACATAGTGTAAAAGAGCGAGCTAGACATGAAAGGTTTAAAGTGTTGCTCCACTATGCGTTATGCAACTAAGCTAAAGAATAAAAGTTATTCACCCAAGTGGATCAAGAATTGCATTGGATGCAATTATAGTTTTGTTCAAAGGGGATTTACTCAATATGATTAAGAATCACTAAACAAAACACTTATAAAGGGCATAGGCAAAACTGTTAATGGTGAAAACCATGCGTAAGGGCAAAAGGTTTGCGCCGACCCCATGGGTATAAAGCAAGCTTGTTGCTAAAATCAAGTTGTCTTAAAATCCCATAGGTAGTGTAAAGGAAGAGAGACTACTCAAACTACCTGGAAGTAAGTAATAAAAGAATTATGAATTCCAATTTAGGTATTTTTGTTATAGAAGTCAATGTGTCTATCTCATCATCATGAGTATATGATACTAGATGACGATCTCACGTTTATAGAAATGTGGAGAATCTCATGAGGTATAGACAATTTAATAAGGAAGAAATAAACCTACACGTTGGGAAATGAAGCAAGGAGTTGTTGAATTAGCCGTAGGGAATTATTTTTACCTTTATGAAATTTTTTATGAATTAGACAAAAGTGATTATGTCCCTGCTATGAGTAGGTTCATTATCATAGTTTCTTGTTTGGACAAGAAAGCTCTCTATCATAATAAAGGACAAATGTTGTTCCATTTATTCTGATATGCATTATTGTAATGCAATTTTGTCTAATGGATTGTATATCCTTGATCATGATAATTTCATATATAACATTAATACCAAGAGGTTTGCATATAATGATATGAACCTCACTTATCTTTAACACTATCGTTTAGGCCACATAAATAAGAGATACATATCTAGAACTCCATATGGATGGATTTCTGGACTCATTTGATTTTGAATCATATGAGATATGTACGAGTTGTTTAGAAGGCAAGATATGATCTTTGGAAATCATACATGTTGATGTATGAAGGCCGCTAAGCACAAATGCTAAAGATGATTTTCAGTACTTCATCATATTTACTGATGGGATCAGTGAAAATATGGATTTGTGTATCTTGTGAAGAAACAAATCTGAATTCTTTTTAGAGTTCGAGGAATTCCAGAATGAAGTAGAGAGCCATCTTGGCAAAAGTATTAGAGCTCTACGATTGGATAGTAGAGGAGAGTACTTGAGCCAAGAGTTTGACAAGCATCTATGGGAGTGTTGAATACGATCCAAACTCGCTCCACCTAGCACGCCACATGGGTTTGGCGTGTCTAAGAGGAGATTTTGGACCTTGTTGGACACGGTTCGGTCCATGATGAGTCAAACAGAACTTCCAGTTTACTTTTAAGGGGCTATGTTCTAATTACAGCAAATTTCGCCCTTAACCTTCCATCTAAATCAATTATGAAAAACACCATATGAGATATGGACTACGAAGTGTCCTAGTATGTCGTACATAAAGGATTTGGGTTACGAAGTTTATGTAAAGGCGTTTACAGATAAACTTCGACCCAAGTCGGATAAATATTTTGTGGGATATCATGAAAAGGATATTATTTCTACAATCCAATCGAGAACAAATTGTTTGTTACTCGAAACACTGTGTTTCTAGATAGAGATTGTCTCTAAAAGAAACAGTGGGAGGACGGTAGAAATTGAAGGAGTTCAAGAACCACAACAGAACATTGATCCTTATGATGGAACATGAGCATGATCACAAGGAGTTGTGGAGCAACCTACTCAGATTACACAAGAACCTCGTAGGTCACGTAGGATATGTCAATGGAGCTAGAGAAATATGGATTTCTCATAATCCGGTGATATATTTCTCATAGAGATGAGCCTACAACCTATGAGATTGCCACGTGTGGGCCATACTCTCAGAAATGTCTTGGAGCCATGAGATACGATATGGAATCCATGTATACCAACAAAGTATGGACTTTGGTGGAACCACCTGAAAGAGTAGGACCCATAAGGTGCAAGTGGGTTATGAGTAAACCAACATGGATGGTAATATGATTACTTTTAAGGGATAATTGGTTTGAAAAGGGTTTTCATATGAGTTCATAGTATAGATATGACAAAATCTTTCCCCATTTGTGATGCTTAAATCCATTCGCATCTTGCTTGTAGCAATCTGTCCATATATTGAGCCAAGCTTCTTAGAGTTGGATTCGTCGAATTGATGATGCAATCAAAAGAGTTTAGTTCCATCAAAATTGAAGATGAGACTTGTGTTTGCAAGAAGGTTAGTGGGAGCACAGTTATGTTTCTGGTCTTGTATGTGGAGACATACTAATCATTGGGAATGATGTCCCTACTTGGCAATCTTACGTAGATTGACTAGGGAATTAAATATTCAATGATAGACTTAGGCAAAGCTACCTATAAAGATCTATAGAGATATATCAAGATGGTTGTGCGACTTAGGTCATAGTACATAAATTGACAAAGGTGTTGAAATGGTTCAACATGTATAGAATATGGATTCTACCTATGTCACATGGAATTAGTCTCTGGAAGACTAATTGACTTTCCAATTAAATTGGGAAATGGACTGTATAAATGACATTCACGAGATATGTCATGTTATGTACTAGGACAGACGCGTCATATGGTATGACACAAAGATACCAGTCGAATCCGGGTGAGCGTCACTGGATAATTATCAAGATTATCCTTAAGTACTTTAGAAGAACTAAAGATGAATTCTTGATATATGAAGGATATGAAGAGTTTACTGTCAGGGGTTATAGTGATTCGAACTTCCAATCTAACAAAGAAGATTTCAGATTATAGTCAAGTTTTATGTTTTGCACTAGTGGGAGGGACTGTGAGCTGGAAAGGTTCCAGGCAAGATTCAGTCACTGATTCAAACATAGAGGACTGAGTGAGTTACTGCATGAGATGCATTTACTCAGAATATTCAATCTCAATCAAATTGTTGATAGAAGAGATGTGAATATTTGCAAAATTACCAGTACATGTCTCGCCTTCCATACCCCTACTCAGTGTAATCATGGAGGGCCGCACTAGATCAATAGGCATATGATGCAGGAGATTGACTCTAGTGCAAGTGGGAGACTGTTGGAATTGTGCCCTACAGGCAATCAATTTATTGTGACAAATATGTGGATTTACGATTCATTATGTTATCGATATGGAGATATATTAACATGAATGAAGTCCTTAGAATATAAGTGTTATATTCTGAAATATCCCTAGTCAACTATATTGATTAACAGGACGATCAACTATAGACTAGTATGGGGTTGGATTGATATGGAGATATCACGATCCAACACATGGGTATGCATTAGGAGTAATGGCATACTGGATTGACCCATCTCCAGAAGGCTACATACATGTTATGTATAGTCACAAGTACTTCTCGCGGTGACAACGGTATTGTCATCCTTAGACTTGAAGTCACTAGATGTTCTAGTTGTGGAATATTGTATTTTGGTAGCGTTAAACGCTACACCGTGACTGAGTTGTCATAAAGGAGCGTATTGGACACAATAGGAAGCAAGTTTAGATATCGTAGTGATGTAGATAGAATTTTTTCCTCCCACATAACGGAGTAAATATCCTAGGCGACTCGAGGGATAGTGCTTATAGAATGTCTGGCCAGACTCAAATAAATCAATATAGGATATTGGTTTTATTTGCATGAATAAGGCTATTCCCATGACGAGGAACTATGGATTGGATATACGAGTGTGACTTGTATGTCTCGTGTCCAATCCGGATATTGTGACAAAGGGATGAGACAATACTTGCACAAGGTTTGTCGTGATGACTATTCTATTTGTTGTCTAGAATGGATGTCTTGCTAGAGGCCGCTCCATATTAGTAAATAGTTACTACCAACTAAATAGAAACCTATGGGATCACACGCCATAAAGGGGTGAACTAGACTGGGGAATTAATTAATTAATATGATTAATTAATTAAAAGGATCAAATCGCAACAACTTGCTAACTTAGTAGGACTAATATGCAAGTTGGACTAATCCATTTATAGACACGATTAGGATTTGCCTAGGTGGACTAATTCATGTAGAGACATGATTAGGATTAATTTGAAAAAAGAAATTATCCATATATGGACACGATTAAGACTAGTTTGCAAAAGGGACTAATCCTTATTTGAGTATGATTAGGAGAGGGGTTCTTTTTGTAGTAGGACAAGGAGTTGTTGGACTATATAAAGAACACTCCTAGCTTATTTTCTCTACACATCTACTTACTTAGAGTATGAGAGAACAAAGCAAGGAGAGAGAGAGAGCAAGAAAGGAGGCCGAAGCCCTCCCATTACCGCCCCTTTACCCGTCGGCCACCAAGAGGGTCTCTGTAATCCCCGTAATTTGGTCAGGGGTAAATTGGTAATTTTAGAGGCAAAATATGAATATTAAATTATTCGGGAAGTTCATCGTAATTTTGTGCGCATTTTAGAATGTGAAACGGTAATTATTCGTGTGTTATCGCGTATGTGACCATCGCGTTAGATGATGGGACGACCACACTATAACACACCCATTATTACTATTATTATTATTAAATTATTATTACTATTATATTATATTTACCCTCCCCTGATCTTATCTCCTTTCGCCCCCCCCCCCCCCCCCCCCTTTCTTTGCCTTCACGCCAACGGCATCTGCCGCCGCCCCAACCAACACCGCCTCCAACCTTCTACAACCCTCCATCACCGCCCTCAGCTCTCTATATAAACCCCCGAACCTTGCTGCCTTCCCCAGCAGCTCACTCTCACACCCACCACCAGAAACACCGCCACCACCATCGAGTTTCTCTACCACCATACTCACCTCCCTCATCACCGTCGTCACTTTCACCACCACCATCACCTCAAGCTTCGGCAAGAGACAACCCACCACCATCACCTTCGTTCTCTCTCTCCCTCTCTGTTTTCAGGACCCAGCAGCAGCATCCAACTCCACCACCACCAATAACACCATCGGCAAAGGAAGTAAACCCACCCCTCAACTCTCTGCCCAGGTCTGTGTCTCACCCTCTTCCTCCTCTCAGTTCACCGACGAACCCAACATGAGGCGGGGGTAGTAGCGGCCGAAGGTCACCAGCAGCTGCCGCCATTTTGCCGTCGGGGAATCACCAAGAGAACCCACCGGAGCTCTCTCTCTCCCTCTTTTTTCCCTCTCGGCTCCCTCTCACTCCCCTCTCTATTGCGACCCAGAAAGAAGGAAGAAGAAGCTGAAAGTGGCAGCAACTACCAACCGTAGCAGAGCCACCATCATCGCCGGCGGAAGCCATTAAAACCGGCAGAAAGCTCGGCCCAGCAAACTCGGAGCCACTCAGGATATCTCTTCCTCTCCTATCAACTCCTTGAGGCTCGGTCAGAACCCAATAGGACCCAGAAGTGCCCAGCTGCAAACAGAGAACCACCGCCGGCCACACCATCGTGAGCTCCGACCGTCGACTTCGACCCGGCTCAAATCTTCGTCGTTTCTTCCGTTTCTTCGATCAGGTGCACTCTAAATCTCTCCTTAGACTGATTTCTGAACTCAAAATCCTATCTTCATGCTTTGATTCACGTCTTGCTTGATGAATTCGGCTTGTTCTTGATAGGGGTAAAAAGTGTAGTTTTTGGGAAATTTAGGGGTTGAAGATGTAGCATAATAAAACTGTTTTTGCCTTGTTAGGGGCATGTTTGTTGCCTTTCTCATAACTTGAGGTTCCTCTTGTTAACTAACAAATTTGAATTTTTGAAAATAAAATAAAATAGAGTTTTAGGGTTTAAATTATTTTCTACTATTATTTTTCTAAATGAATGACTAGTATTTGTAGAATTGTTTTCTTGGAAAAATAAAAAAAATAAAAATGTCAAGTTAGAAATGTAACTCGTAACTAATTATTTCCATCGATTTGATTGAATAAGTATTTGCTAGGAATTAAACGACTACTTAGTAGCATTTTAGAATTTAATATTTCTAATATTTAATAATGTCTAAAACATTATTTCTTGGTTCTTCATAAAATCTAATAAGTAGCCATCTCGAACTATTCTTGGTTATATGCAAATAACGTTAGCTAATTAAATTAATAAAGTGTTGATTGATAATTTTGCATTTAGTAAAATTTACAAGTTAATAGACTTGGGTTATGGACTCCTAAATAATGATAATTTTATTCGAAATTTAAATATAGGGAAAATTAGGTGATTCCTAATAAGACTCGCTAGACTTAGAGCACTGCGTGTTTTATACTTGCGTAGATGATTCGTAATTGAATAAGGAAATGTAATTTGTAGGTGACGAGTTTGTTGACAAAGGCTACGTGTCTTTCTAAAGGATCGTTACGTGCTATTTGCTGAGAATTAAGGTGAGTATACATGCCAAGCCTTGCTTTCCAAGCTTCCTTCGTGTCAAACGTAGATTTTTTATGTTATGTCTCAAAATTGTATTGTTTATTTGATAATGTCGGCTTTGTTTATTTATTTTTTGAAATCATATGATAACTATTAATCAATAACAACGTAAAGTGGAAATAGTTGTGCGGGGAACGTCATTTGGATTATTATTGATTTGGTTTGGTTGTTGTTGGCTTCGTCCACTAGACCCATTATTATTTAGCCCGGTTGCCATTGCCCCGGGTTCGCTCCATGTACTCACCTCTCTGGCCGCAAGAAGTCTTAGGGGATGCCGACACTTAAGGTCTTGGTAGCTTGTGATGGGATATATTGATGATGCGATTGGATTTTCCCCGTTCAACTCAAGAATTTAAAATGGTTATTTCTGGATTGGCAGTTTATTAATGAGGAAATGGATGTTTATGATTAAATGAGGATATCAGAGTTGGATTATTGAAATTGAATTGGGATTCTCATATGATGATATTGGATATGAATTAAATGCTGGCTTCTGGAAATCTCTGGAATTGTGTTTGGAACATGAGAATATTTTATTACTCAATTGTCTTTTACTTCCGCTGTGCAAATGTTATTATTTACCGTTTTACTTAAATTGTTATCTCCTCTGACATGCTTAGGTGTTGCTCACTCAGTATTTATTGCTGACTTTGAAAACTGCGGTTCCTGTTTTCCTTCCCACCGCAGGTTTAGAAGCAGGAGACTTGGTGTAGCAGGGTACGGGACTCACCTAGAGGAATATCATCACGATTTGATCTAATTTGTTAGCTAAGCCTAGTGTAGTAATTTTGAGACACACGTTTTATTCAGAGACTTGTGTAATGTTTCAGACTATTGTACTGTTCAATATTATGTAATATATAATTCGGGATGTTATGCTTTGATTTCCACCGTCACTTTTAGCAGCGCCCTCCTGGGCTTTCCGGTCCGGAACGGAAGGCTTGGGAAATCCCGGGTTGTTGCAGTCTCTTCCTTGGTGATTCGTTGCATGATTTCTTCATCCTCTTCCATTCATCCTAGCTAACACAAGGAGTTGGAAGATCTAGATCTCACTTCTAGGCGTGGATCAACCGTAGAGACGTGATACTTTTTGCGTTTGAAGTCATCATAGGAGACCTCTAAGGTACATAACACAATTCATTTACCATCGTCATGGTTTCTCTTCCTGTGATCCTTGGAGGGTCTTGATCGGATGAATTATTCTTTATTCCGCTGCGCATCCATGATCAAAACCATACAGGACCGTGAGTGCATAGACACAACTAGATGTTCTATGAGGGATTAGTTCCAGTCCTAGCTTCTGGATTTACTATTTAAACCTTTCTTGAGTAGTGAGGAGGTAAGTGAGGTTTACGAAAGATTTCCTACTCAAGGCGTTTACCACAACATTAGCCTTCCCTGGGTGATATTGAATGGTGAGATCGTAGTCCTTCATTAACTAAAGCCACCTCCGTTGTCTCATGTTCAACTCCTTTGTGTGAATATGTACTTCAGGCTCTTATGATCCGTGTAAATCTCAAAGGACTCCCCGTACAAATAGTGCCGGAAAATCTTAAGAGAAAAGCTCACCGCCGCGAGTTCAAGGTCATGCGTCAGGTAATTCACTTCGTATAGTTTCAGTTGCCTTGAAGCGTAATCAATTACCTTTCCATTCTGCATCAGAAAACAACATAAACCTTTCTTTGAGGCATCACTATATATCTAACAAATCCTCCTGATCCGCTAGGCAATGCCAAGATGGGAGCTGACACCAGTCTGTTCTTCAATTCCTGGAAACTATTTTCACACTCATAGTCCATTGAAATGGTACTTCATTCCGCGTTAGCCTGGTTAATGGGGAAGCCAACAAAGAGAATTCCTTTACAAATCTTCGGTAATAACCCGCTAGTCTAAGGAAACTACGAATTTATGGAACATTGGTCGGTCTGGGCCAGTTTACTACTGCTTCAACCTTTTGCGGGTCTACCGATATCCCATCCTTTAACACGACATGTCCTAAAAATGATATTTTTTTCAATCAAAACTTGCACTTACTAAACTTTACATACACTTTCTTTTCCCGTAGGGTCTGCAGGACAACTCGTTAGTGTCGGTCATGATCTTCCTCGCTCTTAGAGTAAACCAAGATTTCATTAATAAATACTATAATGAAGTTATTTATACAGCTGGAATACCCTATTAATTAAATCCATAAACGCTGCAGGGGCATTGGTCAAGTCGAATGGCATCACAAGAAACTCACACTGGCCATACCTAGTGCGGAATGCACTTTTTCGGTACATCATCTGCTTTGATACGTAACTGGTGGTATCCTGGACGCAAATCAATTTTAGAAAATACCTTAGCTCCCTGTATATGGTCAAACAAATCATCATTTCTTGGCAACGGATACTTGTTCTTTATGACGACCTTGTTCAGTTCCCTATAATCAATGCATAACTTCATCGTACCATCCTTCTTCTTGACAAATAAAACTGGTGCTCTCCAAGGCGAGTTACTAGGCCTTATAAACCCATTATCAAGTAGTTTCTGAATTTGTACATTTAATTCTCTCAATTCAGTAGGGGCCATTCTATATGGTGCTTTCGAGATAGGTGATGTTCCAAGAATTACATCAATACTACACTCAATTTCTCTCTCTGGATGTAATTTAGTTAAGTCCTCAGGGAAAACATCATGGTATTCATTTACTGCAGGAATATCTTTAGGACTGAACTATTTGGATGATTTGTCCAAAATAGGTAACCCTAACACCCTTTCTTGAGTAACTTACTTGCTTTCATAGCGCACATAACGTAAGGTGGGGATACTACTCCATATTTTAAAAGGTAAACTCTCACATCCATGGAATGCAAAATACGAACTTCTTTCAAACAATCTATGGTGGCATGATTTAAGGCAAGCCAATCAATTCCCAAGATAACGTCAAAGTCATGAATCTCTATGGGTATCAGGTCGAAAACTAATTGATCCCATATACCACAATTCCACATTTTCAATATATAGAGGAACTACCCAAGGTTATGCCAGCAGGTGTAAACACACCAAGCGTAAATCCTAATGGTTCCGGAAACTTATGGATATTACCAACAAAATGAGAAGCAACAAAAGAATGGATAGAACCAGAATCAATTAACACATGAGCGGGAGTTTCTTCAATAGGTAAAGTACCTGCCACAACGGATGAAGCTGCTTGAACGTCTCCATGAACTAGGGGAAAATCTCTACCTTGTCTATTCCGTGGGGCTCCACTAGGTTGAGGGTGGTGAACTGAAACACTTGGTGCACTAGAGGGAGTTGGCTTAGCAGTTGGGCATTCTTTCAAAAGGTGACCTGGCTTCCCGCATCGATAACACACGTTGGAACCAAAGTAGCATGCACCCCTATGATGATTGTTTCACTTAGAGCATCGTGGATATATACCACTTGTGTTGGATGAAGCGCTCTTACTGAAGATGCAACTGTTTCCTTGCTTCTTGAAAGACGTGCTTTGATTCAATTCAATCCTCTGAGTATTTTTTCTCGTGTCACTCCTCTTTTTCTGCTCTCTCTATCTGCTAAACTCATCGGTTCCCCTTTCGGCCATCATTGCTATTTCCACGACTTCATTATAGGTCGGAAGCTTTAGTATTTCAACCATGTTCCTGATACCCATGCGAAGACCACTTTCAAACTTGCGTGCTTTCTTCCCCTCAGTATCAACCACATACGGAGCATAACGAGACAACATTGTGAACTGAGCCTCATACTAAGCAGCCGTGAGGTTCCCCTAGGTGAGAGTCAAGAACTCGTTTACTTCCCCTAGGTTCCCCTCAACTAATTGGTTCCAGGTAATGTTTGGACGATTGAGCTTTAACATCAACCACCACCTATATGCTTCATCATTAAGGGTGTACGTTGCAAAGTTGATCATCACACTGTAGGACATCAAATTTTTTCTCCATTTCTAGAAGCCATGATTCAGCGGTTGCGGGATCAGCTTCTCCATTAAACGATGGGGGTACCATCGCCTTGAAGTTGGCAATCGTCACTCTTGAACTACCCGAGATCATTTGCATAAGTCCTTCAACGGCTCGCTCTAATCCCTGATATTTTCCTCCAGTCGATGATCCTCTACCCTCATTTCTGGTGTTTGTCTCATGTTGCGCGTGGACAATGGTTCTGTCACCCATAAATTTGTTTTCGTTCACATCTCCCAAACCAATCATGCTTAGCTTGTTTATCGTCATATGTGGAAGTTATAAAAGTTTATTATAACATACTATTACTCCTAACGCAAAGAGCTAACATGATACATGCACACATAAGCATAACTTTACGTACGCATACTGATTGTACCAATAACCTTATTATCATACTTTTCTAATATACACATAAAAGGGTTCCCAAGTATTAATAACTAAGTTCTCTATAACCTAGAGTTCTGATACCACAAACTGTCACACCCCTCTCCCGACGACCCGATTAGCGGGACGGAACTGCGCCAGGCGTCGGTGAGACCTTAACTCATCGAGGGGCTAAAAAGTAATTTTTGAAAAATAGATTTAATATTTTTTTTTTCTTCGTAGGCGGGAAGCGTAACTAAGAAACATTTAGGGGTCGTCAAGGATAAAAATAAGAAAATTTGTTCGTGAAAGAAAAGAGGTATCGCTTCGAATAAAAAGTTTCAAAAATTGTACTTGTAAATAAAAAATTATTTAGCCCGCTCGAGTCGTGACATGACAGAGCATAATTCGGGGGTAGCGAGGGATAACAACAAACAAAGTTCATGAGTCATATATACATAGTTCGACTTTAACATAACCCAAACTTGGAAATAAGTTTTCTTAGGCCAAAAACATGATAACTTAGCTCAAATTCAAACAAGTTCATAGATATACTAGATGACGTAACTAAGGTCTCCAAAATAACGCAGTCACGCATCATGCAAGATAATCACTCTTGGGCATCTTCGGTCTCCTTGTTACCTCAAAAGATAAATTCCTAAAAGGGTGAGCTCAACTAGCTCAGTAAGTTACAGTTACGCACCTCTGTAGGTCTGAAAAACGAAAAGGCTAACTTATACCATGAACATGATTACTATTATTACATGGAATTAAAAGCGTAACACCTGTAGGTGAGAACATACTTGCATGAATCATACTAGTTTTATTTAAGTCTGTGATAACCTTTGTGACATAACATAACATAGGACATGTTCATCGCGACGGCTTGTGAGGCTACGCGTGCTGCTTATATTGCCCCGACAAAAGGGTTGTAGCCTACCTATACCCGACAAGCGGTTTCCCTCCGGTGTCGTGGCCTTTCTGAAAATGTGTATTGAGTCATAACGAATTATCTTAAATCGTTTATTATGTCCATGGGGTCATAACAATCATTTGGGAGCACGAATCATGTTGCAAATCACAATTGAACGTTTATAACTTGGAAAATTTCATCATTAACATTGAAACATGTAAATCGCATCATGGGACCAATTCAAAACATATACGTGTCGAAATAATAAGTGAGGCTGGGTACAAACTTTGGGAGGTAAATTAAGTCACCTTGCTATGCCCGAATTAGTCTCAAACTCTAAGAATCTTACCCCGGAGTCCAGCTAGGTCCTAACTTCATCTTGACAAACATAACACAAAATATGGAAGAATAATATGAAAAGTGTCAAATCACATATAATTTCTACTACATGCAATGCAACCTAGGGAGTTCTATTTACAATATGAGGGTGTCCTAATTAGCAATTACTCGAACAAATATAATCTGCTACTTACAATACCCATAGAATTAATAACTAACATTTTTAAAATATTTTATAAACATGATAAAAATATACTTTGGACCCAAACTTAAAGTTTGCAAAACTTATTTGACAAATTTTTAAATTTTGCCTGTAAGCAAAGTGTAACTATCGATAATTCACAAATACATAATTAATTCAAAATAATTATTCGGGACTCCAAATTTTTACGTAATATAGATAAAGAGTTGACATAACATACAGTAATATAAAATTTTATAAGATCTTCTAAGTATTTTTAAACATAAAATTTTAGATCTGTTTGGGTGAAAAAACAGAGGCTGGTAGCAGCCTTAGAATAAATTCATAAAATATTCATATAAATTCCAAAAGTTATGAAATTTTGGCACTAGGTAGGTAACATGTCTGGTAACTACATATCCAAATTTTATAAGCATTGAAGTAGTATAAGTACATGAAATTGATAATTTATTCATTGAAACAGTCCCGATTTTAGTCGATGAAAATTCGATTTAGGTCCGATGCACATTGAGGGAATTGAACAATGTATTAAAACAGTCCCGGTTCATAATGTGGAGAAAGAAGTGGGAGGGATAGAGACATATGGTGTTGAGTGGGAGTGACAAGTCTTGAGGGGGTAGTGACAAGTGGAGGAGTTAATTCATGCACTTTGGGGGGATTGATTTGGTGCAACAATTGCACCAATTTTACCACTCTGTGAGGTTCTAAATTCGACATGTATAGACATGTGGTTACGTACTTGATACATATGTCAAAACTACAACGTAGTACTTGTATAATTAAAACACACTATCATACTTACTATATCAATTTTAATCATTCTCATAACACTCCTCCAACTCTATTCTTGGTTATGCCTAACACCAAAGAAAATTAGTAATTAAGAACTTAGCACCCAGCAATGAACATTTTTATCACATATAGTCATTTAATTTTATTAGACACATATTAATAGTAATACTATTTAACTAACACAATTAATAGTAATTAGGAAATAATTGTATAACTTAAATATTAGGGTTACCACACTTTTGTAAGGCATTTGAAATACCTGGGGCACTGTCGTACTTTTGGCAAGAGCACAATTTGAACTTTTGATATATCATAGGGTAAAAATTATAGTTTTTCAAAGTTTTGGGTAGGGAATGTGTCTACCCGGGCCGCCAATTGGCTCCGCCCATAGTTGTTTATGTAAATCCAAAAATTGAACCTAAGATTATAGACAAATGAAAACTACTCTATCGCGCTATATTGAAACCATAAATTAACAAGGTAATTGGGTGCTACCTCAGTGGTAGAGTGTTTGAAGCCCCTGCATGATGTCCCCGGGTCGAATGCGGCTATATGATGTAATTTTAAAAAATATTATAAATTAATAATCTCTTAGCTTCTAATTATAAATTTAAACAAAAACTTTTTCTTTTTATTTTATGACTACTGACAGACTGGCTTAGTAATGATAAACACATTAACACACGAAACGTCAAAGTTACAATACAATGATGAGAAACTGCATACATTGTTTCATGAGCAAAAATATTTTTTTAACGACTATTCATGCATTTCATGTTAAATTTATAATACAATAATTTGTGTACAAAGTCAATGTAGGGTTTTTATTTAAGTAATGCAACATAATAACAATAAAATTCCTGATCAGATCCCTCCACGGATCGCAGACAAGCATTCATAACATGATAAAAGTATGAACTGTGTACCTTGTTGATTTGTGTGATCACTACGAAGAATTGTGTATGATCCACTCCTAGGATTGCAAGCTGGAATTCCCTTCACATATAGTGCTAGCTACATCAAAGAAGGAGACAGAATGATCAAGCAAAACGGAGCGACCGGGGCCGACGGGTCGAGGCCGACGACAAGGGTGCGCGGAAGACACCTTGGGTCTCTCTCTCCTTAACTTTTTTATTTCACTTCATTATGACTCTTTTTGAAATAATAAGCTAGGACTACCCTTATATAGTTAAAAACTCCTTGTTAACTACATATTTGCCCCAATACTAATCGTGTTCATACACAGATTAGTCCACCTTGCAAATTAGTCCTACTAACTTTGTTTGTGGTTGCGTTTTGATCATTTTGATTAATTAATCCAACTAATTAATATAAAAATCTAGTTTAATCCATTAGGTGTGTGACCCGTAGGTTTCTACTTAGTTGGTAGTAACAGAGCGGTGTCTAGCAACACATCTATGCCACCCAACAAATACAAAAGTCAGTGATCCGACAAAACCATGTGCCCAATGTTACCATGTTGTGTATATCCATTTGTCTCTATATCCGGATTTGACACGAGACATAAATGTCACACTCGTATATCCAATCCATAGTTTCACGATCCTGTGAATAGGCTTATCCATGCAGATAACATCAATATCCTATATTGATATATCAGTGTCTGACCAGACATTCCATAAGCACTACCCCTCGAGTGGCCGTGGATATTTACTCCAATTATGTAGGAGGGACAAATCCTATGTACATCACTACCATCTCCCAACTTGCTTCATATCATGCCCGATTACTATCTTTATAGTTACCGAGTTACGGTGTAACGTTTGATAGTATCAGTACATGATATTTCACAACTAGAGTATCTAGTGACTTCAAGTCTAAGGATTACAACACTATTGTCGCTACGAGAAGCACTTGTGACATTAAAATAATTTATACGTAGCCTTCTCGTGGCGGGTTAATCCACTATGCCATTACTCCTAATGCATACCCACGTGTTAGCCTTGACATCTCCATATCAGTCTACCCAAATATTAGTCTATAGTGATTGTCCTATTAATCGATATAATGGACTAGGGATATTAAAGATAAACGACAATTGCAATATAAGGATTCATTATATTAAATATATTCATAAACAATAAATGAATATTCTAGCCAAAACAATGTTCATACTAAATATAGATTGCCTCTAGCGCATCTACTCCAACAGTCACGTCACTGACACATATCCTTCTCCATATCATGCTTCATATCCTACAGCACCCAAACACATTAACCAAGCATATCATATCCGGCCTTATGCCACACACATATCCTACGTCTTATCCCAGCATAAGTCATATCCCAGCTTAACATATCTTCTACCCAAACGAGGCATTGTGTTAACGTATCCATCAAGTCATCATTTGTTATATAAACTAGGGTAAACTCAATCATGTTATGACTATTTACACTTGTACATTCTCATTAAGTATCAGTTGTTAAATACATCTCCATGTTATAATTAATACTTACTACTTTGTCCGACCTCTTTCTCCCCCATTTGAGTTTTACCACTATTCACTGGGTCACTTTGACCCGGTAATTTAGATAGAAAAATAATAACAAAACAGACGAATTATAAAATTCCAAAATCCCGCGATTTCATCGAAATAATATAACGAATCTTTAGTTTAAACAGATTTGGTCTCACTCACGACCGGTAACCGCGCCAACAGAGAGGGATGGGATTACAAGGGAAAGACAGAGACAGAAAGGGAGGAGATTAGAAGGTACTACCGAAAGAGAAGATGAGTATTTTTTATGATTTTTCATAGTGTTGTAGAGTAAAAGTTGCTATATAACAGGGTGGAAAAATTATCAAAAAATCGTCTCGTTTTGCTATCCAAATCACCCGGTCAAATTGACTCAAATACAAGTCAAAAAGTCAGGATGATGAGAAAGAGCTAGAACGGAGTGGTAGTCATCACTACTTAGATTAACAACATAAATGCAAAAGATGACACTTATTGAAGTTGATTGAACTAACAAACAATCACTACTTTCCGTAGTCTTCTCATGTCCCCTCATCAACTCATGTCCTCTCACTTCTTCTCAACCGCAGATCTATTTTAACTCCAATAATCAAGAAAAAGCCAACAAACTTGAATGAATAGTAAAATGGGGAGCTTGCTTAGTACCACTCTGTTCCCTTTCTTTCTCCCCCTTGAGAAAGCTCGGGAATTAAGAAAAGTGGACATTTTACTCTATTACCCCTCTTCTCTGTCCTCTCATCTGTTCTATCTCTCTCCTCCTCCTCTCTCTCTCTTTGATAACAACAAACACAACAACACACCACCACCACCAGTAGAACCACCCAATTTATTTCCATATTCAAACAGAAATAAAATAAATACAGATGAAATCCAACAAATACAGAGGAAGAATGGACATAAAGATGAAATCAAACAAAAAAAGAGGAAGAAGAGAGAAGATCCACGCCACTGCTTCCGGATCTTGAATCACTAG
Source organism: Linanthus parryae (assembly GCA_023055425.1). Classification (NCBI taxonomy): domain Eukaryota; kingdom Viridiplantae; phylum Streptophyta; class Magnoliopsida; order Ericales; family Polemoniaceae; genus Linanthus; species Linanthus parryae. The sequence continues at coordinate 32,275,415 of JALGPY010000001.1, forward strand.
TTGTGGTACCGCCGGAGATACCGCCGGAGAGAAGAAGAAGAAGAAGAAGAAGAAGAAGAAGACACTCGATGTGGTACCGCCGGAGAGAACATAACCAGTCTCTACCACCGTCGCCTTGCCATGCCTCCTCGCCGGAGAGCACTGATTCGCCTCCACCGGCGTCGTCATCTTCCACCGGCGTCCTCATCTTCCACCGGTGATGTTACCGCCGTCGAGATCGCCGTCCAAATCCACCCGCATCGCCGCCGTCGAGATAACCCGCGCCGCCGTCGAGATCATTCCCCTCATCCGCCGTCTGTTACCCTTCTTCGCCTCTCTTTCTTCTTCCTCTCATTCTCTCTCTAGAACCATCTGACTCTTCTCTCTGGTCTATCCTCTCAAAAGTGTTGAATGAGTGGTAGTAATGAAAAGGAGGAGAAGTAAAAGGGGTAAAGTTGTTTTTTAGAGTAAAAAATTGGTTGGGTGGGGTATGTTGAAATGAAAGGTGGGGTATTGATTGAAGGGTAAATAGGTAATTGGTCATCATAAAACATACCAAATTAGGAAAGGAGGAGAATGACAGGGAACATACAGAAATAGAACGGGGGAGAAAGAAAGGGAACGGGGTGGTACATGTTTGAAAGCGCTGTTTTTTTTTAAAAAAAAATAGTAAACAAAAAATGTTTGGGAGAAGAAAAATAGCAGCGTTTAAAAACAAAAACAGATGGGAAAAAATGTGTTTCTGAAACACCATATACGATGATTTTTTTGGGTACTTTTGATGATTAAATGCATTCCATGGACGCATAAAATCACAAATATATGTCGTTGTTATATGTAGATGCTAGACTGAATTCACACTGACATTTAATAGTGCTGCCAAATTTAATTTAGTTTTAAATAGTGTTTTAAACACATACCAAACGATTTTTTAATTATACTTTCAAACATATGTTTTTTTGTATTGTTTTTTCTGTTTTTTAACCGTAGCAAACATGCTCTTAGTATGAAGGTTTAGAAAATAAAGAAAACAGATGTCCAATGTTCTTGGAAATACATCTACAGATTGAATTAAGACCAGACTACAGAGAGGCAATTTTGCAACACTTGAAATCTCAGAGGGGTCTTTCGCACAAACCCTAACTACAGTGGTAAAATGCAATTACTCCTAAAGATATCTTGATAAGAGAAGTGATTAATTACAAGCGAAATTGTACAACCCTTGTCTGCTTCAACATAAAAGGCAACACCCAATCAAGACACGACACGCCATCCTCTTTTCTCATTCGGAACGAGCCCATTCCTCAAACAGTTCAACCATCGGCCAAGTACTACTACAACAAGCCAGGTAATCACCGATCATCCTCTCAAAGGAGACCGATCATCCTATCAAATCGACACATCATGATTTGCTTGCCGTGTGTTGGTATGTCGAACGAGTGACGTCTGATGATGGGGACGTTGATACTCCCTTGGTCCCGCACGTAGGGGAGACTTTAGCTTTGGATTTGAGATCTTTTGAGTCCAATGAGAGTGAGCCACGTGAGCAGTTCTGATGATGATGGTGATGGACTAAAAGCACCGAAGATATACTTCACTTTCTTTAGGTTCTGATTTTTGTGAACGGGTCACTTTGACCCGTTGATTTGAATAGCAAAACGATCTAATATTTTGACAATTTTTTCTTGGTATTGTAGAGTAATAGTTGTTCTATAACATAGTGAAAAAATTATCAAAAAATTGTATCGTTTTGCGATCTAAATCACCCGGTCAAAATGATTCAGATACAAGTCAAAAAGTCAAAACGTAAAGAAAGAAAAAAAACGGAGGAAGTCCACTTTGTATTTTGACCTTACTACTACTATCATCATGTCATTTTGACCTTACTGCTACTACTACGATCATGTCATATAGAAAAATAATAGATTCTTGAAAATATGTTACATTGTACTCTTCAAATATAACATTTGTAAATAATCAGTATACAAATTCGGCAATTCGGGACTAGCCCGTCATTTAATATTTGTACCAAATCCGACCATAATTACAATTTGGGTTGAGAATTTTTGCATCATCTCGTCCAATATATTTCTCAAAACATGTGCCCAAGTCCGACTTTAATCCGGACTGGGTCCGAATTGGTCATGTTCAGCCCGTACAAGTTGCACCTCTAAGGAGGACTACCAACTTGTGTCTCTTAACCTGAGAACCGGCTGATGAAGGATACCAAAAAATCTGACAAGATTTACATGTTGGAAAAAATATCTTCAAAAAAGAAACAGAAAACAAGCACACAAACAAGCAAACAAACAAGGTCTAAATGTAGTTAAAAGGCACTTTCACCCCCTCAAGTTTGATGGAAAAGGCATTTTTACCCATATTTATATGAGAAATGATATTTTCACATCTTTTGTCTGTCAAATTTCAGGATATTTACACTCTTTATTAGTGACATTGTTAGTCTGGAGAGTTGTCGTCACATTAGTAGTTTCGAAGACAAACTCACTCTCTTAACGTATCATATGACACAATCAATGTGAGAACAGCCCGAACCGAGTTTAAGCCGGGCTGAAGGAGAGGGGTACGGGCCGGGCCAGCGTGTGGAGAATCTAAACCCCCGGGCTCGGGCCAATATAAAAAAATAGAAAAATAGAAATAGGCTGATTTTTTAGCGGGCCAAACTCGGGGGGGGGGGGGGGGGGGGGGGGGGGGGAGGGGGGGGGGGATTTGCACCCAGGGCGGGGCCGGGTAGGGGGTTAGGCGCACTAGGGCGGGCTAGGTGTTGGGGGGGGGGGGCATTGAGGGAGTTGGAGGTTGGGGGCGGGCCGGGTCATTTTCACCCGTGGGTCGGCCCGTATTTCCACCTTGAGACACACTCACGAGTATAAGTGTTTTGAAACACTAAAGGATTGTCATGGTGGCAAGATGGGCCGACCAGCGTGCCAATTTGGCACGGCCCGCCCCGACACGCTCTAAACACGCACCAAGCACAGCCCGCTCCACCCTCCGACACGACACGACCCGCTCAAATGCGTGTTTAATCCGTGGCACAACCGGGTCACGTTCTTCCCCCTAGCCGGCTCGGCCTGCCCCCGGGCCGTGCACGACCCGCACAAACAAGGCCCCTCCGACACGACCTGTACATGGTCCGCCCCCTACAACCCGGCACGTGCCGAGTTTCTAGAATTTTCGAGTCAAGCTCGGCCGCCCTACCACTCGACACCGCCCGTCCCCAGCCTGCCGCGTCTCGGCACGGCCTTAACCCGGCACGGCACGGCCCGCTGCCACCATGAAGTGAAAGTTTCTTACGCCAAACCTGGGAGAATGAAGGTGTCTCTTAGAGCTTGTTTGGTACCAGCTTAAAATCTCAATAATCAGCTGAAAATAATCTGAAAAGAAAATCCAACTTAACTGAGAATCACAATCTGTTTGGTATGAGCTGAAATTATAGATCACTAACTTGATCCATTTAACAAAATTTAAAGAGCTCTAAAGTCAAGTAATTGAATACACATATTTGTAACTGAAATGTGATCATGCTAATGTAAAAAGAAAATCAAAATTTTTTTTTTTAGAGATTTTATGCTGCATAATCCCAATTTTGGAGATTCTACAATTGCACACACATTATTATAATCTGCAGATTATCAGATTAAAATCTGCGAGCATAACAAATGAGATTGTTGAAAAAAGGCCGATTTTAATCCAATTGGATTCAAATCTGGGATACCAAACATGCACTTAATCTTACGGTAATTTCCTAATAAAAAAAAAACATTCGCGTGCTATGACACGAGAGTATAATATTTCACATATCGATTTCGTAACCTGCCATCACCTTTTTCAATATTTCCACTCTCTGCATTCTCTGAACTTCTTTCTTTAATGGAGGACAGAGAGAGTGAGTGAGTGACTAGTACACTGTTACCCATTTCATCTCATTTGACAACAGAGAAGCTCCAGAAAGCAAACACCCAGAGACACCCAGAAACCTACACTCAACCACTTCATTCAAATAGCTCTGCAGAGTTTCAAAAAACACTGCAACTCCCTCTGATTTTCACCTTCCTGATCAACAATGGCGGACATGTACAACTCAGCCTGTACTTCATCTTCTTCCTCACCTCCTGAACCCGACGATTTCTCTCTCTTCCTCCACCAAATCCTCCTCCGCTCATCTCAATCCTCGTCCCAACCAAACCCACCTCCGTATCCGCCCAATTGTCCGATCTCGACCTCTCCCCTCACTATACCGGAAACCCACATCGCCGGATCCGGAAACGCCTTCTCCGGTGCCGGCGCCGGTTATTTCCAACCGGCAGGTCCCCACTCCGCCGGAGGAGGAGCAATTGGGTATGATCCCGAAGAGTACGACTGCGACGACAGCGAGGTAAATTACCAAATCACCCCTCTATTAGCCTTCAATTTTATCTATAATTGAGCTTCTCTCTGTGTGATTTTGAGCCCCTGATTCGAAAAAAAACAGGAGGGTTTTGACGCTCTGGCTGAAGAGACGCCGGCGGCGAAGGCTGCTCCGTCGCGTGGGGGTTCGAAGAGGACCAGAGCGGCGGAGGTTCATAACATGTCCGAGAAGGTTAGTGTGTGCCAAAATTTGAGGTTTATCCGATTTTTCCGGGATCTGATTAGGCTTTGTTTGGGGGAGACAGAGGAGGAGGAGTAGGATTAATGAGAAAATGAAGGCATTGCAGAACCTAATTCCCAATTCTAACAAGGTATTTTTATTTTTTTGCTAAAAAAAAAGGTATTTTTATTTTTTAGGGTCTTTGTTGATGCTTTTTTCTTGGTTTCTTTAATACTACTACTTGAAACATATTTGCGAAATGAAGGATTGACAAAGTGAATCTTGTTTGATAGACGGATAAGGCGTCGATGCTAGACGAAGCCATTGAGTATCTCAAGCAGCTTCAGCTCCAAGTACAGGTATGTTGGATTTGTTCATGATAGATACTTGATTAGGTTCATTTTAACTAGAGAAATTTTTGCGGATGTAATGTTTTAGTAGCTTGGGATATATACATTATCGGATCGTTTAGAGACCAAGTAGAGAGTTGGAAGTTGTGTGTCGCTTGATTTAGGAGGTCCTGCCTTATTTGCTGCAGTTAGAGGTTTGCTAATAATATATTTCGAGTTATGAGACACTAAGAATATGATCGATGCAGGGATAAAGAAGGGGTACATCAATAATAACACGTTTGATGTAGGGATAAAGTAAGGGTACAGTAACAATAATACCATTCATTAGCAGTAGGGGTTAATAACAGGCGTTTGGTGGAGGGACAAGTTAAGGGGGATTCAATACCCCCTTATTGTTTATACCCCTTCTATTCCTAAAATTTAATCCAACCAATGTAGGTGGGATTGAATACTAAAATCGTAATACTCTATTTTAATGGTGCAAACAAACATTTTACATCCCATGAATATCAATACAGCCTATAATACTCTAAGAGCCCTCTGTACCCCTGCACCAAAAGTGCCCTTAGTGGGTATTGGGTAATAACTGGCTTTTGGTGCCTGAGCAATTTCAGTTGGGGCTCAATACCTCTCATTGTTAATACACCTTCCATGCCAAAATTTTAATCCAACCATAGAGTTGCAATTGAATATGTCTTAATACTCTTCCTTATAATGGCATAAACAAACAAGTTACATTATCCTACATGAATAAATACAACTCCCTTAATATTAATACACAACTACACAAGGATTCCGTGTACCCCCAATTTTCAATCACTGCACCAAATGTACCTCAAGGCAAAAGAGAACTATATTAACCTTAGGAGTAAGTGGATGCAAATGAGATGGCTAGCAGTTAAACGACGATTGTTCACAGCGGGCACAAATCCCTTCTGTAGGGAAGAAGATATCCGGGAGAGAAATTAAAATTGCACCGCGAGCAAGACTTCGCCATTTCCGTGGAGCACCTTGTGAAGGCCCTGCATTGGTAGAGTTCTTCATTGGCTTGTGAGGCCTTCTCAGGCGTGTGTTCTCCATTGAGGGTTTCATTAGGTATACTTCATCAAGAACAAGCTGTGAAATGTGAAAATTTTATTTACGCATAGAAGTATTGACCCAATAGGTAAAAAGTTCTAGGTCCCCAAAAAGAACCAGTGTCGTGCTATTTAACCTTTCTTTAGTTAACAGAAAAAGGTTTTTATCTTTCTGAGGGAGAGAATTACTGACCTGCTAAGTATATTTAGTACTAGCAGCAAGATCGGATACTACTCAGCCGTCACTCTGCTTATGTCTTTGTTTGAGCCGATACCAATATGATTGTTTTGATTTTGCTTACACCGATTTGAGTTTCAGATGTTAACAGTGAAGAACGGCTTGAGTTTATATCCTATGTTCCATCCTGGAGTACTGCAGTCTGGTCAACTAGAGCGGATGAAAATGGATCTCTACCAAGGGAATGGTCTCCTGAATGCAGCACTTAATCTGAACAAAAACATCCCAGAAAACAGCCACTTCAATGTGTCCAACCAGCCTACTTCAAAGCAATTCCAACCATCTGGAGCCGCTTTGGCAAGTGTACTCAACTCTGATGTTCCATGTTCTATTAGAGGCCACGGAGCGCCCTTCAATCAGCTCCTTCAAGTGCCGTCAGAAGTAAGTTTAACTTGACTGACCTACTGTAATAAGATTCTAATTGACGAAATAAGGACTTTTAACCACATCAAATTTCTGCAATGTGAAGGAACCCCTCAAGGATGAAGTAGTAGCTCACCCCCAAAAAAATCCCGACAATCATTACGAGGCCAAACCATTCGGTGAGGTTCTAAACCCGCTTAGTGCCTGTTTGGCAACCTGTTTAAAAAAAATGTTGTTACTCAAACACGTTTGGCAGCCCTTTTTAAAACAGTCGTTTCTAGAAACACTGATTTTGGTGTTTTTTTAACTGTTTTTTCTGTTTATAAACAGATACCAAACATGCTCTTAAGCATTCATATTGAATCTATATGCTCTTAAGATGACTTGTTAACTTGTTTGCAACTTGACCTAAAACTTGATTGGAAGCTGCAGGGTCAGTTGCCTGTAACGCGAAGGAAAATGCAGTGGTGACTTGTATTGTGGGTACAGAGAGACCAGAAAGCTTTTTCCCGTCTCATATGCAGTGCAACCCAGTTTTTGGGTCTCATTTGAACGAGTAATATACCTTCACCAAACCGATATTTTTCTTGAGTTCGTCGCTATTTTAGCCCATTGTAATAAACTCTTGGCTTATGCTGTTTTGCGCAGCTTGTGCACAGAAAAGAAGTTCTGACGCCTCCTGACTGTTAACTATCCACTTGCTTAACCCAGAGCAAATGCAATTTCTTGAGGCCATTCTACATATAGCTATCGTCTTCGAGACATTGAAAATGGCACTAAATGCTTGGAAAAAGAGGCAAACTTTGCAGATTACGCGCCATAGTCTGTAAACTTTTTGAGGGGGAAACTTCTGTAAGACTCATGGGCAAAGGATTATTCTATCGTGTATTTAGAGGTGAAGAACTAATTAAATGCAGTTTATTCCTATTAAATTTGCATTTTTTCATAAATTGAAGTAATACTACTACATCAAGATTCTGACATCAAAAGAGGAAAAGAAAGAACAAGAATAATTAGAAACATAATCATATAACCTCGTACATATTGACCTAAAACACGTAGGATATAGAGATAACTATTGTATTCGCGAAGATTAGGGAAGACACTGTTACTAATTATTGTTTCTGGTTCGGAAAGTGTGGCGGTGGTGGTGGTGGGAGGCAATTGTCATCACGGCGCTGTGTTCTCTTCTGCGGCCGACGTGGTCATCCTGATCCTCCCAGGACACTGGAAATTGAGAGAACAATGATCCTGAATCAAAATGGTGTAATTGTGCAATGGCTTCGAGAGGAACGCTGGCAACTGAACCAATAGATCGCAAACGCATGTGTTGTCCACCGCCTTCATCCACCGGCAACATTCCCCTTCCGCAGTCCCGTCTTGGGCTACACTCATAACATCTCCGTCTGGACCGTCTCCATTTCCACTCCCGTGCCCGTGCCCGTGACCGTGACTGTGTCCGTGCCTGTGTCGGTGGTGGGGGGGTCGCTCTCCTCCGTCGCCGCCGGTCTGCGGCGATGGCGGCGGCGGAACCGGCAAGGCGGAGTAAGGCAGCCTCGAACAAGCGTGGTTGACCAACGCAAACTGAGAGACGCAGAGCGGCGTTGGAGCACGAGGAGGTGACGGGACCCGGAACCGCTGGCAAACCGTCTTCGGAGCTCGACCCGCCAGGAACATCATCAAGATTGTTAGTTTTATGAGAGTGACTGAATCCATGTGTGTGTTTGTGTACAGAATCAGAGAGATTTGGGGAAGAATGAGGGGTTAATAATTTTTCCTGAAGTGGTCTCCAACCCTCTTTTGGGCCCTGCTTATAAACTATTATGAATTCATAATCTCGTTTAGTTTAAATTAAAGAAATGGTGAGAAACATGAAAAACAAACCTGTTTCTGGGTTTTTTATTGGTTCTTGGCTTCATGTCTGTCAAGGTAGGTGTTGTTTAGGTTTAATTAAGGGAAAGAGAATGACCAAGAACATAAAGAAGTTCTGGTTTTGAATAGTTTTGCAGGCCTCAATACATTTTGTGTGTGAGAGAAACCAGCATTTGCTTCTATATTATTCTGTTTTACGCACACGATATGATTACTGTTTGACATATGATGTAGTAGTACTTGACCAGTCAATTCTTACAAGTTTATTATGTTAAACGAGCTGAGCGCATACAAGTCAAAGCTTGGTTCACGAGTCCACTCGTTTAGCAACTAAACAGAGAATTACACACAATCATCACACACAACGTAATTATCTATAATTATCACTGTAGAAACTCCATATCATATTGTTGCTTAGGTTACGTTTAGGCTTAAATCGTTATTGGTAAAGAAATACAAGAGGCGTTCTCACGCTCAACATGCTTAAAAGTTCACATAAGAACTCGCCGTTCAGTCCAGTGGTAAGGGCCTTTGAGGCAGCTCATTGAGGACTCTAGTTCGAGCCTCCCCCTAGCTGTAAGATAGAATAGAGTTCTTACCTTATAACCCAAAAAAGGTCACATGGCACATGTTTTAGTTCACACTATTCACGAGTCTCAAGAGCGATACAAGGCAAACACTTAATATCTTTCAGAGCCGAGCCTTAGCCTAATATATAGAGCTTGCGCTCGAGCTCGAGCCTACCAGGCTCCTGGCCTAACTTTATATACAACTAGGCTCTTTGTCAAGCTCTTACACGTTTTCTTGTCTACTTCATCCATCTGTTGTTTCTCAATGGCACCAAGGCTCATCGGAAAGCCCACTTTCTGGGCCAACTCAATCCCAACAATGGACATCAACCAAGGAAAGAAAATAAGATAAAAGCTAGCTATTATTGTTAAAACCATACTAACTTTTTTCCATGTTTATTAAAAGTTTAAGGTTTGGAGAAGCAAGTACTTCCGATTAAGTTTCTCAGCAACGGACACAAACACAAACACAAAGAAGTCTGAACAACAGGAGTTTCAGGACAACCTGAAAAGGAAACTAGACTTTTAAACAGAACATGAAGCTTCTTTTAGGTCCTCGGTGAAGCTTCTTACACTGCGGTCCCATTGCAGAAGGGACATTTGTTCTTCAGCAGCAGCCATTCTTCGATACAGTTGTAGTGATACTCGTGCCCACATCTTATCTTTCCGAGCACATCCCCATCAACATAACTCTCCTGTAATTCGATTTCAATAGACATTAATGCCTTCAGAGAGGCTAAGGAACTTGTTATAACTTAATTAAGGCTCTGTTTAGTTCGAAGTAAAATGTTTTACAAGGGAAAATAATCTACGCGAAAAATATTGTGTGAAAAAGTTTTATCTGCAAATATTTTCTCGTGGTTGGTTGACACTTGCCAAAACAGTGGGCTGTGATGGCAATAGCAGTGATGGGTGGCGGTGATCGGTCGTGGTGGAGGTATGTGGTAGTGGTGGTTATTGGTGCTGGAGGTGTTAGTATGAGTTGTTGTGCTCGTTCACTCTCCGGAAAATGGCTTACGGATTTGAAATGTAAAAATCATTTTAAGTCATTTGAGGGAAAACATTTTACAGGAAAATATTTTACCTCCACCAAACAGCACCAAAACACCAAAACAAGAGAAAACATTTCACAGGAAAATGTTGTACCACCAACCAAACGGAACCAAAGTAAGCACACTTTACCAGACAAATACAGCATATATCGTCCTCAGCTGAGGTTCCTAGTTCCATCCTCTGATATTTTCGTTGTCCAACACCTGCCTGAATAGTTTCTTTAGTCGCTCTTGACCAAGATACTCCATTGGCTCGTACTAGTTCCAGACGAAACACCACCTAAACCCCAATTACACAAACGTGAACTGGTATTTAGTAATAAGGTTAAAAAAAATACACAAATTATTATGCCGTGTAAACGTCGTTCATTTCAGTGTTACCGTGAAAGGCGCAAAATATTGGGCAAGATCGGTATCTTCTACTGTCTCATTCTCAGATTCGTCGGGAGAATCAGGTTGATAGAAACTCGAATCAGCCTGGCACACCAGCACGAAAGCAAGTCACGATGAAGGTACAAAACCGTGACCCCAATTACACAAAGGTGAACTGGTAAAAAAAAAACTATAAATATTATGCTGTGTAAATGTTCATTTCAGTGTTACCATGTAAGGTGCAACATCTTGGTCAAGATCGGTATCTTCTTCCGTCTCGCCAAAACTCAAATCAGCCTGGCACACCAGCACAAAAGCAAGTCATGATGAAGGTACAGAACCATGACCCCAATTACAAAAACGTGAACCGGTATATAGTAATAAGATTAAAAAAAAATTACAAATATTATGCTATGTAAACGTTCATTTCAGTGTTACCATGTAAGGTGCAACATCTTGGTAAAAGTCGGTGTCTTCTTCTGTCTCATCATTTTCATTCTCAGATTCGACGGGAGAATCAAGTTGAGAGAAACTCGAATCAGCCTGGCACACCAGCACGAAAGCAAGTCATGATGAAGGTACAAAACCATGACCCCAATAACACTAATGTGAACCGGTATATAGTAAAAAAAAAAAAGAAAAAGAAAAAAAAAAACACTACAAATATTATGCCGTGTAAACGTTCATTTCATTGTTACCATGTACGGTGCAACATCTTGGTCAAGATCGGTGTCTTCTTCCGTCTCATCCATCTCATTCTCAGATTCGACGGGAGAATAAGGTTGAGAGAAACTCGAATCAGCCTGCCACACCAGCATGAAAGCAAGTCATGATGAAGGTAAAACCATGATGCAAAATGAGTCGCTCCTTCATCAAGCATGACGTGAACTACAAAACTCTTTGATGTAAAATTAGTTGATCCTTTATCAGGCATCATCACATCAACTGCGATGATTTATGCAAACCCTTCCCGCCGAGACCCAAAACAGCATTTCCCTTATTTCATGGACCTCTATGTTTTAGATGCATCGGAGATCATAGATATAAAAAAATTGCCATCACATCCAAGCCAGTGACATTATTTTTGTCTTAATGTCCTTTACAGACCACTGGAAGATGTAAACCTGCCTCTAGTTGGGGTTGGATAATGGAGCTGGTTTAGACTAGACCTGTTTGTTCTACCAGCACCACAGAAACAATAAACTGAACTTACACACCCACAAATCATCACAATGTTCCTTATAATTCAAATAGATTATGAGTTTTTACTCAATTCTTTCGAACTTTGTAATGCCCTCTAAATAAAGAAACAAAGTCTGTTCAGCCTCAAGTTACCGGGCGGCTTTTGCTATAAAAGAAGGCAAGAGATAAATGAAAAGAACACGCAAAGCTGACTCAATGCATGTTTATTTGTTTCATACTGTCACACGTGTACCGACAAAATGGAGAGAATATAAGATAATTGGTCCTTTTCCGGTTGTTACGATGCATAGAACATGTATATCTTATAGAACTTGCAGAATAAACAAGGGAATGTCACTATTGCTTTTTAATAGAGTATGTCAAGAACGTTCATAAGTCTTTCCATCCTTACGGTTAAAATTCATAATTTTTTCTTACATTCAGGCTCAATGAGAAACCATTGATGCAGAGATTTTCTGACCTAAACATGGAAAGACTTCCAAAATTAGCAAGCACCTAATGCAAGATTTGTTATCCAGTTTTAGAAACAATCAACACCAAGTCTGGGCTTTGATTAATAAGAAGAGACAGGAAGGCAGAATGCTTTTGGTACTAACACATGCAGCGTAGTTAAGTGTTTTGATAAGGTGTTAAAGTAAGAACTTCCGCAAAACTTATGTAAAAAAAGCAAATTATTTTAACCAAAAAACATTTTCCATAATACCATCGGAAAAAAATCATGTTAGAGATGAACTACAATAACCTTTCAGCAAAAGTGGAGAAAGAAGTGATCCCCAAGTTACCTGCATTTCGAGTCTCAATGAAGGCCATAAGATAAGCAGTAGATCCGTGATGGAAGTTTGTCCATCTCCAGTCACCTCAAATTCTCCAGGGAGAGCACTCATGCTGCTTATATCACTGACTCCAGACTGAGAACTTCCTTGAACTGTGGGTGGGTGATGATCAGGACTCTGCTCTTCAGATAGGCCAGCCAATTGAATAGTAGAATGACTATCTTCCATCTTTTCCTCAATGATATTTTGTTGGGACGATCCTGGAGTAGTAGCAGGTAACTGGACGGTCTGAGTAAACTGATCATGAGTATCATTGTTGAGAGAAGACATGGTTGGGCCAGTAGGAGTAGCATCTCCATTAGCATTAAAACCAGTCAAATCCAGCGGAGAAGAGTCTATGTCACCGTTGTGTTGTACGAACGACGAAGGGGCAGAATCCATATTGACACTGAGCAGGCAGTGGAGGAAAAGATGGCTCAAGACCTGCAAGGGTATTATTGCCATTAGTATAGAAAACTTGCTAAGCTTGTGAGACTGAGAGTGACTAGTATTTTTCACAAGGGAAGTTGTACTTGAAGGTGAAAGTTACACTGCTACGCAACTTGTATGCTGCATCTATTCACCTTCAGCTTTTATGAAGAACTGAAATGTTATCAGTTGAATGAGTGATGAATATAGACTGGACATTGATTTTAACAAGCTGTTCTCCAATTGTAGCTATGAAGATCGGGGGATATCTTGCTCGCTGATGATTGAAGACAATATCTACCATTTGCTAAATACTATGCGATAACCTACCAGTCTCAGGCGATCTTTTGAGAGGACGTGATCATATGTTTCCTATAGAAAGCATTGTATGTACCAAATAAACATTTTCACTTCCAACAAAAAAAAAAAAAAAAAAAAAATGAATCCATGTAAAGGAAAAGATCATTTTGCCGATTCACTCTCTGATTGGATAGTATAAATAAAAGTTAATCGGGTGTTGCCGTAATAGCATAGTGCCTCAGATTAGAGTAAATAACACTGCTTAAGTTTAGAACATATGTATCCTGAATAACAATAGCGCTACGTAATGGGACAAACATGGGTATTAGAATGTATCGACAAAATTGCATGAAATGTTACCTAAATTAGACAGACGGCACCAGCTACATGAGAAAATATTGATAAAACTAGATTAGTCAAGCAATGCAAGTCAACCCAATTAAACAAAAATCTTACATTACAAGAAGAAGCTACAGGTAGTAAAGATGAATGTGGCCTGAAATAAATATTAAGACAAATAAGCCAGCAGTAGCCAGGGGTAAATTCTAGTGGGTTTAGTTAAGACTAGGATCTAGTCAAAATCACGTACCCCTAAACCAATACTAGATTCAACACTGGAAGATATACGAGACCAACACTATCATAAGAAAAGAACACGAAGAAAGAAAAAACCCTGATAATCTAAAGATCAGACCGGACAGCTTATTTTCCAGAGCATTCCAGATGCCAACTTTCATGACATGCCGATAATACACAACGACACATATGCTCACTCTTTGGAATGTGACATATCTAGTTCCACGATGCATGCCGACACACACAAACTGTTTCCTGCTAACTGTTATCTTGCCTACCTCACAAAAAATACCATTACAAGGAAAAGAATGCACCTTAAAGTTGATAACATAACGAACGTAATTCATAAGGCTGAAATAAATGCATATATAGCTCTCTTCATTTTTGTCGCCAACGTCCACGACATGACCATAGTACACGACACATATGCTCACACTTTTGAATGTGACATATCTAATTCCACTATGCATGCCGACACACACACAAACTGTTCCTCGCTAACTGTTACCTTGACTCACAAAGAAAATACCATTACAAGGAAAAGATGGCCATTCAAATGAAGTCAACAAGGGAGAAGCTGCAACATTCACAAGTATGATGCACAATTCTAATCTTAATGCACCTTAAAGTTGATAACAAAAACGGGAGTAACTCATAAGGCTGAATTAAATGCATACATAGCTCTCTTCCTTTTTGTCGCCAAGCGATTAAAACCCTTACATAATGTTTCGCAAGTCCTGCTTGTCGTTAAGCGATTGAATCCTGAATAGAAATGTTTCACATGCCCCTATGCAGTTGGCGGCTTTTCCGTTAACCGTTAAATGTATTCAATTTTTTGTTAATCAACTTAACCCATATTAGGAAACCTAGAAGAAATTGCAGGAAATTTATTCAAGAGGTTTACAAATTTTTTGTTAGATTTCACATTTTTGGCTAAAGCTTGATCATAGCAAAATGGCAGAAGAAGAGAAATAAAAAAGCTGATTCTCACTTCTCAGTAACTAATAGCAGTCGAAAAGCAAAGAACGAACACAGGAACTTCGAATTTGAAGCATGTAAAGATCATCATCTTTCATGAGAAGTCACACCACAGAACAACAACACCAACAAGCAACAACATAAACCTAAACCTAGCCCTAAAACAAAATGAGACTACATTGCGATAGAATCTACCAATGGATCATAAACCAGATACGAAGCTGGCACATGAAGAACAGAAAGTGATAGAACAGAGCTAGCTAGTTTCGTAAACCAGATGCGATGGGGTTAATTT
The DNA here is from genome assembly GCA_023055425.1 of Linanthus parryae. Taxonomy (NCBI): domain Eukaryota; kingdom Viridiplantae; phylum Streptophyta; class Magnoliopsida; order Ericales; family Polemoniaceae; genus Linanthus; species Linanthus parryae. Next base: position 32,290,464 of record JALGPY010000001.1, read on the forward strand.
CTAGGGTTTATACCTGAGAAGAAACCGGGCGATATGAACGAAGTGAGCAACGAAGCGAGAGAGATAGAGAGACTGAGAGGAGAGGAGGCTTTTAAGCAAGGGAAAGTGAGAATCGGAGTGTAACCGACGATCGAACGAACCCATCGAGTTGTGCTAAATTCCAAACAAGGGAGTGAAATCATCATGACTGGTTCAAATCGTAACGGACGATCAACAACACCACCCAGCGAGTTCATCTTCGTCGTCGTCTCTCTAGCAAGTTTTGGCCGGATTCGAGCTTTCCCTTCTCTCTCTCTCTCTCTTCGTCTTCCCTCCACTGTGTCTCACTCTTCTTCTTTTTTAAAACTTTGACCTGTTTTTTTACTGGTAGAAAACCAAGTACTACTAATTGTGTGTGATACCACAATTGATTATTATCACTAATCAAGCAAGTGATTCATTGAATGATGGACATAAATTAAATTTGGAAGGTGATATTTACACGAGTGAAAGATATTTAGTTGTTAGAAACAATTTCGTACTATTGCTGGACCTAATGAAAAATACTTGAATTTTTGACCGGAAAAGTTTAATACTCGTATTTAACGTCTTAACATATAATATTTTCGAACAAAACTTCTTCCATACAAAATCGTAGGGAATAAATTGTCATCCAAAATATTATAAGTTATAGTAATTAGTTATTATTAAATATTTTCTTACTATTTCTTTATTATAAATATTTTTTTGAAAGAATAATAGTGTTAAGAATAATATTTTATTTATTATAAATATTTATTAGTATAAAGATTTACAAGTATTTATTGTAAAACTTTAAAAGTATTTATTTGAGTACCCTAGTTGCTCCGAGTTTCTCGGGCGAAACCCTAAGGGACGAATACTGCGGCTGAGATAGTTTCGACGGCGACATGGCTACGCGATCTCCGACGGACTACACTGCCAAGGAAAACCAAGCAATACTCTTCGATGATGACTTTTGTGAACGAGCAGAAAGTAACTTCCGCTTCTGTTTACTCGGCATGTTTGCCTCAGAAACTAGGGTTAATGCGGGGGCAATGCGAGGGATGTTCAGAAGAATATGGACCCATGGCGACAGGATCTCAATACTTGAAGTAGACTTCAACACCTTCCTCTTCTGTTTTCCAGATCAAGAGGCCTTGGATCGAATAGCTGCAGGAGGACCCTGGATCTTTAACAAAAAATTTCTTCTCCTCCAACCTTGGCAGATAGGACAACCTACGAAGGAGGTCGCGTTCAGCAGCTATGAAGTTTGGATTCAGATACTAGGTCTACCAATCCACTATGTTAACGAAGAAGGGGCAAGGAAGATCGGGGCAGGAATAGGCGAACTGGTTGACTCTGACGACAAGATCTACAGTGAGGGAGATGATGGAAACTATGTTCGTGTCAGGGTTAGACTCTCTATCACAGAACCCATTCCGAGAGGAGTTTATCTCACTATTCGAGGTAAGAAAGTTTGGATTGATTTCCGCTACGAAAGAATCCCCTCAGTCTGCTGCTGGTGCAGATCTATCACACATGATGGTCCTCATTGTGATGATTATACGTCTGCACAAAAGGAGAACCTTGAGCCAGGGTATGGAGACTACCTCCTATACCACCCAGCAGTCAAGAGAAATATCCCTCCAAAAGCTCAACAACCGAAGACCAATGAGAACGATACCACTGTTATTGGGGCTCTAGCTCTACCGGATGCCGTATCCAGAAACCCCACCAATGTCTCGGAAGGAGGAACCAGAGATGAGGCTCTAGCTAATGATGCACTCCCCTTAGCCATGTCCACTGACAAAGAGGAGGAACACAGGGATAAGGGATCTCACAACGAAATAGCTGACGGTTCTCCTAGTACATGTGCCTCTGACATGTCCAAGAAGAAGGACACAGTGGTAGACACTACTCAGATTATAGTCCCAGATGCAATCTCCCAACTAGCTGCTGAGATAGCCGACTCGGTCACGGAGAACTTTAATAGTTCGGTGAGGCAGAAGATTAATTCCCTGAACAAAAATCTTGATGGTGGAAGGATCGGAAACATGAAGGATCAGGCCCGTAACAAGGCCAAAACCACAGAACAGACTGATGCTGACCAATCAAAACGCAAAGGTTCCACAACATATTTCAGCCCCCCTTCAAACAAGACGGCACTGGAGATATTCACAAACAAAAAGGTCAGGCAGCTGACCTTTCCACGAGAAGCAGTTACTCAAAATGAACCGGTTACCGAGACAGAGGAAGCTCCAAATCTCCTCAATGTTGACAAGGCGGAGGATGCGATGCATCCCCGCTTAGAGCAATGATTCTCCTCAGCTGGAATGTACGGGGGTTGGGGAACCCCTGTACATTCCAAACTCTTCACGGCGAAGTGGGGAGTCAAGTCCCCGACATCGTCTTCCTAATGGAGACGAGACTTAGTGTTAAACAGATGGAACAACTTCAAGATCGGCTCAACTACCGCAATGGACTCCACGTCAGTAGTGTGGGGCAAAGTGGTGGTTTGTCGCTTATGTGGTCCCATCAAATTAAATTCAATTTATTTCGTTACTCTAAAAACCACATCTCGGGATGGGTTTGTAACAATAGTGGCTGTAAAGAGTGGTTCTTAACAGCTTTCTACGACGATCCTGATGCAAGTCAAAGGCACCATTCATGGGAGCTTTTACGAAGACTCAAACTAGTGCCACAGTTTCCGTGGTGTGTTTTGGGGGATTTTAACTCGTTTTGTTCTAGTTCGGAAAAAGAAGGAGGGCGGCCAGTGCGGTTCAGCCAAATTGAACCATTCATCCAGGCAGTCGATTGGTGTGACCTGCGTGACATGGGTTATATTGGGGTGCCGTTTACTTGGACGAACCGACATTCGGATGGTTCCCTCATCAGGGAGCGTCTGGACCGAGTACTTGCTAACCCAGAATGGTAACAGAAGTTCATCAGCAGGCCTGTTTTTCACAAACGTCTTCCCAATTCTGATCATGTAGCTTTATTATTCAAATTCTCTTCGGGAGGTCCTAACAAGAGGGCCACCAAGAGATTTCATTTTGAGTCATTCTGGGCCAGAAATAGTAGCTGCAAACCCAGAGTAGTGGATTCCTGGTCGTCAGCTAGTCCAGTCAGCAAAAAACTTACTGCAGTTGCTAACAATCTCAAGAGGTGGCATTGTACCGAGTTTGGAAGTATAAAGAAAAAGATTCAAGACTGCAAAGCTCAGCTGCAAAGTCTCTGGAATCTACCGCAGACCAGTGAAGTTGTAATGCAACAAAAAACAATTGAAACTGAGCTTAATAAACTCTATGACATCGAAGAACAGAGATGGAGACAACGTAGCCGCGCACTGTGGCTACAACACGGTGACCGTAACACCGGATACTTCCACCGTAAGGCTACAGGAAGGAAGCAGCGGAACTATATCAGTGGCCTCAAGAGCGGCTCAAGCTGGGTTGAAACCGATGAGGATATTGGCACAGTTCTTGAAGATCACTTCAAGTCAGTTTACAAAACGCAAGATCCTTCGTCCACACAGATTGAAATGGTTACTCAATATGTACCCAGATTAATTGCCGAAGAAGACATGATTGCTCTGGATAGTCCTTTTACAGCAGAAGAACTTACAACAGCCCTCCGGAGTATGCACCCCTTAAAGGCTCTAGGTACGGATGGTTTTCCGGCCCTTTTTTATCAAACCTATTGGGATATTGTTGGTCCGGATATTCTTAAACTTTGTCTTGCAGTTCTTAATAACGGGGAAAACCTGGGTAAGCTTAACGATACAATTGTTACGCTCATCCCGAAGGTCAAACAACCCGAGAACCCGGCGGACTTTCGACCAATAAGTCTCTGCTCGGTGGTTTATAAAATGATTGCTAAAGCAGTGGCAAATAGAATCAAACCCCATCTTAATACGATTATTGGGGAGACACAAAGTGCCTTTGTCCCTGGGAGACAAATCACGGACAACATTCTAGCAGCTTTCGAAATCATGCATACTATGAAAACTCGAGTCAAAGGAAGGCGGGGTTATGTAGCCCTCAAAGTGGATATGATGAAGGCTTACGATCGCGTTGAGTGGCCCTTCCTCACAGCTATGATGAGTAAGCTAGGCTTTGGTCCTAGTTTTACTTCGATTGTTTTGCGTTGTGTCAATTCGGTTAACTATTCTTTCAATATTAATGAGAGAGTCATGGGAAGAGTCATACCTGAACGGGGCATTCGCCAAGGATGCCCGTTATCGCCATATTTGTTCTTAATCTGTAGCGAAGGACTATCCCGAATGCTTACTCACGCGGTCCACAACCGTCACTTAGAAGGTGTGCGTGCCTCCCAAAGCGGACCTATAATCTCGCACCTGTTCATTGCAGACGATAGCATCTTCTTCACGCGAGCCAGAGAGGAGGATATTACACAACTTTTACAGATTATTACAAGATATGAAGAGGCCTCGGGCCAAAACTTTAACCTAGCTAAATCTGCAGCTCTCTACTCGGCCAATGTACATGATGAGGTCAAGGCTTCGATAAGCTCCTTATGCGGAGTCTCGACAGTGGACAAACATGAGAAATACCTCGGGCTGCCTACGACGATAGGCAGAGACAAGAAAACTACGTTTAGTCACGTGATTGACAAATCAGAGGCCGAGTGAAAGGGTGGAAGGAGAAGTACCTTTCAGCTGCCGGGAAAGAAGTCCTCCTTAAAGTCGTGGTTCAAGCAGCCCCCAATTACGCCATGTCGTGCTTCCTTTTACCGGTTGGTACCTGTGAACAAATTGAACAACTCATGAGACAATTTTGGTGGGGCAGCGGAGATCACAGTGGTATAAAATGGATAGCCTGGGACGACATGAAGAAACCCAAAAACAACGGTGGATTAGGCTTCCGAGACATACAGAACTTCAATAAGGCAATTTTAGCTAAGCAATGTTGGAGATTATTGCTGTTTCCGGACAGTTTGGTTTCCAGAATTTACAAAGCAAAATACTACCTGAACAAGGACTTGGTCAATTCAGAATTGGGATCACTGGCTTCATATGCCTGGAGAAGCCTGCAAGAAGGCCTAAAGATCTTGAAGCTAGGCTTGAGAAGAAGTATTGGAGATGGAAGTACAATTAATGTCTATGAAGACCCATGGCTGCATCGACCTCCAAGGTTCAGAGTAGTGTCTCCCAAACCTGCTGGTGCAGAAGAACTTGTCATTAGCTATATAGATGAACATACCAGAAAGTGGAAGGAAGAAAAACTAAAACAAAACTTATCTCCGGTGGATGTAGAGGAAGTACTCAGAACTCCAATTCCCCCCTCTGGTCAAGACAAATGGATCTGGCATTTTGAAGATACCGGCTGTTACTCAGTTCGAACAGGATATGCTCAGGCATCAACTCTTGTTACTCAAATTGGCTCCTCAGGGACAACCGAGACTCTCCAAAATAGCTGGCTTCAAAGCCTCTGGAAATTAAAAGTCCAGAGGAAAATATTATTCTTTGTTTGGAAGGCTCATCACCAAGCGATTCCCACCAGATTAAATCTGTTCCGAAGAGGGATTTCCCCAAATTCGGAGTGCCCCTTCTACGGCGAGATCGAAACCACCGAGCATTTACTTGCCACATGCCAAGTTGCAGCAAGGTTCTGGAATAAGCTCTTGGTAGATCGAGCTTACATGGAGTTTCATCATACCCCGAAAGACCCAAATTGGATAGCTAATCTTCTCCCCAAACTCGAGGTTGGAGATAGAGAGAAGATGGCGGTGGGACTCTGGGTCTTATGGCTCAACAGAAATGCAAAAATTTTCAAAGGCTCAATAAGGAACAATGAACAGCTAATAATTCAGGTGATGTTACTCCTTCAAGATCACCAAAATACCAAAATTGATTGCCCCTCAGAACATAGCCAAACCACGGGTGTAGACCACCAATCAGAGACTGGAAGATCTACATGTATCCGCTTCGACGACGCCTGGTCGTACTTGCAAAGAGTAGCCGGCGCCGGAGTAGCTATCTTCGATCATCATGGGGGCCTAATTTGTGCAAAAGCGGCAAAATTGACATGGAGTAATCGAGCAAAAGAATCAGAAGCCCTGGATTTGGAATTAGCAGTAGATCTAGCAGAGGAAAGAGGACTAACAGATGTAATTGTTGAAGGAGATGCTCAAGTACTATTAGATCAGATCGCCGGAAAGTGGGATGCAGAAGTGGAAGATCGAACTTACACCAGAATTGTGTGCGACAGAATCAAAGAGAAGGCGTTGGGGTTCAGATCGATTAGATGGAAATGGATCCCAAGATAAATGAACGGTCAAGCTCATGCCCTCTCGAAGATGGCGATAAACTTTAATGATGCAGCAGAACAGAGGCTATGGACTCATCAGTTCCCAACTCAATTATTTATGTAACTGAGTCAAAACTCTTCTGTCGGTCCGTTTGGCCTTGTGCCTTTTAATAGAATTGATTTTCAAAAAAAAAAAGATCAATAGTTTTTTTTATAGAAGTTTTGATCATAATAGTTTGATATTATTTTACATAAGTAATGTGTTAGTCATGAGTAAATCGTGTATTTATCAAAAAAATATAGAGTAAATATTCGCCGGCGAAAACTTTATTTTCTTCAATTGCTAACTTTTTATCAATCGTATATGATAAAGGACAAAATAAACTAAAGATTCGTTATATTATTTCGATGAAATCGCAGGATTTTTTTAAGATTTCACCTATTATTTATTAAATATATGTATTGTTATGAAATATATATTTGATATGGTGAATATTCACAGAATATTGTACTGCCATGTATAGATGATACAGATTGACCCCCACACCCTATATAAATGGTGGTTTGGTGGAGAATAATATATACTCCTTCCGTCCCGACAGGTTGTTCAAAATTTCCTTTTTGGGACGTCCCACGCGATTGTTCAATGTTTCCTAAAATGGAAAGTTTGCTACGTATAATCGACCATTTTAACCCTACTAGAAAAAACTCATCTAAATCTGATTTGGGTCAAATTTACAATCACATTCAGATTTGGGCCTAACTAAATTAGATTGGCAACTAACCTAATTTAATCAGGCCCAAATGAAGTTACTAACCCAAATCCCCCCAAATCCCCCCAAATACCACTAACCCTAAAACATCTCTCATTCTCTCTCTATCTCTCTCTCTCTCATCCGTCTGATGTTCTTCCTCAATTTTTTTCTCTCTCTCTCTCTCTCTCTCTACCTCTCTGGTTCTAGGGTTTCATCCCCATTCTCTTCTTCCCAAAATCTATTTTCTCCTTCTACCAATATGAGACTGGGGGTTTGATCTCTACTGTGAGTGTTCTAGATTTGGCCATGTCCGATTGGTTCGAAGGCCCCTGGGTTCCCGATACCGTCGATTCATACGGTTGGAGAGAATCGGAGTATGGAATCGCCATGGATTCCGGTGGGACGTTCGTGGCTGAAACCCCTGATTCAGACGAGACCCAGCCACCATACGGTTGGGGTATCCACGACGATGATATGCGTGTTCGTGATTCGTTGGTTCCTGAAGAGACTCACGACGATTCAGTGGTGGGTAACGGTGTGCATGTGCCAGATCTCTCCGACTCCGATGAGACCCAGCCACCCGATGACGATGGCAAACCTGAGGAGTCCGGTGGAATTTTCGATTCCTCATATGACTAAAGGGACTCTGATGAGGCCAAGTTTGAAAGGTGGATGCTACTTGGTTTGAAAGGAGGTTATATATCTAAACCCTAGCTCTTCTATTTCCGATATGTGATATTATGATCTTTGTGGATCATGTGATGCTGTGATACTCTGATCTCTGTGAATCATGTCTTACTATGATAATCCTTTGTGAATCATGTTCTGCTGTGATACTCTGATCTCTGTGAGTCATGTCTTATTGTGATAATCCTTTGTGAATCATGTGATGCTGTGATACTCTAATCTTTGTGAATCATGTGATGTCGTGATATTGATGATATTGATGATGTGATATTGATGATATTGATGAACAATAATGTAGCAATTGAGAACTTGGATCTACTATACTCTTGCTACAATGTGCTTGTGTTTGTGTGTTTAGAAGTTGTGTGAATCCAGTTCTGTGATGATCATTCTAACTGATCTGAGAACAATAATGTAGCAAGCATTATTCATATGTTAATCACACTGCTTCTATTAATCACTTGAAAGCATTACATGTCTGTGATGATCATTTTAACTGATTTGAGACATCAAAATATTACTAAACATGTCTGTGATGATCATTCTAACTGATCTGAGACATCAAAAGATGACATTACATGTCTGTGATGATCATTCTAACTGATTTGAGACATCAAAAGATCACATTACATGTCTGTGATGATCATTCTAAGTGATCTGAGACATCAAAAGAAAACATTACATGTGTGTCTAAATACCATAACCCAAATCTTGCAGAAGGATTGGATTGTCTATTTGTTGATTCTTCTCCAACAAATACTCAATACAATCCTTGACAAGTTCCTTGTCCACTTCCAAATCTCTAGGCAACATGCCTATTGCTCTTAGGTGTTGCTTACCCATGTGTGGTTGTTGATATTTGTTGTGTACCTTGACCTCTATCATTTCAACCATGCATTGTTGTTGACTAAGAAACACATCATCAACTGTTTCTGGTGTGAGTGCTTCGTATGCCATCTGCACTGCCTCAATCAACTCCTCAACACTCTCTGTCTGCATCTCTTGTTGCAGACTCTGAATTGATCTAAAAAATCCTAAGTCATTGATGTTTAGGTCTGGACTTCTTGGGGGTTGATTTATCATAGTGATGTTGAATCCATCACTTGTTGCTGCTTGTCTGAATTCAGGGTCATCATCTGATACATGGCAAGATGCATTATCTTGTTGTATCTTGATGTTTTTTGATAGACAGTCAGGCCAATTCCTCTTGATTGATGGTATTATTTGACCAATGATCATGTCTCTGGTAACTGTTTTGTTAATTGATTGAACTGGCCTCAACTCAAGTGTTCCCCTTGGTCTGTATACAGAATTCCTTTGAGCTTCATATTCTTCAACAAATGGCCAGATACCAAGTCTGCCATCCCATAGTATTTCACCATTTTCTCCAAAAATGGGTCTGCTAATTGCACACATGAACATCAAATTTGGTATAAATGCCTTTGAATTTGCAGTTCTATGTGGTGTGACCTCCTGTGGTAGCAGTATGGACCTCTCTATTAGTTGCTTCAGGTAGAACCATTTTTCATCAATGTGTACGATGTGGTCCATTGGCTTGAACTTTATGGCACCTGTGATATCCATGTAAAGTGCTTCGATGCAATATTTCAATCTCTTCAACATGTGATGATGGTTCAGAAGAGGTTTAACTGCACTAGTACATGATCTTAAATCTCCTTTCCCCTTCCACCTTCCTACTGTGGATTTGGAAGCTGCTATATTTGCTGCACATTACAAGCATGATTCAATACCACTTTTTGATGATATAAAGCACATCACTTCATGATCCAATTATGTGAACTTTGTTTATTGTATATTCATGCTCAATTTTTTAGTGTTACTATCTGTGATGCTCCTATAATTGACTTAAACTACAATGTGATGTGTATAACAAACTGAGACAGTCAATCAATGTTAGTTTAATGTTTCAATTTGTGGTTGAAGTGTGCTAATTGTAATGCTAGTACTTTGACATGATCTACATTATCAAGTTTTGCATAAATTTGACATGTTAGTGACTGCAAAATCTGAGAGAAACCTTTACTAGCAAGAGCCTAGTAGATGGTTCACAACACTTAGAGACATGTTTCACAGTCACATTACAATCATGATTCAATACTACTCTGTGATGATATAAAGCACATCACTTCATGATCCAATTGTGTGAACTTTGTTTATTGTATATTCATGCTCAATTTGTTAGTGTTACTATCTGTGATGCTCCTACAATTGACTTAAACTACAATGTGATGTGTATAAGAAACGGAGACAGTCAATACATGTAGTTTAATGTTTCAATTTGTGGTTGAAGTGTGCTAATTGTAATGCTAGTACTTTAACATGATCTACGTATCAAGTTTTGCATAAATTTGACATGTTAGTGACTGCAAAATCTGAGAGAAACCTTTACCTGAAAGAGCTCTGATTGTCTTTCTCTTCTTGAGCAAAATGTTGCCTATTTCTTGGCTGGGCATTGTCATTGGAGGAATGAGATTCCCAGCATATTTGGGTTTCACTTTTAGTGGTTTGTCATTTTTGTCAAGCTCCTTAATTTGAGTCCAAATTTTGTAAATGGACTTCAAACTAACTCCCCATTTGGATGCTGCAAATTGAACACTACCCTTACCTGCAACCATGTGAGTATTAGATCTTGTAAAATTTTTCTGCTTTTGTTGAAGTAGGTAGTCTTTGATACCCTCATCCTCTTCCCACTTTAATATTTTTGACACCATTGTTGATGTTCTGGTTCTTGCTAGAATAACAGGTGAAATGTTAGAGACAAAAGTGGATAAGGAATTGGGAGTTAATGGTCTTGATGATGTGGAAGAATTTGCAGCACAATGGTGAGGTAGCAGAAGCTTCAATGCTCCTGCAGAAATAGTTAAGTCCTGCTACCAGAAACAGCGCAGAAAGGGTGGAGCTTTAATGCTCTGTTTCCTTCTTCAACATTCTCTCCCTTTTTCTCTCTCAACTGGGTTTGTAATATTTTTTGATTTTGGATCTGTTATATTAAGCCCCTGGATGATGTAATGAAAAAATGCTAGTAAATGTGTGGGATTAGACTGATGTGAATTGGAGGAAAGTTTGTATTTTTTGATGTTTCAATTTAGTGGGAAGAATTAGCAGATTTGCTAATTCATGTGCTGAATAGGATCCCACTATGTAATTCATTGAAACTGACAGGGGCAGAAATGACTTTTAACCTGTTTTTAATAAAGCAAATTTCAATTTTTTTGAACTACCTCATGGGACGGAGAGAGTACTTGATATTCCTCCCTACTATATTCTCTCTTCTCTACTCTTGAGTTCACAACACGTTATTAGCACGCTCTACCGGAAGAGAAAATCTATCAAAAGAAAAGGTACAATGACTATTTTATTATGAATCTTGTCAAGAAAAATATGATCAAACGTAAATTTTAATTGTTCAATCTTGATTGTATCATCTCTTGCTTGAATCAAAGTTGATTCAAATCAACAATATATCGTATCAACAGTAAATCGTAACACATAAACTACGTTATGCTCTACGACCTGTGGCTCTGATAACACTGTAGGTTTTGCACATGGAATCGCAGCGGAAGAAGATAATTATTCCGTTCAAATCCCTCCAAGGATCACAAGTCAAGAACATATAACGATAGTAACGGATTATTATGTGTCTACCTTTGGGTTCTCCTGTGATGACTTCAAATGTGAATAATGTCACGCTCTCTACGGTTGATCCACGCCTAGGATAGAGAATTGGACCTCCCAACCTTCTTTTTCTAGCTAGAACGGAGGAAGGAGACAAAGGAATCACGCAACGAAGCAACAAAGGAGGAGCTCGGCCTCCCTTTGTTGGCCGACGGGTTTGGGGCGGCGGGTAAGGGGCGTTCGGCCTCTTGCCTTGCTTGCTCTCAACTCTTTTCTCTACTCTCCATATGTGTTATGAATAACATGTATTGAGAGGGAAGGAAGGAGTTCCTTTATATAGTCCAACTACTCCTAGTTGTTTCCATAAAGGGCCCAGTACTAATCCTATCCATATATGGATCAGTATTATTTGCTAATTAGTCCTACTAAGTTAGCAACTTGTTGCAATATGATCCTTTTAATTAATCCTTATTAATTAAGTCCCTTTTCCAATTATACTCATATGGCGTGTGACCCCATAGGTTTCTACTAAATTGGTAGTAACTATTTACAAACACGAAGCGGTGTCTAGCAACACATCCATGCCACCCAATTAATAGAAATAGTCATCTTGACAAACCTTGTGATCTTATTATCGCATCCCTTTGCCACATTATCCGGATTGGACACGAGACATACAAGTCACACTCGTATATCCAATCCATATTTCTCGATCCTGGGAATATCCCTATCCATGCATATGACATCAATATCCTCATATTGATTCATATGAGTCTGGCCAGACATTCCATAGGCGCCATCCCTCGAGTGGCCTCGGATATTTGCTCCCGTTATGTGGGAGGGGCAAATCCTATCTACATCACTCACCATCTCTAACCCTGCTTCCTATTGTGCCCAACATGCGCTTTTATAACTACCGAGTTACGGAGTAGCGTTTGATGTTGTCAAAGCATAATATTCCACAACTAGAGGATCTAGTGACTTCAAGTCTAAGGATGATAATATCCTATCACCGCGAGAAGCACTTGTGACTTTACATAACTTGTATGTAGCCTTCTCGGATTTGGGTCAATCCGGTATGTCATTACTCCTAATACATACCCATGTGTTGGATCGTGATACCTCCATATTATTACAACCCCATACTAGTCTATAGATGATCGTCCTGTTAACCATTATATTTGACTACAGATATTTAAGATAAACAACACGATTTGTAAATCTAAGGACTTCATTATATTAAATATCTCCATAAATAATACAATGATTATTCTAGCAAATTCATACTAAAACTAGATTGTCTCTAGGGCATCTATTCCAACACACACACCCCAAGAACTTTCCTGAAGTCACTCCAAACGCACATTTCATCGGGTTCATCTTCAGCTGAAAGCTTCTGCATCTTTCAAATACTTTTCGCAGGTCTCCCAAATGGTCTGCTTCTTCTCTTGACTTGATAACCAATTCATCAACATAGAAATCTACTTCCTTATGCATCATATCATGGAAAAGAGCCATCATAGCTCGATGATAGGTTGCGCCCGCATTCTTAAGTCCAAAGGGCATAACTGTGTAGTTGAAGACCTCAACTGGCGTGATGAACGCAGTTTTTCTCGCATCCTCAGGGTCCATCTTGATTTGGTTATATCCGCTGAAACCATCCATAAAACTGAACATCCGATGTCCTACGGTAGAGTCAATTAGCAAGTCGATATTTGGAAACGGGAAGTCGTCTTTTGGGCAGAACCGATTAAGATCCCTGAAATCCACACAGTTGCGAAGCTGTCCATTCTTCTTGACCACTGGCACAATGTTGGCCAACCAGGTAGGATGATGATTTGGTTCGATGAATTTGGCATTCAGCAGCTTGACTATTTCTTCTTTGATCTTCACGTTGATCTCTAGTCTGAAGCTTCTCGCACTTTGCTTTACTGGCTTGGATCCCGGGACGACGTCCAACCTATGCATTGTTACTCCCGTGTCAAGGCTGGGAATTTCATCATACTCCCAAGAAAACACATCCTTGTATTTTGTTAGCAGCTGCAGCAATCTCGCTTCCTCTTCGCCTTTGAGGTCCGCGCTCAGAAAGACAGGCCTTTTATTTTCTTCAGACGAACTTAGGAACACTTCTTTCAGTTCCTGTTTCTGTGGCTTTGTCTTGTCTTCCATGAACTCGGGCGCTTATTTCAACTTGTCTTCCGGCACATCCGACCTCACCTTGTCCTTCTCCGGTCCCTGCTCAAGTTGATTGATTTTCCCAGGGATATCCCCATGTTTGGATGGGGGTACCCCCGCGCTCCTTCATATGCGGTAACATTTCTTCCCATTGGAGTAGAAGCTTTCTATCTATTTGCGTTTGCTGTCGTGCTTCACCACCCTCTTTAGGGTGTACACGTTCTTCTTCTCGTAAGCAACTTGTGGCACCTCTTCGCGTGCAGGCACCTATTCTTTAGCATCTTCCCTTGTCACCATCACCCCTGCGGGTGAATGATCCTTGTTGTCCTCCCATCGAGGCTGAGGAGTTGGGTTGAATGGCCCCGGTTTCTGTTCATCTGTCATTTCGGTGAACCACACTGCCTCGGTGAGATGCGCTTCATTCAGATTAAAGGGGTCCGTCGAGGCTGGTATCTCGACTACCCTAACATTCCATACGGCCTTCATCACTTGATGAGCTGTTGAGGGAACCGCGTCAAAGCGATGGATCCACGCCCGACCTATGATCATGTGATACGTCGTGTTTGCATCAATGACATAGAACTTGGAGGACACTTGATCTTCCCTATATGGAGACATAGGAGAATCCAACCCACTGTCATCCTGGAGTCGCTTCCGAATCCCATCAGCGAGGATGGGCGCCTGACAATCTTCTTCTCAGGAACCCCTTCCAACTTCAAGGTGTTGAGTGAAACCACATTGACAGCCGTTCCTCCATCAACGAATGCCCTCTTGAACTCGACATCATTGATTACTGCTGTTACGTACAGAGGCTTCTGGTGGCTCGAGTCTGTCTTCTTGTCACCTTCATAGAAGGTCATTATCTTCTCTGTTGAGCGTAAGGCCCTGACAACTCTTCCATTGGAGACGACAATGTCCTCCTCGAAGTCCTCTGCTACCCTGAGGATCGCCTTTGCCATTTCTTTCCGGCACTTCTCCGAAAAGTTCATATCATCAAGAATTTTTTGAACCCGTGCGACCCCTTCATCCTGTCGGCACGCCAGTCCTCAGTGCCCATGCTGTAATGCTCCTCCTCATGGACTTCGGCTACGACAGGCAGCCCATGTTCGACGATCTCTTCGAGGTCCATGATTTTTTATCATAACTACCTCCTTGTCTTTCGTTTATTGCTCTGCATGGGCGGGGAGTGGATTATTACGCACGTCTTGCCTTTGGTCGTCGACACTCAGCTCTCTTTCCTTCATCTTTCTGCTCACAAGATGCATGAGCTTCTTGCAGTCACCTGTTGGGTGCATGAATTTGCCGTGGCACTCACACCACTTCGGGTCCCTTACCATCTCACTGGAGGGTGTCTTTTCAAGTGGATGTAGGACCCCATCTTTGCACCACTGCTTGCATAGGTCAATCACCTATTCAAGGGAGCATGGCAGAGGCAGGACATCTGAGGTTGAAACCTTGTGTTGTTTGTGTGGCGAAACTGTGTTGACTTCAGCTTCGCGTCCCCTCTTGTAGCTAAACCTCTTGAAAGTCGGTCCTCCTGGAGATCGCTCAGGAGTATGTTTCTTATTTTGCCTCTCGACTATGGGCTCTATGTTCTTGGTACATTCGATTAACTTCGACAAAGTAGGCATTTGCAGGTTAATCAACATATCCTTGTATTCGTCTCGCATCCCTTAGAGACATATCTCTATGAGTCGGCTTTCGAGCGAATTTGCTCTGAACTTTTTGATGAATGTAACTCCATCCTCGTCGCGCTTCTGGTACATACGCGACAAGTGGATCATCGTAACCTTCTCCTCCATTTTGAAGAACTTGGTATAAAACTTCTTAACCATGTCATCCCAGGTCTTGATAGAGCCAGCCTCCAGCGTCCTGTACCATTTATACGCGACGTTTCCCAAAGACTTTGGGAACTCACGCATCAGCAGGTTGGAGTCGATCCCGTGCGGCCCCATCACATCGATGAAGCGCATGACGTGCTCCTGGGCATTCCCATTGACATCGTCAAATTTACCCCACTTAGGGGCCTTGTACCCTGCGGGGTTGGGCATCAAATAGATCTCCCGCGGGATAGGAGGTGCATTGTCAACTTTTGGGATGATGGTGCCTGTAAAACATTGGTTGGCCAGAAAGTTATCTATACGCTGCTCCAAAGCCGTCATGCTTGTTGATGCACTTCCTCCCACAACAGGAGGGAGGATTGCAGCTGGTGGAGACACATACGCATTAGTTGGATTGGGGGTGTAAGCTACATTGCTTACGGTTGCAGGTGGGGAAAGCAAGGGATATTGTGATTGGATGTTGAAGGGAATACCCGGGAGTTGGGGAACAGGTGTGATAAGGGACGGCTGAGCAGTTTGTCCCTGAGTAGGAGGTGGCTGAACCACTGCTGGTGGGCTTTGCAAGTTTGGATTAGGTGGTGTAGGCGTTACCTCCGTTCCCTGGGAAACAGGGGTTCCGGTACCCTGAGAGATAGCGGCTCCCAGTGCCAGAGTCTGGGAAAGAGATCCCAAAAAGGACATTATCTAGGCCATCTGTGCATATTGAGCCTGGAGGGCTTTCGCCTGGCTCTCGAGAGTGGCGTTCAAAGTCTCCAAGGTTGGAGTACTGCCGATAGCCGTGGAATTGTGACAGGTTTCCTCCCCTGAGGTGGTCTCGGTTGAGGGAGATCTGTTGCTGACATCTTCATCATGAGACATGGCTGCTTGCAGGAGTAAGTTTCACGTTGGGTTCACCAAATGTGTACAGAGGAATCCTTTGAGTAAGATTCAACGTACACCAAGAGCAGAGAATGAGAAACACATGAGGTATAGGGTAGTGAGTTGGGAGAGAGTAAGATAGTAGCAACTATATGAGAGAGAGACATAGTTTTGGCAGAGCTTCTGCGTAGATCAGGTGATTAGTCTTATGTAAGGAAGGGTTAACGATCCTATATATAGTGGAGAATATGACCATTGTAGTGGGTTAATGCGTCCATTAATGACGGCGTAATTACCTTAACCAAAACGGCACGTTCGTCCGCATATATAGGGACCGTTACGCACTTCGTCCGCGTATACCGGAACCGTTATGAGGTTGACCAGGTTTATGGATCTCGTGACCATAAATCTATCAAAGCAGTTACTATAGATCGCGCGCGGGCTTGGTTGTCGCTCGTGCGCGACGGAACTTACTCTAGCCTCCAAACCACTAAGTCCCTACAAGTCCCGTGTTGGTACGCGAGGGCCCTGTCTCGCAGTCCCCACGTGGATCAGCGCGGGTGGTGATCTAGTGTATGTGGAGCACAACTGGGTGTGCTAGATGATTGCCACGTGGCTGTGATCTGTCTGTCTGTAAAGCACTATCTACACCTTGCAAATCTCATCATATGAGAATTTTTGAGATGGTAATCCTCTTACCAAGTCCTTTGAGATGATTTTATTCAAGGTGTGTATGCTAATATGCCCAAGCTTTCTATGCCAAAGATTTGAATCTTCCTTCAAGGCCTTGAGGCACTTCAACTTGTCACCTGCAATACTGTTAGTACATATAGCATATAGATTGTATGATCTAGGAGCCGTGAGTATGCAATTTCCAGATTTCTCATCTTGCACAACACATTTCTCCTTGTCAAATACAGCTTTATAACATTTATTACATAACTGAGAAATACTAAGCAAATTATATTTAAGTCCATCCACAAGATAAACATCAGAGATAGAGTTGGTAGAACCATTACCAATACTACCTATACCAATAATATTGCACTTTGCCTTGTCACCAGGTGTAATTTTCCCTCCAGATTTCTCTGTGACCTCAGTAAAAAGAGAATTCTTTCCACTCATATGTCTGGAACAACCACTGTCTAATATCCATTTTTGATCCTTCAAGGCCTTGGTGACATCCTGCAAAAATAAATCATTGACTCAAAAGGCTGTTAGACCAAGTGCAGAACTTTGAGTCATACTCAGAATTAGGCATGTTTGGTGGTCTAATTCCTTTTGGGACCCAAATCTGCTTAAACTGTCCCTTAAGCTGATAAGGATAAGTGTTCCTCAGAATATGCTTAACCCTTGATTTCTGCTTAACCCTTTTTGGTTGTAGCAGCAACATGCTTAACCCTTGATTTCTTCTCAGCAGGCTTATCCTTCTCTGGTTCTTCTTCAGCAGATTTCTTCTTCTCAACATCAGCAGACTTCTTTTTGCCTTCCTTAACAGACTTCCCTTTTTCTTCTTCATTTGGTTTTTTCTTGTCTCCCCCTTTCTTCTTGTCTAACCTAGACTGATCATCACCCTGTACTTCTGTCTCCTTTTTGTGGATCAACACTTGAATCTTCATCCCCTTTCTCTGTTTTGATCTTCTTTGCAGGAGGTGAAGCTTCATGCAAACTCTGTGTCCCTTCTGAATCCGAGTCAGAAATTATGATCTTCTCCTTCTAGTTGGCCCTCTTCTTAGATCTAGCAGAAGGCTTACCCTGTTGTTGAATCCTGACTGATTTGCGCTCCATTTTGGAATTAGGGTTTTGAGAGAAGATTGAGATTGGAAGAGAGAGAGCAGAGAAACGTAGAAGACTGAGATAGAATGAAGATAATAGAGAGAAAAGCCCTGACTTTCAGCTTAGTAGGTTGAGAAAGAGAGTTTAAAAAGGACTCTTCTAAAATCCACATGCAAAACATATCTAGAAGATATTTTAGGATATTTTAGAAAATTCTCTGAGTAATTAAAACATTATACAATTAGCTAAAAAGATAATATATAATATTTGGTGATCCATTTATTTAACAAGTAAACTACACCGATGTTTCAAGACCTTGGAGAACAATCTCAATGCCTTGAGTTTTTCTGCAATTTTAGAAATTTCAAAGCTTTGAACTATACTTTCAAGACTTTGGAAAGTATAATCTCAAGGCTTTGAGATTTCAATAAATAATCACAAGTAAGCACTAATACTCCCCCTAAACCAATGCATCCTTGTTTAACATTCCCAGTTCAAGCCTTAGGGATGCAAACCTATCAACTGGCAAAGGTTTAGTGAAAATATCAGCAATCTGCATGATAGTAGAAATAAAAGATAGAACAACATCACCTTTTTCTGCATGATCTCTAAGGGAATGATGCCTTACATCTATGTGCTTAGTTCTTGAGTGATGTACAGGATTCTTAGAGATTGAAATGACACTTGTATTGTCACAATTAATAGGCACATTTCTGAAATCATATCCAAGATCTCTAAGCTTTTGAGCAATCCACAACACTTGTGAGCAGCAAGCTCCAGCTGCAATATACTCAACTTTTGCAGTTGATAATGCTACAGAGTTTTGCTTCTTGGAATGCCAACTAATTAGTGAGGAACCAAGAAACTAACAACATCCATAAGTACTCTTCCTATCACTTTGTATCCTCCAAAATCTGCATATGAATATCCACTCAACATAAAGTTAGATCTCCTTGGATACCAAATCCCCAAGTCTTTGGTTCCATTAAAATATCTAAAAATCCTCTTAACAGCAGTTAAATGACTTTCCTTAGGATATGCTTGAAATCTTGCACACATGCGAACACTAAACATAATATCAGGTCTACTAGCAGTTAAGTACAGAAGTGATCCAATCATACCTCTATACTCCTTTTGATTTACACTCTTACCATTTGAATCCTTGTCTAAGGATAGTGAAGAACTCATAGGAGTTTTGAGTGCCTTGGACTGTGCCATATTGTACTTGTTCAACAAGTCCTTGGTATATTTTCCTTGATGTACAAAGATTCCTTTCTTCATTTGTAAAACATCAAGTCCAAGAAAGAAATTCAGCTCTCCCATTAAGCTCATCTCAAACTTCCTGCACATTAGACTAGAGAACTCTTTTGAAAGAGCATCATTAGTAGCACCAAATAGAATATCATCTACATAGATCTGAACTACTAAAAAGTCAGTTTCATGATGTTTAATGAAAATAGTTTTATCTACTAGACCTCTCTTGAAATTATTGTCAAGTAAAAACTTTGAGAGTCTTTCATACCAAGCCCTTGGAGCTTGTTTTAAGCCATAAAGAGCTTTGTATAATTTGTAAATATGATAAGGGAAGTTTTCATCTTCAAAACCAGGAGGTTGAGCTACAAAAACATCTTCTTGTAAATAACCATTCAGAAAAGTACATTTGACATCCATTTGATAAAGCTTTTTGTGTTTGTGAGATGCAAATGCAAGAAGTATTCTAATAGCTTCTAACCTGGCAACAGGAGAAAATGTATCCTCATAGTCTATACCTTCTTCTTGATTGCATCCTTGTGCCACATGTCTGGATTTGTTTCTCACCACTTTGCCATTCTCATCAAGATTATTTCTGAACACCCATCTGGTTCCAATAACTGATTGCTCTTTTGGTCTAGGAACCAGATTCCATACCTTGTTTCTTTCAAATTCATTCAGCTCACTTTGCATTGCAGTGATCCAATTAGCATCTTCTAGTGCTTCTTTTGCATTCTTGGGCTCAATCAGTGATACAAAAGCATTAAAAGCACATAAGTTCTTCAACTGTCCTCTTGTCTGAGTTCCAGTAGTTGGATCAGATATGATATTGTCAGCTGGATGGTCTGCAAGATACTTAAACTTATTCCTTGGTGTCCAGTAATATGTTCCTTCAAGGCTTTGAGTTATTGAATCAGTAGAAGGAGCATCATAGAAAGTTTTAGTTTCAGTTTCATGGATTTGAGATTTTTGCTCTGCAGGAGGTTCAAGGCCTTGAGATTCTACTGACTGATTCTGTACTTTAGTTTTACCTTTGTCTTCTTTCACAATGTCATCATCAGCCTCATGCTTGTTCAAATTAAGATCTGCAAAACTTTCACTCAAAGAATCCTTAGTACTTTCATCAAAAAACACATGAGTGCTCTCTTCCACAATCTTGGTTTTGCTATTGAAAATTCTATAAGCTTTGCTAGCTTGAGAATATCCAAGAAATACACCTTCATCACTTTCAACATCAACCTTATCAAAATTGTCTTTACCATTATTATGCACAAAACAAGTACAACCAAAAGGTTTGAAATAAGAGACACTAGGCTTCCTGCCTTTAAACAGTTCATAAGGAGTCTTTTTCAAAATAGGCCTGATCAAACATCTATTAAGCACATAATTGGCAGTATTAACAGCTTCTCCCCACAAATACTTTGTCAAATTACTTTCAAGTAGCATGGTTCTAGACATATCCTCAAGTGTTCTATTTTTCCTCTCAACTACTCCGTTTTGCTGAGGGATTCTAGGTGCAGAGAAGTTGTGTGATATGCCATGCTTTGCACAAAATAAATCACAGTCAAGATGATCAAATTCCCTACCATGATCACTTCTAATAGATGCAACATGCAAGTTTTTCAAAGTTTGAAGCTCTTTGCACAGTCTAGAAAATTCAGATTAAGCTTCAGTTTTGTCTCTAATAAGCATAACCCATGTAAATATAGAATAATCATCTACTACAACAAGCATATACCTCTTACCTTTTGGAGTTTGAACTCTCATAGGACCACACACGTCCATATGCATAATTTCTAAGGGTCTAGAAGTACTTACAATTTTTTTTGGCTTGAATGAGCTTCTTGTTTGTTTACCTTGTACACATGCCTTGCAAATCTCATCATCTGAGAATTTTTGTGATGGTAATCCTCTTACCAAGTCCTTTGAGATGAGTTTATTCAAGGTGTGTATGTTAATATGCCCAAGCTTTCTATGCTAAAGCTTTGAATGTTCCTTCAAGGCCTTGAGGCACTTCAACTTGTCAACTGCAATACTGTTAGTACTCATAGCATATTAATTGTATGATCTAGGAGCAGTGAGTATGCAATTTACAGATTTCTCATCTTGCACAACACATTTCTGTTGTCAAATACAGCTTTATAACTGTAGATACTGCTTTCATCGCCACGTGGCATCCATCCAACACACCTAGCTGTGCTCCATCCACACCAGATCACCACCCGTGCTGATCCACGTGGGGGCTAAGAGACAGAGCCCCCGCGCACCATAACACGGGACTTGTAGGGACTTAGTGGTTTGGAGGCTAGGGTCAGGCCCGTCGCGCGCATGCTGACTACCAAGCCTGTGTGCGACCTCTGGTAACTGACTGAGAGATCCTAGGCTTACGTGTCCCATTAATGCGATTGATCTCATAAAGGTATCCGATACATGCGGGCAGATGCGTAACGGTTCCTATATACACGGTCGAACGTGCCGTTGGGGGTTCTACCATTAAGCCGCCATTTATGGTGCACTAAACCCCCCAACGGTCACTTCCCCACTATATATAGGATCGTTAGCTCTCCGTTGCGACACAAGACACATAAGACACATTGGTCCAGTGCCATCGCTTACTGTCTCTCTCTCACAAACAGCTACCAGTGCTTACTCTCTCCCTACACACACCCTACAACTCTCCGTGTTCTTGTTCCCTACTTGAGGTGTACACTTGGAGATCTCTCGAGGATTTCCTTGTACACATTTTGGTGAACCCGACGTGAACATCCACCTTCAAGAACCTCAAATTTTCCCTTAATTTCTTCGGACCAGGCCATTCGTCACGGAGACCAGTCTCCCTCCCATGAGGAGACCTCAGGAGAGGACGGAGTGCTCGAAACCTCGCCCAACACTCGGGTTTCGGTTGTCGCTGAGGGATAACCCTCCTTGGAGTCTCTCCAAGTCATGATACAAACACAAGCCCGAGCCATGGAAGCTCAATCTGAGCAAATTGCTCAGATCATGGCGATTCTCGGAAAGGTGGCCCAGAACGTTGTCCCAGGGGCTTCTGCCTCATTGCTGTCAACTCCACTGTACCCACCAGGGATAGTGTCCACCTCAATAGGCTCCTCGATAGTGCATGTCGCTGTTGCTCAGACTCCTCTCTCAGGCAGCCCGACGAGCCAGACTCCACCATTCTCATCAGGCTCGTCCCTGATGATAGCAGGGAACCCCACTGCATATCCTGCATCATCTCTATATGCAAGCGGAGCCCTAGGAAGCCATGGGCCTCAACCTCCGCCTACTTACAACCCCTGTATGCCCTACATTCCGGGCTTCGGGCCAACAACTCCATCTTACGGAGAAACACCCGCTAGTATGGCGACTCTTGAACAAAGAATTGACAGTATCATCGCCAACCAGAGTTTCGCAGACACTGTCATCCCCAAGGTAGACAGTACGCCTCCCATTCCGCGGGATGTCTATCTGATGCCGAACCCCGCAGGATACAAAGCGCCCAAGTGGGACAAGTTTGATGAGGTCAGTGGGAACGCCCACGAGCACGTGATGAGGTTCATGGACATGATGGGCCCGTACGCAGCTGATACTCTGCTACTCATGCGCGAATTTCCCAAATCTCTGGGAACTGTCGCATACAAGTGGTACAGAGCCCTCGAAGCGGGATCTGTCAAGACATGGGATGAAATGGTAAAGAAATTCTATACGAAGTTCTTCCAGATGGACGAACGAGTCACGACCATTCACCTCTCCCGGATGTACCAAAATCCTGACGAGGAAGGTGTCACCTTCATCAAGAAATTCAGGGCCATGTCCTTGGAGTGCCGCGACGAAGTCTCGGAGGGCCGTCTGGTCGAAATATGCCTGCAAGGCATGCACGACGAGTACAAAGGTATGTTGATTAACTTGAACATGCCCACTTTCTCGAAGTTGATTGACTCCACCAGGAACTTCGAGCCCCTGGTAGAAAGGATGCGGAAGAGACGCGCTAGCGAGCATACACCGACGAATTCCAGCTAAAAGGTCGGAAGGTTCGGTTACAAGCGGCCGCGAGACACCAACGTCCATGCAGTGTCGCCATACAGTAAGAAACAATGACCCGAGCCACAGGAGGCGCCGCCACTACCCTGCTCAATCGAGGATGCGATTGATCTCTGTAAAAGATGGCGGAAGGACAGAATCTTGCCACCCTTTGAGCGCAAACCTACAGGAGAGCAATTCAGAAACCCCAGGTGGTGAGAGTGTCATGGCCAAGTGTCACACCCAACGCAGGAATGCAAAAAGCTCAGATGGATGGTGGACAGAAAAATAAAGGAGGGCCAGCTGTTCATAGACGAGTCGGCCAAAGATGTGCGTAATAATCCCCTGCCGTCTCATGCGAGGCAGGAACCCAAAGAGAAGGAGGTCGCTATGATCTCGATAACCGACCTGGAGGAGATCGTAGATACAGAAGTCCCGGTAGTCGCGAAGATCCACGAAGAGGAGGATTACGGTATTGACACGGAGGATTCGCGAGGGGAGCGAATGAAGAATTCTGCCAAATTTGCTAAGTTCTTCGATGAAATGGGCTTCTCACCCGACTGTAGGCACGAAATGACCAAGGCCATCCTCAGAGCGGCAGAGGACTATGAGGAAGAGCTAGAAATATCGGACGGCAGGACTGTTAGGGCCGTTCTGCCGGAGGGACCCATCATGACATTTGATGAGTGTGATAAGAAGACTAGTGCAAACCATCACAGACCACTGTACGTGATGGCTGCCATCAACCACGTGGATTTTAAGAGGGCATTCGTCGATGGCGGAGCTGCGGTGAATGTCATTCCCCTTAGCAACCTGGAGACGGCGGGGATCCCCAAGCACAAGATAGTTAAAAAGCAATCGCCGCTCACAGGCTTTGGCAGCGATTCCAGGATGACCCTGGGGTGGATTTGCTTGGGGATCCAAATTGGGCAGGTTAGCTGTTCTGCCAAGTTTCACGTTATCGACGCAACCACGACTTACCACATGATCATTGGGTGCGCGTGGATTCACCGCTTCGACGTTGTGCCCTCGATAGCTCATTAGGTGATGAATGCCATCTGGAAAGAGAGGGTGGTTACGATACCTGCTTCTGTGAATCCTTTCAATATAGAGGAGGCGCACCTATCCGAGGCGGTATGGTTCACAGAGTTGGAGGACGGGCCATTTCCAGCCCCATCCCAGACAGTTCCTCTGCCCAGATGGGAGGACATCAAAGATCAGTCACCAGCAGGAGTAATGGTGACAAGGGAGGAAGCAGGAGTAAAGCAGGCCATGAGGACGGAGACCTCCGGAGTAGCCAAAAACATCTACACCTTAAAGAGGGTTATCAAACATGATGAAGATGGCAGACAGGTGGGAAGTTTTTACTCCAACGGAAAGAAATGTTACCGCATATAGAGGAACTTTAAAGGTGCGCTCTTGTGATCAACTGTTGGATACGATCTTTATTTATCAATTGGCCTTGTTTATCCGCACTTGTTACAACCAGAGCCTATCTCATATGGTAGTGGCTAAACGCGATCAAAGCCTATCTTCTAAGATAGCACGAAGCCTATCTCATATGGTAGCGGCTAAACGCGATCAAAGCCTATCTGCTAAGATAGCACAAAGCCTATCTCATATGGTAGCAGCTAAAACGCGATTAAAGCCTATCTTCTAAGATAGCACAAAGCCTATCTCATATAGTAGCAGCCAAACGCGATCAAAGCCTATCTGCTAGGATAGCACAAAGCCTACCTCATATGGTAGCAGCGAAACGCGAATAAAGCCTATCTACTAAGATAGCATAAGCCTACCTCATATGGTAGTAGAAAAACGCGAATAAAGCTTGTATGATAAGACAACTGAAGCCTATCTCACATGATAGAAGTTAAACTGAGGCCTATCTCATAAGATAACAGCCAAACATAGTCAGAACCCATCTACTGGGATGGAAGCAGAATATTCAAGGTCTATCTCATATGATAACAACAACGGTTTATTCCATACGATACAGAATCTGTCTCCCAGAATGGCAGAATTGAAAAACTATTTGAATGGATAGTACGCAAAAAGGCAGACGCGCAAAACCAGCAAACACAAACATAGTATGAATATACGAATGGAAGCAGAAATACAAGTCTATCTTATTAGACGAAAAAAAACCAAAAGAGCGGAGTACAATTTATCTGTCTAGACAGCAGCAGAAAACAAATTCCCAAAAAGAGTGCAAAGAAACATATTCCTACGCTAAAAACCCTAGAATAGGGGCCCAACTATGGAAAGCTCGTCGTCATCGTCGACGACCTCGACCAAAACAGAACTCTCGCCGATACCACGGCGAGATGCCAGATGAACTTCAAGGAATAGATGAGGGAAACAGCCTTGGGAATAAATCCCGTTCTCCGCCCTCGCATCCGAGTATTGGTGGCAAATAGTTCTCCAACGGAGAGCCACCAGGGCAATACCCCAATCATTACGCTTCAATTCAAGAGTCCGTAAAGGGGCAGTATTTGCGGGAAAACCACCGGGGGTGGTACCTGCGAACAGGATAAAGGAAAAGACGCCTTCTTTCTGATAGAGAAGCCTAGGCTGCCGATTCTCATGAAGGCTGTACGAATTGGAGGTCTTGGGTGACGAACCCTTGGGAGACATTCTTGTAGCACAACATAACTCTATGGGTCCATGGAATTGGAACTCAGGTGGATGAAAGAACAGAGGAACGCATAAAAGAATATGGGGAGAAGACATCCTTTAAATTGCGAAAGCCCAGAGGGGTGGTAGTAATGAAGAAAAAAATAGCAAGGAAGAGGGGGTTTATATAGGGCCCGAGGAAGACTCTTCAGTTGCCAGTAACGCCTCGAGAGCCGGGCGAGAATCAATGCTATTACTAAAGCATACAGCGGTATAGTAACCCTAGGTAATAATGAAGGGATAGTCTACTATGGGGAAGCCATTCCTTATCATGACGCCACGCTGGCACGACGATCCATACAGTCATGATGGTTTCTAGGAACTTGAACCATCATCAAGGCATTGAATATTGAGACCTTCTGAAGGTACGACGGACAATGAAGTACACGCGCCAACTTATTTGCTTGAACCAAAAAGGTGAAATATCGGATAAAAGTATAAGCCTATCTCATAAGATAGCAGCACGTGCAAAATGATGTGTAAGCCTATCTCACAGGATAGCAGTCTACGTTGATTACGCAAATCTTACTATATTTGGCTAAACCTTTGACCAGGGCAATGACAAGGACCATATTTACCTGCAAATGACAAGCACAAGAAACCTAGCAGTTATGTAAACAAAGAAATAGCATGCAAAAGGAGGTGTACCATAAAAACCGCGTGGGAACACACACGCACTACAGACAGTTGTCACATATTCAAAACATTCAATCATCCAGAG
The DNA here is from genome assembly GCA_023055425.1 of Linanthus parryae. Lineage (NCBI taxonomy): Eukaryota > Viridiplantae > Streptophyta > Magnoliopsida > Ericales > Polemoniaceae > Linanthus > Linanthus parryae. Next base: position 32,317,123 of record JALGPY010000001.1, read on the forward strand.
TACAAAAGAAAGAATATCAAACTCGTAATCTATAATGAAGGATCAACAGGACTACAACTTCATTCTTTAAATAAGTCTTTCAAGAGGGAGTCTTGCGCGGATAGATGAGCGAGTTTGCTGCGAGTTTGCTGCGAGTTCTGCAATGCGAGCTTTCATCTCTTCATAATGCTTCAAGGCAGCTTCATACTCCCGGGCCATATGTTCATACGCCTCCCTGCGAGCGTTAAGGGCTATTGTCTCCTCTCTGAAAGAAGTATATTCAGCTCCAAGACTGGCATAATTGCGAGATTTGGTTAGTCTTTGCACGAGGAAGTCCAAATCTAGTCGACCCGCCGCAGTCTCTGGAAGCCTCTGAACGAGCGCGAGAAGATCTTGAGCACTAGCAGCTGTGGTACTTTCAGGGGTTGTTCTATACAATCTTTCCAAGAGAGCAGCCATCTCCCAGAAAAGATTCCCTCTGTCTTCTGGTGTCAGCTCCAGTACTCGAGCAAGCGAAGCAGGAAAGGTCACTCGCACCTTCATGAGCCATTCCAAACAGGCTTGGTCGATATCTGCGCATAGAGGCAGGACAAAAAAATCAGAGAAACCCGAACCTAAGAGTCGGGGTATTAGGAGAAAAAGAATGAGCTTACCAGTCCCTTCGACGATCTGTTGAAGAGGAGCAACAGATACTGCTACCCGCAAGCCGGCTTGAATTTCCTCGACTAACTTCTGATCCGCCCTCACCTCGCGCGCAAAGTACGACTCAGGAATTATAAAACTCCTCATGGGTACGAGAGGGTTTGCAGCTTGCGAGCCCCACACTTCAAAGGGATTCTCAGAAAGAGAGAGTCCAGATCAAAACCTTGTAGGGTTTTGATTCATGGATCGCGCAACGGAAGCATAATCAAACAAATAACCATGCAAAACCCTCCAAGGATCACAAGTCTAGATGCATAACGATAGTGAAGGTAAGAAATCATAAACACACCTTTGGGTTCTCCTTGATGACTTCAAACGCGAATAGTGTCACGTTCTCTATAGTTGATCCACGCCTAGAGTTGTTCCTAGATCTCCAATCACCTTGGTGCTAGCCCGGATTGAAAGGAGGGTGAAGAAATCACGCAAAACGAGACACCAAAAGGGGTTCGGCACCCTTTGTGGCGTCGGGGACGAGGGGGCGGCGGCAATAGGGGGCGGCGTCCCTCTTTGCTTGCTCTCTCTCTCCTTTGTTCTCTCCTACTCTTGTTATGTTCTCTCTAGAGCATAAGTGTGTAGGGAAGGAAGGAGGAGGGTCCTTTATATAGTCCAACAACTCCTTGTTAACTACCTAAAGGACTTATTCTAGTCCTACTAGAATTCAATTTAGTCCCTTCCTTGCAAATTAGTCCCTACTAAGTTTGCAAGGGTTTGCAAAGTGATCCTTCTAATTAATTAATCCAATTAATTAATTCCACAATCTAGTACAACTCTATATAGCGTGTGACCCCATAGGTTCTATCTAGTTGGTAGCAACTCTTTGCTAATATGGAGCGGTTTCTAGCAAAACATCCATTCTAGCCAACTAATAGAATAGTCATCTAGACAACCTTGTACAAGTAATTGTCTCATCCCTTTGCCTCCATATCCGGATTGGACACGAGACATACAAGTCACACTCGTATATCCAATCCCTAGTTCCTCGATCCATGGAATAGCCTTATTCGTGCAAATAACATCAATATCCCATATATTGATTTATTTGAGTCTGGCCAGACATTCTATAAGCACTATCCTCGAGTGGCCTTGGATATTTGCTCCCGTTATGTGGGAGGGGCAAATCCTCTCTACGTCCACTACGATCTCTAAGCTTGCTTCTCATTGTATCCAGTACACGCCTTTATAACTACCCAGTTACGGTGTAGCGTTTAACGCTACCAAAATCACAATGATCCACAACTAGAATATCTAGTGACTTCAAGTCTAAGGATGACAATACCATTGTACCCGAGAAGCACTTGTGACTCAACATAACGTGTATGTAGCCTTCTCGGTAATGGGTCAATCCAGTGCAACATTCCGTAATGCACACCTATGTGTTGGATCGTGATATCTCCATATCAATCCAACCCCATACTAGTCTATAGATGATTGTCCCATTTAATCATTATACTTGACTAGGGATATTTAAGATAAACAACACAATTGTAAATCTAAGGACTTCATTATATTAAATATCCAATAAATAATAAATGAATTTCTAGCCAATTACAAATTCATACTAAACTAGATTGCCTCTAGGGCATCTATTCCAACAGTCTCCCACTTGCACTAGAGCCAATCTGGCGCATCTCGTATGCCCATACTCCTAGTGTGCCCTTCATGCTTCCACTGCGTGAGAGGCTTCGTAAGCGGGTCTGACAGATTATCATCTGTAGGAATCTTGCATATCCGAACGTCTCCTCTATCGATAATATCTCGAATCAGATGGAACTTCCTGAGTACGTGCTTGGACTTCTGGTGCGACCTGGGTTCCTTTGATTGCGCGATCGCCCCAGTGTTGTCACAGAACAACTCCACTGGATCCGCAATGCTAGGGACCACACCAAGTTCAGAAACAAACTTTCTGATCCAAACAGCCTCCTTTGCTGCGCCATTTGCAGCAATGTACTCAGCCTCTGTTGTAGAATCAGCTACCGTTTCTTGCTTGGAACTCTTCCAGCTCACCGCTGCTCCATTCAGGCAAAACACATATCCCGACTGTGATCTAAAGTCATCTCTATCGGTTTGGAAGCTTGCATCAGTGTAACCCCTTACACGCAACTCTCCCTTACCGCCAAACATCAAGAAAGCATCCTTAGTTCTTCTCAAGTACTTTAGGATGTTCTTGACAGCAATCCAGTGACTCTCACCCGGATTGGATTGGTATCTGCTTGTCATACTCAAGGCATATGACACATCTGGTCTAGTACATAACATGGCGTACATGATGGATCCTATGGCCGAGGCATAGGGAATCCTACTCATGCGTTCCTTCTCAATCTCATTGGAAGGACAACCACTCTTTGAAAGAGTGATTCCATGTGACATGGGCAAGAATCCCTTCTTGGAATCTTGCATGTTGAACCGTTTCAACACCTTGTCAATATATGTACTTTGACTTAGGCCTAGCAACCTCTTAGATCTATCTCTATAGATCTTTATACCGAGTATATAGGCTGCTTCCCCTAAGTCTTTCATTGAGAAACACTTTCCTAGCCAATCTTTCACAGATTGCAGCATGGGAATGTCGTTTCCAATGAGTAGTATGTCATCCACATACAAGACCAGAAAAGCTACAGAGCTCCCACTAACCTTCTTGTAGACACAAGACTCATCTTCGTTTCTGATGAAGCCAAACTCTTTGACCACTTCATCAAAACGTCGATTCCAACTCCTAGAAGCTTGCTTCAACCCATAAATGGATCGTTGCAGCTTACAGACTTTGTTGGCTTGCTTTGGATCCTCAAAACCCTCCGGCTGTATCATATACACGTCCTCGAGGAGATTCCCATAAAGGAATGCTGTTTTGACATCCATCTGCCAAATCTCATAGTCGTAGTATGCTGCAATTGCAAGTAGGATTCGGATGGATTTGGTCATAGCGACTGGTGAAAAGGTTTCATCATAGTCAATACCATGAATCTGTCTGAATCCTTTAGCCACCAATCGGCCCTTATAGGTAATCACATTACCATCCATGTCGATCTTCTTCTTGAAGACCCACTTGCACCCTATGGGTCGCGCCCCATCAGGTGGTTCCACCAAAGTCCATACTTTGTTGGTATACATGGATTCCATCTCGGATCTCATGGCCTCAAGCCACTTCTGCGAGTCTGGGCCATTCATGGCCTCCTCATAGGTAGTAGGCTCATCATCTATGAGCATCGTGTCACCGGAATCAGTTACGAGAAGTCCATACCTCTCGGGTTCCTGGCGCACTCTACTAGATCTACGAAGCTCTTGTGTTACCCGAACAGGTGGATCCACAACTGCTTGTGATTCCTGTTCATGTTCCATAATCGGTTCAGTAATTTGTGGTTCTTGAACTTCTTCAAGTTCTACATTCCTCCCACTTGCTTCTTTAGAGACAAACTCTCTTTCTAGAAACACGCCGGTCCGAGCAACAAACACTTTGTTCTCGGTTGGATTGTAGAAGTAGTATCCCTTAGTTTCCTTAGGGTACCCCACAAATTTACACTTATCCGATTTAGGCCCTAGCTTGTCTGATTGTAAACGTTTTACATAGACATCGCAGCCCCAAATCCTCATGAACGACAGTGTGGGACGCCTCCCACTCCACATCTCATATGGTGTCTTCATGACTGATTTAGATGGAACACGGTTAATGGTAAAAGCTGCACTTAATAGAGCGTAGCCCCAAAACGATAATGGAAGATCGGTTTGACACATCATAGACCGAACCATATCCAATAGGGTTCGATTCCTCCTCTCGGACACGCCATTCCATTGTGGCGTTCCGGGTGGAGTGAGTTGGGACACGATCCCACACTCTCTAAGATAGTCGTCAAACTCTTGGCTCAAGTATTCTCCTCCACGATCCGATCGTAGAGCCTTGATACTTTTGCCAAGTTGCTTTTCTACTTCATTCTTGAATTCTTTGAACACTTCAAAGGATTCGGATTTTGCCCTCATAAGGTACACAAATCCATATCTACTGTAATCATCAGTAAACGTAATGAAATAGACATAACCACCCCTGGCAGGCGTGGCAAATGGCCCACACACATCAGTATGTATGAGCGCCAATTGCTCACTAGTCCTCTCACCTTTCTTATTGAAAGGGGACTTTGTCATTTTTCCCAATAAACAAGCTTCACATGTCTCATATGATTCAAAATCAAATGAGTCTAGCAATCCATCCTTATGGAGTCTAGATACATGTTTCTCATTTATGTGGCCTAAACGACAATGCCATAAATAAGCAGGATTTAAATCATTTATTTTAATCCGCTTGGTATTAATGTTGTAGACAGGATTACTTAGATCAAGGACATAAAGTCCATTAAATAATTGCGCACTAAAATAGTGAATATTATTCAAATAAAAGGAACAACAATTGTTCTTTATTGAAATAATAAAACCTTCCTTGTCCAAACAAGAAATAGAAATAATGTTTCTGCTCATAGCAGGCACAAAATAGCAATTATTTAATTCTAAAACTAATCCTGAAGGCAGAGATAGTTCGCAAACGCCTATGGCCAATGCAGCAACCTTTGCTCCATTCCCAACGCGCAGATCTACCTCCCCTTTAGCCAATCTTTTACTTCTCTTTAGATCCTGCATATTTCGACAAATATGAGATCCACATCCAGTATCTAATACCCATGATGTAGAGACAGTTAAATTGACATCTACAACAAAAATACCTGGTGGTGGTGGAATCACTATTCCAAGCCGCTTGTCCTCCAAATATTTTGGGCAGTTCCTCTTCCAGTGTCCCGGTTGACTACAGTAGTGACATTCACCTTTAGTCACGACCTTGGCAATCCCACCAACAGGCTTAAGGGCTTGTTCCTTGGACTTAGCAACTGACTTGCCTTTGCCCTTGGAGGAAGAGGCAAACTTTTTACCCTTTCCTTTATGTACCATCATAATGGCCTTGCCCTTACCCTTGTTGATGCTCTGTTCAGCCGTCCTCAACATGTTGAGCAAATCTGGCAGTGGTTTAACGATCTCGTTCATGTTATAGTTCATAATGAACTGTCCATAACTTTCGGGCAACGATTGCAACACGAGATCCGTTGCCAACTCTTGGCCGACCGGGAACCCAAGCCGGGCGAGATTCTCCAAGTACCCGATCATTCGGAGTACATGGGGTCCCACCGGGTTCCCTTCTGCCAGATGACATTTGAACAGTGCCTTTGAGACCTCATACCTCTCTACCCTCGCCTGCTCTTGGAAGAGCTGCTTTAGATGTTCGATCATATCGACAGCATTCATGTTCTCATGTTGCTTCTGAAGCTCAGAGGTCATGGTGCAAAGCATTAGGCAGGCCGCATCATTAGCATCATCAACATGCTTTTGATACGCCTTTAAGGCAGCAGGTGTCTGATTGTCTGGACCTTCTGGAACTTGCTCCTCTATTGCGTACAGCTTCTTTTCTTGCTTGAGAACAATTCTCAAGTTTCTGTACCAATCGAGAAAGTTGGTTCCTGAGAGCTTGTCCTTCTCAAGGACAGATCGTAGGGAATGTTGTGAACTCGATGAGTTGTTTGCCATTTGGAATTCTACAAAAGGAAAATACGCAAGTTTTAGTATTTGTGAATTTTTGACTATATTTAATAATGGCTAGTTTATTAAATATAGCTCCCACTATTTTTTTTACGGATTAATAACCCTCAAGATATTAATGCGGAAAATATCCTTATATTTTCTAGTGGGCCAAGATCCATCTTTTTCATCTCCTTATGAGCTTGCTTTGGCAAGTCACCCATAATTCGATTACTTCTTAGGTAGGAACAATTCCAATTGCATCCCATATGCAACTCTTGGTTCAATCGGGCAAATAACTCCTTATTTATCCATCCACATGGATAATCCCAATTGATTGCCTCTAGGTTTCTTAATCAAATTAATAGCCTAGTTGTGTTCAACCTCTTATCTAAACAATTGCACATTGTTACGTGCCATCGCATTCCATCATTATGAACCAAGTCGCCATGCTTTGGCACGCACGAACTTGATAAATAATGATGATAATGAGTGTTTAAATAACGAGAAGGCAAGAACACAATATTTTAAAATTTGAGGGATTTTTCAATTCAATTTTTAATTGTTTTGTTGATCAATATCAACTAATCTATCTATTTGAGTTTGGGCACAACTCCAAATAATAGATCCGGGTTGTCTAATTATCTTATTATCCTAATTGCATGCATCATCCATACACCAACCACACAAATAATAAGACAATAAATAAACAACCACAAAACAGAAATTAAACGTGATGTGGATATGGCCTTTTCTAGACTAAGATAATTCCAAGCCAATGGAATTATCTATGAACCCTAAACAAACACACATCTCCATGCGTCTTGATCTTTTGGTCCATCCTTCATAGTCATGTGGAATGCTCCATGCTCCATGCTCCATCTTTTGTGGCTTCTTTGGCTTTGGGCTTCTTTTCTTCAATCTTGGCTAACAATCTACTTTATCTAGCACTAGCTAATATCTATACTAAATAAAATAAATCTCACAAGTTGAGAAAAAAAATGGCACGCAGGCCATAAAACCCTAATTAATTATTACAATTAATTGATCGGCTCGCAGGCCGTAAAACCAAACCACAAAATTAAACATCCACATCAAACCACATCCTAAGGCCATATCCAATCACCATGCGATTTGCACATAAACAGTTAAAATCCAATTTTAACGCGCTTGGTCAATTTTAATTGATTTTAGGATTTCTAGGGTTAAAACGGTCCATGGGCCCAACAATCCAATTGCCCGGGCCCAAATAAGTGAACCATAAAGCCCTAGGGCCGGCCCGGCCCAAAACCCGCAAGCTAGGCCCGCGGGTTAGGGCCGCCCGGCCCCTTAGGGCGCCAAGCTTGGGCGGCAAGCAAGGGGGGCGGCTCCCTAGGGGGCCGAACCTCCTTGTGGAGGTTGTTTCCAAAACAACCTCCTTGCTTGGAGCCCAAGTTTGGTTGTTTCCTTGTTGTGGGAGAACTCCTTCTTCCCCAAGGATGCCCAAACCCTAGATCTAAGATCCTAAAATTTCTCAAACTCACCAATTCATGCATCCAATGCAATAATTGGGTCTTGTTATGATTAATTCTTTGACAAATTGCATCCAATGCTTGATTTGTCTTGTTTTACGCGATAAACAACAAATTAAGGTGTAAAACAACAAGAATGTAACACATAAACTACGTTTATGCTCTATGACCTGTGGCTCTGATACCACTGTAGGGTTTTGATTCATGGATCGCGCAACGGAAGCATAATCAAACAAATAACCATGCAAAACCCTCCAAGGATCACAAGTCTAGATGCATAACGATAGTGAAGGTAAGAAATCATAAACACACCTTTGGGTTCTCCTTGATGACTTCAAACGCGAATAGTGTCACGTTCTCTATAGTTGATCCACGCCTAGAGTTGTTCCTAGATCTCCAATCACCTTGGTGCTAGCCCGGATTGAAAGGAGGGTGAAGAAATCACGCAAAACGAGACACCAAAAGGGGTTCGGCACCCTTTGTGGCGTCGGGGACGAGGGGGCGGCGGCAATAGGGGGCGGCGTCCCTCTTTGCTTGCTCTCTCTCTCCTTTGTTCTCTCCTACTCTTGTTATGTTCTCTCTAGAGCATAAGTGTGTAGGGAAGGAAGGAGGAGGGTCCTTTATATAGTCCAACAACTCCTTGTTAACTACCTAAAGGACTTATTCTAGTCCTACTAGAATTCAATTTAGTCCCTTCCTTGCAAATTAGTCCCTACTAAGTTTGCAAGGGTTTGCAAAGTGATCCTTCTAATTAATTAATCCAATTAATTAATTCCACAATCTAGTACAACTCTATATAGCGTGTGACCCCATAGGTTCTATCTAGTTGGTAGCAACTCTTTGCTAATATGGAGCGGTTTCTAGCAAAACATCCATTCTAGCCAACTAATAGAATAGTCATCTAGACAACCTTGTACAAGTAATTGTCTCATCCCTTTGCCTCCATATCCGGATTGGACACGAGACATACAAGTCACACTCGTATATCCAATCCCTAGTTCCTCGATCCATGGAATAGCCTTATTCGTGCAAATAACATCAATATCCCATATATTGATTTATTTGAGTCTGGCCAGACATTCTATAAGCACTATCCTCGAGTGGCCTTGGATATTTGCTCCCGTTATGTGGGAGGGGCAAATCCTCTCTACGTCCACTACGATCTCTAAGCTTGCTTCTCATTGTATCCAGTACACGCCTTTATAACTACCCAGTTACGGTGTAGCGTTTAACGCTACCAAAATCACAATGATCCACAACTAGAATATCTAGTGACTTCAAGTCTAAGGATGACAATACCATTGTACCCGAGAAGCACTTGTGACTCAACATAACGTGTATGTAGCCTTCTCGGTAATGGGTCAATCCAGTGCAACATTCCGTAATGCACACCTATGTGTTGGATCGTGATATCTCCATATCAATCCAACCCCATACTAGTCTATAGATGATTGTCCCATTTAATCATTATACTTGACTAGGGATATTTAAGATAAACAACACAATTGTAAATCTAAGGACTTCATTATATTAAATATCCAATAAATAATAAATGAATTTCTAGCCAATTACAAATTCATACTAAACTAGATTGCCTCTAGGGCATCTATTCCAACAAACCTCCCGTGGGATTTTCGCTCCTCGCCACGAATAGTATAGGGGAGGAACTTAGGTTGGCATGATCAACCTCCTCAGCACTCTGAGTAACATGAGATTCAAGCTCCGCAGGAATGACGGGCTCAGCAGATATAGCGTCATGTACAACCTCTTCGGTATTCCTCTCGAGCAGCACTTCAGGCTCAAGGTCGGCCCCTTGCTCGACATTGGCTTCGTCCGAGGAAATAGGTATCGCTTCGGCAGGTGAGGTGGTGATATATTCCTGCACTGGGAGTTCCCCCTCTTTCTCAATAATGAGCTCCGTGTCCGGATGATCCTCAACCGCTGGAGTCTCTTCCATCAAGGCTTTCCGTGGGGAGCCTGCACCACACACATTATCAGCAGACTCAGAAATCGCTTCGGTGCTGCGAGGTCGGCGGTGCACCAAGGGGCAAGGGCCAGGTTCTTAAGCTCAGCAGGAAGAAAAAAGAATAGAACAGAAGGAGAAACTAGAATAGAATGGCAGAACCTATACTAATGTTATGGGCGGTATTTCCCCCCTTATATGGGGTACCCGCGCAATTGTCATGTTGCAAGTTATCATTAAAACCCTTCAATTTAGAATGACCTGCTGGGGATTAAAAAGATTATGCATCGAGCGTACAAGAAAAGAAGGGTATCACACGCGGCCAGAGCACTGAATTACGTGAAGATTCCCCACATTAATCCCTTACCCATCTACGAATGTCACAAAGGGGCACACCATGGTATAAAGCACCAGTTACAATGTCATAGTTTTATAAAGCAAACTTAAAAAGTGTACCTTCTTCGTCTTCGTCACCGACGAGCTCATGAAGTGCTAGTTGCGCCTTGTGGAGCTAATCCACAGTTTTCGAGGTAGCACGAGAGGGGCGCGAACGCCCGGAGCGTGAAGCGGTCTTCGCGTTTCGGTTCTCTCTCGATTAGCAATCTCAGCGATGCTTTGTCTCTTGGCAAGATCAATCCGCTCTGCCTCTGATAACTTCTCTTGCAGAGACATCTCCTCCGCCATTCGCCGCGACTCTTCAACGGCTTCCTCTTTAGTCATGACGATCGTTCCTTTGAGAGGGCTATCATCATTATTTAAAGAAAGAAGACAGAAGAGGGTGAAACACATTTCAGGAAACTTTAAATAAGCAGGGATATTTCCGGCCAAACCTTCTTTCTCCTAGGAAACAAAGTCCGAGACTGGCTCTGGGAGTGATTTCTTCTTGAGGGAAGTAGGTTTCTTCTTCGATGGAGAGGCCTTCTTGGGAGTGGGCTCATTTCGCGCCCGCTTCGATTGACGAGCTGGAAGGTCATCAGTCGCAGAAGCATCGGTACCTCTCTTTTTCATCCCTTTAAGTAATGGTGCGAGGAAGGTCTCAAGTCTATTCGAAATTGCCCTCCTAATTCCTTCTTCCATGCGCAGCACTGGAGGAATGACGTCGTCAACATACTTTTTCTTCGACTGACAAAGGTCCACAAGTCCCCCGTTGCGATCTCCTGAGGCGAAGCGCCTTAAGCAGCACTGTTTAAAAAAACAACAAGGTATCAAGAAACATGGGGAATGAGGTGACTCGAATAGAAGAAAATGTACAAGGAGTCTACAATACCGCTTGAAAGTCTCTCGCGTAATGAGCCCGCGAGTTGAGGGAGTCCTGCGTGACTGCTGTCTTCTTAACTACGATCTTCTTTTCATCCAATATTAGATGTGGACAAAGATGGTCCGCAGCTAACATCGATTAGTACACATTGGGGGCCCAGCCTCGGGAAAGATTAGACTTAAAAGGGTAATCCTTGGACAAAGGAGCAAGTGCCTTAGGAACTTGCAGTTTAACTTGTGGTTTTGTCAGACGACGGACCTGATTTTTACAGAAGGCCACCCAACCAGCTGTTACCTTTCCCATTATACTTTTTGAAGGTTGCAAAAGGGGAAGCTCTGCGAGAAGCAGCTCACGACTCTTGTCAAAAATAATCCCATCATAGCAGTCCTTGGCAGGGAGTTCGGACCACATGGGTGGTGCGATGGAGAAAAACCCAGCTGAGGTGCCACGCGAAGAGGGTCAAAGTGGAAAGTTATGGGCACATATTTGAAGGACTCGGTTTCAGGGGCGTACTCTGTCAAAGCAGGTAAATAACCCCGTCTGCACCAGTTCACGTACTGCCCATAGTGACGGGGTCCGATAGTAATGTGCCAAGCACGGAGAGGAGTATCAATCTCGGGATACATGTCCCCCTGAAACATGATATTTTCCAACTCTTGAGCATAAGGACGGGACACTAAGGAGTCATCATCATTGCAGACCAAAGAAAAATTGCGGCGAGCATTTTTGGTGTTGAACCAACGCCAAGAGCGGGGACACGAAAAGGCTTCCTCGCATCTTGGGGCATTCCATAGATCGACAGTAGTAGGTATGGGGGCATATGTAGGCCATCGCTCAAAAACACACATGGTCAAAAGTCCAATGTTGGCAAAACACATGACATCAGCACTGCCCTGTGATTGCTCAACATTTGCCAATGTTAGATCAAGACGATAAAATAGGGAACCCAAGACAAGGGGTCCAAGGGCAACCCTCTTACCAAAAGCAAGCTTCACCGCAAGCGGGAGTACATGGACAAAAAATCCATCTCGCGGACTCCCATCTATAAGGAAGCGCGACAACCAGACGCAGAGGAAACCACACAAGGAGCACTCACACCCTTCTCCTGGAGTGGAAGTAACCTCGTGGAGTTTCCTCCTGAATTTTATGGATGATGTAAGGTTTGGGGAAGTCCTTGAAGAAGAACATGATCCATTTAGAACATATGTTCTTCGCCCCAGCAGAAATTGTCATGAAGGTATCAGCAGGTTTCATCGCCTCCGGAGCCCATTTTGAAGCAGCCTTCCTCAAGGCCGCAATGCATTCTAGCATCTGACCGAAAAGAGCAACTTATTCATCAGAGCTAAGTGCTTCCATCGAAGGCTCCCATGCTTGGAAGCATCAGCAGATTCTCCACATCTTCCAGAGTAGGTGTGGCCTCACGGGATGTGAAGTGGAATGTATGAGTCTTTGGGGAGTATCTAGAAAATAGGAACTTTAGCATATTCTGGTCGGCCTTCAGATCAAACCTCTAGTTGCGCGAACGACATGATAAATTCCAGCTTTCTTTAACACAGCCTCATGATTATCAAGGATATAATCAGTCCACTCGTCCATCCAGTCCAGTTTCTCCAAGAAAGCTTGGAAAAGAACATCGTTGTAGGGGTAAAGGCCAGCCTCGATGCCGCATATATGAATATCGTGGACCTTTGCAAGATCCCACTCCTCTCTTTCTGGCTCAAGTTTCAAGCTTAAGACCGTGCCTGAAGAAGAGGCTTCAAGGGTGTGCCCTCGTATAGAGGCCAAGTAGAATTCGTCACCCCCAAAGTAGGGGGCTTTTTGCCATAATTCGCTGCTTAGTTCTGGGGTCTCAGTGGTTTTCTTGGGAGCCATTGCTGTGAAGAAAAAGAAGACCAGATTTAATGAGTTCTGTTGGGTCATACAGAAGGAAAAAGGGGGGAGAAGGAGGTATAAGAAATTGTCTAAAATTGACTGCAAAATCTAAAACGTGGAAGTTCAAACTACCTTGTTCACGCCTGGGTACTCGAATTGCTCTGGAAAACTTGTCGAGGATTTGATCGCAAACTCCGTCAAAGGACTCTTCTTCCTATTGTGGGAGCTCTCTCCGATGCATACGAACTCAAAATTGCAACAATGGAAAAGTTGCAATCGAAGGAATAATGAGGCTTAAATAAACCCTTAAAAAGTCACGGCTATTTGCGATTGATGAGCCAAGCAACGCTTCGATTGCTGAGAAGATTTGACGTTTGATCTATCCCTGCCTCGAAAAAAGGCGAATTTGGATGGTGATTGATTAACTCAACAGAAGCCACGCTTCATCAAAAGCTAGACGGCGTTTCCCAAACCCTAAGCAATCATGGCTAAGACAGGGGGCTATGAGGAGTCGAATTCAAAATTTGTAAAGGCCCGCGTAAGCTCCACGAACGGCTGATTTTGCGCGACTGCATTATAGAAGGGCGCATGACAATCGCGCAAAATGGGGCTATTGTAGATATTTCTTTCCTGATAGACAGATCATCGCCACGTGGCAGCCATCCAACACACCTAGCTATGCTCCATCCACACCAGATACCCACCCGTGCTGATCCACGTGGGGGCTACGAGACAAAGCCCCCGCGCACCATAACACGGGACTTGTAGGGACTTAGTGTTTTGGAGGCTAGGTAAGGCCCGTCGCGCACATGCGATAACCAAGCTTGCGCGCGACCTCTGGTAACTGACTGAGAGATCCTAGGCTTACATGTCCCATTAATGCGGCTGATCTCATAACGATCTCCGATACTTGCGGGCAGATGCGTAACGGTTCCTATATACACGGTCGAACGTGCCGTTGGGGGTTCTACCATTAAGCCGCCATTTATGGTGCTCTAAACCCCCCAAGGGTCACTTCCCAACTATATATAGGATCGTTAGCTCTCCGTTGCGACACAAGACACATAAGACACATTGGTCAAGTGCCATAGCTTACTCTCTCTCTCTCAAAAACAGCTACAAGTGCTTACTCTCTCCCTACACACACCCTAAAACTCTCCGTGTTCTTATTCCCTACTTGAGGTGTACACTTGGAGATCTCTTGAGGATTTCCTTGTACACAATAACCTTTATCACATAACTGAGAAATACTAAGCAGATTATATTTAATTCCATCCACAAGATAAACATCAGAGATAGAGTTGGTTGAACAATTACCAATACTACCTATACCAATAATATTGCATTTTTCCTTGTCACCAAGTGTAATTGTCCCTCCAGATTTCTCTGTGAGCTCATTAAAAAGAGACTTCTTTCAACTCATATGTCTGGAACAACCGCTGTCTAATATCCATTTCTGATCCTTCAAGGCCTTGGTGACATCCTGCAACAATAAATCATTGCCTCAACAGGATGTTAGAACAAGTGCAGAAATTTGAGTCATACTCAGAATCAGGCATGTTTGGTGGTCTAATTAATTTTGGAACCCAAATCTGCTTAACCTGTCCCTTAAACTGATAAGGATAAGTGTTCCTCTGAATATGAGGTTATGATCTTCTGAAGGGACAAGTTAACTCGATATGACCAATTTTTCCATAGTAATGACATTTTGGAGTATCTCTCATACCAGATTTGACAATAGTAGTTTGACTTTTTTTTTTAGAAAATTTGGATTATAGTCAATTCTACTTTTATGCATTGATTTCAGACTTCCTCCAAGAATGAGATTCAGATTATGTTCTGAGCATGTAAAACTGGTTAGGACCTTTTTAGACTCTTGAAGTTTCTCAGTCAAAGAATAGATTTGTTGTTCTAAATCCTCTGAATGAGTCTTTAGATCAACATACCTTTCAGTTAAGAAAGTGTTTTGATCAACAATCTCTTTAACTGTGCCTTCAAGGCTTTGAATATGCTGTCCAAGGCCTTGAAGTCCTTTTCAATTTTTGTCTTAGAAACTTCAATAGTCTTGTTGGTAAAAACGAAGTCCAAGTTTTCTTTTACCTGCTCATGAACTCTAACCTTTAAAGAAGCAATCTCATTTTTGTAACTTTCCTCATTTGAAAACATGCTCTTGAGAATTTCAGGAAGTACATCAGAAGGACTATCGAGAAGATTTTTTTACCATTTCCTCAATGTGTCTGTCTAAAGACTTTTCTTCATCATGTTTAGCCATGAAGCATAAATTTGCTTCTAACACCCCCAAAATGACCGAGCCAGAAACCCGGGGGGTGTCACTCCGTACCCGGGGTTAAACCCGAATACAAGGAGGTTTGTACGATCAGAATATCCAAGCAAAGCAAATCACTTCCTAGTAATACTCGACGTATCATTCGTCAAAGAAATTGTTGCCTACAAATTTAATAGTATCCTAATCAACACATTGCACACGAAGTCCTGTAGGTAAATGAATTAGATTCCTTACTAGCTCTCCCCAACCGTTGCTAAGGTGAACAACCCCTTTTTATAATAAAATACGCCTTATGAAGGAAACATTTATTATTTTTAAAAACAAATCAAACTATAATTATATAACTTATAAAGAGATTAATAAATATACGAATAGCCAAGAATGTTATTTTCCCAAACTTGATAACATGACATACTACTACTATTTAAGATATGATTTATATAAACTTTTGTTTATAAAAACGTAATATAATTATAAAACTCAAAGTAGTAAAGTTTTATTGTTCTTTTTAAAATAATTTAATTAAGCATAACCAATAAACATTATTTTTTTCAATAAAATAACTCTATACAAGAAAAAGAAACTCCCAAATAAAATAAACTCTAAAAGTATTCACTAAGGCTTTCATCCCCCTAACTATTCTCTTTTAAAATTTGAGTATTGATGAGTAAAAGAATAGTTGCCTCATGAGAGACTCGAACCTGGAACCTAGTTCCCACCAAACTTTAAGTGATAACATCTAACCACTGAGCCAACAACCCTTTTGTTCTCTCTTTCCCGACTAATAACCTTAACAACACTAATAATAATGATAACTGAATAAAATAAAAAGTAAAGAGAAGGAACAAACGGGTTTTTCTTTGTTTACCCGATGGAGGAGAAGAGGACGGCGACGGGAGGAGGCGAGGCCGACGGTGGTGAAGACCAACGACGACGCCGGGAAGGAGGCCACGCCGGGCGGCGTCGGCTGGGCACGGCGGCCAGGGCGGACGACGGCGGCAGCGGCCTTGGGCGGCGACGGCGGCGCTGGAGAGAGAGAGAGAGAGAGAGAGAGAGAGAGAGAGAGAGAGAGAGAGAGAGAGAGAGAGAGAGAGAGAGAGAGAGAGAGAGAGAGAGAGAGAGAGAGAGAGAGAGAGAGAGAGAGAGATTGAAGGAGAGATTGAGCTTGAGGGTGAGGGGGAGAGAGAGAGCTGATTTGGTGTGAGAAATCTCTGAGATTGAAGGGGCTTATATAGTCATTGGGTGCAGAATTTGCCGCCAAGGAGGAGACCCACAATTTGTTTTTCGATTCCGAATTGGGTTGTGTTTTTGGACGAAATTGATTTTCTTGAAGCTAAAGATTCGATCTTTGTCGAATTTACAGCGGATTGGGAGTGAATCGGGATGGTTTTTGGATGGAAAGAGGCCATGGTGGCGGTATGGTGTTGGCGTTGGAGGAGGAAACCGACGGGAGAGTTTTCTCCTGCTAGTTGGAGAAGATGATACCTAATTATTGATATAATTATTGGTCCTCGAAGCTTAAACCAACATCTCAACAAGCAATAAGGCATGAGTCTCCACTCTATGGTTTAAACACTAAATACAAACCTAATGTCATGCATGATGAGCAATATACTATGGTGATGTACTAGGATGATGTGCTTCAAAACCAATTCAAAGCCGAATAATTGCATTCTTCCCCCCTTAGAGGAGTGACGTCCTCGGAACTCAAAATGTCTCATCAAAAAGGTGAGGACACTTTTTTCTCAGATCACATGCTGCTTCACGCTCTTGTCATACGTACCCCCTGTCATGGTATCTATAATCTTAACATGGTCCAGTCTTCTGGTTCGGGATCCAATGAAATGGTATAGAACACTCTTCCTTAGTTGCTACACATGGAACAAGGTATTGTCCAAAATTTTCACTTCTCTCTTCAAGCCATAGTCGTATGTGATCACCTGATCAGTTGGTAAGGCTATGGGATAGGGATCGTTGATGATGGATTCAACACAGCTATCGCCTATTGATAATTTTCTATCTTATCATGCAGCACTACAAGATGTAATAATATCACATGTAGCACACCATTCAAATTAGCAACTTGGATCGTAATTGATCATTCACAACCAGGTTTCAAAGAATAACTTTGCTTGGAGGCATTTATTCACGTAGTAGGTCTCACATAAAGTATTAGTGTTCTCCAAATAGGAGTAAAATCTTAGTCCAAAATAGTAACCACAATAATCTGAGTCAGAGTCAAGATTATAACACAAATTTATTTGTTCGAGTAGTCCAATTATATAACAACAATGTCAAAAAGAAGTTCACATGCCGATTTGTCTCTCCGTTGTTGGATATAACCTTTGAACACGGTCTTTGGTGACATATGAAATGTCTTAATTATAATCCCCATTCCAATTGATTACCAGAACACTCTTACAACCACTCAACAAGAGGTAAAACCTCTAGTAGACCAATAAAAGCATACAACTTTTAGATTAGCTCCTCCGTGGACATCCATCCCATGACTCGAACAATGATTTCGGTGACAAGACTCCAATAATACACAACCAATGATAAGGTGTCTTAATTGCATCAAGATTTAGATTATAACGTGACTAGTGAGATCACGCCCACAACTCAATCAGTGCCAAAGAAAATATTCTCATTGCTTCAATCATTTACCCAAGTAACTATTGCTATTGTCTCATAAGCTGTCTCATAAGCTGTTGTCTCATAAAATCTCCCAAGTTTGAAAGCAAGTACTCTTAATGAACGTAAACATAACCCAATTAAAATATATTAGATTATGATTCCCTAAACAATGAAAATGCGTCCAAACGAATTGTATGGCTTCATAAACAAGGAAATATCTCGTTCCCTTAACAATAGTTAAGTGACAAAACTCCAAAACTGATTCCCAAGGTCAGAACTATATCCGAATGGTACGAAACGTCTTAACTAACAAAACAGAGAAGCGAAGAGATAGTGCACAAGACTCCAAAGCGGCATGGTTCCTCCTATCCTTATACACTTAACCATAACCATATGATGTTATCGGTGGTTCCCTTTACCGTTGTTTTCCTACCGACATATGAAAATTTGCCTCGAGCTAAGGAAATAAATAAAAATAAACCATGTGTACCCAAAAAAATACGATACTGAGGCACATACTCTAAGCAACTTATTAATTTTCAAGATGGGTTATACAATTACGAGACTCCCAAACTAATATCCAAATTAACCTTTAGTGATATCTCCTGAAAATCATAACTCCATTAACAAAACTCCAAATACAAAATCCTTGAAGATCACTTGCATTAAGAAGACTTAACTACCCAGGCATACCAACGATTTATGTAACTCCAAGAAATCTAATATAAGTATAAAACTTGATTAGTACTTCAGAGGTGAATAATCGTCCCATTGTCCAAACATTTGTTTAGTGAAAATGCTCCAATCTTACACGCCAAACGATAACTTATGCTAACTACTCCAATGTGAGATTATTCCATAATAAGTTAGACTACCCAAAAATTTGTCTCATTGCTAGCACCAAGGTAGTAGAAAGTTTCTCAAAATCCAAATCGATAACTCCAATGATAACCGTTACAACATCATGAACTATTTTTCACGAGAAAAAAAGTCTTCAGATTGTCCAAGGCTGAACATCGAAACTCTCAGTCATATTGAATATAAACAAATGGATGAACTATGGGTGGGTTTGGTATGACTTTTTGAGCTTTTAAGTCGATTTTTTAATTGTTGTGAAAATGACATATAAGCTCATGAAAAAAGATGCATGTGTTTGGTGAAAAAAGTTATGCTGTTAAAAAGTTGGTGATGCAACACTTTTGTTTGTGAGTGAAAATTACCACTTTACATTTTTTACATTTACTAATAAAATTATGGTAGGTCTAATTAGATGTCGTAGTATGTTAATACAAAAAAAGTAGGGGTAAATTGTTCATTTTTATTGTTTAAGAAGAAAAAAGTCCAAAAAAAGCTCATGAAACCCAACTTTTTTCAAAATTGTGTTTTACACTAAAGAGCTAAAAGCCAAAATCTAAAAGTTGGCACAGAAAAAGTCATACCAAACCTTTCAGAAAAGTTCAAAACAGATTAAAAGTCCAAAGTGGATTAAAAGCGGGAAATAAGTCATACCAAACCCACCCTATATTACGCTTATACAAGAATGATGACACCCAAGGGCACTTCATGAACAAAGAAACGTCTCTTTTCTCGAATAATAGCTAAGTAACAAGGCTCCAATTATAAATACCCAATGTAAACGATATCATTCTAGTGACCCAAAGTACTGCACTCGATAACTCCAATGGTCTAAAAGAAAACAAACAAATCTTAGCTTTTCACCCTCAACTTCAATTTACATGAGTGATTCCCCTCGTGTGTGTGTGTGTGTGTTTTTCTTTTTTTTTTCTTTTTTTTTTTTAATTTGGTCATCTAATGAAGTGCAAGGGGAGAAACAAGATATTTACAAGATATGAAGAGACACAAGCACTATTGGAGCAATCTGATCCATCAAGGCTAGGTAAAAATACTCCAATCAAAAGGGAAACTCTAATATTCTTTTATAGACATTTCAACTATAATTCCAAGATTATATTTTCCTAACCACTTTAAAGTTGGTTCTAAAATAAATTTGAATATTTGGAGAAATCCAGAGACATGATTTTCAAAGCGCTTTTTAGGCGGGGTGGGTGGGAAACCTCTATAGTCCACGGTAACTCTTTAGTCTATCATTTCCCATGGGTCCTCCATAGGTTCCTCCCAAGTCTTGTGAGCTAACAACATTATACACTTTATGAATTGCGGTTTTATCATCCATTGGCCTTGATGTAAATATTTTTACTTGGGAAGGTACCAGCATCCCTCATCAGCTGAATCCTTATACTATCTCTTAATTGGAAATCGAAGAATTCTCATCAAGTAACGACTCCGAAATGCAATAACTCTTAACCAGGACGTTGTTGTATACCCATCTTCCAACAAAAGTGAAAACCCGATGCTCTCACCTATCCAATATTTCTCCGATAAATTCCCAATTTGACATACCCTCCAAGAAAGGTGTTCTTGCCGGGTGGCTTACCTGAAAATTCTCCGCTGTTGGATTCACTAGGTTGACGGCCATATCGAAGCGAGTTAAAGGATACTACTATTAGACATCAAACATAAATATTATTCTTTCATAAGGGTATTCTAAGGCTGACTCCCAAACAATCACACACTTAGCGACATTTATAAGAGACAGCACAATGATGGAGATCGGACTCTCAAGTAATGTATTAAGATCCCAAAACTTGTTCAGCATCGAAACTATGAAGCCCAAATCTGAGTTAATCATAAATGGTAAAATGCTCAAAATTATAACTCGGAAAACAAGATTCTAATGAGATGTTGTGACAAACTGTCATCAATGAAAGAAAATTATACTCCTCATGTATTTTAGCGATCAATAGGGCTCCAAATATATAGTCTATATTTTAGTATTTCCCAGCACATTAAAAAGTATCAAACAATCTCTATAACAATTATATATTCCGAAATCTCCAAAGTAGCTAACTCAACCGCAATATGGTTACGTAAAAACACCCAATAGTCTAAATTTCGACAAACTAGCTAAGGGGTATCTAAAACCACCAAATTGAAATCAAGTCTCCAAACATCTCTCAAACACTTTTGTCTTGAACATAATATAAATACATCTTGTTCCTCCTACATTATTTTAAAACTCGTAACCAACCCAATGCATAGGTACTTCACAATTCCTCGATACGAGCTCATTTATCCTCTTTTCCCGCTCATACAAACTTTGCTTGAATGGTATTTTCTTAACTACCAAAATTATTTTGAATCCTCATTTGTCGGGTTCGAAAAGGTTAGAAATTTTAACCCTCGTTGTGTAAAAGCTATTTCTAGTATTATATAGATGTGGTCTATTGGTAAAATCCCTATATTATAACCTATTGTATCATTCATAAGTATCATGAAGTACAACTGAAATAAAATACATGTCACGTAATGAGAAACTAAGCACGTAATATAACACAGTGATCATACCGTTGACTACACATGCAATTTTCACATAGACTGTACACATCTTATTTCTTATGCTTCTTTGAAAAATATAAAAGTCATCAAACGGGTAAGCAAAATTATAAATTTTGTATGGATCGACCTCTTTGAGTCTAATTTCATAATCAAGAAGAATCATCTCAAAATAATTTATAGAATTTAAGTTACGCAGAGAATAGCATAACTGCTGTTACAAGGCATCAGAACAGAAACTTCAACTTCTCCAAGTCTTATACTGACTTCAACTTCCTCAAAATGGTCTAGGATTTCACCTAGATATAGCCACATGTGTATATTCACCACCATAAAAAATTTGAGATCCATCCAAGATCTGTAAAGATATAAACTCAAAAATACTACAGATGGCCATTATGAAATTCTGCTATTGAACAACAAACATTGGAAATTAATATCTAAGTCTCACGAACTTATTTGGGGATGAATTTTTTTATGTCAGATGTCTGAACATGTCTACTACCTAAATATTCCGAGAAAAATAATTCAAAATTTAAACATGTATTCTACACCAAATACCATCTGCGGCACAGATTCAAACACTACTAGCATCAAGTTTATCGTGTTCTATCTTCAATACAACACCAACTTCAAACCATACTTCAACTTAATAAGAAAAAAACTTATTATATTCCCAAATGGATCCTCAAAACATAAGTATCATCCTTCACCAAGCAACGAAAACCTACGTAAAAATAACCCAAAAGTGGCTTATGCAAAAACCATTGTAAGAAACTTTAAAACATTGTTTGGCCTCATGGTCTTATTCCAAAGTAAAACTCCAAAAACATTAGAAGTATAAGAAATCAAAGAAGCCCAATATGTCTACTTCTCATAGTTATTCACACTTGCTTACGACTCCATGTCTTCACTATGGTCATCCTCGAACTCATCATCCTCCTCACTAGGACCTTCTATATCGATCACCATTCTCATTTTGTCATTTACCATGAGCCTCCATTAACAATTTACACATAAATTCAGCATTCACCATCCACTCATTTGATAGAAATAGTCTTCATAGTTCAACCTATTGAACCTAGCCATAATATCGCTATACTTGGCGATAATTTCCTGAAATATGGGCCCCATAGGTAGAGCCTTCACCATACAATAAGCTTGGAAAGCGGGATTCTGATATCGAGTAAACTCCAACGCATTAAGCTTAATCCTCACAATACTGACATAACACGCTTCCTTGCGGTTCTCTTAGTTCTAGCCATCTATAAAAAGACAACGACTCCATATACTCTCTTACTCCACAACTTGTATCATAAATAAAAAATGTTTGCCCTTATGAAATGAGTACATACTCTCAAAAATTCAATTTTTGATCACACGAGACTTTCAAAAACAATTCACAACTTTTTATTACCCAAACAATAGACGCCTAACCCAAACTCCAATGAAAATTTTTAAACCCAAATACTTAGTTAATCGGGTAGGCCAAAGTTCTTAGCTAGGAGATGGTGGGTGGGGATACTCGCTTACTAAGTCTATTTTCTAAAGCTTAAGCACATAGTAGACCTATTCAAGACTACCCAAATCCCCAATGGCTTGTCAAATTTTAAATTCTTTCCGTATGTCCATTTTAAATTTCCCTACAGGTTTTAAATTCCCTTTTTGGATAACCTTTATCTGATACCAACTGTAACACCCCCAAAATGACCAAGTCAGAAACCCGCGGGAGTCACTCCGTACCCGGGGTTAAACCCGAATACAAGGAGGTTTGTACGATCAGAATATCCAAACAAAATCCATAAAATATTTAATTGAAACTGAAATCTTGTCTTGCCACAAATATGAGCATTATTCCAATATAAAATTCAAACTACCAACTAATGTTCAAATGAAACTAAATATGAATGTTACTACTATCACGAGTCGCGTTTTCCCCTTGGACCAAGCTCCCATCTAACCTGTGGTGCAGAAAAGTAAAAGAGAACACCACAATTCAAAAAGTCGGCGGAAATACTGAGTAAGTAACACCCAAGCATGTAAAATGATGAAGAAGTAATTTGCAAATCCGTTTGTAGTAGTTTCGCTAAACAAAGTGAAAATAAAAGCTTTGACCCTTTCATAAAAGAAATAAGATGAGAGATGCCAAGTTCATTCATACTTTCCAAATCACATCCATTATCCAAATAATGGGATTCCTAAACTCATGATATTTAATTTTCCATTAACAACATCCAATCCAAAAACCAATTTGTTAATTTATTGATACGGGGAAAACCAACCACTTCGCAAGTATCCAAGACCTTACAATTTGTTAAGTGTCGACACCCCGTTACAGACTTCTTGAGGCCAGAAGAGTGAGTACAAGGAGCTATCTGGAGACTTGCAACCGGATTAAATAAAATAAATTGGACGAAAGACCGAAGTCAATACGCCCAATGCCAATAGTAACCATACAACAACAATCCCCGCACAACTCCTCCTCTTTACTTTATCGTCGATTAATAGATTGCAGTGAGATTTTTAGAGGAACATTTAAAAAACTTGAACATGTATTCATGTAGCACATATTTCACATAAAATCATTTTGAGACAAGTAGGAATGAAAAACATTTGACACGTAAAGAGGAAAGGCCGCTAGGCCTGGCATGTTTACTTACCTTTAATCTCAAGCAAAGCAAATCACTTCCTAGTAATACTCGACGTATCCTTCGTCAAAGAAATTGTCGCCTACAAATTTAATAGTATCCTAATCAACACATTGCACACGAAGTCCAATAGGTAAATGAAATAAATTCCTTACTAACTCTCCCCAACCGTTGCTAAGGTGAACAACCCATTTTTATAATAAAATACGCCTTATAAAGCAAACTTTTACTATTTGTAAAATCATATCAAACTATAATTATATAAATTATAAATAGATTAATAAATATATGAATAGCCAAGAATGTTATTTTCCCAAACTTGATAACATGACATACTACTACTATTTAAGATATGATTTATATAAACTTTTATATAAAAACGTAATATAATTAACTCAAAGTAGTAAAGTTTTATTGTTCTTTTTAAAAGAATTTAATTAAACATAACCAATAAACATTATTTTTTTTCAATAAAATAACTTTATACAAGAAAAATAAACTCCCAAATGAAATAACCCTCAAAAGTATTTACTAAGGCTTTCATCCCCTAACTCTTCTCTTTTAAAATTTAAGTATTGATGAGTAAAAAAATAGTTGCCTCATGAGAGACTCGAACATCGAACCTAGTTCCCACAAAGCTTTAAGTCATAACATCTAACCACTGGGCCAACAGCTCTTTTGTTCTCTCTTTCCCGACTAATAACCTTAACAACACTAATAATAATGATAACTGAATAAAATAAAAAGGAAAGAGAAGGAACAAACGGGTTTTCTTTGTTTACCCGATGGAGGAGAAGAGGACGGCGACGGAAGGAGGCGAGGCCGACGGTGGTGAAGACCAACGACGACGCCGGGAAGGAGGCCACTGCGGGCGGCATCGGCTAGGCACGGCGGCCAGGGCGGACGACGGAGGCAGCGGACTTGGGCGGCGACGGCGGCGCTGGAGAGAGAGAGAGAGAGAGAGAGAGAGAGAGAGAGAGAGAGAGAGAGAGAGAGAGAGAGAGAGAGAGAGAGAGAGATTGAAGGAGAGATTGAGCTTGGGGGCGAGGGGGAGAGAGAGAGCTGATTTGGTGTGAGAAATCTCTGAGATTGAAGGGTTTTATATAGTCATAAGGTGTAGAATTTGCCGCCAAGGAGGAGACCCACGATTTGTTCTTCGATTCCGAATTGGGTTGTGTATTTGGACGAAATTGATTTTCTTGAAGCTAAAGATTCGATCTTTGTCGAATTTACAGCGGATTGGGAGTGAATCGAGATGGTTTTTGGATGGAAAGAGGCCATGGTGACGGTGATGGTGTTGGCGTTGGAGAAGGAAACCGACAGGAGAGTTTTCTCCTGCTAGTTGGAGAAGATGATACCTAATTATTGATAAAAGACATTTTGTCCCCACAGGTTTTGTTAAAATACCACTAGCACCCCCTATGTTAATTAAAAGACACTATATATGTTTAGGAAAACTACATAAAAGCACCTATTGATTAATAATAATAAAAAACTAACTTTTAAATAATTAAAACTAGTACCCAACACTTATAATAATATTATATTAACATTTCATATTATTAGGAAATACCCGTTTCTAAATAACGGGGTATTTCATTGCTTGTTCTTCTTTTGTGTCTGAATCACTTGATGAATTAGAGTCACTCCATGAGGCCATAATTTCTTTCTTCCTTCTGTTGTCATTGTCTTTCTTTTAAAAGTTCTTGTTCTTCTTCTTTTGTGGACAATTCCTTACTAAATGATCTGCATCACCACATTCAAAAAAAATTATTACTTTAGTCTTATGCGAATGTGATGAGGACTTACCTTTGTAATCCTTGCTGCTTGAAGGTCTTGATCTCTCTCTGTTCTAGTCTTTGTTTCCAAAGTTTTCTTCCAT
Source organism: Linanthus parryae (assembly GCA_023055425.1). Lineage (NCBI taxonomy): Eukaryota > Viridiplantae > Streptophyta > Magnoliopsida > Ericales > Polemoniaceae > Linanthus > Linanthus parryae. Next base: position 32,342,826 of record JALGPY010000001.1, read on the forward strand.
GTCTTGATCTATGATGAACATCTTCAACAATGCCTTCCAGTGCATGAAGTTGTCACCACAGAACAATGGAGGTCTGTTTGCCGCCCTTCCTTGTGAGAAGCCACCATCTCCTACATTACTCATAGTCACAAGATTGTTAGATCTATAGTAGTGACCCAAGCTCTGATACCAATTGAAAGTTTGTAATGTAGACCAATTATATGACCGAAATACTCTAGAAGGGGGGGGGGGTGAATAGAGTATGGGAACTTTTTGCTAAAACACAGAATTTAACTAAGTGATGCAAGTAAAAGACAAAAATCTCAAGGCCTTGAGATTTTGTAAGAAACTTCCTAAGTATAGAAGAAAGCTTCAAGGCCTTGAACTAGCACAAGTTCAAAATAGTGTGTAACCCTAGTTTGATTTAGATCACTTTCAAGAGTAAATAGCTAAACTTTAAAGTAAAGAACACAGGGCAATTTACAAAGTTCAGTCCCAATGGACCTAATCTCTGCCTGAGGGATCTAATCCCACCAGGATTGGGCAAACACTTCCTATTACTCACACAGAAACAACCCTAGATCTTCAAGCCTAAGTGAACTCCCTTACACCTATATAGCTTGTGGTTCCAAACCTATCTAGTATCAGCTACTAACTGTTGAGCTAACAAGAACCTCTTGTTGTTCACTTGAACAACTAACCACTAGGTTTTGTGAGGTATAAGATATACAGAAGATAAGTAGATTAAAGTACAAAATAGAAGAACACAGTAGAAGAATCAGCTGAGAAAACCTGGATGTGTTCTTCAGGAAAACCGGAATGATTGATCTTCTGAAAGCACTGATTGAAGCTTGAAGTTGTGAGGATTGATGGTCTGATCTTCCACGAATGTATCTCTCTATCTTTTCCACTTGATTTCTGTTCTCTGTAAGCTTCTCTGTTCTTTCAAATTCAAACCAGTCTTTTATCTAGTTCCAGCAACTGAATGAGAGATTTCAGGATCTCTGTTCCAGCAAATCCTCATCCTTTCTAACTGCAATTCAAAATAGCTCTGAGTAGATATCCGTTGGAGTTTGTTGTGATAGGATTGCACGTTTGAAAAACCCGCAACAACATTAATAACAACAACAAACAAAATCCAAATACATAACAACACTAAGTCTGTTTGGATATTCAGTTTTTGAATAAAACTGAATCAAATAAATAAGCCGTTAACCTGATTACTAATTAATCATATAAACCAACACAAACCAGTTTAAGACTTGTAAAAGTCATTAAACAAACATAATAACAATGATCAGATCCTGCAAGAAAGAATCAAGTTAGATCTGTGAAAACTGTTGACAGCTCAAGGCACATCTCAAGGCCTTGTAGCTCTGAACATTCTTCACAGTATTTCAACTGTAACACCATAGTTCTTTGATTCAATCTAATTATGATATCTGCAATATGTTAGACGTATGAAGAATAGATAACTATAATATTTGCAATAAATATTTGATCTAAAACATCAGATTGAACACCTGCAACACAAGATTGTCAGATCACATTTCATAAGAAAGCATTTGTCAAGGCTTTGAGGCTTTGATCAATATCTCAAGGCCTTGAAGACTTAGAAAAACTTTGTCTTTCATCACTCTAAATGATTACTTCCAAAAACACACTTAGAAGTCTTGAATCAACATATCTCATTTGAACCCATTTAAAAGAGGAGCATGGGATTACTGTATTCTCATAAGTGAAACTCCTATCCCAAAGATGATAGTATTTTAGAGTTCTTGAAGACTACAAGTTTGAATTATGACAAATTTTATCTCCTAAGTAGATACATTTTCGCCTTATTTTTGTGCTCGAGTATCTAAATATGCTTAAAGCATATTTTTGTGACATTGATCATATGATTCGTGTCATGAGGGGGGAGGAAATACCCTATTACAAGACATGAATTTTAATTTAAATGTCTCATTCAAACTTGATCCAAGCGATCTTATAAATTATGATATTTATGAAGCATGTAAATCTTGCTTATGCAACTACAAATATCCTCTATAAGGATCATCATCTTGTTAGTTCCAACCCTACAGAAATTGAGAACACAAGAGAATCATCAATGAATGATGAAACCAATGCCCTTGAAGAGGAAACAACTCACGTAGATGAAGAGCTACCTACATTTGAGTCTATGATGATCATTGGTGATATTCACTTTGAAAAGCGCTTGAAATCATATGATATCCTTACACCACTATAAGTGGAAATGTGTTGACTATATTTGCCAAAATCAAAGTCAACATTTGTGTGTGTAAATACACACGAGCTCTGAAGTTAAAGCATCGAGCATGTATGTGAAGTACTTTGAAGTACTTAAGATGCCTCAAGCATCCACGTTCATATAGAATAACATATTCAAACGTCCGCACCCTTATGGTTGAATGTGTGAAGACTATTGAAAGAGAAACATGCTATATTGCAAGCAATGCCCATATGTTTCTCATGGTTATAATTATAACCAACAAATCCTCTATTTGATAAGAGTTATTGTGATATTTCGTTTAGTCTAGAAGACTACGATTATGAAAGTAACTAGTTACACAAAATGATCGTACGAATCACTATATGTGAAATCCGTGGAGACTATTTCCCATGAGATATACTTCTTTGCTAAAGAAAATCAAAGATACACACTCGCGAGTAGTTTATGTGCATATGCATATTATTTAGTATGACGAATGTCTCATGAGTATATAACATGTCATACTTATTAAATGACAGTTTTTATTACTATCTTGAATGATCATGTTGCATCATATTATGTTAAACATTATGTATTTCCCATAATCCACTTCTAGGTATGAAGTGTGACATCAAGATGATGCAAAGAGGGGGATATTAAATTACGAGGCGCTGTACTTTTTTTCCTCAGCCAATGTTTTTATTGCACAGGGTTTTTCCAAGCAAGGTTTTAGTGAGGCATGCAGCCATGAATAAGTTGAAGACTACACCAAATCTCCACTCACATGATGCAATCTTTTTCCTTCGTTAGAGCTTTTTTCCCAACGGATTTTGTTTGACAAGGTTTTAACGAGGCATCGTATTAATGAATATTCAAGGGGGAGTGTTATGAAATATATATTTGATATGGTGAATATTCACAGAATATTGTACTGCCATATATATATGATACTGATTGACCCCCACACCCTATATAAAGGGTGGTTTGGTGGAGAATAATACATACTTGATATTCCTCCCTACATAATTCTCTCTTCTCTACTCTTGAGTTCACAACATGTATGTGTTAATTACGATAATATCATAAATAAAATTCAATATTTTGAATCCTTTTACTCGCGAGGAGATGGATGAGAAAAAATTCTCACGTCCTGTTCTATGACCCGAAGCTTCTCAAGCTCAAGCATTTACTCTTCTAGTTAGAGACCAACGTCTTGGGCCTGACGTGGGATCCGCTCAAGGACCTACTGGTTTAGGTAAATATTTAATGCGTTCTCCGACGGGAGAAGTCATTTATAATGAAGTACCACACGAGTGGATACATAGGAATCCAAATATGCCGAATCACTCATGTTATAATCTTCTACGTCCTAGGTCTTCCCGTTCCGTCATCTGGCTTATGTTCTTCGTGTAGCATTCAGACCGAGTTGAACCCTGTGAATTACGTGAAAGTAGGATACTCCAAATTCGGGGATCAAAGAGTTTTATAAAATGTTCTTGGTGGAAAAAAACGTGAATAAAAGATCCCACTAAATTGAATTGGGTCCATGAATCTAAGAAATAGTGAGAATGATAAATAAATGAGTACATGTTTTACAAATTATTTTTAAATATTTGATAAAAATATGAAAAGATGACAATGTGGGATACAAATAACTCATTATATATTCTAAAATACTTAGAAATGCACCCGTATTTTTATTCCGAATGAATAACTTGTATACGAATTATACACGTATGTATAGAATACTCGAATTATTCAAATACCGTATTTTTAAGCCGGATTTTTACTAACATATTTTTAAGATAAAATCGTATAATACACGTACGTACCGTACTATGATTAATTTCCGTCCTGTATTTTACTAACTATGCTTCATAGAACAACGCATCTTTGAGACTTTCTTACGACATTGTCTTCCATTGTCATACTAATTAGACTTCTTCCCCATTTGTTGTAGTCTCTACATTTACTTCCAAACATATATGCCAATATATATATATATATATGATGTATAACGTCACCGATATATTTCATCCTCTTTTGTAAGGAGTGCCTGTCAATGTCTCCCTTTCTTAAACACATGTTTACGTATATATGCCCTTCATTGATTCAGAAGTTGATACAACTGTTGTATATGGACGATGATGGTTGCAGTAATTTCAAATCAGTTATGTTAAGAAGTTCATTAATAGAAGAAGATGTATAATTAAACCAACAAGAAAATTAACAATGTATTCCAAGAAACTTAACTTTCTAAAGTAACTCGGTAAAATCAGCCTCTGAGTCAGATGCATGTGTGTCTTTCTAGTTTCTGAGTTCATTAATGAAACATGTTTGTACAAAAAAAGTATACCATCAGTGTGTTTTCATTTAGCCAGACTTTATTTTTGAGAAGCATGTATATATACATATATACGAGTAATAATATGTGCAAATTACCCTTTCAAGAGAAAAATAACTCAATTGATTACTTTGATTGACGTCAAAAGATTTGTTAGTCATAGATACAAGGGTATTGGTGGTAGTGGGTTGAGAATAGCCACTGTGGTGGTGGGCCAAGAACAGGGGTAGCAGAGGTGGTGGGTTGGTGGCGGTTGCGCTAGTTCATTGGTAGCAAATTGGTAGAGTCGATTGAACATTATAAGAAAATATGTTGTTATTGTGGTACGTTTTGAGAAAGTGAAGCAAGACCCAACTTCAACGGCGAGAACGGATTTGAACCAGCTAGCATGGTACAAAGAAGCACGGTTGAAAGGCCATGTTGGAGATCAACATGTAAATGTTCAAACAGGTTATGGTCATTGGCAATAACCGCCTACTGGAACTGTTAAAGTCAATTGTGATGCTTCGTGGCGGGAATTTTTCCGGTGTCTGGGCTTGGGTGCGTCCTCAAGGATGAACTCAGCCATTTTGTAGCAGGCCGGCAGATCAGAGCAAGGAGCTTAAGGTCCCCTTTGCTAGCAAAGCTTAGTGCTATGGAGGCGGGGATGAGGTTTGTGTTGGAATAGGTGCCCTAGAGGCAATCTAGTTTAGTATGAACAATAAATTGGCTAGAATATTCATTGCATTATTTATTGAGATATTTAATATAATGAATTCCTTAGATTTACAATTATGTTGTTTATCTTAAATATCCCTAGTCCATTATAATAATTAATAGGACAATCATCTATAGACTAGTATGGAGTTGGATTGATATGGAGATATCAGGATCCACACATGGGTATGCATTAGGAGTAATGGCATACTGGATTGACCCATCTCCGAGAAGGCTACGTACAAGTTATGTAAGGTCACAAGTGCTTCTCGCGGTGACAACGGTATTGTCATCCTTAGACTTGAAGTCACTAGATCATCTAGTTGTGGACTATTGTGTTTCGGTAGCGTCAAACGCTACACCGTGACTGGGTAGTCAAAAAGGCGCGTATCGGACACAACATGAAGCCAGCTTGGATATCGTAGTGATGTTGATAGATTTTGTCCCTCCCACATAACGGGAGCAAATATCTTAGGCCACTCGAGGGATAGTGTTTATAGAATGTCTGGCCACACTCAAATATATCGATATAGGATATTGATATTATTTGCACGAATAAAGTTATTCCCAGGATCAAGGAACTATGGATTGGATATACGAGTGCGACTTGTATGTCTCGTGTCCAATCCAGATATTGAGACAAAGGGATGAGACAATACTTGCCCAAGGTTTGTCGGATGACTATCTCTATTAGTTAGGTAGTATGGATGCCTTGATAGAGACCGCTCCATATTAGTAAATAGTTACTACCAACTAAGTAGAAATCTATGGGGTCACACGCCATATAGGGTTGAACTAGATTTGGGAATTAATTAATATGATTAATTAATTAGAAGTATCAAATCGCAACAAGTTGCTAACTTAGTAGGACTAATATGCAAGTTGGACTAATCCGAACTTGAGTAGGATTAGGAGAGGGCCTTTATGTAGTAACAAGGAGTTGTTGGACTATATAAACGATGCTCCTAGCTTCCTTCCCTACAACTAATGCTCATAACATAAGTTGAGTAGGAGAGATGCAAGGATAGGGAGCAAGCAAGGAGACCCGTTGCCCCCTTGCTGCCCCCTCTACCCGTCGGCCACAACAAGGAGGCCGAAGCCTCCTTTTGGTGCTCCGTTGCGTGATTTCTTATTCCTCTTACATTCATCCAAGCTAGCACAAGGAGATTGGGGGATCTAGATCTCAAGCTTTGGCGCGGATCAACCGTAGAGACGTGATACTTTTCGCGTTTGAAGTCATCAAAGGAGACCTACTAGGTACATGACACGAATCCTTTACTATCGTTATGAATTCTCTTCCTGTTATCCTTGGGAGGGTCTTGATCGGATAAATTATCTCAGAAAAACGAAGAGACAGGAAGAAACGGAGCGCCAATCGGAGTTGTAGATTTCCTGATATCGCAGATTAAAGTTTCTGGTCCGCAGTTGATTTTCAGCAGGATCTGAATTCGGTTTTTGGAGCATAACTGGAGCTACAGATGTCGAATGAAGACGATTCATATATGTAAATCGTGTATCTCGACGATACGTATCCAATGGCATAGGTCCCACAGTCAGATTCAGAAATATCACTGCCAGAATCTGGTCAAAGTTTCGAGAATCGTGTCATACCAGTCCGGATGGACTGTGGTAATTTTTATTCCGCAAGCTAACTTACCACAATAATTTTTGAATGTCTATGATTAATTCTCTGTATAAATCACGTGGTCCGTGACAAATCTCATCGAATATTCCCTTCACTGTAATTATCACTGTAGAAACTCCATATCATATTGTTGCTTAGGTTTAGTTTAGGCTTAAATCATTATCAGTAAAGAAATACAAGAGGCGCTCTCGCGCTCAACACACTTAAAAGTTCACATCAGAATTCGCCATTCGAGTGTTAAGGGCCTTTGAGGCAGGTCATTGAGGACTCGAGTTGAGACTCCCCCTAGCTGTAAGATAGAATATAGTTCTTACCTTATAACCCAAAAAAAGGTCACATGGCACATGTTTGAATTCACACAATTCACGAGACTCAAGAGCGATACAAGGCAAACACTTAATATCTTTCGGAGCCGAGCCTTAGCCTGTTATATAGAGGTTGAGCCTACCAGGCTCCTGGCCTAACATTGTATACAGTTCGGCTCTTTGCCAAGCTCTTACAAGTTTTCTTGTCTACTTCATCCATCTGTTGTTTCTCAATGGCACCAAGGCTCATCGGAAAGCCCGTCTTTCTGGGCCAACTTAATCCCAACAATCCACATCAACCAAGGAAAGAAAATAAGATAAAAAGCTAGCTATTATTGTTAAAACCATACTAAATTTTTCCATGTTTATTAAAAGTTCAAGGTTTGGAGAAGCAAGTACTTCCGATTGAGTTTCTCAGCAGCAGACACAAACACAAACACAAACACAAACACAAACACAAACACAAACAAAAACACAAAGAAGTCTGAACAACAGGATTTTCACGACAACCAGAAAAAGAAACTAGACTTTTAAACAGAACATGAAGCTTCTTTTAGGTGCTCGGTGAAGCTTCTTACACTGCGGTCCCGTTGCAGAGGGGACATTTGTTCTTCAGCAGCAGCCATTCCTCGATACATTTGTAGTGATACTCGTGCCCACATCTTATCTTTCCGAGCACATCCCCATTAGCATAACTCTCCTGTAATTCGATTTCAATAGACATTAATGCCTTCAGAGAGGCTAAGGAACTTGTTATAACTTAATCAAGGCTCTGTTTGGTTTGCAGTAAAATGTTTTACAAGGGAAAATAATCTATGCGTAAAATATTGTTTGAAAAAGTTTTATCTGCAAATATTTTCTCGTGTTTGGTTGACACTTGCCAAAACAGTGGGCTGTGATGGCAGTAGCAGTGATGGGTGGCGGTGATGGGTCGTGGTGGAGGTATGTGGTAGTGGTGGTTATTGGTGGTGGAGGTGTTAGTATGGAAAATGGCTTACGAATTTGAAACGTGTAAATCATTTTACGTCATTTGAGGGAAAACATTTTACAGGAAAATATTTTACCTCCAACCAAACAGCACCAAAACACCAAAACAAGGGGAAACATTTTACAAGAAAATGTTTTACCACCAATCAACGGAGCCTAAGTAAGCACACTTTACCAGACAAATACAGCATATATCGTCCTCAGTTGAGATTCCTAGTTCCATCGTCTGATATTGTCGTTGTCCAACACCTGCCTGAATAGTTTCTTTAGTTGCTCTTGACCAGGATACTCCGTTGGCTTGTCCTGCTGCCAGACCAAACACCACCTAAACCCCAATTACACAAACGTGAACTGGTATTTAGTAATAAGATTAAAAAAAATACTACAAATTATTAGGTTGTGTAAACGTCGTTCATTTCAGAGTTACCGTGAAAGGTGCAACATATTGGTCACGATCGGTATGTTCTTCAGTCTCATCACTTTCATTCCCAGATTCGACGGGAGAATCAGGTTGAGAGAAACTCGAATCAGCCTGGTACACCAGCACGAAAGCAAGTCATGATGAAGGTACAGAACCATGACACCTATTACACAAAGGTGAACCGGTATATAGTAACAAGATTTAACAACAAAAAAAATCTACTACAAATACTATGCCGGGTAAACGTTCATTTCAGTGTTACCATGTAAGGTGCAACATCTTGGTAAAGATTGGTGTCTTCTTCTGTCTCATCAATCGCATTCTCAGATTCGACGGGAAAATCAGGTTGAGAGAAACTCGAATCAGCCTGCCACACCAGCATGAAAGCAAGTCATGATGAAGGTACATAACCATGATGCATAATGAGTCGCTCCTTCATCAAGCATGACATGAACTACAAAACTCTTTGATGTAAAATTAGTTGATCCTTTATCAGGCATCATCACATCAACTGCGATGATTTATGCAAGATGTAAACCTGCCTCTAGTTTGGGGTGGATAATGGGGCTGGTTTAGACTAGACCTGTTTGTTCTACCAGCACCACAGAAACAATAAACTAAACTTACACACCCACAGATCATCACAATGTTCCTTATAATTTACATAGGTTATGAGTTTTTATTCATTTCTTTCTAACTTTGTAATGCCCTCTAAATAAAGAAACAAAGTCTGTTCAGCCTCAAGTTATATGAAAAGAACTTGCAAAGCTGACTCAATGCATGTTTATTTGTTTCATACTGTCACACGTGTACAGACAAAATGGAGAGAATATAAGATAATTGGTCCTTTTCCGGTTGTTACGATGCATAGAACATGTATATCTTATAGAACTTGCAGAATAAACAAGGGAATGTTACTATTGCTTTTTAATAGAGTATTTCAGAATGTTCAAAAGTCTTTCCATCCTTACGGTTAAAATTCATATTTTTTTCTCATATTCAGGCTCAATGAGAAACCATTGATGTAGAGATTTTCTGGCCTAAACATGGAAAGACTTCCAAAATTAGCAAGCACCTAATGCAAGATTTGTTATCCAGTCTTAGAAAAAATTAACACCAAGTTTGGGCTTTGATTAATATATGAAGAGACAGGAAGGCAGAATGTTTTGGTACTAACACATGCAGCGTAGTTAAGTGTTAAAGTAAGAACTTCCGCAAAATTTATGTAGAAAAAGCAAATAATTTTAGCTAAAAAATATTTTCCATAATACCATCAGAAAAAAATCAACTTGTTAGAGATGAACTTTAATAACCTTTCAGCAAAAGTGGAGAAAGAAGTGATCCTCAAGTTACCTGTATTTCGAGTCTCAATGAAGGCCATAACATAAGCAGTGGAGTCGTGATGGAAGTTTGTCCATCTCCAGTCACCACAAATTCTCCAGGGAGAGCACTCACACTGCTTATATCACTGACTCCAGACTGAGAACTTCCTTGAACTGTGGGTGGGTGATGATCAGGCCTCTGCTCTTCAGATGGGCCAGCCAATTGAATAGTAGAATGACTATCTTCCATCTTTTCCCCATTTTCCTCAATGATATTATGTTGGGACGATCCTGGAGTAGTAGCAGGTAACTGGACGGTCTGAGTAAACTGAGCAGTCAAATCCAGTGGAGAAGAGTCTATAGCACCGTTGTGTTGCACGAACGACGAAGGGGCAGAATCCATATTAACACTGAGCAGGCACTGGATGAAAAGATGGCTCAAGACCTGCAAGGGTATTGTTGCCATTAGTATAGAAAGCTTGCTAAGCTTGTGAGACTGAGTGTAACTAGTATTTTGCACAATGGAAGTCGTACATGAAGGTGAAAGTTACACTGCTACGTAACTTGTATGCTGCATCTATTCACCTTCAACTTCTCTGAAGTCCTGAAATGATATCAGTTCAATGAGTGATGAATATAGACTGGATATCAGTTCTCCAATTTTAGCTATGAAGATCTGGGGATATCTTGCTTGCTGATGTTTGAAGACAAGATCTACTTTTGCTAAATACTATGCGATAACCTACCAGTCTCGGGCGATCTTTTGAGAGGACGTGATCATATGTTTCCTACCTCACAAAGAAAATACCATTACAAGGAAAAGAATGCACCTTAAAGTTGATAACATAACGAACGTAATTCATAAGGCTGAAATAAATGCATATATAGCTCTCTTCATTTTTGTCGCCAACGTCCACGACATGACCATAGTACACGACACATATGCTCACACTTTTGAATATGACATATCTAATTCCACGATGCATGCCGACACACACAAATGAAGTTGCAACATTCAACTTCATTTGTTTCACAAGGAAAAGATGGCCATATGGTCATATATGGCCATATATGACCATATATGAATTTTAGCATTACAAGGAAAAGATGGCCATTCAAATGAAGTCAACAAGGGAGAAGCTGCAACATTCACAAGTATGATGCACAATTCTAATCTTAATGCACCTTAAAGTTGATAACAAAAACGAGAGTAATTCATAAAGCTGAATAAAATGCATACATAGCTCTCTTCCTTTTTGTCGCCAAGCGATTAAACCCTTTACATAATGTTTCGCAAGTCCTGCTTGTCGTTAAGCGATTGAATTCTGAATAGAAATGTTTCACATGCCCCTATGCAGTTGGCGGCTATTCCGTTAACCGTTAATGTATTCACTTATTTGTTAATCAACTTAACCCATATTAGGAAACCTAGAAGAAATTGCAGGAAATTTATTCAAGAGGTTTACAATTTTTTTGTTAGATTTCACATTTTTGGCTAAAGCTTGATCATAGCAAAATGGCAGAAGAAGAGAAATAAAAAAGCTGATTCTCACTTCTCAGTAACTAATAGCAGTCGAAAAGCAAAGCACGAACACAGGAACTTCGAATTTGAAGCATGTAAAGATCATCATCTTTCATGAGAAGTCACACCACAGAACAACAACACCAACAAGCAACAACACAAACCTAAACCTAGCCCTAAAACAAAATGAGAATACATTGCGATAGAATCTACCAATGGATCATAAACCAGATACGAAGCTGGCACATGAAGAACAGAAAGTGATAGAACAGAGCTAGCTAGTTTCGTAAACCAGATGCGATGGGGTTAATTTCTAGGGTTTATACCTGAGAAGAAACCGGGCGATATGAACGAAGTGAGCAACGAAGCGAGAGAGATAGAGAGACTGAGAGAAGAGGAGGCTTTTAAGCAAGGGAAAGTGAGAATCGGAGTGTAACCGACGATCGAACGAACCCATCGAGTTGTGCTAAATTCCAAACAAGGGAGTGAAATCATCATGACTGGTTCAAATCGTAACGGACGATCAACAACACCACCCAGCGAGTTCATCTTCGTCGTCGTCTCTCTAGCAAGTTTTGGCCGGATTCGAGCTTTCCCTTCTCTCTCTCTCTCTCTTCGTCTTCCCTCCACTGTGTCTCACTCTTCTTCTTTTTTAAAACTTTGACCTGTTTTTTTACTGGTAGAAAACCAAGTACTACTAATTGTGTGTGATACCACAATTGATTATTATCACTAATCAAGCAAGTGATTCATTGAATGATGGACATAAATTAAATTTGGAAGGTGATATTTACACGAGTGAAAGATATTTAGTTGTTAGAAACAATTTCGTACTATTGCTGGACCTAATGAAAAATACTTGAATTTTTGACCGGAAAAGTTTAATACTCGTATTTAACGTCTTAACATATAATATTTTCGAACAAAACTTCTTCCATACAAAATCGTAGGGAATAAATTGTCATCCAAAATATTATAAGTTATAGTAATTAGTTATTATTAAATATTTTCTTACTATTTCTTTATTATAAATATTTTTTGAAAGAATAATAGTGTTAAGAATAATATTTTATTTATTATAAATATTTATTAGTATAAAGATTTACAAGTATTTATTGTAAAACTTTAAAAGTATTAAGTTGAAATAGCTATGTATATGCATGCGTATATATGTACATGCATCTTGAGTCTTATGTGTTATACTATTAATTTTCAAAATAATTAAGGCTTATGATCAATAGCTTTTTTTATAGAACTTTTGATCATAATAGTTTGATACTATTTTACATAAGTAATGTGTTAGTCATGAATAAATTGTGTATTTATTAAAAAAATATAGAGTAAATATTCGCCCGCGAAAACTTTATTTTCTTCAATTGCTAAATTTGTATCAATCGTATATGATAAGGGACAAAATAAACTAAAGATTCGTTATATTATTTCGATGAAATCGCGGGATTTTTTTAAGATTTCACCTATTATTTATTAAATATATGTATTGTTATGAAATATATATTTGATATGGTGAATATTCACAGAATATTGTACTGCCATGTATAGATGATACAGATTGACCCCCACACCCTATATAAATGGTGGTTTGGTGGAGAATAATATATACTCCTTCCGTCCCGACAGGTTGTTCAAAATTTCCTTTTTGGGACGTCCCACGCGATTGTTCAATGTTTCCTAAAATGGAAAGTTTGCTACGTATAATTGACCATTTTAACCCTACTAGAAAAAACTCATCTAAATCTGATTTGGGTCAAATTTACAATCACATTCAGATTTGGGCCTAACTAAATTAGATTGGCAACTAACCTAATTTAATCAGGCCCAAATGAAGTTACTAACCCAAATCCCCCCAAATCCCCCCAAATACCACTAACCCTAAAACATCTCTCATTCTCTCTATCTCTCTCTCTCATCCGTCTGATGTTCTTCCTCAATTTTTCTCTCTCTCTCTCTCTACCTCTCTGGTTCTAGGGTTTCATCCCCATTCTCTTCTTCCCCAAATCTATTGTCTCATTCTACGAATCTGAGACTGGGGGTTTGATCTCTACTGTGAGTGTTCTAGATTTGGCCATGTCCGATCGGTTCGAAGGCCCATGGGTTCCCGATACCGTCGATTCGTACGGTTGGAGAGAATCGGAGTATGGAATCGCCATGGATTCCGGTGGGACGTTCGTGGCTGAAACCCCTGATTCAAACGAGACCCAGCCACCAGACGGTTGGGGTATCCACGACGATGATATGCGTGTTCGTGATTCGTTGGTTCCTGAAGAGACTCACGACGATTCAGTGGTGGGTAACGGTGTCCATGTGCCAGATCTCTCCGACTCTGATGAGACCCAGCCACCCGATGATGATGGCAAACCTGAGGAGTCCGGTGGAATTTTCGATTCCTCATATGACTAAAGGGACTCTGATGAGGCCAAGTTTGAAAGGTGGATGCTACTTGGTTAGAAAGGAGGTTATATATCTAAACCCTAGCTCTTCTATTTCCGATCTGTGATATTATGATCTTTGTGGATCATGTGATGCTGTGATACTCTGATCTCTGTGAATCATGTCTTACTATGATAATCCTTTGTGAATCATGTTCTGCTGTGATACTCTGATCTCTGTGAATCATGTCTTATTGTGATAATCCTTTGTGAATAATGTGATGCTGTGATACTCTAATCTTTGTGAATCATGTGATGTTGTGCTATTGATGATATTGATGATGTGATATTGATGATATTGATGAACAATAATGTAGCAATTGAGAACTTGGATCTACTATACTCTTGCTACAATGTGCTTGTGTTTGTGCGTTTAGAAGTTGTGTGAATCCAGTTCTGTGATGATCATTCTAACTGATCTGAGAACAATAATGTAGCAAGCATTATTCATATGTTAATCACACTGCTTCTATTAATCACTTGCAAGCATTACATGTCTGTGATGGTCATTCTAACTGATCTGAGACATCAAAATATTACTAAACATGTCTGTGATGATCATTCTAACTGATCTGAGACATCAAAAGATGACATTACATGTCTGTGATGATCATTCTAACTGATTTGAGACATCAAAAGATCACATTACATGTCTGTGATGATCATTCTAAGTGATCTGAGACATTAAAAGAAAACATTACATGTGTGTCTAAATACCATAACCCAAATCTTGCAGAAGGATTGGATTGTCTATTTGTTGATTCTTCTCCAACAAATACTCAATACAATCCTTGACAAGTTCCTTGTCCACTTCCAAATCTCTAGGCAACATGCCTATTGCTCTTAGGTGTTGCTTACCCATGTGTGGTTGTTGATATTTGTTGTGTCCCTTGACCTCTATCATTTCAACCATGCATTGTTGTTGACTAAGAAACACATCATCAACTGTTTCTGGTGTGAGTGCTTCGTATGCCATCTGCACTGCCTCAATCAACTCCTCAACACTCTCTGTCTGCATCTCTTGTTGCAGACTCTGAATTGATCTAAAAAATCCTAAGTCATTGATGTTTAGGTCTGGACTTCTTGGGGGTTGATTTATCATAGTGATGTTGAATCCATCACTTGTTGCTGCTTGTCTGAATTCAGGGTCATCATCTGATACATGGCAAGGTGCATTATCTTGTTGTATCTTGATGTTTTTTGATAGAAAGTCAGGCCAATTCCTCTTGATTGATGGTATTATTTGACCAATGATCATGTCTCTGTTAACTGTTTTGTTAATTGATTGAACTGGCCTCAACTCAAGTGTTCCCCTTGGTCTGTATACATAATTCCTTTGAGCTTCATATTTTTCAACAAATGGCCAGATACCAAGTCTGCCATCCCATAGTAGTTCACCATTTTCTCCAAAAATGGGTCTGCTAATTGCACACATGAACATCAAATTTGGTATAAATGCCTTTGAATTTGCAGTTCTATGTGGTGTGACCTCCTGTGGTAGCAGTATGAACCTCTCTATTAGTTGCTTCAGGTAGAACCATTTTTCATCAATGTGTACGATGTGGTCCATTGGCTTGAACTTTATGGCACCTGTGATATCCATGTAAAGTGCTTCGATGCAATATTTCAATCTCTTCAACATGTGATGATGGTTCAGAAGAGGTTTAACTGCACTAGTACATGATCTTAAATCTCCTTTCCCCTTCCACCTTCCTACTGTGGATTTGGAAGCTGCTATATTTGCTGCACATTACAAGCATGATTCGATACCACTTTGTGATGATATAAAGCACATCACTTCATGATCCAATTATGTGAACTTTGTTTATTGTATATTCATGCTCAATTTATTAGTGTTACTATCTGTGATGCTCCTACAATTGACTTAAACTACAATGTGATGTGTATAACAAACTGAGACAGTCAATCAATGTTATTTTAATGTTTCAATTTGTGGTTGAAGTGTGCTAATTGTAATTCTAGTACTTTGTTATGATCTACATTATCAATTTTTGCATAAATTTGACATGTTAGTGACTGCAAAATTTGAGAGAAACCTTTACTAGTAAGAGCCTAGTACATGATTCACAACACTTAGAGACATGATTCACAATCACATTACAATCATGATTCAATACTACTCTGTGATGAAATAAAGCACATCACTTCATGATCAAATTGTGTGAACTTTGTTTATTGTATATTCATGCTCAATTTGTTAGTGTTACTATTGGTGATGCTCCTACAATTGACTTTAACTACAATGTGATGTGTATAACAAACTGAGACAGTCAATAAATGTAGTTTAATGTTTCAATTTGTGGTTGAAGTGTGCTAATTGTAATTCTAGTACTTTAACATGATCTACATATCAAGTTTTGCATAAATTTGACATGTTAGTGACTGCAAAATCTGAGAGAAACCTTTACCTGAAAGAGCTCTGATTGTCTTTCTCTCCTTGAGCAAAATGTTGCCTATTTCTTGGCTGGGCATTATCATTGGAGGAATGGGATTCCCAGCATATTTGGGTTTCACTTTTAGTGGTTTGTCATTTTTGTCAAGCTCCTTAATTTGAGTCCAAATTTTGTAAATGGACTTCAAACTAACTCCCCATTTGGATGCTGCAAATTGAACACTACCCTTACCTGCAACCATGTGAGTATTAGATCCCTGTACAATTTTTCTGCTTTGTTGAAGTAGGTAGTCTTTGATTCCCTCCTTCTCTTCCCACTTTAATCTTTTTGACACCATTGTTGATGTGCTGGTTCTTGCTAGAATAACAGGTGAAATGTTAGAGACAAAAGTGGATAAGGAATTGGGAGTTAATGGTCTTGATGATGTGGAAGAATTTGCAGCACAATGGTGAGGTAGCAGAAGCTTCAATGCTCCTGCAGAAATAGTTAAGTCCTGCTACCAGAAACAGCGCAGAAAGGGTGGAGCTTTAATGCTCTGTTTCCTTCTTCAACATTCTCTCCCTTTTTCTCTCTCAACTGGGTTTGTAATATTTTTTGATTTTGGATCTGTTATATTAAGCCCCTGGATGATGTAATGAAAAAATGCTAGTAAATGTGTGGGATTAGACTGATGTGAATTGGAGGAAAGTTTGTATTTTTTGATGTTTCAATTTAGTGGGAAGAATTAGCAGATTTGCTACTTCATGTGCTGAATAGGATCCCACTATGTAATTCATTGAAACTGACAGGGGCAGAAATGAATTTTAACCTGTTTTTAATAAAGCAAATTTCAATTTTTTTGAACTACCTCATGGGACGGAGAGAGTACTTGATATTCCTCCCTACTATATTCTCTCTTCTCTACTCTTGAGTTCACAACACGTTATTAGCACGCTCTACCGGAAGCGAAAATCTATCAAAAGAAAAGGTACAATGACTATTTTATTATGAATCTTGTCAAGAAAAAGATGATCAAACGTAAATTTTAATTGTTCAATCTTGATTGTATCATCTCTTGCTTGAATCAAAGTTGATTCAAATCAACAATGTATCGTATCAACAGTAAATCGTAACACATAAACTACGTTATGCTCTACGACCTGTGGCTCTGATAACACTGTAGGTTTTGCACATGGAATCGCATCGGAAGAAGATAATTATTCCGTTCAAATCCCTCCAAGGATCACAAGTCAAGAACATATAACGATAGTAACGGATTATTATGTGTGTACCTTTGGGTTCTCCTGTGATGACTTCAAATGTGAATAATGTCACGCTCTCTACGGTTGATCCACGCCTAGGATAGAGAATTGGACCTCCCAACCTTCTTTTTCTAGCTAGAACGGAGGAAGGAGACAAAGGAATCACGCAACGAAGCAACAAAGGAGGAGCTCGGCCTCCCTTTGTTGGCCGACGGGTTTGGGGCGGCGGGTAAGGGGCGTTCGGCCTCTTGCCTTGCTTGCTCTCAACTCTTTTCTCTACTCTCCATATGTGTTATGAATAACATGTATTGAGAGGGAAGGAAGGAGTTCCTTTATATAGTCCAACTACTTCTAGTTGTTTCCATAAAGGGCCCAGTACTAATCCTATCCATATATGGATCAGTATTATTTGCTAATTAGTCCTACTAAGTTAGCAACTTGTTGCAATATGATCCTTTTAATTAATCCTTATTAATTAAGTCCCTTTTCCAATTATACTCATATGGCGTGTGACCCCATAGGTTTCTACTAAATTGGTAGTAACTATTTACAAACACGGAGCGGTGTCTAGCAACACATCCATGCCACCCAATTAATAGAAATAGTCATCTTGACAAACCTTGTGATCTTATTATCGCATCCCTTTGCCACATTATCCGGATTGGACACGAGACATACAAGTCACACTCGTATATCCAATCCATATTTCTCGATCCTGGGAATATCCCTATCCATGCATATGACATCAATATCCTCATATTGATTCATATGAGTCTGGCCAGACATTCCATAGGCGCCATCCCTCGAGTGGCCTCGGATATTTGCTCCCGTTATGTGGGAGGGACAAATCCTATCTACATCACTCACCATCTCTAACCCTGCTTCCTATTGTGCCCAACATGCGCTTTTATAACTACCGAGTTACGGAGTAGCGTTTGATGTTGTCAAAGCATAATATTCCACAACTAGAGGATCTAGTGACTTCAAGTCTAAGGATGATAATATCCTATCACCGCGAGAAGCACTTGTGACTTTACATAACTTGTATGTAGCCTTCTCGGATTTGGGTCAATCCGGTATGTCATTACTCCTAATACATACCCATGTGTTGGATCGTGATACCTCCATATCATTCCAACCCATACTAGTCTATAGATGATCGTCCTGTTAACCATTATATTTAACTAGAGATATTTAAGATAAACAACACGATTTGTAAATCTAAGGACTTCATTATATTAAATATCTCCATAAATAATACAATGATTATTCTAGCCAATTCATACTAAAACTAAATTGCCTCTAGGGCATCTATTCCAACACACACACCCCAAGAACTTTCCTGAAGTCACTCCAAACGCACATTTCATCGGGTTCATCTTCAGCTGAAAGCTTCTGCATCTTTCAAATACTTTTCGCAGGTCTCCCAAATGGTCTGCTTCTTCTCTTGACTTAATAACCAATTCATCAACATAGAACTCTACTTCCTTATGCATCATATCATGGAAAAGAGCCATCATAGCTCGATGATAGGTTGCGCCCGCATGCTTAATGTAGTAATCCCGATATTTATGTTACATGTTTAACTTTAAGTGATGATAGTATTATCTAAAAGAGTGTTTAAGGAAAATATTTTGTTAGTTATGCTAGACTTTTTGTTAAGAAAAGTCATAGAAGTATAAATCAAGTTACATGTTTGTTTTATTTGTTAACTATAATGTCTTTTAAATAAGTTTATGGTCTTTTGTGCAATATTTGTATGTGAAATAAAATATAGCATTCTTGATTTAATTGAATGTTTTGCATACACCAAGTATTTGCATCAATATGAAATAGATAGTGTGCATTATGTGATTTGAAACTCACTTATTTTCACTTGTTTTCACTTATTTTGGTGTGACCATCACACTCTATTATTTTGGGGACTATATAAGCACAAGTTGCATCTTTCCCATCATTTTTCTCCTCAATTTTCTCTCTCTATGAAGTTCCAAAGCTCTCATTTCTCTCCCCTTAGCTTCATTCCCGGTTTTGTTCATGACCCTCCACAAACATGGTCCAAAAATCAAGTTTTTGAAGTTTTAAGTGTTGGAAACCTATCTTGGGTGTTAGTATATCAATTGGGGAGCACATTTTGAGCATCTTCTTCAACTTTGAAGCATATAGGAGCCATTATTCATCTCTTAACCAAACCCACATCAAGAACACCATGAATGTATGAGTAAGCTCTACATCTTTTGCATCTACATCATGATTTTGCTCATTCACTCCTCATTCTTGTGATTCTATGAAAAATCTTTTGTTGCATGTTAGTGGATCATCATTTTAAGATGCAATTTTAGCATTGACCATCTCTTTTGTATGCTAGCATTGTGGATTTGTGATTGCATGTTCTTGATTCATCATCATCTTCATAATTTTCACACATGCAAGTATAAAATTGAGTTGTTGGGTATATATGTATATGCTTCAAATATTTTGATTGTCCAATTTCAGATCTTGGAAGAAAATTTATTGCTTGCAACAAGTTTTGAACTATACAAAACCATCAAACTCATGTTTTGAGCTGATTTTCACAAAATCGAGAAAAATACTTAATTACTTCAGAACATTACGAAAAATTCATGGTTTGTGTATTTTCATATGCTGTTTCTACAGTAAAAATTTCAGAACCATTGGATTTGTATTTAATTTTTAATTGGCCAAAAACTTTGGCTGTTTTTACAATCTGTTCAACCCAGACCAGAGAAGTTTTTCATTGATTTCATGTACTTATTCTACTCCAATAGTTACAAAATTTGGATATGTTGTTCTTCCAGTTAAAATTTCATAATTTTTGGAATTACTATGAATATTTTATGAATTTATTCCCAATACCGCTTTTCAGCCTCTGTTTTACACCTAAACAACTCTGAAAGTTAATGTTTAAAAATACTTAAAAGTTTTTATAATTTTTGATATTTTTATATGTTATCAGTGAAATCTTTATCTATGTTATGTAAAAATTTGAGGTCCTAAATAATTAGTTTGAGCCACCTATGAATTTCCAAACTAGCGATAGTTACACTTTGCTTATGAGCATAATCTAGAAGTTTATCAAGTTTAATAAAGCTAGTTTATGTAAGTTCATTATTAGTTCATAACATGTCATATTGCATTTATGTGTTGCATTATACATGTTATATGCATGTAATAACAAGTATAAGGTTATAGAAATGAATATGTGAGAAGTTAGTTCATCTTACATTGATAAGTCTAGTGTCGCTTAGCTAAGTGATTTGAGCATGTCCTATGTTTGGAATGATTTCGTGCCAAGTGATTATATGATATGTTTGAAATAATTTCGTGCTAAGTGCTTATATGTATGATTTGTAGCCTTCTTTGCTATTTACGTGACGTGGAGTTGATGCTCGAATGATTAAGGAATGAATTAAGGAATATTAAGTAAATGGATTAAGCTCGCAAGGTAAGTTACCCTACCTCCCAAAGTTTGTACCTACCCTCAAGTTTCTTCAAAGTTTATGTATGTTCATGTCGTCCATAGTACTATGTATGTATGTTTTATTTACTTAAGTAAAATGTTTATGCCCCATGGATGCAAACAAAGAAAAATGAACGTTTCATAAAATAAAAATACGTTTTCAGAAAGGCCACGGTTACCGTAGTGAAACCCCCTGTCGGGTATAGGCAGGCTACGGCCCTTTTGCCGGGGCAATATAAAACGGCACGCGTCGCCTCACGAGCCGTCGCGATGGACATGTCCCTACGTTATGTTAAGTCACGAAGGTTACACGGGCCATAAGATAAGAAAATAAGCAAGTATGTTCAAGTACGTTATGGTCTCCACGTGAGACGAATTAAGCAAGGTTCCTACTTGGAACAATATGATTTCACAAGTCTCAAGTTATGCTTTACGTTAAGCTTTCTTTACGATACAAGTTAGATTTTATGAATGCCATGATCTTTCAAGTTTCACAAGTATATGTATGTATGACTATGCCTTATGTTCATGTCGCTCCATGGGAAATTTAGCCCTTTTTGGTTTTCCAAACCTACGGAGGGGCGTAGATGTAACTCACTGAGCTAGTTGAGCTCACCCTTTCACGTAACCTTTTTTTTCAGGTTTTAAGAACACGTAAGGCAAGAAGTAGCATGGCGTTAAGTTCTTATGTGGATGCATGCTTGTTGATGCTTATGTGTCTAGATGTTCTATGCAAGTCGGATTGGAGCTAGATGTATATTGTAAAATACATGTCCATTATTTGTTTAAGTATGTAAGAGTTGAATAATTATGTATTTAATACTTTGTATGAGCCATTGTATGATACCTAGAACTATTCCCGAGATAAGCACTGTTTACGCTATGAGTCGAGAGGACTAAGGATATTGATTTTTAAGTTTCAAATTTCTTTTATTTACAATTCAATTTGTTTATCAAGACGACCCCAAGTAAATTTGTCAATTTCGCTTCCGCAACGCTTTTGAAGTAAATTTTTATAAACACGACTTTTGAAAATAACTCATTTAGCCTCACCTTGCGAGCTTAATCCATTTACTTAATATTCCTTAATTCATTCCTTAATCATTCGAGCATCAACTCCACGTCACGTAAATAGCAAAGAAGGCTACAAATCATACATATAAGCACTTAGCACGAAATTATTTCAAACATATCATATAATCACTTGGCACGAAATCATTCCAAACATAGGACATGCTCAAATCACTTAGCTAAGCGACACTAGACTTATCAATGTAAGATGAACTAACTTCTCACATATTCATTTCTATAACCTTATACTTGTTATTACATGCATATAACATGTATAATGCAACACATAAATGCAATATGACATGTTATGAACTAATAATGAACTTACATAAACTAGCTTTATTAAACTTGATAAACTTCTAGATTATGCTCATAAGCAAAGTGTAACTATCGCTAGTTTAGAAATTCATAGGTGGCTCAAGCTAATTATTTAGGACCTCAAATTTTTACATAACATAGATAAAGAGTTCAATGATAACATATAAAAATATCAAAAATTATAAAAAATTTTAAGTATTTTTAAACATTAACTTTCAGAGTTGTTTAGGTGTAAAACAGAGGCTGAAAAGCGGTATTGGGAATAAATTCATAAAATATTCATAGTAATTCCAAAAATTATGAAATTTTAACTGGAAGTATATAACACGTCTGTGAACAACATATCCAAATTTTGTAACTATTGGAGTAGAATAAGTACATGAAATCAATGAAAAACTTCTCTGGTCTGGGTTGAACAGATTGTAAAAACAGCCCAAGTTTTTGGCCAATTAAAAATTAAATACAAATCCAATGGTTCTGAAATTTTTACTGTAGAAACAGCATATGAAAATACACAAACCATGAATTTTTCGTAATGTTCTGAAGTAATTAAGTATTTTTCTCGATTTTGTGAAAATCAGCTCAAAACATGAGTTTTTTTGATGGTTTTGTATAGTTCAAAACTTGTTGCAAGCAATAAATTTTCTTCCAAGATCTGAAATTGGACAATCAAAATATTTGAAGCATATACATATATACCCAACAACTTAATTTTATACTTGCATGTGTGAAAATTATGAAGATGATGATGAATCAAGAACATGCAATCACAAATCCACAATGCTAGCATACAAAAGAGATGGTCAATGCTAAAATTGCATCTTAAAAATGATGATCCACTAACATGCAACAAAAGATTTTTCATAGAATCACAAGAATGAGGAGTGAATGAACAAAATCATGATGTAGATGCAAAAGATGTAGAGCTTACTCATACATTCATGGTGTTCTTGATGTGGGTTTGGTTAAGAGATGAATAATGGCTCCTATATGCTTCAAAGTTGAAGAAGATGCTCAAAATGTGCTCCCCAATTGATATACTAACACCCAAGATAGGTTTCCAACACTTAAAACTTCAAAAACTTGATTTTTGGACCATGTTTGTGGAGGGTCATGAACAAAACCGGGAATGAAGCTAAGGGGAGAGAAATGAGAGCTTTGGAACTTCATAGAGAGAGAAAATTGAGGAGAAAAATGATGGGAAAGATGCAACTTGTGCTTATATAGTCCCCAAAATAATAGAGTGTGATGGTCACACCAAAATAAGTGAAAACAAGTGAAAATAAGTGAGTTTCAAATCACATAATGCACACTATCTATTTCATATTGATGCAAATACTTGGTGTATGCAAAACATTCAATTAAATCAAGAATGCTATATTTTATTTCACATACAAATATTGCACAAAAGACCATAAACTTATTTAAAAGACATTATAGTTAACAAATAAAACAAACATGTAACTTGATTTATACTTCTATGACTTTTCTTAACAAAAAGTCTAGCATAACTAACAAAATATTTTCCTTAAACACTCTTTTAGATAATACTATCATCACTTAAAGTTAAACATGTAACATAAATATCGGGATTACTACATTCTACCCACCTTATAAAGAATTCGTCCTCGAATTCGCTTAACGAATTTCTAACATGAATGATATCATTTATGATTCTAACTAATATGAGATCAATGCACAGCTTATCCTTATAGGTTACCTTACCATTGAACTCGGGTTGGCAAATACATCAAGCCCGTCACGCTTACGAGAGGGAACAATACGCAGTGTCATCACACGTTGTACCGCTCCAGCAAGCTCGTAATTGTGTCAGAGGTCCTGTCTTTCACGCTTACGAGAGGGAACAATACATCGTGTCGTCACACTTTGTACCGCTCCAGCAAGCTCGTAGTTGTGTTAGAAGGGACCCGTTGGACCGTAGAACATAGTGGTAACAACTTATAGCATCGTAATGATGATATAGCTGCTCGTCCAACTTGCACATTAGTGGCCCAAACACTTGACATTCGCACATCGATTGAACTTTCGACATGCTCAGATTAAAATTAATTTACTTACCAATATGCATATATACATGGAAATAACTTAGCAAACACAAAACATATATGACATGCATAACTTGCACATAATGTGTCACACAACTTATATGCTCAATTAGTAAACGTAAAGACATACTTCAAGCACATAAGTAGACATAACATAACATTTCATGACATAGGTTAACAAACGTGTCACATATAAACACTTCAATTGGGAACAACCAATAACATAGTTCAAAGTACGTTATACTTTTTTTTTATGAACATCATATATATTCGAGAACTTGGGCAAAAACTTGGGCTGTTTTTATGAACGTTATAATTTCAGAACCATTGGATTTGTATTTAATTTTTAATTGGCCAAAAACTTGGGCTGTTTTTACAATCTGTTCAACCCAGACCAGAGAAGTTTTTCATTGATTTCATGTACTTATTCTACTCCAATAGTTACAAAATTTGGATATGTTGTTCACAGACGTGTTATATACTTCCAGTTAAAATTTCATAATTTTTGGAATTACTATGAATATTTTATGAATTTATTCCCAATACCGCTTTTCAGCCTCTGTTTTACACCTAAACAACTCTGAAAGTTAATGTTTAAAAATACTTAAAAGTTTTTATAATTTTTGATATTTTTATATGTTATCATTGAACTCTTTATCTATGTTATGTAAAAATTTGAGGTCCTAAATAATTAGTTTGAGCCACCTATGAATTTCCAAACTAGCGATAGTTACACTTTGCTTATGAGCATAATCTAGAAGTTTATCAAGTTTAATAAAGCTAGTTTATGTAAGTTCATTATTAGTTCATAACATGTCATATTGCATTTATGTGTTGCATTATACATGTTATATGCATGTAATAACAAGTATAAGGTTATAGAAATGAATATGTGAGAAGTTAGTTCATCTTACATTGATAAGTCTAGTGTCGCTTAGCTAAGTGATTTGAGCATGTCCTATGTTTGGAATGATTTCGTGCCAAGTGATTATATGATATGTTTGAAATAATTTCGTGCTAAGTGCTTATATGTATGATTTGTAGCCTTCTTTGCTATTTACGTGACGTGGAGTTGATGCTCGAATGATTAAGGAATGAATTAAGGAATATTAAGTAAATGGATTAAGCTCGCAAGGTGAGTTACCCTACCTCCCAAAGTTTGTACCTACCCTCAAGTTTCTTCAAAGTTTATGTATGTTCATGTCGTCCATAGTACTATGTATGTATGTTTTATTTACTTAAGTAAAATGTTTATGCCCCATGGATGCAAACAAAGAAAAATGAACGTTTCATAAAATAAAAATACGTTTTCAGAAAGGCCACGGTTACCGTAGTGAAACCCCCTGTCGGGTATAGGCAGGCTACGGCCCTTTTGCCGGGGCAATATAAAACGGCACGCGTCGCCTCACGAGCCGTCGCGATGGACATGTCCCTACGTTATGTTAAGTCACGAAGGTTACACGGGCCATAAGATAAGAAAATAAGCAAGTATGTTCAAGTACGTTATGGTCTCCACGTGAGACGAATTAAGCAAGGTTCCTACTTGGAACAATATGATTTCACAAGTCTCAAGTTATGCTTTACGTTAAGCTTTCTTTACGATACAAGTTAGATTTTATGAATGCCATGATCTTTCAAGTTTCACAAGTATATGTATGTATGACTATGCCTTATGTTCATGTCGCTCCATGGGAAATTTAGCCCTTTTTGGTTTTCCAAACCTACGGAGGGGCGTAGATGTAACTCACTGAGCTAGTTGAGCTCACCCTTTCACGTAACCTTTTTTTTTCAGGTTTTAAGAACACGTAAGGCAAGAAGTAGCATGGCGTTAAGTTCTTATGTGGATGCATGCTTGTTGATGCTTATGTGCCTAGATGTTCTATGCAAGTCGGATTGGAGCTAGATGTATATTGTAAAATACATGTCCATTATTTGTTTAAGTATGTAAGAGTTGAATAATTATGTATTTAATACTTTGTATGAGCCATTGTATGATACCTAGAACTATTCCCGAGATAAGCACTGTTTACGCTATGAGTCGAGAGGACTAAGGATATTGATTTTTAAGTTTCAAATTTCTTTTATTTACAATTCAATTTGTTTATCAAGACGACCCCAAGTAAATTTGTCAATTTCGCTTCCGCAACGCTTTTGAAGTAAATTTTTATAAACACGACTTTTGAAAATAACTCATTTAGCCTCTCGACGAGTCAAGGCCTCTCCGGCGTGTCGCGCCCTCCTCCCGTTAAGGCAAGTTTTATTAGTCGCTAATCGGGGTCGGCGGGAGGGGGATGTGACATTTAAGTCCAAAGGGCATAATTGTGTAGTTGAAGACCCCAACTGGCGTGATGAACACAGTTTTTCTCGCATCCTCAGGGTCCATCTTGATTTGGTTATATCCGCTGAAACCATCCATAAAAATGAACATCCGATGTCCTGCGGTAGAGTCAATTAGCAAGTCGATATTTGGAAACGGGAAGTCGTCTTTTGGGCAGAACCGATTAAGATCCCTGAAATCCACACACATGCGAAGCTGTCCATTCTTCTTGACCACTGGCACAATGTTGGCCAACCAGGTAGGATGATGATTTGGTTCGATAAATTTGGCATTCAGCAGCTTGACTATTTCTTCTTTGATCTCCACGTTGATCTATGGTCTGAAGCTTCTCGCACTTTGCTTTACTGGCTTGGATCCCGGGACGACGTCCAACCTATGCATTGTTACTCCCATGTCAAGGCCGGGCATTTCATCATACTCCCAAGAAAACACATCCTTGTACTTTGTTAGCAGCTGCAGCAATCTCGCTTCCTCTTCGCCTTTGAGGTCCGCGCTCAGAAAGACATGCCTTTTCTTTTCTTCAGACAAAATTAGGAACACTTCTTTCAGTTCCTGCTTCTGTGGCTTTGTCTTGTCTTCCATGACTCGGGCGCTTACTTCAACTTGTCTTCCGGCACATCCGACCTCACCTTGTCCTTCTCCGGGCCCTGCTCAAGTTGATTGATTTTCCCATGGATATCCCCATGTTTGGATGGGGGGTACCCCCGCGCTCCTTCATATGCGGTAACATTTCTTCCCATTGGAGTAGAAGCTTTCTATCTCCTTGCCTTTGCTGTCGTGCTTCACCACCCTCTTTAGGGTGTACACGTTCTTCTTCTCGTAAGCAACTTGTGGCACCTCTTCGCGTGCAGGCACCTTTTCTTTAGCATCTTCCCTTGTCACCATCACCCCTGCGGGTGACTAATCCTTGATGTCCTCCCATCGAGGCAGAGGAGTTGGGTTGAATGGCCCCGGTTTCTGTTCATCCGCCATTTCAGTGAACCACACTGCCTCGGTGAGATGCGCTTCATTCAGATTAAAGGGGTCCGTCGAGGCTGGTATCTCGACTACCCTGACATTCCAAACGGCCTTCATCACTTGATGAGCTGTTGAGGGAACCGCGTCAAAGCGATGGATCCACGCCCGACCTATGATCATGTGATACGTCGTGTTTGCACCAATGACATAGAACTTGGAGGACACTTGATCTTCCCTATCTGGAGACCTAGGCGAATCCAACCCACTGTCATCCTGGAGTCGCTTTCGAATCCCATCAGCGAGGATGGGCGCCTGACAATCTTCGTCTTAGGAACCCCTGCCAACTTCAAGGTGTTGAGTGAAACCACATTGACAGCCGCTCCTCCATCAACGAATGCCCTCTTGAACTCAACATCATCGATTACCGCTGTTACGTACAGAGGCTTCTGGTGGCTCGAGTCTGTCTTCTTGTCACTTTCATAGAAGGTCATTATCTTCTCTGTTGAGCGTAAGGCCATGACAAATCTTCCATTGGAGACGACAATGTCCTCCTCGAAGTCCTCTGCTACCCTGAGGATCGCCTTTGTCATTTCTTTCCGGCACTTCTCCGAAAAGTTCATATCATCAAGAATTTTTTGAACCCGTGCGACCCCTTCATCCTGTCGGCACGCCAGTCCTCAGTGCCCATGCTGTAATGCTCCTCCTCATGGACTTCGGCTACGACAGGCAGCCCATGTTCGACGATCTCTTCGAGGTCCATGATTTTGATCATAACTACCTCCTTGTCTTTCGTTTCTTGCTCTGCATGGGCCGGGAGTGGATTATTGCGCACGTCTTGCCTTTGGTCGTCGACAATCAGCTCTCTTTCCTTCATCTTTATGCTCACAAGATGCCTGAGCTTCTTGCAGTCACCTGTTGGGTGCATGAATTTTCCGTGGCACTCACACCACTTCGGGTCCCTTACCATCTCCCTGGAGGGTGTCTTTTCAAGTGGAGGTAGGAACCCATCTTTGCACCACTGCTTGCATAGGTAAATCACCTCCTCAAGGGAGCATGGCAGAGGCAGGACATCTGAGGTTGAAACCTTGAGTTGTTTGTGTGGCGAAACTGTGTTGACTTCATCTTCGCGTCCCCTCTTGTAGCTAAACCTCTTGAAAGTCGGTCCTCCTGGAGATCGCTCAGGAGTATGTTTCTTATTTTGCCTCTCGACTATGGGCTCTATATTCTTGGTACATTCGATTAACTTCGAAAAAGTAGGCATTTGCAGGTTAATCAACATACCCTTGTATTCGTCTCGCATCCCTTAGAGATAGGGATGGCAACGAGTCGGATCCGGATCGGATCATGCTAGATCCGATCCAGATCCGACTAGGAGAAATAGGATCCAGATCCGATCCAGATCCGTTCGGATCATCAGCGGATTCGGATCAGATCGGATCGGGTTTCATCCAGCTGATCCAAATCCGATCCGTAGATCCATATAATACGTGGTCGGATCGGATTCGGATCGGATCTGACCTGGGTTTGCAATAAAATACAAAAAATAACATAAGAAATAAAAAATATTTCACACGCTAAGGCATGTTCGCAAGTTATGAAGCCTAAAACACAACAGAAATAGCTTTTTATGTTGGAATTACTATTGTATTTTTCTTGGAAGTGAAAGTGGGGAGGTAATATGAATATATTTGTAAAGCACACATATACGTCGGATCCGATCGGGTCGGAACCCGGTGGATCTGCCCTTAGATCCAAATCCAGATCCAAATACGATCGGATCTGGCTTTCTAGATCCAAATCCGATCCATTTTCAATTGGATCGGATTCGGATCCATCCATTCGACCCGGATCGCTCGGATCACAGATCGGATCGGACCATATTGCCATCCCTACTTAGAGACATATCTCTACGAGTCGGCTTTCGAGCGACTTTGCTCAGAACTTTTTGATGAATGTAACTCCATTCTCGTCGCGCTTCTGGTACATACGCGACAAGTGGATCATCGTAACCTTCTCCTCCATTTGGAAGAACTTGGTATAAAACTTCTTAACCATGTCATCCCAGGTCTTGATAGAGCCAGACTCCAGCGTCCTGTACCATTTATACGCGACGTTTCCCAAAGACTTTGGGAACTCACGCATCAGCAGGTTGGAGTCGATCCCGTGCGGCCCCATCACATCGATGAAGCGCATGACGTGCTCCTGGGCATTCCCATTGACATCGTCAAATTTACCCCACTTAGGGGCCTTGTACCCTGCAGGGTTGGGCATCAAATAGATCTCCCGCGGGATAGGAGGTGCATTGTCAACTTTTGGGATGATGGTGTTTGTAAAACACTGGTCGGCCAGAAAGTTATCTATACGCTGCTCCAAAGCCGTCATGCTTGTTGATGCACTTCCTCCCACAACAGGAGGGAGGTTTGCAGCTGGTGGAGACACATACGCATCAGTTGGATTGGGGGTGTAAGCTACATTGCTTACGGTTGCAGGTGGGGAAAGCAAGGGATATTGTGATTGCATGTTGAAGGGAATACCCGGGAGTTGGGGAGCAGGTGTGATAACGGACAGCTGAGCAGTTTTTCCCTAAATAGGAGGTGGCTGAACCACTGCTGGTGGGATTTGCAAGTTAGGATTAGGGGGTGTAGGCGTTACCTTCGTTCCCTGGGAAACTGGGGTTCCGGTACCCTGAGAGATAGCGGCTCCCAGTGCCGGATTCTGGGAAAGAGATCCCAAAAAGGACATTATCTAGGCCATCTGTGCAGATTGAGCCTGGAGGGCTTTCGACTGGCTCTGGAGAGTGGCGTTCAAAGTCTCCAAGGTTGGAGTACTGCCGACATCCGTGGAATTGTGACAGGTTTCCTCCCCTGAGGTGGTCTCGGTTGAGGGAGATCTGTTGCTGACATCTTCATCATGAGACATGGCTGCTTGCAGGAGTAAGTTTCACATTGGGTTCACCAAATGTGTACAGAGGAATCCTTTGAGGAAGATTCAACGTACACCAAGATCAGAGAATGAGAAACACAAGAGGTATAGGGTAGTGATTTGGGAGAGAGTAAGATAGTAGCAACTGTATGAGAGAGAGACAAAGTTTTGGCAGAGCTTCTGCGTAGATCAAGTGATTAGTCTTATGTAAGGAAGGGTTAACGATCCTATATATAGTGGATAATATGACCGTTGTAGTGGGTTAATGCGCCCATTAATGACAGCTTAATTACCTTAACCAAAACGGCACGTTCGTCCGCATATATAGGGACCGATACGCACTTCGTCCGCGTGTACCGGAACCGTTCTGAGGTTGACCGGGTTTATGGATCTCGTGGCCATAAATCTATCAAATCAGTTACTATAGATCGCGCGCAGGCTTGGTTGTCGCTCGTGCGCGACGGAACTTACTCTAGCCTCCAAACCACCAAGTCCCTACAAGTCCCGTGTTGGTACGCGAGGGCCCTGTCTCGCAGTCCCCACGTGGATCAGCGCGGGTGGTGATCTAGTGTATGTGGAGCACAACTAGGTATGCTAGATGATTGCCACGTGGCTGTGATCTGTCTGTCTGTAAAGCACTACCTACACCTTGCAAATCTCATCATATGAGAATTTTTGAGATGGTAAACCTCTTACCAAGTCCTTTGAGATGAGTTTATTCAAGGTGTATATGCTAATATGCCCAAACTTTTTATGCCAAAGACTTGAATCTTCCTTCTAGGCCTTGAGGCACTTCAACTTGTCACCTGCAAATACTGTTAGTACACATAGCATGTAGATTGTATGATCTAGGAGCAGTAAGTATGCAATTTCCAGATTTCTCATCTTGCACAACACATTTCTCCTTGTCAAATACAGCTTTATAACATTTATTACATAACTGAGAAATACTAAGCAGATTATATTTAAGTCCATCCACAAGATAAACATCCGAGATAGAGTTGGTAGAACCATTACCAATACTACCTATACCAATAATATTGCACTTTGCCTTGTCACCAGGTGTAATTTTCCCTCCAGATTTCTCTGTGAGTTCAGTAAAAAGAGAATTCTTTCCACTCATATGTCTGGAACAACCACTGTCTAATATCCATTTTTGATCCTTCAAGGCCTTGGTGACATCCTGCAAAAATAAATCATTGACTCAACAGGCTGTTAGACCAAGTGCAGAACTTTGAGTCATACTCAGAATCAGCCATGTTTGGTGGTCTAATTCCTTTTGGGACCCAAATCTGCTTAACCTGTCCCTTAAGCT
This sequence comes from Linanthus parryae, assembly GCA_023055425.1. Lineage (NCBI taxonomy): Eukaryota > Viridiplantae > Streptophyta > Magnoliopsida > Ericales > Polemoniaceae > Linanthus > Linanthus parryae. The sequence goes on from JALGPY010000001.1 coordinate 32,374,850, forward strand.
GATAAGGATAAGTGTTCCTCAAAATATGCTTAACCTTTGATTTCTGCTTAACCCTTTTTGGTTGTAGCAGCAACATGCTTAACCCTTGATTTCTTCTCAGTAGGCTTATCCTTCTCTGGTTCTTCTTCAGCAGATTTCTTCTTCTCAACATCACCAGACTTCTTTTTGCCTTCCTTAGCAGACTTCCCTTTTTCTTCTTCATCTGGCTTTTTATTGTCTCCCCCTTTCTTCTTGTCTAACCTAGACTGATCATCACCCTGTACTTCTGTCTCCTTTTGTGGATCAACACTTGAACCTTCATCCCCTTTCTCTGTTTTGATCTTCTTTGCAGGAGGTGAAGCTTCATGCAAACTTTGTGTCCCTTCTGAATCCGAGTCAGAAATTATGATCTTCTCCTTCTTGTTGGCCCTCTTCTTAGATCTAGCAGAAGGCTTACCCTGTTGTTGAATCCTGACTGATTTTCCCTCCATTGTGAAATTAGGGTTTTGAGAGAAGATTGAGATTGGAAGAGAGAGAGCAGAGAGACGTAGAAGACTGAGATAGAATGAAGATAATAGAGAGAAAAGCCCTGACTTTCAGCTTAAGTAGGTTGAGAAAGAGAGTTTAAAAAGGACTCTTCTAAAATCCACATGCAAAACATATCTAGAAGATATTTTAGGATATTTTAGAAAATTCTCTGAGTAATTAAAACATTATAAAATTATCTAAAAAGATAATATATAATATTTGGTGATCCATTTATTTAACAAGTAAACTACACCGATGTTTCAAGACCTTGGAGAACAATCTCAAGGCCTTGAGTTTTTCTGCAGTTTTAGAAATTTCAAAGCTTTGAACTATACTTTCAAGACTTTGGAAAGTATAATCTCAAGGCTTTAAGATTTCAATAAATAATCACAAGTAAGCACTAATACTCCCCCTAAACCAATGCATCCTTGTTTAACATTCCCAGTTCAAGCCTTAGGGATGCAAACATATCATCTGGCAAAGGTTTAGTGAAAATATCAGCAATCTGCATAATAGTAGAAATAAAAGATAGAACATCATCACCTTTTTCTGCATGATCTCTAAGGAAATGATGCCTTACATCTATATGCTTAGTTCTTGAGTGATGTATAGGATTCTTAGAGATTGAAATGACACTTGCATTGTCACAATTAATAGGCACATTTCTGAAATCATATCCAAGATCTCTAAGCTTTTGAGCAATCCACAACACTTGTGAGCAGCAAGCTCCAGCTGCAATATACTCAACTTTTGCAGTTGATAATGCTACAGAGTTATGCTTCTTGGAATGCCAACTAATTAGTGAGGAACCAAGAAACTGACAACATCCAGAAGTACTCTTCCTATCACTTTGTATCCTCCAAAATCTGCATATGAATATCCACTCAACATAAATTTAGATCTCCTTGGATACCAAATCCCCAAGTCTTTGGTTCCATTAAAATATCTAAAAATCCTCTTAACAGCAGTTAAATGACTTTCCTTAGGATCTGCTTGAAATCTTCCACACATGCGAACACTAAACATAATATCAGGTCTACTAGCAGTTAAGTACAGAAGTGATCCAATCATACCTCTATACTCCTTCTGATTTACACTCTTACCATTTGAATCCTTGTCTAAGGATAGTGAAGAACTCATAGGAGTTTTGAGTGCCTTGGACTGTGTCATATTGTACTTGTTCAACAAGTCCTTGGTATATTTTCCTTGATGTACAAAGATTCCTTTCTTCATTTGTAAAACATCAAGTCCAAGAAAGAAATTCATCTCTCCCATTAAGCTCATCTCAAAATCCCTGCACATTAGACTAGAGAACTCTTTTTAAAGAGCATCATTAGTAGCACCAAATAGAATATCATCTACATAGATCTGAAATACTAAAAAGTCAGTTTCATGATGTTTAATGAAAATAGTTTTATCTACTAGACATCTCTTGAAATTATTGTCAAGTAAAAACTTTGAGAGTCTTTCATACCAAGCCCTTTGAGCTTGTTTTAAGCCATAAAGAGCTTTGTCTAATTTGTAAACATGATCAGGGAAGTTTTCATCTTCAAAATCAGGAGGTTGAGCTACAAAAACATCTTCTTGTAAATAACCATTCAGAAAAGCACATTTGACATCCATTTGATAAAGCTTTTTGTGTTTGTGAGATGCAAATGCAAGAAGTATTCTAATAGCTTCTAACCTGGAAACAGGAGAAAATGTATCCTCATAGTCTATGCCTTCTTCTTGATTGCATCCTTGTGCCACATGTCTGGATTTTTTTCTCACCACTTTGCCATTCTCATCAAGCTTATTTCTGAACACCCATCTGGTTCCAATAACTGATTGCTCTTTTGGTCTAGGAACCAGATTCCATACCTTGTTTCTTTCAAATTCATTCAGCTCACTTTGCATTGCAGTGATCCAATTAACATCTTCTAGTGCTTCTTTTGCATTCTTGGGCTCAATCAGTGATACAAAAGCACTAAAAGCACATAAGTTCTTCAACTGTCCTTTTGTCTGAGTTCCAGTAGTTGGATCAGATATGATATTGTCAGCTGGATGGTCTACAAGATACTTAAACTTCTTCCTTGGTGTCCAGTAATATGTTCCTTCAAGGCTTTGAGTTCTTGAATAAGTATAAGCAGCATCATATAAAGTTTTAGTTTCAGTTTCAAGAATTTGAGATTTTTGCTCTGCAGGAGGTTCAAGGCCTTGAGATTCTACTGACTGATTCTGTACTTTAGTTTTGCCTTTGTCTTCTTTCAAAATGTCATCATCAGCCTCATGCTTGTTCAAATTAATATCTGCAAAACTTTCACTCAAAGAATCCTTAGTACTTTCATCAAAAAACACATGAATGCTCTCTTCCACAATCTTGGTTTTTCTAATGAAAGTTCTATAAGCTTTGCTAGTTTGAGAATATCCAAGAAATACACCTTCATCACTTTCTAGCATCAAACTTACCAAAATTGTCTTTACCATTATTATGCACAAAACAAGTACAACCAAAAGGTTTGAAATAAGAGACACTAGGCTTCCTGCCTATAAACAGTTCATAAGGAGTCTTTTTCAAAATAGGCCTGATCAAACATCTATTAAGAACATAATTGGCAGTATTAACAGCTTCTCCCCACAAATACTTTGTCAAATTACTTTCAAGTAGCATGGTTCTAGACATATCCTCAAGTGTTCTATTTTTCCTCTCAACTACTCCGTTTTGCTGAGGGATTCTAGGTGCAAAGAAGTTGTGTGATATGCCATGCTTTGCACAAAATAAATCACAGTCAAGATGATCAAATTCCCTACCATGATCACTTCTAATAGATGCAACAGACAAGTTTTTCAAAGTTTGAAGCTCATTGCACAGTCTAGAAAATTCAGATAAAGCTTCAGTTTTGTCTCTAATAAACATAACCCATGTAAATATAGAATAATCATCTACTACAACAAGCATATACCTCTTACCTTTTGGAGTTTGAACTCTCATAGGACCACACAAGTCCATATGCATAAGTTCTAAGGGTCTAGAAGTACTTACAATTTTTTTTGGCTTGAATGAGCTTCTTGTTTGTTTACCTTGTACACATGCCTTGCAAATCTCATCATTTGAGAATTTTTGTGATGGTAATCCTCTTACCAAGTCCTTTGAGATGAGTTTATTCAAGGTGTGTATGCTAATATGCCCAAGCTTTCTATGCTAAAGCTTTGAATCTTCCTTCAAGGCCTTGTGGCACTTCAAATTGTCAGCTGCAATACTGTTAGTACTCATAGCATATAAATTGTATGATCTAGGAGCAGTGAGTATGCAATTTCCAGATTTCTCATCTTGCACAACACATTTCTTTTGTCAAATACAGCTTTATAACTGTAGATACTGCTTTCCAGATAGACAGATCATCGCCACGTGGCAGCCATCCAACACACCTAGCTGTGCTCCATCCACACCAGATCACCACCCGTGTTGATCCACGTGGGGGCTACGAGACAGAGCCCCTGCGCGCCATAACACGGGACTTGTAGGGACTTGGTGGTTTGGAGGCTAGGGTAAGGCCCGTCGCGCGCATGCTGACTACCAAGCCTGTGTGCGACCTCTGGTAACTGACTGAGAGATCCTAGGCTTACGTGTCCCATTAATGCAATTGATCTCATAAAGGTATCCGATACATGCGGGCAGATGCGTAACGGTTCCTATATACACGGTCGAACGTGCCGTTGGGGGTTCTACCATTAAGCCGCCATTTATGGTGCACTAAACCCCCCAACGGTCACTTCCCCACTATATATAGGATCTTAGCTCTCCCTTGCGACACAAGACACATAAGACACATTGGTCCAGTGCCATAGCTTACTGTCTCTCTCTCACAAACAGCTACCAGTGCTTACTCTCTCCCTACACACACCCTACAACTCTCCGTGTTCTTATTCCCTACTTGAGGTGTACACTTGGAGATCTCTCGACGATTTCCTTGTACACATTTTGGTGAACCCGACGTGAACATCCACCTCAAGAACCTCAAATTTTCCCATAATGTCTTCGGACCAGGCCATTCGTCACGGAGACCAGTCTCCCTCCCATGAGGAGACCTTAGGAGAGGACGGACTGCTAGACACCTCTCCCAAAACTCGGGCTTCGGTTGTCGCTGAGGGAGAACCCTCCTTGGAGTCTCTCCAAGTCACGATACAGACACAAGCCCGAGCCATGGAAGCTCAATCTGAGCAAATTGCTCAGATCATGGCGATTCTCGGAAAGGTGGCCCAGAACGTTGTCCCAGGGGCTTCTGCCTCATTGCTGTCAACTCCACTGTACCCACCAGGGATAATGTCCACCTCAATAGGCTCCTCGATAGTGCATGTCGCTGTTGCTCAGACTCCTCTCTCAGGCGGCCCGGCGAGCCAGACTCCACCATTCTCATCAGGCTCGTCCCTGATGACAGCAGGGAACCCCACTGCATATCCTGCATCATCTCTATATGCAAGCGGAGCCCTAGGAAGCCATGGGCCTCCACCTCCGCCTACTTACAACCCCTGTATGCCCTACATTCCGGGCTTCGGGCCAACAACTCCATCTTACGGAGAAACACCCGCTAGTATGGCGACTCTTGAACAAAGAATTGACAGTATCATCGCCAACCAGAGTTTCGCAGACACTGTCATCCCCAAGGTAAACAGCATGCCTCCCATTCCGCGGGATGTCTATCTGATGCCGAACCCCGCAGGATACAACGCGCCCAAGTGGGACAAGTTTGATGAGGTCAGTGGGAACGCCCACGAGCACGTGATGAGGTTCGTGGACATGATGGGCCCGTACGCAGCTGATACTCTGCTACTCATGCGCGAATTTCCCAAATCTCTGGGAACTGTCGCATACAAGTGGTACAGAGCCCTCGAAGCTGGATCTGTCAAGACATGGGATGAAATGGTAAAGAAATTCTATACGAAGTTCTTCCCGATGGACGAACGGGTCACGACCATTCACCTCTCCCGGATGTACCAAAAGCCTGACGAGGAAGGTGTCACCTTCATCAAGAAATTCAGGTCCATGTCCTTGGAGTTCAGCGACGAAGTCTCGGAGGGCCGTCTGGTCGAAATATGCCTGCAAAGCATGCGCGACGAGTACAAAGGTATGTTGATTAACTTGAATATGCCCACTTTCTCGAAGTTGATTGACTGCAATAGGAACTTCGAGCCCCTGGTAGAAAGGATGCGGAAGAGACACGCTAGCGAGCATACACCGACAAATCCCAGCTAAAAGTTCGGAAGGTTCGGTTACAAGCGGCCGGGAGACACCAACGTCCATGCAGTGTCGCCATCCAGTAAGCAACAATGACCCGAGCCACAGGAGGCGCCGCCACTACCCTGCTCAATCGAGGATGCGATTGATCTCTGTAAAAGATGGCGGAAGGACGGAATCTTGCCACCCTTTGAGCGCAAACCTACAGGAGAGCAATTCAGAAACCCCAGGTGGTGCGAGTGTCATGGCCAAGTGTCACACCCAACGCAGGAATGCAAAAAGCTCAGATGGATGGTGGACAGTAAAGGAGGGCCAGCTGTTCATAGACGAGCAGGCCAAAGATGTGCGTAATAATCCCCTGCCGTCTCATGCGAGGCAGGAACCCAAATAGAAGGAGGTCGCAATGATCTCGATAACCGACCTGGAGGAGATCATAGATACAGAAGTCCCGGTAGTCGCGAAGATCCATGAAGAGGAGGATTACGGTATTGACACGGAGGATTTGCGAGCGGAGCGAATGAAGAATTCTGCCAAATTTGTTAAGTTCTTCGATGAAATGGGCTTTTAACCCGACTGTAGGCACGAAATGGCCAAGGCCATCCTCAGAGCGGTAGAGGACTATGGGGAAGAGCTAGTAATCTCAGACGGCAGGACTGTTAGGGCCGTTCTGCCGGAGGGACCCATCATGACATTTGATGAGTGTGATAAGAAGACTAGCGCGAACCATCAGAGACCACTGTACGTGATGGCTTCCATCAACCACGTGGATTTTAAAAGGGCATTCGTCGATGGCGGAGCTGCGGTGAATGTCATTCCACTTAGCAACCTGGAGACGGCAGGGATCCCCAAGCACAAGATAGTTAAAAAGCAACCGCCGCTCACAGGCTTTGGCAGCGATTCCAGGATGACCCTGGGGTGGATTTGCTTGGGGATCCAAATTGGGCAGATTAGCTGTTCTGCCAAGTTTCACGTTATCGACGCAACCACGACTTACCACATGATCATTGGGTGCGCGTGGATTCACCGCTTCGACGTTGTTCCCTCGACAGCTCATCAGTTGATGAAGGCCATCTGGAAAGAGAGGGTGGTTACGATACCTGCTTCCGTGAATCCTTTCAATATAGAGGAGGCGCACCTATCCGAGGCGGTATGGTTCACAGAGTTGGAGGACGGGCCATTTCCAGCCCCATCCCGGACAGTTCCTCTGCCCAGATGGGAGGACATCAAAGATCAGTCACCAGCAGGAGTAATGGTGACAAGGGAGGAAGCAGGAGTAAAGCAGGCCATGAGGACGGAGACCTCCGGAGTAGCCAAAAACATCTACACCTTAAAGAGGGTTATCAAACATGATGAAGATGGCAGACAGGTGGGAAGTTTCTGTAGGGTTTTGATTCATGGATCGCGCAACGGAAGCATAATCAAACAAATAACCATGCAAAACCCTCCAAGGATCACAAGTCTAGATGCATAACGATAGTGAAGGTAAGAAATCATAAACACACCTTTGGGTTCTCCTTGATGACTTCAAACGCGAATAGTGTCACGTTCTCTATAGTTGATCCACGCCTAGAGTTGATCCTAGATCTCCCAAACTCCTTGGTGCTAGCCCGGAATAGGAAGAGGATGAAGGAATCACGCAAAACGAGACAAAAGAGGGGATTCGGCCCTCTTTTGGCCGACGGGGTGAGGGCGGCGGCAAGGGGGCGGGTCGGCCTCCTTGTTGCTTGCTCTCTCTCCTTTTGTTCTCTTCCACTCTTGTTATGTTCACTAATGAGCATAAGTTATGAGGAAGGAAGGAAGGAGGGTCCTTTATATAGTCCAACAACTCCTTGTTAACTACCTAAAGGACTTATTCTAGTCCAACTAGAATTCAATTTAGTCCCTTCCTTGCAAATTAGTCCCTACTAAGTTTGCAAGGGTTTGCAAAGTGATCCTTCTAATTAATTAATCCAATTAATTAATTCCCAAATCTAGTTCAACTCTATATATCGTGTGACCCCATAGGTTCTATCTAGTTGGTAGCAACTACTTGCTAATATGGAGCGGTTTCTAGCAAAACATCCATTCTAGCCAACTAATAGAATAGTCATCTAGACAACCTTTGTACAAGTAATTGTCTCATCCCTTTGCCTCTATATCCGGATTGGACACGAGACATACAAGTCACACTCGTATATCCAATCCATAGTTTCTCGATCTATGGGAATAGCCTTATTCGTGCAAATAACATCAATATCCCATATATTGATTTATTTGAGTCTGGCCAGACATTCTATAAGCACTATCCCTCGAGTGGCCTAGGATATCTACTCCCGTTATGTGGGAGGGGCAAATCCTCTCTACGTCCACTACGATCTCTAAGCTTGCTTCTCATTGTATCCAGTACACGCCTTTATAACTACCCAGTTACGGTGTAGCGTTTAACGCTACCACGATCACAATGATCCACAACTAGAATATCTAGTGACTTCAAGTCTAAGGATGACAATACCATTGCACCGCGAGAAGCACTTGTGACTCAACATAACATGTATGTAGCCTTCTCGGAGATGGGTCAATCCAGTGCAACATTCCGTAATGCACACTCCATATCAATCCAACCCCATACTAGTCTATAGATGATTGTCCCATTAATCATTATACTTGACTAGGGATATTTAAGATAAACAACACAATTGTAAATCTAAGGACTTCATTATATTAAATATCCAATAAATAATAAATGAATTTTCTAGCCATTTACAGATTCATACTAAACTAGATTGCCTCTAGGGCATCTATTCCAACAGTCTCCCACTTGCACTAGAGCCAATCTGGCGCATCTCGTATGCCCATACTCCTAGTGTGCCCTTCATGCTTCCACTGCGTGAGAGGCTTCGTAAGCGGGTCTGACAGATTATCATCTGTAGGAATCTTGCATATCCGAACGTCTCCTCTATCGATAATATCTCGAATCAGATGAAACTTCCTGAGCACGTGTTTGGACTTCTGGTGCGATCTGGGTTCCTTTGATTGTGCGATCGCCCCAGTGTTGTCACAGAACAACTCCACTGGATCCGCAATGCTAGGGACCACACCAAGTTCAGAAACAAACTTTCTGATCCAAACAGCCTCCTTTGCTGCGCCATTTGCAGCAATGTACTCAACCTCTGTTGTAGAATCAGCTACCGTCTCTTGCTTGGAACTCTTCCAGCTCACCGCTGCTCCATTCAGGCAAAACACATATCCCGACTATGATCTAAAGTCATCTCTATCGGTTTGGAAGCTTGCATCAGTGTAACCCCTTACACGCAACTCTTCCTCACCGCCAAACATCAAGAAAGCATCCTTAGTTCTTCTCAAGTACTTTAGGATGTTCTTGACAGCAATCCAGTGACTCTCACCCGGATTGGATTGGTATCTGCTTGTCATACTCAAGGCATATGACACATCTTGTCTAGTACATAACATGGCGTACATGATAGATCCTATGGCCGAGGCATAGGGAATCCTACTCATGCGTTCCTTCTCAATCTCATTGGAAGGACAACCACTCTTCGAAAGAGTGATTCCATGTGACATGGGCAAGAATCCCTTCTTGGAATCTTGCATGTTGAACCGTTTCAACACCTTGTCAATATATGTACTTTGACTTAGGCCTAGCAACCTCTTAGATCTATCTCTATAGATCTTTATACCGAGTATATAGGCTGCTTCCCCTAAGTTCTTCATTGAGAAACACTTTCCTAGCCAATCTTTCACAGATTGTAGCATGGGAATGTCGTTTCCAATGAGTAGTATGTCATCTACATACAAGACCAGAAAAGCTACAGAGCTCCCACTAACCTTCTTGTAGACACAAGACTCATCTTCGTTTCTGATGAAGCCAAACTCTTTGACCACTTCATCAAAACGTCGATTCCAACTCCTTGAAGCTTGCTTCAATTCATAAATGGATCGTTGCAGCTTACAGACTTTGTTGGCTTGCTTTGGATCTTCAAAACCCTCCGGCTGTATCATATACACGTCCTCGAGGAGATTCCCATAAAGGAATGCTGTTTTGACATCCATCTGCCAAATCTCATAGCCGTAGTATGCTCCAATTGCAAGTATGATTCAGATGGATTTGGTCATAGCGACTGGTGAAAAGGTTTCATCGTAGTCAATACCATGAATCTGTCTGAATCCTTTAGCCACCAATCGGCCCTTATAGGTAATCACATTACCATCCATGTCGATCTTCTTCTTGAAGACCCATTTGCACCCTATGGGCCGCGCTCCATCGGGTGGTTCCACCAAAGTCCATACTTTGTTGGTATACATGGATTCCATCTCGGATCTCATGGCTTCCAGCCACTTCTGAGAGTCTGGGCCACTCATGGCCTCCTCATAGGTAGTAGGCTCGTCATCTATGAGCATCGTGTCACCGGAATCAGTTATGAGAAGTCCGTACCTCTCGGGTTCCTGGCGCACTCTACTAGATCTATGAAGCTCTTGTGTTACCTGAACAGGTGGCTCCACAACTGCTTGTGATTCCTGTTCATTTTCCATAATCGGTTCAGTGATTTGTGGTTCTTGAACCTCTTCAAGTTCTACATTCCTCCCACTTGCTTCTTTAGAGACAAACTCTCTTTCTAGAAACACGCCGGTCCGAGCAACAAACACTTTGTTTTCGGTTGGATTGTAGAAGTAGTATCCCTTAGTTTCCTTAGGGTACCCCACAAATTTACACTTATCCGACTTAGGCCCTAGCTAGTCTGATTGTAAACGTTTTACATAGACATCGCAGCCCCAAATCCTCATAAACGGCAGTGTGGGACGCCTCCCACTCCACATCTCATATGGTGTCTTCATGACTGATTTAGATGGAACACGGTTAATGGTGAAAGCTGCACTTAATAGAGCGTAGCCCCAAAATGATAATGGAAGATCGGTTTGACACATCATAGACCGAACCATATCCAATAGGGTTCGATTCCTCCTCTCGGACACGCCATTCCATTGTGGCGTTCCGGGTGGAGTGAGTTGGGACACGATCCCACACTCTCTAAGATAGTCGTCAAACTCTTGGCTCAAGTATTCTCCTCCACGATCCGATCGTAGAGCCTTGATACTTTTGCCAAGTTGCTTCTCTACTTCATTCTTGAATTCTTTGAACACTTCAAAGGATTCGGATTTTGCCCTCATAAGGTACACAAATCCATATCTACTGTAATCATCAGTAAATGTAATGAAGTAGACATAACCACCCCTGGCAGGCGTGGAAAATGGCCCACACACATCAGTATGTATGAGCGCCAATTGCTCACTAGTCCTCTCACCTTTCTTATTGAAAGGGGACTTTGTCATTTTTCCTAATAAACAAGCCTCACATGTCTCATATGATTCAAAATCAAATGAGTCTAGTAATCCATCCTTATGGAGTCTAGATACACGTTTCTCATTTATATGGCATAAACGACAATGCCATAAATAAGCAGGATTTAAATCATTTATTTTAATCCGCTTGGTATTAATGTTGTAGACAGGATTGCTTAGATCAAGGACATAAAGTCCATTAAATAATTGCGCACTAAAATAGTGAATATTATTCAAATAAAAGGAACAACAATTGTTCTTTATTGAAATAATAAAACCTTCCTTGTCCAAACAAGAAATAGAAATAATGTTTCTGCTCATAGCAGGCACAAAATAGCAATTATTTAATTCTAAAACTAATCGTGAAGGCAGAGATAGCTCGCACACGCCTATGGCCAACGCAGCAACCTTTGCTCCATTCCCAACGCGCAGATCTACCTCCCCTTTAGCCAATCTTTTACTTCTCTTTAGATCCTGCATATTTCGACAAATATGAGATCCACATCCAGTATCTAATACCCATGATGTAGAGACACTTAAATTGACATCTACAACAAAAATACCTGGTGGTGGTGGAATCACTATTCCAAGCCTCTTGTCCTCCAGATATTTTGGGCAGTTCCTCCTCCAGTGTCCAGGCTGACTGCAGTAGTGACACTCACCCTTAGTCACGACCTTGGCAACGCGATCAACAGGCTTAAGGGCTTGTTCCTTGGACTTGGCAACTGACTTGCCTTTGCCCTTGGAGGAAGAGGCAAACCTTTTGCCCTTTCCTTTCTGCACCATCATAATGGCCTTGCCCTTACCCTTGTTGATGCTCTTTTCAGCCGTCCTCAACATGTTGAGCAAATCTGGCATTGGTTTAACGATCTCGTTCATGTTATAGTTCATAATGAACTGTCCATAACTCTCGGGCAACGATTGCAACACGAGATCGGTTGCCAACTCTTGGCCGACCGGGAACCCAAGCCGGGCGAGATTCTCCAAGTACCCGATCATTCGGAGTACATGGGGTCCCACCGGGTTCCCTTCTGCCAGATGACATTTGAACAGTTCCTTTGAGACCTCATACCTCTCTACCCTCGCCTGCTCTTGGAAGAGCTGCTTTAGATGTTCGATCATATCGACAAAATTCATGTTCTCGTGTTGCTTCTGAAGCTCAGAGGTCATGGTGCAAAGCATTAGGCAGGCCGCATCATTAGCGTCATCAACACGCTTTTGATACGCCTTTAAGGCAGCAGGTGTCTGGTTCTCTGGACTTTCTGGAACATGCTCCTCTATTGCGTACAGTTTCTTCTCTTGCTTGAGAACAATTCTCAAGTTTCTGTACCAATCAAGAAAGTTGGTTGCAGAGAGCTTGTCCTTCTCAAGGACAGATCGTAGGGAATGTTGTGAACTCGATGAGTTGTTTGCCATTTGGAATTCTACAAAAAGGTAAATACGCAAGTTTTAGTATTTGTGAATTTTTGACTATATTTAATAATGGCTAGTTTATTAAATATAGCTCCCACTATTTTTCTACGGATTAATAACCCTCAAGATATTAATGCGGAAAATATCCTTATATTTTCTAGTGGGCCAAGATCCATCTTTTCATCTCCTTATGAGCTTGCTTTGGCAAGTCACCCATAATTTGACTACTTTAGGTAGGAGCAATTCCAATTGCAACCCATATGCAACTCTTGGTTCAATCGGGCAAATAACTCCTTATTTATCCATCCATATGGATAATCCCAATTGATTGCCTCTAGGTTTCTTAATCAAATTAATAGCCTAGTTGTGTTCAACCTCTTATCTATAAAATTGCACATTGTTACGTGCCATCGCATTCCATCATTATGAACCAAGTCGCCATGCTTTGGCACGCACGATCTTGATAAATAATGATGATAATGAGTGTTTAAATAACGAGAAGGCAAGAACACAATATTTAAAATTTGAGGGATTTTAAATTCAATTTTTAATTGTTTTGTTGATCAATATCAACTAATCTATCTATTTGAGTTTGGGCACAACTCCAAATAATAGATCCGGGTTGCCTAATTATCTTATTATCCTAATTGCATGCATCATCCATACACCAACCACACAAATAATAAGACAATAAATAAACAACCACATAACAGAAATTAAACGTGATGTGGATATGGCCTTTTCTAGACTAAGATAATTCCAAGCCAATGGAATTATCTATGAACCCTAAGCAAACACATCTCCATGCGTCTTTATCTTTTGGTCCATCCTTCATAGTCATGTGGAATGCTCCATGCTCCATGCTTCATCTTTTGTGGCTTCTTTGGCTTTGGGCTTCTTTTCTCCAATCTTGGCTAACAATCTACTTTATCTAGCACTAGCTAATATCTATACTAAATAAAATAAATCTCAAAAGTTGAGAAAAAAATGGCACGCAGGCCATAAAACCCTAATTAATTATTACAATTAATTGATCAGCTCGCAGGCCGTAAAACCAAACCACAAAATTAAACATCCACATCAAACCACATCCTAAGGCCATATCCAATCACCATGCGATTTGCACATAAACAGTTAAAATCCGATTTTAACGCGCTTGGTCAATTTTAATTGATTTTAGGATTTCTAGGGTTAAAACGGTCCATGGGCCCAACAATCCAATTGCCCGGGCCCAATAAAGTGAACCACAAGGCCCCAGGGCCGGCCCGGCCCAAAACCCGCAAGCTAGGCCCGCGGGTTAGGGCGGCCCGGCCCCTTAGGGCGGCCAAGCTTGGGCGGCAAGCAAGGGGGCGGTCCCCTAGGGGGCCGAACCTCCTCTTGGGGGTTGTTTCCAAAACAACTCCCTTGCTTGGAGCCCAAGTTTGGTTGTTTCCTTGTTTTGGGAGAACTCCTTCTTCCCCAAGGATGCCCAAACCCTAGGTCTAAGATCCTAAAATTTCTCAAACTCACCAATTCATGCATCCAATGCAAAAATTGGATCTTGTTATGAGTTATTCTTGACAAATTGCATCCCATGCTTGATTTGTCTTGTTTTACGCGATAAACAATCAAATTAAGGTGTAAAACAACAAGAATGTAACACATAAACTACGTTTATGCTCTATGACCTGTGGCTCTGATACCACTGTAGGGTTTTGATTCATGGATCGCGCAACGGAAGCATAATCAAACAAATAACCATGCAAAACCCTCCAAGGATCACAAGTCTAGATGCATAACGATTGTGAAGGTAAGAAATCATAAACACACCTTTGGGTTCTCCTTGATGACTTCAAACGCGAATAGTGTCACGTTCTCTATAGTTGATCCACGCCTAGAGTTGATCCTAGATCTCCCAAACTCCTTGGTGCTAGCCCGGAATAGGAAGAGGATGAAGGAATCACACAAAACGAGACAAAAGAGAGGCTTCGGACCTCTTTTGGCCGACGGGGTGAGGGCGGCGGCAAGGGGGCGGGTCGGCCTCCTTGTTGCTTGCTCTCTCTCCTTTTGTTCTCTCCCACTCTTGTTATGTTCACTAATGAGCATAAGTTATGAGGAAGGAAGGAAGGAGGGTCCTTTATATAGTCCAACAACTCCTTGTTAACTACCTAAAGGACTTATTCTAGTCCAACTAGAATTCAATTTAGTCCCTTCCTTGCAAATTAGTCCCTACTAAGTTTGCAAGGGTTTGCAAAGTGATCCTTCTAATTAATTAATCCAATTAATTAATTCCCAAATCTAGTTCAACTCTATATAGCGTGTGACCCCATAGGTTCTATCTAGTTGGTAGCAACTACTTGCTAATATGGAGCGGTTTCTAGCAAAACATCCATTCTAGCCAACTAATAGAATAGTCATCTAGACAACCTTTGTACAAGTAATTGTCTCATCCCTTTGCCTCTATATCCGGATTGGACACGAGACATACAAGTCACACTCGTATATCCAATACATAGTTTCTCGATCTATGGGAATAGCCTTATTCGTGCAAATAACATCAATATCCCATATATTGATTTATTTGAGTCTGGCCAGACATTCTATAAGCACTATCCCTCGAGTGGCCTAGGATATCTACTCCCGTTATGTGGGAGGGGCAAATCCTCTCTACGTCCACTACGATCTCTAAGCTTGCTTCTCATTGTATCCAGTACACGCCTTTATAACTACCCAGTTACGGTGTAGCGTTTAACGCTACCAAGATCACAATGATCCACAACTAGAATATCTAGTGACTTCAAGTCTAAGGATGACAATACCATTGCACCGCGAGAAGCACTTGTGACTCAACATAACATGTATGTAGCCTTCTCGGAGATGGGTCAATCCAGTGCAACATTCCGTAATGCACACCTATGTGTTGGATCGTGATATCTCCATATCAATCCAACCCCATACTAGTCTATAGATGATTTTCCCATTAATCATTATACTTGACTAGGGATATTTAAGATAAACAACACAATTGTAAATCTAAGGACTTCATTATATTAAATATCCAATAAATAATAAATGATTTTTCTAGCCATTTACAAATTCATACTAAACTAGATTGCCTCTAGGGCATCTATTCCAACAGTTTCTACTCCAACGGAAAGAAATGTTACCGCATATAGGGGAACTTTAAAGGTGCGCTCTTGTGATCAACTGTCGGATACGATCTTTATTTATCAATTGGCCTTGTTTTTCCGCACTTGTTACAACCAGAGCCTATCTTATATGGTAGTGGCTAAACGCGATCAAATCCTATCTTCTAAGATAGCACGTAGCCTATCTCATATGGTAGCGGCTAAACGCGATCAAAGCCTATCTGCTAAGATAGCACAAAGCCTATCTCATATGATAGCAGCTAAAACGCGATTAAAGCCTATTTGCTAAGATAGCACAAATCCTATCTCATATGGTAGCATCCAAACGCGATCAAAGCCTATCTGCTAGGATAGCACAAAGCGTACCTCATATGGTAGCAGCGAAACGCGAATAAAGCCTATCTACTAAGATAGCATAAGCCTACCTCATATGGTAGCAGAAAAACGCGAATAAAGCTTGTCTGATAAGACAACTGAAGCCTATCTCACATGAAAGCAGTTAAACTGAGGCCTATCTCATAAGATAGCAGCCAAACATAGTCAGAACCCATCTACTGGGATGGAAGCAGAAGATTCAAGGTCTATCTCATATGATAACAACAACAGTTTATTCCATACGATACAGAATCTGTCTCCCAGAATGGCAGAATTGAAAAACTATTTGAATGGATAGTACGGAAAAAGGCAGACGCGCAAAACTAGAAAACACAAACATAGTATGAATATGCGAATGGAAGCAGAAATACAAGTCTATCTTATTAGACGAAAAACAACCAAAAGAGCGGAGTACAATTTATCTGTCTAGATAGCAGCAGAAAACAAATTCCCAAAAAGGGTGCAAAGAAACATATTCCTACGCTAAAAACCCTAGAATAGGGGCCCAACTATGGAAAGCTTGTCGTCATCGTCGACGACCTCGACCAAAACAGAACTCTCGCCGATACCACGGCGAGATGCCAGATGAACTTCAAGGAATAGATGAGGGAAACAGCCTTGGGAATAAATCCCGTTCTCCGCCCTCGCATCCGAGTATTGGTGGCAAATAGTTCTCCAACGGAGAGCCACCAGGGCAATACCCCAATCATTATGCTTCAATTCAAGAGTCCGTAAAAGGGGCAGTATTTGCCGGAAAACCACCGGGGGTGGTACCTGCCAACAGGATAAAGGAAAATACACCTTCTTTCTGATAGAGAAGCCTACGCTGCCGATTCTCATGAAGGCTGGACGAATTGGAGGTCTTGGATGATGAACCCTTGGGAGACATTCCTATAGCACAACATAACTCTATGGGTCCATGGAATTGGAACTCAGGTGGATGAAAGAACAGAGGAACGCAGAAAAGAATATGGGGAGAAGACATCCTTTCAATTGCGAAAGCCCAGAGGGGTGGTAGTAATGAAGAAAAAAATAGCAAGGAAGAGGGGGTTTATATAGGGCCCGAGGAAGACTCTTCAGTTGCCAGTAACGCCTCGAGAACCGGACGAGAATCAATGGTATTACCAAAGCATACAGCGGTATAGTAACCCTAGGTAATAATGAAGGGATAGTCTACTATGGGGCAGCCATTCCTTATCAGGACGCCACGCTGGCACGACGATCCATAGAGTCATGATGGTTTCTAGGAATTTGAACCATCATCAAGGCATTGAATATTGAGACCTTTTCAAGGTACGACGGACAGTGACGTACACGCGCTAGCTTATTTGCTTGAACCAAAAAGGTGAAATATCGAATAAAAGTATAAACCTATCTCATAAGATAGAAGCACGTGCAAAATGATGTGTAAGCCTATCTCACAGGATAGTAGTCTAGGTTGCTTACGCAAAGCTTACTATATTTGGCTAAACCTTTGACCAGGGCAATGGCAAGGACCATATTTACCTGCAAATGACAAGCACAAGAAACCTAGCAATTATGTAAACAAAGAAATAGCATGCAAAAGGAGGTGTACCATAAAAACCGCGTGGGAACACACATGCACAACAGACAGTTGTCACATATTCAAAACATTCAAGCATCCAGAGTACAAAAGAAAGAATATCAAACTCATAATCTATAATGAAGGATCAACAGGACTACTGCTTCATTCTTTAAATAAGTCTTTCAAGAGGGAGTCTTGCGCGGATAGCTTGAGCGAGTTTGCTGCGAGTTCTGCAATGCGAGCTTTCATCTCTTCATAATGCTTCAAGGCAGCTTCATACTCCCGGGCCATCTGTTCATACGCCTCCCTGCGAGCGTTAAGGGCTATTGTCTCCTCTCTGAAAGAAGTATATTCAGCTCCAAGACTGGCATAATTGCGAGCTTTGGTTAGTCTTTGCACGAGGAAGTTCAAATCTAGTCGACCCGCCGCAATCTCTGGAAGCCTCTGAACGAGCGCAAGAAGATCTTGAGCACTAGCAGCTGTGGTACTTTCAGGGGTGGTTCTATACAATCTTTCCAAGAGAGCAGCCATCTCCCTGGAAAGATTCCCTCTGTCTTCTAGTGTCAGCTCCAGTACTCGAGCAAGCGAAGCAGGAAAGGTCACTCGCACCTTCACAAGCCATTCCAAACAGGCTTGGTCGATATCTGCGCATAGAGGCATGACAAAAAAATCAGAGAAACCCGAACCTAAGATTTGGGGTATTAGGAGAAAAAGAATGAGCTTACCAGTCCCTTCGACGATCTTTTGAAGAGGAGCAACAGATACTGCTACCCGCAAGCCGGCTTAAATTTCCTCGACTAACTTCTGATCCGCCCTCACCTCGTGCACAAAGTACGACTCAGGAATTATAAAACTCCTCACGGGTACGACAGGGTTTGCAGCTTGAGAGCCCCACACTTCAAAGGGATTCTCAGAAAAGAGAGAGTCCAGATCAAAATCTCCCGTGGGATTTTCGCTCCTCGCCACGACTAGTATAGGGGAGGAACTTAGGTTGGCATGATCAACCTCCTCAGCACTCTGAGTAACAGGAGAGTCAAGCTCAGCAGGAATGACGGGCTCAGCAGATATAGCGTCATGTACAACCTCTTCGGTATTCCTCTCGAGCAGCACTTCAGGCTCAAGGTCGGCCCCTTGCTCGACATTGGCTTCGTCCGAGGAAATAGGTATCGCTTCGGCAGGTGAGGTGGTGATATATTTCTGCACTGGGAGTTCCCCCCCTTTCTCAATAATGAGCTCCGCGTCCGGATGATCCTCAACTGCTGGAGTCTCTTCCGTCAAGGCTTTCCGTGGGGAGCCTGCACCAGACACATTATCAGCAGACTCAGAAACCGCTTGGGTGCTGTGAGGTCGGCGGTGAACCAAGGGGAAAGGGCCAGGTTCTTAAGCTCAGCAGGAAGAAAAAAGAATAGAACAGAAGGAGAAACTAGAATAGAATGGCAGAACCTATACTAATGTTATGGGCGGTACTTCCCCCCTTATATGGGGTACCCGCGCAATTGTCATGTTGCAAGTTATCATTAAAACCCTTCAATTTAGCATGACCTGCTGGGGATTAAAAAGATTATGCATCGAGCGTACAAGAAAAGAAGGGTATCACGCGCGGCCAGAGCACTGACTTACGTGAAGATTCCCCACATTAATCCCTTACCCATCTAAGAATGTCACAAAGGGGCACGCCATGTTATAAAGCACCATGTACAATGTCATAGTTTGATAAAGCAAACTTAAAAAGTGTACCTTCTTCGTCATCGTCACCGACGAGCTCATGAAGTGCTAGTTGCGCCTGGTGGAGCTCATCCACAGTTTTTGAGGTAGCACAAGAGGGGCGCGAATGCCCGGAGCGTGACGCGGTCTTCGCGTTTCAGTTCTCTCTCGATTAGCAATCTCAGCGATGCTTCGTATCTTGGCAAGATCAATGCGCTCTGCCTCTGATAACTTCTCTTGCATAGACATCTCCTCCGCCATTCGTCGGGACTCTTCAACGGATTCCTCTTTAGTCATGACGGTCGTTCCTTTGAGAGGGCTATCATCATTATCTAAAGAAAGAAGACAGAAGAGGGTGAAACACATTTCAGGAAACTTTAAATAAGCAGGGATATTTCCGGCCAAACCTTCTTTCTCCCAGGCAACAAAGTCCGAGACTGACTCTGGGAGTGATTTCTTCTTGAGGGAAGTAGGTTTCTTCTTCGATGGAGAGGCCTTCTTGGGAGCGGGCTCATTTCGCGCCCGCTTCGATTGACGAGCTGGCAGGTCGTCAGTCGCAGAAGCATCGGTACCTCTCTTTTTCATCCCTTTAAGTAATGGTGCGAGGAAGGTCTCAAGTCCATTCGAAATTGCACTCCTAATTCCTTCTTCCATGCGCAGCACTGGGGGAATGACGTCGTCAGCATACTTTTTCTTCAACTGACAAAGGTCCACAAGTCCCCCGCTGTGATCCCCTGAGGCGAAGCGCCTAAATCAGCACTGTTGAGAAAAACAACAAGGTATCAAGAAACATGGGGAATGAGGTGACTCGAATAGAAGAAAATGTACAAGGAGTCTACAATACCGCTTGAAAGTCTCTCGCGTAATGAGCCCGCGAGTTGAGGGAGTCCTGCGTGACTGCTGTCTTCTTAACTACGATCTTCTTTTCATCCAATATTAGTTGTGGACAAAGATGGTTTGCAGCTAACAGCGTTTAGTACACATTGGGGGCCCAGCCTCTGGAAAGATTAGACTTAAAAGGGTAATCCTTGGACAAAGGAGCAAGTGCCTTAGGAACTTGCAGTTTAACTTGTGGTTTTGTCAGACGACGGACCTGATTTTTCCAGAAGGCACCCAACAAGCTGTTACCTTTCCCGTTCTACTTTTTGAAGGTTGCAAAAGGGGAAGCTGTGCGAGAAGCAGCTCACGACTCTTGTCAAAAATAATCCCATCATAGCAGTCCTTGGCAGGGAGTTTGGACCACATGGGTGGTGCGATGGAGTCAAAACCCAGCTGAGGTGCCACGCGAAGAGGGTCAAAGTGGAAAGTTATGGGCACATATTTGCAGGACTCGGTTCCAGGGGCGTACTCTGTCAAAGCAGGTAAATAACCCCGTCTGCACCAGTTCACGTACTGCCCATAGTGACGGGGTCCGCTAGTAATGTGCCAGGCACGGAGAGGAGTATCAATCTCGGGATACATGTCCCCCTGAAACATGATATTGTCCAACTCTTAAGCATAAGGACGGGCCACTAAGGAGTCATCATCATTGCAAACCAAAGAAAAATTGCGGCGAGCATTTTTGGTGTTGAACCAAAGCCAAGAGCGGGGACACGAAAAGGCTTTCTCGCATCTTGGGGCATTCCATAGCTCGACAGTAGTAGGTATGGGGGCATATGTAGGCCATCGCTCAAAAACCCACATGGTCGAAAATCCAATGTTGGCAAAACACATGACATCAGCCCTGCCCTGTGATTGCTCAACATTTGCCACTGCTAGATCAAGACGATAAAATAGGGAAACCGAGACAAGGGGTCCAAGGGCAACCCTCTTACCAAAATCAAGCTTCACCGCAAGCGGGAGTACATGGAAAAAAACTCCATCTCGCGGACTCCCATCTATAAGGAAGCGCGACAACCACACGCAGAGGAAACCACACAAGGAGCACTCACACCCTTCTCCTGGAGTGGAAGTAACCTCGTGGAGTTTCCTCCTGAATTTTCTGGATGATGTAAGGTTTGGGGAAGTCCTTGAAGAAGAACATGATCCATTTAGAACATATGTTCTTCGCGCCAGCAGAAACTGTCATGAAGGTATCAACATATTTCATCGCCTCGGGAGCCCATTTTGAAGCAGCCTTCCTCAAGGCCGCAATGCATTCTAGCATCTGACCGAAAAGAGCAACTTCTTCATCAGAGCTAAGTGCTTCCATCGAAGGCTCCCGTGCTTGGAAGCATCAGCAGATTCTCCACATCTTCCAGAGTAGGTGTGGCCTCACGGGATGTGAAGTGGAATGTATGAGTCTTTGGGGAGTATCTAGAAAATAGGACCTTTAGCATATTCTGGTCGGCCTTCAGATCGAAACATCTAGTTGCGCGAACGACATGATAAATTCCAGCTTTCTTTAACACATCCTCATGATTATCAAGGATATAATCAGTCCACTCGTCCATCCAGTCCAGTTTCTCCAAGAAAGCTTGGAAAAGAACATCGTTGTAGGGGTAAAGGCCACCCGCGATGCCGCATCTATGAACATCATGGACCTCTGCAAGATCCCACTCCTCTCTTTCTGGCTCAAGTTTCAAGCCTAAGACCGTGCCTGAAGAAGAGGCTTCACGGGTGTGCCCTCGTATAGAGGCCAAGTAGAATTCGTCACCCCCAAAGTAGGGGGCTTTTCGCCATAATTCGCTGCTTAGTTATGGGGTCTCAGTGGTTTTCTTGGGATCCATTGCTGTGAAGAAAAAGAAGACCAGATTTAATGAGTTTTGTTGGGTCATACAGAAGGAAAAAGGGGGGAGAATGAGGTATAAGAAATTGTCTAAAATTGATTGCAAAATCTAAAACGTGGAAGTTCAAACTACCTTGTTCACGCCTGAGTACTCGAATTGCTCTGGAAAAATTGTCGAGGATTTGATCGCAAACTCCGTCAAAGGACTCTTCTTCCTATTGTGGGAGCTCTCTCCGATGCATACGAACTCAAAAGTGCAACAATGGAAAAGTTGCAATCGAAGGAATAATGAGGTTTAAATAAACCCTTGAAAATTCACGGCTATTGGCGATTGATGAGCCAAGCAACACTTCGATTGCTGAGAAGATTTGACGTTTGATCTATCCCTGCCTCGCAAAAAGGCGAATTTGGATGGTGATTGATTAACTCAACAAAAGCCACGCTTCATCAAAAGCTAGAAGGCGTTTCCCAAACCCTAAGAAATCATGGATAAGACAGGGGGCTATGAGGAGTCGAATTCAAAATTCGAAAAGGCCCGCGTAAGCTCCACGAACGGCTGATTTTGCGCGACTGCATTACAGAAGGGCGCATGACAATCACACAAAAGGGAACTATTGTAGATATTTCTTTCAGATAGACAGATCATCGCCACGTGGCAGCCATCCAACACACCTAGATATGCTCCATCCACACCAGATCACCACCCGTGCTGATCCACGTGGGGGATACGATACAGATCCCCCGCGCACCATAACACGGGACTTGTAGGGACTTAGTGGTTTGGAGGCTAGGTAAGGCCCGTCGCGCACATGCGACAACCAAGCTTGCGCGCGACCTCTGGTAACTGACTGAGAGATCCTAGGCTTACATGTCCCATTAATGCGTGATCTCATAACGATCTCTGATACTTGCGGGCAGATGCGTAACGGTTCGTATATACACGGTCGAACGTGCCGTTGGGGGTTCTACCATTAAGCCGCCATTTATGGTGCTCTAAGCCCCCCAAGGGTCACTTCCCCACTATATATAGGATCGTTAGCTCTCCGTTGCGACACAAGACACATAAGACACATTGGTCCAGTGCCATAGCTTACTGTCTCTCTCTCACAAACAGCTACAAGTGCTTACTCTCTCCCTACACACACCCTAAAACTCTCCGTGTTCTTATTCCCTACTTGAGGTATACACTTGGAGATCTCTTGAGAATTTCCTTGTACACAATAACCTTTATCACATAACTGAGAAATACTAAGCAGATTATATTTAATTCCATCCACAAGATAAACATCAGCGATAGAGTTGGTTGAACCATTACCAATACTACCTATACCAATAACATTGCATTTTTCCTTGTCACCAAGTGTAATTGTCCCTCCAGATTTCTATGTGAGCTCAGTAAAAAGAGACTTCTTTCCACTCATATGTCTGGAACAACCACTGTCTAATATCCATTTCTGATCCTTCAAGGCCTTGGTGATATCCTGCAACAATAAATCATTGCCTCAACAGGATGTTAGAACAAGTGCAGATCTTTGAGTCATACTCAGAATCAGGCATGTTTGGTGGTCTAATTCCTTTTGGAACCCAAATCTGCTTAACCTGTCCCTTAAGCTGATAAGGATAAGTGTTCCTCATAATATGAGGTTCTGATCTTCTGAAGGGACAAGTTAACTCGATATGACCAATTGTTCCACAGTAATGACATTTTGGAGTATCTCTCATACCAGATTTGACAAAAGTAGTTTGGCTTTTTTTTTGGAAAATTTGGATTATAGTCAATTCCACTTTTATGCATTGATTTCAGACTTCCTCCAAGAATGAGTTTCAGATTATGTTCTGAGCATGTAAAACTGGTTAGGACCTTTTTAGACTCTTGAAGTTTCTCAGTCAAAGAATAGATTTGTTGTTCTAAATCCTCTGAATGAGTCTTTAGATCAACATACCTTTCAGTTAAGAAAGTGTTTTGATCAACAATCTCTTTAACTGTGCCTTCAAGGCTTTGAATATGATGTCCAAGGCCTTGAAGTCCTTTTCAATTTTTATCTTAGAAACTTCAATAGTCTTGTTGGTAAAAACGAAGTCCAAGTTTTCTTTTACCTGCTCATGAACTCTAACCTTTAAAGAAGCAATCTCATTTTTGTAACTTTCCTCATTTGAAAACATGCTCTTGAGAATTTCAGGAAGTACATCAGAAGGACTATCGAGAAGATTTTTTTTACCATTTCCTCAATGTGTCTGTCTAAAGACTTTTCTTCATCATGTTTAGCCATGAAGCATAAATTTTCTTCTAACACCCCCAAAATGACCAAGCCAGAAACCCGGGGTTTCTCACTCCGTACCCGGGGTTAAACCCGAATACAAGGAGGTTTGTACGATCAGAATATCCAAGCAAAGCAAATCACTTCCTAGTAATACTCGACGTATCCTTCGTCAATGAAATTGTCGCCTACAAATTTAATAGTATCCTAATAACCACATTGCACACGAAGTCCTATAGGTAAATGAATTAAATTCCTTACTAGCTCTCCCCAACCGTTTCTAAGGTGAACTACCCCTTTTTATAATAAAATAAGCCTTATAAAGCAAACTTTTATGATTTTTAAAAACAAATCAAACTATAATTATATAACTTATAAAGAGATTAATAAATATACGAATAGCCAAGAATGTTATTTTCCCAAACTTGATAACATGACATACTACTACTATTTAAGATATGATTTATATAAACTTTTGTTTATAAAAACGTAATATGATTATATAACTCGAAGTAGTAAAGTTTTATTGTTATTTTTAAAAGAATTTAATTAAACATAACCAATAAACATTATTTTTTTCAATAAAATAACTTTATACAAGAAAAATAAACTCCCAAATAAAATAAACCTCAAAAGTATTGACTAAGGCTTTCATCCCCCTAACTATTCTCTTTTAAAATTTGAGTATTGATGAGTAAAAAAATAGTTGCCTCATGAGAGACTCGAACCTGGAACCTAGTTCCCACCAAACTTTAAGTGATAACATCTAACCACTGAGCCAACAACCCTTTTGTTCTCTCTTTCCCGACTAATAACCTTAACAACACTAATAATAATAATAATAACTGAATAAAATAATAAGGAAAGAGAAGGAACAAACGGGTTTTTCTTTGTTTACCCGATGGAGGAGAAGAGGACGGCGACGGGAGGAGGCGAGGCCGACGGTGGTGAAGACCAACGACGACGCCGGGAAGGAGGCCACGCCGGGCGTCGTCGGCTGGGCACGGCGGCCAGGGCGGACGACGGCGGCATCGGCCTTGGGCGGCGACGGCGGCGTTGGAGAGAGAGAGAGAGAGAGAGATTGAAGGAGATATTGAGCTTGAGGGTGAGGGGGAGAGAGAGAGATGATTTGGTGTGAGAAATCTCTGAGATTGAAGGGGTTTATATAGTCATTGGGTGCAGAATTTGCCGCCAAGGAGGAGACCCACGATTTGTTCTTCGATTCCGAATTGGGTTGTGTTTTTGGACGAAATTGATTTTCATGAAGCTAAAGATTCGAACTTTGTCGAACTTACAGCGGATTGGGAGTGAATCGGGATGGTTTTTGGATGGAAAGAGGCCATGGTGGCAGTATGGTGTTGGCGTTGGAGGAGGAAACCGACAGGAGAGTTTTCTCCTGCTAGTTGGAGAAGATGATACCTAATTATTGATATAGTTATTGGTCCTCGAAGCTTAAACCAACATCTCAACAACCAATAAGGCATGAGTCTCCACTCTATGGTTTAAACAGTAAATACAAACTAATGTCATGCATGATGAGCAATATACTATGATGATGTACTAGGATGATGTGCTTCAAAACCAATTCAAAACCGAATAATTGCATTCTTCCCCCCTTAGAGGAGTGACGTCCTCGGAACTCAAAATATCTCGTCAAAAAGGTGAGGACACTTTTTTCTCAGATCACATGCTGCTTCACGCTCTTGTCATACGTACCCCCTGTCATGGTATCTATAATCTTAACATGGTCCAGTCTTCTGGTTCGGGATCCAATGAAATGGTATAGAACACTCTTCCTTAGTTGCTACACATGGAACAAGGTATTGTCCAAACTTTTCACTTCTCTCTTCAAGCCATAGTCGTATGTGATCACCTGATCAGTTGGTAAGGCTATGGGATAGGGATCCTTGATGATGGATTCAACACAGCTATCGCCTATTGATAATTTTCTATCTTATCATGCAGCACTACAAGATGTAATAATATCACATATAGCACACCATTCAAATTAGCAACATGGATCGTAATTGATCATTCACAACCAGGTTTCAAAGAATAAATTTGCTTGGAGGCATTTATTCACGTAGTAGGTCTCACATAAAGTATTAGTGTTCTCCAAATAGGAGTAAAATCTTAGTCCAAAATAGTAACCACAGTAATCTGAGTCAGAGTCAAGATTATAACACTAATTTATTTGTTCGAGTAGTCCAAGTATATAACAACAACGTCAAAAAGAATTTCACATGCCGATTTGTCTCTCCGTTGTTGGATATAACCTTTGAACACGGTCTTTGGTGACATATGAAATGTCTTAATTATAATCCCCATTCCAATTGATTACCAGCACACTCTTACAACCACTCAACAAGAGGTAAAACCTCTAGTAGACCAATAAAAGCATACAACTTTTAGATTAGCTCCTCCGTGGACATCCATCCCATGACTCGAACAATGATTTCGGTGACAAGACTCCAATAATACACAACCAATGATAAGGTGTCTTAATTGCATCAATATTTAGATTATAACGTGACTAGTGAGATCATGCCCACAACTCAATCAGTGCCAAAGAAAATATTCTCATTGCTTCAATCATTTACCCAAGTAACTATTGCTATTGTCTCATAAGCTGTCTCATAAGCGGTTGTCTCATAAAATCTCCCAAGTTTGAAAGCAAGTACTCTTAATGAACGTAAACATAACCCAATTAAAAGATATTAGATTATGATTCCCTAAACAATGAAAACGCGTCCAAACGAATTGTATGGCTCTAAAGACGATTCATAAACAAGGAAATATCTGGTTCCCTAAACAATAGTTAAGTGACAAAACTCCAAAACTGATTCCCAAGGTCAGAACTATATCCGAATGGTACGAAACGTCTTAACTAACAAAACAGAGAAGCGAAGAGATAGTGCACAAGACTCCAAAGCGACATGGTTCCTCCTATCCATATAAACTTAACCATAGCCTGTGATATATGATGTTATCGGTGGTTCCCTTTACCGTTGTTTTCCTACCGACATCTGAAAATTTGCCTCGAGCTAAGGAAATAAATAAAAATAAACCATGTGTACCCAAAAAAATACGATACTGAGGCACATACTCTAAGCAACTTATTAATTTTCAAGATGGGTTATACAATTACGAGACTCCCAAACTAATATCCAAATTAACCTTTAGTGATATCTCCTGAAAATCATAACTCCATTAACAAAACTCCAAATACAAAATCCTTGAAGATCACTTGCATTAAGAAGACTTAACTACCCAGGCATACCAACGATTTATGTAACTCCAAGAAATCTAATATAAGTATAAAACTTGATTAGTACTTCAGAGGTGAATAATCGTCCCATTGTCCAAACATTTGTTTAGTGAAAATGCTCCAATCTTACACGCCAAACGATAACTTATGCTAACTACTCCAATGTGAGATTATTCCATAATAAGTTAGACTACCCAAAAATTTGTCTCATTGCTAGCACCAAGGTAGTAGAAAGTTTCTCAAAATCCAAATCGATAACTCCAATGATAACCGTTACAACATCATGAACTATTTTTCACGAGAAAAAAAGTCTTCAGATTGTCCAAGGCTGAACATCGAAACTCTCAGTCATATTGAATATAAACAAATGGATGAACTATGGGTGGGTTTGGTATGACTTTTTGAGCTTTTAAGTCGATTTTTTAATTGTTGTGAAAAAAGTTCGTGACATATAAGCTCATGAAAAAAGATGCATGTGTTTGGTGAAAAAAGTTATGCTGTTAAAAAGTTGGTGATGCAACACTTTTGTTTGTGAGTGAAAATTACCACTTCACATTTTTTACATTTACTAATAAAATTATGGTAGGTCTAATTAGATGTCGTAGTATGTTAATAGAAAAAAAGTAGGGGTAAATTGTTCATTTTTATTGTTTAAGAAGAAAAAAGTCCAAAAAAAGCTCATGAAACCCAACTTTTTTCAAAATTGTGTTTTACACTAAAGAGCTAAAAGCCAAAATCGAAAAGTTGGCACAGAAAAAGTCATACCAAACCTTTCAGAAAAGTTCAAAACAGATTAAAAGTCCAAAGTGGATTAAAAGCGGGAAATAAGTCATACCAAACCCACCCTATATTACGCTTATACAATAATGATGACACCCAAGGGCACTTCATGAACAAAGAAACGTCTCTTTTCTCGAATAATAGCTAAGTAACAAGGCTCCAATTATAAATACCCAATGTAAACGATATCATTCTAGTGACCCAAAGTACTGCACTCGATAACTCCAATGGTCTAAAAGAAAACAAACAAATCTTAGCTTTTCACCCTCAACTTCAATTTACATGAGTGATTCCCCTCGTGTGTGTGTGTGTGTTTCTTTTTTTTTTTCTTTTTTTTTATGATTTGGTCATCTAATGAAGTGCAAGGGGAGAAACAAGATATTTACAAGATAAGAAGAGACACAAGCACTATTGGAGCATTGTGATCCATCAAGGCTAGGTAAAAATACTCCAACCAAAAGGGAAACTCTAATATTCTGTTATAGACATTTCAACTAGAAATCCCAAGATTACATTTTCCTAACCACTTTAAAGTTGGCTCTAAAATAAATTTGAATATTTGGAGGAATCCAGAGACATGGTTTTCAAAGCGCTTTTTAGGCGGGGGTGGGTGGGAAACCTCTATAGTGCACGCTAACTCTTTAGTCTATCATTTCCCATGGGTCCTCCATAGGTTCCTCCCAAGTATTGTGAGCTAACAACATTATAAACTTTATGAATTGCGGGTTTATCATCCATTGAACTTGATGTAAATATTTTTACTTGGGAAGGTACCAGCATCCCTCATCAGCTGAATCCTTATACTATCTCTTAATTGGAAATCCAAGAATTCTCATCAAGTAACGACTCCGAAATGCAATAACTCTGAACCAGGACGTTGTAGTATACCCATCTTCCAACAAAAGTGAAAACCCGATGCTCTCACCTATCCAATACTTCTCCGATAAATTCCCAATTTGACATACCCTCCAAGAAAGGTGTTCTTGTCGGGTGGCTTACCTGAAAATTCTCCGCTGTTGGATTCACTAGGTTGACGGCCATATCGAACCGAGTTAAAGGATACTACTATTAGACATCAAACATAAATATTATTCTATCATAAGGGTATTCTAAGGCTGACTCCCAAACAATTACACACTTAGCGACATTTATAAGAGACAGCACAATGATGGAGATCGGACTCTCAAGTAATGTATTAAGATCCCAAAACTTGTTCAGCAATGAAACTCTGAAGCCCAAATCTGAGTTAATCATAATGGTAAAATGCTCAAAATTATAACTCGGAAAACAAGAATCTAATGAGATGTTGTGACAAACTGTCATCAATGAAAGAAAATTATACTCCTCATGTATTTTAGCGATCAATAGGGCTCCAAATATAAAGTCAATATTTTAGTATTTCCCAGCACATTAAAAAGTCTCAAACAATCTCTATAACAATTATATATTCCGAAAACTCCAAAGTAGCTAACTAATCGCAATATGGTTACGTAAAAACACCCAACAGTCTAAATTTCGACAAACTAGCTAAGGGGTATCTAAAACCACCAAATTGAAATCAAGTCGCCAAACATCTCTCAAACACTTTCGTCTTGAACATAATATAAATACATCATGTTCCTCCTACATTATTTTAAAACTCGTAACCAACCCAATGCATAGGTACTTCACAATTCCTCGATACGAGCTCATTTATCCTCTTTTCCCGCTCATACAAACTTTGCTTGAATGGTATTTGCTTAAATAACAAAATTATTTTGAATCCTCATTTGTCGGCTTCGAAAAGGTTAGAAATTTTAACCATCTCTGTGTAAAAGCTATTTCTAGTATTATATGGATGTGGTCTATTGGTAAAATCCATATATTATAACCTATTGTATCATTCATAAGTATCATGGAGTACAACTGAAATAAAATACATGTCACGTAATGAGAAACTAAGCAAGTAATATAACACATTGATCATACTGTTGACTACACATGCAATTTTCACATAGACTGTACACATCTTATTTCTCATGCTTCTTTAAAAAATATAAAAGTCATCAAACGGGTAAGCAAAATTATCAAATTTTGTATGGATCGACCTCTTTGAGTCTAATTTCATAATCAAGAAGAATCATCTCAGAATAATTTATAGAATTTAAGTTACGCAGAGAATAGCATAACTGCTGTTACAAGCCATCAGAACAGAAACTTCAACTTCACCAAGTCTTATACTGACTTCAACTTCCTCAAAATGGTCTAGGATTTCACCTAGATATAGCCACATGTGTATATACACCACCATAAAAAATTTGAGATCCATCCAAGATCTGTAAAGATATAAACTCAAAAATACTACAGATGGCCATTATGAAATTCTGCTATTGAACAACAAACATTGGAAATTCATATCTAAGTCTCACGAACTTATTTGGGGATGAATTTTTTTTATGTCAGATGCCTGAACATGTCTACTACCTAAATATTCCGAGAAAAATAATTCAAAATTTAAACATGTCTGCTACACCAAATACCATCTGCGGCACAGATTCAAACACTACTAGCATCAAGTTTCTCGTGTTCTATCTTCAATACA
Organism: Linanthus parryae; assembly: GCA_023055425.1. Lineage (NCBI taxonomy): Eukaryota > Viridiplantae > Streptophyta > Magnoliopsida > Ericales > Polemoniaceae > Linanthus > Linanthus parryae. The sequence goes on from JALGPY010000001.1 coordinate 32,405,669, forward strand.
ACACCAACTTCAAACCATACTTCAACTTAATAAGACAAAAACTTATTATATTCCCAAATAGATCCTCAAAACATAAGTATCATCCTTCACCAAGCAACGAAATTAACCTACGTAAAAATAACCCAAAAGTGGCTTATGCAAAAACCATTGTAAGAAACTTTAAGACATTGTTTGGCCTCATGGTCTTATTCCAAAGTAAAACTCCAAAATCATTAGAAGTATAAGAAATCAAAGAAGTCCAATATGTCTACTTCTCATAGTTATTCACACTTGCTTACGACTCCATGTCTTCACTACGGTCATCCTCGAACTCATCATCCTCCTCACTAGGACCTTCTATATCGATCACCATTCTCATTTGTCATTTCCATGAGCCTCCATTAACAATTTACACATAAATTCGGCATTCACCATCCACTCATTTGATAGAAATAGTCTTCATAGTTCAACCTATTGAACCTAGCCATAATATCGCTATACTTGGCGATAATTTCCCGAAATATGGGCCCCATAGGTAGAGCCTTCACCATACAATAAGCTTGAAAAGCGGGATTCCGATATCGAGTAAACTCCAACGCATTAAACTTATCCTCACAAAACTGGCATAACACGGTTCCTTGCGGTTCTCTTAGTTCTAGCCATCTATAAATAGGAAACGACTCCATATACTCTCTTACTCCACAACTTGTATCATAAATAAAAAAATGTTTTCCCTTATGAAATGAGTACATACTCTCAAAACTTCAATTTTTGATCACACGAGACTTTCAAAAACAATTCACAACTTTTGATTACACAAACAATAGACACCTAACCCAAACTCCAATAAAAAACTTTAAACCCAAATACTTAGTTAATCGGGTAGGCCAAAGTTCTTAGCTAGGAGATGGTGGGTGGGGATAATCGCTTACTAAGTCTATTTTCTAAAGCTTAAGGCCTCGTTTGGGTAGCGGATAAGATACAGCGGATAAGCTTATGCTGGGATATGAGACAGGATATGTATGCTGGCAGATAAGGCCTGATATGATATGCTGACGTGTTGTGTTTGGGTGCTGCATGATATGAGACAGGATAAGAAGTATATGTGTCCAAATGACTATAATACCCTCAGTGCAGTAATTGTGTATAAAACTACTTGTATTGTAAATTGGGCTTGAATTGTTTGTAAGTAATGATGTCTTGCTAGATAATGCTCCTTTTGTTTAAAAAAAATCCGTAAATGATTGTCATCATTTTATAAATGATGTGATGTAATATTGATATCGTAGTAAAATAACGAACGACGATAACATTACAATGTGTTTGAAATTAGAGAGTCTCTTCTCAAAAAAAAAATAGAGAGCTGAAATTGTCATTACAAAATACTTAGATTTAATACGAATTGATTTTCCTAAAAAAACGAATTGATTAACGAATTATATCTTTTAATAAATAGGTTAATTATAATATAGTTTTATATTTAGAAGTTAATGTTATTTTAGCATATAAAACTGTTAATAAAAATTAACAAAAAATAAAATAAAAGGAAACATGAACATTAAAAAAAAAACATGAAAGGCTGGGGTTCTTCCATACAGTGGCGATGGTGGTGATTCTTGTTGTCTCAGTATTTGTGATGGTGGTGGTGTTGGTTGTTGCCTACGGTGGCGAAATGGGGAGGGATATAGACCAGCGAGAGAGAGGGGTTTGGTGAAGGAGATAGTGGATTTTTTTTTGTATTTATAGCATGTAATTTTTGCTATTTGATGAGGGCATTTTTGTCTTAAAAAAATAGTGTGTATCTTATCCGGCTTATACCACCCTCAGAGGTGGTATAAGAATTACTCATAAGAATGACCACCAGCATAAGAGGAGGGGATAACACGTCTTATCCGGTCTTACCCAAACACAGCATATGAAGGGGGAGGGGATAACACGTCTTATCCTGCCTTTGTATCCGGCACCCAAACAAGGCCTAAGCACATAGTAGACCTATTCAAGACTACCCAAATCCCCAATGGCTTGTCAAATTTTAAATTCTTTCCCTATGTCCATTTTAAATTTCCCTACAGGTTTTAAATTCCCTTTTTGGATAACCTTTATCTGATACCAACTGTAACACCCCCAAAATGACCAAGTCAGAAACCCGGGGGTGTCACTCCGTACCCGGGGTTAAATTCGAATACAAGGAGGTTTGTACAATCAGAATATCCAAACAAAATCCATAAAATATTTAATTGAAACTTAAATCTTGTCTTGCCACAAATATGGGCATTATTCCAATATAAATTTCAAACTACCAACTAATGTTCGAATGAAACTAAATATGAATGTTACTACTATAACGAGTCGCGTTTTCCCCTCGGACCAAGCTCCCATCTAACCTGTGGTGCAGAAAACAAAAAGAGAACACCACAATTCCAAAAGTCGGCGGAAATACTGAGTAAGTAACACCCAAGCATGTAAAATGATGAAGAAGTAATTTGCAAATCCGTTTGTAGTAGTTTCGCTAAAAAAAGTGAAAATAAAAGCTTTGACCCTTTCATAAAAGAAATAAGATGAGAGATTCCAAGTTCATTCATACTTTCCAAATCACATCCATTATCCAAATAATGGGATTCCTAAACTCATGATATTTCATTTTCCATTAACAACATCCAATCCAAAAACCAATTTGTTAATTTATTGATACGGGGAAAACCAACCACTTCGCAAGTATCCAAGACCTTACAATTTGTTAAGTGTCGACACCCAGTTACAGACTTCTTGAGGCCAAAAGAGTGAGTACAAGGAGCTATCCGGGGACTTGCAACCGGATTAAATAAAATAAATTAGACGAGAGACCGAAGTCAATACGCCCAATGCCAATAGTAACCATACAACAACAATTCCCGCACAACTCTTCCACTTTACTTTATCGTCGATTAATAGATTGCAGTGAGATTTTTAGAGAAACATTTCAAAAATGTGAACAAGTATTCATGTAGCACATATTTCACGTAAAATCATTTTGAGACAAGTGGGAATGAAAAATATTTGACACGAAAAGAGGAAAGGCCGCTAGGCCTGGCATGTTTACTTACCTTTAATCTCAAGTAAAGCAAATCACTTCCTAGTAATACTCGACGTATCCTTCGTCAACGAAATTGTAGCCTACAAATTTAATAGTATCCTAATCAACACATTGCACACGAAGTCCTATAGGTAAATGAAATAAATTCCTTACTAACTCTCCCCAACCGTTGCTAAGGTGAACAACCCATTTTTATAATAAAATACGCCTTATAAAGCAAACTTTTACTATTTGTGAAATCATATCAAACTATAATTATATAACTTATAAATAGATTAATAAATATATGAATAGGCAAGAATGTTATTTTCCCAAACTTGATAACATGACATACTACTACTATTTAAGATATGATTTATATAAACTTTTATTTATAAAAACGTAATATAATTAACTCAAAGTAGTAAAGTTTTATTGTTCTTTTTAAGAGAATTTAATTAAACATAACCAATAAACATTATTTTTTTTCAATAAAATAACTTTATACAAGAAAAATAAACTCCCAAATGAAATAACCCTCAAAAGTATTTACTAAGGCTTTCATCCCCCTAACTATTCTCTTTTAAAATTTAAGTATTGATTGCCTCATGAGAGACTCGAACATCGAACCTAGTTCCCACCAAGCTTTAAGTCATAACATCTAACCACTGGGCCAACAGCTCTTTTGTTCTCTCTTTCCCGACTAATAACCTTAACAGCACTAATAATAATGATAACTGAATAAAATAAAAAGGAAAGAGAAGGAACAAACTGGTTTTCTTTGTTTACCCGATGGAGGAGAAGAGGACGGCGACGGAAGGAGGCGAGGCCGACGGTGGTGAAGACCAACGACGACGCCGGGAAGGAGGCCACAGCGGGCGGCATCGGCTGGGCACGGCGGCCGGGGCGGACGACGGGGGCAGCGGCCTTGGGCGGCGATGGCGGCGCTGGAGAGAGAGAGAGAGAGAGAGAGAGAGAGAGAGAGAGAGAGAGAGAGAGAGAGAGAGAGAGAGAGAGAGAGAGAGAGAGATTGAAGGAGAGATTGAGCTTGAGGGTGAGGGGGAGAGAGAGAGCTGATTTGGTGTGAGAAATCTCTGCGATTGAAGGGTTTTATATAGTCATTGGGTGTAGAATTTGCCGCCAAGGAGGAGACCAACGATTTGTTCTTCGATTACGAATTGGGTTGTGTTTTTGGACGAAATTGATTTTCTTGAAGCTAAAGATTCGATCTTTGTCGAATTTACAGCGGATTGGGAGTGAATCGAGATGGTTTTTGGATGGAAAGAGGCCATGGTGACGGTGATGGTGTTGGTGTTGGAGAAGGAAACCGACAGGAGAGTTTTCTCTTGCTAGTTGGAGAAGATGATACCTAATTATTAATAAAAGACATTTTCTCCCCACAGGTTATGTTAAAATACCACTAGCACCCCCTAAGATTGAAGGGTTTTATTTAGTCATTGGGTGTAGAATTTGCCGCCAAGGAGGAGACCAACGATTTGTTCTTCGATTACGAATTGGGTTGTGTTTTTGGACGAAATTGATTTTCTTGAGAGAGAGAGAAAGAGAGAGATTGAAGGAGAGATTGAGCTTGAGGGTGAGGGGGAGAGAGAGAGCTGATTTGGTGTGAGAAATCTCTGAGATTGAAGGGTTTTATATAGTCATTGGGTGTAGAATTTGCCGCCAAGGAGGAGACCAACGATTTGTTCTTCGATTACGAATTGGGTTGTGTTTTTGGACGAAATTGATTTTCTTGAAGCTAAATATTCGATTTTTGTCGAATTTACAGCGGATTGGGAGTGAATCGAGATGGTTTTTGGATGGAAAGAGGCCATGGTGACGGTGATGGTGTTGGTGTTGGAGAAGGAAACCGACAGGAGAGTTTTCTCCTGCTAGTTGGAGAAGAAGATACCTAATTATTAATAAAAGACATTTTCTCCCCACAGGTTTTGTTAAAATACCACTAGCACCCCCTAAGTTAATTAAAAGACACTATATATGTTTAGGAAAACTACATAAAAGCACCTACTGATTAATAATAATAAAAACTAACTTTTAAATAATTAAAAAACTAGTACCCACCACTTATAATAATAGTATATTAACACTTAATATTATTAGGAAATACCCGTTTCAAAATAACGGGGTATTTCATTGATTGTTCTTCTTTTGTGTCTGAATCACTTGATGAATTAGAGTCACTCCATGAGGCCATCATTTCTTTCTTCCTTCTGTTGTCATTGTCTTTCTTTTGAAAGTTCCTGTTCTTCTTCTTTTGTGGACAATTCCTTACTAAATGATCTGCATCACGACATTCAAAAAAATTTATTACTTTAGTCTTATGTGAATGTGATGAGGACTTACCTTTGTAATCCTTTCTGCTTGAAGGTCTTGATCTCTCTCTGTTTTAGTCTTTGTTTCCAAAGTTTTTCTTCCATGTCTTGATCTATGATGAACATCTTCAACAATGCCTTCCAGTGCATGAAGTTGTCACCACAGAACAATGGAGGTCTGTTTGCCGCCCTTCCTTGTGAGAAGCCACCGTCTCCTACATTACTCATAGTCACAAGATTGTTAGATCTCTAGTAGTGACCCAAGCTCTGATACCAATTGGAAGTTTGTAATGTAGAACAATTACAGGACCGAAATACTCTAGAAGGGGGAGGGGTTGAATAGAGTATGGGAACTTTTTGCTAAAACACATAATTTAACTAAGTGATGCAAGTAAAAGACAAAAATCTCAAGGCCTTGAGATTTTGTAAGAAACTTCCTAAGTATAGAAGAAAGCTTCAAGGCCTTGAACTAGCACAAGTTCAAAATAGTTTGTAACCCTAGTTTGATTTAGATCACTTTCAAGAGTAAATAGCTAAACTTTAAAGTAAAGAACACAGGGTAATTTACAGATTTCAGTCCCAATGGACCTAATCTCTGCCCGAGGGATCTAATCCCACCAGGATTGGGCAAACACTTCTTATTACTCACACATAAATAACCCTAGATCTTCAAGCTTAAGTGAACTCCCTTACTCCTATACAGCTTGTGGTTCCAAACCTATCTAGTATTAGCTACTAACTGTTGAGCTAACAAGAACCTTTTGTTGTTCACTTGAACAACTAACTACTAGGTTTTGTGAGGTATAAGATATACAGAAGATAAGTAGATTAAAGTACAAAATAGAAGAACACAGTAGAAGAATCAGCTGAGAAAACCTGGATGTGTTCTTCAGGAAAACCGGAATGATTGATCTTCTGAAAGCACTGATTGAAGCTTGAAGTTGTGAGGATTGATGGTCTGATCTTCCACGAATGTATCTCTCCTTCTTTTCCACTTGATTTCTATTCTCTGTAAGCTTCTCTGTTCTTTCAAATTCAAACTAGTCTTTTATCTACTTCCAGCAACTGAATGAGAGATTTCAGGATCTCTGTTCCTGCAAATCCTCATCCTTTCTAATGGCAATTCAAAATAGCTCTGAGTAGATATCCGTTGGAGTTTGTTGTGATAGGATTGCACGTTTGAAAAACCTGCAACAACATTAAGCAAAACAACAAACAAATTCCAAATACATAACAACACTAAGTCTGTTTGGATATTGAGTTTTTGAATAAAACTGAATCAAATAAATAAGCCATTAACCTGATTACTAATTAATCATATAAACCAACACAAACCAGTTTAAGACTTGTAAAAGTCATTAAACAATCATAATAACAATGATCAAATCCTGCAAGAAAGAATCAAGTTAGATCTGTGAAAACTGTTGACAGCTCAAGGCACATCTCAAGGCCATGGAGCTCTGAACATTATTCACAGTATTTCAACTGTAACACCATAGTTCTTTGATTCAATCTAATTATGATATCTGCAATATGATAGACGTATGAAGAATAGAAAAACTAGAATATTTGCAACAAATATTTCATCTAAAACATCAGATTGAACACCTGCAACACAAGATTGTCAGATCACATTTCATAAGAAAGCATTTGTCAAGGCTTTGAGGCTTTGATCAATATCTCAAGGCCTTGGAGCCTTGAAGACTTAGAAAAACTTTGTCTTTCATCACTCTAAATGATTACTTCTAAAAACACACTTAGAAGTCTTGAATCAACATATCCCATTTGAACCCATTTAAAAGAGGAGCATGAGATTACTGTATTCTCATAAGTGAAACTCCTATCCCAAAGATGATAGTATTTTAGAGTTCTTGAAGACTACAAGTTTGAATTACGACAAATTTTATCTCCTAAGTAGATACATTCTCGCCTTATTTTTTGTGCTCGAGTATCTAAATATGCTTAAAGCATATTTTTGTGACATTGATCATATGATTCATGTCATGAGGGGGAGGAAATACCCTATTACAAGACATGAATTTTAATTTAAATGTCTCATTCAAACTTGATCCAAGCGATCTTATAAATTATGATATTTATGAAGCATGTAAATCTTGCTTATGCAACTACAGATATCCTCTATAAGGATCATCATCTTGTTAGTTCCAACCCTACAGAAATTGAGAACACAAGAGAATCATCAATGAATGATGAAACCAATGCCCTTGAAGAGGAAATAACTCATGTAGATGAAGAGCTACCTACATTTGAGTCTATGATGATCATTAAGCGCTTGAAATCATAAGATATCCTTACACCACTATAAGTGGAAATATGTTGACTATATTTGTCAAAATCAAAGTCAACATTTGTGTGTGTAAATACACACGAGCTCTGCAGTTATAGCATCGAGCATGTATGTGAAGTACTTTGAAGTACTTAAGATGCCTCAAGCATCCACGTTCATATAGAATAACATATTCAAACGTCCGCACCCTTATGGTTGAATGTGTGAAGACTATTGAAAGAGAAACATGCTATATTGCAAGAAATGCCCATATGTTTCTCATGGTTATAATTATAACCAACAAATCCTCTATTTGATAAGAGTTATTGTGATATTTCGTTTAGTCTAGAAGACTACGATTATGAAAGTAACTAGTTACACAAAATGATCGTATGAATCACTATATGTGAAATCCGTGGAGACTATTTCCCATGAGATATACTTCTTTGCTAAAGCAAATCGAAGATACACACTCGCGAGTAGTTTATGTGCATATGCATATTATTTAGTATGACGAATGTCTCATGAGTATATAACATGTCATACTTATTAAATGACAATTTTTATTACTATCTTGAATGATCATGTTGCATCATATTATGTTAAACATTATGCATTTCCCATAATCCACTTCTAGGTATGAAGTGTGACATCAAGATGATGCAAAGATGGGGTGATTAAATTACAAGGCGCTGTACTTTTTTTCCTTAGCCGATGTTTTTATTGCGCAGGGTTTTTCCAAGCAAGGTTTTAGTGAGGCATGCAGCCATGAATAAGTTGAAGACTACACCAAATCTCCACTCACAAGATGCACTCTTTTTCCTTCGTTAGAGATTTTGTCCCAACGGATTTTGTTTGACAAGGTTTTAACGAGGCATCGTATTAATGAATATTCAAGGGGGAGTGTTATGAAATATTTATTTGATATGGTGAATATTCACAGAATATTGTACTGCCATGTATATATGATATTGATTGACCCCCACACCCTATATAAAGGGTGGCTTGGTAAAGAATAATACATACTTGATATTCCTCCCTACATTATTCTCTCTTCTCTACTCTTGAGTTCACAACATGTATGTGTTAATTACAATAATATCATAAATAAAATTCAATATTTTGAATCCTTTTACTCGCGAGGAGATGGATAAGAAGAAATTCTCACGTCCTGTTCTATGACCCGAAGCTTCTCAAGCTCAAGCATTTACTCTTCTAGTTAGAGACCAACGTCTTGGGGCTGACGTGGGATCCGCTCAAGGACCTACTGGTTTAGGTAAATATCTAATACATTCTACGACGGGAGAAGTCATTTATAATGAACTACCACACGAGTGGATACATAGGAATCCAAATCTACCGAATCACTCATGTTATAATCTTCTACGTCCTAGGTCTTCCCGTTCCGTCATCTGACTTATGTTCTTCGTGTAGCATTCAGACCGAGTTGAACCCTGTGAATTACGTGAAATTAGGATACTCCAAATTCGGGGATCAAAGAGTTTTATAAAACATTCTTGGTGGAAAAAAAACGTGAATAAAAGATCCCACTAAATTGAATTGGGTCCATGAATCTAAGAAATAGTGAGAATGATAAATAAATGAGTACATGTTTTACAAATTATTTTTAAATATTTGATAAAAATATGAAAAGATGACAATGTGGGATACAAATAACTCATTATATATGCTAAAATACTAAGAAATGCACCCGTATTTTTATTCCGAATGAATAACTTGTATACGAATTATACACGTATGTATAGAATACTCGAATTAATCAAATACCGTATTTTTAAGCCGGATTTTTACGAACATATTCTTAAGATCAAATCGTATAATACACGTACGTACCGTACTACGATTAATTTCCGTCCCGTATTTTACTAACTATGCTTCATCGAACAACGCATCTTTGAGACTTTCGTAGGACATTGTCTTCCATTGTCATACTAATTAGACTTATTCCCCATTTGTTGTAGCCTCTACATTTACTTCCAAACATATATGCCAATATATATATATATATATATATGATCTATAACGTCACCGATATATTTCATCCTCTTTTGTAAGGAGTGCCTGTCAATGTCTCCCTTTCTTAAACACATGTTTACGTATATATGCCCTTCATTGATTCAGAAGTTGATACAACTGTTGTATATGGACGATGATGGTTGCAGTAATTTCAAATCAGTTATGTTAAGAAGTTCATTAATAGAAGAAGATGTATAATTAAACCAACAAGAAAATTAACAATGTATTCCAAGAAACATAACTTCCTAAAGTAATTCGGTAAAATCAGCCTCTGAGTCAGATGCATGTGTGTCTTTCTAGTATCTGAGTTCATTAATGAAACATGTTTGTACAAAAAAAGTATACCATCAGTGTGTCTTCATTTAGCCAGACTTTATTTTTGAGAAGCATGTATATATACATATATACGAGTAATAATATGTGCAAATTACCCTTTCAAGAGAAAAAGAACTCAATTGATTACTTTTCTTGACGTCAAAAGATTTGTTAGTCATAGCTACAAGGGTATTGGTGGTAGTGGGTTGAGAATAGCCACTGCGGTGGTGGGCCAAGAACAGGGGTAGCAGAGGTGGTGGGTTGGTGGCGGTTGCGCTGGTTCATTGGTAGCAAATTGGTAGAGTCGATTGAAAATTATAAGAAAATATGTTGTTGTTGTGGTACGTTTTGAGAAAGTGAAGCAAGACCCAACTTCAACGGCGAGAACGGATTTGAACCAGCTAGCATGGTACAAAGAAGCATGGTTGAAAGGCCATGGTGGAGATCATCATGTAAATGTTCAAACAGGTTATGGTCATTGGCAATAACCGCCTACTGGAGAATTTTTCCGGTGTCTGGGCTTGGGTGCGTCCTCAGGGATGAACTCAGCCATTTTGTAGCAGGCCGGCAGATCAGAGCAAGGAGCTTAAGGTCCCCTTTGCTAGCAGAGCTTAGTGCTATGGAGGCGGGGATGAGGTTTGTTTTGGAATAGGTGCCCTAGAGGCAATCTAGTTTAGTATGAACAATAAATTGGCTAGAATATTCATTGCACTATTTATTGAGATATTTAATATAATGAATTCCTTAGATTTACAATTATGTTGTTTATCTTAAATATCCTTAGTCCATTATAATAATTAATAGGATAATCATCTATAAACTAGTATGGAGTTGGATTGATATGGAGATATCAGGATCCAACACATGGGTAAGCATTAGGAGTAATGGCATACTAATTGACCCATCTCCGAGAAGGCTACGTACAAGTTATGTAAGGTCACAAGTGCTTCTCGCGGTGACAACGGTATTGTCATCCTTAGACTTGAAGTCACTAGATCATCTAGTTGTGGACTATTGTGGTTTGGTAGCGTCAAACGCTACACCGTGATTGGGTAGTCAAAAAGGCGCGTATCGGACACAACAGTAAGCAAGCTTGGATATCGTAGTGATGTTGATAGATTTTGTCCCTCCCACATAACGGGAGCAAATATCCTAGGCCACTCGAGGGATAGTGTTTATAGAATGTCTGGCCAGACTCAAATATATCGATATAGGATATTGATATTATTTGCACGAATAAGGTTATTCCCAGGATCAAGGAACTATGGATTGGATATACGAGTGTGACTTGTATGTCTCGTGTCCAATCCAGATATTGAGACAAAGGGATGAGACAATACTTGCCCAAGGTTTGTCGGATGACTATCTCTATTAGTTAGGTAGTATGGATGCCTTGCTAGAGACCGCTCCATATTAGTAAATAGTTACTACCAACTAAGTAGAAATCTATGGGGTCACACGCCATATAGGGTTGAACTAGATTTGGGAATTAATTAATATGATTAATTAACTAGAAGTATCAAATCGCAACAAGTTGCTAACTTAGTAGGACTAATATGCAAGTTGGACTAATCCGAACTTGAGTAGGATTAGGAGAGGGCCTTTATGTAGTAACAAGGAGTTGTTGGACTATATAAACGATGCTCCTAGCTTCCTTCTCTACAACTAATGCTCATAACATAAGTTGAGTAGGAGAAAAACTAGGATAGGGAGCAAGAAAGGAGACCCGTCGCCCCCTTGCCGCCCCCTCTACCCGTTGGCCACAAAAAGGAGGCCGAAGCCTCCTTTTGGTGCTCCGTTCGTGATTTATTATTCCTCTTACATTCATCCAAGCTAGCACAAGGAGATTGGGGGATCCGGATCTCAAGCTTTGGCGTGGATCAACCGTAGAGACGTGATACTTTTCGCGTTTGAAGTCATCAAAGGAGACCTACAAGGTACATGACACGAATCCTTTACTATCGTTATGAATTCTCTTCCTGTTATCCTTGGGAGGGTCTTGATCGGATTAATTATCTCGGAAAAACGAAGAGACAGGAAGAAACGGAGCGCCAATCAGAGTTGCAGATTTCCTGATATCGCAAATCAAAGTTTCTGGTCCGCAGTTGATTTTCAGCAGGATCTGAATTCGGTTTTTGGAGCATAACTGGAGCTACATATGTCGAATGAAGACGATTCATATATGTAAATCGTGTATCTCGACGATACAGATCCAATGGCATAGGTCCCGAAGTCAGATTCAGAAATATAACTGCCAGAATCTGGTCAAAGTTTTGAGAATCGTGTCATACCAGTCCGGATGGACTGTTGTAAGTTTTATTCCGCAAGCTAACTTACCACAATAATTTTTGAATGTCTATGATTAATTCTCTGCATAAATTACGTGGTCCGTGACAAATCTCATCGAATATTCCCTTCACTGTAATTATCACTGTAGAAACTCCGTATCATATTGTTGCTTAGGTTTAGTTTAGGCTTAAATCATTATCAATAAAGAAATACAAGAGGCGCTCTCGAGTTTGAGACTCCCCCTGGCTGTAAGATAGAATATAGTTCTTACCTTATAACCCAAAACAAGGTCACATGGCACATGTTTGAATTCACACAATTCACGAGATTCAAGAGCGATACAAGGCAAACACTTAATATCTTTCGGAACCGAGCCTTAGCCTGTTATATAGAGGTTGAGCCTACCAGGCTCCAGGCCTAACATTATATACAGTTCGGCTCTTTGCCAAGCTCTTACAAGTTTTCTTGTCTACTTCATCCATCTGTTGTTTCTCAATGGCACCAAGGCTCATCGGAAAGCCCGTCTTTCTGGGCCAACTTAATTCCAACAATCCACATAACCCAAGGAAAGAAAATAAGATAAAAAGCTAGCTATTATTGTTAAAACCATACTAAATTTTTTCCATGTTTATTAAAAGTTCAAGGTTTGGAGAAGCAAGTACTTCGGATTGAGTTTCTCAGCAGCAGACACAAACACAAACACAAACACAAACACAAACACAAACACAAAACACAAACAAAAACACAAAGAAGTCTGAACAACAGGATTTTCACGACAACCAGAAAAGGAAACTAGACTTTTAAACAGAACATGAAGCTTCTTTTAGGTGCTCGGTGAAGCTTCTTACACTGCGGTCTCGTTGCAGAGGGGACATTTGTTCTTCAGCAGCAGCCATTCCTCGATACAGTTGTAGTGATACTCGTGCCCACATCTTATCTTTCCCAGCACATCCCCATTAGCATAACTCTCCTGTAATTCGATTTCAATAGACATTAATGCCTTCAGAGAGGCTAAGGAACTTGTTATAACTTAATCAAGGCTCTGTTTGGGTTGCAGTAAAATGTTTTACAAGGGAAAATAATCTACGCGTAAAATATTGTTTGAAAAAGTTTTATCTGCAAATATTTTCTCGTGTTTGATTGACACTTGCCAAAACAGGGCTGTGATGGCAGTAGCAGTGAAGGGTGGCGGTGATGGGTCGTGGTAGAGGTATGTGGTAGTGGTGGTTATTGGTGGTGGAGGTGTTAGTATGGAAAATGGCTTACGGATTTGAAATGTGTAAATCATTTTACGTCATTTGAGGGAAAACATTTTACAGGAAAATATTTTACCTCCAACCAAACAGCACCAAAACACCAAAACAAGGGGAAACATTTTACAAGAAAATGTTTTACCACCAATCAACGGAGCCTAAGTAAGCACACTTTACCAGACAAATACAGCATATTTCGTCCTCAGTTGAGATTCCTAGTTCCATCGTCTGATATTGTCGTTGTCCAACACCTGCCTGAATAGTTTCTTTAGTTGCTCTTGACCAGGATACTCCATTGGCTTGTCCTGCTGCCAGACCAAACACCACCTAAACCCCAATTACACAAACGTGAACTGGTATTTAGTAATAAGATTAAAAAAAATACTACAAATTTATTATGTTGTGTAAACGTCGTTCATTTCAGTGTTACCGTGAAAGGTGCAACATATTGGTCACGATCGGTATGTTCTTCAGTCTCATCACTTTCATTCCCAGATTCGACGGGAGAATCAGGTTGAGAGAAACTCGAATCAGCCTGGCACACCAGCACGAAAACAAGTCATGATGAAGGTACAGAACCATGACACCTATTACACAAAGGTGAACCGGTATATAGTAACAAGATTTAACAACAAAAAAAATCTACTACAAATACTATGCCGGGTAAACGTTCATTTCAGTGTTACCATGTAAGGTGCAACATCTTGGTAAAGATTGGTGTCTTCTTCTGTCTCATCAATCGCATTCTCAGATTCGACGGGAAAATCAGGTTGAGAGAAACTCGAATCAGCCTGCCACACCAGCATGAAAGCAAGTCATGATGAAGGTACATAACCATGATGCATAATGAGTCGCTCCTTCATCAAGCATGACATGAACTACAAAACTCTTTGATGTAAAATTAGTTGATCCTTTATCAGGCATCATCACATCAACTGCGATGATTTATGCAAGATGTAAACCTGCCTCTAGTTTGGGGTGGATAATGGGGCTGGTTTAGACTAGACCTGTTTGTTCTACCAGCACCACAGAAACAATAAACTAAACTTACACACCCACAGATCATGACAATGTTCCTTATAATTAACATAGGTTATGAGTTTTTATTCATTTCTTTCTAACTTTGTAATGCCCTCTAAATAAAGAAACAAAGTCTGTTCAGCCTCAAGTTATATGAAAAGAACTTGCAAAGCTGACTCAATGCATGTTTATTTGTTTCATACTGTCACACGTGTACAGACAAAATGGAGAGAATATAAGATAATTGGTCCTTTTCCGGTTGTTACGATGCATAGAACATGTATATCTTATAGAACTTGCAGAATAAACAAGGGAATGTTACTATTGCTTTTTAATAGAGTATTTCAGAATGTTCAAAAGTCTTTCCATCCTTACGGTTAAAATTCATATTTTTTTCTCATATTCAGGCTCAATGAGAAACCATTGATGTAGAGATTTTCTGGCCTAAACATGGAAAGACTTCCAAAATTAGCAAGCACCTAATGCAAGATTTGTTATCCAGTCTTAGAAAAAATTAACACCAAGTTTGGGCTTTGATTAATATATGAAGAGACAGGAAGGCAGAATGCTTTGGTACTAACACATGCAGCGTAGTTAAGTGTTAAAGTAAGAACTTCCGCAAAATTTATGTAGAAAAAGCAAATAATTTTAGCTAAAAAATATTTTCCATAATACCATCAGAAAAAAATCAACTTGTTAGAGATGAACTTTAATAACCTTTCAGCAAAAGTGGAGAAAGAAGTGATCCTCAAGTTACCTGTATTTCGAGTCTCAATGAAGGCCATAACATAAGCAGTGGAGTCGTGATGGAAGTTTGTCCATCTCCAGTCACCACAAATTCTCCAGGGAGAGCACTCACACTGCTTATATCACTGACTCCAGACTGAGAACTTCCTTGAACTGTGGGTGGGTGATGATCAGGCCTCTGCTCTTCAGATGGGCCAGCCAATTGAATAGTAGAATGACTATCTTCCATCTTTTCCCCATTTTCCTCAATGATATTATGTTGGGACGATCCTGGAGTAGTAGCAGGTAACTGGACGGTCTGAGTAAACTGAGCAGTCAAATCCAGTGGAGAAGAGTCTATAGCACCGTTGTGTTGCACGAACGACGAAGGGGCAGAATCCATATTAACACTGAGCAGGCACTGGATGAAAAGATGGCTCAAGACCTGCAAGGGTATTGTTGCCATTAGTATAGAAAGCTTGCTAAGCTTGTGAGACTGAGTGTAACTAGTATTTTGCACAATGGAAGTCGTACATGAAGGTGAAAGTTACACTGCTACGTAACTTGTATGCTGCATCTATTCACCTTCAACTTCTCTGAAGTCCTGAAATGATATCAGTTCAATGAGTGATGAATATAGACTGGATATCAGTTCTCCAATTTTAGCTATGAAGATCTGGGGATATCTTGCTTGCTGATGTTTGAAGACAAGATCTACTTTTGCTAAATACTATGCGATAACCTACCAGTCTCGGGCGATCTTTTGAGAGGACGTGATCATATGTTTCCTACCTCACAAAGAAAATACCATTACAAGGAAAAGAATGCACCTTAAAGTTGATAACATAACGAACGTAATTCATAAGGCTGAAATAAATGCATATATAGCTCTCTTCATTTTTGTCGCCAACGTCCACGACATGACCATAGTACACGACACATATGATCACACTTTTGAATATGACATATCTAATTCCACGATGCATGCCGACACACACAAATGAAGTTGCAACATTCAACTTCATTTGTTTCACAAGGAAAAGATGGCCATATGGTCATATATGGCCATATATGACCATATATGAATTTTAGCATTACAAGGAAAAGATGGCCATTCAAATGAAGTCAACAAGGGAGAAGCTGCAACATTCACAAGTATGATGCACAATTCTAATCTTAATGCACCTTAAAGTTGATAACAAAAACGAGAGTAATTCATAAGGCTGAATAAAATGCATACATAGCTCTCTTCCTTTTTGTCGCCAAGCGATTAAACCCTTTACATAATGTTTCGCAAGTCCTGCTTGTCGTTAAGCGATTGAATTCTGAATAGAAATGTTTCACATGCCCCTATGCAGTTGGCGGCTATTCCGTTAACCGTTAATGTATTCACTTATTTGTTAATCAACTTAACCCATATTAGGAAACCTAGAAGAAATTGCAGGAAATTTATTCAAGAGGTTTACAATTTTTTTGTTAGATTTCACATTTTTGGCTAAAGCTTGATCATAGCAAAATGGCAGAAGAAGAGAAATAAAAAAGCTGATTCTCACTTCTCAGTAACTAATAGCAGTCGAAAAGCAAAGCACGAACACAGGAACTTCGAATTTGAAGCATGTAAAGATCATCATCTTTCATGAGAAGTCACACCACAGAACAACAACACCAACAAGCAACAACACAAACCTAAACCTAGCCCTAAAACAAAATGAGAATACATTGCGATAGAATCTACCAATGGATCATAAACCAGATACGAAGCTGGCACATGAAGAACAGAAAGTGATAGAACAGAGCTAGCTAGTTTCGTAAACCAGATGCGATGGGGTTAATTTCTAGGGTTTATACCTGAGAAGAAACCGGGCGATATGAACGAAGTGAGCAACGAAGCGAGAGAGATAGAGAGACTGAGAGAAGAGGAGGCTTTTAAGCAAGGGAAAGTGAGAATCGGAGTGTAACCGACGATCGAACGAACCCATCGAGTTGTGCTAAATTCCAAACAAGGGAGTGAAATCATCATGACTGGTTCAAATCGTAACGGACGATCAACAACACCACCCAGCGAGTTCATCTTCGTCGTCGTCTCTCTAGCAAGTTTTGGCCGGATTCGAGCTTTCCCTTCTCTCTCTCTCTCTCTTCGTCTTCCCTCCACTGTGTCTCACTCTTCTTCTTTTTTAAAACTTTGACCTGTTTTTTTACTGGTAGAAAACCAAGTACTACTAATTGTGTGTGATACCACAATTGATTATTATCACTAATCAAGCAAGTGATTCATTGAATGATGGACATAAATTAAATTTGGAAGGTGATATTTACACGAGTGAAAGATATTTAGTTGTTAGAAACAATTTCGTACTATTGCTGGACCTAATGAAAAATACTTGAATTTTTGACCGGAAAAATTTAATACTCGTATTTAACGTCTTAACATATAATATTTTCGAACAAAACTTCTTCCATACAAAATCGTAGGGAATAAATTGTCATCCAAAATATTATAAGTTATAGTAATTAGTTATTATTAAATATTTTCTTACTATTTCTTTATTATAAATATTTTTTGAAAGAATAATAGTGTTAAGAATAATATTTTATTTATTATAAATATTTATTAGTATAAAGATTTACAAGTATTTATTGTAAAACTTTAAAAGTATTAAGTTAGTTTTTAGGCACGAAGAAACCCTAAGTTTGTGCGGCGGCAGTCGTACGAGAGTTTCAACAGGCGATCGCGAGGCTCCAAGGACGCAGATCTCTTGGTTGAGATGGATCAGGAAGCAGGATTCGAGTACACCATTGAAGAGTTGCAACGAGTTGAGTTTGAAGATGAGTACTGTGAGGAGGCTGAAGGTGAGTTCAAATTCTGTATGATTGGTACGTTTACTTCAGATGAAAAAATCAACTCCAAGGCTATGCGTAGTACTTTTAGACGGATCTGGAACAATGGGAATCAAGTCAATATGTATGAAGTTGATTTGAACACCTTTGTTTTTAGCTTCCCAGACCAAGCTAGCCTTGATAGAGTATCTCTGGGAGGTCCATGGGTTTTCAACGGTAAAATTCTACTGCTAAAACCCTGGAATCTGGGGGACCCTACAAAAGAAGTCCCATTCAATAAGGTTGATGTCTGGATCCAGGTCCACAATCTACCGCTACACTTGGTAAAGGAAGAATCGGGTTGCAGAGCTGTATTTGCGGTAGGGGAGATAATCGATTCAGATCCGCGTATTGAAAGTGAAGAAGGTATCAACTATGTTCGAGTAAGGGCAAGAATCCCGATCATGAAGCCAATTCCTCGAGGGATTCACATAGTAGTAAAGGGACAAGAACAATGGATCGATTTTAAATATGAGCGGGTTCCTCATGTCTGCAGCTGGTGTGGGAGGATAACGCACGCAAGCAAAGACTGTGATCAGGACAAAACGGAGGTTTCAGGATATGGAGACTGGCTACTTGCGCACCCAGCCAAAAGAAGGTCGGACGACAACAAAGCGACAACCCAAAAGCCTGATACGAATGAAGTTCCCCCAAATCAATCAAACCTACCAACCAATTTGATATTACCAGCACCAAATTCGAGCACTGGAGTACAAGAACCCGAAGGAAGTAATAAGGACCAAAGTGGCCTGGTTAATGAGGAAAACCAAGCACTGGTTTTGACAGCAGCCCAAGATGGTGACATGCAAACGAGGGGGGAGATGGAGGTGATGGCCAACCCTGCTTTCAAAGATCCTTCTAGAGATCCGGGTGGAATTAAACATCTAATTGCCAAGTTGAACGAGAAACAAGGGTACACGGCTAGACCCAACCCAAAAGCAATGGCGAGGAAAAAAGGCATGCTGCAAATTAAAGACGCCTCAGAGTTGGAGGAGGCTGAGGCGAAGAGAAAGGGTTCTACAACCCAATTTACACCGCCGACCTCGAAGACCAAGGAACAATTAGAATTTGGGAAGAAGGCAAGGAAGATAATATTCCCAACCGACAAAACAGTTGATGATATGGGAGTTGATGAAGAGATGGTGATAGCTGAGTCTCAAAATTTGGCGGAGGGTGCTAAGCACCCCCGCCATTCACAATGATTCTCCTAAGTTGGAACGTGCGGGGTCTCGGGAATCCCTGCACGTTCCTAACTCTTCACAGTGAAGTGAAGAGGTCAGTTCCCGACGTTGTCTTCTTAATGGAGACGAGGTTACAGGTGAATGATATGGAGAGAGTAAGGAGAAAACTAGGCTTTGCGAACGGTCTGCATGTTCCTAGTGAAGGTCGTAGTGGCGGCTTATCACTTATGTGGTCAGATCAAGTTAAGCTAGATATTCGTAATTACTCTAAATATCATATTAGTGCTTGGAGTTGTAACGAGCATGGAAGAGATTGGCAAATTACAGGGTTTTATGGCGAGCCTGCTGCAGAAAAAAGATACCAGTCGTGGAACATGTTAGAAGGACAAAACCCTGGTACTACAATGCCATGGGTGGTTGTGGGAGATTTTAATTCCATAATGTTTAGTACAGAAAAGTTGGGAGGACGGGCAGTGCAATATAGTCAAGTGGAACCCTTTATTCAAACAGCAACAAGGTGCGATCTTAGAGATTTGGGGTATATTGGTTCCAAATTTACATGGAGTAACAAGCATGAAGATGGTACTCTAATCCGTGAGAGGCTCGATAGAGCCATGGCTAATCATAGTTGGAGGGATCGGTTCCCTAGTACCACTGTTACTCACCGTGGACTTGCAAATTCAGATCACCAAGGTTTGTTAGTTCAAGTTCAAGCAAGCGGACGAAGAAATCACCGAATAAACAGGAGGTTCTTATATGAAGCAGCATGGTCCACAAACCAGAATTATGAGAAAACTGTTCAGGAGAGTTGGTCGGCCAATGGAACGATACTTCACAAACTACATAGTGCAGCTGGAAGCCTAAAACAGTGGGAAAAGAAGGACTTCGGTAATGTCAAATTCCAAATTAGATGTCTAAAGGACAAAATTCACCTGTTGCACCAACAAAACAAGTTACAAAATTGGTCCAGTGAAGTTAACAAAGCTCAGCAGGAGCTTAATAAACTCCTTAATCAGGAGGAAATTCTATGGAGACAACGTAGTCGTGCTTTGTGGTTGCAACACGGTGATAGAAATACAAAGTATTTTCACAGGAAGGCTTCAAACCGTAAGATCAGAAACTTTATCAGTGGACTACGCGATGCAAATGGGAATTGGGTGGAAGAACCAATTGATCTGCAAAGATGTCTAGAAGAACACTTTCGCATGATTTTTACGTCGGACGCCCCATCGAGCGAAGGTATGGAAAAAATACTTCAATTTATTCCCAATTTATGTTCTACCGAAGATAGAGAAGATCTTGATAGACCATATACTGCTGATGAAATCTGGTTTGCTTTAAAAGAAATGAACCCGCTTAAAACGCCAGGGATAGATGGTTTCCCTGCAATGTTTTTTCAAAAACATTGGAGCACAATCGGACCTGATGTTACAAACGAATGCTTAGGCATTCTAAATGGGGAGGGGGAGATGGGTGAATTAAATGCTACTCTAATCGCGCTTATTCCCAAGATCAAGCAACCAACAAGCCCAGTGGACTTTCGTCCCATTAGTTTGTGCACAGTGATCTATAAGATAATCGCGAAAGTAGTAGCTAACAGACTCAAGCAAGTGCTCGCAAAATTGATAGGTGAAACTCAAAGTGCTTTCGTCCCACAACGACAGATTACAGATAATATACTAGCAGCTTTTGAGATCATCCACACAATGAAAACTCGAGTTAAAGGGAGAAAAGGCTATGTCGCCTTAAAAGTGGATATGTCTAAAGCTTACGATAGGGTAGAGTGGAATTATCTACTCGCAGTTATGCAAAGGATGGGGATTGGTGAGAAGTTCCGGAATGTGATCCGAAAGTGTATCTGCTCTGTAAAATTTTCTTTTGTCCTAAATGGAGAAGTGAAAGGACAAGTAATACCTGAACGAGGGCTGCGTCAAGGGTGTCCCCTTTCGCCCTACTTGTTTCCGTTATGCAGTGAAGGTCTCTCCCGCACGCTCGAAGCTGGAGTTAGAAGCAATAGACTGTCTGGAGTCCGTGCTTCCCGAAACGGTCCTATGGTTTCCCACCTGTTTTTTGCGGACGATAGCATCTTCTTTACAGGGGAAGATACAAATAATATTACAAACTTATTACAAATAATTACAGATTATGAGGAAGCCTCGGGTCAGCGTATGAATTTGCAGAAATCAGCATCGCTTTTTTCGACTAATGTTAAAGTAGAAGATAGAGAAGCTCTCAGTAATCTGTGTGGAGTTCCGGAGGCAAACCAGCATGACAAGTACTTGGGATTACCTACGACAATAGGTAAAAACAAAAGTGTCACCTTTAATTACTTATTTGACAGAGTAATGCACAAAACTACAGGCTGGAAGGAACGCTACTTATCCCCTGCAGGTAAAGAAGTCTTATTAAAAGCAGTAGTGCAAGCTATTCCCACTTTCGCCATGAGTTGTTTTCAATTACCAATAGGGTCCTGTCACAAGATTGAACAGGCCATGAGAAACTTCTGGTGGAATCAATCAAATAAAAAGAGCATATGCTGGGTTGCTTGGGACAAGTTAAAACAAGAAAAGATCTATGGGGGACTAGGCTTCAGAGACATATTGGATTTCAATAAGGCTCTGTTAGCAAAGCAGTGTTGGAGATTGCTAGTCAACCCAAACAGCCTTGTGGCTAAAATTCTGCAAAATAAATATTACAGTGGGAAAAGCATCCAGGAGGCAACCTTGGGAACTAATCCTTCTTATGCCTGGAGAAGTCTAAATGAAGGTATTAAAGTGCTCAACAGAGGCCTGGTAAAGCAGATTGGTAATGGATCTTCAACAAAGCTTTTCAAAGACCCATGGATCCCTAGAGAAGGTCCGTTGAAGGTGATCTCAGCAGGACAAGAGGAATCAGTCACCCTTGTACAAGACATCATTGATCAAAATACAGGCAATTGGAGTACAGCTAGAATGAAGGAGATCAATCTAAATGATGCAGACATTCATGACATATGCCGTATTCCCCTTAACCTCCAAACAGAGGATAAGTGGATATGGTACAGGACCAATACAGGTAAATATTCAGTAAAAAGTGGCTATGAGGCAGCAAGATCAATTACAAGCAGTGCCGAAAATGTGAACTCAAGTGGAGAAAGAAGAGAAGAGAGGTGGTTGATTGACCTCTGGAAGCTCAAAGTCCCCAGAAAATTCCTATTTTTGATTTGGCGTATAAATAACAATTCTCTACCCACAACAGAGAATTTAGCAAGGAGAAGCATTCAAGTAAACAGTTCATGTAAAATCTGTGGCCACCATTCAGAAGACACAGAACATATTTTTCAAAATTGCCCTCTAGCTAAACGGTTCTGGTCTGAGTTTGTAGGAAACAAAGTTACCTTCACATCTGGGGAAGGGTGGATCCGGCGATTCTTTCTGAAAAGCTCAACTCCAGATCAGGAACTGGTAAGTATTGGCCTATGGAGTTTGTGGATAAACCGTAACAAGACCATCTTCGAAGGCAAACAGACCCCAATTAGAGATCTGCTAGCTTCAGCCAGAGGAGTTCTCCAGGACATCATCAGCACCACACAACTCAGAGCCAATACCCAGCCCTCACACCCAGAACCCGCAGATGGAACAAACTCAACCAATCCACATACAATAGACTTCGATGGGGCTTGGTCATACCAAAGAAGAATTGCAGGAATTGGAGTTATTTTGAAAGATGCATCAGGGAAAATCATATCTGCACAGGCAAGGCACATGCAGTGGGGAAACAGTGCTTTCGAGATTGAAGCTCAGGCGGCAAGTCAAGCTCTGCAAATGGCGTTGGATTTCCAGATCAGAGAGGTTACTATACAAGGTGATGCACAAATTTTGATCGAGCTCCTTCAACATAGACAAGATCCAGATCAACAGCGCACAGTGGTGAAGAACTTGATCCAGAAAATTGAAGAGACAAGAGAGAAGTTTGATCGGATCTCATGGAAGTACATTGATAGAGGGAAGAATCGAGAAGCGCACTGGCTCTCTCAAAGGGGGCTGAACATAGATAGTATCGAGTGTTGGGAAGATAATGGGGCGGTTTGGGAAATGAGAGGCTTTAATGCCTAACAGCTGTATCTGGTCCCGTTTGGTTTTTCAATGAAAAGTTTTCTTCCTCAAAAAAAAAAAAAAAAGTATTAAGTTGAAATAGCTATGTATATGCATGCGTATATATGTACATGCATCTTGAGTCTTATGTGTTATACTATTAATTTTCAAAATAATTAAGGCTTATGATCAATAGCTTTTTTTATAGAACTTTTGATCATAATAGTTTGATACTATTTTACATAAGTAATGTGTTAGTCATGAATAAATTGTGTATTTATTAAAAAAATATAGAGTAAATATTCGCCCGCGAAAACTTTATTTTCTTCAATTGCTAAATTTGTATCAATCGTATATGATAAGGGACAAAATAAACTAAAGATTCGTTATATTATTTCGATGAAATCGCGGGATTTTTTTAAGATTTCACCTATTATTTATTAAATATATGTATTGTTATGAAATATATATTTGATATGGTGAATATTCACAGAATATTGTACTGCCCTGTATAGATGATACAGATTGACCCCCACACCCTATATAAATGGTGGTTTGGTGGAGAATAATATATACTCCTTCCGTCCCGACAGGTTGTTCAAAATTTCCTTTTTGGGACGTCCCACGCGATTGTTCAATGTTTCCTAAAATGGAAAGTTTGCTACGTATAATTGACCATTTTAACCCTACTAGAAAAAACTCATCTAAATCTGATTTGGGTCAAATTTACAATCACATTCAGATTTGGGCCTAACTAAATTAGATTGGCAACTAACCTAATTTAATCAGGCCCAAATGAAGTTACTAACCCAAATCCCCCCAAATCCCCCCAAATACCACTAACCCTAAAACATCTCTCATTCTCTCTATCTCTCTCTCTCATCCGTCTGATGTTCTTCCTCAATTTTTTTCTTTCTCTCTCTCTACCTCTCTGGTCCTAGGGTTTCATCCCCATTCTCTTCTTCCCCAAATCTATTGTCTCCTTATACCAATCTGAGACTGGGGGTTTGATCTCTACTGTGAGTGTTCTAGATTTGGCCATGTCCGATCGGTTCGAAGGCCCATGGGTTCCCGATACCGTCGATTCGTACGGTTGGAGAGAATCGGAGTATGGAATCGCCATGGATTCCGGTGGGACGTTCGTGGCTGAAACCCCTGATTCAAACGAGACCCAGCCACCAGACGGTTGGGGTATCCACGCCGATGATATGCGTGTTCGTGATTCGTTGGTTCCTGAAGAGACTCACGACGATTCAGTGGTGGGTAAGGGTGTCCATGTGCCAGATCTCTCCGACTCCGATGAGACCCAGCCACCCGATGATGATGGCAAACCTGAGGAGTCCGGTGGAATTTTCGATTCCTCATATGACTAAAGGGACTCTGATGAGGCCAAGTTTGAAAGGTGGATGCTACTTGGTTTGAAAGGAGGTTATATATCTAAACCCTAGCTCTTCTATTTCCGATCTGTGATATTATGATCTTTGTGGATCATGTGATGCTGTGATACTCTGATCTCTGTGAATCATGTCTTACTATGATAATCCTTTGTGAATCATGTTCTGCTGTGATACTCTGATCTCTGTGAATCATGTCTTATTGTGATAATCCTTTGTGAATAATGTGATGCTGTGATACTCTAATCTTTGTGAATCATGTGATGTTGTGATATTGATGATATTGATGATGTGATATTGATGATATTGATGAACAATAATGTAGCAATTGAGAACTTGGATCTACTATACTCTTGCTACAATGTGCTTGTGTTTGTGCGTTTAGAAGTTGTGTGAATCCAGTTCTGTGATGATCATTCTAACTGATCTGAGAACAATAATGTAGCAAGCATTATTCATATGTTAATCACACTGCTTCTATTAATCACTTGCAAGCATTACATGTCTGTGATGATCATTCTAACTGATCCGAGACATCAAAATATTACTAAACATGTCTGTGATGATCATTCTAACTGATCTGAGACATCAAAAGATGACATTACATGTCTGTGATGATCATTCTAACTGATTTGAGACATCAAAAGATCACATTACATGTCTGTGATGATCATTCTAAGTGATCTGAGACATCAAAAGAAAACATTACATGTGTGTCTAAATACCATAACCCAAATCTTGCAGAAGGATTGGATTGTCTATTTGTTGATTCTTCTCCAACAAATACTCAATACAATCCTTGACAAGTTCCTTGTCCACTTCCAAATCTCTAGGCAACATGCCTATTGCTCTTAGGTGTTGCTTACCCATGTGTGGTTGTTGATATTTGTTGTGTCCCTTAACCTCTATCATTTCAACCATGCATTGTTGTTGACTAAGAAACACATCATCAACTGTTTCTGGTGTGAGTGCTTCGTATGCCATCTGCACTGCCTCAATCAACTCCTCAACACTCTCTGTCTGCATCTCTTGTTGCAGACTCTGAATTGATCTAAAAAATCCTAAGTCATTGATGTTTAGGTCTGGACTTCTTGGGGGTTGATTTATCATAGTGATGTTGAATCCATCACTTGTTGCTGCTTGTCTGAATTCAGGGTCATCATCTGATACATGGCAAGGTGCATTATCTTGTTGTATCTTGATGTTTTTTGATAGACAGTCAGGCCAATTCCTCTTGATTGATGGTATTATTTGACCAATGATCATGTCTCTAGTAACTGTTTTGTTAATTGATTGAACTGGCCTCAACTCAAGTGTTCCCCTTGGTCTGTATACAGAATTCCTTTGAGCTTCATATTCTTCAACAAATGGCCAGATACCAAGTCTGCCATCCCATAGTAGTTCACCATTTTCTCCAAAAATGGGTCTGCTAATTGCACACATGAACATCAAATTTGGTATAAATGCCTTTGAATTTGCAGTTCTATGTGGTGTGACCTCCTGTGGTAGCAGTATGAACCTCTCTATTAGTTGCTTCAGGTAGAACCATTTTTCATCAATGTGTACGATGTGGTCCATTGGCTTGAACTTTATGGCACCTGTGATATCCATGTAAAGTGCTTCGATGCAATATTTCAATCTCTTCAACATGTGATGATGGTTCAGAAGAGGTTTAACTGCACTAGTACATGATCTTAAATCTCCTTTCCCCTTCCACCTTCCTACTGTGGATTTGGAAGCTGCTATATTTGCTGCACATTACAAGCATGATTCGATACCACTTTGTGATGATATAAAGCACATCACTTCATGATCCAATTATGTGAACTTTGTTTATTGTATATTCATGCTCAATTTATTAGTGTTACTATCTGTGATGCTCCTACAATTGACTTAAACTACAATGTGATGTGTATAACAAACTGAGACAGTCAATCAATGTTATTTTAATGTTTCAATTTGTGGTTGAAGTGTGCTAATTGTAATGCTAGTACTTTGTTATGATCTACATTATCAATTTTTGCATAAATTTGACATGTTAGTGACTGCAAAATCTGAGAGAAACCTTTACTAGTAAGAGCCTAGTACATGATTCACAACACTTAGAGACATGATTCACAATCACATTACAATCATGATTCAATACTACTCTGTGATGAAATAAAGCACATCACTTCATGATCAAATTGTGTGAACTTTGTTTATTGTATATTCATGCTCAATTTGTTAGTGTTACTATTGGTGATGCTCCTACAATTGACTTTAACTACAATGTGATGTGTATAACAAACTGAGACAGTCAATAAATGTAGTTTAATGTTTCAATTTGTGGTTGAAGTGTGCTAATTTTAATGCTAGTACTTTAACATGATCTACATATCAAGTTTTGCATAAATTTGACATGTTAGTGACTGCAAAATCTGAGAGAAACCTTTAGCTGAAAGAGCTCTGATTGTCTTTCTCTCCTTGAGCAAAATGTTGCCTATTTCTTGGCTGGGCATTATCATTGGAGGAATGGGATTCCCAGCATATTTGGGTTTCACTTTTAGTGGTTTGTCATTTTTGTCAAGCTCCTTAATTTGAGTCCAAATTTTGTAAATGGACTTCAAACTAACTCCCCATTTGGATGCTGCAAATTGAACACTACCCTTACCTGCAACCATGTGAGTATTAGATCCCTGTACAATTTTTCTGCTTTGTTGAAGTAGGTAGTCTTTGATTCCCTCCTTCTCTTCCCACTTTAATCTTTTTGACACCATTATTGATGTGCTGGTTCTTGCTAGAATAACAGGTGAAATGTTAGAGACAAAAGTGGATAAGGAATTGGGAGTTAATGGTCTTGATGATGTGGAAGAATTTGCAGCACAATGGTGAGGTAGCAGAAGCTTCAATGCTCCTGCAGAAATAGTTAAGTCCTGCTACCAGAAACAGCGCAGAAAGGGTGGAGCTTTAATGCTCTGTTTCCTTCTTCAACATTCTCTCCCTTTTTCTCTCTCAACTGGGTTTGTAATATTTTTTGATTTTGGATCTGTTATATTAAGCCCCTGGATGATGTAATGAAAAAATGCTAGTAAATGTGTGGGATTAGACTGATGTGAATTGGAGGAAAGTTTGTATTTTCTGATGTTTCAATTTAGTGGGAAGAATTAGCAGATTTGCTAATTCATGTGCTAAATAGGATCCCACTATGTAATTCATTGAAACTGACAGGGGCAGAAATGACTTTTAACCTGTTTTTAATAAAGCAACTTTCAATTTTTTTGAACTACCTCATGGGACGGAGAGAGTACTTGATATTCCTCCCTACTATATTCTCTCTTCTCTACTCTTGAGTTCACAACACGTTATTAGCACGCTCTACCGGAAGCGAAAATCTATCAAAAGAAAAGGTACAATGACTATTTTATTATGAATCTTGTCAAGAAAAAGATGATCAAACGTAAATTTTAATTGTTCAATCTTGATTGTATCATCTCTTGCTTGAATCAAAGTTGATTCAAATCAACAATATATCGTATCAACAGTAAATCGTAACACATAAACTACGTTATGCTCTACGACCTGTGGCTCTGATAACACTGTAGGTTTTGCACATGGAAGCGCAGCGGAAGAAGATAATTATTCCGTTCGAATCCCTCCAAGGATCACAAGTCAAGAACATATAACGATAGTAACGGATCATTATGTGTGTACCTTTGGGTTCTCCTGTGATGACTTCAAATGTGAATAATGTCACGCTCTCTACGGTTGATCCACGCCTAGGATAGAGAATCGGACCTCCCAACCTTCTTTTTCTAGCTAGAACGGAGGAAGGAGACAAAGGAATCACGCAACGAAGCAACAAAGGAGGAGCTCGGCCTCCCTTTGTTGGCCGACGGGTTTGGGGCGGCGGGTAAGGGGCGTTCGGCCTCTTTCCTTGCTTGCTCTCAACTCTTTTCTCTACTCTCCATATGTGTTATGAATAACATGTATTGAGAGGGAAGGAAGGAGTTCCTTTATATAGTCCAACTACTCCTAGTTGTTTCCATAAAGGGCCCAGTACTAATCCTATCCATATATGAATCAGTATTATTTGCTAATTAGTCCTACTAAGTTAGAAACTTGTTGCAATATGATCCTTTTAATTAATCCTTATTAATTAAGTCCCTTTTCCAATTATATTCATATGGCGTGTGACCCCATAGGTTTCTACTAAATTGGTAGTAACTATTTACAAACACGGAGCGGTGTCTAGCAACACATCCATGCCACCCAATTAATAGAAATAGTCATCTTGACAAACCTTGTGATCTTATTATCGCATCCCTTTGCCACATTATCCGGATTGGACACGAGACATACACGTCACACTCGTATATCCAATCCATATTTCTCGATCCTGGGAATATCCCTATCCATGCATATGACATCAATATCCCCATATTGATTCATATGAGTCAAGCCAGACATTCCATAGGCGCCATCCCTCGAGTGGCCTCGGATATTTGCTCCCGTTATGTGGGAGGGACAAATCCTATCTACATCACTCACCATCTCTAAGTCTACTTCCTATTGTGCCCAACATGCGCTTTTATAACTACCCAGTTACGGAGTAGCGTTTGTTGTTGTCAAAGCATAATATTCCACAATTAGAGGATCTAGTGACTTCAAGTCTAAGGATGATAATATCCTATCACCGCGAGAAGCACTTGTGACTTTACATAACTTGTATGTAGCCTTCTCGGATTTGGGTCAATCCGGTATGTCATTACTCCTAATACATACCCATGTGTTGGATCGTGATACCTCCATATCATTCCAACCCATACTAGTCTATAGATGATCGTCCTGTTAACCATTATATTTTACTAGAGATATTTAAGATAAACAACACGATTTGTAAATCTAAGGACTTCATTATATTAAATATCTCCATAAATAATACAATGATTATTCTAGCCAATTCATACTAAAACTAGATTGCCTCTAGGGCATCTATTCCAACAAACACACCCCAAGAACTTTCTTGAAGTCACTCCAAACGCACATTTCATCGGGTTCATCTTCAGCTGAAAGCTTCTGCACCTTTCAAATACTTTTCGCAGGTCTCCCAAATGGTCTGCTTCTTCTCTTGACTTAATAACCAATTCATCAACATAGAACTCTACTTCCTTATGCATCATATCATGGAAAAGAGCCATCATAGCTCGATGATAGGTTGCGCCCGCATGCTTAAGTCCAAAGGGCATAATTGTGTAGTTGAAGACCCCAACTGGCGTGATGAACACAGTTTTTCTCGCATCCTCAGGGTCCATCTTGATTTGGTTATATCCGCTGAAACCATCCATAAAACTGAACATCCGATGTCCTGCGGTAGAGTCAATTAGCAAGTCGATATTTGGAAACGGGAAGTCGTCTTTTGGGCAGAACCGATTAAGATCCCTGAAATCCACACACATGCGAAGCTGTCCATTCTTCTTGACCACTGGCACAATGTTGGCCAACCAGGTAGGATGATGATTTGGTTCGATAAATTTGGCATTCAGCAGCTTGATTATTTCTTCTTTGATCTCCACGTTGATCTATGGTCTGAAGCTTCTCGCACTTTGCTTTACTGGCTTGGATCCCGGGACGACGTCCAACCTATGCATTGTTACTCCCATGTCAAGGCCGGGCATTTCATCATACTCCCAAGAAAACACATCCTTGTACTTTGTTAGCAGCTGCAGCAATCTCGCTTCCTCTTCGCCTTTGAGGTCCGCGCTCAAAAAGACATGCCTTTTCTTTTCTTCAGACGAACTTAGGAACACTTCTTTCAGTTCCTGCTTCTGTGGCTTTGTCTTGTCTTCCATGACTCGGGCGCTTACTTCAACTTGTCTTCCGGCACATCCGACCTCACCTTGTCCTTCTCCGGGCCCTGCTCAAGTTGATTGATTTTCCCATGGATATCCCCATGTTTGGATGGGGGGTACCCCCGCGCTCCTTCATATGCGGTAACATTTCTTCCCATTGGAGTAGAAGCTTTCTATCTCCTTGCCTTTGCTGTCGTGCTTCACCACCCTCTTTAGGGTGTACACGTTCTTCTTCTCGTAAGCAACTTGTGGCACCTCTTCGCGTGCAGGCACCTTTTCTTTAGCATCTTCCCTTGTCACCATCACCCCTGCGGGTGACTAATCCTTGATGTCCTCCCATCGAGG
Organism: Linanthus parryae; assembly: GCA_023055425.1. Lineage (NCBI taxonomy): Eukaryota > Viridiplantae > Streptophyta > Magnoliopsida > Ericales > Polemoniaceae > Linanthus > Linanthus parryae. The sequence continues at coordinate 32,436,658 of JALGPY010000001.1, forward strand.
CAGAGGAGTTGGGTTGAATGGCCCCGGTTTCTGTTCATCCGCCATTTCGGTGAACCACACTGCCTAGGTGAGATGCGCTTCATTCAGATTAAAGGGGTCCGTCGAGGCTGGTATCTCGACTACCCTGACATTCCAAACGGCCTTCATCACTTGATGAGCTGTTGAGGGAACCGCGTCAAAGCGATGGATCCACGCCCGACCTATGATCATGTGATACGTCGTGTTTGCATCAATGACATAGAACTTGGAGGACACTTGATCTTCCCTATCTGGAGACCTAGGCGAATCCAACCCACTGTCATCCTGGAGTCGCTTTCGAATCCCATCAGCGAGGATGGGCGCCTGACAATCTTCGTCTTAGGAACCCCTGCCAACTTCAAGGTGTTGAGTGAAACCACATTGACAGCCGCTCCTCCATCAACGAATGCCCTCTTGAACTCAACATCATCGATTACCGCTGTTACGTACAGAGGCTTCTGGTGGCTCGAGTCTGTCTTCTTGTCACTTTCATAGAAGGTCATTATCTTCTCTGTTGAGCGTAAGGCCCTGACAAATCTTCCATTGGAGACGACAATGTCCTCCTCGAAGTCCTCTGCTACCCTGAGGATCGCCTTTGTCATTTCTTTCCGGCACTTCTCCGAAAAGTTCATATCATCAAGAATTTTTTGAACCCGTGCGACCCCTTCATCCTGTCGGCACGCCAGTCCTCAGTGCCTATGCTGTAATGCTCCTCCTCATGGACTTCGGCTACGACAGGCAGCCCATGTTAGACGATCTCTTCGAGTTCCATGATTTTGATCATAACTACCTCCTTGTCTTTCGTTTCTTGCTCTGCATGGGCCGGGAGTGGATTATTGCGCACGTCTTGCCTTTGGTCGTCGACAATCAGCTCTCTTTCCTTCATCTTTATGCTCACAAGATGCCTGAGCTTCTTGCAGTCACCTGTTGGGTGCATGAATTTTCCGTGGCACTCACACCACTTGGGGTCCCTTACCATCTCCCTGGAGGGTGTCTTTTCAAGTGGAGGTAGGAACCCATCTTTGCACCACTGCTTGCATAGGTCAATCACCTCCTCAAGGGAGCATGGCAGAGGCAGGACATCTGAGGTTGAAACCTTGTGTTGTTTGTGTGGCGAAACTGTGTTGACTTCATCTTCGCGTCCCCTCTTGTAGCTAAACCTCTTGAAAGTCGGTCCTCCTGGAGATCGCTCAGGAGTATGTTTCTTATTTTGCCTCTCGACTATGGGCTCTATATTCTTGGTACATTCGATTAACTTCGAAAAAGTAGGCATTTGCAGGTTAATCAACATACCCTTGTATTCGTCTCGCATCCCTTAGAGACATATCTCTACGAGTCGGCTTTCGAGCGACTTTGCTCAGAACTTTTTGATGAATGTAACTCCATCCTCGTCGCGCTTCTGGTACATACGCGACAAGTGGATCATCGTAACCTTCTCCTCCATTTGGAAGAACTTGGTATAAAACTTCTTAACCATGTCATCCCAGGTCTTGATAGAGCCAGACTCCAGCGTCCTGTACCATTTATACGCGACGTTTCCCAAAGACTTTGGGAACTCACGCATCAGCAGGTTGGAGTCGATCCCGTGCGGCCCCATCACATCGATGAAGCGCATGACGTGCTCCTGGGCATTCCCATTGACATCGTCAAATTTACCCCACTTAGGGGCCTTGTACCCTGCAGGGTTGGGCATCAAATAGATATCCCGCAGGATAGGAGGTGCATTGTCAACTTTTGGGATGATGGTGTCTGTAAAACACTGGTCGGCCAGAAAGTTATCTATACGCTGCTCCAAAGCCGTCATGCTTGTTGATGCACTTCCTCCCACAACAGGAGGGAGGTTTGCAGCTGGTGGAGACACATACGCATCAGTTGGATTGGGGGTGTAAGCTACATTGCTTACGGTTGCAGGTGGGGAAAGCAAGGGATATTGTGATTGCATGTTGAAGGGAATACCCGGGAGTTGGGGAGCAGGTGTGATAAGGGACGGCTGAGCAGTTTGTCCGTGAGTAGGAGGTGGCTGAACCACTGCTGGTGGGATTTGCAAGTTAGGATTAGGGGGTGTAGGCGTTACCTTCGTTCCCTGGGAAACAGGGGTTCCGGTACCCTGAGAGATAGCGGCTCCCAGTGCCGGATTCTGGGAAAGAGATCCCAAAAAGGACATTATCTAGGCCATCTGTGCAGATTGAGCCTGGAGGGCTTTCGACTGGCTCTGGAGAGTGGCGTTCAAAGTCTCCAAGGTTGGAGTACTGCCGACAGCCGTGGAATTGTGACAGGTTTCCTCCCCTGAGGTGGTCTCGGTTGAGGGAGATCTGTTGCTGACATCTTCATCATGAGACATGGCTGCTTGTAGGAGTAAGTTTCACATTGGGTTCACCAAATGTGTACAGAGGAATCCTTTGAGGAAGATTCAACGTACACCAAGATCAGAGAATGAGAAACACAAGAGGTATAGGGTAGTGAGTTGGGAGAGAGTAAGATAGTAGCAACTGTATGAGAGAGAGAGAAAAAGTTTTGGCAGAGCTTCTGCGTAGATCAGGTGATTAGTCTTATGTAAGGAAGGGTTAACGATCCTATATATAGTGGAGAATATGACTGTTGTAGTGGGTTAATGCGCCCATTAATGACAGCTTAATTATTTTAACCAAAACGGCACGTTCGTCCGCATATATAGGGACCGATACGCACTTCGTCCGCGTGTACCGGAACCGTTCTGAGGTTGACCGGGTTTATGGATCTCGTGGCCATAAATCTATCAAAGCAGTTACTATAGATCGCGCGCAGGCTTGGTTGTCGCTCGTGCGCGACGGAACTTACTCTAGCCTCCAAACCACCAAGTCCCTACAAGTCCCGTGTTGGTACGCGAGGGCCCTGTCTCGCTGTCCCCACGTGGATCAGCGCGGGTGGTGATCTAGTGTATGTGGAGCACAACTAGGTATGCTAGATGATTGCCACGTGGCTGTGATCTGTCTGTCTGTAAAGCACTACCTACACCTTGCAAATCTCATCATATGAGAATTTTTGAGATGGTAAACCTCTTACCAAGTCCTTTGAGATGAGTTTATTCAAGGTGTATATGCTAATATGCCCAAACTTTTTATGCCAAAGACTTTAATCTTCCTTCAAGGCCTTGAGGCACTTGAACTTGTCACCTGCAAATACTGTTAGTACACATAGAATATAGATTGTATGATCTAGGAGCAGTAAGTATGCAATTTCCAGATTTCTCATCTTGCACAACACATTTCTCCTTGTCAAATACAGCTTTATAACATTTATTACATAACTGAGAAATACTAAGCAGATTATATTTAAGTCCATCCACAAGATAAACATCCGAGATAGAGTTGGTAGAACCATTACCAATACTACCTATACCAATAATATTGCACTTTGCCTTGTCTTCAGGTGTAATTTTCCCTCCAGATTTCTCTGTGAGTTCAGTAAAAAGAGAATTCTTTCCACTCATATGTCTGGAACAACCACTGTCTAATATCCATTTTTGATCCTTCAAGGCCTTGGTGACATCCTGCAAAAATAAATCATTGACTCAACAGGCTGTTAGACCAAGTGCAGAACTTTGAGTCATACTCAGAATCATCCATGTTTTAAGCTGATAAGGATAAGTGTTCCTCAAAATATGCTTAACCTTTGATTTCTGCTTAACCCTTTTTGGTTGTAGCAGCAACATGCTTAACCCTTGATTTCTTCTCAGTAGGCTTATCCTTCTCTGGTTCTTCTTCAGCAGATTTCTTCTTCTCAACATCATCAGACTTCTTTTTGCCTTCCTTAGCAGACTTCCCTTTTTCTTCTTCATCTGGCTTTTTATTGTCTCCCCCTTTCTTCTTGTCTAACCTAGACTGATCATCACCCTGTACTTCTGTCTCCTTTTGTGGATCAACACTTGAACCTTCATCCCCTTTCTCTGTTTTGATCTTCTTTGCAGGAGGTGAAGCTTCATGCAAACTTTGTGTCCTTTCTGAATCCGAGTCAGAAATTATGATCTTCTCCTTCTTGTTGGCCCTCTTCTTAGATCTAGCAGAAGGCTTACCCTGTTGTTGAATCCTGACTGATTTGCGCTCCATTGTGAAATTAGGGTTTTGAGAGAAGATTGAGATTGGAAGAGAGAGAGCAGAGAGACGTAGAAGACTGAGATAGAATGAAGATAATAGAGAGAAAAGCCCTGACTTTCAGCTTAAGTAGGTTGAGAAAGAGAGTTTAAAAAGGACTCTTCTAAAATCCACATGCAAAACATATCTAGAAGATATTTTAGGATATTTTAGAAAATTCTCTGAGTAATTAAAACATTATAAAATTATCTAAAAAGATAATATATAATATTTGGTGATCCATTTATTTAACAAGTAAACTACACCGATGTTTCAAGACCTTGGAGAACAATCTCAAGGCCTTGAGTTTTTCTGCAGTTTTAGAAATTTCAAAGCTTTGAACTATACTTTCAAGACTTTGGAAAGTATAATCTCAAGGCTTTAAGATTTCAATAAATAATCACAAGTAAGCACTAATACTCCCCCTAAACCAATGCATCCTTGTTTAACATTCCCAGTTCAAGCCTTAGGGATGCAAACATATCATCTGGCAAAGGTTTAGTGAAAATATCAGCAATCTGCATAATAGTAGAAATAAAAGATAGAATATCATCACCTTTTTCTGCATGATCTCTAAGGAAATGATGCCTTACATCTATATGCTTAGTTCTTGAGTGCTGTACATGATTCTTAGAGATTGAAATGACACTTGCATTGTCACAATTAATAGGCACATTTCTGAAATCATATCCAAGATCTCTAAGCTTTTGAGCAATCCACAACACTTGTGAGCAGCAAGCTCCAGCTGCAATATACTCAACTTTTGCAGTTGATAATGCTACAGAGTTATGCTTCTTGGAATGCCAACTAATTAGTGAGGAACCAAGAAACTGACAACATCCAGAAGTACTCTTCCTATCACTTTGTATCCTCCAAAATCTGCATATGAATATCCACTCAACATAAATTTAGATCTCCTTGGATACCAAATCCCCAAGTCTTTGGTTCCATTAAAATATCTAAAAATCCTCTTAACAGCAGTTAAATGACTTTCCTTAGGATCTGCTTGAAATCTTGCACACATGCGAACACTAAACATAATATCAGGTCTACTAGCAGTTAAGTACAGAAGTGATCCAATCATACCTCTATACTCCTTTTGATTTACACTCTTACCATTTGAATCCTTGTCTAAGGATAGTGAAGAACTCATAGGAGTTTTGAGTGTCTTGGACTGTGTCATATTGTACTTGTTCAACAAGTCCTTGGTATATTTTCCTTGATGTACAAAGATTCCTTTCTTAATTTTAAAACATCAAGTCCAAGAAAGAAATTCAGCTCTCCCATTAAGCTCATCTCAAAATCCCTGCACATTAGACTAGAGAACTCTTTTGAAAGAGCATCATTAGTAGCACCAAATAGAATATCATCTACATAGATCTGAAATACTAAAAAGTCAGTTTCATGATGTTTAATGAAAATAGTTTTATCTACTAGACCTCTCTTGAAATTATTGTCAAGTAAAAACTTTGAGAGTCTTTCATACCAAGCCCTTTGAGCTTGTTTTAAGCCATAAAGAGCTTTGTCTAATTTGTAAACATGATCAGGGAAGTTTTCATCTTCAAAACTAGGAGGTTGAGCTACAAAAACATCTTCTTGTAAATAACCATTCAGAAAAGCACATTTGACATCCATTTGATAAAGCTTTTTGTGTTTGTGAGATGCAAATGCAAGAAGTATTCTAATAGCTTCTAACCTGGAAACAGGAGAAAATGTATCCTCATAGTCTATGCCTTCATCTTGATTGCATCCTTGTGCCACATGTCTGGATTTTTTTCTCACCACTTTGCCATTCTCATCAAGCTTATTTTTGAACACCCGTCTGGTTCCAATAACTGATTGCTCTTTTGGTCTAGGAACCAGATTCCATACCTTGTTTCTTTCAAATTCATTCAGCTCACTTTGCATTGCAGTGATCCAATTAACATCTTCTAGTGCTTCTTTTGCATTCTTGGGCTCAATCAGTGATACAAAAGCACTAAAAGCACATAAGTTCTTCAACTGTCCTTTTGTCTGAGTTCCAGTAGTTGGATCAGATATGATATTGTCAGCTGGATGGTCTGCAAGATACTTAAACTTCTTCCTTGGTGTCCAGTAATATGTTCCTTCAAGGCTTTGAGTTCTTGAATAAGTATAAGCAGCATCATAGAAAGTTTTAGTTTCAGTTTCAAGAATTTGAGATTTTTGCTCTGCAGGAGGTTCAAGGCCTTGAGATTCTACTGACTGATTCTGTACTTTAGTTTTGCCTTTGTCTTCTTTCAAAATGTCATCATCAGCCTCATTCTTGTTCAAATTAAGATCAGAAAAACTTTCACTCAAAGAATCCTTAGTACTTTCATCAAAAAACACATGAATGCTCTCTTCCACAATCTTGGTTTTTCTAATGAAAGTTCTATAAGCTTTGCTAGTTTGAGAATATCCAAGAAATACACCTTCATCACTTTCTAGCATCAAACTTACCAAAATTGTCTTTACCATTATTATGCACAAAACAAGTACAACCAAAAGGTTTGAAATAAGAGACACTAGGCTTCCTGCCTTTAAACAGTTCATAAGGAGTCTTTTTCAAAATAGGCCTGATCAAACATCTATTAAGAACATAATTGGCAGTATTAACAGCTTCTCCCCACAAATTTTTTGTCAAATTACTTTCAAGTAGCATGGTTCTAGACATATCCTCAAGTGTTCTATTTTTCCTCTCAACTACTCCGTTTTGCTGAGGGATTCTAGGTGCAGAGAAGTTGTGTGATATGCCATGCTTTGCACAAAATAAATCACAGTCAAGATGATCAAATTCCCTACCATGATCACTTCTAATAGATGCAACAGGCAAGTTTTTCAAAGTTTGAAGCTCTTTGCACAGTCTAGAAAATTCAGATAAAGCTTCAGTTTTGTCTCTAATAAACATAACCCATGTAAATATAGAATAATCATCTACTACAACAAGCATATACCTCTTACCTTTTGGAGTTTGAACTCTCATAGGACCACACAAGTCCATATGCATAAGTTCTAAGGGTCTAGAAGTACTTACAATTTTTTTTGGCTTGAATGAGCCTCTTGGTTGTTTACCTTGTACACATGCCTTGCAAATCTCATCATCTGAGAATTTTTGTGATGGTAATCCTCTTACCAAGTCCTTTGAGATGAGTTTATTCAAGGTGTGTATGCTAATATGCCCAAGCTTTCTATGCTAAAGCTTTGAATCTTCCTTCAAGGCCTTGAGGCACTTCAATTTGTCAGCTGCAATACTGTTAGTACTCATAGCATATAAATTGTATGATCTAGGAGCAGTGAGTATGCAATTTCCAGATTTCTCATCTTGCACAACACATTTCTGTTGTCAAATACAGCTTTATAACTGTAGATACTGCTTTCCAGATAGACAGATCATCGCCACGTGGCAGCCATCCAACACACCTAGCTGTGCTCCATCCACACCAGATCACCACCCGTGTTGATCCACGTGGGGGCTACGAGACAGAGCCCCTGCGCGCCATAACACGGGACTTGTAGGGACTTGGTGGTTTGGAGGCTAGGGTAAGGCCCGTCTCGCGCATGCTGACTACCAAGCCTGTGTGCGACCTCTGGTAACTGACTGAGAGATCCTAGGCTTACGTGTCCCATTAATGCAATTGATCTCATAAAGGTATCCGATACATGCGGGCAGATGCGTAACGGTTCCTATATACACGGTCGAACGTGCCGTTGGGGGTTCTACCATTAAGCCGCCATTTATGGTGCACTAAACCCCCCAACGGTCACTTCCCCACTATATATAGGATCTTAGCTCTCCCTTGCGACACAAGACACATAAGACACATTGGTCCAGTGCCATAGCTTACTGTCTCTCTCTCACAAACAGCTACCAGTGCTTACTCTCTCCCTACACACACCCTACAACTCTCCGTGTTCTTATTCCCTACTTGAGGTGTACACTTGGAGATCTCTCGACGATTTCCTTGTACACATTTTGGTGAACCCGACGTGAACATCCACCTCAAGAACCTCAAATTTGCCCATAATGTCTTCGGACCAGGCCATTCGTCACGGAGACCAGTCTCCCTCCCATGAGGAGACCTTAGGAGAGGACGGACTGCTAGACACCTCTCCCAAAACTCGGGCTTCGGTTGTCGCTGAGGGAGAACCCTCCTTGGAGTCTCTCCAAGTCACGATACAGACACAAGCCCGAGCCATGGAAGCTCAATCTGAGCAAATTGCTCAGATCATGGCAATTCTCGGAAAGGTGGCCCAGAACGATGTCCCAGGGGCTTCTGCCTCATTGCTGTCAACTCCACTGTACCCACCAGGGATAATGTCCACCTCAATAGGCTCCTCGATAGTGCATGTCGCTGTTGCTCAGACTCCTCTCTCAGGCGGCCCGGCGAGCCAGACTCCACCATTATCATCAGGCTCGTCCCTGATGACAGCAGGGAACCCCACTGCATATCCTGCATCATCTCTATATGCAAGCGGAGCCCTAGGAAGCCATGGGCCTCCACCTCCGCCTACTTACAACCCCTGTATGCCCTACATTCCGGGCTTCGGGCCAACAACTCCATCTTACGGAGAAACACCCGCTAGTATGGCGACTCTTGAACAAAGAATTGACAGTATCATCGCCAACCAGAGTTTCGCAGACACTGTCATCCCCAAGGTAAACAGCATGCCTCCCATTCCGCGGGATGTCTATCTGATGCCGAACCCCGCAGGACACAACGCGCCCAAGTGGGAAAAGTTTGATGAGGTCAGTGGGAACGCCCACGAGCACGTGATGAGGTTCGTGGACATGATGGGCCCGTACGCAGCTGATACTCTGCTACTCATGCGCGAATTTCCCAAATCTCTGGGAACTGTCGCATACAAGTGGTACAGAGCCCTCGAAGCGGGATCTGTCAAGACATGGGATGAAATGGTAAAGAATATCTATACGAAGTTCTTCCAGATGGACGAACGAGTCACGACCATTCACCTCTCCCGGATGTACCAAAAGCCTGACGAGGAAGGTGTCACCTTCATCAAGAAATTCATGTCCATGTCCTTGGAGTTCAGCGACGAAGTCTCGGAGGGCCGTCTGGTCGAAATATGCCTGCAAAGCATGCACGACGAGTACAAAGGTATGTTGATTAACTTGAATATGCCCACTTTCTCGAAGTTGATTGACTGCACCAGGAACTTCGAGCCCCTGGTAGAAAGGATGCGGAAGAGACGCGCTAGCAAGCATACACCAACAAATCCCAGCTAAAAGGTCGGAAGGTTCGGTTACAAGCGGCCGCGAGACACCAACGTCCATGCGGTGTCGCCATCCAGTAAGCAACAATGACCCGAGCCACAGGAGGCGCCGCCACTACCCTGCTCAATCGAGGATGCGATTGATCTCTGTAAAAGATGGCGGAAGGACGGAATCTTGCCACCCTTTGAGCGCAAACCTACAGGAGAGCAATTCAGAAACCCCAGGTGGTGCGAGTGTCATGGCCAAGTGTCACACCCAACGCAGGAATGCAAAAAGCTCAGATGGATGGTGGACAGTAAAGGAGGGCCAGCTGTTCATAGACGAGCAGGCCAAAGATGTGCGTAATAATCCCCTGCCGTCTCATGCGAGGAAGGAACCCAAATAGAAGGAGGTCGCTATGATCTCGATAACCGACCTGGAGGAGATCATAGATACAGAATTACCGGTAGTCGCGAAGATCCATGAAGAGGAGGATTACGGTATTGACACGGAGGATTTGCGAGCGGAGCGAATGAAGAATTCTGCCAAATTTGTTAAGTTCTTCGATGAAATGGGCTTCTCACCCGACTGTAGGCACGAAATGGCCAAGGCCATCCTCAGAGCGGCAGAGGACTATGGGGAAGAGCTAGTAATCTCAGACGGCAGGACTGTTAGGGCCGTTCTGCCGGAGGGACCCATCATGACATTTGATGAGTGTGATAAGAAGACTAGCGCGAACCATCAGAGACCACTGTACGTGATGGCTTCCATCAACCACGTGGATTTTAAAAGGGCATTCGTCGATGGCGGAGCTGCGGTGAATGTCATTCCCCTTAGCAACCTGGAGACGGCAGGGATCCCCAAGCACAAGATAGTTAAAAAGCAACCGCCGCTCACAGGCTTTGGCAACGATTCCAGGATGACCCTGGGGTGGATTCGCTTGGGGATCCAAATTGGGCAGATTAGCTGTTCTGCCAAGTTTCACGTTATCGACGCAACCACGACTTACCACATGATCATTGGGTGCGCGTGGATTCACCGCTTCGACGTTGTTCCCTCGACAGCTCATCAGTTGATGAAGGCCATCTGGAAAGAGAGGGTGGTTACGATACCTGCTTCCGTGAATCCTTTCAATATAGAGGAGGCGAACCTATCCGAGGCGGTATGGTTCACAGAGTTGGAGGACGGGCCATTTCCAGCCCCATCCCGGACAGTTCCTCTGCCCAGATGGGAGGACATCAAATATCAGTCACCAGCAGGAGTAATGGTGACAAGGGAAGAAGCAGGAGTAAAGCAGGCCATGAGGACGGAGACCTCCGGAGTAGCCAAAAACATCTACACCTTAAAGAGGGTTATCAAACATGATGAAGATGGCAGACAGGTGGGAAGTTTCTGTAGGGTTTTGATTCATGGATCGCGCAACGGAAGCATAATCAAACAAATAACCATGCAAAACCCTCCAAGGATCACAAGTCTAGATGCATAACGATAGTGAAGGTAAGAAATCATAAACACACCTTTGGGTTCTCCTTGATGACTTCAAACGCGAATAGTGTCACGTTCTCTATAGTTGATCCACGCCTAGAGTTGATCCTAGATCTCCCAAACTCCTTGGTGCTAGCCCGGAATAGGAAGAGGATGAAGGAATCACGCAAAACGAGACAAAAGAGGGGCTTCGGTTCTCTTTTGGCCGACGGGGTGAGGGCGGCGGCAAGGGGGCGGGTCGGCCTCCTTGTTGCTTGCTCTCTCTCCTTTTGTTCTCTTCCACTCTTGTTATGTTCACTAATGAGCATAAGTTATGAGGAAGGAAGGAAGGAGGGTCCTTTATATAGTCCAACAACTCCTTGTTAACTACCTAAAGGACTTATTCTAGTCCAACTAGAATTCAATTTAGTCCCTTCCTTGCAAATTAGTCCCTACTAAGTTTGCAAGGGTTTGCAAAGTGATCCTTCTAATTAATTAATCCAATTAATTAATTCCCAAATCTAGTTCAACTCTATATAGCGTGTGACCCCATAGGTTCTATCTAGTTGGTAGCAACTACTTGCTAATATGGAGCGGTTTCTAGCAAAACATCCATTCTAGCCAACTAATAGAATAGTCATCTAGACAACCTTTGTACAAGTAATTGTCTCATCCCTTTGCCTCTATATCCGGATTGGACACAATACATACAAGTCACACTCGTATATCCAATCCATAGTTTCTCGATCTATGGGAATAGCCTTATTCGTGCAAATAACATCAATATCCCATCTATTGATTTATTTGAGTCTGGCCAGACATTCTATAAGCACTATCCCTCGAGTGGCCTAGGATATCTACTCCCGTTATGTGGGAGGGGCAAATCCTCTCTACGTCCTCTACGATCTCTAATCTTGCTTCTCATTGTATCCAGTACACGCCTTTATAACTACCCAGTTACGGTGTAGCGTTTAACGCTACCAAGATCACAATGATCCACAACTAGAATATCTAGTGACTTCAAGTCTAAGGATGACAATACCATTGCACCGCGAGAAGCACTTGTTACTCAACATAACATGTATGTAGCCTTCTCGGAGATGGGTCAATCCAGTGCAACATTCCGTAATGCACACCTATGTGTTGGATCGTGATATCTCCATATCAATCCAACCCCATACTAGTCTATAGATGATTGTCCCATTAATCATTATACTTGACTAGGGATATTTAAGATAAACAACACAATTGTAAATCTAAGGACTTCATTATATTAAATATCCAATAAATAATAAATGAATTTTCTAGCCATTTACAAATTCATACTAAACTAGATTGCCTCTAGGGCATCTATTCCAACAGTCTCCCACTTGCACTAGAGCCAATCTGGCGCATCTCGTATGCCCATACTCCTAGTGTGCCCTTCATGCTTCCACTGCGTGAGAGGCTTCGTAAGCGGGTCTGACAGATTATCATCTGAAGGAATCTTGCATATCCGAACGTCTCCCCTATCGATAATATCTCGAATCAGATGAAACTTCCTGAGCACGTGTTTGGACTTCTGGTGCGATCTGGGTTCCTTTGATTGTGCGATCGCCCCAGTGTTGTCACAGAACAACTCCACTGGATCCACAATGCTAGGGACCACACCAAGTTCAGAAACAAACTTTCTGATCCAAACAGCCTCCTTTGCTGCGCCATTTGCAGCAATGTACTCAGCCTCTGCTGTAGAATCAGCTACCGTCTCTTGCTTGGAACTCTTCCAGCTCACCGCTGCTCCATTCAGGCAAAACACATATCCCGACTGTGATCTAAAGTCATCTCTATCGGTTTGGAAGCTTGCATCAGTGTAACCCCTTACACGCAACTCTTCCTCACCGCCAAACATCAAGAAAGCATCCTTAGTTCTTCTCAAGTACTTTAGGATGTTCTTGACAGCAATCCAGTGACTCTCACCCGGATTGGATTGGTATCTGCTTATCATACTCAAGGCATATGACACATCTGGTCTAGTACATAACATGGCGTACATGATAGATCCTATGGCCGAGGCATAGGGAATCCTACTCATGCGTTCCTTCTCAATCTCATTGGAAGGACATCCACTCTTCGAAAGAGTGATTCCATGTGACATGGGCAAGAATCCCTTCTTGGAATCTTGCATGTTGAACCGTTTCAACACCTTGTCAATATATGTACTTTGACTTAGGCCTAGCAACCTCTTAGATCTATCTCTATAGATCTTTATACCGAGTATATAGGCTGCTTCCCCTAAGTCCTTCATTGAGAAACACTTTTCTAGCCAATCTTTCACAGATTGTAGCATGGGAATGTCGTTTCCAATGAGTAGTATGTCATCTACATACAAGACCAGAAAAGCTACAGAGCTCCCACTAAACTTCTTGTAGACACAAGACTCATCTTTGTTTCTGATGAAGCCAAGCTCTTTAACCACTTCATCAAAACGTCGATTCCAACTCCTTGAAGCTTGCTTCAATCCATAAATGGATCGTTGCAGCTTACAGACTTTGTTGGCTTGCTTTGGATCTTCAAAACCCTCCGGCTGTATCATATACACGTCCTCGAGGAGATTCCCATAAAGGAATGCTGTTTTGACATCCATCTGCCAAATCTCATAGTCGTAGTATGCTGCAATTTCAAGTAGGATTCGGATGGATTTGGTCATAGCGACTGGTGAAAAGGTTTCATCGTAGTCAATACCATGAATCTGTCTGAATCCTTTAGCCACCAATCGGCCCTTATAGGTAATCACATTACCATCGATGTCGATCTTCTTCTTGAAGACCCATTTGCACCCTATGGGCCGCGCTCCATCGGGTGGTTCCACCAAAGTCCATACTTTGTTGGTATACATGGATTCCATCTCAGATCTCATGGCTTCCAGCCACTTCTGAGAGTCTAGGCCACTCATGGCCTCCTCATAGGTAGTAGGCTCATCATCTATGAGCATCGTGTCACCGGAATCAGTTATGATAAGTCCGTACCTCTCGGGTTCCTGGCGCACTCTACTAGATCTACGAAGCTCTTGTGTTACCTGAACAGGTGGCTCCACAACTGCTTGTGATTCCTGTTCATGTTCCATAATCGGTTCAGTGATTTGTGGTTCTTGAACCTCTTCAAGTTCTACATTCCTCCCACTTGCTTCTTTAGAGACAAACTCTCTTTCTAGAAACACGCCGGTCCGAGCAACAAATACTTTGTTTTCGGTTGGATTGTAGAAGTAGTATCCCTTAGTTTCCTTAGGGTACCCCACAAATTTACACTTATCCGACTTAGGCCCTAGCTTGTCTGATTGTAAACGTTTTACATAGACATCGCAGCCCCAAATCCTCATGAACGGCAGTGTGGGACGCCTCCCACTCCACTCATATGGTGTCTTCATGACTGATTTAGATGGAACACGGTTAATGGTGAAAGCTGCACTTAATAGAGCGTAGCCCCAAAATGATAATGGAAGATCGGTTTGACACATCATAGACCGAACCATATCCAATAGGGTTCGATTCCTCCTCTCGGACACGCCATTCCATTGTGGCGTTCCGGGTGGAGTGAGTTGGGACACGATCCCACACTCTCTAAGATAGTCGTCAAACTCTTGGCTCAAGTATTCTCCTCCACGATCCGATCGTAGAGCCTTTATACTTTTGCCAAGTTGCTTCTCTACTTCATTCTTGAATTCTTTGAACACTTCAAAGGATTCGGATTTTGCCCTCATAAGGTACACAAATCCATATCTACTCTAATTATCAGTAAATGTAATGAAGTAGACATAACCACCCCTGGCAGGCGTGGAAAATGGCCCACACACATCAGTATGTATGAGCGCAAATTGCTCACTAGTCCTCTCACCTTTCTTATTGAAAGGGGACTTTGTCATTTTTCCTAATAAACAAGCCTCACATGTCTCATATGATTCAAAATCAAATGAGTCTAGTAATCCATCCTTATGGAGTCTAGATACACGTTTCTCATTTATATGGCATAAATGACAATGCCATAAATAAGCAGGATTTAAATCATTTATTTTAATCCGCTTGGTATTAATGTTGTAGACAGGATTGCTTAGATCAAGGACATAAAGTCCATTAAATAATTGCGCACTAAAATAGTGAATATTATTCAAATAAAAGGAACAACAATTGTTCTTTATTGAAATAATAAAACCTTCCTTGTCCAAACAAGAAATAGAAATAATGTTTCTGCTCATAGCAGGCACAAAATAGCAATTATTTAATTCTAAAACTAATCGTGAAGGCAGAGATAGCTCGCACACGCCTATGGCCAACGCAGCAACCTTTGCTCCATTCCCAACGCGCAGATCTACCTCCCCTTTAGCCAATCTTTTACTTCTCTTTAGATCCTGCATATTTCGACAAATATGAGATCCACATCCAGTATCTAATACCCATGATGTAGAGACAGTTAAATTGACATCTACAACAAAAATACCTGGTGGTGGTGGAATCACTACTCCAAGCCTCTTGTCCTCCAGATATTTTGGGCAGTTCCTCCTCCAGTGTCCAGGCTGACTGCAGTAGTGACACTCACCCTTAGTCACGACCTTGGCAACGCCATCAACAGGCTTAAGGGCTTGTTCCTTGGACTTGGCAACTGACTTGCCTTTGCCCTTGGAGGAAGAGGCAAACCTTTTGCCCTTTCCTTTCTGCACCATCATAATGGCCTTGCCCTTACCCTTGTTGATGCTCTTTTCAGCCGTCCTCAACATGTTGAGCAAATCTGGCAGTGGTTTAACGATCTCGTTCATGTTATAGTTCATAATGAACTATCCATAACTCTCGGGCAACGATTGCAACACGAGATCGGTTGCCAACTCTTGGCCGACCGGGAACCCAAGCCGGGCGAGATTCTCCAAGTACCCGATCATTCGGAGCACATGGGGTCCCACCGGGTTCCCTTCTGCCAGATGACATTTGAACAGTTCCTTTGAGACCTCATACCTCTCTACCCTCGCCTGCTCTTGGAAGAGCTGCTTTAGATGTTCGATCATATCGACAAAATTCATGTTCTCGTGTTGCTTCTGAAGCTCAGAGGTCATGGTGCAAAGCATTAGGCAGGCCGCATCATTAGCGTCATCAACACGCTTTTGATACGCCTTTAAGGCAGCAGGTGTCTGGTTCTCTGGACTTTCTGGAACATGCTACTCTATTGCGTACAGTTTCTTCTCTTGCTTGAGAACAATTCTCAAGTTCTTGTACCAATCAAGAAAGTTGGTTCCAGAGAGCTTGTCCTTCTCAAGGACAGATCGTAGGGAATGTTGTGAACTCGATGAGTTGTTTGCCATTTGGAATTCTACAAAAAGGTAAATACGCAAGTTTTAGTATTTGTGAATTTTTGACTATATTTAATAATGGCTAGTTTATTAAATATAGCTCCCACTATTTTTCTACGGATTAATAACCCTCAAGATATTAATGCGGAAAATATCCTTATATTTTCTAGTGGGCCAAGATCCATCTTTTCATCTCCTTATGAGCTTGCTTTGGCAAGTCACCCATAATTTGACTACTTTAGGTAGGAACAATTCCAATTGCAACCCATATGCAACTCTTGGTTCAATCGGGCAAACTCCTTATTTATCCATCCATATGGATAATCCGAATTGATTGCCTCTAGGTTTCTTAATCAAATTAATAGCCTAGTTGTGTTCAACCTCTTATCTATACAATTGCACATTGTTACGTGCCATCGCATTCCATCATTATGAACCAAGTCGCCATGCTTTGGCACGCACGATCTTGATAAATAATGATGATAATGAGTGTTTAAATAACGAGAAGGCAAGAACACAATATTTAAAATTTGAGGGATTTTAAATTCAATTTTTAATTGTTTTGTTGATCAATATCAACTAATCTATCTATTTGAGTTTGGGCACAACTCCAAATAATAGATCCGGGTTGCCTAATTATCTTATTATCCTAATTGCATGCATCATCCATACACCAACCACACAAATGATAAGACAATAAATAAACAACCACATAACAGAAATTAAACGTGATGTGGATATGGCCTTTTCTAGACTAAGATAATTCCAAGCCAATGGAATTATCTATGAACCCTAAGCAAACACATCTCCATGCGTCTTTATCTTTTGGTCCATCCTTCATAGTCATGTGGAATGCTCCATGCTCCATGCTCCATTTTTGTGGCTTCTTTGGCTTTGGGCTTCTTTTCTCCAATCTTGGCTAACAATCTACTTTATCTAGCACTAGCTAATATCTATACTAAATAAAATAAATCTCACAAGTTGAGAAAAAAATGGCACGCAGGCCATAAAACCCTAATTAATTATTACAATTAATTGATCAGCTCGCAGGCCGTAAAACCAAACCAAAAAATTAAACATCCACATCAAACCACATCCTAAGGCCATATCCAATCACCATGCGATTTGCACATAAACAGTTAAAATCCGATTTTAACGCGCTTGGTCAATTTTAATTGATTTTAGGATTTCTAGGGTTAAAACGGTCCATGGGCCCAACAATCCAATTGCCCGGGCCCAATAAAGTGAACACAAGGCCCCAGGGCCGGCCCGGCCCAAAACCCGCAAGCTAGGCCCGCGGGTTAGGGCCGCCCGGCCCCTTAGGGCGGCCAAGCTTGGGCGGCAAGCAAGGGGGCGGTCCCCTAGGGGGCCGAACCTCCTCTTGGGGGTTGTTTCCAAAACAACTCCCTTGCTTGGAGCCCAAGTTTGGTTGTTTCCTTGTTTTGGGAGAACTCCTTCTTCCCCAAGGATGCCCAAACCCTAGGTCTAAGATCCTAAAATTTCTCAAACTCACCAATTCATGCATCCAACGCAAAAATTGGATCTTGTTATGAGTTATTCTTGAAAAATTGCATCCCATGCTTGATTTGTCTTGTTTTACGCGATAAACAATCAAAGTAAGGTGTAAAACAACAAGAATGTAACTCATAAACTACGTTTATGCTCTATGACCTGTGGCTCTGATACCACTGTAGGGTTTTGATTCATGGATCGCGCAACGGAAGCATAATCAAACAAATAACCATGCAAAACCCTCCAAGGATCACAAGTCTAGATGCATAACGATAGTGAAGGTAAGAAATCATAAACACACCTTTGGGTTCTCCTTGATGACTTCAAACGCGAATAGTGTCACGTTCTCTATAGTTGATCCACGCCTAGAGTTGATCCTAGATCTCCCAAACTCCTTGGTGCTAGCCCGGAATAGGAAGAGGATGAAGGAATCACGCAAAACGAGACAAAAGAGAGGCTTCGGACCTCTTTTGGCCGACGGGGTGAGGGCGGCGGCAAGGGGGCGGGTCGGCCTCCTTGTTGCTTGCTCTCTCTCCTTTTGTTCTCTCCCACTCTTGTTATGTTCACTAATGAGCATAAGTTATGAGGAAGGAAGGAAGGAGGGTCCTTTATATAGTCCAACAACTCCTTGTTAACTACCTAAAGGACTTATTCTAGTCCAACTAGAATTCAATTTAGTCCCTTCCTTGCAAATTAGTCCCTACTAAGTTTGCAAGGGTTTGCAAAGTGACCCTTCTAATTAATTAATCCAATTAATTAATTCCCAAATCTAGTTCAACTCTATATAGCGTGTGACCCCATAGGTTCTATCTAGTTGGTAGCAACTACTTGCTAATATGGAGCGGTTTCTAGCAAAACATCCATTCTAGCAAACTAATAGAATAGTCATCTAGACAACCTTTGTACAAGTAATTGTCTCATCCCTTTGCCTCTATATCCGGATTGGACACGAGACATACAAGTCACACTCGTATATCCAATCCATAGTTTCTCGATCTATGGGAATAGCCTTATTCGTTCAAATAACATCAATATCCCATATATTGATTTATTTGAGTCTGGCCAGACATTCTATAAGCACTATCCCTCGAGTGGCCTAGGATATCTACTCCCGTTATGTGGGAGGGGCAAATCCTCTCTACGTCCACTACGATCTCTAAGCTTGCTTCTCCTTGTATCCAGTACACGCCTTTATAACTACCCAGTTACGGTGTAGCGTTTAACGCTACCAAGATCACAATGATCCACAACTAGAATATCTAGTGACTTCAAGTCTAAGGATGACAATACCATTGCACCGCGAGAAGCACTTGTGACTCAACATAACATGTATGTAGCCTTCTCGGAGATGGGTCAATCCAGTGCAACATTCCGTAATGCACACCTATGTGTTGGATCGTGATATCTCCATATCAATCCAACCCCATACTAGTCTATAGATGATTGTCCCATTAATCATTATACTTGACTAGGGATATTTAAGATAAACAACACAATTGTAAATCTAAGGACTTAATTATATTAAATATCCAATAAATAATAAATGAATTTTCTATCCATTTACAAATTCATACTAAACTAGATTGCCTCTAGGGCATCTATTCCAACAGTTTCTACTCCAACGGAAAGAAATGTTACCTCATAAGGGGAACTTTAAAGGTGCGCTCTTGGGATCAACTGTCGGATACGATCTTTATTTATCAATTGGCCTTGTTTTTCCGCACTTGTTACAACCAGAGCCTATCTCATATGGTAGTGGCTAAACGCGATCAAATCCTATCTTCTAAGATAGCACGAAGCCTATCTCATATGGTAGCGGCTAAACGCGATCAAAGCCTATCTGCTAAGATAGCACAAAGCCTATCTCATATGATAGCAGCTAAAACGCGATTAAAGCCTATTTGCTAAGATAGCACAAAGCCTATCTCATATGGTAGCAGCCAAACGCGATCAAAGCCTATCTGCTAGGATAGCACAAAGCGTACCTCATATGGTAGCAGCGAAACGCGAATAAAGCCTATCTACTAAGATAGCATAAGCCTACCTCATATGGTAGCAGAAAAACGCGAATAAAGCTTGTCTGATAAGACAACTAAAGCCTATCTCACATGAAAGCAGCTAAACTGAGGCCTATCTCATAAGATAGCAGCCAAACATAGTCAGAACCCATCTACTGGGATGGAAGCAAAAGATTCAAGGTCTATCTCATATGATAACAACAACAGTTTATTCCATACGATACAGAATCTGTCTCCCAGAATGGCAGAATTGAAAAACTATTTGAATGGATAGTATGGAAAAAGGCAGACGCGCAAAACTAGAAAACACAAACATAGTATGAATATGCGAATGGAAGCAGAAATACAAGTCTATCTTATTAGACGAAAAACAACCAAAAGAGCGGAGTACAATTTATCTGTCTAGATAGCAGCAGAAAACAAATTCCCAAAAAGGGTGCAAAGAAACATATTCCTACGCTAAAAACCCTAGAATAGGGGCCCAACTATGGAAAGCTTGTCGTCATCGTCGACGACCTCGACCAAAACAGAACTCTCGCCGATACCACGGCGAGATGCCAGATGAACTTCAAGGAATAGATGAGGGAAACAGCCTTGGGAATAAATCCCGTTCTCCGCCCTCGCATCCGAGTATTGGTGGCAAATAGTTCTCCAACGGAGAGCCACCAGGGCAATACCCCAATCATTATGCTTCAATTCAAGAGTCCGTAAAAGGGGCAGTATTTGCCGGAAAACCACCGGGGGTGGTACCTGCCAACAGGATAAAGGAAAATACACCTTCTTTCTGATAGAGAAGCCTACGCTGCCGATTCTCATGAAGGCTGGACGAATTGGAGGTCTTGGATGATGAACCCTTGGGAGACATTCCTATAGCACAACATAACTCTATGGGTCCATGGAATTGGAACTCAGGTGGATGAAAGAACAGAGGAACGCAGAAAAGAATATGGGGAGAAGACATCCTTTAAATTGCGAAAGCCCAGAGGGGTGGTAGTAATGAAGAAAAAAATAGCAAGGAAGAGGGGGTTTATATAGGGCCCGAGGAAGACTCTTCAGTTGCCAGTAACGCCTCGAGAACCGGACGAGAATCAATGGTATTACCAAAGCATACAGCGGTATAGTAACCCTAGGTAATAATGAAGGGATAGTCTACTATGGGGCAGCCATTCCTTATCAGGACGCCACGCTGGCACGACGATCCATAGAGTCATGATGGTTTCTAGGAATTTGAACCATCATCAAGGCATTGAATATTGAGACCTTTTCAAGGTACGACGGACAGTGACGTACACGCGCTAGCTTATTTTCTTGAACCAAAAAGGTGAAATATCGAATAAAAGTATAAGCCTATCTCATAAGATAGAAGCACGTGCAAAATGATGTGTAAGCCTATCTCACAGGATAGTAGTCTACGTTGCTTACGCAAAGCTTACTATATTTGGCTAAACCTTTGACCAGGGCAATGGCAAGGACCATATTTACCTGCAAATGACAAGCACAAGAAACCTAGCAATTATGTAAACAAAGAAATAGCATGCAAAAGGAGGTGTACCATAAAAACCGCGTGGGAACACACATGCACTACAGACAGTTGTCACATATTCAAAACATTCAAGCATCCAGAGTACAAAAGAAAGAATATCAAACTCATAATCTATAATGAAGGATCAACAGGACTACTGCTTCATTCTTTAAATAAGTCTTTCAAGAGGGAGTCTTGCGCGGATAGCTTGAGCGAGTTTGCTGCGAGTTCTGCAATGCGAGCTTTCATCTCTTCATAATGCTTCAAGGCAGCTTCATACTCCCGGGCCATCTGTTCATACGCCTCCCTGCGAGCGTTAAGGTCTATTGTCTCCTCTCTGAAAGAAGTATATTCAGCTCCAAGACTGGCATAATTGCGAGCTTTGGTTAGTCTTTGCACGAGGAAGTCCAAATCTAGTCGACCCGCCGCAATCTCTGGAAGCCTCTGAACGAGCGCAAGAAGATCTTGAGCACTAGCAGCTGTGGTACTTTCAGGGGTGGTTCTATACAATCTTTCCAAGAGAGCAGCCATCTCCCTGGAAAGATTCCATCTGTCTTCTAGTGTCAGCTCCAGTACTCGAGCAAGCGAAGCAGGAAAGGTCACTCGCACCTTCACAAGCCATTCCAAACAGGCTTGGTCGATATCTGCGCATAGAGGCATGACAAAAAAATCAGAGAAACCCGAACCTAAGATTCGGGGTATTAGGAGAAAAAGAATGAGCTTACCAGTCCCTTCGACGATCTTTTGAAGAGGAGCAACAGATACTGCTACCCGCAAGCCGGCTTGAATTTCCTCGACTAACTTCTGATCCGCCCTCACCTCGTGCACAAAGTACGACTCAGGAATTATAAAACTCCTCACGGGTACGACAGGGTTTGCAGCTTGAGAGCCCCACACTTCAAAGGGATTCTCAGAAAAGAGAGAGTCCAGATCAAAATCTCCCGTGGGATTTTCGCTCCTCGCCACGACTAGTATAGGGGAGGAACTTAGGTTGGCATGATCAACCTCCTCAGCACTCTGAGTAACAGGAGAGTCAAGCTCAGCAGGAATGACGGGCTCAGCAAATATAGCGTCATGTACAACCTCTTCGGTATTCCTCTCGAGCAGCACTTCAGGCTCAAGGTCGGCCCCTTGCTCGACATTGGCTTCGTCCGAGGAAATAGGTATCGCTTCGGCAGGTGAGGTGGTGATATATTCCTGCACTGGGAGTTCCCCCTCTTTCTCAATAATGAGCTCCGCGTCCGGATGATCCTCAACTGCTGGAGTCTCTTCCGTCAAGGCTTTCCGTGGGGAGCCTGCACCAGACACATTATCAGCAGACTCAGAAACCGCTTGGGTGCTGTGAGGTCGGCGGTGAACCAAGGGGAAAGGGCCAGGTTCTTAAGCTCAGCAGGAAGAAAAAAGAATAGAACAGAAGGAGAAACTAGAATAGAATGGCAGAACCTATACTAATGTTATGGGCGGTACTTCCCCCCTTATATGGGGTACCCGCGCAATTGTCATGTTGCAAGTTATCATTAAAACCCTTCAATTTAGCATGACCTGCTGGGGATTAAAAAGATTATGCATCGAGCGTACAAGAAAAGAAGGGTATCACGCGCGGCCAGAGCACTGACTTACGTGAAGATTCCCCACATTAATCCCTTACCCATCTACGAATGTCACAAAGGGGCACGCCATGTTATAAAGCACCAGGTACAATGTCATAGTTTGATAAAGCAAACTTAAAAAGTGTACCTTCTTCGTCATCGTCACCGACGAGCTCATGAAGTGCTAGTTGCGCCTGGTGGAGCTCATCCACAGTTTTTGAGGTAGCACAAGAGGGGCGCGAATGCCCGGAGCGTGACGCGGTCTTCGCGTTTCAGTTCTCTCTCGATTAGCAATCTCAGCGATGCTTCATATCTTGGCAAGATCAATGCGCTCTGCCTCTGATAACTTCTCTTGCATAGACATCTCCTCCGCCATTCGCCGGGACTCTTCAACGGATTCCTCTTTAGTCATGACGGTCGTTCCTTTGAGAGGGCTATCATCATTATCTAAAGAAAGAAGACAGAAGAGGGTGAAACACATTTCAGGAAACTTTAAATAAGCAGGGATATTTCCGGCCAAACCTTCTTTCTCCCAGGCAACAAAGTCCGAGACTGACTCTGGGAGTGATTTCTTCTTGAGGGAAGTAGGTTTCTTCTTCGATGGAGAGGCCTTCTTGGGAGCGGGCTCATTTCGCGCCCGCTTCGATTGACGAGCTGGAAGGTCGTCAGTCGCAGAAGCATCGGTACCTCTCTTTTTCATCCCTTTAAGTAATGGTGCGAGGAAGGTCTCAAGTCCATTCGAAATTGCACTCCTAATTCCTTCTTCCATGCGCAGCACTGGGGGAATGACGTCGTCAGCATACTTTTTCTTCAACTGACAAAGGTCTACAAGTCCCCCGCTGCGATCCCCTGAGGCGAAGCGCCTAAAGCAGCACTGTTGAGAAAAACAACAAGGTATCAAGAAACATGGGGAATGAGGTGACTCGAATAGAAGAAAATGTACAAGGAGTCTACAATACCGCTTGAAAATCTCTCGCGTAATGAGCCCGCGAGTTGAGGGAGTCCTGCGTGACTGCTGTCTTCTTAACTACGATCTTCTTTTCATCCAATATTAGTTGTGGACAAAGATGGTTTGCAGCTAACAGCGTTTAGTACACATTGGGGGCCCAGCCTCTGGAAAGATTAGACTTAAAAGGGTAATCCTTGGACAAAGGAGCAAGTGCCTTAGGAACTTGCAGTTTAACTTGTGGTTTTGTCAGACGACGGACCTGATTTTTCCAGAAGGCCACCCAACAAGCTGTTACCTTTTCCGTTCTACTTTTTGAAGTTTGCAAAAGGGGAAGCTCTGCGAGAAGCAGCTCACGACTCTTGTCAAAAATAATCCCATCATAGCAGTCCTTGGCAGGGAGTTTGGACCACATGGGTGGTGCGATGGAGTCAAAACCCAGCTGAGGTGCCACGCGAAGAGGGTCAAAGTGGAAAGTTATGGGCACATATTTGCGGGACTCGGTTCCAGGGGCGTACTCTGTCAAAGCAGGTAAATAACCCCGTCTGCACCAGTTCACGTACTGCCCATAGTGACGGGGTCCGCTAGTAATGTGCCAGGCACGGAGAGGAGTATCAATCTCGGGATACATGTCCCCCTGAAACATGATATTGTCCAACTCTTAAGCATAAGGACGGGCCACTAAGGAGTCATCATCATTGCAAACCAAAGAAAAATTGCGGCGAGCATTTTTGGTGTTGAACCAAAGCCAAGAGCGGGGACACGAAAAGGCTTTCTCGCATCTTGGGGCATTCCATAGCTCGACAGTAGTAGGTATGGGGGCATATGTAGGCCATCGCTCAAAAACCCACATGGTCGAAAATCCAATGTTGGCAAAACACATGACATCAGCCCTGCCCTGTGATTGCTCAACATTTGCCACTGCTAGATCAAGACGATAAAATAGGGAAACCGAGACAAGGGGTCCAAGGGCAACCCTCTTACCAAAATCAAGCTTCACCGCAAGCGGGAGTACATGGAAAAAAACTCCATCTCGCGGACTCCCATCTATAAGGAAGCGCGACAACCACACGCAGAGGAAACCACACAAGGAGCACTCACACCCTTCTCCTGGAGTGGAAGTAACCTCGTGGAGTTTCCTCCTGAATTTTCTGGATGATGTAAGGTTTGGGGAAGTCCTTGAAGAAGAACATGATCCATTTAGAACATATGTTCTTCGCGCCAGCAGAAACTGTCATGAAGGTATCAACATATTTCATCGCCTCGGGAGCCCATTTTGAAGCAGCCTTCCTCAAGGCCGCAATGCATTCTAGCATCTGACCGAAAAGAGCAACTTCTTCATCAGAGCTAAGTGCTTCCATCGAAGGCTCCCATGCTTGGAAGCATCAGCAGATTCTCCACATCTTCAGAGTAGGTGTGGCCTCACGGGATGTGAAGTGGAATGTATGAGTCTTTGGGGAGTATCTAGAAAATAGGACCTTTAGCATATTCTGGTCGGCCTTCAGATCGAAACATCTAGTTGCGCGAACGACATGATAAATTCCAGCTTTCTTTAACACATCCTCATGATTATCAAGGATATAATCAGTCCACTCGTCCATCCAGTCCAGTTTCTCCAAGAAAGCTTGGAAAAGAACATCGTTGTAGGGGTAAAGGCCACCCGCGATGCCGCATCTATGAACATCATGGACCTCTGCAAGATCCCACTCCTCTCTTTCTGGCTCAAGTTTCAAGCCTAAGACCGTGCCTGAAGAAGAGGCTTCACGGGTGTGCCCTCGTATAGAGGCCAAGTAGAATTCGTCACCCCCAAAGTAGGGGGCTTTTCGCCATAATTCGCTGCTTAGTTCTGGGGTCTCAGTGGTTTTCTTGGGATCCATTGCTGTGAAGAAAAAGAAGACCATATTTAATGATTTTTGTTGGGTCATACAGAAGGAAAAAGGGGGGAGAATGAGGTATAAGAAATTGTCTAAAATTGACTGCAAAATCTAAAACGTGGAAGTTCAAACTACCTTGTTCACGCCTGAGTACTCGAATTGCTCTGGAAAAATTGTCGAGGATTTGATCGCAAACTCCGTCAAAGGACTCTTCTTCCTATTGTGGGAGCTCTCTCCGATGCATACGAACTCAAAAGTGCAACAATGGAAAAGTTGAAATCGAAGGAATAATGAGGTTTAAATAAACCCTTGAAAATTCACGGCTATTGGCGATTGATGAGCCAAGCAACACTTCGATTGCTGAGAAGATTTGACGTTTGATCTATCCCTGCCTCGCAAAAAGGCGAATTTGGATGGTGATTGATTAACTCAACAGAAGCCACGCTTCATCAAAAGCTAGAAGGCGTTTCCCAAACCCTAAGAAATCATGGATAAGACAGGGGCTATGAGGAGTCGAATTCAAAATTCGAAAAGGCCCGCGTAAGCTCCACGAACGGCTGATTGCGCGACTGCATTACAGAAGGGCGCATGACAATCGCACAAAAGGGGGCTATTGTAGATATTTCTTTCAGATAGACAGATCATCGCCACGTGGCAGCCATCCAACACACCTAGATATGCTCCATCCACACCAGATCACCACCCGTGCTGATCCACGTGGGGGATACGATACAGATCCCCCGCGCACCATAACACGGGACTTTTAGGGACTTAGTGGTTTGGAGGCTAGGTAAGGCCCGTCGCGCACATGCGACAACCAAGCTTGCGCGCGACCTCTGGTAACTGACTGAGAGATCCTAGGCTTACATGTCCCATTAATGCGTGATCTCATAACGATCTCTGATACTTGCGGGCAGATGCGTAACGGTTCGTATATACACGGTCGAACGTGCCGTTGGGGGTTCTACCATTAAGCCGCCATTTATGGTGCTCTAAGCCCCCCAAGGGTCACTTCCCCACTATATATAGGATCGTTAGCTCTCCGTTGCGACACAAGACACATAAGACACATTGGTCCAGTGCCATAGCTTACTGTCTCTCTCTCACAAACAGCTACAAGTGCTTACTCTCTCCCTACACACACCCTAAAACTCTCCGTGTTCTTATTCCCTACTTGAGGTATACACTTGGAGATCTCTTCAGAATTTCCTTGTACACAATAACCTTTATCACATAACTGAGAAATACTAAGCAGATTATATTTAATTCCATCCACAAGATAAACATCAGAGATAGAGTTGGTTGAACCATTACCAATACTACCTATACCAATAACATTGCATTTTTCCTTGTCACCAAGTGTAATTGTCCCTCCAGATTTCTATGTGAGCTCAGTAAAAAGAGACTTCTTTCCACTCATATGTCTGGAACAACCACTGTCTAATATCCATTTCTGATCCTTCAAGGCCTTGGTGACATCCTGCAACAATAAATCATTGCCTCAACAGGATGTTAGAACAAGTGCAGAACTTTGAGTCATACTCAGAATCAGACATGTTTGGTGGTCTAATTCCTTTTGGAACCCAAATCTGCTTAACCTGTCCCTTAAGCTGATAAGGATAATGTTCCTCATAATATGAGGTTCTGATCTTCTGAAGGGACAAGTTAACTCGATATGACCAATTGTTCCACAGTAATGACATTTTGGAGTATCTCTCATACCAGATTTGACAAAAGTAGTTTGGCTTTTTTTTTGGAAAATTTGGATTATAGTCAATTCCACTTTTATGCATTGATTTCAGACTTCCTCCAAGAATGAGATTCAGATTATGTTCTTAGCATGTAAAACTGGTTAGGACCTTTTTAGACTCTTGAAGTTTCTCAGTCAAAGAATAGATTTGTTGTTCTAAATCCTCTGAATGAGTCTTTAGATCGACATACCTTTCAGTTAAGAAAGTGTTTTGATCAACAATCTCCTTAACTGTGCCTTCAAGGCTTTGAATATGATGTCCAAGGCCTTGAAGTCCTTTTCAATTTTTATCTTAGAAACTTTAATAGTCTTGTTGGTAAAAACGAAGTCCAAGTTTTCTTTTACCTGCTCATGAACTCTAACCTTTGAAGAAGCTATCTCATTTTTGTAACTTTCCTCATTTGAAAACATGCTCTTGAAAATTTCAGGAAGTACATCAGAAGGACTATCGAGAAGATTTTTTTACCATTTCCTCAATGTGTCTGTCTAAAGACTTTTCTTCATCATGTTTAGCCATGAAGCATAAATTTTCTTCTAACACTCCCAAAATGACCAAGCCAGAAACCCGGGGGGTGTCACTCCGTACCCGGGGTTAAC
Source organism: Linanthus parryae (assembly GCA_023055425.1). Classification (NCBI taxonomy): domain Eukaryota; kingdom Viridiplantae; phylum Streptophyta; class Magnoliopsida; order Ericales; family Polemoniaceae; genus Linanthus; species Linanthus parryae. Next base: position 32,464,580 of record JALGPY010000001.1, read on the forward strand.
CCGAATACAAGGAGGTTTGTACGATCAGAATATCCAAGCAAAGCAAATCACTTCCTAGTAATACTCGACGTATCCTTCGTCAATGAAATTGTCGCCTACAAATTTAATATTATCCTAATAACCACATTGCACACGAAGTCCTATAGGTAAATGAATTAAATTCCTTACTAGCTCTCCCCAACCGTTTCTAAGGTGAACTACCCCTTTTTATAATAAAATACGCCTTATAAAGCAAACTTTTATTATTTTTAAAAACAAATCAAACTATAATTATATAACTTATAAAGAGATTAATAAATATACGAATAGCCAAGAATGTTATTTTCCCAAACTTGATAACATGACATACTACTACTATTTAAGATATGATTTATATAAACTTTTGTTTATAAAAACGTAATATGATTATATAACTCAAAGTAGTAAAGTTTTATTGTTATTTTTAAAAGAATTTAATTAAACATAACCAATAAACATTATTTTTTTCAATAAAATAACTTTATACAAGAAAAATAAACTCCCAAATAAAATAAACCTCAAAAGTATTGACTAAGGCTTTCATCCCCCTAACTATTCTCTTTTAAAATTTGAGTATTGATGAGTAAAAAAATAGTTGCCTCATGAGAGACTCGAACCTGGAACCTAGTTCCCACCAAACTTTAAGTGATAACATCTAACCACTGAGCCAACAACCCTTTTGTTCTCTCTTTCCCGACTAATAACCTTAACAACACTAATAATAATAATAACTGAATAAAATAAAAAGGAAAGAGAAGGAACAAACGGGTTTTTCTTTGTTTACCCGATGGAGGAGAAGAGGACGGCGACGGGAGGAGGCGAGGCCGACGGTGGTGAAGACCAACGACGACGCCGGGCGTCGTCGGCTGGGCACGGCGGCCAGGGCGGACGACGGCGGCATCGGCCTTGGGCGGCGACGGCGGCGTTGGTGAGAGAAAGAGAGAGAGAGAGATTGAAGGAGATATTGAGCTTGAGGGTGAGGGGGAGAGAGAGAGATGATTTGGTGTGAGAAATCTCTGAGATTGAAGGGGTTTATATAGTCATTGGGTGCAGAATTTGCCGCCAAGGAGGAGACCCACGATTTGTTCTTCGATTCCGAATTGGGTTGTGTTTTTGGACGAAATTGATTTTCTTGAAGCTAAAGATTCGAACTTTGTCGAACTTACAGCGGATTGGGAGTGAATCGGGATGGTTTTTAGATGGAAAGAGGCCATGGTGGCAGTATGGTGTTGGCGTTGGAGGAGGAAACCGACAGGAGAGTTTTCTCCTGCTAGTTGGAGAAGATGATACCTAATTATTGATATAATTATTGGTCCTCGAAGCTTAAACCAACATCTCAACAACCAATAAGGCATGAGTCTCCACTCTATGGTTTAAACAGTAAATACAAACTAATGTCATGCATGATGAGCAATATACTATGATGATGTACTAGGATGATGTGCTTCAAAACCAATTCAAAACCGAATAATTGCATTCTTCCCCCCTTAGAGGAGTGACGTCCTCGGAACTCAAAATATCTCGTCAAAAAGGTGAGGACACTTTTTTCTCAGATCACATGCTGCTTCACGCTCTTGTCATACGTACCCCCTGTCATGGTATCTATAATCTTAACATGGTCCAGTCTTCTGGTCCGGGATCCAATGAAATGGTATAGAACACTCTTCCTTAGTTGCTACACATGGAACAAGGTATTGTCCAAACTTTTCACTTCTCTCTTCAAGCCATAGTCGTATGTGATCACCTGATCAGTTGGTAAGGCTATGGGATAGGGATCCTTGATGATGGATTCAACACAGCTATCGCCTACTGATAATTTTCTATCTTATCATGCAGCACTACAAGATGTAATGATATCACATATAGCACACCATTCAAATTAGCAACATGGATCGTAATTGATCATTCACAACCAGGTTTCAAAGAATAAATTTGCTTGGAGGCATTTATTCACGTAGTAGGTCTCACATAAAGTATTAGTGTTCTCCAAATAGGAGTAAAATCTTAGTCCAAAATAGTAACCACAGTAATCTGAGTCAGAGTCAAGATTATAACACTAATTTATTTGTTCGAGTAGTCCAAGTATATAACAACAACGTCAAAAAGAATTTCACATGCCGATTTGTCTCTCCGTTGTTGGATATAACCTTTGAACACAGTCTTTGGTGACATATGAAATGTCTTAATTATAATCCCCATTCCAATTGATTACCAGCACACTCTTACAACCACTCAACAAGAGGTAAAACCTCTAGTAGACCAATAAAAGCATACAACTTTTAGATTAGCTCCTCTGTGGACATCCATCCCATGACTCGAACAATGATTTCGGTGACAAGACTCCAATAATACACAACCAATGATAAGGTGTCTTAATTGCATCAATATTTAGATTATAACGTGACTAGTGAGATCATGCCCACAACTCAATCAGTGCCAAAGAAAATATTCTCATTGCTTCAATCATTTACCCAAGTAACTATTGCTATTGTCTCATAAGCTGTCTCATAAGCTGTTGTCTCATAAAATCTCCCAAGTTTGAAAGCAAGTACTCTTAATGAACGTAAACATAACCCAATTAAAAGATATTAGATTATGATTCCCTAAACAATGAAAACGCGTCCAAACGAATTGTATGGCTCTAAAGACGATTCATAAACAAGGAAATATCTCGTTCCCTAAACAATAGTTAAGTGACAAAACTCCAAAACTGATTCCCAAGGTCAGAACTATATCCGAATGGTACGAAACGTCTTAACTAACAAAACAGAGAAGCGAAGAGATAGTGCACAAGACTCCAAAGCGACATGGTTCCTCCTATCCTTATAAACTTAACCATAGCCTGTGATATATGATGTTATCGGTGGTTCCCTTTACCGTTGTTTTCCTACCGACATCTGAAAATTTGCCTCGAGCTAAGGAAATAAATAAAAATAAACCATGTGTACCCAAAAAAATACGATAATGAGGCACATACTCTAAGCAACTTATTAATTTTCAAGATGGGTTATACAATTACGAGACTCCCAAACTAATATCCAAATTAACCTTTAGTGATATCTCCTGAAAATCATAACTCCATTAACAAAACTCCAAATACAAAATCCTTGAAGATCACTTGCATTAAGAAGACTTAACTACCCAGGCATACCAACGATTTATGTAACTCCAAGAAATCTAATATAAGTATAAAACTTGATTAGTACTTCAGAGGTGAATAATCGTCCCATTGTCCAAACATTTGTTTAGTGAAAATGCTCCAATCTTACACGCCAAACGATAACTTATGCTAACTACTCCAATGTGAGATTATTCCATAATAAGTTAGACTACCCAAAAATTTGTCTCATTGCTAGCACCAAGGTAGTAGAAAGTTTCTCAAAATCCAAATCGATAACTCCAATGATAACCGTTACAACATCATGAACTATTTTTCACGAGAAAAAAAGTCTTCAGATTGTCCAAGGCTGAACATCGAAACTCTCAGTCATATTGAATATAAACAAATGGATGAACTATGGGTGGGTTTGGTATGACTTTTTGAGCTTTTAAGTCGACTTTTTAATTGTTGTGAAAAAAGTTCGTGACATATAAGCTCATGAAAAAAGATGCATGTGTTTGGTGAAAAAAGTTATGCTGTTAAAAAGTTGGTGATGCAACACTTTTGTTTGTGAGTGAAAATTACCACTTTACATTTTTTACATTTACTAATAAAATTATGGTAGGTCTAATTAGATGTCGTAGTATGTTAATACAAAAAAAGTTGGGGTAAATTGTTCATTTTTATTGTTTAAGAAGAAAAAAGTCCAAAAAAAGCTCATGAAACCCAACTTTTTTCAAAATTGTGTTTTACACTAAAGAGCTAAAAGCCAAAATTCAAAAGTTGGCACAGAAAAAGTCATACCAAACCTTTCAGAAAAGTTCAAAACAGATTAAAAGTCCAAAGTGGATTAAAAGCGGGAAATAAGTCATACCAAACCCACCCTATATTACGCTTATACAAGAATGATGACACCCAAGGGCACTTCATGAACAAAGAAACGTCTCTTTTCTCGAATAATAGCTAAGTAACAAGGCTCCAATTATAAATACCCAATGTAAACGATATCATTCTAGTGACCCAAAGTACTGCACTCGATAACTCCAATGGTCTAAAAGAAAACAAACAAATCTTAGCTTTTCACCCTCAACTTCAATTTACATGAGTGATTCCCCTCGTGTGTGTGTGTGTGTTTCTTTTTTTTTTCTTTTTTTTTATGATTTGGTCATCTAATGAAGTGCAAGGGGAGAAACAAGATATTTACAAGATAAGAAGAGACACAAGCACTATTGGAGCATTGTGATCCATCAAGGCTAGGTAAAAATACTCCAACCAAAAGGGAAACTCTAATATTCTTTTATAGACATTTAAACTAGAAATCCCAAGATTACATTTTCCTAACCACTTTAAAGTTGGCTCTAAAATAAATTTGAATATTTGGAGGAATCCAGAGACATGGTTTTCAAAGCGCTTTTTAGGCGGGGGTGGGTGGGAAACCTCTATAGTGCACGCTAACTCTTTAGTCTATCATTTCCCATGGGTCCTCCATAGGTTCCTCCCAAGTATTGTGAGCTAACAACATTATACACTTTATGAATTGCGGGTTTATCATCCATTGAACTTGATGTAAATATTTTTACTTGGGAAGGTACCAGCATCCCTCATCAGCTGAATCCTTATACTATCTCTTAATTGGAAATCCAAGAATTCTCATCAAGTAACGACTCCGAAATGCAATAACTCTGAACCAGGACGTTGTTGTATACCCATCTTCCAACAAAAGTGAAAACCCGATGCTCTCACCTATCCAATACTTCTCCGATAAATTCCCAATTTGACATACCCTCCAAGAAAGGTGTTCTTGTCGGGTGGCTTACCTGAAAATTCTCCGCTGTTGGATTCACTAGGTTGACGGTCATATCGAACCGAGTTAAAGGATACTACTATTAGACATCAAACATAAATAGTATTCTATCATAAGGGTATTCTAAGGCTGACTCCCAAACAATTACACACTTAGCGACATTTATAAGAGACAGCACAATGATGGAGATCGGACTCTCAAGTAATGTATTAAGATCCCAAAACTTGTTCAGCAATGAAACTCTGAAGCCCAAATCTGAGTTAATCATAATGGTAAAATGCTCAAAATTATAACTCGGAAAACAAGAATCTAATGAGATGTTGTGACAAACTGTCATCAATGAAAGAAAATTATACTCCTCATGTATTTTAGCGATCAATAGGGCTCCAAATATAAAGTCAATATTTTAGTATTTCCCAGCACATTAAAAAGTCTCAAACAATCTCTATAACAATTATATATTCCGAAAACTCCAAAGTAGCTAACTAATCGCAATATGGTTACGTAAAAACACCCAACAGTCTAAATTTCGACAAACTAGCTAAGGGGTATCTAAAACCACCAAATTGAAATCAAGTCGCCAAACATCTCTCAAACACTTTCGTCTTGAACATAATATAAATACATCATGTTCCTCCTACATTATTTTAAAACTCGTAACCAACCCAATGCATAGGTACTTCACAATTCCTCGATACGAGCTCATTTATCCTCTTTTCCCGCTCATACAAACTTTGCTTGAATGGTATTTGCTTAAATAACAAAATTATTTTGAATCCTCATTTGTCGGCTTCGAAAAGGTTAGAAATTTTAACCATCTCTGTGTAAAAGCTATTTCTAGTATTATATGGATGTGGTCTATTGGTAAAATCCATATATTATAACCTATTGTATCATTCATAAGTATCATGGAGTACAACTGAAATAAAATACATGTCACGTAATGAGAAACTAAGCAAGTAATATAACACATTGATCATACCGTTGACTACACATGCAATTTTCACATAGACTGTACACATCTTATTTCTCATGCTTCTTTGAAAAATATAAAAGTCATCAAACGGGTAAGCAAAATTATCAAATTTTGTATGGATCGACCTCTTTGAGTCTAATTTCATAATCAAGAAGAATCATCTCAGAATAATTTATAGAATTTAAGTTACGCAGAGAATAGCATAACTGCTGTTACAAGCCATCAGAACAGAAACTTCAACTTCACCAAGTCTTATACTGACTTCAACTTCCTCAAAATGGTCTAGGATTTCACCTAGATATAGCCACATGTGTATATTCACCACCATAAAAAATTTGAGATCCATCCAAGATCTGTAAAGATATAAACTCAAAAATACTACAGATGGCCATTATGAAATTCTGCTATTGAACAACAAACATTGGAAATTCATATCTAAGTCTCACGAACTTATTTGGGGATGAATTTTTTTTATGTCAGATGCCTGAACATGTCTACTACCTAAATATTCCGAGAAAAATAATTCAAAATTTAAACATGTCTGCTACACCAAATACCATCTGCGGCACAGATTCAAACACTACTAGCATCAAGTTTCTCGTGTTCTATCTTCAATACAACACCAACTTCAAACCATACTTCAACTTAATAAGACAAAAACTTATTATATTCCCAAATGGATCCTCAAAACATAAGTATCATCCTTCACCAAGCAACGAAATTAACTTACGTAAAAATAACCCAAAAGTGGCTTATGCAAAAACCATTGTAAGAAACTTTAAGACATTGTTTGGCCTCATGGTCTTATTCCAAAGTAAAACTCCAAAATCATTAGAAGTATAAGAAATCAAAGAAGTCCAATATGTCTACTTCTCATAGTTATTCACACTTGCTTACGACTCCATGTCTTCACTACGGTCATCCTCGAACTCATCATCCTCCTCACTAGGACCTTCTATATCGATCACCATTCTCATTTTGTCATTTCCATAAGCCTCCATTAACAATTTACACATAAATTCGGCATTCACCATCCACTCATTTGATAGAAATAGTCTTCATAGTTCAACCTATTGAACCTAGCCATAATATCGCTATACTTGGCGATAATTTCCCGAAATATGGGCCCCATAGGTAGAGCCTTCACCATACAATAAGCTTGAAAAGCGGGATTCCGATATCGAGTAAACTCCAACGCATTAAACTTATCCTCACAAAACTGGCATAACACGGTTCCTTGCGGTTCTCTTAGTTCTAGCCATCTATAAATAGGAAACGACTCCATATACTCTCTTACTCCACAACTTGTATCATAAATAAAAAAATGTTTTCCCTTATGAAATGAGTACATACTCTCAAAACTTCAATTTTTGATCACACGAGACTTTCAAAAACAATTCACAACTTTTGATTACCCAAACAATAGACACCTAACCCAAACTCCAATAAAAAACTTTAAACCCAAATACTTAGTTAATCGGGGGTAGGCCAAAGTTCTTAGCTAGGAGATGGTGGGTGGGGATACTCGCTTACTAAGTCTATTTTCTAAAGCTTAAGGCCTCGTTTGGGTAGCGGATAAGATACAGCGGATAAGCTTATGCTGGGATATGAGACAGGATATGTATGTTGGCAGATAAGGCCTGATATGATATGCTGACGTGTTGTGTTTGGGTGCTGCATGATATGAGACAGGATAAGAAGTATATGTGTCCAAATGACTATAATACCCTCAGTGCAGTAATTGTGTATAAAACTACTTGTATTGTAAATTGGGCTTGAATTGTTTGTAAGTAATGATGTCTTGCTAGATAATGCTCCTTTTGTTTAAAAAAAATCCGTAAATGATTGTCATCATTTTATAAATGATGTGATGTAATATTGATATCGTAGTAAAATAACGAACGGCGATAACATTACAACGTGTTTGAAATTAGAGAGTCTCTTCTCAAAAAAAAATAGAGAGTTGAAATTGTCATTACAAAATACTTAGATTTAATACGAATTGATTTTCCTAAAAAAAACGAATTGATTAACGAATTATATCTTTTAATAAATAGGTTAATTATAATATAGTTTTATATTTAGAAGTTAATGTTATTTTAGCATATAAAACTGTTAATAAAAATTAACAAAAAATAAAATAAAAGGAAACATGAACATTAAAAAAAAAAAAAACATGAAAGGCTGGGGTTCTTCCATACAGTGGCGATCGTGGTGATTCTTGTTGTCTCAGTATTTGTGATGGTGGTGGTGTTGGTTGTTGCCTACGGTGGCGAAATGGGGAGGGATATAGACCAGCGAGAGAGAGGGGTTTGGTGAAGGAGATGGTGGATTTTTTTTTTTGTATTTATAGCATGTAATTTTTGCTATTTGATGAGGACATTTTTGTCTTAAAAAAATAGTGTGTATCTTATCCGGCTTATACCACCCTCAGAGGTGGTATAAGAATTACTCATAAGAATGACCACCAGCATAAGAGGAGGGGAGAACACGTCTTATCCGGTCTTACCCAAACACAGCATATGAAGGGGAGGGGATAACACGTCTTATCCTGCCTTTGTATCCGGCACCCAAACAAGGCCTAAGCACATAGTAGACCTATTCAAGACTACCCAAATCCCCAATGGCTTGTCAAATTTTAAATTCTTTCCCTATGTCCATTTTAAATTTCCCTACAGGTTTTAAATTCCCTTTTTGGATAACCTTTATCTGATACCAACTGTAACACCCCCCAAAATGACCAAGTCAGAAACCCGGGGGTGTCACTCCGTACCCTGGGTTAAACTCGAATACAAGGAGGTTTGTACAATCAGAATATCCAAACAAAATCCATAAAATATTTAATTGAAACTTAAATCTTGTCTTGCCACAAATATGGGCATTATTCCAATATAAATTTCAAACTACCAACTAATGTTCGAATGAAACTAAATATGAATGTTACTACTATCACGAGTCGCGTTTTCCCCTCGGACCAAGCTCCCATCTAACCTGTGGTGCAGAAAACAAAAAGAGAACACCACAATTCCAAAAGTCGGCGGAAATACTGAGTAAGTAACACCCAAGCATGTAAAATGATGAAGAAGTAATTTGCAAATCCGTTTGTAGTAGTTTCGCTAAACAAAGTGAAAATAAAAGCTTTGACCCTTTCATAAAAGAAATAAGATGAGGGATTCCAAGTTCATTCATACTTTCCAAATCACATCCATTATCCAAATAATGGGATTCCTAAACTCATGATATTTCATTTTCCATTAACAGCATCCAATCCAAAAATCAATTTGTTAATTTATTGATACGGGGAAAACCAACCACTTCGCAAGTATCCAAGACCTTACAATTTGTTAAGTGTCGACACCCCGTTACAGACTTCTTGAGGCCAAAAGAGTGAGTACAAGGAGCTATCCGGGGACTTGCAACCAGATTAAATAAAATAAATTAGACGAGAGACCGAAGTCAATACGCCCAATGCCAATAGTAACCATACAACAACAATCCCCGCACAACTCTTCCACTTTACTTTATCGTCGATTAATAGATTGCAGTGAGATTTTTAGAGAAACATTTCAAAAATGTGAACAAGTATTCATGTAGCACATATTTCACATAAAATCATTTTGAGACAAGTAGGAATGAAAAATATTTGACACGAAAAGAGGAAAGGCCGCTAGGCCTGGCATGTTTACTTACCTTTAATCTCAAGCAAAGCAAATCACTTCCTAGTAATACTCGACGTATCCTTCGTCAACGAAATTGTAGCCTACAAATTTAATAGTATCCTAATCAACACATTGCACACGAAGTCCTATAGGTAAATGAAATAAATTCCTTACTAACTCTCCCCAACCGTTGCTAAGGTGAACAACCCATTTTTATAATAAAATACGCCTTATAAAGCAAACTTTTACTATTTGTGAAATCATATCAAACTATAATTATATAACTTATAAATAGATTAATAAATATATGAATAGGCAAGAATGTTATTTTCCCAAACTTGATAACATGACATACTACTACTATTTAAGATATGATTTATATAAACTTTTATTTATAAAAACGTAATATAATTAACTCAAAGTAGTAAAGTTTTATTGTTCTTTTTAAAAGAATTTAATTAAACATAACCAATAAACATTATTTTTTTTCAATAAAATAACTTTATACAAGAAAAATAAACTCCCAAATGAAATAACCCTCAAAAGTATTTACTAAGGCTTTCATCCCCCTAACTCTTCTCTTTTAAAATTGAAGTATTGATTGCCTCATGAGAGACTCGAACATCGAACCTAGTTCCCACCAAGCTTTAAGTCATAACATCTAACCACTGGGCCAACAGCTCTTTTGTTCTCTCTTTCCCGACTAATAACCTTAACAACACTAATAATAATGATAACTGAATAAAATAAAAAGGAAAGAGAAGGAAAAAACGGGTTTTCTTTGTTTACCCGATGGAGGAGAAGAGGACGGCGACGGAAGGAGGCGAGGCCGACGGTGGTGAAGACCAACGACGACGCCGGGAAGGAGGCCACAGCGGGCGGCATCGGCTGGGCACGGCGGCCAGGGCGGACGACGGGGGCAGCGGCCTTGGGCGGCGATGGCGGCGCTGGAGAGAGAGAGAGAGAGAGAGAGAGAGAGAGAGAGAGAGAGAGAGAGAGAGAGAGAGAGAAAGAGAGAGATTGAAAGAGAGATTGAGCTTGAGGGTGAGGGGGAGAGAGATTGAAGGAGAGATTGAGCTTGAGGGTGAGGGGGAGAGAGAGAGCTGATTTGGTGTGAGAAATCTCTGAGATTGAAGGGTTTTATATAGTCATTGGGTGTAGAATTTGCCGCCAAGGAGGAGACCAACGATTTGTTCTTCGATTACGAATTGGGTTGTGTTTTTGGACGAAATTGATTTTCTTGAAGCTAAAGATTCGATCTTTGTCGAATTTACAGCGGATTGGGAGTGAATCGAGACGGTTTTGGATGGAAAGAGGCCATGGTGACGGTGATGGTGTTGGCGTTGGAGAAGGAAACCGACAGGAGAGTTTTCTCCTGCTAGTTGGAGAAGATGATACCTAATTATTAATAAAAGACATTTTCTCCCCACAGGTTTTGTTAAAATACCACTAGCACCCCCTAAGTTAATTAAAAGACACTATATATGTTTAGGAAAACTACATAAAAGCACCTACTGATTAATAATAATAAAAACTAACTTTTAAATAATTAAAACTAGTACCCACCACTTATAATAATATTATATTAACACTTAATATTATTAGGAAATACCCGTTTCAAAATAACGGGGTATTTCATTGCTTGTTCTTCTTTTGTGTCTGAATCACTTGATGAATTAGAGTCACTCCATGAGGCCATCATTTCTTTCTTCCTTCTGTTGTCATTGTCTTTCTTTTGAAAGTTCCTGTTCTTCTTCTTTTGTGGACAATTCCTTACTAAATGATCTGCATCACCATATTCAAAAAAAATTATTACTTTAGTCTTATGTGAATGTGATGAGGACTTACCTTTGTAATCCTTTCTGCTTGAAGGTCTTGATCTCTCTCTGTTGTAGTCTTTGTTTCCAAAGTTTTTCTTCCATGTCTTGATCTATGATGAACATCTTCAACAATGCCTTCCAGTGCATGAAGTTGTCACCACAGAACAATGGAGGTCTGTTTTCCGCCTTCCTTGTGAGAAGCCACCGTCTCCTACATTACTCATAGTCACAAGATTGTTAGATCTCTAGTAGTGACCCAAGCTCTGATACCAATTGGAAGTTTGTAATGTAGACCAATTACAGGACCGAAATACTCTAGAAGGGGGGGGGGTTGAATAGAGTATGGGAACTTTTTGCTAAAACACATAATTTAACTAAGTGATGCAAGTAAAAGACAAAAATCTCAAGGCCTTGAGATTTTGTAAGAAACTTCCTAAGTATAGAAGAAAGCTTCAAGGCCTTGAACTAGCACAAGTTCAAAATAGTTTATAACCCTAGTTTGATTTAGATCACTTTCAAGAGTAAATAGCTAAACTTTAAAGTAAAGAACACAGGGTAATTTACAGATTTCAGTCCCAATGGACCTAATCTCTGCCCGAGGGATCTAATCCCACCAGGATTGGGCAAACACTTCTTATTACTCACACAGAAATAACCCTAGATCTTCAAGCCTAAGTGAACTCCCTTACTCCTATACAACTTGTGGTTCCAAACCTATCTAGTATTAGCTACTAACTGTTGAGCTAACAAGAACCTCTTGTTGTTCACTTGAACAATTTACCACTAGGTTTTGTGAGGTATAAGATATACAGAAGATAAGTAGATTAAAGTACAACATAGAAGAACACAGTAGAAGAATCAGCTGAGAAAACCTGGATGTGTTCTTCAGGAAAACCGGAATGATTGATCTTCTGAAAGCACTGATTGAAGCTTGAAGTTGTGAGGATTGATGGTCTGATCTTCCACGAATGTATCTCTCCTTCTTTTCCACTTGATTTCTGTTCTCTGTAAGCTTCTCTGTTCTTTCAAATTCAAACCAGTCTTTTATCTACTTCCAGCAACTGAATGAGAGATTTCAGGATCTCTGTTCCTGCAAATCCTCATCCTTTCTAATGGCAATTCAAAATAGCTCTGAGTAGATATCCGTTGGAGTTTGTTGTGATAGGATTGCACGTTTGAAAAACCTGCAACAACATTAAGCAAAACAACAAACAAATTCCAAATACATAACAACACTAAGTCTGTTTGGATATTGAGTTTTTGAATAAAACTGAATCAAATAAATAAGCCATTAACCTGATTACTAATTAATCATATAAACCAACACAAACCAGTTTAAGACTTGTAAAAGTCATTAAACAATCATAATAACAATGATCAAATCCTGCAAGAAAGAATCAAGTTAGATCTGTGAAAACTGTTGACAGCTCAAGGCACATCTCAAGGCCATGGAGCTCTGAACATTCTTCACAGTATTTCAACTGTAACACCATAGTTCTTTGATTCAATCTAATTATGATATCTGCAATATGATAGACGTATGAAGAATAGAAAAACTAGAATATTTGCAACAAATATTTCTTCTAAAACATCAGATTGAACACCTGCAACACAAGATTGTCAGATCACATTTCATAAGAAAGCATTTGTCAAGGCTTTGAGGCTTTGATCAATATCTCAAGGCCTTGGAGCCTTGAAGACTTAGAAAAACTTTGTCTTTCATCACTCTAAATGATTACTTCTAAAAACACACTTAGAAGTCTTAAATCAACATATCCCATTTGAACCCATTTAAAAGAGGAGCATGGGATTACTGTATTCTCATAAGTGAAACTCCTATCCCAAAGATGATAGTATTTTAGAGTTCTTGAAGACTACAAGTTTGAATTACGACAAATTTTATCTCCTAAGTAGATACATTCTCGCCTTATTTTTTGTGCTCGAGTATCTAAATATGCTTAAAGCATATTTTTGTGACATTGATCATATGATTCATGTCATGAGGGGGAGGAAATACCCTATTACAAGACATGAATTTTAATTTAAATGTCTCATTCAAACTTGATCCAAGCGATCTTATAAATTATGATATTTATGAAGCATGTAAATCTTGCTTATGCAACTACAAATATCCTCTATAAGGATCATCATCTTGTTAGTTCCAACCCTACAAAAATTGAGAACACAAGAGAATCATCAATGAATGATGAAACCAATGCCCTTGAAGAGGAAATAACTCATGTAGATGAAGAGCTACCTACATTTGAGTCTATGATGATCATTAAGCGCTTGAAATCATAAGATATCCTTACACCACTATAAGTGGAAATATGTTGACTATATTTGTCAAAATCAAAGTCAACATTTGTGTGTGTAAATACACACGAGCTCTGCAGTTATAGCATCGAGCATGTATGTGAAGTACTTTGAAGTACTTAAGATGCCTCAAGCATCCACGTTCATATAGAATAACATATTCAAACGTCCGCACCTGTGTGAAGACTATTGAAAGAGAAACATGCTATATTGCAAGAAATGCCCATATGTTTCTCATGGTTATAATTATAACCAACAAATCCTCTATTTGATAAGAGTTATTGTGATATTTCGTTTAGTCTAGAAGACTACGATTATGAAAGTAACTAGTTACACAAAATGATCGTATGAATCACTATATGTGAAATCCGTGGAGACTATTTCCCATGAGATATACTTCTTTGCTAAAGCAAATCGAAGATACACACTCGCGAGTAGTTTATGTGCATATGCATATTATTTAGTATGACGAATGTCTCATGAGTATATAACATGTCATACTTTTTAAATGACAGTTTTTATTACTATCTTGAATGATCATGTTGCATCATATTATGTTAAACATTATGTATTTCCCATAATCCACTTCTAGGTATGAAGTGTGACATCAAGATGATGCAAAGATGGGGAGATTAAATTACAAGGCGCTGTACTTTTTTTCCTTAGACGATGTTTTTATTGCACAGGGTTTTTCCAAGCAAGGTTTTAGTGAGGCATGCAGCCATGAATAAGTTGAAGACTACACCAAATCTCCACTCACAAGATGCACTCTTTTTCCTTCGTTAGAGATTTTGTCCCAACGGATTTTGTTTGACAAGGTTTTAACGAGGCATCGTATTAATGAATATTCAAGGGGGAGTGTTATGAAATATATATTTGATATGGTGAATATTCACAGAATATTGTACTGCCATGTATATATGATACTGATTGACCCCCACACCCTATATAAAGGGTGGTTTGATGGAGAATAATACATACTTGATATTCCTCCCTACATTTATCTCTCTTCTCTACTCTTGAGTTCACAACATGTATGTGTTAATTACGATAATATCATAAATAAAATTCAATATTTTGAATCCTTTTACTCGCGAGGAGATGGATAAGAAGAAATTCTCACGTCCTGTTCTATGACCCGAAGCTTCTCAAGCTCAAGCATTTACTCTTCTAGTTAGAGACCAACGTCTTGGGGCTGACGTGGGATCCGCTCAAGGACCTACTGTATTAGGTAAATATCTAATACATTCTACGACGGGAGAAGTCATTTATAATGAAGTACCACACGAGTGGATACATAGGAATCCAAATCTACCGAATCACTCATGTTATAATCTTCTACGTCCTAGGTCTTCCCGTTCCGTCATCTGACTTATGTTCTTCGTGTAGCATTCAGACCGAGTTGAACCCTGTGAATTACGTGAAAGTAGGATACTCCAAATTCGGGGATCAAAGAGTTTGATAAAACATTCTTGGTGGAAAAAAAACGTGAATAAAAGATCCCACTAAATTGAATTGGGTCCATGAATCTAAGAAATAGTGAGAATGATAAATAAATGAGTACATGTTTTACAAATTATTTTTAAATATTTGATAAAAATATGAAAATATGACAATGTGGGATACAAATAACTCATTATATATGCTAAAATACTAAGAAATGCACCCGTATTTTTATTACGAATGAATAACTTGTATACGAATTATACACGTATGTATAGAATACTCGAATTAATCAAATACCGTATTTTTAAGCCGGATTTTTACTAACATATTCTTAAGATCAAATCATATAATACACGTACTTACCGTACTACGATTAATTTCCGTCCCGTATTTTACTAACTATGCTTCATCGAACAACGCATCTTTGAGACTTTCGTACGACATTGTCTTCCATTGTCATACTAATTAGACTTATTCCCCATTTGTTGTAGCCTCTACATTTACTTCCAAACATATATGCCAAAATATATATATATATATGATCTATAACGTCACCGATATATTTCATCCTCTTTTGTAAGGAGTGCCTGTCAATGTCTCCGTTTCTTAAACACATGTTTACGTATATATGCCCTTCATTGATTCAGAAGTTGATACAACTGTTGTATATGGACGATGATGGTTGCAGTAATTTCAAATCAGTTATGTTAAGAAGTTCATTAATAGAAGAAGATGTATAATTAAACCAACAAGAAAATTAACAATGTATTCCAAGAAACATAACTTCCTAAAGTAATTCGGTAAAATCAGCCTCTGAGTCAGATGCATGTGTGTCTTTCTAGTATCTGAGTTCATTAATGAAACATGTTTGTACAAAAAAAGTATACCATCAGTGTGTCTTCATTTAGCCAGACTTTATTTTTGAGAAGCATGTATATATACATATATACGAGTAATAATATGTGCAAATTACCCTTTCAAGAGAAAAAGAACTCAATTGATTACTTTTCTTGACGTCAAAAGATTTGTTAGTCATAGCTACAAGGGTATTGGTGGTAGTGGGTTGAGAATAGCCACTGCGGTGGTGGGCCAAGAACAGGGGTAGCAGAGGTGGTGGGTTGGTGGCGGTTGCGCTGGTTCATTGGTAGCAAATTGGTAGAGTCGATTGAAAATTATAAGAAAATATGTTGTTGTTGTGGTACGTTTTGAGAAAGTGAAGCAAGACCCAACTTCAACGGCGAGAACGGATTTGAACCAGCTAGCATGGTACAAAGAAGCATGGTTGAAAGGCCATGGTGGAGATCAACATGTAAATGTTCAAACAGGTTATGGTCATTGGCAATAACCACCTACTGGAATTGTTAAAGTCAATTGTGATGCTTCGTGGCGAGAATTTTCCGGTGTCTGGGCTTGGGTGCGTCCTCAGGGATGAACTCAGCCATTTTGTAGCAGGCCGGCAGATCAGAGCAAGGAGCTTAAGGTCCCCTTTGCTAGCAGAGCTTAGTGCTATGGAGGCGGGGATGAGGTTTGTTTTGGAATAGGTGCCCTAGAGGCAATCTAGTTTAGTATGAACAATAAATTGGCTAGAATATTCATTGCACTATTTATTGAGATATTTAATATAATGAATTCCTTAGATTTACAATTATGTTGTTTATCTTAAATATCCTTAGTCCATTATAATAATTAATAGGATAATCATCTATAAACTAGTATGGAGTTGGATTGATATGGAGATATCAGGATCCAACACATGGGTAAGCATTAGGAGTAATGGCATACTAATTGACCCATCTCCGAGAAGGCTACGTACAAGTTATGTAAGGTCACAAGTGCTTCTCGCGGTGACAACGGTATTGTCATCCTTAGACTTGAAGTCACTAGATCATCTAGTTGTGGACTATTGTGGTTTGGTAGCGTCAAACGCTACACCGTGATTGGGTAGTCAAAAAGGCGCGTATCGGACACAACAGTAAGCAAGCTTGGATATCGTAGTGATGTTGATAGATTTTGTCCCTCCCACATAACGGGAGCAAATATCCTAGGCCACTCGAGGGATAGTGTTTATAGAATGTCTGGCCAGACTCAAATATATCGATATAGGATATTGATATTATTTGCACGAATAAGGTTATTCCCAGGATCAAGGAACTATGGATTGGATATACGAGTGTGACTTGTATGTCTCGTGTCCAATCCAGATATTGAGACAAAGGGATGAGACAATACTTGCCCAAGGTTTGTCGGATGACTATCTCTATTAGTTAGGTAGTATGGATGCCTTGCTAGAGACCGCTCCATATTAGTAAATAGTTACTACCAACTAAGTAGAAATCTATGGGGTCACACGCCATATAGGGTTGAACTAGATATGGGAATTAATTAATATGATTAATTAACTAGAAGTATCAAATCGCAACAAGTTGCTAACTTAGTAGGATTAATATGCAAGTTGGACTAATCCGAACTTGAGTAGGATTAGGAGAGGGCCTTTATGTAGTAACAAGGAGTTGTTGGACTATATAAACGATGCTCCTAGCTTCCTTCTCTACAACTAATGCTCATAACATAAGTTGAGTAGGAGAGAAGCAAGGATAGGGAGCAAGAAAGGAGACCCGTCGCCCCCTTGCCGCCCCCTCTACCCGTTGGCCACAAAAAGGAGGCCGAAGCCTCCTTTTGGTGCTCCGTTCGTGATTTCTTATTCCTATTACATTCATCCAAGCTAGCACAAGGAGATTGGGGGATCCAGATCTCAAGCTTTGGCGTGGATCAACCGTAGAGACGTGATACTTTTCGCGTTTGAAGTCATCAAAGGAGACCTACAAGGTACATGACACGAATCCTTGACTATCGTTATGAATTCTCTTCCTGTTATCCTTGGGAGGGTCTTGATCGGATTAATTATCTCGGAAAAACGAAGAGACAGGAAGAAACGGAGCGCCAATCAGAGTTGCAGATTTCCTGATATCGCAAATCAAAGTTTCTGGTCCGCAGTTGATTTTCAGCAGGATCTGAATTCGGTTTTTGGAGCATAACTGGAGCTACATATGTCGAATGAAGACGATTCATATATGTAAATCGTGTATCTCGACGATACAGATCCAATGGCATAGGTCCCGAAGTCAGATTCAGAAATATAACTGCCAGAATCTGGTCAAAGTTTCGAGAATCGTGTCATACCAGTCCGGATGGACTGTTGTAAGTTTTATTCCGCAAGCTAACTTACCACAATAATTTTTGAATGTCTATGATTAATTCTCTGCATAAATTACGTGGTCCGTGACAAATCTCATCGAATATTCCCTTCACTGTAATTATCACTGTAGAAACTCCGTATCATATTGTTGCTTAGGTTTAGTTTAGGCTTAAATCATTATCAATAAAGAAATACAAGAGGCGCTCTCGAGTTTGAGACTCCCCCTGGCTGTAAGATAGAATATAGTTCTTACCTTATAACCCAAAACAAGGTCACATGGCACATGTTTGAATTCACACAATTCACGAGATTCAAGAGCGATACAAGGCAAACACTTAATATCTTTCGGAGCCGAGCCTTAGCCTGTTATATAAAGGTTGAGCCTACCAGGCTCCAGGCCTAACATTATATACAGTTCGGCTCTTTGCCAAGCTCTTACAAGTTTTCTTGTCTACTTCATCCATCTGTTGTTTCTCAATGGCACCAAGGCTCATCGGAAAGCCCGTCTTTCTGGGCCAACTTAATCCCAACAATCCACATAACCCAAGGAAAGAAAATAAGATAAAAAGCTAGCTATTATTGTTAAAACCATACTAAATTTTTTCCATGTTTATTAAAAGTTCAAGGTTTGGAGAAGCAAGTACTTCGGATTGAGTTTCTCAGCAGCAGACACAAACACAAACACAAACACAAACAAAAACACAAAGAAGTCTGAACAACAAGATTTTCACGACAACCAGAAAAGGAAACTAGACTTTTAAACAGAACATGAAGCTTCTTTTAGGTGCTCGGTGAAGCTTCTTACACTGCGGTCCCGTTGCAGAGGGGACATTTGTTCTTCAGCAGCAGCCATTCCTCGATACAGTTGTAGTGATACTCGTGCCCACATCTTATCTTTCCCAGCACATCCCCATTAGCATAACACTCCTGTAATTCGATTTCAATAGACATTAATGCCTTCAGAGAGGCTAAGGAACTTGTTATAACTTAATCAAGGCTCTGTTTGAGTTGCAGTAAAATGTTTTACAAGGGAAAATAATCTACGCGTAAAATATTGTTTGAAAAAGTTTTATCTGCAAATATTTTCTCGTGTTTGATTGACACTTGCCAAAACAGGGCTGTGATGGCAGTAGCAGTGAAGGGTGGCGGTGATGGGTCGTGGTGGAGGTATGTGGTAGTGGTGGTTATTGGTGGTGGAGGTGTTAGTATGGAAAATGGCTTACGGATTTGAAATGTGTAAATCATTTTACGTCATTTGAGGGAAAACATTTTACAGGAAAATATTTTACCTCCAACCAAACAGCACCAAAACACCAAAACAAGGGGAAACATTTTACAAGAAAATGTTTTACCACCAATCAACGGAGCCTAAGTAAGCACACTTTACCAGACAAATACAGCATATTTCGTCCTCAGTTGAGATTCCTAGTTCCATCGTCTGATATTGTCGTTGTCCAACACCTGCCTGAATAGTTTCTTTAGTTGCTCTTGACCAGGATACTCCGTTGGCTTGTCCTGCTGCCAGACCAAACACCACCTAAACCCCAATTACACAAACGTGAACTGGTATTTAGTAATAAGATTAAAAAAAATACTACAAATTATTATGTTGTGTAAACGTCGTTCATTTCAGTGTTACCGTGAAAGGTGCAACATATTGGTCACGATCGGTATGTTCTTCAGTCTCATCACTTTCATTCCCAGATTCGACGGGAGAATCAGGTTGAGAGAAACTCGAATCAGCCTGGCACACCAGCACGAAAACAAGTCATGATGAAGGTACAGAACCATGACACCTATTACACAAAGGTGAACCGGTATATAGTAACAAGATTTAACAACAAAAAAAATCTACTACAAATACTATGCCGGGTACACGTTCATTTCAGTGTTACCATGTAAGGTGCAACATCTTGGTAAAGATTGGTGTCTTCTTCCGTCTCATCAATCGCATTCTCAGATTCGACGGGAGAATCAGGTTGAGAGAAACTCGAATCAGCCTGCCACACCAGCATGAAAGCAAGTCATGATGAAGGTACATAACCATGATGCACAATGAGTCGCTCCTTCATCAAGCATGACATGAACTACAAAACTCTTTGATGTAAAATTAGTTGATCCTTTATCAGGCATCATCACATCAACTGCGATGATTTATGCAAGATGTAAACCTGCCTCTAGTTTGGGGTGGATAATGGGGCTGGTTTAGACTAGACCTGTTTGTTCTACCAGCACCACAGAAACAATAAACTAAACTTACACACCCACAGATCATCACAATGTTCCTTATAATTCACATAGGTTATGAGTTTTTATTCATTTCTTTCTAACTTTGTAATGCCCTCTAAATAAAGAAACAAAGTCTGTTCAGCCTCAAGTTATATGAAAAGAACTTGCAAAGCTGACTCAATGCATGTTTATTTGTTTCATACTGTCACACGTGTACAGACAAAATGGAGAGAATATAAGATAATTGGTCCTTTTCCGGTTGTTACGATGCATAGAACATGTATATCTTATAGAACTTGCAGAATAAACAAGGGAATGTTGCTATTGCTTTTTAATAGAGTATTTCAAGAATGTTCAAAAGTCTTTCCATCCTTACGGTTAAAATTCATATTTTTTTCTCATATTCAGGCTCAATGAGAAACCATTGATGTAGAGATTTTCTGGCCTAAACATGGAAAGACTTCCAAAATTAGCAAGCAGCTAATGCAAGATTTGTTATCCAGTCTTAGAAAAAATTAACACCAAGTCTGGGCTTTCATTAATATATGAAGAGACAGGAAGGCAGAATGCTTTGGTACTAACACATGCAGCGTAGTTAAGTGTTAAAGTAAGAACTTCCGCAAAATTTATGTAAAAAAAGAAAATAATTTTAGCTAAAAAATATTTTCCATAATACCATCGGAAAAAAATCAACTTGTTAGAGATGAACTTTAATAACCTTTCAGCAAAAGTGGAGAAAGAAGTGATCCTCAAGTTACCTGCATTTCGAGTCTCAATGAAGGCCATAACATAAGCAGTGGAGTCGTGATGGAAGTTTGTCCATCTCCCGTCACCACAAATTCTCCAGGGAGAGCACTCACACTGCTTATATCACTGACTCCAGACTGAGAACTTCCTTGAACTGTGGGTGGGTGATGATCAGGCCTCTGCTCTTCAGATGGGCCAGCCAATTGAATAGTAGAATGACTATCTTCCATCTTTTCCCCATTTTCCTCAATGATATTTTGTTGGGACGATCCTGGAGTAGTAGCAGGTAACTGGACGGTCTGAGTAAACTGAGCAGTCAAATCCAGTGGAGAAGAGTCTATAGCACCGTTGTGTTGCACGAACGACGAAGGGGCAGAATCCATATTAACACTGAGCAGGCACTGGATGAAAAGATGGCTCAAGACCTGCAAGGGTATTGTTGCCATTAGTATAGAAAGCTTGCTAAGCTTGTGAGACTGAGTGTAACTAGTATTTTGCACAATGGAAGTCGTACATGAAGGTGAAAGTTACACTGCTACGTAACTTGTATGCTGCATCTATTCACCTTCAACTTCTCTGAAGTCCTGAAATGATATCAGTTCAATGAGTGATGAATATAGACTGGATATCAGTTCTCCAATTTTAGCTATGAAGATCTGGGGATATCTTGCTTGCTGATGTTTGAAGACAAAATCTACCATTTGCTAAATACTATGCGATAACCTACCAGTCTCGGGCGATCTTTTGAGAGGACGTGATTATATGTTTCCTACCTCACAAAGAAAATACCATTACAAGGAAAAGAATGCACCTTAAAGTTGATAACATAACGAACGTAATTCATAAGGCTGAAATAAATGCATATATAGCTCTCTTCATTTTTGTCGCCAACGTCCACGACATGACCATAGTACACGACACATATGCTCACACTTTTGAATGTGACATATCTAGTTCCACGATGCATGCCGACACACACAAACTGTTCCCTATGCAGTTGGCGGCTATTCCGTTAACCGTTAATGTATTCACTTATTTGTTAATCAACTTAACCCATATTAGGAAACCTAGAAGAAATTGCAGGAAATTTATTCAAGAGGTTTACAATTTTTTTGTTAGATTTCACATTTTTGGCTAAAGCTTGATCATAGCAAAATGGCAGAAGAAGAGAAATAAAAAAGCTGATTCTCACTTCTCAGTAACTAATAGCAGTCGAAAAGCAAAGCACGAACACAGGAACTTCGAATTTGAAGCATGTAAAGATCATCATCTTTCATGAGAAGTCACACCACAGAACAACAACACCAACAAGCAACAACATAAACCTAAACCTAGCCCTAAAACAAAATGAGAATACATTCCGATAGAATCTACCAATGGATCATAAACCAGATACGAAGCAGGCACATAAAGAACAGAAATTGATTGAACAGAACAAGTTTCGATGGGGTTAATTTCTAGGGTTTATACCTGAACCGGGCGATATGAACGAAGTGAGCAACGAAGCGAGAGAGAGAGAGACTGAGAGAGTGAGGAGGAAGAGGAGGCTTTTAAGCAAGGGAAAAGTGAGTTGTAACGGACGATCGAACGCACCCAGCGAGCGAGCAAGTTGTTGTGCTAAATTCCAAACAAGGATTGTAATCATCTTGACTAGTTCAATTCGTAACAGACGATCAACAACACCACCCAGCGAGTTCATCTTCATTTCAAATTTCATCGTCGTCGTCCTCTCTCTCTCTAGGAAGTTTTTGGCTGGATTCGAGCTTTCCCTTCCCTCTCTCTTCGTCTTCCCTCCAGCCTCCACTGTGTCTCACTCTTCTTTTTTAAAATTTTGACCTGTTTTTACTACTGGTAGAAAAACCAAGTACTAATTGTGTGATACCACAATTGATTATTATCTCTAATTCAGCAATTGATTCATTGAAGAGGGCCGCTATGTTTCACTCTTTTTTCTTCACCCTCAAAGTTCACCTCTTACATGTCAAGATATGATTATTGTTTCTATTTATTTTAAGATATTTCTATAATTACATCACCAATTAAATAAATCCACGTAAGGGGTGAACTTGAAGAGTAAAGAAAAAAGAGTGACGTTTAGCATTTCCCTTCATTGAATGATGGACATAAATTAAATTTGGAAGGTGATATTTACCCGAGTGAAAGATATTTATGTGTTGAAACAATTTCGTACTATTGCTGGACCTAATGAAAAATACTCGAACTTTTGACAGGAAAAGTTTAATACTCGTATTTAACGTCTATAATACTTCCGAACAAAACTTCTTCCATACAAAATTCCAGGGAATAAATTGTCATCCAAAATATTATAAGTTGTAGTAATTAGTTATTATTAAATATTTTCTTACTATTTCTTTATTATAATTTTTTTTTTGAAAGAATAATAGTGTTAAGAATAATATTTTATTTATTATAAATATTTATAGTATAAGATTTACAAGTATTTATTATAAAACTTTAAAAGTATTAAGTTTAAAAAAATGATCAAACATAAATTTTAATTGTTCGATCTTGATTGTCTTATCTCTTGCTTGAATCAAAGTTGATTCAAATCAACGGTATATCGTATCTATATATTTTTATTACGATTTCTTATTTATATCGGAAAAAGACTCAAAACGTTGTTTTGGCATGATTTGGACTGAAAAAAGATGTTGTTTCTTTGCATGTTCGGAATGAAAAGAAAACGGCTGCATTTTGCTAGCGTTCGAAAAAAAATTGATGCAAGGTTGCCCAAAAAAAAAAGACCTTCTTCGCGTGTGCAAATCGAACTCAGCACACACAGCACAGTCTTATGAGATGCATATATGACCAACTGGCCTAAGACGAGAGATGCTGTAGCCTGGTTCAATTTTTTTTATTAAAATTTGATCTGAACAGAGAAGCAAAGAAAAAAAAGAGTGCAAAAAGCATTGATGCTTATTGGAATTGAGCCCTACATCCCAAGCCCGGCACGCAAGGCTGTTTCTAACAGCCATTTGCTATATGAGCAACCTTGTTTAACAAGGGTGTTGTTTAATACATAACCTGTTTTGTTTTGGATTGAAAAAAAAAAAAAGTGTGCTGATCTTAAGATTTGAATGCACCACACCACACACAAGAGCTGCAAGTAAAAGTACTAACCGCCTGATCCAAGAGCTAATATGTTTAAGTTGGGTCATATTTATTATCTAACATATTATGTGCGATTTGAACCCAACTAAAGAAGAAGAAAATTTGTTATTGTCGGGTCTTGAGCCCTGGCGCGCAAGCTCGCCTCGCCCTACTGCTGCAGCCGTCACCAATTGAGGTTTGAGGTTATTACATGGCGTGTTATTATGTTTGGTATTTTCTGAAAAAAAAAGAGCGCTGCTAGCAAGAGAAAAATAAATAAATAAATAAATAAATAAATAAATAAATAAATAAATAAATAAATAAATAAATAAATAAATAAATAAATAAATAAATAAATAAATAAATAAATAAGGTGGCCAGTATTAAATATGAACCCATAACTTAGTTTTTCGGCCGCGGTCGCTAGGGGTGAGCAAAAACCCGAGAAACCCGGCCAACCCGACCGATCCGATCCGAAACCGATCGACAATGAACAAAACCGGTAATACATGATTGGATATGGGTTGCTAACTCTCTAACCCGTTCAGAAACGGGTGATTTACTGGTTGAAAATTTCTTTACCCGGATAAACCCGAACCGCTCGAGAGAACACACGCTCTAATGAAAATTACGCAATCCCACCTATATGTTGAATACTCTGGATAGAGTACAATATTATATTGTTATCCTTTCAATTGTTATCCTTTCATCCAATCAGATAAGAGAGAGAGAGAGAGAGAGAGAGAGAGGAGGATAAGATTGGATTGATTGGGTAACAGAGAGAGGTGGAGAAGGCGAGAAGCCGAGAAGCACCGACGACGGATGAAGATATCACGGATGAAGATATCCCCAGATTGACATTGAAATGGTAATGAATATATCATGAATTCATTTAGGGTCTCCGTCGTAGATCAAAAATACCATGTGAGATGAGTTTCTTCTTCGATTTGACTTCTTCTCCACCTTCAATCTCTCCCTCTGCATATTTTTTCGGCGACTTCATCGCCGGAGATAAGTTCATCTTTAACCCGACTGAAACCGCCCGAACCTACCCGGACCCGATAAACCCGAAGGTGGCGGTTTCCATCTTGCATCGATTGGGTTTGGTTTGGGATTTTTCTCAACCCGAGAGTTCGGGTCGTCATGAATCCGGCGAAATATCCGGCCGACCCGGTCCGTGCTCAGCCCTAGCAGTCGCCAACCCCTATGCTGCATTGCAAGAGAGACTGGTATGAGCATTCCTAAAACAAAATGTCATCGCCTGGAGTTGAACCCAGGCGAGCAAAGACAAGCTTACATGTTGTTTTGTTTCCAGGTGAACTACACCCCAATATTCTGTAAGGCTCAAAACTATTTTATTTATATGTGCTGATCCTAAAGAAAAAAAAATGTCACTAACATTTTCATGAATTCCCAGTTTCACCTACAATTATTAGCGCTAGTTGAGTTTTAATCTTACGATATTATGCATGAAAAAAAATTAGTAGAGAATGATGTCACTAGAGTCTCAAACTCGTGACAAACAAGTGACGGAAAAAAGAATAAATAGTCACTAGTTTCAAACTCGTGACAATACCGCTAAACTCTAGCGAGTTTCTTGATGAATAATATTGCTGAAGAAGTGCGTTTTTTTTTTTTTTAATTCTCGACATAATGGCTTATGAAAAAAAAAGTCTTGTCACTTGAGCTCGAACTCGTGTCTGAGGATGACTAAGAATTACAACTTGTTTTATTAGTTTATATTTTATGCAACTTTACTGTCATTTTGTTATTTGCGAAGAATGTCACTAGAGTTTGGAATTCCTGACCTCGAGGAACACGCCCGAGTAAAAGAAAGCGGATAAATAAAAAAGAAAACAAATTTTACCTCTTATTACCGATTACCAAGATTAAAGTGTTATTGCCTTGTGCTCAAACATAATAAAATGTTTATGGGATTTAAAGCTCGTATAATCGAGCTCCCATAGTATAAGCAAAACTGTTATATCATCTGCAGCAATACACACACCTCAAATTTACTTATGTTCTATGAAAATAAGAAAGATTCGTGGGAGTTTGCATTGAATTCATGGCCATTTTCAGGTGAAAAAAAGGCTCTTCATATTGTTAAGCTCCATGATTATATTTTTCTTTTACATCTGCGTAGAGAAAGAAGAAAACAAAAGTGCACAGGCTTAAGCCTAGCTCTGCAGATTATTCGTGATGAAGTTTATTTATCATTATTTTTCTTAATGACTTCGTCTTAAATTATATTCACATGTTTGACAGCAAAAAAAAAAAAAAAAAAAAAAAAAAAAAAAAAAACAAACAAACAAAAAAACACTCAAACAATTTGATCTATTGCAGAGACAAAAAGAGGGACCTCCATGGGAGAAAAATCATGTTATTATACATGACATCTTAGAGCACATAATGACTAACTATAGCCAAGAGTTATAGTATTTTTATATGTTTCTCCCTAGAATGAGAATCACTTATTCGAATTCAATTCTTATTCTTCTCATCTTCTATTTCTATTTTTATACTCCCTCTATGAAAAAAATAAATCCTCATGAGGTTATCATTGATGGATAAGAACATAAGACAATTGTTATTGCTTATGTCATTTTACCCATAACCTGCAGTTGTGGAGAAAAAAAAGAATGCGTATAATATAACATTCATATTTGTTTGAGTTTATAAAACAATGGTGTAGATAGTGCTTTCTGGACAAGAAGATCCTAGCCACGTGGCAATCATCCAGCACACCATATTGTGCTCCACACACACTGGATCACCAGCCGCGCTGATCCACGTGGGGGCTGGGAGACAGGGCCCTCGCATACCATTGCACGGGACTTGTAGGGACTTAGTGGTCTGGAGGCTAGAGTAAGTCATGTCGCGTGCGAGCCAAGCTCGCACGCGACCTTTAGTAACTGCTTTTGAGAGATTTATGGCACGAGCTCCATAAACCCGGTCAATCCGGTCAAACCCGGTCAACCCCATAACGGTTCCAGCATGCGCGGATAACGTGCTGTAACGGTCCCTATATACACGGACGAACGTGCCGTTGTGGTTAAGCTAATTAAGCCGCCATTGATGGGCGCATTAACCACACTGCAACGGTCACATTCTCCGTTATATATAGGATCGTTAACCCTTCCATACAAGGGAGACGACCCGAGATACGCGAAAGCTCTGCCAGAATCCTCTCTCTCTCTCAGTACTACTGCCTTACTCTGTCCCTACACACAACCCAACATTTCCTGTGCCATTTTATATTCTCTGCCTTTGGTGTACACAGAGTTCTCCCTGCCGGATTCTCTTGTACACATTTTGGTGAACCCGACGTGAACTTACCATTGCAAGCAACCGTGTCTCATGAGGATGATGTCAGTAACAGATCGCCTTCCACGGAAACCACCTCGGGAGAGGAGGCCCGCCGTACTCCTACAGCCGCCGGTGAAGCTCCGACGCTGGAAGCCTTGGACGCCACCATCCAGAGTCAGGCGAAGGCTCTCAAAGCTCAATCTGCGCATCTAGAACGGATAATGGTTGTCCTGGGGACTCTCGCTCCAAACCCCACACCAGCCACCACTGTCTCTCAGGGAGGAGGAGCCTCCACCACTCAAGGATTGGGAGTGTCAACCACACCGCCCAATCCTAACCTGCAAACTCCACCGGTAACTACGCAGCTACCCTCAATTCAGGGATCAACGGCTCAAATGTTGCCTCTTACTACTCATACTCCTCAACCTCCAACTTTGGTACCTAATCCGGCCTCACAGTATCCCTTGCCTCCTCCAACGGCAATGTGGGGTAACGTGAATTCACAATATGTCCCTAGCCCTCCTGCGGCGTATGTGTCGCCTCCGCCTATAGCAGCCCCTCTTCCCGATGCCGAGGGAAGTGCTCCGGAGTGTATGACGTCGCTGCAACGGCGCATAGACACCATTCTGGCCCACCAATCGTTCGCGAACACCATCATCCCGAAACTTAACAACGATCCGCCCATTCCACGAGAGATCTACCTCATGCCTAACCCTGCTGGGTACAAGGCTCCTAAATGGGACAAGTTCGAAGATGTCAATGGGAACGCCCACGAGCATGTCATGCGCTTCATTGATGTAATGGGTCCATATGGGGCTGATTCTAAGCTGCTGATGCGCGAGTTCCCGAAATCCTTGGGGAACGTGGCCTACAAGTGGTACAGGACGTTGGAAGCCGGATCCGTGAAGACTTGGGACGACATGGTCCAGAAGTTTTACACTAAGTTCTTCCAAATGGAGGAAAAGGTGACGATGATTCATCTCTCGCAGATGTATCAGAAGCGCGAGGAGGATGGAATAAAATTCATTAAGAAGTTCAGGGCCAAGTCTTTGGAGTGCAAAGATGTGCTACTCCAAAGCAGACACGTGGAGATATGCCTGCAATGCATGCGAGACGAATACAAAGGTATGCTTATCAACCTGCAAACACCTACGTTTTCGAAGCTAATTGAATGCACGAAGAATATCGAGCCTATATTGGAGAGACAGAAAAAGAGGAATGCCCCTGAGAGATCCTCGAGCGGAAACACTTTCAAAATTGGGAGATTCAGCTACAAGAGAGGACGCGAGGCTGAAGTGAATACAATCTCGCCCCAAAAGCAGCCGAAGGTAGTGAACTTCGATGCGCCACCCCTGCCATGCTCGGTAGAGGAGGCGAGCGACTTGTGCAGACAATGGCGTAAGGACGGTTGTGCACAAGAGATTCCGGCAGGGAGACCTCCGTGTACACCGTATGTAGTGGATCAGGGATCGCACAGGAAGAGAGGGGTTGTGTGTAGGGAGAGAGTAAGGCAGTAGCAATGTCTGAGAGAGAGACAGAGGTTTGGCAGAGCTTCCGCGTATGGCAAGTGTGTTCTCTCTCCGTATGGAAAGGGTAACGTCCTATATATAGCAGAGAACGTGACCGTTGTAGTGTGGTTAATGCGCCCATTGATGGCGGCTTAATTAGCTTAACCATAACGGCACGTTCGTCTGAGTATATAGGGACCGTTACAGCACGTGGTGCGCGAATACCGGAACCGTTACGAGGTTGACCGGGTTTGACCGTATTGACCGGGTTTAGGGAGCTCATGCCATAGATCTCTCAAAACAGTTACTAAAGGTCGCATGCGGGCTTGGCTCGCACGCGACAGGGCTTACTCTAGCCTCCAAACCACAAAGTCCCTACAAGTCCCGTGCAGTGGTATGCGAGGGCTCTGTCTCGCAGCCCCCACATGGATCAGCTCGGCTGGTGATCCAGTGTGTGTGGAGCACAATATGGTGTGCTGGATGGTTGCCACGTGGCCAAGATCTGTCAGCTCAGAAAGCACTATCTACATTAGCCCCCTTTCTGCGCGTGAAGACTCATAGCTGTATAGACTTCCATGCGCGGAAACCAACATACGCGTTGCTGCCACGCACCAATTCAAATACGGGTAAGTTCAGCCCCCGTGCGTGTCATTATGACCTAAAACCCCTAGAGTCGTGCCGTCTGACCTTTAGGGTTTTAGGCGTGACGTCAGCTTGTCCCGTGATTGCGCGATTCGACGGTGACGGTTGCGATTCGACTACCGAAAGGACGCAACCCTTCATTGTTTTGGATAAATACCTTGTATCCCTCATCATTGCAAAACATCACTTCTCTCTTTTAAAGTGAATGGTACCCGGAGATCTTCGAGACCAGATTCAGATAATCAATCACCAGTTCAGAACTGCAAATTGTATTCTTCAATTGTGCATATCCAAGCAGGCTTCAAGAAGACAAGGTTGGCCTCGTTTAATTTTGATTTAAGATACCAGTGTTTGCCTTGAACTGCGTTGAATCTGTAAACCCATGAAATTTGTGAAGAGGCTTTGATCTTTGAACCCACTTTGCTTTAATCCCTCAACAATATGAGATCTTGCAACTCCCTGATTTCAGAAATTGATACCAGAAACTGTTCGTCTTCCTTTGCATAGATCTTGAATTTCAAAATTCAAACTGAAGTGTGGTATTTCTCCCCCCTTTTTCTTGCTCTTCCGCAGGAATGGCCAAGACAAGAGTAACCAGACCCGTCAAGGAAGATGAAGAGATACCCGACCTTCCGCCGACTCTTTGGCGAAAAGCCCCCTATTTAGGCGGCAAAGATTTTTACCATGCGAGAGTTAAGGCGAAGAGGATGCCTGATCCTGTCCCAGTCGAGCGATTGCTGACACTGACTCGCCCAGTCAACTCAGCCTTGCTCGAGTTGATCGGTTCCGAGGATGTGGTTCGATTGGGGATCGAGAACGGGCACTTCCCATATAATGCGATTTCTACCCAAGCGTTCGTCTAGAAATTGGACTATATGGATGGGTGGATTGACCACGTGTTGGACCATCACGCCGCAACTCTTGATGAAGCCGGCGTATACTTTGCTATCCGTGCTATGAAGGGTGCTGCCGTGAGGCTGGATCAGTCCATGCTTCTAGACCTTCTGTCCCGTTACTCGCCTGCGACTCATACGTTCCATTTTGCTGAGTTCGAGGCTGCCCCCACACTCGAGGACGTTCAAATGCTGTACGAGCTTTCCCCCATGGGCGAAGTGGACCCTTTGAGTCCCTTGAGGACATCTGCGGAGATTGCTTTATACACGCAGATGGAGGAATGCCTAGCAGAGGTAAAGAAAATCTCCACCCAGTGGACCACTACAAAGCCTCTTCCGAACTGGCAGTTGGTCGATACGTCTGCGAAGAATACCTGGAACAAATGGTTGCAGTACTTCTTCCGAGACTATGCGAACAGCAGCATCACTAAGAAACTTCTGAGTGAGGACCCAGAGGCCGAGAATTACGTAGAGGGTAAAGGCTATCATTTGACCCTTTGTGCTTTTCTCTGTGCTTGGCTGTCGAGGTATTTGATTGATGGTCACCCCCATGACGGAGTCTTCTACCATGTGTTGCCACTTGCTGTGAGGCTCGCCCTTGGCCAGAGAGTCGCACTCGGACCCTTGGTCTTGGGCACGCTGTACTATAGGCTTGATCAGTTGGTTCTAGCCATGAAGGAGTCGCGTGGCCGTCTCGATGTACTGACTTTTGTCAATATTTCTTTTTTGACAATGTGGGTTTTCGAGCGATGGCCGTCTTATGCTCCAACTGCTCTCAAACTTGACAAGTGGTGTCCCCCAGGCGAGACGGAAGCGCGCAACAGCGGAAGAGCTGCGAGATGGTTCGGAGCAGGCAACACCAAGTGCGTTTGGAGTTTGATATGCGACAAACGGAAGGAGTTTACTGCCAGGCCCTATGCCACGCGCATTGAGAATGTGCGATGGTTTCCAAAGCTGTACCCCTCTAAAGGTATGGTCTTCTCAGAAGAGCTTCTCTTTGAAGAGGGACCGCATTTCCATGAGCGCTATCGCGAGTTCTTCTGCTGGTGTCTGCTAGGTTCCCTTCCTGCCCTCGCAGAGCATATTCGTGAGCTCGCGCCGAGGTATGAAAAGCTTACCGTGGACGTTGACCCCACTCGAGTTTCTCCTCAGTTTGGTTTTGATGCGGTGGCCCCTTCAATCTGGCCCCAGTCCATTATCAGAGGATGCTACAAGCGCTTGCTAACAAAGGAGTGCAAGACGGTCTTCATGAACAATCTTCCCTTTGAGCAGCCCGCGGGAACCCGCGAGGGTGGTTGTTCCCAAAACTGGCTCGCGTACTGGGTTGCCCAGCAAACGAGGATTGAGACGGAGTCGGCCGCGCAGTCAAGCAGAGCTCCCTTGATCGAAAGAAACTCTTTTCCGTTTCGCCCCACCTGCAGTCTGAGCGAGTCTGAGTATGGTTGCTACTCACTGTGGGATCGTGAGAACCATTTGTGCCCTGATGTCATTCTGAAGGAGCAAGTCGCCGCAATTAAGAAGGGCGATACGCATGTCGTCAGATATAGCAAGGCATTTGCTGAGGTAAGCAATTTCTTCGCGTGCGTTAAGCTTCTTGATTTCCTTATGCTGACATCTTTATTCTGTACTGTTGTAGTGTCATGTGCGGCGATTCGCATCTGGTGATCGCTCCAAGTCATTGGTTAACGCCATTGTTGCCACCAGAAGACAAAAGCAGTCGTTCCGGCTAGCGTGGAGGATGGATCCTGAGCTCGAAACAAAGATTCGCGCAGTCATGAATGCTTTTGCTGACTCGCTGATAGACAATCCTCCGGCTCCGTCTCCTCCTGGAGATGACCCGTCTCCTACAGCGACTGCGGCGCCAAGAGTGAAGAGACCTAGGCAAAATGGAATTACAATTTCTTCCCCTAGAAGTGTTCCAGCTTCTCCTCCAGTGAGGTCCCTTTCTATCAAGGACAAAGGCAAAGGTCGCATGCCCAGCAAGGTGCGGAAAGAGCTCGCAGTTGAGTCTTTCGTTCCGTTCAACCAAGAGGAAGAGGAGGAGAGGCAGGAGCCCCAATAAAGTGATGAAGAAGAAGATGCAACAGTTGTGATGCATGAGGAAGAATCAGGAGGTACCTCCGTCGCATTTCCTTTCCCATTATCGTAACTTCCTTGCACTTCTTTTCTTAAACGAGTCATATCTTCGCAGATGATGATGATGAGACCATTGGTGGCCTTTTGGCCAAGAAGCAAAAGAGAGATACCCATTCTAGCATTCCAGACGATCCCATAAGCGAGGACATTCTTGCTGAGTCCAGGAAGACAGCCGCGGAAGCTGCTGAAAGAAGAAGGCAGCGAGAAGAGGAGGAGCTCGAGCGTGTAAGACAGCGGAGCCTCGAAGAGCAGCATGTTGACGACTTAGTGCATCCAGCTAGCGAGGAAGATGAGCTTCCCGAAGAAGTGGTTCCCCCGGCAGAGGAAGAAGATGCGGTTCCGGAAGAGGATGCAGCAGCGCTGGAGCAAGTTCAAGCGGACTTTGAAGAAATCGCAGGCGGCGAGAAAGGTGAGATCTTCAATCTCGCAGTAACTTATAGAGATGTTATTGTGGGTGCGTTAAAGCATGGTGTGTCAAAGGCTGACATTCGCCGTTGGTTAGTAGACAAATGCGGAGAACCCTCAGGTAATTATTTGAGCGATACGCATGTGCTAGGCTTTAGCAACTTGAGACAGAATCATGACTGGTTTATTCGCATCCCAGGTCAGGCTTCTCTTAAAGACTTGCTTAGTGAGGACACACTAATAAGACATGGTTCCACTTCCTTAGTGTATGATGAAGATACCTCAATCCCACCTTCGCGTGGAGGTGCTTACTCTTAGCTTTAGTAAAGATATCAAAATAACTTATAGCGCAAGTTACCTCATATTATCGCATTTAATATTGTAGGTCATGCTGAGGAACCTGTGCTGGAGCGGAGAAGTCGGCCTTCTGCGTCCTATGTCCCGATTCCAAGTTCCCATACCGAGAAGCCTGTCGCAGCTGCTGAACATGCAAGTGAGCCTCTCAAGGACATCATCGAACTTTCCGATGACGCTGAAGCAGAGGCTGTGCTGATGGATGAAAATGTCCATGCTGGCGCTGAGGAAGTAAGGACAAGTGCTGCTAATGCTTTCGCATCTGAGAGCGTTCTTCGCCAAGCGACTTCGGCTGTCCCTTCGCCTCCGGCGATGACTGAGTCAGAGGCACCTATTCCTGCGTGGAGCTTTTGGGGCTCGCAGGTTGGGAATGTAGTCGCAGCTGGTGCGGCCTACACTCTTCCTCCTGACTACGAGAGATTGGAGCTCGCAGCTGATAGGAGAGCTATGGAGCGAGGACAGTCTTCGACTACCCCGGAAGCGCGCATTCCTTCCCTTCATGAGATTCTGGAAGGAACTGGTAAGCAAAGCTTTACTGTTCGCATTTTGCATTATTTTCTTGCGAGTTTGACATCATAACTAAGTTTTGACGTCTCTTCAGGTTTGAAGCAAACCGATGTAGACTGGGTGGTTCGAATGCGCCTCGCCTACCCCCAATCGTTTGTGAGATCTCTGGAGATAGGGCCCTTCGACAGGAGGCTGTTTCTTTCTGAAGCCATTTGGATTTTGGAGCAGCTGTCTGTGGCTACGCCTGCGACCATTTCGGTCCAGAGTGCTGAATTGCTATGTGGCATGTGCCAAAATCTCGTGACCAAAGTCCAGGGCAGACTGGGTTTCAAATTTCTTATGAACAGAGTCACGCTGATTCGCGCAGCCGTAACTTTGAAACTCGGCCACCAGAACCTTGCAGCTGAGAAGCAGAAGGTGGAGCAGCAAAAGCTAAAGGTTGATGAAGCTCTGAAGCTCTATCATGAGATGAATGCCAGGTGCGAGCTGCTGAAGCAAGAAGTGGAACAAGTAGAGAAGCTGAGCCATCAGTTCGAGCCCCAAGACTCCTTGATCAAAAATTTGCTTTGACTTTTTGAGTTTTGAAAAATAGCAAGGAAATAGCTGAAACATTAATGTAATGTTTGAAACATTAATGTAATGTTGCTAGGGTTTCTCCCCCTCTTTTTTTTTAAGAACAAGAATGAATTTGTCCGTTTTGCCCTTTTCCGGAATTTGATTGGATATTTCTGTGCATATCCAATTATGACATCAGCAATTGATACGCTGCTTGATTTTCGCGCTAATTTCTCGGCAGATTAGCACGCTTTCGTTGGGAAGTCCATCCGAATCATGACCATCCGTCATTTATTAGGATACGCAACTGAATCGTCGTAGCCTTTAGTAGGGTAATTGATTGTTACCGCTTTTCAAGGCGTAAGTGATTGAAGTTACCCTCTTTTTGAATTCTGCTGACTCATCTTTAGCAACTGAAGAGTCTCCACAGGGTCTATATAAACCCTGTCTTTGCTATTTGGGTTCTTTATCCCAAAAATGTGCTTTGCCGTGAGTCCTTACGACTGCTGGCTTCAACGCTTATTTTTCGTTGATTCATGGCAACTTCAAGTTGTGAATCCTGAGTTTGCGCTTTGTGCTGTAGAAATAGTTTCCCAGATCCACTTTATGAGGCTTATTGCTCTTTATAACCGCCATAAAGAGGATGCAGATAATATCTCATGTGTGTTCGAAGAAATTTCTTCGTGTATTATGTGTGCAGGTCATGTTTCCGGCCGCCTCGTGGTGAGGTGCAGCGCCGAAGTGACCGTGCTACCGTCTCGTAATGAACGGCGAAATTCTCCTCCAGCATCCCTGGAGGAGGATTTCTTGCCTCTTCGTTCTTGAACTCAGGGGTGCGGACCGCTGTGTTCATCCCCGTCTACAAGGATCCCTTGCCCTTTGGAGCTTCTGCTTGCCTGTTGATCGCCGGAACCGGTGGTTCCTTGGGCAAATGTTATGGGGTGCAGATCTGACAAGGGTCTTGTCAAATACTGGGATCTTGAACGTATGGCTTCATGTGGCTCTTTGGAGCAAGATCCCAGCTGCGACAGATGTTCACCCGCAGATTTGCGTATTGTATAGCTGGTGTTAGGACCGTTAGGTTCACCCTTTTTTCAGTCGGGGCTCCCCTAGTGTGTCTCTGGCTTGTCAACTTCTTTTCGAATGTATTGTAAGCCACGTTGGCTGCGTAGTTAGATTCGAGCTTTTTCGCTTGTAAGTTGCTATCTAGACAGATAAATTGTAAGTCATTTGACTCATAATGATAAATAGCCTTTTGTATTATCTGCTGTCTCTTTACAACAAAATACAACTTCGCATGCGTTTCGGCATATTTTGCCTTGCATAATGCTACGTAATGGTTTTGCATTTGCGATCTGCTATACGAATTCGCAGATGTTTTACTAGATCGTTCGAGATCGTATTTTCGCAGTTGTGCCATCTTGGCGGATGGATTTGTGATTGGCCTTTGCGGATCGTTTAAGATCATTTTTGCAATATTGCTATCGTAGCAGATAGTCTTTAGTAGATCAATTAAGATCGTTAAATCGTGCGAGTTGCTATCGTGGCAGACAGGCTTTTAGAAGATCAAACAAGATCATTTTGCGCATAAGTTGCTATCATAACAGCTAGGTTTTAAAGATCAATTAAGATCGCATTTGTATGTGTTGCTATCGTGACAGATAGGCTTTAGAAGATCAATTAAGATCGCATTTGTATAGGCTGCTACCGTGAAAGATAGGCTTTAAAGATCAATTAAGATCGTATTTGTATGTGTTGCTATCGTGACAGATAGGCTTTAGATGATCGATTAAGCTATCATTTGCGTAGGCTGCTATCGTAAGAGATAGGCTTAGATGATCGATTTAGATCGCATTTTCATAGGCTGCTATCGTAAGAGATAGGCTTAGATGATCAATTAAGATCGCATTTGCGTAGGCTGCTATCGTAATAGATAGGCTTAGATGATCGATTAGGATCGCGTTTGCATAGGCTGCTATCGTAGGAGATAGGCTTAGATGATCAATTAAGATCGCATTTGTATAGGCTGCTATCGTAAGAGATAGGCTTAGATGATCAATTAAGATCGCGTTTGTATAGGCTGCTATCGTAGGAGATAGGCTTAGATGATCAATTAAGATCGCATTTGTATAGGCTGCTATCGTAAGAGATAGGCTTAGATGATCAAATAAGTCCGCGTTTGTATAGGCTGCTATCGTAGGAGATAGGCTTAGATGATCAATTAAGATCGCATTTTTATAGGCTGCTATCGTAAGAGATAGGCTTAGATAATCAATTAAGATCGCGTTTGCATAGGCTGCTATCGTAGGAGATAGGCTTAGATGATCAATTAAGATCGCAGTTGTACGGATTGCTATTGCGGCGAATAAACCATGGTTAACAGTAATAACAAACTGAATAAAGCATCATAAACAGCTAGAAATGTGAACTTCTCATTTGGGAGAATTCTTTTATTATAACGCTCTCATATGGGAGAGATGGGATTACAATCCTCTCATATGGGAGAGGAGATTGTGTAAATCGTAGTCATACAAGATATCAAGCGACGTTATAATAAAACGCATGAAATGAGAGAAGTCAGGGATAGTACTTCTTAATCCAGCGCATGTTGACTGAACTCGGGGTTGAGGTTGTGACGTGCAACCTTCGGATGCTGCAGTAGCCACTGTCGAAGACTTCTGTGACTTCGAAGGGTCCCTCCCAGTTGGCTGCGAACTTCGGGTGAGTTGCTTCTCGCATACAGTGGTCAGATGCGCGCAAGACCAAGTCTCCGACTGCGAAATCTCTTCGCTGGACCGTCTTATTGTAGGCGCGAGCGATTCTTTCCTGGTACCGCTTGTTGGTTCTTTTGGCTTGTTCTCGCTTTTCCTCCAGCAAGACTAAGTCGTGATCGCGTTGATTTTCATAGAGTGCATGGAAGGCTAGCCTTGCCGAATTGACTCTAACCTCCGCAGGTACTACAGCTTCGGCCCCATAACATAGTAGAAATGGCGAGGCCCCCGTGGGTGTCCTTGGAGAAGTTCGGTAGGCCCACAGAGCTATGCTTAGAGAGTCGGCCCACTTCTTGTGGTCATCCGCGACCATCTTGCTCAAAATTCTCAACAGCGTTTTGTTGGTCGCTTCGGCTTGTCCATTTCCCTTTGGGTAATAAGGGGTAGAACAAATCTGCCTGACGTTGTACTTCGCTAATTTCACAGCTACCTGGCGATTAACAAAAGGAGTACCGTTATCTGAAAGAATGGTGTTTGGGATTCCGAACCTGCATATGATGCTTTCCTGGATGAAATTGACCACAGCCAGCGCATTTGCCGTTTTCAGTGGTATTGCTTCCACCCACTTGGTGAACAGCTCAGTCGCGGTGAGAATGAAATGGTTCCCGTGCGACGTCGGTCGGATGGGACCGATGAAGTCCAGAGCCCATGTGTGAAATGGCCATGGCGTCCCTAATGCATGTAGATCCACGGCGGGAGCGTGCACTAGGTTCCCTTTGAATTGGCACTCCTGGCAGCGTCACACTTTGGTGCGGCAATCGACCTCCATCGTGGGCCAGAAATACCCGATTGAGAGGAGTTGTCTGCACAATTTCGCACCTCCTTGATGCTCTACCTGATGGGAAAGGTCCATGACTTCTTGTGCTTCTCTGCTGTCTAGACATCGCAGCAAGTTGCCTTCATGACCTCTTCGCCAAAGTAGGTTTTGCTGTACCACATATCGAGACGCTTTCCTTTTCAATTTCTCGGCTTCTTTTCTTGACTCGGGCACGGTGCTCTGGGTGAGGAAATCGAATAGTGGCTTCCTCCAGTCCGTGTCGTCATCGGTTAGGGCGATGAGTAAAGAATCTTTGATTAGTGCGCAACTCTCGCACTTTCCTTGTATCAGGGCTGCGGCTGTTGACATGTCTGGCCAATGAATGCCATATCTTTGAGCCTTCCTGTAGATTGACACCTCGCTTTCTCCGCAAGCGTGTTGGTGAATCTTTTCTAACAAAAGTTGTCCCTCTCGCTCGGAGACGCATCGCATGAGTATTCCGCCAGGACCCTTGTAGTAGAGGGTGTTGTCATGTATGCAGTACCCTTTTGTGAGTGCCCAGCCTTCGCTGCTTGTTCCTTCCGCAATAGCTTGCAGGATTGCTTTCCGCCAGTCTGCATCATCCATGTGTTCTTCGTCGCACGCATCCTCTGTTAGTGCCGACGATGTTCGCACTTCAATAGATATTTTTGCGGGACACTTGTCAATGCTGACCTTAGATCCCAAGGTTGCTAACGCGTCCGCGTGCCTGTTGTCTGCTCGGGGCTTGTGCTCGTACTTCACATCGCAGAACTGCTGCATCAGCTTTTGTACTAGGGTGCGGTAAGACAGGAGATTGATCTCCTTCAAACCATACTCGCCCGAGGCTTGCTTAACGATCAGCTTGGAATCTCCCATGACCGTTAAGTTGCTTACTTCCAAAGCTTTCGCTGCACGGAGCCCTGCGATGAGAGCCTCATATTCTGCTTCGTTGTTTGTGACTGCGAAGTTGAGCTTTGCGGACATCTGTATGACTTCCCCGTCTGGCTTTGTCAAGACTATCCCAATGCCTCCACCTTTCCTTGTGGACGAGCCGTCAAAGTGGAGCGTCCAATAGGGCACGTCGATTGCGTAGATCTCAGGGCCTTCGAGCTCTTCCTCGATCACGGTCTCGTGGCTGTTATCAGGGAACTGTGCCAACAGATCTGCTACCGCCTGCGACTTGATCGCTCACGGTCGCACGCATGTGATATCGTATTGAGAAATGGTCATATACCATTTTGCCAATCTCCCGCCCGGAGTAGTGTGAGTTAGCAAATATCGTATAGGGTCGCTCTTGGTGACCACTACTACTTTGTGCGATGCAAAATAGTGTTTCAACTTCTCTACCACAAAGAATAAGGCAAGGCAATGACGTTCGATGTCTGTGTACCTTGATTCAGCAGGCTGCACGATGCGAGAGATGTAGTAGATAGGCCTCTCTTGGCCTTCATACTCCTGAGCCAAGAGCGCTCCTATAGATCTCCTTGTTGATGTCAGATATAGCAGGAGCGGCGATCCCAGTTGAGGTGCGATCATTATTTTTGAAGACGTGAGTAAATCCTTCAGCTTTTCGAATGCGGCTTCGTGCTCCGGAGCCCAGTTGTACGCAGCGTCTTTCTTGAGGAGAGCACTAAAACAGGAGGTGATTTCTGTAATCGCTGGGATGAATCTTCGCAGATATGATAGCTTTCCCAAGAATGTTTTCAAGGTACTCTGGTTATGGGGTTGTGTCATGCTGGTGATAGCTGATACTTTCGCAGGGTCAGGCTCGATCCCTTGGCGATGAACCACGCATCCCAAGAATTTCCCTGATGTTACCCCGAATGCGCACTTCATGGGATTCATCTTTAGTTGAAAAGATCTGCATCTATTGAACACCTTTCGTAGATCTGCGAGGTGATCTGCTTCGTGCTTGGATTTGACAACCAAGTCATCCACATAGAATTCCACTTCTTTATGCATCATGTCGTGAAACAGGGCCATCATGGCCCGCTGATAGGTTGCACCCGCATTTTTGAGACCGAATGGCATTACGGTGTAATTGAACACCCCCACCGGAGTGATGAATGCGGTTTTCCGCGCATCTTCGGGATCCATCTTGATTTGATTGTACCCGCTGAAGCCGTCCATGAAACTGAACATGCGATGGCCCGCTGTTGAATCGATAAGCAAATCGATGTTGGGCAGTGGGAAATCGTCCTTGGGTGGCAGAAGCGATTGAGATCTCGGAAGTCCACGCAGATGCGGAGCTGTCCGTTCTTTTTCACTACTGGCACGATATTGGCCAGCCATGTGGGATGATGATTCGGCTCTATGAATTTGGCATCCAGGAGTTTGACGATCTCCTGCTTGATTTTCACGTTAAGCTCCGGTCTGAAGCTCCTCGTACTCTGCTTTACCGGTATAGACCCTGGGATAATGTCTAAACGGTGCATGGTGATGCTTGTATCCAGGCCTGGCATTTCGTCGTACTCCCATGCGAACACATCCTTGTATTCAGTTAGGAGTTGTAGCAGTCCTTGCTCCTCTTCGCTTGTGAGGTCCGCACTTAGAAAGACTGGCCTTTTCTTTTCCTCGTTCGGGCTGAGGAACACTTCCTTTAGCTCTTGCTTTTGCGGTCTGGGCCTGTCTTCCATGCATTCAGGTGCTTCTTTAAGTTTCTCGTCTAGCGCGCCCTATGTTGGCTCTTCCGTCAGCGCAATTTGCTCGATTTGACTGATTTGCCCAGGGATATCCTCATGCCCGTGTGAGAACATCCCCGCGCACCTTCATATGCGATAGCATTTCTTCCCATTGGCGTAGAAGCTCTCTATCTCCTTGCCCTCGGGGTCATGCTTTGCGATCCTCTTAAGAGTATACACGTTCTTTCGGTGATATGCGATACGCGGCGCCTCTTCGCGTGTAGACGGCCTTTCCTTCGCATCTTCCCTTGTCACCATTACTCCCGCAGGTGACTGATCCTTGATGTCCTCCCAGAGGGGCAAAGGAGTAGGGTTGAATGATCCCGGTGTTTGCTCGTCCGCCATCTCAGTGAACCACACCGCTTCGCTGAGATGTGCTTCGTCCAGGTTGAATGGGTTCGTCGAAGCCGGTATCTCGACTATTCTGTCGTTCCAGATAGCTTTCATAACCTGGTGAGCCGTTGAAGGAACTGCGTCGAAGCGATGAATCCAGGCTCGACCTATAATCATGTGGTACGTGGTGTTCGCATCTATGACATAGAACTTTGCTGAGCACTTGATTTTGCCAATCTGAACGCCCAGGCAGATCCATCCGATCGTCATTCTAGAGTCGCTTCCGAATCCCATAAGCGGAGATGGACGTCTGACGATCTTGTGCTCGGGGATCCCTGCTAGCTTCAGTGTGTGGAGCGAAACGACGTTGACCGCTGCTCCTCCATCGACGAACGCTCGTTTGAACTCGACGCCATTGATGATGGCGGTCACGTACAGAGGTATTTGGTGGCTCGCCTCCGTCTTCTTGTCGCTAGCAGAAAAGGTCATAATCTTTTCTGTAGAGCGGGATGCCCTGATGACTTTCCCGTTGGAGACTACGAGGTCCTCCTCGTAGTCCTCTGCTATTCTCAAGATCGCTTTCGTCATATCTGTCCGGCACTTCTCAGAGAAGTTCATCTCATCGAAGAATCGGCTGAAGCCATGCGACCCTTTCATGCGGTCGGCACGTTCATCCTCCGTGTCCATGCTGTAGTCGTCGTCTTCATGGACCTCGGCAACGATGGGTAGACCATCCTCTGCGACTTCCTCCAAGTCAACAATCGAGATCATGGCGACCTCTTTGCCCTTCGGGCCCTGCTCCGCGTGAGCAGGAAGTGGGTTGTTGCGCACGTCCTTTCTGTGATCGCTGACGATTAGCTCGCCGTTCTTCATCTTCTGGTCGAATGCAAACCTGAGCTTTTTACATTCCGCCATGGGGTGCATGACCTTGCCATGGTACTCGCACCACTTAGGGTCCCTCACCATCTCCTTGGAGGGTGTTTTCTCGAGCGGTGGCAGGACGCCGTCCTTGCGCCACTGTCTGCAGAGGTCACTTGCTTCCTCTACTGAGCATGGCAGAGGTGGTACATCGAAGTTCGCAACCTTCACTTGCTTCTGGGGCGAAACTGTATTGACCTCAGCTTCGCGTCCCCTCTTGTAGCTAAATCTCCCGATCTTGTATGTAGCGCCGCTCGAAGGTCGCTCCGGAGCGCTCTTCTTTTTCTGTCTCTCGACTATAGGCTCGATGTTCTTCGTGCATTCGATTAGCTTTGAAAACGTAGGTGTTTGCAAATTGATGAGCATACCTTTGTATTCATCTCGCATGCATTGCAGGCATATCTCTACGAGCCGGCTTTCGGGCATTGGATCTTTGCACTCCAAGGATTTCGCCCTGAGTTTCTTGATGAAAGTGATTCCGTCCTCTTCGCGCTTCTGATACATCCGCGAGAGATGGATCATCGTCACCTTTTCTTCCATCTGGAAGAACTTGGTATAGAACTTCTGGACCATGTCGTCCCAAGTCTTCACGGATCCGGCTTCCAATGTTCGGTACCATTTGTATGCTACGTTCCCTAGAGATTTTGGGAACTCTCGCATCAACAGCTTGGGATCAGCTCCGTGCGGACCCATGACATCAATGAAACGCATGACATGCTCATGAGCGTTTCCATTGACATCTTCGAACTTATCCCATTTAGGAGCCTTGTACCCCGCCGGGTTAGGCATGAGATAGATCTCTCGTGGAATAGGTGGATCGTTGTCTAACTTTGGGATAATGGTATCCGCGAATGACTGATGAGCCAGAATAGTGTCCACGCGCTTCTGCAGAGACGTCATGCATTCTGGAATGCTCCCCTCGGTAGTTGATGGAGGGGTTGCCGTAGGCGGTGGCGACACATACGCCGCCGGAGGGTTGGGAGCATACTGACTACCCGTATTCCCCCAGATCGCCGTTGGGGGAGGCAACGGGTACTGCAGAGTTGGGTTAGACGCCAAAGCCGAGGGCTGAGGAGTGTGAGCAGCAAGAGGCAGCATCTTGGCCGTTGACCCCTGAACCGAAGGCAGCTGCGTAGTCACCGGTGGAGTCTGCAGATTGGGGTTGGGAGGTGCGGTTGACACTCCCAATCCTGGAGCGATAGGGGCTCCTCCTCCTGGAGGGGCAGCGGCGGCTGACGAAGGGTTTGGTGCAAGGGTGCCCAGAACGGCCAAGATCCGTTCTAATTGCGCAGACTGAGCCTTGAGAGCTTTCGCCTGACTCTGAACAGTGGCATCCAAAGACTCTAGCGTGGGTGTCTCGCCGGGAGTCGTAGGAGTACGGCGGGTCTCGTCTCCCGATGGTGCTTCGGTTGAAGGCGATCTGTTGCTGACATCATCCTCCTGAGACATGGTTGCTTTTGATGGTAAGTTCACGTCGGGTTCACCAAAATGTGCACAAGAGATTCCGGCAGGGAGACCTCCGTGTACACCGTATGTAGTGGATCAGGGATCGCACAGGAAGAGAGGGGTTGTGTGTATGGAGAGAGTAAGGCAGTAGCAATGTCTGAGAGAGAGACAGAGGTTTGGCAGAGCTTCCGCGTATGGCAAGTGTGTTCTCTCTCCGTATGGAAAGGGTAACGTCCTATATATAGCAGAGAACGTGACCGTTGTAGTGTGGTTAATGCGCCCATTGATGGCGGCTTAATTAGCTTAACCATAACGGCACGTTCGTCCGAGTATATAGGGACCGTTACAGCACGTGGTGCGCGAATACCGGAACCGTTACGAGGTTGACCGGGTTTGATTGTATTGACCGGGTTTAGGGAGCTCGTGCCATAGATCTCTCAAAACAGTTACTAAAGGTCGCATGCGGGCTTGGCTCGCACGCGACAGGGCTTACTCTAGCCTCCAAACCACAAAGTCCCTACAAGTCCCGTGCAGTGGTATGCGAGGGCTCTGTCTCGCAGCCCTCACATGGATCAGCTCGGCTGGTGATCCAGTGTGTGTGAGGCACAATATGGTGTACTGGATGGTTGCCACGTGGCCAAGATCTGTCAGCTCAGAAAGCACTATCTACAACGGTATCTTGCCGCCGCTCGAAAAAGCACCTTCCAGGGAAATGGTGAGAGACCCGAAGTGGTGCGAATGTCACGGAAAGGTCATGCACCCCACAGCTGATTGCAAGAAGCTGAGAATCATGGTAAGCCAAAAGATGAAGAATGGCGAACTGA
Source organism: Linanthus parryae (assembly GCA_023055425.1). Lineage (NCBI taxonomy): Eukaryota > Viridiplantae > Streptophyta > Magnoliopsida > Ericales > Polemoniaceae > Linanthus > Linanthus parryae. The sequence goes on from JALGPY010000001.1 coordinate 32,509,062, forward strand.
TCGTCAGCGATCAAAGGCAGGACGTGCGAAACAATCCACTCCCTGCCCATGCGGAGCAAGAGCCAAAGGGCAAAGAGGTCGCCATGATCCCGATTGTGGACCTTGAAGAGGTCGCGGAGGATGGTTTACTCATCATTGCCGAGATTCACAACGACGAGGATTACAGTATAGACACCGAGGACGAACGCGCAGACCGGATGAAGGGGTCGCACGGGTTCAGCAGGTTCTTTGACGAGATGAATTTCTCAGAAAAATGCCGGACGGAGATGACAAAGGCGATCCTGAGGATAGCAGAAGATTACGAGGAGGATCTCATAGTCTCCAATGGAAAAGTTTTCAGGACATCTCGCTCTACAGAAAAGGTCATAACCTTCTCCGCAAGCGATAAGAAGACAGATGCGAGCCACCAGAAGCCTGTGTATGTAACAGCAATCATCAATGGCGTGGAATTCAAAAGAGCGTTCGTTGATGGAGGAGCAGCAGTTAACGTTGTTTCTCTCCATACTCTGAAGTTGGCAGGAATTCCAGAGCACAAGATTGTCAAGCGTCCGTCCCCGCTGATGGGATTCGGAAGCGACTCCAGAATGACAACAGGATGGATCCGCCTAGGGGTTCAGATCGGCAAAATTAAGTGTTCAGCAAAATTCTATGTCATAGATGCGAACACCACATATCACATGATTATAGGCCGGGCCTGGATTCATCGCTTTGATGCTGTCCCTTCAACAGCTCACCAAGTGATGAAAGCTATCTGGAATGATAGAATAGTTGAGATACCAGCTTCGACAAATCCTTTCAACATGGATGAAGCACATCTCAGTGAGGCGGTATGGTTCACTGAGATGGCAGACGAGCAAACGCCGGGGCCGTTCAACCCCTTTCCTTTGCCCCGTTGGGAGGACATCAGAGATCAGTCACCTGCAGGGGTGATGGTGACAAGAGAGGAAGCCAAGGAAAAGCCGCCTACGGGAGAAGAGGTGCCGCGGATTGCCTACCAGCGAAAGAATGTGTATACCCGAAGAGGATAGCGAAACATGACCCCGAAGGCAAGGAAATAGAGAGTTTCTACGCCAACGGAAAGAAATGCTATCGCATATGAAGGTGCGCGGGGGTGTCCTCACGCGAGCATGGGGATATCCCTGAGCAAATCAATCAGATTGAGCAGATTTTGGAACCAGACAAACCAATGCCAAGTGTTCTAGAAGAGAAACTCAAAGAAGCGCCTGAATGTATGGAGGATAAACCCAGGCCTCAAAAGCAGGAGCTAAAGGAGGTATTCCTGAGCCCGAGCGAAGAAAAGAAGAGGCCAGTCTTTCTAAGTGCAGACCTCGCAGGTGAGGAGGAGGAAAGATTGCTGCAACTCTTGACTGAGTACAAAGACGTGTTCGCATGGGAGTACGATGAGATGCCCGGCCTAGACACGAGCATCACTATGCATCGGTTGGATGTAATCCCAGGATCCAAACCGGTAAAGCAGAGCACGAGAAGCTTTAGACCGGAGCTCAGCGTTAAGATCAAGCAGGAAGTTGTCAAACTTCTGAATGCCAAATTCATAGAGCCAAATCACCATCCCACATGGTTGGCTAATATTGTGCCAGTGGTAAAGAAGAATGGGCAACTTCGCATTTGCGTAGACTTCTGAGATCTCAATCGTTTCTGCCCTAAGGATGATTTTCCACTCCCCAACATCGACTTACTTATTGATTCGACCGCGGGTCATCGCATGTTCAACTTCATGGACGGCTTCAGTGGGTACAATCATATCAAGATGAACCCCGAAGATGCACGGAAAACCACATTCATCACTCCGGTGGGAGTCTTCAATTACACGGTTATGCCCTTTGGTCTCAAGAACGCAGGTGCGACTTATCAGCGAGCCATGACGGCCCTGTTTCACGATATGATGCACAAGGAAGTAGAATTCTACGTGGATGACTTAGTCGTCAAATCAAAGGAAGAGGCAGACCATCTGGGGGATTTGCCAAAAGTGTTCAACAGATGCATAAACTTTCAATTAAAGATGAACCCAATGAAGTGCGCATTCGGGGTAACATCGGGGAAGTTCTTGGAATGTGTGGTACATCGTCCAGGAATAGAGCCTGATCCTGCGAAAGTATCGACGATCACTAGCATGACTGCGCCGCAAAACCAAAGTGCCTTGAAAACCTTCCTGGGAAAGCTATCCTACCTGCGAAGATTCATCCCAGCGATCGCCGAAATCACCTACTGTTTCAGAGATCTTCTCAAGAAAGATGCTGCATACAACTGGACTACAGAGCACGAGGCTGCGTTCGGAAAGCTAAAGGACCTGTTGACATCGTCAAAGGTAATGATCGCACCTCAGTTCGGATCACCGCTCTTGTTGTATTTAACGTCAACAAAGAGGTCCATTGGGGCACTTCTAGATCAGGAGTATGAGGGTCAAGAAAGGCCCATATACTATATCTCTCGCATAGTGCAGCCAGCAGAATCAAGGGGGAAGATTGGCAAAATGGTATATGACCATTTCTCAATATGACATCACATGTGTTCGACCCCGGGCAATCAAATCGCAAGCGGTGGCGGATTTGCTCGCACAGTTCCCTGATGACAGTCATGAGCCTGTGATTGAAGAATAATTAGAGGGACCTGAAATCTACGCAGTTGAGTTTCCCTATTGGACACTCTACTTCGATGGTTCGTCAACAAGGAAAGGTGGAGGCATCGGAATAGTCTTGACCAAACCCGATGGAGAGGTCATACAGATGTTAGCAAAGCTTGACTTCGCAGTCACTAACAATAAAGCAGAGTATGAGGCTCTCATCGCTGGTCTTCGCGCAGCAAAGGCACTAGAAGTAAGCAACTTGACGGTTATGGGAGACTCCAAGCTAATCGCCAAACAAGCCTCGGGCGAGTATGGTTTGAAGGAGATCAACTTGTTGCCCTACCGGACCTTGGTACAGAAACTGGTGCAACAGTTCTGCGATGTCAAGTACGAGCACAAACCCAGAGCGGACAATAGGCATGCTGATGCTTTAGCAACCTTGGGATCCAAGGTTAGTGCGGATAAATGTCCCGCGAGAGTCTCAATTGAAGTGCGAACATCCTCGGCGCTGACAGAGGACATGTGCGACGAAGAATGCATGGATGATGCAGACTGGAGAAAGTCAATCGTGCGTGCTATCGCGGAAGGAACGAGCAACGAGAATCGTGCATCTACGAAGGGGTATTGCATACATGACAACACCCTCTACTGCAAGGGCCCTGGCGGAATACTGATGCGAAGCGTCTCGGAGCAGGAGGGAAAAGCGCTGTTAGAAAAGATTCACCAACATGCTTGCGGGGAAAGTGAAGTGTGAATCTATCGGAAACCCAGAGGTATGGGATTCATTGGCCGGACATGTCAACGGCCGCAGCATTGATTCAAGGAAATTGCGAGAGTTGCACACTGATCAAAGATACTTTAGCAATTGCTCTGACCGACGATGATGTGGATTGGAGGAAGCCACTCTTTGACTTTCTCACGCAAGGTATTGTGCCTGAGTCGAGAAAAGAAGCTGAGAAACTAAAGAGAAAAGCAACACGGTATGTGGTGCAAGAAAATATGCTCTGGCGCATGGGCCATGAGGGTAACTTGCTACGATGTCTAGACAGCAAAGAGGCGCAAGAATTGATGGACCTCTCTCATCAAGTGGAACACCAGGGAGGTGCGAAGTTATGCAGACAGCTCCTCTCTATCGGCTACTTTTGGCCCACCATGGAAGCAGACTGTCGCACTAAAGTAAGACGGTGCCAGGAGTGCCAATTCAAAGGAAATCTAGTGCACGCTCCTGCTGTGGATTTACATGCGTTGGGAACACCGTGGCCGTTCCATACATGGGCATTGGATTTTGTTGGTCCCATTCGACCAACCTCACACGGGAATCATTTCATTCTCACCGCGACCGAGCTGTTCACCAAGTAGGTAGAAGCGATACCACTAAAGACAGCAAATGCGCTAACCGTGGTTCATTTCATCCAAGAAAGCATCATATGCAGGTTTGGAATTCCAAACACCATTCTCTCGGATAATGGTACTCCCTTTGTTAATCGTCAGGTAGCTGCGAACCTAGCAGAGTAAACACATAAGACAGATATGCTCCACCCCATATTACCCAAAAGGGAATGGGCAGGCAGAAGCAACCAACAAGACATTATTAAGGATCTTGAGCAAGATGGTGGCAGATGACCACAAGAGATGGGCTGATTCTTTAAACATAGCCTTATGGGCCTATCGGACTTCTCCAAGGACGCCCACAGGAGTCTCACCATTCCTTTTATGTTATGGAGCTGAAGCTGTGGTACGTGCGGAGGTGAAGATCAACTCTGCGAGATTGGCTTTTCATGCATTATATGACAATCAACGCGACCATGATCTGGTCCTGTTAGAAGAAAAGCGGGAGCAAGCTAAAAGGATTAACAAACGATACCAAGAAAGGATCGCCCGCGCGTACAACAAAACAGTCCAATGTCGAGATTTCGCAGTTGGAGATTTGGTCTTGCGCGCGTCGGACCACGGCATGCGAGAAGCAGCTCATCCAAAATTCCCAGCCAACTGGGAAGGACCCTTCGAAGTCACAGAAGTCTTTGATAGTGGCTACTTCAATATACGAAGGCTACATGGGTCGGCCTCAACCCCAAGCTCAGTCAACATGCGCCGGATTAAGAAGTATTATCCTTAACTCCTCTCATTATATGCGTTAGATTACAACGTCTGCTTTATGCTCTGTATTGCTATAACTCGTGCATCTTCTCTCCCATATGAGGGAATTGTAATCTCATCTCTCCCATATGAGAGTATTTTTATAATAAAAAAGACTTCTCCCAAATGGGAAGAACTTTATAATTTCAGCTCTTTATTAGTTTGTTTATTTCATTATTTCTCAGTAGCGAAAGTCTATCCTCTGTGATAGCAGCCTATGCAAATACGATCTTAAGTGATCTTTTAAGCCTATCTGTCACGATAGCAGCCTATGCGAATACGATCTTAAGTGATCTTTTAAGCCTATCTGTCACGATAGCAGCCTATGCGAATACGATCTTAAATGGTCTTTAAGCCTATCTGCCACGATAGCAGCCTATGCGAATACGATCTTAAGTGATCTTTTAAGCCTATCTGCCACGATAGCAGCCTATGCGAATACGATCTTAAGTGATCTTTTAAGCCTATCTGCCACGATAGCAGCCTATGCGAATACGATCTTAAGTGATCTTTTAAGCTTATCTGCCATGATAGCAGCCTATGCGAATATGATCTTAAGTGATCTTTTAAGCCTATCTGCCATGATAACAGCCTATGCGAATATGATCTTAAATGATCTCTAAGCCTATCCGCCGTGATAGCAGCACCATGCAAATATGATCTTAAGTGATCTTCTAAGCCTATCTGCAACGATAGCAGCCGCACTAGAATCACATCTTAAGCAATTCTCAGGCCTATCTGCCAAAATAGCAAAACTATGCGAATGCGGTCTCAAATGATCTGAAATACATCTGCGAATCTATCTGATGGATAGCGAATCATTGCAACAATGCAAAGTATGAATACAACACTACAAAAGGCGAAATTTGCCTACGCGCATGAGAAATTGTAATTTGTTGTAACAAAATAGCAAATCATACAAAGCGATTTATCATTATGAGTCAAAAATGACTTACAATTTATCTGTCTAGATAGTAGCTTACAAGCGAAAAGCTCAGATCAAGCTAGCTACGCAGCCAACATGGCTTACAATGCATCTAAATAGCAGCCTACAAGCGAAAGTTACACATCGGGGGAATCCTCACTAAAAGAGGGTCGACCTACTGGTTCTAACAAAAACCATGCGATGCAATGATCTGCGACCAAAGATCTGTAGCAAGTAGGGTGTTCTTATACAGTGAACAGCCCGCCATGTCTACAAGACCTATGCGACGCTATGTTCAAGATCTCAGGATCTGACAAGGCCTCTGTCTGATCAAGATATGTGCCTGAGGAACCACCTGTTCTGGCGTATGCGGCTGTGCAGGACAGGCAAGCAGTCATTCCTAGGGCAAGAGGCTCCTTGTCCACGGAGACGAGCACATTGGCTCGCCACCCCGAGTTCAAGAACGTGGAGGCAAGAAATTCTCCTCCGGGAAATCTAGAGGAGAAATCCGCCGTTCATTACGAATTGGTAGCAAGGTCACTACGGCGCTGCACCTCGCCGGGAGGCGGCCGGAAACATGACCTGCAAGCATAATAGACGAAGAAAATTCTTCGAGCAAGCATGAGGTATTATCTGCATCTTCTTTATGATAGTTATAAAGATCAATAAGCCTTATAAAGCAGATCTTGGAAGCTATTTCTATGGCACAAAGCACAAACTCAGGTTTCACAACTTGAAGCTGCCATGAATCAACGAAAGATAAGCGTTGAAGCCAGCAGTCGTTGGGACTCACGGCAAGCCACATTGTGGGATGAAGAACCCAAGCAGCAGAAAGAAGGGTTTACATAGACCCTGTTGAGACTCTTCAGTTGCTTAGATGAGTCAGCAAAACTTGGAAAAGGGGTAAGAATCAATCACTTACGCCTTGGAAAGAGGTAACAATCAATTGCCCTACTAAAGGCTATGACGATTCGGTTGCGTATCCTAATTAATGACGGATATTCATGATACGGATGGACTTCCCAAGGAAAGCATGCTTATCTAATGAGCAATTAGCACAAAAATCAAGGCGGAAAATCAATAGCTGACGTCATAAATTGATATGCACAGAGATATTCGAGCAAATCCCGGGAAGGGCAAAACAGGCATTCAAATTCTTTTTTTTGAAAAAAAAGGGGGGAGAAACCCTAGCAGCATTACAGTAATGCTTTAGCATTTTTTGTTCAAATACAAATTTGTTATTATTCAAAACAAGCCTTTGACCAGGGAGTCATCAGGAGTAAACTGAGCAGACAAGTTTGCCACTTGTTCCACTTCTTGCTTCAATCGCTCTTAGTTGGTGTTCATTTCATGGAAGAGATTTACAGCCTCTTCAGCCTTCTGCTTTTGCTGCTCCACCTTCTGTTCCTCAGTTGCGAGGTTATGGTAGCCGCGGTTAAAATTCACGGCCGCGCGAATCTGTGTGACTCTTTTGATAAGATAACCAAAACCCAGCTTGCCTTGAACTTTGGTGCGAAGGTTTTGACACATGCCGAAAAGTAGCTCCGCGCTCAAAGGAGAGCTGGTCGCAGGTGTGGCTGTAGATAGCTGCTCCAAAATCCAGATGGCCTCGGTAAAAAACAGCCTTCTGTCGAAGGGCCCTATCTCCAGAGACCTCACAAATGATTGAGGGTAGGAGAGACGCATCCGAACCAGCCAGTCAACGTCAGCTTGCTTCAACCCTAAGCAATGTTAAAACAAGTTAGTTATCAAACTTGTAAATGAAGAATGTGAGGCGCGAACAACAATCACAACATACCAGTTCCTTCAAGGATTTCGCGCAAAGATGGAATGCGTACTGCTGGGGCAGCTGAAGATTTTCTCTGCTCCATTACCCTCCTGTCAGCTGCGAGCTCTAACTCCTCATAGTTGGTAGGGAGAGCATAAGCCGCACCAGGCGCGATTGCAGCCCCGACCTGCAAACTCCAAAAGTTCCACGCAGGAAGAGTCACTGCAGGCTTAGTCATCGCCGGAGGCATAGCAGCGGTAGAGGTTGCAGCTTGATCAGGGATGCCTTCAGGTGCGATAGCATCAACAGCATTCGCTTCCGTTTCCTCAGTAGCAGCGCGGGCATCTTCCTCCATCAACACGGTGTCAGCTTCGGCATCGTCAGAAACCTCAATGATGTCCTCAAAGGGCTCCCCCGCATACTCAGCAGCTGCGACGGGCTTCTCAGTGTGAGAACTCGGCACCGGGACATAAGATGCAGAAGGTCGACTCCTTTGTTCCAACATGGCTTCATCATCATTGCCTGCGATACAGGATACGATGGTGTGAGGTAACTTGTATTGCATAATATTCTATTATCGTATCAATAAGCCAAGAGTTGGCACCTCCACGCGAGGGTGGGATTGCAACATCTGCGTCGTAGGCTAAAGACACGGAACCATGTCCTATTAATGTATCTTCATTAAGCATGTCTTTAAGATGAGCATGAACTGGGGTGCGAAGAAACCAATCATGATCATGTTTGGGTTACTAAGCCTAGTTCACAAGTGTTGATCAAATGATTATTCGAAGGTTCACCGCATTTGCTTACTAGCCAGCGGCGAATGTCAGCTTTCGACAAACCATGCTTTAATGCACTAACAATCACATCTCGGTTAAGTTACTGCGAGATTAAAAATCTCACCTTCGTTACCACCTGCGATTTCTTCGAAGTCCGCTTGGACTGTCTCTAGAGCTGCCGCATCTTCTTCTGGAGCCGCATCGTCCTCGTCAATTTCAGGAGCTTCCTCTTCTGGAATCGCACTGCCCTCATGGGTTGGACGGACTAAGTCGTCGACATGTTGCTCTTCTAGGCTCCTTTGCTTTACGAGTTCAAGATCCTCTTCTTCTCGCTTTCTTCTTCTTTCAGCAGCCTCCGCAGCTGTTCTCCTGGATTCGGCAAGGATTTCCTCGCTTATGGTTTCGTTGGAAACACCAGAATGAGAACCCCTCTTCTGCCTCTTGGCCAGAAGCCACTGATGGTCTCATCATCATCATCTGCAAAGGAACAATTTGTTTAATTAAGATTGCGAAAAGCTAAGATAATGAGAAGAGAAGTACAATTGAGATACCTCCTGACGCTTCCTCTTGTATCTCATCTCTCTTTTGTCTCTGACATCTTCAATTCTTTCCTCTTCTTCATGCCGAATCGCCTCTCTTAACTGCGGCTATCTTCTCGTCAAGAATGGTGGAGGGACACAGGTGATTATCGCGATCCAGCAACGAATATCAGCCGTATTCAGACTCGTCCAAGCTACAATTAGGACGGAAAGGGAAAGAATTCCTTTTGATCACAGGAGCTCTGTTTGGCCGGGGGGACGACTGCCTCTCAACCCTGGGGGTTGCTCGAACAGAAGATTGCTCCTTAAGATTGCTTTACACTCCCCAGACAGTAATCGCTTGTAGCAGCCTCTTATGATGGACTGCGGCCAGATTGATGGTGCCACCGCATCAAAGCCGAACTGAGGAGAAACGCGAGTGGGGTCAACATCCACGGTGATCCTCTCGTACCTAGGGGTGAGCTGACGCACATACTCTGCAAGAGCAGGAAGAGAGCCCCTTAGACACCAGCAGAAGAATTCGCGATAGCGCTCGTGGAAATGCTCCCCGCCCTCGAAAAGGAGCTCTTCTGAGAAAGCAACTGCCTTTGAGGGATACAGTTTTGGGAACCATCGCACATTCTCAATGCGCGTGGCGTAAGGTCTCGCTATGAACTCTTCCCGATTGTCGCATACCAAGCTCCAAACGCACTTGGGAAAGTTAGTTCCAAACCACCTCGCAGCCCTGCCGCTATTACGCTCTTCCTCCGCACCCGAGGGACACCATTTGCTGGGCCTAGAAGGATTGGGGGCATAAGAAGGCCACCGCTTGAAGACCCACATAGTCAGGAAGGCAATGTTGACATAGGTCAGCACGTCAAGGCGACCGCGCGATTCCTTCATTGCTACAACCAGCTGATCCAACTTGTGGTACAGCGTGCCCAAGACCAAGGGCCCAAGTGCGAATTTCTGACCAAGGGCCAGTTTCACAGCAAGAGGAAGAACATGATAGAAGACCCCATCATGCGGATGTCCATCGATCAGATACCTCGACAGCCAGGCGCATAGAAAAGCGCATAGGGTCAAGTGATAACCCTTGCCATTCACATAGTTCTTAGCCTTCGGGTTTTGGCTCAAAGCTTCTTGGTGATACTGCTGTTCGCATAATCGCGAAAGAAATATTGCACCCACTTGTTCCAAGTGTTCTTCGCAGAGGTGTCAACCAACTGCCAGTCAGGAAGAAGTTTTGTAGGAGTCCACCGGGTGGAAATTTTCTTCACCTCTCACAAGCACTCCTCCATCTGCTTGTACAAGGCAATTTCTGCATCAGTCCTCAAGGGACTCAAAGGATCCACCTCACCCACAGAGGACAGATCGTACACCATGTGCACATCTTCAAGAGTGGGAGCAGCCTCGAACTCAGCGAAGTGAAATGTGTGAGTCGCAGGCGAGTAACGCGAAAGAAGGTTTAGAAGCATGGACTGGTCCAGCTTCACGGCAGCACCCTTCATAGCACGGACTGCGAAATATATGCCAGCATCATTTAGAGTAATGGCATGATTGGTCAGTACATGGTCAATCCACTCATCCATGAAGTCCAATTTCTGAACAAACGCTTGAGTGGAAATCGCAGTGTACGGGAAAAACCCATTTTCGACCCCCAATCGAACCACGTCCTTGGAATCAATCCATTCGAGCATAGCCACGTTAACTGGAGGGGTCAGCGTTTGCAATTCCTCGGAAGGGAATGGAATCGGCGGGTTCTTCACCTTAACCCTAGCAAGGTAAAAGTCTTTGCCACCCAGATAGGGGGCTTTTCGCCATAAGTCCTGGGGGAGATCAGGTATTTCTTCGACCTCCTTAACAGATTTGGTTCCTTTTGTCTTTGCCATTCCTGCGGAAAAGCAAGAAAAAAGGGGGGAGAAATACACATACTTTAGTTTGAATTTCAAGATTCAGTTCAAGGCATACAAGGATTTATTGGAAGAAATATGAACAGTCCAGTGTCAATTTCGGAGTTTGAAGTTCATAATTGTTTGCATTATTGGGAATTTCAGAAACCCTACATTCAAAATCCTTGGAATTTGGGGATTAATCAAAGCTGGATTCAAAGAACGAATACTCCTTCATACATTTTCAGTGGATAATATGTTTCAGAGAATCGTGGGTTTGCAGATCCAACACAGTTCAAAGCATACATCGGTAGATTAAACAAAATTTAACAAGGCCAACCTTGTTTTGGTAAAGCTTGCTTGGATGTGCACAGTTGAAGAAGACGATTGACAAGAGAGAACTGGTGATTGATTATCTGAATATGCTCTTGAAGGCTTCCGGGAATTATTCACCTTAAAGAGAAAGAAGTGATGCTTTGCAACAATGGAGAGTACAGAGTATTTATCCAAAACAATGAAGGGTTGCGTCCTTTCAGTAGTCGAATCGCAACCGTCACCGTCGAATCGCGCAATCACAGGGAAAGCTGACGTCACGCCTAAAACCCTAAAAGACCAGACGGCACGACTCTAGGGTTTTAGGTCATAATGGCACGCACGGGGGCTGAACTTGCACGTATTTGAATTGGTGCGTGGCGGCGACGCGTACGTTGGTTCCTGCGCATGGAAGCCTATCCGGCTATAAGTCTTCACGCGCAGAAAGGGGGCTAATGTAGATAGTGCTTTCTGGACAAGACGATCCTATCCACGTGGCAATCATCCAGCACACCATAGTGTGCTCCACACACACTGGATCACCAGCCGCGCTGATCCACGTGGGGGCTGCGAGACAGGGCCCTCGCATACCATTGCACGGGACTTGTAGAAACTTAGTGGTCTGGAGGCTAGAGTAAGTCCTGTCGCGTGCGAGCCAAGCTCGCACGCGACCTTTAATAACTGCTTTTGAGAGATTTATGGCACGAGCTCCATAATCCCGGTCAATCCGGTCAAACCCGGTCAACCCCATAACGGTTCCGGCATACGCGGATAACGTGCTGTAACGGTCCCTATATACACGGACGAACGTGCCGTTGTGGTTAAGCTAATTAAGCCGCCATTGATGGGCGAATTAACCACACTGCAACGGTCACATTCTCCGTTATATATAGGATCGTTAACCCTTCTATACAAGGGAGACGACCCGAGATACGCGAAAGCTCTGCCAGAATCCTGTCTCTCTCTCTCTCTCTCAGTACTACTGCCTTACTCTCTCCCTACACACAACCCAACATTTCCTGTGCCATTTTCTATTCTCTGCGTTTGGTTTACACAGAGTTCTCCCTGCCGGATTCTCTTGTACACAAATGGCATTGGATTTCAGGAGTGGGTGATTGATTTTATGCTTGACTCGATCCCTTAAAGTGAATAGCGAGCCATCCCCTGAAGCAAATCCCATATATTTGATGTTGAGTTGGTGCCTTGAATTGGTCAAAGGCGGCCAAACACTTTGTTTCCAACTTTGATTAGGAAAGTATTGGAAGTCAAAGGCAGTGAAGGATTAGTTAGGAAACAAGTTGTTTCCAAATTGTATTTGGAAACTTTAGGGATTTCCTAGCACTATATAAAAAACCTAGTTGTCATATTATTAGGTATGCAAAACATTCTTGTAGTATTGTTCCTTTTAAGTGAATAAAGGGTGCTTTTACGCCGTGGAGGTAGTTAGCAAATATTTTGCTAGCGAACCACGTAAAATACTCGTTTTTTTCTTTATTCGTTCATTGTTCGTGAGGTGGTTTGTCATAACAAACTAGTATCAGAGCTCGGGTTTGGCGGTGTTTCAAGATCAAGATCAAGGCGGAGCAAAGCTAGGGTTTCACAACTTGGTGAAATCAAAGCTAGGGTTTTGAGATCTAGGTGGAGCACGCGACTAGAGTTCAAGATCCACCAAGAACGATGTTCGGATCGATGTTGAAGATCGACAGGTTCACAGGAGGGAACAACTTCAGTCTGTGGAAGATAAAGAGGGAGGCTTTGCTCAAATCGCAAGGCTTGTGGGCACCTTTGACCCCGGACAAGGGAGGCATTAATGTTGCATCAGCGGAGTTCAAGGCAATGGAGGAGAAGGCACACGCAACAATTTTGCTGTGCTTATCGGATGACGTGATCATCGAGATCGCATATCAGAAGGAAGCAGCGAAGCTCTGGCTCAAGTTGGAGAGTCTCTACATGACGAAGAGTCTCACTACCAAGTTGATGCTAAAGCAAAGGATCTTCACCCTGCGGATGCTCGAAGGTACGGATCTCAAGGACCATCTTGATCAATTGAACACAATTATGTTAGATTTGCGTAATATTGGCGAGAAGGTGGAGGGTGATGATGCTGCACTTTTGTTACTGATCTCATTACCTCCATCATATGAGAACTTCATGCAGTCGCTCATTGTGAACAAGGAAGAATTATCCCTAGATAAGGTGAGATCGGCGCTCCATGCTAGGGAACTGCGCCATAAGGGTGCAAGCACAATTATAGAGGACCATGCTTCCGGATTGATGGAAACAGGGGGAAGAAAGAAGGGTAAGAAGAACAAGAAGAAGCAGTTCTTAGGTTCTAAGTTACCCAAGGATGTTTGTGCCTTTTGCAAGGAAAAGGGGCACTGGAAGAGAGATTGCCCGAAACGAGGTCAACAAGGGCAGAATGGATCCGCAGCCGTAGGAGAACAAGGTAACTCATCCGAGGATAATTACATTCTAATGGAGGATGTTGTCACGCACACTCAGGATGCGTGGGTCCTTGATTCCGGAGCTTCCTATCATATTCTGGAGCTTCAAAGGTGAAGGTGGAGATCTACAAGTCTGCAAGGGTTCTAAGGTGATTCTCAGGGGAGTCAAGAGTGGGACTTTGTACATGTTGCAAGGTTCGACGATCACGGGTTCTGCTAGAGTTGTCTCAGCCGAGATTGAGGAAGCTGATCTACTAAGGTGTGGCATATAGGCTCGGTCATATGAGTGAACGTGGAATGCAGGAACTTCACAAGAAAGGCTATCTCACCGGGCATGCGCCCAAGAGCCTAGGGTTTTGTGAGCACTGCGTGTATGGGAAGCTACAGCGTAGCAAGTTCCATAATGCGGTTCATAGAACGAAAGGTACTCTTGATTATATCCATTCGGATTGCTCGGGTCCATCTCGAGTTGAGGCAATTGGTGGGTACAGGTATTTCCTAAGCATCATAGACGAATACTCCAGGATGACTTGGATATTCGTGATGAAGCACAAGAGTGAAGCCTTCGCAAGATTCAAGGAGTGGAAGAAACTAGTAGAGAATCAGGTGGGAAAGAAGGTGAAGAGGCTGCGCACGGACAACGTCTTAGAGTTTTGTTCATCAGAGTTTGATGGATTCTGCAAGGATCAGGGAATAGCACGCCATCGCACCGTTCGGCACACATCGCAGCAGAACGGTGTAGCCGAGAGAATGAATCAGACACTTTTGGCGAAAGCAAGGTGCATGCTTTCGAATGCAAGTCTTTCTAGAGGCTTCTGGGGAGAGGCAGTTTCCATGGCATGCTATCTTATAAATCGGAGCCCGCACACAAGTATAGGATGAAAGATTCCTATGGAAGTATGGACCGGTAATGCAGTGGATTACTCGGATTTGAGAGTTTTTGGTTGTGTTGCCTATTATCACGTTGATGATGGAAAACTAGAACCAAGAGATAAGAAGGGAGTATTCATGGGTTTCGGAACAGGTGTGAAGGGATACAAGATATGGCCAGACAACAAGATTATACTTAGCAGAAGTGTAGTCTTTGATGAGACTCATATGTTGAAGAACTCCGTGGAAGTGGAGCTTGGAGGTGCAAAGAAGAAGGTGGAGGGAGAGTCGGATCCTACTGATCCTAAGGATTCCGAAATCCCTACACCGCCGCCAGAAGCAGAAGAGTCTGACAGTGAGGATGCGTCTACACCAGAGGAACCGGTTCATCAAAGTATTGCTGAAGGAAGACCAAGGAGAGTCATAAAGCCTCCGGCGAGATACAGAGATGATGGTATGGTGGGATATGCGTTATAGGTAGCGGAAGAGTTAGAGGACGAACCATCCTCCTACAAGGCCGCTATATCTAGTTCTGAGTCAGCACAATGGATTGCCGCAATGGGAGAGGAGATGGTGTCTCTTAGCAAGAACTCGACTTGGGAGCTTGTTAAATTTCCAGCGGGAAGGAAGATAGTCATCTGCAAGTGGGTTTTCAGAAGAAAGGAAGGAACTACATCTGGAGAGGGCGGCAAGTATAAGGCAAGGCTAGTTGCAAGAGGGTTCAATCAGAAAGAGGGAGTTGACTACAACGAGATCTTCTCACCGGTGGTCAGACATACTTCTATCTGGGTGTTACTAGCTTTAGTGGCACACCACGACCTAGAACTTGATCAATTGGATGTCAAGACAGCTTTCCTGCACGGAGAGTTGGAGGAGGAAATATACGTGAGCCAACCGGAGGGGTTCCAAGTTCCCGGAAGAGAGAACTACTTGTGCAAGCTGAAGAGATCTCTCTACGGACTTAAGCAGTCACAGAGGCAATGGTACAAGAGGTTTGACAGCTTCATGTTGAAGATTGGTTACCACAAGTGCGAGTATGAATGCTGCGTGTATCACAAAGAGTTGCATGGTGGATCACGTATTTATCTAGTTCTATATGTGGATGATATTCTGATTGCAACTCGAAATATCAAGGACATTAGAGAACTGAAGAGGTCCCTTAGCGCGGAATTCGAGATGAAGGATCTGGGAGCTGCTCGAAAGATATTAGGAGTTGAGATCTATAGAGACAGGAAGAAGAAGAAGCTTTTCTTGTCATAGCAGGGATACATCAAGAAGGTCTTGGCAAGATTCGGGATGTTATCAGCTAAAGCTATAGATAATCCTATGGAAACTAATAGGAAGCTAGGAATGTACACCGTTCAGATGAGGAGGAGAAGGAGTACATGTCCAAGGTTCCATATGCTAGCGTAGTTGGAAGTGTCATGTATTCTATGGTCTGCACTCGATCGTACATAGCAGTCGCTGTTAGTGTGGTTAGTCGTTTTATGGCTCATCCGGGTAGGGACCATTGGCAGGCGGTGAAGCGCATATTCAGGTACCTTAAGGGTACGTCAGACATTGGCCTATGCTATGGGGCTAGTGAAGACATCTTGGTAGCTGGTTTCTCGGATGCGGACTATGCAGGGGATATTGACAGTAGAAGGTCAATGACAGGCTATGTATTTGCTCTGGGAGCATCTGTTGTGAGTTGGAAGGCTACGCTACAGCCGACGGTGACTTTGTCCACCACGGAGGCGGAGTATATGGCTCTAACGGAAGCAGCAAAGGAGGCAATTTGGCTTAAGGGAATGGTCAATGATCTAGGGCTACTTCAAGATCAGGCGATAGTCTACTGTGATAGCTTGAGTGTGATTTGCTTGATTAAGGACCAGGTTCATCATGAAAAGACCAAGCATACCGACGTTAGGTATCATTTTCTGAGAAACGAGAGCAGGATCAAGGTGAAGAAGGTGGGGACAGCTGACAACCCCGCGGATATGTTCACAAAGCCGGTTCCGGAGAGCAAGTTCCAGCATTGTCTGAAATTGCTCAACATCTTGAGCCAGTGAGGCCCTTCGGGGCATGTCGGACCTAGTGGGGGTCCAGTGAGTCTCTGTGACAAGAGACATTGGGTGCGAAGAAGACGTAGCTTTATTTATGAGAAGAGGAGCAGCTGCTATTGACGAGACAATTCAAGTCAAGGTGGATATTTGTTGAGTTGGTGCCTTGAATTGGTCAAAGGCGGCCAAACACTTTGTTTCCAACTTTGATTAGGAAAGTATTGGAAGTCAAAGGCAGTGGAGGATTAGTTAGGAAACAAGTTGTTTCCAAATCGTATTTGGAAACTTTAGTGATTTCCTAGCACTATATAAAGAATCTAGTAGTCACATTATTAGGTATGCAAAACATTCTTGTAGTATCGTTCCTCGTAAGTGAATAAAGGGTGCTTTTCCGCCGTGGAGGTAGTTAGCAAATATTTTGCTAGCGAACCACGTAAAATACTCGTGTTCTTCTTTATTCGTTCATTGTTCGTGAGGTGGTTTGTCATAACATTTGATATGGTGAATATTCATAGAATATTGTAATGCCATGTATATATGATACTGATTGACCCCCACACCCTATATAAATGGTGGTTTGGTGGAGAATAATACATACTTGATATTCCTCCCTACATTATTCTCTCTTCTCTACTCTTGACTTCACAACATGTATGTGTTAATTACGATAATATCATAAATAAAATTCAATATTTTGAATCCTTTTATTCGCGAGGAGCTGGATGAGAAGAAATTCTCGTCCTGTTCTGTGACCCGAAGCTTCTCAAGCTCAAGCATTTACTTTTCTAGTTAGAGACCAACGTCTTGGGGCTAATGTGGGATCCTCTCAAGGACCTACTGGTTTAGGAAAATATCTAATGCGTTCTCCGACGGGAGAAGTTATTTATAATTAAGTACCACACGAGTGGATATATAGGAATCCAAATCTGCCTAATCACTCATGTTATGATCTTCTACGTCCTAGGTCTTCCCGTTCCGTCATCTGGCTTATGTTCTTCGTGTTGCATTCAGACTGAGTTGAACCTTGTGAATTGCGTGAAAGTAGGATACTCCCAATTCGGGGATCAAAGAGTTTTATAAAACGTTCTTGGTGGAAAAAAAAAACGTGAATAAAAGATCCAACTAAATTGAATTGGGTCTATGACTCTCAGAAATAGTGAGAATGATAAATAAATGAGTACATGTTTTACAAATTATTTTTAAATATTTGATAAAAAATATGAAAAGATGACAATGTGGGATACAAATAACTCATTATATATTCTAAAATACGAAGAAATGCACCTGTATTTTTATTCCGAATGAATAACTTGTATACGAATTATACACGTATGTATAGAATACTCAAATTAATCAAATCCTATATTTTTAAGCCGGATTTTTACTAACATATTTTTAACATAAAATTGTATAATACACGTACGTACCGAACTACGATTAATTTCCATCCCGTATTTTACTAACTATGCTTAATAGAACAACACATCTTTGAGACTTCCATACGACATTGTCTTCCATTGTCATACTAATTAGACTTCTTCCCCATTTGTTATAGCCTCTACATTTACTTTTAAACATATATGCCAAAATATATATTTATAAGATCTATAACGTCACCGATATATTTCATCCTCTTTTTGTAAGGAGTGTCTGTCAATGTCTCCCTTTCTTAAATACATGTTTACGTATATATGCCCTTCATTGATTCAGAAGTTGATACAACTGTTGTATATGGACGATGATGGTTGCAGTAATTTCAAATCAGTTATGTTAAGAAGTTCATTAATAGAAGAAGATGTATAATTAAACCAACAAGAAAATTAACAATGTATTCCAGGAAACTTAACTTCCTAAAGTAACTCGGAAAAAATCAGCCTCTGAGTCTGATGCATGTGTGTCTTTCTAGTTTCTGAGTTCATTAATGAAACATGTTTGTACAAAAAAAGTATACCATCAATGTGTTTTCATTTAGCCAAACTTTATTTTTGAGAAGCATGAATATATACATATATACGACTAATAATATGTGCAAATTACCCTTTCAAGAGAAAAAGAACTCAATTGATTACTTTGATTGACGTCAAAAGATTTGTTAGTCATAGCTACAAGGGTATTGGTGGTGGTGGGTTGAGAACAACCACTGCGGTGGTGGGGCAAGAACATGGGTAGCAAAGGTGGTGGGTTGGTGGCGGTTGCGCTGCTTCATTGGTGGAAAAGTGGTAGAGTCGATTGAAAATTATAAGAAAATAGGTTGTTGTTGTGGTATGTTTTGAGAAAGTGAAGCAAGACCCAACTTCAACGGCGAGAACGGCTTTGAACCAGCTAGCATGGTAAAATAAGCATGGTTGAAAGGCTATGTTGGAGATCAACATGTAAATGTTCAAACAGGTTATGGTCATTGGCAATAACCGCCTACTGGAATTGTTAAATTCAATTGTGATGCTTCGTGGCGAGAATTTTTCCGGCATCTGGGCTTGGGTGCGTCCTCAGGGATGAACTCAGCCATTTTGTAGCAGGCCGGCAGATTAGAGCAAGGAGCTTAAGGTCCCCTTTGGTAGCAGAGCTTAGTGCTATGGAGACGGGGATGAGGTTTGTGTTGGAAGAGGTTCCCTAGAGGCAATCTAGTTTAGTATGAACAATAAGTTGGCTAGAATATTCATTTCATTATTTATTGAGATATTTAATATAATGAAGTCCTCAGATTTACAATTATGTTGTTTATCTTAAATATCCCTAGTCCATTACAATAATTAATAGGACAATCATATATAGACTAGTATGGGGTTGGATTGATATGGAGATATCAGGATCCAACACATGGGTATGCATTAGGAGTAATGGCATACTGGATTGACCCATCTCCGAGAAGACTACATACAAGTTATGTAAAGTCACGAGTGCTTCTCGCGGTGACAACGGTATTGTCATCCTTAGACTTGAAGTCACTAGATCATCTAGTTGTGGACTATTGTGTTTTGGTAGCCTTCAAACGCTACACCGTGACTGGGTAGTCATAAAGGCGTGTATTGGACACAATAAGAAGCAAGCTTAGATATCGTAGTGATGTTGATAGAATTTTTCCCTCCCACATAACGGGAGAAAATATCCTAGGCCACTCGAGGGATAGTGCTTATAGAATGTCTGGCCAAACTCAAATAAATCAATATTTGATATTGATATTATTTGCACGAATAAGGTTATTCCCAAGATCGAGGAACTATGAATTGGATATACGAGTGTGACTTGTATGTCTCGTGTCCAATCCGAATATTGAGACAAAGGGATGATACAATACTTGCGCAAGGTTTGTCGGATGACTATTTCTATTAGTTGTGTAGTATTGATGCCTTGATAGAGACCGCTCCATATTAGTAAATAGTTACTACAAACTAAGTAGAAATCTATGGGGTCACGCACCATATAGGATTGAAGTAGACTTGGGAATTAATTAAATATTAATTAGAAGGATCAAATCGCAACATGTTGCTAACTTAGTAGGACTAATATGCAAGTTGGACTAATCCGAACTTGAGTAGGATTAAAAGAGGTCATTTATGTAGTAACAAGGAGTTGTTGGACTATATAAACGATGCTCCTAGCTTCCTTCCCAACAACTAATGCTCATAACATAAGTTGAGTAGGAGAGAAGAAAGGATAGAGAGCAAGCAAGGAGACCCGTCCGCCCTCTTGCCGCCCCCTCTACCCGTCGGCCACAACAAGGAGGCCGAAGCTCCTTTTGGTGCTCCGTTGCATGATTTATTCTTCCTCTTCCATTCATCCAAGATAGCACAAGGATATTGGAGGATCTGGATCTCAATCCTAGGCATGGATCAACCGTAGAGACGTGATACTTTTCGCGTTTGAAGTCATCAAAGGAGACCTACAAGGTACATGCTACGAATCATTTACTATCGTTATGAATTCTCTTCTTGTGATCCTTGGGAGGGTCTTGATCGAATAAATTATCTCAGAAAAACGAAGAGACAAGAAGAAATGGAGCGCCAATCGGATTTGTAGAGCTTCAGATATAGCAGCTTAAAGTTTCTGGTCCGCAGTTGATTTTCAGCAGGATCTGAATTCGGTTTTTGGAGCATAAGTAGAGCTACAGATGTCGGATGAAGACGAGTCATATATGAAAATCGTGTATCTCGACGATACGGATCCAATGGCATAGGTCCCGCAATCAAATTCAGAAAACAGCACTGTCAGAATCTGATCAAAGTTTCGGGAATCGCGTCATACCAGTCCGGATGGACTGTGGTAAGTTTTATTCTGCAAGCTAACTTACCACAATAATTTTTGAATGCCTATGATTAATTCTCTGCATAAATCACGTGGTCCGGTAAAAATCTCATCGAATTTTCCCTTCACTGTAATTATCATTGTAGAAACTTCATATCATATTGTTGCTTAGGTTTAGTTTAGGCTTAAATCATTATCTGTAAAGAAATACAAGTGGCGCTCTCGCGCTCAACACACTTAAAAGTTCACATCAGAACTCGCCATTCAGTCCAGTGTTAAGAGCCTTTGAGGCAGGTCATTGAGGACTCGAGTTCCAGCCTCCCCTAACTGTAAGATAGAATATAGTTCTTAACTTATAACCCAAAAAAGGTCACATGGCACATGTTTTAATTCACACTATTCACGAGACTCAAGAGCGATAAAAGGCAAACACTTAATATCTTTCGGAGCCGAGCCTTAGCCTGTTATATAGAGCTCGAGCGTACCAGGCTCCTGGCCTAACTTTATATACAGTTCGGCTCTTTGTCAAGCTCTTACAAGTTTTCTTGTCTACTTCATCCATCTGTTGTTTCTCAATGGCGCCAAGGCTCATCGGAAAGCCCGTCTTTCTGGGCCAAATTAATCCCAACAATCCACATCAACCAAGGAAAGAAAATAAGATAAAAAGCTAGCTATTATTGTTAAAACCATACTAACTTTTTCCATGTTTATTAAAAGTTCAAGGTTTGGAGAAGCAAGTACTTCCGATTGAGTTTCTCAGCAGCAGACACAAACACAAACACAAACACAAACACAAACACAAACACAAACACAAACACAAAGAAGTCTGAACAATGGGAGTTTCAAGACAACCAGAAAAGGAAACTAGACTTATAAACAGAACATGAAGCTTCTTTTAGGTGCTCGGTGAAGCTTCTTACACTGCGGTCCCATTGCAGAGGGGACATTTGTTCTTCAGCATCAGCCATTCCTCGATACAGTTGTAGTGATACTCGTGCCCACATCTTATCTTTCCGAGCACATCCCCATCAGCATAACTCTCCTGTAATTCGATTTCAATAGACATTAATGCCTTCAGAGAGGCTAATGAACTTGTGATAACTTAATCAAGGCTCTGTTTGGTTTGCATAAAATGTTTTACAAGGGAAAATAATCTACGCGTAAAATATTGTTTGAAAAAGTTTTATCTGCAAATATTTTCTCGTGTTTGGTTGACACTTGCCAAAACAGTGGGCTGTGATGGCAGTAGCAGTGATGGGTGGCGGTGATGGGTCGTGGTGGAGGTATGTGGTAGTGGTGGTTATTGGTGGTGGAGGTGTTAGTATGAGTTGTTGTGCTCCTTCACTCTCCGGAAAATGGCTTACGGATTTGAAATGTGTAAATCATTATATGTCATATGAGGGAAAACATTTTACAGGAAAATATTTTACCTCCAACCAAACAGCACCAAAACACCAAAACAAGGGAAAACATTTTACAGGAAAATGTTTTATCACCAACCAACGGAGCCTAAGTAAGCACACTTTACCAGACAAATACAGCATATATCGTCCTCAGCTGAGATTCCTAGTTCCATCTTCTGATATTGTCGTTGTCCAACACCTGCCTGAATAGTTTCTTTAGTCGCTCTTGACCAAGATACTCCATTGGCTTGTCCTGCTGCCAGACCAAACACCACCTAAACCCCAATTACACAAACGTGAACTGGTATTTAGTAATAAGATTAAAAAAAATACTACAAATTATTATGTTGTGTAAACGTCGTTCATTTCAGTGTTACCGTGAAAGGTGCAACATATTGGTCACGATCGGTATGTTCTTCAGTCTCATCACTTTCATTCCCAGATTCGAAGGGAGAATCAGGTTGAGAGAAACTCGAATCAGCCTGGCATACCAGCACGAAAGCAAGTCATGATGAAGGTACAAAACCATGACACCTATTACACAAAGGTGAACCGGTATATAGTAACAAGATTTAACAACAAAAAAAAATCTACTACAAATATTATGCCGGGTAAACGTTCATTTCAGTGTTACCAGGTAAGGTGCAACATCTTGGTAAAGATCGGTGTCTTCTTCCGTCTCATCAATCGCATTCTCATATTCGACGGGAGAATCAGGTTGAGAGAAACTCGAATCAGCCTGCCACACCAGCATGAAAGCAAGTCATGATGAAGGTACATAACCATGATGCACAATGAGTCGCTCCTTCATCAAGCATGACATGAACTACAAAACTCTTTGATGTAAAATTAGTTGATCCTTTATCAGGCATCATCACATCAACTGCGATGATTTATGCAAGATGTAAACCTGCCTGTAGTTGGGGTGGATAATGGGGCTGGTTTAGACTAGACCTGTTTGTTCTACCAGCACCACAGAAACAATAAACTAAACTTACACACCCACAGATCATCACAATGTTCCTTATAATTCACATAGGTTATGAGTTTTTATTCATTTCTTTCTAACTTTGTAATGCCCTCTAAATAAAGAAACAAAGTCTGTTCAGCCACAAGTTATATGAAAAGAACTTGCAAAGCTGACTCAATGCATGTTTATTTGTTTCATACACACGTGTACCGACAAAATGGAGAGAATATAAGATAATTGGTCCTTTTCCGGTTGTTACGATGCATAGAACATGTATATCTTATAGAACTTGCAGAATAAACAAGGGAATGTTACTATTGCTTTTTAATAGAGTATTTCAAGAATGTTCAAAAGTCTTTCCATCCTTACGGTTAAAATTCATATTTTTTTCTTATATTCAGGCTCAATGAGAAACCATTGATGCAGAGATTTTCTGGCCGAAACATGGAAAGACTTCCAAAATTAGCAAGCACCTAATGCAAGATTTGTTATCCAGTCTTAGAAAAAATTAACACCAAGTCTGGGCTTTGATTAATATAAGAAGAGACAGGAAGGCAGAATGCTTTTGGTACTAACACATGCAGCGTAGTTAAGTGTTTTGATAAGGTGTTAAAGTAAGAACTTCCGCAAAACTTATGTAAAAAAAAGCAAATAATGTTAACCAAAAAACATTTTCCATAATACCATCGGAAAAAAATCATGTTAGAGATGAAATATAATAACCTTTCAGCAAAAGTGGAGAAAGAAGTGATCCCCAAGTTACCTGCATTTCGAGTCTCAATGAAGGCCATAAGATAAGCAGTAGATCCGTGATGGAAGTTTGTCCATCTCCAGTCACCTCAAATTCTCCAGGGAGAGCACTCATGCTGCTTATATCACTGACTCCAGACTGAGAACTTCCTTGAACTGTGGGTGGGTGATGATCAGGACTCTGCTCTTCAGATAGGCCAGCCAATTGAATAGTAGAATGACTATCTTCCATCTTTTCCTCAATGATATTTTGTTGGGACGATCCTGGAGTAGTAGGAGTAGGAGTAGCATCATTGTTGAGAGAAGACATGGTTGGGCCAGTAGGAGTAGCATCTCCATTAGCAGTAAAGCCAGTCAAATCCAGCGGAGAAGAGTCTATGTCACCGTTGTGTTGCACGAACGACGAAGGGGCAGAATCCATATTGACACTGAGCAGGCAGTGGAGGAAAAGATGGCTCAAGACCTGCAAGGGTATTATTGCCATTAGTATAGAAAACTTGCTAAGCTTGTGAGACTGAGAGTGACTAGTATTTTGCACAAGGGAAGTCGTACTTGAAGGTGAAAGTTACACTGCTACGCAACTTGTATGCTGCATCTATTCACCTTCAACTTTTTGGAAGACCTGAAATGTTATCAGTTGAATGAGTGATGAATATAGACTGGACATTGATTTTAACAAGCTGTTCTCCAATTGGAGCTATGAAGATCGGGGGATATCTTGCTCGCCTATGATTGAAGACAAAATCTACCATTTGCTAAATACTATGCGATAACTTACCAGTCTCAGGCGATCTTTTGAGAGGATGTGATCATATGTTTCCTATAGAAAGCATTGTATGTACCAAATAAACATTTTCACTTCCAACAAAATTAAAATAAAATGAATCCATGTAAAGGAAAAGATCATTTTGCCGATTCACTCTCTGATTGGATAGTATAAATAAAAGTTAATCGGGTGTTGCCGTAATAGCATAGTGCCTCAGATTAGAGTAAATAACACTGCATAAGTTTAGAACATATGTATCCTGAATAACAATAGCGCTACGTAATGGGACAAACATGGGTATTAGTATGTATCGACAAAATTGCATGAAATGTTACCTAAATCAGACAGACGGCACCAGCTACATGAGAAAATATTGATAAACTAGATTAGTCAAGCAATGCAAGTCAACCCAATTAAACAAAAATCTTACATTACAAGAAGAAGCTACAGGTAGTAAAGATGAACGCGGCCTGAAATAAATATTAAGACAACATAAGCCAGCAGTAGCCAGGGGTAAATTCTAGTGGCTTTAGTTAAGACTAGGATCTAGTCAAAATCACGTACCCCTAAACCAATACTAGATTCAACACTGGAAGATATACGAGACCAACTTATTTTCCAGAGCATTCCAGATGCCAACTTTCATGACATGCCGATAATACACAACGACACATATGCTCACTCTTTGGAATGTGACATATGTAGTTCCACGATGCATGCCGACACACACAAACTGTTCCCCGCTAACTGTTATCTTGCATCCCTCACAAAGAAAATACCATTACAAGGAAAATAATGCACCTTAAAGTTATAACACAAAGAACGGAAATCATAAGGCTGAAATAAATGCATATATAGCTCTATTCCTTTTTGTCGCCAACGTCCACGACATGACCATAGTACACGACACATATGCTCACACTTTTGAATATGACATATCTAATTCCACGATGCATACCGACACACACACAAACTGTTCCTCGCTAACTGTTACCTTGCCTACCTCACAAAGAAAATACCATTACAAGGAAAAGATGGCCATTCAAATGAAGTCAACAAGGGAGAAGCTGCAACATTCACAAGTATGATGCACAATTCTAATCTTAATGCACCTTAAAGTTGATAACAAAAACGAGAGTAATTCATAAGGCTGAATCAAATGCATACATAGCTCTCTTCCTTTTTGTCGCCAAGCGATTAAAACCTTTACATAATGTTTCGCAAGTCCTGCTTGTCGTTAAGCGATTGAATTCTGAATAGAGATGTTTCACATGCCCCTATGCAGTTGGCGGCTTTTCCGTTAACCGTTAATGTATTCAATTTTTTGTTAATCAACTTAACCCATATTAGGAAACCTAGAAGAAATTGCAGGAAATTTATTCAAGAGGTTTACATTTTTTCGTTAGATTTCACATTTTTGCTAAAGCTTGATCATAGCAAAATGGCATAAGAAAGAAACAAAAAAAAAGCTGATTCTCACTTCTCAGCAGCTAATAGCAGTCGAAAGCAAGCACGACACAGGAACTTCAAATTTGAAGCATGTAAAGATCATCATCTTTCATGAGAAGTCACACCACAGAAGAACAGCACCAACAAGCAACAACATAAACCTAAACCTAATCCTAAAACAAAATCAGAATCAGACTGCATTGCGATAGAATCTACCAATGGATCATAAACCAGATACGAAGCTTGATAGAACAGAGCTAGCTAGTTTCACAAACCATATGCGATGGGGTTAATTTCTAGGGTTTATACCTGAGAAAAAACCGGGCGATATGAACGAAGTGAGCGACGAAGCGAGAGAGATAGAGACTGAGAGACTGAGGAGGAAGAGGAGGCTTTTTGTAAGGGAAAGTGAGAATCGGAGTGTAACCGACGAGCGAACGAACGAACCCATCGAGTTGTGCTAAATTCCAAACAAGGGAGTGAAATCATCATGACAGGTTCAAATCGTAACGGACGATCAACAACACCACCCAGCGAGTTCATCTTCGTCGTCGTCTCTCTAGCAAGTTTTGGCCGGATTCGAGCTTTCCCCTTCTCTCTCTCTCTCTTCGTCTTCCCTCCACTGTGTCTCACTCTTCTTCTTTTTGAAAACTTTGACCTGTTTTTCGAACAAAACTTCTTCCTTACAAAATTGCAGGGAATAAATTGTTATCCAAAATATTATAAGTTATAGTAATTAGTTATTATTAAATATCTTCTTACTATTTCTTTATTATAAATATTTTTTGAAAGAATAATAGTGTTAAGAATAATATTTTCTTTATTATAAATATTTATTAGTATAAGATTTACAAGTATTTCTTATGAAAATTCAAAAGTATTAAGTTGAAATAGCTATATATATGCATGCGTATATATGTACATGCATCTTGAGTCTTATGTGTTATACTATTAATTTTAAAAATAATTAAGGCTTAAGATTAGTAGTTTTTTTTATAGAAGTTTTGATCATAATAGTTTGATATTATTTTACATAAGTAATGTGTTTGTCATGAGTAAATCGTGTATTTATCAAAAAAATATAGAGTAAATATTCGGCCGCGAATACTTTATTTTCTTCAATTGCTAAATTTTTATCAATCCTATATGATAAAGGACAAAATAAACTTAACATTCGTTATATTATTTCGATGAAATTGCGAGATTTTTTGAGATTTCACCTATTATTTATTAAATATATGTATTGTTATGAAATATATATTTAATATGGTGAATATTCACAGAATATTGTACTGCCATGTATAGATGATACAGATTGACCCCCACACCCTATATAAAGGATGGCTTGGTGGAGAATAATATAAACTCCCTCCGTCCCGACAGGTTGTTCAAAATTCCCTTTTTGGGACGTCCAACGCAATTGTTCAATCTTTCCTAAAATGAAAGTTTGCTACGTGTAATTGACCATTTTAACCCTACTAGAAAAAAACTCATCTAAATCTGATTTGGTCCAAATTAACAATCACATTCATATTTGGGCCTAACTAAATTAGATTAGCAACTAACCTAATTTAATCAAGCCCAAATGAAGTTACTAACCCAAATCCCCCCCAAATACCACTAACCCTAAAACATCTCTCATTCTCTCTATCTCTCTCTCGTCCGTCTGATGTTCGTCCCCAATTGTTGTCTCTCTCTCTACCTCTCTGGTTCTAGGGTTTCATCCCCACTCTCTTCTTCCCCAAATACATTGTCTCCTTCTACCAATTTGAGACAGGGGGTTTGATCTCTACTGTGAGTGTTCTAGATTTGGCCATGTCCGATCGGTTCGAAGGCCCCAGGGTCGCGATACCGTCGATTCGTACGGTTGAACAGAATAGGAGTATGGAATCGCCATGGATTCAGGTGGGACGTTCGTGCCTGAAACCCATGATTCAGACGAGACCCAGCCACCGGATGGTTGGGGTATCCCCGACGGTGATATGTCGGTTTGTGATCCGTTGGTTCCTGAAGAGACTCACGACGATTCAGCGGTGGGTAACAGTGTGCATGAGCCAGATCTCTTCGATTCCGACGAGACCCAGCCATCGGATGATGATGGAAAACCTAAGGAGTCCGGTGGAAGTTTCGATTCTTCATATGACGAAAGGAACTCTGATGAGGCCAAGTTTGAAAGGTGGATGCTACTTGGTTTGAAGCGAGGTTATATATCTAAACCCAAGCTCTTCTATTTCCGATCTGTGATATTATGATCTTTGTGGATCATGTGATGCTATGATACTCTGATCTCTGTGAATCATGTCTTATTGTGATAATCCTTTGTGAATCATCTTATGCTGTGATACTCCGATCTCTGTGAATCATGTCTTATTGTGATAATCCTTTGTGAATCATGTGATGCTGTGATACTCTAATATTTGTGAATCATGTGCTGTTGTGATATTGATGATATTGATGCTGTGATATTGATGATATTGATGAACAATAATGTAGCAATTGAGAAACTTGGATCTACTATACTCTTGCTACAATGTGCTTGTGTTTGTGTGTTTAGAAGTTGTGTGAATCCAGTTCTGTGATGATCATTCTAACTGATCTGAGAACAATAATGTAGCAAGCATTATTCATATGTTAATCACATTGCTTCTATTAATCACTTGCAAGCATTACATGTCTGTGATGATCATTCTAACTGATCTGAGACATCAAAAGATGACATTACATGTCTGTGATGATCATTCTAACTGATTTGAGACATCAAAAGATCACATTACATGTCTGTGATGATCATATTAAGTGATCTGAGACATCAAAAAAACACATTACATGTGTGTCTAAATACCATAACCCAAAGCTTGCAGAAGGATTGGATTGTCTATTTGTTGATTCTTCTCCAACAAATACTCAATACAATCCTTGACAAGTTCCTTGTCCACTTCCAAATCTCTAGGCAACATGCCTATTGCTCTTAGGTGTTGCTTACCCATGTGTGGTTGTTGATATTTGTTGTGTCCCTTGACCTTCATCATTTCAACCATGCATTGTTGTTGACTAAGAAACACATCATGAAGTGTTTCCGGTGTGAGTACTTCATATGCCATCTGCACTGCCTCAATCAACTCCTCAACACTCTCTGTCTGCATCTCTTGTTGCAGACTCTGAATTGATCTAAAAAACCCTAAGTCATTGATGTTTAGTTCTGGAATTCTTGGGGGTTGATTTATCATAGTGATTTTGAATCCATCACTTGTTGCTGCTTGTCTGAATTCAGGGTCATCATCTGATACATGGCAAGGTGCATTATCCTGTTGTATCTTGATGTTTTTTGATAGACAGTCAGGACAATTCCTCTTGATTGATGGTATTATTTGACCAATGATCATGTCTCTGGTAACTGTTTTGTTAATTGATGGAATTGGCCTCAACTCAAGTGTTCCCCTTGGTCTGTATACATAATTCCTTTGAGCTTCATATTCTTCAACAAATGGTCAGATACCAAGTCTGCCATCCCATTGTAGTTCACCATTTTCTCAAAAAATGGGTCTGCTAACTGCACACATGAACATCAAATTTGGTATAAATGCCTTTGAATTTGCAGTTCTATGTCGTGTGACCTCATGTGATAGCACTATGAACCTCTCTATTAGTTGCTTCAGGTAGAACAATTTTTCATCAATGTGTACAATGTGGTCCATTGGCTTGAAATTTTATGGCACCAGTGATATCCATGTAAAGTGCTTTGATGGAAAATTTCAATCTCTTCAACATGTGATGATGGTTCAGAAGAGGTTTAACTGCACAAGTACATGATCTTAAATCTCCTTTCCCCTTCCACCTTCCTACTGTGGATTTGGATGCTGCTATATTTGCTGCTGCACATTACAAGCATGATTCGATACCACTTTGTGATGATATAAAGCACATCACTTCATGATCCAATTATGTGAACTTTGTTTATTGTATATTCATGCTCAATTTGTTAGTGTTACTATCTGTGATGCTCCTACAATTGACTTAAACTACAATGTGATGTGTATAACAAACTGAGACAGTCAATCAATGTTAGTTTAATGTTTCAATTTGTGGTTGAAGTGTGCTAATTGTAATGCTAGTACTTTGACATGATGTACATTATCAAGTTTTGCATAAATTTGACATGTTAGTGACTGCAAAATCTGAGAGAAACCTTTACTAGCAAGAGCCTAGTACATGATTCACAACACTTAAAGACATGATTCACAGTCACATTACAAGCATGATTCAATACTACTCTGTGATGATATAAAGCACATCACTTCATTATCCAATTGTGTGAACTTTGTTTATTGTATATTCATGCTCAATTTCTTAGTGTTACTATCTGTGATGCTCCTATAATTGACTTAAACTACAATGTGATGTGTATAAAAACTGAGCCAGTCAATCAATGTAGTTTAATGTTTTAATTTGTGGTTGAAGTGTGCTAATTGTAATGCTAGTACTTTGACATGATCTACATTATCAAGTTTTGCATAAATTTGACATGTTAGTGACTGCAAAATCTGAGAGAAACCTTTACTAGCAAGAGCCTAGTACATGATTCACAACACTTAGAGACATGATTGCAGTCACATTACAAGCATGATTCAATACTACTCTGTGATAATATAAAGCACATCACTTCATGATCCAATTGTGTGAACTTTGTTTATTGTATATTGCTCAATTTGTTAGTGTTACTATCTGTGATGCTCCTACAATTGACTTAAACTACAATGTGATGTGTATAACAAACTGAGACAGTCAATCAATGTAGTTTAATGTTTCAATTTGTGGTTGAAATGTGCTAATTGTAATGCTAGTACTTTAACATGATCTACATTATCAAGTTTTGCATAAATTTGACATGTTAGTGACTGCAAAATCTAAGAGAAACCTTACCGGCAAGAGCTCTGATTGCCTTTCTCTTCTTGAGCAAAATGTTGCCTATTTCTTGGGTGGGAATTATCATTGGAGGAATGAGATTCCCAACATATTTGGGTTTACTTTTAGTGGTTTGTAATTTTTGTCAAGCTCCTTAATATGAGTCCAAATTTTGTAAATGAACTTCAAACTAACTCCCCATTTAGATGCTGCAAATTGAACACTACCCTTACCTGCAACCATGTGAGTATTAGATC
The DNA here is from genome assembly GCA_023055425.1 of Linanthus parryae. Lineage (NCBI taxonomy): Eukaryota > Viridiplantae > Streptophyta > Magnoliopsida > Ericales > Polemoniaceae > Linanthus > Linanthus parryae. Next base: position 32,540,071 of record JALGPY010000001.1, read on the forward strand.
CCTGTACAATTTTTCTGCTTTCTTGAAGTAGGTAGTCTTTGATTCCCTCCTTCTCTTCCCACTTTAATCTTTTTGACACCATTGTTGATGTGCTGGTTCTTGCTGGAATAACAGGTGAAATGTTAGAGACAAAAGTGGATAAGGAATTTGGAGTTAATGGTCTTGATGATGCTGAAGAATTTGTAGCAGAATGGTGAGGTAGCAGAAGCTTCAATGCTCCTGCAGAAATAGTTAAGTCTTGCTACCAGAAACGGTGCAAAAAGGGTGGAGCTTTAATGCTCTGTTTCCTTCTTCAACATTATCTCCCTTTCTCTCTCTCAACTGGGTTTGTTATATTTTGTGATTTTGGATCTGTTATATTAAGCCCCTGGATGATGTAATGAAACAATGCTAGTAAATGTGTGGGATTAGACTGGTGTGAATTGGAGGAAAGTTTGTATTTTTTTATTTTTCAATTTGGTGGGAAGAATTAGCAGATTTGCTAATTCATGTGCTGACTAGGATCCCACCATGTAATTCATTGAAACTGACAGGGGAAGAAATGACTTTTCAACCTGTTTTTAATAAAGCAACTTTCAAATTTTTTGAACTACCTCATGGGACGGAGGGAGTACTTGATATTCCTCCCTACATTATTCTATCTTCTCTACTCTTGAGTTCACAACACGTTATCAGCACGCTCTACCGGAAGCAAAAATCTATCAAAAGAAAAAAGGTACAATGGCTATTTTATTATGAATCTTGTCAAGAAAAAGATGATAAAGCGTAAATTTTAATTGTTCGATCTTGATTGTATCATCTCTTGTGTGAATCAAAGTTGATTCAAATCAACAGTATATCGTATCAATACTAAATCGTAACACATAAACTACGTTATGCTCTACGACCTGTGGCTCTGATACCACTGTAGGGTTTTGCACATGGAATCGCAGCGGAAGAAGATAATTATTCCGTTCAAATCCCTCAAAGGATCACAAGTCAAGAACAAATAACGATAGTAAAGGATTATTATGTGTGTACCTTTGGGTTCTCCTGTGGTGACTTCAAATGTGAATAATGTCACGTTCTCTACGGTTGATCCACGCCTAGGATAGAGAATTGGGCCTCCCAAACTTCTTGTGTTAGCTAGAACGGAGGAAGGAGACAAAGGAATCACGCAACAAAGCGACAAAGAGGAACTCAGACTCCCTTTGTTGGCCGACGGGTTTGGGGCGGCGGGTAAGGGGCGTTCGGCCTCTTGGCTTGCTTGCTCTCAACTCTTTTCTCTCCTCTCCATATGTGTTATGAATAACATGTATTTAGAGGGAAGGAAGGAGTTCCTTTACATAGTCCAACTACTCCTAGTTGTTTCCATAAAGGGCCCAATACTAATCCTATCCATATATGGATTAGTATTATCTGCTAATAAATCCTACTAAGTTAGCAACTTGTTGTAATATGATCCTTTTAATTAATCATTATTAATTAAGTCCCTCGTCCAATTATATCCATATGGCGTGTGACCCCATAGGTTTTATACTCAATTGGTAGTAACTATTTACAAACATGGAGCGGTGTCTAGAAACACATCCATGCCACCCAATTAATAGAAATAGTCATCTTGACAAACCTTGTGATCTTATTATCGCATCCCTTTGTCTCATTATCCGGATTGGACACGAAACATACAAGTCACACTCGTATATCCAATCCATGTTTCTCGATCCTGGGAATAGCCCTATCCATGCATATGACATCAATATCCCCATATTGATTCATATGAGTATGGCCAGACATTCCATAGGCGCCATCCCACGAGTGGCCTCGGATATTTGCTCCCGTTATGTGGGAGAGACAAATCCTATATACATCACTCACCATCTCTAAGATGGCTTCCTATTGTGCCCAACATGCGCTTTTATAATGACGTTGTCAAAGCATAATATTCCACAACTAGAGGACCTAGTGACTTCAAATCTAAGGATGATAATATCCTATCACCGCAAGAAGCGCTTGTGACTTTACATAACATGTATGTAGCCTTCTCGGATTCGGGTCAATCCGGTATGTCATTACTCCTAATACATACCCATGTGTTGGATCGTGATATCTCCATATCAATCCAACCCCATACTAGTCTATAGATATTCGTCATGTTAACCATTATATTTGACTAGGTATATTTAAGATAAACAACACGATTTGTAAATCTAAGGACTTCATTATATTAAATATCTCCAGAAATAATACAATGATTATTCTAGCCAATTCATACTAAAACTAGATTGCCTCTAGGGCATCTATTCCAACACACACACACCCCAAGAACTTCTCTGAAGTCACTCCAAACGCACATTTCATCGGGTTCATGATCTTCTTAACTCTGAGGAGATCTACTGGGCTCATAGAGCTCGCTGCAAATGGCTCCAAGAAGGCAGCAAGAACACAAAATTCTTTCATTCTTATACTAAAATGAGAAAAAAATTTAATTCAATACACAATATCAAACTCTCTGATGGCACTTCAATCTCTGACCAGCCTTCCATCATGAAAATTTTCTTGGATCATTACGCTAATATTTATTCTCAACCTTCCCCAACAGTTTCAGAGCTAGCACAACAAAATGATGGTCTATTTTCCTTCTCCCTCCTCTTTAATATCACAAAAACACTCAATCTTGACCAGCAAAATTTTCTTTCTAATTCATTTTCTGCCTCTGAGGTATCGAAGGCAGTCTTTAGTATGTCACCCCTCAAGGCACCTGGACCAGATGGTTTTCAACCAGCCTTCTTCCAGCAAAATTGGTCTCTTCTTTCCACATCAATCACTTCAGCTGTTCTTTCTTTTTTAAATTCAGGGTTTATGCTTAGAGAACTGAATAGAACTCACATTATCTTTATCCCTAAAACTAACAATCCCCAATCAGTAACAGACTTTAGACCAATAAGCTTATGCAATGTTTTATATCGTATTATTGCAAAAATCTTAGCTAATAGGCTCAAGCAAGTCCTTCCTTCCCTAATTTCTGTCAATCAAAATGGCTTCATACCAAATAGACTCATCCAAGATAATATCCTTATTGGCCAAGACCTAGTGCACACCATTCACAAAGCCAAAACTGCACATCAACCAAAATTAGGGGCTCTTAAGTTGGACATCTCTAAAGCCTTTGATCGAGTGAGATGGGACTTCCTTGAGCAAGTGATGCTCCAAATGCACTTTCCCCCTCACTTCTCCAGGCTTATTATGCAGTGTGTCTCCACTGTAACTTACTCACTAATCATCAATGGTTCTCAGTCCAACTCTTTCTCCCCCCACAGGGGATTAAGACAAGGAGATCCATTATCTCATTTCCTTTTTGCTCTTTGTGCTGAGGCTCTTTCTAGTTCCCTCCAAATGGCTGAATCTGATAATTTAATTCAAGGAATTCCATTTGCTAGGGGTAAAACTATTTCTCATCTTCAATTTGCTGATGATACACTGTTGTTCTTCCAAATCCATCCTAATACAAGTGCAAATATTAGGACTCTTCTTGACACTTATGCTACTGAATCAGGTCAAGCTATCAATCTTGATAAATCCTCTCTAGTTTTTAGCCCTAACTGTTCTGATTATGATAAACTGCAGTTTTCAACCAGTTTAGGCTTACAGCCGCAGGAATCTATAGGCAAATACCTAGGTGTTCTTCTAGATAAGCAAGGGACCAACAAATATCTAATTAAATCTACTATCCTCAAAATCAATGAAAAGTGTGCTGGCTGGCAGAGTCTGCTCCTAAACCCCTTTGGTAGAGCCACCTTGATTAATTCTGTCCTCAACAGCTTCCTAGTTTACCCTATGTCTGTTTGTATCTTCCCTAAGAAAGATTGTGATCACATCCAAGCCATATTCTCAAGATTTTTATGGGCTGGCTCAACCTCTAAAATATGTATTCATTGGCTCTCTTGGGACTTTCTCTGTAACAAAACTCAGAGAGGGGGATTGGGGTTCAAAAACTTACAGTGTTTTAATAATGCTCTAATAGCCAAAAATTGTTGGAAGCTTGTCAAGGATCCAAAAAGTTTTTTCAGTTCTTATTTTATTCCAAAATACTGTAAAAGGAAACATTTTTTGGCTACTAGAACTACCACCACAGCTTCCTGTGCTTGGAAAAACATCTGCAAGGGAAGAACTACCCTTTCCCTGGGCTTGCAATGGAAAGTGGCCAAGGGTCAATCTCTGATGATAAGAAGTAGTGGTTGGATTCCAGATGTTCCAGGGGATTCTATTGAGGAGTGTTTGAGACAAACGGATCCAAATAACAGTTACAAAAAGGTGGAGCAGTTAGTTGCACAAAATGGGCAAAGTTGGAACAAAAACCTTGTGGACAGACTCTTCCCACCCTGGCTTAGTAATAGAATTCAGAGTATTCCTCTAGGTTTTAATGATTATCACGACACCCCTTATTGGAAGCTTACCTCCAATGGAGTCTATTCTGTCAAAACAGCCTATCTTCACCAAAACTACAATAATTCCTCCCCAAACTTATCTGGCAATCGTATCCAATTCCGTTCTATCTCCTCTGAATTTCATTGGAAAAATCTCTGGAACTCTGGCCTCCCTGCTAATCTTATGCATCTTCTTTGGCGCATTTGTACTAATTCTTTACCTTGTCTAGATAATCTACACTTTAGAATTCCTTCTGTTAATCCCTCTTGTACCAGATGTAATCTTAATCTAGCTGAAACCTCTCAACACATTTTCCTTCATTGTTCTGTGGCTCAACAGCTTTGGGAGAGAGCCCCCATTCATATCACTTATAAGCCTAATACTAATACTAGTAATTTTCAACAGTGGATTCTTAGTTGGGTAAAGAGAAAGAAATCTAGGTGCTCCATTCAAAATTGGCATTGGATCCCAGCTATTATATGGATTCTTTGGATTTCTAGAAATAAGAAATTATTTGATCAACACAACTCCTCTGTAGACCAAATGTATTATCAAGCTGAAGCTTTAGCTGCATTCCTTGTCATTTGCTAACCTCTTAGTTTCATTCAGCTGCTAACAATTGGGTGGAAGTTGAAGTTCAGAAAGGTAACATCTCATGGAAGGCAGGGCCAGTTCTCATTGAGCCACAGTTCACTCCAGTGGCGCCTCAAGCTTTAATGGAAGTCTCAGATGCTTTTCCTCTAGCAATTCTGCCCCCAGTATTTATGTCCCATGCAAAAGATCCTGCTTGCAAGGAAGAGAGTTAAGCTCTTGTCCCCTCCTCTGCTCATGGCTCCTCTGGTGATCAAGCTAATGTTGGGAATGCTGTGGTTGCTGATGCAAGAGTTCTCCATGAAGGTGCTGGTGGTGATCTTCCTCCTCTTCCAGATAATGAATTGATGTCTGCTGTAATCCCCTTCATTGATGCTTAGGAGGTTGCCTGGAGTTTTCTTCTCCTGAGTTGGCGTATTATGGTGGTAGTTTGGTCCTTTTGAAATCCTTTCAGAACTTGTTTATCTTTTGTTAATCTTTTGTTAATCTTTTGAACAATGGTTTGTTTTGGTGGGTTGTATGGTGGTCTGTTTGTTTTGCATGGTTTGCTATGAGGGTTAGAACTACGTTCTAGTTGTAGCCTTGGTGTTTTTGGGATTTGGTGTTAAGGTAGGTGTCTAGTTGGCTATCTATTTGGCAAACTATTAACTGTATTTTCGCTATGTTTTAATGAAGTTCTCTTTGCTCCGCAAAAAAAAAATCTTCAGCTGAAAGCTTCTGCATCTTTCAAATACTTTTCGCAGATCTCCCAAATGGTCTACTTCTTCTCTTGAATTGATAACCAAGTCATCAACATTGAAATCTACTTCCTTATGCATCAGATCATGGAAAAGAGCCGTCATAGCTCGCTGATAGGTTGCGCCCACATTCTTAAGTCCAAAGGACATAACTTTGTAGTTGAAGACCCCAATTGGCCTGATGAAAGCTGTTTTTCTCGCATCTTCAGGGTCCATCTTGGTTTGGTTATATCTGCTAAAACCATTCATAAAATTGAACATCCGATGTCCCGCGGTAGAGTCAATTAGCAAGTCGATATTTGGCAACGGGAAGTCGTCTTTTGGGCAAAACCGATTAAGGTCCCTAAAATCCACATAGATGCGAAGCTGTCCATTCTTATTGATCACTGGCACAATTTTGGCCAACCAGGTAGGATGATGATTTGGTTCGATGAATTTGGCATTCAGCAGCTTGAATATTTCTTCTTTGATCTTCACGTTGATCTCTGGTCTGAAGCTTCTCGCACTTTGCTTTACTGGCTTGGATCCCGGGACGACGTCCAACCTATGCATTGTTACTCCGTGTCAAGGCCGGGAATTTCATCATACTCCCGAGAAAACACATCCTTGTATTCTGTTAGCAGCTGCATCAATTTCGCTTCCTCTTCGCCTTTGAGGTCCACGCTCAGAAAGACAGGCCGTTTCTTTTCTTCAGACGGACTTAGGAACACTTCTTTCAGTTCCTGCTTCTGTGGATTTGGCTTGTCTTCCATGCACTCGGGCGCTTCTTTCAACTTGTCTTCCGGCACATCCGACCTCAGCTTGTCCTTCTCCGGGCCCTGCTCAAGTTGATTTATTTTCCCAGGGATATCCCCATGTTTGGATGGGGGTACCTTCGCGCTCCTTCATATGCGGTAACATTTCTTCCCATTGGAGTAGAAGCTTTCTATCTCCTTGCCTTTGCTCTCGTGCTTCACCACCCTCTTTCGGGTGTACACGTTCTTCTTCTGGTAAGCAACTTGTGGCACCTCTTCGCGTACAGGCACCTTTTCTTTAGCATCTTCCCTTGTCACCATCACCCCTGTGGGTGACTAATCCTTGATGTCCTCCCATCGAGGCAGAGGAGTTGGGTTGAATGGCCCCGGTTTCTGTTCATCCGCTATTTTGGTGAACCACACTGCCTCGGTGAGATGCGCTTCATTCAGATTAAAGGGATTCGTCGAGGCTGGTATCTCGACTACCCTGCCATTCCAAACGGCCTTCATCACTTTATGAGCTGTTGAGGGAACCACGTCAACGCGATGGATCCACGCCCGACCTATGATCATGTGATATGTCGTTTTTGCATCAATGAAATAGAACTTGGCGGAACACTTGATCTTCCCTATCTGGAGACCTAGGCGAATCCAGCCCACTGTCATCCTGAAGTCGCTTCCGAATCCCATCAGCGAGGATGGGCGCCTGACAATCTTCTTCTCAGGAACCCCTGCCAACTTCAAGGTGTTGAGTGAAACCACATTGACAGCCGCTCCTCCATCAACGAATTCCCTCTTGAACTCGACATCATTGATTAGTGCTGTTACGTACAGAGGCTTCTGGTGGCTCGAGTCCGTCTTCTTGTCACTTTCATAGAAGGTCATTATCTTCTCTGTTGAGCGTAAGGCCGTGACAACTCTTCCATTGGATACGACAATCTCCTCCTCGAAGTCCTCTGCTGCCCTGAGGATCGCCTTTGTCATTTCTTTCTGGCACTTCTCCCAAAAGTTCATATCATCAAAGAATTTTCTGAACCCGTGCGACCCCTTCATCCTATCGGCACGCGAGTCCTCAGTGTCCATCATGTAATCCTCCTCCTCATGGACGTCGGCTACGACAGGCAGCCCATCTTCGGCGATCTCTTCGAGGTCCATGATTGCGATCATAACTACCTCCTTGTCTTTCGGTTCTTGCTCTGCATGGGCCGGGAGTGGATTATTGCGCACGTCTTGCCTTTGGTCGGTGACAATCAGCTCTCCTTCCTTCATCTTTCTGCTCACAAGATGCTTGAGCTTCTTGCAGTCAGCTGTTGGGTGCATGAATTTGCTGTGGAACTCACACCACTTCGGGTCCCTTACCATCTCCCTGGAGGGTATCCTTTCAAGTGGAGGAAGGACCCCATCTTTGCGCCACTCATTGCATAGGTCAATCACCTCCTCAAGGGAGCATGGCAGAGGCAGGACATCTGAGGTTGAAACCTTGTGTTGCTTGTGTGGAGAAACTGTGTTGACTTCAGCTTCGCGTCCCCTCTTGTAGCTAAACCTCTTGAAAGTCGGTCATCCTAGAGATCTCTCAGGAGCATGTTTCTTCTTTTGCTTCTCGACTATGGGCTCTATATTCTTTGTACATTCGATTAACTTCGAAAAAATAGGCATTTGCAGGTTAATAAACATACCCTTGTATTCATCTCGCATCCCTTGGAGACATATCTCTACGAGCCGGCTTTCGAGAACTTCATCTCTGCACTCTAGCGACTTTGCTCTGAAATTTTTGATGAATGTAACTCCATCCTCGTCGCGCTTCTGGTACATACGCGACAAGTGGATCATCGTAACCTTCTCCTCCATCTGGAAGAACTTGGTATAAAATTTCTTAACCATGTCATCCCAGGTCTTGATAGAGCTAGCCTCCAGCGTCCTGTACCATTTATACGCGACGTTTCCCAAAGACTTTGGGAACTCACACATCAGCAGGTTGGAGTCGATCCCGTGCGGCCCCATCACATCAATGAAGCGCATGACGTGCTCCTGGGCATTCCCATTGACATCGTCAAATTTACCCCACTTAGGGGCCTTGTACCTTGCAGGGTTGGGCATCAAATAGATCTCCCGGGGGATAGGAGGTGCATTGTCAACTGTCGGGATGATGGTGTGTGTAAAACACTGGTTGGCCAGAAAGTTATCTATACGCTGCTCCAAATCCGTCATGCTTGTTGATGCACTTCCTCCCACAACAGGAGGGAGGGTTGTTGCTGGTGGAGACACCTACGCATCAGTTGTATTGGGGGTGTAAGCTACATTTCTTACGGTTGCAGGTGGGGAAAGCAAGGGATATTGTGATTGGATATTGAAGGGAATACCCGGGAGTTGGGGAGCAGGTGTGATACGGGACGGCTGAGCGGTTTATCCCTGAGTAGGAGGTGGCTGAACCATTGCTGGTGGGCTTTGCAAGTTAGGATTAGGTGGTATAGGCTTTACCTCCGTTCCCTAGGAAACAGGGGTTCCGGTACCCTGAGAGATAGCGGCTCCCAGTGCCGGATTCTGGGCAAGAGATCCCAAAAAGGACATTATCTGGGCCATCTGTGCAGATTGAGCTTGGAGGGCTTTCGCCTGGCTCTGGAGAGTGGCGTTTAAAGTCTCCAAGGTTGGAGTACCGCCGGAAGCCGTGGAATTGTGACGGGTTTCCTCCCCTGAGGTGGTCTTGGTTGAGGGAGATATGTTGCTGACATCTTCATCATGAGACATGGCTACTTGCAGGAGTAAGTTTCACGTCGGGTTCACAAAATGTGTACAGAGGAATCCTTTGAGGAAGATTCAACGTACACCAAGAGCAGAGAATGAGAAACACAGGAGGTATAGGGTAGTGAGTAGGGAGAGAGTAAGACAGTAGCAACTGTATGAGAGAGAGACATAGTTTTGGCAGAGCTTCCGCGTAATTCAGGTGATTAGTCTTATGTAAGGAAGGGTTAACGATCCTATATAGTGGAGAATATGACCGTTGTAGTGGGTTAATGCGCCCATTAATGACGGCTTAATTACCTTAACCACAACGGCACGCTCGTCTGCATATATAGGGACCGTTACGCACTTCGTCCGCGTATACCGGAACCGTTATGAGGTTGACCGGGTTTATGGAGCTCGTGGCCATAAATCTCTCAAAGCAGTTACTATAGATCGCGCTCAGGCTTGGTTGTCGCTCGTGCGCGACGGAATTTACTCTAGCCTCCAAACCACTAAGTCCCTACAAGTCTCGTGTTGGTACGCTAAGGCCCTGTCTCGCAGCCCCCACGTGGATCAGCGGGGGTGGTGATCTAGTGTATGTGGAGCACAACTAGGTGTGCTAGATTATTGCCACGTGGCTGGGATCTGTCTGTTTGTAAAGCACTATCTACACCTTGCAAATCTCATCATATGAGAATTTTTGAGATGGTAAACCTCTTACCAAGTCCTTTTAGATGAGTTTATTCAAGGTGTGTATGCTAATATGCCCAAGCTTTCTATGCCAAAGCTTTGAATCTTCCTTCAAGGCCTTGAGTCACTTCAACTTGTCACCTGCAATACTGTTAGTACTCATAGCATATAGATTGTATGATCTAGGAGCAGTGAGTATGCAATTTCCATATTTCTCATCTTGCACAACACATTTCTCCTTGTCAAATACAACTTTATAACCTTTATCACATAACTGAGAAATACTAAGCAGATTATATTTAAGTCCATCCACAAGATAAACATAAGAGATAGAGTTGGTAGAACCATTACCAATAATATTGCACTTTGCTTTGTCACCAAGTGTAATTGTCACTCCAGATTTCTCTGTGAGCTCAGTAAAAAGAGACTTCTTTCCACTCATATGTCTTGAAAAACCACTGTCTAATATCAATTTTGATCCTTCAAGGCCTTGGTGACATCCTGCAAAAACAAATCATTGCCTCAAAATGCTGTTAGACCAAGTGCAGAACTTTGAGTCATACTCAGAATAAGCCATGTTTGGTGGTCTAATTCCTTTTGGGACCCAAACCTGCTTAACCTGTCCCTTAAGCTGATAAGGATAAGTGTTCCTCAGAATATGCTTAACCCTTGATTTCTGCTTAACCCTTTTTGGTTGCAGCAGCAACATGCTTAACCCTTGATTTCTTCTCAGCATGCTTATCCTTCTCTGGTTCCTCTTCACCAAATTTCTTCTTCTCAACATCAGCAGACTTCTTTTTGCCTTCCTTAGCAGACTTCCCTTTTTCTTCTTCATCTGGCTTTTTCTTATCTCCCCCTTTCTTCTTGTCTAACCTAGACTGATCATCACCCTGTACTTCTGTCTCCTTTTGTGGATCAACACTTGATCATTCATCCCCTTTCACTGTTTTGATCTTCTTTGCAGGAGGTGAAGCTTCATGCAAACTCTGTGTCCCTTCTGAATCCGAGTCAGAAATTATGATCTTCTCCTTCTTGTTGGCCCTCTCTTAGATCTGGCAGAAGGCTTACCCTGTTGTTGAATCCTGGATGATCTGCGCTCCATTGTGGAATTAAGGTTTTGAATAAGATTGACATTGGAAGAGAGATAGCAGAGAGACGTAGAAGACTGAGATAGAATGAAGATAATAGAGAGAAAAGCCCTGACTTTCAGGTTAAGTAGGTTGAGAAAGAGAGTTTAAAAAGGACTCTTCTAAAATCCACATGAAAAACATATCTAGAAGATATTTTAGGATGTTTTCGAAAATTCTCTGAGTAATTCAAACATTATACAATTATCTAAAAATATAATATATAATATTTGATGATCCATTTATTTAACAAGTAAACTACACAGATGTTTCAAGACCTTGGAGAACAATCTCAAGGCCTTGATATTTTCTGCAGTTTTAGAAATTTCAAAGCTTTGAACTATACTTTCAAGGCTTTGGAAAGTATAATCTCAAGTCTTTGAGATTTAAATAAATAATCACAAGTAAGCACTAATACTCCCCCTAAACCAATGCATCCTTGTTTAACATTCCCAATTCAAGCCTTAGGGATGCAAACCTATCACCTGGAAAAGGTTTAGTGAAAATATCAGCAATCTGCATGATAGCAGAAATAAAAGATAGAACAACATCACCTTTTTCTGCATGATCTCTAAGGAAATGATGCCTTACATCTATATGCTTAGTTCTTGAGTACTGTACTGGATTCTTAGAGAATGAAATGGCACTTGTATTGTCACAATTAATAGGCACATTTCTGAAATCATATCAAAGATCTCTAAGCTGTTGAGCAATCCACAACACTTGTGAGCAACAAGCTCCAGCTGCAATATACTCAGCTTCTGCAGTTGATAATGCTACAGAGTTCTGCTTCTTGGAATGCCAACTAATTAGTGAGGAACCAAGAAACTGACAACATCCAGAAGTACTCTTCATATCCACTTTGTATCCTGCAAAATCTGCATATGAATATCCACTCAACATAAAGTTATATCTCCTTGGATACCAAATCCCCAAGTATTTGGTTCCATTCAAATATCTAAAAATCCTCTTAACATCAGTTAAATGACTTTCCTTAGGATCTGCTTGAAATCCTGCACACATGCAAACACTAAACATAATATCAGGTCTACTAGCAGTTAAGTACATAAGTGATCCAATCATATCTCTATACTCCTTTTCATTTAAACTCTTACCATTTGAATCATTGTCTAAGGATAGTGAAGAACTCATAGGAGTTTTGAGTGCCTTGGACTGTGTCATATTAAACTTGTTCAACAAGTCCTTGGTATATTTTCCTTGATGTACAAAGATTCTTTTCTTCATTTGTAAAACATGAAGTCCAAGAAAGAAAACTCCCAGCACATTAGACTAGAGAACTCTTTTGAAAGAGCATCATTAGTAGCACCAAATAGAATATCATCTACATAGATCTGAACTACTAACAAGTCAGTTTCATGATGTTTAATGAAAAGATTTTTATCTACTAGACCTCTCTTGAAGTTGTTGTCAAGTAGAAACTTTGAGAATCTGTCATACCAAGCCCTTGGAGCTAGTTTTAAGCCATAAAGAGCTTTGCCTAATTTGTAAACATGATCAGGGAAGTTTTCATCTTCAAAACCAGGAGGTTGAGCTACAAAAACATCTTCTTGTAAATAACCATTCAGAAAAGCACATTTGACATCCATTTGATAAAGCTTTTTGTGTTTGTGAGATGCAAATGCAAGAAGTATTCTAATAGCTTCTAGCCTGGCAACAGGAGCAAATGTATCCTCATAGTCTATACCTTCTTCTTGATTGTATCCTTGTGCCACATGTCTGGCTTTGTTTCTCACCACTTTGCCATTCTCATCAAGCTTATTTCTGAACACCCATCTGGTTCCAATAACTGATTGCTCTTTTGGTCTAGGAACCAGATTCCATACCTTGTTTCTTTCAAATTCATTCAGCTCACTTTGCATTGCAGTGATCCAATTAGCATCTTCCAGTGCTTCTTTTGCATTCTTGGGCTCAATCAGTGATACAAAAGCACTAAAAGCACATAAGTTCTTCAACTATCCTCCTGTCTGAGTTCCAGTAGCTGGATCAGATATGATATTGTCAGCTGGATGGACTGCAAGATACTTAAACTTCTTCCTTGGTGTCCAGTAATATGATCCTTCAAGGCTTTGAGTTCTTGAAGCACTAGAAGGAGCATCATAGAAAGTTTCAGTTTCAGTTTTAAGTATTTGAGATTTTGGCTCTGCAGGAGGTTCAAGGCCTTGAGACTCTATTGACTGATTCTGTACTTCAGTTTTGCCTTTGTATTCTTTCACAAGTCATCATCAGCCTCATGCTTGTTCAAATTAAGATCTGCAAAACTTTCACTAAAGAATCTTTAGTACTTTCATCAAAAAACACATGAATGCTCTCTTCCACAATCTTGGTTTTTCTATTGAAAATTCTATAAGCTTTGCTAGTTTGAGAATATCCAAGAAATACACCTTCATCACTTCTAGCATCAAACTTACCAAAATTGTCTTTACCATTATTATGCACAAAACAAGTACAACCAAAAGGTTTGAAATAAGAGACACTAGGCTTCCTGCCTTTAAACAGTTAATAACGAGTCTTTTTCAAAATAAGCCTGATCAAACATATATTAAGCACATAATTGGCAATATTAACAGCTTCTCCCCACAAATACTTTGTCAAATTACTTTCAAGTAGCATGGTTCTAGACATATCCTCAAGTGTTCTATTTTTCCTCTCAACTACTCCATTTTGCTGAGGGTTTCTAGGTGCAGAGAAGTTGTTTGATATCCCATGCTTTGCACAAAATAAATCAAAGTCAAGATGATCAAATTCCCTACCATGATCACTTCTAATAGATGCAACAGGCAAGTTTTTCAAAGTTTGAATCTCTTTGCACAGTCTAGAAAATTCAGATAAAGCTTCAGTTTTGTCTCTAATAAACATAACCCATGTAAGTATAGAATAATCATCTACTACAACAAGCATATACCTCTTACCTTTTGTAGTTTGAACTCTCATAGGACCACACAAGTCCATATGCATAAGTTCTAAGGGTCTAGAAGTACGTACAAAATTCTTTGGCTTGAATGAGCTTCTTGTTTGTTTACCTTGTACACATGCCTTGCAAATCTCATCATCTGAGAATTTTTGTGATGGTAATCCTCTTACCAAGTCCTTTGAGATAAGTTTATTCAAGGTGTGTATGCTAATATGCCCAAGCTTTCTATGCCAAAGCTTTGAATCTTCCTTCAAGGCCTTGAGACACTTCAACTTGTCACCTGCAATACTGTTAGTACTCATAGCATATAAATTGTATGATCTAGGAGCAGCGAGTATGCAATTTCCAGATTTCTCATCTTGCACAACACATTTCTGTTGTCAAATACAGCTTTATAACTGTAGATACTGCTTTCCAGATAGACAAATCATCGACACGTGGGAGCCATCCAGCACACCTAGCTGTGCTCCATCCACACCCGATCACCACCCGTGCTGATCCACGTGGGGGCTACGAGACAGAGGCCCCGCACACCATAAAACGGGACTTGTAGGGACTTAGTGGTTTGGAGGCTAGGGTAAGGCCCGTCGCGCGCATGCGACAACCAAGCTTGTGCGCGACCTCTGATAACTGACTGAGAGATCCTAGGCTTACGTGTCCCATTAATGCGGCTGATCTCATAACGGTCTCCGATACTTGCGGGAAGATGCGTAACGGTTCCAATATACACGGTCGAACGTGCCGTTGGGGGTTCTACCATTAAGCCGCCATTTATGGTGCACTAAACCCCCCAACGGTCACTTCTCCACTATATATAGGATCGTTAGATCTCCGTTGCGACACAAGACACATAAGACACATTGGTCCAGTGCCATAGCTTACTGTCTCTCTATCACAAACAACTACCAGTGCTTACTCTCTCCCTACACACACCCTACAACTCTCCGTGTTCTTATTCCCTACTTGAGGTGTACACTTGGAGATCTCTCGCGGATTTTCTTGTACACATTTTGATGAACCCGACGTGAACATACACCTTCAAGAACCTCACATTTTTCCATAATGTCTTCGGACCAGGCCATTCGTCACGGAGACTAGTTTCCCTCCCATGAGGAGACCTCAAGAGAGGACGGAATGCTCAACACCACTCCCAACACTCGGGCTTCGGTTGTCGCTGAGGGAGAACCCTCCTTGGAGTCTCCCCAATCCATGATACAGACACAAGCCCGAGCAATGGAAGCTCAATCTGAGCAAATTGCTCAGATCATGGCGATTCTGGAAAAGGTGGCCCATTACGTTGTCCCAGGGGCTTCTGCCTCATTGCTGTTAACTCCACTGCCCCTACCAGGGATAGTGTCCACCTCAATAGGCACCTCGATAGTGCATGTCGCTGCTGCTCAGAATCCTCTCTCAGGCGGCCCGGCAAGCCAGACTCCACCATTCTCATCAGGCTCGTCCCTGCTAACAGCAGGGAACCCCACTGCATATCCTGCATCATCTCTATATGCAAGCGGATCCCTAGGAAGCCATGGGAATCCACCTCCGCCTCCTTACAACCCCAGTATGCCCTACATTCCGGGCTTCGGGCCAACAACTCCATCTTACGGAGAAACACCCGCTAGTATGGCGGCTCTCGAACAAAGAATTGACAGTATCATCGCCAACCAGAGTTCCAAAGACACTGTCATCCCCAAGGTAGACAGTACGCCTCCCATTCCGTGGGATGTCTATTTGATGCCGAACCCCGCAGGATACAAAGCGCCCAGGTGGGACAAGTTTGATGAGGTCAGTGGGAACGCGCACGAGCACGTGATGAGGTTCATGGACATGATGGGCCCGTACGCAGCTGATACTCTGCTACTCATGCGCGAATTTCCCAAATCTCTGGGAACTGTCGCATACAAGTGGTACAGAGCCCTCGAAGAGGAATCTGTCAAGACATGGGATGAAATGGTAAAGAAATTCTATACGAAGTTCTTCCAGATGGACGAACGAGTCACCACCATTCACCTATCCCAGATGTACCAAAATCCTGACGAGGAAGGCGTCGCCTTCATCAAGAAATTCAGGGCCAAGTCCTTGGAGTGCAGCGACGAAGTCTTGGAGGGCCATCTGGTCGAAATATGCCTGCAAGGCATGCGTGACGAGTACAAAGGTATGTTGATTAACTTGAACATGCCCACTTTATCGAAATTGATTGATTGCACCAGGAACTTCGAGCCCCTGGTAGAAAGGACGCGGAAGAGACGCGCTAGCGAGCATACACCGACGAATCCCAGCTACAAGGTCGGAAGGTTCAGTTACATGCGGCCGCGAGACACCAACGTCCATGCAGTGTCGCCATCCAGTAAGCAACAACGACCAGAGCCACAGGACGCGCCGCCACTACCCTGCTCAATCGAGGATGCGATTGATCTCTGTAAAAGATGGCGGAAGGACGGAATCTTGCCACCCTTTGAGCGCAAACCTACATGAGAGCAATTCAGAAACCCCATGTGGTGCGAGTGTCATGGCCAAGTGTCACACCCAACGCAGGAATGCAAAAAGCTCAGATGGATGGTGGACAGAAAAATAAAGGAGGGCCAGCTGTTCATCGAGCCGGCCAAAGATCTACTTAATAATCCCCTGCCGTCTCATGCGAGGCAGGAACCCAAAGGGAAGGAGGTCGCTATGATCTCGATAATCGAACTGGAGGAGATCGTAGATACAGAAGTCCCGGTAGTCGCAGAGATCCACAAAGAGGAGGACTACGGTATTGACACGGAGGATTCGAGGGGAGCGAATGAAGAGTTCTGCCAAATTTGCTAAGTTCTTCGATGAAATGGGCTTCTCACCCGATTGCAGGCACGAAATGACCAAGGCCATCCTCAGAGCGGTAGAGGACTATGGGGAAGAGCTAGTAATCTCGGACGGCAGGATTGTTAGGGCCGTTCTGCCGGAGGGACCCATCATGACATTCGATGAGTCTGATAAGAAGACTAGCGCGAACCATCAAAGACCACTGTACGTGACGGCAGCCATCAACCACGTGGATTTTAAAAGGGCATTCTTCGATGGCGGAGCCGCAGTGAATGTCATTCCCCTTAGCACCCTGGAGACGGCGGGGATCCCCATGCACAAGATAGTTAAAAAGCCATCGCCGCTCACAGGCTTTGGCAGCGATTCCAGGATGACCCTGGGGTGGATTCGCTTGGGGATCCAAATTGGGCAGATTAGCTGTTCTGCCAAGTTTCACGTTATCAACGCCAACACGACTTACCACATGATCATTGGGCGCGCGTGGATTCACCGCTTCGACGTTGTTCCCTCGACAGCTCATCAGGTGATGAAGGCCATCTGGAAAGAGAGGGTGTTTACGATACCTGCTTCCGTGAATCCTTTCAATCTAGAGGAGGCGCACCTATCCGAGGCGGTATGGTTCACAGAGTTGGAGGACGGTTCGTTTCTAGCCCCATCCCGGACAGTTCCTCTGCCTAGATGGGAGGACATCAAAGATCAGTCACCAGCTGGAGTAATGGTGACAAGGGAAGAAGCAGGAGAAAAGCAGCCCATGAGGACGGAGACCTCCGGAGTAGTAAAAAACATCTACACCTTAAAGAGGGTTATCAAACATGATGACGATAGCAGACAGGTGGGAAGTTTCTACTCCAATGGAAAGAAATGTTATCGCATCTAGAGAAACTTTAAAGGTGCGCTCTTGTGATCAACTGTTGGATACGATCTTTATTTATCAATGGCCTTGTTTATCCGTACTTTTTACAACCAGAGCCTATCTCATATGGTAGCGGCTAAACGCAATCAAAGCCTATCTTCTAAGATAGCACGAAGCCTATCTCATATGGTAGCGGCTAAACACGATCAAAGCGTATATGCTAAGATAGCACAAAGCCTGTCTCATATGGTAGCAGCTAAAACGTGATCAAAGCCTATCTGCTAAGATAGCACAAAGCCTATCTCATATGGTAGCAGCCAAACACGATCAAAGCCTATCTGCTAGGATAGCACAAAGCCTACCTCATATGGTAGCAGCGAAACACAAATAAAGCCTATGTGCTCAGATAGCATAAGCCTACCTGATATGGTAGCAGAAAAACGCGAATAAAGCTTGTCTGATAAGAGAACTGAAGCCTATCTCACATGACATCAGTTAAACTGAGGCCTATCTCATAAGATAGCAGCCAAACATAGTCAGAACCCATCTACTGGGATGGAAACAGAAGATTCAAGGTCTATCTCATATGATAACAACATCAGTTTATTCCATACGATACAGAATCTGTCTCCCTGAATGGCAGAATTAAAAAACTATTTGAATGGATAGTACGCAAAAAGGCATACGCGCAAAACTAGCAAACACAAAGATAGTATGAATATGCGAATGGAAGCAGAAATACAAGTCTATCTTATTAGACGAAAAAGAACCAAAAGAGCGGAGTACAATTTATCTGTCTAGATAGCAGCAGAAAAAAAATTCCCAAAAAGGGTGCAAAAAAACATATTCCTACGCTAAAAACCCTAGAATAGGGGCCCAACTATGGAAATCTCGTCGTCATCGTCGACTCCTCGACCAAAACAGAACTCTCGCCGATACCACGACGAGATGCCAGATGAACTTCAAGGAATAGATGAGGGAAACAGCCTTGGGAATAAATCCCGTTCGCCGCCCTCGCATCCTAGTATTGGTGGCAAATAGTTCTCCAACGGAGAGCCACCAGAGCAATACCCCAATCATTACGCTTCAATTCAAGAGTCAGTAAAGGGGAAGTATTTGCGGGAAAACCACCGGGGGTGTTACCTGCAAACATGATAAAGGAAAAGACGCCTTCTTTCTGATAGAGAAGCCTACGCTGCCGATTCTCATGAAGGCTAGACGAATCGGAGGTCTTGGCTGACGAACCCTTGGGAGACATTCCTATAGCACAACATAACTCTATGGGTTCATGGAATTGGAACTCAGGTGGATGAAAGAACAAAGGAACGCATAAAAGAATATGGGGAGAAGACATCCTTTCAATGGAGAAAGCCCAGAGGGGTGGTAGTAATGAAGAACAAAATAGCAAGGAAAAGGGGGTTTATATAGGGCCCGAGGAAGACTCTTCAGTTGCCAGTAACGCCTCGAGAACCGGACGAGAATCAATGGTATTACTAAAGCATACGGTGGTATAGTAACCCTAGGTAATAATGAAGGGATAGTCTACTACGAGGTAGTCATGCCTTATCAGGACGCCACGCTGACACGACGATCCATACAGTCATGATGGTTTCTAGGAGTTTGAACCATCATCAAGGCATTGAATATTGAGACCTTTTCAAGGTACGACGGACAGTGACATACACGCGCCATCTTATTTTCTTGAACCAAAAAGGTGAAATATCGAATAAAAGTATAAGCCTATCTCATAAGATAGAAGCACGTGCAAAATGATGAGTAAGCCTATCTCACAGGATAGCAGCCTACGTTGATTACGCAAAGTTTACTATATTTGGCTAAACCTTTGACCAGGGCAATGGCAAGGACCATATTTACCTGCAAAAGACAAGGCACAAGAAACCTAGCAGTTATGTAAACAAAGACATAGCATGCAAAAGGAGGTGTACCATAAAAACTGCGTGGGAACACACATGCACTACAGACAATTGTCACATATTCAAAACATTCAAGCATCCAGAGTACAAATGAAAGAATGTCAAACTCGTAATCTATAATGAAGGATCAACAGGACTACTGCTTCATTCTTTAAATAAGTCTTTCAAGAGGGAGTCTTGCGCGGATAGCTTGAGCGAGTTTGCTGCGAGTTCTGCAATGCGAGCTTTCATCTCTTCATAATGCTTCAAGGCAGCTTCATACTCTCGTGCCATCTGTTCATACGCCTCCCTACGAGCGTTAAGGGCTATTGTCTCCTCTCTGAAAGAAGTATATTCAGCTCCAAGACTGGCAGAATTGCGAACTTTGGTTAGTCTTTGCACGAGGAAGTCCAAATCTAGTGGACCCGCCGCAGTCTCTTGAATCCTCTGAACGAGCACGAGAAGATCTTGAGCACTAGCAGCTGTGGTACTTTCAGGGGTGGTTTTATACAATCTTTCCAAGAGAGCAGCCATCTCCCTGAAAAGATTCCCTCTGTCCTCTGGTGTCAGCTCCAGTACTCGATCAAGCCAAGCAGGAAAGGTCACTCGCACCTTCATAACCCATTCCAAACAGGCTTGGTCGATATCTGCGCATAGAGGGAGAACAAAAAAATCAGAGAAACGTGAACCTAAGAGTCGGGGTATTAGGAGAAAAAGAATGAGCTTACCAGTCCCTTCGACGATCTGTTGAAGAGGAGCAACAGATACTGCTACCCGCAAGCCGGCTTGAATTTCCTCGACTAAATTCTGTTCCGAGCTCACCTCGCGCGCAAAGTACGACTCAGGAATTATAAAATTCCTCACGGGTACGATAGGGTTTACAGTTTGCGAGCCCCACACTTCAAATGGATTCTCAGAAAAGAGAGAGTCCAGATCAAAACCTCCTGTGCGATTTTCGCTCCTCGCCACGACTGGTACAGGGGAGGAACTTAGGTTGGCATGATCAACCTCCTCAGCACTCTGAGTAACAGGAGAGTCAAGCTCAGCAGGAATGACGTGCTCAGCAGACATAGCGTCATGTACAACCTCTTTGGTATTCCTCTCGAGCAGCACTTCAGCCTCAAGGTCAGCCCCTTGATCAACATTGGCTTCGTCCGAGGAAATAGGTATCGCTTCGGCAGGTGAGGTGGTGAGATCTTCCTGCACTGGGAGTTCCCCCTCTTTCTCAATAATGAGCTTCGCGTCCGGATGATCCTCAACCGTTGGAGTATCTTCCATCAAGGCTTGCCCTGAGGAGCCTGCACCAGACACATAATCAGCAGACTCAGAAATCGCTTGGGTGCTGCGAGGTCGGTGGTGCACCAAGGGGCAAGGGTCAGGTTCTGCAAAAACCATAAGCTCAGCAGGAAGAAAAAAGAATAGAACAGAAGGAGAAACTGGAATAGAATGGCATAACCTTTACTAATGTTATGGGCGGGACTTCCCCACTTATATGGGGTACCCGCGCAATTGTCATGTTGCAAGTTATCATTGAAACCCTTCAATTTAGCATGACCTGCTGAGTATTAAAAAATTACGCATCGAGCGTACAAGAAAAGAAGGGTACCATGCGCGGCCAGAGCACTGACTTACCTGAAGATTCATCACATTGATCCCTTACCCATCTACGAATGTCACAAAGGGGCACGCCATGGTATAAAGTACCAGTTACAATGTCATAGTTTGACAAAGCAAACTTAAAAAGTGTACCTTATTCTTCTTCGTCACCGACGAGCTCATGAAGTGCTAGCTGCGCCTGGTGGAGCTCATCCACAGTTTTCGAGGTAGCACGAGAGGGGCGCGAACGCCCGGAGCGTGTGCGCGGTCTTCGCGTTTCGGTGCTCTCTCAATTAGCAATCTCAGTGATGCTTCGTCTCTTGGCAAGCTCAATGCGCTCTGCCTCTGATAACTTCTCTTGCAGAGACCTCTCCTCCTCCATTCTCCGGTACTCTTCAACTGCTTCCTCTTCAGTCATGACGGTCGTTCCTTTGAGAGGGCTATCATCATTATCTAAAGAAAGAAGACAGAAGAGAGTGAAACACATTTCAAGAAACTTTAAATAAGCAGGGATATTTCCGGCCAAACCTTCTTTCTCCCAGGAAACAAAGTCCGAGACTAGCTCTGGGAGTGCTTTCTTCTTGAGGGAAGCAGGTTTCTTCTTCGCTGGAGAGGCCTTCTTGGGAGCGGGCTCATTTCGCGCCCGCTTTGGTTGCCGAGCTGGTAGGTTGTCAGTCTCAGAAGCATCGGTACCTCTATTTTTCATCCCTTTAAGGAATGGTGCGAGGAAGGTCTCAAGTCTATTCGAAATTTCACTCCTAATTCCTTCTTCCATGCGCAGCACTGGGGGAATGACGTCGTCAGCATACTTTTTCTTCGTGACTGTTGTATACAAGGGAGTGAGGTGACTCGAATAGAAGAAAATGTACAAGGAGTCTACAATACCGCTTGAAAGTCTCTTGCGTACTGAGCCCACGAGTTGAGGGATTCCTGCGCGACTGCTGTCTTCTTTACTACGGTCTTCTTTTCATCCAAGATTAGTTGTGGACAAAGATGGTCTGCAGCTAACAGCGAGTAGTACACATAGGGGGCCCGGCCTCTGGAAAGATTAGACTTAAAAGGGTAATCCTTGGACAAAGGAGCAAGTGCCTTAGGAACTTGCAGTTTAACTTATGGGTTTGTCAGACGACGGACCTGAGTTTTACAGAAGGCCACCCAACCAGCTGTTACCTTTCCCGTTCTACTTTTTGAAGGTTGCACAAGGGGAATCTCTGCGAGAAGCAGCTCACAGCTCTTGTAAAAAATAATACCACCATAGCAGTCCTTGGCAGGGAGTTCGGACCACATGGGTAGTGCGATGGAGTCAAAACCCAGCTGAGGTGCCACGCGAAGAGGGTCAAAGTGGACAGTTATGGGCACATATTTGCAGGACTCAGTTCCAGGGGCGTACTCTATCAAAGAAAGTAAATAACCCCGTCTGCACCAGTTCACGTACTGCCCATAGTGACGGGGTCCGCTAGTAATGTTCCAGTCACGGAGAGGAGTATCAATATCGGGATACATGTCCCCCTGAAACATGATATTGTCCAACTCTTGAGCATAAGGACGGGCCACGAAGGAGTCATCATCATCGCAGACGAAAAAAAATTACGGCGAGCATTTTTGGTGTTGAACCAACGCCAAGAGCGGGGACACAAAAAGGCTTCCTCGCATCTTGGGTCATTCCATAGCTCGACAGTAGTAGGTATGGGGGCATATAAAGGCCATCGCTCAAAAACCCACATGGTCAAAAATCCAATGTTGGAAAAACACATGACATCAGCCCTGCGCAGTGATTGCTCAACATTTGCCACTGCTAGATCAAGACGATAAAATAGGGAACCCAAGACAAGGGGTCCAAGGGCAACCCTCTTACCAAAAGAAAGCTTCACCGCAAGAGGGAGTACATGGAAAAAAACTCCATCTCGCGGACTCCCATATATAAGGAAGCGCGACAACCAGACGCAGAGGAAACCACACAAGGAGTACTCACACCCTTCTCCTGGAGTGGAAGTAACCTCGTCCGGAGTTTCCTCCTGAATTTTCTGGATGATGTAAGATTTGGGGAAGTCCTTGAGTAAGAACACGATCCATTTAGACCATATGTTCTTCGCGCCAGCAGAAACTGTCATGAAGGTATCAGCAGGTTTCATCGCCTCGGGAGCCCATTTTAAAGCAGCCTTCCTCAAGGCCGCAATGCATTCTAGCATCTGACCGAAAAGAGCAACTTCTTCATCGGAGCTAATTGCTTCCAAAGGATCGAAGACTCCCATGCTTGGAAGCATCAGCAGATTCTCCACATCTTCCAGAGTAGGTGTGGCCTCACGGGATGCGAAGTGGGATGCATGAGTCTTTGGGGAGTATCGAGATAAACGGACATTTAGCATATTCTGGTCGGCCTTCAGATCGAAACCCCTGGTTGCGCGAACGACATGATAAATTCCAGCTTTCATTAGCATAGCCTCATGATTATCAAGGATATAATCAGTCCACTCGTCCATCCAGTCCAGTTTCTCCAAGAAAGCTTGGAAAATAACATCGTTGTAGGGGTAAAGGCCAGCCTCGATGTCGCATCTATGAACATCGTGAACCTCTGCAAGATCCCACTCCTCTCTTTCTGGCTCAAGTTTCAAGCCTAAGACCGTGCCTGAAGAAGAGGCTTCAAGGGTGTTCCCTCGTATAGAGGCCAAGTAGAAGTCGTCACCCCCAAAGTAGGGGGCTTTTCACCATAATTCGCTGGGTAGTTCTGGGGTCTCAGCGGTTTTCTTGGGAGCCATTGCTGTGAAGAAAAAGAAGATCATATTTAATGAGTTTTGTTGGGTCATACAGAAGGAAAAAGGGGGGGAGAAGGAGGTATAAGAAATTGACTAAAATTGACTGCAAAATCTAAAAGGTGGAAGTTCAAACTACCTTGTTCACGCCTGAGTACTCAAATTGGTCTGGAAAAATTGTCGAGGATTTGATCGCAAACTTCGTCAAAGGACTCTTCTTCCTGATGTGGGAGCTCTCTCCGATGCATACGAACTGAAAAATGCAACAATAGAAAAGTTGCAATCGAAGGAATAATGAGGTTTAAATAAACCCTTGAAAAGTCACGGCTATTGGCGATTGATGAGCCAAGCAACGCTTAGATTGCTGAGAAGATTTGGCGTTTGATCTATCCCTGCCTCGAAAAAAGGCGAATTTGCATGGTGATTGATTAACTCAACAGAAGCGACGCTTCATCAAATGCTAGGCGGCGTTTCCCAAACCCTAGGCAATCATGGCTAAGACAGGGGCTATGAGGATTCGAATTCAAAATTCGAAAAGCCCCGCGTAAGTGCCACGAACGGCTAATTTTGCGCGACTGCACAACAGAACGACGCATAACAATCGCGCAAAAAGGGGCTATTGTAGATACTGCTTTCCAAATAGACAGATCATGGCCACGTGGCAGCCATCTAGCACACCTAGCTATGCTCCATCCACACCAGATCATCACCCGTGCTGATCCACGTGGGGGCTACGAGACAGAGCCCCCGGGTACCATAACACGGGACTTGTAGGGACTTAGTGGTTTGGAGGCTATGGTAAGGCCCGTCGCGCGCATGCGACAACCAAGCTTGCGCGCGACCTCTGGTAACTGACTGAGAGATCCTAAGCTTACGTGTTCCATTAATGCGGCTGATCTCATAACGTTCTCCGATACTTGCGGGCAGATGCGTAACGGTTCCTATATACACGGTCGAACGTGCCGTTGGGGGTTCTACCATTAAGATGCCATTTATGGTGCACTAAACCCCCCAACGATCACTTCCCCACTATATATAGGATCGTTAGCTCTCCGTTGCGACACAAGACACATAAGACACGTTGGTCCAGTGCCATAGCTTACTGTCTCTCTCTCACAAACAACTACACGTGCTTACTCTCTCCCTACACACACCCTAAACTCTCCGTGTTCTTATTCCCTACTTGAGGTGTACACTTGGAGATCTCTCGAGGATTTCCTTGTACACAATAACCTTTATCACATAACTGCGAAATACTAAGCAGATTATATTTAATTCCATCCGCAAGATAAACATCAGAGATAGAGTTGGTTGAACAATTACCAATACTACCTCTACCAATAATATTGCATTTTGCCTTGTCACCAAGTGTGATTG
The DNA here is from genome assembly GCA_023055425.1 of Linanthus parryae. NCBI lineage: Eukaryota > Viridiplantae > Streptophyta > Magnoliopsida > Ericales > Polemoniaceae > Linanthus > Linanthus parryae. The sequence continues at coordinate 32,565,298 of JALGPY010000001.1, forward strand.
TCCGTCCAGATTTCTCTCTGAGCTCAGTAAAAAGAGACTTCTTTCCACTCATATGTCTGGAACAACCACTGTCTAATATCCATTTCTGATCCTTCAAGGCCTTGGTGACATCCTACAAAAATAAATCATTGCCTCAACAGGCTGTTAGACCAAGTGCAGAACTTTGAGTCATACTCAGAATCAGCCATGTTTGGTGGTCTAATTCCTTTTGGAACCCAAATCTACTTAACCTGTCCCTTAAGCTGATATGGATAAGTGTTCCTCAGAATATGAGGTCCTGATCTTCTGAAGGGACAAGTTAACTTGACATGACCAATTTTTCCACAGTAATGATATTTTGGAGAATGTCTGCTACCAGATTTGACAAAATTAGTTTGGCTTTTTTTTGGAAAATTTGGATTATAGTCAATTCCAATTTTATGAATTGATTTCAGACTTCCTCCAAGAATGAGATTCAAATTATGTTCTGAGCATGTAAAACTGGTTAGGATCTTTTTAGACTCTTTAAGTTTCTCAGTCAAAAAACAGATTTGTTGTTCTAAATCTTCTTAATGAGTCTTTAGATCAACATACCTTTCAGTTAAGAAAGTGTTTTGATCAACAATCTCTTTTATCTGTGCCTTCAAGGCTTTGAATTTGCTGTCCAAGGCCTTGAAGTCCTTTTCAATTTTTGTCTTAGAAACTTCAATAGTCTTGTTGGTAAAAATCAAGTCCAATTTTTCTTTTACCTGCTCATGAACCTTAACCTTTAAAGAAGCAATCTCATTTCTGTAACTTTCCTCATTTGAAAACATGCTCTTGAGAATTTTAGGAAGTACATCAGAAGGACTATCAACAAGATTTTTTACCATTTCCTCAATGTGTCTGTCTGAAGACTTTTCTTCATCATGTTTAGCCATGAAGCATAAATTTGCTTGTTCTTCTTCTGTGTATGAATCACTTGATGACTAGTCACTCCATGAGGCCATCATTTCTTTCTTCCTTTTGTTGTCATTGTATTTCTTTTGAAAGTTCCTGTTCTTCTTCTTTTGTGGACAATTCCTTACTAAATGATCTGCATCACCACATTCAAAACAATTTATTACTTTAGTCTTATACGAATGTGATGAGGACTTACCTTTGTAATCCTTGCTGCTTGAAGGTCTTGATCTCTCGCTGTTGTAGTCTTTGATTCCAAAGTTTTTCTTCCATGTCTTGATCTATGATAAACATCTTCAACAATGCCTTCCAGTGCATGAAGCTGTCACCACAGAACAATGGAGGTCTGTTTGTTGCCCTTCCTTGTGAGAATCCACCATCTTCTACATTACTCATAGTCACAAGATTGTTAGATCTATAGTAGTGACCCAAGATCTGATACCAATTGAAAGTTTGTAATGTAGACTAATTACAGGACCGAAATACTCTAAAAGGGGGGGGGGTTCGAATAGAGTATGGGAACTTTTTTTAAAACACAGAATTTAACTAAGTGATGCAAGTAAAAGACAAAAGTCTCAAGGCCTTGAGATTTTGTAAGAAACTTCCTAAGTATAGAAGAAAGCTTCAAGGCCTTGAACTAGCACAAGTTCAAAATAGTTTGTAACCCTAGTTTGATTTAGATCACTTGCAAGAGTAAATAGCTAAACTTTAAAGTAAAGAACGCAGGGAAATTTACAGAGTTCAGTCCCAATGGACCTAATCTCTGCCTGAGGGATCTAATCCCACTAGGATTGGGCAAACACTTCTTATTACTCACACAGAAATAGCCCTAGATCTTCAAGCCTAAGTGAACTCCCTTACACCTATACAGCTTGTGGTTCCAAACCTATCTAGTATCAGCTACTAACTGTTCAGCTAACAAGAACCTCTTTTTGTTCACTTAAAAAACTAACCACTAGGTTTTGTGAGGTATAAGATATACAAAAGATAAGCAGATTAAAGTTCAAAATAGAAGACACCTTAATCACTTCTAGTATCAAACTTACCAAAATTGTCTTTACCATTATTATGCACAAAACAAGTACAACCAAAAGGTTTGAAATAAGAGACACTAGGCTTCCTGCCTTTAAACAGTTCATAAGGAGTCTTTTTCAAAATAGGCCTGATCAAACATCTATTAAGCACATAATTGGCAGTATTAACAGCTTCTCCCCACAAATACTTTGTCAAATTACTTTCAAGTAGCATGGTTCTAGACATATCCTCAAGTGTTCTATTTTTCCTCTCAACTACTCCATTTTGCTGAGGGATTCTAGGTGCAGAGAAGTTGTGTGATATGCCATGCTTCGCACAAAATAAATCAAAGTCAAGATGATCAGATTCCCTACCATGATCACTTCTAATAGATTCAACATGCAAGTTTTTCAAAGTTTGAAGCTCTTTGCACAGTCTAGAAAATTCAGATAAAGCTTCAGTTTTGTCTCTAATAAACATAACCCATGTAAATATAGAATAATCATCTACTACAACAAGCATATACCTCTTACCTTTTGGAGTGTGAACTCTCATAGGACCACACAAGTTCGTATGCACAAGTTCTTAGGGTCTAGAAGTACGTACATAATAATTTGGCTTGAATGAGCTTCTTGTTTGTTTACCTTGTACACATGCCTTGCAAATCTCATCATCTGAGAATTTTTGTGATGGTAATCCTCTTACCAAGTCCTTTGAGATGAGTTTACTCAAGGTGTGTATGCAAATATGCCCAAGCTTTCTACGCCAAAGCTTTGAATCTTCCTTCAAGGCCTTGAGGCACTTAAACTTGTCACCTGCAATACTGTTAGTTCTCATAGCATATAAATTGTATGATCTAGGAGCAGTGAGTATGCAATTTCCAGATTTCTCATCTTGCACAACACATTTCTGTTGTCAAATACAGCTTTATAACTGTAGATACTACTTTCTAGATAGACAGATCATCGCCACGTGGCAGCCATCCAGCACACCTAGCTGTGCTCCATCCACACCAGATCACCACCCGTGCTGATCCACGTGGGGGCTACGAGACAGAGCCCCCGCGCACCATAACACGGGACTTGTAGGAACTTAGTGGTTTGGAGGCTAGGGTAAGGCCCGTCACGCGCATGCGACAACCAAGCTTGTGCGGGACCTCTGGTAACTGACTGAGAGATCCTAGGTTACGTGTCCCATAAATGCGGCTGATCTCATAAAGGTCTCCGATACTTGCGGGCAGATGCGTAACGGTTCCTATATACACGGTGGAAAATGCCGTTGGGGGTTCTACCATTAAGCCGCCATTTATGGTGCACTAAACCCCCCGACGGTGACTTCCCCACTATATATAGGATCGTTAGCTCTCCATTGAGACACAAGACACATAAGACACATTGGTCCAGTGCCATAGCTTACTGTCTCTCTGTCACAAACAGCTCCAGTGCTTACTCTCTCCCTACACACACCCTACAACTCTCCGTGTTCTTATTCCCTACTTGAGGTGTACACTTGGAGATCTCTCGAGGATTTCCTTGTACACATTTTGGTGAACCCAACGTGAACATCCACCTTCAAGAACCTCAAATTTTCCCATAATGTCTTCGGACCAGGCCATTCGTCACGGAGACCAGTCTCCCTCCCATGAGGAGACCTCAGGAGAGGACGGACTGCTCAACACCACTCCCAACACTCGGGCTTCGGTTTTCGCTGAGGGAGAACCCTCCTTGGAGTCTCTCCAAGCCACGATACAGACACAAGCCCGAGCCATGGAAGCTCAATCTGAGCAAATTGCTCAGATCATGGCGATTCTGGGAAAGGTGGCCCAGAACATTGTCCCTGGGGCTTCTGCCTCATTGTTGTCAACTCCACTGCCCCCACCAGGGATAGTGTCCACCTCAATAGGCACCTCGTGCATGTCGCTGCGGCTCAGACTCCTCTCCCAGGCAGCCCGGCGAGCCAGACTCCACCATTCTCATCAGGCTCTTCCCTGATGACAGCAGAGAACTCCACTGCATATCCTGCATCATCTCTATATGCAAGCGGAGCCCTAGGAAGCCATGGGCCTCCACCTCCGCCTCCTTACAACCCCAGTATGCCCTACATTCCGGGATTCGGGCCAACCGCTCCATCTTACCAGAAACACCCGCTAGTATGGCGGCTTTCGAACAAAGAATTGACAATATCATCGCCAACCAGAGTTTCGCAGACACTGTCATCCCCACGGTAGACAGTGCGTCTCCCATTCTGCGAGATGTCTAGCTAATGCCGACCCCCGCAGGGTACAAAGCGCCCAAGTGGGACAAGTTTGATGAGGTCAGTGGGCACGCCCACGAGCACGTGATGAGGTTCATGGACATGATGGGCCCGTACGCAGCTGATACTCTGCTACTCATGCACGAATTTCCCAAATCTATGGGAACTGTCGCATACAAGTGGTACAGAGCCCTCGAAGCGGGATTTGTCAAGACATGGGATGAAGTGGTAAAGAAATTCTATACGAAGTTCTTCCAGATGGACGAACGAGTCACCACCATTCACCTCTCCCGGATGTACCAAAAGCCTGACGAGGAAGGCGTCGCCTTCAAAAGAAATGCAGAGTCAGGTCCTTGGAGTGCAGCGAAGAAGTCTTGGAGGGCCGTCTGGTCTAAATATGCCTGCAAGGCATGCGCGACGAGTACAAAGGTATGTTGTTTAACTTGAAAAAAAAAATTTCTCTAAGTTGATTGACTGCACCAGGAACTTTGAGCCCCTGGTAGAAAGGATGTGGAAGAGATGCGCTAGCGAGCATACACCGACGAATCCCAGCTACAAGGTCGGAAGGTTCAGTTACAAGCGACCGCGAGACACCAACGTCTATGCAGTGTTTCCATCCAGTAAGAAACAATGACCCAAGCCACAGGAGGCGTCGCCACTACCCTACTCAATTGAGGATGCGATTGATCTCTGTAAAAGATGGCGGAAGGACGGAATCTTGCCACCCTTTGAGCGCAAACCTACATGAGAGCAATTCAGAAACCCCATGTGGTGCGAGTGTCATGGCCAAGTGTCACACCCAACGCAGGAATGCAAAAAGCTCATATGGATGGTGGACAGAAAAATAAAGGAGGGCCAGCTGTTCATCGAGCCGGCCAAAGATCTACTTAATAATCCCCTGCCGTCTCATGCGAGGCAGGAACCCAAAGGGAAGGAGGTCGCTATGATCTCGATAATCGAACTGGAGGAGATCGTAGATACAGAAGTCCCGGTAGTCGCGGAGATCCACGAAGAGGAGGATTACGGTATTGAAACGGAGGATTCGCGAGCGGAACGAACGAAGAATTCTGCCAAATTTGCTAAGTTCTTCGATGAAATGGGCTTCTCACCCGACTGAAGGCACGAAATGACCAAGGCCATCCTCAGAGCGGCAGAGGACTATGGGGAAGTGTTAGTAATCTCGGACGGCAGGATTGTTAGGGCCGTTCTGCCGGAGGGACCCATCATGACATTCGTTGAGTCTGATAAAAGACTAGCGTGAACCTTCAGAGACCACTGTACGTGACGGCTGCCATCAACCACATGGATTTTAAAAGGGCATTCGTCGATGGCGGAGCCGCGGTGAACGTCCTTCCCCTTAGCACGCTGGAGACGGCGGGGATCCCCAAGCACAAGATAGTTAAAAAGCCATCGCCGCTCACAGGCTTTGGCAGCGATTCCAGGATGACCCTGGGGTGGATTCGCTTGGGGATCCAAATTGGGCTGATTAGTTGTTCTGCCAAGTTTCACGTTATCGACGCCAACACGAATTACCACATGATCATTGGGCGCGCGTGGATTCACCGCTTCGACGCTGTGCCCTCAACATCTCATCAGGTGATGAAGGCCATCTGGAAAGAGAGGGTGGTTACGACACCTGCTTCCGTGAATCCTTTCAATCTAGAGGAGGCGCACCTATCTGAGGCGGTATGGTTCACAGAGTTGGAGGACGGGCCGTTTCCAGCCCCATCCCGGACAATTCCTCTGCCCAGATGGGAGGACATCAAAGATCAGTCACCAGCAAGAGTAATGGTGACAAGGGAGGAAGCAGGAGAAAAGCATCCCATGAGGACGGAGACCTCCGGAGTAGCCAAAAACATCTACACCTTAAAGAGGGTTATCAAACATGATGAAGATGGCAGACAGGTGGGAAGTTTCTACTCCAATGGAAAGAAATGTTACCGCATCTAGAGGAACTTTAAAGGTGCGCTCTTGCGATCAACTGTTGGATACGATCTTTATTTATCATTTGGCATTGTTTATCCGTACTTGTTACAACCAGAGCCTATCTCATATGGTAGCGACTAATCGCGATCAAAGCCTATCTTCTAAGATAGCACGAAGCCTATCTCATATGGTAGCGGCTAAACGCGATCAAAGCCTATCTGCTAAGATAGCACAAAGCCTATCTCATATGGTAGCAGCTAAAACGCGATCAAAGCCTATCTGCTAAGATAGCACAAAGCCTATCTCATATGGTAGCAGCCAAACGCGATCAAAGCCTATCTGCTAGGATAGCACAAAGCCTACCTCATATGGTAGCAGCGAAACACGAATAAAGCCTATCTGCTGAGATAGCATAAGCCTACCTCATATGGTAGCAAAAAACCACGAATAAAGCTTGTCTGATGAGAAAACTGAAGCCTATCTCACATGATAGCAGTTAAACTGAGGCCTATCTCATAAGATAGCAGCCAAACATAGTCAGACTCCATCTACTGGGATGGCAACAGAAGATTCAAGGTCTATCTCATATGATAACAACATCAGTTTATTCCATACGATACAGATCTGTCTCCCAGAATGGCAGAATCAAAAAACTATTTGAATGGATAGTACGCAAAAAGGCAGATGCGCAAAACTAGCAAACACAAACATAGTATGAATATGCAAATGGAAGCCGAAATACAAGTCTGTCTTATTTGACGAAAAACAACCAAAAGAGCGGAGTACAATTTATCTGCCTAGATATCAGCAGAAAACAAAATCCCAAAAAGGGTGCAAAGAAACATATTCCTACGCTAAAACCCCCAGAATAGGGGCCCTACTATGGAAAGCTCGTCGTCATCGTCGACGTCCTCGACTAAAATAGAACTCTCGCCGATACCACGGCGAGATGCCAGATGAACTTCAAGGAACAGATGAGGGAAACAACCTTGGGAATAAATCCCGTTCGCCGCCCTCGCATCCGAGTGTTGGTGGCAAATAGTTCTCCAACGGAGAGCCACCAGGGCAATACCCCAATCATTACGCTTCAATTCAAGAGTCAATAAAGGGGCAGTATTTGCCGGAAAACCACGGGGGGTGGTACCTGCAAACATGATAAAGGAAAATACGCCTTATTTCTGATAGAGAAGCCTACGCTGCCGATTCTCTGGACGAATCGGAGGTCTTTGCTGACGAACCCTTGGGAGACATTCCTATAGCACAACATAACTCTATGGGTCCATGGAATTGGAACTCAGGTGGATGAAAGAACAGAGGAACGCATAAAAGAATATGGGGAGAAGACATCCTTTCAATGGCGAAAGCCCAGAGGGGTGGTAGTAATGAAGATCAAAATAGAAAGGAAGAGGGGGTTTATATAGGGCCCGAGGAAGACTCTTCAGTTTCCATTAACGCCTCGAGAACCGGACGAGAATTAATGGTATTACTAAAGCATAAGGCGGTGTAATAACCCTAGGTAATAATGAAGGGATAGTCTACTATGGGGCAGTCATGCCTTATCAGGACGCCACGCTGGCACGAGATTCCATACAGTCATGATGGTTTCTAGGAATTTGAACCATCATCAAGGCATTGAATATTGAGACCTTTTCAAGGTACGACGGACAGTGACGTACACGCACCAGCTTATTTGCTTGAACCAAAAAGGTGAAATATCGAATAAAAATATAAGCCTATCTGATAAGATAGCAGCACGTGCATAATGATGTGTAAGCCTATCTCACAGGATAGCAGTCTACGCTGATTACGCAAAGTTTACTATATTTGGCTAAACCTTTGACCAGGGCAATGGCAAGGACCATATTTACCTGCAAAATAAAAGGCACAAGAAACCTAGCAGTTATGTAAACAAATACATAGCATTCAAAAGGTGGTGTACCATAAAAACCGCGTGGGAACACACACGCACTACAGACAGTTGTCCCATATTCAAAACATTCAAGCATCCAGAGTACAAAAGAAAGAATATCAAACTCGTAATCTATAATGAAGGATCAACATGACTACTGCTTCATTCTTTAAATAAGTCTTTCAAGAGGGAGTCTTGCGCGGATAGCTTGAGCGAGTTTGCTGCGAGTTCTGCAATGCAAGCTTTCATCTCTTCATAATGCTTCAAGGCAGCTTCATACTCCCGGGCCATCTGTTCATACGCCTCCCTGCGAGCGTTAAGGTCTAATGTCTCCTCTCTGAAAGAAGTATATTCAGCTCCAAGACTGGTAGAATTGCGAGCTTTGGTTAGTCTTTTTATGAGGAAGTCCAATTCTAGTCGACCCGCCGCAGTCTCTTGAATCCTCTGAACGAGCGCGAGAAGATCATGAGTACTAGCAGCTGTGGTACTTTCAGGGGTGGTTTTATACTATCTTTCCAAGAGAGAAGCCATCTCCCTGAAAAGATTCCCTCTGTCTTCTGGTGTCAGCTCCTGTACTCGAGCAAGCTAAGCAAGAAAGGTCACTCGCACCTTCATACGCCATTCCAAATAGGCTTGGTCGATATCTATGCATAGAGGCAGGACAAAACAATCGAAGAAACGCGAACCTAAGAGTCGGGGTATTAGGAGAAAAATAATGAGCTTACCAGTCCCTTCGACGATCTGTTGAAGAGGAGAAACAGATACTGCTACCCGCAAGCCGGCTTGAATTTCCTCGACTAACGTCTGATCCGCCCTCGCCTCGCGCGCAAAGTACGACTCAGGAATTATAAAATTCCTCACGGGTACGACAGGGTTTGCAGCTTGCGAGCCCCACACTTCAAAGGGATTCTCAGAAAAGAGAGAGTCCAGATCAAAACCTCCCGTGGGATTTTCGCTCCTCGCCACAACTGGTATTGGGGAGGAACTTAGTTTGGCATGATCAACCTCCTCAGCACTCTGAATAACAGGAGAGTCAAGCTCAGCAGGAATGACGGGCTCAGCAGACATAGCGTCATGTACAACCTCTTCGGTATTCCTCTCGAGCAGCACTTCAGGCTCAAGGTCGGCCCCTTTCTCGACATTGGCTTCGTCCGAGGAAATAGGTATCGCTTTGGCAGGTGAGGTAGAGATCTTCCTGCACTGGGAGTTCCCCCTCTTGATCAATAATGAGCTCCGCGTTCGGATGATCCTCAACCGCTGGAGTCTCTTCCATCAAGGCTTGCCCTGGGGAGCCTGCACCAGACACATTATTAGCAGACTCAGAAATCGCTTGGGTGCTGCGAGGTCGGGGGTGCACCAAGGGGCAAGGGTCAGGTTCTGCAAAAAACATAAGCTCAGCAGGAAGAAAAAAGAATAGAACAGAAGGAGAAAATGGAATAGAATGGCAGAAGCTCTACTAATGTTATGGGCGGTACTTCCCCACTTATATGGGGTACCCGCGCAATTGTCATGTTGCAAGTTATCAATAAAACCCTTCAATTTAGCATGACCTGCTGGGGATTAAAAAGATTATGCATCGAGCGTACAAGAAAAGAAGGGTATCACGCGCGGCCAGAGCACTGACTTACCTGAAAATTCCCCACATTGATCCCTTACCCATCTACGAATGTCACAAAGGGGCACGCCATGGTATAAATCACCGGTTACAATGTCATAGGTTATAAAGTAAACTTAAAAAGTGTACCTTCTTCGTCTTAGTCACCGACGAGCTCATGAAGTGATAGCTGCGCCTGGTGGAGCTCATCCACAGTTTTCGAGGTAGCACGAGAGGGGCGCGAAAGCGCGGAGCGTGTGCGTGGTCTTCGCGTTTTGGTGCTCTCTCGATTAGCAATCTCAGCGATGCTTCGTCTCTTGGCAAGCTGAATGCACTCTGCCTCTGATAAATTCTCTTTCAGAGACCTCTCCTCCGCCATTCGCCGGGACTCTTCAACGACTTCCTCTTCAGTCATGACGGTCGTTCCTTTGAGAGGGCTATCATCATTATCTAAAGAAAGAATACAGAAGAGGGTAAAACACATTTTAGGAAACTTTAAATAAGAAGGGATATTTCCGGCCAAACGTTCTTTCTCCCAGGCAAAAAATTCCGAGACTGGCTCTGGGAGTGATTTCTTCTTGAGGGAAGTAGGTTTCTTTTCGCTGGAGAGGCCTTCTTGGGAGCGGGCTCATTTCGCGCCCGCTTCGGTTGCCGAGCTGGCAGGTCGTTAGTCGCAGAAGCATCGGTACCTCTCTTTTTCATCCCTTTAAGGAATGGTGCGAGGAAGGTCTCAAGTCTATTCGAAATTGCACTCCTAATTCCTTCTTCCATGCGCAACGCTGGGGGAATGACGTCGTCATCATACTTTTTCTTCGACCGACAAAGGTCCACAAGTCCCCTGCTGCGATCCCCTGAGGCGAAGCGCCTTAAGCTGCACTGTTGAGAAAAACAACAAGGTATCAAGAAACATGGGGAATGAGGTGACTCGAATAGAAGAAATTGTATAAGGAGTCTATAATACCGCTTGAAAGTCTCTCGCGTACTGAGCCTGCGAGTTGAGGGAATCCTGCGTGACTGCTGTCTTCTTTACTACAGTCTTCTTTTCATCCAAGATTAGTTGTCGACAAAGATGGTCCGCAGCTAACATCGAGTAGTACACATAGGGGGCCCATACTCGGAAAAGATTAGACTTAAAAGGGTAAACCTTGGACAAAGGAGCAAGTGCCTTAGGAACTTGCAGTTTAACTTGTGGGTTTGTCAGACGACGGACCTGAGTTTTCCAGAAGGCCACCCAACCAGCTGTTACCATTCCCGTTCTACCCTTTGAAGGTTGCACAAGGGGAAGCTCTGCGAGAAGTAGCTCACAACTCTTGTAAAAATTAATCCCATCATAGAAGTTCTTGGCAGGGAGTTCGGACCACATGGGTGGTGCGATGGAGTCAAAATTCAGCTGAGGTGCCACGCGAAGAGGGTCAAAGTGGACAGTTATGGGCAAATATTTGCAGGACTCAGTTCCAGGGGCGTACTCTGTCAAAGCAGGTAAATAACCCCGTCTGCACCCATTCACGTACTGCCCATAGTGACGGGGTCTGCTAGTAATGTGCCTGGCACGGAGAGGAGTATCAATCTCGGGATACATGTCCCCCTGAAACATGATATTATCCAATTCTTGAGCATAAGGACGGGCCACGAAGGAGTCATCATCATCGCAGACCAAAGAAAAATTGCGGAGAGCATTTTTTGTGTTGAACCAACGATAAGAGCGGGGACACAAAAAGGCTTCCTCGCATCTTGGGGCATTCCATAGCTCGACGGTAGTAGGTATGGGGGAATATGAAGGCCATCGCTCAAAAACCCACATGGTCAAAAATCCAATGTTGGCAAAACACATGACATCAGCCCTGCCCTGTGATTGCTCAACATTTGCCACTGCTAGATCAAGACGATAAAATAGGGAACCCAAGACAACGGGTCCAAGCGCAACCCTCTTACCAAATCAAGCTTCACCGCAAGCGGGAGTACATGGACGAAAACTCCATCTCACGGACTCTCATCTATAAGGAAGCGCGACAACCAGATGCAGAGGAAACCACACAAGGAGTACTCACACCCTTCTCCTGGAGTGGAAGTAACCTCGTCCAGAGTTTCCTCCTGAATTATCCGGATGATGTAAGGTTTGGGGAATTCCTTGAAGAAGAACATGATCCATTTAGACCATATGTTCTTCGCGCCAGCAGAAACTGTCATGAAGGTATCAGCAAGTTTCATCGCCTCGGGAGCCCATTTTGAAGCAGTCTTCCTCAAGGCCGCAACGCATTCTAGCATCTGACCGAAAAGAGAAACTTCTTCATCGGAGCTAAGTGCTTCCAAAGTATCGAAGGCTCCCATGCTTGGAAGCATCAGCAGATTCTCCACATCTTTCAGAGTAGGTGTGGCCTCACGGGATGCGAAGTGGAATGTATGAGTATTTGGGGAGTATCGAGAAAATAGGACCTTTAGCATATTCTGGTCGGCCTTCAGATCGAAACCTCTGGTTGCGCGAACGGCATGATAAATTCCATCTTTCATTAGCACAGCCTCATGATTATCAAGGATATAATCAGTCCACTCGTCCATCCAGTCCAGTTTCTCCAAGAAAGCTTGGAAAAGAAAATCGTTGTAGGGGTAAAGGCCAACCTCGATGCCGCATCTATGAACATCGTGAAACTCTGCAAGATCCCACTCCTCTCTTTCTGGCCCATGTTTCAAGCCTAAGACCGTGCCTGAAGAAGAGGCTTCAAGGGTGTGCCCTCTTATAGAGGCCAAGTAGTAGTCGTCACCCCCAAAGTAGGGGGATTTTCGCCATAATTCGCTGGGTAGTTCTGGGGTCTCAGTGGTTTTCTTGGGAGCCATTGCTGTGAAGAAAAAGAAGAACAGATTTAATGAGTTTTATTGGGTCATACAGAAGGGAAAAGGGGGAAGAAGGAGGTATAATAAATTGACTAAAATTGACTGAAAAATCTAAAAGGTGGAAGTTCAAACTACCTCGTTCACACCTGAGTACTCGAATTGCTCTGGAAAAATTGTCGAGGATTTGATCGCAAACTTCGTCAAAGGAATCTTCTTCCTGTTGTGGGAGCTCTCTCCGATGCATACGAACTCAAAAGTGCAACAATGGAAAAGTTGCAATCGAAGGAATAATGAGGTTTAAATAAACCCTTGAAAATTCACGGCTATTGGCGATTGATGAGCCAAGCAACGCTTCGATTGCTGAGAAGATTTGACGTTTGATCTATCCCTGCCTCGAAAAAAAGCGACTTTGGATGGTGATTGATTAACTCAACAGAAGCCACGCTTCATCAAAATCTAGATGGCGTTTCCCAAATCCTAGACAATCATGGCTAAGACAGAGGGCTATGAGGATTCGAATTCAAAATACAAAAAGCCCGCGTAAGCTCCACGAACGGCTGATTTTGCGCGACTACACAACAGAAGGGCACATGACAATCGCGCAAAAGGGGGCTATTGTAGTACTGCTTTCCTGATAGACAGATCATCGCCACGTGGCAGCCATCCAGCACACCTAGCTATGCTCCATCCACACCAGATCAGCACCCGTGCTGATTCATGTGGGGGCTACGAGACAGAGCCCCAACGCACCATAACACGGGACTTGTAGGGACTTAGTGGTTTGGAGGCTAGGGTGAGGCCCGTCGCGCGCATGCGACAACCAAGCTTGCGCGCGACCTCTGGTAACTGACTGAGAGATACTAGGCTTACGTGTCCCATTAATGCGGCTGATTTCATAACGGTCTCCGATACTTGCGGGCAGATGCGAATCGATTCCTATATACACGGTCGAACGTGCCGTTGGGGGTTCTACCATTAAGCCGCCATTTATGGTGCACCAAAACCCCCAACGGTCACTTCCCCACTATATGTAGGATCGTTATCTCTCAGTTGCGACACAAGACACATAAGACACATTGGTCCAGTGCCATAGCTTAATGTCTCTCTCTCACAAACAGCTACCAGTGCTTACTCGCTCCCTACACACACCCTAAAACTCTCCGTGTTCTTATTCCCTACTTGAGGTGTACACTTGGAGATCTCTCTAGGATTTCCTTGTACACAATAACCTTTATCACATAACTGAGAAATACAAAGAAGATTATATTTAATTCCATCCACAAGATAAACATCAGAGATAGCGTTGGTTGAACCATTACCAATACTACCTATACCAATAATATTGCATTTTTCCTTGTCACCAAGTGTAATTGTCCCTCCAGATTTCTCTGTGAGCTCAGTAAAAAGAGACTTCTTTCCACTCATATTTCTGGAACAACCACTGTCTAATATCCATTTCTGATTCTTCAAGGCCTGGGTGACATCCTACAAAAATAAATCATTGCCTCAACAGGCTGTTAGACCAAGTGCAGAACTTTGAGTCATACTCAGAATCAGCCATGTTTGGTGGTCTAATTCCTTTTCGAACCAAAATCTGCTTAACCTATCCCTTAGATGATAAGGATAAGTTTTCCTCAGAATATGATGTTCTGATTTTCTGAAGGGACAAGTTAACTTGATATGACCAATTTTTCCACATTAATGACATTTTGGAGAATGTCTGCTACCAGATTTGACAAAAGTAGTTTGGCTTTTTTTTGGAAAATTTGGATTATAGTCAATTCCACTTTTATGCATTGATTTCAGACTTCCTCCAAGAATGAGATTCAGATTATGTTCTGAGCATGTAAAACTGGTTAGGACCTTTTTAGACTCTTGAAGTTTCTCAGTCAAAGAATAGATTTGTTGTTCTAAATCCTTTGAATGAGTCTTTAGATCAACATACCTTTCAGTTAAGAAAGTGTTTTGATCAACAATCTCTTTTATCTGTGCCTTCAAGGCTTTGAATCTCCTGTCCAAGGCCTTGAAGTCCTTTTCAATTTTTGTCTTAGAAACTTCAATAGTCTTGTTGGTAAAAACCAAGTCCAAGTTTTCTTTTACCTGCTCATGAACCTTAACCTTTAAAGAAGCAATCTCATTTCTGTAACTTTCCTCATTTGAAAACATGATCTTGAGAATTTCAGGAAGTACATCAGAATGACTATCAAGAAGATTTTTTACCATTTCCTCAATGTGTCTGTCTGAAGACTTTTCTTCATCATGTTTAGCCATGAAGCATAAATTTTCTTGTTCTTCTTCTGTGTATGAATCATTGATGAATTAGAGTCACTCCATGAGGCCATCATTTCTTTCTTCCTTCTGTTGTCATTGTCTTTCTTTTAAAAGTTCTTGTTCTTCTTCTTTTGTGGACAATTCCTTACTAATGATCTGCATCACCACATTCAACAAAATTTATTACTTTAGTCTTATGAGAATGTGATGAGGACTTACCTTTGTAATCCTTGATGCTTGAAGGTCTTGATCTCTCTCTGTTGTAGTCTTTGTTTCCAAAGTTTTTCTCTCATGTCTTGATCTATGATGAACATCTTCAACAATGCCTTCCAGTGCATGAAGTTGTCACCACGGAACAATGGATGTCTGTTTGCTGCCCTTCCTTGTGAGAAGCCACCATCTCCTACATTAATCATAGTCACAAGATTGTTAGATCTATAGTAGTGACCCAAGCTCTGATTCCAATTGAAAGTTTGTAATGTAGACTAAATACAGGACCGAAATACTCTAGAAGGGGGGGGGGGTTGAATAGAGTATGGAAACTTTTTGCAAAAACACATAATTTGACTAAGTGATGCAAGTAAAAGACAAAAATCTCAAGGCCTTGAGATTTTGTAAGAAACTTCCTAAGGATAGAAGAAAGCTTCAAGGCCTTGAACTAGCACAAGTTCAAAATAGTTTGTGACCCTAGTTTGATTTAGATCACTTGCAAGACTAAATAGCTAAACTTTAAAGTAAAGAACACAGGGCAATTTACATAGTTCAGTCCCAATGGACCTAATCTCTGCCTGAGGGATCTAATCCCACCAGGATTGGGAAAACACGTCTTATTACTCACACAGAAACAGCCCTAGATCTTCAAGCCTAAGTGAACTCCCTTACACCAATACAACTTGTGGTTCCAAACCTATTTAGTATCAGCTACTAACTGTTGAGCTAAAAAGAACCTCTTGTTGTTCACTTGAACAACTAACCACTATGTTTTGTGAGGTATAAAATATACAGAAGATAAGCAGATTAAAGTACAAAATAGAAGAACACAGTAGAAGAATCAGCTGAGAAAGCCTCGATGTGTTCTTCAGGAAAGCTGGAATGATTGATCTTCTGAAAGCACTGATTGAAGCTTGAAGTTGTGAGGATTGATGGTCTGATCTTCCACAAATGTATCTCTCATTCTTTTCCACTTGATTTCTGTTCTATGTAAGCTTCTCTGTTCTTTCAAATTCAAACCAGTCTTTTATCTACTTCCAGCAACTGAATGAGAGATTTCAGGATCTCTGTTCCTGCAAATCCTCATCCTTTCTAACTGCAATTCAAAACAGCACTGATTAGATATCCGTTGGAGTTTGTTGTGATATGATTGCACGTTTGAAAAACCTGCAACAACATTAAGCACAGCAACAAAAAAATCCAAATACATAACATCACTAAATATGTTTGGATATTCAGTTTCTGAATAAAACTGAATCAAATAAATAAGCCATTAACCTGATTACTAATTAATCATATAAACCAACACAAACCAGTTTAAGACTTGTAAAAGTCATTAAACAATCATAATAAAAATGATCAAATCCTGCAAGAAAGAATCAAGTTAGATCTGTGAAAACTGTTGACAGCTCAAGGCACATCCCAAGGCCTTGGAGCTCTGAACATTCTTCACAGTATTTCAACTGTAACACCATAGTTATTTGATTCAATCTAATTATGATATCTGCAATATGTTAGACATATGAAGAATAGATAACTAGAATATTTACAACAAATATCTGATCTAAAACATCATATTGAACACCTGCAACACAAGATTGTCAGATCACATTTCATAAAAAAGCAGTTGTCAAGGCTTTGAGGCTTTGATAAATATCTCAAGGCCTTGGAGCCTTTAAGACTTAGAAAAACTTTGTCTTTCATCACTCTAAATGATTACTTCTAAAAACACACTTAGAAGTCTTGAATCAACATATCCCATTTGAACCCTTTTAAAAGAGGAGCATGGGATTACCGTATTCTCATAAGTGAAACTCCTATCCCAAAGATGATAGTATTTTAGATTTCTTGAAGACTACAAGTTTGAATTATGACAAATTTTATCTCCTAAGTAGATACATTCTCGCCTTATTTTTTGGGCTCGAGTATCTAAATATGCCTAAAGCATATTTTTGTGACATTGATCATATGATTCATGTCATGAGGGGGAGGAAATACCCTATTACAAGACATGAATTTTAATTTAAATGTCTCATTCAAACTTGATCCAAGCGATCTTAGAAATTATGATATTTATGAAGCATGTAAATCTTGCTTATGCAACTACAAATATCCTCTATAAGGATCATCATCTTGTTAGTTCCAACCCTACAGAAATTGAGAACACAAGAGAATCATCAATGAATGATGAAACCAATGCCCTTGAAGAGGCAAAAACTCATGTAGATGAAGAGCTACCTACATTTGAGTCTATGATGATCATTGGTGATATTCATTTTGAAAAGCGCTTGAAATCATATGATATCCTTACACCACTATAAGTGGAAATGTGTTGACTATATTTGCCAAAATCAAAGTCAACATTTGTGTGTGTAAATACACACGAGCTCTGCAGTTAAAGCATCAAGCATGTATGTAAAGTACTTTGAAGTACTTGAGATGCCTCAAGCATCCATGTTCATATAGAATAACATATTCAAACGTCCGCACCCTTATGGTTGAATGCGTGAAGACTATTGAAAGAGAAACATGCTATATTTCAAGCAATGCCCATATGTTTCTCATGGTTATAATTATAACCAACAAATCCTCTATTTGATAAGAGTGATTGTGATGTTTTGTTTAGTCAAGAAGACTACGATTATAAAAGTAACTAGTTACACAAAATGATCGTACGAATCACTATATGTGAAATCCATGGAGGCTATTTCCCATGAGATATACTTATTTGCTAAAGAAAATCGAAGATACACACTCGCGAGTAGTTTAGGTGCATATGCATATTATTTAGTATGACGAATGTCTCATGAGTATATAACATTTCATACTTATTAACTGATAGTTTTTATTACTATCTTGAATGATCATGTTGCATCATATTATGTTAAACATTATGTATTTCCCATAATCCACTTCTAGGTACGAAGTGTGACATCAAGATGATGCAAAGAGGGGGAGATTAAATTACAAGTCAGTGTACTTTTTTTCCTTAGCCGATGTTTTTATTCCACAGGGTTTTTTCAAGCAAGGTTTTAATGAGACATGCAACCATGAATGAGTTGAAGACTACACTAAATCTCCACTCACAAGATGCACTCTTTTTCCTTCGTTAGAGCTTTTGTCCCAACGGATTTTGTTTGACAAGTTTTTAACGAGGCATCGTATTAGTGAATATTCAAGGGGGAGTGTTATGAAATATATATTTGATATGGTGAATATTCACATAATATTGTACTGCCATGTATATATGATACTGATTGACCCCCACGCCCTATATAAAGGGTGGTTTGGTGGAGAATAATACATACTTGATATTCCTCCCTACATTATTCTATCTTCTCTACTCTTGAGTTCACAACATGTATGTGTTAATTACAATAATAACATAAATAAAATTCAATATTTTGAATACTTTTACTCGCAAGGAGATGGATGAGAAGAAATTCTCACGTCCTATTCTGTGACCCGAAGCTTCTCAAGCTCAAGCATTTACTCTTCTAGTTAGAGACCAACGTCTTGGGGCTAACGTGGTATCCGCTCAAGGACCTACTCGTTTAGGTAAATATCTAATGCGTTCTCCGATGGGAGAAGTCATTTATAATGAAATACCACACGAGTAGATACATAGGAATCCAAATCTGCCGAATCAGTCATGTTATAATCTTCTACGTCCTAGGTCTTCCCGTTCCGTCATCTGGCTTATTTTCTTCATGTAGCATTCAGACCGAGTTGAACCCTGTGAATTACGTGAAAGTAGGATACTCCAAATTCGGGGATCAAAGAGTTTTATAAAACGTTCGTGGTGGAAAAAAACGTGAATAAAAGATCCCACTAAATTGAATTGGGTCCATGAATCTAAGAAATAGTGAGAATGATAAATAAATGAGTACATGTTTTACAAACTATTTTTAAATATTTGATAAAAATATGAAAAGATGACAATGTGGGATACAAATAACTCATTATATATGCTAAAGTACTAAGAGATGCACCCGTATTTTTATTCCGAATGAATAACTTCTATATGAATTATACACGTATGTATAGAATACTCGAATTAATCAAATACCGTATTTTTAAGCCGGATTTTTACTAACATATTTTTAACATAAAATCGTATAATACACGTACGTACCGTACTACGATTAATTTCCGTCCCGTATTTTACTATCTATGCTTCATAGAACAACGCATCTTTGAGACTTTCGTACGACATTGTCTTCCATTGTCATACTAATTAGGCTTCTTCCCCATTTGTTGTAGCCTCTACATTTACTTCCAAACATATATGCCAAAATATATATTTATAATATCTATAACATCACCGATATATTTCATCCTCTTTTTGTAAGGAGTGCCTGTCAATGTCTCCCTTTCTTAAACACATGTTTACGTATATATGCCCTTCATTGATTCAGAAGTTGATACAACTGTTGTATATGGACGACGATGGTTGAAGTAATTTCAAATCAGTTATGTTAAGAAGTTCATTAATAGAAGAAGATGTATAATTAAACCAACAAGAAAATTAACAATGTATTCCAAGAAACTTAACTTTCTAAAGTAACTCGGTAAAATCAGCCTTTGAGTCTGATGCACGTGTGTCTTTCTAGTTTCTGAGTTCATTAATGAAACATGTTTGTACAAAAAAAGTATACCATCAGTGTGTTTTCATTTAGCCAGACTTTATTTTTGAGAAGCATGTATATATACATATATACGACTAATAATATGTGCAAATTACCCTTTCAAGAGAAAAAGAACTCAATTGATTACTTTGATTGGCGTTAAAAGATTTGTTAGTCATAGCTACAAGGGTATTTGTGGTGGTGGGTTGAGAACATCCACTGTGGTGGTGGGCTAAGAACAGGGGTAGCAGAGGTGGTGGGTTGGTGGCGGTTGTGCTGGTTCATTGGTGGCACAATGGTAGAGTCGATTGAAAATTATAAGAAAATATGTTGTTGTTGTGGTACGTTTTGAGAAAGTGAAGCAAGACCCAACTTCAACGGCGAGAACGGCTTTGAACCAGCTAGCATGGTACAAAGAAGCATGGTTGAAAGCCCATGTTGGATATCAACATGTAAATGTTCGAACATGTTATGGTCATTGGCAATAACCGCCTACTAAAATTGTTAAAGTCAATTGTGATGCTTCGTGGCGAGAATTTTTCCAGCGTCTGGGCTTGGGTGCGTCCTCAGGGATGAACTCGGCCATTTTGTAGCAGGCCGGCAGATCAGATCAAGGAGCTTAAGGTCCCCTTTGCTCGCAGAGCTTAGTGCTATGGAGGTGGGGATGAGGTTTGTGTTGGAATAGGTGCCCCAGAGGCAATCTAATTAGTATGAACAATAAATTGGCTAGAATATTCATTGCATTATTTATTGAGATATTTAATATAATGAAGTCCTTATATTTACAATTATGTTGTTTATCTTAAATATCCCTAGTCCATTATGATAATAAATAGGACAATCATCTATAGACTAGTATGGAGTTGGATTGATATGGAGATATCAGGATCCAACACATGGGTATGCATTAGGAGTAATGGCATACTGGATTGACCCATCTCCGAGAAGGCTACGTACAAGTTATGTAAGGTCACAAGTGCTTCTCGCGGTGACAAGGTATTTTCATCCTTAGACTTGAAGTCACTAGATCATTTAGTTGTGGACTATTGTGTTTTGGTAGCATCAAACGCTACACCGTGACTAGGTAGTCAAAAAGGCGCGTATCGGACACAATAGGAAGCAAGCTTGGACATCGTAGTGATGTTGATAGATTTTGTCCCTCCCACATAACGGGAGCAAATATCCTAGGCCACTCGAGGGATAGTGTTTATAGAATGTCTGGCCAGACTCAAATATATCGATATAGGATATTGATATTATTTGCACAAATAAGGTTATTTCCAGGATCAAGGAACTATGGATTGGATATACGCGTGTGACTTGTATGTCTCGTGTCCAATTCGGATATTGAGACAAAGGGATGAGAAAATACTTGCACAAGGTTTGTCGGATGACTGTCTCTATTAGTTAGGTAGTATGGATGCCTTGCTAGAGACCGCTCCATATTAGTAAATAATTACTACCAACTATGTAGAAATCTATGGGTTCACACGCCATATATGGTTGAACTAGACTTGGGAATTAATTAATATGATTAATTAATTAGAAGGATCAAATCGCAACAAGTTGCTAACTTAGTAGGACTAATATGCAAGTTGGACTAATCCGAACTTGAGTAGGATTAGGAGAGGGCCTTTATGTAGTAACAAGGAGTTGTTGGACTATATAAACGATGCTACTATGATTAATTAATTAGAAGGATCAAATCGCAACAAGTTGCTAACTTAGTAGGACTAATATGCAAGTTGGACTAATCCGAACTTGAGTAGGATTAGGAGAGGGCATTTATGTAGTAACAAGGAGTTGTTGGACTATATAAACGATGCTACTAGCTTCCTTCCCTAAAACTAATGCTCATAACATAAGTTTAGTAGGATAGAAGACAGGATAGAGAGCAAGCAAGGAGAACCGTCCGCCCCTTTGCCGCCCCCTCTACCCGTCGGCCACAACAAGGAGGCCGAAGCCTCCTTTTGGTGCTCCGTTGCGTGATTTCTTATTCCTCTTCCATTCATCCAAGATAGAAAAAGGAGATTGGAGAATCTAGATCTCAAGCCTAGGCGTGGATCAACCGTAGAGACGTGATACTTTTCGCGTTTGAAGTCATCAAAGGAGACCTACAAGGTACATGTCACGAATCGTTTACTATCGTTATGAATTCTCTTCCTGTGATCCTTGGGAGGGTCTTGATTGGATAAATTATCTCGGAAAACGAAGAGACAGAAAGAAACGGAGCGCCAATCGGAATTGTAGAACTCCTGATATCGCAGATCAAAGTTTCTGGTCCGCAGTTGATTTTCAGCAGGATCTGAATTCAGTTTTTGGAGCATAACTGGAGCTACAGATGTCGGATGAAGACGATTCGTATATGTAAATCGTGTATCTCGGCGATACGAATCCAATGGCATAGGTCCCACAGTCAGATTCAGAAACATAACTGCCTGAATCTGGTCAAAGTTTCGGGAATCGTGTCATACCAGTCCGGATGGACTGTGGTAAGTTTTATTCCGCAGTCTAACTTACCACAATAATTTTTGAATGCCTATGATTAATTCTCTGCATAAATCACGTGGTCCGTGAAAAATCTCATCGAATTTTCCCTTCACTAAAATTATCCCTGTAGAAACTGCATATCATATTGTTGCTTAGGTTGAGTTTAGGCTTAAATCATTATCAGTAAAGAAATACAAGAGGCGCTCTCGCGCTCAACACACTTAAAAGTTCACATCAGAACTCGCCATTCAGTCCAGTGTTAAGGGCCTTTGAGGCAGGTCATTGAGGACTCGAGTTCTAGCCTTCCCCTAGCTGTAAGATAGAATATAGTTCTTACCTTATAACCCAAAAAAGGTCACATGGCACATGTTTTAATTCACACTATTCACAAGACTCAAGAGCGATACAAGGCAAACACTTAATATCTTTCGGAGCCGAGCCTTAGCCTGTTATATAGAGCTCGAGCCTACCAGGCTACTGGCCTAACTTTATATACAGTTCGGCTCTTTGCCAAGCTCTTACAAGTTTTCTTGTCTACTTCATCTATCTGTTGTTTCTCCATGGCACCAAGGCTCATCGGAAAGCCCGTCTTTCTGGGCCAACTTAATCCCTACAATCCACACAACCAAGGAAAGAAAATAAGATAAAAAGCTAGCTATTATTGTTAAAACCATACTAACTTTTTTCCATGTTTATTAAAAGTTCAAGGTTTAAAGAAGCAAGTACTTCCGATTGAGTTTCTCAGCATCAGACACAAACACAAATACAAACACAAACACAAACACAAAGAAGTCTGAACAACAGGAGTTTCACGACAACCAGAAAAGGAAACTAGACTGTTAAACATAACATGAAGCTTCTTTTAGGTGCTCGGTGAAGCTTCTTACACTGCGGTCCCATTGCAGAGGGGACATTTGTTCTTCAGCAGCAACCATTCCTCGATACAGTTGTAGTGATACTCGTGCTCACATCTTATCTTTCCGAGCACATCCCCATTAGCATAACTCTCCTGTAATTCGATTTCAATAGACATTAATGCCTTCAGAGAGGCTAAGGAACTTGTTATAACTTAATCAAGGCTCTGTTTGGTTTGCAGTAAAATGTTTTACAAGGGAAAATAATCTACGCGGAAAATATTGTTTGAAAAAGTTTTATCTGCAAATATTTTCTCGTGTTTGGTTGACACTTGCCAAAACAGTGGGCTGTGATGGCAGTAGCAGTGATGGGTGGCGGTGATGGGTCGTGGTGGAGGTATGTGGTAGTGGTGGTTATTGGTGGTGGAGGTGTTAGTATGGAAAATGGCTTACGGATTTGAAATGTGTAAATCATTTTACTTCATTTGAGGGAAAACATTTTATAGGAAAATATTTTACCTCTAACCAAACAGCACCAAAACACCAAAACAAGGGAAAACATTTTACAGGAAAATGTTTTACCACCAATCAACGGAGCCTAAGTAAGCACACTTTACCAGACAAATACAGCATATATCGTCCTCAGTTGAGATTCCTAGTTCCGTCGTCTGATATTGTCGTTGTCCAACACCTGCCTGAATAGTTTCTTTAGTTGCTCTTGACCAGGATACTCCATTGGCTTGTCCTGCTGCCAGACCAAACACCACCTAAACCCCAATTAGACAAACGTTAACTGGTATTTAGTAATAAGATTAAAAAAAAAAATACTACAAATTATTATATTGTGTAAACGTCGTTCATTTCAGTGTTACCGTGAAAGGTGCAACATATTGGTCACGATCGGTATGTTCTTCAGTCTCATCACTTTCATTCCTAGATTCGACGGGAGAATCAGGTTGAGAGAAACTCGAATCAGCCTGGCAAACCAGCACGAAAGCAAGTCATGATGAAGGTACAGAACCATGACACCTATTACACAAAGGTGAACCGGTATATAGTAACAAGATTTAACAACAAAAAAATCTACTACAAATATTATGCCGGGTAAACGTTCATTTCAGTGTTACCATGTAAGGTGCAACATCTTGGTAAAGATCGGTGTCTTCTTCCGTCTCATCAATCGCATTCTCAGATTCGACGAGAGAATCAGGTTGAGAGAAACTCGAATCAGCCTGCCACACCAGCATGAAAGCAAGTCATGATGAAGGTACATAACCAGGATGCATACTGAGTCGCTCCTTCATCAAGCATGACATGAACTACAAAACTCTTTGATGTAAAATTAGTTGATCCTTTATCAGGCATCATCACATCAACTGCGATGATTTATGCAAGATGTAAACCTGCCTCTAGTTTGGGGTGGATAATGGGGCTGGTTTAGACTAGACCTGTTTGTTCTACCAGCACCACAGAAACAATAAACTAAACTTACACACCCACAGATTATCACAATGTTCCTTATAATTCATATAGGTTATGAGTTTTTATTCATTTCTTTCTAACTTTGCAATGCCCTCTAAATAAAGAAACAAAGTCTGTTCAGCCTAAAGTTATATGTAAAGAACTTGCAAAGCTGACTCAATGCATGTTTATTTGTTTCATACTGGCACACGTGTACCAACAAAATGGAGAGAATATAAGATAATTGGTCCTTTTCCGGTTGTTACGATGCATAGAACATGTATATCTTATAGAACTTGCAGAATAAACAAGGGAATGTTACTATTGCTTTTTAATAGAGTAATTCAAGAATGTTCAGAAGTCTTTCCATCCTTACGGTTATAATTCATATTTTTTTCTTATATTCAGGCTCAATGAGAAACCATTGATGCAGAGATTTTCTGGCCTAAACATGGAAAGACTTCCAAAATTAGCAAGCACCTAATGCAAGATTTGTTATCCAGTCTTAGAAAAAATTAACACCAAGTCTGGGCTTTGATTAATATAAGAAGAGACAGGAAGGCAGAATGCTTTTGGTACTAACACATGCAGCGTAGTTAAGTGTTAAATTAAGAACTTCCGCAAAATTTTTGTAAAAAAAGCAAATAATTTTAACCAAAAAATATTTTCCATAATACCATCGGAAACAAATCAACTTGTTAGAGATGAACTTTAATAACCTTTGAGCAAAAGAGGAGAAAGAAGTGATCCTCAAGTTACCTGTATTTCGAGTCTCAATGAAGGCCATAACATAAGCAGTAGAGTCGTGATGGAAGTTTGTCCATCTCCAGTCACCTCAACTTCTCCAGGGAGAGCACTCACAGTGCTTATATCACTGACTCCAGACTGAGAACTTCCTTGAACTGTGGGTGGGTGATGATCAGGACTCTGCTCTTCAGATGGGCCAGCCAATTGAATAGTAGAATGACTATCTTCCATCTTTTCCCCATTTTCCTCAATGATATTTTGTTGGGCCGATCCTGGAGTAGTAGCAGGTAACTGGACGGTCTGAGTAAACTGATCTGGAGTATCATTGTTGAGAGAAGACATGGTTGGGCCAGTAGGAGTAGCGTCTCCATCAGCATTAAAGCCAGTCAAATCCAGCGGAGAAGAGTCTATGTCACCGGTGTGTTGCACGAACGACGAAGGGGCAGAATCCATATTTACACTGAGCAGGCACTGGAGGAAAAGATGGCTCAAGACCTGCAAGGGTATTATTGGCATTAATATAGAAAGCTTGCTACGCTTGTGAGACTGAGAGTGACTATATTTTGCACAAGGGAAGTCGTACTTGAAGGTGAAAGTTACACTGCTACGCAACTTGTATGCTGCATCTATTCACCTTCAACTTTTATGAAGACCTGAAATGATATCATTTGAATGAGTTATGAATATAGACTGGACATTGATTTTAACAACCTGTTCTCCTGTTATGAAGATCGGGGGATTTCTCGCTTGCTGATGATTGAAGACAAAATCTACCATTTGCTAAATACTATGCGATAACCTACCAGTCTCAGGAGATCTTTTGAGAAGACGTAATCATATGTTACCTATAGAAAGCATTGTATGTACCAAATAAATTTTTTCACTTCCAACAAAAACACAAAAAGTGAATCCATGTAAAGGAACAGATCATTTTGCCAATTCACTCTCTGTTTGGATAGTATAAATCAAAGTTAATTGGGTGTTGCCGTAATAGCATAGTGCCATTACAGTAAATAACACTGCATAAGTTTAGAACAGATATATCTTGAATAACAAATGCGCTACGTAATGGGACAAGTATAACATGGGTATTAGTATGTATCGACAAATTGCATGAAATGTTACCTAAATAAGACAGATGGCACCAGCTACGTGAGAAAATATAGATAAACTAGATTAGTCAAGCAATGCAAGTCAACCCAGTTAAACAAAAATCTTACATTACAAGAAGAAGCTACAAGTAGTAAAGATGAATGTGGCCTGAAATAAATATTAAGACAACATAAGCAATCAGTAGCCAGGGGTAAATTCTAGTGGGTTTAGTTAAGACTAGGATTTAGTCAAAATCACTTATCCCTAAAGCAATACCAGATTCAACACTGGAAGATATTAGATATACGAGACCAACTTATTTTCCAGAGCATTCCAGATGCCAACTTTCATGACATGCCGATAATACACAACGACACATATGCTCACTCTTTGGAATGTGACATATCTAGTTCCACGATGCATGCCGACACACACAAACTGTGCCCCGCTAACTGTTATCTTGCATCCCTCACAAAGAAAATACCATTACAAGGAAAATAATGCACCTTAAAGTTATAACACAAAGAACGGAATTCATAAGGCTGAAATAAATGCATATATAGCTCTATTCCTTTTTGTCGCCTACGTCCAGGACATGACCATAGTACACGACACATATGCTCACACTTTTGAATATGACATATCTAATTCCACGATGCATGCCGACACACACACAAACTGTTCCTCGCTAACTGTTACCTTGCCTACCTCACAAAGAAAATACCATTACAAGGAAAAGATGGCCATTCAAATGAAGTCAACAAGGGAGAAGCTGCAACATTCACAAGTATGGTGCACAATTCTAATCTTAATGCACCTTAAAGTTGATAACAAAAACGAGAGTAATTCATAAGGCTGAATAAAATGCATACATAGCTCTCTTCCTTTTTGTCGCCAAGCGATTAAAACCTTTACATAATGTTTTGCAAGTCCTGCTTGTCGTTAAGCGATTGAATTCTGAATAGAAATGTTTCACATGCCCCTATGCAGTTGGCGGCTATTCCGTTAACCGTTAATGTATTCACTTATTTGTTAATCAACTTAACCCATATTAGGAAACCTAGAAGAAATTGCAGGAAATTTATTCAAGAGGTTTACAATTTTTTTGTTAGATTTCACATTTTTGGCTAAAGCTTGATCATAGCAAAATGGCAGAAGAAGAGAAATAAAAAAGCTGATTCTCACTTCTCAGTAACTAATAGCAGTCGAAAAGCAAAGCACGAACACAGGAACTTCGAATTTGAAGCATGTAAAGATCATCATCTTTCATGAGAAGTCACACCACAGAACAACAACACCAACAAGCAACAACATAAACCTAAACCTAGCCCTAAAACAAAATGAGAATACATTGCGATAGAATCTACCAATGGATCATAAACCAGATACGAAGCTGGCACATGAAGAACAGAAAGTGATAGAACAGAGCTAGCTAGTTTCGTAAACCAGATGCGATGGGGTTAATTTCTAGGGTTTATACCTGAGAAGAAACCGGGCGATATGAACGAAGTGAGCAACGAAGCGAGAGAGATAGAGAGACTGAGAGGAGAGGAGGCTTTTAAGCAAGGGAAAGTGAGAATCGGAGTGTAACCGACGATCGAACGAACCCATCGAGTTGTGCTAAATTCCAAACAAGGGAGTGAAATCATCATGACAGGTTCAAATCGTAACGGACGATCAACAACACCACCCAGCGAGTTCATCTTCGTCGTCGTCTCTCTAGCAAGTTTTGGCCGGATTCGAGCTTTCCCCTTCTCTCTCTCTTCGTCTTCCCTCCACTGTGTCTCACTCTTCTTCTTTTTTAAAACTTTGACCTGTTTTTTTACTGGTAGAAAACCAAGTACTAATTGTGTGATACCACAATTGATTATTATCACTAATTAAGCAATTGATTCATTGAATGATGGACATAAATTAAATTTGGAAAGTGATATTTACACGAGTAAAAGATATTTAAGTGTTGAGACAATTTCATCCTTTTAAAAGAACTAGTTGGGTGTATGTGCGTTGCATGTGGGGTAGAGTTGTGTTGTGTTGCTAATATTATTAGGACGGAAGAATACATGAAATATGCTAAAAAAATTCTTTTTTGAGAAAACCCATTTATTACTAAACCAGGCCCAAAAAGTGGTCCAAAACATCAGCATCTAACGAAAACAAGGCCCAATGAGGGGCTACGTGGGTTGAAATGAAAACATCGGGAACTGAATGGCCTTCTTAGCGAATTTATAAGCGCACGCGTTCCACCGTCTTGAAACGTGGACAACCTCATGACTGGTTGTGTTCTCAAGAATGTGAGTGGCTTCTTCGAGAACCATCTCCACCTCTGTGACATCTTCCGGCTCTTTCCTTTCTCTCAGTCTGTTCATCTCTCTCACTAGAGAGAGAAAATCGGACTCGATCCAGATCCTTGCATGTCCGCTTTTGATGGCAAAATCGATTCCTTCTCGCAAAGCAACGGCTTCTGCAATCTTTGCAGAGCTCGAGAACGGAATTGGCTCTGCCTTCCCGGCGACAAAGACACCCAAATCAGATCTGATTATTACACCCACGACGACTTTCTTGAGAGAAGAGTTCCAAGTCGCGTCTGTGTTGACAATCACCCAACTCTCCGGTGGCTTTGGAGGAGTCCTGATCGGAGAAACACCTGTTTGAGCCGTGGATCCCTCAGCATACCTCTGATGACCGCTCGCGATTTCTGTAAGGTAAGCTTCCACTTAACTCACCACTTCTTCTGGTCTTATATTGGTTCGTTTGAAGATAAGAGAGTTTCTGTTTTCCATAAGCACCAAATCAGAACACTCATGCACAATCTTTCTTCTGTTTTTGCTGCAAGTAAGGTTGAAATCCACCAGATCTGGAAGTGCATGTGTGATATGGGAGCAAAGTTAGGCCCCAAGAGGGAAATCCAGCACGATGTTGCATCGGGGCAAAAAAAGAACATATGAGTTTCATTTTCTCTCTCCTTCTTACAAATTTCACAAATATTTTCAACCTCAATCCCTTTTTTAAGAGATTCTCACGAACCGGCAACCTTTTCAAAAAAGCTCTCCAGGTTGTGTAGAGGATCCTTTTGGGGAGTTTTAATTTCCAAAAGGTCTTCCACCAACTTGGGGTTGGTTTCGAGGAACTACCTGATTGAAACACTTGTTTCTGTTCTTCTTGGCGTTTAATCAGCTGATAACCAGATTTTTCCGTATAATTTCCCGAATTTGAGAAACGCCAATTAGTCTATCTGCTACTGGAACTTTTGGGATTGTACTTCGTTGAATTTCTTCAATATCTTTTTCCCAAAACAGTTGATCTAACTTATTCATATCCCACTTCCTTTCTTCTGTAATCAGATCCGACACCATAACCGGAGTACTCGGGTTCATATTCGGGGATAAAGGCCTGGAAGAATCAGCACGAAAAAGCCAAGGATCGAAGAAAGCATTCAGATTTTCCCCATTGCCTAGGCGCCATCTACAACCACTGAGCACCAAATCTTTGCTGGCTATAACGCTTTTCCAGAGGTAGGAACTGTTTTGTTTAGCTGTGGCTTCTAACAGGCCCGTTTCCTTATAGTATTTGTGCCTGAACACTTTATCCAACAAACTGGACGGTTTCATCAGGAGCCTCCAATACTGTTTCCCAAGCATAGCAAGATTGAATAACTGAAGATGATGAAAGTTAAGACATCCCTCCTCTTTTGATTTTTTCAATCTGTTCCAGGCTATCCAACTAATTATTCGATTCTTTTCGTCAGAACCCCATCAAAATTTGACCATATCAGATTCAATTTTGTCGCAGAGAGTAGCTGGCAATTTGAAGAAACTCATCGAAAAAGTAGGTATCGCCTCAACCACTGAACTTAGCAATACTTCTTTTCCAGCTCGTGATAAATATTTTTCATTCCAACAAGACAATTTTCATTGCACTCTATCTGGAATATTTTGGAAACTTGGCACATTGGAGGAAAAAACTGCAGAAGACTTTTCAAGATTTATCTTTTGCCCAGTAGTTTTGTCATAATTGTGTGTAATAATGTAGATAGGGCTTATACTTCTGCTATTGTCGCCTTTGTAAAAATAATGATGTCGTCGGAAAAGAAGAGGTGTGACACTTTATGTCCGCCTCTCGACGCAGCCACCCTTGTAATAGAACTCGTAGACATAGCTTTCGAGAGAGCACGAGAGAGCAATTCACTACAAAACAGAAACAAATACGGTTAGATTGGGCACCCTTGATGAAGCCCCCGTTTGGGCAGTATATTCCCCACTACTTGCCCTTTAAAAGCTAAAGAAAAGGTAGGGGTAGTAATACAATCTGTCACTAGGTTTACCCATCTAGGACCGAAACCCATCTTCCTTAGAATCTGTAGAAGGAAAGACCATTCCACCCGATCGTAGGATTTACTAATATCCATCTCTAGGGCTAGGTAAACTTCTTTGCCTTTTATTTTATGCCTCATGGTATGGAGTAATTCAAAGGCAGTTATCGTGTTATCCGTTATCAATCTTTCTGGATAAAAGGCTGTTTGACATTCAGATATAATAGAAGGCAAAACACACTTCAATATATTGTCCATAGTTTTAGAGACAAGTTTATAAATAACAGTGCATAAAATTATCGGCCTCAAGTCAGAGGGTTTTCTAACCTGTTTGACTTTTGGAATGAGCGCCAAAAGGGTGTGGATGAAGGTATCAACACTCCCTTCACCATTCAAAATTCTGACCACACATCCACCCACATCATCCTTTAGCAAATTCCAGTACTTTTGAAAGAAGAGCGTGGGGAAGCCATCCACTCCTGGGGCCTTCAACAGCCCCATCTAGTTCAAACTTTCTGTGACCTCCTTTAGGGTGAAAGGACTTTCAAGAAACTCACGATCTTTTGTACTAATCCCTTGATCAACCATATCCAACATAGAATCCATGTCCGCCTGATGTGGTTGAGAAGAATAAAAAATATATTCAAAATACTTTGACAAAACTCGAATTATATCTTCGTCTTCAGTTTTCCAAACTCCATCGCTATCTTCCAGACCTTTGATGGTGTTTCTCGCCTTCCTAGCAGAAGCCTTCTTATGAAGCCTTCTTATGGAATAAGCCGTATTTTTATCTCCAATTTGAAGCCATTGAACCCTAGAACGCTGCTGCCATAATTTTCTTCTTTCAAAAGGAGATCCACTAACTATTTCTTTGCTTTTCTGCGCTGAAAAGCAATATTGGCAGTTTACTTTTGACGATCAAGACTAGAAATCTTCCTCTTTAAAAGCGGGATTTGTTTTTTAACATTTCCGAAACTATTTTTTTCCTAAACCCTCAATCTACCGGCACAGAAACCAAGCTTACCCTTCACATGCAGTTGAGCTTGCCAAGCAGACCGAATAGTGTCATCACACTATTCCTTTTGAGTCCACGCAGATTCAAAATGGAAGCGTCTTGAACCCGAAAAAGAATTAGAGGCAGTTTATGCACCAAGCTGTAACTCAATAGGGCTGTGATCCGAGGTAGCTGCCATGAGGTGATTGACACGAGCATAACCATACATCATTCTCCAAGTTAGGTTTGAAACCACCCGATCCAGTCTCTCTCTAATATTTGCATCGTCATCTTGATTGTTGTTCCAAGTGTATGGTTTCCCATGGAATCCTAAGTCCTTAAGATCACAATCTCTAAGGACTTGTTTGAAAGATTTGGCTTGACCATTCGTAACACCCCTTCCACCCTCCTTTTCTTCTTGCGATATCACTTCATTAAAATCACCCATCACGCACCATGGAGCTTCTCCATGAGGCTTCAAACGAGTTAGGAGTGTCCACGAGTGTGGACGATCTCCTCTATCTGGATCTCCATAAAATGCAGTGAAAAACCAAGACTCGGTATCACTTTCCGTCTTGACCAAATAGTGAATGTGTCTTGATGTTGTAGATATAGGCATGACGTCCCTAGTAATATCCCATAGAAGAGCTAGACCCCCACTACGTCCAATGCTATCCACATAGATCCCTTTTTCATACTGCACCTTCTTTCGAATACCATCCATCTCATGTGCTGGCAATCTAGTTTCCATGATAAAAACTAAATTGAGACGTCTTTCCTTCACAGAGTCGCAAAGGGATAGAACGTTGCAGAGGTTTCCAAGCCCCTGCACGTTCCAACTGAGAGCACTCATTGCTCTAGGAAGAGCTGCCTCGCAAACTCTGGCTCTGGTTCAGTAAAAGTTGGAACAGTTTCACAGATCATACCTTCTTCAAAGTTCTTATTGATATCTTCTTCAGCATATCTCGATTGGTCATTCGAACTGTTGCTTACTTTCTTATTGGGGTCTGTATTACACGAACGTTTTCCCCACCCCCCATCATTAAGCCTTCATCCAGCGCTGTGATATTCAGTTGGCCTAGCGGCTTCCTCTTACCCGCATTGTTTTCTTCCGTCCCTTCTTCTCTTTATTTCTGGCCTTGTCCTTCATATTGACACGTTTCCTCTTCTGGAAGGACTTTGGAACAAATGAGACTCCTTTTGGAATAACTATCTTTTCCAACCTCCCCAAAGAAAAATTAGGTTCATCCCCTTTCAGTGGGATAAACTCTACCGTAGGAAAAGATTTGATAGGCCAGCTGTTGTTTGAAACCCCTTCTCCATCTTTCATGGGATTCTATTGAGAGTTGGGATTCCATCTCTGAGATTGTGGCAAATCTCCAATCTTTGACTTTCTCTTATTGTATAGATTTCCCAGATCTTTGTTTGACCCAGTTTTACCAGAATACCCTTCGTTTGACCTCCGTTTACCATCCTTTCCATCGGTGGTCGGAGCTCTGCATTTTCCGGTCGGCTTTCACAGTAGCCACATACCAAATTCTGGGTTTTTGTCTGCTTGGATCATTGCTTCTCGCTTTTCATAGCGATTTTCTCGATGATCTAACTGTCCACACCATTCACACACATAGGGGATGCGTTCATAAATGAGATTCACCCAGACTTGTTCTCCATTCGCTGTTTTTACAAAGTCTCTTCGACGGAGAGCTTTGTAAGTTTTGACTCTAACTCGGGCATGGATACATCTATCCTTTTCATCCCCTTCAATATGGACAGATACATGTCTGACGTCCCCAATCGAGGCTGCAATAAGGGTTCCAATCTTCATGAATAAGATGAAGAGGTAAACCCTTTATTTGAATCCACACTCATAGATCATTGAAAAGTTGGGAGCTTTGATTCCCCTGAACATCCCACTCTTTGAGTAACAAGAGTTGATCGTCAAAGCTCCATGGCCCTCCGAACAACGCCTTCTCAAAAGAGGTTTTGTTACCAAATCTAAAATGAATTTGTTGCTTCCCTCTTACATGATCTTTAGGTCTTTTTCAGGACACCAAAGTCTCCTAAATAGTTCTTTCATATTCTGAAAGTCAATTTTCGAGTCGCCAATGAACTTCCCCTCTAAACAAAGCTTTCAATCCTCTTTGACCTTAACACAAATCTCTTCTCCGATGATCATCGCCTTCTTTTCATAGTCAGAAAGGGTGACTCGATTGATCCAATCCTCATCAGTCGCATCCATTGAGCAAAAACCTAGCCGTCAACTTCTTCCTAGAGAGAGAAACCTATAGAGAGAAAAAAGACGCCCCAGTACTACGAATCAAATTTGTTTTCGATTGTGTTCAAGTCTCTCATAACATTGTGGAGAAAATAAACTGTTATGAATCTTG
The DNA here is from genome assembly GCA_023055425.1 of Linanthus parryae. Classification (NCBI taxonomy): domain Eukaryota; kingdom Viridiplantae; phylum Streptophyta; class Magnoliopsida; order Ericales; family Polemoniaceae; genus Linanthus; species Linanthus parryae. Next base: position 32,599,187 of record JALGPY010000001.1, read on the forward strand.
AGAATTATGCTAAAAAAATTGAAACGATTGAAAACGAATCTTTTTTTGCACATCAATATGTTAACATAGTTAACAATCAATATTTATGTCAGTGAAATACAATATGAAACATAAAAAAGTAAAAAAAAATGTCTTCTTAATTTTGTGAACGTCTTCGGCACTTCATAGAGCAACGCATCTTTGAGACTTTTGTACGACGTTGTCTTCCATGGTCATACTAATTAGACTTCTTCCCCATTTTTATAGTCTCTATAGTTACTACCAAACATATATATCAAAATATATATTTCTAAAATCTATAACGTCACCGATAAATTTCATCATCTTTTTGTAAGGAGCATACAAGTATGAATAGATATTTCATTGCTTTTGTGCCTGTCAATGTCTCCCTTCCTTAAACACTTGTTTACGTATATATGCCCTTCATTGATTCAGAAGTTGATACAACTGTTCTATATGGACGACGATGGCTGCAGTAATTTTAAATCAGTTATGTTAAGAAACTCAATAATAGAAGAAGATGTATAACTAAACCAACAAGAAAATTAACTTTGTATTCCAAGAAACTTAACTTTCTAAAGTAACTCGGTAAAATCAGCCTCTGAGTCCGATGCATGTGTGTCTTTCTAGTTTATGAGTTCATTAATGCAACATGTTTGTACTAAAAAGGTATACCATCAGTGTGTTCTCATTTAGCCAGACTTTTTTTTTCAGAAGCATGAATATATACATATTAACGACAAATAATATGTGCTAGTTGCCCTTTCAAAGGAAAAAGAACTCAATTGATTACTTTGATTGACGTCAAAAGATTTTTTTAGTCATAGCTACAAGGGTATTGGTGGTGGTGGGCTGAGAACAGCGACCGTGGTGGTGGCCAAGAACAGGGGTAGCAGAGGTGGTGGGTTGGTGGCGGTTGCTCTGGTTCATTGGTGGCAAAGTGGTAGAGTCGATTGAAAATTCTAAGAAAATAGGTTATTGCTGTGGTACTTTTTGAGAAAATGAAGCAAGTCCCAACTTCAGCGGCGAGAACAGCTTTGAACCAGCTAGCATGGTATAAAGAGGCATGGTTGAAAGGTGTGCACAAGAGATTCCGGCGGGGAGACCTCCGTGTACACCGTATGTAGTGGATCAAGGATCGCACAGGAAGAGTGGGGTTGTGTGTAGGGAGAGAGTAAGGCAGTAGCAATGTCTGAGAGAGAGACAGAGGTTTGGCAGAGCTTCCGCGTATGGCAAGTGTGTTCTCCTTTGTATGGAAAGGGTAACGTCCTATATATAGCAGAGAACGTGACCGTTTTAGTGTGGTTAATGCGCCCGTTGATGGCGGCTTAATTAGCTTAACCATAACGGCACGTTCGTCCGAGTATATAGGGACCGTTACAGCACGTGGTGCGCGAATACCGGAACCGTTACGAGGTTGACCAGGTTTAACCGGATTGATCGCGTTTATGGAGCTCGTGCCATAGATCTCTCAAAACAGTTACTAAAGGTCGCGCGCGGGCTTGGCTCGCACGCGACAGGACTTACTCTAGCCTCCAAACCACTAAGTCCCTACAAGTCCCGTGCAGTGGTATGCGAGGGCTCTGTCTCGCAGCCTCCACATGGATCAGCTCGGCTGGTGATCCAGTGTGTGTGGAGAACAATATGGTGTGCTGGATGGTTGCCACGTGGCCAAGATCTGTCAGCTCAGAAAGCACTATCTACATTAGCCCCCTTTCTGCGCGTGAAGACTCATAGCTGTATAGACTTCCATGCGCGGAAACCAACATACGCGTTGCCGCCACGCACCAATTCAAATACGGGTAAGTTCAGCCCCCGTGCGTGTCATTATGACCTAAAACCCCTAGAGTCGTGCCGTCTGGCCTTTAGGGTTTTAGGCGTGACGTCAGCTTGTCTTGTGATTGCGCGATTCGACGGTGACGGTTGCGATTCGACTACCGAAAGGACGCAACCCTTCATTGTTTTGGATAAATACTTTGTATCCCCCATTATTGCAAAGCATCACTTCTTTCTCTTAAAGTGAATGGTACCCGGATATCTTCGAGAGCAGATTCAGATAATCAATCACCAGTTCAGAACTGCAAATCGTGTTCTTCAATTGTGCATATCCAAGCAGGCTTCAAGAAAACAAGGTTGGCCTCGTTTTAATTTTGATTTAAGATACCAGCGTTTGCCTTGAACTGCGTTGAATCTGTAAACCCATGGAATTTGTGAAGAGGCTTTGATCTTTGAACCCACTTTTGCTTTAATCCTTCAACAATATGAGATCTTGCAACTCCCTGATTTCTGAAATTGATACCAGAAACTGTTCGTCTTCCTTTGCATAGATCTTGAATTTCAAAATTCAAACTGAAGTGTGGTATTTCTCCCCCCTTTTTTCTTGCTCTTCCGCAGGAATGGCCAAGACAAAAGGAACCAGACCTGTCAAGGAAGATGAAGAGATACCCGACCTTCCGCAGGCCTTGTGGCGAAAAGCCCTCTATTTAGGCGGCAAAGATTTCTACCATGCCAGGGTTAAGGCGAAGAGGATGCCTGATCCTGTCCCGGTTGAGCGATTGCTGACACTGACTCGCCCAGTTAACTCAGCCCTGCTCGAGTTGATTGGTTCCGAGGATGTGGTTCGATTGGGAATCGAGAACGGGCACTTCCCCTATACTGCGATTTCTACCCAGGCGTTCGTCCAGAAATTGGACTATATGGATGAGTGGATTGACCACGTGTTGGACCATCACGCCGCGACTCTTGATGAAGCCGGCGTATACTTCGCCGTTCGTGCTATGAAGGGTGCTGCCGTGAAGCTGGATCAGTCCATGCTTCTAGACCTTCTGTCCCGTTAATCGCCTGCGACTCACACGTTCCATTTTGCTGAGTTCGAGGCTGCCCCCACACTCGAGGACGTGCAAATGCTGTACGAAACTCCCCCATGGGTGAAGTTGACCCTTTGAGTCCTTTGAGGACATCTGCGGAGATTGCTTTATACACGCAGATGGAGGAATGCCTAGCAGAGGTGAAGAAAATCTCCACCCGGTGGACCACTACAAAGGTCCTTCCAAATTGGCAGTTGGTTGATACTTCTGCGAAGAAAACCTGGAACAAATGGTTACAGTACTTCTTCCGAGACTATGCGAACAACAGCATCACTAAGAAGCTTCTGAGTGAGAACCCAGAGGCCGAGAATTATGTAGAGGGTAAAGGCTATCATTTGACCCTTTGTGCTTTTCTCTGTGCTTGGCTGTCGAGGTACCTGATTGATGGTCACCCCCATGACGGGGTCTTCTACCATGTTTTGCCACTTGCTGTGAGGCTCGCCCTTGGCCAGAGAGTCGCACTCGGACCCTTGGTCTTGGGTACGATGTACTATAGGCTTGATCAACTGGTCCTGGCCATGAAAGAGTCGCGCGGCCGTCTCGATGTACTGACTTTTGTCAATATTTCCTTTTTGACAATGTGGGTTTTCGAGCGATGGCCATCCTATGCTCCAACTGCTCTCAAACTTGACAAGTGGTGTCCCCCAGGCGAGAACGAAGAGCGTAACAGCGGCAGGGCTGCGAGGTGGTTTGGAGCGAGCAACACCAAGTGCGTGTGGAGTTTGATATGCGACAAGCGGAAAGAGTTTACCGCCAGGCCCTATGCCACGCGTGTCGAGAACGTGCGATGGTTTCCCAAGCTGTACCCTTCCAAGGGTGTTGTCTTCTCAGAAGAGCTTCTCTTCGAAGAGGGACCGCATTTCCATGAGCGCTACCGCGAGTTCTTTTGCTGGTGTCTGCGAGGTTCCCTTCCTGCCCTCGCAGAGAATATTCGTGAGCTCGCGCCAAGGTATGAAAAGCTTACCGTGGACGTTGACCCCACTCGAGTTTCTCCTCAGTTTGGTTTTGATGCGGTGGCCCCATCAATCTGGCCCCAGTCCATTATCAGAGGGTGCTATAAGCGCTTGCTAACAAAGGAGTGCAAGACGGTCTTCATGAACAATCTTCCCTTTGAACAGCCTGCGGGAACCCGCGAGGGTGGTTTTTCCCAAAACTGGCTCGCATACTGGTGTAGATACTGCTTTATGACATGGCAGATCTAGGCCACGTGGCAACCATCCAGCACACCATATTGTGCTCCACACACACAGGATCACCAGCCGAGCTGATCCATGTGGGGGCTGCGAGACAGAGCCCTCGCATACCACTGCACGGGACTTGTAGGGATTTGTGGTTTGGAGGCTAGAGTAAGCCCTGTCGCGTGCGAGCCAAGCCCGCGCGCGACCTTTAGTAACTGTTTTGAGAGATTTATGGCACGAGCTCCCTAGACCCGGTCAATCCGGTCAAACCCGGTCAACCTCGTAACGGTTCCGGTACTTGCGCACCACGTGCTCTAACGGTTCCTATATACTCGGACGAACGTGCCGTTATGGTTAAGCTAATTAAGCCGCCATTAATGGGCGCACTAACCACACTACAACGGTCACGTTCTCCAGTATATATACATCGTTACCCTTTCCATACAAAAGAGAACAACACTGCCATACGCGGAAGCTCTGCCAAACCTCTGTCTCTCTCTCAGACATTGCTACTGACTTACTCTCTCCCTACACACACCCCTATTCTTCCTGTGCGATCCCTGATCCACTACGTACGGTGTACACGGAGGTCTCCCTGCCGGAATCTCTTGTGCACAACTGGATTGCCCAGCAAACGAGGATCGAGACGCAGTCGGCTGCGCAGTCAAGCAGAGCTCCCTTGATCAAAAGAAACTCTTTTCCGTTTCGCCCCAATTGTAGTCTGAGCGAGTCTGAGTATGGTTGCTACTCACTGTTGGATCGTGAGAACCATTTGTGTCCTGATGTCATTCTGAAGGAAAAGGTCGCCGCAGTTAATAAGGGCGACACGCATGTCGCCAGATACAGCAAGGCATTCGCTGAGGTAAGCAATTTCTTCGTGTGCGTCAAGCTTCTTGATCTTCTTATGCTGACACCTTTATTCCGTGCTGTTTGCTGTAGTGTCATGTGCGGAGATTCGCATCTGGTGATCGCTCCAACTCATTGGTTAACACCATTGTTGCCACCAGAAGACAAAAGCAGTCGTTTCGGTTGGCATGGAGAATGGACCCTGAGTTCGAAACCAAGATTCGCGCAGTCATGAATGCTTTTGCTGACTCGCTGATAGACAATGCTCCCGTTCCGTCTCCTCCTAGAGATGATCCGTCCCCTCCAGCGACTGCGGCGCCGAGAGTGAAGAGACCTAGGCAAAAGGGAATTACAATTTCTTCCCCCAGAAGTGCTCCAACTTCTCCTCCGGTGAGGTCCCTTTCTGTCAAGGACAAAGGCAAAGGTCGCATGCCCAGCAAAGTGCGGAAAGAGCTCGCAGTTGAGTCTTTCGTTCCATTCAACCAAGAGGAAGAGGAAGAGAGGCAGGAGCCCCGAGAAAGTGATGAAGAAGAAGAAGCAACAGCTGTGATGCATGAGGAAGAATCAGGAGGTATTTCCGTCGCATTTCCTTTCCCATTATCGTAATTTCTTTGCACTTCTTATCTTAAACCAATCATATCTTCGCAGATGATGATGATGATGAGACCATTGGTGGCCTTTTGGCCAAGAGACAAAAGAGAGATACCCATTCTGGCATTCCAGACGATCCCATAAGCGAGGACATTCTTGCTGAGTCCAGGAAGACAGCCGCGGAGGCTGCTGAAAGAAGGAGACAGCGGGAAGAGGAGGAGCTCGGGCGTGTGAGACAGCGGAGCCTCGAAGAGCAACATGTTGACGACTTAGTGCGTCCAGCTAGCGAGGAAGATGAGCTTCCCGAAGAAATGGTTCCCCAGACGGAGGAGGAAGATGCGGTTCCGGAAGAGGATGCAGCAGCGCTAGAGCAAGTCCAGGCGGACTTTGAGGAAATCGCAGGCGGCGATAAAGGTGAGATCTTCAATCTCGCAGTAACTTATAGAGATGTTATTGTGGGTGCGTTAAAGCATGGTGTGTCAAAGACTGACATCCGCCGTTGGCTAGTAGACAAGTGCGGAGAACTTTCAGGTAAATATTTAAGTGATATGCATGTGCTAGACCTGAGCGGATTGAAACAGGATCATGACTGGTTTCTTCGCATCCCAGGTCACGCTCCTTTTAAAGACTTGCTTAGTGAGGAGACACTAATAGGACATGGTTCCACGTCCTTAGTGTATGATGAAGATACCTCAATCCCACCTTCGCGTGGAGGTGCTTACTCTTAGCTTTAGTAAAGATAGCGAAATAACTTATAGCACAAGTTACCTCATATCATCGCATTTAATATTGCAGGTCATGCTGAGGAACCTGTGCTGGAGCAGCGAAGTCAGCCTTCTGCGTCCTATGTTCCGATTCCATGCTCCCATACCGAGAAGCCTGTCGCAGCTGCTGAACACGCAAGTGAGCCTCTCGAGGACATCATCGAACTTTCCGATGATGCTGAAGCAGATGCTGTGCTAATGGATGAAATGTCCATACTGGTGCTGAGGAAGTAAGGACAAGTGCTGCTAATGCTTTCGCATCTGAGAGCGTCCTTCGCCAAGCGACTTCGGCTGTCCCTTCGCGTCCGGCGATGACTGAGCCAGTGGCACCTATTCCTGCGTGGAGCTTTTGGGGCTCGCAGGTTGGGAATGCAGTCGCAGCTGGTGCGGCCTACACTCTTCCTCCTGACTACGAGAGGCTGGAGCTCGCAGCTGATAGGAGAGCTACGGAGCGAGGACAGTCTTCGACCACCCCGGCAGCGCGCATTCCTTCTCTTCATGAGATTCTGGAAGGAACTGGTAAGCAGAGCTTTACTGTTCGCATTTCGCATTATTTGCTTGCGAGTTTGACATCGTAACTTAGTTTTGACATCTCTTCAGGTTTGAAGCAAACCGATGTAGACTGGGTGGTTCGAATGCGCCTTACCTACCCCCAATCGTTCGTGAGATCTCTGGAGATGGGGCCCTTTGACAGGAGGCTGTTTCTTACTGAAGCCATTTGGATTTTGGAGCAGCTGTCTGCGGCTACGCCTGCGACCATTTCTGTCCAGAGTGCTGAATTGCTATGTGGCATGTGCCAAAATCTCCTGACCAAAGTCCAGGGCAAACTGGGTTTCAAATTTCTTATGAACAGAGTCACGCTGATTCGCGCATCCGTAACTTTGAAACTCGGCCACCAGAATCTCGCAGCTGAGAAGCAGAAGGTGGAGCAGCAAAAGCAAAAGGTTGATGAAGCTCTGAAGCTCTATCATGAGATGAATGCCAGGTGCGAGCAGCTGAAGCAAGAAGTGGAACAGGTAGAGAAGCTGAGCCATCAGTTCGAGCCCCAAGACTCCTTGATCAAGAATTTGCTTTGACTTTTCGAATTTTGAAAAATAGCAAGAAAATAGCTGAAACATTAATGTAATATTTGAAACATTAATGTAATGTTGCTAGGGTTTTTCCCCCTCTTTCTTTTAACAACACGAATGAATTTGCCCGTTTTGCCCTTTCCGGAATTTTATAGGATATCTCTGTGCATATCCAATTATGACATCAGCAATTGATACTCTGCTTGATTTTCGCGCTAATTTCTCGACAGATAAGCAAGCTTTAGTTGGGAAATCCATCCGAATCATGACCATCCGTCATTTATTAGGATACGCAATTGAATCGTCGTAGCCTTTAGTAGGGTAATTGATTGTTACCGCTTTTCAAGGCGTAAGTGATTGAACTTACCCTCTTTTCAAATTCTGCTGACTCATCCTTGGCAACTGAAGAGTCTCCACAGGGTCTATATAAACCCTGTCTTTGCTATTTGGGTTCTTCATCCCAAAAAAAAAAATGTGCTTTGTCGTGAGTCCTTACGACTGCTGGCTTCAACGCTTGTTTTTCGTTGATTCATGGCAACTTCAAGTTTTGAATCCTGAGTTTGCGCTTTGTGCTATAGAAATAGTTTCCAAGATCCACTTTATGAGGAATATTGCTCTTTATAACCATCATAAAGAAGATGGAGATGATATCTCATGTGTATTCGAAGAATTTTCTTCGTGTATTATGTTTGCAGGTCATGTTTCCGGCCGCCTCGTGGTGAGGTGCAGCGCCGAAGTGACCGTGCTACCGTCTCGTAATGAACGGCTGAATTCTCATCCAGCATCCCTGGAGGAGGATTTCTTGCCTCTTCGTTCTTGAACTCAGGGTGGCGGACCGCTGTGTTCATCCCCGTCTACAAGGTGCCCTTGCCCTTTGGAGCTTCTGCTTGCCTGTTGATCGCTGGAACCGGTGGTTCCTTGGGCAAATGTTATGGGGTGCAGATCTGACAAGGGTCTTGTCAAATACTGGGATCTTGAACGTATGGCTTCATGTGTCTCTTTGGAGCAAGATCCCCCCTGCGACAGATGTTCACCCGCAGATCTGCGTATTGTATAGCCGGTGTTAGAACCGGTGGGTTCTTCCCTTTCAGTCAGGATTCCCGTAGTGTGTTTCTGCTGACTTGTCAGCTACTTTTTGAATGTATTGTAAGCCATGTTGGCTGCGTAGTTAGATTCGAGCTTTTTCGCTTGTAAGCTGCTATCTAGACAGATAAATTGTAAGTCTTTTTGACTCATAATGATAAATAGCCTTTGTTATCTGCTATCTCTTAACTTCGCATGCGTTTCAGCATATTTCGCCTTGCATAATGCTATGTAACGTTTCCGCATTTGCTATCTACCATATGCATTCGCAGATGTTTCGCTAGATCATTCGAGATCATATTTTCGCAGCTGTGCCATCTTGGCAGATGGGCTTGTGATTAGCCTTTGATGCACGTGCTATCATATCAGATAGACCTTTGTAGATCAGTTAAGATTATTTTCACAATATTGTTATCGTATTCGTAGAATGCCTCCATCACCGCAGATAGGTTTGGAAGATAAATCAAGCTTACTTTGCACGTAAGTTGCCATCGTAGCAGATAGGCTTTTCTAGATCAATTAAGATCAGTTTCCGCACGAGTTGCTATCGTAGCAGATAGGCTTTACTAGATCAATTAAAATCGCAGTTATATGTGTTGCTATCGTAACAGATAGGCTTAGATGATCAATTAGGATCGCATTTGTGTAGGTTGCTATCGTAACAGATAGGCTTAAATGATCAATTAAGATCGCATTTGCATAGGCTGCTATCATGGGAGATAGGCTTAGATGATCAATTAAGATCGCATTTGCATAGGCTGCTATCGTGACAGATAGGCTTAGATGATCAGTTAAGATCGCATTTGCATAGGCTGCTATCGTAACAGATAGGCTTAGATGATCAGTTAAGATCGCATTTGCATAGGCTGCTATCATAACAGATAGGCTTAGATGATCAGTTAAGATCGCATTTGCATAGGCTGCTATCGTGAGAGATAGGCTTAGATGATCAATTAAGATCGCATTTGCATAGGCTGCTATCGTGAGAGATAGGCTTAGATGATCAATTAAGATCGCATTTGCATAGGCTGCTATCGTGACAGATAGGCTTAGATGATCAGTTAAGATCGCATTCGCATAGGCTGCTATCGTGACAGATAGGCTTAGATGATCAGTTAAGATCGCATTCGCGGATTGTTATTGTAGCGGATGACTCACTGTTAACAGTTATAACAAACTGAAATAAAGTAAAATTGACATGCAGAAATACGAAGTTTCTCATTTGGGAGAATTTTCTTATTATAATGCTCTCATATGGGAGAGATGGGATTACAATCCTCTCATATGGGAGAGGAGATTGTTCAAATCGTAATCATGCAAGACATTAAGCGACGTTGTAATAAAACGCACGAAATGAGAGAAGTTAGGGATAGTACTTCTTTATCCAGCGCATGTTGACTGAACTCGGGGTTGAGGTTGTGCCGTGCAACCTTCGTATGCTGCAGTAGCCACTGTCAAAGACTTCTGTGACTTCGAAGGGTCCTTCCCAATTGGCTGCGAACTTCGGGTGAGTCGCTTGTCGCATACAGTGGTCAGATGCGCGCAAGACCAAGTCTCCGACTCCGAAATCTCTTCGCTGGACCGTCTTATTGTAGGCGCGAGCGATTCTTTCCTGGTACCGCTTGTTGGTCCTTTTGGCTTGTTCTCGCTTTTCCTCCAGCAAAACTAAGTCATGATCGCGTTGATTTTCATAGAGTGCATGGAAGGCCAGCCTTGCCGAATTGACTCTAACCTCCGCAGGTACTACGGCCTCGGCTCCATAGCATAGTAGGAACGGTGAGGCCCCCGTGGGTGTCCTTGGAGAAGTTCGGTAAGCCCATAGAGCTATGCTTAGAGAGTCAGCCCACTTTTTGTGGTCATCCGCGACCATCTTGCTCAAATCCTCAACAGCGTTTTGTTGGTCGCTTCAGCTTGCCCGTTCCCCTTCGGGTAATAAGGGGTAGAACATATCTGCCTGATATTGTACTCCGCTAACTTCGCAGCTACCTGGCGATTAACGAAGGGAGTATCGTTATCTGAAAGAATGGTATTTGGAATTCCGAACCTGCATACAATGTTTTCTTGAATGAAGTTGACCACCGCTAGCGCGTTCGCCGTTTTCAGTGGTATTGCCTCCACCCACTAGGTGAATAGCTCGGTTGCAGTGAGAATAAAATGATTCCCGTGCGACGTTGGCCGAATGGGACCGATGAAATCCAGAGCCCATGTGTGAAATGGCCATGGCGTCCCTAATGCATGTAGATCCACGGCGGGAGCGTGCACTAGGTTCCCTTTGAATTGGCACTCCTGGCAGCGTCGCACTTTGGTGCGGCAATCGACCTCCATCGTGGGCCAGAAATACCCGATTGAGAGGAGCTGTCTGCATAATTTCGCACCTCCTTGATGCTCTACCTGATGGGAAAGGTCCATGACTTCTTGTGCTTCTCTGCCGTCTAGACACCGCAGCAAGTTGCCTTCGTGACCTCTTCGCCAAAGCAGGTTTTCTTGTACTACGTATCGAGCTGCTTTCCTTTTCAATTTCTCGGCCTCTTTTCTTGATTCGGGCAGGGTGCCCCGAGTGAGATAATCGAAGAGCGGCTTCCTCCAATCTGTGTCATCGTCGATTAGAGCGATGAGTAGAGAATCTTTGATTAGTGCGCAATTCTCGCACTTCCCTTGTATCAGTGCCGCGGCTGTTGACATATCCGGCCAATGAATGCCATATCTCTGAGCCTTCCGGTAGATTGACACCTCGCTTTCTCCTCAAGCATGTTGGTGAATCTTTTCTAACAACCGTTGTCCCTCTCGTTCGGAGACGCATCGCATGAGTATTCCGCCAGGACCCTTGTAGTAAAGGGTGTTGTCATGTATGCAGTACCCTTTTGTGAGTGCCCAGCTTTCACTGCTTGTGCCTTCCGCAATAGCTTGCAGGATTGCTTTCCTCCAGTCTGCGTCATCCATGTGTTCGTCGTCGCACGCATCCTCTGTCAATGCCGACGATGTTCGCACTTCAATAGAGATCTTTGCGGGACATTTGTCAGTGCTGACCTTAGATCCCAAGGTTGCTAAAGCGTCCGCATGCCTGTTGTCTGCTCGGGGCTTGTGCTCGTACTTCACATCGCAGAATTGCTGCATCAGCTTTTGTACTAGGGTGCGGTAAGACAGGAGGTTGATCTCCTTCAAACCATACTCGCCCGAGGCTTGCTTAACAATCAGCTTGGAATCTCCCATGACCGTTAAGTTTCTTACTTCCAAAGCTTTCGCCGCACGGAGCCCCGCGATGAGAGCCTCATATTCCGCTTCGTTGTTTGTGACTGCGAAGTTGAGCTTTGCGGACATCTGTATGACTTCCCCGTCTGGCTTTGTCAAGACTATCCCAATGCCTCCGCCTTTCCTGGTTGACGAACCGTCAAAGTGGAGGGTCCAATAGGGCACGTCGATTGCGTAGATTTCAGGGCCTTCGAGCTCTTCTTCGATCACGGGTTCGTGGCTGTTGTCGGGGAACTGTGCCAACAGATCTGCTACCGCCTGCGACTTGATCGCTCGCGGTCGCACGCATGTGATATCGTATTGAGAGATGGTCATGTACCATTTCGCCAATCTCCCGCCCGGAGTAGTGTGAGTTAGAAAATATCGTATAGGGTCGCTCTTTGTGACCACTACTACTTTGTGCGATGCAAAATAGTGTTTCAACTTCTCTATCACAAAGAATAAGGCAAGGCAATGACGTTCGATGTCTGTGTACCTTGATTCAGCGGGCTGCACGATGCGAGAGATGTAGTAGATAGGCCTCTCTTGGCCTTCATACTCCTGAGCCAAGAGCGCTCCTATAGATCTCCTTGTTGATGTCAGATATAGCAGAAGCGGTGATCCCAGTTGAGGTGCGATCATTATTTTTGAGGACGTCAGTAAATCCTTCAGCTTTTCGAATGCGGCTTCGTGCTCCGGAGCCCAGTTGTACGCGGCGTCCTTCTTGAGGAGAGCACTAAAACAGCAGGTGATTTCTGCAATCGCTGGGATGAATCTTCGCAGATATGATAGCTTTCCCAAGAATATTTTCAAGGTACTCTGGTTATGGGGTGGCGTCATGCTGGTGATAGGTGATACTTTCGCAGGGTCAGGCTCGATCCCTTGGCGATGAACCACGCATCCCAAGAATTTCCCTAATGTTACCCCAAATGCGCACTTCATGGGATTCATTTTCAGTTGAAAACACCTGCATCTATTGAACACCTTTCGTAGATCTGCGAGGTGGTCTGCTTCGTGCTTGGATTTGACAACCAGGTCATCCACATAGAATTCCACTTATTTATGCATCATGTCGTGAAACAGAGCCATCATGGCCCGCTGATAGGTTGCACCCGCATTTTTGAGACCGAATGGCATTACAGTTTAATTGAACACCCCCACCAGAGTGATGAATGCATTTTTCCGTGCGTCTTCGGGATCCATCTTGATTTGATTTTACCCGCTGAAGCCGTCCATGAAACTGAACATGCGATGGCCCGCTGTTGAATCGATAAGCAAATCGATGTTGGGCAGTGGGAAATCGTCCTTGGGGCAGAAGCGATTGAGATCTCGGAAGACCACGCAGATGCGGAGCTGTCCGTTCTTTTTCACTACTGGCACGATATTGGCCAGCCATGTGGGATGATGATTCGGCTCTATGAATTTGGCATCCAGGAGTTTGACAATCTCCTGCTTGATTTTCACGTTAAGCTCCGGCCTGAAGCTCCTTGTACTCTGCTTTACTGGTTTAGACCCCGGGATGATGTCTAAACGGTGCATGGTGATGCTTGTATCCAGACCTGGCATCTCATCATATTCCCATGCGAACACATCCTTGTATTCAGTTAGGAGTTGTAGCAGCCCTTGCTCCTCTTCGCTTGTGAGGTCCGTACTTAGAAAGACTGGCCTTTTCTTTTCCTCGTTCGGGCTGAGGAACACTTCCTTTAGCTCTTGCTTTTGTGGTCTGGGCCTGTCTTCCATGCATTCAGGTGCTTCTTTGAGTTTCTCGTCTGGAGCGCCCTGTGTTGGCTCTTCCGCAATTTGCTCGATTTGATTGATTTGCCCAGGGATATCCCCATGCCCGTGTGAGGACATCCCCGCGCACCTTCATATGCGATAGCATTTCTTCCCATTGGCGTAGAAGCTCTCTATCTCCTTGCCCTCGGGGTCATGCTTTGCGATTCTCTTCAGAGTATACACGTTCTTTCGATGATATGCGATACGCGGCGCCTCTTCGCGTGTAGGCGGCTTTTCTTTGGCATCTTCCCTTGTCACCATTACTCCTGCAGGTGACTGGTCCTTGATGTCCTCCCAGAGGGGCAAAGGAGTAGGGTTGAATGGTCCCGGTGTTTGCTCGTCCGCCATCTCGGTGAACCACACCGCCTCGCTGAGATGTGCTTCGTCCAGGTTGAATGGGTTCGTCGAAGCCGGTATCTCGACTATTCTGTCGTTCCAGATAGCTTTCATAACCTGGTGAGCCGTTGAAGGAACTGCGTCGAAGCGATGAATCCAGGCTCGACCTATAATCATGTGGTACGTGGTGTTCGCGTCTATGACATAGAACTTTGCTGAGCACTTGATTTTGCCAATCTGAACGCCCAGGCGGATCCATCCGATCGTCATTCTAGAGTCGCTTCCGAATCCCATCAGCGGAGATGGACGCCTGACGATCTTGTGCTCGGGGATCCCTGCTAGCTTCAGTGCGTGGAGCGAAACGACGTTGACCGCTTCTCCTCCATCGACGAACGCTCGTTTGAACTCGACGCCATTGATGATGGCGGTCACGTACAGAGATCTCTGGTGGCTCGCATCCGTCTTCTTGTCGCTGGCAGAAAAGGTCATAATCTTTTCTGTAGAGCGGGATGCCCTGATGACTTTCCCGTTGGAGACTACGAGGTCCTCCTCGTAGTCCTCTGCTATTCTCAAGATCGCTTTCGTCATATCTGTCCGGCACTTCTCGGAGAAGTTCATCTCGTCGAAGAATCTGCTGAAGCCGTGCGACCCTTTCATCCGGTCGGCACGTTCATCCTCCGTGTCCATGCTGTAGTCTTCGTCTTCATGGACCTCGGTAACGATGGGTAGACCATCCTCTGCGACTTCTTCCAAGTCAACAATCGAGATCATGGCGACCTCTTTGCCTTTCGGGCCCTGCTCCGCATGAGCAGGAAGTGGGTTGTTGCGCACGTCCTTTCTGTGATCACTGACGATTAGCTCGCCGTTCTTCATCTTCTGGTCGAATGTAAACCTGAGCTTTTTACATTCCGCTGTGGGGTGCATGACCTTGCCATGGTACTCGCACCACTTAGGGTCCCTCACCATCTCCTTGGAGGGTGTCTTCTCGAGCGGTGGCAGGACGCCGTCCTTGCGCCACTGTCTGCAGAGGTCGCTTGCTTCCTCTACTGAGCATGGCAGAGGCGGTACATCGAAGTTCGCAACCTTCGCTTGCTTCTGGGGCGAAACTGTATTGACCTCAGCTTCGCGTCCCCTCTTGTAACTAAATCTCCCGATCTTGTAAGTAGTGCCACTCGAAGGTCGCTCCGGAGCGCTCTTCTTTTTCTGTCTCTCGACTATAGGCTCGATGTTCTTCGTGCATTCAATTAGCTTTGAAAACGTAGGTGTTTGCAAATTGATGAGCATACCTTTGTATTCATCTCGCATGCACTGCAGGCATATCTCTACGAGCCGGCTTTCGGGCATTGGATCTTTGCACTCCAAGGATTTCGCCCTGAATTTCTTGATGAAAGTGATTCCGTCCTCCTCGCGCTTCTGATACATTCGCGAGAGATGGATCATCGTCACCTTTTCTTCCATCTGGAAGAACTTGGTATAGAACTTCTGGACCATGTCGTCCCAAGTCTTCACGGATCCGGCTTCCAATGTTCGGTACCATTTGTATGCTACGTTCCCTAGAGATTTTGGGAACTCTCGCATCAGCAGCTTGGGATCAGCTCCGTACGGACCCATGACATCAATGAAACGCATGACATGCTCATGAGCGTTTCCATTGACATCCTCGAACTTATCCCACTTAGGAGCCTTGTACCCCGCCGGGTTAGGCATGAGATAAATCTCTCGTGGAATAGGTGGATCGTTGTCTAACTTCGGGATAATGGTATCCGCGAATGACTGATGAGCCAGAATAGTGTCCACGCGCTTCTGCAGAGACGTCATGCATTCTGGAATGCTCCCCTCGGTAGTTGATGGAGGGGTTGCCGCAGGCGGGGGCGACACATACGCCGTCGGAGGATTGGGAGCATACTGACTACCCGCATTCCCCCAGATCGCCGTTGGGGGAGGCAAAGGGTACTGCGGAGTTGGGTTAGACGCCAAAGCCGAGGGCTGAGGAGTGTGAGCAGCAAGAGGCAACATCTGAGCCGTTGACCCCTGAATCGAAGGCAGCTGCGTAGTCGCCGGTGGAGTCTGCAGATTGGGGTTGGGAGGTGTGGTTGACATTCCCAATCCTGGAGCGGTAGGGGCTCCTCCTCCTTGAGGGACAGCGGCGGCTGATGAAGGGTTTGGCGCAAGGTTGCCCAGAACGGCCAAGATCCGCTCTAGTTGCGCAGACTGAGCCTTGAGAGCTTTCGCCTGACTCTGAACAGTGGCGTCCAAAGACTCTAGCGTCGGTGTCTTGCCGGGAGTCGTAGGAGTACGGCGGGTCTCGTCTCCCGAGGGAGCTTCGGTGGAGGGCGATCTGTTGCTGACATCATCCTCCTGAGACATGGTTGCTTTTGTTGGTAAGTTCACGTCGGGTTCACCAAAATGTGCACAAGAGATTCCGGCGGGGAGACCTCCGTGTACACCGTATGTAGTGGATCAAGGATCGCACAGGAAGAGTGGGGTTGTGTGTAGGGAGAGAGTAAGGCAGTAGCAATGTCTGAGAGAGAGACAGAGGTTTGGCAGAGCTTCCGCGTATGGCAAGTGTGTTCTCCTTTGTATGGAAAGGGTAACGTCCTATATATAGCAGAGAACGTGACCGTTGTAGTGTGGTTAATGCGCCCATTGATGGCGGCTTAATTAGCTTAACCATAACGGCACGTTCGTCCGAGTATATAGGGACCGTTACAGCACGTGGTGCGCGAATACCGGAACCGTTACGAGGTTGACCGGGTTTGACCGGATTGACCGGGTTTATGGAGCTCGTGCCATTGATCTCTCAAAACAGTTACTAAAGGTTGCGCGCGGGCTTGGCTCGCACGCGACAGGACTTACTCTAGCCTCCAAACCACTAAGTCCCTACAAGTCCCGTGCAGTGGTATGCGAGGGCTCTGTCTCGCAGCCCCCACATGGATCAGCTCGGCTGGTGATCCAGTGTGTGTGGAGCACAATATGGTGTGCTGGATGGTTGCCACGTGGCCAAGATCTGTCAGCTCAGAAAGCACTATCTACAAAAGGCAATGTTGGAGATCAGCATGTAAATGTTCAAACAGGTTGTGGTCATTGGCAATAACTGTTGAGTTATTTTTTGTTGATTCAAACATTGTTTAATGCAAGCATCAAAGCAAAGCAAACCAACATAACTTGAAGTGTTAATGTGGTTAGTGGGGGTCACGTGCTTGTGTGCATGTGTAGTGAGGTCTTGTTCTGGTAGCTATGGAAGTAACTTGCTGGTCAAATATTGGGGCAGCGTGGTTTCAAAGTCGGCAGACTTTGTTTTTTATAACAATTGCTTTTACTTTGGTATCATCATTATTTAAGAAAACAATTGTTCACGTATTAGTGTCCTTGTTTGTCTCGGACTAGTTTTGATAGTTACTTTAGCCCCAAGTTTTGTACTAGTATATAAGTAGATGCTAGGGTCAAGACTTGTGTGTGTTCTTGTAATTGGGTTGGCTTCTCATCAATAAATTGGTTGGTTTGGTCGTGAATTAGCTAGTCTCAAAACTAGTGAACCACGTTAAATTTCTTATTTTCTTGATCTTACTCTTGATTGTTCTTGCTTTCTCTTGTTTCTCACGTATTGGAAATCCTAACAAGTGGTATCAGAGCCAGGTTCGTCGAGTTTCAAGAGAAGCAATGGTGAGTTCGTGATCAAGATATGTTGGGTTTGATGGGAAGATTGGGTTTCCGCTGGTTGGCCTCTGAAACAGGGGGTGCAAGCACACCAAGCCTTTGTTGAGAGGCTATCGGGTTCCTTCTTGGGGGAGCTATCGGGCTCTTTTTGTGGGCATCGAAATTGTGGATCTAGTTCTAGTACATCCGGCACGCTTTCGGTTCCGGCATGTGTCAATTGATATGGCGTGCTCAACCCGGCGAGTGATCTGGATCTATATATGGATTTGGCGGCTAGGAGGATTCAAGTCTAGGTGGTGGCGACTCGAATCAACTAGTGTTTGGAGGGAGTGTCCCACGATTCGTTCACCTGTAGCTATCGCTTCATGGGAGAAGGAGGGACAACACTTGAAGACAATGATGCTCTCTAGGCCCCTTGAGGGCGGTTCGGGCTCCAGGCGTGGAGTATGGGCGCGTGTTGTGGGGCACGGGGATTGGTGGTGTGTTATTGTGCACACATCGGTTGGTCGCGATTGGATCTAGGATTGGCGCGCTTCGGTTATTGGTTTTGTGCGCATTGGTGCGGTTGGCGGCGCAAATTGGCATGACATCGTTTGATATGCACTTTGTCGCAAAGCGTCATTGGTGCGACGTTGGGGGAATGCATAGTCATGGTGCATTGAAGAGGCGTTTGTTGGGACGCATTGGGAGTGTGTTCAATTCCGCAAATTGGGAATACACTCGGGTCGACTTCGCTGGATTGATGAGAAGAATGGCTATGGTGTTTGAATCAAGGGGGAGGTTTGTTGAGTTATTTTTTGTTGATTCAAACATTGTTTAATGCAAGCATCAAAGCAAGGCAAACCAACATAACTTGATGTGTTAATGTGGTTAGTGGAGGTCACGTGCTTGTGTGCATGTGTAGTGAGGTCTTGTTTTGGTAGCTATGGAAGTAACTTGCTGGTCAAACATTGGGGCAGCGTGGTTTCAAAGTCGGCAGACTTTGTTTTTGGTAACAATTGCTTTTACTTTGGTATCATCATTATTTAGGAAAACAATTGTGGACGTATTAGTGTCCTTGTTTGTCTCGGACTAGTTTTGATCGTTACTTTAGCCCCAAATTTTGTACTAGTATATAAGTAGATGCTGGGGTCAAGACTTGTGTGTGTGCTTGTAATTGGGTTGGTTTCTCATCAATAAATTGGTTGATTTGGTCGTGGATTAGCTAGTCTCAAAGCTAGTAAACCACGTTAAATTTCTTGTGTTCTTGATCTTACTCTTGATTGTTCTTGCTTTCTCTTGTTTCTCACGTATTGGAAATCCTAACAATAACTGCCTACTGGAATTGTTAAAGTCAATTGTGATGCTTCGTGGTGAGAACTTTTTCCGGCGTCTGGGCTTGGGTGCGTCCTCCGGGATGAACTCGGCCATTTTGTAGCAGGCCGGCAGATCAGACCAAGGAGCTTAAGGTCCTCTTTGCTAGCAGAGCTGAGGGCTATGGAGGCGGGGATGAGGTTTGCAGCAGAAATGGGATTACCAGGGTCATTATTACTCTGATTCGAAGGTGGCAACATCACTGGTGGCACATGACAATTTTCAGAAGACTCGAGGAAGCAGCGCTCTATTGGACCAAAAGGAATTGGTGTTAGTATGTGAGAATTTGATGAAATCCTTGATTTCTATCGAAGTTAGCAATGTGGGGAGGGAGGCTAATCAATTGGCTCACTTATTTGCGGAAAAAGGAATAGTAGAAGATGATATAATTATGCTTTGGTCCCTTCTTGGGCACGTGATGTAATCAATTTAGATTGCTTGGGTCCTGCTTTAATAAATCGTAGTTTTCCATCAAAAAAAGGTAGGAGGAGAGGGAATAAGTTACAAATAGAGTGTATGTTCGTGGGAAATTCGGTAAATTGATATTTCCACTAGTCCATTTAACATTTGAGTGTCTTGCACAATCTCTCTGCATATAGTAAGACTGAATAGGTTCTTGCACAATCGTAGGGGTAAAATTGGCACTAGAGACAGTGAGTTTAGACATCGACAAATGCAATTCCTCACTTAGAAATAGAGAAATTAGTTCATCCACTGAGATTGGTGATAATGATCTAGTCCTGATACTTGATTGCAGATAGTCCTTCCAAAATGTAGAGAATCAGATCTTCTTCTTGAATCACTTAATACTTGTAAGAGACTATCAGTAACGTGCTTCACTTTGGCCAAATAGACATTTGTAGATAACTGCTTACACAAAAACATCTTCAAAAGGATGAAGCACGAGGTAAATGCAGAGTCACAGGAAGCACAGGAGAAACTGATGCTATAAGACAACTCTTACAGTGTTGATCCACTAATTTCCACATATCATAGGCACGATTTGCAATAGAACTAGAAGAAGGAGATGAGATCATTGCAGGAGGAAGTTCAATTTTACCAGAAACATAGACGAGAAGATCATTTGCAAGAAGAAATGTCTAATTAGCGCGCCAGATACTGTAATTGGATCGATCAAGCTTGATCTGAATAAGGGAATCAAGGGTTTGAATGAAAAACTTGAGACCAGCAGGAATATCATCTGTGGTCACCATAGAGATCCTGAGCTTGGATCAGCGAGAAGTTGCACAAGTCCAGAAAGAAAACCTTAGGAAAGAGAAGATAAACGGATGAAAGCAGACAAGCAGATAAACGAGATAACAAAATCGATCGTCGGAGAAGCCGATCCAAACGGCGGAGACGAGAAACGACCTAACAACGAGCTTGAAGACTTTGATACCAAGAAGACAAGCAAAATTACTAGAGAGATTTGAGATTGATTTCATTTCTTGTAGATGAATCAACTGATATAAAAGCTAGGGGTGAGCAAAACCCGACCCAACCCGCCACCCCGAATCGCCCCTCACCAAGCCGGTCCGAATTTAGCATAAACCGATGCTACTTGATCGGTTACGATTATAAATTCCTCAACCCGAACGAAGTTCGATTGATCATGGTTTGCGAGTTGAAGAAACTGTTTAAAACCGGTTCGGTCCGATTAAAAAAATTACAAATAAAAGTTACAATTTTATTTAAGTACATGATTTAGAAATTAAGTTTTAGTAGTCCATACTCTATACTATCATTATAATCATCTTTTATAGAAAACTACCTAATATTTCCGCTTTCAAGATTTATATATACACATATTACAGAAAAATTAACCAAATTGAACGTTTTTTTAAATAAAACTTTAACATTTTTCAACCCGCTTAACCGGTCCGAATCGGGCCAAATCGGTAAGTGATGATTGGTTTGGGAATCAGAAACAATTGGGTATGTTTGGGTATAACATTCTCTGATCCGAACCTACTGAACAGAGTAATTTTTTGGACAAAACCCATCCAAACCAGTCGGTGCTCACCCTTAAAAGTTATCATACAGAAATGCATAAATAAGGTCGTTTCTAACATTTTCTTTTCCATTCCTTTTCTTTTCCCTAGTATTTTCCCAGTTCCAAACATAACAAAGAAATGTTGACTTCGAACCACAAGCTTTCTGAAGAAGAACTGGACCTCGTACGTCTTCGCTGACATGTGTCCTAGCGTTCAGGTGCTCGATACAGCTTCTGGCACCGCAGTTTGTTTGCAGAGGGGACATTTGTTCTTCCGCAAGAGCCATTTCTCGATACAAGTGTAGTGGTAATCGTACCCACATTTTATCTTCCCCAGCACATCCCCATCAGCATAACTCTCCTGCAATTCATTTCAACACGCATTTACCGTACTGTTCATCATCAAAGCTTAATGGATTCAGAGGCTAAGAAACATATTGATCTAATAAATCGCAAGATCAGATTTTTTTTTTTTCATTTTTTTTTGAAATATGAGATCAGAAAATAAGCAAACTTTACCAAACAAATACAACACATAACATCCCCGCTGAGCTTCCTAATTGTATTGGCTGATGCTTGCGTTGTTCAACACCCGCTGATATAGATTCTTCGGTCAGTCTGGACCTAGATGTTCCCACTGAGCTTCCTAATTCCACAAGTGTGAACCAGTATCCAGTAGATCCCTATTAGGTAATACGATAAGAAATATTACTACAGTTATAACGATGTGTAAACGTTCATTTAAGCTCCGTTTGGTTGGTGGTAAAATATTTTCCATTGTTTTGGTGTTTGGTTCGCCATTTGTCTCGTAAAATGTTTTCACTCAAATGATGTAAAATGATTTAAACGTTATAAATTCGTAAGCCATTTTCCGGAGAGTAAAGGAGCATGACAAACTGATGACAACAACTCATACAAACACGAGCCTTGGTGTTACCTCGTAAGGAACATCATCTTCCTCAAGACCAATATCTTCCACCTCACCACCATTCTCAATTTGAGGTTCCACGAGAGAACTAGGGTGATATATGTTAGGAATTCCAATACGCGAGAAACAAAATAAAGCAAGAAAACAAAAGCAAGATCAAGAACACAAGAAATTTAACGTGGTTCACTAGTTTTGAGACTAGCTAATCCACGACCAAACCAACCAATTTATTGATGAGAAGCCAACCCAATTACAAGCAGACACCAAGTCATGACCCTAGCATCTACTTATATACTAGTAAAAGACTTGGAGCCCAAGTAATGTCCAAAACTAATCCGAGACAAACTAGGAAATAATTCCTAAATTGTTTCCTGACCCAATAAGGACACTACCAAATATATTAGTCAAAGTAGACCCCTACAAGGAATCAAAGAGATTCCTTGTTGCCAAAGTAATATAATTACTTCCAAAAACTACCCTTTGACCATTCCATGCTATGATTTTGAATCAACCAAAAATCCCAACAAACCTCCACCTTCATTCAAATCCCATAGCTACCGAACCAATTCTTCTCATGAATCCAACAAATTCAATTCGAGTGTATTCCCAATATGCGGAATTGAACACACTCCCAATGCGTCCCAACAAACGCCTCTTCAATGCACCATGACTAATGCATACCCAACGTCACTACAATGACACTTAGTGACAAAAGTGCCTATCAAACAATGTCATGCCAATTTGCGCCGCCACCCGCACCAATGCGCAAAATCAATAACCAAAGCGCGCCAATACAATATCCGATCGCACTACCAACCAATGTGTGGACAATAACACACCGCCAATCCGCGTGCCCAACAACACGCACCCATGCTCCATTCCTAGAGCCCGAACTGCCCCCAAGGGGCCTAGAGATCATCACCAACCTTGAGCGTCCCTCCTCCTCCACCTGAAGCGAGATCTACAGGTGAACAATTTTTAGGACACTCCCTCTTCCAATGACGTTTCTCCCTCAATTTGCTAGTTGATTCGAGTCGCCTCCACCTAGACTTGAATCCTCCTAGTTGCCAAATCCAAATATAGATCCAGATCACTCGCCGGGTTGAGCACGCCATATCGATTGACGCATGCCGGAACCGAAAGCGTGCCGGATGTACTAAAACTAGATCCACCATTCCGATGCTCCACAACAAGAGCCCGATTGCTCCCCCAACAAGGAACCCAAAAGCCTCCCAACAAAGGCTTGGTGTGCTTGCACCCCCTGTTTCATAGGCCAACCAGCGGAAACCCAATCTTCCCATCAAACCCGACAGATCTTGATCACAAACTTGCCAATGCTTCTCTTGAGACTCGACGAACCTGGCTCTGATACCACTTGTTAGGAATTCCAATACGCGAGAAACAAGAGAAAGCAAGAAAACAAAAGCAAGATCAAGAACACAAGAAATTTAACGTGGTTCACTAGTTTTGAGACTAGCTAATCCACGACCAAACCAACCAATTTATTGATGAGAAGCCAACCCAATTACAAGCACACACCAAGTCATGACCCTAGCATCCACTTATATACTAGGAAATAATCCGAGACAAACTAGGAAATAATTCCTAAATTGTTTCCTGACCCAATAAGGACACTACCAAATATATTAGTCAAAGTAGACCCCTACAAGGAATCAAAGAGATTCCTTGTTGCCAAAGTAATATAATTACTTCCAAAAACTACCCTTTGACCATTCCATGCTATGATTTTGAATCAACCAAAAATCCCAACAATTTAAACTTAAATCAGCCTAGAACAAACGAACATAAGCAAGTTAGACATGGACCTTTATTGGTGACACACGCAGTTACAGAACCATGACGTACGAATATTAGTATCAAGCAATACATGATCTCCAAACTTTATAGATAGTGAGATCTTACCTCAGTTGGCACAGTGTTGCCACCAAGCTCATGTATCAAATCCAAAGTTTCTTGAAACTGCTCATGGACAAAAAAGTTATGTTCTGAAAGACGTTTTTTTTTTGGCAGAAATATTTCTGAAAAATAGTTCGTAAAATAATAAATATTATATGAAGATCTTTGAATGCAATATCATTATTTTGTGCAGGGAAATATGTTAAAATTCGGAACAATCATACACTGAGATTTCGCACATGGAGTACCTCATGGACCTCTATGTTTTAGATGCATCGGAGATCATAGATTATAAAACAATTGCCATCACATCCAAGACAGTGACGTCAAATTTATCTTAAGGTCCTTTACTTACAGACCACTGGAAGATGTAAACCTGCCTCTAGTTTGGGGTGGATAATGGGGCTGGTTTAGACTAGACCTGTTTGTTCTACCAGCACCACAGAAACAATAAACTAAACTTATACACCCACAAATCATCACAATGTTCCTTATGAGTTTTCATTCAATCATCACAATGTTCTCCCATTGTAGCTGTGAAGATCGGGGGATTTCTCACTTGCTGATGATTGAAAACAAAATCTACCATTTGCTAAATACTATGCGATAACCTACCAGTCTCAGGCGATCGTTGAGAGGACGTGATCATATTTTACCTGTAGAAAGCATTGTATGTACCAAATAAACATTTTCACTTCCAACAAAAACACAAAAAAGTGAATCCATGTAAAAGGAAAAGACCGTTTTGCCGATTCACTCTCTGTTTGGATAGTATAAATCAAATTTAATCGATTGAACAGAAACTAGTTTCGTAAACCAGATGCGATGGGGTTTATACCTGAGAAGAAGAGTGAGCAACGAAGCAAGAGAGATAGAGAGACTGAGAGAAGAGGAGGAGGAAGAGGAGGCTTTTTGTAAGGGAAAGTGAGAATCGGAGTGTAACCGACGATCGAACGAACCCATCGAGTTGTGCTAAATTCCAAACAAGGGAGTGAAATCATCTGTTCAATTCGTAACGGACGATCAACAACACCACCCAGCGAGTTCATCTTCGTCGTCGTCTCTCTAGCAAGTTTTGGCCGGATTCGAGCTTTCACCTTCTCTCTCTCTTCGTCTTCCCTCCACTGTGTCTCACTCTTCTTCTTTTTTTAAACTTTGACCTGTTTTTATTTACTATCACTAGTACTAGAAAACCAGGTACTTATTGTGTGATACTACTATTGATTAATACTACTATTGATTAGTATCACTAATGATGCAAGGGTAATTTACAGTTTGCACCCTCGGATTTATGTGAATAGGCAATTCATATCCGTACTGTTCATCAATTGACGGAAAACACTCATATTTTGGATGGTTTGTAACGGTCATGAACGGAAAATGCAAAATTACTAATTTGCCCATATACTTTTACTCAATATGTATAGGGTAATTTACACAAAGCACCCTCAGATTATGGTAAATAGACATTGGGTACCCCTATTGTTTGCCAATCGGCAGAGAACACCCTTAATTTAGACAGACTCGAATGAGAAATGGGTAAGTTACATAAAGTATAAAAACACCCACATGCTCATGATTATTTGTTCATTTAAGATTTCAATAATGTTATTGCGAGCAATTTTTTTGTGCTCCAAAAGAGTACCACGTGGTGCTCTACAACCAACCAATCACTGCCAATTTGTTTAAGTACTATCGCATTTTCATTGGTTGTAGAGCACCACGTAGTACGTTAATGGGGCACTAAAAAAATCCCCTCTGACCCTCAGACGCCGATAAATGAAAAAGATGAAGGGTTAATCAATCTACGCAACTTATAAAAAGCACTCAACTCAGATGAAAAAAATATCACATTTGTGTAAACTTCATCTCTGCAAGTCTAAAAGATCGAGTAATCCAATAGATACGGAAAAAAAAAAGAAAAAAAAAGTTTAAGGTAGGTTCTTGACGGTACATAATTCAGTTGATAGAGAGAGTGAAAGGGAAAGACAAAAAAAAAGCGTTTTAGTTGATACTTTTTTGTAATTTATTTAAGATGTTGCTAGATAGTAATAGAATTGTGTCTGTTTACTATGTATCTCTTTGTATTTTATGTGTTTTTCTTCTATTCACAAGCCATTTTTAGCATATTACAGCAAATGAATGTTTGTTTTTTTTATAAATTCAACACTTCAATTTTAATAAACTTGGATTGTATAAACTACTATAATCTTTGACAAAAAACTACTACAATCCTCTTTATTTTAGTTTCGGATAATTTTTAATGATATTATTTAGTTTCACTTTAAAAAATTCGTTATCATTCTACTAAACAACCACCGATTGATGTTTATATTTGACAAGTATTTTATCGGAATTAATTTTGTTAAATAAAATTTTAAACTCACTCAGTGTTAATTTTCATTCTCGAATTTACCTTTTGACAACAACAAAATATATTCTATACTAATTTATAACCATCAATGGAGAGGTAAAAAAATCGTACAATTTAATGGTATAAATAGTTGTAGATACTGCTTTCTAGACAGACGGATCATCGCCACGTGGCAGCTATACAGCACAACTAGTTGTGCTCCATCCACACCGGATCACCTCTCGTGCTGATCCACGTGGGGGCTACGTGGAAGGGCCCCCGCGCACCATAATACGGGACATGTAGGGACTTAGTGGTTTGGAGGCTAGGGTAAGGTCCGTCGCGCGCATGCGACAACTAAGCTTGCGCGCGACCTCTGGTAACTGACTGAGAGATCCTAGGCTTACGTGTCCCATCAATGCGGCTGATCTCATAACGGTCTCCGGTACTTGCGGGCAGGTGCGTAACAGTTCCTATATACACGGTTGAACGTGTCGTTGGGGGTCTATCTTTAAGCCGCTATTTATGGTGCATTAACCCCTCAAGGGTCACTTCCCCACTATATATAGGATCGTTAGATCTCCGTTGCGACACAAGACACATTGGTCCAGTACCATATTTTACTGTCTCTCTCTCACAAACAGTTACTAGTGCTTACTCTCTCCCTACACACACCTTACAAGTCTCCGTGTTCTTATTCTCTGCTTGAGGTGTACACTTGGGTATCTCTGGAGGATTTCCTTGTACACATTTTGGTGAACCCGACGTGAAACATCCACCTTCAAGGACCTCAAATCTGTCTATAATGCCTTCGGACCAAGACATTCTTCACGGAGACCAGTCTCCCTCCCATGAGGAAACCTCGGGAGAGGACGGACTGCTCAACACCACTCCCAACACTCGGGCCTCGATTGTCGTTGAGGGAGAACCCTCTTTAGAGTCTCTCCAGGCTACAATACGAACTCAAGCCCGAGCCATGGAAGCTCAGTCTGAGCAAATTGGTCAGATCATGGCGATTCTGGGAAAGGTGGCCCAGAACGTTGTTCCGGGGGCTTCTGCCCCATTGCTACCAACTCCACCGCCCCCACCAGGGACAGTGTCCACCTCAATAGGCACCTCGATAGTGCATGTCTCTGCTGCTCAGAATCCTCTCTCGGGTGGCCAGGCGAGCCAGACGCCGCCGTTCTCATCAGGTTCGTCCCTGATGACGGCAGGGAACCCCGCCGTATATCCTGTATCATCTCTATACGCAAGCGGAGCCCTAGGAAGCCATGGGCCTCCACCTCCGCCACCTTACAACCCCAGTATGCCCTACATTCCGGGCTTTGGGCCAACGACTGCATCCTATGGAGGAACACCTGCCAGCATGGCGGCCCTTGAACAAAGGATTGAATGTATCATCGCCAACCAGAGTTTCGCGGACACTATCATTCCCAAGGTAGATAGTGCACCTCCCATTCCGCGGGATGTCTATCTGATGCCAAATCCCGCTGGGTACAAAGCGCCCAAATGGGACAAGTTTTATGAAGTCAGTGGGAACGCCCACGAACACGTGATGAGGTTCATGGATATGATGGGCCCGTTCGCGGCTGATACTCGGTTGCTCATGCGTGAATTTCCCAAATCTCTGGGAACCGTTGCATACAAGTGGTACAGAGCCCTCGAAGCGGGATCTGTCAAGACATGGGAGGAAATGGTAAAGAATTTCTACACGAACTTCTTCCAGGTGGAAGAAAGAGTCGCCACCATTCACTGCTCCCGGATGTACCAAAAGTCTGACGAGGAAGGCGTCACCTTCATTAAGAAATTCAGGGCCAGGTCTCTGGAGTGCATCGACGAAGTCTCGGAAGGTCGTCTGGTCAAAATATGCCTGCAATGCATGCGCGACGAGTATAAAGGTATGTTGGTTAACTTGAATATGCCTACTTTCGCGAAGTTGATTGATTGCACTAGGAATGTTGAACCATTGGTAGAAAGGATGCGGAAGAGACGTGTTAGTGAGCATACACCGACGAATCCCAGCTTCAAGGTCGGAAGGTTAAGTTATAAGCGGCCGCGAGACACCTACGTCCACGCGGTGTCGCCGTCTAGCAAGCAACAACGACCCGTGCCACAGGAGGCAGCGCCACTACCCTGCTCAATCGAGGATGCGATTGACCTCTGCAAAAGATGGCGGAAGGATGGGATCTTGCCACCCATCGAACGCAAGCCTACAGGGGAGAAGTTCAGAGACCCCAGGTGGTGCGAGTGTCACGGCCAAGTGTCGCACCCAATGCAGGAGTGAAAAAAGCTTAGATTGATTGTGGATAGGAAAATAAAGGAGGGACAGCTGTTCATAGACGATCCGGCCAAATATGTGTGTAATAATCCCCTGCCGTCTCATGCGAGGCAGGAACCCAAAGAAAAAGAGGTCGTTATGATCTCGATAACAGACCTGGAAGAGGTCACGGACACAGAAGTCCCGGTAGTCGCGGAGATCTACGAAGAGAAAGACTACAGTACTGAGACGGAGGATTCGCAAGCTGAGCGAGTGAAGAATTCTACCAAATTTGCTAAGTTCTTCGATGAAATGGGCTTCTCAACTGACTGCAGGCACGAAATGACCAAGGCCATCCTTAGAGAAGCAGAGGACTATGGGGAAGAGCTAGTAACCTCGGACGGCAGGGTTGTTAGGGACATTCGGCCAGGGGGACCCATCATGAAATTTCATGAGTCTGACAAAAGGACTAGTGCGAACCATCAGAGGCCATTGTATGTGACGGCTGCCATCAACCACGTGGATTTTAAAAGGGCATTCTTTGATGGCGGAGCCGCGGTGAACTTTATTCCCCTTAGCACCCTGGAAACGGCGGGGATTCCCAAGCACAAGATAGTTCGAAAAACCGTCGCCACTCACGGGCTTCGGTAGCGATTCCAGGATGACTCTGGAGTGGATTCGCTTGGGGATCCAAATCGGGCAGATTAGCTGTTCTGCCAAGTTTCATGTTAACGATGCCAACGCAAATTACCACATGATCATTGGGCGAGCGTGGATTCACGCTTTGACGTCGTGCCCTCAACAGCTCATCAGGTGATGAAGGCTATCTGGAAGGAAAGGGTGGTCATGATACCTGCTTCTGTGAATCCTTTCAATCTGGAGGAGGCACCCTTATCTGAGGCGGTATGGTTCACAGAGTTGGAGGACGGGCCATTTCCGGCCCCATCCCGGCCAGTTCCTCTGCCCAGATGGGAGGACATCCAAGATCAGTCACCCGCAGGAGTAATGGTAACACGAGAGGAAACAAAAGAAAGACAGTCCATGATGATAGAGACCTCCGGAGTAGCCAATAAAATCTACACCTTAAACAGGGTTATCAAACATGATGAAGATGGCAGACAAGTGGGAACTTTCTACTCCAACAGAAAGAAATGTTACCGCATCTAGAGGAACTGTAAAGGTGCGCTCTTGTTATCGACTGTTGAGTACGGTCATTGTTTATCAACTGTTCTTATTATCTGTACCTGTTGCAACCAGTTTATAGCCTATCTCATATGATAGCAGATAAAGGCGATCAAAGCCTATCTCATATGTTAGCAGCTAAACGGGATCAAAGCCTATCTGCTAAGATAGCACAAAGCCTATCTCATATGGTAGCAGCTAAACGCGATCAAAGCCTATCTGCTGAGATAGCACAAAGCCTATCTCATATGGTAGCAGCTAAACGCGATCAAAGCCTATATGCTAAGATAGCACAAAGCCTACCTCATATGGTAGCAGCCAAACGCGAATAAATCCTATCTGCTGAGATAGCACAAGCCTATCTCATATGGTAGCAGCCAAACGCGAAAAAAAACTATCTGCTAAGATAGCACAAGCCAATCTTATATGGTAGCAGCCAAACGCGAATGAAGCCTGTCTGATAAATAATGTGTAAGCCTATCTCACAGGATAGCAGTCATACGAGAGACTGATTACGCAAAGTTTACTATATTTGACTAGACTTTTGACCAAGGTGGCAAGGACCCTATTTATCTGCAGAAGACAAGGCACAAGAGACCTGGCAATTATGAAAACAAAGACATAGCATGTAAAAGGGAGTGTTCCATAAAACCACGCGGACACACACGCGCACCACAAAAACTTGTCACAGATTCAAATCATCCAGGCATCACAGTTACAAAGAAAGAACATCAACTTTATAGGGAAATCTATAATGACGAATCAACAGGACTGCTGCTTCATTCCTTAAAGAAGTCCTTCAAGAGGGAGTCTTTCGCGGATAACTTGAGCGAGTTTGCTGCAAGCTCTACAATGCGAGCTTTCATCTCTTCATGACGCTTCAAGGAAGCTTCATACTCCCGAGCCAACTGCTCATACGCTTCTCTACGTGCGTTAAGGGTTATTGTCTCCTCTCTGAAAGAAGCATATTCAGCTCCAAGACTGGCAGAATTGCGAGCTTTGGTTAGTCTGCACAAGGAAGTCCACATCCAATCGACCCGCTGCAGTCTCTTGAAGCCTCTGTACAAGCGCAAGAAGATCTTGGGCACTAGCAGCTGTGGTGATTTCAGGGGTGGTTTTATATAATCTCTCCAAAAGAGCAGCCATCTCTCTGAAAAGATTCCCCCTTTCCTTCGGTTCCAGCTCTAGCACTCGAACGAACGCAGCAGGAAAAGTCACTCGCACCTTCATTAGCCATTCTAAACAGGCTTGGTCAATATCTGCGCATAGAGGCGGGACAAAACAATCGGAGAAATGCGAGCCTAGGAGTCGGAGCATTAGGAGAAAAGAATGATCTTACCAGGCCCTTCGACAATATGTTGCAGAGGAGCAACAGATACTGCCGCCCGCAAGCCGACTTGAATTTCCTCGACTAACTTTTGATCCGCTCCGACCTCGCGCGCGAAGTATGGCTCAGGAATTATAAAACTCCTCGCAGGTGCAATGGGACTAGCAGCCTGTGAACCCCACATTTCAAATGGATTCTTAGAGAAGAGAGAGTCCAGATCAAAACCTCCCGCAGGATCTTCGCTTCTCGCCACACGTGGTGCAGGAGATGAACTCAGATTGGAATGCTCGACCTCCTCAACACTTTGAGTAACGGGAGGATCGAGCTCAGCAGGAATGGAGCGCTCAGCAGACAGAGTGTTACGTGCGACTTCTTCGGTATTCTTCTCGGATAGCATATCAGGCTCAACATTTATAGTCATGGTGACCTGCTCTAGGCCTGCCTCTTGCTCTATATTAGCTTCGTCCGAAGAAATAGGTATCGCTTTGGCAGGAGAAGCGGTAAGATCTTCCTGCACTGGTAGTGCCCCCTCTTGCTCAATAACGAGCCCCGCGATCGTTGGAGCCTCCTCCATAAGATTTTCCCTGGAGAGCCTGCACCATACATGTTACATCAGACTCAGGAACCACTTTAGCACTGCAAGGGCGACGGTGTGTCAAGGGGCAAGGGTCAGGTTCTGCAAAAAATATGCTATTATCGCACCCTCGGGGAGGGAAAAGATAAAACTTCAACAGAAGGATAAGCTGGAAAAGAATGACAAGACCTCCACTAATATTACGAGCGGTACTTCCCAACTTATATGGGGTACCCGCGCAATTTTCATGTTGCAAGTTATCGTCAAAACCCTTCAACCTAGCATGACCTGCTTGGGAATAAAAAGATTATGCACGGAGCGAACGAAAGAGAAGGGTATCACGCGCGGTTAGAGCAGGGCTTACGTGAAGGTTCCACACATTGATCCCTTACACATTTACGAATGTCGCAAAGGGGCACGGCATGATATAAGGCGCCAGTTACAATATCATAGTTTGATAAAGCAAACTTAAAAATTGTACCTTCTTCGTCTTCGTCACCGACGAGCTCATGAAGTGCTAGTTGCGCCTGGTGAAGCTCATCCACAGTTTTTGGGGTAGCACGAGAAGGACGCGAATGCCCGAAGCGTGTGCGCGGTCTTCGCGTCTCAGTGCTTTCTCGATTAGCAATCTCAGCGATGATTTGTCTCTTGGCAAGCTCAATACGCTCTGCCTCCGATAACTTCTCTTCCAGAGACCTCTCCTCCGCCATTCGCCGGGACTCTTCAACGGCTTCCTCCTCAGTCATAATGGTATTTCCTTTGAGAGGGCTATCATCCTCATCTAAAGAAAGAAGACAGAAGGGGGTGAAACACATTTCGGGAAACTTTAAATAAGCAGGGATATTTTTCGGCCAAACCTTCTTTCTCCCAGGAGACAAAGTACGAGACTGGTTCTGGGAGCAATTTCTTCTTGAGAGAAGCAGGTTTCTTCTTCGCTGGAGAGGCCTTCTTGGGAGCGGGCTAATTACGCGCACGCTTCGGTGGCCGAGCTGGCAGATCGTCAGTCGCAGGAGCATCGACATTTCTCTTTTTCATCTCTTTAAGAAATGGTGCTAGGAAGGTCTCAAGTCCATCCGAGATCACACTCCTAATCCCTTCTTCCATGCGTAGAACTGGCGGGATGGCGTCGTCAGCATACTTC
This sequence comes from Linanthus parryae, assembly GCA_023055425.1. Lineage (NCBI taxonomy): Eukaryota > Viridiplantae > Streptophyta > Magnoliopsida > Ericales > Polemoniaceae > Linanthus > Linanthus parryae. Next base: position 32,631,608 of record JALGPY010000001.1, read on the forward strand.
TTCTTCGACCGACAAAGGTCAACAAGTCCCCCACTGCGATCCCCTGAGGCGAAGCGCCTTAATGAACACTATTGAGAAAAATAATAAGGTATCAAGAAACATGGGGAATAAGGAGACTCGAATAGAAGAAAGGTATGAAGAGTTCTACAATACCGCTTGAAAGTCTCTGGCGTACTGAGCCCGAGAGTTGAGGGAATCCTGCATGACAGCAGTCTTCTTCTCATCCAAGATTAGTTGTGGAAAAAGATGGTCCGCAGCTAACAGCGAGTAGTACACATAGGGGGGCCAACCCCAGGAAAGATTAGATTTGAAAGGGTAATCCTTCGAAAAATGTGCGAGCGCTTTGGGAACTTGCAGCTGAGTTCGCGGGCTTGTTAGATGACGGACCTGAGTTTTCCAGAAAGACACCCAACTAGCTGTTACCCTTCCTGTTCTACTTTTGGAGGGCTGCACAAGAGGGAGTTCCGCGAGAAGCAACTCACGGCTCTTCCCAAAAATGGTCCCATCATAGAAGTCCTTGGCAGGGAGTTCGGACCACATGGATGGCACAATGGTGTCAAAAGCCAGCTGAGGCGCCACGCGAAGAGGGTCAAAGTGGACAGTTAGGGGCGCATATTTGCAGGACTCGGTTCCAGGGGCGTACTCTGCCAAAGCAGCCAAATAACCCCGTCTTCACCAGTTCACGTACTGACCATAGTGACGGGGTCCGCTAGTAATGTGCCAGGCGCGGAGAGCAGTATCAATCTCGGGGTACATGTCCCCCTGAAACATGATTTTTCCAACTCTTTAACATAAGGACAGGCCACGAAGGAGTCATCATCATCACAGACCAAAGAAAAATTGCGGGGAGCATTTTTGGTGTTAAAACAACGCCAGGAGCGGGGGCACAAGAAGGCTTCCTCGCATCTTGGGGCATTCCATAATTCAACAGTAGTGGGTATGGGGGCATATGAAGGCCATCACTCAAAAACCCACATAGTCAAAAATCCAATGTTTGCAAAACACATGACATCATCCTGCCTTGTGATTGCTCAACATTTGCCACTGCTAGATCGAGACGATAAAATAGAGAACCCAAGACAAGAGGACCAAGGGCAACCCTCTTACCAAGAGCAAGCTTCACTGCAAGTGGGAGGACGTGGACAAAAACTCCATCTCGCAGACTCCCATCTATAAGGTAACGCGACAACCAAACGCAGAGAAAGCCACACAAGGAGTACTCACACCCTTGTCCTACAGTGAAAGTAACCTCGCCCGAAGTCTCCACCTCAATTTGCTGGATAATATGAGGTTTGGGGAAGCCCTTGAAGAAGAACATGCTCCCTTAAGACCATATGTTCTTCGCGCCCGCAGAAACTGTCATGAAAGTATCAAAAGGTTTTATCGCCTTGGGAGCCCATTTTGAGCAGCCTTCCTCAAGGCTGCAAAGCATTCTAGCATCTGATCGAAAAGAGCAGTTTCTTCATCCGAGCTAAGTGCTTCCAAAGGATCGAAGGCTCCCATGCTTGGAAGCATCAGCAGGTTCTCCACATATTCCAAAGTAGGTGTGGCCTCACAGGATGCGAAGTGGAACATGTGAGTCTTTGGTGAGTATCGAGAAAATAGGACCTTTAGCATATCCTGGTCAGCCTTCAGATTGAAACCCCTGGTCGCGCGAACGGCATGATAAATTCCAGCCTTCAGCACAGCCTCGTGATTATAAAGAATATAGTCAGTCCACTCGTCCATCCAGTCCAACTTCTCAAAGAAAGCTTGGAAGGGAATATTGTTGTAGGGGTAAAGGCCAGCCTCGATGCCGCATCTATGAGCATCATGAACCTCTGCTAGATCCCACTCCTCTCTGTCTGTCTCAGGTTTCAATCCCAAGTCCGTGCCTGAAGAAGAGGCCTCAAGGGCGTGCCCTCGTATGGAGGCCAAGTTGAAGTCATCACCCCCAAAGTAGGGGGCTTTTCGCCATAATTCGTTGGGTAGTTCTGGGCCTTCAGTTGTCTTTTTGGGAGCCATTACTGTAAAGAAGAAGAAGACCAGATTTCATGAGTTGGAGGAGCATGCAGAAGGAAAACGGGGGGAGAAAGAAGTGTAAGAAATTGACTAAATTGATTGCAAATTTCAAAAAGTGGAAGTTCAAACTACCTTGTCCACGCCTGAGTACTCAAATTGATCTGGAAAAATTGTCAAGGATTTGATCGCAAACTTGGTTAAAGGACTCTTCTTCCTGTTGTGGGAGCTCTCTCCGATGCATACAAACTCAAAAGTGCAACAATGGAAAAGTTGCAATCGAAGGAATAATAAGGTATAAATAAACCCCTGAAAAGTCACGGCTATTGAAGTTTGATGAGCCAAGCAACGCTTCGATTGCTGGGAATACTTAATGTTTAATCTATCCCTGCCTCGAAAATAGGGGAATTTGGATGGCGATTGATTAACTCGACAGAAGCCACGCTTCATCAAATGCTAGACGGCGCTTCCCAAACCCTAGGAAATCATGGCTATGAGAGGGGGCTATGGGGATTCGAATTCAAAATTCAAAAAGGCCCGCATGAGCTTCACGCACGGTTGATTTTGCACGACTGCACAACAGAAGGGCGCGTGACAATCGCGCAAAAGGGGACAATTGTAGATACTGTTTTCCAGACTGACGGATCATTGCCACGTGGTAGCTATCCAGCACACCTAGCTGTGCTCCATCCACACCGGATCACCACCCGTTCAGATCCACGTGGGGGCTACGAGACAGGGCCCCCACGCACCATAACACGGGACTTGTAGGGACTTAGTGGTTTGGAGGCTAGGGTAAGGTCCGTCGTGCGCATGCGACAACCAAGCTTGCGCGCGACCTCTTGTAACTGACTGAGAGATCCTAGGCTTACATGTCCCATCAATGTGGCTGATCTCATAACGGTGGTCCGATACTTGCGGAAAGGTGTGTAACGGTTCCTATATACACGGTCGAATGTGCCTTTGGGGGTCTATCTTTAAGTCGCTATTCATGGTGCATTAACCCCTCAACGGTCACTTCCCCACTATATATAGGATCGTTAGCTCTCCGTTGCGACACAAGACACATTGGTCCGGTACCATAGCTTATTGTCTCTCTCTCACAAACAGTTACTAGTGCTTACTCTCTCCCTACACACACCTTACAACTCTCCGTGTTCTTATTCTCTGCTTGAGGTTTACACTTGGGTATCTCTCGAGGATTTCCAAGTACACAATAGTAATATCTAAGCTTCTAAAGATTCAAAAAGGACATTATATATCACTAGAGAGCATAATAGGCATGAACAAACACCTAAAATGTGTACCCCTCTGCCAACTCACAAAATAAGGGTGTTCCATGTCAATTGACAAACAGTAAGAGTGTGCATTGCATATTTACCTAACCTAGATAGGTAATAAGTGTAAATTAACATAATTCAGGGGACAAAAGGGGAATGAAAATACACCTAAAAGTGAGCCCCACTATCACTTAACAGCTCCCTAACGGAAATGGACGGATGGGTATAATTTGTAATTATTATTGCACAAAATAGGGGTGTCTCCTGTCAATTGATGCACAGTAGGGATAGTGATTGTCTATTTACATAAATCTGAGGGTGCAAACTGTAAATTACCCATTAAGCGATTGGATTCATTGAATGATGGACATAAATTGAATTTGGAAGGTGATATTTACACGAGTGAAAGATATTTAGATGTTGAGACTATTTCATCATTTTAAAAGAACTAGTTGGGTGCACGTGTGTTGCAGGCGAGGTAGAGTTGTGTTGCTAACATTATTGGGACGGAATTATACAAGAAATATGCTAAAAGAAATTAAAACGATTGAAAACGAAGCTTTTTTTTTTTTTTTGCATATCAATATGTTAACATAGTGAACAATCAATATTTATGTCAGTATAATTTAATATGAAACATAAAACATATTAAAATGCTGCTTATTTTTTTTACATCTTCGGCACTTCATACTAATTAGTAAATACTCTGAATTTTTCCGTTTAATACCCGACCGTACGTATAAATGAAAAAAACTTCAGTATTTCGTATTATTGCTGGACCTAATGAAAAATACTCGGACTTTTGACCAGAAAAGTTTAATACTCGTATTTAACGTCTTAACGTATAATACTTCCGAACAAAACTTCTTCCATACAAAATTGCAGGGAATAAATTGTCATCCAAAATATTGTAAGTTATAGTAATTAGTTATTATTAAATATTTTCTTACTATTTCTTTATTATAAATACTTTTTTGGAAGAATAATAGTGTTAAGAATAATATTTTCTTTATTATAAATATTTATTAGTATAAAGATTTACAAGTATTTGTATTTGTTATAAAACTTTAAAAGTATTAAACTTAAATAGCTATATATATATATATATATATATATGCATGCGTATATATGTACATGCATCTTGAGTCTTATCACTTATCTGTTATACTGTTAATTTTTAAAATAATTAAGGCTTAATATCAGTAGATTTTTTTATAGAAGTTTTGATCATAATAGTTTGATATTATTTTACATAAGTAATATGTTAGTCATGAGTAAATTGTGTATTTATCAAAAAATGATAAATAAATGAGTACATGTTTTACAAATTATTTTAAAATATTTGATAAAAATATGAAAAGATGACAATGTGGGACACAAATAACTCATTATATATGCTAAAATACTAAGAAATGCACCCGCATTTTTAATTTCGAATGAATAACTAGTATATGAATTATACATGTATGTATAGAATACTCGAATTAATCAAATCCCGTATTTTAAGCCGAATTTTTAGTATTTTTATCCTCCCATGAAATCAAGGGCCGAGGAATCGAAAAATCTGGGTGATCTGGTAATCATTAAGTGCGAACCTCAGTGCCATTCACTTTACAAGTCCTGGATCGGGTCGCGATTCCACTGCCTTGACCTGTCCGACCGGGACCCATCATCCGCTCAAGCCCTAGCCCGTTCCGGCCGAATTAATCTCTGCATCGGCCTCTTCAACCTCGATTCCGCTACGCTCCGTCGGTTTCTGTCCCTCGAGTGCGTCGTCGGCACCAGCGCTGGCCTCGATCACATCGATCTCACCGAGTGCCGACGTGTCATGAAATTGGGGGTTAAGGTACAATTAAGCAATAGTTAGGGGTACCTTTTCAATAATGTAATAGTTAGGGGTTGGTTTTGTATTTTCTTTAATCATTTTCATTGTTATATACCTGAACTGTAACAATGGAAGGCAATCAATGAAAATATTATCAATTCCATTTCCTATCATTTCTTCTTCTACAATTCTTCTCTAAATCTCATCTCTCTTTTTCGTCAAACTCTTATTCGATTAATTCTTCATCACTAATCTCTTCTTCTCAGCTCAGAATCATCTAGATTATGACAAATTGGTATAAGAGCCAACCTTCCCCTTGCGCAGAAATGTCGACGGCAAGAAGGAACGGCGCAACCACTAATACGGAATGGATCAGCGAGGTCCAAACTCGCCTCTGTGCCGTTGATGGAGCTATTATCGAGCTTCGCCATGGCCTCGACTTGATCAATGACCGATTTGCACCCACCGCTAGATCAGATCGGAGAGCTTCGAGATGAAATGAGGAAGCTGAGGAACCGCCTCCTCAGGATGGCTAGAGAACAAGTGAGGGATCAATACGAGAAGTGAAACGAGGAGGTATTGGCGAATTCCGATAAGAGAATGTTGGCTCTGACGAGCTTAGGCATCGAGCGGGATCAGTCATCGAGACACACCAGCGGTTTGATGGTTGCAAGAAGAGGATTATGTGTTCACTCAAGCAGTGAATCGAAGTTGCCTCCTCAGTGTTCGATGAAATGCCCAAACGAAGAACTTCCAATTCCTGAGACTGCTTTGGCTGAAAGGGCGGGTAAATTCAACATGCCTATTACCTGTTCGACGAAATGCCCGATCGAAGAGAAAGATTCAAGCAGTCTACCTCTTTTGAAAATCCATGCTGGAAGGTATCCTATAGCTAATAAAGTTTATTTACACCCTATAAGTGGTGAAGTGAGTACCCCTAGAGTGGAATATTACATAAAATTTGATAGTTATGCATCTGATGAAATTGAGGAAGAAGTAATTCATGAATGTAGTAACAAGGAGTTGTTGGACTATATAAACGATGCTCCTAGATTCCTTCCCTAAAACTAAAGCTCATAACATATGTTGAGTAGGAGAGAAGCAAGGAGAGAGAGCAAGCAAGGAGACCCGTCCGCCCCCTTGCCGCCCCCTCTACCCGTCGGCCACAACAAGGAGGCCGAAGCCTCGTTTTGGTGCTCCGTTGCGTGATTTCTTCTTCCTCTTCCATTCATACTAGCTAGCACAAGGATATTGGAGGATCTAGATCTCACGTGGATCAACCGTAGAGACGTGATACTTTTCGCATTTGAAGTCATCAAAGGAGACCTACAAGGTACATGACACGAATCTTTTACTATCGTTATGAATTCTCTTCCTGTGATCCTTGGAGGGTCTTGATCGGATAAATTAAATCGGAAAAACGAAGAGACAGGAAGAAACGGCGCATCAATCGGAGTTGTAGAACTCCAGAAGATATCGCAGGTCAAAGTTTCTGGTCCGCAGTTGATTTTCAGCAGGATCTGAATTTGGTTTTTGGAGCATAACTGGAGCTACAGATGTCGGATGAAGACGAGTCATATATGATAATCGTGTATCTCGACGATACGAATCCAATGGCATAGGTCCTGCAGTCAGATTCAGAAAATAGCACTGCCAGAATCTGGTCAAAGTTTCGGGAATCGCGTCATACCAGTCCGGATGGTTTGTGGTAAGTTTTATTCCGCAAGCTAACTTACCACAATAATTTTTGAATGCCTGTGATTAATTCTCTGCATAAATCACGTGGTCCGGGACAAATCTCATAGAATTTTCCCTTCACTGTAATTATCACGGTAGAAACTCCATATCATATTGTTGCTTAGGTTTAGTTTAGGCTTAAATCATTATCGGTAAAGAAATACAAGAGGCGCTCTCGCGCTCAAGACGCTTAAAATTTCACATCAGAACTTGTCATTCAGTCCAGTGGTAAGGGCCTTTGAGGCAGCTCATTCAGGACTCGAGTTCGAACCTCCCCCTAGCTATAAGATAGAATAGAGTTCTTACCTTATAACCCAAAAAAATGTCACATTGAACATGTTTTAATTCACACTATTCACGATTCTCAAGAGCGATACAAGGCAAACACGTAATATCTTTCCGAGCCGAGCCTTAGCCTGTTATATAGAGCTCGAGCTCGAGCCTACCAGGCTCCTGGCCTAACTTTATATACGCTCGACTCTTTGTCAAGCTCTTACAAGTTTTCTTGTCTACTTTTTCTCAAAGGCACCAAGGCTCATCGGAAAGCCCGTCTTTCTGGGCCAACTTAATCCCAACAATCGACATCAACAATTGGAAAGAAAATAAGATAAAAAGCTAGCTATTATTGTTAAAACCATACTAACTTTTTTCCATGCTTATTAAAAGTTCAAGGTTTGGAGAAGCAAGTACTTCCGATTAAGTTTCTCAGCAGCGGACACAAACACAAACAAACACAAATTAGTCTGAACAACAAGAGTTTCAGGACAACCAGAAAAGGAAACTAGACTTTTAAACAGAACATGAAGCTTCTTTTAGGTGCTCGGTGAAGCTTCTTACACTGCGGTCCCATTGCAGACGGGACATTTGTTCTCCAGCAGCAGCCATTCCTCGATACAGTTGTAGTGATACTCGTGCCCACATCTTATCTTTCCGAGCACATCCCCATCAGCATAACTCTCCTGTAATTCGATTTCAATAGACATTAATGCCTTCAGAGAGGCTAAGGAACTTGTTATAACTTAATTAAGGCTCTGTTTGGTTCGCAATAAAATGTTTTACAAGGGAAAATAATCTACACGTAAAATATTTTGTATGAAAAAGTTCTATCTGCAAATATTTTTCTCCTGTTTGGTTGACACTTGCCAAAACAGTGGGCTGTGACGGCAGTAGCAGTGATGAGTGGCGGTGATGGGTCGTGGTGGAGGTATGTGGTAGGTGGTTATTGGTGGTGGAGGTGTTAGTATGAGTAGTTGTGCTCCTTCACTCTCCGGAAAATGGTTTGCGGATTTGAAATGTGTAAATCATTTTACGTCATTTGAGGGAAAACATTTTACAGGAAAATATATTACCTCCAACCAAACAGCACCAAAACACCGATACAAGGAAAAACATTTTACAGGAAAATGTTTTACCACCAACCAAAAGGAGCCTAAGTAAGCACACTTTACCAGACAAATACAGCATATATCGTCCTCAGCTGAGATTCCTAGTTCCATTGTCTGATATTGTCGTTGTCCAACACCTGCCTGAATAGTTTCTATAGTCGCTCTTGACCAAGATACTCCATTGGCTTGTACTGCTGCCAGACCAAGCACCACCTAAACCCCAATTACACACACGTGAACTGGTATTTAGTAATAAGATTAAAAAAAAATACTACAAATTATTATGCTGTGTAAACGTCGTTCATTTCAGTGTTACCGTGAAAGGTGCACCATATTGGTCAAGATCGGTATCTTCTTCCGGCTCATCAAAACTCAAATCAGCCTGGCACACCAGCACGGAAGCAAGTCATGATGAAGGTACAGAACCATGACCCCAATTACACAAACGTGAACCAGTATATAGTAACAAGATTTAACAACAGAAAAATCTACTACAAATATTATGCCGTGTAAACGTTCATTTCAGTGTTACCATGTAAGGTGCAACATCTTGGTCAAGATCGGTGTCTTCTTGCGTCTCATCAATTTCATTCTCAGATTCGACGGGAGAATCAGTTTGAGAGAAACTCGAATCAGCCTGCCACACCAACATGAAAGCAAGTCATGATGAAGGTACAGAACAATGATGCAAAATGAGTCGCTCCTTCATCAAGCATGACATGAACTACAAAACTCTTCGATGTAAAATTAGTTGATCCTTTATCAGGCATCATCACATCAACTGCGATGATTTATGCAAACCCTTCCCGCCGAAACCCAAAACAGCATTTCCCTTATTTCATGGACCTCTATGTTTTAGATGCATCGGAGATCATAGATATAAAAAAATTGCCATCACATCCAAGCCAGTGACGTTATTTTTGTCTTAATGTCCTTTACAGACTACTGGAAGATGTAAACCTGCCTCTAGTTTGGGGTGGATAATGGGGCTGGTTTAGACTAGACCTGTTTGTTCTACCACCACCACAGAAACAATAAACTAAACTTGCACACCCACAAATCATCACAATGTTTCTTATAATTCACATAGGTTATGAGTTTTTATTCAATTCTTTCTAACTTGGTAATGCCCTCTAAATAAAGAAACAAAGTCTGTTTAGCCTCAAGTTACCAGGCGGCTTTTGCTATAAAAAAAAGGGAAGAGATAGATGAAAAAGAACTTGCACAGCTGACTTAATGCATGTTTATTTGTTTCATAGTGTCACACGTGTACCGACAAAATGGAGAGATCCTTTTCCGGTTGTTACGATGCTTATAGAACTTGCAGAATAAACAATGGAATGTCACTATTGCTTTTTAATAGAGTATTTCAAGAACGTTCAGAAGTCTATCCATCCTTACGGTTAAAATTCATAATTTTTTCTTACATTCAGGCTCAATGAGAAACCATTGATGCAGAGATTTTCTGTCCTAAACATGAAAAGAACTTCCGCAAAATTTATGTAAAAAAAGCAAATAATTTTAACCAAAAAATATTTTCCATAATGCCATCGGAAAAAAAATCAACATCTTAGAGATGAACTATAATAACCTTTCAGCAAATGGAGAAGGAAGTGATCCTCAAATTACCTGTATTTCGAGTCTCAATGAAGGCCATAACATAAGCAGTAGATTCGTGATGGAAGTTTGTCCATCTCCAGTCACCACAAATTCTCTAGGGAGAGCACTCACACTGCTTATATCACTGACTCCAGACTGAGAACTTCCTTGAACTGTGGGTGGGTGATGATCAGGACTCTGCTCTTCAGATGGGCCAGCCAATTGAATAGTAGAATGACTATCTTCCATCTTTTCCCCATTTTCCTCAATGATATTTTGTTGGGACGATCCTGGAGTAGTAGCAGGTAACTGGACGGTCTGAGTAAACTGATCATGAGTATCATTGTTGAGAGAACGCATGGTTGGGCCAGTAGGAGTAGCATCTCCATTAGCAGTAAAGCCAGTCAAATCCAGCGGAGAAGAGTCTATGTCACCGTTGTGTTGCACGAACGACGAAGGGGCAGAATCCATATTGACACTGAGCAGGCAGTGGAGGAAAAGATGGCTCAAGACCTGCAAGGGTATTATTGCCATTAGTATAGAAAACTTGCTAAGCTTGTGAGACTGAGAGTCTATGTCACCTTCAACTTTTATGAAGACCTGAAATGTTATCAGTTGAATGAGTGATGAATATAGACTGGACATTGATTTTAACAAGCTGTTCTCCAATTGTAGCTATGAAGATCGGGGGATATCTTGCTCGCTGATGATTGAAGACAATATCTACCATTTGCTAAATACTATGCGATAACCTACCAGTCTCAGGCGATCTTTTGAGAGGACGTGATCATATGTTTCCTATAGAAAGCATTGTATGTACCAAATAAACATTTTCACTTCAAACAAAAAAAAAAAAATGAATCCATGTAAAGGAAAAGATCATTTTGCCGATTCACTCTCTGATTGGATAGTATAAATAAAAGTTAATCGGGTGTTGCCGTAATAGCATAGTGCCTCAGATTAGAGTAAATAACACTGCTTAAGTTTAGAACATATGTATCCTGAATAACAATAGTGCTACCTAAATTAGACAGACGGCACCAGCTACATGAGAAAATATTGATAAAACTAGATTAGTCAAGCAATGCAAGTCAACCCAATTAAACAAAAATCTTACATTACAAGAAGAAGCTACAGGTAGTAAAGATGAATGTGGCCTGAAATAAATATTAAGACAAATAAGCCAGCAGTAGCCAGGGGTAAATTCTAGTGGGTTTAGTTAAGACTAGGATCTAGTCAAAATCACGTACCCCTAAACCAATACTAGATTCAACACTGGAAGATATACGAGACCAACACTATCATAAGAAAAGAAAAAACCCAATAATCTATAGATGAGACAGGACAGCTTATTTTCCAGAGCATTGCCAACGTCCACGACATGCCCATAGTACACAACAACACATATGCTCACACTTTTGAATATGACACATCTAGTTCCACGATGCATGCCGACACACACACAAACTGTTCCCCGCTAACTGTTACCTTGCCTACCTCACAAAGAAAATACCATTACAAGGAAAAGAATGCACCATATAGTTGATAACATAACGAACGTAATTCATAAGGCTGAAATAAATGCACATATAGGCTCCCTTCCTTTTTGTCGCCAAGCGATTAAAACTTTTACATAATGTTTCACAAAGACATGCTTGTTGTTAAGCGATTGAATTCTTAACATAATGATTCAGAAGACATGCTTGTCGTTAAGCGATTGAATTCTTAATAGAAATGTTTCACATGCCCCTATGCAGTTGGCGGCTTTTCCGTTAACCATTAATGTATTCACTTATTTGTCAATCAAATTAATCCATATTAGGAAACCTAGAAGACATTACAGGAAATTGATTCAAGAGGTTAAGAAAAGGAAGAGAAAACCCCCCAAGTAACAATTTCGTTAGATTTCACATTTTTGGCTAAAGCTTGATCATAGCAAAATGGCAGAAGAAGAGAAATCAAAGAGCTGATTCTCTCTTCTCAGTAGCTAGTAGCAGATGAAAACAAACTTCAAATTTCAAGCATGTAAGATCGTCATCTTGATGAGATGTCACACCACAGAGCAACACCAACAAGTAAAGAACATAAACCCTAAACTCTAAAACAAAATCAAAATCAGAAACATTTCGATAGAATGTAACAATGGATCATAAACCACATACGAAGCTGGCACATAAACCTGATTGAACAAAACTAGTTTCGTAAACCAGATGCGATGGGGTTAATTTCTAGGGTTTATACCTGAGAAGAAACCGGGCGATATGAACGAAGTGAGCAACGAAGCGAGAGAGATAGAGAGACTGAGAGGAGAGGAGGCTTTTAAGCAAGGGAAAGTGAGAATCGGAGTGTAACCGACGATCGAACGAACCCATCGAGTTGTGCTAAATTCCAAACAAGGGAGTGAAATCATCATGACAGGTTCAAATCGTAACGGACGATCAACAACACCACCCAGCGAGTTCATCTTCGTCGTCGTCTCTCTAGCAAGTTTTGGCCGGATTCGAGCTTTCCCCTTCTCTCTCTCTTCGTCTTCCCTCCACTGTGTCTCACTCTTCTTCTTTTTTAAAACTTGACATGTTTTTTATTTACTACTAGTACTAATTGTGTGATAGACTGATAGTATTTGATTATTACGAGTCCGTCCCAGCTCTTTCTTCTCATCTGACTTTTTTAATTCGTGTCTGGGTCACTTTGACCGGGTGATTTGGATTGTTCACAATGTTAGCACAGCAATATGTTAACATTGTGAACAATCAATATTTATGTCAGTGAAATACAATATGAAACATAAAAATATATAAAAAAAAAAAAAAAAGAAGTATGCTTAATTTTCTTTTAGCATTTACGGCACTTCATAGAGCAACGCATCTTTGAGACTTTCGACGTTGTTCTCTACGTTTACTATCAAACATAGGGTAATTTACACTTTGTACCCATGTGTTATGTTAAATAGGCAAAGTACACTTTTACTGTTCACGAATTGACATGAGACACCCTTATTTTGTGTCAAAATATTTACACAATGTACCCTTCTATTAGCAGCCGTTAAATGGCTGTGGGTAACACATGTTGGTTTATTTTTTATCCCTCTTTTGCCCTCCAATAACATGTTATGTCATATTTAACCTTCAAAAATGTAATATATTATGACATGTGCCACTAAGCATAAATACTACTTTACTCTATTCATTCATCTTGTCCTTCCAGATCACTACCAACTGTTCATGCTCTTTCTACCAACCCCACATTTTCTCTCATAATCAAATAATTTCATAATAGAGTAGCAGCTGGAGCTCAGTCTGATTCAAATTGATTTCAACCAGAAGTATAAAGAAAGCAAGATTACACTACAAGGAATTAGCCATTTAGGGACACAGATTTTTTGTAGCTAAATATCATTTTTCCTCCTTAAAAGTAATTTGAGACGAAAATGCTTCGTCGCGCAGTTTGTGGCCAAAAGTCCATCCGGGAAAGTATTTTGGGATAAAATCTTGAAATTGTCTCATAAGGCATCAGTTTTGGCAAGAAATCGTATATTTTGTTGCAAAATTTATAACAAATTTCGTCCCTAAATATTACATTTAACAAGGAAAATTTTGTCCTTAAAAGATATTTTACACAACTTACTTTCCTCCCTAAGAAAAAATCCTCCTTAAAAAGTACATTTTGGGACAAACAAAGTTGTCCTCAAAAATAATTTTTTATAACTTAATTTCCTCTCCATACTATATTTCCTCCCTAAAAAGTACCTCTTGGGACAACAAAGTTTGTCCTTGAAAGAGTTTTTTACAACTTAATTTCCTCCCTATAACAAATTTCCTCCCTAAAACCTACTTTTTTCGACAAAATTATGTGCTCAAAAGGAGTTTTAACAACTACATTTACTACCTACAAATGTAAATTATAAAACAATACTGTCCCAACACCACAAAGAGGCAATTAACTTGCATTACAATCAGATCCAAAATCATATCAAGCTACATACTTCAAATTTCCATAAAAGTATCAATCTAATTACAAATTCAAATGAGTTTGAATTCAAATGATCCGAAACAAATAAGTTTGGCAGTGCATTACATTCGATTATACAACAAAGGTGGGAAGAAACAAGCAAGTCTCCTTCATAAGTTTGGCAGTGCCAAACTTCTCATTACTTAGTCTCTTGCATAAGTCTGGTATGCTTGAAAGTTCTCCAAAAACCTGGAAGCAACAAGCAAGGTCAATCAGCTCAAAATGACAAATTTTAGCAATAACTAAATCCAATCAAGACTAGCAATGCATCACTCTGCTCTATACAAGCTCAACTGAAAATTTCTTCTATTTATGTAACTTATGTTTACTCTTTCCCTTGACATATTTCGTTTGTGAATGTAGGTTTTTGTCACTACATAGATGCTCAAATTGCAAGCAAACTCCCTCCTTTACAACAGACCAAATCTTGAAGACAGTACCCAGATTCAAGAAACAGGGGAAACAAACAAGTACTATAGTTACACGACTCCTACAGTACCCGGACAGATATGCGGACGAAGAGAACATTTCAAACATATATGGTTCCCCTGAAATTATCATGTGGATTCGCTGAAATTATCATGTGTATACTGATTTGGTATTCCCAGTTTTATACTATCCTATTGACTGTTATGTTCTCTTTTCCATTTTGTGCCACAAAAGTATCATATGACTGTTATGTGGTACCAACTGTTCACAGTGAACAAAACATTGGCGTCAATCCACAATTGTTACCATCGGTTCTGTGGATTTCATACGGTGCCCCAATCAACTCATTGATCTAACATTCACAATCAAAGAGAGAAAGCAGATGCTGTTTCAATCAAAAGCAGTGCAGTATAGATCTGATATAGCAAGGACAGCTAAGTAATTTTGTGAACAATCAAAAGCAGTGCAGGTATTTAATAGTCCTCCGTTAGAGGTCTTAGAGTGGCATTGGTAATAATCATACTTACCTCAATCGTACTCCCAAAAAACACTGGCCTTAAACTGTTTTGGCTTGTGAATCCAATACTCAGTTCACAAGCCAAAAAACAAACATGGCCCCATATTCTTCAGCCTAAATATACACCACAATAGTCTTCCACCCCCAATTTCCCTCTAGCAGGAATGAATCTCCATCCGAGTCGAATTGACTCAATCCCAAAATCACCCAATCCAATTCAATCCCACTCAACTCAATCAGTTGTTTCTTTCACTTGTGTAGAAGGTTTTCTTACTAACGACAAGGACATTGCATGCTTCAGACATGGAAATTCAACCAAAGAGACCATCAATAATTAAGCTTACTGAAAACGATGCACCTCTTTCTCGTAGGTTAAAGCTAACATTAAAAGTTCAAAACTTCATGCAGTTCTAAATATACAAAACCACACGCCTTTCCCAGTCACTTATCCAATCTACATCTATAAGTCCAATTACCAGCACAAGATATGTCTATTCAAGACTAGCATATATGGGTGAACTATAATAATAATAATTACAAGCATAGAATTAAAGTACTCTTGTGCTTTAGCTCAAGTTTCAGATAACACATTGTATCTATCAGCCCCTAATACATTACAGATGCATGTCATTGTCTACTCCGCAGCAACACGTAATGTAGATAAAATTGTATTTTTTTCCCCTTAAATTCTCATGAACATTGCAAGTGTTAGTTAAGGAATTTTTCAAAATATGACAAAACTTAACTCGTAGAGGACCATAGGTTAAAAGAAAACATTGACATAACATGATGCAACTGGAGCTATGAATTTCCTGTAGGTGGTTCACCCTCACTCATTCTTCCATCAATCATCTTTCACATAGACTATCACCATAAAACAATACACACTAAGCTTCACTGACTAGAAGAACTTAAATTTCTAACCATCCCGTAAAATCAACATGATACCAGGGGAACAGTAAAAGAAAGGGAGGGGGCATCATTCTGGATCATCCAGAGATAAAAGTAATCATAGATAACATCAAATGCCTCCCAATTCACAAAATGATGGGCTGGTCTCACTCATATGCCCAAACATGCTTAAATCGAGGAATGAATTGAATTCTAACAAGGAAAGAATTACAATACGCAGCGATTAAAGCTAACCTGGAAGGCTTAGTGTCCGAACTCAAAGCAATCCATCCTCCTGAAGGTGGCCATCCCTTCAACATCTTCTTCATTATTCGATTCCCCAATTCCAATTCAATCCTCTCCCTCTCTCTGAAATGTATTTGATCAACGTCTGCAATTTTATTGGTTTTAAATGTGAAGACAAACAATTACATTACTCACCACTAATTTAATTAGGATGACTCCATCCTTTTCCCCTGTTTCATACGGTAGAGTTATATTTTAAATTTCACGGCTTATTCTAGAGTCATATTTCTAAATTCCATGTACATAAATGTATTTTAAAGTTCATATTTTTTATTTAGCATGGACCTCCATGAACTGGACACTCAAACTTAAATTCAAAGACCAGCATCAATTATGAAAAATTGATTCTAGGTTTCTAGCATACAACAGAACTTACCAGCTCAGTGTAAGGTAGTTTATGCCCATTGTCAGAGTAAACAAATCACCAAACCCCCTAACAGTCGCTAATCCAACATAAGCTGCAACAACCAAATATAGAAATCATACACCTAGTATGGTAAGGGTCGGCAGAAAATGATACAAAATCAGAGGATCAACTAAAGGCTGGTGCGAAGCCTTCCTCCGAAGTTAGAATCTCTAAATGAAATTAGAGCTAAAAGTAGCTCATGGAGATAGACATTTGAAGTTGAATAATGGAATACTTTCCACCGGGACAAAGCTGTCATTAGCAGCATCTGTAATTGGATCACAAGGGCTAGCACAAACCACCAATAAAAAATAATATGTACCTCCAATAACTAGATAGCGGAAGAGTAGCCACCCCGTTACAGCCGCTTCATTAACCTGTAGACGAGATAGTGTGAAAAGAAAAATTATTTAATAAGAATTTAGACTAACACGAACAATCTATGGATACCTCATTCTGACAATCGGATAACACCTAGACCAAATATTAGCAACATAATCAAGTAACATAAATTTCCAAACGTCCAGTATCAAACACCATCAATAACTGTAAACCATTTGGAATCATCTCTATCACAAAAAGGTACATAGAAGGCAGACTTGTGACGTCACAGTGAAGTCTGAGTTACACAAAAACTCGGATTACTGAATTTCTCTTACACTTCAAACATTGATGCACAAAATTCAAGTAGCAGAACCAAACTCGGATTACTGACTTTCTCTTACACTTCAAACATTGCTGGACGAATCACTATGGTAAACAATCAATTCCGTTTTCTCATATTCTGATGATACCTCAGACGGATTAGCAACAACAAAGTCAAATCGAGAAAATTTGATTTTTTTTTCTCAATCAAATCTACTCATTGACTACAATCCACGCGAAAACATCAGAATCAAGCAGAATTTGCAAATACCTCGAACAATTGGAAGAGCTAAGAACTCGTAGACCTCTGATTGCTCCGATCCTTCGTAGAACACTCTATCGAAGCTAAACATTGACTCCTCCAGCTTCTCATCCTGCATTTCAGCGAAGTAAATGTCAAATGCATCACAAAATTCACACTCAATTCATTCATATACTGAAAGTTAGGGCTTAGATCTGGCGGAGAACCTTGAAGACGAACGTTTCTGCGCCTAGGCTCCGAATGCAGGTGCCGTCACCGTGATCTCTTCTCTCTTTGAAACTCACAGGCCTGAATCGCACACATACTTTGACGTTCGCCATTCTGAGCCCTCGCTTCGTCTCTCTAGCAGCTATACGTGTTAGTGTTTCATTCAGACAGAGAAAATCTGCAAATCGATCCTTCGATACCTTTTGGATAGCAACTCGATTCTTCCAAAACTTTGATCGAAACGTTGGGAACAGATCGAGCCTTCAGACGTCTAGAACAGATCCATTGAAGCCGAGCATCAAATCAACAAAAATCGGAGATGAGAGAGAGAGGTTGAGAGCGATCGCCCGACGAGAGAGTGATTGTTCGTAATAAATTTGGGGCTTAAGGTTTGGAGGAGAAAGAAAACGATGAACAATAAGTTTACGCCATTTAAATTTTAAATTGTTTTCTCATCCGTCAAATTTTGAATACATTGCAAATTAGTCCTTTATTGAATTCGTTAGAGACAATTTTTGTTTTCCACCCGAAAACCAATTTTTTGCGACAATTTTAAATTAATATTACGTTGAAATTTTCAATGTTTACCCATCAAAGTGTGAGTAACATTGCCGTTTAGTCCTTTAGTGGAACCTTTCGGGAATCTTTTATGCTGGGTTCTCAAACCACTGAATTGAGAACCCATCATAAAAGATTGAACCAACTATCCCAAACCAAGACACCGAAACTTAAAAATCACATACCCAGACGGAAATCTCTGTCTCTCTCTCTCTCTCAAACAACCACACCTACTAACAGCCACAATTAGAGATATGTACAGAGGTATCTGCGAGGCGAAAAAAGTAGACTCGCTCCTTCACCAACAATATTGGGGGAATCAGACAGTTTCTGTCTCTGGGTTTAGATTGTAGGTAAAATCTGGGTTGGGGTTGACTTGTCGCCGGAGGACGATATCGTCAAGAGAGATGGTGTGTGTGGGTGGGGGGTGTTCTCTTTATCTGTATACGACCTGGATTTAGGCCCAGTTAATGTAGAAGAGATAGAAGTGTTTGCGTTGGAGGAAGCTGTAGGAATGGAACAACTAGGGTTCTTGGTTGGAGGATGAGAGAGAAGGGAGGCCGAAGGGTTAAAAGTTAAAACTCAAAGAGGGATAGAGAGATGAGGGGATGTTTTGGTCATTAGATAATATCAGCAAGTGGGGAAGATAATTATTAATAAATTATGATGGGCAAAATAGTCATTTTAAATTTTCCGTCAAGTTCTGTTACATCCCATCCAAAACAGGGGTGTTCCGTGTCAATTCATGAACAGTGAGGATAGAGTTTGCCTATTTACCATAATACAGGGGTACAAAGTGTAAATTACCACATATATATATCAATAAATATATATTTATAAAATCTATAACGCCACCGATATATTTCATCATCTTTTTGTAAGGAGCATAAAAATATGTAAATAGATATTTCATTGCTTTTGTGCATGTCAATGTCTCCCTTTCTTAAATATGTAAATAGATATTGATTCAGAAGTTGATACAACTGTTCTATATGGACGACAATGGTTCCAGTAATTTTAAATCAGTTATGTTAAGAAATTCATTAGGGTAATTTACATTTTGCACCCTCGGGTTTATGTAAATAGGCAATTCCTATCCTTACTGTTCATCAATTGACAAGGGACACCCCTATTTTGTGCAATAATAATTACAAATTATACCCCTCCGTCCATTTCCGTTAGGGAGCTGTTAAGTGATAGTGGGGCTCACTTTTGGGTGTATTTTTTATTCCCTTTTTCCCTCTGAATTTTGGTAATTTACACTTATTAACCCTCCCCCCAAGTTAGGTAAATATGTAATGCACACCCTTACTGATTGTCAATTGACATGGAACACCCTTATTTTGTGAGTTGGCAGTGAGGTACACCTTTGGGTGTTTGGTTCGTGCCTATTATGTTTTCTAGTGATATATAATGTAATTTTTTAATCTTTAGAAGCTTATATATTACTATGTATACCATAAATTGTACGATTCGTTTACCTCTCAATGGATGGTTATAAATTACTATAAAATATATTTTGTTGTTGTCAAAAAGTAAATTCGAGAATAAAAACCAACACTGAGTGAATTTAAAATTTTATTTAACAAAATTAATTCCGATAGAGTAATTGTCAAATATAAACATCAATCTGTGTTAATTCCGATAGTGTACTTGTCAAATATAAACATCAATCTGTGATTTGTTTACTAGAATGTGAATGAATTTTTTAAAGTGAAACTAAATAATATCATTGAAAATAATATGAAACTAAAATAAAGAGGATTATAGTAGTTTTCATTTGTCAAAGATTATAGTAGTTAATACAATCCAAGTTTATTAAAATTCAAGTGTTGAATTTATATAAAAAAACAAGCATTCAGCTTGCTGTAATATGCTAAAAAGGAATTGTGAACAGAAGAAAAACACATAAGATACAAAGAGATACATAGCAAAGAGACAATTCTATTACTATCTGGCAACATCTTAAATAAATCACAAAAAAGAATAAACTAAAACGACATTTTTTCCGTATTTCCCTTTCACTCTCTCTGTCAACAGAATTACGTATCGTCAATAACACACCTAAAAGGCTTTTTTTTTTTTTTGCCTATCCATTGGATGACTCAGTTTTTTAGACTTGCAGAGATGAAGTTTGCACTAATGTGATATTTTTTTCATCTGAGTTGAGTGCTTTCTATAAGTTACGTAGATTGATTAACCCTCCATATTTTTCATCCATCGGCGTCTGAGAGTCACAGAGGGGATTTTTCGGTGGCAATAACAGAGAATTTTTTTAATGCTCCATTAAAGCACTACGTGGTGCTCTACAACCAATGAAAATGCGACACTTAAACAAATTGACAGTGATTGGTTGGCTGTAGAGCACCACATGGTACTCTTTTGGAGAACTAAAACATTGCTCGCAATAACATTATTGAAATGTAAAATGAACCAATAACCTTGGGCAGATTGGTCTTTTTATACTTTATGTAACTTGCAGATTAAACATTGTATAAAGATTGAATGTAAAATAGTACTTACCCATTTTTTATTGGAGTCTGTCTAAATTAAGGGTGTCCTATGCCGATTGGCAAACAGTAGGAGTACCCAATGTCTATTTATTATAACCCGAGGGTGCTTTGTGTAAATTACCCTGTAAATATTGAGTAACGGTAATTGGGAAAATTAGTACTTTCGTTTTTTCCGTCCATGACCGTTACAAACCATCCAAAATAGGAGTGGTCCCTGTCAATTGATGAACTGTAAGGGTATAGATTGCCTATTTACATAAACACGAGGGTGCAAACTGTAAATTACCTAATTCATTAAGGGTGGTGATTCTTACACTAGCAAAACAGCTCGTTACACTATATTTTGACTGTAGATGACAATTATACCCTTCCATGTGACTTCTTGGAACTAGCTAACACTCATTTATTACTAGAAAACACCTTTCATTCTCTCTTTCTCTTCATCAGTGTCGCCTTCTTCTTCTTCACATCTTTAGTGTCTGGACATTCTAAACCTAAAAAATCCATCTTTCTTTCTCCCTCCCTTTGAACATCCAAAGAAATTAAAACCCATCCTAAGTTTCTTCATATATGCAAGATAGGAAATCACCGTGGGTTTCATTGCACATGAAGAATAGAAAAGACAGGGTCTATAAGAAAAGTCATCTCTCTCCCACAATCCAACTCGAAGAAGTGATTCTACACCTGCAAAATTCATTCGACGACGACCAACTTTCCCGATCGGTGACCAACTTTCCCGATCAGTTGTTCGGTCAAAGTAATGTACTCCGTCTTCGCGACCTTAGAATTCAGTTGCCAAAACATTCTGTCGAGATCGATGGTCTCCAAGGTAGGCCATTTACCTGCAATGGGTCGGGGTTAGTGGCACAGGGGCAATCACCAAGAGCGTGGAGGAATGAGCTTCCAAACTATTCCCGTTTTGATTTATGAAACTTGCAAAAATTTAAAAATGATTTCAGAGAATTAGGGACTGATTTACCACAACTGAATCAATTGAATGAAATCATCATATAAGAATTTTCTTGTTTTACGATGACTGAGGGTAGAAGACACTTTCACCAATTCTGTGTGACTTAAGACACATTATCTCCTCCCAGTTTGGATATTGACAGTTTAACCCTTTCATGTGCCAACTTATTGAGCAGCTAATTGCGAAGCAGTTAATCGCGGGTTGGTTCCGTCACTAGTAGTTTTGGAGCAAATTTACTCTATTAAATACAAACATAACTAAAGGGTGTAAGTGTCATGCAGTTTGACACACTAAAAGAGTGAAAGTTCATTTTCCAAATTAGGAGGAGTGAACGGTTGAACCTGAGGGGGTAAAAGTGTTTTTATCAGAGAATATATTATTTTTTGTGTTTGAAATGTCTGACCAGGAACAAGGTGTTGAGGCCTGAGGGAGAGA
This sequence comes from Linanthus parryae, assembly GCA_023055425.1. Lineage (NCBI taxonomy): Eukaryota > Viridiplantae > Streptophyta > Magnoliopsida > Ericales > Polemoniaceae > Linanthus > Linanthus parryae. The sequence continues at coordinate 32,653,582 of JALGPY010000001.1, forward strand.
AGAGAGAGAGGGGGAAAGTATTACTTTTTCTACTAGTATTAGGTGCGTATTGGGTAGTACCTAGGAGAAGTCATATAGAAGGGTATTATTATCCTATTTGATAAAAATATAGTGTAAGGAGACTATTTGCTAGTGTAAGAATCACCACCCTAATTATAAAATTACTAGCAAATGACTTGTGCCCGTGGGGCACTTATAGTATATCAGTTAACTCACCCGTGGCCGTAGGGAAATTATAAATATGTATTAGTTAACTCATATACAATTTCTTCAGATAAATTTTGATAATAAACTTATATCAAATTATTTTCTTTATGTTAATAGACGATTAATAATAAATTAGATAAAGACATGCTCTTTTAGATCAAAGATACATTTCAAAAAAGTTAGCCAAGATAAAATAGGATTTTGAAATAGTTAGTTAAATGAAACAGAGATTTTAAGATGTAACAATATTTTATCATTTTTTTTGAAGGAATATCTCATAATTTCTAATAAAAAAGAAGTGAAGATCAACGGATCAGGATCAAAATGTCTTGAGACATTTCTTAAGATTGAATTGCTAGGATGTTCCCGTTGACTATTTTTTGGAGGGAAACACCTAGTTGGTTTAATATATAGATTTACTAAGGGTATAATTGTCTTGACAGCCAAATCCTTGTGTAAGAAGCCTTTTTACTTGTGTAATTATCACCGCCCTAAAAGATTATAGACAAACATAATTAGTTTGTTAAATTCAGAAGGCATTACGCGGCCCAATCAGGCACACAAAGTCATAGGACTGCCTTCACGTGTCGTTTCTATGATTAGGAAAATGATCGATGGTCTCCAAGGTAGGACATTTAGCTGCAATGGGGAAGTCGGGGTTAGTGGCACAAGAGCGATCACCAAGAGAGTGGAGGAATGACCTTCCAAACTTTGATTTCTGAAACTTACAAAAAATTTGAAATGATTTTAGAGCATTAGGGACTGATTTACCACAACTAAATCAATTGAATTGAAACCATCATATAAGAATTTTCTTGTTTGGCGATGATTGAGGGTAGAAGACACTTTCACCAATTCTGGTTTGACTTAAGACACATTATCTCCTCCTAGTTTGGATATTGACAGTGTAACCCTTTAATGTGCCAACTTTTTGAGTATCTAATTGCCATGCAGTTAATCGCGGGTTGGTTCCGTCACCAGTAATAGTTTTGGAACAAATTTACCATATTAAATACAGAATGACACAACTAGAGTGTGTAAGTGTCATGAAGTTTGACACACTGAAAGAGTGAAAGTTCATTTTCCAAATTAGGAGGAGTGAAAGGTTGAACCTGAGAGGGTAAAAGTGTTTTAATCAGAGAATATATGATTTTTTTTGTTTGAATAGTCTGATCCGGAACAAGGTGTTGAGGCGTGCGGGAGAGAAGAGAGAGAGAGGGAAAGTATTATTTTTTCTACTAGTATTAAGTGTGTATTGGGTAGTACCTAGGAGAAGTCATATAGAAGGATATTATTGTCCTATTTGATAAAATATAGTGTAAGGAGACTATTTGTTAGTGTAAGAATCACCACCCATTCATCAATAGATGAAGATGTATAATTAAACAAACAAGAAAAATAACTCTGCATTCCAAGAAACTTAACTTTCTAAAGTAATTCGGTAAAATTAGCCTATGAGTCCGATGCATGTGTGTTTTTCTAGTTTCTGAGTTCATTAATGCAACATGTTTGTACAAAAAAAGTATACCATCAATGTGTTCTCATTTAGTCAGACTTTATTTTTGAGAAGCATGAATATATACATATATACGACTAATTCTTATGTGCTAATTGCCCTTTCAAGGGAAAAGGAACTCAATTGATTACTTTGATTGATGTCAAAAGATTTGTTAGTCATAGCTACAAGGGTATTGGTGGTGGTGGGCTGAGAACAGCGACCGTGGTGGTGGGCCAAGAACAGGGGTAGCAGAGGTAGTGGGTTGGTGGCGGTTGCTCTGGTTCATTGGTGGCAAAGTGGTAGAGTCGATTGAAAATTCTAAGAAATTAGGTTGTTGTTGTGGTACGTTTTGAGAAAGTGAAGCAAGACCCAACTTCAACAGCGAGAACAGCTTTGAACCAGCTCGGTACAAAGAAGCATGGTTGAAAGGCCATGTTGGAGATCAACATGTAAATGTTCAAACAGGTTGTGGTCATTGGCAAAAACCGCCTACTGGAATTGTTAAAGTCAATTGTGATGCTTCGTGGCGAGAATTTTTTCCGGCGTCTCGGCTTGGGTGCGTCCTCCGGGATGAGCTCGGCCATTTTGTAGCAGGCCGGCAGATCAGACCAAGGAGCTTAAGGTCCCCTTTGCTAACAGAGCTGAGTGCTATTGAGGCGGGGATGAGGTTTGCAGCAGAAATGGGATTACCAGGGTCATTATTGACTCTGATTCGAAGGTGGCAACATCACTGGTGGCACATGACAATTTTCAGAAGACTCGAGGAAGCAGCGCTCTATTGGACCTGAAGGCATTGGTGTTAGAATGTGAGAATTTGACGAAATCCTTGATTTCTATCGAAGTTAGCAATGTGGGAAGGGAGGCTAATCAATTGGCTCACTTATTTGCGAATAAAGGAATAGTAGAAGATGATATAATTATGCTTTGGGCCCTTCTTGGGCACGTGATGTAATCAATTTAGATTGCTTGGGTCCGACAAACCCGCTTTAATAAATCGAAGCCATCAAAAAAAGGTAGGAGGAGGGGGAATAAGTTAGAAACTGAGTGTATGTTCGTGGGCAACTCGGTAAATTGTTATTTCCACTAGTCCATTTAACATTTGGTGTCTCGCACAATCTCTCTGCATATAGTAAGACTGAATAGGTTCTTGCACAATCGTAGGGGTAGAATTGGTACTAGAGACAGTGAGTTTAGACATTGACAGATGCAATTCCTCACTTAGAAATAGAGCAATGAGTTCATCCACTGAGATTGGTGATAATGATCTAGTCCTGATACTTGATTGCAGATAGTCCTTCCAAAATGTAGAGAATCAGATCTTCTTCTTGAATCACTTCATACTTGTAAGAGACTATCAGTAACGTGCTTCACTTTGGCCAAATAGACATTTGTAGATAACTCCTTACACAACAACATCTTCAAAAAGATGAAGCACGAGGTAAATGCAGATTCACAGGAAGCACAGGAGAAACTGATGCTATAAGACAACTCTTACAGTGTTGATCCACTAATTTCCACATATCATAGGCACGATTTGCAATAGAACTAGAAGAAGAAGATGAGATAATTGCAGGAAGAAGTTCAATTTTACCAGAAACATAGACGAGAAGATCTTTTGCAAGAAGAAATGTCTAATTAGCGCGCCAGATACTGTAATTGGATCCATCAAGCTTGATCTGAATAAAGGAATCAAGGGTTTGAGTGAAAAACTTGAGACCAGCAGGATTATCATCTGTGGTCACCATAGAGATCCAGAAAACCTTAGGAAAGAGAAGATGAATGGATGAAAGCAGACAAGCAGATAAACGAGATAACATAATCGATCGTCGGAGAAGCCGATCCAAACGGCGGAGAAGAAAAACGACCTAACAACGAGCTTGAAGACTTTAATACCATGAAGACAAGCAAGATTACAAGAGAGATTTGAGTTTGATTTCATTTCTTGAGGATGAATCAACTGATAAAAAAAGCTCTTATACAGAAATGCATAAATCAGGTAGTTTCTAACATTTTCCAATCCTTTTCTTTTCCCTGGTATTTTTCCAGTCCAAATATAACAAAGAAATGTTAACTTCGAACCGGAAGCTTTCTGGAGAACAACAGGACCTGTTACGTCTTCGCTGACATGTGCCCTAGCGTTCAGGTGCTCGATGCAGCTTCTGGCACCGCAGTTCGTTTGCAGAGGGGACATTTGTTCTCCCGCAAGAGCCATTTCTCGATACAACTGAAGTGGTAATCGTGCCCACATTTTATCTTCCCCAGCACATTCCCATCAGCATAACTCTCCTGCAATTCATTTCAATATATTCAGAGGCTAAGAAACATATTGATCTAATAAATCGTAAGATCAGATTTTTCTTTTTTTTCATTTTTTTTTTTGAAATATGAGATCAGAAATTAAGCACACTTTACCAAACAAATACAACACATAACATCCTCCGCTGAGCTTCCTAATTCTATTGGCTGATGCTTGCGTTGTTCAACACCAGCTGATATAGATTCTTGGGTCAGTCTGGACCTAGATGTTCCCACTGTCTCTTCAAAAGCCAATATTACCTAACCACAATTCCACAAGTGTGAACCAGTATCCAGTAGATCCCTATTAGGTAATACGATAAGAAATATGACTACAGTTATAACGATGTGTAAACGTTCATTTAAGCTCCGTTTGGTTGGTGCTAAAATATTTTCCATTGTTTTGGTGTTTGGTTCGCCATTTGTCTCGTAAAATGTTTTCACTCAAATGATGTAAAATGATTTAAACATTACAAATTCGTAAGCCATTTTCAGGAGAGTAAAGGAGCATGACAAACTGATGACAACAACTCATACAAACACGAGCCTTAGTGTTACCTCGTAAGGAACAATATCTTCCACCTCACCACCATTCTCAATTTGAGGTTCCACGAGAGAACTAGGGTGATATAAACTTAAATCAGCCTAGAACAAACGAATGTAAGCAAGTTAGACATGGACCTTTATTGGTGACACGCGAAATTACAGAACCATGTCGTACGAATATTTGTATCAAGCAATACATGATCTCCAAAACTTATAGATAGTGAGATCTTACCTCAGTTGGCACAGTGTTGCCACCAAGCTCATGTATCAAATCCAAAGTTTCTTGAAACTGCTCATGGACAAAAAAGTTATGTTCTGAAAGATGTTTTTTTTTTTTTTTCAGAAATATGTTCTGAAAAATAGTTCGTAAAATAATGAAGATTATATGAAGATCTTTGAATGCAATATCATTATTTTGTGCAGGGAAATATGTTAAAATTCGGAACAATCATACACTGAGATATTCGCACATGGAGTACCTCATGGACCTCTATGTTTTAGATGCATCGGAGATCATAGATTATAAAACAATTGCCATCACATCCAAGACAGTGACGTCAAATTTGTCTTAAGGTCCTTCACAGACCACTGGAAGATGTAAACCTGCCTCTCTAGTTTGGGGTGGATAATGGGGCTGGTTTAGACTAGAGCTGTTTGTTCTACCAGCACCACAGAAACAATAAACTAAACTTATACACCCACGAATCATCACAATGTTCCTTATAATTCACATAGATTATGAGTTATCATTCAATTCTTTCTAACTTTGTAATGCCCTCTAAATAAAGAAATAAACTCAAGTTACCCGGTGGCTTTTGCTATGAAAAAAGGTTAGAGATAGATGAAAAGAACTTGCAAAGCTGACTCAATGCATGTTTATTTGTTTCATAGTGTCACACGTGTAGCGACAAAATGGAGAGAATATAAGATAATTGGTCCTTTTCCGGTTGTTACGATGCATAGAGCATGTATATCTTATAGAACTTGCAGAATAAACAAGGGAATGTCACTATTGCTTTTTAATAGAGTATTTCAAGAATGTTCATAACTCTTTCCATCCTTACGGTTAAAATTCATAAATTTTTTTTACATTCAGGCTCAATGAGAAACCATTGATGCAGAAATGTTCTGACCTAAACATGGAAAGACTTCCACAATTAGCAAGCACCTCATGCAAGATTTGTTATCCACTTTTAGAAACAATCAACACCAAGTCTGGGCTTTGATTAATAAGAAGAGACAGGAAGGCAGAATGCTTTTGGTACTAACACATGCAGCGTAGTTAAGTGTTTTGATAAGGTGTTAAAGTAAGAACTTCCGCAAAACTTATGTAAAAAAGCAAATAATTTTAACCAAAAAACATTTTCCATAATACCATCGGAAAAAAATCATGTTAGAGATGAACTATAATAACCTTTCAGCAAAAGTGGAGAAAGAAGTGATCCCCAAGTTACCTGCATTTCGGGTCTCAATGAAGGCCATAAGATAAGCAGTAGATCCGTGATGGAAGTTTGTCCATCTCCAGTCACCTCAAATTCTCCAGGGAGAGCACTCATGCTGCTTATATCACTGACTCCAGACTGAGAACTTCCTTGAACTGTGGGTGGGTGATGATCAGGACTCTGCTCTTCAGATAGGCCAGCCAATTGAATAGTAGAATGACTATCTTCCATCTTTTCCTCAATGATATTTAGTTGGGACGATCCTGGAGTAGTAGCAGGTAACTGGACGGTCTGAGTAAACTGATCCTGAGTATCATTGTGTTGCACGAACGACGAAGGGGCAGAATCCATATTGACACTGAGCAGGCAGTGGAGGAAAAGATGGCTCAAGACCTGCAAGGGTATTATTGCCATTAGTATAGAAAGCTTGCTAAGCTTGTGAGACTGAGAGTGACTAGTATTTTGCACAAGGGAAGTCGTACTTGAAGGTGAAAGTTACACTGTTACGTACGCAACTTGTATGCTGCATCTATTCACCTTCAACTTTTAAGAAGACCTGAAATGATATCAGTTGAATGAGTGATGAATATAACCTGGACATTGATTTTAACAAGCTGTTCTCCCATTGTAGCTGTGAAGATCGGGGGATTTCTCACTTGCTGATGATTGAAAACAAAATCTACCATTTGCTAAATACTATGCGATAACCTACCAGTCTCAGGCGATCGTTTGAGAGGACGTGATCATATGTTACCTGTAGAAAGCATTGTATGTACCAAATAAACATTTTCACTTCCAACAAAAACACAAAAAAGTGAATCCATGTAAAAGGAAAAGACCATTTTGCCGATTCACTCTCTGTTTGGATAGTATAAATCAAATTTAATCGAGTGTTGCCGTAATAGCATAGTGCCTCAGATTAGAGTAAATAACACTGCATAAGTTTAGAACATATGTATCTTGAAAAATAAATGCGCTATGAAATGTTACCTAAATAAGACAGACAGCACCAGCTACATGAGAAAATATAGATAAACTAGATTAGTCAAGCAATGCAAGTCAACCCAACTAAACAAAAATATTACAAGTTACAAGAAGAAGCTACAGGTAGTAAGATGAATGTGGCCTGAAATAAATATTAAGACAACATAAGCCAGCAGTAGCCAGGGGTAAATTCTAGTGGGGTTAGTTAAGACTAGGATCTAGTCAAAATCACGTACCCCTAAACCAATACTAGATTCAACACTGGAAAATATACGAGACCAACACTATCATAAGAAAAGAACAGAAGAAAGAAAAAAAATAACCGATAATCTATAGATCAGACAGGACAGCTTATTTTCCAGAGCATTCCAAATGCCAACGTCCACGACATGCCCATAGTACACAACGACACAAATGCTAACACTTTTGAATGTGACATATCTAGTTCCACGGTGCATGCCGACACGCACAAACGGTTCCCCGCTAACTGCCTCCCTCACAAAGAAAATACCATTACAAGGGAAAGAATGCACCTTAAGTTGATAACATAACGAACGTAATTCATAAGGCTGAAATAAATGCAAATATAGCTCTCTTCCTTTTTGTCGCCAAGCGATCAAAACTTGTACATAATGTTTCACAAAGACATGCTTGTCGTTAAGCGATTGAATTCTTAACATAATGATTCAGATGACATGCTTGTCGTTAAGCGATTGAATTCTGAATAGAAATGTTTCACATGCCCCTATGCAGTTGGCGGCTATTCCGTTAACCGTTAATGTATTCACTTATTTGTTAATCAACTTAACCCATATTAGGAAACCTAGAAGAAATTGCAGGAAATTTATTCAAGAGGTTTACAATTTTTTTGTTAGATTTCACATTTTTGGCTAAAGCTTGATCATAGCAAAATGGCAGAAGAAGAGAAATAAAAAAGCTGATTCTCACTTCTCAGTAACTAATAGCAGTCGAAAAGCAAAGCACGAACACAGGAACTTCGAATTTGAAGCATGTAAAGATCATCATCTTTCATGAGAAGTCACACCACAGAACAACAACACCAACAAGCAACAACATAAACCTAAACCTAGCCCTAAAACAAAATGAGAATACATTGCGATAGAATCTACCAATGGATCATAAACCAGATACGAAGCTGGCACATGAAGAACAGAAAGTGATAGAACAGAGCTAGCTAGTTTCGTAAACCAGATGCGATGGGGTTAATTTCTAGGGTTTATACCTGAGAAGAAACCGGGCGATATGAACGAAGTGAGCAACGAAGCGAGAGAGATAGAGAGACTGAGAGGAGAGGAGGCTTTTAAGCAAGGGAAAGTGAGAATCGGAGTGTAACCGACGATCGAACGAACCCATCGAGTTGTGCTAAATTCCAAACAAGGGAGTGAAATCATCATGACTGGTTCAAATCGTAACGGACGATCAACAACACCACCCAGCGAGTTCATCTTCGTCGTCGTCTCTCTAGCAAGTTTTGGCCGGATTCGAGCTTTCCCTTCTCTCTCTCTCTCTCTTCGTCTTCCCTCCACTGTGTCTCACTCTTCTTCTTTTTTAAAACTTTGACCTGTTTTTATTTACTACCACTAGTACTAGAAAACCAGGTACTTGTTGTGTGATACTACTATTGATTAGTATCACTAATGAAGCAATTGATTCATTGAATGATGGACATAAATTAATTTTGAAAGGTGATATTTACACGAGTGCAAGATATTTAGTGTTGAGACAAGTTCATCCTTATAAAAGAACTAGCTGAGTGCGTGTGCGTTGCACGTGAAGTAGAGTTGTGTTGCTAACATTATTGGGGCGGAGGAATACATAAAATATGCTAAAAGAAATTAAAACTATTGAAAACAAATCATTTTTTGCACAGCAATGTGTTTACATCGTTAACAATCAATACTTATGTTAGTGAAATACAGTATGAAACATAAAAAAGTAAAAAATGCATGCCTAATTTTTTTTAACATCTTCGGCACTTCATAGAACAACGCATCTTTGAGACTTTTGTACGAAATTATCTTCCATTATCATATTAACTAGGCGGTATATCCCGCACTGAAGCGCAGGTTCACAAAGAAAAGTTGTAATTCAAATATAATGACAATTACCATTTTTTTTTCAAATCACGGATAGACATTTACTTTACATAACAATATGTATAATACATTTGACTAATACTAACAGAATATAATCATGTTCATAGTGGATTACGAAATGTCATATATAGTAGGAGTTAAAAAAATGTAATCAATATAAATGTGATTTTTTTGCAATCAATATGATATTTAGACCCTAAATATGATTTTGAATAAGTGAAATATAAGTTTTTCGAGCGCAAAAAGAATATAATTTGGGTCTAATTTGAATACATTTAGAAAAGATAAATTAAACTATCAAATTAAAGATTGACCACCATGAGAGAAATTTAACAACCTGACCTATAATGTAAACTATCTGGACACCTATCAAAATATAATTATAATGTAAAATATTAAAAGTAAAAAAGAGTGGTTGCAACCCTATGGTCACCCATAATTTATGTTCCCTAACAATATTTATTTACTTATTGAGAAAAACAATATTTATTCATGTGAACTAAAGTAAACTATTCTCTTTGTCTAGTTTTGCAATATCTAAAATCTTAAAAGTTCACTTTTCCTATACAAAGAACTTTTGGGGATGAGTGTTTGAATGATGCGAGCTTGATAGAAAGTTCACTTCACAGTCAATACGCATATGCAGCTTCTAATGGTGGAATATCGGCGGATCTTTGGAACCCGCCACCGCCGGGCTCCCTCAAGTTGAACATCGATGCCTCCATCTCCATCAATCGTCACAGATCTGCTGGTGGAGGTGTGATTCACAACTCAAATGGAGATTTCATACTAGCTATGTCCTTTCCCATCCCTTTCATAAGGGATCCTCTCACTGCAGAGGCGTATGCAATGCACAGAGCTTTGATGGAATCAATGGCGAGAGGCTTTACAAGTCTAGAGACTGATAATCAATCTATGGCTCGAACCGTATCTCAGCGTCTAGAGAGAAGATCGCCGCCTGTGGGTATTTCGGAGTAGAGCCGACCCATAGATGGTGTAGTACTGAAGCTTCGAGAGCTTTTTATAGGTAGGGTTAAATGGTGTAAACGGGCTTAAAATTGGCTTGCCGACTGTTTGGCAACTATGGGCCTAGATTACTCTGTAGTAAACTTTTGGGCTATAAAAGGCCCCAATAGCTTGTACAATTACTGGGCTTCGGACAATGCCCTATATTAAATAAAGTGCAGGCTTTGTTTCAAAAAAAACAAACAAAAAAAATATTTTCCATATAGTAATGTATCCCCATCTTTGCCCTGTATTGTATTAGTCCATCACTTTTGCATGTCAAGTCTATTACGAAACATCCTGCACAATCAAAAATTAGAGGGAAGTATAATTTAGAAAACTTTTCAACAAAATTAGTGATGATAACAATAGATTAATAATGAAATCTTCAAATTAGTTATACCTCTTAAGGTCTGTGTATATATATATGTATGTATGTATATGTGGAAGCCAGTGTATACGTCCAAAATGACCATGAAAAGACCCCAATTGATATTTAGAGGAGTTGATCGTTCAAATGAGAATTATCCACATTACTTGATTCAAGTTTTAATATGGTTTCAGCCAAGAAAGTCCAACACTTTTTTTTTTCCTTCGGCCAAATACTAAACCACTTGTATTAGTCCATCACTTTTGCATGTCAAGTCTATTACGAAACATCCTGCACAATCAAAAATTAGAGGGAAGTATAATTTAGAAAACTTTTCAACAAAATTAGTGATGATAACAATAGATTAATAATGAAATCTTCAAATTAGTTATACCTCTTAAAGTCTGTGTATATATATGTATGTATGTATATGTGGAAGCCAGTGTATACGTCCAAAATGACCATGAAAAGACCCCAATTGATATTTAGAGGAGTTGATCGTTCAAATGAGAATTATCCACATTACTTGATTCAAGTTTTAATATGGTTTCAGCCAAGAAAGTCCAACACTTTTTTTTCCTTCGGCCAAATACTAAACCTTTAATTACGGGAAAGCCAACTAAAAAAGTGAACCTTGTGTAGATAGTGTATTCTGAGCGGATCCATCATTGTCCACGTGGCAGCCATCCAGCACATCTTGAGGTACTCCGTATACACCCTAGCACACGCTTATACTCGAGCTTATCTACATGGGGGCTGTGAGACAGGGCCACCTGCGATACCAATCACACGGGAGTTGTAGCGACTTAATGGTTTGGAGGCTAGAGTAAGGTACGTCGCGCGAGAGCAACAACCACGCTCGTGCGCGACCCTTAGTAACTGTCTGAGAGATTCAAGGACTATGTGGCCCATAAATGCGGACGATCTCATAACGGTCACTGCATATACGAAACTGATGCGTAATGTGCCCTATATACACTGTCGAACATGCCGTTAGGATGCGGTCATGAAGCCGCCATTAATGGGCGCATTAACCCCTCCACAACGGTCACTTCCCCACTATATATAGGAACACTTGCCTTCCGTAGGAACTCTTGAACTCTCTAGCTAACTTGATATACTGTCTCTCTCTCAAGAACAGTTACAAGTGATTACTTTCTCCCTACTCACTACCCTCAATCTCTCCGTGTTCTTGTTCTTATTCTTATCCCCTACTGGAGGTGTACACTTGGATCTCTCCCTAGGATTTCATTTTACACATTTTGGTGAACCTGACGTGAACCCACCTTTAAGCTCTTCTAGATTTTTGCAACCATGTCTATTGAGCCCAACCCCGTGAAGGAATTTAGTCTCCTGCAATAGATGTTGTCTCAAGAGAAGATAACCTCACAACCAACACCAATGTTCAAACAAAAACGGCTATAGTAAGCAACCCTTCTTTAGAGGCCCTGAACGCCGCAATCCAGAGCCAAGCCAGAGCTATGCAGGCTCAATCTGCCCAGATAGCCCAGATTATGGCTATTTTGGGAGGGCTTGCACAAACAGCTACCAAAGGAGCTTTGACTCTGCCTGGCTCCACTGTGGCGACCCCAACACACACGGCTGCATCACCAAATCCTCAAGCATCCCTGCCTAATGGGCCCATGCCCCAACCAAGATCTTCAGAACCTCCTCTTGTGCCGACTTACCAGCCAGAACGTGAATTTGTTGGGAACCCCTCTTCATACCACTGGAAGCCGTCATACGCGACTGGGGTCCATGTTAGTTATGCACCTCCACTTCCCTATGATCCCAACATGCCTTACTGATGCGCAATTTAGCGTACTATTCGCAAGTATACGAATCAAGTAATATAGAGAGGATTTTAGACTCGGATTATCGATCCCACATGGACTTTGCAGGTTTTTCTAGTAATACGTTTTAACGAACAGAGTGTAAAAGGGAGGAGTATTATGAGAGTTTGCTTAAGTACTGAAAGTAAATAACTGAAACGTAAATCTTTTTGAGAATTTTCTGAATAATCTTAAGGTTGTAAAACTATAGTTTACGATACTAGGTCCCGGGATCCCCTAGGGTTCTTCAGATTTTCGTTCTTTGTTTCACATGAAAACACACAGCAGTCTCGTTATCCGTGCCACGTACCAATTGTGCAGTATCTTTTCTTTTCCTGCACGTTATCACAATCCTGCAGACTGTCGGATTCCTGTTAAGCTGCCTAAGTTTGCAGTCTCGTTCTAAGGCTGCTAGGGTTTCTAACCTGTCCTGATGGCCCGGGTCAGATTCTCTAACAGTTGGTCTCAACGATTTCAGGCTAGTCCTAACTCCCCTTCGCTAGTTGGCCCATCGGGGTAAGGTGCTAAATTCTGTCTTCTCTTCCTAACTCTAACCGGACGTTTTCACCTACCGGCTCGGGTCTGTAGCAATTCTGGTTCGCGACTCCGATCATGCATGAACAGTAAAATTCAAAAACAGAATAACGAATAAAGCTGCTGATATTAAGATAGTACGATCATGAATTCATAGTCAAAACGTAGAACTAATCTCTGAGTACGAAACCCTAGGTTCACCGAGAACCTAGGTAAAAGTTTAGCTACTGAAATTCATAACGTAAATAACACAGTTTTTGAATGAGAGAGAAGAAGAGCAAACGGGTGTCTTGAATCTGGAATCACGTTTCCGTGCTCTCCGGGGATGCTCCGACTTCTCCTTCGGCTGTGCTGTCTTTTGTCGTTCTGTATTGTTGATGTCTCAAAACGAGTCTGGACAAGTCTTTAAATAGTGTTGTTTTTCCCGAAAACGCTTGCGCCAGAATTTACGAAAACTGCCATCGGTCCACCGACTTTGGAAAAAAGTCAAACTGGTTGCGTATATACGCAGGGTTGCGTATATACGCAACCAGGGCCCACAAAATCATGCTCCCGTAACTCCCCTGCCTGCGTATATACGCAGCCCTGCGTATATATATACGCAGTCCTGCGTATATACGCAGACAGGGCTATGTCCTGGCCCGGCTTGGACCTCTGGTGGGCCCGGTTGGGTTTTCTGGGTCCCACACTTCTGCCTTAAAATCTCCAGTTTTCCTTCCTCGGTGTCTTTCTGCTTTCCCGTGTTCCCGTCTTGCGTTTTGACCCGAAACTTGTCAAAAATACCAAAATACCCCTAGGTCAAAACCGCTCCAAATTCTGTCCAATCCTGACTTTGGCCATAGGAAAACTGCTGACTGAATTTGGGAGACAAAATCTGAACTTGACTCCGGAAACCCGGGCCCAGTGCCAAAATGACCAAAATACCCCTAGGCCAGAACCGTCCAGGAAATCGTCACGAACATGAAATAGTTGCTCCTGACTCTGGACACCGGGAACCGAGACCCCTTACTCGGGCGTGGCCTGTCTGGGACCCACACTTGACGGGAGTCGGTTTTTCGGCCGGACTCCGTTTCAGCATTATAACCTGTTTTCGGAAAGCCCTTGACGTCTCCGTTCTTTTTCCCTTGGTTTCACTTCAAAATTCCAATTCAAGCTCAAGATATTGTCAACCGAGCGCATCCCGGTGATTCTCCGTTTTGGCGTTTTCAGCTTCCTCGGTTGGTTTTTACTGCTCGTTTTTCCTCCAGTCTTTCCGTTTTTCATTCCGCTCTCCCTTGTACCAGTCTCGGTCACATCCTGCTCCGAGCATTTTCTGCACGTTTCCCGAGGCGAACCCCGGTTCTGTCTCGGCGCGCATCCCGATGCACTTTCCGAACCTGTTCCTGAAAAAGCATAAAAAAACCTGCATTATATCCAATAAAAGTACGAAACATGCAGAAATTCACGAAGAGCAAATAAACGTCTCGTTCCTAAAACCGAGGCTTTCCAAGGGTGAATTCTGGCTAAAACACGGTTTTCCAGCACACATACACATCTTTTCAGGCTATAAAATAACCCCTGTTTGGGCGTTATCACTTACATTCCGGGCCTTTCTGCGACACCATCATCAACCCCTGGAGGAAGCGCGCCCGCCAACGTCACGACCCTGGAGTAGCGCTTGGACAGCCTCATTGCAAACCAGATTTTTGCAGACACTGTCATCCCGCGCCTCCTATCCCGCAGGATATATACCTAGTGCCCAATCCTATTGGGTACAAGGCGCCCAAATGGGAGAAGTTCGATAAGGTCAGTGGGAACGCACAGGAGCATGTGATGAGATTTGTTGACTTGATGAGCCCCCATGGGATCGATACCAGGCTGCTGATGCGCGAGTTCCCCAAATCTCTGGGGACTGTCTTACAGGACCCTTGAAGTTGGTTCTGTCAAGACATGGGAGGATATGGTGATGAATTTATACACTAAGTTCTTCCAGGTCGAGGAGAAGGTCACCACCATACACCTCTCTCGCATGCACCGGAAGCATGATGAAGAAGGATGGCATTCATCAAGAAATTCAGGACCAGATCTCTGGAGTACATTAATGAGGTTTTTTAGAGCCGCCTCGTGGAGATCTGCCTCGAGGGGATGCGCGATGAATACAAAGGTATGCTAATCAATCTGAATATGCCTACCTTTTCAAAGTTGATTGACTGCACCAGGAATATCGAGCCACTGGTGGAGAAGCAGAAGAAGAGATACGCAAACGATCGCTCGCCGGCAGGCTCCAGCTTCAGAATCGGGAGATTCAGTTATAAACGAGGACGTGAAACCGAAGTGAGTGCGGTCGCGCCTCCTCAAAAGCAGCAACGACCTACACCCAGGGAGGCACCAACATTGCCATGTTCAATCGAGGATGCGATAACTTTGTGCAAGCGGTGGCGAAAAGATGGAATTCTACAGACGACGGAGCATAAGCCCTCTGGAGAACAGCTGCGAGACCCCAGATGGCGTGAATGTCATGGTCAAGTTATGAACCCAACAAGGGAATGCAAGAAGTTAAGATGGCTGGTGGATAGGAAGATCAAAGAAGGGCAGTTGGTCATCGATGAGCCAACCAAGGATGTGCGCATCAATCCATTGCCGACTCACTCACAGCAGGAAGCTAAAGGAAAAGAGGTGGAAATGATTTCAATTATCGACCACGAAGAAGTCGCGGAGGAGGAGCTTCCCATAGTCGCAGAGATCTGCGAAGAGGAGAATTATGAGCAAGACACAGAAGCCGCTGGCTGAACGGCTGAAGGGTGCGTACAAGTTTGAGAAGTTCTTTGATGACATGAATTTCTCGAGCGCCTGCAGACAAGACATGAAAAAAGCAATCATAAGAATAGCTTAAGACTATGGTGAGGAACTTGTGGTCTCCAATGGCAGGGTTATCAGAGCCGCACGGTCGAGCGGTTTGGTCATGACGTTCGATGATTCGAACAAAAAGACAGATGCAAATCACCATAGGCCATTGTATGATACCGGTGTTGTCAATAACATCGAATTCAAGTGAGATTTTGTCAATGGAGGAGCAGCAGTGAACGTTATCCCACTTAGTACATTGAAACTGGATGGAATTCCAGACTGTAATATTGTCAAGAGGCCATCGCCTTTAGTGGGCTTTGGGAGCGATTCGAGGATGACTCTCAGGTGGATTCGACTAGGAATCCAGATTGGCATAATCAAGTGATCTGCCAAGTTCCATGTGATAAACGCAAAAACCACTTAGCACATGATCATTGGCCGAGCGTGGATCCACAACTTTGATGCCATACCCTCCACAGTTCACCATGTAATGAAGGTCGTATGGAAAGACAGGATAGTGGAGATACCGGCCTCAGCGAACCCTTTCAACTTGGACGAAGCACACCTCTCTGAGGCGGTTTGGTTCAGAGAAATGGCGGATGAGGAAACTCCAGCACCAACTCAGCAAACTCCCTTTCCCCAGTGGGAAGACATCGGGGAACAATCACCAGCTGGAGTGATGGTGACGCAAGAAGTACCGAAGGAGAAGCATCTTGTGCAGGAGGAAGTACCAAGAATAACCAATCAGAAGAAGAACGTGTATACCCTGAAGAGGGTTGTCAAGCATAATGATCAAGGCAAACAAGTAGGGAGCTTATATGCTAATGGGAAGAAGTGTTATCGCATCTGAAGGTGCGCGGGGTCATCTTCGACCCTTCCCATCGAAGGTGTCCCTGAAATTTGTGAGTTGACAGAAGCTCCAAGCAAAGATAAGGGGAAGGAAACACTGGAGGACATGAAAGAAGCTCCTGAATTCATGGAAGATCGTCCAAAACCTCAAAAGAAGGAGTTGAAGGAAGTATTCTTGAGCTCAACCGAAGAAAATGAGAGACCAGTCTTCTTGAGTGCAGATCTCGACGATGAGGAAGAGCAAGAATTGCTGAAATTACTGAAGGAATACAAATACGTTTTCGCATGGGATTATGATGAAATGCCAGGATTAGACAAGGGAGTCACTATGCATAGACTGGATGTTATTCCAGGATCAAAGCCGGTGAAGCAGAGTGCGAGGAACTTTCATCCGGAGGTTAATGTCATGATAAAAAAGGAGATAGTGAAACTGCTGAATGCAAAGTTTATCGAGCCCAATCACCATCCCACCTGGCTTGCCAACATCGTGCTTGTCTTGAAGAAGAATGGGAGCCTTTGCGTTTGCGTTGACTTCATGGATTTGAATAGGTTTTGCCCGAAGGACGACTTCCCGTTCCCAAACATAGATCTCCTGATTGATTCTACTGCGGGCCATTACATGTTTAGCTTCATGGATAGATTTAAGTTCTTGGAGCTCTTCCTCTTGGAATTCCCCCACACTCAATCCGCTCACTATCTCAAAAGCTCAAGAGTTAATCGTGTAAATTTTGCGATTTGGATGCGTTTTGGGTTCAGGGTGTGTTGGTGTTCTTGAGGGTTTAGAGAGGAAGAAGATGAAGAAAAGGAGTGCTTGATCCAAACTGGGATGTTAGGGGACATGTTGGTTGGTTCTTGGCTTTAAAAATCCTCCAAAATGTCAAAATAACCCCCGAAAAGTATCAAAAATACCTCCAAAAAGTGAGCTGTCCGGCTGATTTCGGCACCCATTTCGACCCGAAATGGAGAATTTCGGCCCCCATTTCGGCCCGAAATGGGTGCCAATATCACTGGAGTAAGCCACCTTGTTTTTGCTCTAGTTTCTTCGTCCGATCTCCGATTCGCATGATTCTTTCACCGATTTACTCCATATTCGACGAGTAATCCATTTTTTACTAGAAAATTCCCAAACCGAGAAATGTTCCATTTCTTTTCAATTTATCTCTCTTGTGCAAAGAATCTCGCCTTTAAAGCTCTTGAACTCTATTTTCACTCCGAATTCCGATGCGTGCAATCCCGATACTCCAACTCGCTACCATGCTCCTCATGACTAATTGGCTACTTCTCGACCTCGAGTAGCTTATTTATCAAGCTCAATGCTCCCGATTAGCTTGTTGTTCCTCGTTTTGCATGCAAAATCGTGAATACGCATCAAGTAGGGGAATCCGTAGGTTTCTTCGGTACCTGTTTCCTGCACACTGATAGGAAATATTAAACAACTCTCTCTCACCCCTCACAATCAAATATGGAGAACTCAAAAAAAAAAAAAAAAAAAAAAAAAAAAAAAAAGAAAAAAAAAATATCAAACTCTACTCTACATTGGGTTGCCTCCCAAGAAGCGCTTGTAATTTAAGTTCGACGGCCCGACCCGGTTACCTCAACCGTCTAGGATAGTGAAGGATGCTTAACTCTCCACTTATTTTTTTCCACCATCTCTTTTCCTGAACTTCACGTGCACCTCTGTGTTGTGCAGATTGTGGAGAAGTGTAGAAGTTGACTCTTTTCATCTTGCATTTTTTCTTCTTTATCAACTTCCACGAAGTACTATTGGGCTCAAATGAATCTCTGGCCATAAATTCGCCCCAGTATTACCTCTTTGGTGCTTTATTCTCGTCAATCAACACATGCAGTTCACTCACACACCCAGACTTGCTGATTTCCAAATCCTCAATAGCAAAAATCACAAGTGTTTCATCAGCTTCATCGTTAGCACCCCCACAAGCTCCCAATGAAGGGGTCATCCAAATCGTCCTCTGGTGGTGATGATGATGGAGGCTCAAATTTAGGCTCAACTTCACGTGGAAAGGGATCATCTTGTGGCACTTGGATACCTGATTCCCCTGTCGCTGACAGTTTCTCTACTCGTTTCGTTAACCTCTTCATCATCTCTCACGTATTCCATACCTATGGCTGAATCCTCTTGTGAAAATTGTGTAGCAACAGACAAGAACTTGACGCACACTTGGATACCCTCCATAATACTGCGCCGTCTGCCATATTCGCTGATGAGTCTTCTTGGTGCTGATGAAGGTTGGGTGGATAAAAAATGCGCGAGTCTTCATACTTGTGATCCTTCTTGCATTCATAGCACCAAATTACTGAGCAGTCATCCGTGTGCCAAACTCTGCATCTAGCACAATAGTAGGGGAAGTCAGAGATCCCCTCATAATCTTCCTCGCTCGACATGATCATTATGTCTCGTGCTTCTTGCGTTCCTGCAAGAACAAACTCACAAGATACCCTTGAAGCACAGAGATAGAAACGAAATAAAATGAAATAAAAGAAAAGTACCCTAAACTAACTCCTAACTAAATAATCTACCGCTGTCCCCGGCAACGGTCATGTAAAAACTTGACACGATTTCTTACGTGTATGCGCAAGTGCACGGTCAAGTAATATAGGGGTGGTATTTCAACCCTGAGTTAATCGATCCCACGAGGACAAGCTTGAGATTATTTAATTAGTTATTAGCATAGAATACAGTACAAGGAGGAAGAAATGGTGATTTAAACATTTGTCACCCTCAAACAGGTGAGTGAAATAAAATAACAACTAAACTAATATTTTTGTGTTTTTTTATTAATAAAATATGGAGAAACTAGGCAATCTATAGATCACCTAGGGTTGTAGACGATTTCCGGATTAGCTATGCAACACGTTAACTCTATTCTAACTAAGCCGGGTAATGGCACTGACAATCTCCTCTCGGTCTCATGTCGTTCTACGTCACGGTTTACTTGGTGTCCTGTCGGTCCACCTACATCTACCGGTCCGTTCTAGTAGGCTAACGAAAGTGCACGGAATGATGTCCTCTCAGACCACCACCACACGAACACCTCACTATCTCCTACCAAATCTACCCACTAAGGCCAATCCTACATACTTCTCTTCTCAGTCTCAGTGATTAAGGATTGTTGTTCATATCTCATCACAACTAGGTCTAAGCCGCTCTCACGCACTCGCTAGCTAATTAACAAGTCTGAATAATTACTCCATTCTTGCCAAGGATTAAGATTAGCATATGAACAATAACAAGAATAAAAATTAACATTGCAAGATTACAATCTAGTAAGAACACCTAATTCCGATGAATATCGATTCCTAACATAGTCGTGTCAATAGACAACACTCGTTAACAACTTCATGAAATTCAACTTCATTCAATAGATCAAAATCCAAAAGTATGAGACAAGTCTAAAATCCGGAAAACATATTGTCTACATAAAACCTAGGCTCTCTAGAGAAGCCTAGAAAAACGTCTAACTACTAGAAATCGCAGCAACACAACAAAGTTTCTCCATACAAGTGATTAAAAGAGGGAAGAAGAGATCAAACGCTAGAAATCGTGAAGATTGACGCGATCCGGGCTCTTCTCCTTGCTTGAGGTTTCTCCCAATGGATTCTCCTTGCTCTCCTCCTTGATCGTGGCTATCAATAGGCGTGAATTGTGATTATTTTCGTCCCTAGGTCGTCCTTCCTTCATAACCCGCAGAAGTCTTCAGTAATTGCACAATAGCACCCTGAAATCTTCTCCTGACTTCAATAGGCCATAACTTTTGCTTCCGAACTCGGATTCAGCTCCGTGACCTATTGTTGGAAATCTGTCTGAGTCTACTTTCATTTGGAACCGGTCTCATCCCCGAATTAATTGTATAACTCCAGCTAGGATCAAAATAGAGCAAGCTGGTCATCCAATCTCCTCTAATTCGGCTTCTCTTCACTCCACTTGAGCTCCCGTTGTTTCTGAAGTTCGTTCCATGCCTCCTATCAACCGATTAGCATCCGTTCCTGCCAAAAAAAAATATGAAAAAACATACCAAGCGATTATATTTGACAAATAACAATGAAATATGCATAGAAAATGCCCCGACTAACAATATAGCACATGGAAAGCAACAAGTGATAAAACGGTCTGTATTCTCTAACTTTGGGCTCAAATCTCTCATGATAATGTGGTAAAATGGAGGTAATAGATAGATCCTAAAAGGTGCTATCAATAAGCGATCCACCACCTTCATTGGAAGCTGCATTTTGATGGATCATCGACAAGATCTGGAGGTGGAATCAGAGTTGTGCTAACTAAACCTGATGGGGAGGTCGTGTAGATGTCGACGAAGCTGGAATTCAAAGTAACCAACAATGAAGCTGAGTACAAAGCCTTGATCGCAAGACTACTCGCAACTAAGGCCTTGGAAGTTCAGAATCTCATCGTAATGGGAGACTCCAAACTGATAGTGAAGCAAGCTTCAGGCGAGTATGGCTTGAAGGAGATAAAATTACTGAACTACAGGTCGATCGTACAGAAGCTAGTTCAGAAGTTCGATTCCTTCAAGTACGAACATACTCCTAGATCTGACAACCGACACGCAGATGCATTGACCACCTTAGGATCGAAGATCAGCTCGGATAAATGCCCGACAAAGATCTCGATTGAAGTTAAGACAACTCCATATCTAGTAAAAGACTTGTGCGAAGATGAGTTCGTTGAAGATGACTGGAGAAAACCTATCATGCGCGCAATGGCGAAGGAACGATCAAAGAAAGTTGGGTTTCCACCAAGGGGTTTTGCATACACGACAGCTTGCTTTATTAAAAAGGGCTTGGACGAATTCTGACGCGATGTGTTACGGAGGAAGAAGTCCAAGCCATACTGGAGAAAATCCATCAGCATTCTTGCAGAGAAAATGAGATATCTATCTATAGAAAAGCGCAAAGATATGGAATCCATTGGCCACAGTTGGCACACTATGCTTCTAACTTGCAAAGTAACTGCGAAGAATGCGCACTGATAAAAGACTCCCTAGAAGTCACTGCAGATCAAGATAACGTTGATTGGCGAAAGCCTTTTATTGATTACCTGCGAGACGACATTTTGCCAAGCGATAAGAAAGATGCTGATAAGCTAAAGAGAAAGGCAACACGATATGTCTTGGAAGAGAATTTTCTCTGGAGGAAAGGGCACAATGGGAACTTGCTCAGATGCCTCCATGGACAAGAAGTACAAGAGGTCATGGATTTATCCCATCAGGTGGAGCATGAAGGAGGTGTGAACCTCTACAGACAACTCTTGACGGTTGGTTATTTTTGGCCAACTATGGAAGCTGATTGTCGCGCGAAATTGATGGAGTATGGGGTAAGGCATGTGTGCTCAACACCCTACTACCCGAAGGGAAATGGCCAAGCTGAGGCCACAAACAAAACCCTGTTAAGAATCTTAAGCAAAATGGTCGCAGATGATCACAATAAGTGGGCAGACTCCTTGCACCTGCATTATGGGCCTATCGCACGTCACCAAGGAATCCTACCAGGGCCTCTCCATTTCTACTTTGCTATGGAGCAGAAGCAGTGGTCCCTACTGAGATCAAGGTCAATTCTTCAAGGATAGCCTTCAGCGCTTTATATGAAAACGCGCGCGAGCATGACCTCATTCTACTAGAGGAGAAGCACGAACAAGAGCAAGAGGGAAAATGACAAGTACAAGGAAAGGATTTCTCGAGCTTACAACAAGACTGTCCAGAACTGAGATTTTGTTGTGGGAGACTTATTCCTACGGGCTTCTGACCACTGCATGCGCGAAGCCGCTCATCCCAAGTTTGCTGCTAACTGGGAAGGCCCTTTCTAAGTAAAGGAAGTCTTTGATAGTGGCTATTGCAACATCCAATGTTGCCATGGGAGGATCCAATTAATGATAATAACTCTCCCATATGAGACCTCTTTTATCAATTGCTGGTTTCATTTTATCGTTTGCATTGTTTGTTTCGAAACTGATAGTCAATCACTTTGTGAACATAAAGCCTATATATCTGGATAGCACAAATGCATTTCTTGTAAGCCTATCTGTCTAGATAGCTACGTTGCGTGAACTAATTCTATCTGTTTAGATAGCAGCAAACCTAACCCTATTTGTTTAGATAGCAGCAAAACTAAGCCTATTTGTTTAGATAGCAGCAAAACTAAGCCTATCTGCCTAGATAGCAACAAATAAAGGCATACTTGACTAAATGGCAGCTTTTTCAAAAGCATATCTGTTTAGATAGCATTAATACGTAATCTTAAGCCTATCTGCCTGGATAGAAGCAATACGTGAAGCTCAAACCTATCTAAATAGCAACAGACTTAAGCCTTTGTTTGGATAGTGTTGATATGCGAATTCATTCTTATTTGCTCATATAGAGGCCACACGCGACTAAGAGCCTATCTACTCTGGAAAAAGCAATACTTAAAGGTATTAGTCAGTCAAAAACAGCTAAGGGATTCTCAATATATCATAAGCGAAAGCAAAAGAAGAAGCACTCTTTTATAAACAAGAAATTCAGACATAGTTGTGTCCATAAAGAGTTCAAAGCTGCGATGAAATGGTACAAAATCCCATACAAAAAAAAATCATCGTTTCAAAAGAAATTCAAATTATAACAATACTACTGGTATTCTTCAAATAGACCTTCGAACAAAGAGTCGTGAGCCTCGAGCTGAATAGAAATGCCAGCTCACTGGTCGATTTGTTTCTTATGATCTTCGTGTTTTGTTTTTGCTTCCTCATATTTGGCTATGGATTTTTCGATTGCTTCTCTTTAGGCACGAAGTTGGGCAATTTCCAACTGATAATTCTCGAAGCCAAACCGCAACTTGATGGAGTTGCATATCCTCTTCAACGTGTGAATGAGAAAGTCGAGGTTGAGACGGTTGTGTGTCACATGTTGAAAACCTTGCATGCTTGTCAGGAAGTGCTGCGTATTTGTAAGAGAAATGGTAGCCGGTGTGGTCCTGCTTATTTTCTCCATAAGATAATATATTTCTGTAAGAAGATCCTTTCTGTCCTTGGCAGGCAGCTCCATTGCTCTGGCAAAGGTCTTGGGATGCGAGATGCGCATCTTTATAAGCCACTTCAAGCATGGTTTCATAATCCCTGCATTTTTAAACGCCACGCGTCAATCTCAAAGAAGATAGGCTTCGTACCTCGTCATAATTACGAATATTTTCAACGACAATGAAAAAAATTGCCAGTACTCCTAACTATCTCACGCAAGGAATGAATGGGGAGTACTTCCTAGGAACTGTTAGAGGGCTTAGACTCAGCTAATCTTTGATCGGCAAGAGCTTCTTGCGCGAATTATCCCTCAGGGAAGACATATTCCTCCTCAGCTTCGTTGGCCTCAAATGCTGCAATAGACCAATCTTTCCACGGATTTTGAGAAAAAAGCGCGTCCAGGTCGAGACTAGATGAATCAGCAACCACACCAGAAAGTGACAAATTTTCACCAAGTCCCTCTTAGGACGCAACACTTCTTGGGGCACTTGAAATGGGCACAAGTGGAGTGATCCTTGCTGGTGTCACGGTCGCAGCTGGAGTGTTTGTCTTCGAAGACGCGTCCTGGTGTGGCTCAGCCATGATTGCATCCTCACCCGCTTCTATTCCTTCTTCGACTACACTTGGTGCGGGCTCTGGGGCTTCTGGCACACTTTCATGGGCGACATTAAGTTGCATTCCACGAGCCACAACAACATCAACCTCAGGAATGGGTAATTGAGTATATTCCATACTTTGATCTAGCGCGCCACCGCTTGTGTTCGACTCATGTTCAACTCCTTCATTGGCTGGCACTACACCCTCAGAAGCGACATTAATTCAACTAATGTCAAGAACTTTTGGCAAATTTTGAGGTGGGGATTTGAAGTCACCATTTCTTGAGAAACTTCAACTCGATCGACTGTTCCAAGGGGGGCTCAGTTGGCAATGCAGTCGCAGGAGAAACACTTGAAGGAGCTTCAGAAGTAGAAGTTGCTTCCTTTTGAGTCGCAGGAGAAACCTTGCAACACGCGCGTTAGATTCAGCACTTTGTTCCTGCCCCTGCAGAAGTGCTTCCTCCTCTTTCTCTTTCTCAATGATGAGTTCGAGTCGCTCACTTTCAAGGCCAACCCCTTCAGTGCTAGGCCCTTGCGGCGCGATCGTAGGCTCTTCAGTGTTAGGCTCCATAGGGGGGACTGCAACTTTTTCCACTAACTTGTCCCCCTGGTTGGCCTCAATACCAGAATGAGGAACACGAACAACGGCGCTGCGAAGCCGGCGGGACCTTTGTATCAATGATTCTGCTTCTGCTACAAAGTAAAGTTCACAGTTAATTCAAGATGAAATAATTAATTATAACAAGGCTTATAGAAGTGCGATACCCACTCTTTCCACTTTCAAATGGAGTATTTGCGCAAAGGTTATCATCAATTCCTTTAAATTGCGTGTGAGCTGATTAGGTGTGGAATATTGTTATCATGTGCGAAGCGCTATCATCATCACTCGAAGAAAGTAAAATGAAGCATGGCAGCACTAAGAAAGTAGAAGTACCTGAGGATTCTCCACATTGGGCTACTAACCAAGGGAGAATATCATGCCTAGACACCCCATAATATAATGCACAAAAGATAAGCTCATGGTGCGATAAAGCAAATTTAAAAATCGTACCGTCTTCATCTTCATCACCAGTAAGGTCATGGAAGGCCATTTCCCTTCTCTCCCTCTCTCCTCAGCCATGATCATGGACTCCGCAATTGCCTCCTCTTCGGTAATGCCTTTCACGCCTTCATCTGGGCTATCGCTGCCTGTAGCAAAGGCAACAACTGAGTGTCAAGACAGAACTTATCACAACTCAAGAAGGAATATGACTTGAGTACCTTTTCGCGCGACAAATGTTTTCTTTCCAGTTGCCTTCTTCGTAGGAGCAGGAGGAGCTTATCCCTTCTTTGCATCAGGAGCTTGACCCTTCTTTCCAGCAGGGGCTTGATCTTTCTTGGCAGGGGGCGCGAGATCAGGATCGTATCTCGGGCGTTTAGATTGTGGGGTCATCAAATCACTGGTCCCGCGCTCATCCGCAGACCTCTTCTTCTTCAAAGATTTGATGAAGGTTGCAAGGAAGGCTTCGAGCGCTTCTGAGACCACCTTCTAAACTTATGGATCCATGGGCCATGCGGGAGAAATAGTGACCTCAGGTTTCACCCCCTTATTTGCGCGACAGAAATCATTGAAGCCTTCTCTGCGATCCCCAAACGCGAGCCGCCTCAAACAACACTGCCATGGGAAGGCGAGTTTGAGTTTGCACTATTTTAAATAAATATATAAATGAAATGCGATTGAGCATACCTGTTTGAATTCATCCGCGTACTTAGTCCTCGCCTTGAGGGACTTCTGCTTGACAATGGCTGCCTTTTCTTGAAGGATAAAACGAGGGCATAGGTGATGGTCATGGTCCATCAAAGAGTAGAAGTCATACTGTTTCTCATCCACAGTAGAAGCCATACTGTGGAGCATCAAGGAGGTGTGAACCTCTGCAGAAAACTCTTGACGGTTGGTTATTTTTGGCCAACTATGGAAGCTGATTGTCGCGCGAAATTCCGAAGATGCCAATAATGCCATACAAAAAAAATCATTGTTTCAAAAGAAATTAAAACTATTACAATACTGCTGGTATTCTTCAAATTGACCTTCGAACAAAGATTCATGAGCCCCGAGCTGAATAGAAATGCCAGCCCACTGGTCGATTTGTTTTTTATGATCTTCGTGTCTTGTTTTTGCTTCCTCATATTTGGCTATGGCTTTCTCGATTGCTTCTCTTTAGGCACGAAGTTGGGCAATTTCCAACTGATAATTCTCGAAGGCCAAACCGCAGCTTGATGGAGTTGCATATCCTCTTCAACGTGTGAATGAGAAATTCGAGGTTGAGACGGTTGTGTGCCACATGCTGAACACCTTGCATGCTTGTCAGGAAGTGCTGCGTATTTGTAAGAGAAATGGTAGCCGGTGTGGTCCTGCTTATTTTCTCCACATGATCATATATTTCTGTAAGAAGATCCTTTATGTCCTTGGCAGGCAGCTCCGTTGCTCCGGCAAAGGTCCTGGGATGCGAGATGCGCATCTTTATAAGCCACTTCAAGCGTGATTCCTTAATCCCCGCATTTTTAAACGACATGCGTCAATCTCAAATAAGATAGGATTCATACCTCGTCATAATTACGAATATTTTCAACGATAATGAAAAAAAATTCCAGTACTCCTAACTATCTCACGCAAGGAAGGAATGGGAAGTACTGCCTAGGAACTGTTAGAGGGCTCAGACTCAGCTAATCTTTGATCAGGAAGAGCTTCTAGCGCGAAGTATCCCTTCAGTGCTAGGCCCTTGCGGCGCGATCGTAGGCTCTTCAGTGTTAGGCTCCATAGGGGGGACTGCAACTTTTTCCACTAACTTGTCCCCCTGGTTGGCCTCAATACCAGAATGAGGCACACGAACAACGGCGCTGCGAAGCCGGCGGGACCTTTGTATCAATGATTCTGCTTCTGCTACAAAGTAAAGTTCACAGTTAATTCAAGATGAAATAATTAATTATAACAAGGCTTATAGAAGTGCGATACCCACTCTTTCCACTTTCAAATGGAGTATTTGCGCAAAGGTTATCATCAATTCCTTTAAATTGCGTGTGGGCTGATTAGGTGTGGAATATTGTTATCATGTGCGAAGCGCTATCATCATCACTCGAAGAAAGTAAAATGAAGCATGGCAGCACTAAGAAAGTAGAAGTACCTGAGGATTTTCCACATTGGGCTACTAACCAAGGGCGAATATCATGCCTAGACACCCCATGATATAATGCACACAAGATAAGCTCATGGTGCGATAAATCAAATTTAAAAATCATACCTTCTTCATCTTCATCACCAGTAAGGTCATGAAAGGCAATTTCCCTTCTCTCTCTCTCCTCTTCCATGATCCTGGACTCCGCAAGTGCCTCCTCTTCGGTCATGCCTTTCACTCCTTCATCTGGGGTATCGCTGCCTGTAGCAAAGGCAAAAACTGAGTGTCAAGACAGAAATTATCACAAATCAAGAAGGATGATGACTTGAGTAACTTTTCGCGCGACAAATGTTTTCTTCCTAGTTGCCTTCTTCGTAGGAGCAGGAGGAGCTTGGCCCATCTTTGCAGTAGGAGCTTGACCCTTCTTTCCAGCAGGGGCTTGATCTTTCTTGGCAGGGGTCGTGGTAGCAGATCATATCTCGGGCGTTTAGATTGTGGGGTCACCAAATCACTGGTCCCGCGCTCATCAGCAGACCTCTTCTTCTTCAAAGATTTGACAAAGGGTTCAAGGAAGGCTTCGAGCGCTTCTGAGACCACCTTCTGAACTTATGGATCCATGGGCCATGCGCGAGCAATAGTGACCTCAGGTTCAACCCCCTTCTTTGCGCGGAAGAAATCATTGAAGCCTTCGCTGCGATCCCCAAACGCAAACGGCCTCAAACAACACTGCCATGGGAAGGCGAGTTAGAGTTTGCTATATTTTACATAAATATATAAATGAAATGCGATTGAGCATACCTTTTTGAAGTCATCCGCGTACTTAGTCCTCGCCTTTAGAGACTTCTGCTTGACAATGGCTGCCTTTTCTTCAAGGATAAAACGAGGGCATAGGTGATGGTCATGGTCCATGAAAGAGTAGAAGCCATATTGTTTCTCACGGAGCACTTGTACTTGAACGGATAACCTGTTATGACAAGCACGGGAGCTTTTCTGGCCTGGAGCTGATCCTGATATTTGACAAGACGGCGAATTTGAGAGATCCAAAAAGAAACCCAACTTGGGGTGTTCTGCCCTCGTCTATCTCTGGAAGGTTGGGTCAATGGGAGCTCAGCCAGGAATAAAGCATTGCTCTTCCCATATAGCAATCCGTTTGTAACACCCCTATTTTCAAGACGACTCTAAGCGCAATATCAAGACTTTGGGGGTCAATGTGTAGATGATTTTTCACGTCTTTAAAGTTGGAAATTTTTAGTGTTTGCAAGTTTTGGAAGTTGTTGGAATGATTTTGAAGCACTAGAAATGTTCGGGGTGGTTGTGCAAATCTCTGAAAATTGGTGGTTGAGTAATTCTAGTTAGTACACCTAAAGTTTGGAAAACTACACTTTTACCCCTATGAATGTCGAGCACTTGTCCAACCAACTTGACATCTAAGGATTCAACACCTACAAATCCCCTCTTCACCAGCAATCTGAAAAAGAAAAAAAAAATCTCTCTCTCTCATCCATCATCTTCATCCTTGTTCTTGAAAAACCACCACCAACTCCACCACAAAACCACCACCACATCTCCTTTCACCAAGCTGCTACTGGGTTAAAATCTCCATCACGTGGGGAGAAAAATGCCCAAAACAATTCGTTATTTCGTTCACAATCGAGAGAGAAATCGGGTTTGATGCTTATGAACCCTAGCTTGGTTTCTTGTCGAATCTGTTGTGTGTGTTGCGAATCAGAAGCTCTAATATGTCCCATTGGATTTGTGAGGTCGACGCGGACCTAGATCACCCTCGCTTTCCACCGAAATCGCCAGAATTCGCTCGTCGGAATCCGGGTGAAGAACACGACGGAAACCGCCACAAGTCGTCGGACTTGGGCGTTCTCCGTGCTCCTTGGCCGTTATCACCCTCCCCAAAGGTTACCCATGATCTCTGGACGTCGTAGAGCAACCTAGGAAACTCAATAACCACCGTTAGGTATGTTATAGCACTGAATCCGGGTGGTTGGCCGCCGGATTCTTCCATGGCCGCCGTAGAGCGATGCAACAAGGTATCTCTCTCATTTCTTCACTAATTTCATTGTTTCTTGCACTAAAATCATCCCTAGAACATCTAGAATGCATTAGAAGCATTGAAACCTGCCCAGATTTCAGTTAGAGTTGAGGTTGATTTCACTTTTCACACTTGGTTTGTTTTTCCGACATGCATAAACAGCCCCTGTTCAAATGATCATATCTCTCTCGTTTTTAATCTGTTTTGAGCGATTCTGGACTTTTTGGAAACCTCGGATGATTGATACAACTTTTGTGCTTTAAATTTTTTTCAAATTCAGTCTCTAAATCACCTAAAAATCTTGTTGAATTTGCTGCAAATAGTGTTCTTGAATCTGTCCCATCAATTTTTTTTCTAAGTGTTGAATGTTTGGATTGAAGTAGTCATTTTCAAATATCATTACTCCATCAATTCTTAATGAAATATTGTGTTTCTTTATCCAATGTGAAGATGGCACATAATACTTCATTTCATCATCTCTGGGACATCTTAAAATTTGTAACGGATTTATCATAAATCAAGCTTAAAGTTGTTACTTTGAACTCGTGTACAATTCTCGAATTTGCCTAAGTGTTGAATCGGAATTTTCACTCAACTTTGACTAACGATATCTCTTTGAATACTTGGAGTTTTTAGGAGTTCAAATATGTCATGGAATCCTTGAACTATCATCTTCAAAACTCTATTTTTAGATTTTCAGACTCCTTCCCAACGGATCAGAAACCAGTCGCGAAGTCGACTACTTAAAATGACTTTTCGCTATCTTTGAACTTCTGTTTTGACCATTTGAACGACATTTCTAGCCTTAACGTTCTTCATCAAACTTGTTCATATTTGTATTCTGAGTCTAAATATCAAGTTTGGCCAAGTTTGAATTTTCAAAAACCCTAGTTTCACTAAACTGTAAAGGAGGGGCAAAATAGTAATTTCACTTAAGCTTTGAGTTGAGATCAAGTTAGTAACTTGGAGTTTGGCAGCATGCCTTCAGGGCCGGCTTTAGCTCTAAGCAGTTAAAGCCGTTGCTTAGGGCACCCAAATTTTAGGGGCACCAGATTGTTAATTTTCTCTTAGTGAATAGATAAACCAAGTATATCAATATCCTAAAATATATCAATTGCAGCGACGTGATTCCTATTTTCTAGTGTGTGCATTCAAGATTTATAGAACGTGATTGGTGAGGCTAATCCTTATCTAATTTTTCTCCTAAAAATTCTCAAGAGATTTCCCTCTTATCCTGGACTCAAATAACGAATAATCTCATTGCTTTTTCGAAGTTAAAACAGATTTTGATATAAACTTGTCTGAGAGTTCATCATTAATTATCAAGGTAAAATTACTAGACAAAAAATCAATTCTCCAAAATCCGTGTTTGGAGATGCCAAAAATTGAGAAGTCTTTTTTATTGCCAAACAAATTACTCCCTTCTTCATCAAAATTTCACATTGAAGAGACAGAAGACACGAATTGGACTATCTTCACTCTTTAAAAGTGAAGAACAAAGGGTTTCTTGTGTTTATAGTGTGAGTGGATGTATTATATCTCCAGTTCTCCACTCTTTTTGTTTTTCAATATCATTGTTGACGTTACAATCATTTTAGATTGGTCATAATATTCACTGGTTTCCTGTATTTATAGTGTGAGTGAATATGTAATATCTCCATTCTTGTTGTTTTTCAATATCATGATTGACGTTAAAATCCTTTTAGATGTTTAAATCTTAGTTTTTCAAGTATAAAGTTGGTATGAGAAAAAAAGAAATGAACCAGAATAATAGTTGGCAATTTGTCCCAAAAATAAGTTTGAAAAATTTCTAATGCGGAGATTTGAAAGAATTTTGGTGTAATTATTTAAATCTAAATTCTACACTTAGATGTAAGGCATTAAATTTCTCCTTTCGCTTAGGGCACCCAAAATTATAGAGCCGGCCCTGCATGCCTTGTATGTGTATTTGGAATACTCGTATGTAATTATGGGCTAGGGTTGACCAAGTCAATAGTTGGGACCTTTTTGCAGTTTTACTAAACTTTAGGGGCCTAAGTGTAATTTATTGAAAGTTGTAGATTTCAATGCTAAGTTCATATGAGAGAGCCAGGAGTCATGTTTTCATGCTTTTGGACCAATATGAGTATAATTTGGGGTCCGAGTACAGTCAGGGACTGTACTAGACAGTTTTGGAGTATCAGGGGCGTTTTGGTCAGTTAGTTTGCATGACCCCCATTTCATTGCATTTTTTCATACAACCTCATATAGAGGATATATGCTAATAGTTTGTATACTTTACTTGTGTATACACAGCCATTGTTAAGGATCACTCGAAATAGACGTACGTGTTCGTATCGCTGCATTAACTATTAGACCCGAATTCACATGAGACGAGCGTTGTATGAGTTCTAGCTTTGCTTTGCGGATTTCTTGGCTCAGTGGTAAGTACATACGTTCGATCTTTAATTATAAAAATGTGTGTATGCGTATGAATTTTTAGAATGAATGCTTTGTTATATGAAATAGTATGAGAATGCATGTTTTCCACTCGAAAGTTGTTAAACTATTTTATTCATCTCCTTTGAGAACTCTTGAAATTACTTGTGAACTGTTGATATTCTAATCATCTTTATGTGAAAGAGAAGAAATAAGACACCTCTAATATATTTAGTACGATGTATAGAGTTATGTTATTAATGGGAGGCGCCAAGCAATCCTCCATTTTCTTATGGCTAAGACCATTGAAACAATGCTTCTTATTATTGGATAGAACTTAATTGTTCACAAATCTGCCCCCGATGAGCCAAAATGTACCAAAGTATTGAGGCCAAGGGGTTTGTTAGAGCTATAGACTACTTATACTTGTAAGGGTCACTACGGTATAGGGGTGTCGACACTTAAGGCCTTTTTGCTAATGTTGTGAGCGGGGTTGACGAATGGGCTCCCTTAACGCTCGGGTGAAATAGGGTTTTATAGACCCTAGAAGGAACCCTTTGTTATTATTTTGTGATCCCTCTGTTTACATCGATCCGCTGGTGGCTCTGGACATGCCTCAGCTAAACTTAACGGTTAATTGAACTTGAAAGAAAATTGACTACTCCATTGATGTTGTTTGTGGCTCTTGATATCCCTTAATCAAATTAAATGAGTTTAAAAGCATTGGGTACTCGTGATTTAATATCAATATCAATTCAAATGAACTTGTTTACTGTTGATATCTTACTTGTTTAAGAACATGTGGAATACTCAAGGTTTATCGATATTTTAAAGATGAGAAGTACTTGATATGCGACTCCTTATACTTGTGCAGAAGTTCTCACCTCTTTACTTATTAATGTTTCAAATCTCTTGACCTATTTCAACTCATGCTTCTGTTCCACTCGTTGCTTTACATGTCTTAGTGTGTACTTACTCAGTTTTTACTGATCAATTTCTTCAAAACTGCGTCGGCTATTGCCATTTTAAAACCGCAGGTCATCAATCAGGATGGGGGATGGGAACGCGAATCGAGACGTAGCTGCGTGCTTAAGTTAGATCACTTTAAATATCACACACTTTTTTATTTATTTATTTTTGTGAACTTATTTCGACAAGATTTGTTGTATACACTAAACGAAATGTAATCTTAATAGTATACTTCTACTTTTTGGTTATCGATTGTCTCTTTAACCCTGAACCGAGATCCCGGGTTGTTTCACCGTTGTAGCAACCTTTGACAATGGCTTCAGACCATAAGGGCGGCGAGACGGCATAAAATCCCAGCTGCAGGCTCACGCGAATCGGATCATAATGAACCCTGATGCGCTCGTAACTCGGGGTTTCGGAGTTGGCCACCCACTCAGGAAGAGCAGGCAAGTATCCCTTCCTGCACCAATTGACGGATCTCCCATAACGCCTAGCACCCTTGTGGATATACTCGGGCTCATACTCAATATCTTCCTCTGGATACATGTTTTTTTGGAAAATAATATTTTCCAATCGGTAGACGTAAGGCCTGGCCTCAAAATAGCTGATATCGTCGCACACTAGAGACAAGGTACGGGGAGGAGCTCTTGTCCTGTACCAACGCCATGCTCGAGGGCAGAGGTCCTCATGTTTGGCATTATGAGCATTCCAAAACTCTACCTCTGATGGGACAGGAGCGTATGTTGGCCACCTCTCAAAGACCCACATTGTCAGGAATGCAATGTTGATAAAAGAGACAAAATCCACCCTACCTTGCAACTGCTCAACGTTTGTCTCGGCCAAGTCCAAACGGTGGTACAGGGAGCCCAAGACCAAAGGCCCCAAAGCAACTTTGTGGCCAAGAGATAGCTTTACCGCAAGCGTGAGCAAATGAGTAAAAAACCCGCCGCGTGGATGCCTGTATATCAAGTAGCCCGACAACCAAACGCAAAGGAAGCCACACAGACTCAAATAAGCACCTTTTCCCTTGAGGGCAACTGCGGCTTCGGGGTCTTCCTCCATCAAATCTTGAGCAACTTTTGACTTGGCAAAATCTTTGAAGAAGTACATGATCCAGTTTGAACATATATTCTTTGCACCGGAAGAAATAGACATGTATGTGTCGAAATAAGTGGTTGAGTTTGGTTTCTACCTTGAAGCAGCCTTCTTCATGTCGGAAATGCACTCTTGCATTTGCGCAAAAAGGGTGAGCTCTTCATCAGAATCAAAAGGATCTAAGGGGTCAATAGCTCCCATGCTAGGGAGCAACAGTAGCATCTCAACATCCACGAGGGTGGGTGAAGCCTCGAAGGTAGAAAAATGAAAGGAGTGGGTTTTCTTGGAATACCTGGAGAACATGACCGTTAGCATATCACTGTCGAGCCTGAGGCTGATCCCCTTCGTCCCGCGTATGGCGTGAAAGACCCCAACTTTCATCAGTACCTTCTAGTTGTTGAGGATGAACTCTATCTAATCCTCCATCCAGTCAAGCTTCTCCATGAAAGATTGAAAGAGAAGCTCTGTGAAGGGGTGCAGGCCAGCTTCAAGACCAAGGCGCTGCACGTCTTGAGTACTAGCAAGATCCCAATCATCCCTTTTGGGTTCAGGTACTAGTTGCATGGCATTTTCCACGGGAGATGCCCGAAGGGTGGTCCCTTTGACGGTTGCTAAGAATAAGTCATCTCCACCCAGATAGGCTGAATCTTCTTCTTGTCCAAGACAATGGGATTATCATCTGAATCGTAGTCAATCAGCGCAGCATCGACTGCTTCGCCAGCTGCCTCATCGGAATCGTACCCAGCATGGAGAGCATCTTGAGAAAGTGTCAACCCTAGATCCTTCTTCTCCCTTAGGAAACTATCCATTGGATCATCCTCGTCGTCGTCCATGTACTTCTCTAGCTTCTTCTTAGCCTTTGGAGGTGGCACGACCTTCATCTCCTTGTGAATCCCGTCCATAAACGCATCGAGAGGGTCAATTTCATTTTCCCTGTCGCCTGCACCGTCGGTGGCGGGTCTGTATTGAGAGCCTTCGCGGTCATCATCGTATTCAATGTTTTCCAAGTCGGCATCTTCGTCGTGACCGCCGGAGCGGGATGAAGGTGGGACGTAGAGGCGCTGGGAAGGCAACTCAACCGCTTCCTTCTGAGACTTCTTGCGTGCCATTTCTATAACAAAAATAGTAGGTGAAAAACAAGGGTTGAAAATCAATAAGCCTAAAATACGAAGAACAGTGATGAACAAATATGAGCAGTAAACCCATATGGGGAATCACTAACCTTGCTTCTTTTTAAGTGTTTGAACTGCTTGATTAATCTGATCAAGAATCTAATTGAAGATCTGAGCGTCATGTTGGGAGTTCTCTCTCTGGCTCATAAAACTTTGATAGCAATAATGGTGGAAAAGTTCTAATCGTCATAGCAAAGGGTTTAAATAGGGTACTAAAGCCTGAAGAGTCGCGACTGTTCCGATTCACCTTGGTAACCGGCAAAATTGGCGACCTATCAGATCACTTCGAGTTGTCTCTGCCTCGAGAATCGGCGAAAATATGTGTATGGGGCCTAGTTAGCTTCGCAGCAGCCACGCCACATTAAAGGCTATACGACGTCTCGGAGCCCTAGGCAATCATGGCCAAGGTTGTCAAACCTGCGGGTTGATCCGCGGGTTTAACGAGTTTACGAGTCTACATGGGCAATCGGGTTGACCCTCTCAAAAACCTGGCGGTTGACGAACCCGTCAAACCCATAGACCCGCGAGTTGACCCGCGAGTTTACCGAGTCAACTTATTGTGAAAATATTGTAATTTTATTATTTTTTTGGTCTTTTAGTGCACGAAAAAATGGGTAATATAGTCACTCACCTTCAAATAATGGTGAACCATTGGTATTATCACAAAATTATGAGATAAACTATAGCGACCGATATCCAGCCAACCACACCGATGATTGTGTAAACATCAAAACGGACCACACATATTAAGATATGAGTTTATTTTTCATTTTTTGAGAGATTTATTTAAGTGATTGTATATAGAATTTTGCTTGTAAAATTTTGTTACGCCCTTACTTCAAATAAGCGGCTTGATGCAAGGTAGAAATATAAATGAATAAATAAATAAACAAGTAAATAATTTAGGCTTAATTCTAGAACTTTTAAATTTTAAGATTGTAGAATTAAAATAATTTTATATACATAAAGACAAATGTGGTATTTAATCATCAAAGATTCGGAAAATTCAACTTTTCATTTGTGAAAAGTCATGTGTACGTAAAACAATTGAAGTTTTGAAGTAAAACGTGACCCGGGCGAGTCTCGGGTCACGGGTCACGAGTCGAGTCTACGCACCCTCTACGGGTTTATGCTGACCCACGGGTTTGCGTGGGGACCAAACGAAATTCGTATATGTTCTGGAATCAAATATTATTCTAATAAATACAATAATTTTTATATTTATCTGAGCGTCATTGTTCACACAAATTTGTTGTCCAAGAAAATAAAAATGTAAATCTGCGAAAAATTCAATTTATGTGAGTAATAAAGCGGGACTACAATCTCTGGTATGTATTTTCTTAAATAAGAAAATAATGTCCTTTGATTCTTCTCTCCTTCTTTGATCGAGGGGATTGATCTTCTCTGATTTATGCGGATCTGATCTTCTCCTATTTGAGCGGAGCTGGGTTGTTCTCCGATTTGAGCGGAGCTTTGATCTCCGATGTAGGCGGATGTGATTTCTCCGGTTTGGGCGGAGTTGGGATCTCCGATTTAGGCGGAGGCGGCAATTCTGAGCAGCGATGAGGTTCTTCGGGCCTTGAATGGCTTGTTCGTCAGAGCTCTGCTACTTCTGAATCTCCAAGCATGTTTTTCTCCTTGGGGATGGCCCTCTATTTATAGAGGAAATGAGGGATGACGTGGACTTTTCAATATTTATCTCTTTAATTTATATTTTTTTAAGAGATAAATATCTAATAACATAAATAATTACTATCTCTCAATATTTAATTAAAGAGCTAGCAACTTTTAGTTATTTACACAAAACCACCCCTTTTTAGGATAATTTATGTCAGTTTTCATTTGTAGCGTGCCATAATTTTGACACGTGGAAATTAAATTTGTTAAAATTTCCATGTCTACAAATGCCCCCTTCGAGACCGATTCGCCTTGTTTGTAGCAGCTCGTGTAGGCTGATTTGTCTCGAATTCTTCAAAGGACTTTGCCAACCAATCTGGACGTGTTTCGGACCGTCTTGTGCATGTGGATCAGTCTCGTTCAACTGTACGACCATTTTTTTTTTTTTGCAGAGTTTTATTCTTCAAATTATAATGGACTTGAACTTTCATATGGACTTAACTTGATGTTGATATGCTGATCTCCGAAAGGGTCTATGGATTCAACTTTTCCGGGCCTATCAATTTTTTTTTTTTTTTTTGTTTGGGCTGTGGTTGTAATGTACTGACCCACTAACCCAATTTGTAGGCTAGGTGAGTAGACAACTTGCACAAACTAGCATCAACCGGCCCAGTTGATTTCGTGACTTCACATCAACTCATGCCATCAGTTTCGGTAGAACGGATGAGAGAGAGAGAGCGAGAGAGAGAGATGAGACTCCCGCCTAGACTCTGCCAGTAGCTGGTCCAACAACTCGTCCACATACAGTCCTGTAATTGATCAAATTCCTTGTTTCTTCTGCCGATAACTATCATCTCATCGCAGCATGCTTTGAAGTAGATAAAGCATGGGCAAGTCTTCAAATTATCTCAAACACAATGTCTCTTCTATAAAAGGAAGCCTTCTAATCTAAACTAGAGCATCTCAATCTGAAGCAACGCCTCATCTACGCAGAGCCACCTTGCCGGAGCGGTTGCCGGAGAAGAAGATAGCAGACTTTGACGATTGACGGAGCCGGCGCGAGAGTTGCAGAACTAGTGGTACGATGTTCTCTAAACTATATTGATGCATCATTTTGTGAATTTGATGTAAACAAGAGATCAGTAGGCTTGCTTTCTATGCTCTGTTTTGAAAAAAGCAATGTAAAATGTCATATCTTGTATGCTCTGTTTTGATTAGTGCCAAGTACTTCATGCTCTGTTTTGAATAGAGCCAAGACTACATGCTCTGCTTTGTCAACATCCAACTGTTACACTGTAGGCGGAATTCTCAGTGGGAAAAATTTGTGCCTTTTGTATACTCTGTTTTGAATAGAGCCAAGACTACATTCTCTTCTTTGTCAACATCCAACTGTTACACTGTAGGCGGAATTCCCAGTGGGAAAAATTTGTGCTTTTTGTATACTCTGTTTTGTGAAGAACAGAGCACCACCAGGGCCGGCTTTAGCTCTAAGCAGTTAAAGCCGTTGCTTAGGGCACCCAAATTTTAGGGGCACCAGATTGTTAATTTTCTCTTAGTAAATAGATAAACCAAGTATATCAATATCCTAAAATATATCAATTGCAGCGACGTGATTCCTATTTTCTAGTGTGTGCATTCAAGATTTATAGAACGTGATTGGTGAGGCTAATCCTTATCTAATTTTTCTCCTAAAAATTCTCAAGAGATTTCCCTCTTATCCTGGACTCAAATAACGAATAATCTCATTGCTTTTTCGAAGTTAAAACAGATTTTGATATAAACTTGTCTGAGAGTTCATCATTAATTATCAAGGTAAAATTACTAGACAAAAAATCAATTCTCCAAAATCTGTGTTTGGAGATGCCAAAAATTGAGAAGTCTTTTTTATTGCCAAACAAATTACTCCCTTCTTCATCAAAATTTCACATTGAAGAGACAGAAGACACGAATTGGACTATCTTCACTCTTTAAAAGTGAAGAACAAAGGGTTTCTTGTGTTTATAGTGTGAGTGGATGTATTATATCTCCAGTTCTCCACTCTTTTTGTTTTTCAATATCATGGTTGACGTTACAATCATTTTAGATTGGTCATAATATTCACTGGTTTCCTGTATTTATAGTGTGAGTGAATATGTAATATCTCCATTCTTGTTGTTTTTCAATATCATGATTGACGTTAAAATCCTTTTAGATGTTTAAATCTTAGTTTTTCAAGTATAAAGTTGGTATGAGAAAAAAAGAAATGAACCAGAATAATAGTTGGCAATTTGTCCCAAAAATAAGTTTGAAAAATTTCTAATGCGGAGATTTGAAAGAATTTTGGTGTAATTATTTAAATCTAAATTCTACACTTAGATGTAAGGCATTAAATTTCTCCTTTCGCTTAGGGCACCCAAAATTATAGAGCCGGCCCTGAGCACCACACTCTGTACTTGTTATCATGTCGACGTTCTCTCTTTTTTTTTAAGAGAATATAAAATGAATCCAGAGCTGCACCACTTTGCCACTATTATTGACATGTCTCGATGCTCTGTTTAAGACTTCACCAGGTCGTTGCCATTCCGGCTAAGGAGCAGAGCCCTATAATCCCATTTGAAATAGATTAATATGCCCTGTTTTGAACCAAGAACAGAGTACCACTAGCTCATTCCCTTTACATTCACTTTAGAATGGACATTGACAATGATGTATTTTGGTGCCGTTCATGTAGAGACGCCACCTCATAGCATATTCATCTTCAATTGCCCGCAACTACTTGTTTGATGCTTAAACAAATGAAATTCTATGGTTGTATCAAATATTCATAGTTGCATTTATTTGTTGCTCAACATTCAGCGTCATTTTTTTTTTACCCTTTGTCTTTTCCATGTGATCTTACTGGGATGTCTTTCTTGCAGTTAATATGTCGTCAACTCGATCAAATAACAATCAACAGCAACATTACAAGAGTCGTGATGCAGTGCATGGCCGAAACCAGCAGCAAAAGCAAGCGGCTTCGAAGCCAGCCCGTGATCACCACCACAGTGAGGCACGAAATGCTCAAAAGCTGGACCATAGACAAGGTGACTTGAGACAGACCGGGCAGCCGCAAAAGCAAGGGAATTCGAAACACTTCCAAGCTCATCAGCAAAATCATGGAGAGCCGGCGAAGCTAAACATGGATAGAGTTGATGCGAACAAGTCCTACTTCCAGTCTGACAGCAAAGATTGTGCGAGACAGACAAGGCTCAAGATAAAGCTACCAACTAGTTCGACTCCCAGCTTGACTAGTGATGTGACAAACGATTCAAGAAAGCAAAAGGCAGTTGTTCTCCACGATCCCAATGCAAAACAAGTCAAAGAAACCGAGAGATACATACTCAAGGCTAGAGACATTGATAGCCGCGAAAAAGGTTTTACTAGCCATGAGGAGGAAGCTATTGATCACGTTACCAATACATGTGCGACACCCGTAAATTCTGAGCAAGGATTGAAGAAGGCAACTCATAGGTCACCACAACAGTCATCAGAGCAGAACGACATCACTATGGGCCGAGAATCTCCTTTGAAAGTGTCCAGTGACTCGCCAAGGAAACCTCAAGAAAAAAAGAAGAAGAAGGCGGTTGTAGAAGCTCCTGTCTCTCAGGTTGTTGATGGGTCTGATCTTGATTCGGACAACTTATTTGATTTCCTTGATTTTTTTGATGAGGGAAGCATTTCTGACGATGATAGGAACTACAAGCACTTGAAGCATCGGTCATCCGAACGTGCCATCTTGACTTCGCTTGAGATGGGAGGGGATGTTATTGACGAACTCGCCAATCCAAGTCTATCTAAAGAAGAGTTTTCCGCAAAGCTTGGTCGTCTGCCTTGTTCCATCCTTCAAAGGTGCGACACGCGTCTTTTGTCTATATTTCATGAAGAGTTGTCGAAGACTGTTCTTGGCCACCCTCTGGAGGATATGTCTCTCATCCAAGACGAAATTGAGACAGCTTTAGAAGAAATGAAATCGAAGTTTCCTGTCGAAGCTCGATCCTTGAGTGACAAGTGGCGGATCTATCTTGATAAAGTAAAGTCTTATAAATCCCAAAGATCTCGTCTTACAGTCTCGGGTGGCCAAACCAGGGGCCAGTTGGAAGCCAAATAGAAGTCATGTGAAAAGGGCATAGCTGATACCGAACTTGAACATGAAAAGTTCAGCAAAGACCGTGTCAAAATTGAAGAAGAATTTAACTCTATGGTGATTGAAGAGACCAATCTCCTTAAGCAACTTGATGATTTGAAAACCAAGAAGGAACAAAACAGATCTGAAGCCGCCAAGCTCGATCAAGAAATATCTGAAGCCGCTATGGTTTTGTCCTCGCTAAAGAAGGATCATGTCGCCATTTTGCAAGAAATGGACCTCCACCAAGTAGACCTTCAACAATTGGTTAACGTGGAAGCAGCCTTAGAGAGCGAGAGGGATGAGCTTTTTGTGGCATAGGTGTCCTCTTGAAATTTAGTCACTTTTCTTTCGATGTACTTCCTTATTACTTTATCATATGAAATAAATAGTCCATTTATTCCTTTTCAACACTCTTCTTTATTCTTTTGTAAACTACAAATATAATCGCAGTTTCATCCTTGAAAAATTGAACTTTGATTACAAATTTTTGTTTGTTTGTTTTTTTTGCTTTGCGATCCAAGATTCCACATCCAACAGTTGAAGCTCTCTGAAGAAATCCAAAGAAACCCATTCAACAAGAAATGTTTTTTTTTTGGTTGTTTGGACTGGACTTGGAAGAATGTTCCAAGATGCCTACGTACCCACAAGTGGGATCAAGTCACACGTAGTTCAAAGGGTTTTTCTTTTTTGTTGGGGCCGTTCACAGTTTTAGCTCATGCGGGCCAGGAGCATCATGCAGTTTAGGCTCTTACGATGAGGAGCGTGGCAGGAACCTTCAAGGGTAGTAACGCTTCAAGAACTTGCCATTGATGGGGCCAATTCTTAATCCGTCTTCTGCCACGATCTTGTATGCACCATTTTTGTAGACTTTTAGCACTTTGTAGGGTCCATCCCATTTGGAGGTGAACTTATTCCCCGTTCGATGCGTAGTGATGATGGGCCTCCTGACTGCGAGTACAAGATCCCCTACTTGGAACGAACGAATTCGAACTTTCCTGTTGAATGACTTGGACATGCGAGCTTGGTAACACTCGAGCCGCTGTTGTGCTTCGATCCTTTTCTCATCCAACGCTTCTAGCTCTGACAGCCGAAGACGTGCATTATCTTCCCCGATGAGGCCTTCCTGAATAGCAATCCTCAGCGATGGGATTTGACGCTCCAAAGGTAACACTGCTTCTGCTCCATACACCACTGAGTAAGGCGTTGCTTGTGTAGGTGTACGATAGGTAGTCCTGTACGCCCATAGAGCTTCTCCAATATTTTCATGCCAGTCTCGCTTTGACTTTGCAACTACTTTCTTCAAAAGATTGCCAAGGGTCTTGTTGAATGCTTCTGCCAGTCCATTCGCTGGTGCATTATACATCGACGACTTGTACTGTTTGAATTGTTCACATAGCTTGTTCATGAGACTATTGTCGAAGGTCTTTCCATTATCTGTGATGATGTAGCGTGGCACACCATACCGAAAGATAATATTGTTCTTTATGAATTGGACAACTGTCTCTTTCTTGACTTCTTTGAATGGTGCAGCTTCGGCCCATTTGGAAAAATAATCGGTTGCAGCCAGGACGTAAAGATGGCCACCTGAAGATTTTGTAAGAGGTCCTACAACGTCAAGACCCCATGCGTCAAAAGGCCAAGAAGACACCGTTGGGTGGAGCAACTCAGGCGGTTGATGTATGAGATTTGCATGAAACTGACAAGCTTGACATCTCTTTGCAAAATCCATGCAGTCCTTTACCATGGTGGGCCAGTAATAACCCATCCTTTTAATTCTGAAGTGGAGATTTGGCCCTGACTGATGATCCCCACACACTCCGGAGTGAGCTTCTTTTAGCACATGCAAAGATTCATCTTCTCCCACGCAGCGAAGCAACAACCCTTCGAATGAACGACGATAAAGCGTATCTTTATAGTAAAGGAAGCGTGGAGCGCGCCTTCGAATGTCGTTCCTCCTCCGCGGATCGTCAGGTAGTCTTTGATTTTGCAAGTAGTCCATCAAAGCATCACGCCAATCTTCTTTCTCAACTTCATATACCGAAATTGCGTTTATCTCTTTCCCGTCATCAATGTGATCGTCAAACATTGGGGGAACTATCCACCTCTCGCAAATTTCGACTGTTGCTTTCTGCTCCGGGAACGTCAAAGTTGAAGCGAGCTTGGCGAGTGCGTCTGCTTGTTTATTTTCACCTCTCGACACATGCTCTAATGTGGTGTTTCCAAGCCATGCTACCATTCGGGTAGCATAGTTATGATAAGGTATCAATTCGGGCTTCTTCACCTCGTAGATCTTGAGGAGTTGATTGATCACGAGCTTTGAATTGCCATATACATGAAGATCCAAGTGCTTGGCATCAACAGCCATTTCCAATCCGAGTATGAGAGCTTGGTACTCTGCGACATTGTTAGAGCACCTTTCCTTAAGAGTGAAAGCGTAAGGCAACACATCTCCTTCCGGCGAGACGAACACTACACCCGCTCCAGATCCTTCGCGATGAGAGGCTCCATCAAAGTACATCTTCCAAGGTCCTTGTTCTTCCACGGTGAATACTTCCTCATCGGGCAAGCTCTCAGACAACTCCCAGTCCGCAGGTAAGGGATGATCAGTTAGAAAATCTGCCAAAGCTTGTCCTTTGATGGCCTTTTGAGGAACATGAATGATCTCAAATTCCTGGAGAAGAAGGGACCATCTCGCTAGGCGATCCGATAGTACCGGTTTTGACATGATGTACTTGACGGAATTGGCCTTTGAAATGAGATGTACAATGTGAGCTTGAAAATAGTGGCACAAATTTTGCACAACAAACACCAAAGCTAAACATATCTTCTCTATTTGCGAGTAGTTTAGCTCATGTGGCGTCATCCTTCTGGTCAAGTAATAGAAGGATTTCTCCATTTCATCTTTGTTCTTTTGAGCAAGCAAAGCTCCAATGGAGTGCTCTTGTGCAGCAATGTAAAGAATTAGTGGTTGACCAGGTATGGGAGCAGCCAAGACAGGAGGTTTCATTAGATAAGCCTTGATCTTCTCAAATGCCTTCCTACAAGACTCATCCCATTGGAAGGGGACTCCTTTCTTCATGAGCCGACTAAACGGGTGACATCTTCCAGCCAAGTTTGAAATGAATCGTCTAAGATACGCCAACCGCCCTTGCAAGCTCTTGAGCTCATGTATGTTCCGAGGTTCTGGCATTTTTTGAATTGCTTCAATCTTAGACTGGTCAATCTCTATACCTCCATGGAGGACGATGAATCCTAGGAACTTCCCAGATGTTACGCCAAAAGCACACTTCAAAGGATTCATTTTAAGTTGATATCCTCGCAGTCTATCAAACATGCTTCTAAGATCTTGAAGATGGTCCTTCCTTACTCTTGTCTTCACCACGAGGTCGTCAACATAACATTCAACGTTCTTGTGGATCATGTCATCAA
Organism: Linanthus parryae; assembly: GCA_023055425.1. Classification (NCBI taxonomy): domain Eukaryota; kingdom Viridiplantae; phylum Streptophyta; class Magnoliopsida; order Ericales; family Polemoniaceae; genus Linanthus; species Linanthus parryae. The sequence continues at coordinate 32,697,747 of JALGPY010000001.1, forward strand.
AGATTTTCTGCATTGCCCTTTGGTAAGTTGCCCCCGCATTTTTCAGGCCAAACGGCATCACTTTGTAACAGTAGATGCCTTTTGGCGTACGAAACGCTGTAAATTCTTCATCGTGGGGTGACATCCGTATTTGATTGTAACCTGAAGATCCATCCATGAAAGATACGGCTTCATGTCCTGTAGTGGCATCCACCATCAGCTCAGTTATCGGGAGTGGAAAATCGTCTTTAGGGAACGCATTGTTAAGGTCCCTGAAGTCAACACAAATTCGAGTTTGCCCGTTCTTTTTCTTGACAGGTACAATACTTGAGATCCATGTTGGGTATTTGACCTCCCGGATGAATCCAGCTTCGATCAGCTTGTTGACTTCTACCTCTATTTTGGGAATGAGCTCTGGGCGAAATCTCCTTTGTGCTTGTTTCACTTGTCGAGATCCATTCTTCACAGCTAAGTTATGAACTGCAACTCTGGGATCCAATCCAGGCATCTCTTTGTAGCTCCATGCAAACACATCTTTGTATTCCATCAGAAGATCGGTGTACTCTTTCTCTTCTTCTGGAGTGAGATTAGCGCTAACGTATGTTGGTCTTGGCTCATCTTCAGTCCCCAAGTTGATCTCTTTCAAGTCATCTACTGTGGAGGTTACGCCTTCTTCTAAATCAGGCGGAGCATCCTCGACATCTTCTCCAATTTGGACTCGTTCCTCCTGAATGGTGATGTGGCACGAAGAACCAACACTTTCTACATCAACAGAGTCATCAAATGCTTGAGTATCAACCATCGTCTTTTGCCTCACTGTCAGCACATCTTTAGATTCCACCACAAGTGTAGTATTTCTCTTCATTCGTGACGGAAACTTGCTGTTAATATCTTTACTATCCTTCAATAAAGACGTTTCTCTTTCAGCAAAAGATTTTGTTTCATGCTCCCTAGGTGCAGCCAATCTATCATAGACAGATCTTCGCAAAGGTTCTTCTTTCATCCTTGCACCTTGCACTCCTAGGCGGTCAAACACGGACCTTCGGGACTTTGGCTTTCCCAAGGCGATCGAAGACCGATGGTTTTGCTGGTAATTTTGATTCTTCACCTTCCACTGTAATGTATTGACTTGACGCTTTCTTGACAATGATTCGCGCAGGGGATGTGCCTGTATATCCTAGGCCGGTATGGGACATAGGTATAGAATGCCCATTCTTCCTAAGCATTTTTTAAGTAGAATTAAGGCCATGCACTTGTTCACCTGTCACTTCTTCTGGCAATCCTCCTAAGGTAGTTGGTTGTTGAAGATTGTACCCTGCCTTAGCTAAGAGCTTGTAAGCGTTTGGATCGAAACCTTCAACTGTTCGTCTTGAAGGCAAGTTAACATGCTCCACTGTTGGCCCTTGACTTGGGCGCACGAACCCTTGCAAAGTTTCTTTATTCTTACTGAGACGAGTGATTGGAGTATTCAAACCCTCCAACTATAATTCCTCACTCTTTATTTCCTTTGGCGTGTAACGCAACACGGGAATCCTCTTACCATCGTTTCCCTTCTTCAAAACAATTTCCTCGACTGGATCAACAAGTATGGTTGATTTCCCTGCTTTTTTCCTTGTTAGTGACCTGGGTTTTGGGTACAGCGACTTTTGGTTTCACTTCCACTGGAGCAACATCATTCGAGTAAAATTTTGAGTCAGCAAAGTATGCCTCAACTTCATTAAAAGGCTTCCCGTCGGCTACAATGGTCTTCACTTCACCATTCTTGCAAAACTTGAGGCATTGATGAAGAGTCGATGGCACTACCCCATATTCATGGATCCATGGTCGTCCCAACATCATCTTGTATGATGTATTTGCATTTATCACATGGAAGAACACGCTTGGATTCATGTCACCGAGGACCAAGTCTAGTCGAATTGCCCCCAACGCTCTTTGGCCTTCTTGATTGAACCCTTGAATCAGAACGCGACTATGGGATATGTTGCTTGAGGAAATCCCGAGTTCTCTTGCTGTTGAAAGAGGCATAATATTTACTGCTGATCCTCCGTCAACCAGAATCCTGTTCACCTTTTGCTCCTTTGCATAACCACTTATGAAAAGCGGTCGGTTATGAGGCGTTGATCCTAACAACAAATCTTCATCAGAGAATTTTATGCACTCATTAGGACACACATGTGAGTTTGTTTCAAGATGTGTGAGCTCATTCTCATCGTCTTCGGTTTCCACACTGCAACTGGCATTGCATGATACTTCTCGAAGAGACGGCCAACATGCATTGCGCAAGGAACTTGGGAGAAAATCCCACAAAGTGACTGCACGTATGGGAGCCTGACCTTCTACATCTTGAAAGGAGTTCTTCGGGATGCGTTTTCCCTATCTTTTCTTCCATTGTCTTTGTAAAGGTTATTTGGAAGATGTTATCGAGGGTTCTATTGCAGGCATCACTTGTGGAACTCTTTGTTTCCTCCTCCTTATCATGACGACTGTCCATCCTTCATCTTCAGGATTTGTCGAAGTTTCGCCCATGTGATTGTTTCTCCCAATGGCGCTAGAAGGATAGATTGTCGTTGGTGTTTTGCATCTTTGTTTAGACAGGTTGCATGACTTACTGCCGATTTTTGAGCAGGTTACGCTCTCATGAAATTCACACACCTCAACTGGATCGAAAGAACCAAAAGCAATGGAGACGCAGTTGGCGGTTGCAACATCTTCTTTTGCTTCCAGGGAAACTTTTCCTTCTCTAGCCAGTTGCATTATCTTCTCTTTCAATATGAAACACCTTTGAGTAGGGTTGCTAACCAGGCGATGGTATTTGCAATACTTTGGATCGTTAACCAACGTGGCCTCCTTGGGCCGCTTGGACTAAGGGAGCTCGATGAGTTTAAGGGATAACAATTCATCAAGCATCCCAGGAACATCAGAGTCTTGAAAAGGGTACTCTTTAGCCTCTAACTCCTTCAAGGATGGCCTTTGTATCTCCACCACAGGGTAGGAGATAGATTTATTATTCTCCTTTTGAGTTGAATTGGATTTCAGCTTCATTGGCGCAGTTGTTACTACCATAGACTCCTTGATTTCTGTCTTGGTAATGTTCTTGGCGCCCTTGCGAAAGTCTGGCTTAACAGTGATCTTTCTAGAGTCTTGAACTAGAGGTCCCTGATTCCCACTAGCAGCGAGGCTAAGTTCCATATCATGACCTCGGGTAGCTAACTCCTCAAAAGTACTTGGCTTGATCCCTTGAAGGATGTAGCGTAGCCCCCAGTGCATGCCTTGAATGCACATTTCGATGGCAGAGGTTTCGCTGAGGCGATCTTTGGAATTAAGGCTTAGGTTCCTCCATCGATTGATGTAATCAATCACTGGCTCCTCCTTCCATTGGCGGTTGTTGGTAAGCTCAGTCATGCTAACCGTCCTACGCGTGCTGTAGAAACGGTTCAAGAACTCGTTCTCCATCTGCTCCCAACTATCTATTGTTCTGGGTTCAAGATCACCATACCAATCAAAAGCAAAGCCATCAAGCGTCCGGACGAACTCTTTTACGAGAAGATCGCCATAAGATCCAGCGTTGTTGCACGTCTCCACGAAATGAGCGATGTGTTGCCTTGGATTTCCTTTGCAGTTGAAAAGCTTGAACTTGGGTGGATTATATCCAGCAGGTAACTGTAATAGCTCAATCCTATCAGTGTAAGGTTTCTTGTATCTTGAAAGAGGCTTTGGGGGTTCTTCTATATTCTCTTGCTTCTCCTTCATCGCTTCAAGGATAAAGCTCTTCAACTGGCTGACTGAGATTGAAGCCTCAGCGGCAGTGTTTTGATCTTGCATCTTCTCTTTTCCTTTTCCAGCTCCATCTTCATTTCTTGTAGGGCTCTGGGTTGCATGACTTGATTCTCCCATAGTCTCCATCTTGTTCATCAAGGCTGCAAACTGGAGGTCACGCTTCTCCATAGCAGTTTTCATCTCTTCCATGTTCTTTGCCAAGATCGAGACTTGCTCTTCTAACGCCAAGGCGTTTGTGGTCATCGCTGGCATGACAGATCCCTGAGAGGTTGCCTCTGTCCCATGTTCACTAGTTTCTGAGTATTGAGTGCTGGAAGAGGTGATTGAATCTGAGTTGTTACCCTCACTTTCTTTCTCAAGATCCTTTTCTGAAACGCCCTCTGTAGACATGGAAGGACGATGATGGAGCTTTTGGATCACTTGATCCACTTCATTTTCTTCCCCTTGCAACAAGTATTTGTCGTCTTCAACTCGCCTAGACAGATCTGCATTATTCGGGAGGTGACCGCCAAACAGTGGGTTGACTTCGGGATTGTGACCATCGAGAAATTCTTCTGAGCAATCGCTTTTGACATGCTTCGAGTCACTCGTCCGGAACTTCCTTCGCTTGTTCCCAATCCAGCTTTGTCAGGGGGTGCAGATCCGGAACTTCTTTTCTTGTCCTTCGAGATCTTGAAGACACCTTTGTTGGAAGACATCACGAAAAAGTTCTGAATGGTCTGCTGAAGAGAAGGGATGAAAGGCAGAGATGGTCCCACTGGGCGTGCCAGAGATTTGTTCACACAAATTTGTTGTTCAAGAAAATAAACAAGTAAATCTGCGACAAATTCAATTTATGTGAGTAATAAAGCGGGACTACAATCTCTGGTATGTATTTTCTTAAATATGAAAATAATGTCCTTTGATTCTTCTCTCCTTCTTTGATCGAGGGGATTGATCTTCTCCGATTTATGCTGATCTAATCTTCTCCGATTTGAGCGGAGATTGGTTGTTCTCCGATTTGAGCGAAGCTTTGATCTCCGATGTAGGCGGATGTGATTTCTCCGGTTTGGGCGGAGTTGGGATCTCCGATTTAGGCGGAGGCGGCAATTCTGAGCAGCGATGAGGTTCTTCGGGCCTTGAATGGCTTGTTCGTCAGAGCTCTGCTACTTCTGAATCTCCAAGCGTGTTTTTCTCCTTGGGGATGGCCCTCTATTTATAGAGGAAATGAGGGATGACGTGGACTTTTCAATATTTATCTCTTTAATTTATCTATTTTTAAGAGATAAATATCTAATAACATAAATAATTACTATCTCTCAATATTTAATTAAAGAGCTAGCAACTTTTAGTTATTTACACAAAACCACCCCTTTTTAGGATAATTTATATCAGTTTTCATTTGTAGTGTGCCATAATTTTGACACGTGGAAATTAAATTTGTTAAAATTTCCATGTCTACAGTCATGCTAGGGATTCGAATATCATTCTAATAAATACGAGGATTTGCGTGGGGACCACGCACGGCTGATTTTGCGTGATTATAAAGCAAACGCACGCGTGATATTCGCGCAAAATGGGGCTAATGTAGATAGTGTATTCTGATCGGATCCATCATTGTCCACGTGGCAGCCATCCAGCACATCTAGAGGTACTCCGTATACACCCTATCACACGCTTATACTCGATCTTATCTACATGGGGGCTGTGAGACAGGGCCACCCGCGATACCAATCACACGAGAGTTGTAGGGACTTAGTGGTTTGGAGGCTAGAGTAAGGTACGTCATGCGAGAGTAACAACCACGCTCGTGGCCGACTCTTAGTAACTGTTTGAGAGATTCAAGGACTACGTGTCCCATAAATGTGAACGATCTCATAACGGTCCCTGCATATACGGAGCTGATGCGTAACGTGTCCTTTATACACGGTCGAACGTGTCGTTACGAGGCCGTCATTAAGCCGCCATTAATTGGCGCATTAACCCCTCCACAACGGTCACTTCCCCACTATATATAGGAACACTTTCCTTCCGTAGCAACTCTTGAACTCTCTAGCTAACTTGATATACTTCCTCTCTCTCAAGAACAGTTACAAGTGCTTACTCTCTCCCTACTCACTACCCTTAATCTCTCCGTGTTCTTGTTTCTTATTCTTATCCCCTACTGGAGGTGTACACTTGGATCTCTCTCTGGGATTTCCTTGTACACACCTTGAAAAGCCTATATATTAATCAGTTAACTAAGTAATTGAGACTTAACTAATTTTAGGTGGCTTTTTGTCTTTTCTAGATAAATATAAAAATGGTTCTTACTTTAAAAAAAATAAAAAATGTAAGAAATGTGATTAACTTTTAGAAAAAACTTCCTCTTAAAAAAAAAATTAGAAAAACTGTCGTTTACTTATCTTCTATTATCACCTAAAAAGTAAATTTTAAATTTCAAAAGTAAGATATTATATAGTTCGAAAAAATTAACTTTTGTAAGTCTTTATTAAAAAGAGGCAAAAGATATCAAAAAAGTAGATGTAAAAAATGAGGGAAATATAACTCTTTTAAGACTAAAAAAGAGATAAGAATTCGTCTAATGAAGCGAATAAAGTAAAATCTTGGTGTTTAATTTATTTTCTGCGAAGCCATGTATCAAGATGTTCTTGTGAGTCTTAGTAGATATTTTCTTTTTCATGCTACTAATTAGGCATTTGATAATTTTAATATTTGGAAAGCTTATTCTACTCCATCATGAATGTCACATGTGCCAAGTAAATCACAAAAATGTCGATAAGGTCATCACTTTTTATATAGGTATTTCATATTTCTGAAAATTAGTTCACATCACGAGACATGATTGCAGAGATTTTGACAAGGTTTGAAGGTAGTGTTAACGTCGGGTTCACCAATGTGTACAAGGGAATTCTGTGAGGAAGATCCAAGTGTACACCTGTAATAGACAAGAACAAGAACAAGACACAGAGAGATTGAGAGTAAGTGTATGGGAAGAGTAACCTCTTGCTATTGCCTGAGAGAGAGACAGTATGATGATTAGCAAAAGAACTGAGAGTTGCCAAGGAAGGCCAACGTTCCTATATATAGGGCATAAGAGTGCTGTTACGAGGGGTTAATGCGGTCATAAATGACGGCAAGATATCCGGATCGTAACGGCACGCTCGCCCGTATAGATTGGACACGTTACACGATCGTCCCTATATATAGGGACCGTTCAAACGGTCGTCCGTGTGTATAGGAACGTGATCATTAAATCTCTCAGACAGTTTAACAAGGGTCGCACGCGAGTATGACCATGGCTCGCGCGCGACAAGCCTTACTCTAACCTCCAAGCCACTTGAACCCTACAACTTTCGTGCAGTTAGTATCGAGGACGACCCTGTCTCACAGCCCCCATATGGATGAGTGAGAATATAAAGAATATAAGGACAACGATAGGGTAATAGTGGAGTACTATCGAACCTCCTGGATGACTGCCACGTGGGTGGTGATCGATCTGTCTGGAATGCACTATCTACAGTGTTGTAGAGCAAAGTTTACTCTACAAAATAATGCAAAGATTATCAAATGCTTGCATCGTTTTACTAATCAAATCACCGAATTAAAGTGATTCAGTGAATAGTGGTAAAATTAAAAGGGCAAAGATGCAGAGAGAACAAAGGAAGTAAAAAATAAAAATTAGCAATAGAGATATTAGTCATTTATGCATAATAAAATTAATGCAAATTTTGTTTATAACATTTCAACTCTCTAATGTGATAATGTAATTTCTTTGAGATTCTAATAACCATGGGTATTCAATCTGGTAGAAGCAAGAAAATATTATATACTATAGATTAATTAGATTGATAAAACTTATCTATTAATTTTGAAGATTTTTTTTTCCAGCAATAGATAAACAATTTTTTGGTTCGTAATTCTTTTGAATTCGGTTAAAAATCAACTCAAAATAGATTTGAGTCTATTTCCTTCTGTTTTTGTTACCGTAGTTTGAACTCAGTAGCTCGTGAATTTGCTAGGTTCGGCTTGTCGATACCAAACAAATTCATCTGGCTAGATAGTTACCCATTATGGGCCCATCAGCTTCTTCAGAATTATGTAACAGGGACCTCCATCCCTACGAATTTACATTAATAGAAGTCGGTCTTCCTCTCAAAAAAATCAACTCAAAGTCATACTAACATTACATTTCGATCAAACTTTCTTGTTTTTACAAATTTGATATTCATATTTCACATGGAAAAAATCGTAGGTATTTGTTTTTTCATGCTACTAATTAGGCATTTGATAATTTTAATATTTGGAAAGCTTATTCTGCTCTGTCATGAATGTCACATGTGCCAAGTAAATCACAAAATATGTCAATAAGGTTAGCATTTTTAATATAGGTATTTCATATTTCTGAAAATTAGTTCACCGGAAATATATGACACAAAGTCAATTAAAAATATTACAATGCCATATTTTTAATTTTTTGGGAATTCTGAAGAGCACGCATATTTAAGGTAATTTAATAGAAAATAAAACGGATTTTTAGTCCTTTTATGCATAATAGAATTAATGTAAATCTTGAGTATTACATTTCAACTCTCTAATGTGATAATATAATTTCTAGGAGATTCTAATAACCATCGGTATTCAATCTGGCAGAAGTAAAAAAATATTATATACAATAGATTAATTAGATGGGCTAAACTTTAACTATTACATTTGGAGATCTTTTTTTTTTCAATAATAGATAAACAATGTGTTTGGTTCCTAATTTTCATTTTAATTATCATTCATTTGGATTCGGTTAAAAATCAACTCGAAGTCATACTAACATTACATTTTGATAAAAATTTCGTGTTCTTACAAATTTGATAGTATTCATATCTCACATTGAAAAATCGTATATATTTTTTTTCATGCTACTAATTTTATATTTGATAATTTTAATATTTGGAAAGCTTATTCTACTCCGTCATGAATGTCACATGTGCCAAGTAAATCACAAAATCTGTCAATAAGGTCATCAGTTTTAATTTAGGTATTTTGTATTTCTGAAATTAGTTCACCGGAAACATATGAGACAAAGTCAATTAAAAAAATTAAACGACCAAATTGTAATTTTTTGGGAATTCTAAAAAGCACGTGTATTTAATGTAATATAATACAAAATAAGAATAGCAACATAGATATTAGTCATTTTATGCATAATAGAATTAATTTAAATCTTGAGTATTACATTTCGACTCTCTAATGTGATCATATAATTTATTGGAAATTCTAATAACTATGGGTATTCAATATGGTAGAAGCAATAAATTATTAGATACTATAAATTAATTAGATGGGCTAAAATTTAGTTATTCAGTTTGGAGATCTTTTTTTTTCAATAATAAATAACAATGTGGTTGGTTCGTAACTTTCATTTTAATTGTCATTCTTTTGTATTCGGTTAAAAATCAACTCTAAGTCATACTAACATTACCTTTCGATCAAACTTTCTTCTTTTTACAAATTTGATAATAATCATACTTGGAAAAATGAATGAGAAGATTTTCCCTCAAAAATAAAAATAAGAAGATTTAATATTACATGTGTGTGTATAACTTTCACTATCTTGGAGAACATTATCTACATAAATTTAAGAAGTCGAACAAAGAAATATTTAGATTATCATAAACTATTCACATAAAATGAATTAGTGATGATTATGCAACTCACATAATCAAATGAATAATTAAAGGTGCATTTTAATTGGAGAGGTTAAAGAATTAATTAGAAGTTTCTAATATGAATGTTACATGATGAGTCATTTGACATGTTATATATATTTTTGATAAGTTGGCACTTTAAATGATTTGTACTGGTTAGCATTCCAAGTAAGCGTACACATGTCCACACCTAACTCAATATTAATTGACAAATGACAACTCTAAATTAACTCTCGACACTTTCCTACTTTTGTAGATACATATATAGATTAGACTTCTTCCCCATTTTTTATAGCCTCTACAATAACTACTAAAAATTATATATTAAAATATATATATATATATATATTTATATAATCTATAACATCCCAGATATATTTCATCACCTTTTTTTAAGGAGCATACAAGTACGTAAATAGATATTTCATTGCTTTTGTGCATGTCAATGTCTCACTTTCTTAAACATCTGTATATATATGCTCTTCATTTGTTCAGAAGTTGATACAATTGTTCTATGTGGACGAGGATAGTTGCAGTAATTCCACATCAATTATGTTGAGAAATTCATTTAAGGTTCGTTTGGTTTTCTACGATTAGCGGTATTGGCTAGGATTGGACTAAATATAGTCAGGTAATAATTAATACTGTATTTTGTTATTCTGGACTAATTTTAATACCGGTACTAAATAGTGAAAATTTGGTGTTTAATACCCCAAATTAGTCCCCTCTCACATGAAGGTATTAGCTGGATTGTACCGTTTATATCTTAATACTTCCTGAAACAAAACAAATTATTAATTATAGCTCAGCTAATCCAATCCAATCATATCCGGAAAATTTAGTCCAGTCCAGTCCAATCTGGATAGTCCGTAAAACCAAAAGTTTCATAATAGAAGAAGATGTATAATCAAATCAATAAGAAAATTAACTTCGTATTTCAAGAAACTCAACTTTCAAAAGTAACTCATTTCTAGTTTCTGATTTCATTAATGCAACATGTTTGTACAAGAAAGGTATTGTAACACCCCCAAATTTTCATTACTGAAAGTGCCCTGCTCATGGAGAGTTAACCACCATGATAAGGAAAAGTATCTTTTCTTCGGATTCAGAAAAACATACTTTAATACATAAAAGCGTTCGCAAACCTTGTTCAGAGTTATTACAAACCAATATCTTACAAACAGCGGAAATAGTGGAATTACTACTTTATTTAGGCTAGATGATGCTTGCACTAGTACTCAACGTTCCCATCCCCAGCGTAGGCCTCTCCTGTGGTGGTTTTACGAAACAAGGACACCACAGTTGAAAAGTCAGTGACAACTGAGTGGGAACGTATCACAACGCGTAAAAAAGAGTAAGGCACAACAAGTTATTTCAAGTTCATTTATTTCAAAAAGAAATTTAATTATTTCATCAGGATGATCAATAACCAATAATCGTATCCAGTGTGGACGGCGAAATAATTCGCTTGTCCGAACCGATTCCACCTCAGCAACTAGACCTTAAGTGTCGACACCCTCTACGAGGGAAACTTTTGTCCCAAGAGAGTAGTACTAGAGCCTTACCCTGTGCTGATGTGCCCCAGGGGTACTCATAAAGTCACATTCGGCTCATGTCCCAAGGTTTGCTTGGTCAAACCATATTAAGTCCCAAGCTTTGCTTGGTCAACCATATAAAGTTCCAAAATATTGAATTTGAACGTGTAAAAGAATGGAGATCAATTAACGAGATGACAGATTTAGTAAACACAAGTAATGAGTAAGCATGGGTTTACAACATTTAAAGTCCAATTCAAAGCAGGTAGAGATATTATAGTTAAACACGCGTTTTGAGAGTAAGGGTTGAGCCTACGAACTCACCTACAAGTTCTGATTGTGGTTCAAATGTACTCGATGTAGCCTTCTTCGGTAAACTTGGTGTCTACAAATAAGGATAAACCATAATTAACACTTAATCGTTTAATATGAAAGTGTCTAATACAATATGTATGCTATGCGGGTTAATCCTAGTTAATTATCCGGCAATGATTAGGTACGTGACCTACTTAACCTTTAACGGTACTCCTTTAATTAAAATCTTAGAATATTTTTATTTGTCCAAAATAGCTAATCTTTATTTATTTAATTAATTATCAAACTAATACTAATTACAAAAGTTTAATCTTAGTTTACTAAGTCTAATATTTATACTAACTACTAATCCTAGTTTTAATTATTATTAGTTTACTAATCAAGTACTAACTTACTAACATAAAATAATGGTAGGTATTTGTAATAATAGTAAAGTATGGGTAGAGTAAAAATTGCACATTTACCCTTAGAGTAATCAAATTCTTAGAAACAAGTTGTTGCTAGTTTCTTAAAAGACACTTTTACCCATTACAAAACATTATTTTTTAACTTTTCTGATTTCGACGAAAATGACGTGGGTGGTTTCCGGGACACTAATTATCATTTTTATGAAAATATATGAACGGTAGTTTCAAACTCTGCTCTTTTTAGAATGTTTAATTCCTAAAAAATTTACTGAAAGTAATTGTAAAAGACAACGACTACCCCAAAACATGAAATAATTAGCTATGACGATTTCTAACGTTCCGTTTTTTACCAAATTAACATGGATGAATCTTGAGACATGTGTGAGCATGAATATTCAAGAATATGTTGAATGCGAAGCAAGGTTAGGAAGTTGTACCGATTTGTCGCTAAAATGAACGGTGAAACTGAATGAGCTGTTGGGACTTTGTGAGTTTCTACGGATGGTTGTAAAAGAGTCTCTGGGGTGTCACGGGATGATTGGTAGTGTCCGTGACTCAAACGGGGATGTTTGTGGTGTTGGTTAACAAGGTGGTTGTGTAGTGCTCTCGGGAAATCACCAAAACTTGGTGGATATGGAGTTTTCCGGCGAAGTGAAGGAGTTGTGTTGGTGGAGGTGGTGTTTGTGTTGGAGATGAAAGAGTTGGTGGTGATGATGGTGGTGGTGGCTATGGAGTTTTTGAAGCTCTTGCTATGGCTTGTTGGTTTTTGTCGTGAAGAAGCAATGGAGTTTGTGTGATATTTATAGGTAGGAAAATGATGAAAATGAATAGGAAATAAGGGTAAAGAATTGTTAGAAGGTGAATGTGAATTATTTTTTACCAGGGCAAGATCCATCTTTTGCGGAAATAAATGTTTGACTACATTTTTCTTTGATGCAGTTCAAGACTTTGCAGAAGAAATGTTACCGACATGTTATAAATAATTGGGTGTGATGATTGTTCCATAATAATAGGCATCGCGTGATAAAAGTCGCCACATAAAATATGTGATACTATAATAGTGTGCACGTTATCAAATATTAGTGTAGTAGACATATAGTACCATGTTATTTTAATTAGAACTTAGTCACATAAAAATCGTACCATGATATATTAAGGTCAACATGTCAGTTTACACTCTAGATTACCATAAAACATGTATATTTACTCTTAAAATACGTAATTAAATTTTGAGTTGTTTCAAGTATACCATCAGTGTGTTTTCATTTAGCCAGACTTTACAATTTCTCAAAGTTTGAGAAGCATGAATATATACCTATATACAACTAATAATATATGTTTATTTCCCTTTGAAGGGAGGAAATAACTCAATTCATTAATTTGATTGACTTCAAAAGATTTGTTAGTCATAGCTACAAGGGTACTGGTGGTGGTTGGCTGAGAACAGGGACCATGGTAGTGGGCTAAGAAAAGGGGTAGCAAAGGTGGTTGGTTGGTGGCGGTTTCTCTGGTTCATTGGTGGCGAAGTGGTAGAGTAGACGGAAAATTCTAAGACATTAGGTTGTTATTGCGGTAGGTAGGAGGAGGAGGAGGAGGAGGAGGAGGAGGAGGAATAAGTTAGAGATCGAGTGTATGTTCGTGGGAAACTCCGTAAATTTGTTATTTCTGTTAGTCCAGTTAACATTTGAGTGTCTTGCACAATGTCTCAACATATAGTAAGACTGAATAGGTTCTTGCACAATTGTAGGTGTAGAATTGGCACTAGAGACAGCGAGTTTAGACATTGACAGATGCAATTCCTCACTTAGAACTAGGCAATGAGTTCATCCACTGAGATTGGTGATGATCGAGTCCTGATACTTTATTTAAAATGATCATAATTTGCAGGTTGTCCTTCCAAAATATAGAGAATCATATCTTGTTCTTGAATCACTTCGAGCTAGTTTGGGAATGTTGTGGCGGTGCTAGAAGCTGATGTGTGAAAACACTGTAAGAAAGCTGCTGTGAATTCTAGATAAAAAGTTGTATGGTAAATATTACGTAAAAGCTGCAGTGAAATAGTGATATAGTAATTTTGTGTTTGGTAAAATCAACTGTGAACTTGTGAACTTGTTGTCAGAGGGTAAAATGACAAAATATATGACATGTCATTTCCGTAAAGAGAACTATTGATATCTTTTTTAAAATGTAAAATTAAAGTTGGTTGTAGATAAATTAATCAAAAGCACTTTCTGGAAAAGCATCTCCCCCTTGCTTCCTGAAAACTGTTGTACGACAGCAGAAACTGTCCGAAAAAGCAAAACAATTTTTTTACCAAACGCATTAAAACTGCTTCTGATGTCGGAAAGCAGTTGTGCTACCAGCAAAAGCATCCCCAAACTGGCCCCATTTACTTGTTGTAGATGGTGCTATCCAGACAGACAGATCAGAGCCACGTGGCAGCCATCTGACACACCCAGCTGCGCTCCATACACACCAGACAACTACTTATGCTTTCCCACGTGGGGCTGCGAGACAGGGCCCTCGCGTACCAACACGAGACTTGTAGGGACTTAGTGGTTTGGAGGCTAGTGTAAGGCCCGCCGCGCGCGTGTGACAACCAAGCTCGCGCGCGACCCTTTGTAATTTCTTTGAGAGACTTAATGGCCACGTCCTATAAACCCGGCTTGACCTCATAACGGTCTCCGGTATGTATGGTCAGGTGCTTAACGGTTCTTATATACACGGTCGAACGTGCCGTTACGGGGGCTACCATTAAACCGCCATTTATGGTGCATTAACCCCCTCACAACGGTCACTTCCCCGCTATATATAGGATCGTTAGCCCTCCTTTGCGACACTCTAGTTCAACTCTCACAACACGAGATCTTCTGGACTTACCGAAGCTCTGCCATTAAGCTATCTCTCTCTCTCTCTCACACAGTTACCATTGCTTACCCTCTCCTACACACAACCCTACATCTCTCTGTGTTCTTATTCCCTACTTGAGGTGCACACTTGGGTATCTCCGTAGGATTTCCTTGCGCACAATTTGGTGAACCCTACGTGAAACACTCACTTTCAGAGCTTTAATTCTTCGAAAACCTGCACAGATGTCTTCTGACGGAATCATTCGTGACGGTGACCGGTCCCCTTCCAACGAGGAGACCTCGAGGGGAGAAGGGCCACTTAACACCATCATCAACACCAATGTTCGTGCTTAAACGGTTACCGGCAGTGGACCCTCTCTAGAGGCACTCCAAGCCACAATCTAGAATCAAGCCCAGATTATGCAGGCTCAGTCCGCCCAGATCGCCCAAATCATGACAATCTTGGGAAGATTTGCCCAAAACACCATTCCTGGGGTTTAAGTCCCACCATCGACATCCCAATTGCCTTTACCATGGGCAGCAACCACATCCATAGTGAATACATCTGTCGCCCAATCCTCTCCATTCAGCGGCCCTGTGCTCCAGACACCAGGACTCTCGTTGAGTTCGTCTATGATGACGGCAGGAAACCCCACTCCATACTCTGCATTGCCTTTCCATGCAAGTGGAGCCCTATGGAGCCATGCGCCCCCACCTCCACCTCCCTACGATCCAAGCATGCCTTACATCCCGGGCTTCGCAGCTTTGGAACATGGGATAGACAGCATCATCGCGAACCAGAGCTTCACAGATACCGTCATCCCGAAGGTTGACAGCGCGCCTCCCATTCCGCAAGACATTTATTTGATGCCCAACCCTGTTGGGTACAAGGCACCCAAGTGGGAGAAATTCGATGAAGTCAGTGGGAATGCGCACGAACACGTGATGCGATTCGTTTACATGATGAGCCCACATGGAGTTGACACCAGGCTGTTGATGCGTGAGTTTCCTAAGTCTCTGGGAGCTGTCGCATACAAGATGTACAGGACCTTGGAGGCAGGATCTGTGAAGACGTGGGATGACATGGTAAAGAAGTTCTACACCAAATTCTTCCAATTAGAAGAAAATTTCACCACCATCCACCTCTCCTGCATGTACCAGAAGCATGACGAAGAGGGAGTTGGTTTTATCAAGAGATTCAGGTCCAAGTCCTTGAAATGCGTCGACGACGTCTTGGAAAGCTGACTAGTGGAAATATGTCTTCAGGGCATGCGCGATGAGTATAAAGGGATGCTGATCAACTTGAATATGTCCACTTTTTCGAGGTTGATTGAAAGCACCAGGAATGTTGAGCCGTTAGTGGAGAGAATGAAGAAGAGATACGCCAGTGAGCGAACACAGGCGAGTCCCGGCTTCAAAGTGGGAAGTTCAATTACAAGCGAATGCGAGATGTCAATGTACATGAAGTATCATCCCCTAACAAGCAACAGCGGTCCGCGCCTCAGGAGGCACCGCCTCTGCCTTGTTCGATTGAGGATGCAATCGATCTTTGCAAGAGATGGCGCAAAGATGGGATCCTACCAGCCCTGGAGCACAAACCCACAAGAGACCAGTTGCAGGATCTAAGGTGGTGCGAGTGCCATGGGCAGGTGCTACACCCAACCAGAGAGTGCAAAAATCTCAAGTGGTTGGTAGACAGGAAGATAAAGGAGGGCCAGTTGATTGTTGATGAGCCAACCAAGGATGTGCGCTATAACCCTCTGCCGTCTCACACGAGGCAGGAGCCCAAAGGAAAGGACATAGCTATGATCTCGATCACAGACCTCGAGGAGGTCGCGGATGAACAGGCCCCAGTGATCGCGGAAATCTATTAGGATGAAGACTACGATGTCAACACAGAAGATTCGCGTGCTAAGCGGATGAAGGACTCTGCCAAGTTTGTTAAATTCTTCGATGAGATGAATTTATCCAACGACTGCAGGCACGAGACGACGAAAGCTATCTTAAGAGGGGCTGAGGATTACGAGGAAGAGCTGGTCCTCTCCAATGGGAAAGTCGTTAGGGCCACGCGATCAAGTGGTATGGTCATGACGTTTGACGAATCGGACAAAAAGACTGATTTCAATCATCAGAGGCCATTATACGTAACAACCACTGTCAACCATGTAGAGTTCAAGAGAGCCTTTTTCGATGGTGGGGCCGCGGTGAACGTGATCCCACTTAGCACCCTGGAGCTGGCAGGAATCTCGCAAAACAGAATCGTAAAGATGCCTTATCCATTGATTGGGTTTTGGAAGTGACTCCCGAATGACTGTGGGATGGATCCGCTTGGGGATCCAGATTGGGCAGATTAGCTGTCCTGCCAAGTTCCACGTCATTGATGCTGACACGACTTAGTACATGATCATCGGTCGAGCATGGATTCATCGCTTTGACGCCGTACCTTCTACGGCTCACCAAGTAATGAAAGCTATTTGGAAAGACAGGTTGGTCGCAATTCCCGCCTCTGTGAACCCCTTCAATCTAGAGGAAGCACATCTGTCCGAGGCTATATGGTTTACAGAAATGGCAGATGAAGCAACTCCACCTCCGTTTCGGTCAACTCCCCTACCTAAGTGGGAAGACGTCAAAGGCCAGTCACCAGCCGGAGTGATGGTGATGCAAGAGGAGCCTAAAGGGAAGAAATTTGCATGGGAAGAAATTCTCAGGGTTACCTGCAACAAGAGTGCTTATACCCTGAAGAGGGTCATCGAGCCTAATAGCGAGGGCAAGCAGGTGGGAAGTTTTTACTCCAATGGCAAGAAGTGTTACCGCATCTGAAGGATGCCACGGGACTACTACCACCAACCAGTATGCAGCAGTACCGTTTCTAGCATTCTCTTTACTATGCTTTGCAATTAACATTGTACACCCCTGGATTTCCTGTATGAGGGTCCTATTGATGGCGATAGCCCTCCCCTAGGGGAGCTCTTCTGTCAATCGCCAACCTCCTGACAGCAGTCGACTGCACAAGCCTATCTGTCTAGATAGCAGCAAAAATAAAAAGTCTATCTGTTTAGACAGCAGCCAAACGCGACAAAAGCCTATCTGTCAAGATAGCAGCCAAACGCGACCAAAGCCTATCTGTCTAGATAGCAGCAAAAATAAAAAGCCTATATGTTTCGATAGCAGCCAAACGAGACAAAAGCCTATCTGTCTAGATAGCAGCAAAAATAAAAAGCCTATTTGTTTAGATAGCAGCCAAACGCGACAAAAGCCTATTTGTCTAGATAGCAGCAAAAATAAAAAGCCTATTTGTTTATATAGTAGCCAAACGCGACAAAAGCCTATCTGTCTAGATAGCAGCAAAAATAAAAAGCCTATCTGTTTAGATAGCAGTCAAACGCGACAAAAGCCTATCTGTCTAGATAGCAGCAAAAATAAAAAGCATATCTGTTTAGATAGCAGCCATACGCGACAAAAGCCTATATGTCTAGATAGCAGCAAAAATAGAAAGCCTATTTGTCTAGATAGCAACTCATTCAAAGCTTATCTGGCTAGATAGCAACCATACACGACCAAAGTCTATCCATCTGATGGCAGCAGAAATACAAAGCCTGTTCAATCGAATAGCAAGTCAATATGCGAGTTAAAGTCTATCATAGTAGACAAAACAGCAAATGCAAAGCATACTTTCATAACAGTCAAATGCGGCTTACAACTTATCTGTTTAGATAGCAGCTTAAAGCAACATTTACAACGAGGAAAAGCTTTCAAAAATCTAAGTTTCTCAAGGAACGTTCCTACACAAGACTCTAAAACTACGAATCTTGACGCTGTCGTCGACGTCCTCGACCAGAACAGGGCTCCTGCCCATGCCCCTGACATGGCAAGGGGCTAGATGAACTTTAAGCCATGAAGGCTGCTGATGTGAAGGACAAGTGGGAGAACAGCTCATGGGGTGGAAGCCAATCGTGCGTAAGAAAGAAACACACTCGCTTGTTGTTCACTGTCTGAAACAATGGTGGAAAATAGTTCTCCGTCGGAGAACCAACAAAAATGCACACCACTCATTACTTGCTGGTATAAGAACTGGCGCAAAGTTACTCTTCGTCAGAGGTCCACCGGAGATGAACCTGCAAACATAATGAGGAAAAAGATGTCTTTGTTCCAACGAAAGAGCTTACACAACTGAGCTCCAAAAAGACCAGGCGAATCAGGGGCCTTTTTAGTGAATTCCTTGGGAGCTATTTCTATAACATAACGCACGAATTCAAGCTTGGAAGACCAGAGCTGATACGGATTCAAAATGGGTAAAGAGCAATGAAAAGAGTGTCGAGGACTCAGGGTAGATGGCATTTTGTCAATCACAGGAGCCCAGATGAAGAAAAAAATAGCAAGAAAAGGGGTTTATATAGGACTCAGAGGAGACTCTTCAGTTTCCTGGCCGAGTCAGCAACGCCTCGAAAATGAACAAGAATCAATGACTATATTAAAGACTACGACGATACAGTAGCCCTAGGTCATGATGAAGGTTGGGCCCACTGTGTGAGAATCACACCTTATTTAATAATGTGGCGGCACGATTATTCAGATAATGATGGCGGCTCGTGGGAACTTGAGCCTACGAAGGTCTAAAATATTCTGGACTCACCAATAGTCCTGAGACATTTAGTTCTAAATTACAGCAAAACATGAAGCATGCGCGTAAGCCTATCTGTTTTCGATAGCGGCCAAAAACCATTAAGTCTAGTGTAAGCCTACCTGCTTAGGCAGCAACTAGACGCGCGTGAAAGCTTGTCCCACGATAGCCTATCTTTCTAGTGAAGACACTATTTACCTGCAAAGAGCATTACCTACAAAGAGCAAACACATAAACTCTCGCATTCATGAACAGGAACCAACCAAAAGATATTTCAAAGTTCGCAAAACCAACACGCGCAAAAACAGGACAAACGTTCAAGCGATCCAAGGATCGCGGCCACAACGGGCAGAAAAAGTTACATTAAGGAGTTTAAAAAAAAAACAGGTCTTGCAAATATTCGAAAACTTAGTACTGAAAGAAATCCTTCAAAAGAGAATACCCCGCCGACAACATGATGTTGTTAGCAGTAAGCTCCTCCAAGCGAGCCTTGTTATCCGCATGACGTTTGGTGGCTGCCTCAAAATCCTTGGTCGTCTGCTCCAGCTCGGCTTTGCGTGCGTCGAGAGCGGCCTTCCCCTCTCTATAAGCAGCGCACTCAGACCTGAGTCGCGCAGAATTACGGATTCTCGTCAATCTCTGCACAGGGAAGTCCAGATCTAATCGCCCTGCCTCAACCTGTTGAAGTGCTTATGTGCTGGAAAAGAGGTCTTGAGCGCTGTCGACCGTATTGCTAGCAGGAGTACTTGCATGAGCTCTCTCCAAAAGAGCGAAAATCTTTCTGAAAGGTTCTCCTCTGTCTTTTGGGGCCAGTTCCATCACTTTGGAAAATGCAAATGGAAAGGACACGCGCATCTTCATTAGCCACTCGAGGCAAGCTTGGTCGATACCTGCGCGCACGGCAGCACAAGCAGAATACTTAGCCAAAAACATGGGTTCAGTAAAACCAATAAATCATGGACAAAAGGAAATGACCTTACATGTTCCTTCAACAATCTGTCGAAGAGGGGCAATAGAACCAGCTGCTTCGGCCAACCTCCGATCTGCCTAAAACTCCCGCGCGAAGTATGACTCAGGAATCACAAAACTCCTCTCAACCGCAACAGGATTTGCAGTTTGCAAGCCCCATACCTCAAACGGATTCTCATAGAATAGGGCATCCAAATCCAGATCGAAGTCCCCTGCTAAGGCAACACCTCCCGAAACGCTTGATGCAGGAGGATCGTCACGTCCGGGGGACGCAGTCTCTAAAGTATGCTTATCAGAAGAGGTGTTGCGCTCAGTCAAAGCCGCCTTTGTGGCGCTTTTCTCAACAGGAGCAACACGCACACCTAACTCCGCATTCTGCTCAAACTCTATCGTAACTCCCTCAGGGGAAGGGTCACGACCAAATCCCGCGATTACATGAGATTGCTCAGCACTAGTTCCCCACCTAGCTTCTTCTTCGTCCGAAGAAATGGGTATTGTTTGAGTAATGGGAGCAACATTGGCCTCCTCTTTCCTTTGACGATCCTCTTCCTCCTGCTCATAAATGAACTCCAAACGTTCTGCATCAGCATCACCCTCCACTGTTGGGCCTTCCTCCACTGAGCCTTGCTTTGAGATTCCTACAATAGGAATTTCACGCTCAGGAATCACTACGGCACTCCGGGGGCGATGAGGTCTTAAGGGGAAGGGGTCAGACTCTGCAAAAACAAGTGTGTTACTCACGAGGCAAAGAGGATAAAAATCAAGGCTCTACCGGCATTTGAAGCGGCATCTCCCCACTTAAATGGGTATCCGCGCCACAAATATGATGCAGATTATCATCAACACTTCTTAGCCTAGCACGACCTGCTTATGATTAGCACATTAAAACCTCGCACGTGGAGAGTAACAGGGGATATCGCGTTGCCAAAAAGAAGTTACCTGAGGATTCCCCACACTGATCTCTTATCCACTTACGGATATCACGCATAGGCACACCATGGTACAGTGCGCCAATCACAATTTCATGGTTGGATAAAGCAAACTTAAAAATTGTACCTTCTTCGTCTTCATCACCGACGAGTTCATGAAGGGCTAGTTGGGCTCGATGCAATTCATTCACAATTCCGGGAGAGGGACGAGGTGTGCGCGAACGGGTTGATTGCGTGCGTGGTCTTTGCTCTCTAGAGCTCTCCTTAGCTATTTCCTCGAGGCTTTTCTTTTTAGCCATCTCAATTCGCTCCTCCTCGGATAGCTTGTCTTGCAGAGATCTCTTTTCAGCCATACGTCTTGACTCTTCGATAGCCTCTTCCTCGGTCATGATCACCGGTTCTTTTAGGAGGCTATCCTCATCTGCAACAGCGGAACAAATAATGAGTATTGACACATTAACTTGCCCTCTTAATATGCCACTTTATCTCACCTTCTTCTCCCTCCTCCCTGGCAACAGAGTCTGCCTCTGGTTCTGAGGTTGTCCTTTTCTTTGAAATAGTCCTCTTGGAAAAAGAAGTTTTCTGCACTACTAGCTCATTCCGCAAGCGTTTTGATTGCTGCGTCACCAAATCACCAGCCGAAGAGGGACCTGCACTTCTCTTCTTCGTCGCTTTTACGTACGGGGCAAGGAAAAGTTCAAGTTTTTCCAAAATCGCTCGCTGGGTTTCTTCATCCATGGGCGTCTCTGGAAGGATGACGTCGTCGGGTTGGCTTTTCTTTGAGCGACAAAGATCAATAAGACCCACGATGCGGTCCCCCGATGCAAAGCGTCTCAAGAAGCACTAATAAGAAAAGGGGAACAATATTTTCAGCCATAGGATACAAAAGAAAAAGAGAGAGGAAGTTCAGACAATACCGCTTGGAAGTCCCGCGCATACTGAGTCCTAGCATCAAGGGAGTTCTGCCCGATAACGGTAGTCTTCTCGTTCAAAATGAATTCCGGACAAAGATGGTGGTCTGCAGCTAGCAAGGAGTAATATCCGTTATGGGCCGCGCTTCGGGTCAGAGTAGTCTTGAAAGGATAATCTTTTGATAAAGGCGCGAGGACTGTGCTGACTTGGAGCAGACTGGGGATTGGTCAAACGGCGAACCTGGGTATTCCGGAAAGCCACCCAACTCGCCGAATTCTCGCCATGTCTTCCTCTGGAAGGCTGAGTCAAAGGAAGTTCTGCAAGGAGCAGTTCGTTACTTTTCCCACAGAGCACTCCATTATAACAACCTTTGGTAACAGACTTGGACCACATGGGGGGGGGGGGGGGGGCGACAGCATCATAACCCAGCTGAAAGGCCATGCGAAGGGGATCAAAAGGAACTACTATGCGCTCATAGTTGCAGGATTTTGCACCAGGCGCATGTTCAATCAGCGCAGGCAGATAACCTCTTCTGCACCAGTTCAAGTACCTTCCATAACGCCGAGACCCTCTAGTAATTTTTTTTTCTGGAAAGGGGTATCAACCTCGGGATACATGTCCTCAAGATAAACGATGTTATCTAATTCCACCACATACGGTCGGGCCACGAAGAGGTCAGCATCATCACATACCAAGGAAAAGTTACGGCAAGTACTCTTGGTACCAAACCAACGCCACGAACGGGGACACAGGTGTACCTCCTTGGAGCTCTGTACATTCCACAAGTCGACGGCATAAGGAGTTGGAGCATATTTGGGCCAATGTTCGAAAACCCACATTGTGAAGAATCTGATATTGACGAAGGAAATGACATCGACCCTTCCACGCGACTGCTCGACATGTGACACGGCTAAGTCAAGACGATAGTATAAAGAACCCAAAACAAGGGGCCCCAGAGCAATTTTCGACCAAGCGCGAGCTTTACTGCAAGTGGGAGCACGTGGATAAAGACTCCGTCACGCGGGCTCCCATCTATGAGGAAACGTGACAGCCAAACACACAGGAAGCCACACAACGACCATGGGAGCCCTTCTCCATCAGTACAAATCACCGCGTTGGGATTGCCTCTGAGCAATTTCTGGATGATGGGGGTTTGGAATAGTCTTTGTAAGAGAACATGAGCCATTTAGACCAGATGTTTTTCGCGCTAGAAGAAATTAACATAAAAGTGTCGCAGGGTTTAATCTCGTCAGGATCCCACCGCGTGGCGGCTTTCTTTAGAGTCGCAATACATTCCTCGTCTGCGTAAAGAGAGTAAGCTCCTCATCACCCTCTAATTTGTCCAAAGGTTCAAAGGCTCCCATGCTCGGAAGCATCAACAGATTTTCCACATCTTCAAGGGTAGGCGCGGCATCGAAAGAAGAAAAATGAAATGAACGGGTTTTTCTTGAGTAACGCGAGAATATGACCATTAGCATGTCCTGGTCGACTTTGAGGTTGAAACCTCTGGTCGCATGGATGGCGTTATAAACCCCAGCTTGTTTTAACACCTCCTCGTGATTGTTAATGATGAACGTGGTTCATTCATCCATTCCATCAAGCTTTTCCAAGAAAGCCTGGAAAAGGACATCATTGAATGAGATCAGGCCAGCTTCAATACTAAGTCTCTGTACATCATGGGCATCTGCTAAATCCCAGTCTTCCCTGTTTGGCTCGGGCTTCAATTCAAAAGCAGCAATTGGAGGAAATGCCTGGGGAGCGTCTCCCCGGATCGTGTCCAAGTAAAAATCATCACCACCCATATAGGGGGCCTTGTACCAAAGGTGCTTGGGAAGCTCCGGCACTTCAACGGTCTCCTTGTTTGACTTCTTTGGGGCCATTACTGTGAGCATAAAACGACAGATTACAAATCAACGACATGCAAGCGAAAAGAAAAAGGGGGGAGAAGGAAGAATATCTAAAAAATTCAACCAAAAATTGACAAACGACTAATCACTCACCTTGTTGACGACTGAGAGCTTGGATCACTTGAGAGAAGGTGTCGACAATCTGATCAAGAACTTGGTTGAAAGTTTCTGCTTCAATTGGGAGATTCTCTCTCTGATGCATACGAACTCAAAACCAACAACAATGGAAAAGTTCTAATTGGAGGAAGCAAAGGGTTTAAATAGCCTTCAGATTGAACAGTCGCGACTGCTGACGTCTGCTGAGTCAGCAACGCTTAGGTATCCGGCGAGATTGGCGACCCATCAAATCCTTCTGAGTTATTCTTTCCTCGAGAATAGGCGAAAAATCGTTGATGGCGTCTGATTAGCTTCACATTGATCACGCTTCGTCAAGTAGTCAAACGGCGCTGCTAAACCCTAGGCAATCATGGCTATGACCGAGGGCTAGGGATTTGAATCAGAATTCAAAATTTAAAGAATCTGCGTGGAGCCCACGCACGGCTAATTTACGCGACTGCACAACGGACGCGCGCCTGACATTCGCGTAAAAGGGGGCTAATGTAGATGGTGCTTTCCAGACAGACAGATCACAGCCATGTGGCAGCCATCCAGCACACCAAACTGTGTTCCATACACACCGGACAACTACCTATGCTTGCCCACGTGGGGCTGCGAGACAGGGCCCTCGCGTACCAACACAGGACTTGTAGGGACTTAGTGGTTTGGAGGCTAGGGTAAGGCCCGTCGCGCGCGTGCGCAACGAAGCTCGCGCGCGACCCTTTGTAATTGATTTGAGAGACTTAATGGCCACGTCCTATAAACCCGGCTTGACCTCGTAACGGTCTCC
Source organism: Linanthus parryae (assembly GCA_023055425.1). Taxonomy (NCBI): domain Eukaryota; kingdom Viridiplantae; phylum Streptophyta; class Magnoliopsida; order Ericales; family Polemoniaceae; genus Linanthus; species Linanthus parryae. The sequence continues at coordinate 32,722,514 of JALGPY010000001.1, forward strand.
GGTATTTACGGTTAGGTGCCTAACGGTTCCTATATACATGGTCGAACGTGCCGTTACGGGGGCTACCATTAAGCCACCATTTATGGTGCATTAACCCCCTCACAACGGTCACTTCCCCACTATATATAGGATCATTAGCCCTCCGTTGCGACACTCTAGTTCAACTCTCACAACACGAGATCTTCTGGACTTACCGAAGCTCTGCCATAAAGCTGTCTCTCTCTCTCTCACAATTACCATTGCTTACCCTCTCCCTACACACAACCCTACATCTCTCTGTGTTTTTATTCCCTACTTGAGGTGCGCACTTGGGTATCTCCGAAGGATTTTCTTGCGCACACTTGTAAAAGACTATCAGGAATGTGCTTTACTTTGGCCAAATAGGCATTTATAGATAACTCCTTCTCAATTTTATGCAACAACATCTTCAATTGGTGAAAATGAGACCGAGATAAGGAAGAAAATCGTGTTTCAAGACTTAGCCAAAAAGACGTAGCATGAGGCAAATGCAGAATCACAGAAAGCACAGGAGAAACTGATGCAATAAACTCTTTTAGCGTTGATCCGCTAATTTCTACATATCATAGGCAAGATTTGCAATAGAATTAGAAGATGAGATCATTGGAGGAGGAGGTTCAATTTTACCAGAAACATAGACGAGAAGATCATTTGCAAGAAGAAATATCTATTTAGCGCGCCAGATACTGTAATTGGATCCATCAAGTTTGATCTGAATAAAGGAATCAAGGGTTTAAATGAAAATTTTGAGACCAGCAGGAATATCATCTGTGGTCACCATAGAGATCCTGAGCTTGGATCAGCGAGAAGTTGCAGAAATCCAGAAAACCTTAGGAAAGAGAATATGAGCGGATGAAAGCAGACAAGCAGCGAAATGAGATAACAAAATCGATCGCCGGAGAAGCCGATCCAAACGCTGGAGACGAGAAAATGACCTTGCGACGAGCTAGAAGGCTTTGATACCATGAAGAAAAGCAAATTACCAGAGAGATTTGAGATTGATTTCATTTCTAGAAGATGAATCAACTGATACAAAAGCTCTTATAAAAAATGCAGAAATCAAACTAATGTAACAGAAGCTCTAGTAGGTTAACTAACTGAGCTGTTACAAACTAACCCCACACTTCAGCTAAACAACATTCATAACTAAGCTATTGTTTTATACTTCTCTAACGAAAGGAAAATAAAATCTAGGAAAACTTTGCTTTTTCTGAAATTGGAAGAAAAATAAAAGGAATATGAGAAGGAACTGAAAAAGTTATATTGATAACCGGGTAACAATTTTTACGCTCAAATCAGGTTGATTGGTTTGGGGGAAGTCGATAATTTGCATAAGTTTTACTCACCTCATATTTGATTAATGGAGATGATGGTTTGCTGGTTTGCTGGGCACTGGTACTGGTGTTTTGCAAATGCGAGGCACTTTCAATTCTAGGTGAGACCAGATGATGCGAGGCCAAGTAGCTATGTGGAAAATCCGATGATAGCATTTGTATTTGGGTGGTTGGCGGTGTAATTGGTGTGGTAGGCTAGTGTCAGTTGGCGATGATGTAAGAGCACTTCTCGTCAAAGCATTGTTCAAAGGCATTTGAAACAAGTTCACATAGAAATGGGGCAATTATATAATAATCTAAATAATAGGGGAGTTATATCAAAATAATTCATTATGTTTTGTTGGAATTTTCCTTCAAGTTGGCCAAAAATAACAAAGAAATGTCAACTTCGAACTGGAAGCTTTCTGGAGAAGAACAGGACCTGGTACGTCTTCGCTGACATGTGCCCTAGCGTTCAGGTGCTCGATGCAGATTCTGGAACAGCAGTTCGTTTGCAGAGGGGACATTTGTTCTTCCGCAAGAGCCATTTCTCGATACAACTGTAGTGGTAATCGTGCCCACATTTTATCTTCCCCAGCACATCCCCATCAGCATAACTCTCCTGCAATTCATTTCAACACGCATTTACCGTACTGTTCATCATCAAAGCTCAATGGATTCAGAGGCTAAGAAACATATTGACCTAATAAATCGCAAGATCAAATTTTTCTTTTTCATTTTTTTTGAAATATGAGATCAGAAATTAAGCACACTTTACCAAACAAATACAACACACAATGTCCTCCGCTGAGCTTCCTAATTCTATTGGCTGATGCTTGCGTTGTTCAACACCCGCCGATATAGATTCTTCGGTCAGTCTGGACCTAGATGTTCCGACTATCTCTTCCAAAGCCAATATTACCTAACCACAATTCCACAAATGTGAAGCAGTATCCAGTAGATCCCTATTAGGTAATATGATAAGAAATATTACTACAGTTATAACGATATGTAAACGTCCGTTTAGTGTTACCTCGTAAGGAACATCATCGTCCTCAAGACCAATATCTTCCACCTCACCACCATTCTCATTTTGAGGTTCCCCGGGAGAACTAGGGTGAGATAAATTTGAATCAGCCTGTAACACACGAAGAAAGCAAGTTAGACATGGACCTTAATTGGTGACACACGAAGGTACAGAACCATGATATACGAATATTAGTATCAAGCAATACACGAACTCTTAAACTTATAGGTAGTCCTACTCAGATTTCAACCATGAATGAGATCTTACCTCAGTTGGTACAGTGTTGCCACCCAGCTGATGTATCAAATCCAAAGTTTCTTGAAACTGCTGATGTATCAAATCCAAAGTTATGTTCTGAAAGAGAGATTTTTTCTGCAGAAATATGTTCTGGAAAATAGATCGTAATATAATAAAGATTATATGAAGATCTTTGAATGCAATATCATTATTATGTGCAGATTATGTTAAAACATCGGAACAATTCGGACACTAAGAATTTGCACACTGAGTACCTCAACTGCAACGTAAATCCCAAAATCTGTACTACATCTGATGAATAGTGGTAAAACTCAAAACTGGAAGAAAGAGAAGAAACAGAGGAACTACTATTCTACAAGGAGTTGTAGGTATTTGATGAGTTTGGAATATTGTCACGCGTCATTTATGGTTTTTTAAGAGATTTAAGTACAAAGAACAAAATTTGATTAATTGGTGAGTTAAATGAAAAAGGAAAAGATTAATTTATCTATTTTTTTTTTTTTGTACAAAGGTAAGAAACCTTCACGACTCATAAGGGAGGGGGTGGGGGGCTTGAACTCGAGCTATTGGCTACCTTAAGGCCTTAACCACTGGGACAACCACCAAGTTCAATGATTGATTTATCTTCAGTAAGGCATTTACATTCTAAATGCAAAAGAAAATAGCCATTTTTTTAAAATAACAGAACGAGTTAGTCCAATTAAGTATTATAGAAACTACTTAATATCGGATAACTAAAATTTAACTTTATAAACTATGGTTGATTTTATACCTACAAAAGGGAAGGAAAATTTCACGTTTAAGTCACTGGAAAAGTTAATTCCAAACTTTCTCTTCAAAGTAAATGACGTTTTAACCTTCGAATAACTGGAATGATAATATTTAACAAATTGTATCCTAAGAGACTAAAATACTTGCTATCAATTTTTAAGAACATGCTAATTACTACGAAATAGAAATATAATTTCTTAACACTTCAAAGAAAATGAAAAAGGAAAATAAATATTTTTAAAATTTCTTATAAAGTTGGTCCAGTTATAAAAGTTATATTATAACTATTAAATTCAATTCAATGATATATTATACATAAATCAAAATCGTTATACGTTTAAACTTTAAATGCAAAAGGAGAAGATAAATACTCAAAATCGAAAAACTATAACTACAAATGTTAGGTAGGAAAGGAAAATTACGTTCTTGACTTTTGTTCTATTAAAGCAAAGAAGAAATTTAAGGTATCAATCAGACAATTACCTTTTAATACAAGAAATGATTGAATGAATGACAATACAATGGAAGAGGGAATACTTTAAATTATGTCTTTCAAAAACAAAATGAACCTATATAATTCCATTTCAGTAACGTAATTCATACTGAATTCGTTATCTGAATGTTGAGGGGGATATTTTGGTTTCTATTTCTTAAAACGTGATTCCTTCTATCTTATTTATATCTTATACATTTTCAGCTAAGGAATTCTTTAGCAAACATTTGGTGTGTCTTTGACATCTTCATTTGCTTCTTACATTGAGTTTTCTGATGTCGAAATGCAGGGTGTAGTTGTTAAAACTTAAAAGAATGGAGGGTTGAGGTTGGTATCTATATCCCATCAATCTTATTGTGTTGTAATGTTTTAACCATTATTTATTCACACAAGAAACTCGTTTGGGCTACTCCAAAAATAAAAGAAAAAAACCTTATATCAAAAGAAATAATAAACTCATTAATGTTTCAGTTAGCTCACATCCTGCGAGCTCAATGCTAGTGTTGAAACTAATACTCTTACAGTCGCAAAACAAAGTTCTTACTTCGAACGAAAAAATGTAACATAATTGGCCCCCTTTTTTTCTTCTTATGATGCACATGTACACGTTATACAACTGGAAGAATAATCAAGGATAGGTCACCACTACTTTTCAATAGAGCATTAATATTCATTAGTTTTTTCACACTTACAATGTTTAAATTCAAAACTTTTACTTAGATTCAAGCTCAATGGGAAACCATCAATGGAGAGATTTTATGTATTAGCAAGCACCTAATGCAAGTTTTCTTATCCAGTCCTAGGAACAATCAATGCCAGTCCGGGCATTGCATAAAATTAAGTTGATACTTGAACACCTTATGTAAAAAAGTTAACCTAAAATCATTTTGCAAAGTACCTCAGGAAAAATTAACAAAATAGGGATGAGCTATAAGAAACTTCCAGAGAAACTGGAGAAAGATGTGATCATCAAGTTACCTGCATTTCAAGTGTCCTCCCATCATCAACTGAAGACCATGAGACAGACAGTGGAGGGATGACAGTCGGTCTATCTCTAGCCACCACAGGTGGGCGGAGATCAGGAACTTCTCCAGAGAGATCCAGAGCAGAAGAGTCAAGGTTAGCATTGTTTTGCACTGAGGATGAATGAGCAGAACCCATGTTGAAACTTGAGAGAAAGATAGCTCAAGATCTGCAAGGGCATTGCCATTAGTATAGAAAGCTACCAGTGTGAGAGTCAAGTATCTTGCACTAGGGAAGTCGCACTTGAAGGTGAAAGAGACCGTTTACTTGCAGAAGTTGCACTTTCAGAGACACTTTAGTTGCTGCCAAACTTGAGCCTGTCTCTAGTTCTTGTTGCATGCACCCGTTTCATCTTCGTATGCTGTATCTATTTACCGTCGCAACTTCTTTGAAATCCTGAAATGATTTCACTTGAAGAAGTGATGAATGTAGACTGAACATTCATTTTAACAAGCAGTTCTCCAATTGTAGCTACGAAGATCAGGCGATTTCTTGGTTGCAGATAGTTAACAGACAAAAATCTACCATCTAAGAATACTATGGGATAATCTACCAGTCTAAGGAAATTTGGTGAGAGGATGTAATCATATAATTCCTAAAGAAAGCATTGTACCAAATGAACATTTTCACTTCAATATTCGAACGGTGAAGAAAATTGGAACAATTGAGTCCACAAGAACATGACTTCCAACAAAACAGAAAAGTGAATTCACGTCAAAGGAAAAGATCATTTTGCAGAATCACTCTATGTTTGGATGGTTCAAACCAAAGTAAATTGGGTGTCGCCATAGTAGCATAGTGCTTCAGATTAGAGTAAATAAGATCGCTCAAGTTGGAATAGATGCAACTTTTATAACACGTGTCACATTGTATAATCAGGTGTATATATATGTATTGAAAATATTGTATGACATTTTACCTTAATTAAGAAGTTAAGCCAACTAAAAATAGGTTACCTGAAATAAATACATGTATTGAAAGAAAGTCAAGCCAGCTAAAAATAGGTTACCAGAAATAAACTAGGTTGGCCTGACGATGCAAGTCAGCCCAAGTACAAGGAGAAGCCACAAGTAGTAAAGAATGTATCCTGAAGTAGTATAATATAAAGAGAACATAAATATCTCGATTCTACGGGTTTGCCTAAGACTAGGATCTAGTCATAATCATATCATACTAAACGAATACTAGCTTCAACACTGGAAGGTATTGAAAACCAAGACTATCATAAGAAAAGAAACTAAGAAAATCAACCCGATAATCTAAAGATCAGACAGACAAGCCTATTTGCTTCCGAATGCCAATCTCCATGACGTGGCAATCGTACGCACATGCTCACACTTTTGAATATGAGATACATTTTTCCTCGATGCTGACACGCACACACGTACATACATGTATACATTATATATAACAGAAATAAACTGTTGTCTGATACATTTTACCTTACCTACCTCCCAAGAAAACACAATTTTTAGGAAAAGATGGCCATTCACTAGATATTACTAGGAAATGCCCCATGGACAAAGCTCACTTCAAATTTTACCCACCATTTCTCACCATTGATCTTGCAAAGATCTAATGGCTCTAATTTGACCACTGAGCTCCCTATGAACAGCAAAGGGGGAGCTCCTTTAGTCATAGGGTTTAAGGAAAAGTTGCAAAATTATAAGCTTATGCACCTTAAGAGTTAATATAATGAAACAATCATAAAGCTGAAATATATGCACATATAGATTTGAGGTCCTTTCAAAAGTAATGTGATAACCATACACCATAATGTCGTGTCCAGGTAATAATACTACAAGAGACATGAAGAAATAAAAATATAATCAATAGATACCACACTCATGTTTTCCTAATTTTCTTCTCATTGTCGCTATGCTTAAGACGTCTCTCGTTCTTTTTGTCGCTAACCGATTGAAATCTTGAAAGAATGTTTCGAAAGACATGCTTAAAGATACCTCTCTCTTTTTTTTGTCGCTACGCAATTGAATCCTTAATAGAACGTGTCCTCTTCGCTGTTGGCGGATTTTCTCTTAGCTGTCGTTTGTTAAATAACTAACCCTATAGAAGGAAACTTTGAAGAAATGACCGCAAATCTATTCTAGAGGTTAAGAAAAGGAGGAAGGAGTCTTTTATGATAAGAACCCTTAGGTGAATTTTGAGGGCTATACCTATGAAATAGAAGCTCTTTGCATAATGACTGGGCGACTTCAATGAAGCGAGCGAGTGAATGAAAGGAGGGTTTTGATGAGCAAAGGAAAGTGCACTTTATGTACTCACCGATCTTTCGTAACCGACGATCAACAACAACAACAAGCAGGTTCATCTTTAGTTCGAATTTCGCCGTGGTCTTCTATCTCACTCTCTCCGTGAAACCCTCGCTACTTTTGGCCGGATTACCCTTCTCTCTCTCTCCCTTCGTCTTCCCTCCCTCTCCACGGTCTCTCAGTCGTCATTTCCCAAACTTGACATTTTTTTAAAAGATTTTCTTTTTTGAAATATATGTTTTTACTAGAAAATTAGTACTGTATCTCCGTTTCTTTTCTAATTCCATGTTTTGACGGGATTACTTGGACCGATAATTTTTTTTTTTAGGAAAAGACTTTTATTAGAGCATCTCCAACCCATTGCTTTTTCCCCCTCCCCTCACCTCCCCCTCCCCCTCCCCCTCCCCCCACGGGCCCACCATTTTCCCCCTCCCCCTCCCCTTCCCCTTCCGCAAAACTACTAATCGTCTCCAACCCATTTCTTTCCCCCCACCTAAAAAATTAATTTGTAATATACATTTAATAATTAAAAAATGAATTATTAATACCAAAAAAAGTAAATGAAAAATTACTTACCAATGTGTACATATATATACACACACACAGACATACACACAAAAAAAAGATGTTAATAATAATAACAATGATAGTAATACTAATAATAATTAAAATAATATTAACAAATAAAACTTTAATTCGAAAAAATAACGATTACAAGTTCGAAAAACTCGTTATTACAAGAAATAAAATTAAACACTAATACAAAAACGCAACGAGTAGAGCGATAAAACACACAAATTGAAATAAATCAATCTAACGATTACAAGTTCTTTCGTTAGTTGAAAGGATTAAATTTCAAAAAAATAAGATAACGATGACTTTTCGTAAATATACTTTCCAACAATCGTGAAAACATTATTAATTTTTTTAAAAAATATATATATATATTAACCATAATAATAAAATACATAATATAATCACAAAATACTAGTATGTGTAATTTAAATTATCAAATATTTAATTAATTAATCATTCCATGTAGGGGGAGGGGGAGGGGATGTCCATGGGGAAATCCCCCCTAACCATCCCTCACCCAAGGCAAAATTTATCCCCATAGCACCCCTTCCCCCTCCCCCTCCCCCCATGGGGTTGGACATGAACCGTATTTTTATACGATTTTCCCCTTCGCCCTCCCCCTCCCCCCATGGGGTTGGAGATGCCCTTATTAGACTGGGCTACAAAACGGCAAAAAATATCTTCTTCTAGAACAGCTACAGCCCATTGAGGGACGATGGAGGACAAAATTGAATTAGTATCAAAACAGGAGGCTTGTTGAGCAAATAAGTGGGCACATTTACTCCACCGTCTTGGGACGTGGAGAGCCACATGGTCTGTTGTATTTTCGAGAAGCTGAATACTCTCTTCAAGGATTCTCTCCACCTCTGTGATGTCTTCTGGAGGCTTCTTCTTTAGCAATCGGTTCATCTCTCTCACCAGAGAGAGAGAGTCCGATTCTATCTGAAGCTTTGTTTGTCCTAACCTAATAGCCAGATCTATGCCCTCTCTTATAGCTTCTGCTGTCTTAGCCGAGAAGGGAGGGGGATTTTTCTGGATTTTTCGGCGATGAAGACACCGGAATTGGTTCCGATGACTACACTGATGGTTGTCGTCCTCTTTTGTTGGTTCCAGACGGCATCGGCGTTAATGACAATCCATCCTTCCGGTGGCATAACCGGAGGGGCCACCTGGATTGGAGTCTGAGCCAATTGAATATTCACACCTACCGATAGATCTCTGTCATGGATTTCAAGGTAATCCGTTCGTCACTTCTTCCGAGCTTTTTCCTTTGGTTCCTGAAGACAATTACGTTTCTATTCTTCCACAAAAGCCAAATCAGAGTACTCATACTCCTTCTTTCTTCTGGTTTGGCTGCGTGGAAAGTTGTAACCCACCAGATATGGAAGTGCATGTTCGCGGAAGGCACAGAGTCCGTACCTACCAGAGAGATCCAGCAAGATTTTGCCACCGTTCAGTAAAGAAAAAGATGAGTTTCATCTTCCCTTTCCTTTTTACATGCTGCACACAGATTATCAGTTTGAATTCCCTTTCGCAAGAGATTTTCTCGAACCGGCAAGCTTCCAAGGAAAGCTCTCCAAGTTGTATACAGAATTCGTTTTGGAAGATTTACTTTCCAAAAAAAAAAAAAAAAATCCACCAACCTAGGTTTGGGTTTGAAAATTTTCCCACTTGAACAATGTGTTTTATTTCCTCTTGGCATTTGAGAAGTTGATAACCTGATTTCACTGTATATTGGATGAATCTGAGAAATGTCAAATAAGTCTATCTGGAACATTAATTGCAGGAATAGAAATTATTTTAATTTCATCAATGTCTTCATCCCAAAAATGTATTTTCAACTTTTCTTCATCCCACTCTCTTGAATATGTGATCAGGTCTACAACCATGAGGGGATTTCCGTTCGGGTTCCTGTTGGGAGCGATGGGTCTGAAAGAATCTGCCCTCAACAACCATGGGTTAGTGAAGACTTTCGGGTTCTCGCCATTTCCCAACCTCCATCTACAGCCGTTGAGGACTAAATCTTTCCTATCCAAAATACTTTTCCAAAGGTAAGAGTTATCATTCTTAATTTGAGCTTTCAAGAGTCCAGTGTTTATGTAATATTTATGGAATAAAACTCTAGCAAGTAGACTTGAAGGATTCATTAAAATGCGCCATAATTGCTTACCAAGCATAGCAATGTTGAAATACTGAAGATGATGAAAATCAAGCCCTCCATCTTCTCTTGATTTCTTTAGCTTATTCCATGAGGTCCAACTAATTTTCCGTAGTTTTTCATCAGATCCACGCCAAAATCTCGCCACGGTAGCTTCCAGTTTATCGCACAACGTGACAGGTAACTTGAAACAACTCATAGAGTAGGTTGGAATTGCTTCAATAGGTGATTTTAGGAACACCTCCTTCCCAGCTTGAGACAAAAAAAAAATTACTTCCAATTGTTTAACTTGGATTGGATCATATCTGGGATGTTTTTGAAGTTGCTCATCTTTTTCCTCCCCATTTCAGTTGGCAGTCCCAAATAGCGCTCATGGATGATCTCTTTTCGCACACCGCAGATAGCGCTTAGGTGAGAGCTAACTTCATCAGTGACATTGTTGTAAAAAATTGCAGAAGACTTCTCGAGATTAATTTTTTGTCCAGTAGCTAGTCCGTAGTGTTGTAGTAGGGTAGTCATAGCTTGTACTTCTGGTTGTGCACCTTTTGTAAAAATAAGGTTGTCGTCGGCAAAAAAAAGGTGTGACACTCTAGGTCCTCCTGGCGACACAGCCACCCATGTAATAGAACCACTAGACATAGCATACATGAGAGCACGTGAGAGTAATTCACCACAGAATAAGAACAAATAAGGTGAGATTGGGCAGCCCTGACGAAGCCCCCACTTGGGCACAATATGACCTACAATATGGCCATTAAAAGATAAAGAGAAAGTAGGAGTGCATATACAACATGTCACCAAATTAATCCACCTGGGACCAAAAACCATCTTCTTAAGGACTGCAATGAGGAATAACCACTCAACCCGGTCATAGTCCTTACTGATATCCATCTTTAGGGCAAGATAACCCTCCTTCCCATTGATGTGATGTCTCATTGTGCTGCAATAGAATTATTCGTAATCAATCTGCCTGGAACAAAGGAACTTTGACTTTTGGAAATAATCGCGGGTAAAACCTGCTTCAATCTGTTAGCCATAGTTTCTTAAACCATTTTGTAAATAACTGTACAAAGACTGATAGGACTAAGATCAGCTGCTTTGCTAACCTGCTTAACCTTTGGGATGAGAGCCAGAAGAGTGTGGTTAAAGGCTGCGATGCTCTCTTCACCATTTCGAATGCGGGTAACACATCATCCCACATTGTTTTTGAGGAGATTCCAATATTTTTTGAAAAAAATAGCTGGAAATTCATCGACCCATGGGGCCTTTAGAGGATTCATTTGCATAAGGCTTTGAGTAACTTTTTCAATCGTAGAGGGGGATTCCAGAAACTCACGGTCATGTTGACTGATACCATGATTAATGACTTCCAACATCGAAGCAATATCTTGGTTGACAAGATTCTAACATACCTTCAAAATATTGCGACAGAATTTGTATCAAATCCTCATCGTCCGTCTTTCAGTTTCAGTCGCTATCCTCGAGCTCCTTAAGAGTATTTCTTGCTTTCCGTGCAGTTGTTTTTTTGTGAAAAAACGATGTATTCTTATCGCCACTTTGCAACCACTGGACTTTTGATCGATGCTGCCACATTTTTTCTTCCTTTAACAACATATCTGTCAATTCTTTCTTAGCCTTTATTCTTTGATAAGCAATATTGGCAGATTGCTTTTGTCTCTCCGGTATGGTAATATGTTTCTTCGAACTGTGGATCTTCCTTTTGACATCTCCAAAGCTGAGTTTGCCCAGGATTTTAGTCTGGTAGCATAATGATTCAGCTTATCCTTCACGTCGTCTTGTGCTTGACATTCCATCAAAATTGTATTATCACACTCCCCTTTTTAAATCCATGCTGCCTCAAATAAAAATTGCCTCGATCCAACCGGAAATCGTGGTTGCATTGGGACTCCAAAAAGGAGTTCGATTGGATTATGATCCAACGTGGCTGCCACAAGATGGCTTACCCGAGCATTGCCGTACACGGTTCTGTAGGGTTTTGATTCATGGATCGCGCAAACGGAAGCATAATCAAACAAACAACCATGCAAAACCCTCCAAGGATCACAAGTCTAGATGCATAACGATAGTAAAGGTAAGAAATCATAAACACACCTTTGGGTTCTCCTTGATGACTTCAAACGCGAATAGTGTCACGTTCTCTATAGTTGATCCACGCCTAGAGTTGTTCCTAGATCTCCAATCACCTTGGTGCTAGCCCGGATTGAAAGGAGGGTGAAGAAATCACGCAAAACGAAGCACCAAAAGGGGCTCGGCCCTTTGTGGCGTCGGGGACAAGGGGGCGGCGGTAAAGGGGGCGGCGTCCCTCTTTGTGGCTTGCTCTCTCTCTCCTTTGTTCTCTCCTACTCTTGTTATGTTCTCTCTAGAGCATAAAAGTGTGTAGGGAAGGAAGGAGGAGGGTCCTTTATATAGTCCAACAACTCCTTGTTAACTACCTAAAGGACTTATTCTAGTCCTACTAGAATTCAATTTAGTCCCTTCCTTGCAAATTAGTCCCTACTAAGTTTGCAAGGGTTTGCAAAGTGATCCTTCTAATTAATTAATCCAATTAATTAATTCCACAATCTAGTACAACTCTATATAGCGTGTGACCCCATAGGTTCTATCTAGTTGGTAGCAACTCTTTGCTAATATGGAGCGGTTTCTAGCAAAACATCCATTCTAGCCAACTAATAGAATAGTCATCTAGACAACCTTGTACAAGTAATTGTCTCATCCCTTTGCCTCCATATCCGGATTGGACACGAGACATACAAGTCACACTCGTATATCCAATCCCTAGTTTCTCGATCCATGGAATAGCCTTATTCGTGCAAATAACATCAATATCCCATATATTGATTTATTTGAGTCTGGCCAGACATTCTATAAGCACTATCCTCGAGTGGCCTTGGATATTTGCTCCCGTTATGTGGGAGGGGCAAATCCTCTCTACGTCCACTACGATCTCTAAGCTTGCTTCTCATTGTATCCAGTACACGCCTTTATAACTACCCAGTTACGGTGTAGCGTTTAACGCTACCAAGATCACAATGATCCACAACTAGAATATCTAGTGACTTCAAGTCTAAGGATGACAATACCATTGTACCCGAGAAGCACTTGTGACTCAACATAACATGTATGTAGCCTTCTCGGTGATGGGTCAATCCAGTGCAACATTCCATAATGCACACCTATGTGTTGGATCGTGATATCTCCATACCAATCCAACCCCATACTAGTCTATAGATGATTGTCCCATTTAATCATTATACTTGACTAGGGATATTTAAGATAAACAACACAATTGTAAATCTAAGGACTTCATTATATTAAATATCCAATAAATAATAAATGAATTTCTAGCCAATTACAAATTCATACTAAACTAGATTGCCTCTAGGGCATCTATTCCAACAGTCTCCCACTTGCACTAGAGCCAATCTGGCGCATCTCGTATGCCCATACTCCTAGTGTGCCCTTCATGCTTCCACTGCGTGAGAGGCTTCGTAAGCGGGTCTGACAGATTATCATCTGTAGGAATCTTGCATATCCGAACGTCTCCTCTATCGATAATATCTCGAATCAGATGAAACTTCCTGAGCACGTGTTTGGACTTCTGGTGCGACCTGGGTTCCTTTGATTGCGCGATCGCCCCAGTGTTGTCACAGAACAACTCCACTGGATCCGCAATGCTAGGGACCACACCAAGTTCAGAAACAAACTTTCTGATCCAAACAGCCTCCTTTGCTGCGCCATTTGCAGCAATGTACTCAGCCTCTGTTGTAGAATCAGCTACCGTCTCTTGCTTGGAACTCTTCCAGCTCACCGCTGCTCCATTCAGGCAAAACACATATCCCTACTGTGATCTAAAGTCATCTCTATCGGTTTGGAAGCTTGCATCAGTGTAACCCCTTACACGCAACTCTTCCTCACCGCCAAACATCAAGAAAGCATCCTTAGTTCTTCTCAAGTACTTTAGGATGTTCTTGACAGCAATCCAGTGACTCTCACCCGGATTGGATTGGTATCTGCTTGTCATACTCAAGGCATATGACACATCTGGTCTAGTACATAACATGGCGTACATGATGGATCCTATGGCCGAGGCATAGGGAATCCTACTCATGCGTTCCTTCTCAATCTCATTGGAAGGACAACCACTCTTCGAAAGAGTGATTCCATGTGACATGGGCAAGAATCCCTTCTTGGAATCTTGCATGTTGAACCGTTTCAACACCTTGTCAATATATGTACTTTGACTTAGGCCTAGCAACCTCTTAGATCTATCTCTATAGATCTTTATACCGAGTATATAGGCTGCTTCCCCTAAGTCTTTCATTGAGAAACACTTTCCTAGCCAATCTTTCACAGATTGCAGCATGGGAATGTCGTTTCCAATGAGTAGTATGTCATCCACATACAAGACCAGAAAAGCTACAGAGCTCCCACTAACCTTCTTGTAGACACAAGACTCATCTTCGTTTCTGATGAAGCCAAACTCTTTGACCACTTCATCAAAACGTCGATTCCAACTCCTAGAAGCTTGCTTCAATCCATAAATGGATCGTTGCAGCTTACAGACTTTGTTGGCTTGCTTTGGATCCTCAAAACCCTCTGGCTGTATCATATACACGTCCTCGAGGAGATTCCCATAAAGGAATGCTGTTTTGACATCCATCTGCCAAATCTCATAGTCGTAGTATGGTGCAATTGCAAGTAGGATTCGGATGGATTTGGTCATAGCGACTGGTGAAAAGGTTTCATCATAGTCAATACCATGAATCTGTCTGAATCCTTTAGCCACCAATCGGCCCTTATAGGTAATCACATTACCATCCATGTCGATCTTCTTCTTGAAGACCCACTTGCACCCTATGGGCCGCGCCCCATCAGGTGGTTCCACCAAAGTCCATACTTTGTTGGCATACATGGATTCCATCTCGGATCTCATGGCCTCAAGCCACTTCTGCGAGTCTGGGCCATTCATGGCCTCCTCATAGGTAGTAGGCTCATCATCTATGAGCATCGTGTCACCGGAATCAGTTACGAGAAGTCCGTACCTCTCGGGTTCCTGGCGCACTCTACTAGATCTACGAAGCTCTTGTGTTACCTGAACAGGTGGATCCACAACTGCTTGTGATTCCTGTTCATGTTCCATAATTGGTTCAGTAATTTGTGGTTCTTGAACTTCTTCAAGTTCTACATTCCTCCCACTTGCTTCTTTAGAGACAAACTCTCTTTCTAGAAACACGCCGGTCCGAGCAACAAACACTTTGTTCTCGGTTGGATTGTAGAAATAGTATCCCTTAGTTTCCTTAGGGTACCCCACAAATTTACACTTATCCGATTTAGGCCCTAGCTTGTCTGATTGTAAACGTTTTACATAGACATCGCAGCCCCAAATCCTCATGAACGACAGTGTGGGACGCCTCCCACTCCACATCTCATATGGTGTCTTCATGACTGATTTAGATGGAACACGGTTAATGGTAAAAGCTGCACTTAATAGAGCGTAGCCCCAAAATGATAATGGAAGATCGGTTTGACACATCATAGACCGAACCATATCCAATAGGGTTCGATTCCTCCTCTCGGACACGCCATTCCATTGTGGTGTTCCGGGTGGAGTGAGTTGGGACACGATCCCACACTCTCTAAGATAGTCGTCAAACTCTTGGCTCAAGTATTCTCCTCCACGATCCGATCGTAGAGCCTTGATACTTTTGCCAAGTTGCTTCTCTACTTCATTCTTGAATTCCTTGAACACTTCAAAGGATTCGGATTTTGCCCTCATAAGGTACACAAATCCATATCTACTGTAATCATCAGTAAACGTAATGAAGTAGACATAACCACCCCTGGCAGGCGTGGCAAATGGCCCACACACATCGGTATGTATGAGCGCCAATTGCTCACTAGTCCTCTCACCTTTCTTATTGAAAGGGGACTTTGTCATTTTTCCCAATAAACAAGCCTCACATGTCTCATATGATTCAAAATCAAATGAGTCTAGTAATCCATCCTTATGGAGTCTAGATACACGTTTCTCATTTATGTGGCCTAAACGACAATGCCATAAATAAGCGGGATTTAAATCATTTATTTTAATCCGCTTGGTATTAATGTTGTAGACAGGATTACTTAGATCAAGGACATAAAGTCCATTAAATAATTGCGCACTAAAATAGTGAATATTATTCAAATAAAAGGAACAACAATTGTTCTTTATTGAAATAATAAAACCTTCCTTGTCCAAACAAGAAATAGAAATAATGTTTCTGCTCATAGCAGGCACAAAATAGCAATTATTTAATTCTAAAACTAATCCTGAAGGCAGAGATAGCTCGCAAACGCCTATGGCCAACGCAGCAACCTTTGCTCCATTCCCAACGCGCAGATCTACCTCCCCTTTAGCCAATCTTTTACTTCTCTTTAGATCCTGCATATTTCGACAAATATGAGATCCACATCCAGTATCTAATACCCATGATGTAGAGACAGTTAAATTGACATCTACAACAAAAATACCTGGTGGTGGTGGAATCACTATTCCAAGCCGCTTGTCCTCCAGATATTTTGGGCAGTTCCTCCTCCAGTGTCCAGGTTGACTACAGTAGTGACATTCACCCTTAGTCACGACCTTGGCAATCTCACCAACAGGCTTAAGGGCTTGTTCCTTGGACTTAGCAACTGACTTGCCTTTGCCCTTGGAGGAAGAGGCAAACTTTTTACCCTTTCCTTTATGCACCATCATAATGGCCTTGCCCTTACCCTTGTTGATGCTCTGTTCAGCCGTCCTCAACATGTTTGAGCAAATCTGGCAGTGGTTTAACGATCTCGTTCATGTTATAGTTCATAATGAACTGACCATAACTCTCGGGCAACGATTGCAACACGAGATCGGTTGCCAACTCTTGGCCGACCGGGAACCCAATCCGGGCGAGATTCTCCAAGTACCCGATCATTCGGAGTACATGGGGTCCCACCGGGTTCCCTTCTGCCAGATGACATTTGAACAGTGCCTTTGAGACCTCATACCTCTCTACCCTCGCCTGCTCTTGGAAGAGCTGCTTTAGATGTTCGATCATATCGACAGCATTCATGTTCTCATGTTGCTTCTGAAGCTCAGAGGTCATGGTGCAAAGCATTAGGCAGGCCGCATCATTAGCGTCATCAACACGCTTTTGATACGCCTTTAAGGCAGCAG
Source organism: Linanthus parryae (assembly GCA_023055425.1). Taxonomy (NCBI): domain Eukaryota; kingdom Viridiplantae; phylum Streptophyta; class Magnoliopsida; order Ericales; family Polemoniaceae; genus Linanthus; species Linanthus parryae. Next base: position 32,739,631 of record JALGPY010000001.1, read on the forward strand.
GTGTCTGATTCTCTGGACCTTCTGGAACTTGCTCCTCTATTGCGTACAGCTTCTTCTCTTGCTTGAGAACAATTCTCAAGTTTCTGTACCAATCGAGAAAGTTGGTTCCTGAGAGCTTGTCCTTCTCAAGGACAGATCGTAGGGAATGTTGTGAACTCGATGAGTTGTTTTCCATTTGGAATTCTACAAAAAGGAAAATACGCAAGTTTTAGTATTTGTGAATTTTTGACTATATTTAATAATGGCTAGTTTATTAAATATAGCTCCCACTATTTTACTACGGATTAATAACCCTCAAGATATTAATGCGGAAAATATCCTTATATTTTCTAGTGGGCCAAGATCCATCTCTTTCATCTCCTTATGAGCTTGCTTTGGCAAGTCACCCATAATTCGATTACTTCTTAGGTAGGAACAATTCCAATTGCATCTCTTATGCAACTCTTGGTTCAATCGGGCAAATAACTCCTTATTTATCCATCCATATGGATAATCCCAATTGATTGCCTCTAGGTTTCTTAATCAAATTAATAGCCTAGTTGTGTTCAACCTCTTATCTAAACAATTGCACATTGTTACGTGCCATCGCATTCCATCATTATGAACCAAGTCGCCATGCTTTGGCACGCACGAACTTGATAAATAATGATGATAATGAGTGTTTAAATAACGAGAAGGCAAGAACACAATATTTTTAAAATTTGAGGGATTTTCAATTCAATTTTAATTATTTTGTTGATCAATATCAACTAATCTATCTATTTGAGTTTGGGCACAACTCCAAATAATAGATCCGGGTTGTCTAATTATCTTATTATCCTAATTGCATGCATCATCCATACACCAACCACACAAATAATAAGACAATAAATAAACAACCACAAAACAGAAATTAAACGTGATGTGGATATGGCCTTTTCTAGACTAAGATAATTCCAAGCCAATGGAATTATCTATGAACCCTAAACAAACACATCTCCATGCGTCTTGATCTTTTGGTCCATCCTTCATAGTCATGTGGTGTGCTCCATGCTCCATGCTCCATCTTTTGTGGCTCCTTTGGCTTTGGGCTTCTTTTCTTCAATCTTGGCTAACAATCTACTTTATCTAGCACTATCTAATATCTATACTAAATAAAATAAATCTCACAAGTTGAGAAAAAAAATGGCACGCAGGCCATAAAACCCTAATTAATTATTACAATTAATTGATCAGCTCGCAGGCCGTAAAACCAAACCACAAAATTAAACATCCACATCAAACCACATCCTAAGGCCATATCCAATCACCATGCGATTTGCACATAAACAGTTAAAATCCAATTTTAACGCGCTTGGTCAATTTTAATTGATTTTAGGATTTCTAGGGTTAAAACGGTCCATGGGCCCAACAATCCAATTGCCCGGGCCCAAATAAGTGAACCATAAAGCCCTAGGGCCGGCCCGGCCCAAAACCCGCAAGCTAGGCCCGCGGGTTAGGGCCGCCCGCCCCCTTAGGGCGCCAAGCTTGGGCGGCAAGCAAGGGGGGCGGCTCCCTAGGGGCCGAACCTTCCTTGTGGAGGTTGTTTCCAAAACAACCTCCTTGCTTGGAGCCCAAGTTTGGTTGTTTCCTTGTTGTGGGAGAACTCCTTCTTCCCCAAGGATGCCCAAACCCTAGATCTAAGATCCTAAAATTTCTCAAACTCACCAATTCATGCATCCAATGCAATAATTGGATCTTGTTGTGATTAATTCTTTGACAAATTGCATCCAATGCTTGATTTGTCTTGTTTTACGCGATAAACAACAAATTAAGGTGTAAAACAACAAGAATGTAACACATAAACTACGTTTATGCTCTATGACACCAGGCTCTGATACCACTGTAGGGTTTTGATTCATGGATCGCGCAAACGGAAGCATAATCAAACAAACAACCATGCAAAACCCTCCAAGGATCACAAGTCTAGATGCATAACGATAGTAAAGGTAAGAAATCATAAACACACCTTTGGGTTCTCCTTGATGACTTCAAACGCGAATAGTGTCACGTTCTCTATAGTTGATCCACGCCTAGAGTTGTTCCTAGATCTCCAATCACCTTGGTGCTAGCCCGGATTGAAAGGAGGGTGAAGAAATCACGCAAAACGAAGCACCAAAAGGGGCTCGGCCCTTTGTGGCGTCGGGGACAAGGGGGCGGCGGTAAAGGGGGCGGCGTCCCTCTTTGTGGCTTGCTCTCTCTCTCCTTTGTTCTCTCCTACTCTTGTTATGTTCTCTCTAGAGCATAAAAGTGTGTAGGGAAGGAAGGAGGAGGGTCCTTTATATAGTCCAACAACTCCTTGTTAACTACCTAAAGGACTTATTCTAGTCCTACTAGAATTCAATTTAGTCCCTTCCTTGCAAATTAGTCCCTACTAAGTTTGCAAGGGTTTGCAAAGTGATCCTTCTAATTAATTAATCCAATTAATTAATTCCACAATCTAGTACAACTCTATATAGCGTGTGACCCCATAGGTTCTATCTAGTTGGTAGCAACTCTTTGCTAATATGGAGCGGTTTCTAGCAAAACATCCATTCTAGCCAACTAATAGAATAGTCATCTAGACAACCTTGTACAAGTAATTGTCTCATCCCTTTGCCTCCATATCCGGATTGGACACGAGACATACAAGTCACACTCGTATATCCAATCCCTAGTTTCTCGATCCATGGAATAGCCTTATTCGTGCAAATAACATCAATATCCCATATATTGATTTATTTGAGTCTGGCCAGACATTCTATAAGCACTATCCTCGAGTGGCCTTGGATATTTGCTCCCGTTATGTGGGAGGGGCAAATCCTCTCTACGTCCACTACGATCTCTAAGCTTGCTTCTCATTGTATCCAGTACACGCCTTTATAACTACCCAGTTACGGTGTAGCGTTTAACGCTACCAAGATCACAATGATCCACAACTAGAATATCTAGTGACTTCAAGTCTAAGGATGACAATACCATTGTACCCGAGAAGCACTTGTGACTCAACATAACATGTATGTAGCCTTCTCGGTGATGGGTCAATCCAGTGCAACATTCCATAATGCACACCTATGTGTTGGATCGTGATATCTCCATACCAATCCAACCCCATACTAGTCTATAGATGATTGTCCCATTTAATCATTATACTTGACTAGGGATATTTAAGATAAACAACACAATTGTAAATCTAAGGACTTCATTATATTAAATATCCAATAAATAATAAATGAATTTCTAGCCAATTACAAATTCATACTAAACTAGATTGCCTCTAGGGCATCTATTCCAACAGGTTCTCCTTCCAAGATTGGCCACCACTCTATCCAATCTTTCTCTAATATTAGCATCATCCTCCTGGTTGTTGTTCCAAGTAAAAGGATTCCCTTGAAACCCTAAGTCCTTCAGATCACAAATGTCTAGGGCTTCCTGGAACGGGCTCGATTGTGCAAAGGTAACCTTTCTGCCGCCATCTTTTTCATCTTGTGAGATAACTTCATTAAGTCACCCATAACACACCACGGAGCATCTCCAGGTGGTTTCAAACGTGATAGAAGTGTCCAAGAGTGCTATCGCTCCCCTTTCTCTGGGTCTCCGTAAAACCCAGTGAAGAAGCACGAGTCTGATTCAGTTTCGATTTTAACCAAGGAATGGATGTATCGTGAGGATCTTGAAATCAACAGAACCTCAGTCGCATCATCCCATAGCAAGGCTAGTCCTCCACCCCTGAAATTTCTATCAACATATAATCCTTTTGCATATCGTACCTTCTCCCATATAACTTTCATCTCATGTGAGCTCAGTCTAGTTTCCATGAGAAAACCTAGATTGGGACGACTTTCCTTCACAATGTCGTGAAGGGACCGACGTTGAAGAGGTTTCCAACTGAGGGCACTCATTGCTCTAGGCAGAGCTGCTTAGCAGACTCTGTCTGTGGTTCAATAAGTTTTGGGTTATTTTCACAATCCATCCATTCTTCAAGTACAAGAATTTATGGATCAAATTCTTCTGGGTCACCAACATCAGGTGGTTTTGGATCTTTGTTTGTCTGAGCTTGGTTGCAACTCCTCTTCCCCCCACCTATCAGCAAACCCTCCTTCATCATGGTTATTACGAGTTGACATAATGTCTTCCGTTTGGTAGTATATCCACCCTCTGTGTCTTCATCCTTCCCTTTGTTCCTTGCTTTATCTTTTAGATTAATCTTCTTCCTTTGAGGGGCCAAGGATGCGCCAAAAGTGACCCCTTTAGGAACTGCAACTTTATGTAACGTGCCCATATGAAAGTTAAGGCTTATCCGCAACTGTGGAACAAAATCAACAGTGGGAAAAGATTTTGTAGGCCACACATAACATCTTCTCCGGTAATCTTGGGATTCAGCTGAGATATTGTATTCCACTTGAGCAATTGATGATTATCCCCAATCTTTGACTTTCCTTTTTTCATCCGATCACTCAAATCTTTGTTTTTTCCAAAATTTCGATTATGCCCCCCGTCAGTTCTCTATTTGCCATCTTTGCCATCTGCATTGGGAGTTCTTCGTTTTCCGGCCATCTTTTCCTAGGAGTCATGGACCGAATTCCGGCAGCTTGTTCTTCTGAGTTAGAGTCTCACGTTTGTCGCAGTGGTTGGCTATGTGATCCACTCTGCCACACCACTCGCAAACAGATGGGATCCGCTCATAAGAGAGGTTGACCCATAATTGATCCCCATCAGCCGTTTTCACAAAGGCTCTTCTACGAAGGGCTCGGTACGTTTTGATCCTTGTTCTAGCCCTGATGCATCTATCTTTTTCTTTACCTTCAATATGGATAGTGACTCTACCTACCAACTTATCTGATAAATGATGCATCCAAGTCCCAATATCCTCATGGATCAAATGGAGTGGTAATCCTTTAATTTGGATCACACCCACATATCATTAAACTGGGTAGATCCATGGTTGCTATGAATTTCCCACTCTTTTAGGAGTAAGAGTTGGTCATCAAAGCTCCACGGACCACCAAAAAGGCTTTTTCCAAAGAGGATTTGTCACCGAATCTGAAAATGAACCGGCTACCTCCATCTTCCATTATCTTCAAATCATCTTCGGGGCACCAGAGTCTCTGGAAGAGTTCTTTAATGTTATGGACGTCAACTCTTGCATCTCCCACTACCGATGAGACACATCTTCCAATCCTCTCTGACCCTGCAGTATATTTCCTCATCAATGATCACAACTTATGTCGCTTCATCGGATAGCGTATCCCGATTCATCCAATCTTCGTCTTCCCAATGCATGTTCCAAGAATTGTCGCCGACTTTCTTTCTGGAGGGCAAACCCTAGAGAGAGAATACTAACCCTTTGACCGATAATTTGGATAGAAAATGATGTAATTTTTTATAATATTTTCATGGTGTTGTAGATTAACTTTTACTCTACACCACCATGGAAAAAGAACGACAAAATTACATCGTTTCGCTATCCAAAATCACCCGATTAAAGTGACCAAGTTACGAGTGAAAAATTCAACTGTGGACTTAGAGTAAAAACAGAGGTAGTACATTTTTTTTAACTACAACTGAGAGTAGAATTAGACCAGCGTAAAAGAAACTTTCACCCACTCTAGTTTAATTGAAGGACACTTTCACCCATTCTAGTTTTGAACAGGACAGTTGTACTCCTTCAGTGTGTTAAATTTCAAGTAATTTACACTCTTTGATTGTGACTTCCTTAGAGTGAGGCCCGTCACTGAAAATAATTTTAGAGCCAAATTTGATCACCATATCATGCAAAACGTCTATTATGTCACTGGGTGATCCTAAAAATTTTCATAACATGAGGGAAAATTTGTCCTAAATTGATTTTTACTGTCGGTTTAGGATTCCAGACCAACGGTGTAACAAAATAGTATTAAAAATGACCATAACTCCAGCTCTACCGGTTGAACTGGTGCCTCACCGGTTCGGTCTTGCTATCGGACCGCCTACGCAAACAGATCGGTCAGAACCAGTAAAATTGGCGGTTATTTCTATGCCAATGAATCGATCTATTTCTCTTATTTTGGCTGATTTTCGTATACTTTTTCAAATATCTTAATAAATTCACAAAACTCATTTAAAATCGAAAATTTCCAAATCTACATATGTAACTAGTTCACAGCCGACAGAATCAAAAAAATTGTTGTCACCATGCATACTACGTGTATCACCGAAGCCCTCATGTCTCGAGAAAACTTGAAAGAAAAAGGTAGACATGCAGTCGGGTTAGTTACCATAAAATCGGGAGCGAAGAGAATATGTATAGGGAGAGCGAGTGGCTAGAATTTTAAGGGTGTGTGAGAACAGAGTAGTGGGAGAGAAAAACGAGAGGATATGGAAAGATGTTGAACATAGTATATTTTTTTTCAAAATTACATCATATAGCCGGGTTCGAAGTCGGGAGCTCATGCAGGGGCTTTAAAGCTCTACCACTAAGCTAGCACACATTTGCTGAACATAGCAGGTTGAAGAAAGAGAGAGAGAGAGAGAGAGAGAGGATATTGGACGATAAGAACAAAGAAAATGGAAAGGCAATTGAAGTCTTGTCGCTCAGAAAATTGTTGCCACGTCATTTAGTCAAGTTTTGTTTGTGAGGCTTGAGCAAACTTAGCAATTGCCGTTTTGGAATAAGATTACCTATAATAATTTCTTAAAAAAAAAGAGTATTCATAATTATTTGTGTTGGAAATAATGGTGACTTTGAGCTCAGTGTTAACCCGGCTCACTTGAGAGTTAACAATACCAATTGCATCATCGTATAGTGGGAAACTTGGTGATCGTTTCGATAATTCATTCACCGAAAACTATTGAGAAATTAATGATCAATAAGTCGTTGAAATTGGGCGATTTACGTTTCCAAAAAAATCATCACATATCAATAGAAAAAGGGAGATTGAAGTGTTTAAATACTTCAACCTTAGACTATAACAGTTTTGTTAAGGAGGTAGGACTTAGCCATGGTCCGAACCACCACACACACGCGCGCCGCCGCTCCACGGCTCGGGCCGGGCCGTGGCGTGGGTTGTTGGGCTTTACTTTGGACTAATACTTTTGGGGCCAGAAACCAACTTTCTGCAATCCACAAAATTAACAGAAATTAACACTTTTTTTGTTATGTTAATTAACCGAACCGTTGTTAATTGTAACTGTTCAAATTTTGAACAGTCGACACTTACAATTGTTCTAACAGTTGTGTCCCTTAACTGCTTCGTTTCACAGTCTATAAAAGGCAGTCCTCTCTCTCAAGATCACATGGTTATTAAAACACTCTCCACAAATTATCCTACTGCTAGTCTCGTTTGTTGGGTGTTGTAGACCGGAGCTTCATCTACAACATCGGAAGAACTTTTATCCTGGAAGACAATTCGTCACTGCATAAACCAGAACACCAACGGTACCCGGCGAAGTTAAACGTGGATCTAGCCATTGCCGTCGCGACAGAAGACTCTGATCGAGGCAGTGTAAGCGCCATGAACAACAGATCTCCAGACACCACATAGATTCAATCACTGCACTCATAATGAATCAAGAATAAGCACCCAGCAGCCTCTCCGAACGAGGCTCTGATACCATATTAACTTGAGCAAGACATGAAACCCTAGATTGTAACCAAAACGAGAAGAAAAATGCAGAAAAGGAGAGAGAAGAGAAGTTCCAGTTGCAGAACCAAAAGGGGAAAGAATTCAAATGAAAATTACACAAAGGAGGGAGGGAAGAGCCTTTTCAACAGCTCGTAGCATCCTTTGGCCTAATTGGGATCTTTGGTTTGCAGGTGACAATGAGCACGCGGGCTGTTATTACCATTCACGTGTTTGAGCCATTCACCTTTCAGGATCTTTTATGGGTTGATGATCATGAAAGGTTTAGTGTTGACATTATAGCTACATTCGTACAGGCTTAAAAAAAAGAAAAATTTACAATCAAGGAAGAGTTTTGAGTTGCTATTAATAAGAAGTATTCATGCACATTCTATCAGTGACATTTCAAGACACCAGTGTAGAGATCCAAAACCGCACACAAATTCTCATACATATTATCAATGGAGCTTGAGTTAAGCAACATCATGGTTATGGTAAAAGCAAAAAGGAAACTGAAATACCCCAGTCTACTAGTACTCTTGAAAGGTACAATGACATAATCGCATTACACAAATACTACATTACTACAGTGTGGGAAACCTCTGTGCTCCGAATCCCTGAATTTTCCTGCAAAATGCAGCAACCGAACTCAACCCCGTGAGAGAACCTGACAAAGATGAAATCACAGTTATATGCAATCGGGTGGCGAACAAGTCATTTTCATATGAAACGCTACCCAACACACGAAGCTGCTGTCAGTAGAAAGAGAGGCGCACAAGAAATCACCACGTGCAAAGAAGATATAGCTAACCCTTAACTTTGGTATTAGAACCAGTTACAATTTGAAAGCGACCTTTTTATCAGTTGAATTTCTATTAAGACCTTGTTGATTTAATGAACATTTCTACTGAAAATTTCTATGAAGCAATTGCAAAAAGCAAAAAAAGATGCCAACATGACAAACAAAATGACATCACAAAAAATGGTACTTTGCGCTATTTGCACCTATATACGGTTGGAGAACTAAAGCAGCAAGCATTTCATGACTCGTTCATAGTCTCATTACAATACCTGAATCACTTGCTGCCTGCTGGTATCTTCTTGGTCTCTTTATGGCTGCACTTGACTTGACTTCAAAATCCGATGCAATCCTCATATTTGCATCACTATTTGTTCTTTTGAAATCCCTACTTAATAAATCTATCAGCAAATCATTGACTTTTACTCTCTGAACCAGTTCGGCAGTAAATCTATATTCTAAACTCTAACATCTACACAATAAATAATAATCCATACCCAGCGAATGCAATCTGCAACTCGTTCACCATCTATCTTAAGATGTATTTATTTAGTTATTATAGAAGTAGCAATGACACTGAACTAAGAAAACAAATGACCAAGGCACTTGTAGCATGAATAGTTGAGGCAAATCCTGATACTTGCACAGATCCAGAAAAAGTTCCAGCAGCAGTGTTTGATGTTGTTCCGTTAGCTGTAGGTAGGCTTTTGCAAGATCCAAAAGGAGCTCCTGCCTGTGAAAAATTAATTAAAAATAAATAAATAAAATGGACTAATAAGTTTCACGTGCCATCGAGGGCTCAAGGCCTCAACTATAATCGCAGTGAAATTTTTATTTCAAAAGTAACCTCTGAACTTATCTCAGCCATCTACTCGATAGAGAATGTGTGGCCATTGGCAATGAACTACATTAGAAGAAATCAAACAAGATCCCGAACTTTTGAGGAAAAAAGGATCCCATATTATGTCTCAACAACAGGGATTTGCATAGCAAACTATACAGAAATGAAAAGTAGATCAGATACTTCTTGTACTCTTGTACTTGCCAGTTAGTGCCTAGACATGTTTTCCTATGCTAGCTCATGATCAAAGCCGGCTCTAGTGCTAGGCAGTTAAAATCTCTGCTTAGGGCCGCATGAATCTAGGGGGGGACCAAAATTCCAAAAAGTTAGGAGCACTTTTGAAATTAACATATTATTTAGGGTAAGTTAATGTTGATCTTAATAGCAAAAAACTGTCCTAAAATCTCTCATCTCCAAGGAACAACGAGATGTGCTATTCAATTTAAATATTCCTAATCCCATAGTTTGAAATTTCGTTCCGTTTCGGTCCGTTTTGGCCGATACGTACCGTTTCGGTCTTAAAACGAAGTATAAGCGGTACCGGCACATACCAGGCTGAAATTCGGTGTGTACCGGTGTGTTTCGGTTGATTTCGGGTGTTTCGGGGTGTTTCGGACGAGTTAGTGAATTTCGGGTGGATTTCGGTTGGGGTTCAGTTTGTAATTTAAACAAGTTTTGGGGCCTTAATATAAAAGTTAAAAAAAAAATCATACCTCTGTGTTGATCATCGAGATAAATAATTTTCCAAGTATTTTTCATTTCGTTCACTCATTGCATATTATATTTTAGCACAAAATATGAACAAGAATTAAAATTTAGTAAAAAATACACGTTTTATGTTTATTTTAGAAAAATAAGAATAAAATTTGGGGTCATTCTGAAAATATAAACAAAAATGGGCAATTATATAATTTAAGAAAATTAGTCCGACACGAATCACCGAAAAATGCCGGCACCGAAATGTTTCACTCCAGTAACACAAACAAAACGACTTCCGGTACGGTATTTCAAATTATGCCTAATCCACTTTCTCTTCCCAAAAAATTCTCCTTGAATCTCTCGAAGACACTTCTTTGAGCCACGTGTCCTGGATTTTAATTTTTTTTAGAAGTGTTGAATTAAAATGTTAGGGTCGGAATTGTCATTAATGAATATTATATTTTAATTTCAAAAGGAATTATTTGTCTTTCCATCATTGTAGGGTCATTTTATATCTATTTGAAAGTTTCTTTTTTGGATTCTTAAAAATGCATGACAATTTACTATTTCATTGGATTCATTAAAAAACATCAAGGCTATCATTTTTTTTTAAAATTATTATGCTTACAACATTAGTGTTAAGAAGCAAGAATTTTATTCAACTATCTATTTCGATGAATTACACGTAAAGGGACCAAACTCCATAATCGCTAGGGTCACCAAAAACCTGGAGACGGCCCTGCTCATGATAGTTTGCCCAACAGAAAATTCAGGCCACTTTCTTTGAAAGATTATCAAAGATGTTCCGGTGGAGTAAATCGTGGTTGTGATCTATTAACTGTGGTTTTGTATTTTAACTTTGTGTCAACTGAAAGTTGCTAACTGAATATAACTGAACAATGGATGACAGATAAGGATATCCATAGATGTAAAAATGATCGCAGCAAGTCAAATAATACATGCCATGAAAACTAGCAATTATGTGATCCACATGGAAGTAAACTCTTCTTCATCAACGGAGTTCAAGCTACAAGCATTTATAAGACCAAGCGCATGCGATGGACGAAAAGGTGAAAAAAGCTCTTAGTTGCTAAACTACACCAGTAACAAAATGAGGAGTTCGGTTCTCACCTGGCAAGCTTTGACAGAATTACATCCACAAAGAGTCTGCCCATTCATTAGGTCCATGGCATCGAAAACACCACCTCCGTCACTCCTCTGCACAATTTTAACACAACTTATGATCTATTCAATCCGCAAACATTTCCATGATAGATGTTTATAAGTTAGAATATTTAATACCATGTAGAAGTTCACTGCCAAAAAGTTAGGCATCACATTCCCCGCTGCTTTGTAACAAGAACCAACCATATTAGCAAGTGGAGCCGAGTGTTCTTTGCAAGCATCATTTTGAATCGGGACTGTTGGGAAGTAGTTTTGGAGGAAAAGTGACGCGCTCCTCGAATTGAGCGGCTTTGATTCCTTCCTGTTTTGGCAGTAGCCTTGTCTCACACCAGGATCACCAGCTGAAAACCATTACAAGCTAGGTTAATAATGAAACAAATAATATTACCATTATTTACCATCATTTTACGACACTTACGTTCATTTTCGACCATGTACCTCCACTGATAAGCAATGCCTTCACCTTTTTCCTTAGACGGGTCGGACGTAAAAACAAGTAACCGGTGATTCCGTTGGGCCATTTCAGTCACGGTCGGCCAGTCCTTGCCCTTCTTCGGCATCTTAGACACCGGATACAAATATCTGTCCAGCCCCGCATTAGCAAACAGATCGGTTAACCCTTTTGGTTTGTGCACATAGTCTTCAATTATAATGGTGACTATCTCAGTTGGATTCGCGCTCAAGAACGCCTCCACTTCCTTTAAAGTGTTTATCGCAGGTTGCTGTGAAAAAATTGGTGATACACACACGTGATTCAGTATTCATGAAAGTCATAGAAGAAATATGATAAAAAGTCGGAAATTGATGAGAGGGTTTGGTTGATTTACAAAGGCTGTGAAGTTGTAACATTGTCCCTTGAATGAATGACACAACCAGATATCGTCCTCGAAATCGTACATGTCCAACATCAATCCTCTAACTCCATTCTACACAAATCCACACAAGGTAACAAATAAATAACATAAGACAGGAACAAACAAATGTCGAAGAACACAAAAAATAAGAAAAAAATTGAAATGGGGGTAATCAATCACATACAGCCAATTGGTTAGTGACAGTATCCTCCTGATTGTAGAATGTGATTCTCTGAGCGCCCGAGATTAGCGGAGCATCAACAATGGAGAATGCATTGTGGGTCACCAGCCATGTGTACTTGTTGAAGGGCAAACCATTGATCTACAAACCACATCACCAAAAAAAATCACAAATCCCATTTCAAGAACTCATCAAAAGATACAATTTCAAAAGAATTAGACAAACCCATTTCAAGAACTCATCAAAAGATACAATTTCAAAAGAATTAGACAAACCCATTTCAAGAACTCATCAAAAGATACAATTTCAAAAGAATTCGACAAACCCATTTCAAGAACTCATCAAAAGAATTAGACAAACCCAATTCAAGAACACAACAAAAGATACAGTTTCAAAAGAATTAGACAAACCCATTTCAAGAACTCATCAAAAGATACAATTTCAAAAGAATTAGACACCCCATTTCAAGAGCACATCAAAAGATACAATTTCAAAAGAATTAGACAAACCCATTTCAAGAACTCATCAAAAGACACAGTTCAAAAGAATTGGACACACACAGAGCACAAGAGGCTTACAATGGAAGTGGGTATCACAGCTTGGCCTCTGACACAAATGGGTTGATTCTTGCCCGTCGCCGGACAATTGCCGCAGTATAGAGTAGGTCCACAGTCGGTGCCGGCAGTGCACGCTTCGAGAAGCTGAAACATATAGTTCAGAGGTAAGAAGGAAAGTGAAATTCAATGGATCCATACATGGGTATGAAGCGAGAAAGAGAGAGAGAGACCTGGCAGTTGCCGTTGGAGCAAGCAGTGGAGGAAACGATGAAAAGGGAAGAGATGAGAAGTGACTGCAAGAGAAGGAAGGCCGTTGCCGGAGCTCTGCATCTGCTACGGCGGTGGTTGGCAGTGCATTTCCACATGATATCGACAGATGCAGAGTGAGAGAGCAGAAGATGCTAATTTTGTGTTTCAGAAGCGGGTTAATTTGCCTTCACCTTTGGGTACTTTTTCTTTTGTGGATTTTATGAGGAGAGAGAGAAGATGGAGGACAACAGTAAACTGCATTCTTCAATCAATGAAACAATTAATTCGGAAACCTCTCTACTAATTAATTTGGCACAGCTAACGTCTACTAAGTTCTAAAGCAACAAATTTTATGATGATAGTTTAGTTTTAGCAACTTGCACTAATATAATGCAATAAAAACTTGTGGGCAGTACCATTTCATGACAATTTATAACTTCATAAGCATCTCCACCAGTAAAAGATGAAAAAATTAAATCTTAAATGTTTTTAACTTTGCATCACATGCATTGTAGAGCTTGATCAAACCATACATTTATTTTTATATAATTATGAAAAGTTAAAATATACAATTGTGAAATGTATGAAATGAGAAAGATAGACACATAAATGTCGGTGCCTGTATTTGGCTGCATATATTAGGGATTAGAGCATATCCGGCACTACTAAATGAAAGTAAATTATAATTTGATAAAAATCACACCTTTTATTTTAACTAGGGTAAAAGACAAAAACCACCCCTCGCGTATGGGTTATATACAAAAACACTCCTCGTGTTTGGGGATATACAAAAATCACTCTTGTCACTAACTGACGTTGGATAAATACCACCATTCTGTTAATGTTAGTTAAGAGGGGGTGCAATCTGATTTTTTATGACTATTTTGCCCCTATTTATATTTTTTTTGTTTATTTTGTTAATGTTCTTGACCACCACCACCACAACAACAACACCACCACCAGTAAATCACAGCTCAAACTACTACTGCCCCTCACCAGACCCCATTTCAAACTGTAATTCAACTAAAAAACACTCAAATTAACAACAATACTTGAGAAGTTTTTTGGGTCTGTGTAGATAAACCCACAAACATACTCTGCAACACACTCACACACGGAGGGGGAGAGAGAGAGAGAGACAGTGATAGAGAGTCAAACCCAGAACTGAAGAAGAAAATAAGATGAAGAAAATGAAACGGATCCGGAGCTATGCGTAGGCGACGACCCATACCACCGCAGCAACCCGTACACCTGAAACACACGAGCAGCCACTTTCCTTCTTCTTCTTCAACTCCTTTTCTCTCTCTCCCCTGTGCTCGTTTGGCCAAAGCAGCAGCAGTAGCTGCATAGTCGGCCTCTTTGCCGAGTTCTCCTCCTCCGTAACCAATTCGGACACCACTCTCACCTCTATTTAAACCCCCCATCGACCAAGCTCTCACCCTCACAACAAAACCCCTGCAAACCCCCCTGCTCGGTTTTTACCGAGACCCAAAATCACCCACCAACACCGCCAATCACCAGCCACAGTCACCGCCACCACTCTCTCTCCAAACCGCCTGATATCCCCGACGACCTAGAAGAAAAAAGCAGAAGCAACAGCAGCGTAACTGCTGTGCTTAGAACCACCGGTCCCGACCCGGTTTGTGAACCGACTAGAGAACCCACGGCGAATTCGCCGTCTTCTTGCTCTGAAGACCGTTCTCCTCGCTCCCTGCCTCTCATCTGTTCGGCAGGTCGTCAGATACGTTGGTGGTGGGTCATCGAGGAGGCTGCGGGATTGGATCTTGGGTAAATTTGATGGTGGGGTTTGATGGTGGTGGAGGGTTGTGAGAGAGAGAGAGAGTGAGTGAAATACCCCGTTTTGTGACTATGGGTATTTTGTGATATTATTATATGTGTTGGGAGTTAAATTTCAATGTTGGGAATTATTTTTAAGTGTTTACTAGCATTTGGGGGTCTTTGTGACTTTAATCAAAAGTTTTTAGTGCCTTTTATTATATTGGGGGAGGTAGTTGTCTTTTTGCCTAAACTAAGGGGGAAGTGTCTTTTTCCACAGACTGATATGATTTTTGACCCAAAAATTCACCAGACGTGATTTTTCTCACCCAAATCACTCTTTGACGAGATTCTTCATCAATTGGATTTCAAACCCTTCCATCCTCGTAGATTTTCTCTCCTTAATCAACTCATCAATCTCTCAATCTCTCCTTCACGGTCCTCTCTTTCCTCACGCTCTCTGAAACCCAAACCCTCACAGCCCTCTCTCACGACCTCACTCTCTCTCTGTCTCCCCCTCTGCCCGACGCCAACAGCAGCAGCAGCGGCATCAACCAGCCGCCGCCGCCGTCCCTCTCTCCTTGTCCCGATACGGTCTCTCTCTCTCACTCACTCTCTCTCTCCCTCTCTCTCTCTCTCTCTCTCTCTCTCTCTCTCTCTTCTTTTCCTTATCCTTTTCCTCCTTCTTCTTCCCGACGCTCTGTTCTTCTTTTTCTTCCTCTGTTTTTATTTCTTCTTTTCTTCTTTCTTCATTCTGCGTTCTTCTCCTTCTTGCTCCATGTTTTGTTATGATATCTTCTAAACGCCATTGTTTCCGGCAGCCCTTGATCACCAATTTCAACCACCACTTCGCCGCCAACATCTCCATCTCTGTCACTCAACCTCTCAAATCTCTCACGTCTCGCGTAAGTTACAAGTTACTCGTTAATTTCAAATTTGTTTTACTCGCTTTGATTCCCGTATTCAGCGCGTCGAATATCTTTAATCACTATATTCATTGTTCTTGTGATTACCCATAAACCCTAGTTATGAAGGGGTAAAAGTTAAGCCGAAACAATAGGATTAACTAGTGACTACCACTTGTTTGAGGCGTTGGGTTGGTAAGACAAGTTGTATTTGCCGGGTAATTAAATTGGAGTTGAAACCGAGACCGTTAGACGCATATTTGGATGTCCAAAGGCTTATGAACAATCTGTCCGGTCGCTAAAATGTTGGATTTCGTCGCTATAGGGCTGTTTTTGGTCACCTAGAGTTGCTGAATTTGTCGTTAATGCTGTTGGATTTATTAAATAGGGTCTAGACGTTAAAATTAGTTGAAATATTGGAGTTTTACCACTCTTTTTGTGATCTTGACCCTAAATACATGTGTTTGAGTGAATTTGGGAGTTGTGGCAAGAATAATGTAAGTCTAAGTTAGTCGGTAATCTCCTTGTTCTAATTTAAATAGACTAGTGGATGTGAAACTTGAGCCGGCTAGTAGAATGGTGTTCTTGACTTAGAACCAATCGTCCTAATCACGTGAGTATCGGGTTACTTGGGAATGTTATGTTGGTGTTAGAACCCTAAAATATTGAGCGTCATATGCATGTAATATAGTTAGCATTTATAACACTAAGAAATTATAATTAATTAGAGTATTGTTAACTTGTAGGCGACGAGCTCACAGACGACGGTTACGTTGAGTACGACGATTGAGTCGCCGTATTCGCTTGCAATTGAGGTGAGTAAACATGCTAGGCCTAGTGTGCCTAACTCCCTTCGTGTCAAATGATTTCTTCTACTTGTCTCAAAATGAATTTATGTGTTACGTGCCATGTAATTATCTGATTTTACCTGTTAAATGTTTTTCTTGAAAATATCATGAAAACTATAATAATGGACGATAACGTAAAGTGGAAGAGTTGTGCGAGGATACTTCTTGGTTACTTTGGGCGTGTTGACTTTGTTCACGAGTCCAATTAATTTTTATTTAATCCAGTTGCAAGTCCCCGGATAGCTCCTTGTACTCACTCCTCTGGCCGCTAGAGTCTTAGGGGGGGGGGGGGGTGGGGGGGTGTCGACACTTAATGTCTTGGATGCGTGCGAGATGGTTGGTTCCTTCCCCGTCACAACAAATGAACAATGTGTTTTTTTTATTTGTTAATATTAATGGAAAATGAATTAATATGTTGTTTTTGATTCCCTCTATTGGATAATGAATTGGTTTTGGAAAATTAAAATGGAATTGGAAACTCTCTTGATTTTCTCACAAGTGTCAAATTCTACTTCCGCTGTGTTTAAGATAAATTCCTACTCGAAAAATTGTTCACTATTTTATAACTTGTCTCATCATCATTTTACTTGCTTGGGTGTTTGCTTGCCAGTATTTTATTGCTGATTTTGTACTGTGTTGTTTCCTTTTTATTACTGCACCACAGGTCTAGATGGTGAGAATGTGGCATAGCGGGGGATCATCTCCGAGTTAATTAGTCATTTCATTTCAATAAGTTAGAACTCTTTTTTGTTGTTCGTTCATAATACACCAACTTTTTTTATGCCCGGGTTTGAGGCACAAACATTTTAATTGTAATAATTATTGTTTTAAATACTTTATGGATGTTTTGCTTGGGAACCACTTTTAAATGACCTTGTATCCGGGTTTAATCTCAGGTACGGAGTGACACCCCCCGGGCCTCCGTCTTGGTCATTTTGGGAGTGTTACATGTGGTATCAGAGCGGGCAATCCAAAAAGGAAACCTAAACCTGTTAGGGTAAGTAAAATGAACATAGGCAAAGTATTTAAAATTTGGCAAGCCGTTGGGGATTTGGGTAGTCTTGGATAGGACTATTATGTGTGTAGTGCTTAGAAAATAGGCTAGAAAGCAAGTACACCCACCCACCCACCCACTCCTAACTAAGAGTTTTGGCCTACCCGAGTAACTATGTGATTGAATTTTGAGGCGTTTCAATTGAGTTCGGGTTAGAAGTCTACTTTTTGGGTGATCAAAGGTTGGGGGTCGTTTTCAAAAGTCTTGTGATGCAAAATTAAGGTCTTGCGAGTATGTATTTATTCCATGATAGTAGTCATTTTTTTACGATATATACTTTGTGAAGCAAGAGACTTATTGAGTTGTTTTCTTTTGTAGATGGCTATAACAAAAACAACCACAAGGAAGCGTGTGTTGCCCGTCGAGAGACACCCGGTCGTGACTCCTTGGGTCGAGGGTGAGGATCTACCTGCGTTTCGTGATCGCGTCATCCAGTTTTGTGAGCATAGGTTCAACACGTTGGATTTTCCTCGATATCGGAATGCGGCTTTTCAGGCTTATTGTATGGTGAAGGCGCTACCTATGAGGCCCATATTTGGAGATATCATTTCAAAGTACAGCAACATTGTGGGTAGGTACAACAGGTTAAATTCTAGGGATTTTTTTGGTCAAGGTGAATGCAGGGTAGACGACGATTTCATATGCAAACTATTGATGCAGGCCTATGGTAAATGGCAAAGCTACACGGTGATTGAGATAGATTCTAGTGACGACGAGGAGGTGGTCGTTATAGAATCTGATGATGACGAGATCGAAGAATATCCAATGGAAGACGATGAAATTGAAGAAGACCCCATGAAAGATGATGAAGTTGAAGAGGACCCAAGTGAGGATGAAGAATTCGAGGATGATCCCAATGAAGATGTGGAGTTTGATGTGAGCGATGATGACGAGGAGTAGCCATGTTAGACTTCTTTAATTTACTAGAATTTGATGCATTTTTGAGTTTTATTATTGGTTTGAATAAGGCTATGATTCCAAACAATACTTTGAGGTTTCTTGAATGATTTTTTGTATAGCCACTTTTGCGCTAGAGTTAAATTCTTATCGATTTGCTTTAAGGATGATGAATAATGCTCATGTTTTGAGAACCCGATTTGGGAGTTTAATAAATTATGTTTTTTATTGATTTGGAGTATGAGTTGATGAATTAAGATTGTCTTGTGTTTTGTTATCATTGATTAAGTGCATAGAAAGCGTTCATGGAGTTAGAACGCGAAAACTTTAATTTTTGGTGGTACTTGAATCTGTGCAGCAGTGGTTTTTTGTTGTAGCAGACGTATTTAATTTTGGATTTATTTTTCCCCAATTTTTTCCCAGAAAGTAAACATACCCAGGTATCTTCCTTAATATATTTAGCCCTATATGAGTCCTGGAGACTTAGATAAAAATTTTCAAAGTTCGTTATGCAGTAGCAAAATTGCAAAGTGACTAGCTGTAGAATTTTTAAAGTTTACCTATCTTCAAGACCTTTTTTGGTTCTAAAATTTTTATGGCAGTTAGTATACACATATGGATAAATCTGGGTGAAATCCTAGCCTATTTTGATGAGTTTAAAGTTAGTTTAAGACCTTGCAAAGTCAAAAGTTTCTGTTCTGGTGGTCTGTGACAGCAGCTGTAGTGTTCTCTGCACAACTTGAGTTCTACAATTTATTTTGAGTTGATTCATCTTGATTATGAAAGTAGACTCGGAGAGATTGTAGCACACCAAAATTAATAATTTTTTCTTGTCCGATTGATCATTTTTCCAATTTTTGAAGAAGGATGAAAAATGAGACATTATCAGCCTATGTGTAAATGCATGTGTAATTGATTTAAATGATGATCAGTGTGTGACATTACATGTCTAATTGCACGTTACATGCCATGTATTCATGTATACTTGTACTTCATGACACTTTATGAGTAATACAATAGGTTATAGTGTATGGATTATGACTGATAGACCACATCAATACTACACCAAGAGAGTTTTGTGCCAACAAATGGTCAATCAGCGTATTTGTATCAAGGACGTCTCGAAGGAAGATACAAGACTTAGCAATTAACAAGTTCTCCCCATGGTGATAGAGGAGTTAGCTGGTTCCGACACCATCTTAGAATGAGACTCTAGGATTAGATTACCTTTGGAGCACCCGTGTTGTTTGTGAAGAAGAAAGATGGAAGCTTGAGGTTGTGCATTGACTATAGAGAGTTGAACAGCGCAACGATCAAGAACAAATACCCTTTACCACGAATTGATGACTTGTTCGATCAGTTTCAAGGGGCGAGTGTCTTCTCAAAGATAGATTTGATAGCAGGGTATCACCAGCTTCGGGTAGCCGAGAAGGACATCCCGAAGACAGCCTTTAGGACGAGGTATGGCCATTATGAGTTTACTGTTATGCCTTTTGGCCTAACTAATGCTCCCGCAGTATTTATGGATCTAATGAATCGTGTTATGAGGACGTTTCTGGATCGGTTCGTGGTCGTCTTTATTGATGACATTCTCGTTTACTCAAAGAGCGAGGAAGATCACCAAGAACATCTCATGGAAGTGTTAGAGACTTTGAGACATGAGAAGTTGTATGCTAAGCTCTCGAAATGTGAGTTTTGGCTAAATCATGTTCCATTTCTGAGTCACATAATCTCAAAGAAAGGGATATTCGTGGATCCAGGAAAGATTTCAGCCGTTAAGGACTGGCCGACTCCGAAGAATGTGTCAGAAATAAGAAGTTTTCTGGGATTATCGGATATTACAGGCGTTTTATAAAAGATTTCTTGAAGATCTCTAGACCGCTGACTACGCTAACCAAGAAGACGGTAAAGTATCAGTGGGGCGAAGATTGTGAAGAAGCATTCCAGACATTGAAAGAAAAGTGGACTACAGCGCATGTGTTAGCTTTACCCAATGATTCTGGCGAGTTTGACGTTTACAGCGACGCATCGAAGAAGGGTCTAGGATGCGTGCTTAAGCAGGAAAGAAGGGTTATTGCCTATGCTTCGAGACAGCTGAAAACTCATGAATAGAACTATGCTACGCATGATTTAGAGCTTGCAGCAATAGTTTCGCACTGAAGATATGGAGACATCACCTATATGGGTTCGTGTGTACATTGTATAATGACCACAGCAGTCTCATATACATCTTCACTCAGAAAGAGCTAAACAACCGGCAAAGACATTGGCTGGAGATCATAAAGGATTATGACTTGCATATCCAGTACCACGAGGGGAAGGCAAGCGTAGTAGCTGATGCGTTAAGCCAAAAATTGAGCCATACTTTAGGTGCTATGCTAGTTTTGCGATACTGGCCATGCGATGAGTTCCGAAAGCTCAAAATTGAAGTGGTGGAACAAGGTGGAGTAAAGAATATCCTTGGGAATATGACGGTTGTTCCAGATGTCTTAGAAGAACTAAGGATTAACCAACCAGGGGATGTGAAGGTGGAAAGGATAAGGAAGAAGATGGTAGAAGGGTAAGCAAAGGATTTCAAGATCCATGAAGATGGAAGTATCCGCTACAAGGGGAGATGGTGTGTACCACACAAATGTACGAAAACCAAGGAGAAGTTGATGCGTGAAGCGCACAACACACCCTACTCAGTACATCCAGGGGGTGACAAACTCTATAAGGATCTAAAGAAGAATTTCTAGTGGCCCAACATGAAAAGGGGGTAGTAGAATTTGTGGCAAGATGTCTGACTTGTCAAAAGGTGAAGTTTAAACATAAAAGAATGGGAGGCTTAGTTCAACCGTTGGATGTCCCAGATTGGAAGTGGGATTCAATTTCGATGGATTTTGTGACTGCTTTACCAACATCAAAGAATGGACTGAATGAAATTTGGGTTATAGTTGACAGATTGACAAAGACAGCAAGGTTCATTCCGATGAAAGATACATGGAACATGGCACAAAGAGCCGATGCGTATATAAAGAACATTGTGAGGTACCATGGAGTCCCAAGCTCTATAGTTTCCGACAGGGATCCCAACTTTCTTTCTCACTTCTGGAAGGCACTCCAGGAGGAATTGGGAACCCAGTTGAAATTCAGCACGGCATTCCACCCTGCTACTGATGGACAAACCGAAAGGACGATTCAGACATTGGAGGATATGCTAAGGACTTGTGTTATGGACTTTTAAGGTTCATGGGTTGATAGATTACCTTTGATAGAATTCTCCTACAACAATAGTTACCACACCAGTATTGGCATGGCACCTCACGAGGCGTTGTATGGAATAAAGTGCCGAACCCCACTGTGTTGGAGCGACATAAGCGAGACAATGGTAATTGGTCCACAGCTAATCGAAGAAATGACAGATCAGGTGAGACTTATCCCGCAACGAATGAAAGCAGCTCAGGATAGACAGAAATCCTACGATGATCAGAAAAGGAGACCATTGGAGTTTCAAATTAGAGAGAAGGCATTCCTTAAAGTTTCGCTTACTAAGGGAGTCATGAGGTTCAATCAGAAGGGGAGGTTGAGCCCGAAATTCATTGGACCATATGATGTCATAGAGAAGATTGGGGAAGTGGCTTATCGATTGGATCTACCATCAATTTTGGGTCGTGTTCACAATGTATTCCACGTATCGCAGCTGAAGAAGTACGTGCCTGACCCATCTCATGTATTGGATCCCGAACCAGTAGAATTGGATCCGTCGTTGAGTTATGAAGAACATCATGTTAAGATTCTAGACACCAAGACAAGGGACACCCGCAACAAGAGTGTCAAGCTTGTAAAGGTATTATGAACAAATCACCTCACTGAAGAGGCAACTTGGGAAGCGGAGGATGATATGAGGAAGAAGTATCCTCACCTTTTTGACGAGGTACCTTGAGTTCGGAGGACGTCACTCCTCTTAGGGGAAGAGGATGTAATCCTTCTATTTTTAAAACAGTACTCCTTATAGTATGTTGCATATCATTCATGATCTTTGGTTTGCATTTAGTAGTTGTACCCTTGAGTGGAGGTTCATACCCTATTGGTTGTTGAGGATTTGGTTTAAGCCTCGAGGACGAAGCTCTCTTTAAGGGGGGAAGGATGAATTATCCCGTTTGTGACTATGGGTATTTTGTGATATTATTATATGTGTTGGGAGTTAAATTCAATGTTGGGAGTTATTTTTAAGTGTTTACTAGCATTTGGGGGTCTTTGTGACTTTAATCAAAAGTTTTTAGTGCCTTTTATTATATTGGGGGGAGGTAGTTGTCTTTTTGCCTAAACTAAGGGGGAAAAGTGTCTTTTTCCACAGATTGATATGATTTATGACCCAAAAATTCACCAGACGAGATTTTTCTCACCCAAATCACTCTTTGACGAGATTCTTCATCAATCGGATTTCAAACCCTTCCATCCTCGTCGATTTTCTCTCCTTAATCAACTCATCAATCTCTCAATCTCTCCTTCTTCACGATCCTCTTTTTCCTCACGCTCTCTGAAACCCAAACCCTCACAGCCCTCTCTCACGACCTCACTCTCTCTCTCTCTGTCTCTCTCTTCCCGACGCCAACAACAGCAGCAGCAGCGGAATCAACCAGCCGCCGCCGCCGTCTCTCTCTCCTTGTCCCGGTACGGTCTCTCTCTCTCTCTCTCTCTCTCTCTCTCTCTCTTTTCTTCTTCTCTTCTTTTCCTTATCCTTCTCCTCCTTCTTCCCGACACTCTGTTCTTCTTTTTCTTCCTCTGTTTTTATTTCTTCTTTTCTTCTTTCTTCATTCTACGTTCTTCTCCTTCTTGCTCCATGTTTTGTTATGATTTCTTCTAAACGCCATTGTTTCCGGCAGCCCTTGATCACCAAGTTCAACCACCACTTCGCCTCCAACACCTCCATCTCCGTCACTCAACCTCTCAAATCTCTCACGTCTCACGTAAGTAACAAGTTACTCGTTAATTTCATATTTGTTTTACTCGCTTTGATTCCCGTATTCACCGCGTAGAATATCTTTAATCACTATATTCATTGTTCTTGTGATTACCCATAAACCTTAGTTATGTAGGGGGTAAAAATTAAGCCGAAACAATAGGATTAACTAGTAACTACCACTTGTTTGAGGTGTTGGGTTGGTAAGACGAGTCGTATTTGCCGGGTAATTAAATTGGAGTTGAAACCGAGACCGTTAGACGCATATTTGGATGTCCTAAGGCTTATGAACAATCTGTCCGGTCGTTAAAGGTTGTATTTCCTCGCTATAGGGCTGTTTTTGGTCACTGAAAGTTGCTGAATTTGTCGTTAATGCTGTTTGATTTATTAAATAATGTCTAGACGTTAAAATTAGTTGAAATATTGGAGTTTTACCACTCTTTTTGTGATCTTGACCTTAAATACATGAGTTTGAGTGAATTTTGGAGTTGTGGCAAGAATAATGTAAGTCTAATTTAGTTGCTAATCTCCTTGTTCTAACTTAAATAGACTAGTGGATGTGAAACTTGAACCGGCTAGTAGAATGGTGTTGTTGACTTAGAACCAATCGTCCGAATCACATGAGTATCGGGTTACTTGGGAATGTTAGGTTGGTTTTAGAACCCTAAACTGTTGAGCGACATATGCATGTAATATAGTTAGCATTTATATCACTAAGAAATTATAATTAATTAGAGTATTTGTAGGCGACGAGTTCACAGACGACGGGTACGTTGAGTACTAAGATTGAGTCGCCGTAGTCGCTTGCAATTAAGGTAAGTAAACATGCCAGGCCTAGTGTTCCTAACTCCCTTCGTGTCAAATGATTTCTTATACTTGTCTTAAAATGAATTTATGTGTTACTTGCCATGTAATTATCTGATTTTACCTGTTAAATATTTTTCTTGAAAATATCATCAAAACCATAATAATTGACGATAACGTAAAGTGGACGAGTTGTGCGGGGATACTTCTTGGTTACTTTGGCTTGGGCGTGTTGAATTTGTTCACGCGTCCAATTAATTTTTATTTAATCTGGTTACAAGTCCCAGGATAGCTCCTTGTACTCACTCCTCTGGCTGCTATAGTCTTAGGGGGTGTCGACACTTAAGGTCTTGGATGCTTGCCAGATGGTTGGTTCCTTCTCCGTCACAACAAATGAACAATGTATTTTTTTTTTTGGATTTGTTAATATTAATGGAAAATGAATTAATATGTGGTTTTGGATTCCCTCTATTGGATAATGAATTGGTTTTGGAAAATTAAAATAGAATTGGAAACTCTCATGCTTTTCTCACAAGTGTCAAACTCTACTCCCGCTTTGTTTAAGATAAATTCCTACTCGAAAAATTGGTCACTGTTTTATAACTTGTCTCATCATCATTTTACATGCTTTGGTGTTTGCTTGCCAGTATTTTATTGCTGATTTTGTACTGTGGTGTTTCCTTTTTATTTCTGCACCACATGTCTAGATGGTGAGAATGTGGCTTAGCGGGGGACGCGATTCATCTCCGAGTTAATTAGTCATTTCATTTCAATAAGTTAGAACTCTTTTTTTTGGTTAGTTCATAATACACTAGCTTGTTTTATGCCCGGGTTTGAGGAACAAACATTTGAATTGTAATAAATATTGTTTTAAATACTTTATGGATGTTTTGCTTGGAAAATTTTAAATGTCCTTGTATCCGGGTTTAATCTCGGGTAAGGAGTGACACCCCCCGAGCCTCCGGCTTGGTTATTTTGGGGGTGTTACAGAGAGAGTCAGGCGAATGTGATGGAGGGCAGATAGAGAGAGAGAGAGAGGGGGGGTGGGGAAGAGGAAAGTGAAGAAGAAAGAAGGAAAAAAAGTTATTTATGGTGTGGTATTTTTTGTCAAAATGAGGGTAAATATGTGTTCTTCCCCCTCTGTTAGTTTGCTGTTAGTGACAGGCGTGATTTTTTTATATCCCCAAACACGAAGGGTGGTTTTGTATATCACCCATACTCGAGGGGTGGTTTTTGTCTTTTACCCTTTTAACTATTGTGAAGTATTAGTAGGTGCGCATATAGTTTTAGTTAAATGATAAGTTAAGTAACATGTTGTACGTTCTCTATGTTCCGTACAAGATAATTTTAAGGGGTCTGTTATAAGGTGATCTCTTATATGCTTGTAAATATGTAGTGAAATGTACTTAATAATGTGGTGGATACCTCCGAAAGTGCTTTCATCCCTAGAAGACTAATTACCGACAATGTTGTGGTTTTTTTAGATTTAGCATACAATTAAGAAATCGATGGGAAGAAAATTGTACTTCTCTTTGAAGTTGGAAATGGTGAAGGCTTATGACATAACATAGTGAGAATTTCTACAGACAATCATGACATAACTGGGTTTTCACGCTCTTTTTATTCAGCATGTGATGTCTTGTATCACTACGGTGAAATTCTCTATCCTCCTGAATGGAAAATCAGTTCGAAATATCAAACTCCATATCTCTTTTTACTTTACACGGAGGGTCTTACTTGTTTGATGCATAAGTCATTGCATGGAGCACGACTTAAAGGGGTAAAAGTTGCAAGAGGTTGTCCGTCAGTGACACATCTTCTCTTTACAGTTGTGAGTGTATTTTTTTTTTTTTGGAAATGCTACTTTGTCGGAAGCAGGTGCAATCGGGCATAATTTAGCGCTATATAAGAAAGCTTCTGGAAAATGTGTCAGTGTGTCAGTTTCGAGAAATTCAATTTTGTGTTTTAATCCTAAAGTGCAATATCATATGAGAATAGACATTGCAAATCTTCTTTAAATCACTATTGTCTCGGGCCATTCTACGTATTTGAGGCTTCCTACTAGGGCATATAAAAAACAAGAAGGCTCATTTATCTTACGTTCAAGAAAGGGTGGTCAGCAAGTTACAGGGGTGGAAGCCTGGAAGGAGATGTCGCGCAGTTGTGCAGGTATAGATATTTTGATAAAGGCGGTTGTTAAGGCTATTCCTATCTCTATCATGGGATGCTTCATGCTTCCAACTATTATGTTCCAAGATTTGTAGTTGAATGGTCAGACCAAAAAAAGAAGATTCACTGGTGTAAGTGGCAAAATTTATGACTGAATAAAGTAGAGGGGTAATGGGTTTTAGATGCTTCAAAGCATTCAACAACTTAGCGCTTCTGGCTAAACAAGGTTAGAGGATAATGTGTAACCCAAACTCATTAGTTTCTGGAGTCCTAAAAGGAAAATATTTCAGTATGGGGTCGTTTTCTATCAGCCGAGTTGGGTTATAAACCATCCTTGCTATGGAGAAGTCTGCTCTTGGGAAGAGAGGTTCTTTATCACGGATTGAGGCACGCGATAGGAAGCTAGTGGTGGCGGAAGAAGAAGATTAACTGGCCACCTACACCGCCTCAGCCACCGCCGATTCTAGCCACCGTCACCGATGCCACGATCCCCACCACTTCTTCTCTCTCTCTTTGAAATATCCATAACCATCCGAACTCTCTCTCTCATATCAAACTCAACCATCCACCCACAAGCCCACACCTCGAGATCAAAACATGGAACGCCTGCTAATTGAGATGATGGGTGATGGTGACGAAGATAAAAGAGACGAGAGAGAGAGAGAGAGAGAGAGAGAGAGAGAGAGAGAGTATGTTCGATTTATGGGTTGGGAAGATAAAGATGAAGATAATTATCTCTCTATCTAGATAGCAGAGAAGAAGATGGTGGGAGAAGTGAGATAAAAGGGTATCTTCTTTAATGTAAAAGGATGTAAATTGTAGCAAGATTTGGGGTACAATTGTATTTTTCTTCTTCAGTAAGCATCTATTAATTGTAAGGGTGGTTTGGGGTATTATCCAAACCACAAGGTAGTAAGTTGGTAATTGCCCATACCACAGGGGTGGTTTTTGCCATTTACCCCAATTGTATCCCCATATTATGCAAAATGCAAGGTTTATTCAAGGGTGTAATAGACTTTTGGGTAAAAGACAAAAACCATCCTTGGAGTTTGGATAAAGGACAAAAACATCCTTAGTCTTTGGGGAATGACAAAAACCACCCCTGTCGAGACAAAAACCGCCCCTGTCAGTGGATGGACGTTAGACGAAAAGCACCCTTATGTTAATGTCAGTTGAGAGGGGGTGTAATCTGTCTTTTTTATGACCATTTTGTCATTTATTTGTGTTTTTGTGTTTAATTTGTTCTTGTTCTTAGTGTTCTAGGTGTTCTTGGCCACCACCTCCACCACCACCACGTCTCCGCCGCCGCCCCCTCCACATCCCCCGCCGCCGCCACATCCCGACCACCACCACCGCCACCCAACATACAACCTACAAACCAAGGACTCCAAACTCCAACTCCACTGTATATATTCACCAAAAACTCCAACACAACGCCAATGAGAGTTGGTTGAGTTGGTAAGGCTCGTCTCCTCGCTAGACCGACGCTTGGGTTCGAGTCCCGCTGCTGGCGCCTGGCGGTCTCTCTTGACAGGTGATCTGTAATTTCCTTTGTAAGCCCTCAAAGAGGCCTAAGGTCTGCCCTGACCCTGAGATAGGGCAGCATCCCCTCCCCCTAAACTTTTTTGTACAAATAAAAAAAAAAAAAAAAAAAAAAAAAAAAAAAAAACCACGCGCACACACACACACACAACAACTCTTTCATCATCTACAACCCACTACCTCCAACCCAAACCCGTCCTCCCTCATAATCTCCAACCCAAACTCAAACGCTTCCTCCCTGAGAATCAAATTCAGCACCAGAACAAAATAAAAAACGATACCCTCCCTCCCTCAGAATCAAATTCCGCACAGAGGAACTTGCAAAAAAAAAAAAAAAAAAAAAAAAAAAAAAAAAAAAAGAGGAGAGAAGAATCTCCAACCCAAACCTTTCCTCCCTCAGAATCAAATTCAGCAATAGAACCCCTACCAATCAAGATCGAATAATCACCATTGTACCTCCGGGACCAAGCACCACGAGCAGCAGTCACCACCGCTACCATCGTCCCAACTTCCGAAGTCTGAACCTTTCTCTACTCCGATCAAAACCAACAACGAACCCACATCTCTCCCTCCGATTGAGAACCAAACCCACCCAGGGCCGGCACATCAAGCAATTATCGACCCACCGCATACCTCCCCTTAATTACCTCCCTGAACCACCGCTATACATACCCGGCTCCTACCTGGGTCTCGCCGCAGCCGCCTTCAACTTCCGGATCAGAAGAGCCTCGCCGCCGCCTTCAACTTTCGGATTAGATGAACCGATGGCGTTGTGCTCCAGTTCGTTGTTCGTCGTGCTCCGACTGGGTCTGGTGGTCTGACGGGGAGAAAGAGGCGCTGGTGGTGATGGGTTGGAGGACGAAGATGATGACTTCTGGGTTTCAACGCAGGAGAATGCGGAGAGGGCTGTGAGAGAGAGAGAGAGAGAGAGAGAGAGAGAGAGAGAGAGAAAAGAGGGTGGCTAGGGTTAGGTAATGAGGAGGAAGGGAAGGAAAGGGAATTTTTATAGTGGGTAATTTCGTAAAATTTTAGGGGTATTGTTGTCTTTTCGTCCAACCGTGAGTTGCCGTTAGTCACCGTTAGCTGACAGGGGTGATTTTTGTCATTCCCCAAAGACTAAGGATGTTTTTGTCTTTTATCCAAACTATAGGGGTGGTTTCTGTCTTTTACCCTAGACTTTTTATATGATATGGGGAGCAAATTTGTATCCAAACGACATACCCCGCTCCACACTTACGGCGTCACAATCTTAGGGTGTAAGTTTCGTGAAGTTTGGCACAATGAAGGAGTGAAAGTGTCCTTCAGGCAAACTAGAGGGAGTGAAAGTGTCTTTTACACTATTAAAAAGTGACAAATGCAAGATGTAGCAAAAACATTTACAGGTATCTAAGAATGTGTACATCAAATTTGTGGGGAGAAATCAAAATGTCAACTCCTGCTGTTGTTCCTTATTTTAAATGGACTCTCATTGTTGAATGATAAACACGCAAACAAAAAAGTAGCACCAGATAATCACAAAGTGATAATTTACCAGCCCAACATAATGAGACTAGTTTATTTCGCTCTGTAAACGTCATTTCTCTTTTGGGTTAATCTGATTGCGTCCAACCAACTACAAACCAACCACAAACTCAGTTCATGTTCATGCATACAAGAACACGACATCATCGAAATCACATCATCTCACAAATGGAGTGGTTCAATTAGTCTTTGATTCACACAAAGAGCTGCCAATTCCGGCACACTGACATTGAAATCTCGTTGCCTAGCTCTGATACAGTTAAATATCCTTTTCATTCCCACCTATAACCCTCATTCAATTAAAGAAGATGGCTGATATGTTTCTACGTACATTTTAGTTGTCATCGGTCCTATTTCACCGCTGATGTGTTAAAATACGATTGTTTAAAGTTATTTTTCTAATATATCTCTAAAATTAATACAACCAATTAAAGAACTCCACCTGAGCGGTGAAATTAAGGGGTGATAAGCATAGCATTTTCCCTTAAAGAAATACCTAGACATCAAATCCGGTGAAAACTCAAATTACCTTACCAGATAAAAATCACATAGACCGAGCGAGGTCTATAATATAGACGAAGGAAACCGGAGAAATTCGATGAGAAACTTCTGACGATTCAAGCTTTTTATTTTACATTTTGGTCAATCATTTCGGTTTCATTTACACATACAACTACACAAAAAACAGCAAATTTCCTCCACCCTTATTTGACTACTACAAGATACACACCATACAGTAATTACGTATTTTTTCACTCAAAACAAGCAACCAAAACCGGAGTAATCACCGTGTTATGGGGTAGTTTGGATAGGTAATTTCTTTTGTCTTTCTTTTTTGGAGTGTTTGGTTTTCTGACAATGTGCGATTGTGGCGAGGAGGAAGAACATATCCTCCACACCAAAATCACACACTGCCACAAAAACTTATACCCAGATACCAAAAAACTAAATATCCAAACACCTTCTGTGACTATATACGATGTGGAGAAACCCTAACAACTTAATGCTTATGCAGCCAAGGGCGGAGGCAGGGTAAGCTTCTTGCTGTTACCTTTCTTTCGTCTCCACAATAACCTTTTCAGTAGTCCTTCCTTTTTCTTGACCGGACTAGGCACAATAGCAAAAGAGCTACTTCCACCAACAAGTTCATTTCCTTTACTGCTTACACGAAGATACCTTTGCTGAAGATCTACTGTTTTGGAGCTATCCTCAGCCATCATTTTGTCCAACAGAGATGACCGCTGGCTGGTGAGCTTCTTGGGAGAGGCGGTCTGGGTGATGACATCATTCGCGGGGTTGGAAGCAAGCTTGTCAAGGAGGGCTGCATTTCCTGGTGAAGCAAATGCCTTGAACTGCTTCCCCAAGTGGAGGATGGTGTCTTGGCACTCTGCCAACTTATCAGAAGCTGCTTGTATTTCCAAGTCCTATAATTAAGGTTTAGAGTTTCTCATTCAGGTCAAGATCATAAGAGTATCAAACAACTTTGCCAAATTATAAACCAAAAGATATCAATAAAAATGTCTTTAGCAGTATTCTATGATTTGTGGACCGGGATATATTGCAGGATTTCCCCTTAGCACGGAACCTCATTAAAGTTTGAAGAGGCCAACAAACAACAATTGGAGCTTTTTTTATTGAATCTCTTTCACATTTGTTTGTGTATATCATGTTATTTTTGGGGAGAAAAAAGTACCTAGTATTTTTCTCCTGAATCACAAAAGAATTAGGACTTAGGAGTGTGAACTCAAGATCTTTGGAGATGTTATAATAGTACATTGAGATCTTTACCTCAGTAGGTGGCCATTTTCGGAGTCGATTTGTGTGGTTTTGGAAGTTTCGTCTGTGATGATCCAAGAGGTGGTGGAGGTGGCTTCTGCGGAATTCATACGTAGGACCAAAAGCGATCAGTGGAAGTGCATGATCAGTGAGCAGACGAAATGGAAGAGTGTGGGTACTGGCTGTGAGTGGGAAAAGAAGATGAATGATTATGCTTAAGTTACAGAGGATAATTCTCGTGTCAGGCGCTAAAGGAACCCGGGGAGACTCAGCAATCTGTAGTTGTAGCTGTCCTCGCAGGTTTTGAACCTGGTACAACTTTCTGGCGAACTGTAAAATTAGGAGTGTTTCCAGAAGCAGCGCTATGAATTTCGTCTAGACTTGAGATCAGATTTTGTTAATCTAGAAGAGTAAAAGTTGATAACTCTCTTGAATGCATTGTGGAATCCAGTTCTGAAGGTGCGCGGAGAGAATTTAGGAAATTTACATTTAATTAAAGTTATAATCAACAAAAATAGAATTAGGGAAATTAGATGTGAGAGGTAGGACCAAAGGAACCTCATTTAATACGTGATCTTTCTTTGCATGCTTTTGTTTGTTTTCTCAGTAATCAGCTAATCAAAGGTTGTAAACAGTAGGAACTTACAGTTCGAAGTTGGTTTGCATCTTGATCAGTGTCATTCTTTGGGATCTCCTTCGTCGCAAAGCTGAAAATAGACATTTTATATATGTGAATGTTTCGACTCTGAAAGCAGCGTAGGAGTCAATTCTAATAAAGGTGAAAGTTGAGAAAAAATGAAAAATATTTACCTTTCTAGCTGATTCCTTAGGTCAAGACACGTATCCTCCAATTCTTTGCAGCATTTACTCTTGTTTTCTAATTCTTGGCGAGCCTCATGGAGCTGAACTCCTGAAACTTTAAGCTGTGTGTCGAGATCTTCATTTAGCATCTTCAGGCTCTCGACCATATCATTTGAATCCTTTAGAGTTTGCAATTTTAATTGCAAACCCTCCATACTTTTCTCAGAATCAAGAAGTTTGGTTGTCAGGGATTGAGTCTTCTCAGTCTCTAACTCGAGTCTCCCTTCCAAGTCCTTTTTGGCAGATTCCATAACATCTAATTCATCTTTCAACCTTTCACTGTCTTCCACCGACGGGTCACCCCAAGGAGAAATGATGTTAGGATATGATATCTGATCTTTCGGAAAGTGTAACTTTTCTGCTTCTGGAATATGACTACCTGGAACGATTTCTACCTCACTCTCACTTTGCATGTCATCCCAATCAAACTGTTTCTTGATCTCCTCCTTCATGCTTGAAACATCTTGAAGCGAAAAGCAGTGGTTGATAACCCAGCCAAGAGCACAAGTCAGTTCTTCTCCAAATTTCTCGACATCTGCCTTGCCAAATAGAAAGTCATTACAGGTTTGAATGAATTGCTGTAATATATCAGCAAGTTCAGAAGTTTTCCATTGGAAAACCCTGACCATATAGCCGGAAGGCGTTTCTAAATTCTTGTAAGGGTAATTACTACCATCCTTTCGTGTTAGCATTTGGGAGCTTGATACATTTCTGATCCCTTCAATAAGCTCGATTAATTTGCCTATCGACTTGCTCAGATTTGACTCAGGTTGTTGGAAGCCTTTCTTTCCGGAAGAAAAATCATTTTGACTAATTGGAGATTTCTCTTCCACAGTAGCACGATTTGAAGTTTCCTTTCCATCAATGATGATAACAGGACTGGTATCATTTGTATGATTGTGATGTTGCAAAGCAACTTTAACATCCTCCAGTAGTTCCCTAGGTTTTCTTCCCGTATCCTGACTTTTCTGCAAGATTGCTTTCAGTATGTCCTCAATCCAACTAGGAAATTTACCAACCAACATATTAATTTTCATAACAGAATCAGCTGTTGTTTGCAAGGGAGGAGGGATTTTTCTTCCTCCAACTGAACCAAGATGAGGACTTTCCGGTGTCTTATCCATGGAAACTAGTGTTAGCCTTTCCATTTCAACAAAGTCGTCCATCAGATCTATATCTGAACCTCCAACAGTTTTCCGCGAGGGCGTACCCACTTGTTTTCCAACTTTAAAATGCTCCAATTCAGAAATCAAAGCAGAAGCCCAAGATTCCTTGTCATCACTGCCTATATCAGACATTGATGCCAGAGAGAGTTCATATGGTGCCACGTGAGCCTTCGGTAACTCCTGAATCTGTGCCTCAACTTGTGATAACTTTGAAGAGGTGCGAGTGAACATGATTCTAGAGCACTGGAGTTCATTTTCTCTCTTGGCAAGAGTTTCTTTCAGAAACCTGTTTTCTTCTTCCAACAAATTCATCCTTTTGCTCGAGGCAAGAGAATTGTTGATACCGAAGTCCACTGAAGCAGAAGAGAAAGGGTTGGACTTTCTCCTTCTTGTTTCAGTGAAATCAACTTCATCCTTCATTTTCGCCATAGCAGCTGGTCCTGGCAACTTTTTGCGGACAAGCACGCGTAGTCTCTGGCATTCAGATTCCAATTTCGCGATTTTCTTTGAACTTTCCAGGTGTTGTTTATGAGCTATATCAGCTGTTCGGCGATCGAATTCTCGCTCTTCATTGCGGATCTCGAGTTCCTTCTCGAGCACTCGAACCTCATATTTCAGTGAAGCATTCTCTTTCTCTGTGGATTCTAGTCTAGTCATTAGCGCATTGATATCTGCCTCTGTTCTACTTCTTTGCACATTCATATCCTCAACCAACTTTTCTTTACCTAAGAGAGCTGTATGGAGATGGGCGTTCTCCATGCCTTGTTTGGAGAACCTTTTATTTGCCTCGGCCAATTTATCCTCCAAAATGGTCCTCGCCTTTTCGAATTCTCTGGTTGACTTTGTAACAGCATCATGAATCCGTTGCTCTTGCTCATCTCGAACAAAACGTAACTGCTGCATACATTGCTTCAAAGCCATATCCAGGTTACTAATTCTTTCATCATCAGCTGCTTTCTGCCTCAAGGCTTCACCCAACTCCTGCTTCAGTGACAGTACTTCTGCTTTTGACTTTTCCCAGCCTGCATACAATTTAATGGGAGTTTTAAAGTCATCGAACTGCATAGATAGTGAAGTGCTACACATATGAGGACTGCATGACATGAGAGGCAGTATAATTATGAGTTTTAGAAATATTGAGGCTCAGGCTGGTGCAGTGATCAAACATAAAAGAAGTTTTGACTTTACAGAATAGAAAATGAATGCCTTCAGAGGAGGCAACAGACAATCCCATTGATAACAAACCATGCAAAAACTGAACAAATCATATTTGTTCATATATACACTAGGACCTATACAAAATATGAAAACTTGAGCGAGGTTACCTTCCAGAAATTCCTCGGCCATTTTCGCTTGTTTTTCAGCCACCTCATCTTTAGAATTGCACTTGGAGAGGGCAGAAGATAGCTCTTCATTTAAGACTTTCAGGTCTCTCTGTAACTCTGCTTTATCATTCAGAAGGGCCTGTATCTGGAGAAAAAAGTTGTTAGTGACCCCTTAAGACGCTGAGTAACTACGGATGGATATTTACTGTAGTCAAGTCGGTCAACATAGTCAGTGACTATTTGAAGTTTTGATTTGCATGGATAAGCGCATGTGTAAACTCAGACATGTCAGTGAGTCCATCAAAGTTCATCAAAAGCATGTCTGAGCTTTCTACAAGTTAGTCTTCTCTCGACTTTCCCTTGTTGCTTCTAACCAAGAGAAAAAAGAGCGAGACAATTTACCTAAACAGGGTAGAAATAGATTCTATCTCTTATTATTCTGTTAATGCAACATCACGACTTCTCATTCAACCTTAGACCCCATTCGTTGCTTTCAACAAATTGACATTTTCCTTTCAAAGCAAATGCTCCTTGGTTGTTGAGCAATGGTACTAGTGGTGATTCCTCATGATATGACCTCTGAATACTAACTACAGATGGAAAGAGAGGTCCTGTTATGTCTAACCTTTGAGGATAAAGTTGTTTTGGTCATTTAATCTTAGGAGCTATATGATTATCTTACGTTGTTTTTCAAGCCATAGAGGTTAAAATATAGAGTAAATTTTAATCATCTGGTGTATACATGCTGGTCCCATGTTATCTAAAATTGGAAAAAACAAAATTTGGAGTAACATTGCAAATGTAAGGTAGTTTGAAACTTTTTCTTTTTGCCATATACATAGAATATCACTCAAAAATCCTAAACTAGCCTACTTCTAGCAGGGTTCGAACCCTGGACCTCATGCCCTTTGAATGCTGTACCACCGATCTAGCACCCCATTTGCGTAGTTTGAAACTCTTATGTGTTGAATGTTTGAATCGGTTGTTTAAGGAAGACTTTTCAAGGAGTAGTTCAAGGTGGGGAAGAGCATTCAAACCAATATAACATTCTATATATCCTGAACTTCCAATAAAAATGGCACCATATGTTATCTTGAAATATAGGCTTCTACAATAACTGAATGACGTGAGTTTTACGAATATGTGATATCATAGTTGTGAAAACTTATTCCGTAGGCAATTTCCCTTTTCTGATTGAAAAGGAATGTTTCAGCTCCAGAGTGCTTTGGGCACCATCATGGATATATTGTCACTCATAATGTCTGTGCATTTTATGTACTCAAGCTCAACTTATAGATGGGTGGCAAAGTTATAAAATGATTCTTGTGCCAGCAAAGGTACTGATTTTGGAAAACTATCCACAGAGTAAATCTAATTCATTACGTTCTCCTACATATCATTTCAGTACAAACACAGCTAGAATCAACCTAGCAGTGACCCTGTGCTTTCCTCTCACAACACTCCCAATGCACTCCCCCACATTTTGTTACGTCATCCAAAGCTACATCATCTGCAAGTAACACCCAAAAGCTGATCTCATCCTGCACCTACTATGAGTGTTTAACTGAATTTCACTTTATTTTCTTACTGATTTCTAATTAATACATGAGATGTAAGGCGTCAATATAGGATCGTTGTCTTTGAAATGGAGTAATTATAGATTCCAATCCTACTCTAGAGAACCTTTGGATGGAATAAATTTGGCATTTCTGCTTCCCAAGTAGCTAAAGTGGTCTCCAGCCTGTGCTATTTCGGTACCCAACTTTACTACTGTGTAGCTGATTTAAATGTGTACAAGATGACAAAAGAGATAGGGTTCTCTGTTTAGCTGAGTTAAGGTTACATTATGGACTTAGTCGTGAGAAAATGGTCTCTGAACTTTACTCGCAAGTTAAATCAACCGTGCGTTTTTCCTGTTTGAGGTAGTAGCTCTTATATTTAACAATTGGGGCAACATATGTAGAAGAAAGCTAATGATTAAAAAGGAACAATGTCAAGAGAAAGTAACGCGTAAAGGAAAGAGTATGGTGTATGTTGTAACAGGAACAAAAATGGACCAAGCGGACAACTCAGTTACCTCTTCCTCTTTTCTCATCTCTGGAATGTTAACATTATCAGATGCTACTGCAGGCTTCTCACCAGATTTTTTCTTCCAAAGCCATGGCTTATGATCCATTAAATCGTCAAAAGTTACAGTCTCCTGATATGATTATGAAGTAAATAATCTGCAATAAGGTTGAACTTCAGTTTATAGACTAAATGGAAGAAGTATCAGTAATTGACGCCACAAAATATTTAAACAGGTAACAGAATAATATTATTGTTAAGATTCAAAATATGAGTAGAACTTTTTCCTAAATTAACTCCTTAATCGTTATAAAACAAAATTATTTCAGACTTACCTATAACTCGACTACTATAAGCATGGAAGACCCCTATAACTCGACTACTATAAGCATGGAAGACCTGCGACACTACAGCTTGTGTTTTACTTCTGGTGAGTAAGTTAATTTTCATTTTATTTTTTTTAGGGGAAAGCTAATTTTATTTTAAATGAACTCAAATTTGTCGATCTTGTGATATTAATTTACCTAAACACTGTTGCATTTAGATGAAGTAAGAATTTTATGATTTAAAAACGAAACCAACAATGGTCACCTGAGATTTTTGATTGTTATGGTTGTAAATGATAAATCATATGCATAAAACGTAAAGATTTGAGCACAACAAAGTTACACCATTTAACTAATCTGTGGGAATTTTCAAACGAAAAAATACTTGATTCCTCCAGCATAGAAAAATAGTTAAAAGTAAATACTATCATAGGACTTTTGTGACCTCACATTGTTTTGAGACATCTACAAAAGACTGAGAAGACTCAAGAGTAATATCCTAATATCTTGACATCCATATCGAGCCCTAAAGCAATAATGGTTCTTTGATCCCTCATGTGTGAAACTTGGTTTGCCCGTGCTCTAGAGCTGCCCACCAGTTTAAGGGGTATATTCATCGACATCTCTCTTTCCCTCTGTTACTACATTCAACTAGGTCAAATAAAGAAGTCTTACCAGCCTGCTATTTTATCCCCAAAATTTTAGTCAAAACCAAGCTGAAAAAAGACTGTCAAGTGGATTCTAGACTCAGCAACCTATTCATGCATTTGAATCATTTCTCTCTGGTTGGTTTTACCACAGCGCCAGACCGCCAGAAGCAACTCAGTGATTAATCATTTCAACTCGAATGAAGCAGATCGATTTCACCATAGTGCTATTGACATGTGGTGCATAGTTGATATGATAACCAGAGACTACTCTACTTCCAATCTCGAGAGATCCTTCACCGAATTCTATAAATCTTTCTTTCTAAAGAATATAACATGTTACTTTCAACTTCCATTTGCAAGTGCAGTAAACTTTCGATTTACAGATCGGAAATTGAGAATCCTCCAATCATCACACCATTACCATGACTTTGAGATCAGTGGTTCAACTTTTCAGGGACAAGAGTTCTGATTGAGCACAACGAAGCAAATCTTTTCATCCTTAATCTAACGAAGTGAGAAAAATGATAAATTAATGAAAAAGCAAAAATGTATTCACATGATTCATCAAACCTGCCTACATTCATGCCATGAAAGAGACAGTCCACCATAAACCAAACTCTGCAAATATTACGAGTTCACAACCCCCGACCAAATAAATGATGCCAATAGTCCACATCTGGTGGGAAGCCACGAAATATCTGAAACCTGTACCTGAGGCCTAAGCAAGTTATGTCATTCCAGCTGAAGGCCAGTGTTCTAATACTAGATGTATTTTTTTTTTCTGAATCCCTAGTCCCCTTCGGCATTTAACTAAAGTTCCTGCTAAACTTCAATATAAACCCAAATGCCAATTGCCGAACTCTAGTAGGTGGCTCAACCACGAAAAAAAAAAGAAGAAGTCGAGCCTCTTTCGTTTTACCCTTCATTTGGAACCCCAAATTTGCAGCAGAAAGCTAAAGTTGAGCAAAAGTGAAATTCTAGAGTTATACATGGCATGTTAGAACAATGAGTCCAACCAGATGAGGACAATTTGACTTAAAATGTTTGATTAACTATGTTAATAGTACTAATCAATTTCCAATGTTGTTAGGAGCAATATAGTTTAGAAAGAACAATCCATGTGGTCCATTCAATTTCATTTCATTGAGAAAAAAAAAAAAACTCTAGAGGAATCAATCATCTGTGAGTCTAAGAACACAACCCGCAATCAAATTTAAAAAATTCAACACAAAAATAGTAGTACTAGTACTAATGACATCAAACAAGAACACAAACCACTGTCCACCCACAAAAAATCAACAAAAAGTTGCCATAACCCAAGTGAATAGTAATACATTCTAACCTTTTTCTTTGTGGGTTTCTCTCAGTCTACTGAGATTCGCCAATGCAAACAGCCCAAAGCTCCAATGAAAGCAAACCCAGAAATAGGAATCCCAGCAATGTGATTCTAGAGATAGAGAAACGGTTCTGGGTCTGGATCTAAACCTGAAACGGAAGCCAATCACTGTGAATCTGGTGCATTGATTGAAGGGATCTTCCTTTTTTCTCGCGGTTGCTTCGATTTGACGAAGAGCGGAAGAGGGAGGGTCAGAATCAGAGTGAAAGAAAATGAAGAGATGTTTTAGATATATACAGTGTAGGCGTCGATTTGCGAATAGAGATACATACAAGTTACAACTACAAGTGCATTTATACAACGACGACCGGCATTTTATTGTTTACAGTACATAGTTGTAGTTTGCAGAGCTTTGGTGGTTGTGTGTTCTCTTTATGAAGAAGAAAGGAGCACAGTAGAGTAGAGCCATGCTCTGTTGAGGATTTATCTTCTGTGACGGTCACACCATCTTCAACAGATCTTGGTAGGTGATAAAATTACTGATTACGGGTAGGTGATAAAATTACTGATTACGATGATTAAAGGCTTAGATTATAATTAAGTAGTACTTAAGTCAACCCTTATAATCCGCAATGAGTTGTCCTGTTGCCTTTAAAAAAAAACACTTTTGGATATCTCACTGTAATAAGTAGATGTAGATGTTAGAGAGTGCTTTAGTAGCACATCATATAAGTGATGAGCACCGGTGCGCACGGATGGGATCTGTCCGGATTGAGAATGAGTTAAATCCGATCAACAGTTTACGGATTGAAACGGTCGGATTCAATCGGGTACACCGATTCGCGGATTGGATCAGATTAATCTGCATATAAAAAAATTTCAAAAAAATTGCGAATATGTTCAACTAAAACAATGAAAATAAATATACATATATCACTTAGTATAACGGTTAGTTAATCAACAAAATATCTTCTTTCGAATATCATCAAGAATCAAAATTAATTAATTAATTATCTCCCTAAAAAAAAGGAATCAAAATTATTCGATGAAACAATGATAAGTAATCATATTACTTGGTTAAAATTAATATTAGAACAAATTATATGGATGAAAGTAGTCAAAATAACATGATAATAAGTATACACTGATTGACGGACCTCATCGGATTTATATTTTTTGAACCTAGTCTGATTCTTCACGAATCGGTTGGGACTCAATCCATCAAGGAATCGGACGGATTTGCAGATTGGTGCAGATCGATGTTCACTTGTGCACCACTAGTGATGAGTATTCAGTATAACACATATGACCGTTGTTCATCAAGAATTTGAAATATCTTCTTAATTATAGGATTATTTCGATGTCAACCATTGAAATCATAAGGCCGAGGCAAGTTTTGAAAACCAATCGTACCACAGTGCATAATGGGTGAGCGCAGATCGCTTCGGCCGGGTTTTGTCGAAATGTTGGCCTGACTCAATAGTGGGGATCGGAGAATGTTAACAAGACTCACCCAATTGTTTTTATACTCAATCCAAACAACTTAACGACTCGGCCCGATTCATATCGTGTAGAAGAGGTTGTAAAATTTTGAAAATTAAGTTGGTTAAAGTATAATTTTTGTTAAAAAAAATTAAAGATATGTAAACATAAATTTTAGAATGAAAAACTCAACATTATTTTGCTATGAAAGATCAATAATTTGATGAAAATCTACTAAAACAACTAGGCGGACTTAAAATTTTGATATATGAATGATATATCTAACTAGAATATGTATTTTTCATGTGAAATTTGATTCGGACCGTTCACTTTAAATGGTTTAGCTAACTCCGAAATTATGATCAGCCAATGTTAGTTCGATTTTGTAATTCTATAAATCAATCAAGTAACATGAACGAGCGTTAGTTAGGACCAGATTGGTGCTGATCAGTTTCGGACAGCCTGTTTAGGTGAATTTTGCTCACCCCAGTGCATATGTTTCCAGAAAATTGTGGATCACATAGAAATTAGGTGAACATTATTGGCTAAATTGCACCGGAGGTGCCATATCTTGAAAATTTGAGCAAGTGGGTAGCCAAATTCTAAAATCGAGCACCACATGTTCTAAATTATAAAACCCCTTATTTTCACCTCCAACCTTTTAAAAAATACAAGT
The DNA here is from genome assembly GCA_023055425.1 of Linanthus parryae. NCBI lineage: Eukaryota > Viridiplantae > Streptophyta > Magnoliopsida > Ericales > Polemoniaceae > Linanthus > Linanthus parryae. The sequence goes on from JALGPY010000001.1 coordinate 32,780,720, forward strand.
TTTACTAAAAATCTAAAAAAAAATAATAATAATTTAATAATTTCATATATGTAAGATAATGTAATATATTTCATCAAAATTACATATTTCTACATCATTTCAAGATATGAAATATATTTATTAACATATTTTCGCCAATCTTAAAGTCTTTAACTTTTTTTAACGGTTTTTAAAAAAAAAATCTCAAAAATTTATAATTTCACATGTATTTTTTTAATAAAAAAATAACATACAAGTATCTTTGCAAAAACCGGCAAGTGGAAACCAAATTTCAAAATCGAGCACCACAGGTCACAAATTTTAGATTTTCGAGCAAGTGGATGCCCTCCCGTTAACTTTCGTTAATATTGGATGGACAAATATAAAAAGACTATTGTACCCCTTATTTTCACCTCCATTTTATAAAAACACGAGTTTCACTAAGGGCATCTCCAACCCTATGGGGGGAGGGGGATGGGGTGGGAAAAACCGTATAAAAATATGGTTCATGTCTAACCTTATGGGGGAAGGGGAGAGGATGCTATGGGGAGAAATTTTGCCTTGGGTCCCACACCCAATGCAAAATTTCTCCACATAGCACCCCCTCCCCCTCCCCTCACATAGTTGAAGACGAGTAGTAGTTTGGGGGAGGGGGAGGGGGCAAATGGTGGGCCCGTGAGGGAAGGCGAGGTGAGGGGAGGGAGAAAAAGGAATGGGTTGGAGATGTCCTTACAAAACTAAAAATACTAATAATAATAATAATAATAATAATAATAATAATAATAATAATAATAATAATAATAATAATTTAATAATTGATTATATGTAAGATAATGCAATATATTTCGTCAAAATTACATATTTTTACATCATTTCAAGATATGAAATATGACAATATGTTTACCTTAAAGTCTTAAAAGAATCAATAATTTTGAAAATAAAATCTCAAAATTTCATAATTTCATATGTGGTTTTTTAATAAAACAATAACATTGAAATTTCTTTTTGCATTTAACAACTGACAAAAGGTTTGACACTTGATATTCTTAAGTAGTTTTTTTATATATATAAAAAAAAAAAAAAACTATTGCTTACAATGTACAAAGATACTTGTATGTAAAAAAGACTATTGTATAAAATATATGTGAAATTATGAAATTTGAGATTTTTAAAACTGTTACAAAAATTTGAAGACTTTAAGATTGATGGACACATGTTAATAAAAACATATTTCATATCTTAAAATGATGTAAAAACGTGTAATTTTGATGAAATATATTGCATTATTTTACATATATCAAATTATTAAATTAAAATTTTACTGTTTTTATTATTTTTTTAGATTTGTTAGTATAAATTGTATTTAAAAAAAAATTGGAGGTGAAAATAAGGGGTACAATTGTCTTTTTACATTTTCTTCGTCCAATATTAACGGAAAGTTAACGAAAGTGTACTCATTTGTTCGAAAATCCTAAATTTGAGACCTGTAGTGCTCGATTTAGAAATTTAGGTACCCACTTATCAGTTTTTGCAAAATGTGGGTACCTCTGATGCAATTTAGCCAATTTTGAGATTCATTTATGTTTGCTACCGTGCACATATTAACTTTTTTTTTGGGGGGATAAACGATTTCCATAGACTAAAAGGTAGAAGAGATTACATCAGTTGATAGAGTTGATTGAATCCACGCAAGGGATACTATCTATCCATTTTTCTGAAAAGTTTCTACCCTTAGCCCTTGAAGCTAGCATATGAGCCACCTTGTTTTTGTCCCGTTGAATCCATCTGATATGAACTTCTTGGAAATCTTCTAATAAAGCTTTGATGTTGTGTAGGAGATCAGCAGAGCGAGAGAGATCTTGAATGCAAAGCCCACGTTCTAGCATCTTGAGATCTTCAAGTAAACATTTCGCGTCGCTCGAGTACTATGACCTGCCAACCCAGAATCTTTGCTTGGTTAATACCCACCCATAGCGCTTTTGCTTCCGCTTCCCTAGCCGATTCCACTTGTGAAATGGCTATTGCCACCGCACCAATAACTTCGCCGTTCATTCTTCTGAGCACAGCACCTCCTCCCCCTTGATTCTGTTGGAATAGATGCCCTAGAGGCAATCTAGTTTAGTATGAATTTGTAATTGGCTAGAAATTCATTTATTATTTATTGGATATTTAATATAATGAAGTCCTTAGATTTACAATTGTGTTGTTTATCTTAAATATCCCTAGTCAAGTATAATGATTAAATGGGACAATCATCTATAGACTAGTATGGGGTTGGATTGATATGGAGATATCACGATCCAACACATAGGTGTGCATTACGGAATGTTGCACTGGATTGACCCATTACCGAGAAGGCTACATATACGTTATGTTGAGTCACAAGTGCTTCTCGGGTACAATGGTATTGTCATCCTTAGACTTGAAGTCACTAGATATTCTAGTTGTGGATCATTGTGATCTTGGTAGCGTTAAACGCTACACCGTAACTGGGTAGTTATAAAGGCGTGTACTGGATACAATGAGAAGCAAGCTTAGAGATCGTAGTGGACGTAGAGAGGATTTGCCCCTCCCACATAACGGGAGCAAGTATCCAAGGCCACTCGAGGATAGTGCTTATAGAATGTCTGGCCAGACTCAAATAAATCAATATATGGGATATTGATGTTATTTGCACGAATAAGGCTATTCCATGGATCGAGAAACTAGGGATTGGATATACGAGTGTGACTTGTATGTCTCGTGTCCAATCCGGATATGGAGGCAAAGGGATGAGACAATTACTTGTACAAGGTTGTCTAGATGACTATTCTATTAGTTGGCTAGAATGGATGTTTTGCTAGAAACCGCTCCATATTAGCAAAGAGTTGCTACCAACTAGATAGAACCTATGGGGTCACACGCTATATAGAGTTGTACTAGATTGTGGAATTAATTAATTGGATTAATTAATTAATTAGAAGGATCACTTTGCAAACCCTTGCAAACTTAGTAGGGACTAATTTGCAAGGAAGGGACTAAATTGAACTCTAGTAGGACTAGAATAAGTCCTTTAGGTAGTTGACAAGGAGTTGTTGGACTATATAAAGGACCCTCCTCCTTCCTTCCCTACACACTTTTATGCTCTAGAGAGAACATAACAAGAGTAGGAGAGAACAAAGGAGAGAGAGAGAGCAAGCAAAGAGGGACGCCGCCCCCCTTGCCGCCGCCCCTTGTCCCCGACGCCACAAAGGGCCGAACCCCCTTTTGTGCTTCGTTTTGCGTGATTCCTTCACCCTCCTTTCAATCCGGGCTAGCACCAAGGAGATTGGAGATCTAGGAACAACTCTAGGCGTGGATCAACTATAGAGAACGTGACACTATTCGCGTTTGAAGTCATCAAGGAGAACCCAAAGGTGTGTTTATGATTTCTTACCTTTACTATCGTTATGCATCTAGACTTGTGATCCTTGGAGGGTTTTGCATGGTTGTTTGTTTGATTATGCTTCCGTTTGCGCGATCCATGAATCAAAACCCTACAGTGGTATCAGAGCCACAGGTCATAGAGCATAAACGTAGTTTATGTGTTACATTCTTGTTGTTTTACACCTTAATTTGTTGTTTATCGCGTAAAACAAGACAAATCAAGCATTGGATGCAATTTGTCAAAGAATTAATCATAACAAGACCCAATTATTGCATTGGATGCATGAATTGGTGAGTTTGAGAAATTTTAGGATCTTAGATCTAGGGTTTGGGCATCCTTGGGGAAGAAGGAGTTCTCCCACAACAAGGAAACAACCAAACTTGGGCTCCAAGCAAGGAGGTTGTTTTGGAAACAACCTCCACAAGGAGGTTCGGCCCCCCTAGGGAGCCGCCCCCTTGCTTGCCGCCCAAGCTTGGCGCCCTAAGGGGCCGGGCGGCCCTAACCCGCGGGCCTAGCTTGCGGGTTTTGGGCCGGGCCGGCCCTAGGGCTTTATGGTTCACTTTATTGGGCCCGGGCAATTGGATTGTTGGGCCCATGGACCGTTTTAACCCTAGAAATCCTAAAATCAATTTAAATTGACCAAGCGCGTTAAAATTGGATTTTAACTGTTTATGTGCAAATCGCATGGTGATTGGATATGGCCTTAGGATGTGTTTTGATGTGAATGTTTAAATTTTGTGGTTTGGTTTTACGGCCTGCGAGCTGATCAATTAATTGTAATAATTAATTAGGGTTTTATGGCCTGCGTGCCATTTTTTTTCTCAACTTGTGAGATTTATTTTATTTAGTATAGATGTTAGCTAGTGCTAGATAAAGTAGATTGTTAGCCAAGATTGGAGAAAAGAAGCCCAAAGCCAAAAGGAGCCACAAAAGATGGAGCATGGAGCATGGAGCACACCACATGACTATGAAGGATGGACCAAAAGATCAAGACGCATGGAGATGTGTTTGTTTAGGGTTCATAGATAATTCCATTGGCTTGGAATTATCTTAGTCTAGAAAAGGCCATATCCACATCACGTTTAATTACTGTTTTGTGGTTGTTTATTTATTGTCCTATTATTTGTGTGGTTGGTGTATGGATGATGCATGCAATTAGGATAATAAGATAATTAGACAACCCGGATCTATTATTTGGAGTTGTGCCCAAACTCAAATAGATAGATTAGTTGATATTGATCAACAAAATAATTAAAATTGAAAAAAAATCCCTCAAATTTTAAATATTGTGTTCTTGCCTTCTCGTTATTTAAACACTCATTATCATCATTATTTATCGAGTTCGTGCGTGCCAAGGCATGGCGACTTGGTTCATAATGATGGAATGCGATGGCACGTAACAATGTGCAATTGTTTAGATAAGAGGTTGAACACAACTAGGCTATTAATTTGATTAAGAAACCTAGAGGCAATCAATTGGGATTATCCATATGGATGGATAAATAAGGAGTTATTTGCCCGATTGAACCAAGAGTTGCATATGGGATGCAATTGGAATTGTTCCTACCTAAGAAGTAATCAAATTATGGGTGACTTGCCAAAGCAAGCTCATAAGGAGATGAAAAAGATGGATCTTGGCCCACTAGAAAATATAAGGATATTTTCCGCATTAATATCTTGAGGGTTATTAATCCGTAGAAAAATAGTGGGAGCTATATTTAATAAACTAGCCATTTTTAAATATAGTCAAAAATTCACAAATACTAAAACTTGCGTATTTTCCTTTTTGTAGAATTCCAAATGGCAAACAACTCATCGAGTTCACAACATTCCCTACGATCTGTCCTTGAGAAGGACAAGCTCTCAGGAACCAACTTTCTCGATTGGTACAGAAACTTGAGAATTGTTCTCAAGCAAGAGAAGAAGCTGTACGCAATAGAGGAGCATGTTCCTGAAGGTCCAGAGAATCAGACACCTGCTGCCTTAAAGGCGTATCAAAAGCGTGTTGATGACGCTAATGATGCGGCCTGCCTAATGCTTTGCACCATGGCCTCTGAGCTTCAGAAGCAACATGAGAACATGAATGCTGTCGATATGATCGAACATCTAAAGCAACTCTTCCAAGAGCAGGCGAGGGTAGAGAGGTATGAGGTCTCAAAGGCACTGTTCAAATGTCATCTAGCAGAAGGGAACCCGGTGGGACCCCATGTACTCCGAATGATCGGGTACTTGGAGAATCTCGCCCGGCTTGGGTTCCCGGTCGGCCAAGAGTTGGCAACCGATCTCGTGTTGCAATCGTTGCCCGAGAGTTATGGACAGTTCATTATGAACTATAACATGAACGAGATCGTTAAACCACTGCCAGATTTGCTCAACATGTTGAGGACGGCTGAACAGAGCATCAATAAGGGTAAGGGCAAAGCCATTATGATGGTGCATAAAGGAAAGGGTAAAAAGTTTGCCTCTTCCTCCAAGGGCAAAGGCAAGTCAGTTGCCAAGTCCAAGGAACAAGCCCTTAAGCCTGTTGGTGCCATTGCCAAGGTCGTGACTAAGGGTGAATGTCACTACTGTAGTCAACCTGGACACTGGAGGAGGAACTGCCCAAAATATCTGGAGGACAAGAGGCTTGGAATAGTGATTCCACCACCACCAGGTATTTTTGTTGTAGATGTCAATTTAACTGTCTCTACATCATGGGTATTAGATACTGGATGCGGATCTCATATTTGTCGAAATATGCAGGATCTAAAGAGAAGTAAAAGATTGGCTAAAGGGGAGGTAGATTTGCGCGTTGGGAATGGAGCAAAGGTTGCTGCGTTGGCCATAGGCGTTTGCGAGCTATCTCTGCCTTCAGGATTAGTTTTAGAATTAAATAATTGCTATTTTGTGCCTGCTATGAGCAGAAACATTATTTCTATTTCTTGTTTGGACAAGGAAGGTTTTATTATTTCAATAAAGAACAATTGTTGTTCCTTTTATTTGAATAATATTCACTATTTTAGTGCGCAATTATTTAATGGACTTTATGTCCTTGATCTAAGTAATCCTGTCTACAACATTAATACCAAGCGGATTAAAATAAATGATTTAAATCCTGCTTATTTATGGCATTGTCGTTTAGGCCACATAAATGAGAAACGTGTATCTAGACTCCATAAGGATGGATTACTAGACTCATTTGATTTTGAATCATATGAGACATGTGAGGCTTGTTTATTGGGAAAAATGACAAAGTCCCCTTTCAATAAGAAAGGTGAGAGGACTAGTGAGCAATTGGCGCTCATACATACCGATGTGTGTGGGCCATTTGCCACGCCTGCCAGGGGTGGTTACGTCTACTTCATTACATTTACTGATGATTACAGTAGATATGGATTTGTGTACCTTATGAGGGCAAAATCCGAATCCTTTGAAGTGTTCAAAGAATTCAAGAATGAAGTAGAGAAGCAACTTGGCAAAAGTATCAAAGCTCTACGATCGGATCGTGGAGGAGAATACTTAAGCCAAGAGTTTGACGACTATCTTAGAGAGTGTGGGATCGTGTCCCAACTCACTCCACCCGGAACGCCACAATGGAATGGCGTGTCCGAGAGGAGGAATCGAACCCTATTGGATATGGTTCGGTCTATGATGTGTCAAACCGATCTTCCATTATCATTTTGGGGCTACGCTCTATTAAGTGCAGCTTTTACCATTAACCGTGTTCCATCTAAATCAGTCATGAAGACACCATATGAGATGTGGAGTGGGAGGCGTCCCACACTGTCGTTCATGAGGATTTGGGGCTGCGATGTCTATGTAAAACGTTTACAATCAGACAAGCTAGGGCCTAAATCGGATAAGTGTAAATTTGTGGGGTACCCTAAGGAAACTAAGGGATACTACTTCTACAATCCAACCGAGAACAAAGTGTTTGTTGCTCGGACCGGCGTGTTTCTAGAAAGAGAGTTTGTCTCTAAAGAAGCAAGTGGGAGGAATGTAGAACTTGAAGAAGTTCAAGAACCACAAATCACTGAACTGATTATGGAACATGAACAGGAATCACAAGCAGTTGTGGATCCACCTGTTCAGGTAACACAAGAGCTTCGTAGATCTAGTAGAGTGCGCCAGGAACCCGAGAGGTACGGACTTCTCGTAACTGATTCCGGTGACACGATGCTCATAGAAGATGAGCCTACTACCTATGAGGAGGCCATGAATGGCCCAGACTCGCAGAAGTGGCTTGAAGCCATGAGATCCGAGATGGAATCCATGTATACCAACAAAGTATGGACTTTGGTGGAACCACCTGATGGGGCGCGACCCATAGGGTGCAAATGGGTCTTCAAGAAGAAGATCGACATGGATGGTAATGTGATTACCTATAACGGCCGATTGGTGGCTAAAGGATTCAGACAGATTCATGGTATTGACTATGATGAAACCTTTTCACCAGTCGCAATGACCAAATCCATCCGAATCCTACTTGCAATTGCAGCATACTACGACTATGAGATTTGGCAGATGGATGTCAAAACAGCATTCCTTTATGGGAATCTCCTCGAGGACGTGTATATGATACAGCCGGAGGGTTTTGAGGATCCAAAGCAAGCCAACAAAGTCTGTAAGCTGCAACGATCCATTTATGGATTGAAGCAAGCTTCTAGGAGTTGGAATCGACGTTTTGATGAAGTGGTCAAAGAGTTTGGCTTCATCAGAAACGAAGATGAGTCTTGTGTCTACAAGAAGGTTAGTGGGAGCTCTGTAGCTTTTCTGGTCTTGTATGTGGATGACATACTACTCATTGGAAACGACATTCCCATGCTGCAATCTGTGAAAGATTGGCTAGGAAAGTGTTTCTCAATGAAGGACTTAGGGGAAGCAGCCTATATACTCGGTATAAAGATCTATAGAGATAGATCTAAGAGGTTGCTAGGCCTAAGTCAAAGTACATATATTGACAAGGTGTTGAAACGGTTCAACATGCAAGATTCCAAGAAGGGATTCTTGCCCATGTCACATGGAATCACTCTTTCGAAGAGTGGTTGTCCTTCCAATGAGATTGAGAAGGAACGCATGAGTAGGATTCCCTATGCCTCGGCCATAGGGTCCATCATGTACGCCATGTTATGTACTAGACCAGATGTGTCATATGCCTTGAGTATGACAAGCAGATACCAATCCAATCCAGGTGAGAGTCACTGGATTGCTGTCAAGAACATCCTAAAGTACTTGAGAAGAACTAAGGATGCCTTCTTGATGTTTGGCGGTGAGGAAGAGTTGCGTGTAAGGGGTTACACTGATGCAAGCTTCCAAACCGATAGAGATGACTTTAGATCACAGTCGGGATATGTGTTTTGCCTGAATGGAGCAGCGGTGAGCTGGAAGAGTTCCAAGCAAGAGACGGTAGCTGATTCTACAACAGAGGCTGAGTACATTGCTGCAAATGGCGCAGCAAAGGAGGCTGTTTGGATCAGAAAGTTTGTTTCTGAACTTGGTGTGGTCCCTAGCATTGCGGATCCAGTGGAGTTGTTCTGTGACAACACTGGGGCGATCGCGCAATCAAAGGAACCCAGATCGCACCAGAAGTCCAAGCATGTGCTCAGGAAGTTTCATCTGATTCGAGATATTATCGATAGAGGAGACGTTCGGATATGCAAGATTCCTACAGATGATAATCTGTCAGACCCGCTTACAAAGCCTCTCACGCAGTGGAAGCATGAAGGGCACACTAGGAGCATGGGCATACGAGATGCGCCAGATTGGCTCTAGTGCAAGTGGGAGACTGTTGGAATAGATGCCCTAGAGGCAATCTAGTTTAGTATGAATTTGTAATTGGCTAGAAATTCATTTATTATTTATTGGATATTTAATATAATGAAGTCCTTAGATTTACAATTGTGTTGTTTATCTTAAATATCCCTAGTCAAGTATAATGATTAAATGGGACAATCATCTATAGACTAGTATGGGGTTGGATTGATATGGAGATATCACGATCCAACACATAGGTGTGCATTACGGAATGTTGCACTGGATTGACCCATTACCGAGAAGGCTACATATACGTTATGTTGAGTCACAAGTGCTTCTCGGGTACAATGGTATTGTCATCCTTAGACTTGAAGTCACTAGATATTCTAGTTGTGGATCATTGTGATCTTGGTAGCGTTAAACGCTACACCGTAACTGGGTAGTTATAAAGGCGTGTACTGGATACAATGAGAAGCAAGCTTAGAGATCGTAGTGGACGTAGAGAGGATTTGCCCCTCCCACATAACGGGAGCAAGTATCCAAGGCCACTCGAGGATAGTGCTTATAGAATGTCTGGCCAGACTCAAATAAATCAATATATGGGATATTGATGTTATTTGCACGAATAAGGCTATTCCATGGATCGAGAAACTAGGGATTGGATATACGAGTGTGACTTGTATGTCTCGTGTCCAATCCGGATATGGAGGCAAAGGGATGAGACAATTACTTGTACAAGGTTGTCTAGATGACTATTCTATTAGTTGGCTAGAATGGATGTTTTGCTAGAAACCGCTCCATATTAGCAAAGAGTTGCTACCAACTAGATAGAACCTATGGGGTCACACGCTATATAGAGTTGTACTAGATTGTGGAATTAATTAATTGGATTAATTAATTAGAAGGATCACTTTGCAAACCCTTGCAAACTTAGTAGGGACTAATTTGCAAGGAAGGGACTAAATTGAACTCTAGTAGGACTAGAATAAGTCCTTTAGGTAGTTGACAAGGAGTTGTTGGACTATATAAAGGACCCTCCTCCTTCCTTCCCTACACACTTTTATGCTCTAGAGAGAACATAACAAGAGTAGGAGAGAACAAAGGAGAGAGAGAGAGCAAGCAAAGAGGGACGCCGCCCCCCTTGCCGCCGCCCCTTGTCCCCGACGCCACAAAGGGCCGAACCCCCTTTTGTGCTTCGTTTTGCGTGATTCCTTCACCCTCCTTTCAATCCGGGCTAGCACCAAGGAGATTGGAGATCTAGGAACAACTCTAGGCGTGGATCAACTATAGAGAACGTGACACTATTCGCGTTTGAAGTCATCAAGGAGAACCCAAAGGTGTGTTTATGATTTCTTACCTTTACTATCGTTATGCATCTAGACTTGTGATCCTTGGAGGGTTTTGCATGGTTGTTTGTTTGATTATGCTTCCGTTTGCGCGATCCATGAATCAAAACCCTACAGATTCGACCCTGCATCACGAGCTCCATCACAAGAGACCAAGACTGCATTTGTCCCTATGTTCTCCGAAACCTCTGGGTTTTTATTTGTGACTAGTTGCGCAGTGGGATTGTTCTCCCATAGAACCTTCAATTCCTCAAGTCTCTGTTGAATGTCAGAGATGATGTGATCATCCCTAACTGCCACCCCTTTAAAAATTTGCATGTTTCGGGCATTCCTTAATTCCCATAGAAGGAAGCAAATGACTTCTCTGTGTTCTACGGAAGCTTTACAGAGAAGATTCGCAATCCAAAATTTGAAACTAATCTGAATTTTCAGTTTTTCCGGATCAAAATTCATACCTGCCCAAATTTTCTTCATACGATAACATTGTGAGAATAAATGACTCTCAGATTCCCCATAGCTTCGACAGAACACACATACATTCTCAACTTGAATTCCACGGCGGGTTAGATTACTAGCTGTTGGAAGCGATTCGTGAAAGCACCTCCATATGAAATGGAGAATCTTCTTTGGGATCTTGATTTTCCAAAGTATGTTGAAAAAATTATCCCATCTTTCGTCAACAGGTCTACTTGAATCATTGTCAATAGTTCTCACCGCTAAGTCATAGCCAGATTTGACCGTATATACTCCTTTGTCCTCATAATGCCAAATAATTCTATCCGGCCTTGGGTTGGTCGGGATAGGAATATTTGCTATAGCATGAACATCCACATCTCAAAGGAAAATTTTCAAGTAACCAGAGTTCCATGTCCGATCTGGATTCATAAAACAGCCCACTAACGGGGTGAAATTGACATTAGGGGTGATTATTTTGAAATTTCGTGAGTTGGAATCCACGGATCTCCCAAAGAAATTGAGCTCCCATTCCCAATGCTCCATCTAACCCCTTTCTTCAACAGTTTCAATCCGAACATAATACTCCTCCAAGCGAAGGATGGTGCTCCGCCTATCTCAGCCAACAATAAAGAAGAGTTTGCGAAATATTTCGCTTTCAGTACTCTACTCAGTAAAGAGTTTGAATTTTGAAGAATCCTCCACCCTTGTTTGGCCAAAAGAGCTTGGTTGAACTCTTTTATCTTCTTGAATCCCAGACCTCCATTACTCCTTGAGGCTTGCATCTTGTCCCATGCCCGCCAGCTAATTCCTCTTTCCAAGGTTTTCAGGATCGTGATCCTAGGTAGGATCGAACAGTGCCCCACATGATCGAGGATCTTAGGATCGGATCGGATCGTAAGATCCTACCAAAACTGTATATATATATATATATGTATATATATATATATTATTAATTTTGTGACTACTTATACTACTTATTCTCAAGTTTTTAATGTTACGAAAATGTCAATATACAACCTCAAGACATAATATATCATAGACACATCATCACCATAATTAATCTCATCATAAATTCATAACATAAAGCATAAGGTGGCTGCCTTGCTGGAGTCCGGCGACCTTGCTGGAGGCCGGCGATGGTGGCTGCGCAGTCGTCGTAGTCGCCTAACGCCTCTGCTTATTCGTTGTGCCCTTTTCTTCTCAATTTCTAAGTCGTAAGTAACAAAAAATCTTATCCAGATTTGAGAAATATTTGACCTAAGGTACGTTTTTTTTTTTTTTTGCCTTTTAGGTCAATTATTATTAGTATAACAACTAGCCTAAGCCCAAAAATTTATTTTTTTTTCAATTAGCTGATCCAACAAAAAGGCCCAAAAGGAAAGAAGGGTGGGATCGGTGGGATCGTAAGATTCTATCCGATCCTACGATTTTGCTCGTGATCCCACATGATCCCACCAGAAAACGATTTTTCACATGATCCGAATCGCAGGTCCCCTCCTGGATCGTAGGATCGTAAGATCCCACGATCCGGATCGCGATCCTGACAACATTGCCTCTTTCCTTGTCTTGTTTTGACCACCAAAATTGTCTAATAAGTGATTCAATCCTGTCACAAACACCATCTGGTAATGTAAAGCAAGACATAGTATATGTAGGGATAGCTTGCGCGACTGCTTTGACTAGAACTTCCTTCCCTGCGATAGACAAGGTTTTCTCTTTCCATCCTTTTAGCTTGCTAATTAATCTGGTGACCAGGAATTTGGAAGTTAGCGACTTATTCCTCCCCATTGTGGTGGGAAGTCCTAAGTATTTGTCATACTTGTCAACTTCCTGAACTCCAATCACTTCCAAAAGAGCACTTCTGGTTTGGTTAGGAACTCCACTAGAAAAGACCATAGCCGATTTATCTAGGTTGATTTCCTGGCCCGTAGCTTTTCCATACTCCGCAATTAGTTCCAACAGATGATTAATGTTATCCAGCGTTGCACCTGTAAAAAACAACGAATCGTCAGCAAAAAATAGGTGGGAGACCACTGGTCCTCCCCTAGACGCCGATACACCCTCCAACCGACCCTCCAAAACAGCCTTAGTAACTGATCTTGATAGGAACTCACTGCAGATTAGAAACAGGTACGGGGAAATAGGGCAACCTTGACGTAAACCTCGTTCCGGGATCACTTTACCAACTACTGCCCCATTACGGACAAAGGAGTAATTAACCGTTGAAATGCATCTGTAAATCAGTGAAATAAAGCTAGGGCCGAACCCTATATGTTCAAGTGCCGTCTTGACAAAATTCCATTCCACTCTGTCGTATGCTTTACTCATGTCCACCTTTAGAGCTACGAATCCCCGTTTTCCTTTCTTTCTGGTTTTGAGGGAGTGAATGACCCCAAAAGAAGTAAGAATGTTGTCGGTGATCAATCTACCAGGGACGAAAGCACTTTGGTTCTCCGCTATCAAACCCGGAAGCAGTTTCTTAAGCCTGTTTGCAGCTGCTTTCGAAACAATCTTATAAATAACCGTGCATAAGCTTATCGGACGGTAATCACTAGATTTCCTTGGTTGCTTTATCTTGGGGATAAGGGCTATCAGAGTAGTATTAAATCTTGTCAAGTCCGCACCTTCATTCAATATACCAAGCACTGTAGTTGTTACCTGGTCTCCAACTATATGCCAGTATTTCTGAAAAAACCCCGCATTGAAACCATCTTCACCCGGCGCTTTGTCAGGTGCCATCTGAAAAAGCGCAGTCTTTACTTCTAGCGCAGTATAAGGGTTGTCCATCATGTCACGGTCTGCATCTGAAATTCTATCTTCCATACAATCTAGTACAGTTCTAATATCATGCTCACTAGGATTAGAAGATGTAAAGAGATTCGAAAAATAATCTTCCAATACCTTGACAGTCTGCGTAGGATCCGAGACCCATTCACCTGCAACGTTCTCTATCCCTTGAAAGCTGTTTCTTGCCCTCCTAATTGTTGCTCTCTGATGGAAAAATCTGGTATTTTGGTCCCCATGCTTCAACTATTCAGTACGTGACCGTTGAGACCACATAATTTCTTCTCTTTTAAGCAACTCATTAAACTCTTTCTTCAAGTAGTTCTTCTCATTAATCACCTCATTGGTTTGAGCCCTTTGTTGAATCAACTCCAACCTCTGTCTGACTTGTGTTATCCTCCTTCTGACGCTGCCGAAGACATTCTTGTCCCACCCTTTACAGTTCTCCGCCGTGTGGTGTAACTGTAGCTTCATATCCAAACCGGCTGAGTCTACCCAGCTGTTCCGAATCAGGTCGTCGAAACCTTCATGAGTAGCCCACATCTTCTCAAATTGGAATCGTCTTGTCGGTTTGAAAGTTTTCTGAGTCCAGTCCAGCAAGATAGGTGAATGTTCCGAATTGGGATCGTATAAATGTTGCACCCGAGCCCCTCTAAATTTATCCATCCAAGTAGGGTTTGCCACAACCCTGTCAAGTCTCTCCCTTATATTGTCTTCTTCAACCTGATTGTTAGTCCAAGTAAAAGGGTTTCCCAAAAAACCCAGAACAAGCAAATCCAAATCATTTAAAACAGAACGAAACTGAGTTAACTGACCGTAACTTACGCCCAAACCTCCTTCTTTTTCCGCAAAAGTTGCTACCGCATTAAAGTCTCCGGCAACACACCACGGAAAATCAGGTCGCGGCGAAATTCGTCTGAGCAGTTCCCAGGAATGGTGTCTGTCCTCTCTATTCGGATCGCCATAAAAACCAGTTAATCTCCATGAAAAGTCATCCTCCCTCTCAGTAATCGTAACATCAATGTATCGATCATCAGCTCTGTTAAAATGAACATGATAGCTGTCCTTCCATAACAAAGCCAGGCCCCCACTTCTTCCTCTACTTGCTACCGCAAAACATCTTGCATACCCCAACTTACACCGTACCCTCTCCATGTCACACTTACTTGATTTTGTCTCGATGAGAAAAACCAAGCCGGGATTATGTCGCTTCACCAAATCGCGAAGCGATAGGAACGTGCTCGGGTTCCCGAGTCCCCACACGTTCCAACAAAGTAGACTCATTGTGCTTGGCGGGAGTGCACCGCACTCGCCGCCATTAATGTAGTAGGGGTCTTTACGGCACCCAATTCCGACGAAGTTTCACCTTCATTACTCAAACCACCCTCTCCCCTTCCCCTTCCACGCCCCCTCCCTCTTCCTCTCCCACGGCTAGCACTGTGATGAGCAGCTAAGTTGTTAGCAAGTATCGATTTAGCCTTTGGGTTGGGACTTAGTGAGGTATCACTGCTCTTCCTTTTTGAGTTAATTATCGCCGAAGCATGGGAAGCAGCCTGTTTACCACGGTCTGCTCTTGGGTTGGGTAGGGTATATTCATCATCCAAATTTAGCGGGTTGTTAAAAACAGCCATGGACTCATCCCCTTTTTCATGTTCTAGCTCCATATCTTCCGATCCCCAATCACTATCTTCACCTTCATTATCTTTCCCTTCGCTATCATGCAATCCTTGCAGCCCTTCCATGTCCCCTGTCTGGCCTTCTTCCTTGTTTTCGGAGCTATGTTGTTTATTGATCTCACTCTCTACTTCTTGGTTTCCCAGATTGTCTTTGGGGAAGTCCTGCTGGCGGCTAACCCCCTCCGTGGCCTTCTTCCTTCTCGGAGGTGGTCTGAATGTAAGCCAAAAGCCATAACCAGGTTCAAACTTCAATTTATCATCTTTACTAACAGTTCAGCAAGCCTCACTGTTATGGGTAATGCAACCACACCACTCGCATAGAGACGGGATTTTTTCATAGCGATAATCAACCCAGAGTAGTTCATCGAGTATTCTGAAATTGCCTCCTTGCAATAAAGAAGATTCTTTATGAAAATAAACCCTAGCACGAACGTACTCACCTCCATCGCTAATACGGACTGTAGTGTCGACCTCTGAGACTCTTCCCACTCTTCTCGCGACTCTGCGAATATCTAGTGCACATATTAACTTGGCACTATTCTCATAGTGCTCATTCCAAGACAAAATTTTTGAGTAGATTTTTGTCCATTCAGCCTCCATATCTCCATTCTTTATTTTTTTAGGAGAAATGGAGATTTAGCCTCAAACCAATTCTACGTTAAATTTTAAACTAATATATATATATATATCAATTTCTCCATTTATAGAGAATGTAGATTTTTTTCTCAATTGATTAACTACAAACTTAATTCAAAAACTATAAATTCTAATTTGGACATATTTTCGACAACTTGATTTTAATATGTCAACCTAGTTACAGTATGATAAAATCATGCATCAAAGACAGTTTGTTCGATGACTACAATTTCATAAAAAAAAAACAAAATCTCATTCATCTAGGGCCGGCCCCATCCACTAACCGGATTAGGTGTTCGCCTAGGGCCCCATTTTTAAGGAGTCCCGTAGTATTTTTTCAGGAGTAGTGGGTAAGGTTTATGTCCACCACATTTTTTACGGGTTAAAAACCCGAACTATTAATAAAACACGAGGTATAAGTCGCCCTACAACTAAGTAGGTTTTTTTATTTACAGTTATGTTTACGGTAAAAGGAGCCTCACTTTCAACTATTGCCTAGTGCCTATAAAAGTCTAGGACCGGCCCTGATTCATCATCACTGTTTCGACAAAGGAGAGGAGAACAAATGATTTAAAAGATCAGAGAAAAAAAAAACAATGAAAATAATTATATTGTGAGAGAAATTATGAATAATTATTCAAAGAGCAAAAACGTTATGAAAGTATCACAAGACAATGATGGTGGTTAGAACTAAAGCTATTGATGCTTGCAAAAAAAAAAAAAAAGCTAGCGATGAAGAAAAATTAAAATCAACTTGAGTCTCAAAAACAAAATTTTGAAATTTGAATGAAAATTTAACTAACCTCTCACTATTTTCATGTAATAGCGTTACCTTTTTTTGGTCTGTGTATAATATTATTAAAAATAAAATTATGAATGAAAATAGGGTAAAAGACATTTTTCACCCTCCGACTGTGGATAAAATACATTTTCACCCTGCTTTATGGAAAAATACATTGTGCACCCTTGTTAACGGATGGAGGGTGGACAGATACCACCCTTCTGTTACAATCCGTTAGTGGAGGGGTGCAAACTGAATTTTTGTGACCATTTTACCCTTGGACGAGTGGATTACAAAAATGCCCATACCACCTATTTTGCCCTTGTTTCTTTGTGTTCATGGTGTTCTTGGTCAGTGTTCTTCTTCTTCTTCACCACCACCAGCGCACCACCACCACTGCATCCCCTGCCACCACCGCCACAACAACAACAACGACAACAACAACCATAAAAGAACGAAATTCACATAAGTTGTTACAATTTAAACTCGAAGGTCAGATGAATCTTCACAAACCCAATTCAATTTCAAAAAAATCATTCTCCAGTGTCAAGAACATTAGATACAAATCGGGAACAAATTAGGTTTTGAAATTTACTGAATCAACATAAAATTTTAGAAATAAAAGATAAACAAATACCTAACACAAAAATTCTCCAGACCATGTAAATTGAAACCAATTCAACGCAAGGTTCAAAACCATGTCATGAAAAACTCTGTGAACTCAAATTCTACGAGGAAGCACTGAATGGGGGTACAATCGAAAGAGGAATCGATGAATAAAGAGTGTACAACAGCAAACCTTTGGTTTGGGAGGATGAGTTTCGATGTTGAAATCTTCATCGTTTTCATTTTGTGCAGCAACGGTGGATCATTTTACCCTTTTCTTCTCGGCTCCCGATTTTGCCATTCCAAAAAAAATAAGGAATTAGTTCAAGTCCCACGTCTCCGTTGACCCATCAGGGTTCCTCGAACTTCGCCACAACCTCATCTTCCGGCGGCGACCCAATCCGTCCCAATTTCTGGTCGGATTCCAACACATAAGAGAGAGAGGAGAGAGAATTACGAGGGGCACAGAAGCTTTAGTTTCCACCTTCTCCCCTCATAGCTTCCCGATCTACAATTTCTCTCTAACTCGAATTGTTTATCTCGCTAATGTCCGCCATCACAACCGCTACTCGCCACCATCACAAGCCTAATTCGTGGAAGTTCTTCACAATCTCCAACACTGAATCCCTGATCCATCTGTCGAGGCTGAGGGTTCCCCGATTCGACAAAGAAACAGAGAAAGCAGCGACGGAGATCACTATCAGAGGAGCGATGGAGAGCGGCTGTGTGTCGTGCGGCGGCCGATTCCAGTAGTGGGGGCGGTTCTTGGGTTTCCTCGGCCGAGAGAGAGGAAGGGCGAGAGCGAGTGAGAGATGAGAGAGATGATGCTAGGGTTAGAAATGTGAGTGGAGGGACAAGAAGGCATTTTATTGTGGGGGTAACTTCTCAATTTTCAGGGGTATCTTTGTCTTTTCACCCCTGCGTTAGTCATCCGTTAGTTTTTAACTCTGACAGAGGTGCAAAATGTATTTTTTCATAAATCAGGGGACGAATGTCTTTTGTCCATAGTCGGTGGGTGGACAATGTCTTTTACCTATAAAATATGGAAATGTGATTTTTGATTTTTTATAATTTAAGTAAATTAATAATTATATCTCTTCTTTTTTCTATTAGGGTGGACCTCGTGTCTTTGGCACTAAAATTTTTATGCGGTTTTATCTACTTTTCATCATCAACCCTTGGATCTAAAGTTAATCTAACGGTCATTAAGAGACCAACACTATTAATATGAAGTATGAACAGTAAGTGTCACTCCTTTCTTAATAACAGTTAACACATGTCAGATAACAATAACAGTGTATACATGTAAATTCTTGATACAAGTTTTACTAG
Organism: Linanthus parryae; assembly: GCA_023055425.1. Taxonomy (NCBI): domain Eukaryota; kingdom Viridiplantae; phylum Streptophyta; class Magnoliopsida; order Ericales; family Polemoniaceae; genus Linanthus; species Linanthus parryae. Next base: position 32,799,455 of record JALGPY010000001.1, read on the forward strand.
ATCATACTACTCTGTCCCAGCTCTTGCCCATCATTAGAAATATTTGACTCGTATATGGGTCACTTTGACCGGGTGATTTCGATAGCAAAATAATACGATTTTTCGACAATTTTTTCACGGTGTTATAGAGCAACATATACTCTACAACACCATGAAAAAATTATCAAAAAATTAAATTACTTTGCTATCCAAATCACCGAGTCAAAGTAACCTAGTAAATAGTGGTAAAATTCAAAATGATGGGGAAGAGTTGGGACAGAGGTGTATGTATCCTTGGACCACAAACATGCATGACCTGACCATTGCACCCAGACAAGACATAAATACAAAGTTTTTAGTATTTTGGTCTCCTTCCAAGTTGCATTTGAGTGACAACCAAACTACCAATTGTATCAACACTGTCCTTTTCACAGAGATTTCTGTTCATGTAGTATTATAATTGTTTAATTTGGTGCTTTAAGACTAACACATTATCTTAACTTTATTAATTTAATAAATCTTTATTTTTAATTCTACTCATGAAGTGTCTAGTTCCATTATTGGCATCATACTCCTACTTTCTCTTTAATCACTTCTCTTATGAGAATATCATGATGATTTGGTTAAGCTGTGGACTTTGTGGTCCCTACTTTGCCCCCCATTGATGCTTTGCTTAGTGATAATTATAGTAGTTAACACTTAACAGACCACAAATTCTTTTTAGATGCTTCTGCTACACTCTTTTGTTAATTCTTTCCCTTCCTTTTTTGCATAATCTGCGTAGTGCCATTGTTTAATTAGTTATTACTCCACACTGTTTATGTGGCATAGAGTGTATAAGCTAGAACTAAGCCAAATACCAGCAAAAGTAATGTGCCTGGTGAGTTTGCTATTACTTATAAGTTGTTTCTTCTCCGTCGCACAAAGTAATGGATCGTTTCGGATGTAAAGTTGTGTGCGGTATAGATTAACAAGCTGATAACTTGGATTTGGATTTTAAGATTTCATAGTGTAAAAATGAGTTGGAGTAAAAGTTGATAACTTGGATTTAATATACTTTACGCAATATACATTCCATCGGTAATAGGTGTATGCATACACCTCCTTCTCTGTAACTTTTGGTAGCACGTTTAATCAAATTTATTCATTTCCTTTCTCCTTCTTCGCCTACTTGTTTTCTCCATAACATACCTATCAACACCTACTAGAGATTAACTAAACAAGTTTAGAGAACAATTAATCCCAGTACTGAGAGTTTGCTCTCATATAAAGCAACTGATATGTCCTAATTAGAATGAGTGCGTTACGCTTAATTCAAATATTGAATCAATCAAAATGAATCACAATTAGGTAGAAGGATATAATCGGTTTATAGTAGGTAATGAAAACAACTAATATGTTCCAACAAAAAACTGATGTGATTATGGGTGGATTTGGTATGACTTATTTTCAGCTTTTAATCAACTTTGGACTTTTAATCTGTTTTGAACTTTTCTGAAAGGTTTGGTATGACTTTTTCTGTGCCAGCTTTTGGATTTTGGCTTTTGTCTTGTAGTGTAAAACTGAATTGAGAAAAAAGTTGGGTTTCATGAACTTTTTTGGACTTTTTTCTTCCTAAACAATAAAAATGACCAGTTTACCTCTACTTTTTTTTGTACCAACATACTATGACATCTAATTAGACCTACTATAATTTTATTAGTAAATATAAAAAATATAAAATGATAATTTTCACTAACAAACAAAAGTGTTGCATCCTAACTTTTTTACAGCACAACTTTTTTCACCAAACCCATACACCTTTTTCATCAACTTCCTTGTCACGAACTCTTTTCACAGCAACTTAAAAGTCCACTTAAAAGTCAAAAAAGTCATACCAAACCCACCCTATGTATTGACCCAATTGTCCAATCACTCCATTAACATTGCCTTGTTCTCGAAAAGAACTCTTATAATATTTTTATACATTATGCAACTTATTGATTAAATGTTCCACTTATGGTGTACGCATTTCTTGTCTAGGCCAAGGAAGGGCTGAATTCAATTTTCCATAATTTTTGCAAACTCATAAAGGCTTCAAATATCAAGATACACATTTTTTTAATTAAATTCATGATAATAGGGTAGCTATTCTTATGAAGTCGAAGTCAATTTTACCATATATTTTTTTGAGATTTTTTTTCGTCAACCGGGTTTAAACATGGGACCTTATGCAATGGCTTCCAACGCTCTACCACTTGAGCTACCACCTTAGCTGTCAATTTTACCATTCTAACTAGGGTTGTAAACGAACTAAGACGTTTGCGAACAACTCGAGTTCGATTTGGTAAAAGCTTGTTTGTGTTAGATCCGACTTATTAATTAAACAAATTCAAACATGAAAATATATTCTTTTGCTAAACAATCCCAACATGAGCTGAACTATAGGCTCGTTCGTTAGTTCGTGAACAAATAATATTATTATATATGCTTATATAATTAGAAAACTGTTAAATTAATTTTGTCTTCTTTATGACTAATTTCTTAAATTCATGAGTAACTAATGTACAATCTCTTTTTAATAATAGTTTGACCTCTTAATTAGGATTGTAAGTGTAATTCTACAATTTATAATATGGTAGTGATTCTTACACCAGTAAATAAGCTTCTTACACCAGATTTATGTTGTCAAGACCATTCTATCCTTCAGGAAATAGTTATTTTTGTAAGCAGCTTATTTATTTATAGTATTAATAGTTATTCCAAAAAAAATATATTAATTGTTTGGATCCCTTCTCTCTCCCGTAGTCTCTCTCTCTCATCAAATCCTTTCTTATTCCCCAACTATCTCCTTTCCTTGTTCATTCTCATTTTCCATCAATACTTTTCCACACTAGTATTTCTTTTGTTCAGAAAGATTGTTAACAGCAAAAGATCCCAACATTTTGAGTTAATCTCGTCTCCAGCAAATGGTCTATGAAAACTACCGCTTTCCAGATGAATCAACCATCTTTAAATCACCGATTATATACAATAATTCTTCAAAAAAAAAGCAAAAGAATTATTTTTCAAAAGAATCTCCACAACCTACATTACATAAACCATTATATAATGAATTGGGTGAGCAATACTGGGTTGGTATCTCAAGCAGCTGATGAGTGAGAAGTTAATGGGATGGTACGATACTGTTTAGCCCATGGAGGAGGATATGGAGAACGGAAAGAGATTAGAGGTGGATTGCCAATGTGATGCCATTCTCAACAGTGCATAGAAGATATGAATCAATGATTTGATCCATAAAAAGAGAAAAAAATAAATGGAATGAGAGAAGAGACCCCAAACAATTAATACCATAAATGATTTATTGACAAAAAAACAATGACGTAATTGATTATGAAGGGGCAAAATGGTCTTGACAATATAAATTTGGTGTAAGAAGCTTTTTTACTGGTGTAAGAATCACTACCCTTTATAATACCATAAGAAACGAGAAATAAAGAGAGTTTAGAGTGATCAAATGAGGAATCCACGCTTCCTTTCTTGCTCCAGGCTTCCAACATTGCCCCTCACGTTGTGTTTAAGCTCTCCCCCCTAGAAACCGGTCTTAGGTCGTGATATCTACTTAGGAATACGTTTAGAACCTTAACTATGCATAATTACATGTTTTTTTCCAGAACTTGGCGAGTTAGTTGCTATCTCTGTTCGTGCAAACATGTAGCTTGTCCGTGCGAACAAATTATGCCCGTACAAACGTAACTTGCAGCACAATCTGTTTGCGTGAATACCTGATGCACTGCAGCTCTTGTAAACTCTTCTCTTCGTGCGAATCGGGCAGGAATTCGTGACAAACTTCATTATCGGTTGCAACTCAGTTTTTCACCTATGTTCTTGCAGTAATACATGCGAAATTCCTTTTCCTCTAAGCTTATTGCCTCTTCACTCCTGCTCCTTCCTTCATATTGCACGAATTCCTGTTACAAACTTCCTTCTCGGTTGCAACCCAATTTTTACGTATTTTCTTGGAGTAATACGTGTGAAATTCCTTGTGCTCTAAGCTTCCAGTTCCTTCCTTCATATTCCTTGGTCATTTTTCTGAGCTCTTTGCGTTTCTGAAGTTCGTTTTCCTCCCTATTATCGTCTCTGAGCCCCCGGTAACTGAAACACGCAAAACTAAACATACGGGGTATCAACTGTGACAGCAAATAGCTCAAATAACATGCGAAAACACCTAGATTAATCAGTTATGCACATGAAGCTCACTTTTATGAATAGTTCCCTAACTTGGCCAAATAGTCATCAAAATGCACCGAAAATCACGTAAACGGTAAACATATAATATAGATAACTCCGCATACGGGTTTATCAAATACCCCCACACTTACCATTTTCCCGTCCCGAGCAAACTTCTATGTACCGCATTCACCTGTTTACCAGCCGACTCAAGACGCAAACGACTTAACACGACTCACGACACGACAATGCATCAATATGATGCAAATACAATTATCTACGACTCGATCTTAACTCAAAACATACTTAACACAAAACAAAACATACTTTTTTTTTTCTTTTTGCGAGATTGTTCAACCTCAATTACTTGAGCGGGCATGTTCTCGAGCTCTCGGTCTCTCAATCGCAAAGCGTGCAATGTAGGGATGTTAAAACTAGTGAAGACTTTCTCTTAATCTACGTGAAGTCCCCTTCGAAATAATATATAGTTTAGCGTCTCTCTCGGAAAGTTCCTAACCCTTCGCGTGTCCAGAAAACAGTAGAAGCATCCGAGCCTAACCTAGTTCACCATATGAGCTTTTATTCCCAAGTTTTTTATCCACTGAAGGCTCAAGAATGATATGACAGGTGTTTTATAAGCGCAGTCCTACTTGTCATGACATATTTCACTAAATCCCGCAGCTCACACTGTAACACCCCGCTTACTAACTGCGGGTAATTTGAGTCTTTACGCTAAGTGTGGGGGTAATTTGATAATTAATTTCTTTAAGTTGGGAATTAAAAATCGAGTTTAATGAAAACTAGGGGCTAACATGAAGTTAACAAAGAGTTGTTAGAACTTGATAATTATTCTCAAACAGGCAAAGAAACTGTACACTCAAGAGGAGACAGTTCCCCAGGGTACATAAAACAATTATGCTGCAGCCATAAATGCACATCAAAGATCGTTGACGATGCTAATGAAGCGGCCTGCCTTATGCTTTGCACCATGAGCCCTGAGCTTCAGAAGCAACATGAGAACATGGCTGCGTTTGATATGATCATTCACTTGAAGCAGCTCTTCCAAGAGCAGGCGAGGGTTGAGCGGTATGAAGTTTCTAAGGCATTGTTCAAATGTCATATGTTAGAGGGAAACCATGTGGGGACCTTATGTGCTCCGTATAATCAGATACTTGGAGAGCCTCATGCGCCTAGGGTTTCCAGTAGGCCAATAGTTGCCTGATAATTATGGACAGTTCATTATGAACTATAACATGAATGAGATCGTCAAGCCTCTGCCAGATTTACTCAATATGTTGAGGACAGCTGAACAAAGCATCAACAAGGGAAAGGGCAAAGTCATAATGATGGTGAACAAAGAAAAGAGCAAAATGTTTGCTTCTACCTCCAAGGAGAAAGGCAAGTCAGTTGCTAAACCTAAGGAAGTTGCCCTTAAACATGCTGGTGGTGTTGCCAAGGGCGTGACTAAGGGTGATTGTCACTACTACAGTCAGCTTGGACACTGGAAGAGGAACTGCCCAAAGTATCTGGAGGATAAGAGACTTGGAATAGTGATTCCACCACCACCAGGTATTTTTGTTATAGATGTCAATGTAACTATCTCTTCATCTTGGGTATTGGATACTGGATGTGGATCTCACATTTGTCGAAATGTCTAGGATCTAAAGAGAAGTAGAAGATTGGCTAAAGGGGAGATAGATATGCGCGTTGAGAATGGAGTAAAGGTTGCTGCATTGGCCATGGGCGTGTATGAGTTGTCTTTGCCTTCAGGATTAGTTTTAAAATTAAATAATTGCTATTTGGTGCCTGCTATGAGCAGAAACATTATTTCTATTTCTTGTTGGGACAAGCAAGGTTTTACTATCTCAATAAAGGACAATTGTTGCTCCATTTATTTTGATAGTATTCACTATTGTAGTGCGCAACTATTTAACGGATTGTATATCCTTGATCCAAGTAATCATGTCTATAACATAAATACCAAGAGTATCAAAATGAATGATTTAAATATTGCTTATCTATGGCACTGTCGTCTAGGCCGTATAAACGAGAAACGTGTATCTAGACTCCTTAAATATGAATTTCTAGACTCATTTGATTTTGAATCATATGAGACAGTGAAGCTTGTTTATTAGGAAAGATGACAAAATCCCCTTTCAATAAGAAAGGTGATAGGACTAGTGAGAAATTGGCGCTCGTACATATTGATATATATGGGCCATTTGCCACGCCTTCCAGGGGTGGTTACGTCTATTTCATTGCATTTACTGATGATTTCAGTAGATGTGGATTTTTATACGTTATGAAGGCCAAATCCAAATCCTTTGAAAAGTTCAAATAATTCAAGAATGAAGTAGAGAAGCAACTTGTCAAAAGTATCAAGGCTCTACGATTAGATTGCGGAGGAGAATACTTAAGCCAAGAGTTTGACAAATATCTTAGATAGTGTGGAATCTTGTCCCAACTCACTCTACCCGGAACGCCAAAACGGAATGGCGTGTCCGAGAGGAGGAATCAAACATTGTTAGACATGGTTCGATTTATGTTGTGTCAAATTGATCTTCCGTTATCATTTTGGGGACACGCTCTATTGTGTGCAGCTTTCACCATTAAACGTGTTCCATCTAAATCGGTAATGAAGACTCCATATGAGATGTGGAGTGGGAGGCGTCCCACAGTGTCCTTCATGAGAATTTGGGGCTGCGATGTCTATGTAAAACGTTTAAAACAGATAAGCTGGGGCCCAATTCGAATAAGTGTAAGTTTGTGGGATACCCCTGAGGAAACTAAGGGATATTTTTCTACAATCCAACCGAGAACAAAGTGTTTGTGTCCCGGTCCGGCGTGTTTCTAGAAAGAGAGTTTCTCTGTAAAGAAGCAAGTGGGAGGACTGTAGAACTTGAAGAAGTTCAAGAAGCACAAACTAATCCTACTATGGAACGTGAACAAGAACCACAAGATGTTGTGGATGAACCTGTTTAAGTAGCATAAGAGCTTCGTAGGTCGAGTAGAGTGCGCCAGGAGACAGAGAGGTATGGACTTCTTGTGACTGAGCTTGGTGACGAGTTGCTCATGGATGATGAGCCTACTACCTATGGAGAGGCCATGAAAGGGCCGGACTCTCAGAAGTGGCTTAAATCCATGGAATTCGAGATAGAATCCATGTATACCAACAAAGTTTGACCCTTGGTGGAACCACCCCAAGGGGCGCGACACATAGGGTGCAAATGGGTCTTCAAGAAGAAGACCTACATGGATGGTAATGTGCTTACCTATAAGGGTCGATTGGTGACAAAAGGATTTAGACAGATTCATGGTATAAACTATGATGAAACCTTTTCACCAGTCGCGATGACCAAATCCATTCAAATCCCACTTGCTATTGCAGCTTATTGCGGCTATGAGATTAGGCATATGGATGTCAAACCAGCGTTTCTATATGGAAACTATTGGAATAGATTCCCTAGAGGCAATCTAGTTTAGTATAAACAATAATTAGCTATAATATTCATTGTATTATTTATGATGATATTCAATATAATGAAGTCCTTAGATTTACAGTTGTGTTGTTTATTTTAAATATTCATAGTCCATTATACTAATTAACAGGACAATCCTCTATAGACTAGTATGGGGTTGGATTGATATCGAGATATCATGATCCAACACATGGGTATGCATTAGGGGTAATGGCATACCGGATTAACCCATCTCCGAGAAGGCTACATACAGGTTATGTAAAGTCACAAGTTCTTCTCGCGGTGACAACGGTATTGTCATCCTTAGACTTGAAGTCACTAGCTAATCTAGTTGTGGTGTATTGTGTTTCGGTAGCGTCAAACGCTACACCGTAACTGGGTAGCCATAAAGGCACGTATAGGACCCAATATGAAGTAATCTTAGAGATCGTAGTGTTGTATATAGAATTGTCCCTCCCACATAACGGGAGCAAATATCCAAGGCCACTCGAGGGATAGTGCTTATAAAATGTTTGGCCAGACTCAGATAAATCAATATGGGATATTGATGTTATTTGCACAAATAAGGCTATTCCCAGGATCGAGAAACTATGGATTGGATATACGAGTGTGACATGTATGTCTCGTGTCGAATCCGGATATAGAGACAAAGGGATGAGACAATACTTGCACAAGGTTTGTCAGATAACTATTTCTATCAGTTGGGTGGAATGGATGTGTTGCTAGACACCGCTCCATGTTAGTAAATAGTTACTACCAACTAAGTAGAAACCTATGTGGTCACACGCCATATGGATTGAACTAGACTTGGAAATTAATTAATATGATTAATTAATAAGAAGGATCAAAACGCAATAACTTGCTAACTTAGTAGGACTAATACGCAAGTGGGACTAATCCAGACTTGAGTAGGATTGGGAGAGGGCCTTTATGTAGTAAAAAAAGAGTTGTTGGGACTATATAACGGATGCTCCAAACTTCCTTCCTACATACTTTTGCTCGTAACATAACTTGAGTAGGAGAGAAAGGAAGGAGAGAGAGCAAGACCAAGAGGTCGACCGCCCCCTTGTTCCGCCCCTACCCGTCGGCCACATAGAGGAGGCCGAACCTCCTCTTGGTTATCCTTTATGTGATTTCTTCTTCCTCTTCCACCGTGACAAGCTAGCACAAAGGACTTGAGGATCTAGATCTCAATCCTAGGCGTGGATCAACCGTAGAGACACAACATTATTTGTGTTTGAAGTCATCACAGGAGACCCACAAGGTACTTTTTATGAATCCCTTACTATCGTTATGAATTCTCTTCCTATGATCCTTGAAGGGTCTTGGTCGGATTAAATTTTTTATTCCGGTGAGTATCCATGATCAAAACCCTACAGTGGTATCAGAGCCACATGTCGTAGAGCATAACGTAGTTTATGTGTTACGATTTTTGTTGTTTTTCACCTATAATTGTTAATTATTGCGTTACAACGACAATTTAAGCATATTAGATGCAACTTGAATATTGATTCAACTCAAAATAAGATCCTATCTTACGTGTGGATGTAGAGAATTTTTGAATTTTGGGCACATATTGATGTGAGAACTTTTAGGATCTAAGATCTAGAGTTTGGGTACAAATTGGAAAGGAGCTTTCAATTTGGAAACGTTTTAGACTTGGAGAACAAGGAAGAAGTTTTTTGTAAACAACTACTATGAGGTTCGGCCCCCTAGGGGGACCTCCCCTCCTTCCTTGCCGCCCAAGCCACCGAGGCCGAAGGCCTAGGAGGTTCGACCGACCCCACGAGTTGGGTCGACCGGCCTAGGCTCGGCCCAGGCGGCTCCAAGGGGTTCGGCCACTTAGTTGGTCGGGCCTGTTGGACCGTTTTTGACCCTAGTAATCCTAAAATCAATTAACATTAACTAAGCGGTTAAATTGGATTTTAACTGTTTATGTGCAATTCATATGGTGATTGGAAATGGACTTAGATGTGGTTTGTTGTAACACCCCCATCCTAGAGTGCCGGAGAATTACAATTGGATCCCCAGACTCTCCGGAGATGCCCTCCGCTAAGCACGGAAATGCTTGGCAAGGAGTCTAAATCTAGCGGTTCTGCTACAAGACAGAATTAAAGAAACTGAAATTTAAAAGAACTTACTTTTGTAGCGTGTAATACTGGTGTGACGATCCTCTAAGCAATGAACTATTTCCCCCGCAATTCCCACGTACTCACCTGCCAAGTACGGAAGGCAGTGATGTCACGACATCAGTTATAACGACCAAGATAGACCTCATAATGAAACATGCATGGACATATTTGAAACGTGTAACTAATACTTGTAATTCTTACGTCTTAGTAACCTGACTCACGTCAGATAGTGAAGGAAACGTTATACCCATAACTCAATTTACTCGATTCTTAGCTAGACAAATCCGCATTATTTTCCCCATTCCTGTACCACTCATTAATCCACCAAGACAAACTAGACCTTAAGTGTGCACACCCCCTACTGGAACGTCAGTCCAGAGGGTAGTACTAGTTGCCTACAAGTCGGGAGCTAGCAATGTACCGACTTGGCCCGTAGGCCATGAATGTAAAGCCCGAAGAACGGGTCCCATAATTGTATTAAGCATCTAGACCGGGTCCCATAAATGTTTAAAGCCCGGAGTCCGGGTCCCATTAATATTTGACCATATCGAGGTCAGGGTACAGGAATCAGTTATCAAAGAGGTATACAAGTCCATCGTGAACAATACTTATACTTACCTGTTTATGTGGTATTCAAGCTCATCATCTTGTTATCCCCCGGTTTCTGTATTTTATACTCACAGACACGTACGTACAAAGTATATCATGATTCTTCAATAGAAAATAAGCATTCATATGCTTACCCAATAGCCTGCCTAGTGCTCCTGAATAGCGACACTGATTCTCTATCCCAATAACCTCTACACTGACAAGTGTATAAATACTTATTAGTATACATCCTCAGTAGTGAAATACATTGCATATACAGTATCTTGCTACTATCTAGCCTGGAGTTACTATTTTTTTTCCCATGAAGTCTCCGTCTTATTAGTACAATCCCTGACTGTTCCAGAACCCCTTAGTTACGCTTAATTTTCTAGTTTCATGAGTTACTAAGTCTCCAAGTTGTATACTTATGATTGTATCTCAAGTTATGATTATTTATACTCAAGTCCCTGAAAGTTTGATTGGATTGCACCCTAGCCCTGATTGGATCTGAACTTCTCAAACAAGTTAAATTATGATTAGCAATATGAAATCATCCTTTTTAGCACCCTCATGTAGTTTTAGGATTGAAAAATATAACTTTTAGTTATTCACACTTAAACCCCTCAAGTTTAGAAAAATTACATAAAAGCCCCTAGTAGTTGACTAGGTCAACCATAATCCAAAAGAGTCTCATAGGAATCCAATTGTCCACTTAGGATATGTTGGTAGCTCTAAAACATCATTACAGTTTCAATACAACTTTAAAGTGAAATTAACAGTTTTTGCACGTCCTTTACTGTTTTGATCAGGACATAGCTCTTTAGAAGAACAACTTAGTCAAATTTGACATGAGGGCTCAGAATAATAAAGTGAGAAGCTTTGCTCAAGAATTTGAAGGGTAGAACTGTCGTTTTGACTGACAACTGGAATTATGAGAGTGAATGGAATTGACAAATACAGCCAGTTTCAGAGTCAATTTATGAACAACTGAGAAATAGATTGAGAAAAATGGAGATAGGGTTCTGAAGATGGCTGCACAAGGATTCCAGAACATATTCAAGATCTTAGAGACTCAAAATAATGAAAGAGATATTACAGTTCAAAGTTGGACAGTTACAAGCTAAGTTCTATACTTAGCCAAAATCACATGTTAACAGTTTCTAACTCATTTTTGCAGCAACTTTAACAAAGATTTTAAGAACACTTGCAAAACTACAAGAGAAGATCTTGACATGGCTTTGAAGAGGTAGGCTGAGTGAACACATCGGTCCAAGAATCATGCTAATACATCAAACTTGGAAGGAATTATAAGAGCACAAAGTTGGAGAGAAAATGCACCTTGGAATTCAAGTTATGAGCAGACTTCTTTTATACACAAATGAGGCAATTTTGAGGACAAAATTCAGATAGTTACAGCATGTTTCTGGCTACCTAACCACCACACACTAGTAGTATAATCAATAAGGAACAACATCATTCAAATTTCAGATCAAATGGTTAAGATTTGAGAGATACACAGCTTGTGAAAATTGACAGAAAACACCCTGCTATGAAGAACTATCAGAAGCATGTATCTACATGGCCATTCAATCTCAAGGTAACTTAGAGAGGATTCATGGAGTTATACTGGTAGGGTGTGAAAGCTGGTCACACCAGCTATCTAAATCAGTTTACAACTTGTAAAAAGCTCAAGTAGTGACTGAGTTCCAGGCTCACGAACAGTCACAGTTTTCTCGCAAGAAAAACAAAAGCTTAGCCAACAAATTGCGATCAAAGGGGAGAGGTGCAGGGCCTAGATGCATTCTAGGAGTCTAGGGACCATCTTGGTTCAAACCGAATTGAAAATAAAGGAAAAACCAAGAAGGTACCTGCAACTCCGGCGAGCTGCGCAGTCCCGGCGACTGTAAATGCCGGCGAGGCAGCGAGTTTCTGGCGAGTTAGAGGCTGGGGAGAGGTGCTCCAGTCTCGTTTTCACCTCGCAAACACGTTGGTAATTATTAATTGCGACCAATTACAACTTATGAGGAGAAATCAAAAGGGAACCGAACTAGGGCTCATCGAAAGCTTACCAAATTTCTCACAGAATACACAGGGGTTTGCCAACTTGATAAGGGGTTTCATATCCTCACATCACCAGGACTCTTTTACTACGGCAGGTCGAGGAAAGGCCCAGTGGTGGTGACGGTGCAGTGGTATGCTGTTGGTGTTGCCGGCAATGAGGAAGAAGAGGGTGGAAATTTATGTTTCTTTGTTTATTTGTTTGTTTTTTTTCCTCTGAAGGAAGTCTCTGGACAATTTCTGAGTTGCTGAAGTTGTGACACCTAGCTCTGGTGAGAAAATGCCATTTGGGGGGGGGGGGTGTAGTTTTTTTTTTTTTTTTTTTTTTTTTTTTTTTTTTTTTTTTGTAGAATATGAAATTTATATTTTACAAAATTTACAATTAAACTCCCCTTAATTTTGAAAAATTACATTTTCATGCTCACTTCTCAGGATATCTCAATTCTACCAGAGATCAACTGGTTCTGAGTTTGTGAACATAACACAATGGCCAAAAAATTTAGAAATTACTAATTAACCCCCTAGAAATTTCAGGGTGTTACATTCTATCCCCCTTAAAAGAATCTTCGTCCTCGAAGATCCCATATAAATCCACACTTCTCAGACTCCTTCATTTACTCGTTATTCTAACTACTCACGTCTTTTGTGTTCTCTGATTTTCCATTCTAACTAATCTTTCTCATTTGTCTAGTTCTTTTCTACTGCTGCTAAGTACCTTTCTCAAACCTTCCTATGTTCCTATTCCACATCTCAGGATAACCTATCACCTCCAGTCAACACCTTTATCATGTGTATTTAGCTCTTTCCAGATGTGTTGCTCAGTCACCGGTTCCGTCTAAACTCCCTCTTGACGATCTCTTAGCCCTGTGGCCAACCTAAATCCTATTACATTCTTTCCGACCCTTTTTACACTATCCCGATATACACCCACATCAACCTTTTATGCCCTATCCAAGGTCAACCCACCATGATGCATTCTATGATGTCTCCACATTTTATGTTTAACTTCCACCTGTTTGTGTCCCTTTTAGACAGCCCTAAGCTCACAATATCACAAGCCTGACACTCTTACGATTTCCTAGCAACCATTCACAGTTCTCATATCACGAGTATTACTTCACGTAAACATGTTACGATATGACATCCCTAACTTCCAACATACCTTCCTCTCTTACCTCTATATCAATCCTTAACGCTATGGATCATCATGTCTCCCTTCTTATTCCGAAGTCTCCTAGTCGTCACATCAGCACAATAGATGCCCATATCACCCTCAATGTCCCCAGTCATGTTTAAGTCATACTAACGCTTTCTTTCTTAAGATCCCCTAAAGCTTATACCCAGCCCATCATCATACTAGCTCTCGTGTCTTGCCAAGAATATTGTGACCTTCTTGCCATATAACACTTAAAAGTTAATTGTTACCTTCTTTCTACCACTGCTACCACGATCCATTCGTTTCTTTTATCCTAATACAATCAATATATACAGATTTTCAACACTCGCCCATAATTTGATAAGTAAAGTCCTACGACGGTCTAGCCCCTAACATTTAGAACTGATCCCTCACATCAGCTTCTCTACATATATCTCCTCATAGTTTTTGTCGGTACCCTTCCAACCTAACTTTCTCAAAGTAAAAGCGACCCTTGCTTCTGTATTCCTGTTATCTCCTCTTAACACGAGCTTCTTTTTCTTATCAAGATCTTCCCCTAGTCTACAAGTCATCCCAAGAATATACCTAAGAAAGTGTCCCCAACCTCCCAATTACTTCATAAGGTCTTCCATACCTGATTCAAGTTCTGAAGTATTCGTATCTTACCCATTATCCTTCATACGTTTCACTACTACGTCTTACCGTTCTACCAATAGTTCTAGTTCATCTACCAGCGCATCATGAACCATTACTTATTCGATTCCTATATAGGTATATCCTTATGTCTGGGATACTTGACAAGGTCGTCCAACTACAAGAGTAATTTTAACTCATCTGCCTCCATTCTTGCCTAGTTAAGAAGTCTATTAATAATTTTGTCCAAAAAAACATCCTCTTATAATAACATGCTAGACTCTTAGTCGATCGACCAAACATCCTCGAGTGGTATCAAGCTAGTCCAGATAGATTTGTCCCATACAGGGTCCATACAGACACCTTCGTCAGATTTCCGAATCATTCCAGTAACTGACCATCCATATACTATTTCCTCATTCGTTATTGTTTCTCAGCCAAAGATTCCAATTACTGAGACCTATTTGGCCCACTTATGCACATATATATATCTCTCGTCATTGCTCTCCCCAACCATCCTATTCCAGTTTTAGTCTTTATTCCTATCCAATTTTAATTTTAAAAATACTATCCACCTATTATCTTGAGTTTCCAATTCTGTCTCTTCACAGAACCAATGCTCTGATACCATTTGTAACACCCCCATCCTAGAGTGCTGGAGAATTACCATTGGATCCCCAGACTCTCCGGAGATGCCCTCCGCTAAGCACGGAAATGCTTGGCAAGGAGTCTAAATCTAGCGGTTCTGCTACAAGACAGAATTAAAGAAACTGAAATTTAAAAGAACTTACTTTTGTAGCGTGTAATACTGGTGTGACGATCCTCTAAGCAATGAACTATTTCCCCCGCAATTCCCACGTACTCACCTGCCAAGTACGGAAGGCAGTGATGTCACGACATCAGTTATAACGACCAAGATAGACCTCATAATGAAACATGCATGGACATATTTGAAACGTGTAACTAGTACTTGTAATTCTTACGTCTTAGTAACCTGACTCACGTCAGATAGTGAAGGAAACGTTATACCCATAACTCAATTTACTCGATTCTTAGCTAGACAAATCCGCATTATTTTCCCCATTCCTGTACCACTCATTAATCCACCAAGACAAACTAGACCTTAAGTGTGCACACCCCCTACTGGAACGTCAGTCCAGAGGGTAGTACTAGTTGCCTACAAGTCGGGAGCTAGCAATGCACCGACTTGGCCCGTAGGCCATGAATGTAAAGCCCGAAGAACGGGTCCCATAATTGTATTAAGCCCGTAGACCGGGTCCCATAAATGTTTAAAGCCCGGAGTCCGGGTCCCATTAATATTTGACCATATCGAGGTCAGGGTACAGGAATCAGTTATCAAAGAGGTATACAAGTCCATCGTGAAAAATACTTATACTTACCTGTTTATGTGGTATCCAAGCTCATCATCTTGTTATCCCCCGGTTTCTGTATTTTATACTCACAGACACGTACGTACAAAGTATATCATGATTCTTCAATAGAAAATAAGCATTCATATGCTTACCCAATAGCCTGCCTAGTGCTCCTGAATAGCGACACTGATTCTCTATCCCAATAACCTCTACACTGACAAGTGTATAAATACTTATTAGTATACATCCTCAGTAGTGAAATACATTGCATATACAGTATCTTGCTACTATCTAGCCTGGAGTTACTATTTTTTTCCCATGAAGTCTCCGTCTTATTAGTACAATCCCTGACTGTTCCAGAACCCCTTAGTTATGCTTAATTTTCTAGTTTCATGAGTTACTAAGTCTCCAAGTTGTATACTTATGATTGTATCTCAAGTTATGATTATTTATACTCAAGTCCCTGAAAGTTTGATTGAATTGCACCCTAGCCCTGATTGGATCTGAACTTCTCAAACAAGTTAAATTATGATTAGCAATATGAAATCATCCTTTTTAGCACCCTCATGTAGTTTTAGGATTGAAAAATATAACTTTTAGTTATTCACACTTAAACCCCTCAAGTTTAGAAAAATTACAGAAAAGCCCCTAGTAGTTGACTAGGTCAACCATAATCCAAAAGAGTCTCATAGGAATCCAATTGTCCACTTAGGATATGTTGGTAGCTCTAAAACATCATTACAGTTTCAATACAACTTTAAAGTGAAATTAACAGTTTTTGCACGTCCTTTACTGTTTTGATCAGGACATAGCTCTTTAGAAGAACAACTTAGTCAAATTTGACATGAGGGCTCAGAATAATAAAGTGAGAAGCTTTGCTCAAGAATTTGAAGGGTAGAACTGTCGTTTTGACTGACAACTGGAATTATGAGAGTGAATGGAATTGACAAATACAGCCAGTTTCAGAGTCAATTTATGAACAACTGAGAAATAGATTGAGAAAAATGGAGATAGGGTTCTGAAGATGGCTGCACAAGGATTCCAGAACATATTCAAGATCTTAGAGACTCAAAATAATGAAAGAGATATTACAGTTCAAAGTTGGACAGTTACAAGCTAAGTTCTATACTTAGCCAAAATCACATGTTAACAGTTTCTAACTCATTTTTGCAGCAACTTTAACAAAGATTTTAAGAACACTTGCAAAACTACAAGAGAAGATCTTGACATGGCTTTGAAGAGGTAGGCTGAGTGAACACATCGGTCCAAGAATCATGCTAATACATCAAACTTGGAAGGAATTATAAGAGCACAAAGTTGGAGAGAAAATGCACCTTGGAATTCAAGTTATGAGCAGACTTCTTTTATACACAAATGAGGCAATTTTGAGGACAAAATTCAGATAGTTACAGCATGTTTCTGGCTACCTAACCACCACACACTAGTAGTATAATCAATAAGGAACAACATCATTCAAATTTCAGATCAAATGGTTAAGATTTGAGAGATACACAGCTTGTGAAAATTGACAGAAAACACCCTGCTATGAAGAACTATCAGAAGCATGTATCTACATGGCCATTCAATCTCAAGGTAACTTAGAGAGGATTCATGGAGTTATACTGGTAGGGTGTGAAAGCTGGTCACACCAGCTATCTAAATCAGTTTACAACTTGTAAAAAGCTCAAGTAGTGACTGAGTTCCAGGCTCACGAACAGTCACAGTTTTCTCGCAAGAAAAACAAAAGCTTAGCCAACAAATTGCGATCAAAGGGGAGAGGTGCAGGGCCTAGATGCATTCTAGGAGTCTAGGGACCATCTTGGTTCAAACCGAATTGAAAATAAAGGAAAAACCAAGAAGGTACCTGCAACTCCGGCGAGCTGCGCAGTCCCGGCGACTGTAAATGCCGGCGAGGCAGCGAGTTTCTGGCGAGTTAGAGGCTGGGGAGAGGTGCTCCAGTCTCGTTTTCACCTCGCAAACACGTTGGTAATTATTAATTGCGACCAATTACAACTTATGAGGAGAAATCAAAAGGGAACCGAACTAGGGCTCATCGAAAGCTTACCAAATTTCTCACAGAATACACAGGGGTTTGCCAACTTGATAAGGGGTTTCATATCCTCACATCACCAGGACTCTTTTACTACGGCAGGTCGAGGAAAGGCCCAGTGGTGGTGACGGTGCAGTGGTATGCTGTTGGTGTTGCCGGCAATGAGGAAGAAGAGGGTGGAAATTTATGTTTCTTTGTTTATTTGTTTGTTTTTTTTTCCTCTGAAGGAAGTCTCTGGACAATTTCTGAGTTGCTGAAGTTGTGACACCTAGCTCTGGTGAGAAAATGCCATTTGGGGGGGGGGGGGGGGGGGGTGTAGGTTTTTTTTTTTTTTTTTTTTTTTTTTTTTTTTTGTAGAATATGAAATTTATATTTTACAAAATTTACAATTAAACTCCCCTTAATTTTGAAAAATTACATTTTCATGCTCACTTCTCAGGATATCTCAATTCTACCAGAGATCAACTGGTTCTGAGTTTGTGAACATAACACAATGGCCAAAAAATTTAGAAATTACTAATTAACCCCCTAGAAATTTCAGGGTGTTACATTCTATCCCCCTTAAAAGAATCTTCGTCCTCGAAGATCCCATATAAATCCACACTTCTCAGACTCCTTCATTTACTCGTTATTCTAACTACTCACGTCTTTTGTGTTCTCTGATTTTCC
Organism: Linanthus parryae; assembly: GCA_023055425.1. NCBI lineage: Eukaryota > Viridiplantae > Streptophyta > Magnoliopsida > Ericales > Polemoniaceae > Linanthus > Linanthus parryae. Next base: position 32,817,781 of record JALGPY010000001.1, read on the forward strand.
ATTCTAACTAATCTTTCTCATTTGTCTAGTTCTTTTCTACTGCTGCTAAGTACCTTTCTCAAACCTTCCTATGTTCCTATTTTCAGATTCCACATCTCAGGATAACCTATCACCTCCAGTCAACACCTTTATCATGTGTATTTAGCTCTTTCCAGATGTGTTGCTCAGTCACCGGTTCCGTCTAAACTCCCTCTTGACGATCTCTTAGCCCTGTGGCCAACCTAAATCCTATTACATTCTTTCCGAACCTTTTTACACTATCCCGATATACACCCACATCAACCTTTTATGCCCTATCCAAGGTCAACCCACCATGATGCATTCTATGATGTCTCCACATTTTATGTTTAACTTCCACCTGTTTGTGTCCCTTTTAGACAGCCCTAAGCTCACAATATCACAAGCCTGACACTCTTACGATTTCCTAGCAACCATTCACAGTTCTCGTATCACGAGTATTACTTCACATAAACATGTTACGATATGACATCCCTAACTTCCAACATACCTTCCTCTCTTACCTCTATATCAATCCTTAACGCTATGGATCATCATGTCTCCCTTCTTATTCCGAAGTCTCCTAGTCGTCACATCAGCACAATAGATGCCCATATACCCCTCAATGTCCCCAGTCATGTTTAAGTCATACTAACGCTTTCTTTCTTAAGATCCCCTAAAGCTTATACCCAGCCCATCATCATACTAGCTCTCGTGTCTTGCCAAGAATATTGTGACCTTCTTGCCATATAACACTTAAAAGTTAATTGTTACCTTCTTTCTACCACTGCTACCACGATCCATTCGTTTCTTTTATCCTAATACAATCAATATATACAGATTTTCAACACTCGCCCATAATTTGATAAGTAAAGTCCTACGACGGTCTGGCCCCTAACATTTAGAACTGATCCCTCACATCAGCTTCTCTACATATATCTCCTCATAGTTTTTGTCGGTACCCTTCCAACCTAACTTTCTCAAAGTAAAAGCGACCCTTGCTTCTGTATTCCTGTTATCTCCTCTTAACACGAGCTTCTTTTTCTTATCAAGATCTTCCCCTAGTCTACAAGTCATCCCAAGAATATACCTAAGAAAGTGTCCCCAACCTCCCAATTACTTCATAAGGTCTTCCATACCTGATTCTATGTTCTGAAGTATTCGTATCTTACCCATTATCCTTCATACGTTTCACTACTACGTCTTACCGTTCTACCAATAGTTCTAGTTCATCTACCAGCGCATCATGAACCATTACTTATTCGATTCCTATATAGGTATATCCTTATGTCTGGGATACTTGACAAGGTCGTCCAACTACAAGAGTAATTTTAACTCATCTGCCTCCATTCTTGCCTAGTTAAGAAGTCTATTAATAATTTTGTCCAAAAAAACATCCTCTTATAATAACATGCTAGCCTCTTAGTCGATCGACCAAACATCCTCGAGTGGTATCAAGCTAGTCCAGATAGATTTGTCCCATACAGGGTCCATACAGACACCTTCGTCAGATTTCCGAATCATTCCAGTAACTGACCATCCATATACTATTTCCTCATTCGTTATTGTTTCTCAGCCAAAGATTCCAATTACTGAGACCTATTTGGCCCACTTATGCACATATATATATATATCTCTCGTCATTGCTCTCCCCAACCATCCTATTCCAGTTTTAGTCTTTATTCCTATCCAGTTTTAATTTTAAAAATACTATCCACCTATTATCTTGAGTTTCCAATTCTGTCTCTTCACAGAACCAATGCTCTGATACCATTTGTAACACCCCCATCCTAGAGTGCTGGAGAATTACAATTGGATCCCCAGACTCTCCGGAGATGCCCTCCGCTAAGCACGGAAATGCTTGGCAAGGAGTCTAAATCTAGCGGTTCTGCTACAAGACAGAATTAAAGAAACTGAAATTTAAAAGAACTTACTTTTGTAGCGTGTAATACTGGTGTGACGATCCTCTAAGCAATGAACTATTTCCCCCGCAATTCCCACGTACTCACCTGCCAAGTACGAAAGGCAGTGATGTCACGACATCAGTTATAACGACCAAGATAGACCTCATAATGAAACATGCATGGACATATTTGAAACGTGTAACTAGTACTTGTAATTCTTACGTCTTAATAACCTGACTCACGTCAGATAGTGAAGGAAACGTTATACCCATAACTCAATTTACTCGATTCTTAGCTAGACAAATCCGCATTATTTTCCCCATTCCTGTACCACTCATTAATCCACCAAGACAAACTAGACCTTAAGTGTGCACACCCCCTACTGGAACGTCAGTCCAGAGGGTAGTACTAGTTGCCTACAAGTCGGGAGCTAGCAATGCACCGACTTGGCCCGTAGGCCATGAATGTAAAGCCCGAAGAACGGGTCCCATAATTGTATTAAGCCCGTAGACCGGGTCCCATAAATGTTTAAAGCCCGGAGTCCGGGTCCCATTAATATTTGACCATATCGAGGTCAGGGTACAGGAATCAGTTATCAAAGAGGTATACAAGTCCATCGTGAACAATAATTATACTTACCTGTTTATGTGGTATCCAAGCTCATCATCTTGTTATACCCCGGTTTCTGTATTTTATACTCACAGACACGTACGTACAAATTATATCATGATTCTTCAATAGAAAATAAGCATTCATATGCTTACCCAATAGCCTGCCTAGTGCTCCTGAATAGCGACACTGATTCTCTATCCCAATAACCTTTACACTGACAAGTGTATAAATACTTATTAGTATACATCCTCAGTAGTGAAATACATTGCATATACAGTATCTTGCTACTATCTAGCCTGGAGTTACTATTTTTTTCCCATGAAGTCTCCGTCTTATTAGTACAATCCCTGACTGTTCCAGAACCCCTTAGTTATGCTTAATTTTCTAGTTTCATGAGTTACTAAGTCTCCAAGTTGTATACTTATGATTGTATCTCAAGTTATGATTATTTATACTCAAGTCCCTGAAAGTTTGATTGAATTGCACCCTAGCCCTGATTGGATCTGAACTTCTCAAACAAGTTAAATTATGATTAGCAATATGAAATCATCTTTTTTAGCACCCTCATGTAGTTTTAGGATTGAAAAATATAACTTTTAGTTATTCACACTTAAACCCCTCAAGTTTAGAAAAATTACAGAAAAGCCCCTAGTAGTTGACTAGGTCAACCATAATCCAAAAGAGTCTCATAGGAATCCAATTGTCCACTTAGGATATGTTGGTAGCTCTAAAACATCATTACAGTTTCAATACAACTTTAAAGTGAAATTAACAGTTTTTGCACGTCCTTTACTGTTTTGATCAGGACATAGCTCTTTAGAAAAACAACTTAGTCAAATTTGACATGAGGGTTCAGAATAATAAAGTGAGAAGCTTTGCTCAAGAATTTGAAGGGTAGAACTGTCGTTTTGACTGACAACTGGAATTATGAGAGTGAATGGAATTGACAAATACAGCCAGTTTCAGAGTCAATTTATGAACAACTGAGAAATAGATTGAGAAAAATGGAGATAGGGTTCTGAAGATGGCTGCACAAGGATTCCAGAACATATTCAAGATCTTAGAGACTCAAAATAATGAAAGAGATATTACAGTTCAAAGTTGGACAGTTACAAGCTAAGTTCTATACTTAGCCAAAATCACATGTTAACAGTTTCTAACTCATTTTTGCAGCAACTTTAACAAAGATTTTAAGAACACTTGCAAAACTACAAGAGAAGATCTTGACATGGCTTTGAAGAGGTAGGCTGAGTGAACACATCGGTCCAAGAATCATGCTAATACATCAAACTTGGAAGGAATTATAAGAGCACAAAGTTGGAGAGAAAATGCACCTTGGAATTCAAGTTATGAGCAGACTTCTTTTATACACAAATGAGGCAATTTTGAGGACAAAATTCAGATAGTTACAGCATGTTTCTGGCTACCTAACCACCACACACTAGTAGTATAATCAATAAGGAACAACATCATTCAAATTTCAGATCAAATGGTTAAGATTTGAGAGATACACAGCTTGTGAAAATTGACAGAAAACACCCTGCTATGAAGAACTATCAGAAGCATGTATCTATATGGCCATTCAATCTCAAGGTAACTTAGAGAGGATTCATGGAGTTATACTGGTAGGGTGTGAAAGCTGGTCACACCAGCTATCTAAATCAGTTTACAACTTGTAAAAAGCTCAAGTAGTGACTGAGTTCCAGGCTCACGAACAGTCACAGTTTTCTCGCAAGAAAAACAAAAGCTTAGCCAACAAATTGCGATCAAAGGGGAGAGGTGCAGGGCCTAGATGCATTCTAGGAGTCTAGGGACCATCTTGGTTCAAACCGAATTGAAAATAAAGGAAAAACCAAGAAGGTACCTGCAACTCCGGCGAGCTGCGCAGTCCCGGCGACTGTAAATGCCGGCGAGGCAGCGAGTTTCTGGCGAGTTAGAGGCTGGGGAGAGGTGCTCCAGTCTCGTTTTCACCTCGCAAACACGTTGGTAATTATTAATTGCGACCAATTACAACTTATGAGGAGAAATCAAAAGGGAACCGAACTAGGGCTCATCGAAAGCTTACCAAATTTCTCACAGAATACACAGGGGTTTGCCAACTTGATAAGGGGTTTTATATCCTCACATCACCAGGACTCTTTTACTACGGCAGGTCGAGGAAAGGCCCAGTGGTGGTGACGGTGCAGTGGTATGTTGTTGGTGTTGCCGGCAATGAGGAAGAAGAGGGTGGAAATTTATGTTTCTTTGTTTATTTGTTTGTTTTTTTTTTTCCTCTGAAGGAAGTCTCTGGACAATTTCTGAGTTGCTGAAGTTGTGACACCTAGCTCTGGTGAGAAAATTCCATTTGGGGGGGGGGGGTGTAGTGTTTTTTTTTTTTTTTTTTTTTTTTTTTTTTTTTTTTTTTTGGAGAATATGAAATTTATATTTTACAAAATTTACAATTAAACTCCCCTTAATTTTGAAAAATTACATTTTCATGCTCACTTCTCAGGATATCTCAATTCTACCAGAGATCAACTCGTTCTGAGTTTGTGAACATTACACAATGGCCAAAAATTTTAGAAATTGCTAATTAACCCCCTAGAAATTTCAGGGTGTTACATTTGTTGTGAATGTTTAATTTTTGTTGTTTGTTTACGGCCTGCGAGCTGATCAATTTGATGTTGTAGATAGTGCTTTCCAGACAGATAGATGTTGGCCACGTGGCGATCATCCAGCACACCTAGCTGTGCTCCACACGCACTGGATCACCACCCGCGCTGATCCACATGGGGGCTGCGAGACAGGGCCCTCGCATACCACCACACGGGAGTTGTAGGGACTTAGTGGTTTGGAGGCTAGAGTAAGTCCTGTCGCGCGCGAGCGACAACCAAGCCCGCGCGCGACCTTTAGTAACTACTTTGAGATATTTATGGCACGAGCCCCATAAACCCGGTTGTGCACAAGAGATTCCGGCGGGGAGACCTCCGCGTACACCGTATGTAGAGGATCAGAGATAGCACAGGAAGATTTGGGTTGTGTGTAGGGAGAGAGTAAGGCAGTAGTAATGTCTGAGAGGGAGACAGAGGTTTGGCAGAGCTTCCGCGTATGGCCAGTGTGTTCTCCTTTGTATGGAAAGGTTAACGTCCTATATATAGCAGGGAACGTGACCGTTGTAGTGTGGTTAATGTGCCCATTAATGGCGGCTTAATTAGCTTAACCACAACGGCACGTTCGTCCTCATATATAGGGACCGTTACAGCACGTTTTGCGCGAATACCGGAACCGTTACGAGGTTGACCGGGTTTGACCGGATTGACCGGGTTTATGGAGCTCGTGCCATAAATCTCTCAAAGCAGTTACTAAAGGTCGCGCGCGGGCTTGGCTCGCACGCGACAGGGCTTACTCTAGCCTCCAAACCACTAAGTCCCTACAAGTCCCGTGCAGTGGTATGCGAGGGCTCTGTCTCGCAGCCCCCACATGGATCAGCTCGGCTGGTGATCCAGTGTGTGTGGAGCACAATATGGTGTGCTGGATGGTTGCCACGTGGCCAAGATCTGTCAGCTCAGAAAGCACTATCTACATTAGCCCCCTTTCTGCGCGTGAAGACTCATAGCTGTATAGACTTCCATGCGCGGAAACCAACATACGCGTCGCCGCCACGCACCAATTCAAATACGGGTAAGTTCAGCCCCCGTGCGTGCCATTATGACCTAAAACCCCTAGAGTCGTGCCGTCTGGCCTTTAGGGTTTTAGGCGTGACGTCAGCTTGTCCTGTGATTGCGCGATTCGACGGTGACGGTTGCGATTCGACTACTGAAAGGACGCAACCCTTCATTGTTTTTGGATAAATACTTTGTATCCTCCATTGTTGCAAGACATCACTTCTTTCTCTCAAAGTGAATGATACCCGGAAGTCTTCGAGAGCAGATTCAGATAATTAATCATCAGTTCAGAACTGCAAATCGTCTTCTTCAACTGTGTGTATCCAAGCAGGCTTCGCATAAACAAGGTTGGCCTTGTTCAATTTCGATTTAAAATACCAGTGTATGCTTTGAACTATGCTGGATCTGCAAACCCATGACATATTCTCTATTGAAACTTGTGAAGAAGCTTTGATCTTTGAAACCCACTTTTGCTTTAATCCTTCGATGATAAGGATCTTGGATAGGGTTTTGAAATCACTGATAATGCAACCCTCTAATTTCTGAAATTGATACCAGAAATTGTTCATCTTTCTTTCCATAGATCTTGAATCTCGAAATTCAAACTGAAGTGTGGCATATTTCTCCCCCTTTTTTTCTTGCTCTTCCGCAGGAATGGCTAAGACAAAAGGAACCAAACCCACCAAGGAGGACGAAGAGATACCTGATCTTCCGCAAGCTTTGTGGCGAAAAGCCCCCTATCTGGGTGGCAAAGATTTCTACCACGCAAGGGTTAAGGCGAAGAAATTGCCTGCTTCTGTCCCCAATGAGGGATTGCTAACACTGACTCCCCCAGTTAACTCAGCTTTGCTCCAGTTGATTGGCTCCGAGGACGTGGTTCGATTGGGAATCGAAAATGGGTACTTCCCCTATGCTGCGATTTCCACCCAAGCTTTTGTCCAGAAATTGGACTACATGGATGAGTGGATTGACCACGTGTTGACCGATCATGCTGCGACTCTCAATGAAGCCGGCGTATACTTCGCTGTTCGTGCTATGAAGGGTGCTGCCGTGAAGCTGGACCAGTCCATGCTTCTAAACCTTCTTTCCCGCTACTCGCCTGCGACTCACACTTTTCACTTTGCTGAGTTCGAGGCCGCCCCCACACTCGAGGACGTGCACATGCTGTACGATTTGTCTCCCATGGGTGAAGCGGACCCTTTGAGTCCTTTGAGGACGGCTGCAGAGATCGCTTTGTACACGCAGATGGAGGAATGCCTATCAGAGGTGAAAAAAATCTCCACCCGGTGGACTACTACCAAAGCCCTTCCGAACTGGCAGTTGGTTGATACGTCTGCGAAGAATACATGGAACAAATGGTTGCAGTACTTCTTTCGTGACTACGCGAACAGCAGCATCACCAAGAAGCTTCTGAGTGAGAACCCAGAGGCCAAGAATTATGTGGAGGGTAAAGGCTATCATTTGACCCTTTGTGCTTTCCTCTGTGCATGGTTGTCGAGGTACTTAATCGATGGTCACCCACATGATGGGGTCTTCTATCACGTTCTGCCGCTTGCTGTGAAGCTCGCCCTTGGCCAGAGAGTCGCACTCGGACCCTTGGTCTTGGGCACGCTGTACTATAGACTGGATCAGCTGGTTGCGGCCATGAAGGAGTCGCGTGGCCGCCTCGATATACTGACTTTCGTCAACATTTCCTTCTTGACGATGTGGGTCTTCGAGCGGTGGCCGTCCTATGCCCCAACTGCTCTTAAGCCCAACAAGTGGTGTCCCCCAGGCGAGACGGAGGAGCGTAACAGTGGCAGAGCTGCGAGGCGGTTTGGAGCGAACAATACCAAGTGCATTTGGAGCCTGATATGCGACAAGCGGCAAGAGTTCACTGCCAGGCCCTATGCCACGCGCATTGAGAACGTGCGGTGGTTTCCAAAGCTGTACCCTTATAAGGGCGTCGTCTTCTCAGAAGAGCTCCTCTTCGAAGAGGGATCGTATTTCCATGAGCGCTATCGCGAGTTCTTTTGCTGGTGTCTGCGAGGTTCCCTTCCTGCCCTCGCAGAGCATATTCGTGAGCTCGCGCCAAGGTACGAGAGGATTACCGTGGATGTTGACCCCACTCGAGTTTCTCCCCAGTTCGGCTTTGATGCAGTGGCACCATCAATCTGGCCCCAGTCCATTATCAGAGGTTGCTATAAGCGCTTGCTAATAAAGGAGTGCAAGACAGTTTTCATGAACAATCTTCCCTTTGAGCAGCCTGCGGGTAACCGCGAGGGCGGTTGTTCCCAGAATTGGCTCGCATACTGGATCGCCCAACAAACGAGGATTGAGACACAGTCGGCCGCCCAGCCGAGTAGAGCTCCCTTGATCAAAAGAAACTCTTTTCCGTTTCGCCCCAATTGCAGTCTGAGCGAGTCTGAATATGGTTGCTACTCATTGTTGGATCATGAGAACCATTTGTGCCCTGACGTCATTCTGAAGGAAAAGATCGCCGCAGTTAAGAAAGGCGACTCGCATGTCAGCAGATATAGCGAGACATTTGCTAAGGTAAGCAACTTTTTTTTTCCGCGTGCGTTAAGCCTCTTGATTTCCACATGTTGATGCCTTTATTCTATACTGTTTGCTGTAGTGCCATGTGCGGAGGTTCGCATCTGGTGATCGTTCCAAATCGCTGGTTAACACCATTGTTGCCACAAGAAGACAAGGACATTCGTTCCTGCTAGCATCGAGGATGGACCCCGAGGTCGAAACTAGGATTCGCGCAGTCATGAATGCTTTTGCTGACTCGCTGATAGATAATGTTCCGGTCTCGTCTCCACCCAGAGATAATCCGTCTCCCCCAGTGACAGCCGCGCCGAGAGCGAAGAGACCCAGGCAAAAGGGAATTACAATTTCTTCCCCTAGGAGTGCTCCAACTTCTCCTCCAGCGAGGTCCCTTTCTGTCAAGGACAAAGGCAAAGGTCGCATGCCCAGTAGAGCGCGGAAGGAGCTCGCAGTTGAGACCTTTGTTCCATTCAACCAGGAGGAAGAAGAGGAGAGGCAGGAGCCCAGAGAAGGTGATGAAGAAGAAGAAAGAACAAATGTGATACATGAGGAAGAATCAGGAGGTACCTCCATCGCGTTTCCCTTCTCATTATCGTAATTCTTTTGCAACTCTTTCTTAAACCAATCGTTTCTTCGCAGATGATGATGATGATGAGACCATCGGTGGCCTTTTGGCCAAGAGACAAAAGAGGAATGCTCATTCTGGCATTCCAGACGAACCCATAAGCGAGGACGTTCTTGCCGAGTCCAGGAAGACAGCCGCGGAAGCTGCTGAGAGAAGAAGGCAGCGCGAGCTTGTGAGACAGCGGAGCCTCGAAGAGCAACATGTTGACGACTTAGTGCGTCCCAATGGCGAGGAAGATATGCTTCCCGAAGAGGTAGCTCCTCAGGCTGAGGAGGAGGATGTGGCTCCAGAAGAGGATGCAGCAGCTTTGGAGCAAGCCCAAACAGATTTTGAAGAAATCGCAGGCGGCAATAAAGGTGAGATTTTCAATCTCGCAGTAACTTATAGAGATGTTGTAGTGGGTGCATTAAAGCATGGTGTGTCAAAAGCTGACATTCGCCGTTGGCTAGTAGGCAAGTGCGGAGAACCTTCAGGTAATCATTTGAACGATATGCATGGACTAGACCTTAGCAACTTGGAACAGAATCATGACTGGTTTCTTCGCGTCCCAGGTCACGCTCATTTTAAGGACCTGCTTAATGAGGACACACTAATAGGGCATGGTTCCAAGTATTTAGTGTATGACGAAGATACTTCAATCCCACCTTCGCGTGGAGGTGCTTGCTCTTGGCTTTAGCAGAGATAGTAAAATAACGTACAATACGAGTTACCTCATACTATCGCATTTTGTATCGCAGGCAATGCTGAGGAACCTGTGATGGAGCAAAGAAGTCAGCCTTCTGCGTCCTATGTTCCGATTCCGAGTTCCCATACCGAGAAGTCCGTCGCAGCTGCTGAACATGCAGGAGACCCTCTTGAGGACATCATCGAACTTTCTAATGACGCCGAGGCTGATGCTGTGCTAATGGAGGAAGACGCCCATGCTGGCGCTGAGGAAGTAAGGACAGGTACTGTTGATGCATCCGCATCTGAGAGTGTCCCTCGCCAAGCAACTTCGGCTGTTCCTACGCCTCCAGCGATGTCTGAATCGGCGGCAGCTCTTCCTGCGTGGAGCTTTTGGGGCTCGCAGGTCGGGAATGCGGTCGCAGCTGGTGCAGCTTATACTCTTCCTCCCAACTACGAGGGGTTAGAGCTCGCGGCTGACAGGAGAGCTATGGAGCGAGGACGGTCTTCGACCACTCCGGCTATGGGCATTCCTTCTCTTCGTGAGATCCTTGAAGGAACTGGTAAGTAGAGATTTGCTGTTTGCATCTCGCATTGTTCATTTGCGAGTTTGGTAGCATAACTTATCTTTGACATTGCTTTAGGTTTGAAGCAAACTGATGTGGACTGGCTAGTTCGGATGCGCCTCACCTACCCCTAATCATTTGAAAGATCTCTGAAGATAGGGCCCTTCGACAGGAGGCTGTTTCTCACCGAAGCCATTTGGATTTTGGAGTAGTTGTCTGCGGCCACGCCTGCGACCATTTCTGTCCAGAGTGTCGAATTGCTTTTTGGCATGTGCCAAAATCTTCTTGCCAAAGTCCAAGGCAGATTGGGTTTCAGATTTCTTATGAAAAGAGTTACCCTGATTCGCGCAGCCGTAACTTTGAAACTCGGCCACCAAAACCTCGCAGCTGAGAAGCAGAAGGTGGAGCAGCAGAAGCAAAATGCTGAAGAGGCTACGAAGCTCTATCATGAGATGAATGCCAAGTGCGAGCAATTAAAGCAATAAGTGGAGCAGGTAGAGAAACTGAGCCATCAGTTCGCCCCTAGTGACTCCATGATCAAGAATTTGCTCTGACTTTTTGAATTTGAAAAGTAGCAAGGAAATAGCAGGAACATTAATGTAATGCTGAAACATTAATGTAATGTTGCTAGGGTTTCTCCCCCCCTTTTTTTAACAAAAGAATCGACATGCCCGTTTTGCCCCTTTCCGGGATTTGATAGGATATCTCTGTGCATATCCAATTATGACATCAGCAATTGATACTCTGCTTGATTTTCGCGCTAATTTCTCGCAAGGTAAGCACGCTTTCCTTGGGAAGTCCATCCGAATCATGACCATCCGTCATTAATTAGGATACGCAACTGAATCGTCGTAGCCTTTAGTAGGGTAATTGATCGTTACCGCTTTTCAAGGCGTAAGTGATTGACCTTACCCTCTTTTCAAATTCTGCTGACTCATCTTGGCAACTGAAGAGTCCCCACAAGGTCTATATAAACCCTGTCTTTGTCATTTGGGTTCTTCATCCCAAAAATGTGCTTTGCCGTGAGTCCTTACGACTGCTAGCTTCAACGCTTGTTTTTCGTTGATTCATGGCAACTCCAAGTTGTGAATCCTGAGTTTGCGCTTTGTGCTATAGAAATAGTTTCCAAGATCCGCTTTATGAGGCTTTTTTCTCTTTATAACCATCGTAAAGAAGATGGATATGATATCTCATGTATGTTCGAAGAATTTTCTTCGTGTATTATGTTTGCAGGTCATGTTTCCGGCCGCCTCCCGGTGAGGTGCAGCGCGGTAGTGACCGTGCTACCGATTCGTAATGAACGGCGGAATTCTCCTCCAGCATCCCTGGAGGAGATTTTACTGCCCCCACGTTCGTGAGCTCAGGGTGGCGAACCGTTGCGTTCATCCCCGTCTACAAGGAACCCTTGCCCTTCGGAGCTTCTGCTTGCCTGTTGAACGCCGGAACCGGTGGTTCCTCAAGCACATCTCATGGGATGTTGGTCAGACAAGGGTCTTGTCAAATACTGGGATCTTGAACGTATGGCTTCATGTGGCTCTTTAGAGCAAGACCCCACTTGCGATAGATGTTCGGCCGCAGATTTGTGCATCGCATAGCCGGTGTTAGGACCGTTGGGTTCATCCCTTTTCAGTCAGGATTCCCGTGGTGTGTCACTGCTGGCTTGTCAGTTACTTTTCGAATGTATTATAAGCCATGTTGGCTGCGTAGTTAGATTTGAGCTTTCTCGCTTGTAAGCTGCTATCTAGACAGATAAATTGTAAGTCTTTTTTACTCATAATGATAAATAGCTTTTGTATTAGCTGCTGTGTCATTACAACAAAATACAATTTCGCATGCGTGTTGGTATATTTCGCCTTGTGTAATGCTATATACATACTTCGCATTTGCTATCTGCCGCAAAAATTCGCAGATATCTTATTAGATCGTTCGAGATCGTATTTGCGCAGTTGTGCCATCTTGGCAGATGGGCTTGTGGTTTGCTTTCAGATTCAAATGTAAGTGCTATCACATCAGATAGACCCTTGCAGATCACTTAAGATCATTTTGCATAATGTTGCTATCACAATAGATAGGCTGAAGGACGAATTTTAGATCCCATTCGTATGACGCTGCTATGATGGCAGATAGACTTAGAAGATCGTTTTACGATCATGTTACGCATATATTGCTAGCGTGGCAGATAGGTTTTGGAAGATCAATTAAGCTCGCTTTTCGCATGAGTTGCTATCGTAGCAGATAGGCTTTAGAAGATCAATTAAGATCGTTTTTTCGCATGAGTTGCTATCATGGCAGATAGGCTTTAGAAGATCAATCAAGGTCATTTTGCGTAGGCTGCTATCGCGGCAGATAGGCTTTAGAAGATCAATAAGATGGCATCTGCATATGCTGCTATCGTGGCAGATAGGTTTAGAAGATCAATTAAGATCGTGGCTGCTATCGTGGCAGATAGGCTTAGAAGATCAATTAAGATCGCAGTTGGCATAGGCTGCTATCGTGGCAGATAGGCTTTAAAAGACCGCATTTTGCATAGATTGCTATCGTAGTAGATAGACTTAGAAGATCAATCAAGATCGTATTTCGCATAGATTGCTATCGTAACAGATAGGCTTAGAAGATCAGTTAAGATCGCATTTCGCAATGGGTGCTATCGTAGCAGATAGGCTTCGAAGATCAATCAAGATCGTATTTCGCGTAGATTGCTATCGTAACAGATAGGCTTAGAAGATCAGTTAAGATCGCATTTCGCACAGATTGCTGTTGTGGCGGATAGCCCATTGTTAACAGTAATAACAAACTAAATGAAGCAAAATTAACAGCCAGAAATATGAAGTTCTCATTTGGGAAAATTCTCTTATTATAATGCTCTCATATGGGAGAGATGAGATTACAATTCTCTCATATGGGAGAGGAGATTGTGTAAATCATAGCCATACAAGACATTAAGCGACGTTATAATAAAACGCATGAAATGAGAGAAGTCAAGGATAGTACTTCTTAATCCAGCGCATGTTGACTGAACTCGGGGTAGAGGTTGTTCCGTGCAACCTTCGTATGCTGCAGTAGCCACTGTCAAATACTTCTGTGACTTCGAAGGGTCCTTCCCAATTGGCTGCGAACTTTGGGTGAGCTGCTTCTCGCATGCAATGGTCAGATGCGCGCAGGACCAAGTCTCCAACTGCGAAATCTCTTCGCTGGACCGTCTTATTGTAAGCACGAGCGATCCTTTCTTGATATCGCTTGTTGGTCCTTTTGGCTTGTTCTCGCTTCTCCTCCAGCAAGACTAAGTCATGATCGCGTTGATTGTCGTATAGTGCGTGGAAGGCCAATCTCGCCGAATTGACTCTCACCTCCGCAGGTACCACGGCCTCGGCCCCATAGCATAGTAGGAATGGTGAGGCCCCCGTGGGTGTCCTTGGAGAAGTTCGGTAAGCCCACAGAGCTATGCTTAGAGAATCAGCCCACTTCTTGTGGTCATCTGCGACCATCTTGCTCAAAATCCTCAACAACGTTTTGTTGGTCGCTTCGGCTTGCCCATTCCCTTTCGGGTAGTAAGGGGTAGAACATATCTGCCTGATATTGTACTCTGCTAACTTCGCAGCTACCTGGCGATTAACAAAAGGAGTACCATTATCTGAAAGAATGGTGTTTGGAATTCCGAACCTGCATATGATGTTTTCTTGGATGAAATTGACCACAGCTAGCGCATTTGCCGTCTTCAGTGGTATTGCCTCCACCCATTTGGTAAATAGCTCAGTTGCGGTGAGAATAAAATGATTCCCGTGCGATGTTGGTCGGATGGGACCAATGAAGTCTAGAGCCCATGTGTGAAATGGCCATGGCGTTCCAAATGCATGTAGATCCACAGCGGGAGCGTGCACTAGGTTTCATTTGAATTGGCACTCCTGGCAGCGTCGTACCTTGGTGCGACAATCAGCCTCCATCGTGGGCTAGAAATATCCAATTGAGAGGAGCTGCCTGCATAATTTCGCACCTCCTTGATGCTCCACCTGATGAGAAAGGTCCATGACTTCTTGTGCTTCCCTGTCGTCTAGACATCGCAGCAAGTTGCCCTCATGGCCTCTTCGCCAGAGCAGGTTTTCTTGTACTACGTATCGAGATGCTTTCCTCTTCAATTTCTCAGCTTCTTTTCTCGATTCGGGCACGGTGCCCTGGGTGAGAAAGTCAAAGAGTGGCTTCCTCCAATCCATGTCATCATCAGTTAGAGCGATGAGTAGAGAATCTTTGATCAGTGCGCAACTTTCGCACTTCCCCTGTATCAGGGCCGCGGCTGTTGACATGTCTGGCCAATGAATGCCATATCTCTGAGCCTTCCGATAGATTGACACCTCGCTTTCTCCGCAAGCATGTTGGTGAATCTTTTCTAACAACAGTTGTCCCTCCTGCTCGGAGACTCATCGCATGAGTATTCCACCAGGACCTTTGTAGTAAAGGGTGTTGTCATGTATGCAATACCCCTTTGTGAGTGCCCAGCTTTCACTGCTTGTGCCTTCTGCGATAGCTTGTAAGACTGTTTTTCTCCAGTCTGTTTCATCCATGTGTTCATCGTCGCACGCGTCTTCTGTCAATGCCGACGATGTTCGCACTTCGATCGAGATCCTCGCGGGACATTTGTCTGTGCTGACCTTAGATCCCAAGGTAGCCAAAGCATCTGCATGCCTGTTGTCTGCTCGGGGCTTGTGCTCGTACCTCACATCGCAGAACTGTTGCACAAGCTTCTGTACCAGAGTCCGGTAGGACAGAAGGTGTATCTCCTTCAAACCGTATTCGCCCGAGGCTTGCTTGACGATCAACTTGGAGTCTCCCATGACCGTCAGATTGCTTACTTCCAAAGCCTTCGCTGCGCGCAGTCCTGCTATGAGGGCTTCATATTCTGCCTCGTTGTTGGTGACTGCGAAGTCGAGCTTTGCGGACATCTGTATGACCTCTCCATCCGGCTTGGTCAAGACTATCCCAATGCCTCTGCCTTTCCTTGTTGACGAACCGTCGAAGTGGAGCGTCCAATAGGGCACATCGATTGCATAGATTTCAGGTCCTTCGAGCTCTTCTTCGATCACGGGCTCGTGGCTGTTGTCGGGGAACTGTGCCAACAGATCCGCTACCGCCTGCGACTTGATCGCTCTCGGTCGCACGCATGTGATATCGTATTGAGAGATGGTCATGTACCATTTCGCCAATCTCCCTCCAGGAGTAGTGTGAGTTAGCAGATATCGTATGGGATCGCTCTTGGTGACCACTACCACTTTGTGCGAGGCAAAGTAGTGTTTCAACTTCTCTATCACGAAGAACAAAGCAAGGCAATGACGTTCGATGTCTGTGTCCCTTGATTCAGCAGGCTGCACAATGTGAGAGATATAGTAGATAGGCCTCTCTTGGCCTTCGTACGCCTGAGCCAAGAGTGCTCCTATGGACCTCCTAGTTGACGTCAGATATAGCAGAAGCGGTGATCCCAGTTGAGGTGCGATCATTATTTTTGAAGACTTCAGCAGATCCTTCAGCTTTTCGAACGCAGCTTCGTGCTCCGGAGTCCAGCTGTATACGACATCTTTCTTGAGAAGGGCACTAAAACAGCAGGTGATTTCGGCAATTGCTGGGATGAATCTCCGCAGATATGATAGCTTTCCCAAAAATGTTTTCAAGGCACTTTGGTTATGGGGCGGCGTCATGCCAGTGATGGCTGATACTTTCGCAGGGTCAGGCTCGATTCCTTGGCGATGAACCACGCATCCCAAGAACTTCCCTGATGTTACCCCGAATGCGCATTTCATAGGATTCATCTTCAGTTGAAAGCGTCTACATCTATTGAACACTTTTCGCAAATCCGCGAGGTGATCTGCTTCCTGCTTGGATTTAACCACCAGGTCGTCCACATAAAATTCCACTTCTTTGTGCACAATGTCATGGAATAGGGCCATCATGGCCCGCTGATATGTCGCACCCGCGTTTTTGAGACCGAACGGCATCACTGTGTAGTTGAACACCCCCACCGGAGTGATGAATGCAGTCTTCCGCGCATCCCCGTGGTCCATCTTGATCTGGTTGTACCCACTGAAGCCGTCCATGAAACTGAACATGCGATGGCCCGCCGTTGAATCGATAAGCAAATCGATGTTGGACAGTAGAAAATCGTCCTTTGGGCAGAAACGATTGAGATCCCGGAAGTCCACACAGATGCGAAGCTGTCCGTTCTTCTTTACCACTGGCACGATGTTGGCCAGCCATGTGGGATGATGATTCGGCTCTTTGAACTTGGCATCCAAGAGTTTGACAATCTCCTGTTTGATCTTCACGTTAAGCTTCGGCCTGAAGCTTCTTGTGCTCTGCTTTACCGGTTTAGACCCTGGGATGATGTCTAAACGGTGCATAGTGATGCTTGTATCCAGACCTGGCATCTCATCATACTCCCATGCGAACACATCCTTGTATTCAGTTAGGAGCTGTAGCAGTCCTTGCTCCTCCTCGCTTGTGAGGTCCGCACTTAGAAAGACTGGCCTTTTCTTTTCCTCGTTCGGGCTGAGGAACACTTCCTTTAGCTCTTGCTTTTGTGGTCTGGGCCTATCCTCCATGCATTCAAGTGCTTCTTTGAGCTTCTCGTCTGGAGTGCTCTGCATTGGCTCTTCCGTTACCGCGATCTGTTCGATTTGGTTGATTTTCCCAGGGATGTCCCCATGCCCGTGTGAGGACATCCCCGCGTACCTTCATATGCGATAGCACTTCTTCCCATTGGCGTAGAAGCTCTCTATCTCCTTGCCTTCGGGGTCATGCTTTGCAATTCGCTTCAGCGTGTACACACTCTTTCGCTGATACACGATTCGTGGCGCCTCTTCGCGTGTGGGCGGCTTTTCCTTGGCATCTTCCCTTGTCACCATTACTCCCGCCGGTGACTGATCCTTGATATCCTCCCACAGAGGTAAAAGAGTAGGGTTGAATAGTCCCGGTGTTTGCTCGTCCGCCATCTCGGTGAACCACACCGCCTCGCTGAGATGTGCTTCGTCCAGATTGAATGGATTTGTTGAAGCGGGTATCTCGACTATTCTATCGTTCCAGATAGCTTTCATGACCTGGTGAGCTGTTGAAGGGACCGCGTCAAAGCGATGAATCCAGGCTCGACCTATGATCATGTGATACGTAGTGTTCGCATCTATGACATAGAACTTCGCTGAGCACTTGATTTTGCCAATCTGAACGCCCAGGCGGATCCATCCGATCGTCATTTTAGAGTCGCTTCCAAATCCCATCAGCGGAGATGGACGCCTGACAATCTTGTGCTCGGGGATCCCTGCTAGCTTCAGTGTGTGGAGCGAAACGACGTTGACCGCTGCTCCTCCGTCTACAAATGCTCGTTTGAACTCAACACCATTGATGATGGCTGTCACATACAGAGGCCTCTGGTGGCTCTCATCCTTCTTTTTATCGCTGGCAGAAAAGGTCATAATCTTTTCTGTATAACGAGATGCCCTGATGACTTTCCCGTTGGAGACTACAAGATCCTCTTCGTAGTCCTCTGCTATCCTTAAGATCGCTTTCGTCATTTCTGTCCGGCATTTCTCCGAGAAGTTCATCTCGTCGAAGAATCTGCTGAAGCCGTGCGACCCCTTCATCCGGTCAGCACGTTCATCCTCTGTGTCCATGCTGTAGTCCTCGTCTTCATGGACTTCGGCAATGATGGGTAGACCATCCTCTGCTACTTCTTCCAAGTCCACAATCGAGATCATGGCGACCTCTTTTCCTTTCGAGTCTTGCTCCGCATGGGCAGGAAGTGGATTGTTGCGCACATCCTTCCTGTGATCGCTGACGATCAGCTCACCGTTCTTCATCTTCTGTTTGAACACAATCCTGAGCTTCTTACATTCCGCTGTAGGATGCATGACCTTGCCGTGGTATTCGCACCACTTCGGGTCCCTCACCATCTCCTTGGAAGGTACCTTTTCGAGCGGTGGCAGGACACCGTCCTTGCGCCATTGTCTGCAGAGATCGCTTGCCTCCTCCACCGAACATGGCAGAGGTGGTACGTCGAAGTTCACAACCTTCGCCTGCTTCTGGGGTGAAACTGTATTGACCTCAGCTTCGCGTCCCCTCTTGTAACTGAATCTCCCGATTTTGTAGGTGGTACCGCTCGCAGATCGCTCCGGAGCGTTCTTCTTTTTCTGCCTCTCAACTATAGGCTCGATGTTTTTCGTGCACTCGATGAGCTTTGAAAACGTAGGTGTTTGCAGATTAATGAGCATACCTTTGTATTCGTCTCGCATGCACTGCAGGCATATTTCTACAAGTCGGCTTTCGAGCATTGGATCCTTGCATTCCAAGGACTTCGCCCTGAATTTCTTCATGAAAGTGATCCCGTCCTCCTCGCGCTTTTGATACATCCGCGAGAGATGGATCATTGTCACCTTTTCTTCCATCTGGAAGAACTTGGTACAGAACTTCTGGACCATGTCGTCCCAAGTCTTCACAGATCCGGCTTCCAACGTTTGGTACCACTTGTACGCTACGTTCCCCAAAGATTTTGGGATTTCTCGCATCAGCAATTTGGGATCAGCTCCGTATGGCCCCATGACATCGATGAAACGCATGACATGCTCATGAGCGTTCCCGTTGACATCCTCGAACTTGTCCCATTTAGGAGCCTTATACCCCACCGGGTTAGGCATGAGATAGATCTCTCGCGGGATGGGTGGATCGTTGTCTAGCTTCGGGATGATGGTATCCGCGAATGATTGGTGAGCCAGAATAGTATCCATGCGCTTCTGCAGAGACGTCATGCATTCTGGAATGCTTCCCTCGGTAGCAGAAGGAGGGTTTGCCGCAGGCGGAGGCGACACATAGGCCGCCGAAGGATTGGGGACATATTGGCTGCTCGCATTGCCCCAGATCGCCGTTGGAGGAGGCAAGGGGTACTGTGAAGCCGGGTTAGATGCCAAAGCCGGAGGCTAAGGATTGTGAGCAGTGAGAGGCAACATTTGAGCTGTTGACCCCTGAATTGAAGGTAGCTGCGTAGTCACCGGTGGAGTCTGCAGGTTAGGGTTGGGAGGTGTTGTTGACACTCCCAATCCCGGAGCGGTAGGGGCTCCTCCTCCTTGAGAGACGGCGGCGGCTGATGAAGGGTTTGGCGCAAGGGTGCCCAGAACGGCCAGGATCCGTTCTAGCTGCGCAGACTGAGCCTTGAGAGCTTTCGCCTGACTTTGGACAGTGGCGTCCAAGGATTCTAGCGTCGGTGCCTCGCCGGGAGTCGTAGGAGTACGGCGTGTCTCCTCTCCCGAGGCAGTTTCGGTGGAGGGCGATCTGTTGCTGATATCATCCTCCTGAGACATGGTTGCTTTTGTTGGTAAGTTCACGTCGGGTTCACCAAAATGTGCACAAGAGATTCCGGCGGGGAGACCTCCGCGTACACCGTATGTAGAGGATCAGAGATAGCACAGGAAGAGTTGGGTTGTGTGTAGGGAGAGAGTAAGGCAGTAGTAATGTCTGAGAGAGAGACAGAGGTTTGGCAGAGCTTCCGCGTATGGCCAGTGTGTTCTCCTTTGTATGGAAAGGTTAACGTCCTATATATAGCGTGGAACGTGACCGTTGTAGTGTGGTTAATGCGCCCATTAATGGCGGCTTAATTATCTTAACCACAACGGCACGTTCGTCCTCATATATAGGGACCGTTACAGCACGTTGTGCGCGAATAACGGAACCGTTACGAGGTTAACCGGGTTTGACCGGATTGACCGGGTTTATGGAGCTCGTGCCATAAATCTCTCAAAGAAGTTACTAAAGGTCGCGCGCGGGCTTGGCTCGCACGCGACAGGGCTTACTCTAGCCTCCAAACCACTAAGTCCCTACAAGTCCCGTGCAGTGGTATGCGAGGGCTCTGTCTCGCAGCCCCCACATGGATCAGCTCGGCTGGTGATCCAGTGTGTGTGGAGCACAATATGGTGTGCTGGATGGTTGCCACGTGGCCAAGATCTGTCAGCTCAGAAAGCACTATCTACACCGGTCAACCTCATAACGGTTCCGGTAAACACGGACGAAGTGCGTAACGGTCCCTATATATGCGGACGAACGTGCCGTTGTGGTTAAGGTGATTAAGCCGCGCATTAACCCACCACAACGGTCATATTCTCCACTATATATAGGATCGTTAACCCTTCCTTACATAACACAAATCACCTGAACTACGCGGAAGCTCTGCCAAAATTCCGTCTCTCTCTCATACAGTGCCATTGCCTTACTCTCTCCCTACACAGACTCTACTCTTTCCGTGTTCTTTCTATCCCCTGCTCTTGGTGTATATTGAATCTTCCTCAAAGGATTCTCTCGTACACATTTGGTGAACCCGACGTGAACTTACCACTGCAAGAAACCATGTCTCACGAGGACGACGTTAGCAACAGATCTCCCTCCAATGAGACAACCTCTGGAGAGGAAACCCGTCACAATTCCGCGGCCGTCGGCGGAACTCCGACTTTGGAGACTTTGAACGCCACTATCTTGAATCAGGCGAAGGCTCTCTAGGCTCAATCCGCACAGATGGATCGAATAATGGCCATCTTGGGAACCCTTTCCCCGAATCCGGCATCGGGTGTTGCTGTCTCTCAGGGAGGAGAACCTCTACCACCCAGGGGACAAAGGTGATACCTACACTACCCAATCCTAATTCGCAAACCCCACCAGCAATGGTGCAACCACCCTCTTTCCAGGGACAAACGGTCCAAATACCATCCCTTACTTCACATATTCCTCAACCACCAACTGTTACCTCCAATGTCCCTTCGCAGTATCCCATGCCTCCTCCGCCGGCACCCCTAGCCAGCGTGGTTTACACCCCTAGTCCAACTGCGACGTATGTGTCTCCGCCAGCCGCAACCCTTCCTCCTGCTGTGGGAGGAAGTGCACCAGAATGTATGACGTCGTTGCGGCGGCGCATAGAGACCTTCCTGGCCAATCAACCTTTTGCAGACACTATCATTCTGAAGGTCGACAACGCCCCACCTATCCCGCGCGAGATCTATCTGATGCCCAATCCTGCAGGGTATAAGGCCCCTAAGCGGGACAAATTTGAAGATGTCAACGGAAATGCTCACGAGCACGTCATGCGTTTTATCGATGTAATGGGACCATATGGGGCCGACCCCAAGTTGCTGATGCGTGAGTTCCCAAAATATTTGGGAAATGTGGCCTACAAATGGTATAGAACGCTGGAGGCTGGATCTGTCAAAACTTGGGATGACATGGTCCAGAGGTTCTACACAAAATTCTTCCAGATAGAGGAGAAGGTTACGACGATACATCTCTCCTGTATGTATCAGAAGCGCGATGAGGATGGTGTCACTTTTATCAAGAAGTTCAGGGCCAAATCATTGGAGTGCAAAGATGAAGTGCTCGAGGGAAGGCTCGTGGAGATATGCCTGCAAGGCATGCGAGATGAGTACAAAGGTATGTTAATAAACTTGAAAACTCCTACCTTTTCAAAGTTGATTGAATGAACAAAGAACATAGAGCCTATAGTGGAAAGGAAAAAGAAGAAGCACGCCCCTGAACGACCCTCAGGGGGAACCACTTTCAAGATTGGGAGGTTTAGTTATAAGAGGGGACGTGAAGCTGAAGTCAACACAGTTTCGCCACACAAGCAGCCCAGGGTTGCGACTTCGTATGCGCCGCCTCTGCCATGTTCATTAGAGGAAGTGATTGATTTATGCAAGCAATGGCGTAAAGACGGGGTTTTTCCTCCACTCGAAAGAATACCCTCCAAGGAGATGATGAGGGACCCGAAGTTGTGCGAGTGCCACGGAAAGATCATGCACCCCACAACTGACTGTAAGAGGCTCAGGCACCTGGTGAGTCGGAAAGTGAAATAAGGGGAATTAATTGTCAGTGATCAGAGGCAGGATGTGCGTAACAATCCGCTGCCAGCCCATGTGGAGCAAGAGCCGAAAGGCAAAGAGGTAGCCATGATTGCGATTATGGATCTCGAAGAGATTGCAGAGGATGGTCTACCCATCATTGCTGAAGTCCATGAGGAGGAAGACTACAGCATGGACACTGAGGATGAGCGCGCTGATAGGATGAACGGGTCGCATGGGTTCAGCAGATTCTTTGATGAGATGAACTTTTCGGAGAAATGCCGGAAAGAGATGACAAAAGCGATTCTAAGGGTAGCAGAAGACTTCGAGGAAGACATCGTAGTCTCCAATGGAAAAGTTGTTAGGGCGTCTCGCTCTATGGAAAAGATTATGACTTTCTCCGCAAGTGACAAGAGGACGGATTCGAGTCATCAGAAGCCCTTGTATGTAACAGCGGTGATCAATGACGTCGAATTCAAGAGGGCATTTGTCGATGGAGGAGCAGCCGTCAACGTGGTTTCACTCAACACTGTAAAATTGGCAGAAATCCCAGAGAAGAAGATTGTCAGGCGCCCATCCCCGCTGATGGTATTCGGGAGTGATTCCAGGATGACAGTGGGATGGATTCGCCTGGGCATCTAGATAGGAAAAATCAAGTGTTCAGCCAAATTCTACGTCATTGATGCAAATTCTACATATCACATGATCATAGGGCGAGCTTGGATTCATCGTTTTGACGCGGTTCCCTCAACAGCCCATCAAGTGATGAAGGCTATTTGGAATGGCAGAGTGGTAGAAATACCGGCTTCAATAAATCCTTTTAATTTGAGTGAAGCACATCTCACTGAAGCAGTATGGTTTACCGAAATGGCAGATGAGCAAATGTCGGGGCCATTTCATCCGAATCCTTTGCCTCGATGGGAGGACATCAAGGATCAGTCACCAGCAGGAGTGATGGTGACGAGAGAGGATACTAAGGAAAAGGTGTCCTCACGCGAAGAGTCATCGCAAGTCGCCTATCAGAGGAAGAATGTGTACACTATGAAAAGGGTGGTAAAGCATGACCATAAGGGCAAGGAGATAGAGAGCTTCTACTCCAACGGAAAGAAATGCTACCGCATATGAAGGTGCGCGGGGGTACTCCCATCCGAGCATGGGTATATCCCTGGGCAAATCAGTCAAATTGAACATGCCCCGGAGGCGGACATGCCAAAATCAGAGGTTTTGGAGGATAAGCTGAAGGAAGCACCTGAGTGCATGGAAGACAAGCCGAGGCCCCAGAAGCAGGAACTAAAAGAAGTGTTCCTGAGCCCAAGCAAAGAAAAGAAGAGGCCTGTCTTTCTGAGCGCAGACCTCACAAGCGATGAGGAAGCAAGGTTGCTGCAACTGCTGATCGAGTATAAGGACGTGTTTTCCTGGGAGTATGATGAGATGCCCGGTTTGGACACGAGCGTGACTATGCACAGGTTGGATGTCATCCCGGGATCTATATCGGTGAAGCAAAGTGCGAGAAGTTTCATGCCAAAAATAAATATGAAGATCAAACAAGAAATCGTCAAGTTATTGACTGCCCGGTTCATTGAGCCAAATCATCATCCCACCTGGTTGGCCAACATCGTGCCTGTGGTAAAGAAGAATGGGCAACTACGCATCTGCGTGGACTTCAGAGACCTCAACCGCTCTTGCCCTAAGGACGATTTCCCGTTGCCCAATATCGATCTGCTCATCGATTCTACTGCAGGGCACCGGATGTTCAGCTTCATGGATGGCTTCAGTGGATATAACCAGATCAAAATGGACCCTGAAGATGCACGGAAAACTGCGTTGATTACGCCGGTGGGGGTCTTTAGCTATACAGTTATGCCCTTTGGACTTAAAAATGCGGGTGCGACTTATCAGCGATCAATGATGGCTCTATTTCAGGACATGATGCACGAGGAAGTGGAGTTCTATGTTGACGATCTGGTTTTCAAGTCCAAAGAGGAAGCGGACCATTTGGAGGACCTGCGGAAAGTATTCGAAAGATGCAAGAGTTTCCAGCTGAAGATGAACCCCCTGAAATATGCATTCGGAGTGACTTCGGGGAAGTTTTTGGGATGTGTAATACATAGCCAAGGCATCGAGCCTGACCCCGCGAAAGTATCGGCTATCACTAGCATGACGGCGCCACATAATCAGAGCACTCTAAAGACGTTCCTAGGGAAACTATCTTACCTGCGGAGATTCATCCCGGCAATTGCAGAAATAACTTTTTGCTTTGGCGATCTCCTCAAAAAGAATGTTGTATACAATTGGACAGAGGAGCATGATGCTGCATTTGGGAAGTTGAAAGACCTATTGACATCACCAAGGGTAATGATTGCCCCACAGCTTGGATCGCCGCTTCTGTTGTACCTAACATCGACGAAGAAATCTATAGGGGCGCTTTTAGCTCAAGAATATGAAGGACAAGAAAGTCCGATTTATTACATCTCTCGCATAGTACAACCGGCCGAGTCAAGGTACACAGATATCGAACGCCATTGTCTTGCTTTGTTCTTTGTGATAGAAAAGTTAAGGCATTACTTCGCCTCGCATAAAGTTGTCGTGATTACGAAGAGCGACCCCATACGGTATATCTTGAGTCACACTTCTCCCTGCGGAAGATTGGCAAAGTGGTACATGACCATTTCACAATAAGACATTACGTGTGTTCGACCACGAGCAATCAAATCGCAAGCAGTGGCAGATCTTCTGGCACAGTTCCCGGATAGCAGCTATGAACCCATGATCGAGGAGGAGCTGGAAGGGCCTGAAATCTATGCAGTCGAGTCGCCATATTGGAAGCTTCATTTTGATGGATCATCAACAAAGAAAGGTGGCAGAATTGGAATTGTTTAGACTAAACCAGATGGGGAAGTCATCCAAATGTCCACCAAATTAGATTTCCCAGTAACCAACAATGAAGCGGAGTATGAGGCTCTCATCGCAGGACTTCGTGCGGCCAGGGAACTGGAAGTGAGCAATCTAACGGTTGTGGGAGATTCTAAGCTAATTGTCAAACAAGTCTCAGGCGAGTATGGGTTGAAGGAGGTAAATCTGTTACCTTATCGGACTTTGGTGCAAAAGATGGTACAACAATTCTGCGATGTCAAGTGCGAGCACACGCCTAGAGCTGATAATCGGCATGCTGATGCTTTAGCCACTTTGGGATCCGAAATTAGTGCGAACAAATGCCCTGCGAGAATCTCAATCGAAGTCCGAACGAAACCGGCATTGACAGAGAAGGCATGCGAGGATGAATCCATGGACGAGGAAGATTGTAGAAAATCGATACTGCGTGCAATTGCCGAGGGAACGAGCAAATAAAATTGGGATCCACTAAAGGGTACTGCATACACGACAATTCCCTTTATTACAAAGGTCCGGGAGGAATACTCATGCAGTGCGTCTCGCAGCAGGAGGGACAAGCGTTATTGGAAACGATTCACCAGCATACCTGCGGGAAAGTGAGGTGTCGATTTATCGAAAGGCCCAAAGATACGGGATTCATTGGTCGGATATGTCCACAGCTGCTGCAATCATTCAAGGAAATTGCGAAAGCTGCACGTTAATCAAGGACTCTTTGGAAATTAATCTGGTTGATAATGATACAGATTGGAGGAAGCCACTCTTTGACTTTCTGACAGAAGGAATTGAGCCCGATCAAAGAAGGGAAGCAGAAAAACTTAAAAGAAAAGCGACACGATATGTGGTGCAGGAAAACGTACTCTGGCGAAGGGGCCACGAAGGTAACTTACTCAGATGCCTAGATACCCAAGAAGCGCAAGAGGTGATGGATTTATCTCACCAAGTGGAGCATTAAGGGGGCGCGAAATTATGCAGACAACTCCTCATGGTTGGTTATTTTTGGCCCACAATGGAAGCGGATTGCCGCACCAAGGTAAGAAGATGCCAGGAATGCCAATTTAAGGGCAACCTTGTGCATGCTCCTGCTGTAGATTTACATGCGTTAGGAACACCATGGCCATTTCATACTTGGGCTCTGGATTTTATCGGCCCCATTCGACCTGCCTCGCATGGGAACCAGTTCATCTTGACCGCGACTGAGTTGTTTACCAAGTGGGTAGAGGCGGTACCGCTCAAGACAGCAAATGCGCTTGCAGTGGTCAAATTTTTTCAGTAGAACATCATATAGCGGTTCGGAATCCCCAATACAATCCTCTCAGATAATGGCACCCCCTTTGTAAATCGCCAGGTGGCCGTGAAACTGGCGGAATACAACGTAGGGCAAGTCTGTTCCACTCCTTACTATCCAAAAGGGAATGGTCGGAAGCAACCAACAAAACGCTGCTAAGGATTTTAAGTAAGACGGTCGCAGATGATCACAAAAAGTGGGCCAATTCTTTAAATTTGGCTTAATGGGCATATCGCACTTCGCCAAGGACACCAACGGGAGTCTCTCCGTTCCTTCTATGCTATGGAGCTGAAGCCGTTGTACCGGAAGAAGTAAAAGTCAATTCTGCAAGGTTAGCCTTTCATGCCTTGTATGAAAATCAACGTGATCATGACTTGATTCTATTGGAAGAGAAGCGTGAACAAGCTAAGCGGACTAACAAGAGGTACAAGGAGAGGATTGCTCGTGAGTATAATAAAACAGTTCAACACCGAGACTTTGCGGTGGGGGACTTGGTTTTACGAGCTTCAGATCATTGCATGCGGGAAGCAGCTCATCCAAAGTTTGCAGCTAACTGGGAAGGGCCGTTCGGAGTTAAAGAAGTTTTTGATAGCGGTTACTGCACCATACAGAGGCTTCATGGGACTGCAACAACCTCAAGTCTGATCAATATGCGATGGATCAAAAAGTATTATCCTTAGCCTCTCTCTTTGTATTTGATTCAAATGTCTGTTGGATTTTATGTCTAGTCCTCCAATGAACTCATGCGTTGTTTCCTCCCATATGAGGAACTTGTAGTCATGTCCCTCTCATATGAGGGTGCTTTTAATAAAAGAATTCTCCCATCTGAGAAGATTTTTATTATCTTGATTGTCTCTATCATTTTATTTGCTTGTTTGCTTACTTACGACAAAAGCCTATCTGCCTAGATAGCAGCAATAATATACGATCCCATGCGATCCAAGGCCTATCTGCCAAGATAGCAGCGATGTTGAAATATGATCTTAAGTGATCTAAAAGCCTATCTGCCTAGATAGCAGCGATAGTGACAACGCCTTTGTGCGAGCAAAGCCTATCTGCCTAGATAGCGACAAAATTGAATCATGATCTTAATTGATCTACAAGCCTATCTGCCTAGATAGCAAGCCATAGAAACAACGCCTTTGCGATGCAAAAACTTCTCTGCTTCAGATAGCGAATTATTCAGGCAATATCTGAATGCAAAACGTGAAGGAAACATAACTTGTTTCGTCATATAGCAAACACGCATGCGAAATTTCAATTTGTTGTATCAAACAAGAACGGCAAATGACAAAGCGTATTTCATTAATAGTCAAAATGACTTACAATTTATCTGTTTAGATATCAGCTTATAAGCAAAAGCTTATACTAAGAAAAATTCCTACTCTAAAATGAGCGGCCTACGGGTCTAAACAAGAGCTATGTGACGGGACGCTTTTGCCGAGGTCCTATATCAGAAAAAATCTTTTGATTGATCTTCTGCCCAAGATACATGCCAGATGAACCTCATGTCCCGACGGATGCAGACGTGAAGAACAAGTGGAGAACAACTCCTGGGGCAGGAAGCTTATTGTGCAGAAAGACGAGCACCATGGCTCGTCGCACCTTGTTCAAAACAATGGTGGAAAATAGTTCTCCTCCAGGAAAGCTAGAGGAGAAAAACACCATTCATTACGATTCGGTAAAAAGGTCAGTACGGGATCGCGCCTTGCCGGAAGGCCACCAGAGATACGACCTGCAAACATAATAGACAAAGAAGCATCTTTGCAGAAGCATGAAATATTATGGAAATCTTCTTCAAAAAGATCACGAGGATCGGAAAGCTTTTCAAAGAAGATCTTGGGAGCTGTTTCTATGGCACAAGGCACAAACTCAGGTTTCACAGCCTGAAATTGACACGAACTAACAAAGGACAAGCATTGATGCCAGCAGTCGTAAGGACTCATGGTAAGCCACATTTTGGGATGAAGAACCCAAGTAGCAAGAGGCAAGGTTTATATAGATTCCATAAGAAACTCTTCAGTTCCCTGGCTGAGGCAGCAAAGCTTGGGAAACGGGTAAGAATCAATTACTTACGTCTCAAAAAGAGGTAAAAATCAATTACCCTACTAAAGGCTATGACGGTTCGGTGGCACGCCCTAATTAATGACGGAAAGTCATAATGAGGATGTGGATACCAAGGAAATCATGCTTATCAAATAGATTATTAACGCGAATCAAGGTAATTACGTCAGCATATGATGTCAAAACAGATATGCATCAAGATACGCATGCAAAATCCTCCGAAGGGCAAAATGGGACATAAAGTTTCAAATGTTAAAAAAAGGAAAGAAACACTAGAATTACAATAATATTTTTGTTTCTAAAATAAATCCTTGGTTAAAGGATCTTCCGGAGAAAATGGGAGCAATGCCTCTTTCGTCTGGTTCACTTCCTGTCTCAACTTATCATACTTGGCCTTCATCGCATGAAAGAGGTTGGCAGCTTCTTCAGCCTTCTGCCTTTGTTCCTCTAACTTCCGTCTCTCAGATGCGAGTTTGTGGTAGCCATGTTTCAGAATCACAGATGCGAGGATCTGGGTGACCCTGTTGAGAAGGTACCCGGAGCCTAGTTTGCCTTGAACTTTAGCTTGAAGTCCCCTGCATGTGCTATACTGCAACCGTGCATTATCAGGAGAAATGGTTACAGGGGTAGCTACAGATGGTTGTTCTAGAATTCAGATGGCTTCAGTCAAGAAAAGCCTTCTATCATAAGGTTCCAGCTCCAGAGATCTCGCAAATGGCCATGGATATGAGAGGCACATCCTTATTAGCCAATCCACATCGGGATGCCTCATTCCTGGAAAAAAAGTAAAAATAAATAATAAGTTCAGGAGCGCGAAGTGATTAAACGAAAAAATATAGAATGCAAAAAATGGCAACATACATGTTCCTTCATGGATGTCAAGCAAAGAGGGAATGCGCATCACTGGAAAAGCATAAGCATGACCTTGCTGCATTGCTTGCATGTCAGCTGCAACCTCTCGCTCATCATAGTTGGCAGGGATGGTATAAGTTGCAATAGGTGTGACGACAGCTCCAACTTGCGAACTCCAAAAACTCCATACCGGGGGGACTTGTAAAGGTTCCACCTCGGTGGAAGGAACAGAGGGACCTTGTGGAGGCTCAAAGACATTCACAGGAATGGCAGCACCTGAAGAAGTATGTGAAATAGTTTCAACAGCGACTGTGTCTTCCACTTGCTCAGGAAATTCTTCATCCGCGAGAGGTCTTTGTGGCTCAGGAGCATCCATTTGAACATCGACATTTTCATGCGATGCTATGTATTCCATGATCTGTTCATTCCCATGAACTTCAGCTCCAGCCTACTCCGCTTCCATTTCCTCGACTTCATCATCAGCATCTTCCTCCCTTAACACAGTATCAACATCAACATTATCAGATACCTCGATAATGTCCTCCAGAGGTTCTCCTTCATACTTAGTAGCTGCGAAAGGCTTCTCAATATGTGAACTTCGCTCTGGGGCATAAGATGTAGGAAGCTGATTCCTCTACTCCAGCATGTCCTCATCAGGGTTGTCAACACCTGCCTCGCTGATCACCTCTCTAGCAGTTGATACATTATCAACAGAACCCTGTGCGATTACAGCATCACCTGCGATACAAGACAAGAAACTGTTGAGGTAAACTTGCGTTATACATGGTATTTTTTTTATTCTTATAGATCAAAAGTGAGCACCTCCACACTTAGGTGGGATCGCAGCTCCGTCATCATATGTTAAAGATGCGACACCATATCCTACTAGAGTATCTTCATTTAGCACATCTTTAAGGTGAGCGTGACCTGGTGGTGCGAAGAAACTCTTTATAATAGGGAGTAGGTTACCAAGCCTGGTTTACAAACATTGTTTGAATGATTACCTGAAGGTTCGCCACACTTTCCTACCAGCCATCGGCGAATATCAGCTTTTGATAAGCCATGCTTTAATGCACCAATAATTACTTCTTGATAAGTCACGTCAAGGTTAAAAATCTTACCTTCCTTGCCGCCTGCGATCTCTTCAATGTCCTCCTGGGCATGTTCCAAGGCAGCCACGTCTGCATTATCAGCGGGTTGTTCTTCCAAACTTCTCCTTTTCATGAGCTCGATGTCATCTTCCTCGAGCTTTCTCCTTCTCTCTTCTGATTCAGCATCCATCCTCTTAGACTCAGCAATGATGTCTTCGTCTATAGTCTCGCTAGAAATGTCAGAGCGAGAGCCTTTGACCTTTTTCTTCTAAGGTTGCTGATGGTCTCTGTGTCATCATCTGCGAAAGAAAGATGATCAACAATCATTTCAAAAGCCAAAGTGCGAAGAAGACCAGTTTATTTATACATACCTTCTGAGTTTTCTTCTCTTATCTCATCTCTTTCTTCTCCTATTTCGCTTTCTCCTCTTTCTTCTTCATCATCTTCTTCTCTCACCTCTCTTTCTTCGTCCTCCTCTTCCTCTTATTCCGGACCAAAAGGAATGAAGGTCTCAACCGCGAGCTCTTTCTGCGTCTTGCCTGGCATGCGGCCTTTGCCTTTGTCCTTGGATGCAAGAGACTTCACAGGAGACGGAGTTGGAGCATTTCTAGGAGGGGAGGAGATCACAATCTCCTTCTGCTTTTGCCTTTTGGCCTTTGGGGCAACCTCTGCATCCGCTTCGGCAGCATTGTCTATTAGCGAGCAAGCAAACACGTCCATTTCCTCACGTATCCGAGCTTCTACTTGGGGAGCCAGTTCCATTGTCACGGAAATTTTCTCGTCTTGCCTTTTTGCGGCAACAATAGAGTTGACCAGCGATTTGGAGCGTGCTCCAGATGCGAACCTCCTCAGATAACACTAAAACAGAAAATGGGGTGTAAGTTTCAACACGCCAAAAGAAAGAAGTTTATCACGCATAAAGGAAAATTGTTTGCCTTGGAAAAATCTTCGCTATACTTGATCACGTGCGAAATTCCCTCCCTAACAGCAGTCATCTTCTCCCCAAGAATAGTGGCTGGGCACAGGTGATTGTCAGAATCAAGCAAGGAATAAAAATCATATTTGGAATCATCCAAGCTGCAATTGGGGCGGAATGGAAAGGCATTCCTCTTAATCACAGGAGCTTTACTGGGGGTAGGAGTCGAATGCGTCTGGTCTGCTGAGCAGTCCAGTAAGCGATCCAATTCTTGGAAGGGCGACCTACACGACTACCTGAAGGTTGGATGAAGGGCAAGTTGCTCAGAAAGATCGTTTTGCACTTACCCATCGTTTTGCACTTACCCATCAGCAGTCGCTTGTAGCAATTCCTTGCAATTGACTTAGGCCAAATGGAAGGCGCCACTGCATCAAAACCAAACTGGGGAGAGACGCAAGTTGGGTCAACGTCGACTTTGATCTTTTCATATCTGGGAGTTAGCTCAGAAACATTTTCGGCAAGAGCAGGAAGGGAACCTCTCGAGCAACAGCAGAAGAATTCGCGATAGCGATCATGCCCTTTGAGAAGGAGCTCTTCTAAGTAGGAGCCAGATCTAGTGGGGTACAGCTTCGGAAACCATCGCACATTTTCAATGTGTGAAGCATAAGGCCTAGCTTTAAACTTGCTCCGGTCATCGCATATCAGACTCCATGTGCACTTGGGAAGATTGGGTCTTAACCATCGAGCAACTCTCCCATTGGGAAGTTCATTCTCCGCACCTGGAACGCACCACTTACTGGGCCTAGAAGGAACAGGAGCATAAGAGGGCCATCGTTCGAAAACCCACATGGTAAGAAATGCAATGTTGACAAAAGTCAACACATCAAGACGCCAACGAGAGTCCTTGATCGCCACCACGAGCTGGTCCAATCGATGATATAAGGTGCCTAGTACTAGAGGCCCAAGTGCGACTTTCTGGCCAAGGGACAACTTAACAGCTAGGGGGGAGAACATGGTAGAAGACCCCATCATGAGGATGACCGTCGATCAAATACCCCGACAACCAGGCACATAGAAAGCCGCACAAGGTCAGATGATACCCCTTCCCCTCTATGTAATTCTTCGCTTCTGGATCCTTATCCCGAATTTCCTTGGTGATACTACCATTCGCATAGTCGCGAAAGAAGTATTGCACCCAATTTCCCAAAGTGTTCTTCGCGGAGGTCTCAACTAGCTGCCACTCAGGAAGTACTTTCGCAGATGTCCATCGGGTAGAAATTTTCTTTACCTCGGTCAAGCACTCCTCCATCTGCGCATATAAAGTAAGCTCTGGACCAGGTTTCAAAGCACTTAGGGGATCTACTTCGCCCATAGGAGAAAGATCGTATAGAATTTTAACATCTTCCAAATTGGGGGCAGCTTCAAATTCAGCGAAGTGGAAGGTGTGGGTCGCAGGTGAATAGCGAGAAAAAAGGTTTAGAAGCATGGATGGATCCAGCTTCACGGAAGCACCCTTCATAGCACGAACTGCGAAATAAATCCCAGCATTGTCTAATGTGATAGCGTGGTGGGTCAAATACATGGTCAATCCACTCATCCATCAAATCCATCTTTTGTACAAAGGCCTGGGTAGAAATTGCAGTATGAGGGAAGAACCCATTTTCAACTCCTAACCTTACCACATCCTTGGAATCGATTAACTCTAACATGGCTGCAGTGGTAGGCGGGGTCAGTGTTAGCAACTCTCCAGACGGGGCAGGAGCCGGTAGATTCTTTACCTTAACCCTAGCATGATAAAAGTCCTTCACACCTAGATAGGGGGCTTTTCTCCACAGGGTCTTTGGAAGATTAGGTGTTTCTTCAGGTTCTTTAACAGGCTTAGATCCTTTTGTCTTGGCCATTTCTGCAGAAAAGCAAGAAAAAGGGGGGGGGAATTATACCCACTTTCAGTTTAGATTTCAGTTCAGATTCAGGAAGCAATTTTGGGTTGTTCTGAAACAAGAAGAAGATGAACAGTTTTGAGTTTGGAATGTCGGAATTGAAGAAATTTATCTCAGAACTTCAGAAGTTTATTGTTTGAAAATTGTTTCAATCTGGTGAATCAATCTTTTAGGGTTTAAGAAGAACCTCTTTTGCAGATTTCAATAAATGACGTATTCCAAATAGCTCCGGGTTTGCAGATCCAAGACAGTTCAAAGGATATTTGAATACATTAATGGAATTGAGCAAAGCTAACCTTGTTTTGATGAGGCAAGTTGAAGGAGACGATTGACAAGGAAGAACTGGTGGTTGCTTACTTAAATCTGCTCTTGAAGGCTCTCAGGTAACATTCACTTTAGAGATAGAAGTGATATTTTGCAACAATGGAGGGCATGGAGTATTTATTCAAAGACACCGAAGAGTCGCGTCCTTTCAGTGGTCGAATCACAACCTTCACCGTCGAATCGCGCAATCACAGGTTGATGCTGACGTCACGCCTAAAACCCTAATAGAACAGACGACACGACTCTAGGGATTCTAGGTCATAATGGCACGCACGGGGGCTGATTTTGCGTGTATTTGAATTGGTGTGTGGCAACGACGCGTGCAGTGGTTTTTGCGCATTGAAGCCTATCTGGCTAGGTGTCTTCACGCGCAAAAAGGGGGCTAATGTAGATAGTGCTTTCCGGACAGACATATCTTGGCCACGTGGCGATCATCCAGCACACCTAGCTGTGCTCCACACGCACTGGATCACCACCCGCGCTGATCCACGTGGGGGCTGCGAGACAGGGCCCTCGCATACCACCACACGGGACTTGTAGGGACTTAGTGGTTTGGAGGCTAGAGTAAGTCCTGTCGCGCGCGAGCGACAACCAAGCCTGCGCGCGACCTTTAGTAACTGCTTTGAGAGATTTATGGCACGAGCCCAATAAACCCGATCAACCTCATAACGGTTTCGGTAAACACGAACGAAGTGCGTAACGGTCCCTATATATGCGGACGAACGTGCCGTTGTGGTTAAGGTAATTAAGCCGCCATTAATGGGCGCATTAACTCACTACAACGGTCATATTCTCCACTATATGTAGGATCGTTAAGCCTTCCTTACATAACACGAATCACCTGAACTACACGGAAGCTCTGCCAAAATTCTGTCTCTCTCTCATACATTTTCCATTGCCTTACTCTCTCCCTACACACACTCTACTCTTTCCGTGTTCTTTCTATCCCCTGCTCTTGGTGTATATTGAATCTTCCTCAAAGGATTCTCTCGTACACAGATGTAATAATCAATTAGGATTTACGGCCTGCGAGCCGGTATATTTTTCTCAACTTGTGAGATTTATTTATTTAGTTTAGATGCTAGCTAGTACAAAATAGAATAGATAGACAAGATTGAAGAAAAGAAGCCCAAAGAACTAAAGGAGCCACTACATGGAGCATGGTGCATTCCACAAGGCTAAGGAGGATGGATCAAAAGATGTAGGCATATGGAGATGCGCTTGCTATTTTTAGTGTTCATAGATATTCTCATTGGCTTGAGAATATCTTAGTCTAGGAGGCCATATCCATATCACTTTAATTTCTATTTTGTGGATGTTGACTCTATTGTCTTATTATGTTGGTGTATGGATGATGCATGCAATGTGATAATAAGATAATTAAACAACCCAGATCTTTTATTTGGAGTTTTGCCCAACTCAAATAAGTAGATCAGTTGATATGGATCAACAAAATAATTAAAATAATTGAAAGAAAAATCCCTCAAAACTACAATATTACGTTAGCCTTCTCGTTACTTAAACACTCATCACAAATCGATTAATCAAGTTCGTGCGTGCCAAAGCACGGCGACTTGATTCATCATTATGTGGTGCGATGGCACATGTAATGTGCAATTGTTGGAGTAAGAGGTTATATGTAACTAGCTTATGTTAATAAGGAATAAAAGCGTAGAGGCACTCAATTGGGATTATCTAAAAGATAGATAAATAAGGAGTTATTTGCCCAATTGAACCAAGAGTCGCATGGGATGCAATTGAAATTTTTTCTACCTAAATAACTAACTCTTGGGTGACTTGCCAAAGCAAGCTCAAAAGGAAGTGAAATATGGATCTTGTCCCACTAGAAAATATAATGATATTTTCCGCATTAATATTTTGAGGGTTATTAATCCGTAGAAAAATAGTGAGAGTTGTATTTAATAATATACTCATTATTAAATATAGTTAATTCTTCACAAATACTAAAAATTCCGTATTTCCTTTTTGTAGAATTCCAATGGCAAACAACTCATCGGGTTCATCACACTCCCTACGATCTGTCCTTGAGAAGGACAAGCTCCCTAGAATCAATTTTCTAGACTGGTAAAAAAACTTGAGAATCGTTCTCAAGTAGGAAAAGAAACTGTACGCTCTAGAGGAGCAAGTTCCTGAAGGTCCGGAAAACAATACTCCTGCAGCCCTAAAGGCGTATCAAAAGCATGTTGATGACGCTAATGATGCGGCATGCCTAATGCTTTGCTCTGAGCTTCAGAAGCAACATGAGAACATGAATGCATTCGATATGATCGCACACTTGAAGCAGCTCTTCCAAGAGCAGGCTAGGGTTAGAGGTATGAAGTTTCCAAGGCATTATTCAAATGTCATATGTCAGAAGGAAACCCGTTGGGACCACACATGTTCCGCAAGATAGGGTATCTTGAGAGTCTCTGCCGTCTAGGGTTTCCGGTAGGCCAAGAGTTGGTAACCGATCTCATCTTGCAATCGTTGCCTGAGAGTTATGGATAGTTCATCATGAACTGTAACATGAATGAGATCGTGAAACCTCTGCCATATTTACTCAATATATTGAGGACAACTGAACAAAACATCAACAAGGGCAAGGACTAATCCATAATGATGGTGCTGAAAGGAAAGGGCAAAAGGTTTGCCTCTACGTCCAAGGGAAAAGGCAAAGACGTTGCCAAACCCAAGGAACCATCCCTTAGCCTGTTGATGGCATTGCCAAATGTGTTACTAAAAGTGAGTGTCACTACTGCAGTCAGCCTGGACACTGGAGGAGGAACTGCCCATAATATATGGAGGATAAGAAGCTTGGAATAGTGATTCCACCACCACCAGGTATTTTTGTTATAGATGTCAATTTAACTGTCTCTTCATCGTGGGTATTGGATACTGGATGTGGATCTCACATTTGCCGAAATGTGCAGGATCTAAAGAGAAGAATAAGATTGGCTAAAGGGGAGATAGACCTACGCGTTGGGAATGGAGCAAGAGTTGCTGCATTGGCCGTAAGCGTGTACGAGTTGTCTCTGCCTTCAGGATTTTAGAATTAAATAATTGCTATTTTGTGCCTGCTATGAGCAGAAACATTATTTCTATTTCTTGTTTGGACAAGGATGATTTTACTATTTCAATAAAGAACAATTGTTGTTCCATTTATTTTGATAGTATTCACCATTGTAGTGGGGAATTATATAATAGATTATATATCCTTGATATAAGCAATCATGTCTATAACATTAATACCAAGAGGATTAAAATGAATAATTTAAATCCCTATGGCACTGTCGTTTAGGCCATATAAACGAGAAATGTGTATCTAGACTCCATAATGATGTATTTGTAGACTCATTTGATTTTGAATCATATGAGACATGTGAGGCTTGTTTATTGGGAAAAATGACAAAGTCCCCTTTTAATAAGAAATGTGATAGGACAAGTGAGCAATTGGCACTCGCATATTGATGTATGTGGGCCATTTTCCACGCCTTCCAGGGGTGGTTACGTCTACTTCATCACATTTACTGATGATTTAAGTAGAGATATGGATTTGTATACCTTATGAAGGCCAAATCTGAATCCTTTGAAAATTTCAAAGAATTCAAGAATGAAGTAGAAAAGCAACTTGGAAAAAGTATTAAAGCTCCACTACCGCATCGTGGAGGGAAATACTTGAGCCAAGAATTTGACGACTATCTTAGAGAGTGTGGGATAATATCCAAACTCACTCCACTCGGAACGCCACAGCGGAATGGCGTGTCAGGGAGGAGGAATCGAACTCCATTAGATATGGTTCGAGCTATGATGTGTCAAACTATCTTCCAATATGATTTCGGGGACGCTCTATTGAGTGCAGCTTTCACCATTAACCGTGTTCCATCTAAATCAGTGATGAAGACACGACATGAGATGTGGAGTGGGAATCGTCCCACAGTGTTGTTTATGAAGATTTGGGGTTGCGACGTCTATGCAAAACGTTTACAATCAGAAAAGCTAGGCCTGATTCGAACAAATGCAAGTTTGTGGGATACCCTAAGGAAACTAAAGGATATAATTTCTACAATCCAAATGAGACCAAAGTGTTTGTTGCTCGGTCCGTCGTGTTTCTAGAAAGAGAATGTCTCTCTAAAGAAGCAAGTGGGAGGACTGTAGAGCTTGAAGAAGTTCAAGAACCACAAAGCATTGATCCTACTATGGAACATGAGCAGGAACCACAAGAGGTTGTGGAGCAGCATGCTCAAGTAACACAAGAACTTCGTAGGTCGAGTGGAGTACGCCAGGAGGCAGAGAGATATGGACATCTTGTGGCTGAGTCTGCTGACACGTTGCTCATAGATGATGAGCCTACTACCTATGGAGAGGCCATAAGAGGGCCGGACTCTCAAAAGTGGCTTGAAGCCATGAGATCAGAGATGGAATCCATGTATATAAACAAAGTGAGGACTTTGGTGGAACCACCCGAAGGGGCTCTCCCTATAGGTGCAAGTTGGTCTTCAAGAAGAAGATCGACATGGATGGTAATGTGATTACCTATAAGGGCCGATTGGTGGCTAAAGGATTCAGACATATTCATTGTATAGACTATGATGAAACCTTTTCACGAGTCGCAATGACCGAATCCATCCAAATCTTACTTGCTATTGCAACTTACTACGACTATGACATTTGGCAGATGGATGTAAAAACAGCATTCCTATATGTGAATCTCATTGAGGACGTGTACATGACAGAACCCGGGGGTCTTGAAGATCCAAATCAAGCCAACAAAGTCTGTAAACTGCAACGATCCATTTATGGGTTGAAGCAAGCTTCTAGAAATAGGAATCGATGTTTTGTTGAAGTAGTCAAAGATTTTGGCTTCATCAGAAACGAAGATGAATCTTGTGTCTACAATAAGGTTAGTGGGAGCTCTGTTGCTTTTCTGGTCTTGTATGTGGATGACATACTACTCATTGGAAATGACATTCCTATGTTGCAATCTGTTAAAGATTGGCTAGGAAAGTGTTTTTCAATGAAATACTTAGGTGAAGCAGCTTATATACTAGGTATCAAGATCTATAGAAATAGATCTAGGAAGTTGCTCGTCCTAAGTCAAAGTACATATATAGACAAGGTGTTGAAACGGTTCAACATGCAAGATTCCAAGAAGGGATTCTTGCCGAAGAGTGATTGTCCTTCCAATGAGATTGAGAAGGAACGCATGAGTAGGGTTCCCTATGCCTTGGCCATAGGATCCATAATTTACGCCATGTTGTGTACTAGACCAGATGTGTCATACGCGTTGAGTATGACAAGCAGATATCAGTCAGATCCAGGTAAGAGTCACTGGATTGTAGTCAAGAACATTCTAAAGTACTTGAGAAGAACTAAGGACGCGTTCTTGATATTTGGAGGTGAGGAAGAGTTGTGTGCAAGGGGTTACACGGATGCAAGCTTCCAAACCGACATAGGTGATTTCAGATGACATTCAGGGTTTTTGTTTTGCCTTAATGGAGCAGCGGTGAGGTGGAAAAGTTCTAAGAAAGAGACGGTGGCTGATTCTACAACAGAGGCAGAGTACATTGTTGCGAATGGCGCAACAAAGGAGGTTGTTTGGTTAAGGAAGTTCATCACTGAGCTTGGTGCGGTTCCTAGAATTGCTGATCCATTAGAGTTGTATTGTGAAAACACTAGAGCGATCACGAAATCAAAAGAAACCCAGGTCACACCATAAATCCAAGCACGTACTCAGGAAGTTCCATCTTGTTCAAGATATTATCGATAGAGCAGATGTTTGGATATGCAAGATTCCTACATATGAGAAGCTGTCAGATCCACTTACAAAGTTGCTTCTTCAGCGCAAGCATGAAGGGCACACTAGGAGCATTGGCATACGAGATGCACCAGATTGGCTCTAGTTCAAGTGGGAGACTGTTGGAATAGATACCCTAGAGGCAATCTAGTTTAGTATGATTAATAATTGGCTAAAATATTCATTGTATTATTTATGGATATATTTAATATAATGAAGTCCTTAGATTTATAATTGTGTTGCTTATCTTAAATATCCCTATTCCATTATACTGAATAAAAGGACAATCATCTATTAACTAGTATGGGGTTGAATTGATACTGAGAAATGACGATCCAACACATGGCTATGAATTAGCGGTAATGGCATACTGGATTGACCCATCTCCGAGAAGGCTACACACAGGTTATGTAAAGTCACAAGTGCTTCTCGCGGTGACAACGGTATTGTCATCCTTAGAATTGAAGTCACTAGATCATCTAGTTGTGGAGTACTGTGTTTTGGTAGAGTCAAACGCTATACCGTGACTAGGTAGCCATAAAGGCGCATATCGGACCAAATATGAAGAAAGCATATAGATCGTAGTCCTATAGTTAGAATTTGTCCCTCCCACGTAACAGGAGCAAATATCCAAGGCCACTCGAGGGATATTAATGTTATTTGCACGAATAAGGCTATTCTCAGGATCGAGAAACTATGGATTGGATATACGAGTGTGACTTGTATGTCTCGTGTCCAATCCGGATATAGAGACAAAGGGATGAGACAATACTTACACAAGGTTTTTTGGATGACTATTTATATTAGTTGAGTGGAATGGATGTGTTGTTAGACATTGCTCCATGTTAGTAAATAGTTACTACCAACTAAGTAGAAACCTATGGGGTCACACGCCATATGGATTGAACTAGACTTGGGAATTAATTAATAAGACGGATCAAAACGCAACAACTTGCTAACTTAGTATGACTAATATGCAACTGGGACTAATCCGAACTTGAGTAGAATTAGGAAAGGGCCTTTATGTAGTAAACAAGGAGTTGTTGGACTATATAAAGTATGCTTCTAGCTCCCTTCCTACATACTAATTCTCATAACATTACTTGAGTAGGATAAAAAGCAAGGAGTGAGAGCAAGACCAAGAGGCCGACCGCCCCCTTGGGCCTCCCCTACCCGTCGGCCACATAAAGGAGGCCGAACCTCCTCTTGGTTCTCCGTTGTGTGATTTCTTCTTCCTCTTCCACCGTTCCAAGCTAGCACAAAGGACTTGGAGGATCTAGATTTAAATCCTAGGCGTGGATCAACCATGGATACACAACATTATTTGTGTTTGAAGTCATCACAGGAGACCCACAAGGTACTTGTTATGAATCCCTTACTATCGTTATGAATGATCTTCCTGTGATCCTTAGAGGGTCATGATCGGATTAATTATTGTTCATTCTGCTGCGTATCCATGATCAAAACCCTACAGAAACCTCCTTGAGGGTACATGACACAACTTGAGGGTTTTGTGGATCCAGAGCATGCAAATAAATTCTGTAAGTTGCAACGATCAATTTATGGATTGAAGCAAGCTTCTAGCAGTTGGAATCAACGTTTTGATGATGCAATCAAAGAGTTTGACTTCATCAAGAACGAAGATGAGTATTGTGTCTACAAGGAGGTTAGTGGGAGGTCTGTTGCATTTCTGGTCTTGTATGTGAATGACATACTACTCATCGGAAATAACATTCTTATGCTGCAATCTGTGAAGGATTGGCTAGGAAAATGTTTCTCAATGAAAGACTTAGGGGATTCAACTTATATACTTGGTATCAAGATCTATAGACATAAATCGAGGAAGCTGCTAGGCCTAAGTCAAAGTACATATATAGACAAGGTGTTCAATCGGTTCAACATGCAAGATTCCAAGAAGGGATTCTAGAACCATGTCGCATGGAATCACTCTTTCAAAGAATGATTGTCCTTCCAATTAGATTGAGAAGGACCGCATGAGTCAGGTTCCCTAGGCTTCGGCTATTGATATAACCTCTTAGGGGCTATATATTAGTGCTATTTTCAACATTATTTTGAGATATTTGAGTACACTTGTAGATAATATGATGTGTTTTGTCACTTGTTGCTTCCTATGTGCTATCTTGATAGTTCAAGCGTTTCTATGCATGTTTAGTTGTTATTTGTCAAATATAATCGCTTGGTATGGTTGTTCATGTTGTTTTGACAGGAACTGATGCTAATCGGTTGATAGGAGGCATGAAACGAACTTCGGAAACAATGTGAGCTCAAGTGGAGTGAAGAGAAGCAAAGTTGGAGACGCTAGAGTGAACATTCTGCAATCATTTGATGATATCTGGAGTTCTACAATGAATTTGGGAGTGAGATAGAGCTTTGGAAAACGGAGATTCACGCACATCCTTGGGAGAAATCCATCGCTTGGTTCTTCTTTTTCATCTCTTGTACTATTTTCTATAATATGATGTTTTCAAGATTTTTCATGTCTAGCTAAACTTATAGCTAGATGATTATGGAGAACTAGGGTTTACTTAGTTGATTGATGTATTCATGGTTTTACTTCACGCTTAACACTTAATTTCACTCTTGATTCCATTCATTCTTCTACTTGAGTTCATAATTCCTAACATGTGAGGCTTGATCACCCACATCATGCTAGTTATCTAGGAGAGTGTATGAGAGTAACTCAACCCCATATTCGTGAAGAGTAGTAAGACACTCCTAATGTTCTTGAGACTGAGAGGTAAAAGAATGAGAGTGATCAGGTAGAGGTTAGTTTCAGTTGTTGGTGTTAAAGTGATAGCTTTGCAAGGACTGAGAGGTCTTGTAGGTGCCTATAGCATGAAAACTAGAGTAGTGTGATGAGAAATATAAGGCTGAGAGGCTTTGTTGGTGATTACTTTACATTGTGGGACATGATTGAGAGATATGTGTTACGAGTATAACTTGATATGTTGGAAGAAAGAGTGAAGTTTTGGGAACGGAATCCGGAAATCAACTAAGCGTCCTAGGGACCCTAATCATCTAGTTTCTCCATACTCTTATTATTCTTATTCAATTAAATTGCAATTCTTAGTTACGTAGAGCCACTTGATTGATGGTGCGAACTTA
Source organism: Linanthus parryae (assembly GCA_023055425.1). Lineage (NCBI taxonomy): Eukaryota > Viridiplantae > Streptophyta > Magnoliopsida > Ericales > Polemoniaceae > Linanthus > Linanthus parryae. The sequence continues at coordinate 32,860,454 of JALGPY010000001.1, forward strand.
TAATCATTCAACCCTTTTACCGGTTACTTTGTACCTAAAAGTTGATTAACGATTGGCTAATAGCAGTTCAACTCCCTGTGAGTTCGACAACTCGGTCCTAAATACTCCAATTTACTACTTGAACGTATACTTGCGCAGTACGCGTAATTTGGGCGCGTCAAGTTTTTGGCGCCGTTGCCGGAGAATTAACGGTACTATTAGTGTGATCGATAATGAACTTAGGATACATTTGATTTTTAGTTATCTTTTTTATTTTTTTAGTTGTTGTGATATTTTCCCTTGTTTTTTATCTTAGTAAGCAGGTATTCACGATGAGAGAAAGCAAAGAGACCTCGTCCTCATCCAGTGAAACCTCACACTCGGACAACGAGGAGTCAGAGAGTATGTAGATAACTCTTGATAAGATCACAGGGAAGATGGCAGAACTGTCTGCACAATTAGAAGCTCATAAAAATCAGACAACTTATAAACATTCGGGGAAGTCTCTTGTCACAGGCTTTCAGGGTCCCATCAAGGGAGTCAGTCCAGCCATCAGGGTGCCAGATATTCAGGCCGAGAGTTTCCAGCTTAAGGGCACCACTATCCAAGCAGCTAAGAGCTAATTTCAGTTTAGTTGGGCAAGTGAGGAAGATCCAAATGAGTTCATAGGGGAGTTCAACGCTTTCTGCAGTACGATAAAGTATAAGGATGTTAGCTCTGATGTTTTCAAGCTTGTGCTTTTCCCCTTTTGTTTAAGCGATGCAGCAGCAGTGTGGTTGAAACATCGAGCGCCAGATTCGATTGTTACATGGGATCATTGTGCTGATACTATAGAAATTTTACCCAGTCCACCGAGTGATTCAACTACAAGACAACATTCTGATTTTTGCGCAGCAGCAACATGAGTCACTGGTGGTGTGACGACCCGGTAATAAATTTTATAAAAAAACATATCAATTTACGTTAAAAATGCATATTATTATCAACCGGTCTGACACTTTCAGACTTCTAACACTCCACCAGCTGGACACACAGTCCTCAGTCCTCTGAACCACTTTTTGGAGAAGACCATAATAGATAGGATTCAACCATTCATAATCAGAATGAGATTGTCGTGTCAACCAGTGTGTCACTTACAGACATACTGCTAAAACATCACCAGTACTAGAAGGCAATCACCTCACCTAATACCGTTTCGAATCAACCCATGGTAAATCGAGTGTCTTCTTCAAAAAAATAGCATATTTATTTCATGGCTTTAAGCCAAATGGAATTACCGGTCCATTGTCTTCTCCTATTTTAACCAGAAAACTCCTCATACCACACATATCACCAAAAAAAACTTGTAATAATACTGAGACAGATATGTTTAATTACACACCTTTTATAGCAAGAGACTTGAAACTACGATTTCATCTACACCTCGTGTAGTGAGTTTAACATTTAATTTTTAGAAACCACTTGAGAGTCTTTAACCAAACAAACATAAATATTTGCTTCAAACCACCATAGACAGTATCTTAAACCACTCATATTTCTCTTTGGTGTTTCATAATCCTCCAAGAATCAACACTAAAAATCAAACAAATAAAATATAAGAAATAAGTTAAATTAGAAATATTGGTTTGAACCAAACTCACTTACTTTGATTTTGTATGAAAATCTCCAACTTCTTTTGTCCATGACAACATCAAATTCTCTCAAAATCTCATGTGGACACACTTTAATATTGAGATCTTACATCCTTCCTATTTCCGACCGAGAGATAAACAATCTCTCTCTCCTAGGTCGTAACCGAGAGGAACAAACCTCTCTTCTCCTCTCTGTGTTCAAGGTCTCGACATTTTTTTGAAAAAATGACATTTTTTTATAAATATCGCGATTCGACTAAAAATTTACAACTTTATCTAAAAACAGTTAAAAATAACAATTCTTATGTCCCATTTAAATTTGAGAAATTCTCATCATGAAAATAACAACCAAAACAACTCATTCTACGAGCTTCTACTAAAAATAACAATTCTTATGTACCAAAGCATATCATTACCTGCACCACCCGAGCAGTACTAGACTGTGTACCACTAGCTACAGTGCGGTGGCTCACAAGTGTGATGCCTCACAAGTGTGTACCACTCGTACAACACCCGTCACTGACAACCACCAAAACACCCGCCCAGTCCCAGATACACTATCCGTACCTTTAGTTGGGCTCGGCTTTGATACCACTGTGACGACCCAGTCACACCTTTAAAACTGAAATTATCGATTTAACGGTAAGATCACGGTTTACAGTCAACCCGTCTGCCACTTCCAGACGTCTAAATATCAACTAGCAGGACACACACTCCTCTAAAATGACATTTTTAATAATATTTCTGAAAAATCTAGTACGTGACTGCATTTTTTAAATATATTTCTAAAAATATGGTTTCGGAGGACTGGGTGTCCTGCTGGTTGAGTTTTGAACGTCTGGAAGTGCCAGAAGATTGCGGTGTTAAATTGCTAAAGTGGATTGTTTAGCTGAAATAATTGTTTCTATAGATTTTTAGTGATATGTTGTAAATTGTTGTTTTGACCAGATATTTATAAAAAATGTCAATTTTGACGAGCTGGTGTAATTATTTATTAAATGCAGCCACACACCAGCTTTTTTAGAAATATTATTAAAAAGGACATTTTAGAGGACTGTGTGTCCTGCTGGTTGAGATTTAGACGTCTGGAAGTGGCAGACGGGTTAACTGTAAACTGTGATTTTACCGCTAAATCGATAATTTTATTTTTAAAGGTGTGACCGGGTCGTCACAGGTGGAACCGTGGGAACGTTTTGTGGGGATGTTGAGAAAGTGCCCAAACCATGATTTTGAAAACTACAAGACGTTTTAGGTATTCTACCACGGTCTAGGTCATGCTGACCAAGAACGTGAAGATAGCGAAGCTGGACGAAGTTTCTTGTTCAAAGTTGATAAAGACGGCGCGTATCAGTTGATGAGGCAAATTGCTAAGCAAGAATATCAGTTAGGAGAAGGAAAGAAATTGTCCAAGCTACTTGAGTCAGAGTTAAAGCAGTTTTGGCAAACATTCATCATGAAGACGCAGCACATCTGACAAGGAAAGACAGTGACATGGATGAGCTTAAGAGTATGATGCTTCAGACGGGCAAAAATGTTAATCAGTTCACCGAACAGATGACTTTTCTTGCCGCAGATTTGCAGACAACCAAGGCAACACTACTAAGTGTAGAGCAACGGGTGGGGCAGATTGCGAGTCAGTTAGCCATGCCAGCTCCACTGGGAGCCAATGTCACTTACGTAGAGGGTCTCAACCCGTTGAGGCCATCAATACCAGAACTGGGAAGGCTCTAGCCTACCCTCTCTATCCTACACATGCACGAGCCACATCTTCAAAGGATAAGGAGCATGAGATTTTTTATGATGAAAAGGTAGTGAAAGCTCAACCCAAGCAAGCAGAGGGTAATGCAGAGTTAGAAAAAGAAGAGGTACGTGTTGAGTTTGTTCCCATCTCTCCTACACTCCCATATCCTTTGACAACCAGAAATAAAAGTGATGCCAAAGAGTTTCAGAAGTTTCTCGAGGTGTTTAAGAAGCTTGAGATCAACCTACCATTTGCTGAAGCTTTAGAGAAGATGCACATTTATGCCAAGTTCCTCAAGGACATCTTGGCAGGAAGAAGGCGAGTGGATGAATGTAAGCAAATTTGTTTGACAGCTGATGCATCAAAATGTGTATTGAGGGGTTTGCCTAAGAAGGTTAAAGACCCAAGGAGTTTCGTGATTCCAGTCACCTTGGGTGATTCCATGACAGTTTCGGCACTATGTGATCTTGGGGCAAGCATCAATTTGATGCCATTGTCTATATTCAATAAGCTAGGCGTGGGGGATCCTAACGGCACTCGTGTGATGTTGCAAATGGCAGACATGTCCATTCGCCAAGCATATGGGGTGAACGAGGACATATTGGTAAAAGTGGGATCGTTGATATTCCCAGATGATTTTATAATTCTTGACATGGAAGTGGGTAATGTTCCATTGATTCTTGGAAGACCCTTCTTGGAAACGGGAGAAGCTATCATTCATGTGAAGAGTAGGCGCCTCTCCATGCAGGTAAATGATGAAAAGGTTGTTTTTGATGTGTACAAGGCCTTGCAAAGTCTTCTTATCATGACCTTGAAGATTTTAATGGGGTAGAGATTTATGAGGGATATGATGTAAAGGAGGAAGCTGATCTTATCTGGGAGGAAATAGCCATTATGAACAAAGTTGAAGGGAATCCTCATCCCAAGGAAGTACACTTTGCTGATAGCTGGATAAAGCTAGAGTTGGGCGAGCATAAAACAACTTTGGTACCTTCACTCAAGTCACCACCCGTGATTGAGTTGAAGCCACTACCTTCCCACCTCAGGTATGCTTTTCTTGGTTTAAGTGACACATTGCCCGTAATTATTTCTTCTGCTTTGTCTCAGGAACAGGAGGAGCAGCTCTTAGCAATATTGAGGAAATACAAGGCTGCCTTTGGATGGACAATCGCGGACATCAAGGGTATCATCCATGCATACTTTCAGCACAAAATTCGAATTGAGGAAGGGAAAAATCCAGTAATACAGCCGCAACGAAGGCTCAATCCGAATATGGTGAAGAAAGAAGTGATAAAGTGGTTAGAAGCTGGCATCATCTTTCCTATTGCTCTTAGCACTTGGACTAGCCCGGTCCAATGTGTACCTAAGAAAGGAGGGATGACTGTGGTGGAGAATGATAACCTTGAATAGATTGCTCAGCGAACGGTTACTGGTTGGTGAGTGTGCATAGACTATCGAAAGCTTAATGAGGCCACTCTCAAGGATCATTTTCCACTTCCTTTCATTGATCAGATGCTTGACAGGCTAGCCCACCATGAGTATTACTGCTTCCTAGATGGTTATTATGGATACAATCAGATAGCCATCGCTCCAGAGGATCAAGAGAAGACCACCTTGGCATGTCCATATGGCACTTTTGCGTTCCGCCACATGCCTTTTGGATTGTGTAACGCACCGTCTACGTTTTAGCGGTGTATGATGGCCATCTTCTCAGATATGATTGAGAAAAATCTTGAGGTATTCATTGATGACTTCTCCTTGTTTGGTGATAGTTTTTAGGAGTGTCCACATCACTTGGGGCGTGTGCTTAACCATTGCATAGACACCAATCTCGTACTGAATTGGGAGAAATGCCACTTCATGGTTACTGAGGGGATTGTTCTAGGGCACAAGATTTCGAGCCAAGGGTTGGAAGTTGATCAAGCAAAGATTGAGACAATCAATCAGCTTCCATATCCTACATCAGTGAAAGGTGTTAGAAGTTTCCTGGGTCATGCAGGGTTCTATCACAGATTCATCAAGGACTTCTCAAAAATTTGCAAGCCGATGTGTGAACTGCTTGGGAAAGATGTCCCATTTTTTTTTGATACGTGCAGGGCTGCTTTTGATACACTGAAGGAGAAGCTCACCTATGCGCCTGTAATCATGACTCCGGATTGGGATCTTCCATTTGAGCTGATGTGTGATGCTAGTGACTTTGCCATTGGTGCGGTGCTACGACATCGGAAGGACAAGGTAAGCCATGTGATTTACTATGCGAGTAGGGTTCTTAATGATACCCAACTCAATTATGGCACCACTGAGAAGGAACTGTTGGCGGTTAACTTTGCCCTAGATAAATTTCGACCCTACCTTGTGGTCTCGAAGGTGATTATCTTCACGGATCACTCAGCTCTTTGCTTGATAAGAAAGACACTGAACCGATACTGTTGTGGTGTGTCCTTCTTATGCAAGAATTTGATGTGGAGATCCGTGATAAGAAAGGTGTAGAGAATGTGGTAGCGGCCCACCTCTCTAGACTTAAAAAAGGAATAGAAGATAAGGTGCCAATTAGGGAAGACTTTCCGGATGAAAATATCATGGCAGTGTCACAACATAAAGACCGGTATTGGGCTATTGCCAATTATCTCACTGATGGGACACTTCCCGATGAGTTCACGACGCTCCAGAGGAAGAGATTATTGTCAGAGGTAAAGCAGTACTTTTGGGATGACCCTTATTTGTTCAAGATGAGAGATGGCATTATTATTCGAAAGTGTGTACCTACTCATGAGATAGGAGGATTAATTGAGAATTTCCATTCAGCACCATGTGGAGGTCATTTTAGTGGACCTCACACTGCTAGTAAGGTACTACAATCTTGTTTCTTTTGGCCTACTATCTTTAGAGATTGTTTTGATTGGGTAGAAGGATGTGATAGATGTCAGAGAACATGAAATATATCCAAGAGAGATGAGTTGCCTATGAACATATGGTTAGAAGTTGAACCTTTTGATGTGTGGGGAATTGATTTTATGGGCCCATTCCCATCTTCCTATGGCAACCAGTATATTTTGCTAGCTGTGGATTATGTGACAAAGTGGGTGGAAGCAATTGCCTGTCCTAAGAACGATGCATTCACCGTGGAGAGGTTCCTTAGAAATAACATCTTCACTCGTTTTGGCACTCCACGAGCCATAGTGAGTGACGAATGATCCCATTTCATCAAAAGAGTTTTTGCCAGAGTGTTGAAGTAGTATGGGGTGTCTGTCCATAAGGTTTCCTTGCCTTATCACCCCAAACTAATGGGAAAGCATAAGTCTCCAACAGGGAGATAAAAGGGATCCTTGAAAGACAGTCAATGATAGTAGAAAGGATTGGGCCATGAAGCTAGATGATGCATTGTGGGCATACAGGACAGCATGGAAGACTCCCCTAAACTTGTCACCATTTCAGTTAGTGTTTGGTAAGTTTTGCCATCTTCCTGTTGAGCTTGAGCACAAGTCTTATTGGGCAATAAAGCATTGAACATGGACCCAAGCTTGCGAGCGAGGCACGGAAGTTGAAGGTGCTTGAGCTAGAGGAATGGAGGTTGCGTTCTTATAAGAGCTCCAAGATTTACAAAGAAAATACCAAGAGGTGGCACGATAACCATATCAAGAAAAGGGAACGTCATGTGGGACAGCAGGTGCTGTTGTTCAATTCTCGGTTGAGTCTCTTTCCGGGAAAGTTATGTTCTAGGTGGTATGGACCATTCCGGATCCACCAAGTGTATCCATGGGAAGCTGTGGAGTTGGAGCATCCTCATAGCAAGGAGTGCTTTCTTGTGAATGAGAATCGTGTTAAGCAGTACTATCCGTCAATGCCAACAAAGATCAAAACTGAGGCGATCTATCTTGATCCGCCTATTTAGGAGTGAGGTAACTGGGTCGGGCCGTCGACCTTAAATTACAAGCGCTTGTTGGGAGGCAACCCAACTTAGGAAGAGTATAGATGTTTTTACTTATGTTTTGATTATTTTTTGCTTGCGTGAGAGATGAGAGGAGAGTTTTGATATTTGAATTAAGTGTACAGGAGTGGCTGAGCAAGCATTGGTGTTGGATTCCCCTTCTTGAGGTGCAAGTGTGCTTCGGAGTCCAGCGGGTAGGCAAAAATGCAAAAAAAAAAAAAAAAAAAAAAAAAAAAAAAAAAAAAAGAGAGAAAAAAAACAGGTAACTTCCCAGGGCATTTCGTGCGAATGTCTAGTACTTAGAAAAAAATTGAGTCACCACTTCGTGCGAAATGACCTACACAACTTGATTTTGTTTCTCTTTCTTCCTCACACTAGGGGATCATGTCCTTTAGGGGGACACTCTGAATTCATTGACGGAAATGATTATCTCAAGTGTGGGGAGGGGGTTACATATATATTCTAGCCTTAACTTGCATAACCCTGTTACATTTAGATTAGTGAGTCAGTTTGCATGTAGGTGTTAGAGTTAGGTTTGGATGTGCACGTATAGTTTATTGCATATTATATGTTGTTTGCACTTTTACTTATTGAGTACACCTACCCATATTTGTGTGTTAATCGAGTTTCACCAAGCATTTAGAGTTAGGAAATCAAATTAAAAACAAAGAAAAAAAATTAGAAAAATGAAGAAGTCCTAAAAATTGATTTTTTTTAAGAAAGGGCAATCGAAGAGAGTGAATGTTGTGAGGGCTCAATGATAGAATTCCTTAGGTGTATGAAAATGTGAGGTGAGGTAGACGCGAGAAATACTGGAGTAGCACGGCTATAGGGCTAATTCACTTGAGAATTGCGAGTAGTTGCCTCTCAGACTAGTTATCCTACTAGCGCTACACCACCGTCACCTAGGTAGTCGTCAACCCTCCTTGTAGTGGAAACTGAACAGTTGTGCGAGTGATTTTTATGGGGACCTCACGTCCCGTCTCCATCTCCTAGATCTACTAGTTAACCCTATTGATTCATTTAGCCATTTTATTCACAACCTTTAGCCTAGGAAGCCGTTCATTTGTGACTTTCATCACTAGCTAGAATGGTCCCTTCCTATGCGTCATGATAGAGGGAGTTGATTTAGGGAGGTTCGTTGAGGGTGAGCTGATATTGTACGTATTATGTGAATTCTCTTACATGCCATCTTTTGAGGGGATGTGAGGGTGAGTTAGAGACAGTAGCACACTTCGGTGTGGCAGTGAGTCGTGTCCTTACACCACGATCACAGGGGGAGTGTCGTAGTGCGTGATATTCTTTCCGCACAATATGGGGTGGGGTTTATCGATCTTATAGGAGTCCGTTCTTGGTTTTTCATTCATATTCTCTATATCTTAGGGGATGAGGAGGATCGTTTGGAAAAGCACGTGTCACATTGACTACCGGGTTGCGAGAGTTGGTTTACATCGAGTGTGGGGGTGTCGACATATATTTGATTATATCACTGATTGGACACATTCCACCCCCCACATTATCTGCTTTGATATTGGATCTCATCAGATATTACTATGGTACTATTGGCTCCATGTGATTAATGTTATTGTGTGGAATGAAAAAAAAGAGAAAAATAGAGATTTAAAGTGAAAGGAATGAAGGAACGAGATTGACATTGAAGACCGAGGAGATTAGCTATTGTTCGAGATCACTTCTTCACTATTGTAGTCGCGAGAACGGCGTTGCACCAATATTGAGGGAACGAGGGTCGGAGTAGTTAGATTGGGGTTCCTTAGATTTTGGTTAGGGAGTGTGAGAATCGGGTTTTTGAGAGTTATATCATGACGTCTAAGACTGCGCTTTCAAATATCCTATCTTACCCGTTCTAAGCCGTCAACAATTTAACTTGTGGATAAATAGCCCGGATGGTAGGTGTTAGAGATGCGTTTGATGAGTGTGCGGAAGCAACTTATTGAGTGTTCGTGCCCATTCTATCAGACGAAACTGGCCGCAAATTCTACCGATCACTAAATTTATAGAATCTCCAAGGGAATATGAGAGCCTTAAGACATACCGGTTTGCTTTTAGAGATTGCCCAATCTCCAACTAAAACGAAAAATATGTTCTTTAATTTCCTGCATTGTTTTTGCTCGAGTTGCATTGTTTAAAGTCATGTAGATTGCATAGTCCGGTGTTTGAGTCGTTTGTGTCCAAAGAAAAGTAAAGATGTATGTGAAACTTTAAAGCAAAGTTTGCTCGGGACGAGCAAGAAAGTAGTGTGGGGGAATTTGATAGAAACTTTAGGGGATATATATTAGTGCTATTTTCCACATTATTTTGAGATATTTGAGTACACTTGTAGAGAATATGATGCATTTTGTCACTTGTTGCTTCCTATGTGCTATATTGATAGTCTGGGCGTTTCTATGCATGTTTAGCTGTTATTTGTAAAATATAATCGCTTGGTATGGTTGTTCATGCTGTTTTGACAGGAATGGATGTTAATCGGTTGATAGGAGGCATGAAACGAACTTTGAAAACAACGAGAGCTTAAGTGGAGTGAAGAGAAGCAAAGTTGGAGACGCTAGAGTGACCAGTCTTCTCTCTTTTGATGACATCTGGGGTTATACAATGAAGTTGAGAGTTATCCTGGTGCCAAATGAAAGTATACTCAAAGAGCTTTCCAACGATAGATCACAGAGCTTAATCGGAGATCGTACGAAGAAGTTATGGCTTGGAAAAGTCAGAGAGTCACTTCGGGAACAAATTGTCAGAGCATTTCGCACGAAATGGAAGCATTTCGCACGAAATGCCCTGACGGGGAATTCCAACTTTTGGGGTAAAAATTGCAATTTGTAACGAATTTTGAGAGATATTCTCTCAAGAACGACCTAGGGGGAAGACGCACGCAGTTTGGGACGGAGAGAGAGCCAAGGAGACGCGAGAGAGCTTTGGGAGACGGAGATTCACGCACATCTCTTGTACTTTTCTATGGAGAATATGATGTTTTCAAGATATTTCATGTCTAGCTAAACTCATAGCTAGATGATTATGGAGAACTAGGGTTTACCTAGTTGATTGATGGATTCATGGTTTTACTTCACGTTTTATACTTAATATCACTCTTAATTTCATTCATTCTTCTACTTGAGCTCTTAATTATTAGCATGTGAGGCTAGATCACCCACATCATGTTAGTTATTTAGGTGAGTGTATGAGAGTAACTTAATCCCAGATTCATGAAGAGTAATAAGACACTCTTAATGTTCTTGAGACCGAGAGGTAAAAGAATGAGAGTGATCACGTAGAGGTTAGTTTCAGTTGTTGGTGTTAAAGTGATAGCTTTGCAAGGACTAAGAGGTCTTGTAGGTGCCTATAGCATGACAACTAGAGTAGTGTGATGAGCAATATTAGGCTGAGAGGCTTTGTTGGTGATTACGTTACGGTGTGGCACATGATTGAGAGATATGTGTTACGAGTATAACTTGATATGTTGGATGAAAGAGTGAAGTGTTGGGAACGGAATCCGAAAATCAACTAAGCGTCCTAGGGACCCTAAATCATCTAGTTTCTCCATACTCTTAGTATACTTATTCAATTAAATTTCAATTATTAGTTACGTAGAGCCACTTGATTGAAGGTGGCGAACTTATAATCATTCAGCCCTTTTTACAGGTTACTTTGTACCCAAAAGTTGATTAACGATTGGCTAATAGTAGTTCCACTCCCTATGGGTTCGAAAACTCGGAGTCCTAAATATTCCAATTTACTACTTGACCGTATACTTGTGCAGTACGTGTAATTTAGGCGCGTCGGCTATGGGGTCCATCATGTACGCCATGTTGTGTACTAGACCAGATGTGTCTTACGCGTTGAGTATGACAAGCAGATATCAGGCTAATCCAGGTGAGAGTTACTGGATAGCTTTCAAGAACATCCTTAAGTACTTGAGAAAAACTAAGGATGCGTTCTTGATCTATAGAGGGTAGGAAGAGTTGCGTGTAAGGGTTACACGGATGCAAGCTTCCAAATCGAAAAAGATGATTTTAGATCGCAGTCGGGATTCGTGTATTGCCTGAATGGAGGAGCTGTGAGCTGGAAGAGTTCCAAGAAAGAGACGGTTGCTGATTCTACAACTGAGGCTGAGTACATTGCTGCGAGTCGCGCAACAAAGAGGGTGTTTGGATTAGGAAGTTCACTACTGAGCTTGGTGTGGTTCCTAGTATTGTGGATGCAATAGAGTTGTATTGTGACAACACTGGAGCGATTGCACAATCAAAGAAACCCAGGTCACACCAGAAATCCAAACATGTGCTCAGGAAGTTCCATCTTATTCGAGATATCATCGATAGAGGACATGTGAAGATATGCAAGATTCCTACAGATGAGAATCTGTCAGATCCTCGCACGAAGTCGCTTGTTCAACGTAAGCATGAAGGGCACACTAGATCTATTGGCATACGAGATGCACCAGATTGGCTCTAGTGCAAGAGACTGTTGGAATAGATGCCCTATAGACAATCTTATTTAGTATGAACATTACTTTTGGCTAGAAAATTCATTGTATTGTTTATGGAGATATTTAATATAATGAAGTCCTTAGATTACAAATGTGTTGTTTATCTTAAATATCTCTAGTCGATTATATTGATTAAGAGGACAGTCAACTATAGACTAGTACGTGGGTAGATTGATATGGAGATATCAAGTCTAGCACATGGGTATGCATTAGGAGTAATGACATATTGGATTGACCCACAACAATAAGGCTACATACAAGTTATGTAAATTCACAAGTGCTTCTCGTAGTGACAACGGTATTTTCATCCTTAGACATGAAGTCACTAGATCCTCTAGTTGTGGAATATTGTGTTTTGACATCGTCAAACGCTACACCGTAAATGGGTAGTAATAAAGGCGCTTATCGGACACAATAGGAAGAAAGCTTAGATATGGTAGTGATGTAGATATAATTTTTCCCTCCCACATAACGGAATTAAATACCCGCGGCCACTCGAGGGACGGTGCTTATAGAATGTATGGCCAGACTCAGATAAATCAATATGGGATAAGATGTTATGTGCATGGATAAGAATATTCCCAGGATCGAGAAACTATGGATTGGATATACGAGTGTGACTTGTATGTCTCGTGTATAATCCGGATATAGAGACAAAGGGCTGAGACAATACTTCCACAAGGTTTGTCGGATTACTGACTATTTCTATCAGTTGGGTGGCATGGATGTGTTGCTAGACACCGATCCATGTTATTAATAGTTACTACCAACTAAGTAAAAACCTATGGGGTCACACTCCCTCTGGATTAAACCGGACTTGGAAATTAATTAAGGGTTAATTTCATTTTACCCCCCCCCCCAGTGGTTACATGTTTGTGCGAAAATCCCCCCTCAGGTTCCAAGTGATGCAAAAAACCTCCTTGTGGTTTAGTTTATGTGCGGTTCCGTTAAAATTAACGGAATCCGTCCAAATGTGCACCTGAAATATCTATTATACCCTTGTTTATAAAAGTATTACCCACATAAATATGTTTATAATAATACTATATACTATAATGAAATAAAAAAAATAAAGAAACAAAAAAAGAACATGATAATGATGATGAACAAGAAAAAAACGGAAGAAAAGGAAGAAGAAGAAGACAGAAGGAAGATCAGAAGGAACGCCCAGGAGGACGATGGACTCCGCCGCCTCTACCAATTCCACTGACGGCGCCGAGTTCCGCCACCAACGCCGGCGCTGAGTACGAACATCGTCTTCTCCGTTTTCTTGTTCTCCTCATCCTTCAATCTGTTCTGGGCTACATCTTTTGGTGTAACCAGTTCTTGTAGATCTCACCATTTCAAGAGAGTCTGACCGACCATACAACCAGATCTCATCGGAGCAAAGTCCTCCTAGGGTCCTTCGGGGCGACGACGGTGATGGAGGACTACACTGTTCGAGAAGTGGAGTTTCCCTCCCAGACTTTTCCCTCGTTGGAGCTGTATGGGTTGACGAAGCTCTGCCTTGGTGTTGGCTGATTTCTCTATGTGCCTAACGGTTTTTCTGGGTTTATGGGTAATGAATTGGATTCGAACTTGTTCAAGTAAGCTAGGGTTTTCAATTTGGTTGTTGATTTTTGTGGTAGGTATTGTGGTGGTTTGAAATTTTACAAAGATTTTAATTTTCTTCTTCATCCTCTACTAATTTTGAACCTGTTTTAATCAATTTAGGTCTAATAAACAGTTTAGTTTGGAATCGGTTAAGCTCTGATTTGGGGTTGAATTTGTGCAAGTTTGTGGTGGGCGGATGATTTTTCTTTTTTGATAATTTGTGCCTTTGTGGTTGGTGGATGTATAATTTATGTGGAATTGTGTTTGAACTGGTTGAAGTGGTTCATATTAATCTATCGTGTTCACCTCTAAAAAAAGAGAGTAGGGAGAGAAAGTATAGTTAGAGAGTGAAGAGAAAAATGAAGGTATAGAACATATATCTGAGGGTATTTCAATATTTTTCATCGCACTTAACAGAAAGTTACCCCCTTCAGCACATAAACAAGACCATAAGGAGGTTTTTTGCAACATTCGGAACTGCATGGAGGTATTTTGCACAAACGTGTAACCACAGGGGGGGTAAAATGAAATTAACCCATTAATTAATATGAATAATTAAATAGAAGGACGAATGCGCAACCACATGCAAACTTAGTATGAATAATTTGCAGTGTGGACTAATCTATGTAAGAACATGATTAGTATAGGGTCTAATATGTCGTTAAGAAAGAGTTGTTAGACTATATATATGAACACTCCTAGCTTATTTCTTATGAGAGTGTCATAATTATTATCACACAAGGAGAGAGTCAAAACACTAGAGAGCCGCACCCTCTTAGTGCCGCCCCTCTACCCGTCGGACTCAAGGAGGGTGCCGCCCCCTATTTTGCTCCGGTTCGCGTGATTCTTCTTCTTCCTGCTTCATCCCTAGCTAGCACAAATGTATGGAGGATCCGGGACAATCCAAGGTTTGGACTGTCCGTAGAGACGTGAACAATATTTCGCGATTGAAGTCACCAAGGAGACAAACAATGTATTTCAAACTAAATCCCTTACCATCGTTATGATGTATAGTCATATGATCCTTGGAGGGTCTTGTGCGTATCTTTATTTGTTTTATTCCGCTGCGTAATCCGTTACAAAACTCTACACCACTCTCTCTCTGCCCAAGCTCACTACCACCACCACCCACATCCCTTTCTCCCTCCTCTGTTTTGGCCAAAAACCATCCAGCCACCACCATCACCTTCGGCACCATCACCCTCGACGCAAGCACCTCCGTCTCTCTTTCTACCTCTGCAACAGCTGGAAGCAACAACCATCTATCCACCACCGCCACTATCAACGTCGGGCAAGACCACCCGAGGCCATCACCACCCCTCTGATCTTTTCTACCTCTCTCGCACACTCTATCACCATGTTTCGACCCCAGGACCAGAAGAATCACCAGGAACAGAGGCAGTAACAGCGCGCAGCAGAGGTCGCCGCCGTTCCTCTATTTTTTCCGGCGAAGTTTTGACCCATCGAAACCGGAGCGACCATGCCACTTCCTTCCATATCCCTCGAATCCAGAGGGTCTGACCGAGCTCCAGGAGGTTCTAGATGAACTTAAAAGTCACCGGAGAAGCCCCGTCGGCCATCACCACCGGCGACCTCGACGCGTGACTCAACCCGACTTATTTCTCAATCGTTTTTCGTGATTTTTGACTTGGGTAAACTCCAAACCCTCTATTAATTCATTTTGGATAGTAAAATGTGATCTCGTAGGCTCTAAATCGATCCGGGATGTCGGATCATACGTGCTCTTGAATAAGGGGTAGTTTTGTACTTTCTAAGAATTTTGGGGGACTGTTTGCATATTAGGAAATCTTTGGGGGAGCCACTTGTCTTTTACATAAACTGATTTTTTTATAACATTTTAGTTATATTTGTTTATATTATTGTTTGATATTAACTAATTAGTTATGCTAAGTATATAAACAAAAATAAATATGTCAACAATGAAAATAAAGATTTAAATCGAAAATTATGATTTGTTTACTTGAAAAAATACGTTTTGTACTTATATATTTATGTAATCAAGAATAAGGTTATCAGTAGTAATTAAGTGTCACTTTGATCTTAATTGAACAAATAGTAACTTCTTTAATAATTATCAACATCTAATAATCACTTTACTTGTTAAAATTAAATATTGTTAGCTATAAATACAATTATCTCGGAGTGATCAAAGTGAGATAACAATTCCGGTATATTAGATAAGGATTTTTAAGATTTGGTGAAAGCCAATCGAATCATGGAATCCACTTATCGTATGAGAATGATGTACACTCCTGGGAGTTCACTAAGTTTCTTTGTGTGAAGTCTGGCTAGTTGGTTATTTGTAGCCAGACATAACGAATAAGGGTTGTGTGGTTTGGATCAGGGAATACATAAGATGTTGACGATATCAAAATTGTCAGTAAGAGTAGGTCAACGTTAACGCGTATCAGTAATCATAACGTGGGGATTTATCTAATATTAATAACACTAGCTCATTCACAAAGATGAGAACAAATGTTAGAGTGCAGTAATAATTTTATGGTTGAGTAGTAATCAATTTTAAATTTAATTCATGGTGAATTATGAGTTCAAATAAATTATTGGTAGCCCATTCATTTCTTTTCTCCAAATGTCTCATACGTAGTCAAACGTAAGCGCGGTCATGTGATTCACACGTGTTTTCGTGTCTCAAGTGTGTGGAATGTGAATTGGGATTGCATTTGGTATTTTTTTCGTCGATTGGTATTACTATGATCCATATGATTAATTTTGACTTAATTAAAAGCAAAACTAAAGTTAGTAGGGATGGACTTTCAAAAAAAAATCATATAAGTTACATCTTTGCAGTTATGGTTATTCCTAATATTATGTTTAATAATGAGTCTATAAAAATATTCTATAGTTCCTAAGCAACGATGATAGTTGATCTTAAATCCTTTCCACACAAGAGATAAAACTCTAACTTTGCTTCACGATCTTTTCATGTTCCAATTACCATCGAATTTGAATCGGAGCTTAGATCATACGTGGAAGACTTCCGGACATAACTAATTCGAGTTTTGGATGTTTTGGCATCGATAACGATCTAGGATTGACTTTTGTAAGACAAGAAACTTATAGATATTGAAAAAACAAAGGAAATTTGTAATAGCACGTCGATTGGAGCAGTAGAACTCCATATATCGCTGATCAAAGTTTCTGGTTCGTAGTTAATTTTTGACATGATCTGATTTTGGCTTTTTGAGCATAACCGGAATTAGAGATTTCGGAATGACACGAGCCATATATGAATATTGTGTATCTCGACATGACGGATCCAATGACACATTTAACGCAGTCAGATTCATAACACGGGACTCTCAGCTGATGGTTCAATGATTTTATTCACTGTAATCATGACTATGAGCAGCAAAATTTAGTTTGTATTGAGAACTGAGTTAGGATTAGGGTTTTACTACTATGAGACTGTGATTTATGTTTAATTTTTGCGAAGTATCTTGCTATGACCATCTTATGCTCATCATCATACCTAGTTGATAAGAAATGTCTTATTAGGTAGAATTAATCAACAATCGTTCGGTAATCCAATAGTTGTTGATCAAAAAAGTGGGTTGTTCCCCTGATCGTATGGTGTACTTGGTAACTCTCATGATTAATTAGTAATTTAGAGTAAAAATTAGCTCGTAATGCATGTTTAGGGTGAATAAAGCGTGGTAAATCGATTTTAATTCACTTTTTGGACATATTATAATTGCTTGATAACTCGGTATTTGATTTTTGTGTAAGTTCAACTCAGTTTCAAAGGCTTGAAATATCTAGGCCTTGAAACAGTTTTAAAGGCTTTGAAACTTACTATGCTTTATGTGCATGAACTTAAGGGGAGTTTCTAATCTTGACTCAACTCCTAAATCCCTGTGCTTGATCAGATGTTATTTGATGATAAAAGACAAAGTATTTTGACCCTTTAAACTGTATCTAATCCATCTGTTTGAATCAGTTTTGCAGGGAAATTCTATGTCCTATTTTACAGGATCTGTTTCCTAACCTGAGTTTTGCAGGAAAGGAAACTTTGTGTTGATTTGATTTTGTGATCAATTTGCTGTGTTTGGAAGATTCCCAACATGTGTTTACACACTGTCAAGTCAGTATCCTAGAAGAACTGAGCAACTATCCATTGGAGAAGTTGTTAGAGAAGTCAAAGCTAAAGCTACAAAATATCGAAGTTTTCTAAGAGGATATCCTGAAGATCTGCAATTCAAACTGCTCTGTAAAAGAGGGAAAGCTGAAGCAATACAACGGGAAAATTAACATAGACAGTCAAACACATTCAGCGATTGACAAGATGTTGGGTTTTGACGTAGGTAACGCAGCGGAATAACAAAAAAATTCCTACTCAAAGCCCACCAAGGATCATAGGAAGAGTTTTAATAACATGATAAGAGCATAGAATATGTGTACCTTGGTTCAGGAGATCACACGAAGAATAGTGTCTTCGTCTCTATGAATATCCACATCTTGGATCTTGATTGGAATCCTTCTCACCGTGATGTGCTAGCGGCGGAAGAAGGAGGAGGATGATCACGAAAAATGGAGCACCAAGGCCTTGCCTTGGTGTGGCCGACGGCAAGGGGGACGGACGGGGTTGAGGGCGGCCTTCTTCCTTGTCTCTCTCTCTCTCTTGCTTGTTATGTTCTCTCAAATAATGACTATTGTTGAGAATTAACAAGCTAGAGTTCCTTTATATAGTCATAACTCTTTATTAAATACATAAAGGCCCAAAAACTAATCATGTCCTTACATGGATTGGCCCACATGCAAATTAGTCCCACTAAGTTTGCTTGTGGTTGCGTTATGATCCTTTTATTAATTAGTCCAACTAATTAATACATATATCCAATCTAATCCATCCGGTGTGTGACCCCATATGTTTCTACATAGAGCGGCGTCTAGCAACACATCCATGCCATCCAACTAATAGAAATAAGTCATTGATCCTGACAAACGTTGTGCCCAATATCACATATTGTATTATCCCTTTGTCTCCATATCAGGATTGGACACGAGACATAAATAGTCACACTCGTACATCAAATCCATAGTTTTTCGATCCCGGGAACATGCTTATGCAAGCAGATAACATCAATATCTCCATATGGATTTATCTGAGTCTGGCCAGACATTCAATAAGCACCATCCCTCGAGTGGCCATGGATATTTGCTCCCATTATGTGGGAGGTACAAATCCTCTCTACATCACTACGATCTCTAAGCTTGCTTCCTATCACGCCCGATAGCTATCTTTATAGTCGCCCGGTTAAGGCGCAACGTTGGATAACATCAAAGCATGATATTCCACAACTAGAGTATCTAGTGACTTCAAGTCTAAGGATTACAATATAATTGGCACTACGAGAAGCGATTGTGACTTTGACATAATCTAATGTATCCTTCTCGTCGTGGGTCAATACAGTATGCCATTACTCCTAATGCATACCCATGTGTTAAGCTTGATATCTCCATATCAATCTACACACATACTAGTCTATATTTGATCGTTCTATTAACCAATATAATGGACTACGGAGATTTAATATAAACAACACATTGTATCTAAGGACTTCATTATATTAAATATCACAATAAATAATAAATGAATATTCTAGCTAAAAACATTGTTCATACAAAACATAGATTTCCTCTAGGGCACCTATTCCAACGCAAGCAACACAGAAGCAGATTCATTTCACTCAATCCAAGCATCTGAAGAACACTGCATACCTACTGCAGATTCAGTTCTAGTGTTTTTCTTTTCTGAACTTCATTTGTATATCATTCTGATAATAATTCTACTTATTATTCTCAAGGATTGTTCAAGGTGAACAATAGATAATTCTTAGTTAATCAGATAGCTAGAGCGGGTACTAGATAGGTTAAAGAGAACCACAAACTGTAACAGAGTAAGGCATCTCTATGTGCTTGAGATCTAGGGCTTAGCTGTTGATTAATAAGAATTGAATTGAAAATCCTGCAGGGAGAAGATCCCTGAGGTAGTGACGTAGGTCCAAGTGGACTGAAATCTATATATCTTGTGTCTCTTGCATTCACTTTTCAGTTACATACTTAGTTCTTATGCAGCAATCAAAACAGTTTCATTTTAAGGGTTTGAAACTCATTTCAAGGCCTTGAAATATACTTATCTTTTTAAACTTTAACTGTTTTCATTCCAATGGCTTGAAACACATTTCAAGGCCTTGAATCACTCTTCAATCATTATAATTCTTTTGAAACCACTCTTCTTGCAAGTTTAGCAAAAGTTGGCATACTCTATTCACCCCCCTTCTAGAGTATTGATTCTGCATTTCTACCTACTGTACACCCTTCAATCGGTATCAGAGCTTGTATCACTGTATATATCTAACGATATTGTGATTATGAGTACTGTAGGTGATGGTGGTTTCTCTCAGGGAAGAGCTTCTAACAGGCCTCACTGGAAAGCTTTGATGAAAATGTTCATCATTGATCAAGATATGGAACTTTGGACTATCATTCAGAATGGTCCTCACACTTTCTACAAAGAGAAAGATGGGATTAAAACTCCCAAATCTGAAGACACTCTCTCCTATTCCGAGTTAGAACAATTTTCCAAAAATATAAAGCTATGAATCTCTTGTATTGTGGTTTGAGTGCAGATGAGTTCAACAGGATCTCAGGTTGCAAGACTGCCAATGAGATATGGGATAAGTTTTTCGTAACTTTTGAAGGAACCAGTCAAGTCAAGCAAACCAAGATCAACAAATATCTCAGGCAGTATGAGCTATTCAAGTTGAATGGAGACGAGTCAATCAGAGACATTCTCAAAAGATTCACTGACATTGTCAATAATCTTGATTCATTGGGAAACCATATTTCCAATTAACAAAATGTTAGAAAGATTCTGAGAAGTCTTAAAAAGAAAAAATGGGAACCAAAGACTACTGCTATTGAGGAAGCTTAAGATCTTTCATCACTTCAACTTGATGACCTGCAAGAAAAACTCCTTAAAAATGAAATATCAATGAATGAAGTTGATGGAGAATTGACAGAAGGTGTCAAGAACCTAGCTCTCAAGGCAAAGTCTTATGAGCCATCTCAAATCCTTGAAACTGAAGATGATGATGAAGACTGAATTGCTTTGATTTCTAAAGCCTCGACTAGCATTCTTAAAATGAAGAAGAACTTTGGAAACAAGGACTTCAGCAGAGATAGACATAGATCCTCCAGTAGCAAAGACTACATAGGTAAATCTTCTTCACATGGTAATAAGCCTAAAGTCATGAATTTCTTTGAGTGTGGTGATGCAGGACATTTGATCAAAGATTGTCCACAAAAAAAGAGCAAAAACTTTCAAAAGAAAGATCATGATAAAAGAAAGAAAGCTATGATAGCTTCCTGGAGTGATTCAGATACCTCAAGTGACTTTGAATCTGAAGAAGAACATGCCAACCTATGCTTTATGGCCAAGCATGATGAAAGTTCTGAAAAGAACTTTGAGGTAATGGCCAAGCATGATGAAAGTTCTGAAAAGAACATTGAGGTAATGGTAAAGTGCTTGATTTAAAAACCAACAGAAGCCCTCTCTAATTATCTTAGAACAATGCTTTTCAATGAAGATGACTATCTGAAAGAGATTAAAATTTTGAAAGAAAAATTTCATGAGCAAGCAAAAGAGAACTTGCATCCTGTTTGTCTGAATCAGAATTTTGAAATCTATCAGAAGAAAACTGTCAGTGATTTCAAGGCCTTGAAAACCGATTTCAAAGCCTTGAAAACACAAGTCAAAGAAGTAGTCGTTGAGAACTCCTCTCTGACAAAATTGTTAATCTAAGACATCAAGTTGATGAATTGGATAAACAAAAGACTACTCTAACTGAGAAACTTCAAGAATATGAATCAGCTATGAAAAAAACTTGCAGGCTCAGAACACAAATTGAACTTGATTCTTGGAGGTAGCTTAAAGTTTGTTCACAAAACTGGTATTGGATATAATCCAAATTTTCCCAGAAAGAACAATACCATATTTGTGAAAGCTGGAAGCAGAACCTCTCCTAATTTCCATTATTGTAATAAAATTGGTCATGTTAAGATGACTTGTCCATTTAGAATAAGAGACCCTCACATAATGAGGAACACTTTTCCTTTTCAACTCAAAGGACAAGTTAGACAGATTTGGGTTCCTAAAGGGGTTAGACCACCCAACTTGGTGACCCTGAATATGAATCTAAATTCCACACTTGGTCTAACAGCTGGGTAAGGCAATGAATGGTGTTTGCAGGTTGTCACCAAGACCAAAGAACAAAAATGATTTATGGACAGTGGTTGCTCAAGACACATGAAAGGAAAAAGATCTCTATTCTCATAATTGAAAGAGCAATCTGAAGGTTCAATCACACTTGGTGACAAAGGTAAATTCAGCATTCTAGGTATTGGTAAAGGTTGTACAGATTCTGAAAATTCTATTTCTGATGTATATCTAGTTGATCGTTTGAAATTTAATTTACTTAGTGTATCTCAGCTTTGTGATAATGGTAATAAGGTTATCTTTAACAAAGAGAAATGTGTGGTGCAAAATGAGAAATCTGGTAATTGCATTCTCACTACCTCTAGGTCAAACAATGTATATACTTTTCAAACTAACAAAGTTGCAGGAGAAAACTTGAAGTGTCTTAAGTCCTTGAAATTCAAGGCTTTCGCACAGGAAGTTGGGACACATTAGCTTGCATACCTTGAACAAGCTAGCTTCCAGGAACTTAGTAAGAGGTCTACCCTCTATCAAGTTCAAATATGAAGAAGTATGCAAAGCATGTGCACAAGGCAAGCAAACTAGAAGCTCATTCAAACCAAAAAACTTTAACTCCTCAACAAAATGGAGTTGTTGAAAGAAAGAACATGACTCTTGAGGACATGTCAAGAACAATGCTTCTGGAAAATAAACTGCCAAAGTACTATTGGGCAAAAGCTGTGAATACAATAAACTACATTCTCAACAGGTGCTTGATAAGACCTATTCTGAAGAAGACCCCTTATGAGTTGTTTGAAGGAAGAAAGCCAAACATTTCTTACTTCAAACCATTTAGTTGTACCTTCTTCGTTCACAATAACGACATGGACAATCTTGATAAGCTTGATGCAAGAAGTAATGAAGGTATTTTTCTTGGTTATTCACAGACAAGCAAAGCCTATAGAGTTTTTAATAAGAGAATAAAGCTTGTTGAAGAAAGCATTCATGTCATATTTGATGAAAGCTAAGATGGTTCTTTGAGTGATGGTTTTGCAGATCTTAATCTAAATAAGCATGATTCAGATACTGAAGAAGAATCCTCAAAAGGTTCCAAGGAAATTTTGCAGGAACAAGGAAGGCAATTTCAAGGCCTTGAAAATATGGTTCAAAGCCTTGAAACAAAATCTCCAGAGAAAACAGCAGATCAAGCTACCACTTCAAGTTCTCAAAGGCTTGAAAAACAAATTGGAGAACCAAGGAAGAGATTTAAATATCTCTCATCTCATCCTGTTGATAACATTATTTCTGATCCAACCAATGGTACACAAACGAGGTCACAATTGAAAAATCTTTCTGCTTTTAATGCTTTTATCTCTCTTGTAGAACCTAAAACTGTGAAGGAAGCATTACAAGAAGCAGACTGGATTTTAGCTATGCAAAGTGAACTCAACGAATTTGAAATGAACAAGGTTTGGAATCTAGTTTCTCCACCAAGAAACCAGTCTGTTATAGGCACTATATGGGTATTCAGAAACAAGTTAGATGAGAATGGAAAGGTAATCAGGAACAAAGATAGATTGGTAGCTCAAGGTTACAATCAAGAAGAAGGTATCGACTATGAAGAAACTTTTGCTCATGTTGCCAGGTTAGAAGCAATTAAAATTATACTTGCATTTGCATATCATAAGAACATGAAACTCTTTCAAATGGATGTGAAGTGTGCATTTTTAAATGGCTATTTTCAAGAAGAAGTTTATGTTGCTCAACCTCTACATTTTGAGAATGACAAGTTTCCAGATCATGTTTATAAACTTGACAAGGCTCTTTATGGTTTGAAACAAGCTCCAAGGGCTTGGTATGAAAGATTGTCAAAGTTTCTACTTGAAAATGATTTCAAAGAGGATTAGTAGATAATACCCTTTACATAAAGACTCATGAGAAAGATATGCTTGTAGTTCAAATTTATGTTGGTGATATTCTGTTTGGAGCTACTAATGATCTTCTTTGATAGAACTTCTCAAGTCTTATCAGCAGGGAATTTGAAATGAGCTTGATGGGAGAATTGAACTTCTTTCTTGAAATCAAAGCAAGTATACAAGAGACTTGCTAAACAAGTATAATATGTCTCAATCCAAAGAGATCAAGACCCCATGAGTTCTACACTGTCTTTAGATAAAGATGAATATGGTAAGAGTGTGAATGTAACCGAGTATAGAGGTATGATTGGATCATTACTATACCTCACAGCTAGCAGACCAGATATCATGTTCAGTGTTTGCATGTGTGCTAGATTTCAAGCTGATCCTAAAGAATCACACTTAGGGCTTTGGTATCCTAAACAGTCTAATTTCTCTCTGTGTGGCTATTCTGATGCTGACTTTGCAGGATATAAAGTTGATAGAAAGAGTACATAAGGATGCTGCCAATTCCTTGGATCATCTATAATCAGCTGGCATTCTAAGAAGCAAAACTCAGTTGCACTATCAACAGCAGAAGCAGTCTGCTGTTCACAAGTGTTGTGGATAGCACAACATATGAGAGACCTTGGATTTGATTTCAGAGATATACCTATCAAGTGTGACAACACAAGTACAATATCAATTACAAAGAATCCAGTTCAGCATTCAAGAACAAAGCATATTGATGTTAGACATCACTTAATCAGAGATCATGCTGAAAAAGGTGATATTATTCTTGAATTTTTTTCTTCTAACTTGCAATTTGAAAATATCTTCACCAAACCATTGCCAGAAGAAACATTATCAGCCGTAATATTGGAATTGGGCATGCTAAATAAAGAAGCATTGGTTTAGGGGGAGAATCAGGTAAGTACAAGGTGAGTATTATGTGTTTTAAAGGTTTAAACTGGTTTTCAAAGCCTTGAAAATCTTTTCAAAACTTTGAGTATATGTGCTTTAACCATACAGCTTTTCAAGGCCTTGAAATCCATTCCAAAGCCTTGAAAATAAGCCTGTATACTAGTTAGTCAATAATTTGAATCTTTCAATGTTGGGTGTTATATTTTTAGATAATTACTCAATGTTACCCCTCAATTTTCAAATACCCCTTTTTATCTAAAATAGTATTATATTATTTACTTCCAACGGCACACACAATCTTGAATCATTTTGATTCAGAAAATCTTCAAAGATTGGGAAGAATATTTAGTTTCCTTCTCAAACTGAAACTCTTTCCTATTTATCTTCTTCTCTCTTTATCTCCTTCGTATCCTTCTTACCTCTCCCTTCTTCTCCCCAAACTCTAATGAGCACTAGAAGAGCCTCTGACAGAATAAAAATGGCTAGTAGATCAAAGGCTAGTACATAGAAGAAAAGAAAGGCCATTGTGGAAGAGGTTCAAACAATTAGTGGAGACTCAATTTCAAAGACTCCTACTGTAGAAGGCATGGCACCTCCTCCTCCCAAGAAGAAGGCAAAGAAAGATTAGATGCATGTGTCCAGCAAAAAGAAGAAGACAATGGAATCTGCTCAAGAAACATAAAGGATTCAGATTGGAAGCCCTAAGAAGGTAAAGAAGAAGGTTGACAAAGCATACAAGGGAAAAGAAAAGATCTACATTCAAGACTCAAGACTCAGATAAATCTTTAAGTTCACATGAAACTTCTCCTGTGTCAAGAAAAGGTAGAAAGGAGAAAGCAATTCAAGAAGATGAGTCAGAATCTAGCATGGAATCAGGGAGAAAGGATCATAGGAAAAACTCTTCAATGACTAAGAAAAGAACTTTGTAAAGAAGAAACTGAAGCAGGGAAGGAAGGCTCTAGAAGGGTTAACCTTCCTGTTAAACATTGTGATCAAAACCATAAGTTTAATCATTGAGGAAGTGGATGTGGCTCATCAGGAAGAAGAGCCAGATTGATGATGAGGGAAACAGTCAGGAAGAAGAGGCAGAGCAGCAGAGAGATGGATACCCAACCCCTTAACTCTGGCCTACAATTTCTTTTGTTTTTCAAGGCCTTGAAATCATTTTCAAATTCTTGAAAATTCTATATTTTCAAACAGTTTTTAATCTCTTTCCAAAACTCTGATCCAACATTTTCTCACTCTTTTTATGAAAGTCAAAATGGGGGAGAAATTTAGGTTTTCTTCTACTTATTTGCTTACTAGAGACCTGGTTTTTGGTTAGTAGGATTATCTAAACTTTGTTATTATTGGCTGTTTTTCAGTAAGTTAAAAAGTTGGATTTATTTTGGATATCATGTGCTATGATTTACTATACTATGTGCTAATGAGTATTTTTTCGCAGAAAGTTAGTACCAAACAGATTGTGGTTTTGCCTTTCATCTAGGGGGAGATTGTAATTTCAACTCAGTTTCAAAGGCTTGAAATAGCTAGTATATTTCAAGGCCTTGAAACAGCTTTCAAGGCTTTGAAACTAACTATGCTTTATGTGCATGAACTTAGGGAGAGTTTCTAATCTTGACTCAAATCCTAAACCCCTGTGCTTGATCAGATGTTGTTTGATGATGAATGACAAAGTATTTTGACACTTTAAATTGTATCTAATCCATCTGTTTGAATCAGTTTTGCAGGGAAATTCTATGTCCTATTTTACAGGATCCGTTTCCTAATCCGACTTTTGCAGGAAAGGAAACTTTGTGTTGATTTGATTCTGTGATCAATTTGCTGTGTTTGGAAGCTTCAAAACTTGTGTTTAGACAATATCAAATCAGTATCCTTGAAGATACTGAGAAACTATCCGTTGGAGAAGTTGTTAGAGAAGTCAAAGCTGAAGCTACAAAATAGGGAAGTTTGTTAAGAGGAGATCCTCAAGATCTGCAATTCAAAATGCTATATAAAAGAGGGAAAGTTGAAGCAATACAATGGGAAAATTAAGAGAGACACTCAAACACATTCATGGATTGACAAGCAACACAGAATCAGATTCATTTCTATCAATCCAAGCATCTGAAGAACACTGCATACCTACTGCAGATTCAGTTCTAGTGTTCTTCTTTTCTGAAATTCATTTGTATATCATTATGATACTACTTCTAGTTCTTATTCTCAAGGATTGTTCAATGTTAACAATAGAGAATTCTTAGTTTATCATATAGCTAGAGCAGGTACTAGATAGGTTAGTGAGAACAAAAAGCTGTAACAAAGTGAGGCATCTCTCTGTGCTTGAGATCTATAGCTTAGCTGTTGATTAATAAGAATTGAATTGAAAATCCTACAGGGAGAAGATCCCTGAGATAGAGACGCAGTTCCAAGTGGACTGAACTCTATATATCTTTCGTCTCTTGCATTCACTTTTCAGTTACATACTTAGTTCTTTTACTGCAATAAAAAAAAAATCATTTCAAGGGTTTGTAACTCATTTCAAGGCCTTGAAATAGACGTATCTTTTTATACTTTAATCGTTTTCATTCCAAGGGCTTGAAACTAATTTTAAGGTCTTAAATCACTCTTCAATCATTATAATTCTTTTGAAACCACTCTTCTTGCAAGTTTAGCAAAAGTTGGCATACTCTATTCAATCCCCCTTTCTAGAGTATTGATCCTGCATTTCTACATACTGTACACCCCTTCATGTTGCTTATTTGATAAGACATCATCGAAGTATTTCATAAGTCATAGAACGCCCTCGGTAGTAAACCCTATCAAAATCCCAATAGGTGTCCTAATATCCCTTCCTCTATTTGAATATTAAGCAATACATATTGTTACGTTATCACTTCCTTACTTTTAGTTCATTTTTAGTATGTATTTTAGTAAACATAACTCAATTTTATGTTATGCGTATTAGTGTGTAGGGAAGGGAGGTAGGAGCATCCTTTATATAGTCCAACAACTCCTTGTTACTACATAAAGGTCCTCTCCTAATCCTACTCAAGTTCAGATTAGTACAACTTGCATATTAGACCTACTACGTTAGCAAGTTGTTGCGATTTGATCCTTCTTATTAATTCCAAAGTCTGGCTCAATACATATGGCGTGTGACCCCATATGTTTCTACTTAGTTGGTAGTAACTATTTACTAATATGGAGCGATCTCTAGCAAGGCATCCATACTACCCAACTAATAGAAATAGTCATCCGACAAACCTTGTGCAAGTATTGTCTCATACCTTTGTCTCAATATCCGGATTGGACACGAGACATACAAATCACACTCGTATATCCAATCTATAGTTCCTCGACCTTGGGAATAGCCTTATTCCTGCAAATAACATCATTATCCTATATTGATTTATTTGAGTCTGGCCAGACATTCTATAAGCACTATCCCTCGAGTGGCCTATGATATTTTCTCCTATTATGTGGGAGGGACAAATTCTATATACATCACTACGATATCTAAGCTTGCTTCCTATTATATCCAATACGCGCCTTTATGACTACCCAGTCACGGTGTAGCGTTTGACGCTACCAAAACACAATATTCCACAACTAGATGATCTAGTGACTTCAAGTCTAAGGATGACAATACCGTTGTCACCGCGAGAAGCACTTGTGACTTTACATAACATGTATGTAGCCTTCAGGGAGATGGGTCAATCCAGTATGCCATTACTCCTAATGCATACCCATGTGTTGGATCATGATATCTCCATATCAATTCAACCCCATACTAGTCTATAGATGATTGTCCTATTAATCATTATAATGGACTAGGGATATTTTAGATAAACAACACAATTGTAAATCTAAGGACTTCATTATATTAAATATCCCAATAAAAAATACAATGAATATTCCAGCCAATATATTATTCATACTAAACTAGATTGCATCTAGGGAACCTATTCTAATAGTCTCTCACTTGCACTAGAGCCAATCTGGTGCATCTCGTATGCCAATGCTCATAGTGTTCCCTTCATGCTTGCGCTGAACAAGCGACTTTGTAAGTGGATATGACAGATTCTCATCTGTAGGAATCTTGCATATCCGGACGTATCCTCTTTCGATAGTATCTTGAATAAGATGGAACTTCTTGAGTACGTGCTTGGATTTGTGGTGCGACCTGGGTTCCTTTGATTGCGCAATCGCCCCAGTGTTGTCACAATACAACTCTACTGGATCCGCAATGCTAGGAACCTCACAAAGCTCAATGATGAACTTCCTAATCCAAACAGCCTCATTTGTTGCGCCATTCGCAGCAATGTACTCACCCTATGTTGTAGAATCAGCCACCGTTTCTTGCTTGGAACTCTTCCAGACCACCGCTGCTCAATTCAGGCAAAACACAAACCCCGACTGTGATGTGAAATCATCTCTGTCGGTCTGGAAGCTTGGGTCCGTGTAACCCCTTACACGCAACTCCTCCTCTCCTCCAAATATCAAGAACCCATCCTTAGTTCTTCTCAAGTACTTTAGGATATTCTTGACTGCAATCAAGTGACTCTCACTCGAATTGGACTGATATCTGCTTGTCATACTCAAAGCATATGACACTTTCCTAGTACATAACATGGTGTACATGATGGATGCTATGGCTGAGGCATAGGGAACCCTACTCATGCGTTCCTTCTCAATCTCATTGTAAGGACAACCACTCTTTGAAAGAGTGATTCCATGCGACATGGGCAAAAATCCCTTCTTGGAATACTGCATGCTGAACCGCTTCAACACCTTATCTATGTATGTACTCTGACTTAAGCCGAGCAGCCTTTTAGATCTATCTCAATAGATCTTTATACCGAGTATATAGGCTGCTTCACCTAAGTCTTTCATTGAGAAACACTTTCCTAGCCAATCTTTAACAGATTGCAACATAGGAATGTCGTTTCCAATGAGTAGTAGGTCATCCACATACAAGACAAGAAAAGCAACAGAGCTCCCACTAACCTTCTTGTAGACACAAGACTCATTTTTGTTTCTGATGAAGCCAAACTCTTTGACTACTTCATCAAAACGTCGATTCCAACTCATAAAAGCTTGCTTCAATCCATAAAAGGAACGTTGCAGTTTACAGACTTTGTTGGCTTACTTTGGATCTTCAAAACCACCAGGTTGTGTCATTTACACATCCTCGAGGAGATTCCCATACAGGAATACTGTTTTCGACATCCATCTGCGAATCTCATAGTCGTAGTAAGCTGCATTAGCGAGTAAGATTCGGATGGATTTGGTCATTGCGACTGGTGAAAAGGTTTCATCTTATTCAATACATTGAATATGTCTGAATCCTTTAGCCACTAATCGATCCTTATAGGTAATCACATTACCATCCATGTCGATCTTCTTCTTGAAGACCCACTTGCACCCTATGGGCTGGGCCCCTTCGGGTGGTTCCACCAAAATCCATACCTTGTTGGTATACATGGATTCCATCTCGGATCTCATGGCCTCAAGCTACTTCTGAGAGTCCGGCCCTTTTATGGCCTCTTCATAGGTAGTAGGCTCATCATATATGAGCAATGTGTCACCAGACTCAGTCACGAGAAGTCCATACCTCTCTGGCTCCTGTCGCACTCTACTAGATCTACGAAGTTCTTGTGTTACTTGAACAGGCTGCTTCACAACCTCTTTTGGTTATTTTTCATGTTCTATAGTAGGATCAATGCTTTGTGGTTCTTGAAATTCTTCAAGTTCTACAGTCCTCCCACTTGCTTCTTTAGAGACAAACTCTCTTTCTAGAAACATGCCGGACCGAGCAACAAAAACTTTTTTCTCAGTTGGATTGTAGAAATAATATCCCTTAGTTTCCTTAGGGTATCCCACAAATTTGCATGTGTCCGACTTAGGCCCTAGCTTGTCTGATTGTAGGCGCGTTACATAGACATCGCAATCCCAAATATTCATGAACGACACTGTGGGACGATTCCCACTCCACATCTCATGTGGTGTCTTCATGACTCACTTAGATGGAACACAGTTAATGGTGAAAGCTGCAATCAATAGTGCATAGCCCCAAAGTGACAATGGAAGATCAGTTTGACACATCATAGATAGAACCATATCCAATAGAGTTCGATTCCTCCTCTCGGACACGCCATTCTATTGTGGCGTCCCGGGTGGAGTGAGTTGGAATATTATCCCACACAGTCTAAGATAGTCATTAAACTTTTGGCTCAAGTATTCTCCTCCACGATCCGATCGTAGAGCCTTAATACTTTTTTCAAGCTGCTTCTCTACTTCATTCTTGAATTCTTTGAACTTTTCAAAGGATTCAGATTTGGCCTTCATAAGGTATACAAATCCATATCTAATGAAATAATCAGTAAACGTGATGAAGTAGACGTAACAACCCCTTGCTGGCGTGGGAAATGGTCCCCATACATCAATATGTATTAGCGCCAACTGCTCACTAGTCCTTTCACCTTTCTTATTGAAAGAGGACTTTGTCATTTTTTTCCAAAAAACAAGCCTCACATGTCTCATATGATTTAAAATTAATGAGTCTAGAAATTCATCCTATGGAGTCTAGATACACGTTTCTCGTTTATATGGCCTAAACGACAGTCCCATAGATAAGCAGGATTTAAATTATTCACTTTAATCATCTTGGTATTAATGTTATATACATGATTTCTTAGATCAAGGATATATAATCCATTAAATAATTACCCACTACATACTAACAAAATAAATGGAACAACAATTGTTCTTTATTGAAATAGTAAAACCATCCTTGTCCAAACAAGAAATATAAATAATGTTTGTGCTTATAGCATGCACAAAATAGCAATTATTTAATTCTAAAACTAATCCTGAAGGCAGAGACAACTCGTACACGCCGACGACCAATGCAGCAATTCTTGCTCAATTCCCAATGCGCATGTATATCTCCCCTTTAGCCAATCTTCTACTTCTCTTTAGGTCCTGCACATTTTGACAAATGTGAGATCCACCAATGCTTGGCCGAACCCCTTAGGGGAAAATTTCACTGGAATGAGCCTCTTAAACAGAACAAACACCGAAATAACCTCCATTAGGGGAATAATATAAAAATGAACTGGTTTTGAAATCAACACGACTATCGATTTTGGCCTCAAGAATCAATGCCCAGTGTCGATTTCAAAACGAGTTCATTTTTATATTATTTCCCTAATGGAGGAGGTTATTTCGGTGTTTGTCGGCTGAAGAGGCTCAATCCAGTGAAAGTTTCCACTCCTAGATCAGCCGGAAGGTCTCATGTCATGACACCTTGCAATTTTTGTTGGTCTTGGGGATGTATTGGAACTCCGTTGGCAACTTAGAGTAACTTTTTGTAATTAACCCAAAATTGTAGAAAAGGGCAAGAAGAAGCCTTCTTAAATCTTCCATTGATTACAGTGACACCCTAACGGTCCGAGTAGCCTCGTCGCGAACCTTGTTGGAGTTCTGTTCACTGACACTCGCCATCGTCGTCTTCTTCTAATTCTCGGCGCCGTCGACTACGAAGCCATTGTTTTGGTAGATAACTGTTTAAGCAATCAAAGGATCAGTGGGAGGATGGTGAAAGGAAAGCATAGCAAGTCTAAACCAAACAAACAAGCCAAATCCAACAAACAAACCCACGTGAGTTTCTCTCAATTTTACTTCCTAAAGAAGCATCTGTTCGACTAATTGTGTAGGATCGTTGGATGATTCAGTGTGGTCGTAATTGTTCTATGAAACTACAGCAGTAATTTTGCTGTTAGTTTTATATATTTTATATATATAATTGTTGTTGTTGTTGTTGTTGTTGTTGTTGTTGTTGTTGTTGTTGTTGTTGGTGTTTATGGTCTCAGTAGCTTATAGTTACGCTCTGTGTAGAATTTTCTATTGTCAATTGATAGTCAAAGCCCACAATGTGGAGTGGCATTAGGTATAAGGGTGGTCACACTCAACACTAAAAAGTGATCGTGAGATAAGACATCTCATGTCAAGCATAGCCGACAATCAAAGGCACACACAAAATAGTTGCAATTCGAAGTTTATAATTTTGAGCGGGGCCTATGTAAAAACTCCTTAAAATTATTCGTAAAATGGTAGTAGGGGATCAAACCTCAGGGTGGACCTAAACCCACATTGGGTCAAACATAGGTCCGCCCTTGAGCGGCATCATCGGAGATTGGCATGCTAGAAGAGGAAGGGTGGATTTATTAGTCTTACAGAGATTACTTTGTCCGGAATTCCTATTCATTTTATGTTCTTTTGTTAAGTTAGTGTCCGAGGGAGGGATATGGGACAAGAGCTACCATTTGGTAGATTGAGGTATGGTTTTCGTGGTGGATTGACGTGAGTTGGGGATTAATCAGGTTCTTTTGTGGAAGTAGCTGCAGAGTTTTGGCTTGGACCGGGGAAGTCTTTGGAGGGGAGTGATAGTCCGTAGGTTTTACATAGGGCATAGTCGGTAGGTTTGTGTGTTAGTAAGTATGTCTGCAATCTGCTGAGTACTTGGTATATAGTACATACTTATCTGGCCACTATCCAGATATTCTTTGATAAAGTGTTTGTCAACCTCAACATGTTTCGTTCTGTCATGAACATCTGGGTTATGAGCAATGGAAATCGTTGTTTTGTTGTCACCGTATACCTTCACTGGTGAGGGGGTAGAGATCTTCAAATCTTTTAAAAGTTTTCTATTGTCAATTGATAGTCAAAGCCCACAATGTGGAGCCGCATCATCCGAGATTGGCATGCTTGAAGAGGAAGGGTGGATTTATTAGTCTTACAAAGATTACTTTCTCCTTTTTACTTTTGCTAAGCTGGTGTCCGAGGGAGGGATGTGGGACAAGAGCTACCATTTGGTAGATTGAGGTATGGTTTTCGTGTAGTGGATTGACGTGAGTTGGGGATTAACTATTAACTGATTGATTCTATTTAATCAGTTTTTTTTGTGTGGAAGTATTTGTAGAGGTTTGGCTTGGACCGGGGAAGTCTTTGGAGGAGAGTGATAGTCCCTCGGTTTTACATAGGGCATAGTCGGTAGGTATAGAGTTCATACTTAGTTATAGTACATACTTATCTGGCCACTATCCAGATTTTCTTTGATGAAGTGTTTGTCAACTTCAACACGTTTCGTTCTATCATGAACAACTGGGTTATGAGCAATGGAAATCGCTGCTTTGTTGTCACTGTATGCCTTCACTGGTGAGGGGGTAGAGATCTTCAAATCTTTTAAATTTTTTCTGATCCACAACAATTCGGAAATCCCATGAGCAACATACCGGAATTCTGCTTCTGCACTGCTCAACATTTTGCTTTTTGCTACACAAGTGACCAAGTTTCCCTCCAACAAGTATACAATAGCCTGACGTTGATTGTCTATCAGTTAGACTTCTTGCCCAATCTGTATCTGTGTATCCTTCAATTTGCAGATGACCGTGATTCTCAAATAATTGGCCTTTTCCTAGAGTCCCTTCAAGTATCTCAATATCCAATGCCCTGCATCAGAGTGAATTTGTTTTGGTGAATACATGAATGGACTTACCGTGCTAACAACGAATGCTACATCTGGATGTGTGTGAGGCAAGTAAATCGATTTGCCAACAAGTCTTTGAAATTGGTGAACGTCCATCACGTCTTCTGGCTAAGCAGGCTTCAGCTTGAGATTGCGTTCCATTAAGGTTTCAGAAACTTTGCAGTCTAGAAGACCTGTCTCACCAAGTAGGTCCGAAACATACTTCCGTTGGCACACCGAAATGGCTTCTTTGATCTTGCAAACTCCATTCTAAGGAAATACTTTAGCTGGCCTAGATCTTTTACAATAGCCAATCCCTTCTTTTGTTGGCCTAGATCTCTTATATTAGCCAATTCCTTCTTTTGCGTTTCCAGCTCAGTACTGTCATCACATTTCATACTTTTGTCATCTACATAGACAATAAATGACATTAAATTTTACATCTTTTGAACACTTTTAGAACAGTGTGATCTGCTTGGTATTGATGGTAAGCATGAGTCCTCACCCCTTTACCAATCCGCTCAAACCATGCTCCAGCACATTGTTTCACGCCATATAATGACTTCTTCAATCTGACATTTTTTTCAAGATTACCTTCAAAACCATGGGCAACTCGATAAACACTTCATCCTCCAAATCTCCATTTAGGAAAATATTTATCACATCTGATTGGTGTAAGCCAATTAAAATTCACAGCTATAGAAAGCAAAATGTGGATGAAGTTCAACTTGGCTACTGGAGCACATGTTTTCCGGAAGTCTCTCCCCTGAGTTTGTGCGAACCTCTTTGCAACAAGTCTTACCTTATAATTTTCTATACTCCCATCTGCTATGCACTTAATAGTGAATACCCATTTACAAGCCCATTGTCTTCTTTTCCCTTGGTAAGTCTACTATCTCCCTAGTGCCATTCTTCTCAAGTTCATTCTCAAACTGCTAATTTCCAATCACGTTGTCAAGAACTTCCTTTATAGATCTTGTAATAAATAGATATGAGAGTTTGGATGTAAAAGCCCTATGGGTATTGGAGAGTCTGTTGTATGAAAGATGCTGATCAATATGATATTAGGAACTGAAATTGGAGACAAAACTGAATTACTATAAAACTATTACCTGAAAGTTACAAGGGTCAAAGGCTTGGAGACAACTGTTGAGGTTTCCCTGGAACCGCAGATTGGTCATTACTATTTGTATGTGTTATCCTTCTTGTGTACACCTTGAGTTTAGAACCAGCAGAACTAGGGCGTTGATCTTGACCATCTTTTTCTGTATGAAGTAGTGACACTGGATGGTCCGCATACATCAGTATGAATCAAATAGAAAGGTTTTATGCACGACAAGGTTTTGAAATTTACGAAGTTCGATGATTCTTAG
Organism: Linanthus parryae; assembly: GCA_023055425.1. NCBI lineage: Eukaryota > Viridiplantae > Streptophyta > Magnoliopsida > Ericales > Polemoniaceae > Linanthus > Linanthus parryae. The sequence continues at coordinate 32,895,766 of JALGPY010000001.1, forward strand.
ACAAATGGAAACTTCCAGATTGAAAAGAAGAGCAATCTAAATGTTTAAATAACGTAGGAAATAAATGTCTTTGATAAGGAAAACTAGGATGTCCTTATTAATGATGCCAAAGCGTTTCACAAACAGAAACTGAATTTATATGACCACTCAAGCCTTCAGTTTTTTGAAAGAGTTGCCATCAAAATAGTTAGGGCCATCAAACATTTCAGCACTGCCAATCATCATTCCAGAACTCTGGGCCTGAAACTCACAGTAAGAATGAACACATTTAATAATGCAGTCAGAGTCTTCGGACAACTTACTTACAGACAAGAGATTGCAAGAAAAGTTAGACCACGAAGATCATATTTTAGATCTATTTCTTAGAAATTTCAACTATTCCTATTCCTGCAATAGGTGAGAAAAGAATTCGTCATGTGGTCTGTTGCACCAGAATTAACAGTTTGTGGTGCCGATTTAAGATAACTAGAGAGGGAAAACATTATATTACCTTTTTGTGCTAGTGAGTTGGGAGGAATGCTGGATGATGATTTCGATTCTTAGCAGTTTTAGAAGGTGATCCATATGCTCTTTGTTGAAGGGAGTGCTCTCGGCTTCATAGGCAGCAGGAGTCATCACAGCTAAACTTTTCATTTGGCTTACTGCTTATCCAATTCGCAGGTTTCACATAAATTTTCCAGCGTGTCTCTCGAGTGTGGCGTGGTTAGTTACTTTGTTACCATAATCACACTAAATTCGAGGTTTTTCATCTCTTTGATTAACATATACTCTGTTCGCATTTCAAGTAACCAGGGGCTGACTTTCTGTAGGATCTCCAATTCCTCTCTCCTCTGATTAACATGTGCTCTTTTTGTACTTGGAGACACACTCTGTAGGGCGTCTAATTTCAGCACCTCTCTGTTCTAATATGACTCTCCTCCAGCTTTCCTCTCGTATAACCTCAGAGAAACCTTCTCGAATTGAGGGAAGTGGCTGCCGTCCTATTTTCTTTCCTCGAACCTCATCAAACTCAACATTTGCGCCAGCAAGAAACTTGAATACCCGATTACTATCCACCATTTTGTAGTGAGGACTGCAATCTTCAGGAGACTTCTATTCACTGTCAATACACATGTCTAAATCTTGTGATAGCCCTTTCAAGACATTGAAAAACTTGGTGACGAGCTCTCCTCCTTGCCGAACCTCGCCAAGTTTGAGGTGTATCTCATACCACTCCGTCCCAGCTCTTTCTTCCCATCCTGACTTTTTGACTCGTATCTGAGTCATTTTGACCGGGTGATTTGGGTAGCAAAACAATGTGATTTTTTGATAAATTTTTCACCGTGTTATAGCGCAACCTTTATTCGACAATGCCATGAAAAAATTATCAAAAAATTGTATCATTTTGCTATCCAAATCATCGGGTCAAAGTGACCCAATGAATAGTGGTAAAAATTAAATTGGGAAGAAAGAGCTGGGACAGAGTGGTAGATCTGAGACTGATTGCCGCCATAGTTGTCAAATCGGGATTCAGAGAGTGAATCGAATTCAACTTTACTGAATCGTGAATCGAATCGAATCGTGAATCGTAAAGATTCACTTACAATCTCTTTAAGAATAAATAATAATATATTCCATAAAACTATAACATGTGTGAACAGTATATTCATATGTCAACATAGACAAGCTCAAGTTTCTAGCTAACTCGCAGCTAATACGACATATTATGAGTTGTACCCACCTAAAAGGTCAGAATAATGAAGATATAGGAGTGTATGTGAAGCAAGGAACTACAAGATACCAAGAGAATGGAAAATTTGAAATAACATGAAGCTATAAGTCATGGACTTAAGAACAATGTACTAGCAAACAAACATATTTGCGAAACAGACAAAAACAAGGCAGATGTTTTTAAAACTGTTACTAACTGAATAAAACTTTCCAGCTGAATCGAGATGAATCGTACGAATTGGTCTGAATCCCAAATGAATCGTAAGATTCAGTCTCTTGAATCGGGATTCAGATAAAATTTTGGTCCATTTAAGATTCACCCTCTGATTCGCATCGTTTCATGGGTGAACCGAATCGAATCGTAGGATTCGAATCGTGAATCGTAGGATTCTGACAACTATGATTGCCGCAATCAGTGTACACCTGGTTCATATTATCCCAGAGTTCTTTGCTGTAGCATAGCACATATAATTAGTGCTGATATCTTTATCCATGGCATTTACAAGTCATGACCATAGATTTTTCGGCATCCCATGCTGGAAACATAGGACCAGTTTCACCTGGAGACTTCTTGTTGACGGTTCAATATCCGGTTTTATGCCCTTCCTCGGATGTACATACGAGCAGATTGACCAGAGGTGAAAGTTATCACCATTCAATCTGATATTGGTGATGAGGACGCTCTGTGAATGAGAGTTGAATATCTGATGGTTGCAATTGTTTTTTGAAACGACAGTAGAGGTGATGCAAGCATCAGATATGATGGTACTCTAGTGCGTATGTGTGGAAAAAATAAGGGAGATTAGAGAATGGTGTAACTACTCTTAGCAATATGACTTGGCTATGGCCGAGTGACTAAGGTATCTTATGAAGAAAATAACCCTTGCTCTGATACCAATACCATGTTAGAATTCATGGGGTTTCACTTCAAAACCAATTGGCTATGAGGGGACAAGCCTACAAACTAAATGACTACACAAAAGGCTCTGAAATTCCCAATGTGGGGCAACTCTCAACACGCCCCTCACATATGGCATCATACAAACCAAACACTTGGACAACACAAATCGGTGGTGGTGAGCATATGTGGGTCATATGACCAACACGAAACAGAGAGTAGGTATTGAAAATGTCTTATGTTTGACTGCCTATCAATGCTGTTACTTAATCCCTATTTATGGATTATACATTTATAATTTAGGAACAAATAATCACAGAAATGCTAATTAATATGGCATAAATCAAGAACAAATCATTCTATATTCTGACACCTAATTCATTGGGTAACAGTCAAAGAAATCCTGCATGATTCATCCCTTATTTCTTCCATAATTTTAGTGAACATATGCTTTACTGTCCAACTTACGTAGAACTTGACTGAGGAGTGATATTTTAGCTGATTGAGAAGCCTATTTATCATCTGAACATTACTGAGGGAGACCTCATCAGTAAATAATAGCACGTACGTAGAACTTGATTCCGAGAACACTTCCACTGTGCACCCTGGGTCATTTCACTAGAGGTTAATCAGTTACATCACCTTCTAGTTTCACATTCGTGTGGGGAACTTCTCTTGGCCTTTAGTTGGAGGGGACCAGAGGTTGCTTCGGGTATATTGTTTGAATATGATTATGGAACAAAAAGGTATATATTGCTCTTTGATCTGCCAGGATTTAGTCTACTGGGCACTTACACGTCACTTGAGTTGCTGTTTACATCTTCGATAGGTGTCGGAATGGAAACACGTGGAAGAATAAGATCGTAGTGAGATATGAAGCAATTCTGCTTTACCTTAAACGAAAGGCTCTGAGACATTGGCTATCTCCAACTAAAGCCACTTATGCGCAATTTCGAGCTGCCTCTCTCCTCACCTCAGCCACTCATTGCAATAATCGCTTAAGCGCATCCAAACACACCCATTAATAGAGCGAATCGACAACCGGTTAAAGTAAAGACGCCAACAGCGTTTACTAAGAGTAGATCCAAACATCAGTTACCGTTCAAAATACATTGTTTTTTAGTACATCAGAATGTAGTTTAAAATTTTTTCAAAGTGGGCGTTGCATGATTTTTCTCGAAAAAAGGTACGGAATAAACATCTAACAGTTTTGCGATTTTTTTACTTCAAAGTGAAAATGATGCATCTTCCAAGTACATAGTGAAACGTAGCCTGAATGGAAAATCGAGCTGTAATTTCTCTGGCACACCACTTATACCACGAGATGCGATAACTGATAACATTGGATGACCGAGTCATTTGAGTGCTAACTGATGGATGGTGAAGTACTACCTATTGATAATTTTATTTGTTTGTTACTTTACTTTGCTCAAGATATTACTTAACCACATTGGTGAAGTTTCCATGGCTGATAAACATTAGTGACCCACTTCATTTGGTGTTGGCCAGATCAGAAAGCACGGGAAGGGTGATATTTCTGAAGTTCGTGATCAGCTTGATGCCTTGGGGTTAAAGATTATTGAAGTGACATCAGATGGTAATTGTTTCTTCAGGTCTGTGGTTCATATATGACCTTGTTTGTATGCTATTATACTTGTGAAACTGTGAAGTTTCTCGTGTACTTGATTAGGTGCCAGTACTTGCTTACGAAATTAACTGCTTATTTATCATAGATTAAATTCGTAATTCTTGATCTTGTGCAGAGCATTAGCCGATCAGTTGGAAGGAAGTGAAGAAGAGCATGGAAAATATCGTAGTATGGTGGTACAATATATTGAGGTATATGACTGTAGCCTTTTCTCTTAAGCCACATAGGGAACTTGGCTTGCATTTTGTCAGCTCGGTTGCATTTATGGACATTACACATCGAAAATGAAATAACATAAAGAACTTAACTACCACTGAGGAAAATTATAATACAATTCATCATTTATTCTCCAAGGGTTGTAAATTTATATGCTGCTTGGGATTGCTGTTTGTCTCCAGCCCTCAGGTTCATAGAATCATAGTATTGGTTATCTGTACTTGTACTCGCATAATATATTGCTTTCATCTCGTTACCAGTTATTTAAGTGGTTGATTGGTTATAGAAAAATGCAGTTACATTTTCTCATGAATAATATAACTTCTTTTTGTAAAACATATACGGTACTTTGTCTTCCTCAGCATATTGCAACCACCTATTCGGTCCGGTGCGTGGCGGCGCGACATTCGACTCACCCGGTCTCCCCACCCTTCGCCACCTTTCAGCTCCTCAAATCTACCGATTGACATCTCTAGCCATAAAGACTCAGAGTATGCTGATAAATGACTAACCTTACTGACACAGCTCTAAATGTTGAATTCTGGATCATACATCTCCTTTTTTAAGATGCAAATGTGATGTTGTAGGGGACGTTCAATATGCAACTTGTCGTTTTCTAGCCATAAAGACCTAGAATATGCTGATAAAAGACCAACCTAACTGAAACAGCTCGAAATGTGGAATTTTGGATCATACCTCTCCTTTTTAAGATGCAAGTGTGATGTTTTAGGGGATGTTCAATATGAAATTCTGTCTGATGTTACTTTTCTTGGGTTGAATATTGGAAGATCCATATAGGAGTTCTGCCACTTTCACGACCAATCACATGCAAGGCACTATTAGTTGGTGTTTTCTGTGTTAGTAATTGGTCCTTCATTCTTTTTTCTCAACCATATGGTATTCTGATTTTCTAGCTCTCTTAACAGAAACAGCGGGAGATGTTTGAGCCCTTCATTGAAGATGAAGTACCATTTGAAGAATACTGCAAATCAATGAAAGAGGATGGAACTTGGGCTGGACATATGGAGTTGCAAGCTGCTTCTCTTGTTACTCATACTAATATATGCATACATAAAGTAAGCTCCATACTCTTGTATGCTCCTCACTGGTCGAATCACCTTACTGCGGTTGTCTGGCTTAGTTTTATAACATGAAACTATCTGCTGGGCGATGTACTCTTATACCTTTTGGAGTATACTTAGCTTACTAGATTTGCTCTTTGAGGTAGTATACCACTGTTATGTTAATTAAGTATCCTAATCTGATTGATGTTATTTTTTCGTATTACAGAATAAGTCTCCTCGTTGGTATCTACAGAACTTTGATAATCACAAAGCTCGGATGATCCATTTGTAAGTACCTGAAATGTCCCCATTTATTTCCAGGCAGTGAAAGCTTCGTTACAAACTGTCTTTGGTTCCATTCTAACATGTTAGATGGGATTTGAAATGGTGAAGAGAAGTTATGGCTTGTGAAATGTAATTATTGATGACAGCTTGTTTAGGATCACACTGGTTTTTCTCTCATAGGATTTCAAATGGTTGAAGAAACCATAGCAGGTGATTTCACTTCGTTAAAGACCAGTTAGCATAATTGTAATGTTGTGGGGAAGACCTTCTTGAAGCTTTGGCTGAGTAGAGTCATACAAGCATTGCTATGGTAAATTGTAGGGTGGGGATAATGAACATTCTTCTCTGCATTGAGCTCGCTGGTATGACTGACTTTTCCTCTACCAGAGCTTAGTCACGCCAACCAACTTAAAGTTGTCCTTGCTCGCCAAACCACAAGAAGCTCCCAATACCCATTGTCGCTCGTCCTTGAGATTATTATGTCCCCACCCCCAGCAATGTAGTTGGACGGACTCAATCGAGCTCAGCCTCGGCAGTACTAGTGGAGGCGGCAGCTGATTCGCAGTAGCCAAGGCGGCCTAGTTGGTGCCTCGATCCGTACGAAACCCACATAATAGGTCGGAACCTACTTCCTTTACCTCCCATCTGCCATGTCATAGTTCTTCCAACCTCGAGGAGCTTCTTTATGCCACGTCAGCTACTAGAAAGTCTAAAAGGTGTCATCTTGCGAGTGTTTATGCTATACCCCTGAAGTTTGCAATATCCTTTTACAACAGTGTTTATTGCAAAAATGAAATAAAAAATTATTCGTTGGTCCCATTTCATGTCTTGTTTGACCACTAACAAAGTTTTAAGTGATGCTTTTGACTTTACAGATCTAAAACTTTTTCTTCCAAGGTAAACGGTTATAATCTTAAAAATACTAGTATGGTGGTAGTAGAGAAAAAAGGTAAATTTTTGGTATAAGACACTTAATTTGGGACATAGGAAAGCAAAACACTTAAAGTTGGACGGAGGGAGGGTGTCATTTTTGAAATTTTATGTTCCTGGGTTTTCTCTATAACCTATATGCCTTGTTTGGCTAAGGTGTAATGAGGTTGGGGGGGGGGGGGGAATAAGGATATCATTATACCTATTGTCTCTTATCCCATGTTTGGGTGCGGTATAAGCAACGCGTATAAGTTTTACTCCCTTATCCCCACCCCTATGAAGCACCGGAATGGCATATAGGGTTATGTTCCCGTTTCTTACCCGTTCGGAACGCTCCCGAAACGTCAGCTGGCGTCCCCGAAAAAAAATTGGAACCCGGAGCTTGAGCTTGACTGGAACGGTACGGGGACGCGTCCCAGCTTTCCCGAAACGCCTGGGGACCGTCCGTGTCCGACCTTCAAGATCCACGGATCTTTCGGCCATTTCACGACGTCAGACGACGCCGCAGCTCCTTCACCGGCGACGGGAACTGGGTTTGGCGGCTGAAGAGATAAGAGAGATAATGGGCTTCTGTGGGCTTAGTTTATTTGGACTTTTGTATCAAACTAGTAAACAGCCCAAGGAATTGGGCTTTTTAAGAAGACTTTTTTTTTTTTTTTTTGGTGCAAGCAATAAGACATGTTAATGTATTGTATATACTATAAAAAACGTAAATAAATAAGAGATTAATGTTTATCTATAAATATTGATATATATATATATTATATTATATTTAAATTCGTTCCCCCTGGCGTTTCGTCTCCTAGATTTTTGAAAATCGCCGTCCCGGCGTCCCCGTTTCGGTGCTACGTAGCCCCACTCCCTCAAATTTGCCTGCAAGCTTATACCACCCCGGATAAGGAGTGTGGGGATAGATTGGGAATGCAAAAAAGTCTCAGGGCTAGTTTGGGAATGCTGTGGCGGTGCTAGAAAGCTGCTGTGTGAAAACACTGTGGAAAAGCTGCTGTGAATTCTTGATAAAATGTTGTTTGGTAATATTACGTAAAAAGCTGCTGTGAAATATTGATATAGTAATTTTGTGTTTGGTAAAATCAAATGTGAAGTTGCTGTGAGAGGGTAAAATGACAAATATATGACACGTGTCATTTCCGTAAAGATAACTATTGATATTTAAAAAAATTGTAAGGTTAAAATCAGTTGTAGATAAATTAATCAAAAGCACTTTCTGGAAAAGCATCTCCCCCCTTGCTTCCCGAAAACTGCTGTGGGATAGCGGAAACTGTCCGGAAAAGCAGAAATTTTATTTTTACCAAACACAGCAAAACTGCTTCTGCTGTCGGAAAGTAGCTGTGCTGGCAGCATAAGCATTCCCAAACTCACCCTTACTCCCTTAGTCATTAAGAATGCATGATAACTTATTACAGTAGGACACATCTTGATAATTCCCAAAAGAAAACAATCTCCGAACAGAGTGATATATACTTGAATACGCTCAACGACCCGATTTGGGGACTAGTAGTGCAGCAAGTGCCAACTTTGATGAACATCACATAAGAAAGAAGAATATATTTTTGGAAACATATTTATTATTGCCTTACTGTGTTAGTTCCTATTTTTTCCTTTGTAATTATTTATTTTTTGTCGGGTTCATGTTGGCTATGTGTGTAGGGGTTCTAATTATGTATTTGTGATTTAATTGTATATTTGACAATTGGATTTATCATTATATGACGTGTAAACATGTGTGTGCGTGTTTTAGATTCTACAATGAAAAACAAAATAACAATAAAAAAATAATACATTGCAACATCAAAACAGGGCAATGACCAATCAAAAAAATATCAAAGACGGATTTATACACATACCTCATCTCTAATCCTGTACTACCCAACCACGTTATTACATATCCCTGTCTCACATCCTACTCTAATCCAACACTCATAACCAAAAGTCACTTATCCTGCCTTATCCCAGTACAATCATATCCTACCTCATATCCCAGTATATCTCTTATCCCCATGATTTTTTGTATACCTTACCCAAACGAAGCCTGTGTATCTGTGTGCATATATAGGTATTACAAAATGCCCTTTGAGGTTCAACGTTTTAACACTCTCTACCTCTGCCATTTGACAAAAATTGTGGATCCGAAGTCCATTATTGGGCTGGTTTGGGAAAGCTTAATTATTCGCGTAATTGATTAAATTTTGATAATTAACCTGACTCATTTGGCAAAGATTGATAGATTTTTGGATTTTTGGGATTATCCGGATCCGGGTAGTTTTAAAACCGGATCCGTATACTTCTAAAATATTTTTTCTCCCACTCACTTGACTAGACCCGGGCAGAGACTAACCGGATCCGGATAAGACCCGACCGGATCCGGTTCCTTAACAAATGAACCATCCAAAGAATGACACATAGACTAAAGACACCAACCGGGAAGTTCCTTTTGTCAGCCGGATCCGGGTCGGTCCCGGCCGGATCGGCCCCATCCGGCCCCGGGTTGGTTCCCGCGAAAAAATGCGTTTTGGTGCCAGATTATGCACTATTAATTAATCTGATAATTAATCGTTGCCAAATGAGGCCATTATACAATTAACTTATGCTGATTTGAATTATGGAATTAATCATTTACTCTTAATAGTAAATAACATTGACATGTCAAGAGTTTAGTCAATATATTACCTTTTACATGTCTAATCCAACCTCATATCCCAGTATATCTCTTATCCCCATGATTTTTATATACCTTACCCAAACGAAGCCTGTGTATCGGTGTACATATATAGGTAAATTACAAAATTCCCTTTGAGGTTCAACGATTTAACACTCGCTACCTCTGGCATTTGACAAAATATTGTGGATCCCAATTCCATTATTATACAATTAACTTGTGCTGATTTGAATTGTGGAATTAATCATTTACTCTTAATAGTAAATAACATTGAGATGTCAAGAGTTTAGTTAATATACTTACCTTTTACATATCTAATCACAGCAACGGTATGTTTTCACCCCTTTCTCACCACCTTACCACCACAGCTTCCACCAATGTTTAATAGCATCATCTTCAAATGAACTGCTACCACCAGACCTTGTGGGCTCACAAATGAATTGCTACCACCATAAAGCCTACCATTATCTCTGGCAAATGAGTCTACACTGAGACATCAAACCTTCAGCCCTGCCATGACATGTCCCGTGCTCCCATCTCAAAATCCAGAACCATAGACACCAAAATTCATTCACAAGAATCACCACTACCACTACCAAAACATTAGACGGCTAACCCTCTCGTGACCATCAGGCACCCCTCTCCAATTGTATCCGTAGAAGATTACAATGCATGAAACCATAAATATCTCACGAGTAAACCCACCTGTTAAGTTGGCCAAGGGAATGAGTTCTTCTGGTAGAGACTAGAGAGAGTGAATGCGATTTGTGAATCTCTTATTTTAAGGTGTCACACTGTACAACTGGTAATGTGCATAACGAGCAAATTCTCTTTTTGAGTTATATAATCTGGACTTGAAGCTTGGATGGAAACAAGTCTTTAACCTCCCACAGTATCATTACAATTGATGAAATACTACTATTAGATAAATTATGAGTTTTTGATAACGGTAAAGAAGAGAAATTTTAGAAATTTGAAATTTCTTTGAACACTCTAACATGCATTAAAATATTGAAATACGTAGAGACTTGGGCCTTTCTAGTTACCATTATAATTAGTGACTACTTTCTCCAGCATTAAAAAAGGAAAAAGAATAAGGAGTAGACATTAATTACCTGGAACAAGTCAAGTACAAATGTAACAAGTCACAAGCTGTTCAGAAAAGTCCTTGTTCATGTTCTGTCATGCTCAGAAGCTTTGAGCAGTGGGTATGCTCTGCATCAAATAGTTTGAGGATGTTCTGTGCAAAGAGGGATGTATTTGACCAGCGGGGTGACCTTGCTGAGGGCTTTGAGTAGTAGGAACAAGAACCAGGATGGTGCGCTGCATCGAGTAGTTTGAGGATGTTCTGTGCAAAGAGGGATGTATATGACAAGGTAGGCTGACCTTGCACAGGTCTTTGTATAAATAAGTATGGTTCAAATTAAATGCTCAATTTAATTGATAATTTCACAAGTTCAATTTGTTAAGGAACCGGATCCGACATTCAGAAGTCCGTCTTATTGATAATTTCAGAAGTTCAATTTTTGTCTCTGTTCAAGCCATAAGTTTATCCTCAGCAATACAAAAAAAAAAAAAAAACCCTCCAGTTATTGAGCTGTCAACTCTACTTTGGTCTGTGTCGGTGGTGTTATGATCGCTAATCTGGGCGAGGAATGCACAGCTGATAGCTATCATGAGTAAGATCTTAAAGTCACAGTTCTTGAATGATCGAATGCTTCTACAAGATATTTCAATTGGGGAGTTGTGAACATAAGTACATATATTATCAGAACTCTTACTTTCATAACTACTATATACTTCTCTCCTCGAGAGTTATGGATTTGGCTTTTGTAAATGAAACAAAACTAGTATCTGAGGAGACCAATGCAACTTTTAGTATTCTGCTGTTTAATTGGATTATTTCTTTTCGCCTAGCTTGAAGAATTGAACTCCCTTGCATTTTTGTCATTTCATTTCAAGATCACCGTGTCTTCCTAATGATTTGTGTTCAAATACTTTCTAGAATTGTCAATTTTTTAGTTTGATTGTGATAACATTGAGTCCGTTGGATTTTTTCAGTTTAGTTTACATAAACTATTGTTTCCACACATATGTGCGAAATAACTACTTGTTTGTGAGAGAACTGTGAAGTGAGCAGCCACAGGATTATTATGTGTTTCAGTTTTCAATCTCAATTCAGTAAGGGAAACAACAGTTTTTTAGGGTTTAGGGAATCGTTTGAATGAAATGAATAAAATTATCCAAACTGGTTCAACTGTCTAATTCATTTGGACTTGGTAAATAGTTCACATTTTGAGTTGGAAACATAGACTTCTACTTCTGAAGAAATACGTGTAATTACTCCAAAACCCCAGATCGGGCAAATAGTTGCCAAAATATCCTGAAACTAAGTGAAACATGATCAATTGGTTGGAAACAGACTGTAATTTCCTAGGATGGAACTGGTGTACTCTGTTCCAGCTTCCTTCAATACGGAAGGTTCCAGCTGGAATGTAACTAACAACGATGCCAGTTGGTTGTACTTATATTTCTTTACTGTATTCCTTGGAACCTCTGTGATTGCAAGCTAAGTTGTTTCTGGTATAAGCAGATCATACCATGATGGGGAACATTATAACAGTGTGCGGTTGAAAGAAGACTCTTGCACTGGACCAGCAAGGCCAATAATGATCAAGGTTTCCCCTGTTCCTACTTTCCTGTTTCCGATTCCACTTTGTTGATCCTCTATTATAACTGCTATGTCCTATAATTGAAATCATTCATCAAGATGGGAGAAAGATTTAATAGCTTCTGGTGATGTTGTAGGTTGATTCTGATCTTTCAGCACCATCTCGTCACACAAAAGTAGATTCTACAAAATCCAAATGTGCAGGCAGCAAGAACTCTGTCCCTGCTGAATCAATAAAGTTGGTTATGGCTGGAAGTCAATGTGTTGACGGCAAAAAAGTTGAACAGGTAATGCCTTATTTAAATCTGTTCGTCTTTTGTGATGTTTATGCTTGTAGTGGAATATCTATGAGTTTTACGTAGGCCACCTCCTTATGACAAATTATTATGTTCCAGGTTTTACAACAAGTGGGTGGTGACGTTGACGTGGCAATAGAGTTTCTCCTAGCAGAACAAGATACAGAAGAGGTTTTACGTGAAAATGATACAATAGCCTGTCCAGCAAATGCTTCTCATGGTAATTGGCGGTTAGTATAAAGTTACTTTCAGTTTTACATACATTGTGTTGGCTTCTCCTATCCTCAAAGTTTGTTGCACTTTATGGAGCTATCTCTAGAACTATTCATCGTCGTTTGACCATCCTATGTGTCTATTTGAGAGGATGGAGCTCGTCGTAACCGAGAGTTCCTGCCAGCTGAGGGGAATATTCATAGCATGGGTCCTAGGAGGGAGAAAGGAGATGAGCCTAGGTGTCATAGTATTTGGTTGAATTTAGAGAAAAATTGAGTAATGGATGATGAATGGAAGCTGCTAGCCTTGCCTGAACACTTGACCACATGTTAAGATCACAGTCTCCCTATGACCGTGAATGTGGAATATTAGGAGCAGTGGGGTTAATAATATAATAGTTGGAGAGTTTTAATTCCTAGCATGATAGTTTTTCAGAAAGTCTTCTACTGTGGAAAGGATGTGTTTTGAGCAGGCGCAAATATTCTGTCTGACCATCACTATTCCATTCTCAGGGTCATGCCTTTATTTTTAGGTTTTTTTGACTAATGTTTGTTGACTAATTTGACTGTATAGGGTTAGGAACCTGGGTTTTTTCTGTTGTTCTTTAGTTATGAGGTGCATGCTTTACTCAATTTTCTCGTAATAGTTTTATTACTATTTGGTTGCTAGGTGAAGAAAATGGACACAGTAATTATGGGCGCGAGGATATCGATGAATATCCATCTACATCAGAGCCATCTTGCAAGGGAGAAAGAAGCCGTGATGACAAAAGATCGCACGAGGACGAAAAGGTTTTGCTGTTCATATTTGTAACTTAAAGGAAATTGATGTTTATATTCCTTCATGTAGTTTATGTATCTTTGTGCTCCAGAAAATCCCAAGAAACAAGGTCTGTCCGTGTGGCTCAAAGAAGAAGTACAAGTCTTGTTGTGGGTCTGTTTCAGGAAGGTCTTCCCCTCGATTGGCCATGTATGCTTTTGAGAACTTGCTATCTCTGTTAACTGTTTTTTATTTATACATATTATCTTTAACTCGGCAAAGTGGCCAGAAGCTAACCGAGTGGCATCACATGTACGTATTGTTGACCTGCAATTTCTATGGTCATGTTGTGCATGTGTCATGCACAGGTAAATCGGCACACTACACTTTTTTTTTTCTACGTTCATATTTCATGGTCATCATTCATCAGTAGAGCTTTCTCATGGATTAGTTGCTCCTGAAATTATTGAGAAAGATTGTCAAAATTATTAAGTTCAAGCATCGGTTTAGGTTCATCAGAGCCACTTATTTATATAGTTTCACCAGTCAGAAGACCATCACCGAGTTTCCCTCTCTTTTACATGTGGTCTAAAGTCTTTTGATTTGAGTAAAAGGAACCGAGGAACTAAACAACACTAGAAATTCTAGAATGACAGGAAAATCAATAACAAGTTCAACCATTTTCCTGGTGGGTCCGGTATATATGAAGCACGTAGGATGAATAAGGCAGCATTGCTTTCGGGTCCTTCAACTATGAGTAATATTGAAATTTCTGATATCTGAAATTGTGGCCCATTCATTTTGGATTTTTTCTTGTAATAAATAAAATATGTACTCTTTTATCCTTCTGCACTTTGCGTCAAACTTAAAGCTATCCATTCTGAACTGAACTCTCAGTTGAAATTTTTTATGTTTTAAATCTGTATTACCTATGAGGTAAACTCTCAAAACATTTTCTATGCTTTAGATTAATAGCATGAAGCGATCAACCAAGTTTCAGAAGACAAGCTTCTTATGATCCTAGATAGCCATCAATGATGGTAAAGTGAGCCCCAACCTTGTTCTCATTACTACAAGCACCTTCCTATCACACAACTGACCAACTTCCTAGCCTGAAGCCATCGACTTACACATCGGAAAGCCGAACTACAAGATGGTCTAATCCAGAAAGTTTATTCAGAGTGTTCCAACATATTTAGCTCTCAAATTGAAGTAGAGAACGAAAAAAAGGGAAGAAGATTTGGTGAAGGAAAGGTAGGGTTGGGTTTTGTTTTATGTGTCGATGAGGAAAGAAGTAAAGAAGGTTATGTTCAGGAGTTCGTTGAACTAAAGTGAGACAATTGCTCTCCTCTTTCTTTTACTCGGCCCAAGCTGGTGTCTTCTTTTGTCATCTCTGTCCCTTTTTAAACCAGAATCCATTTCCTTGAGTTCAGAAGCTATCTCTCACTGTGATCTCTCTGGAGAGCGAGAGGGGATGGAGTATAGTTTTCCACTTTTCCTATATTACGCGAGCCTTCCTTTTATCTGGTAATTGTGGAGGAATATGCTAGTATGTAAAGGGTTTCCCTTTATGGGGCAGCTTTTCCTTGAGGCAAAATCTAATGATGTCAGCAAGTGTATTTTATATTCGGTCACTCTGGTAGAACACAGAATGAGAGAAAATTGTTAAAAGAATGTTTTGTTACGTGTAATAAGTGACTCCAGTGAAGTCCAGGGTTGGAGTCGAGGTAGGAGACCAAAGCGAACCTGGTAGGACAATAAAACAGAATTTGTCAAATCAAATTTGACTGAGTGAATGAAACTGGGAAGAAGGAACTGGAGGAGATTGATCCATACATCAGATCCCATTTAAGCTGGGAGAAGGCTTGTTGAGTTGAATATTCATTTTGGTAGAAATGAATATTGGATAACATGAATTTTCTATTGCTTTTTAGTGTAGGACATCATGAGCTTTCCTATGCTGCTTTTAACTGTTTTAGCTACGCTTGAGTTTGGATAACATGACTTTGTTACTGTAGTTTATTTATGGCTATCAAGTGATTTGATCAGAGTTGTTATAAATTTATGTCACGCATTGGAATTTGAAAACTAATCACTGTTTTTTATATTCTGATCCGTAATCACATTGTTTCAGCAACCAAACAGTTGATCACGTCAAGAGCCGAAAGGAAAGAAAGCAAGGCAAGAAAGGCAAATCTGGTAATGCTGCGAAATCTGATGGGGAACCGCCGGATGTTGGTGCACTATGTATTTGACCTTTCAACTAGAGGTAGTACATTGAACTTGTTGGGTTATTGTTTCCGCTGTCCTGTTTGTGTGAATTCGTTTGGTTTTCCTTCTCATTTTTTTCCATAGTGAGGGCTTGGTGCTTTTGTGCACAGGAAATATTAGGTTGACTCTTGACACACTGTAAAAAGAGAATCTCTTTGGAAGTTGTATGGTCCAAAATTATTAGTTGGTCACGATGAATATAGATCTCTTATGGCTGTTAGAAGACAATACTTAACCACATTGAAATGGTTCTGGAACTTGCCCAATTTTGTAATTGGACTGCTAAAAGTGGAAATAAGAATTCAAAGAAGATAAATCAGAAGAAATTACGAAGAGACGATGAGGGTAGAGTAGTTAAGAAATCCAGCTTACATTTGCCAAATATTGCAAAGTATTTTTACCCGCAAAGATAGCTACAAAGTCTTATTGTTCAAGCAAATTACTAAAGGAAAACTGAAAATTTTGTTCGTGGCATGATGTTAAATCTTATGACCACTTACTACAACTTAGTGCCACTCTCGCTAATAATGCTTTGTTTCCTCGAATTCTGTCCACCCAGGCCACGAGGAAAGTTGTTCATCCATGAAGAATATGCTATTCATGGTACGTGTACAGAAAACTTATGGTGTTTTGCTGTTTCCTCTACTTTTGGGGGAAAATCTCAACAATGTCCTTTTTTGATTTGCCTGCCTTGTTTTCCTTTTCAGTTACCTCATCAAAATGCTACTTGGAGTGAAATCTTTGGCAACACATTCAGGTGCAGCAAATCAGGTTTGATTGTATTATTTGCAGAGTCGCACAACTCTTCTTCCCCGCTGAGGCAGGGAATACGGCAGTCGAGATAATTTTCAAGTTCCTGACATTACAATATATATAGTTGCTAAATTTTACAGCATCCGATTCTTCGTCAAACAGTTTTTTTACCCAGAACGTCAGTAAGTTACAGTTGTCCCACTATAGTTTCAGGCTTTTGTGGACTAAAATGAAATATCTGATCTTGTTGAGGCATCCCTGGCGTTCTTGATATGCCATCTGAATAGCAGAAAAACCTTGAGGCCTCGTTTCGGTAAGGGATAAAAATCATGGGAATAAGAGATATGAGGCATGATTTGATTGTACTGGGATAAGGCGGAAGGGAGCCGTGGCCCTTGTAACATTTTGATGAATTTCACTTAATACCAATATCTTTATCATTAATTTTAGAATATCCGAAGTCTTGACCCCTTCAAAACTATTACATTTATTACTCCACTACAATAATAGTTTGCCCCCTACATAGTAAAACTCATGCCTCCTCAAAACTTGGGCGCCGAAACGTGTTTTTCAACTTTCTAGACGTTTCTGGTAACTTGCGGGCCTCCTTTTCATCTATACAGGTTTCTAGACGTTTCTGATCAGTCCACTGGGTAAGTTTCAACATGCAGAAAATTTGTTTCCTTCTCAAGATTTCATGCTGAATATTGTAGATATCTTGAGGCAAGAATGAGCAGTGACGGAGCCTGAAACAGCTGGGACAACAAAAACTAATGTATTCATTTGAAGGTACTAGTGAAAAAGGTGAGCTCTGGGGTATTTTTGTATTTGTTGGGGCCAACATAGGTTACATGGGCTAATAAGGTGCGAATGAGACATATTGGGGGTATTGGGGTCGATATAGGTTACATGGGCTAATAAGGTGCAAATGAGATTCACAATATCCTATAGTGGAGCTTTATGCCCGCTAGGGAGCGCCTTCAGCACTCCCTTCATTGGAAAGGACTAGTCCGACTCGTTGCCTCCAATGTTGTGTTGTACTTAGTCCAAAAGCTCACCCTTGCACCTCTTCATTGGTCTCATATCATTGGACCCCTTCCTCATCTAATAAAGAGGGTACGACTCACTTCCCATTTAATACCTGTAACTAAAGGTGTCAAGGGGGCCGAGCTAGGCTTGAAACTGGTCCAGCCTGCACTAAAATGAGCCAGGTCCAGCCTAGGACCGACCCCCTCTGATTCCCAAAACAAAAGATGCTTTCCAATAGAATTTAAGCCTTTCTTAGATTCTCTTATTTCTCAAAATCGGACTGGGTTATTCATGATAATGTAATTATGTTCCATGAAGCTCTTCACTCCATGGGTAAGATATCTGGTAAACAGGGGCTAATGTCAGTTAAGCTGAACATAGAAAATGCTTATGATAGATTGGAATGACCTTTTGTGGAGAGTTTCACAATGGTTTGGATTTCCCACCATATTCACTGCTTGGGTTATGGAATGTATTTTTACCCCATGTTTCTCTATTCTCATAAATGGAGGGGCTAGTGGATACCCCCCCCCCCCCCCCCCCCCCCCACCCCCCCCCCCCCCAAAAAAAAAAAAAAAAAAAAAAAATTAATCTATGTGTTGATGTTTTGTTAACAATGTCGGGTTCGCCTATCCGAACAGTTGGACTCATGGTATCAAACTTCAAAAGAATAATGAGCCAATTGATCACCTTATGTTTGCTGATTAATCACTCTAGATCCTTCTGTGAAAGAAGCTGAATATCTTAATCTATACTTGGACTTATATGAAAAATGATCTTGACAAGTGGTGAATAAGTCTCAGTCTTTTGTGTTCTTCAGCAAGAATACCTGAAGTTCCTTGAAAGATAGTATTAGAAGCACCATGCAGCTGCAAAAGGGTTCCAAGAAGGTAATTTTTCTTGGTTTCACCCCTTCCACTTAGGGAAAGGATATTATTTACACCAAATTTCATGACACTTACATTTCTGATTGTGGCATTGTTACTCTAGGATAGGGGTTGTCACTCACAATAGTGTTTCGCACAAGTTTGCCTTCTAGAGTATGATGACAATTGAAATTCCAATAATCGTATGAATAACAACTTAACCAAGCATATTTTTTAATTGAGGAAAATAATAACACTAACACTGGTTCAATTGTAACGCTATCTTAAAATTAATGAAATTCTACATTCATGTGGACTTCACAGCTTCAATGTTCACTCCATACCGCATGCGATGTAAATATTATGAAGTTTGGCATACTCAAGCTGTAGAAGTGTCATTTCTCAAATAAAAAGGGTGAAAATGCATTTTATCAAACTTGAGGGGGTGAAAGTGTTATTTATAGTAATTAAACCACCGAAATAACCAACTAATAACCATCCTCGTGAGGGGTCACACTAGGGACAGCCAATGGATCGAGGTTGGAAGTCTATACCTAAATTCGATCCACAAGGGTTCGGATCGGATCAGGTTTGTAATCTGAAGTTTGCCGGATTCAAATAGACTATTCATCGGATCATAGGCGATATCTTTGATTAATCTAACATAAGTCAATCATATATTACATTAAGAATTAGATTCAGTTTCACTTTGCAAGTATAAATTTATCAATTTAGCTTATCAAAAATATAATTATGTAAAATTTTAATGTTACTTTTAAGGGTATAATTCAATTGCACCCCTTCAGTTTTGGTTCATCTTCACTTACATCCCTCATAGTTTGGAAAACTTCACTTGCATCCCTTGTCACTTACACCCTCTTTATGTATTCATTATGCTAGTACCCCTTTATGTATTATTATGCTAGTTCTGAGGTTAATTATTCATTAAGCTAAGATTTATAACATTAGAGCAAGGAAAACATATTGATAGATGAGTTATGCAGGGAATTCTATTGATAGAGATGAGTTGTGATTTGATGAAGTAGCTATCCATTTATATCTAATCCAAGACTAGATAAGGTGCACGGTGGTCCCCACAAATGTCTCTCAAGATTTAGCTAGTGGAGAGAACCAAAGAATACCTAACTCAAATCATATCACAACACTTTTCTTTTTGTTCCTTGAGTATTTTAAGGCTTAAGCACAAGTACATGGCCACTAGTTTAGCACCCAACCCCAACATCATTCAACCAAATGTAGGTCCCTCTAGCTGTTTTCCTCTTCTCTTGAAACCCCACACCACCCCCACTCCATGCACACACGTCCTCAATTTCTCTCCTTCAATCGTCGAAAAGATGGCACATCTTTGAGATTACCCAACTCTGCACTACTCTATCATTATTAGGGTTAATTGCATTATACCTCCCGTAGATAGGGGTTTGTGTGAAACACCCCCTGAGGTCTCAAATGTTGCATAACACTTCCTTATACTTTCATACATGTGCATGAGGAGGGTAATTTTCTGTTAAATAAGCTACAATGACTTAAATACCCTCCCATATACACGAAAAAATCAGCCATTTTCTATCACATTTTAAGCCTTGCATCTTCTTCTCCTTCTTCCACTTTTTCCAGATCCGTAAACATAAGCAATCATCAAAATTGATTGAATTTCATTCATCATCAACATAAACAATATGCTAGACAACAACAATCTCTCAAAAATAAAGATTGTCCAACATGAAATCAGATCGGTACAAATAACAGAAGAAAAATTGTACAAAAAAACACAAAAAAAGAAGAAAAGAGGAAAACCTATCTGAATGAGAGGAAGATGAAGAAGCAGCAGCAGAAGAAGCGGCGAAGACTCCACCGGCGGCGGTGTTGTTCCGTGGTTCTTCTTCTTCTTTCCTGAATAGTGAGATAACCAAGAGAGGTGGAGAAAGAGATAGAGGGAGAGAGAGAACATATCTTAAAATGAAAAAGAAGAAGAGAAAGAAGAGGAGAAAGAAACAGTAATAGAAACAGCAGCGCACATGGGAGACGCGGTGGCGGTCCATCGGGGAAGAGCAGCGGTGTATCGGGGACGGGCGGTGCATCGGCTTCGGCGCCGAAAGCGTCATCTTCCTCCTCCTCTATTCGTCCTACTGATCCTTCTTCTTCTTCATGTCCCCCTCTTCTTCTTCATCTCCTCCCAGATCTATTTTGCTTTTCAATTTTGTTTTCGGTTTCGGTGTCTTGTGTTGGACGAGATGAGGTTACAGAGAAGATAGGGAGGAGAGAGAGACAAGAAGAAAAATGGTGAGGATGAGACGTGAGAGTATATATATAAGAGGGTATAATAGCCATTTAGAATGTAAACTTGACAGATTCCGTTACTTCTAACAGAATCACACAAAAACTAGACCACAAAGAGGTAAAATGCAACATTTGAGACTTCAGGGAGGCGTTTCGCACAAACCCATAACCATAGGGGGTGAAATGCAATTAACCCTTATTATTATTATTATTATTGTTATTATTATTATTATTATTATTATTATTATTATTATTATTATTATTATTATTACTACAACATATAAGGGGTTGTTTGGATGAGCTTATATGAGAGAAGAGGAAATTAGATTATTGGAATGAGCTGACACTCAGACTTAAACTTCTTGTTTGGATGAGCTTATACACCCAAGTCTTACGACTAAGATCATCAATAGAGAGTAGGAAATATCTATTTTTACCGTAAGACCTTGGATCAATAGGCCTACAAGTATCGGTACGAACAAGACTACGGGGCTCTTTAGCTCCTGAAGTATCTTAATTTGGAAAGATTTTTCCAGAATGCTTCTCAAGAAGACATCCTTCAAATAATTGATTAGGATGTTCAATAATGGACAAATCTTTCACCATGCCATTTTTTTAGAAAGATAATACCTTCAAATTATTAAAATTTATGTGCCCATACCTCAAATGCCAAGTCTAAAAGATATCTTTAGTGCAAGCCTTTAGACATCTAGTAACATCATTTTAAATATTGAGAAAAAATAATATATTTCTTGTCGTTGACACTTTAGCTATCAAGTTTTATTTAGCATCTCTTATGACACATAATTTATCTAAATTGAATCTCAATGTTATTCTTAAGCAATTGTCCCAAGTTCAAAATATTATTTTCCATATTGGGCACACAATAGACATCTGAAATAAAATGATGATTTTCATCATTAAGACAAATGATGATTTTACATTTTCCTTTTACTGGTATTTCGGAAGCATCTCCAAAAGTCGCACTTACTTCTCATCAATCTACATGAACATGCCCTTGTTGCCACTCATGTGATTATTTGCCCATGTGTCAAGATACCAAGTGCTCTCTTCTCCAACATGTTGCTCTAGGTGAGCCATCAACAAATTAAGTTCTTCTTCTTCCTTCATTTCAACAAAATTCACTTTTCTCATACACTTGGTTAGTCTTGCTTCTGCATTCATTAGCATAGTGACCAAAATTATGACATTTATGACATTGAACTTGAGACTTGTCATACCTTTGATTTTGGTTTCTTCCTCTTCCACGCTCTTTTGTTGAGTTGGAAATTTGGGCCCTTTCTTCTTGTCAAGGATTTTGGTAACTCCCTTTTGCTCATTTCTCTCGTCCTTGACCTCTACCACGTCCACGTCCTCTTTGGCCTCTCATATAGCCAAAGTTATATTCTTTCTTCAAAGTGAGCTTGCTTTGTAGCACTTGCTCCAAGGGTTCTTGATTCTTCCTCTTTATCATTTCTTCATGGGCTTGTAGTGAGCCCCTAAGCTCATCAATGGACAAATTCTCAATACATGTACCTTATTCAATAGCTGTGACAACATACTCAAAATCACAACGTAAAGAGCGTAATATTTTCTCAACAATATAAGTATCACTTAAGCTTTCATCTACATATCTCTGCATTTGACTAGAAATGGCCAAGCGCGAGAGAAAATAATCCGAAATTGTTTTCGAATTATTCATGTGGAGAGATTTAAACTCACCTCTAAGAATTTGAAGTCGTATCTTTTTGACTCTCTCAACACTCTTTTGAGAGATTTAAAATATCTCCCAATCTCTCTAGAAGGGAATAGAACAAGCAATCTTTTCAAGCATACTGTTAGCATATATGATTGATTATATATGATTGATCGTGATTTCCCTAATATATGTTATTACCTTATATGTACAAGTGTATATATGTAGGACATCATATGTATTGTAAGTTAAGTTGAATAATACAATTCTCCTTCCTACTTTGCTTCCGCTCTTATTTTCTATCATGTTATCTGATTGTTTCGCTCCTAGGGTTTGATTTGTTACATTTCGATCTGATTTGGTTTCAGTTGTTTTTGCTGGACTTTGTTCCTGTTAATAATCTTTCACGATACTCTCGTTAGCAGACCATTTTTTCACTGATCTTTCTACGCCGCAAAACCCATCAGACTGCGTGTCACCACCATTGTTCATCAAAAAGTCTCGCCTCTCATGGAGTCCAATCCCAGTACATATCGTCAGAAGAGCACAACGTCGCCAGTGAAGAAGACCTCGTGAACACCTCCATTCTCGAATTGACGAATTAGGTTTTCTCTGGATTTCTCTTGCAGTGAACCGGATCGAATCAATTGCGACGATTCTGAGAGAAATCGGGCAATCGGCGAATCAACTGCGACTAATGGGCCGGAGAATCGGCAAAGCAACAACCCAAATCGTCATTGTTGGACCACCACCATCGTCCATCAGAGAGGCGACCAATGATTTGACTTGGGTCGACTATTTTTCGCTACATGTAAACAGAGACGATTCGGTTCTCCACTCGACCTTCACCACCGTCGGGTTCACATGGTTGACTTTTGATTTATCTGATCATGCTTGCAATTCCGTCTGTGATACATCAGTGAGACAACGAAAGAAGAGATATGGGTGATTAATTAAGGTTTGTGCAATTTGCACTGGAGACCCTCATGTTTTTGAATATTTCTTAAAACACCCACATTAGAATTGGCATGGCCACATTTTCATCTTCCATACGATAGCCTTTTCTTCTTTTTGGTGCTTTATTCATTTGCGGTGTTCATCAATGACTTGTTACAACTAATGCTCTAGTAAGGACGATTATTGCTCGTGTTGTCATACTAGTGAACATGGGCTTTTGTATTGTCCAATTCGTCACTGTCGATTTTTTGGACTAAAGAAGCAAGGTCACTACCTAGTTGATTGTCCTCAGTATCCTAAATCTCGGTCCAAGCCCGGTCCAAGCCCAGTCCTACTGTCTCTCATCCTGATACTTCACAGCTCCCCAAATTGGTCACAATTCTTAAGCGGCTTATTGAGATATCTCGTGAGCAGCCTAATTCGACTTCTTTGTCTACAACCCCAGGCAATCGCTCTTGGTATTTTGGCTCATGATGCTGCAATCATATGACTTCTAATTCTGATATATTTAGCACTCGATGTGATGCATCGTTTGTTCTGACTATTTACACTGCTGACGGATGTCATATGCAAGTTACTCATACTGGACACATTTCACAAGATAATTTATCATTGCCTGACACATTTTTGGTTCCTGATCTCACAATGAATCTTGTATCTATTTGGCAAATTTGTGAACTTGGCTTGGATGTTATATTTTCCTCCAGTGGGAGTCGTGTGCAGGATCCTCAGACAGGGAAGATAGTCGGTGTTGGCAGTAAAGTTGGACGCCTATTTGAGCTGACAAGTCTGACCCTTCCATTTTCTACCTCAGTTGCTTCTGTGACTTCACTGGTATCTTCCTCGCTTAGTCTATGGCATTC
This sequence comes from Linanthus parryae, assembly GCA_023055425.1. NCBI lineage: Eukaryota > Viridiplantae > Streptophyta > Magnoliopsida > Ericales > Polemoniaceae > Linanthus > Linanthus parryae. The sequence goes on from JALGPY010000001.1 coordinate 32,919,866, forward strand.
TCGACTAGGTCATGCTTCTATTGGCCGTGTTTGTTCGCTTGTCTCAAGTGAAAAATTGGGTTATGTTGATTGTATGCCATGTCAATTAGCTAAACAACATGCATTGCCTTTCCCACATAGTAAGTCTTCGTCTTCGGCACCTTTTGATCTAGTACACCCTGATGTTTGGGGACCTTCTCCCCATCCTACAATGGGTGGTTCTAGATACTTTGTCATCTTTGTTGACGACTTTACTCGGTATACATGGTTATATTCATGAAGAATCGATCGAAGTTGCATCAGATTTATTATGATTTTGCGGCTAAGGTTAAGACTCAATTTTAGCTTTCAATCAAAATCTTCAGGTCTGAAAATGCTATGGAGTATAAGTCTTCACAGTTTCTTGATACTATTCGCAAGCATGGAACACTGCCTCACAGATCATGTCCAAGCATGTCTCAACAAAATGGTCGTGCTGAACGCAAGCATCATCATATTCTTGATACAACTCGCACTCTCCTTATTTCTTCCTATGTCCTGAACGCTTTTGGGGTGAAGCTGCTTTGACAGCGCTCTATACCATCAATCGAGTTCCTACCCCATTTATTCAAAACATGACACCGTACGAGAAGCTCTTTGGTAAATCTACATATTATTCGTCTCTTCGAGTTTTTGGCAGTGCGTGTTTTGTTCTTCTTCAGCCTCACGAGCATTGTAAGTTGGAGCCTCGATCACGGATATGTTGTTTTCTTGGTTATGGAATTGAACATAAGGGATATCGTTGTTGGGATCCGATTTAGAAGCGCCTCCTTGTTTCTCGCCATGTGGTAGTCTGGGAGCATAAGATGTTTTCTTCGGTCTCCTCTTTTGATGCCTCTACAGCTGTCGATCGCCCTGTTATTTTGGATCCGTTCTTTGACTCATTCTATGATGACTTTTCAGTGGATTCTTCTGAGCCATTGCAGAATCCTGCGACACATCCTGTGTCGGCTCATGAACTTGTTCCCGAACAAGCTCCATATCATGATGATACTTCTGCTCCTCCTGGAGGAGTAACTTCTGATGAAACTTTCTCAAATGAATTTGGTCCTAATCTTGTTGAGACATCTTCTACACCAAACATTGAGTCTTTTTCTACTATGCCCTTACATTTTCGTCGATCTGATAGAGAACGCAATACTCCTACTTGTCTTCGGGATTACCATTGTTATTCTACTATTATTCAGCACCATGAGCCTCGCTCTTATCGTGGGGCTAGTTCTAATCCCCTTTGGCAGAAAGCAAAGGATGACGAAATGGATGCATTGGCTAAGGATCACAGATGGGATTTAGTTACGTAAGCACCTTGGAAAACTCCATTCAGTTGTAAATGGGTCTACAAAATTAAGACTCGATCAGATGGATTGGTTGAGCGCTATAAGGCTCGATTGGTTGCTAGGGGGTTTACTCAGGAGTACGGGATTGATTATGAGGAGACTTTTGCTTATGTTGTTCGTCTTACTTCAGTCTGTACTCTACTTTCTTGCTCCTATTCGCCGCTGGTATTTATTTCAGATGGATGTTAAGAATGCATTTCTTAACAGAGATCTCTCTGAAGAGGTTTACATGCAGCCTCATCCCGGACTTATTGTTTCGCCTTCTCAGGTTTGTCATCTTCGTAGAGCTTTGTATGGACTTAAGAAAGCTCCTTGAGATTGGTTTGCTAAGTTCAGTGCCACTATACTTCAGTTTGGTTTTTCCTCCAGTAATTATGACTCTACTCTCGTCATTCGTCGCACTGAACGTGGGATTATTTTATTGTTGATATATGTGGATGACATGATTATTACTGGTGATGATCTCACTGGCATTGCTGATCTTAAGAATTACTTGAGTCGTCATTTTGAGATGAAGGATTTGGGGCATCTTAGTTATTTTATGGGACTTGAGGTCACTTCTAGTTCTGATGGTTCATATATTATTGCAAGTGCATGTCTGACAGATCAAAAGACCGCTTCTACTCCTTTAGAGCCCAATCTAAAGTTGACTCCTCTAGATGGCAAGCCTCTGGCTAACGCTACTCTTTACCAACAACTTGTTGGTAGTTTGGTGTACCTCACTGTTACCCGTCCTAATATTGCATACCCTGTTCATCAGGTCAGTCAGTTCCTATCATCTCTATGTTGTACCCACTACATCGGTGTTCTTCGGATTCTGCGATATGTGAAGGGTACATTGTTTCGTGGTCTTTGCTTTTCTGCTCACTCTGCTCCCGTGTTACATGGTTTCTCTGATGTCGATTGGGCCGGCGACCCGACTGATAGACGTTCTACTACTGGTTATTGTTTCTTTCTAGGAGACTCTCTCATATCATGGTGTAGCAAGAAGCAGACTGTTGTTTCTCATTCCAGTACTGAGGATGAGTACCAGGCTTTAGCTGATGCTACATAATAACTTGTTTGGCTTCGTTGGTTATTAGCAGATATGGGTATGGCTCAATTTGGTCCTACTACTATATTTTGTGGTAATCGTAGTGCAATTCAGATTGCCCACAATGACGTATTTCACGAGCGCACCAAACACATTTAGATCGATTGTCATTTCACCCGACATCACTTGACTGTAGGTACAATCCATCTCAAGTCAGTTACTACTCTAGAGTAGACTGTTGATATCTACACGAAGTCTCACCCTCCTGGACGCTTCTCGGATCTTGTATCCAAACTTCAGCTTGTTACCTCCATACCAGCTTCAGCTTGAGGGGGGGGGGGGTGTTAGCATATATGATTGATTATATATGATTGATCGTGATTACCTAATCTATGTTATCACCTTATATGTACAAGTGTATGTATGTAGGACATCATCTTTATTGTAAGTTAAATTGAATAATACAATTCTCCTTCCTACTTTGCTTCAGCTCTTATTTTCTATCACATACTATCACCCAAATAGGAATAGATGAGAGAATGAGTGTGTTGGTCCTTCAGACGTACCTCCTCAAACGCCTTTTATTGAGTTTGACTCAAATCTTCTCGCGGCTCCTCGTACCCATTCTCCACAGCCTCCCACGCCCCGTGTGAGCCTAGGAGACCTTCATGCGTATGACCCATGTGTCATAGTTGTCCTTGGTGAGGCGAGGGCATTGAACTAAAATGTAACTAAAGAAAAGAGAAGGGAGAGCAGAGTCGTAGACGATATTACACTCGAGTACGAGTCTGCTAATCTATAATCTCAATTCGCGACTAAGCACGATACAACGGAAGAATACAATCATTGAACCAATTGGAACAGTCATGGTTCAGCAGTATAATAGAATGGATAATAAACAAACATATAAAATCTGAATTATTATTTTAACATTGTCTACATGAAGATAAATGAGATGCAGTAATATAAATGTCAACTAATCTATCAAGATATAGCAGTTATAAAAAAACGTAAACGACACGACACACAAGATCCTTACTTTGGGGGACCATCCATAGTGTTCTCCACCTGAGAAGGGAATTGAGGATAAAAACCTCACATGCTAGCACCAACATGTGCTAGACAAATATATTGCACGAAACGTTTGATACAAGATAGATAACGAGCTATCACACATATCAGCTACTCACCACACTACATTTTGCCTACCTATTTTTTGCAATCTCCTGTGTAGCACCCCACACCATGGGAATGCAAGACTCGCTTAACCTAGTTGAAATAGCACACTAACTCCTCGAGCTAGTGACTCGAGCTAGCACCCCACACCATGGGAATGCAAGCCTCGCTTAAACCTAGTTGAAATAGCACACTAAATCCTCGAGCTACACGGTGAACCTCGTTCATGCGTGTAGCCTAGGACCCTTTCCTCCAGTAGTTCGTCAAGTGAGCAACTCTCGATAGTTCGTGAGTGAACAACTCTATTAGATGGATATGTATAAAACAAAACATGTATGAGAAACAATACTCTAGAAAATATAAACGAATCCTAGACCTAATAGTACAAGAGAGAAACCATATACAAGGCTACAGTTGACTCTACACATCCCAACTCGGAGGGAAACAAATTCAGATCTGACAGATTCAATATTTAAAATTTTAGGATAACAGACCTGGAAACAATATAGACTCTAGAATGAATATGATAGAGAAATCCTAGTGTTAAGAATTTGTGAGGCGTCTATAAAAAAGAGACACTCTAATATACAGATTTGACCCGAACTAAGAATAAGATCAATTATATTGATTTAGTCTGTGTAAAAAAAACGTATTCTAGACTCAAATAGTTTGACAAAAGACTTTTTTCTAGATTAATAGAAGAAGGTAGATCCAGAGACTCAATTCAGAACAGTAACCTTGATTGATTCTAGAATGAGCAACAACTTCAAAACATGAATGAAGCTGAAGGAAGCTGAAGCGCCTCTTGGAGGAGACATGAAAGTCGAATCGTCGGATGGTTTCTCTAAAGCTGCTTGGCCGAAACTCTAGAGGGGAGCTCTCTCTCTCTCCCTCTTACACACACACACGATTTCTAGGGAGGCTAGACTTAATTTTCAGATGCTTAGCTTAATCTTCTCAGAACCGTGACGCTCTATTTATAGAATGAGATCACTTATTTTCTAAGCAAGAGTGTTCTATAGAAGATCAATTATGAATCTAGACTTTTAAAAATTAAATTAAAGTCAAACTCTATTTATAGAAAAATAAATTATTAATAAATGAATTTTACTTATAGAGAAAACACATGGATAGATGCTACATGAATGATCCTTGAGCTAAGAATAACTCAGAAACTTCTAGGAGAATACCAGAAACCCAAGTATCAGAATAATTATGATTTCTGATGATTTCTTACATAATACATCCAAGTAGCCTGGATTTCCTGCAAGAACATGGGTTAGAATCACAAAGAATCTAAATGAAGAGACTCATATAATTATAATCCAATACAATACACTACATGATCTAAGTTATCTTGTTCCTGAATTGACGAACACTAAGAAGCAGTGCGTGCAACACCCCGTGGTCCCCAAGCCTTCCATTCCGGACCGGAAAGCCCAGGAGGGCGATGCTAAAAGTGTTGGTGGAAGTCATAAGCACAACATTCATATATTACAATACTATTAAACATTACACGGGTCTTTATACATTACTCACACGTTTTCAAAACTACTACTTTATGTTGACTAGTCAGACTACATTACTACTCGTGATATCCGTCTAAGTGAGTCCCGTACCCGGTCATGCCATAGTCTTCTTCTTCTAAACCTGCGGGGGAAGGAAACAAAGACCGCAGTTTTCTAAAGTCAGCATAAAATACTGAGTAAGTAACACCCAAGCTTGTAAAACGGAAGACAAGACATGTTTACTTTTCATTATAATAACAAAGAGGAAGAAATTGTAAAACAGTAAAGTAGGAACTCAAATGTAAACTTCTTTCTCTTTTAAACTTTCTTTCTTCACTTTCAAACGGGGAGTATAACTCCAATCTCTTCTTCTTTTCTTTTATAAATATCCAAAACCATATTATTATCTTTGTTGATACGGGGAAGGAACTATCCATCTCGCATACTCCAAGACCTTAAGTGCCGGCACCCCTCTAAGACTTCTTGCGGCCAGAGAGGTGAGTACATGGAGCAACCCGGCAGGTTGCGACCGGGAAAAATAAACGGGTCGGGTGGCCGTAACCAACCACGACCAATCTAAATCACGGGTCGAGTGATCAAAGTCAACTCGACAATAATAATAAGCTTCTCCCGCACAACTCTTTCCACTTTATGTTATTACGAGTTATTATTTTCGTGTGACAGTATCAAATCAAAACAGCTTCTTTGAAATGTAAAGTAATCACAAATAAGAACATATAATTCATAAACACATTTTGAGACAAGTATTAAAAATCACATTACGACACGAAGGAAGCTGGGCTAGCTAGGCTTGGCATATTACTTACCTCGATCCTTAGCAATTTAGCACGTAAATTCTTCTAGAACGTCACGTGGTCCTTGTCTACAAACTTGTCACCTACACGGTACATTTCTGTATTCGATCACAAATTTGTCGACACAAATATACGATTATAGATTATCATAAGTCTACCAAGTTCTATTTTAAATCTCTTAATTCTTACTATATATGTATAGATAATATTCTAGATTTTAATGTTATGTAGAAAATCATAATTTAAGTCCATAAACTTTTGATAATTATTAAATACTACTTTATTAACATATCTATTTCTAAATAACCAAGAAATTATTTAATAAATCAATTTAGTCATTTATTTATCAAACTCATCAAATAAATTGTAGAAACTATTTATAATATTTTTAGAGGAAAATACAAGTTGGAGAATTTATTCTTTTTATTAATACAATTAAACGGTCGTTATTAATTGAGAAAGCCGTTAATTTAAAATTCTAAAATATTTCCTATTTACCAACTAATTCAAAATACACCGAAAATCAATAATTACATATTATACTTCTAGCTTTTTTATTTTCAAGAAAATAATTTCTATTTAACTAGCCTCTATTTTATCTATATGATTAATCTATTTAACTTACTTTTTATTTGATATTATTATTACTATTATTAAAAATTATTATCCCTATTAGTATATATCATTTTTGTTAGTCTTATTCTTATTATTGTTATTACTATTTATCATAATTACTACTACTTTTATTATTACTATTATTATTATTAGCACTTTTATTTTTATAATTGCTATTATTATTATTACTACTACTACTATTGTTATTACTATTTATTATAATTGATGCTATTATTATTATTATTATTACTAAATTAGAATAATAGCTAAAAAGTGTAGATATTAAAATCTTATTTTTATTTCATTTTTATGTTTCAGATTTTTAAATAACAAAGGAACCCTCATGTTTTAATGAAATAACAGAAATACCCCCCTCTTATAACTAAAATAGTTTCTGAAAAATACAACTACCTCCCCCTAAGCATGAGTTTCAAACTTGATCAATCTAAATGCGAATTCAAGTATCAAGACGAGATTTCGAATGTATAAATCAACTCAGGGTGATGAATAGAGCATACCGGAACCAAGAATCGCAAGAAACGGTCGAGAATTGAGTCGGGTCAAGCGGCCGAACGGTGGCGCCGAAAGTGGAGCTCGACGAACCTTCTCCGGTGGTTCTGGGCTTCGATTGAGCCTTCTACTAGCTTAGTCGGACCCTTAGGATTCTATTGGTGCTGGTTTCGAGTGATGGGTGTCTCTGTTTTGATTCGGGTGGAGGTTGGCCGGAGTTTGGCCGGCGTTAATGGAGGTTCGGCGGCGATGATGGCGGTGCTCTGTTTCTGCAGCTGGGTTGCTGCTTATGCCTCCTTCTTCTTTCTTTTCTCAGGTCGTTATAGAGAGGGGAGGGTGAGTGAAACAGAGGTGGCTCTCTCTCGGGTTTCTTCCCCGACGGTGGCAGCGGCGGTGGTGGCGGCCTTTGGCCGCTGCTAACTGCTGCTGCTACTTCTCTCTGTTTTCAACTCGCAGAGAGATAGAGAGAAAACAGAGGGTGAACAGAGAGGATGATAGGAGGCAGTGGGTGTTGGTGGTGGTGGTGACTTCGCCGGCGATTTCGCCGGAGATGAAGAAGATGACTATGGTGATGAAGGTGGATGCTACTGCTACTGTTGGGTGGCTCTGTTTTGTACAGAGAAGAGAGTGAGACATAAACAGAGAGAGAGATGGTGGTGGTCACGGTGGTGTTTGGTGGTGGTGTTAATGGTGGCCGTAGATAGAGAGGATGAAGGTGAAGATGATGATGGTGGTGGTGGTTGGTGTGGTCTGCTGATTGAGAAGGTGATGATGGTGTTGATGATTTTATAGGAGGCAAAAGCTATTGATGATGGTGACTTGGGCGGTGGCGGTGATAAAAATCCTCCAGAAGGAGAGTTTGAGATGTAGAAGGCAACCCAGAGAAAGTGTACGGTGTGGTTGACACACCAACAAGTTTGGTGATTGGGTGTGGTTAAACTACAAAGTTTCGCGGTGGTCGTGTACGCGCTATCGATAAAAATAAAGAAATTAATCCGAATTAGATTACAAGTATTAATCTAGCATTTCCTAAAATTTTACACGAGTAATTTTCTCACTTTATTATTATTATTCTTATTTATTATTATTTTTTATTATTATAGTTGCTATTATTATTTTCTACTAATAATGAAGCATAGCATATTATTATTTGTCTAATATACCGTCTAACTCATAGAATATAGCAATTTATTATTATTATTATTTTTTTTTCACAACGAATTGTTACTTAAAATAATTTACTATTAATTTATTTTAAATACCAAAATACTACGATAGTTTACTGAATATTATTTTATCACAACTAATTATTATTTAGCTTACAAAATTCTTACGCAAACTTCTTAACGAATAAAATTTTAAATCTAGGAAATCCCAAATAATTTCTCGAAAATTCTAAACTAAGATTTGCACGTTTTAAATTACCAAACTATCCTACGATAAATACGGAGTATTACAGTGCGGGATCCTAGATTGAACACATTCCGACTCATCCTATTTCAATCTCCCCATCAGGGTCGTCTCAACACTTTCGGAGGCCTTAGGAATTTTTTTTCAAAAGAGGCATAGTTTAAGTCGTCAACTCCCAAATGATGGATTCAATAAGTTTTGGCCAATAACCACGTGCGCGATCACCCTTATTCTGGGGCGATGGAGGGATCGTACCATTCGAGCCTTTTCTATCATGCTTTCCCTGGAAGTTTGGAGGACGTATTTGCCCAATTGACCCATATGAAGGAATCAATGTTAGACTTATTTGATCCTTAGAAATTAAAGATATAGTTTATTTTTTCACTTAACTCCTTCCATGTAGTCTAGTTAAAAAAGTTGAGATAAGCTAAAAATTTGATATAATACTTCTTTAAATTTTACTGTCTTGCTTTCCACCTATAAATATATTTATTACACTTTTTACTATTTTGTAAGAAAATATACATAATTAACATGAACATAATTGCATAACTGATACAAAAGAGACCCTGCTCTGAAATACATTTAGAGTGATATTTGGAATCAATACTCTATTGTGTAAACTTCAAATCATCTATTGTTATCTATATATATTTGTTTCTTGAAATAGGAAATTCGCCTACAAAATATTGTAGGTTGAAAGAAAGAAGTTGTAACTGAAAGATGCTACTTCCTCTGTTCTCTGTCTATCTTCACAGTTTTCATTTTACCACTATTCACTGGATCACTTCTATTCGGTGATTTGATTAGTAAAGCGATGCAATAATTTGATAATCTTCGCCTGGTGTTGTAGAGGAAACTTTACTCTACAACAAAATAGAAAAATTAGCAAAAGAATATATCGTTTTGCTATCCAAATCACCGGGTCAAAGTGGCCAGGTTACGGAAGAAAAAGTCAACTAAGAAAATAGATTTTTTTTTGCGGTAAAAGTAGAACTTCAATAGATAGCGATCAAGATAAGTACACATCGAACAGAAAACATCGGACTAAAAATACTTAAACTACCAGCCATAAACCACTAAAACTAAAACATCAAGACTTCAAGCTAGCTGAGGGAGCCTAGCCAAGATCATTCAGCAGCAAACACAGGGACCAAATTACACCAACTTGATAACATTCAGAACAATACTTAAAGTAAGTGATATCAGACAAATGAGAAAGTTACGGAGCAAAATAATGAACTTGAAATATTTGAAAAAGGTATACCCATTATCACAATTAAGTAAAATATTTCTTGATTTGGTTTTCAAGTAAGAAAACATTTTCTGATTTAATGCTCACCCTTTCTTTGTCTAACTCTGCAATAATTTCCTACTCCCATGTTTCTCTCCTCAATTCTTGCTCCTTCTCTCAGTAGAACCAAAATTATAGGGCTTTGTCATCTCTAATTTTACTTAATTTATATGCGTATCAATAAGTAAACCTACATAATTTGGGGCCTTGCTGAAAATGAGGGCTTAGGCACTTGCCTAACTTGGCTAGAGGCAATGCCGGCCCTGCTCCCCATTTGTCAATTCGGGGACATAATCATATTTTTGAATATCTAAACAAAAAATAAACAATAACATTTTTCATCTTTCTACATCGTCTTGCTCCATCGAGAATAAATCAAATATGTCTTCAAAGCTTGTCACATTAATCATTATTCGTTAAAGTCCTGTATATCAAACGCTCCATACAAACAATCAAGTGTAATATGCATTATCACATAAAATCATAGGAACAATATTAAGCATGCATGATACCAGTTGATATATATATGATCGACAATGTACTTGTTTTTTTTCTCATATTCATATAGAATACAAAAAATCAATATATGAACGAGAAAATGTTTAGATCTCTAATCCAATAAATCATCAAAGTTGGAGTAGCATGGAGAATATGGAATAAATCAAACACACATCAATTGATTCATATACATCACATGACTCATAATCAATTGGAACAGTCATGAGAGACAATGAAGCAGAATAATCATATTATCATTCTCATGAAAAAAACATAAACTTTTATTTCACTTTCACTAAGTTGAAACAATGCTGCTACGAATCTACTTTCAGAACTACTCCCCCTATTTATCACCAAATTTGGAAAAAAGGTATTTATTTGTTTGAACCAAACTAAGAAAGAACTAACATCCAACTAAAACAAATAGAACTATGACGTGACATCTGTGCTCTGAAAGCTGTCGTCATCTGTGTTCTTGACCTCCAGTATCACATGAACTTGGATCATGTAACACCCCGTATTTTTCTGAGTATTACTGACATATTTTTTTTTCCGTAAATTTTAAAAATTTATCAATATATATATATAGCTAGTGGGGAGGTAATTGCAATGTTAGATTATATTAAATAGTAGTTGTTGGGGGTATTACTTGTCTTTTACATAACTTGTAGTATGTAAATACTTATATTTTTGTATTTATAGCATACGTAGTGTATACCGTATCTATACGTATACATAAGTATTTAATACCGTATTCTATAGTTATACACATAATATAATAATAATAATAATAATACTATTAATAACAAAAAAAAAAACGAAAAGAGAGTTTCCCTAAAAGTTTACATCAATTGTGTTTTCCAACACACACCCTTTGCTCTCTCCCTCTCTCTCCCCGTCACCCTCTCTCTCTCTCTCTCTCTCTCTCATCTATTTCTTCCTTCGCTTTTCTTCTTCGGCAAACCCAACCGAGACAACCACCCGACCAAAACCACCACCCCCAACGCCACCTCCATCTCTTCTCTGCCTATCTCTTTGTCCCTCTCTCCCTTCCCTCTGTTTTACCGGCGAGAAGCAGCAGCAGGAGCGGCAACTGTAATACCCCGTATTTTAATTAGGGGTTATTTGTTTATTTTGGAAAAAATATTTGACGATTTAAATAAATTAATAGTTCAAACTTATTCTTGACTTAATTTTAGTTTCTAAAGTATAAGGGTATTATGTGGCATATGATTATCTAGTATTCCGTTTTGGGGCTATTTTGTAATTTATAAAAGTTTGGATATCCTTTAGTACTTGCTATTTTTACTATCAAAAGTGAAAATAAGATAATTGTGTTTATATTCATTAGTTAGTATCGCATTCCGAAAATACCCCTCTTGTACGTGTATTTTTGTACTTACCATCAATTTTCAATATTCGCATCTCAACCCTCATTTTATTTATACTTCAAATTCTACCCCAATAATTTTTTGGAAGAATTTTAGTCTCTCATAAGCCCCTCCCCACCAAAAGTCAACACTAATAAAAAAATACTCCTACATCTTCCTATGGAGCTATACCCACACATATAGTCACATATGCATATAAGATGCAACCCCCCACACACACTACCACTACCACATCATTTCATCACTCCTTCCACCCTCAAGTATCTCTCTCTCACTCCTAAATTTTGTCCAAAACAATGAGGGCATCATAAACATCACCCTCTTCCTCAAAAACCCACTTCTCTCATCTCTCTCTTGCTTCCATTGAAGGAGCTTCAAGTCTAGGGAGAAATCAAGCACTCCAAGACTCTCTAAAACTCCAAAATCTCTCTAAGGGCTGGTACTAATTGTTCTTTTCTTTCTATTCTCCTTCATAGGTTGTGAAAATAGTGTTAGAAGCATGTCTTGTTGGAAATTTCTTGAATTGATGATGCATGTGTGCCTAGAGCATGAAATTGAGACTTTGGACTTGTGTTTTATCTAATTTTCTACTTGATTCCTCAAATTTATTGTTTGATTTCTTTTTATATGTTTAAATGGCTGTGTTTGAGAAGAGGAACATGTTTCCCAAGTTGCATGTATCATAGAAATGATTTGATCAAGATTTGGAGGTTTTAGGGAAACATGCATGTTGATACAATCTGTGTAGTGTGTGAAAAACATGATCTTTCTTATACTTTGTTCTCTTTAAAAATTTTAAAACTTACATTTTATGAAACTAGACTCAGAGGGGGTCACTTTGAGAAAAAAATCATCTTCATAGCATTCTTGAATAATGAGTAATGGTCATTTGAACTTGCATGCTTTCTGGAACTCTGTTTCTGAACCAATCTTGCCATTTTCACTAAATATCCCATTTTCAGTAACTTTTGGCACCCCTTATTTTTTGTGGTTTAACTAGACACATATATGATTAGTTCTGGAGAAGATGAGCATCATTGCCATTCTCCAAGTGGTAGAAATCACCTTTTAAAGTTGAGATTTACTTACAGACTTTTCTCTGCACAACACTCTTTGTTTATTTCATATCTTTATTTATATAATAGATATTAATACGATTCTTAATGTTTCAGAAACTAGACACATTTTTCTACCTTATGATAGAGTTTCATAATTTTTAAAATTATTTTGGTATGGTAAATATGGATCCAAAGTCACAGCTACAATTCTGTCCAGAATTGTAGTTTCACATTTTTTAGAAAACTTTACTTTTTGAATTTCTAAGGGGTTTGTTGGACTTATTTTGATATGTGAGCATAATTTTATATTAATAAGTTACATTTAGAATCATGTGCATATAGAACACGTATTCGACACATGAGTACACCACTTGAAAACGGGCTTTATTGGGATACTTAAGGATGGACCAAGTCTTATGACCTAGAAAACACCCATATAGGATTAGGGCATTATTTATTTAGAAGTAACATCTTTGTGACTAGGTATTTTTAAATTGTAGGGGAAGGATTCGTGGACGAAGGCTTCGTCGACGCCCCTTCGTACTAACTGCTGATGTGACTTCAGGTGAGTTCACGTGCTTAGCCTTGTGTTCCTAGCTTCTTTCGTGTCGAAAGTTGATTTTATAAATTGTCTCAAAATGTGTTTATGATTCACATGTTTTACTTGAGTTTGTTTACGTTTTGGAATGGTTGTTTTGAAACTATCACACGATAAATAATAAATCGTTAATAACGTGAAGTGGAAGAATTCGCATGTACCGGAACCAGTTATGTTACTTATCACGGGTTTTGATCCCTTGGGTTTATACCCTAAAATGCGGGACTCCGTGTGCCCCCGAATCCTTTAGCCGTAGGCTGGAGTACTGCTTTCAAGATACCACTCCTTTGATTGACGCTCTTAGGAGGGTGTTGCAACACTTAAGGTCTAGAATGTCTGATGTGGTCATGATGGCTAGCGGGACGCGGAATGCGATCCACAACGCTTGGTAGAGAGGTTTGGGTTCTTGAACCCCCTATACCAGTACCATCTTTTACTTTGTTCTGGTCTACCCGGGTTAGAGCGCGACACATTGAACTTCTTTGCCCCAATGTTGGAAAAGTAAGACGGGTTGGAATTTAAATAAGTGGTTTAACTCTTGCGACATTCATAATTGGTTATCGCCGTTGCAAAGTATTATAATGTTTTACTTATACTCTGTTACTGTTATTTTATATAACTCGTGATTCAGCAACATATCTCGTACTTCTTGTTTTTACATGCTAAGATGTATCTCACTCAGTATTTTTGCTGATTTTTGAAACTGCGGTTCTTGTTTTCCTTCCCACCGCAGGTCTACGGGCTGAGTATTTTGGAATAGAAGGACGCGAGACTCACTTAGACTATGAACGCCACCAGTAGTTGATATATAAATTTAGTTAACTTTTGTGTAATAGTAATCAGCTAGTGTGTAAGACTTAAAATTTCATGTAGTTGTTTAATAATATAAGTATGTGTTGTGGATTATATTGTTTTTGATCTCCGCCAATTCTAAGAAAATATATTTTTGGGTTCGTAAATTAGTTAAATTTATATTTTCTTGAGGAAAATAAAAGGAGCTAAGATTATACTTTCTGCTTTATAGCCATAACTAGTATTGTTCTTTTTGTTAAAATGAAATATATAAAGTTTATTATATTATGTTACAATGTAATTTATGATTAATATATATATATACATATCTATACACACACACACATACATATCTATTTAAACAATTAAAACAAGTTATATATTTTTTTTTTGCTTTTTAATTTATTGATAAAAAGGGCATAACTAAAAGATATTGTGTTTATAAAATTATTTTTGAGAATACAATTTGTGTTAGATATTCACTAAGTGTAAATATAATTTTGGGTATATAAAGTTTCAAATAATTATAAGTATTGACATTTCTTTTAGTAACAAATAAAATTGTTAGTTAAATATTTATTCAATTAAAGAATAATAATAGGGTGGAGAATGGTGTTTAGCGTGAAGTACTACGAAATAATTTCTTTAGAAAATATCTATCATCTACAATATATGATTAGTTGATGAAAATCATATTTCTAGTATCTATAATTATCATTTTTGAGGAAATACTTGTTAGATATTTTGAGTTTATTACTAATAAGAGTTAATTTATTTCTTTACACTAATAATTATGTACATAAGTTCAATTATATTATTATCATCGAGTAAACGGCTCCTAAAATTTTAATAAATATTTGTTAACTAGCTACAAATATTTTTAAGAAACAAATATCAATTGGTTGGTCTTGGTATAAAATAGGATGCCTCGCTCCATCACTAGTCTTTAGAGGTATTCACATCGCATATATGCATGCTATGTGCCATACTTTGGATTGATTAGAAACGATAAATTTGTAGGCGACGTGGGTTACATCTATCCGTGCTAGTTCATGTTGTTTGCTGATTCTACTTAAGGAAAGTTATATGCTCGACTCTTCAGTCATCAAAACGAGTTTATCGTTGTGTTATCTACTTAAATGATTTACTGTTGGACCATCAAAATATCTGTATGTCGGAGGCCTGAAAATGGTTCCTATCTTGAAACAAAGTAGTAGAGAGTTGGACGTTTATCTTTGAGTTCATCATTGCTTTATTTTAATATTTCTTTTGGAATTGTATCACCGGAATTGATTTGAGGATCAACATTTTAAGAAAAGTACTCTTAAGACACTAAGAAACATAAAGTGAAAGGTAACTTGTACGAGTTGTTATTTGGTTCACTACGGTGACCTTATTGTTTACATTAGACCATACGTTCTGGTCAGGGAAATTTAGGGAGCCAAGCTCTGGTCTACCCTGGTGCCCATTATCCTACACTACCATGAGGAAATGGGAGGAGCTATAAGTACTACTCTAGCGGAGTTGCTAACCTCTAGGGGATGTCGACACTTAAGGTCTTGTAGGCGAGTTATGAGGCGGGAAGGTCGTAACTAGTGGGGCTTTATTAACTGCCGGGTTGAAGTAGGGTTTGATAGACCCACGAGGTAACCCCTATATTTTATTCCGAGCCAGGCAGGTACTCTGCATGGTTTTACTCGTACAATGTTTAATTCTGAGGCTCATGGGCAGTAGAGCAAGCTGCTTACCCGTGGCACGTGGCCAGGTGGCCGCCAGGAAAGTGGAGAAATGGGACTTTAATAATAAAAGGTTATGAAAAAATCTCAAAGCAAAGTTTATTCCGCTAATCTTGTCACTTTTAGTTGTGATGTTAATTCAAATCGGTTTTCTCTACCTATTTACCTGTCTTTGAATTATATGTGCCCAATCATCTGTTTACGTGTCGAGATGTTGCTTACTCAGCCGTTTGTTAATCATTTTCTGTAAAACTGCGTCGGCTTTTGCTATTTTAAAACCGCAAGTTGGCTATTGAGGCGGGGGAACGTTCACGACACTTCTTACAGGAAGAGTTGTTAGTTGGAACATCACATAGTATATTATCTCACTAAAGTGTATTCCTTTATTTTCAAATGTTATCACTATTTGTATTGGGATTGTAATAAATTGTGTTTTGAATTATTATTGATGGTTGTACTAGCTGTGAACCGACGATCCACATCCGTTCCCATTGAGGCTCATCACCTTGGGCGGAGTCATCTTCTTCCGACCGTGCGGGTGTTGCAGATCATCCTGGTGATCAGCACCCGTGGGGTCCCCATACCAAAATCCTGGATGGTCCCTTATTATTGGTTAGTACCGGTTATTGTACCATTGTTGATGTACAAAGTTAGCATCTTCCATCCTCGACTCATTCATGGTTGCATCAAGATCTGGTCCATCCACTGTTGATATGGCATTCTTTACTTTGTAAACTATCTTGGCCAAGTTAGTCACTACTTTGTTCAAGTTTTCTATCCGATCATCAACCATTGGTTCAGCCAGAGCAGTAAGCCTCCTTTCATGAAACAAGCGAGTATCCTTCTTGGTAACTTCTTTTCATAAGTTCATAGGCTCCATCCATATCCACATGGTAGAGAAATTTTCCAAAAGCTTCCATCTCGATTCTGTTTGTATTTTCCCTGTCCACGACATGATAGAACACCTGTAAAATCTTCGGGACTCTAGAAACGTGACTAGGGCACTTTTTAACAGATCAGGTGCTCCCAGACTTCTACCACAGCCTCTCCCATTGTTTGCTTGAACTATATAATCGCTCTACAACGTTATTACTCGAAAGGCGGGATAGAATGTGCTCATAAATTCAAAAAAATTGATCCCATGTTGTGATGGACCTTGGTTCTCGAGATTCGATAAAGTACGGGAATAATATCAGTTTCACGGATTCCGGCTCGACTCCCTTATATCTGACTTTGCTGCAATAGTCGTTGAATTTCCCAATGAAGCCGCATATCATCATCGAGTCCGCCAGAGAACGGGAATTGTGTCTGGACAATCAGGGTGGGGGAGGTTTTTAGATCGAAGTAATATCTGGAAAAACGATTGTTGTCTTGTGTCCTCTAGTAGAACTCTCAAAATTTTCCGCTAATGCCCTTCCAGACTTGTTATACATTCTCTAGTTGTTTCTTGCAGGAAAACCATTTGCTATCAGGCCATCGATGTACTGAGCCATCTGGGCTGGCTTCAGGTGGTACTTTAGCCTTCTTTCTTTCGCCTCCTTGCGTCTTTGATTCCTGACTAGCTGTTCTGGGTCGTCTAGCTGTGGCACAAAAGTGCGTGCCAATCCGAGCATACACTATAAAATCCTGAAAGACAAAATTTCCATAGCAAGATCAAAAAAAAAAAATTAAAAACTATTAAAACTTGTTTCTGACTAATTGAAAACCCCTGTTCCCAACAACGGTTCCAAAAAACTTGCCCGCATTCTTACGTGCGTTATGCAAGTGTACGGTCACATGATTAAAGTGAGTATTAAGCCTCAGTGTGTCAATCCCACATGAATAGTACGTGGTTATCCTTTAACCAGTAACATGGTTTTAAGAGTAGAAGGTAAAAGTAAAAGGAGGAGTTTGGTTGAGGTTATGGTTAAGCTAATCTAATACTGAAATTAAAAGACTGAAAGTAAACATTTTTTTGTATTATTTTTTGAGAAATCTTGGTTGTAAATCTAAGGTTTGGGATACTAGATTTAGAGGATCCCCTAGGGTTCGTCAGTTTTTCCAGAGTTCATAGAAAACACACAGTTAATTCTATCTATGCCACGCAATCTGTAGAATAATCTTCTCTCGATATCATACTCGTAATCATGTCTCCGCAAGTTTTCGAGTATTCTCGGTCCACCTAAATCTTCAGACCTGTTCTAATTCTCCTAAGTTAAGATCTTCACTCGGACTCACTCAGTTCCTGTTGCAGCTGATCTGTACGTTCTGGATATTTCCATCAAGATTTGGAACTAAATTATGTCTTTTCTTCATAACCCTAATTGATCAGTCCCATATACCAGATTAAGTTTGTAGTAATAAAGGCTGATCACTCTATTCATATATGAAAGTAATTATCAAAAATAGAAAGCTAGATGGAACATAAATGTATTATGATATGAAGAGCATGAATCCATAATCAAAATTCCAGAAAGTACTGAGTATAAATCCTAGGTTCACCGAGAACGTCGGTAAAAGTTTAGCAAACAATAATGGACATAATAACTAAATTCTATTTCATAAAATAAACAGAGAGAAGAAGAAGAATCAAACGATTTGAAGAAACAAGGATGATTTCCGATTGCTCCTAAGCTCCAAGCTGCTCTCCCAATGGTTGATGTCTGAATTCGCTGGGTCGTGCTGATATTTATAATTGCCAAGTTTCCAAAATCTATGTTGGAATGACCCGCCCTTAGATAACCTCCTTGAATTTTTAGCCCAATTTGTGCCAATGTACGCACGTGCGTGCGTATGTACGCCGACATACTTCCATCATTTTCTGATGTGCATATGGATGTGCGTATATACTCATGTGCGAGTGTATGCACATTTCTGCATATGTACGCACCCTTGTCTTCCTCAATTTCCTCATCTTCCATCCCCTATGTGTGCGTACGATCCTGCGTATATACGCATGTGCGTATGTACGCACATTTCTGCATATTTGTGCACACAGAGTGTTACCGTTCCTGCTTAGCCATTTTCGGCAACTTCTTCCTCCCCAAAACCTTTGTGTGTGTTTGTACATAGAGATGAGCGTATCTTCGCACACATAGAATACACTTGATAACTCCTCACTAGCAATTTTTCTTGAGCTTAATTTAAGGGGAACATGTGTTGAGTTTTAATGTTTTAGCAATATTTCAGCCCTACTTACCCTCGGAATTGTACGATAACGTGTTTTGAGCCTCTTCATGATTTTCAGCCATATTTCATGCATATTCGGATATAATCACGGGGTTTTTCATGATGTCTATGCATGAACATGTCTTGTGAGGAGTTAGAAATACAGTAGGAAGGCATGGGGAGGAGCTGAGGAGAATAAGGAAGGAAAAAGGGAGCTCAATGGCTGCTGTTTGCGTAGCTACGCATACAGTGAAGAAAGAGTGAAGAAAGAGCTAAGGCATGGACTTGGAAGCTTGTTGTCTGCATAGATACGCATGTAGCAACGCAGGTTTCTGCGTGGCTACGCAAGTATCAACACACACAACAAATAGAAAAGGAAGAAAGAAGGCCATAGGAGTTACAAGCCCCTGTTTGTGTAGCTACGCGGGTATCTATGCACACAGTCAGCATGAAAAGAAATAAAGGACCCACTGCATGCGTAGCTACGCAGGATTTATCACTGCAGACATGGGGGTCTGTTTGGATATTTTGAAGTCACTGTCTGCGTAGCTAATCAGCTACGCCGGTAGCAACGTAGACAATGCAGTTTCCTGAGGCGATTTATGTAGTGGCAGAACCGTAATTTTCAAGCAGTCTTTTTGGTAACTCCTAAGAAGTATAAAATGAGACGTCCATAGCTCGTTTATAACACACAAGGACACAAAGAACGGAAGCACATATTCAGCAACAAGACACTTGTTTGATCTCATTCCTTTTTTATTTCAGAAAACTTTGTTATTAAATTATGTCACTTTCTACATAAACACTTCACCTAGGTTCTCGGTGAACCTAGAATTTTCTATCCGGTACTTTGTTTCTTTTCAATATATTCATGATGAGTAGATCTTAATGCAATAGTTTTATCTATTATTATTGTATTCCATTTCACTGTTTATGCATAAACAACTTGATCACTCAGAATTGCTACAGACTCAACTCGATGTGCGAGAGTGACTGCTTAGGGTTAGGAAGAGAAGACAAAATTTAGTTAGAAATCATGATATACCAAGAGGAGAAAGGAGTTTTGGTGCTAGCCTGAGCATTTGACCGATTGTTACAGGTTTTGACCAATACGGAAAAGAGGTTAAAACCCTAGTAATCTTAGAATAGTACTTTAGAACTAGGTGGGCCAAAATGACATCAAACTCTTCAAAATCGTGACAGTGTGTTCAAGACCGAGAGGATAGTGCACCAACGATAACGTGGCATAAATATAAACGTGATGTGTGTTTTTATGTCAAAACAATAAAATCTGGAACGAACCTAGGGGATTATGGAATCCTTCGAAATAGTCAGAAAACTTTCACAAAAATATGTACTTTTCAGCTTTTGCTTTCAGCAACTTAGTTCTTAATCATCAACTCCAAATACTCCTCATTTTTACACCCTGTTTATTTAACTTGGATTATTATAGAAAACTTAAAATTTTCCTTGCGGGAACGATCATCTGAGTCGTAAATACTCACTTTATTACTTGAATCTTATACTTGCGAATAGTACGCTAATTTGTGCATCAACATTCCTCATTTCCTTGCTTCTTTCCTTGATCAAATCATGCCCCGAGTGTTTTGCGTCCTTTCCCATTGTCTCCCGGACCAGTCCATGTCAATCACAACATGTGCGAACCCGCAGTCATATAAAAAAAATTAAAACATGCTAAAACAGTCAAAATCCTACTGATAGCTCGAATACACATATTATAAGGATAAAGTGTCTAAAACATGCTGAAATCATGGGAACTTGTGCTAAAGTGGTCATATATCATCTTAGAGGTAACTCCTAAAAGAGAGTTATCAGGAGACGCTGGAGAAACGCAGAGAAGAGTCGGAGATTTACGAGTTGAAGATTTGGAGGACGATGGAGCTAGGATTCATCGTTTAATTTTCTGTAATTATCTCATTCTCTCTATTTTGATGACAGTGATTTTTATCATCGTACTCGTTATTATGAGAAGCTAAGAACTCTAATTTAGGACCCACATTTGGGAGTAGGATTTATGATCGATTTGTGATTTCATGAGTTCGTGATTTTATGTCTTTTTGGCTTAATTGTAAGCGAATTATCTTGTCATGAATGTTTTATGCTCGTTAATATTATCTAGAAAATAGGAGACTTCTTATTAGCTATAGATCAATGACCGGTTGTTTGGTAACACGATGATCGTTGATCGGAAGAATAGAACATTCACCTAGTGAATTGGTGTACTTAGTAACTCGGTCCCAATAACTAGGAACGTGGAGTAGAACATTGATTGTAATGCATATCTAGGGTTATAAAGCTTGGTAACTCAATTTTATTTCATCCTAGGCATGGAATGCTCGTTTGGTAACTCGGCGAGTTATTGTTGCTTTTTTGACGAATCTTTCGCTAAAGTATTTCATAAATCATAAAGAACAATCGAAAGTAACCCTATAAAACCCCCGAACGAGGCATCTTGACATCTCTCCATTAGAGCATCTCCAACCATGAGGGGGGAGGGGGAGGGGGATGGGCAAAATCGTATAAAACTACAGACCATGTCCAACCACGAGGGGGGAGGAGGAGGGGGAGGGGAAAGGTGGGGAGAGAATTTAGGCATGGGTGGGGGATGGTTAGGGTGCATTTCCCCCCTAACATCCCCGTCCCCCTCCCCCGTCCATTATAGCTAATTAATCCAATTTTAGGATATGTTAATTACACTTGGTACTATTATATTATTATAATATGTGTTTTTTATGATGAATAATATATTTTGATTATTATTTTTATTATAAAAATAAATAATATTTTTTTCGATAATTGAACAAAATATTTACGAAAAATTAATGTTATTTTATTTTGTTGTCAATTTGATATATCTTATTTTTTTATAATTAGCAATTATGTTTATTAAATATTTTGGAAACACGGTTAAAAGTGATTTTTTGGAAATAAAAGTGTTGTTTGTTATCATTTTTTTGAGTATACATTTATATCAATATTATTTCAGATTTATTTTTATCACTATTAATAATTTATTTTTAAATTATGAAATATATTTGAAAAATA
Source organism: Linanthus parryae (assembly GCA_023055425.1). Taxonomy (NCBI): domain Eukaryota; kingdom Viridiplantae; phylum Streptophyta; class Magnoliopsida; order Ericales; family Polemoniaceae; genus Linanthus; species Linanthus parryae. Next base: position 32,941,868 of record JALGPY010000001.1, read on the forward strand.
AACTTAATTAGGTGGGGGAGGGGAATGGTTGTAGATGAGTAGTAGTTTGGGTGAGGGGGAGGGGAGGGGGAAATTGGTGGGCCCGTGGGGGAGGGGGAGGGGGAGGTGGGGGGAGGGAGAAATGCGATGTGGTTGGAGATGCTCTTACTTGAACTAGGGGGAAATTAGTGTCTACATTCGTTATCTATTTCTATATGTAAGTTATTAACTAAACTTCAAAGGGATAATTTTATTTGATTCGAATGTGATAATTATGTTAACATTTTTAGTTTAATAGGCTAGCCCGAATTCAACACGAACCCGAAGTGGTTTGTTCGAATTTGGGGTTCGACGGGCTGGCGATGCTCCTAACTCAGGTTGGGCTGGGCTTGGGCAACCCCGACAGAACTCGGGCTTGGGCTCGGACAAGGGTGTCAACCTGCCCAGCCCGCCCGAGTTGCAGTCTTAACTTGAACTCTCATAATTCAATATTTTTGCGTTAACAATTGAAAGTAACCCTATCGATCCTCCGAACGAGGCGTCTTGATATCTCTCCACTACTTGCATTACTTTCTGTTCGTAGTTTGGATAACCAACAACACTCAAATATCTACCCACATTAAAGTTATACTGATAAGCTGATTAACGAAGTCTCTTGAGATCGATATTCCCAAACTAATTAGATTATTATTGCACCCGACAACCGTGCATTCTGCGGTTGGAGTGTGTCAACTCTCATGTCAAACTTAGGCGTTCCTTATATTATTATAAAAAAAAGGTTAAAACTCCCCTCCCCCGAAGCGTGATTATCTGTGGTGGCCCTTTACAAGAGATGGATGCTATTCTACAAAAGACTACCTCTAGATTCATAGAAAGACAACAAAGCAAGCCTTTTGAACCTGCGAGAAATGTCGATTTCTTAGCTGCTATAAAGACCGAGGACACAAAATGGGGGAAATTTTGGGTCCTGCAAATCCCGGAGAAATGGAGAATTTGCATATGGAGATGTCAGTGAAGAAAAGTGTTTCTAGTCTTTGCTACTCTTTCAACGGAGTCAGCAATTAATTCCAAACCAAAAATACACAATAATGTGGTAACGACAAGGGAACTCTCATGCGCTATTGACCCGAAACTTTTTAGAAAAAGTGACGAGTCAAGTTAATTTCAGCAGTACTGGATAAGTGGTCCTTGTCTGCCTTAAGTTTGATAGGAATTAATGTATAGAGTGCATAGGCACATTCTGGGCCATTTGGTCTCAACGTTGCATAGTGCTCTTCAGTGGCGAGCTGTTTCAATGCAAATGGAGTCAAATATATCCCTGATGGATAAGCAGATTTATTTGCAAACTATCCTAGGGAGACTGTAAACCTCCAGCAACGTATCCAACGGCGGGATCCCCAAGTAGCTAGGGTGGTAGGTCAAATGGTAGAGTGTTGGAAACATCTGCATGAAGTCTCAATTTCAAACCCGATTGACGACAAAACAATTTCTAAAAAAAAGGTGGGATCCCCAAGCGAATCGTGCACGGGCTGTGTAGCAGTAGCAGCAATCAGGCCAACACTTGGTTGGCAATGGTGGTCGGTGCTTGAAATTCGGCAGTGCTCAGACGAGACACTGAATTCTTTTGCTTGGCAGGGTGTTCATTCTACTGTGGATCATGTGCGTGTGGCCACTCTACTCCAAGCATTGAAAAAGCCATCACTTCACTTGTGCTTTCTAGTAATACTTTTGACAGAAAATTCCCTGCAGCATTTTCTCTCTGACACTTAATTATCGAAACCCTCGTAGTTTCGCTTCCACTGAAATCGCGCACAATTTTGCACACATTTTATGCACAATTTTACTAAAATTGCTTGTAGTTTAGTGTCGGTAAATGTAAACTGCAAGAAGGTTTTTGTTTGAAAAATTGTACGTGATGTCGGTAAAAGTGAAACTGCAAGGAAATTTCTGACAAAATCAATATTTTTGGTAGCCAAGTGTAAGGAAAACAATACTGCAAGAAAATTTTCTGACATACGTTCCATAATTTGTTGCATTTCAAATACCACATGGATAGTGCATCTTGAGGATGCACCCATTACTGGTAGCATTCTAATGAAGGATCAAGCTCACATAGTTCTCAATTTACAGAGTGGATCGCCATGTTGCAATTGTAGCATATTTGCTTGCCCGAGATGCTTGTTATGAGATGCTTGTTATTCTTTTGTGTTTAAATTGTTTGGGTTGCTGGTCTATTTTTCTGCAGTTTATGAACTCCGCAAACATTGACAAGTAAATCTTTTCAGGATATTGTTGAATTAATATAATTTTGAAGAAATTGACAGGTTCTTATATCATAGTGTAACTAAAAAAAGATTAGAAATTCTTCTATCATTGTGCTAAGAGATTGACAAGTTCTTAAATCATAGTGCAACTCAAAAGAAAATTAAAAAATTCATTTATCATTATGCTAGTCAAATAACTTTTCTAAAATACTTGAGAAAATTATTTTGGAACGGAGAAAGAACTGGACAATTATTCTGAAACAAATTGGGTAATTTAGTTCCCGACGATATCGTCTCGGAACCCGACGGTGGCGAAAACAAAAATTAGAAATTGTGGGGCCAAAACAATGACATTAGTGAGAGAGTTTAGAATCAAATTAAGCTTAAAAATTGGCACAGTCAAAGACAATTACCAAAATATTCATATTTAACAGTATTAATGTAGTTATTGACGGAATTTTAAAAACTCGGGACACAACCTCTTGCCCAAAGAACTCCACATTCACCATTAGTCCAACTATTGTAAGGAACATATAATCATTACATTTCCAAATTTGTCAAATCATTTAATGAAATATTCTTAGCTTTAACTGTGTACTGATGGTATGAGCACACTTTTTTTTTAAGAAAAACTACAAATTACTAAACTGAACTAAAAAATGAACACAAATATCAGGACACCTTTAAATAGATTAGGAGACTAAAATTACAGAACGGATGGTGTACAAAAAAGGGAATCCAACGTACGTATAGGAAGCCCAACACCAAGGAGCAAAACGACGCTTATTTTAGTGTTTTCCATGCCCGAAGCTCATTCCCATTTTATAGGGCCAAAAGAGTATTCTGGTGGAAAAACTACCGACTCATAACTAGATTACAAAATAGATTTTCTACTGTTAAAAAAAAAACAAAATAGATTTTCTCAAAAAAGGAAAAAAATAGATTAGAAAATAGAAAACATTATTGTTGCTTGCTTGAAAATACAAGTATTTACACTAAATCCTACGTAGTAAATGAACATTATACAACACAAACTACTTTGAGTGTCCATATAAAAAACAAAGGTTGAAGAAAAAAAATCAATAATAATAATAATAATAATAATAATAATAATAATAATAATAATAATAATAATAATAATAATAATAATAATAAATATAGGAATTTGCTTAATGGATTTCCTCAAACTATTTGCTTAGTTGTCAGCAAATAGTAGTAGTAGTGTAAATCTGTTGCTTTAGAACGGACTCACCCAGTCACCACCCATCATCATCATCAACATCATCAGGGTATTCGGGTTTGGGTTTCTTGTTCAAGTCGGGTTTCTCCTCAAACCAACACGGCTTGAATCCGGATCCGGGCTCCGCCGTCGTCGCCGCCGCCGTGGCCTCCAGCGCATCAACCCTCGCTCCGACCTCAATCGCTTTCTTCCGAATCGAGTCCGCCGACAAATCCTCTCCGCCGCCTCCGCCGAATTCGCCGTCGAAGCAGTCGGGAAAATTAAGCCGGGCGGTGGGGCCCCTGAGGTAGTAGACGGCGGTGTCATAAGCCCTCGCCGCCGCCACGGGCGTGGAGTAGGAACCCAACCAAATCCGAGAGCGCTTGTTGGGTTCTCGAATCTCGGCGACCCACTTGCCCCACTTCCTCATCCTTATCCCCTTGTATGGCCTCTCCATCTTCCTCTTCGCTCCCACCTCCATGATGTTCCTTCTATCTCTCTCTACAATTCCCAATTGCAGAAATCAAAATCGAGCTTCTCGTGGGTTTATCTTGTTCTTTCTTCCGTGGATGCTAAAATTGGACACAGCCCAAAAACAGAGAGGGTTCTCTGTCATCTGGGTAAGGCTCCACGTTGGTCTTCCATCGAAGGAGAGAGAGAGAAATCCAGAGGAAAAGAAAAGGGAAGCAAAATTAGAAAATTCGAATGCACCGACACAGTCTCTCTCTGGGAGAGATTGAATTTGAGAATTCTGTTTTTTTCTCTCCCTCTCTCTTGCTGCCAAAGTGTATTAATTATAGTTGAATGCCGCCATATATGGATAGCTTTGTAGACGTAAGAGGTTTTTTATTCCTTTTTCTTTTCTTAGCAGCTTATCTAGACGGGTACATATGTGCGTTTTTTTTTTAAGAGCACTAACTAAATAAAATAAGAGACTCAAAATGAAAGTACTTGTGTTTTTAAAAGAGGAGTAGTATTTTTTTTAAATAACCATGTCCTCCGGACTAATTAGCGCGGACATGGACTAAATTCACGAGTCTCCAAAAATTATGAGTCGGTCGTGAGGGCAACCTGAGATTGCAAGGGGAGAAAACCCTTCAATGTAACATGTATTTTAATACAAAATGCAAAATTTAACGTAGTACCAGTCTGTTCCAACTCTTTCTTCCCATCTGACTTTTTGACTCGTATTTGAGTAATTTTGATCAGCTGATTTGGATAGCAAAATAATATGATTTTTTAATAATTTTTTCACCATATTGTAGATCACTTTTTGTTCTACAACACCATGAAAAAATTATCAAAAAATTACATCAGTTTGTTATTCAAATTACCGGGTCAAAGTGACCCAGTGAATAGTAATAAAAGTCAAATTGGGAAGAAAGAGCTGGGACAGAGTGGTACATAATAATAATAATAATAATAATAATAATAATAATAATAATAATAATAATAATAATATGTCTCTCTCAAAAGAAATAAAAAAATGTCAATATCTCGTGTGGGCAAGTAATATGCGTGGAAAAAAAATATGTCAGAGATTTACATATTTCAAGAAGTTTTGTAACAAACAAATATATTGTCATGTTTAATTTCAAAAAATATTGTCATGTTTAAAGTCTTAAGAGATTAATGAATTGTTCATCGATAGTATATTAACTGAGGCCCTTCCATTAATGAGAGCTCTATTGAACTCCGCACCGTTTACAGTGGTTGTAACATACCGGGGGTTGGGCACCCACCAAGGGTGTTGTTGCACGAAAACATTGGTTGCTGAATTGTATCCCTAGAATTGTAACTCTAGATAGAAATGCACGCAGTATTAAATACAGTATTTGTTGTATGAGTAGTATTCTCTAAAAAAAAAACATATTTGGGGTTGTGCTGGCCTCCACTCACTTATTTGCTTCGGAGAAGCACATGGTGGTGTATGCGGTGCCCTTGACCTTAACCACTGAACAACTTATTGAGACACATCTTTGCTTGAACTCGCCGGCCACTCGTAGTATAGCATTGGTCATTTCCATCCGATAGTGGTCTGAAAACCTATCTGGTCATAAAACGATTGGAATTTGGACGTGTGCACGGCTCTTGCTGTGTGGGTGTCCTCAATCCCTGCCATATTCTTCTGCTACATGAACTTTCACTGAGTGTATGATCCTCTTCCGGTTCTTTCACATAGGAAATTGTGAAAATTTCTTTTCATTAGAATCCTCTCTTGAATGCGAGGGGAGGCGATTGTCTTGCACGTCATTAATTAGCTGCTACTTGAATAACACGTTCTCCCTCCTTCAACTTATCGATTATGAGATCTCAACTTCCTGCACTTATTTTTGGGATGCGAGACTACACCATGAAATTCACACCACTTGGGGTCTCGCAGCTGCTCCACAGTTGGTTGCTTCTGGAGGATTCGCAGTACTCCATCCTTTCTCCATTTCTTACATAACTTGACAATTTCTCCAATGGGGTTGGGCAGAGGTTAGGCCGGTGTTGATTTGGTGGTCCTCTGGAACTTCTGAGGGGAAGCTATCTTTTGGTACTTCTGAGGAGAGACAATAGCATGGACTTCAGCATCCCTCCCCTTTTATAGATTTTTTTTTGTATCGGTTGACCTAGAAATGAGACTGCTTGTGTGAGTATGTATGTTTCTTCCCTTTACTTTTCACAATAGGCTCAATGTTTCTAGTGCTCTCCAGCAGTCTAGAAAATATTGGTAAATTGTGACTGATGAACAACTCCTTGTAATCAATCAGCATCTGACACGATTTCTTACGTGTAACCACAAGTGCACATGTCAAGTACTATAGGGTAATATTTCAACTCTGAGTTATCGATTCCACATGGACAGACTTGAGAGTTGAGATTATTCAATTAGTTATTAGCTTAATACGGTATAGGAAGGAAATAATTGTGATTAAAAATGTTGTCGCCCCCAAACAAGTGACTGAATTCAAAAAACGACTAACTAATATTTTTGTTTTTGTTTTTATTAATACGAATATGGAGAACACTAGATAGTTTTAGGATTCATAGGGTATTTAGACAACTCAAGACTATGATTTGAAACACTCTACCTACGTCTAGTTATACCTGGTCACACTCATTACGATCTTCTGTCGATCTCACACAAATCTACGTTCCGGTCTACTTCGAGTCTTTTCGGTCCACCTCCGTCTACCGTTACGTTCTAGTTAGCTAGCCAGGTTCGCTCAAGGGGTCATGTCGGTCCACCGATTACGCTAATCTTAACTACGTCTAACTGTAACAACCTACACACGGTCATTCAAGTCTCTATCTCCTGTCGGTCTCAAGAAACTACAAGAATGCCAACAAAATTCTTCGCGAATCCGAGTTCATTCACTGTCGTGCATGTATTGGATGATCTAACCAAACAAACTAAAAATTAAGAACAAGAATTTATCGGATAACTAGAACGATGCGTAGAATTAAGTTCAAGACATGAAATCAAATACACAAATCCAAAAGTTCTAAAATAAACCCTAGCTCTCCATAAACTATCTAGCTAAAGAGGTTTAGCTACTCATAGAGTAGAAAAAAAAATACGAGTTCTTCCGTAAACATGATAACAAGAGAGGAGAAAGAAATCAAACATGAAACTCGAGCTTCACGTATTTGTCTTCTTCTTTTTTTCTTCTTACTTGCCTCTGCGTATAATGGCGTAGAATCATCCCCCTGCCAATGTAAAACAACCTCTATTTATCTTGATGTAAAAAATCTATTTTTTTTCACTTTAGCCCCTCCAAGATTGTGGGAGAATTCAAACTTCACCTTAGGGTTGTAAATAAACCCCCGTTCTTCTTCTTTTCTTAAACTTCTCATCAATTACGCTTCGCCCCAACAAAAGTAGTCGTCTGGAATACATGTTCGCACAGAGCAGCAGAGTGTTGGTTTTGTTCGCACACGAACACTTTTCTGAGAGATTGTCTTAGTATTGATGTTCTCACGAACAGTTCGTGTCTTCGTACGAACAGCCCCTGGGAACAGCTTTGAAATCTTCATTCACTTCTCAGTTTTGCTTCTTCTGCGCTCTGCTCTGTTTTTCTCTTATGATCTTTTTCTTCGATTTTGTGGTTGAGTTTCAGGTTGTATTGGGTGATTCATTGGCTGTGAATGTGGTATCTTGGGTCTGATGTGGAGAAGGCGAAGGCAATGGAGTTACTAGCTAGCTATGGTCTGTGGTGGTTTAGGTGGTGGCTGCACTGTGGCAGTGGTGGTGAGCTGGTGATTATGGCAGGTTATGGTGATAATGGTTGTTCATGTGGTGGCTCATTGGTTCAGGACCTTCAGGTCGTTAACTTGGAGGATGAGGTGGAGTTTGTGTTGTAGGTCTGATGGTGTATGGGCAGGAGGTAACTTGTTTTGTTGATGGTCTAAAGGTGGAATTAGGTTGGTAATGGTCTGCTAGTAATGATGAATGGTTAAGTTTGTTGGAGATTAAAGGATATGGCAGTGTGAGGGATGATTTGCAGGTGAAGAAGATTAGTTGGTGTAAGGTGAATTGGTGATTCATGGCTATGGTCTGATATGGCTAATTGGGATAGCATTGAAGGTTGTTAGGTTTGTGGAGAAGGCATTGAGATGATTTGGTAATGGAGGTTAGGAGTAGTAATGGTGACTATAAATTGTTGACAGGTTCATTAATGGAGGATTTTGGTGTATGGAGTTGTTTAGTTAGGCTTTGTTGGGTGGATTGGTGTAGTACTGGTGATGGTTAAGGGAGAATTGGTATTGATTAGTGGTAGTTTTAGGTGGCTATGGAGCAGGATGCGAAGGTGGAGAATTGGTATTGTGGTTTGGCTCATCGCAACAAATATTTATTGCTTTCATCTTCTTTTCTCTCCATTTTCTTGATCTTTTTCCGTTTTCAAAGTTCGAATTCATTCCCGTCCCACGCTCTTGAGCCTCCGGTACCTGGGAAAACAAAGCAACTACAAATACCGGCGTAAAATGTGCCAATCATAGCTCAAATCAACTAAAAACGTCCTGACTAATCAAACAAGCACATTAAGCTCTAACTAACAAATCCCACAAGATAATAGTCTATTTCTCAAATAAATTACCCAAAAATCACGAGAACTGTCAGCTTTCAAGTTTAAATATAACACCGTAAACGGGTTTATCAGCATCCCCTACAGGTAGATGTCCACATACCTCTGTTCATGGACTTCTTTTTCTCATTCCAAATACTTAAGATGGAACCTCTTGATGAATGTTACTCCCTCTTCACCCTCCTTCTGTACAATGCGAGAGTGACAGATGGTGGTGGTTTTTCTCCTTCACTTTGAAGAGTTTGATACAGAAATTCTTCACCATGTTTTCGCATGTGCAAATGGAGTTAGGCTCGAGCTGCCTATACCAATTATATGGCACTTGTCCCAGAGGCTTGGGGAACTCTCGCATCCTGAAGTTCTTATTTGTTCCATAAGGCCCTAGCGGATCGATGAATCTCATAACATGTTCCTACACATTTTTGTTGACCTCTTTGAACTTTTAATGTATTGTATCCTGGGGGATTGGTCCTCAGATAGGTCTTCATTAGGATAACATGTGTGCATTATGTTCTAGGCAGAACATTGGTGTTTTGTCCCCTAGCTAGCCATGAATATTTCTAGCCTCTTTTGAATGAAGACATGGTATTTATGGGTGCTGCAAATGGGGTGACTCTCATTCCATCTCATTCTAGTGAATGAGGGTTTGACAGAGAGTCAGATAGGGCAGGGTTTTCATTTTCTGGGGTGAGGCTTCGAATTGCTCCAGGGACATGACTTGCGAAGAAGAGTTTCTCTAGATTGTGGCTGGTGAAGTTTGGGAGTTTCCAAGGGAATTCTCAAGTTGAGCATCGAATCTTGGAGGTGGTGCAACAACCCCCTTATCCGGCTCGGACAAGACCGGGAGGGTGATTCTAAAAGTAACGGTGAAAATCAAAAGCATAACATTCCACAACATATTTTTATAAAATTAAACATCATATTTATTCTTTATGTATGATACATGAGATGTCTACTATTACAAAATCATTAACTAACACTACTAGATATTAATTGTGATTCTATGTGAGTCGCGTACCCAGTCAGTCCATAGTCTCCAGCTCCTAGAACTGCGGTGGGAAGAAAAACAGGAACCGCAGTTTTCAAAGTCAGCACGGAAATACTGAGTAAGGGACACCCAACCTCGTAAAACAAACGATACTGAATAATTTCTTTTCACAACAAATATAAAGAGGAATAGCTCATAAAAATGTAATATTGAACAAAATAGAGTAGAAACTCGAATAAAATTCTTATCTTCTCAATCTTATTCCCAATCTCTTTCTTATTTTCTTGCAAAAATATCATTTTTCTCAGAGAAAGTTGTATAATTAACTTTGTTGTTACGGGGGAGAGTCTACTATACTATCACTAGAAGCCATTACCTTAAGTGCCGGCACCCCCCTAAGACTCCTTGCGGAAAAAGAGGTGAGTACATGGAGCGACCCGGCAGGTTGCGACCGGGTAAAAAATACACTGGCAGAGTGACCGAAGTCAACACGACAGTAATAATCACAGGCCGGGTGACTGAAGTCAACACGAAAATAATAAACTTCACCCGCACAACTCTTTTCACTTTACGTTATTTACAGATTATTATTATTGTATGACAGTATCAAAGCAACTTCTTTAAAATGCAAGGAAATCATAAATAAAACAGGTAAATAAATAACAAAAACATTTTGAGACAAGTATTAAAAATCATGTTACGACATGAAATGAGCTAGGCACGTAAGGCTTGGCATGTTCACTTACCTTATTCCACAACAATTAGCACATAAAGCTCATATGTTCGTCATCCTCGTCTATGAACCTGTCACCTACAAATTATACTTTCTTGTTTATGTCATATATTGCTAAAAACTTTAGCGAGTGTCGTATTGAAATTGAGATCAATCAGTTTCCCCCCTTCATTTACTAACACGCAAGCTTAACCTCATGCTAGAATAATACGATTCCCAATTACAACCTGCTTATATCAAATTTTATAAAGATATTGCCGAGTAAGAAATTTGCTTTTAAATTCAAAACTCTCTTATTGTTAATAAACACTAATGTAGTTATCGCTTTTTAAAGATGATATTTCTTCTTGAAAACGATTTAGTTATAAATAATCACTTGTTATAAGACTATAGAAAACTACAAATACTTAAGTTAATGTAGAAAATATTGATTCATAACTATTTGTAAAATTAAATGCGTCCTTGTAATCATGAACAACTTTTAAATATTTCACAAGTCATATTCTAAAGTTTCAATATTTTAATAAAACTTCATTTACTAACTTATATAAAAACAACTATTTAAACAAAACAACCCTGTTTAATTTATAACAATATTCCCTAAGAGACTTCAAAAACCCAATTTATTTTTGTGGAGTTAGAATAAAATTAGAAATTCGAGAAATAGTTTCGATCCAATTAACATATGTTTATATACAACTCAAGTTAAAAAGACAACACACCCCCTACTAAAGATAACAGTTTAATAAAAGACACTTTTTACCCTTAGAGATCCTTGAAAATACATTTTCACCACCTAAACATGAACATATGTGATTCCTTCTACCCAAATCTGATCAGATCCAACAAGCTTGCTTTTTGATTGTCTAAAACAGATTATGATAGGGTTTAGATCGTACCTTGGCCAAAAATGGAGGAAAAGAGACGAGAAACAAGTCCCTACGAATATGTCGTCGAGCAGTCGTCGGCGTTGATGGTCGGGGCTAACTCCGAAGGCTTGGGCTCCGTATGAGGCCTCCTTAAGCTCCCTAGGACCTCCGGGATTCGGTTGGTACTGTTTTGGAGGGGTGGGTAACACTGTTGGTGCTTGACCCACCTTTCGCCAGTTTTAATGGTGGGTTCGGCGGCGGTGGCTGTCTCAGCGGCTCCGGCAGCGACTGCTGCTTCTTCAGATGCTTTTGGGTTCGAACCCAACTACAGAGTGGGAGAGAGAGACTGGAAAGGGAGGAGAATGTTATGATAAGTAAACTAAATAGGTCACTATATTATTTTGTAATATTCTGAGGAGCTAGGTCGTTATTTATGTTGTATAGCCTATATATATAGGACCCTTGTATATCTTTTATGATGTGATGAATACACATTATTCTTCCACCAACAATCTTATCATGGTATCAGAGCCATCAAGATTTTAGGGTTTAGGTTTTTTTTGTTTCTCAACCGAAGAACTCACGGACAGAGCCTCGTTCGACCATCTTCCGATCGTCGAACAATCTCACCTCCCAGTCCAACTGAGTCGGAACGTAAATCCGACTGCGGCCCCGAAGTTTCGAAGCAAACAGAGAACCCACGCGCCCGCACGCACCTCCTCAGCTGCTGCATCTCCGCCTCCACGCTCCACGCGCCGTCCAACTCGGGTGCGCCCGGCTTATCCTCTGGTTCGCGGCTCACACGCGGCTTGCGGCTTCCGTCCTCTCATCCGGCTCAGCCGATCTGTTTCGGCTTCCGTTCGGCTAACAGAGCCGCCTTCTGCGCCGTCAGCTCCATCAGGGCTTCCGAAGCCGTTCAACGCCAATCGGCTCCCACGCGGCTTCCAAAACGATTTCGGCTGTTTCAGCTAGTGATCCAGCCACCGTTCCGTTCCAGAGCTCCGTTCCAGCCAGCAAGCTCTGCCTTGCCGTTTTCAGCCCGTTTTCGGCTCCGATTTGAACTGGATCACTCCGGTTCCCAAGGTTTTTCGGTACTCTGAGTCTGTTTTCGCGGTCTGTTTTGTGAGATTCGGTCCTCAAGTTATTGTTTCTTGATATTTGAGGGTTATTTTACCCGTATTCTTGACCGTTGTTCTTGTGATTGGATTCGTGACTTGTCACAATGGATAGGTTTGATGTTTCTAAGCCTATATTGACTGTCTTGGATGGACCTAATTATGTGCTTTGGTCTCGTGAGTTCTCTAACTTCTTGCGGAGCAAGAAATTATGGCGCATGGTATTGGGGAAAGTTCCTAGGCCTACTGTAGTTCCTCCACCGAAGGCTCCTGCAACTGAGTCTACTGTCACTCTTGAAGATCTTCAAGAAGAGTGGGATGTTGTTAATGCTCAGATTATCACCTGGATTGGCAATACATCGGTTTCATCCATACGGAACCAGTTTGGTCGCTTTGAGACCGCCCAAGAGGTGTGGGACTTTCTTAGCTCAAGGTACACTACTTCCGATCTCTCCCATCAATATCAGCAGATGCAGGAAATTAACAAAATGAGACAAGAGCCGGGCCAATCCATCCATGCCTTCTTGGCTCAAATGCATGCTGCGTGGGACCAGTTGGCTCAGTCTGAGCCCAAATGGAAGTGTTCTGAAGATGTGGCCTTGTACTTGACATACCGAGATCGTTTGCGTCTCATTCAGTTTCTTATGGCTCTCGATGATGCTTATGAGCTTGTTCGCTCGTCTCTCCTCCACAGGACTCCACTTCGTACACTTGATTCTGCTGTTGCTAACTTTTGTCTGATGAAGTTCGTCTTGGTCTGGTACGTCCTCAGAGGCAGAGTGACATGGTGCTTGCTACTTCTCGGTCACAGTCTTCTCCTATGTCTCGCTCACAGGGTAATCACAGAGAATGTAGTTATTGTCATGATACTGGTCATCACATATCTGTTTGTCCGGCGTCGCAATGCCGAAATTGTCAGGAGTATGGACATTGGGCCAGAGATTGTACTAAGGTTAAAGGACAAGGAGGTGGCTTCAGACAGAACAACAAAGGAGGTAAACACAGAGCATCAGGAAAAACGTCAACTGCAGCAGTCGCTAATTCTTCCACACAGCCTGATCTTGTTGAGGTGGCCAATTCTCTGAAGAAAATTCTTTCATTAGCAGACTCTAAACCAGCTCTCTCAGTAAACTCAGGTAACTCGTCATGGTACTTTGATTCTGGATGCTGTAATCATATGACGTCTGATGCTTCTGTTTTTACATCAAAATTTGCATATGTTCCTGCTCCTGTAATCCACACTGCTGATGATTCGAACATGCATGTTACACATAATGGATCTGTTTCTACTGCCAGTTTGTCGCTTCCTGATACATACTTGATTCCTAAGCTTGCTTTGAATCTTATCTCGGTGGGTCAGTTATGTGAACTTGGACTTGATGTTATTTTCTCTACTAATGGTTGTCGTGTGCAGGATCCACAGACGGGGAAGCTTCTTGGGATCGGTCGTAGGGTTGGACGATTGCTTGAGCTCACCAATCTTAATCTTCCGCTGCGTCTTGTCGAGTCTCGTCACTCTCTAGCTTCCACAGCTCCTTCTTTTAGTTTATGGCACTCTAGGTTAGGTCATGCCTCTTCTGGTGTAATAAAGAAACTTGTCTCTAGTGGCAATCTAGGAACAATTGAAGTTGATCATTTCGAATGTCTTCCTTGTCAGCTTGCAAAACAACCCGCATTATCATTTAATAAAAGTAATTATGTTTCTTCGGCTCCTTTTGACTTAGTTCATTCTGATGTTTGGGGTCCTTCCCCTCATGCCACTATGGGGGGTTCTAGATATTTTGTCCTCTTTATTGATGATTTTACTCGTTACACCTGGATTTATCTTATGAAAAATCGTTCAGAGCTACCTCAACTCTATCTTGAGTTTGCCGCCATGGTAAAAACTCAATTATCTCGTCCCATTAAAGTCTTTAGGGCTGACAATGCTGGAGAATACACAGAAATAGAATTCCTTACCGCTATTCGTTCTCAAGGCACCCTGCCTCAACGTTCGTGCCCTGGCACTTCCCAACAAAATGGTCGTGCCAAGCGCAAACATCGCCACATTCTTGACTCGGTCCATGCCCTACTCATATCATCCTCTTGTCCTGAACGTTTTTGGGGGGAAGCAGCACTTACTGCTGTTTATACAACCAATCGTGTTCCAAGTCCTACAATACAGAATATGACCCCATATGAGAAAATTTATGGTGTTCCTCCCGACTACTCATCTCTTCGTGTTTTTGGTTGTGTTGGTTTTGTTCTTCTACATCCCCATGAACACAACAAGTTGGAACCTCGATCTCGCGTCTGTTGTTTCCTTGGGTATGGTATTGAACACAAAGGGTATCGTCTGTGGGACCCAGTCTCCAAGCGTCTTCGTATCTCTCGACATGTTGTCTTCTGGGAGCATAAAATGTTCTCAAGTGTCTCTTCGTTCCACTCTTCCACAGTGGTTGATAATCCTGCGTTCACTGATCCGTCATATGATTTTTTCCCTGTGGAACCAACACCAAGTCTGTCTGAGCTCCTACATAACAATCCTACATCACCGGGCCCAACTCCCGAGACAGCTTCTCCTTCCAACGGATCCACGACCACATTGATTGAGCATGTTGATGATTATGCTGATGATAATGAAACCCTAGACGAGTTACAAATGGATAACCCTGATCCTCCCATGGATAGTCCTGTTGCCCATCCAAATGAGGATGCAGAACTGCGCAGATCCACCAGAGAGAAGATAATTCCAACACGGTTTTGTGATTTTGTTATGAGTACTATTATTAAACAGCATGAGCCTCAGTCATATAGAGAAGCAAAGTATGATCCACGCTGGGTGAAGGCAATGGAGGATGAGTTGGATGCTTTAGCAAAAACCAAAACTTGGGATCTTGTTTCATTACCTTCAGGTAAAAGGACAGTTGGGTGCAGGTGGATATATAAGATTAAGACTCGTTCTGATGGTACTATTGAGAGATATAAAGCACGATTGGTGGCTAGAGGCTTCACACAGGAATATGGTATTGATTATGAAGATACTTTTGCTCTAGTGGCCCGACTCACCACAGTACGCACTCTGATAGCCGTTGCTGCTCAGAAGCGTTGGACTTTGTTTCAGATGGATGTTAAGAATGTTTCTTAACGGTGATCTCACGGAGGAGGTGTACATGCAGCCACCACCTGGTCTTGAGGTTCCGAGATCACTGGTATGTCGCCTTCGTCGTGCTCTCTATGGACTTAAGCAAGCCCCACGGGCTTGGTTTGATAAGTTTCGTTCTACAGTACACCATCTTGGCTTCTCTTCTAGTTCATATGACTCTGCTCTGTTTATCCGTCATACGAATCGTTGAATTACTCTCTTGTTGATCTATGTTGATGACATGATAATAACAGGAGATGATTGTGTTGGTATTACTGAACTAAAAGTGTCCCTAAATCTTCATTTTGAGATGAAAGATTTGGGGCCTCTCAGTTACTTCTTGGGACTTGAGGTTACTTCTTATGGAAGTGGATATTCTCTCTCTCAGGCCAAGTATGCCTCTGATGTTATTGCTCGTGCAGGACTGAATGATTCCAAGGTTGCCTCCACCCCGTTGGAGCCCAACCTCAGGTTGACTCCCTTGGAGGGCAAACCACTATCTGATCCTACTCGATATCGACAGCTCGTAGGTAGCCTAGTCTACCTTACAGTCACTCGTCCCGATATAGCCTATGCTGTTCACCAGGTCAGTCAGTTTCTAACTGCTCCGCGCTCGACTCATTATGCTGCTGTTCTTCGGATTCTTCGGTATGTGAAGGGTACTATGTTTCGTGGGCTTCATTTTCATACTGAGTCTACACCCATCCTACATGGGTTCTCTGATGCAGATTGGGCTGGTGATCCAACTGATAGACGATCTAACACTGGTTATAGTTTCTTCTTGGGTAACTCACTTATCTCTTGGTGCAGCAAGAAGCAAACTGTACTCGCTCGGTCAAGCACAGAAGCCGAATATCGTGCAATGGCTGACGCCACGCAAGAGCTCATTTGGCTTCGATGGTTACTAGCTGATATGGGAATGCCACAGTCTTCTGCTACTACTTTATGTTGTGATAGCCGCAGTGCTATCCAGATTGCACACAATGATGTCTTTCATGCGAGGACGAAACACATTGAGATAGACTGCCACTTTACTCGTCATCATCTTCGTGCTGGCACAGTTCATCTGAAAAATGTGACTTCGGCAGATCAAACCGCAGACATTCATACGAAGCCTCACCCGCCTGGACGTTTTCGAGACTTGATCTCCAAACTTCCTCTTATCACGACAGCTTCAGTTTGAGGGGGGCTGTTATGATAAGTAAACTAAATAGGTCACTATATTATTTTGTAATATTCTGAGGAGCTAGGTCGTTATTTATGTTGTATAGCCTATATATATAGGACCCTTGTATATCTTTTATGATGTGATGAATACACATTATTCTTCCACCAACAATCTTATTAGAGAAGAACATAGGTTGTGGTGGTGGTTCTTCGTCGGTGATTTTCTGACGGCGGAAATGCTACGGTGGCTGCGGTGGTTCTGGTGTATGCTCTGCCAGTTCTCGTGGATATACTCATGCTGGACACTTTGGAGTTCAAAGAGAGAAAATAGAGGGGAGAGAGTTGAGAGTGATAGAGGTGGTGGTTGTGGGTTTGCTCTCGGTTCCTTGCCGCCAGAGCTTCGGCGGCGGCGGTGGTGGTGGTTGCGGCTACTGCCACTAGCTGCTGTTGTTTCTGTTGTGTTTGAAGAACAGAGAGTGAGAGAGAGAGAGAGGTGGTGCAGAGGCTAGATAAAGAGGGAGGTGGGTTTAATTTAAAGGTGATGATGATGGTGGCGGCGCTAATGGAGGCAGTGGTGGCTGCTGGGGGACTTGAGAAGGGGTGGGGTAGTTTTATAGACAGGATAAGGGCGGTGATGGAGGGCGGTAGAGTTGGAGACGGTGGAAGTGTTGGTGACGGTGATGGTTGATTTTTCGTGAAGAAAAAAGGAGGAAGAAGAAAAACAAATCTGGTGAAGGTGAATCTCAATTATAATATCAGTATTTGGAGATAATTAGGTGTAGCACGCATAACATGTCTCGTTGTGGTCGCACACGCGGTCACGAATAAAACACTTACGTATTAACTTCGAGTATTACCCTAACTTTTCTTAGAATCTTACACGAAATTCTCAACTAATAAAACACGATAATTTTTACTCTACTTATTATTCGCAACCAAATTTTATTTTATCTCCCAAATTACTAATTTAGCGTTGGAATTTAGACGGGGTATTACATCCTTCCCCCCTTAAAGAGAGCTTCATCCTCGAAGCTAAAATCCAACAACTAGCCGTGATGCAGAAAGTCACTTAACAAACAACTAATTCCCACAAAATAAACAAATAATTTCAGCTAGTTGCCACCATTAGGTACGCCACACGATGTTTTCATCCACCCATTACACAAAGAAAGATATTGTCTCCACTAGTTTCCTTTCATCTACATAACCCATTTCACAAAGTATTCTAAAGTATAGTTATCCCCTCTGATTCAGATGAACATAAGGTAGCCTGACAAAGTCGTGTCCCATCAAGAAATAGCTGATAAGTGACCGATCATTCCGTGGGCCCCAAATATCTGTTTAGTGACAAGACTCCAATTTGCACACTTCCACTGGCGAATCGTACTAACCATCTGAATCCCATATGTACCTTAATTTGATAGACAAAGCCTGATTACACAAAGTGATAGACCTATTTCATTAAAAATCTCCAAAGTCTTGATAAACTACTTAAGACACCTTTAATACTTAATTGATATAACCAGAGGTCCAGAACATAAATCAAGAAAGAAATTAAAATGTACTCCCAAGATACAGAGCGTGTAATCCTACGGGTTCCCTGACTCCAGTGGTAATTCATGACTCAAAATTTATGCTCCTCTAGTAATAATTAAGTAACAAAAATCCAAACAGCAACGTCCAAGGGACTATCAACGTCTTAGACACGCAAAGCACTTTATTTATCCCAATTTAAGAAAATAACGAACAAGACTTCATAATATACAGTTCTTCTTATTATTTGAAATCTAGCTGTCGACCCAAATTTTGCGATGTCTCCCAAGAAACCCCCCCCCCCCCCCCCAAATCATGTGTCAAATGACTAGAGAATGTGAAGACCAGAATCCCAAGAAATCTATTGACATTCACTTCACATCTCACGAATCAAACATGAACCAAACCAAATAGGAAAATTTCCAAAACATAGAAACTGCACAGGAAACTTATGTGGAAGATGTATACTGCAACAAGATATTAACAATAAGTCTTCGAATAAACTCTATGTGAAGAATATGTGCCACAAGGAAAAAGAAATTTGATAACAGAGACATTCCATCAGGTTACATAACTCCAAGAAGTTCACAAGGACTTACTAACCCACATAGTGTTGAGAATTCCCTACCATATCAACAACTCAATCTCCCAGGGTAGTTGATATGAAGACAATAAAATCCAAATGAACCTCCAAAATATCAAAATACCTCCAAACTGAATTAGTCTAAATATCTAAAACTGATTGGGTTAACTTTGCGAACTTTGGTCAGATTTTCAACATTTCTTTTAATTTTCCTCCACGAATCCCTGTTTAAGGTTCTCTCATCCTGATATAGTCTCAAGGGTTTATATCTTCTTAATAATGCCCAATTATCACATATAAAATATAAAATATTACATAGTATGTCACATATCAATCTTACATATAGCTTGGCAATCTCAACTAAAGTAACATGTCATTCATAATGCAGAGCTCAACTTCTATGATTCACAATCCTTTTACTCCATTATAGGATAATTATATATCCAACAATCAACCAAGAATGAACACACCAACTAATCCATATCAGAACACGCAGCATATAATAGTTCTTAGTGACACACATATAGCTCAACTTCTCAAACACCATTCAGGATTCAATTTTCACATCTTTCTCCCCATTATAGAAGTAGTATTTCTTACTAATAACTTGTCTCGTCAGACAACACAATACTTCTTCCGTAATTCGGAATCTAATCCATACTTCTCAATTTCTATCGAAGTGATATCATTCATCAATCAAACAATGAAGTTATATCAAGCAAAATAATACTAAAGGATGAGGGTGGGAGGGACAGCAATTCCAACACTTAAGCTACCCTTAATTATCTTGCCATGTGCTCATTTTAAGTTACCTTACATGTTTTAAACTGGGTTGTTTGCTCTGATACCACCTGCGACAACCCCCTTATCCGACTCGGACAAGACCAGAGGGCGATGCTAAAAGCAACGGCGGAAATCAAAAGCATAACATTCCACAACTTATTTTTATAAGATTAAACATCATATTTATTCTGTATGTCTGATACATGAGATGTCTACTATTACAAAATGATTAACTAACACTACTAGATACTAATTGTGATTCTATGTGATTTGCGTACCCAGTCAGTCCATAGTCTCCAGCTCCTAGACCTGCGGTGGGAAGAAAAACAAGAACCGTAGTTTTCAAAGTGAGCACGGAAATACTGAGTAAGTGACACCCAAACTCGTAAAACAGATGATGTTGAAGATTTCTTTTTACAACAAATATAAAGAGGAATAAGTCATAAAAACGTAAACTTGAACAAAATAGAGTAGAAACTCAAATAAAATTCTTATCTTCTCAATCTTAATCCCAATCTCTTTCTTCTTTTCTTGCCAAAATATCTTTTTTCTTTCTCATAGAAAGTTGTATTATTAACTTTGTTGTTACGAGGAAGAGTCTACTATACTATCACTAGCATCCATGACCTTAAGTGTCGGCACCCCCCAAAACTCCTCGCTGCCAGAGAGGAGAGTACATGGAGTGACCCGGCAGGTTGAGACCGGATAAAAAATACACAGGTCGAGTGATTGAAGTTAACACGACAATAATAAGCTTCTTCCGCACAACTCTTTCCACTTTACGTTATTTACGGATTACTATTATTGTGTGACAGTATTAAAGCAACTTCTTTAAAATGAAAGGAAATCATAAATAATACAGGTAAATAAATAACAAATACATTTTGAGACAAGTATTAAAATCATGTTACGACACGAAATGAGCTAGGCACGCAAAGCTTGGCATGTTCACTTACCTTATTCCACAGCAATTAGCACGTAAAGCTCCTACGTTCATCATCCTCGTATATGAACATGTCGTCTACAAACCTGTCACCTAGAAATTATACTTTCTTGTTTAGTTACAAAGTCAACTGTACAAGTATGTCATATAGTGATATAAACTTTAGCGAGTGTCCTATTGAAATTGAGATCAATCCGGTCCCCCCCCCCCCCCCCTTCATTTACTAACACTCAAGCTTGACCTCATGCTAGAATAGTACTATTCCCAATTACAACCCGCTTATATCAATTTTTATAGAGATATTGACGAGTAATAAATTTGATTTTAAATTCAAAACTCTCTTATTGTTAATAGATACTAACGTAGTTATCGTTTTTAAAGATGATATTGTAGGGTTTTGATAACGGATACGCAGCGAAATAAACGTAAATTAATCAGTTCAAGACCCTCCAAGGATCACATGAAGAGACAACATAACGATAGTATGGGAATTAGTATCATAATACATTTGGGTTCTCCTGTGATGACTTTACACATGAAATTTTGTTCACGTCTCTATGGATAGTCCACTCCTAGATTGAATCCGGTTCCTTCAAGCCTTTTTGCTAGATAGGATTGAAGGAAGAAGAGTAAGAAGATCACGATCACGCAAAACGAAGCAAGAGAGGTGGGCGGCACCTCTTGTGGCCGACGGGGTAGGGGGCGGTCCCAAGGGGGTTCGGCCTCCTTTGAGATTTGCTCTCTCTCCTTGATTTTCTCTCCTAATCAAAATATGTAGATGTGTAGAGAAAATAAGCTAGGAGTGTTCTTTATATAGTTCAACAACTCCTTGTCCTACTACATAAAGAACCCCTCTCCTAATCCTACTCATGTAAGGATTAGTCCATTTGCAAACTGGTCATAATCATGTCTATACATGGATTAGTTCTATTTTAAAACTAGTCCTAAACATTTCCATAAATGAATTAGTCCATCTTGCAACTCATAATCACGTCTATACATGGATTAGTCCACCTTGCAAATTAGTCCTACATAGTTTGCAAGTGGTTGCGTTTTAATCATTCTATTTAATTAACCATATTAATTAATTCCCAGGTCCAGTCTAATCCATAGGGAGTGTGACCCCATAGGTTTCTACTTAGTTGGTAGTAACAAATTACTAACATGGAGCGGCTCTAGCAAGACATCCATGCTACCCAACTAATAGAAATAATCATCTGACAAACCTTGTGCAAGTATTGTCTCATCCCTTTGTCTTTATATCTGGATTAGACATGAGACATACAAGTCACACTCGTATATCCAATCCATAGTTTCTCGATCCTGGAAATAGTCTCATCCATGCAGATAACATCAATATCTTATATTAATTTATCTGAGTCTGGCCAGACATTCTATGAGCACCATCCCTCGAGTGGCCGTGGATATCAACTCCCGTTATGTAGGAGGGAAAAATTATATCTACGTCACTACCATCTCTAAGCTTGCTTCCTTATTGTATCCGACTAACGCCTTTATTACTACCCAGTTACTGTGTGGCGTTTGACGATGTCAAAATACAATATTCCACAACTAAAGGATCTAGTGACTTCAAGTCTAAGGATGACAATATCGTTGTCACAATGAGAAGCACTTGTGACTTTACATAACTTGTATGTAGCCTTCTCGTTGTGGGTCAATCCAGTATGACATTACTCCTAATGAATACACATGTGTTGGATCGTGATATCTCCACATCAGTCCAACCCCAACTAGTCTATAGTTGATTGTCCAATTAATCAATATAATTGACTAGGGATATTTAAGAATATAACATTTACATTATAATTACTTCATTCATGTTAACATATCTCCATATCGATAACATAATGAATCGTAAATCCATAAATGTCACAAGAAATAGATTGCCTTTAGAGCATATTTCCAACATATATTTCTTCTTGAAAACGATTTAGTTATAAATAATCACTTATTATAAGACTATAGAAAACTATAAATACTTAAGTTAATCTAGAAATTATTGATTCATAATTATTTGTAAAATTAATGCGTCCTTGTAATCATGAACAACTTCTAAATATTTCACAAGTCATATACTAAAGGTTCAATTTAAATAAAACTTCATTTACTAACTTGTTAGCAAAAAACTATTTAAACAAAACAACCCTATTTATTTATAACAATATTCTCAAAGACTAAGGGACTTCAAACACCCAATTTAGTTTTGTGGAGTTAGAATAAAATTAGAAATTCGAGAAATAGTTTTGATCCAATAAACATATGTTTATATTCAAGGTAAATGACAACAACACACCCCCTACTAAAGATAACAGTTTAATAAAAGAAAGTTTCTACCCTTAGAGATCCTTGAAAATACATTTTCACCCCCTAACCATGAACATACGTGATTCCTTCTACCCAAATCTGATCAGATCCAACAAGCAGGCTTTTTGATTGTCTAAAGCAGATTATAAAAGGGTTTTAGGTCGTACCTTGGCCAATATGGCAGAAAACAGACGAGAAACGAGTCCCTACGGATATGTCGTCGAGGAGTCGTCGGCATTGATGGTCGGGGCTAACTCCGGCGGCTTGGGCTCCGGATGAGGCCTCCTTAAGCTCCCTTGGACCTCCAGGAGTCGATTGGTACTGGTTTGGAGGGGTGGGTAGCACTGGTGGTGCTTGACCCACCTTTCGCCAGTTTTAATGGCGGGTTCGGCGGCGAAGGCTGTCTCAGCGGCTGCTGCTTCTTCAGATGGTTTTGGGTTCAAACATTAAACTTTTTCAAATGAATGTCAAGTGTGCATTTTAAATGTTTACTTGCAAGAAGAAGTTTATGTGGCTCAACCTCCTGGATTTGAAAGTGATGAGTTTCCAAATCATGTTTATAAACTTGACAAAGCTCTCTATGGTTTAAAACAAGCTCGAAGGGCTTGGTAAGAAAGACTGTCAAAGTTTCTACTAGAAAATGGTTTCAAAAGTGGATTAGTTGACAAAACATTTTTCATCAAGACTCATGAGAAAGACATTTTATTAGTTCAAATCTATGTTGATGATATTTTTTTTGGAGCTACTAATGATTCTCTTTGCAAGGATTTCTCAAGTCTTATGAGCAGGGAATTTGAGATGAGCTTAATGGGAGAATTGAACTTCTTCCTTGGATTGCATGTACAACAGAGGAAGAAATGAATCTTTATGCATCAAAACAAGTATACTAAGGACTTGATTAATAAGTAAAATATGTCTCATTCTAAAGTTACAAAGACTCCTATGAGTTCTACACTATCCTTAGATAAGGATCAAGCTGGTAAGAGTGTGAATCAGAAAGAGCATAGAGGTATGATTGGAGCTTTGCTATATCTCACTGCTATTAGACCAGACATTATGTTTAGAGTCTGCATGTGTGAAAGATTTCAATCTGATCCCAAAGAGTCACATTTAACTAATGTTAAAAGAATATTCAGATATCTAAATGGTACCAAAGACTAAGGGCTTTGGTATCCAAAACAGTCTAACTTCTCTCTTTTTGGATATTCATATGCTGACTTTGCAGGATATAAAGTAGGCAGAAAGAGCACTTCAGGGTGTTGCCAATTCCTTGGCTCATCCCTAATTAGCTGGCATTCAAAAAAACATAGTTATGTGGCATTATCAATAGCTGAAGCTGAATATATAGCAATTGGAGCATGCTATTCACAAGTGATGCAGATTGCTCAGCATATGAGGGATCTTAGATTTGATTTCAAGGAAATACCTATCAAATGTGACAACACCGGTGCTATTTCAATTACAAAGAATCCATTTCAGCATTCCATAACCAAGCACATAGATGTTAGACATCATTTCATCAGAGATCATGCTGAGAAAGATGATATTGTTCTCAAATTTGTTTCTACTAATATGCAACTGGCATATATCTCCACTAAACCATTGCCACAAGAGATATTTACAACCCTCTGACTAGAGTTGGGTATGCTTAATAAGGAAGCATTAGTTTAGGGGGTGTATCAGGTAAGTTTAAGGGAAATCTTTATGTGTTTCAATGTTTTGAACTGATTTTCAAGCCTTGAAAATTCTTTCACATCCTTGATGTTACTTGTTTCAGCAGTATAGCTTTTCAAGGCATTGAAATTCTTTCCAAAGCCTTGAAAATAAGTCTATATGATATTTAGTCAAAAATTGGATATTACAATATCGGGTGCTATCTCAGTAGATAATATTCTCAATATTGTATTTACCTTTTAAAATTTATTTTTGTATAAATCATTATTATTTGTATTTCCTTTCCCACGCTACACATGTAGGGTTTTGATTCATGGATCGCACAACGGAAGCATAATCAAACATAAACTATGCAAAACCCTCCAAGGATCACAAGTATAAAGACATAACGATAGTAAAGGTAAGAAATCATAAACACACCTTTGGGTTCTCCTTGATGACTTCAAACGCGAATAATGTCACGTTCTCTATAGTTGATCCACGCCTAGAGTTGATCCTAGATCTCCCAAACTCCTTGGTTCTAGCCCGTAATAGGAAGAGGAAGAACGAATCACGCAAAACGAGACAAAAAGAGGCTTTCGGCCTCTTTTTGGCCGACGGGGTGAGGGCGGCGGCAAGGGGCGGCGTCGGCCCTCCTTGTTGCTTGCTCTCTCTCCTTTTGTTCTCTCCCACTCTTGTTATGTTCACTAATGAGCATAAGTTATGAGGAAGGAAGGAAGGAGGGTCCTTTATATAGTCCAACAACTCCTTGTTAACTACCTAAAGGACTTATTCTAGTCCAACTAGAATTCAATTTAGTCCCTTCCTTGCAAATTAGTCCCTACTAAGTTTGCAAGGTTTTGCAAAGTGATCCTTCTAATTAATTAATCCAATTAATTAATTCCCAAATCTAGTTCAACTCTATATAACGTGTGACCCCATAGGTTCTATCTAGTTGGTAGCAACTATTTGTTAATATGGAGCGGTTTCTAGCAAAACATCCATTCTAGCCAACTAATAGAATAGTCATCTTGACAACCTTTGTACAAGTAATTGTCTCATCCCTTTTCCTCCATATCCGGATTGGACACGAGACATACAAGTCACACTCTTATATCCAATCCATAGTTTCTCGATCCATGGGAATAGCCTTATTCGTGCAAATAACATCAATATCCAATATTGATTTATTTGAGTCTGGCCAGACATTCTATAAGCACTATCCCTCGAGTGGCCTAGGATATTTGTTCCCGTTATGTGGGAGGGGCAAATCCTCTCTACGTCCACTACGATCTCTAAGCTTGCTTCTCATTGTATCCAGTACACGCCTTTATAACTACCCAGTTACGGTGTAGCGTTTAACGCTACCAAGATCACAATGATCCACAACTAGAATATCTAGTGACTTCAAGTCTAAGGATGACAATACCATTGCACCGCGAGAAGCACTTGTGACTCAACATAACATGTATGTAGCCTTCTCGGAGATGGGTCAATCCAGCGCAACATTCCATAATGCACACCTATGTGTTGGACCGTGATATCTCCATATCAATCCAACCCCATACTAGTCTATAGATGATTGTCCCATTTAATATTTATACTTGACTAGGGATATTTAAGATAAACAACACAATTGTAAATCTAAGGACTTTCATTATATTAAATATCCAATGAATAATAAATGAATCTTCTAGCCATATACAAATTCATACTAAACTAGATTGCCTCTAGGGCATCTATTCCAACAGTCTCCCACTTGCACTAGAGCCAATCTGGCGCATCTTGTATGCCCATACTCCTAGTGTGCCCTTCATGCTTCCACGGCATGAGAGGCTTCGTAAGCGGGTCTGACAGATTATCATCTGTAGGAATCTTGCATATCCGAATGTCTCCTCTATCGATAATATCTCGAATCAGATGAAACTTCCTAAGCACGTGCTTGGACTTCTGGTGCGATCTGGGTTCCTTTGATTGCGCGATCGCCCCAGTGTTGTCACAGAACAACTCCACTGGATCCGCAATGCTAGGGACCACACCAAGTTCAGAAACAAACTTTCTGATCCAAACAGCCTCCTTTGCTGCGCCATTTGCAGCAATGTACTCAGCCTCTGTTGTAGAATCAGCTACCGTCTCTTGCTTGGAACTCTTCCAGCTCACCGCTGCTCCATTCAGGAAAAACACATATCCCGATTGTGATCTAAAGTCATCTCTGTCGGTTTGGAAGCTTGCATCAGTGTAACCCCTTACACGCAACTCTTCCTCACCGCCAAATATCAAGAAAGCATCCTTAGTTCTTCTCAAGTACTTTAAGATGTTCTTGACAGCAATCCAGTGACTCTCACCCGGATTGGATTGGTATCTGCTTGTCATACTCAAGGCATATGACACATCTGGTCTAGTACATAACATGGCGTACATGATAGATCCTATGGCCGAGGCATAGGGAATCCTACTCATGCGTTCCTTCTCAATCTCATTGGAAGGACAACCACTCTTTGAAAGAGTGATTCCATGTGACATGGGCAAGAATCTCTTCTTGGAATCTTGCATGTTGAACCGCTTCAACACCTTGTCAATATATGTACTTTGACTTAGGCCTAGCAACCTCTTAGATCTATCTCTATAGATCTTTATACCGAGTATATAGGCTGCTTCCCCTAAGTCCTTCATTGAGAAACACTTTCTTAGCCAATCTTTCACAGATTGCAGCATGGGAATGTCGTTTCCAATGAGTAGTATGTCATCCACATACAAGACCAGAAAAGCTACTGAGATCCCACTAACCTTCTTGTAGACACAAGACTCATCTTCGTTTCTGATGAAGCCAAACTCTTTGACCACTTCATCAAAACGTCGATTCCAACTCCTACAAGCTTGGTTCAATCCATAAATGGACCGTTGTAGTTTACAGACTTTGTTGGCTTGCTTTGGATCCTCAAAACCCTCCGGCTGTATCATATACACGTCCTCGAGGAGATTCCCATAAAGGAATGCTGTTTTGACATCCATCTGCCAAATCTCATAGTCGTGGTATGCTGCAATTGCAAGCAAGATTCGGATGGATTTGGTCATTGCGAGTGGTGAAAAGGTTTCGTCATAGTCAATACCATGAATCTGTCTGAATCCTTTAGCCACCAATCGGCCCTTATAGGTAATCACATTACCATCCATGTCGATCTTCTTCTTGAAGACCCATTTGCACCCTATGGGCGGTTCCACCAAAGTCCATACTTTGTTGGTATACATGGATTCCATCTCGGATCTCATGGCTTCCAGCCACTTCTGAGAGTCTGGGCCACTCATGGCCTCCTCATAGGTAGTAGGCTCATCATCTATGAGCATCGTGTCACCGGAATCGGTTACGAGAAGTCCATACCTCTCGGGTTCCTGGCGCACTCTACTAGATCTACGAAGCTCTTGTGTTACATGAACAGGTGGCTCCACAACTGCTTGTGATTCCTGTTCATGTTCCATAATCGGTTCAGTGATTTGTGGTTCTTGAACTTCTTCAAGTTCTACATTCCTCCCACTTGCTTCTTTAGAGACAAATTCTCTTTCTAGAAACACGCTGGTCCGAGCAACAAACACTTTGTTCTCGGTTGGATTGTAGAAGTAGTATCCCTTAGTTTCCTTAGGGTACCCCACAAATTTACACTTATCCGATTTAGGCCCTAGCTTGTCTGATTGTAAACGTTTTACATAGACATCGCAGCCCCAAATCCTCATGAACGACAGTGTGGGACGCCTCCCACTCCACATCTCATATGGTGTCTTCATGACTGATTTAGATGGAACACGGTTAATGGTGAAAGCTGCACTTAATAGAGCGTAGCCCCAAAATGATAATGGAAGATCGGTTTGACACATCATAGACCGAACCATATCTAATAGGGTTCGATTCCTCCTCTCGGACACGCCATTCCATTGTGGCGTTCCGGGCGGAGTGAGTTGGGACACGATCCCACACTCTCTAAGATAGTCGTCAAACTCTTGGCTCAAGTATTCTCCTCCACGATCCGATCGTAGAGCCTTGATACTTTTGCCAAGTTGCTTCTCTACTTCATTCTTGAATTCTTTGAACACTTCAAAGGATTCGGATTTTGCCCTCATAAGGTACACAAATCCATATCTACTGTAATCATCAGTAAATGTAATGAAGTAGACATAACCACCCCTGGCAGGCGTGGCAAATGGCCCACACACATCGGTATGTATGAGCGCCAATTGCTCACTAGTCCTCTCACCTTTCTTATTGAAAGGGGACTTTGTCATTTTTCCTAATAAACAAGCCTCACATGTTTCATATGATTCAAAATCAAATGAGTCTAGTAATCCATCCTTATGGAGTCTAGATACACGTTTCTCATTTATGTGGCCTAAACGAAAATGCCATAAATAAGCAGGATTTAAATCATTTATTTTAATCCGCTTGGTATTAATGTTGTAGACAGGATTGCTTAGATCAAGGACATAAAGTCCATTAAATAATTGCGCACTAAAATAGTGAATATTATTCAAATAGAAGGAACAACAATTGTTCTTTATTGAAATAATAAAACCTTCCTTGTCCAAACAAGAAATAGAAATAATGTTTCTGCTCATAGCAGGCACAAAATAGCAATTATTTAATTCTAAAACTAATCCTGAAGGCAGAGATAGCTCGCACACGCCTATGGCCAACGCAACAACCTTTGCTCCATTCCCAACGCGCAGATCTACCTCCCCTTTAGCCAATCTTTCACTTCTCTTTAGACCCTGCATATTTCGACAAATATGAGATCCACATCCAGTATCTAATACCCATGATGTAGAGACAGTTAAATTGACATCTACAACAAAAATACCTGGTGGTGGTGGAATCACTATTCCAAGCCTCTTGTCCTCCAGATATTTTGGGCAGTTCCTCCTCCAGTGTCCAGGCTGACTGCAGTAGTGACACTCACCCTTAGTCACGACCTTGGCAATGCCACCAACAGGCTTAAGGGCTGGTTCCTTGGACTTGGCAACTGAATTGCCTTTTCCCTTGGAGGAAGAGGCAAACCTTTTGCCCTTTCCTTTCTGTACCATCATAATGGCCTTGCCCTTACCCTTGTTGATGCTCTGTTCAGCCGTCCTCAACATGTTGAGCAAATCTGGCAGTGGTTTAACGATCTCGTTCATGTTATAGTTCATAATGAACTGTCCATAACTCTCGGGCAACGATTGCAACACGAGATCGGTTGCCAACTCTTGGCCGACCGGGAACCCAAGCCGGGCGAGATTCCCCAAGTACCCGATCATTCGGAGTACATGGGGTCCCACCGGGTTCCCTTCTGCCAGATGACATTTGAACAGTGCCTTTGAGACCTCATACCTCTCTACCCTCGCCTGCTCTTGGAAGAGCTGCTTTAGATGTTCGATCATATCGACGGCATTCATGTTTTCGTGTTGCTTCTGAAGCTCAGAAGTCATGGTGCAAAGCATAAGGCAGGCCGCATCATTAGCGTCATCAACACGCTTTTGATACGCCTTTAAGGCAGCAGGTGTCTGGTTCTATGGACCTTCTGGAACATGCTCCTCTATTGCGTCAGTTTCTTCTCTTGCTTGAGAACAATTCTCAAGTTTCTGTACCAATCAAGAAAGTTGGTTCCAGAGAGCTTGTCCTTCTCAAGGACAGATCGTAGAGAATGTTGTGAACTCGATGAGTTGTTTGCCATTTGGAATTCTACAAAAAGGAAAATACGCAAGTTTTAGTATTTGTGAATTTTTGACTATATTTAATAATGGCTAGTTTATTAAATATAGCTCCCACTATTTTTCTACGGATTAATAACCCTCAAGATATTAATGCGGAAAATATCCTTATATTTTCTAGTGGGCCAAGATCCATCTTTTCATCTCCTTATGAGCTTGCTTTGGCAAGTCACCCATAATTTGACTACTTTTAGGTAGGAACAATTCCAATTGCATCCCATATGCAACTCTTGGTTCAATCGGGCAAATAACTCCTTATTTATCCATCCTTATGGATAATCCCAATTGATTGCCTCTAGGTTTCTTAATCAAATTAATAGCCTAGTTGTTTTCAACCTCTTATCTAAACAATTGCACATTGTTACGTGCCATCGCATTCCATCATTATGAACCAAGTCGCCATGCTTTGGCATGCACGAGCTTGATAAATAATGATGATAATGAGTGTTTAAATAACGAGAAGGCAAGGACACAATATTTAAAATTTGAGGGATTTTTCAATTCTTTTAATTGTTTTTGTTGATCAATATCAACTAATCTATCTATTTGAGTTTGGGCACAACTCCAAATAATAGATCCGGGTTGTCTAATTATCTTATTATCCTAATTGCATGCATCATCCATACACCAACCACACAAATAATAAGACCATAAATAAACAACCACAAAACAGAAATTAAACGTGATGTGGATATGGCCTTTTCTAGACTAAGATAATTCCAAGCCAATGGAATTATCTATGAACCCTAAGCAAACACATCTCCATGCGTCTTGATCTCTTGGTCCATCCTTCATAGTCATGTGGAATGCTCCATGCTCCATGCTCCATCTTTTGTGGCTTCTTTGGCTTTGGGCTTCTTTTCTCCAATCTTGGCTAACAATCTACTTTATCTAGCACTAACTAACGTCTATACTAAATAAAATAAATCTCACAAGTTGAGGAAAAAAATGGCACGCAGGCCATAAAACCCTAATTAATTATTACAATTAATTGATCAGCTCGCAGGCCGTAAAACCAAACCACAAAATTAAACATCCACATCAAACCACATCCTAAGGCCATATCCAATCACCATGCGATTTTCACATAAACAGTTAAAATCCAATTTTAACGCGCTTGGTCAATTTTAATTGATTTTAGGATTTTTAGGGTTAAAACGGTCCATGGGCCCAACAATCCAATTGCCCGGGCCCATTAAAGTGAACCACAAGGCCCTAGGAACGGCCCGGCTCGAAACTCGCAAGCTAGGCCCGCGGGTTAGGGCCGCCCGGCTCCTTAGGGCTCCCAAGCTTGGGCGGCAAGCAAGGGGGGGCGGTCCCTAGGGGGGCCGAACCCTTCTATGGGAGTTGTTTCCAAAACAACTCCCTTGCTTGGTGCCCAAGTTTGGTTGTTTCCTTGGATCTTGTTATGATTGATTGTTGACAAATTGCATCCCATGCTTGATTTGTCTTGTTTTACGCGATGAACAATCAAATTAAGGTGTAAAACAACAAGAACGTAACACATAAACTACGTTTATGCTCTATGACATGTGGCTCTGATACCACTGTAGGGTTTTGATTCATGGATCGCACAACGGAAGCATAATAAAACATAAACCATGCAAAACCCTCCAAGGATCACAAGTATAGAGACATAACGATAGTAAAGGTAAGAAATCATAAACACACCTTTGGGTTCTCCTTGATGACTTCAAACGCGAATAATGTCACGTTCTCTATAGTTGATCCACGCCTAGAGTTGATCCTAGATCTCCCAAACTCCTTGGTTCTAGCCCGGAATAGGAAGAGGAAGAACGAATCACGCAAAACGAGACAAAAAGAGGCTTTCGGCCTCTTTTTGGCCGACGGGGTGAGGGCGGCGGCAAGGGGCGGCGTCGGCCCTCCTTGTTGCTTGCTCTCTCTCCTTTTGTTCTCTCCCACTCTTGTTATGTTCACTAATGAGCATAAGTTATGAGGAAGGAAGGAAGGAGGGTCCTTTATATAGTCCAACAACTCCTTGTTAACTACCTAAAAGACTTATTCTAGTCCAACTAGAATTCAATTTAGTCCCTTCCTTGCAAATTAGTCCCTACTAAGTTTGCAAGGTTTTGCAAAGTGATCCTTCTAATTAATTAATCCAATTAATTAATTCCCAAATCTAGTTCAACTCTATATAGCGTGTGACCCCGTAGGTTCTATCTAGTTGGTAGCAACTATTTGCTAATATGGAGCGGTTTCTAGCAAAACATCCATTCTAGCCAACTAATAGAATAGTCATCTTGACAACCTTTGTACATGTAATTGTCTCATCCCTTTTCCTCCATATCCGGATTCGACACGAGACATACAAGTCACACTCGTATATCCAATCCATAGTTTCTCGATCCATGGGAATAGCCTTATTCGTGCAAATAACATCAATATCCAATATTGATTTATTTGAGTCTGGCCAGACATTCTATAAGCACTATCCCTCGAGTGGCCTAGGATATTTGTTCCCGTTATGTGGGAGGGGCAAATCCTCTCTACGTCCACTACGATCTCTAAGCTTGCTTCTCATTGTATCCAGTACACGCCTTTATAACTACCCAGTTACGGTGTAGCGTTTAACGCTACCAAGATCACAATGATCCACAACTAGAATATCTAGTGACTTCAAGTCTAAGGATGACAATACCATTGCACCGCGAGAAGCACTTGTGACTCAACATAACATGTATGTAGCCTTCTCGGAGATGGGTCAATCCAGCGCAACATTCCATAATGCACACCTATGTGTTGGACCGTGATATCTCCATATCAATCCAACCCCATACTAGTCTATAGATGATTGTCCCATTTAATCATTATACTTGACTAGGGATATTTAAGATAAACAACACAATTGTAAATCTAAGGACTTTCATTATATTAAATATCCAATAAATAATAAATGAATCTTCTAGCCATATACAAATTCATACTAAACTAGATTGCCTCTAGGGCATCTATTCCAACAACACACACACACAAATTTGAATTTCATTTAAACTGAAAAGATCCCAAAGAGATTTGGAAATATTTTTGTGTCCTTATCCAACTAAAACTCTATGGTATTTATCTTATTCTGTATCTCTCTCTTCTCCATATCACTCATGTCTATCTATTCTCTACCCTCAAACCCTAATTAGCGCAAGAAGAAAATTCCAAAGAATCAAGATGGCTGGAGGTTCAAAGGTGGTTTCAGAAAAGAAGAGGAAGACTGCAGAAGATGTGATTCAAACCATCAGTGGTGATTCTAGTTCCAGAAATCCTACTGAAGAAAAGGCTCATTCTCCTCCAAATAAGAAAAGCAAAAAATATCTGACACCAACTTCCAGCAAGAAGAGGAAGATGACAGATCAGTCTGCTCCAGAGAAACAGCCAGAAGAACAAGTGGCTAGTCCAAAGAAGTTGAAGAAGAAGAAGAAGCCTACAGTTGCTGACAAGGGAAAAGAAAAAGTTGTATAAGTTGAACAAGAGAAAAGCACTGGCAAAGAACTGCAGATCTATTTAGAAAAGCCTCAATCCCCTAAGAAACTTTCCAGCGAGTGGTTTATTTCTCAAACTGCTAGAGGTCAGTGGTTAGACGGTTTTGCTTCTAGACCAGTAGCCTATTGTAGCATGTTTAGTGTTAACATGATGAAAACCATAAACCAGGAGTATGTTAAGAGGCTGAAGAAAAGCTCTCTTTGGAAAGTTCTGAACCCTCCTGAAGTTGCCTATCCTAGGCTTACTAGGCCTTTCTATCTGAATATGATGCAACTCAAAACAACTGTTAACATGGTGATTCAATCCAAAGTGGATGGGATTACAATGGAGTTAGATCACTCTGAGTTTGCCAATGTCTTAGGATGCCCAAAGAGATACAACACTAAAAACTATACCAACAAAGTTGAAGCTTTGAAACTGGCTAGGGAAGAACTATTTCTACCAAATGTCTCTACCACCTCTAAACAGTTGACACACTCTGTGCTAACTGTTGAAGCCAAATTTTTTGTTCACAATCTTGATGAGGTGTGTAGTGCCTAGGGAGAATTCAAAAGAAATGTTGACTGACAGGGTACTATATTTGATGTATTTTATCATGCATGGATATGAGATTGATCTTCCAACAATTGTGATGGAACACATGCTCTACTCCCATACCAAAGAAAGAAAGAACCATTTACCTTATGATAATTTGGTTTCTGCTTTCTTTCTTCACCTTGACCTTCCTACTGAAAGAGAAGAAACCATTACCACTGGCTTTGGCATGCTTTATGAGAAAGTATTTGAAAGAATTGGTGTTCTGAAAACCAGTGATGGGATATGGAAGTTATACTCTGATCTGTCTGAGAATTATTTTCAATCCAAGAAGTTACCCAAACCCAAGGCCTTGACCCTCCTTCAAACCTACCCTCTCAACCTCAAGACCTATCAATGGTGGTTCAAAGACTTTATATTCTTGAAGGATATGGATGAGGTGAAGGAAAATCAACATGAGTTTGGCACTAAATTCAAGCAAGTAAAGTATATGGTTGAAAGTATCAATGTACTTCATGTGCGAGAAGAGGTATCTCAGGCTGCAGAATATCATAGAGGGATGCGGAAGGTTCAATTTAAGATCCGATCAGTGATCATAAAACTCAGGATGAGGCTACAGGGGTGGTGGACAAAGGGAAACAAGATGTTCAGGAACAGGATGATGAAGAACAGGAACAAGCTGTTACTTACAGTCCAGACTCTAGGATGTTGATCAAGGATCTCAAGAACAAGAAGAATAAAGTTTTCATTCCAAAGATTGTAACTGAAGAACAATTATTTGAAGCAACCGGTGGTGCTAGTGGTCATGCAGATCAGGATGAACAACAAGATGATGAGGTTGGTAAAGAAGATAGTGGAGAAGAAGATGCTGAGCCCAAGGGAGATGGAGACCCAACCCCTTAAATCTTGACTCTTCTTTCATTCTTTTTCAAGGCCTTGAATCTCTATTCAAAGTCTTGAAAATTTCTATATTTTCAAAAAAAATTACTCAGTTTCCGAACATTGATCCAACATTCTCTCATTCTTTTTGATGAAAGTCAAAAAAGGGGATAAATTTAAGTGTTTATGTGTTTACTTTAAGTGTTTATGTGTTTACTTTAAGTAATTTTTTATATGGCTTAGAGATCTGGTTAAAATCAGTAGTGTTTGCTAGACATTTCTATTTTACTTTGTTGAAATAAGTTGGATTACTTGGATATCTGGTGTTACATTTTATTATCATGAATTTTGCTATGCTCTAATGATTATCTTTTGCAGTGAATCAGTTCCCTAAAAGAATTTTGGTTTTGTCTTTCATAAAGGGGGAGATTATAAGTCCAGCATGTTTCAAAGGCTTGAAACAGCTTGTCTGTTTTTAGGTCTTGAAACTGCTTTCAAGGGTTTGAAACAAGTACAGCTGATACAACATGAACTTAGGGGGAGTTTCTGATTTCATTACAAATCCTGATCTCCTATGTTTGATTATATGTTACTTGGTGATGAAAGACAAATCATTATACTACTCTAAACTATGATTAATCTATCTGTTTGACTCAGTTTTTGCAGGGATAAGTAGTTTTCAATTTTGCATGATTATATCCTAATCCATTTGAATGCAGGATGGAAATCAATCTGTCAAAGTTACTGTGCACTTAATTTGCTGAACCTAAAGCTTTCCAGCCTTCTTGCAAACAAGATCAAGTCAGTATCTTTGAAGATACTGAGAAACTAGCCGTTGGGAGAGCTGTTAGAAGAGTCAAAGACTTGCAGCTGAACTTTAGAAAAGTTTGTTAATGAAGATCCTGCATATCTTCAATTCAAACAAGGTTAATAAAAGGGATTTTGAATGAGGAATTTCGTAGCAGAACATACAGAGACATTCAAACACAACAATCTACATCACTCAATTCAATCATCTGAAGAACATTGCATTTTCACTGAAGACTTAGTTCTCAGTGTCCTTCTCTTCTAATCTTCAATTATTTATCATTTAGATATTACTTCCAGTTCTTATTCTCGTGAATTGTTCAAGGTGAAAAATAGAGAATTCTTAGTTATTCAGTTAGCTAGAGCATGTACAAGATAGGTTAGTGAGAACCACAAGCTGTAAAAGAGTAAGGCATTTCTCTGTGCTTGAGATCTTGGGCTTAGCTTTTGATTAAAAAGAATTGAGTTGAAAATACTACAGGGATTAAGTGTCTGAGGTAAAGATGTAGGTCCAAGTGGACTGAACTCTATAAATCATTGTGTCTCTTGCATTTATTTTGCTGCACTTTACTTATCTTATATACTGCTCAAAGCATGTTTCAGTTCAAGGGACTGAAATTAATTTCAACACCTTGAAAACTATCATCTTTTTCTTTACTTTTTGTTTTGATTCCAAGGACTTGAAACTCATTTCAAGGCCTTGAAATACTTGCTGCACTTCACAAACTTTTTTGAAACCACTCTGTCAGAAAAATTTACAAAAGTTGTCATACTCTATTCCACCCCCCCCCTCTTTCTAGGGTATTGATCCTGTTGTCATTCCTACAGTACTGTATTTCAGAGGTGCCCAAATCCATTGTGTGCCCCCAATCAAATGACACATTAGAGAATAAATAAGAGCCCATGAACACTCTAAATTCGGCTAATAGTGAGCCACGGGTGCCATACCCGATGGCACTTAAGAGAAATGATGATGAGCATTATGAGAGATTCATGGAGATATTCAAACAGTTTCACATCAACATTCCTCTTGTGGAAGCTCTTGATCAAATGCCCAAATACACGAAGTTCTGAAGGAGATTCTATGGGTCAAGAAGAGAATAGAACCCTATGCCAAGGTTAAGTTAACAGAGACGTGTAGCACAGTGATACAGCGAGACATTCCCAAGTGGAGAGATCCATGCAGTGTTATCTTACACTGCAGTCCTGGGGGTGGATTTCACACTCACAGGCTCTATGATTTGGGCGCGAGTATCAATCTCATACCATTGTCCTTATTTCAGAGATTGGGTATTGGTGCACCAACCCCGATTAAAATGGGTTTGCAATTGGAAGACAGTTCTATTGTGACTGCGAATGGGGTGATAGAGAATTTGCTTGTTAAAGTGAATTTTTCTTTCCAGCTGAATTTTTTACAGTGGACATCATGGAGGATCGCGATGTTCCACTCATCTTTGGAAGAACGCTTTTGTATACAATACGTGCAAATGTGGATTTAGAGTCCGAGGAGCTGACTATCAAGGCTTTATATCGATCACTTGTTTTCAAGAATTTTAATCCGGGCAATCGGAAGAATAAATTGACAATCATCAAGTTTAGAGATGCTCGAGTGGATCCTACTCCTGGAATGTCTACAGTTTTGCAGCCCAATCCACCCAAATCAGCGAAGAGGTCAACAATGGTGAGTGCACATGATGTAGTGCTCAATATCAAATGCAAGAAATTGAAGGAGGAGGCATGTCCTGCAAGAACTTCTTAACTAACTGAGTTAACTGGGTCGGGTCGTTGAACATAAATTACACGACACGTGTTGGGAGGTAGCCCAACGTATTTATTGCGTTAATTTAGGGAGTGGGTTTTTTATACAGTCGTGTGAGTTTTATTTATGTTATTTGGAGAGATGACGGAGAGAGGTACTAATGATGTTTCCAAGTGACATACATGAGCAGGTTATGGGAGAGTCTACTCTGGTGTGCCATGGAACACATGACCTTCATAAGGACTTGCGCTTATAATTTAGGGATTCTTCATTCACAAGTTTCAGCAGGGGGAGGGCAGTCAACACCGGTGTGCGGGAACACACTGACCATGTGGGATCCATAGGCGCCACCACTGTGTCTTGGGGATTGCTTAGCACGGATTTCGTCCCCGCCCTTTAGG
Organism: Linanthus parryae; assembly: GCA_023055425.1. Classification (NCBI taxonomy): domain Eukaryota; kingdom Viridiplantae; phylum Streptophyta; class Magnoliopsida; order Ericales; family Polemoniaceae; genus Linanthus; species Linanthus parryae. The sequence continues at coordinate 32,979,826 of JALGPY010000001.1, forward strand.
CGGTTGTGAGTATATTTTTCCTTTTGTTGGGATAGGTGTTTCTTTTATTAAGTATGTCAGCTCCATCTCATCTAATGTGCCTACGCATTTGATTGTTGAGTCTTCTTGCATGATCTCTAAATTTGTTGAGGAAAACAAAACATTCAAGTGTGGGGGTGTGAAGCTATTTGCTAGGCTATATGTTTTGCATAACCAGTTACATGTAGGTTTTGTTTAGCTCATATTGTGTGTAGAGTCAGTGGTTTATGTTATTTTTTTTACTCATATTATCGTATTGTGTTGTATTGTCTTATATATTGTATGCACTTTTAAATAATTGAGTTTACTCACCAAAAATTTGAGTTGTGTAGCGTAAAATTTTTTTTCGTGTCAAAGTCTTCCATATAGAGTTAGGATATTATGAAAAATACAAAAATGAGAAAAAAATAAAATCTATAAAAAGAAGAAAATTAAAAATTTGAGAAAGGGCAATTGATGATATTGAAACTGACAAGAGCCTGATGATTGAGTCCTTGAGAGTAGGGAGTGCCATAGTAGGAAAAATAATTTTCTTAGTATTCAATGTAGAGGTTTCACAAAGGAATGTCCTGGGAATTCATGGTAGTTGTGGAAAGAATGAACTGTTAGGGCATACTTAAGCTTCATATAGTGTGCTAATTAGATTGGGTTTCGTAATAGCTGAATATTTTGTTTTCAAGTGGAAACTTGTGGTCTCTTGTTGATCTGGGGTAACCCATCGTGTAGAGTTGGTTTTATGTGGTACGGTTGCCTCGGCCTAAGTCACAGGGCGTACACCACCATCCCTTACGGTGGTAGCAAGAGTTATCTGAAAAATTCCACGCTTTCTAAGCTCTACCGCACGGTTGAAAAATAGAGGAGAAACTGAAACGAAAAAAGAAGAAGAAGAAAAAGAAAGACAGAGAATAAAGGAAAAATAAATGAGAACAACCTAATGTGCTTCCATTCACACAAAAAAATTAAATTCCGTCCAAATAGAGATCAGATAGGAAAACTAGAGTCAAGCCTTATTTCACAGGACTTGTGAATCTCTTCGCGGGGACAATTTGAATTCAAACGCAATGGAAGCTAAGAGGATCGGAAAACCTCAAATGACTCGGAAAATAAAGGCTATAGTGTAACTTGATCGAAATTAGACCAAATTAAGTTTAGGATGTGCCCGTGTCTTGGTTTGAATGGTCGAGGAAAAGGGACGCCTTAGTGAGCTGATACATTGAATTCTTGCTACATGTTGTGGAATTTCAAGAAAATGGCTAGTGAGAGTTTGATGATTTTGGTTGATGAGAGGGAGATTTCCTAATCTTACAAAAAGAAACAGTTTAAAGTGTTATGTCTGGTGTGTTAAGATTGAGTCTAGAATTTTCATTTGCATCATCTTGCTGCATGGTAGTTTCGTGAGTCGTGTAGAGTCGTTTATGTCTTGTCGGCTAGTAAACATATAATTGTAGTATACGAGACTTTGCTCGGGACGTGCAAATGGCAAGTATGGAGGTATTTTATAACTCCTTGGTTGTAGTCATCCTTCTTATGAGAAACATTGTTATTTGTGTGCGTTTCACTGTAAAGTGATGGAATTCAGACCGAGATGTGAGAAAACAAGTTTTTATGAGATTCTGAGCTTACCTGTGAAGTCCGGGAATTTCTTGTATAGATTGACGTATGATTTGCATGATTTATCACATTTGATCTTCGCGATAGTGTTGGTGTTGTGATTTGCAGGAACAATGCTAGAGGAGAGCAAGTGGAGAGAAGAAACGAGCTTCGAAAGCTAATAAACTCAATAAGAAGAAGAAAGAATGCAGAGTCTTAAGGTCTTCGCACGAATAAAAATCTCCTCCGCACGAAGAGAGCAACTAAGAATGTCCTAGAGTTCAAGGTAGTCTTCCCACGAAGACTATATGTCTTCGCACGAAGACAAGATGTTAGCCAAGTTTGAAGAGGTCTTCGTAGACACCTTTGCAGGTGCGAAGAGTGTTTGCACGAAGGGATTTCTGTTCGCATGAAGAGTGTTCGCACGAACACTCGTCCTCTTTGCAGTAACACACTGCAGCGGCAGCCAGAAAATTAAGGAAACAATGCGTAATGTTTCCAAAGTTTCCGGGACTTTTAGGAAATACATATAAACAAGTTTAGGTCGTATTTTCAGAGGAGAACAAGTTGGAGACCACATTTTGAAGCTTGGAGCTAGCTTGGAGCTTGGAATACCTAGTTTGATCTCTTCTTCATCTCTTTTCTTTGTTTTTTTTCATGATCACACAAGAAATTGTATTTTTGATCATGAGTATGTGTAGCTAAACCTATTAGATCAGGACTCGAGTTTGGGGTTAGGACTTTTGCAATGATTATGCCTTTTATGAATTGAGATTCATGTTTTGATGACTTAATTGATGAAATTACTCTTTTTATGACTGTTTTTTATCTTCATCTCATCTAGTTTATATAATACATCTTGTTAGCTAGAATTCAATTTGCAATTTCTCGCTAACTCGGTAATTGTTAAATTGGAAAAACAAACAATTACATTTTCATCGGCTTGGTAACTCGGCTACATTGAATGGGATCACTAGAGTATAATTTAGCATTAATGCATGTTTAGTGAGAGTTAGAACTTAGTAACTCGGTTTTAATCTAACATGGGCATAGAATGCTCACTTGGTCACTCGATGGGTTATTATTGCTCGATTAGCAAAGTGAATTTCATTGGTGTTTCACAAATCACATAACGCCGTCAATAAGAAAGTCCTAGCAACGCCCCCAAACGAGGTGTCATGTCGTTCGCCACATATTCAATTCTCGATATTCATTTATTTGCTTGTTCACTTTGCCTTCATTAGTTTAGTTAACAACTCTCAAATATTTGCCCACATAAGGTTAAAAATTACTAATTGATTTATAACAAGTCCCTTGAGTTTGATAAACCTGAATCTTCTGAGTAGTACTACATGCGAAAACCATGCACTTGCGGTTGAGACGTGTCACCGCATATGGGGGTTCAAACGTTCCGGGTACGGGAACTTTCATGGTACCCAAAGGGGGTTATGGTAAGAAGAAAAACAAGGGTTCTAAGTTGTCAAACGACGTCTATAAACTGTGTAAAGAGAAGGGTAACTGGAAGAGGGAGTGTCCGAAGGCATCTGTAGATCTGGATGTGGGTGCAATAGCTGCGGAGGTTGACTACGTCCTCTAGGCCCCGTTGGGGGCATGAAATCCATGTTCTTGACGAGGAGGCGGATTTGGCATGGGGGAGTCTATGACGAGGGACACATCACGTGTAACACGTGCAAGGGGGCGCGTATGAGGCGCGAAAATGGCGATATTGGAGGAATTCGGTGGGAATTGGAGGAATTTCACAAAGTGTTGCAGGAATTCAGTAGTAATTGGAGCAACATGTTTGGGGGTTTTCTTGTATGGACTCGGTGGGAGTCGGAACAACAAACAAATTTGTTGTAGGAGCTCGGTGGGAGTTGGAACAACAAACATGGGATTCGATTGCGGGAACTTGGTCATAGTTGGAGCATCAATAGGATTCGATTACAGGAACTTGACGATAGTTGGAGCATCGTTGGGGGCACTCGTTGCACGAACTTGGCAAAATTGGAGCAACTTGTGATACTGGGGATTATTGGAGAGAATTACCTAATTCAAGGGTAAGCGTACGAGACGATTCAAGGTGGAGATTTTTTGGGAATGAAGGGTGCTTGAATGGACTTGCGATTGGCAAGGAGTTTGTGACGAAGCGGGGCAAAGAAACGGACCAAACGGGGGAGCAAGACGAAGAAAAGAATCCAGAGGTAGGATGCCTATTCTTGCGAACACTCCAAGTGTCCGTGCGAACACATCGGGTGTTCGTACGAACACTTCCCGGAGGCCGCCATAATTGTTTCCTTGTTGGTTTTTAGATCGGTTTGGTATTTCTTTGGGCACAAGCTGTATAGTAGGACTATATAAAGGCTATATGTCGTGTTTTGCAATGTGTGGATTGTATTCGGTGTTTCTCTCTAATACAACGAGGTTTTCAGGTCGTGAACGTAGCTAGCGTCGTGCTAGTGAACCACGTTAAATCCACTGTGTTGCTGTTCATCGTTTTGATCGTTCTCTTGCTCGTTCCAGGCCGTAACAATACTGTTTTACTCTTATGATTATAATTTATTTTGGACCAATAATTGACATATTATCTAATCTCAATTTTTGTACATTCTCTTACATTTTAACTACTATAAATTTGCAACTATCGTATTTTCTCAAGTTATTTTTTACTAATTATTTTGATTTTCAGTTTGTACCATACATGCACTTACTATAATACTTTTAGAAACGGGACTGGGCCGACCGATTCGACTGGTTGGACTGGTGAACCGGTCACTAACCGGTCTGGTTCGAACATTGGATCATATATGCACGAAACCGGTCAGATAAAATCGGCCGGTTTTTAAGAATTAGGAAAAATTAATACCACACATGGGAATCGAACTCGCGACCGACCCTCGTTAGTCAACAACTTAACCGCTGAGCTAGAAGCTCATTTGTGATCACAATTTCACATTAAAATTCATAATTTAATTGTTAATACCAATAATAATTATATGAATAAATTATTAATATTATAAAAAAAACGTGCGGTTCAACTGGTTGGATCTAACAGGTTGAACCGCAAACAAATGCCTCACCGGTTCCATGACCGGTTTTGGGTTTAAAACTTTACTTGCTAGGGTAAACTTATTAGGATAAATATGACAATTGAGAAGATAGCGGTTTGGGGTAAATATAACTTAGAATACGGTGTACCAAATAATTATAGCCTTGTGATACTCACCCTTGGTTGCACTTTTCTGAATTTCTTCATAGTTTGAGGGTCGAAGTAAAACTAATTTTCACAGAAATAATAATGACATCTAATATTATTATTTGTTTAATATTATTATTGGACAGTAATATTAAATTATATTAATAGTTCTATTCTTTGAACATGTGCGAATTTGGCAAAGTGAGTAGTTAGATATTTTCATAACTTACTTCTTCTTTTTTAGGGAATTTTCATAACTTAGTTTTAATTAACTTGAAACGCTATACACCAAATTCATGACATGTCTGATAATAATTGAAAATTTCAATAAATTAAGTAAATTATCTAACTCAAATATGAAAATGGCTTGGCATTAAACTCTGACTATTAGATACAGATTTTAAAAAAAAAAATGGCTTGTCAAAGGACTTGAATAAAATTTTGAGTGCATAAACAACATTTGTTACTTTTTTTAAGAGGAAAATCAGCTTCTTATTAATACGAAATCATTGGATCAAACACCCCAAATACATAATTATGAAGAAACTGAAGGGCCTAAACTGGGTAACTACCTAGCCATGCAAATGTGTTTGGAATAGACAATTCAAGCTTTACAAACTTGTGTGCTACTTCGTACGTGGAACGATGGCTATAGGCAAAAGATATCGCCTCAGATTGTCTCGAGAGGGAAGTAATATTACGAATAACATCACCATTTTCGGACCGATTGTGTTGGATCCTTTGTCTACAGTTAATAACAATGATAATGTTCTTGGCATCCGACTCAACTACGACCTTAGTCTTTCCTTGCTCGATCGCCAACCGATTGGCCAAAGCCTCAGCTTCTGCGGCTGAAGCAACAGTAGGTAGAGGAGTTGACAAACCTGCAGAAACATGCCCATATGGTCGCATAGAACAACACCATCCGAAGCAAGCTCGCCGTGTTGGATCCACGTGGCGTCGGTATTTATTTTTATAACTCCTTCATCAGGGGGCCTTCAGCAAGCCCAAGGGAGAGCCGAAAAGGCTGTAAAGTGCTGCTAGACTTGAGGGACCTTCGGCTCTGTGAGCTGAACATTGATGGCCTGCGCCATTTGAGCTTCAGTCTTAGCTTGATTTTGAAAAATTATCGCATTTTTGTTGCTCCACAAACTCCGAGTAATTAAAAAATTATCGATCAGCCTGAGATAATATGGTAATGATAGTCGAAATCCACGTACTAATATGACCCACTCTTTTTGGAGAAAGTTTTCGCCTAGAAGCCGCTTCCAAATCGCAATAGTGAGAGGGCACTCCATGAACAAGTGAGTCCCGGATTCCTCCTTAGTTTTGCAGATTGGGCACTCCGAAGCTACTTCTTCATTGAACTTATGTACCTTGTTTCTAGTTGCTAGTGAATCCTGAGTCACTATGTAGATGACATTTTCTTTAACCTTTATTTTCCACAAGATTTCATCCATGATTTTGTGGAGCCCGAAGAGGAACCCACCGGTGCATTGCCCATTTTCTCAGCTCGGAGCATAGTATATCCCGAACTAGCACTATAAACACCATCAACGTTATAGTGCCAGCGCATCGGGACAGGGGAGCATGGGGATTCGGGATTCTTGAAATTTCTGCAATGTCAACCCCCAAACCTTTCTCTCGCACGAGCTGGAGGTTCCATGTACGGTTGGGGAGTATAAATTATGAAGCATACATGTCTGTCGCAGTTGTGAACGTTGGAATAGGTCTGAAGCTTGGTTATCTACTAATCCACCGGTCCTATAGAATTCGAATGGATCTCCCATCTGCGACCTTCCAACGTAGGCCTCACTGAACAGTTCCTTTAGAACTTATAATTGAGCGCCAACCGTAGGAACAATTGTGCTGCGAGCATGCATTAAGGATGCTAGTATTAGGGAAGTACTTATGTTTAAAGACTCTGCTTATCAAAGAATTGGTTGTGAGGAGCCTCCAAATCTATGTTGCTAGAAAAGACCTATTAAAATATTCAATATCTTTGAATCCAATTCCACCTTCTTTTTTAGCTTTCTTGAGAGATTCCCAAGCGATCCAATGACCTCCCTTCAGATTATCTTGTTTTCCCCAGAAACAAATTTGGGGCCTCGACTCAATTTTACGACAAAGCTTATAGGGGATTCTGAAACAGCTCATCGTATAGATAGACACTGACTAAATAACGGCTTTGGTAAGAACTTCTCTACCTTCAAAAGATAAGAAATTATGCTTCCACCCCTTGAGCTTGCTTGAAAAATTTTCGTCTAAATTACTGAAACCGCTGACTCTCTTCTTTCCGATAGACGTAGGCCGCCCCCAAATATTTCTCGCGCGATGCGGCCTCTTGAACCCCAAGAAGATTGAAAAAACCCGCCCTGAAATGAGTACGAACATTATAAGAAAACACAACAGCAGATTTGGCAAGATTAACTTTTTTTCCTGATGCAGATTCATATTTCTGAAGAAGAAGAAGAAGAAGAAGAATAAGAAGAAGAAGAAGGCGAAGGTAGGCGATATCCTCATCAATGGCTTCGAGAAATACCATATTTTTGTCTGCAAAAGAACATGTGGGAGATTGTCGCCCCCCCCCCCCCCCCCCCCCCCGAGAAGTCGAGATACCTGAGATGTATCTTTCGTAAACCGCACCTGAGAGCGAGTGCGAGAGAGTCTTGCAAACAAAGAGAAATAAGTAAGGAGACAAAGGTCAACCTTGTCTCAATCCTTGTTCGAGAATTATGTGACCCTTTGATTTTCGCCATGGATGGAGAAAGTGAAGGACACTATAGAGATACACTCGTGTATCATCTTGATCCATCGTTGACTGAAACCCATTCTAGACATGGTCTCTTCTAAAAAGCACCATTCAACTTTGTTGTAGGCTTTAGCCATGTCGACTTTCACTTCTATAAAACCCGTTCTACCTTTCTTTCTCGTGAGCCTTGATTGTAGTAACTCATATGCCACTAGAATATGGTATGTGATGAGACGTCCGGGTAGAAAAGCACTTTGAAACTCCTAAAGATTAAGAACCGTTTTTAGTCTATTGGCAATAGTCTTGGCAATAAACTTGTAAATAAATAAACACAAAACTGATCGGGCAAAGATCGCTTGGGGTACGCACCTATTTAAGTTTGGGGATGAGAGCAATGATTGTATTGTTAACTGTCAATAGTCCTGTTTTAATTTAGAATGCGAAGACAGGTATTTGTAACCTCTGTGCCAACAAGGTCCCAGTTCTTCTGGAAAAACACTTTCGGAAAACCGTCAGGGCCAGGGGCTTTGGTTGGGCCCATTTGGTTGAGAGAAGCCTCAATTTTTCCGCGTGTAAACGGACAATCTAACTCCATCCCTTGCGAGTCCAAAATAACGGGTTGTACATACCCGAGCAGCTCCTCCATTGCCTCAACTGATGGCCTAGTAGACATAAAGATAGACTGAAAATTGTTTTGAAGAATGGAGACAATATCGTCTGTATCAGTTTGCCATACCCCATTCGAATCTTTCAGCCAAAAAAGATGATTATATAGATTTTATGATCGAATCCTTCTGATGGAAATGACCATTATTGCGATCCCCTTCCTTAAGCCAATGAGTCCTTGTCCTTTGTAACCACATTACCTCTTCGTTAGCAAGCAGAGCACTGAGCTCTTTCTTACACAAAAATATATATTCATCCACTTCATCTACGTTGTCTCTATCTTGGAGTTCTTGAATATTTTCCTTAATATACACAACCTTCTTCTTCACATTTCCAAACACCGCACGATCCCATTGTTTCAGACGTATTATAGTGGCAAAAAGTTTCCTACGAAGATCGTGATCCTGCATCCCGGACCAGTTAATACGGATGAAAGGTTAACAATCTTCATGGCGCAGCCACATAGCCTCAAAGTGAAAACGAGGAGCTTGGGTAAGTTATCAGAGACAGCATCTATAAGGTGAGTAACTTTTTCTCCCCCCAATTAATCAAGCGAAGCTGCTTTGGAAATAAATCGATCAATCCGTTCACGAATACGACGACCGTTATGCGTGTTACTCGTTCACGTGAACATGTTACCACTATAACCCATATCAAACAATTCATTAGAGGATAAAGCAAACCTGAAGTCCTCCGTAAGTTGTCGATTAGCCGGACGACTTCCTTGCTTTTCATCCGCTTAAACAAAGGTGTTGAAGTCACCATCACAAAACATGGAACATTGTTAGGTTCCCTCAGACGACCTAACAATTCCAAAAAATTCCTTCTAGCAATACTATCCGGATCCCCATAAAACATAGTTAGCTGCCACTGAATATGCAAAGTATGATCCGTAACCATACAGTTAATGAAAAAATGTGAGCTCTTTAGAATTCTGACATCCATACTTCTGTTCCAGTGAAGAGCTAACCTACACTACGCCCAATACCGTCAATGTAAAGTCCATCGTTAAAGCCTAAACGAGATTTTACTCGCTCCATATCAGCGAATTTGAGGTGCATCTCCATTAAGAAGACAATCTTGGGGGACTTTCCTCTGACGAGGTTGTGGAGCTCTAGAACTTTACGGAGGTTCCCCAAGGCTTGTACGTTCCAGCTGTTAGCATTCATGGTGCTTGGCGGGACTACACTGTAGTCCCCGCCATTGATGCATTGGGAGTTCTTTTGGGCATCTCCTTTCCCTTGGTGTCCCGTGCTCTCGTTGATTGTGTCCCCAAGACAACTTTATTGGTTTCCAAATTTGACGGAACTCGTCTTCTATCGCATATATTTTCCTTAGGATTAGGACTTAACACAATCTACCATGTCTTCCTTTTTGTTGTGTTGTCGACTTACCGTTGAACTATCTGTGTACTGCTCTTCGGAGGTACCTCCTAGTAGTAAGCAACGAGTTCTTTACCCTTATCAATCACGTGGCCAGTGACTCCATCACCTCGGGGGTCTGCTAATGGGTTAGTAAAACAGTGTTTACTTGCTCAGAAAGATTCTGCCTCGAAGGGGTCTATGTCCCCTTTGTTTACAAGTCTCCTGATCCAGTTGCGTTATCAGCACTACCATTTTTATGGTTTCGACCCCCATCAGATGGTTTACTGCCATCGAGGAAGCCCTCACGTCCCGCAGGCGGTTGGGTAGAGCTTGGATTTATTTATTTTTTCTTCGGGGGTGGTTAGAAAACCAGCCACTCCCCGAATCCTTGTTCTTCGTTCTCCTTCTCCAACAATGTCTTGTGATCACAATGTTCCATAGAATGAGTAAACCGACCGCGCCACTCACAAACGGATGGAATCCGCTCGTACACGTAGTTAAGCCATATTTTATTATCAAGTACTTGGATGAATCCGCCCCCAACGCAGAAGTTCAAATACGTCCAATTTGACTCTCTCCCTCTTATAATCCCCGTCTGGTACAGTGAAGATGCGATTATCAGTACTGATGATCTCGCCCAAGCCGCTTTTTTGAAGCCTGCTTTCGAATAAAGAACAATCAGGAGGTTTCAGCAGCGATCTCTGGTCTAGCACCCTCAACCCACAGTTTGAGAACGAGGATGTTGTCGTCGAATACCCAGGGACACCCTTCAAGCGCTTTGTCCATTGCCGTCTTCGATGGGAATCTGAAAATAAACCTGTTATGGGCAAGTTCATGGATACTCACACCCTCACCTTGAAATCATATAATTTTGAAAAGATTTTTCATAGCCCAAGAGTCCACCTTTTCTCAATATCCAACCATTATTTTTAACTTATTAAATAATGGTTCTGTATTTAGACAAATTCATAGTTCACAAATAAAGAGATCGATAAATGTAGTATTTTAGTTAGTCAAGCTCAAATAATTTTAAAAATTGAGATAATCTACACATATTAGTTACTCCCTTCGTCCCGTAAAGATAGTTCATATTTCTATTTTGGTATGTTTTAGATTAGTTGTCCACTTACATTTCCAAGGTAAAAAAATAAAATGAAGTTACAATAGTACCCATTCATATTTAATGCGCTAGTCTTGAAGAAAACAAAATCAAGAATAATAGTAGAAATAACATGTCAAAATATGTAGTGCGATGCATTTATTGCATGTCTTCAAAAAAAAGTTGTAGTTTTAAAAATGAAATATCTTTACTGGACGAAAGGAGTAATTTAAATTAATTTTCTTATGAAGAATTTATCTCACAAACAGAATTAGTTATTTTTTAGCCAAACATGCATTTATTATTTTTAAAAGGGAAAAAAACAATATAAATCATATGGAGCTCACCTGTCATGAAAATAGGTGTCCATAGGGTAGTGGATTGAACGACTATTCGCAAGTGGAAAAGTCAATGAATCGAGGAGACCCCTACGCATAGAAAAGGCTACTCACTTACTCCTAGTAGTATTATTTGAAAGAGAAAATAGTTAATTTCACAACATAGATCATGCGATAGCGGATCTAGGGGAAGTGTTGCTTGGTCTTTTACACGGCAAGATCGAACCGACATTGAAAGGATCACATGACTCGCGTACGAGATCCCTAGTTTTTAACATTTATAGTTAAACATTTCCTTTCGTTTCGTAACATGTTTCTTGTTTAAGTTTTCACACATATTGATGCTGTTTGAATGAGCTGAAATAAGTGAGAAGTTGAGCTTAAAAGTTTCTTTTATCTGTAGTGTTTGGATGAGATAGATTATTATAGATTATGGCAAAAAAAATATTTTTAGAGATTGTGAGGTTTGAACATGAGACCTCATGGAATGGATTCAAATATTTTACTACTGTGATAACACAAAATTCTGTAAAAAGAACCAAAAATTTCATTATAGCGTTCGGAATTTTGCCAAAAAAATTCAGAATTCCGCCAAAATTCGGAATTTTTTGGCAGAATTCCCTTTCTTTGTTTGTTCGGAAAGGTTTGACCGGATTTCTAAATTTTTTGACTTTTTAGTTTCTCTCTACTTACTCTCATCCAAACAAGCCCATTAAAGTGATGAATAAAAGTGTTTAGAATGTCAAGATCGCTCTATGTCGATGTTCCAACTCTTACAAGGTTCTGCAACGGATGAGTCCGATTGAAATCCACACGCCCAATGCTCCACGCCGGAAACCCGATTGCGCTTGAACGCCAATTGAATGTGAATCGCCAGATTTATGGTGGAAAGTGCGCCTAATGCTTCATGACAAATAACCCGATAGTTCCTCCAATAAGGAACCCGACAGTTCCCCCAACAAGGAACCCGATAGCTCCCAAGGAGACCAATAGCCTCCCAATAATGGCTTGGTGTAGTGGGTGTATCAACAATACTCTTCCCATCAAGACGATAGGTCTTCATCTCAACCAAATTCGTCACCACTCGTCACCAAACCCTAAGCCAACAACCAAGCTCTGATACCATTTGTTAGAAACAAGAACGGAAGCAAGATACCACTTGTTAGGAACCAAAAAGAGTAACGAGACGAAGACCAAGATGAAGAACAACACACAAAGATTTAACATGGTTCACTAGTTTTGAAACTAGCTACGTTCACGGCCAAAACAACCCGATTTATTGATAAGAGAGCCAATTACAATCGACGATACACCACACACCAGTAATCCACGACCCTATGCCTTTATATAGGCCTAGGATACCGACTTGGTGCCCAAGAAACAAAGAAGATATCAAAACAAACAAGGAAACAATATTCAGCCGACTTATCGAACTGTTCGGACCCGTCGAACTATTATCCACGCCCGTGGAACTGTTCGTTGCTACAAATCTTCAATGCTTCGTCAATTCAATTTGATTGTCAACTTCAAACTAGGTGTTTTGATCACCAATTCATAACATCAATTGAACTTCTTTATTTTAAACACTGTTTTTCAGCACATACCAAATAGTTTTTTAATTCCGTTTTAAACGTGTTTTTTCTAACATGTTTTTTCTCTGTTTGTCTTGTTTCTAAACAGATACCAAACAGGCTCTAAAACAAGACTATCCACCAAACCTAAACCAAACTATTGACAATTATGATATTAGAACTATTATTAAGTTGATTTCTCTATAATGCTAGGAATCATCTTTACTGATCATTGATTGCGGAGTTGTTATTTTCCAGGGTTTGGGGTAGGGGTTTATTATAAACAATATATCATAATGGAGAAGCAAAAGAAAAGATATAAAATAGCAAATAAACACAAATATTTCAATGAAAATGCACAATCACAAGGGTTGGTTCGGATTATACAGTCAGAATTAGAGTTTTCCACAGCCATATATTGCCAAAGCACGATTTAGATTTTCCACAACAGGATCAGGGGTTGCTAAAGTAGGATTCGAGTTTGCCACACAAATTAGTCGGTGCCACGTGTTCAGTGGTCGGAAATACCTCCGAAATAATGGAAGCATGACTAGAGGTTTGACCTAAGTCACCTAGAGCGGGAGCAAAGCGGAATGCGAACTGGAGCGGGAGCGGGAGAACGTCTAATTTCAGAAGGATTGCCTTTGAGAGCGTCACAAGAGCGTCTATATATATTATTTATTTGCTATAACTTTTTAAAGAAAACTAATACTTACATATGATAATGTGATTTTACACATGAAAATATATTTTATCAAAGGGGTCGTCAGTATTCATTTGTAAAATAGTTTGCTTCAATAAGGAAGAATAATGTTTAAATAGTTGAATTATCAAACTGACACATAATAAGTTCAGATTTATCATCAAGTATAGTCCAAATTAATGGTAAATTGCCTTTAAAAAGTAATTCGCCCACAAAAACGAGCTCTCTATTTTCTGGAGCGCCTTTAAAGCGTGGTTTAGTCTCGAAAGCGCCATAGCGAGGTTTGGGTGCGGGAGCGATGCCCCTTCGAGAGGTTTTAGGTGACTTAGGGTTTGACACCAATAATCTCATATTGCGAGATTTTCAAAACTAGATTCATGTCCATCCCATAATCGCATGAATTCATCCAAACCAACTCATAAGTTCATTGAAACTAACCTTGTGTGTAATAATAATAATAATAATAATAATAATAATAATAATAATAATAATAATAATAATAATAATAATAATAATAATAATAATAATAATAATAATAATAATAATAATAATAATAATAATAAGCAAAGGACAATGAGTTCATCCTAGTTGATGGAAGAATGGTGGATCCAAATGGAGAGGCACTCATCAGTTTCCTCAAAGAGAAGTCTGGTTCCAGGAAGAGGAAATCAATCTGAAGGCTTAGAGAAGAATTTGATTCCATCTGTGTTTGTGCTTTGATCATGGTTATGTATTTTAAGTTATATTTCCAGTTTAGACTTGTTTAATCTTTGTGTTTAATCCATGTTTTGGTGATCCTGGTTGTTGAGGATCTGGACTTTGTATGGTTTCTTTCCTTAATGAAGTTCTCAAGTATTATCGTTAAAATATAGGCTAAATTGCACCGGAGGTACCCAAAGTTTGTCAAAACGAGCAAGTAGGTACCCAAATTTCAAAATCGAGCACCACAGGTCTCGAACTTTGAATTTTCGAGCAAGTAGGTACCCTTCCGTTAACTTTCCGTTAACATTGGACGGAAAATTATAACAAGACTTTTGTACCCCTTATTTTCACCTCATATTTTTTGCTAAAATACAAGTTTTACTAAAAATCTAAAAAAAATCAAAAAAATTATTTAATAATTTGATATATGTAAGATATTGCAATATATTTCATTTAAATTACATATTTTTACATCATTTCAAGATATGAAAAATATTTTCATTAACATACATCCGTCAATCTTGAAGTCTTTTAACTTTTTTTAACAACTTTTAAAAAAAATCTCAAAACTTCATAATTTCACATGTATATTTTCATAAAACAATAACATACAAGTATCTTTGTGCATTTTAACAACTTATACAAGAGTTGATACCAGACATTCTTGAGTAGTTTTGTTATTGTAATAATTAGTATTTTTCATGCAAATGTAAAAGTGACTACTGTATAAAATGAACAAAGATACTTTATGTTATTGTTTCTTAAAAAATACATGTGAAATTATGAAATTTGAGATTATTTTTAAAAATTATTAAAAAAATTAAAACAATTAAGATTGACGGATATGTGTTAATAAAAACATATTTCATATCTTGAATTTATGTAAAAATATATAATTTTGATAAAATATATTGCATTATCTTACATATATCAAACTATTAAATTAAAATTTTATTTTTTAACTTTTTTTAGATTTTTAGTAAAAGTTGTGTTTTTTTACAAAAAAAGTTGGAGGTGAAAATAAGGGGTACAAAAGTGTTTTTATAATTTTTCGTCCAATGTTAACGGAAAGTTAACGGAAGGGTACCTACTTGCTCGAAAATCCAAAGTTTGAGACATGTGGTGCTCGATTTTGAAATTTGGGTACCTACTTGCTCATTTTGGCAAACTTGCGGTGCAATTTAACCTAATAATAATAATAATAATAATAATAATAATAATAATAATAATAATAATAATAATCTTAAAAAAAAAAATCATCATCGCGAAGCCAACTTATAAACATATAATTATAGACTTATAAAAAAAGTTATAAACATATAATTATATCTCTAGATTCTCTTTTAACCTCTTGACCTTCTTGACAAACCTCTCTACACGTATGTGTTGTACTAGTAGTATTCAACTTCTCCCTCTCATAAACCATGTCAAGTTTGAAGTTTTAATCGTTTTAAGAGGGGAAACACATGTCAAAAAGGTGATTTGACTTATATTTCAGAACCATTTCATCCTTTCGGGACATCATCCAATCAAATTACGAAGTTTTTATATAGTTTTTCAAGTCGAATTAACACCGTAGCATTGTCAATACAGAACAATATTATTCCACAGTTCGAATCGTATGAAAAAGTCAAATTGAACATTCTTCCTTATTTGAGAAAATCAAAAGCCAGCATATGGAAGCGTGATGGTATCATATTTCCAAAATCTATTGGAATTGTCTATTGTAATTTTTTCTTTTTTTCTTTTACTTCTTTTTAGAGTGATACACTCTCTTCAGAGTTGATGAGTTGTACCACTCTGATTAGGTTACCAGATTTTCTGGTCTTGTATTTAGCTGTGATAGTCTTTTTTTTTAATGGAAGCTACAGTTTTCGGAAAAAAAATAAAAAGGGGGCACATTTGTACTACTACAACTTTGTCTTATTCCTGTGATGATAAAACTTCATGAATTACCTTGCAACACCCGAAGTGCTACGAAATCATGCATCTTCTTTGGCTAAGCATGATAGACAGGCGCTGAAATGATCTCCCAACACTCAAATCACACAACACGTATTTTACTACAATCATCTTTCCTTTTCATTCAGTTCTCCTTTGCTTTTCATTCAGTTCTCAATACTACCTGACTATCTCACAACTTGATTTTTATTTTAATGCTATACATGCATAGCATTTCATTTCATTTAAAAGTGGAAACAATACTTTTTGAGACATGGGATCCATGTTAATAGCATTCAACAAATAGTAAAAGTGATATACTAATAGGGATGGTTGAACAACCAAACTAATAAATATGATTGGGTTTTAGGTTTGGTGGCATAGTTGATCAGAAAGCAGTCCGGCCAACCAACTAAATTTCCCCATTTATTCATTAGAGTAACAACGTTGTAGCAAAGGAGAGGGGAAGTGGGGAACTACATTTTGACATTTGAGCTCATCATGTACTGCCAAATTAAGGGGTTTTGATGAGTTAGTGGCACATGGAGTCTAATGATTTGTACTAGGTCTTGTGATTAACTAACAAATTAATGAGAATCATTACTGTGAGTGGCCATGATTGCAACACTCCATGCAGAGAAAGAGGATATTTAAGCATATTGTAAACCTCGTCACCTGAGTAAAAGTCCAGAAGTAGGTGGAGAAAACAAAGAATGGAGGACACGAAGGGCATAACGTTGTTGACTCCGAACATTTCCTTGTCATACAAACGTTAATTAGTCTTTTCTTATCACTTCAATTCTTCAAATACATACTCTCTCCTCTAGGTTCTTCAAAAAAATATTCAGATATTTTTTATAATCTAACGATTTGATAGTAAAACAAAGTAAGACTTGGGTAATTTTGCGGTATTGCATAGCAAAGTTTACTCTACGTTATCATGAAAAGTTTACCAAATTCGTGCTTGATTTAGCTAGCTAAATCGCTAGGCCCAAATAATACGCAAATATTTTTTTGAGGAACGGATCATATTTGATTGATTTGGGTACGACAAAAAGGATCTCTTGATGTGATAGCATTTGTGCGTGTCAATTTTTCGTTTGGAGTCACAAAAATGACATGAAGCTGTACGAAGCTTGGAATGATTTATCCTTAGTAAGGTTCTCAGAAAGTAGGGTACCAAAAAGCGCGAGTGTTGAGTTTTTGATGGTTGTCCCTTTTTCTTCATAGCTTCAACTCCCGTTGGTTTTGGTCTTTGATGGCTATAGCTCTGATGACTGTCTTTGTGGAAATAAAGTTTAATGCTTATGGCAAAGTAAAGTCCTCTTACGACTCTGTGATCAGGCATCTCCCTCCTCTATTTAGCTCCAAGTACCAAAAAGTAGAAGTATAACTTATAAAAGTAATATTCTATGAAGACATTTCCGGTATATTGTATTTCTACATAGTCAGTAGAAATTAAGGAATAAGCAGAGGTGATTTCTTTGCAAAAATTCTGCTAGATCACGTAGGCGATACACCAATATGAGATTGAAATAAAGCTGAAAAAACGTTGATAACAAGCATCGTTGGCCAGTACAAGCTTGGGGTATAGACACATGTCCGAGCAGATAAAAAAAACACACTTCAACCAAAGTTTACGACCTAGCAACCAGAGATAGTTGCCAAAACATCAATTATCAATAGTAACACCTAGCGGCACACTCATTCCTCTTAGACAATAGGCGGATACTGCTTGGCTTGCTGGCGAACGCGTCTCTTGTACTCCACAACATCCTGCAATGTTTATTTGGGCACAACTCAGAAACCAGATGGTAGTACATCATTAATTACTCCTATTTAAAATCAAGTGGAAGAACTAAAGTGCTAAGAGCATGTAAGTTCAAAAGGTGGCGAGGGTGTAGTTTATATAATCTAATGCAAGTAGGTTGCCCAATTATCCACTTCATATAAAATAAAGCCGCCTAGAAAAAAGTTTGAAGTAATCATCATGTTCGTTGATCCTTATCAACAATCATCATATAACGATAGTTTATTAAATCAGCGGCTCGAGACACCTTTTCCAAGCAAATATTCAACTTGGCTTGTGTCAAAAACATTTCGCTTATTCGATCAACAACATTTCTCTGGATGGAACCTACAGGATGGCCACAGCCCCTAAAATGCAAGATCTTTGATTTGGAATGAAGGATCCAATTGGGAATTAGTGAATTCCTCTTTGGCATGTTTGATAAACTTCAGGGGGCTTTGGCAAGTTTAGCTTTCAAGTTAACTGCTAGCTCGAGGCAGAATTACATATACTGTAATTATATTAGGTTTTCTTAATTGGGCCTGTGTGATGCAACCCTAACCCCAGGTGTGATGCCTACAGACTACGGTAAACTAGGAGTGATTTCAAGGCTGCTTTTGCCACTGTTCACTAATTGCAGATGTCACCTGTGGCATTATTCGTCCTACATCAATAGAATTGGATTTCCGGTTTTACGGTTTTGGTTTAGTAAAAACGGAGGCATTTGGGTGGTTAGCTTTTTTTGTTTTGGTTGTGTCAAATGTGATGGCTGGGCCCATTCGCAAAAACCACAAAATATTTTGACCAAAAAAAGCAGCATGTTGTAATGCTTAGCTGGTCAAAACGTAAACCTGAAACCACCAGGAACTTACCAATACTCACTTTTTTGACATCTTACGTTCAGATCAACACAAAATGATAATCCCAAAAATTCAACAATGGAAATCTGATAAAGTTGCCTTCAGGAGATGTGTAATGCTACGTGAAAATCAGTTGCTCTATGTTGTAGAGAAGCAAAGTTTACCTGAATGAAGAGATGATATCCTTCAGTCTGTGCAGGATCAGCAGGGTTGGGCTGGTCAAGCAAATCCTGGATACCTACGAGGATTTGTTTCACGGTAATCGCTGGTCTCCAGCCCTGGATGCAGTAAAACACACCAAAAGATCAGAGGGCATGAGGCATCAATACTGAAGCATCACACCATGTTAACATCGGCATATAGTACTTACGCTGTCTTCATTGAGAATTGAGAGGCAAACAGTTCCAGAGGGGTAGACATTCGGATGGAAGAAACCCTGAGGAAATTTACACTTCGGTGGTTTGCTAGGGTAGTCTTCACTGAAGTGAAGCGTAAGAGGGTAGTAACCACCCTCCCAATCAGTCTGCAACCATAAAACATAATCACTTTCCGATGCCAATACACAGAGAACAAAGTAATAACCTCGAGAAAATAAGTTGTGTTTACAGCACAAAGAAACAATCTTATGGAGTTATTCATTCTATTATATTCTACCCGTTCTGCCATATATCCAGAGATACCCTCTTGTTTGTTCAACCCTTTAGCAGTGAAAGTTGATCACACCTTGGGACAGATATTATGAGTTATGTATGTAATGATGAGAGAGCCAAAATCCGATATTTAGAATCTAAGTGGATTTCAGACTCAGCCTATAGGCCTACTAATATTTGCAACAATCAAAATCCGAATAACAAAATTTGGAGGTGAATGAATCAAATGTTTTTGCTAGTCGCTCAGATCATCCACCAAGGCAATCTGTTCTTTCCCACAGTTCTTTTTACCAGTAACGATGTGCCTAAAAGGGTGGAGTGTAACCTGGTTTTCACTCCAAGGTTTCAAGTCTCCTCAGAAACAGCAGGACCACTCAAACAATCTAACATAATCATTCCGCAGATTTCTACAGCATTCAATACTCAGAGCCTGATTCTAAACCCGTGAAACAAATGATGCCCACTACTGAGTGGAGATCATGAAAAAGTATTGAAGACTATCTACTACTGATCAATGTTCGGGAAAAAACAAATTCAGTTCATAATAAGCAAAGATGTCAGTTAACTGAAGATGATTCTTCTTCAACTGCTAAACACTGGTGGAATCACAAGCTAGCACGATACCTTGCTCGCCATTAAAGACTTACCCTCCAGGACTTTGTCGTCACAGGTTTTTGACAGTACATGCCCTCTAGTTTTTACAGTTAACCAAACTTGCTAGTCGCTAGTATATGATTTGTAAACAGATCGTGGTCTATAGTTTGCTGCTAATACAGTCTATGATTTACTTATAAAAAGGGAGTTGATGCTCTCTGATACATCCAACACAAAATTAACATTATTTGTTGCCATCTATGGTCTAAAGTAGATGGGGGTGTTTTCAAAACAGTTTTTCGCAGTTTTAGTTTTACAAAACCTTTTTGTGGTTTTGGGAATCGGCCCAGCAGTCAAATGTGACACAAAACCAAAACCAAAAAGCTAACTACCAAAACGCCTCAACTT
This sequence comes from Linanthus parryae, assembly GCA_023055425.1. Classification (NCBI taxonomy): domain Eukaryota; kingdom Viridiplantae; phylum Streptophyta; class Magnoliopsida; order Ericales; family Polemoniaceae; genus Linanthus; species Linanthus parryae. The sequence continues at coordinate 33,000,064 of JALGPY010000001.1, forward strand.
TTACTAAACAAAAACCGCAAAATCCAAACAACCCCGGTGAGTGACAGATTGGTTATTGTTTTTTTTTTAGTTAGAGCATAGATGTGGTTGAGCTAGATTGAGATCAGCATGAAATTCCACAAATTCAGGCATATTGACTGGACATGAATCAATGCATACACTAGAAAGCCAGTTGGGTTAGGGTGGTAATGCGGTTCAATGTGATAATAGGAGTCTTTATGACCTATCAAAAAAGTACAGGTTTTTGCAATGTACAAAACGTCAAAGTGGAGATTACATTTTAAGCCAAATTGTTCGTACCCATCCTCCAACTTTGAGGTCTTCCTGGTCAAAATTTTTAATTTGTTTTCTTCTGAATTCCTTGGATATAAAATTTCAGGTATAGTATTCAGAGAAACGTTACAAAGCAGACATAAAGGTTAACCACTACCTGAGCAGCAAATCGATTCTGGCCCGTGCATTTGCCTTGTTAAGTTTGATCTACTCCATAAATTCTCCGATAAACCTAAACATTTTTCGTTTTGACAGCGAAATAGTGCAGACTGCAGACAAATCGGGGGTGTTTGGGAAACAAGGTATTTTGCGGTTTGGATTCACAAAACATTTTGGGGTTAAGAAATGGGCCCAGCCATCAAATGTGACACAACACCAAAACAAAAAAGCTAACTACCCAGACACCTCAGCTTTTACTAAACCAAAACCGTAAAACCGTTAATCCAAACAACCCCATTGCATTTGTCCAGTAAGCTAGTTTAGAGTTAATTGCAACATTGATCGTAGGGTTCTAGTGCCATATGGTTCCCTAGTAAGCTCATCTTGGGTTAACTCATTAAAGTCTTATAGTTGGTTAAATTTTGTTCATGAATTCTTTTTTCCATGTGAGTTTTCAACTCAATCTTATTTTTGGGAAAATGATTAACTCAGAACTCTAGCATATAAGAATTAATGTGCCTATAAAAAGACACGGTAGAATAAATTCCAATACAATTGTGCATTCTTGGCCTAATTTTTAAGAGGCCTTCTATATTTTTGTGTGAAGAAATACAACTTTTGCCCCCTACCCCTTCAGAAAGTCCTAAGCTTTATCCTCTTTGAACTTCTCCAGTCACCTGCGCTACTCCATCCCACACCAAACCATGATTTCTCTCTTCTCCGTTGTCTTCCATAAACCTAAAGTATATTGTCTGCCACAAACCTCGAGTATACATCAAAACCTAAAGTATATTGCTGACAAGTTCCTTTATTAGAGGCCTAAGGTTTACATATCACTGAATATTGCATAATATTATCCTCCCCACTTACATCTGGCAACAAACATTTTCAGTTGCTGGGACATACTTCATTCCAATGTGGAGTCTTCTTTCCCTTGTATGGAAATCCCAAAATAAATATTGAAATAAAAATAATTGTCAACTTTTTCCCCTTACCTTCCATAATTGAAATTCGAAAATGCAATCCAATATCAAAAAAGAAGTGCTTAATAAGAAAATTGAGAATTCTAGTAAGGTTGCAAATTAAAAGCACAACATAAACCTTTGTGAAATGTCGAACATGACAAGTAAATGGAGGTGATAAATACAAGTTAGTTTCGTCACTTACAGACTGAGTTTTAGCTTCTAGCAAAGAAACAAATGTATCACATAAACTCTACGGCATCACACAGTTCCCCAAATCTTCACATAAATGGTCATACTCATACACCGTTAAAAATTTACTAACTTTTAGCCTTTTAGTAACATGTCATTCTTCATTGTATGAAGTCAGGTAGCCTCTTTTCTAGGTCTATACATGTTGATTTAGTCTGATGGCTGACCAGCTTATCTGTACACCACAAGATTCAAAGAATTTTCTTCCTTGTAAAGATTTTTTATGAACTTAGTTAAGCTGTTTTCTTTCATATATCTTATCTTTTCTGTTCTTCCCTTGTAAAGAGAAGAAAATAAAAAACAGTGCCAGTAGGTCTCTAGTTTTAATGGTTACGTAGTCAAGTCAAAAGCTTTCTTTAGAGAACTGTGAGAATATTTCTTGAATATAATAACTACAAAAGTACTCTGTTAATTTAATTTTTACAGTGCGTTTTCTGAAAAACACAGTCAGAATTAGCAGTATAATAGTTGTGACAGAACGCTCAATTTAACGTGGACCCGGTGTTGATCTTTCCTGAATAAAGTAGTGAAAATGTTAGACTAGCCAATGATTTGCATCACTAGAACATAAGGGACCATGAGTCACTTTGTATGCTGAATTGATTCTCATCTTTATAAAGCAACACTTGGACTTTACGGCACACTGATATGCATTGATTCTATGTAATAGTTCTTATTTCAAGTCAAAACAATATAATGGTAGCTTTCCAGTATATGGGGTCCAAATTTGTTTGAGGTACCTTACATGCCCAAAATTCTTTTACATATTAAATTACCTTACAATCAGTATACATCCTCTATTTGTCGAGTTCAATCACCTAATTTTAAGGACAAGTTTAGGGTGTTCCCTCTAACTGATATGAACCTTTGTTCATCTATATAACAAGATAAAGCAGTGAGGGGCCACACGTTTTTTGGGAGACATTTTACGTTTATAGTACACTACGACCTACAAACTTTATAGACATATAGTTTGACTCACAAGCTTCATACAATTTATATTGTCACAAACTTTGCAGAAAATATGGTATGACCCAAAAGCTTTGTAAAAATACCTTTAGACCAACAAATTCATTCAATTTACATATGACCTACAAACTATATAGAAATTATGTTATCGCCCATGAACTTTATAAAATAAGGTGTGACTGTGTGACCCATAACTTTAGTCAATATATTTTGAATCACAAACTTATAAAATAGTGCTTTATGCCAGGGCAGTATACTAGTATGGATGGATGGTCCTAAAGTGAAGTTATTTCACTCGGGAAATTAAATATAAACAAAAAACACCTTGCATAAACTCAAAACTAGGTTGTTCAAAGAGAACCACTTCACACAGTTGCACCTTATATTCATGATTCAATATTCATGGTGAAATTGAAGGACACAATATGACTGTTTAGTAATTGAACTTACATTCTTCAGCAAACATTCTCATCAATTGATACCGATCAAACTAATTAAAACAACTCGCAGACCAACGTTGCAAATTTAATTTCTTGATTCATGTACTTCCCTGATGCTTGTGGATGTGCCTCCGGCACACTAGAATGGACCGGCACTCTTTTTCTACCCCATCTAGGTTAATGGACTTGGATGCGGGTGTCATATCAGGTGTGTGTCCGAGAATCGGATTTGCCCCCATGCTGAAATTTAGGATTCAAGCACTCAGGGTAAAAAGTGTCCAAATCTTGGACAAGGGTGTGGCGGGGATACGGCGCTATCGCATTTATTTTACATAATATATACTTATGTTCAGAAACTAAGCTAAACCTGAATGATAATATTGACTGGTAGGAGGACTTGGGTGGTTGCAACTCATCAACTGTTAGGAAAGAGGAATGTCTCAGTGAGGTTAGAGGACGTTCAGTGAGATTTAGATGACCACAACTTTAAACAAGGATAAGACAATGAAATGAAGGAGAGAACAGTAAGTAGAAAGAAGAAACTGTAGCACCAATTAGTTGTATGACCATGTCTTAAAACCTTAGAGCATTGGATGGATCGAAGACATATCCGCCACATATCCCATACCCTCATCCGCAAGGATCATTCCGACACAGTACGGTGACGAGATTGAAGAGTCCGGGTAACTCAGCCCCATACACGTCGAGGTTACATGCAGTATAGTGAAGAGTGATCAAAATATAACTGAAAATCCCTCATTCCTTGCTAAAGTTGGAGAGAAGAAAAGAAGCCAAGAAGAGAAAACATGATCGAATAAATACATTTCAATTACACTTCTCCCAGAAAATAATCAATTGAACTTGAAATAACTGATAACTTACTGTTCAGTGGATCTAGCAGATTAAGCATTTGTCAAACAGTTGATATGTCAACATAATGCCCAGTGCCGGCTTGACCATAGAGCAGCTGAGGTCACTGCTTTAGGCCCACCAGGTAAATAGGCCCCAAGTCCATTAGTACAATTTATTAGTAACGGTGAAAGTTGTAGATTGAGAGTATTGAGAAGTCCCATATCGGACATTCAAGAAGAAACATAATTAATAAGTTTCCTGGAATACTCCCCTCATTGCCAATTGGCTTTGAGGTGGAACCCCGTGAATTCTTACGTGGTATCAGAGCCTCGGCTCATACACACGTGAATAGTCTAACAACCCACGTGCTAACCGCCACCCGTAGACAAAAGATCCACGTGTAGGCCAAAGAATGCCACACGTGAGGGGGCGTGTTGAGAAGTCCCACATCGGACATTCAAGAAGAAGAAACATAATTATAAGTTTCCTGGGCTACCACTCTCCTCTCTCTTGAGCACGTGGCAGATAAGTGACTTTTAATATAGACTAATTTGATTCTGTAAACTTGCAATGCATGCCAAATTAAATGTAACAATGATCGTTATTCTCAGGAATGATGGCTTCTTTTTGTATTGACAAACTAAATAAAAAGTTACAAGAAAATAATTTTTAATACAAAGCTGTTATATAAAAGAGATTATATTATACTTTTAAAAAAAGAGAAAGACTCTATAGGACACCGACTGAAAATATTATGGCATTTCTGGAGGCCTTATTTTCTCATCATCGCTTTAGGCCCCAGATGCTCAAGGGCCGGCCCTGATAATGCCCAAATGTCCTAAAAGCTAAACCGATAGATATCCAAATTGACCATCTCCCTGTCTTACCAGCATCCTAATCTTTCTGAAGCTGTTCAATCAGCGAGGAAGATACTTTAAATTTGAAATTGAGAAAAGTAAAACCACGGAAGGCAGCAACAGACCACACATAGTCTTAACTAGTCACAGACTATCCATCATATATCGATGTCACGAATCAATACACTGGTTTGCTCCTTACCACTCGTGTGGGGAAAAAACAGGTAACTGCGCCTATGTTCGTTGATGTTGCCTGGATGATACAATTTTACGCAACCATGCCGCTCAGCACAGAAATTCAATAAAAACAAGATGCTGGTTGACTTTACAATATTATATATATAAATATGCATTTGATATCTTACCAAGGCACATTTCATCCCCAAAGTTAATTTAGAAGGTATGAAACCATATAGAGTAACCTTTCGATCAGTACACATCCTCTATTTCTCAAGTTCACTCACTTTATTTTAAGGAGAAGTTTGAGGGAGGGTGTGCCATTTTAACTGACTTGAGATCTTTGTCTATGTGGATGAACGGTCTTAAAGTTAATTTATTTAACTAGGGAAATTACTTTCAAACCAAAACACCCTACGTAAACTTAAGATTGGGTTTGAACAGAACTACTAGAGACAGTTGCACCTAACATTCATATTCATGGTGAAATGGATGCACACAATAGGATTTTTCAGTAACTGAAACCTTCCATTCTTGAGCACACATTCTCAGCAATCAATGCTGATTAAACTAACCAAAACAGGCCGCTGACCTATTATAAACACATCATTTCTTGAACCATGTAATTCACTAATGTTTCTGGTAGTGTGCCCAGCAATCTAGATGACTTACAAGCAAGATAATGAGAAGTGATCAATATACAACTGAAACTCTCTCATTCCTTAATAAATTTGGAGAGAAGAGAAGAAGCCAAGAAGAGAACATGATCCAATAAATAAACTTTAATTGCACTATTTTCAAAAAAGAAAATAATTGAACTTGAAAAAACTGATTGGTTGGTTAGTTTCGATATCTATTTATCGTTCAATGGATCTAGCAGATTAAGCAATTATCCCATGTCAACATGATGCCCAAATGTTCTAAAAGGTAAAAGTTAAACATCCAAATTCACCATCCATTCATTGTTCAACAGAACTAGCAGATTAAGCATTTATCGCATACGCGGCATGTCAACATAATGCCCAAATGTCCTACAAGGTAAGAAGTTAAATACCCAAATTCACCATTCACGTGTAGGTATGTCAACATAATGCCCAAATATCCTACAAGGTAAAAAGTTAAATATCCAAATTCACCATTTACGTGTCATATATCCTAATCTTTCCGAAACAGTCAATGCAAGGAAGATCCTTCAATTTTGAAACCGATAGAAGTAAAACCATGGAAGGAAGCAACACACATAGTTTTAACAAGTCACAGAATATCCATTATATGTGAAAAATCCAGGTAGTTTAACTTGTGTTCTTTGAAACAATTACATGCACACAAGAAATCCCTAAATTGTATTCCCTTCTTGTTAGCTTTTTACAGTGAACTACAACCCACTCAATGACCACAAAATACAGTAACTTCATTCCAGTAAAACAAAATCATACAAACCCAATTACATAGCAGTAACTTCACACTAGGTTAAAATAACTTACCCCGGCCTTCCCTGGGATAGTACAGTGCCATATCATCAGATTCACTCCACCGTCCGGTGAAGTCTCCGGCTTAGCAACAAAACCCTACCATCAAAATCCACAATTACACTTCAATCAGACACAATAAACAATCAAAAACACAGTAACACTTCACTAAGCAGACGAACTGGACCAGTTCATAGACAAATTGAGAAACAAAGCAGAGTGAGAGTCATAGAAGACGAACATGGGGGTGATTCTTCCGCCAGGCCTTCCTCTCCTCCGTGAGACGACCTCTAGCGATTCCTCCTGACATTTTCTCCTTTCTCTCTCTAGAAATTGCAGAGATGGTGAGTACTGAGCAGACTCTCTTCTCTCTCTCTCTCGCTTCTCTGTGTGTGTGCTCTCTCGTCTTCTTCTTTAGAGCTCTGCAAATAAGGGCTCTACTTTGAGGACAGTCCCGATTTGAAAATAATTAATTAATTTAATTTAATTCATTTTGTACGGCCAGGATTGCTTTGAGAGTGGCGTGGGGCTTCGGGGCCGTTGATTCTGGTGGCATTTAAATATGTTTGCCCGACAAAAGTCAATGAATTACACCTTTACTTATCTATATCCTGGCGTGAAAACCACGCCAATATGCAAACGTCACCCCTCACTTGTCATGTGGGAAGGGTTGTTTGTTTTCGTAGCCTTAAAAATAGGGTAAGAGACACTTTTGCCCCCTCAATTTCGATGGAAAGACACTTTTACTCCTTTTATTTTGGGAAATGATACATTAACCCCTTAGGTTTGCCAATTCAGGAGATGTACACTCCCTCATTGTTTAGTCTGGGGTTACAAATAGTTTGGCTCATTGGAGGGGTGAAAGTTTCATTACCCTGACAAGGAGGGGTCAAAGTGTCCTTTACCCTTTTACATGCCGAAATGATATGCTAGATCGGTGAGCATTCCTTTGCTAATTACAAAACCTGACTGAAGGGGTGGGGATTGTGATCCCCAATCAATTTTTTTTTTTTGATTCAACGGAAAGCAAAGACATTACAACAACCTAGGAAAACAAGTCCAGAAAAACAAACCAAATCCGAAAGGATAAAAAGAAATACAACAAAACAAACAAAGGACCACCCCAGCAGGGTTACTCATCCTCCAGGTTAAAAGCCTCAACATCCATTCTGTCCTCCATGATACACTGTTTGATGGCCTCATGGGGTGTGTTATACACCAGAAGGTCCTGGGGTTGCCAGGAGCCAATCCGAGCAAGAAGGTCAGCACACTTATTTTTCTCTCTTGGGACATGCTGGATAGTGCTATCAGTCAGCGTAAGAAGGTTTCTCGCATCCGGAATGAGTGAAAATCTGCATGCAGCATCATGGTTGACATTGTTTAACATGTTGACAGCATCGAGAGAGTCAGATTCCACCAAAATATTACTAAAGCTGCTTGCATAAGCTATGGTAAGCCCTTTATAAATTGCAAAAATCTCAGCTTGAGTTATGAAGGTGTCAGCAGAATTCCCCGAGAAGCTTAGAATGTGAGTCCCTGTCTCATCTCTCAAAATGCCTCCAAAGCCAGCACCCCCAGCATCCGGATACAAGCAAGCATCAACATTAAGTTTCAATTTACCTGCACACGGTTTCAACCACTTAGAATTAACAAACAAACATCTTGCCACCACATCATCATTCATGAAAGCATGTTGGATGTTAGTGGCAAGTTTGATACTTTCAAAACAGCAAGAAAAAGAACTTATCTCTTTATTGTTAAAACTTTTAGTGTTCCTTTGTTTCCAAATCACCCACATAATGGAGAGGAAAGCATTGCTCCATGTCAGGTTCTGGAAACAGTGGCTCTTGTCCTTCAGATTCTTCTGAATCCAATGATTAAGATCCAAACTAGAATCCTTCTCGATCCAGCTTCTATTCCTAAGAGCAGTCCAGATTTTCTTCGAGAAGTTACATTCTCTAAAAATGTGGTTTTGATTTTCAATTGCCAAATTGCATCTAGGACATTTTCCATCACTATCCATGCCCCTAGTAGCCCTTAAGTCATTGGTAGGGAGTCTATTCCACAGAATTTTCCACAGAAAGCTTTTCAATTTTTGTGAAGTTTTGATTTTCCAAAACCAGCTCCAAGAGACACTTCCCGTGTTGTCATTCTCCAAAGCTCTGTAAGCATTAGCAATAGAGAAGTTCCCATTACTAGAGTTTTTCCAACACAAAGTGTCAGGAAGATTGGAGTAGATGGGGAAAAAAGTTTTTCGTATCACTTCCATCTCCCCCTGTTGCAGGTTGTTATTCAAACTTTGAAGATTCCAACTACCCTCAGTGTTCATGAACACCTCAAGCTTTCTATTATCAATTAGCTCACTGTTGATAGCTTTTGGGGCCAGAGGGCCATCACCGCACCACCAATCATGCCAAAACATAATAGTCTTACCATTGCCAACATTCCACTTAATGTGCTTGCTCATGAAAATTCTATTGGCAATGACACCCCTCCAAATATGAGAGGCTTTATTTGTGCGTTTCCACGATAACATATTGCATTTAGAAAGATATTTGGTTCGAAGCACCTTAACCCAAAGAGTATTATCTTCCGTAAGCAATTTCCAACCAAGCTTTGCAATAAAGGCTTTGTTAAGGAGATTTGCTCTTTTAATACCAAGACCACCCTTCTCTTTAACCTTGCACACATTGTCCCATTTTATCAAATGCATTTTTTTTTTCTTTTCAAGGGTATCCCCCCATAGAAAATTCCTATTAATTCTATCAATTTTCTTGCAAATAGCCATAGGAACCATAGCCGTTTGCATACGGTAGGAAGGAATAGCTGACAACGCAGCTTTGATCAGTGTGGCCCTTCCCAGAATCGAAAGAAAGCTAGTTTTCCAACCAGCCATTTTTTTATTCAGCTTATCAATCACATCTTTAAAATCAGAGCTATTAACTTTTTTGTGGAGCATGGGAGCTCCCAAATAAGTCCCCAGGTTATTAGTAAGAGGAATACCACATTGAAGACTGAGTGCTCTAGCCTTACTTCTACTAATATTTGGGGAAACAAAAACTTTAGATTTATGCAAATTAACAGATTGCCCGGAGACCTCACAGAAGTCCATAATTGTGTCCATAACAATGCGACACACATTAGGGTCAGCTTGAGCAAAGAGCATAATGTCGTCAGCAAACATCACATGGGAGAGAATATGGCCCTTTTGGGAGACTTTAATTCCCTTCCAAGCCCCCTCCTCCACTCTACTTTGTATCATGCCCGAGAGCCTATCAATACATAACACGAAAATGTAAGGGGACAAGGGGTCTCCCTGTCTCAACCCTCTCTTGGGGTTAAAATAATCAAGTCTATCTCTGTTCCAAATAACGGATAAAGAGGTGGTTGTAATACAATTCATGATCAGAGTGATTAAATTGTCGTCAAACCCATAACAAATGAGAGTGTCATGAATGAAGGACCAAGAAAGTTTATCGTAAGCTTTTTCTAGGTCGATCTTAAAAATGATATCACCTTTTTTTCCTTTTCTATTCATAGCACTATGTATAACCTCTTGAGCCAGGATAATATTATCCGTGGTAGATCTACCCGGAATAAAACTACTTTGCATGGGGCTCACAAGGCTATCCATGAAAGGCCTAAGCCTTCCCACAATGGTTTTAGTAAGAATTTTATAATTGACGTTGCAAAGTCTTATAGGTCTGAATTGTCTCATCATACAAGGGTTATCTACCTTGGGAGTCAAGGCTATGAGAGTTTTGTTAATAGTGGCAGGAACTTCACAAGAGGAAAAACACTTATTGATAAAATCCGTTACATCTTTACCAATAATTCGCCAAAATTTCTGAAAGAAACAAGCCTGAAACCCATCCTCCCCAGGAGCCTTCAAAGGTTTCATGGAGAAGATAATGTCATGAATCTCTTTACAAGTAGCATTACCTTTCATAATCTCATTCATGTGATTTTGAACCCTTCCAAACACTCTGTTTGTACAAGTGTTATCAGGGTTGAAAGAAAAGCTTTCAGAATCATCAAATAACTTGATAAAATAATCATTAGCAATCTTAGCCAATCTGACCTGGTCAGACTCCCAAATACCATCATTCCTTAAGACAAATAATGTGGTTTTTGTTTTTTCTAATAGTAGCCATCATATGAAAATAATGAGTGTTTCTTTCACCTTTAACAATCCAATCACGATTAGCTTTTTGCATCCAAAGGAGCTCTTCTTCTTTAAGAATCACATTGTATTGTTTAATGAGATCAATCTCAAGAAGGAACAAGTTGTGAGAAAACTTTTTTTCTTGAGCACATTGTATCCCATTTAATCTACCCAAAATCCATCTTTTTTTTCTAAAAACATTACCAAAGTTTCTTTGATTCCAAATGATGGAATCATCAGCAACTTTTTTAATTTTTCCTGGAACATCAAGATCATTTATCCAAGCATTTTTAACAATGTCACTGTAACCATCATTATTAGCCCACATAGCTTCATATCTAAAAAATTTAGTAGTAGATAGGGATTTCGGGGTACCTTCGGTATCTACCATGATTGGAGAATGATCCGAGTAGGTTCTCGGAAACACTTTGACGTTGTAGTCGGGGAAGATGCCAATCCACTCTCCGTTACTCATAGCCCTGTCTAACCTCTTCAAAGTATTGGCAACACCTTCCCGATTATTCGTCCAAGTGAGGGCAGGACCGGAGCTCCCCAGGTCAACAAGTTTACACTTGTTAATGTGATTACAAAATTTCTGTATTCTGCCATCATTCCTATCCTTAACAAGGCTCCTCCTTTCTCTGTGACTAGAAATATCATTGAAATCACCTGCAACCATCCATGGCTTGTCCATGGTCGCAGACATCACCTCCAGATCTGACCAGAGCTCTTCCCTTTTCGCCGCATTCGGACTGGCGTAAATAGCCGACATCACCCAATCTGGGTAGTTGTTCCTTTTAATTATGGCGTGCATACCCTGGATTGTTTTGTTAAAAACCTCCACATTTACCTGAGAGGTGTTCCACAGAAGCCAAATTCCTCCAGCTCTTCCAGAAGGGTCGACAAAATCATTACCCATGAAATTCTGGTTTTGAAAGAAGGTCCCCATACTTTCAAGACTAACCTTCGTCTCAAAAAGAACAAATATTTCCGGAGAGTTTTCCCGACACAGTTCTTTGAAATTCCTCTTGAAATCGTCGTTTCCCGTACCACGACAGTTCCAAAGAATAACTTTCATTGAGAAACAATCAGATAGATGTCTTCGTTCCTCCAACGGAACTATTTTCGAAATCTCGTGAAGCCTCTGGAAGTTCTCCCCCCAGCTTCGCCTTGAATTCACCATTGCAGTGAGGATCTGTGGCATTGGAGGCTTCTCCGTGTTCATCTTCAACCAAGTTTCGTTGACAAACCAGGGCACTTCCACCAGAATTGGCTCCCTCCTGTGTTCCTCTAGATTGCAGCTGATTCCGCTCAGTGATAATCTTCTGATTATCGTGTCTTTCAATTCCGCCCGTCTCTCTTCCCAATTGTTGTCCATCGCCGGCGTTGCAGGGGGATCCTCCGGAGAAAACAAAAGTCGAAATTGAGTGGGATTGTGGTGGCGGCCAAGATTTTCCCAAATCTCCTATCCTTATCTCTTTCCGTTTATTCAGATTAGAGTTCAAAGGTCGTCGGTTGTTGACTTTGGGACTTCCTTTTTGCTTACCGTAGTGTTTCATCGGGGTGTTCCCGAGAGGATAGCTTATCTCCGAACGTGGTCGTTTATCTCTCCACGTGGAACTCGGCTGAAACTTCTCCGTAGTGAAAGGGTTGGAGAGTTCAACCTTCTTCTCTTTATTATGTGGGCCTTCCTTTGGATTAGAATAATCAGACAATTTTTCCTCTTCATGGGCTAGGCTTCCCAAATCTTTAAAACGGTTTCCCTTTCTAATTGGGCCCTTGTCTTTGCCGCTGCTTCTATCAGTGGGACTCTCAGCTGCAGGCCCATTCTTTTGCATTTGATGGTCTTTCATGTCCTTCTTGGGCCATTTTTTCTTTTTTGGAAAGAGCCATTTACCAAAATCTCCTTTCCCATCCTTCGTATTCTCCTTTTCTCTGCCATCATTTATGTCAGTGCATATATGACCGTTATTGTTACCGTTGCTTTCTTTCTCCGGCGAATTTCTCGAGCTCTCACTGCTTTTCTCCACCGTCTCCTGTTTGGCTCGGAACGGACATTGTTCCTTCCTATGATTGACCCTGCCACATTCGAAGCAAATAGTGTGAATCGATTCAAATTCAACTGGAAAAACTTTCCGACCAATTCTATATTTAACAACTAGCGGTTTGCTTAGATCAATTTCAACACAAAGTCTCGCGAATTTTCCCCTCAGACCAGCGATGGAGTTAATATCGCCTCTTAGAGGTTTCCCCAAAACATTTGCCACAGTGTCAAGAGAAGTTGCATTAAAATGCTCGTAAGGAAGCCTGGGAAATCTCACCCAAACTGCGGTAGAGATTGACGAGGCTTCCGACGGAGCAAAATTTGGAATCCATTTCCTCACTGTTAGATAATGATCCAGAATAACCCACGGACCTCCAGTGTAGACTCTAAGTCTATCCTCCGGAAGTTCAAACTTAAATATAAAGAAATTTGCTTCAATTTCGACGGCGTCGAAATTTCCTTTCAGGCTCCAAAGAGCCTTAACTCTACTGCAAAGGGTTTTGTACCCAATAAACTTTCCCAACAATTTCACTATAAGGCAATCTTGGAGTTTCTTTTTCAGATGTTTCTTGTACTTGAAATTTCACTTCTGGAATTTTTTTGATATCCTCTGGGATATCACCATCTTCTGACTCATCATCAGAAATCTCATCAAGATCCTCATCCATCTCCTTCGAGAAGGATTCGAGATTAATGGTGTTTTCGGAGAAGAAACCCTTTGATTTCAGGGCATTACTCAGAGCTTGCTTAAAAGAGTGAGTTTTCACTTGGTATTTCTCGATCGCTTGTTTTTCTTTCTGATCCGAGATCAGACCAGCAAGTTTTGATCCCAGATCTAATGGATCTGAATCAATTGATATTTTGTTCATCGCATCGAGGATAGGCTCTGTGTTTCTCTGCTTTTTCAGCAGAGGATTCTCCGATGCCCCAGCTAACAAGAGGCTAGGGAATCGGTTTCGATTACTTTCATCCATTTCATCATCCTCTATCACAGGCTGATTATGTGATGCTTCTTCCATAGCCGAAGCCATGGGTGAAGCAGGTGAAAAAAATGAAAGAGAGAGAAGAGTTAGCACGGAAACCAAGTCAGAGCATTATTACACACCCTTGAAAAATTTGTGGTTTGATCCCCAATCAATGAAGGTGAAGAAGAAGGAGAAGGTGAAAGTGAAGAGATGGGTGGGGTGAAAATGGGGAAAAACGAAAAGGGGAAGGGAAAGGCCATCCCCGTTGGGGTTGGCTATCTGCTTAGGTACTTTTAATTAGCTTTAAGAATTTTAATTATCATTTAATGTAATTTAATAAAATATAAGTATTTAATAAAAATAATTAAATATATAATTATTTCATATTTGTAATTTAAAGTATGTTTAGCATTCTCAAACATATTTTTGCATAAATTTAATAACATTTTAATGATTTTATATCATTCAATTGAAAAGCTTAAAATTAAAATAAACTTAAATAATTATTTAGATTTTTATACATGGAATAAGAAGAAAACGGTTTGCATAAATTAAATAGATATAAATGATATAATAATTCATAATAAACCGGGAACATATTAGTGTACCAAAAATGTAAATCTTTTGTATCATTGTTTCAATTATTATCCTCATTATTCGTGTACCACAATTTTCTCTAAACATTATTAATGAAATTGTTTTATATAAATTTATTGGGTAAAAGACACTGACCACCCCTGGGTTTAGGCATAATTCCACGTCGCTACCCTGGGTTTTGGATAAAGACACTCCGCACCTTTTTTTGGATGGAGGCTAACAGATGACTAACTGCACAGGTAAAAAGACAATTTTACCCCTAAAATGTTCTAAAATGACCTCGTATATATTACCCTACTCTCTCTCTCTACCCCATTCAGAAACTTTTTTTCTTCTCTCTTCTCTCCTCTCCTCTCCTCTCCTCCCCTCCTTCACGCATATAACCCTAACCGCCTCTCCCATTCGGAATACCTCCGCCATCGATCTGAGTAAGTCCTGCCACCTCTCATCACTCCCTCGTGCTAGACTCTCTCCCCCTCTCTTTCTCATTGTGAGAGAGGCGTCCAACTGCCTAGGAGAACGACCGGCGAATGGTTCGCCGGTTCTGGTGCGGTGAAGGCAGCGGTGGCCTGGGGGAACATGCGGTGGCTTGGTGTTGGCGGCGATGGTTCTGGTGCGGTGGTGTTGGCGCACGGTGAAGGCTCAACCGACGAATCCTCTCTCACCACATCGAAGTTGGGTCAGATTCGAACCGATCCGCAGACTGGGGAAGAGATTGATGATGGTAGTGGTTGTGATTTGAGGTTCGATTTGTGATATGGTATGTTGAAGGGAAGAGGTCATATTTCCCATTTCTTTCAAATGCATTTTACCTCAATTTCTTGCTTGCAAATATTGGGTTATTCCGAACCAGATTCATCTGGGTTCGTGTTTTCTTGAATAAAGTAGTTGAATTTTTTGTTTGATTTGGAAATTTTTGGTTTGAATTTTTGGTAAATACACAAAGGATATGAACTGGGTTTCAAAACTCAACTGTGATGGACTTAAAAGACAAAGGATATGAAGTTAAGTTGGATCTGTGATGGACTTAAAAGCAAAGGATATGAAGTTAAGTTGGATTTTGAGAGACCACTAATGTCTGGTAGTCTCTGCAAAAGTCACCACTGGCTAGTCTGTTGAAGAACTTGAGCTGATTTGGATTAACAGAGTAGCCAGCTTGTGTGCGGATTAGATTGCTAAGGAGAATGAAAAGAGGAGTCTACCAGCTAATTGGATTTCATGTGTTCCGGCTAAGTTGAAATCTATGCTAGATACAGACATCAAGGGCACTCATAGTAGAAACGACTCAAACATGTTGAATTCTGTTGCAAATTTTGTTTCTATTGGCATAGGTTAACTTCTGTCTTGAATGAGGTTTTGTTTGCCCTTATTTTGTATCTCTTTTCTCTTTCAATGAAATCATTTTGATAAAAAAGAGAAAGAAACTGAGCTTTGCAGCTGTTGCAACTATGGCAGATGGAGATTATCGGAATGAACTCATGAGTTTTGTTCTTGATTTTTTATTGAGATGGGTATTAAAGTTGAAACTCATACTATTTTCATTTAACAGCACATCACCTTTAATTATTGTGTTTTTTTATTTAATTTGTTTGGATCTATAGAGAATTAATTAAATTCTTGTTGGGTTTGTGTTGTTATTTTTTCGAATTTTTTTTGGTGTTCCTGATGTTCTTGGCTTGATGTTCTTGGTGTTCTTATTGATAGACATGGGGAAAAAATCCAGAAAATGCACGGGGGTAATATCGTCCGAAAAAATGCAATCATTCACTTTTTTAACGGAACTTAACAGAAGGGTGGTCATTGTCCACAGAATATTCCGTTAACTGGGTGCGCAATGTCTTTATCCAAAACCCAGGGTAGCAGCGTGGAATTATGCCTAAACCCAGGGGTGGTCAGTGTCTTTTACCCAAATTTATTTATTCATTTATATTATTATTATTTTTAATTGTTAATCAAGTATGTAAATGGTTAACAATAAGCTCAATTGTGTGATATAAGTTATTTGGGTAAGACGATAGGGTAGTGAAGGTGAAAGTGAAGGTGCATGTGAAGGGGAAAAGGGGAAAAGTGAGTCCCTGAGATGAAGGTGAAGGGGGAGGGGTGAGCTTCGATTGAAGATGGTCTTAGACGCTTAGACTATTTTATTTTATTTTTTTGAAAGAAGGCTGTTGTAGACAGTCAAGAATGAAGCATTGAGTCACTACCATAAGGACACATCAGCAACCTACATGTGTCCTCATAATCGTGCTCCCACAGCACCAGGTCATGCCATGACGCATTTCGAAAGACCATGAGACAGGGTCCCTCGCATCTCATCACCTCGCATGGAGCCAAGGGATCTAGTGGTTTGGAGGCTAGAATAAGGCTCGACGCAGATGGGATCTGTCCCAGATGCAACTCATACGTGATATGGGGCTGACTTGTTCTACCATCTTCTTATACTAGTCTGACGTCATCCGTAACGGCCTCTGGGGTTCAGGGTACGCTGCCTTAATTGGTCGTGGGTCGTCCGTCCGGACATGTGTCCTCCATTGGTTTGCCCTAGTCTGACTAATATGAATAGGACAATACCTTTAACACTATTCACTCAGATTGTCCTCTGTTGAATTGCTGACAACAAGTCGTCTCTTTCCTCTGTAGCAAGTACGACTTATTTCTACCCATTTTCTCTAGCTCAATTTGGCTCTATTCTTCCAGAGGATTAAAGCCCTCAAAACCCCCAACCCCTCCCCCAAAACCATACTATGGCAGCCCTCCAAGCTCTTAATACTGCAGGAACAAATCAACCATGTGAAGCAATATATGGATGAAGCAATGACCGCAAACTCTCATAAGTGTGACCTGCTCAATCACGAGATTTCAACGATACAAAATGAGATGGGACTGCAAAACCACTGGCATGCTCTGCCACTCCCGCCTCCAAATTCAGGGATTGGCGCATCCGTCGAAAATGTCCTTGCGAATTCTCAAGACCTACATACCGTAGTCAGAAGGCACCTATACGACTCATCGGTCACTCGCGGTCTTATATGTCCCATAGTTGCGGCTACAGGAAAGCAGGGTGTCCTACCTTACAACCCCACAAATCCCTATATTGCAGGCCTAACCTTTCAAAGTGTTGGTGTATGCCCTAGAAGCAATCTTATCGTGACATTTATTTATAAAAGTTTTCTATTCATTTTGTTACGTACATAGGAGATATGTTAACAAAATGAAGTCGTTAGAAGATATGTTGTATTCTTAAATATCCCTGGTCATGTGTTATTTTTAATTAGGACGACTAGAATACATCGAGACTAGTGCGTGGGTAGATTGATATGAGATTTCAAGTCTAACACATGAGTACACATTAGGAGATATTGAAGTCATTTGTTTGTCAAAGTCTACTCAGGGATTGAGAAACTGTTGTCTAACAGATCCGGGTTTTGTGTGCAACCATTTACATGGTCGAATAGGCAGGCATATGATGATATTTGTGAACGGCTTGACCGGGTTGTTGCAAACATACCCTCAGTATTTGGATTTGGGAACACAATAATCGAACACCTCGCTGCCTCAACATCGAACCACTGTCCGGTTGAGCTACTACTATGGTCACAAGCGCATGAATGGTTAATGGGGTCAATGGAGATACGCCATTTTTTTCACTTCAAGCCAATATGGACTTAGCATCCAGGTTCTCAAAAGGAGCTCACCATACATGGAACAAAGGGTCTTGTACTGCATCAGTTGAGATGAAGTTGAGCAAAGTTGCAACCGGGCTAAAATTGTGGTGCTCGATGGAGTTTGGAAATGTTGACCAAAAGTTTTAGAAGTCTAACCAGGTTGTAGAGAACTTGGAAAGGAAGATCAGTCGACAGATAGTACAGTGACTAAAAGAAGTAAGAGGGGAAATAAACAGTCTTTCTTTTAGGACGAAGAATTTAAGATTCAAAGATCAAGAATTCATTGGTTAAAGCAATGAGATTGCAACACTAAATTCTTCGATTGGGAAGCAACAACGAGGAAACCTATATCAAGAACTAGTGTAATTTCTCATTACATTATGTATTACAATAGGTGTACTTATATATTGTTTTGACTTGTTGACTAACTACAATTAACTGATAGTTACTAAGTTCATCGACTCCCACTATCTTAATCATATTACAATTATGGTTTGGTTTGACATACCATCTGAAGAATTGAGGATGATGTGAGTGATTGAATTTTGAATGATGTTGGTGTAATCAGCTACTTAGAGTGGTACTTTTGTGAAATCTTTACTTAAACTAACCATACGGATGCCGAAATTGATCTTATGCTTGATCATGACAATATAGGGATATCTTCCCAAAGCAAAGAGTTTATTGACTCCCCATACACAGAAGTAGAGGTTCTTGGGAGTCCCATCAAATGGGGCAGGTAAAGGCCTCGGGTATCGACTACTTTTAAGTCCTCTTCTATGTGAAGAATTGGCATATAGTGGGCAAGAAGTTATGAAAACGGTACTAGGTATCCTAAGTGAAGGGAGGTGCATGGAAGAACTCAACCATATACTTATTGTGGTATTCAAAAGTAAAACAAGTAAGAAAAGTCCTCCATCTCAGATCCATCAGCCGTGTATTGTGGTGTACAAACTGGTGTCCAAAACAATTGCGAATAGGTTGAAGATGGTGCTACCGTCGGTGATTTTAGAAAGTCTTAAGTGCATTTGTCCAGGGAATGCTCATCACCGGTAACATCATAATAGCTCATGAAATTCTTCATCCGATGAAAACTAAAAAGAAGGTAAATGAAGGCTTCCTAACGCTAAAAAAAGGATATCAATAAGGCGTATGACATAATGGAATGACATTTCCTTCGAAAGGTACCCATCAAACTAGGTTTTGGTCATTATTGGATTAGCTTAGTTATGAATTGTATTACTTCTTCAAATTATTCTTTCGCTTTTAAAGGGCATGTTATTGGTTCGGTGGTTCCCGAGCGCGGGTTTCGTTAGGGATGCCCAATCTCACCTTATCTTTTCCTCCTATGTGGGAAAGTTCTATAATGTGATCTCTCGTCCGTCGTTAATAATGATTATACATAGGGGGCACCATCTAGAGGGTCATATTGTCTTCCACCTCTTCTTTGAGGATATCTGCCTTTTGTTCGTTAAAACTACTAAAATATAAATTCATATTCGTTCTATAACTATATGATACAAGCTTGGAGCTTTGGGTGGGGCGGGTAAAATCAGTTTTCGATTTCTTCAAACCGTTACCAATCAGATAGAGTTTGGGTTGAAGATTTTAAAACGAGCCCAAATCAACTGAACTATAGCCGAAAGCCGGACACATTGGGATATGTTGGGCGGGAAGGTTCGGGTGACCAGGCCAGGGCGGGTTTTGTACACCCCAAGTTATTTTGTATGTTGTCGTAAACAACATCGTTCGTTGGCATTTGTTGTTTGGCTGCTGATTCCGACGGTTGTTTTCTTCTTGCTAAAGAGTATGTTGTGTGTTCTGGCTGCTGATTCCAAGGGTTGTTTGCTTCTTGCTAGGTAGGTATAGTTTGTGAGATATGGAGGGAGACTTCACGTCGTTAGGATCGTTGTTCCATGACAACACAAATTCTTAACGCGAATAAGGGATAAGAAGGATTTTATCCTCTTCCCATGGGATGTTTTTCAGAGTGTGTGATGAAAGATACTGGTGACTCTATCATAACGCGAATAAGGATAAGAAGGATTTTATCCTCTTCCCATGGGATGTTTTTCAGAGTGTGTGATGTACTGGTGAGTCTACTGATCATCGTCAAACCGGATACCTAGCTTTGCTTGGAGAAACTATCATCACCGTCTATGCAGTTTCACGCAAGTTTGGGGACATCGACGTAGTCAACGTGCAACACTACAATCTACTTATAACTGCAGATCTCATTACAACATTGCATTTTTACAATTCCAGCCTTTTTCGTACCCGATAGAGACCAGCTTAATTAAGTTATGTGGGTTACAATGGTCATTGGGTGCAACTCTAAGGGAAACATATTTCAAATATGAAGAGCAAAATACTCCTAATTTATCTACCATAATAATTAGAGCCAGTGGTGAATCCCCAAATACAAAACACCCCCCTTCCACACAAAAATGCACCCAACAAATTACTGAACTAGTTCAACCTCACAACCTCCCCAGGAATTCTCCAGTGAAGTCTTCCTGCCATCAGGAAATGACCTAAAAAAATAAACCAGTCAGAAATCAGAATCGGTTGTACGCATCCCTAGTAGGTGTATCATCTTCAACTGTTACGCCGTCCTTAATTTCTTGTATCATCTTCAACACTTGCCACATCAGCGGCCTCTGCTCGGGTGAGGTCAGGCTACAAATACCGGCTACCTCTACTAGCATCTCGAGTCGGTTATCTTCCCCGAAATCGTCATCCCTCATTGCTTTAACCCAGTCAGGCATATCAGTGGGTGCAAGGAATGGATGATGCGATGGAGCTTTACCTGTTAATAGCTCCAACAAGAGAACCCCAAAGGCATAGACGTCGGACTTTGGAGATGCTCGGCGACTTGACTTGCGAAGCTCAGGTGCTTTGTAGGCTTCTGAGTCCGGATCGCCAGTTGAAGAAGACGGGTCCGCGAGGAGAGCAAGGCCGTAGTCTGTGAGGCAAGCCTCGAAGTCGGAACCAAAGAGGATATTGGATGACTTCAGATTGCCATGGATAAGTCTTGAAGCCTGATGGATGTACGCAAGGCCCTGAGCCACATCCTCAGCTATCTTCAAGCATGAAGTCCAGTGCAACGGTTTTGCCCTTGTTGATCGTGAACCTGTCAGAAAAAGAAAAAAAAATAGTTATTAGCTGTCACAGCGAATACTGAACTAAGATACAGGTGAAGTGGTCATACACTCATGCCTCATTTGATTATGGACCACCAAGGAAAAAACAACCAAAAGAAGGTTATTCATATATCCATGTAGGCCTACTATAGCAGAAACCATGGCCTGCGTATTTCCAACGTAATTTGTGGCTTACATATTTACAGAGGACACAAAGATGATCCTTTTTTCATGAGGTGCCAAATTGCTGAAACAAACCACAGAAAAAGAACTAACGCAAACATTAAGCCAGGCAG
Source organism: Linanthus parryae (assembly GCA_023055425.1). Classification (NCBI taxonomy): domain Eukaryota; kingdom Viridiplantae; phylum Streptophyta; class Magnoliopsida; order Ericales; family Polemoniaceae; genus Linanthus; species Linanthus parryae. The sequence goes on from JALGPY010000001.1 coordinate 33,021,349, forward strand.
GCATTAACGTCCTTGCGGCCCAGAGGTATCAAAGGACTGAAATCCAGTTCAGGTGCACCATGGAGTCATCATGAGTTCAATTGACATATTCTTACAATAGGATTTTGATAGATTACTCGAAATCTTACTTGCATTCTACTTATGCATTTATTGCAACTCAGCCAACTAAAAACTTACAATTGACACGGGCTACCATGGCATTTAGATAAGCGATAAACTCAGAATGCATTGAAGATGTGATCAACTAACTTTATTGAACTCGGGATAAATGAAATGAAGAAGTCGTATGAAGATCAATATCAGTACTCTGTACATTGACCTCAGGACATAGCCTAACGTCCATAATAAGAGCTCATTAGGTGCCTCCTTAACAATGAAACGAACGAAAATGGTATGCTAACGTCCATAATAAGAGCTCATTAGGTGCCTCTGGTTTTATTTGTGATCATATTTACATAAGCTCATTCTGATAACGTGCTCAAATAAGCAAGCAATAGGAAACAGGAGATATTAGTGAGTATACGTAAACCTGTTGTGTGTGCCTTTCATGAAATTGACCTAACAAAAGTCCAGCACTAGTAACACTATTTGAGATGCTATGCACTCACACCACTAGGTTTTCAGTAAAGCATACTGCATGCAGTTTCCTTCAGTGGATAACAGTTCCTTCATTTGTCAAATGAGTTTCATGAATCCAAATTACGATTACATACTTGCATTTGCAAGAATTGGATTGTTGTTGTAAAGGGAAACTATTAGCTGAGTAGGTTATAATAATTTTTCTGAAAGCATCAGCAAAGGGCCCCAAGAACAAAGATGTCGTGAGTTACATGAATGCATGAAGGGGAAACAATTAGGTTTCAGAAGTTCCCAGAGCTGGAAACAGATGGAAGAAAAAGGAATATAGGGCTAACAATTACAAGGTCCTTTGTCTTGTAACTGGTGACTAGCAAAGTGATATCCTCAACATTCTACAAACAGTTGTCAAGTTGCAGCAATAATGCTTGGGAATATTGTCACTAGCAGCTGTCATGTTTGAACCCAACACAGTAAATGGACAAAAGCCCGATAAAGCCACTAAAGTACTTCACCACTCCTCATGAGTCATGATCAATCAACCAATGCGATGTCCTTTTCTGGGTTATATCTGATTAAGTATGTATAACGGCATATGTTTGGTTTTCATATTAACCAGATAGGATTTGACTGGATTAATCGGATTGGATTGGATTGAATTGGACTTCTGGATTAAAATAAATACACCGTGTAGGAGGGGATTAACCGGAGTATGGTGTTTGGTATAGAGCAGCAGTAATTTAGCATTACACAAAAAAAGGCCCAATCTGGCTACTCTCCCGTGCAGGAGGGGACAAATTTAAAACACTACCTTTTCAATGTCTAGAACTCGTGTTAATTAGTCCAAAATCACCATACATAGTATTAACTAATCCTTTGACTAAAATTAGTGCAATGCGACTATTACAACTAATCCTGGAATACCAAACGTGTCAATGTTTGGACCTGTTTGGACGAGAGGTAGAGGATTGGTCAATAACTCGAAATTTTTAGGTTAATCCTCTCCAAACCCAAATCAAACCGAATTTACGCCAAAAAATCCGGACATTTTTGGGTCATTTCCGAATGTTTTTTATGCAAATGGGTGCTAGCTCAGTGGGAACGTTTGAAGCCCCTGCATGAGGTCCCGAGTTCGAACCTGGCTATCTAACAAAATTGTTTTTTTACCAATAATCAACCGCATCCAAACACTACAGATTAAATGAGCTAAGCTCAACCTCTCACTTATGTCAGCTCATCCAAACAGCCCCAATTATACTTCATCCCCAACACCAATTTCTCTTAATATTGCTTCAAAGAGATTTCTCTGAATTTAAACATGTTTTTTAATGTCCTCAACATTCTACAAGCAGCTGTCAAGTTGCAGCAATAATGCTTGGGAATATTGTTACTAGCAGCTGTCATTTTTGAGCCCAACATAGGAGATGGGCAAAGCCCCGATAGAGCCACCAAAAGTACTTCCACTCCTCATGTGATATCCTTGATCCAGTTATCTGTGAATAAAACTGTGTAGCGCCATATGTTTGGTTTTCCGTATTAACTCCAATCTGGATTAACCGGATTGGATTGGATTAGATTGTACTTCAAGATTAAAATAAATATACCATGTAGGAGGGGATTAACCGGAGTATTGTGTTGGTTTATAGCAGCAATAATTTAGTATTACAATAAAAACGGCCAAATCTGGTTACTCCTCCATGTAGTAGGGGACTAATTTAAAACACTACCTTTTCACTATTTAGAACTTGTGTTAATTAGTCCAAAATCAGCAAACATATTATTAAATAATCATTTCGACTATAATTTAGCCCGACCCCAGCTAATGCGACTATTACGGCTAATCCTGGAAAACCAAACGTTCCAATATTGTACTTTATCCCCACACCAATTTCTCGTAATCTTGCTTCAAAGAGACTTATCCGAATTTAGACATGTTTTTTTTCAATTTAGACATGTTTTTGGATGTCTTTTAAAGTGATCCCTCAAATGTCATATTGATGCATCAGATTGAAGCTATCATAATCATAGACAAAAACAAAACAAAGAGAATTACCATGAATGAGATTGAAGAGACTGCCATTTGGTTGGTAATCATAGACAATGAGCCTCTCTTCTTTGGCCTGGAAATAAGCTCGGACGGGCACCAAATTAGGGTGTCTAAGTCCACCAACCAATTCCATATGCCGCTCATACATTTCCTTATTGGTAATCGCCGTCTTGCTAGCATCAAGCCGCTTGACAGTAACCACCAGCCGATTATCCATCACCGCCTTATACGTAGTCCCAATCGTGCCTCTCCCTAGTAGCTCCGCCGACGCCCTCATCAGCTGCTCCAAGCTATACATCTGCCTCTCACCTCCACAGAAGACCAAATGCCCACTCTTCTGAGCACTCTTGGAAGCTATCTCTACTCTCTTCTCTTTCACCACCACTTCTAATTCAGTATTCACTGCTTCTGTTCCCAATTCAATCCTCGGATTCGGATTGGTTCCGTCTTCGGAGTCGAATGCAGCTGATTCAGATAACTTTTTGTGCGGTCTTTGTTTCTTTAGGTACACAATTAGGGCTAAAACGGCCGCGAATAGGATTAGGGCTCCTATGATACATCCCAAAGCTACGCCGACTCTCTTGTGGTTACGCCGCGTCGGCGTAGCTTTGGGATGATTGGCGGCGGTCTGCGACTCCGCGCTCTGGACGAGCGGCGCGGCGGCGGAGTCGCTGCCGCCGAAGAAGGGAGGGGCGGGGCGGCATTCTCTGTTGAGCACCTCGCCGCAGAGGTTAGGGTTCAGCAGAAACGATGAAACGCCGAATCGAGAGAGAGTCGGAGTCAAGGGGATAGCGCCGGTGAGGTTGTTGTTGGAGACGTTGAAGAATCTGAGGAGAGACTGGTTGAGAGGCGGGATTGAACCGGTGAACCGGTTGGAGTCGAGGCGGAGGTAGTTGAGGCGGTCGAGGAGGGTGATCTGGTTTGGGATTGGACCGGTGAGGTTGTTTCGGGAGAGATCGAGGATGAGGATTCGGTGGAGGAAGAGGAGGGAGGGTGGGAATGTCCCGGAGAAGTGGTTCTGGTCGAGGAAGAGGGATTTGAGGTTGGTTAGAGGGGAGAGGTTTGGGATTGGTCCGGAGAGGGAGTTGTTGCGGAGGCTGAGGACGCGGAGCTGGTCGAGGCGAGAGAGAGTGTCGGCGGCGAAGAGGCCGCGGAGGGCGGAGTTGCGGAGGTCGAGGCGTTGGACGCGGCCTTGGACGCATTTCACGCCGTGCCAGTGGCAGTAGTCGGAGGGGTGGGTGAGAGTGTAGAGGAGGTTGTTGTCGAGGTCGGCTTTGGATTTGAAGGAGAGGAGGGAGAGTGCGTCTGAAGGGAGGGTGAAGTTGATGCGAGTAGGGTTGGCGTAGACGACGGCGAGGAAGAGGAAGAGGAGGAAGAGGAGGAGGGAGTGGGCGGAGTGCATTGTTGTTGTTGTGGGAGTGGAGGAAGAAGTGTGAGTGGTTCAGTGGGTCTCATGAGAATGTGAGTTTTGGGGTTTTTGTTTGGATTGATTTTTGTGTGTGTAGTGCAGTGAGCTAAAACGGTCTTCGAGGAGAGAGAGAGGGAGAGGGAAAGGTCAGGGGGTCACGTGAAAGTTGAAAATATTGGCAAGCTGTGTTGTAGTACTTTTATTCCACATACGACCGGTTTCAGGATGTTCTGGTTACCACTAACATTAGGCAAACTAAGTGCATGTCAATCGTTTATAAACAGTGTTTTGGTTTTTTCCAAAAAACATGTTTGGGAGAGGGAAAAACAACAGTTTCTTTAAAAACAAAAACAGAAGGATCCAGCCATCAAAATGATGATCGGAGATAGCAGTGGTAGCACGCCATCTCCGGTGACTGAACCGGCCTGCAAGTCGGCGTCGCTTCAGCTTACCTCTTCGGGCGGGAAACTTTCAAAGTTGTCATTAATTTCGCATGGGGAAAACAAGCAGAGTGAAGAAGACGAAGAGACAAATTCAAAAACCGAGACCATGCCGGACAAGGCTATTATTGCTGCAACTTCCAAAGTGTTAGAGGAAGAAATTGAGGCGGGAAGGAGGCAGATAGCTTGAATTTCCAGAAAAGCCCAAACAAAGACTGCACTGATGAGGCCCAAGTGCATAATACTAATAGCCCATCTCGTTCTAGCCCAATTGAAAGCCCAAAGGTGAATAACACTGAGGGTTTTGATCCACCTCTTTTGGGCGTACCCGAAAACACTTATTTCCAACCCGATCAAGTTAATTACTCGGATACATCTGAGTTCGTGAAGCACAAAAGAACCGACGCTCCCAATTCGAACCCTAACCCCAATTCTCAATCTGGAGATTTTGTGGATGAAGGTGCTTCTTCAATCCCCTCAGAAAGGTCTGAGTGCTCTCCAATTTCAGAATCCAATCATGTTCTGGGAACATCAAAATGTAAGAAATGGAAGAGACGCGCAAGGCAAAAGGTGGAAATCAGTCGAGAAGGGGAATCTAGAATCGGGGATGACTGCAAATCTCACAAGAGGAAAGATGAAGTCACAGACATGGAAATCGAGCATGAGGCTCCTAACTCATTCGAAGGGAAGAAATTGAAGTTTTTTGGAAGTTCTGAAAACTCTCAAAGGGTGGAGGTGACCAGCCCCAATTGGTCCCAACCCCAGCCATGAAGCTCATCGCCTGGAATTGTCAGGGTGCTGGTAGAGCCCTGACAATTCAGCAATATAAGAAGATGGTAAATCTTCACTCTCCGGACATGTTCTTCATTAGTGAAACTAAGCACAACGGCTCTTTCATGAAGAAGAAGTACTTTTGCAGAAGCCTCGCCAACAGCTTCTGGGTAGATTCAACTGGAATCTCTGGTGGCCTTGGCTTATTATGGTCAAATTCCATTACTGTAAGAGTTCTCAAATACTCTTCCTTTTTTATGCACATTGAGACCTCTTGTAGTACATGTGCTTTTCAAACTATTTTTGTTTATCTAAGTACTGATGAGCATGGCAGGGAGCAGCAGTTAGAATTTTTATACTCTTACCTTGATCATTGCCACTCTAATATCCTTGTATGGGGGGACTTCAATGATATCACTGATCCCAGTGAGAAGATGGGTGGAGTTCCCAGAACTGTGCAATCTTGTTATATTTTAAACAACTTCTTGAGCAAATCTGAATTGACTGATTTGGGGTTTGTTGGTTACCCCTTTACATGGTGGAATAGAAGAGGGAATGGACATGGAATTGAGGAAAGAATTGATAGAGCACTGGCTTCTGTCTCATGGGTTAGTAATTTCCCAAGGTCTAAAGTCTCTCATTTTGCTTGCAATGGATCAGACCACATGGCTCTTATTCTTGACACTCATCCACCTTCAGCTCCTGCTTATCATAAGCCCTTTTGCTTTGATTCAAGATGGTTAAAAGTAGAAGGTCTCAAAGAAGTTATCAGTAATGGATGGAGTATGGATGTTGAGGGCACTCCCATGTTTAAGATCAAGACAAAGCTGAAATATTGTCGACAAAAGTTAAGAGCATGGAGCAAATCTGCTGACAAGGGCCTAATTTCTAATGTCAGAAAAGCTGAAGCCACTGTTTCTGAATTGAGGAATCAAGGTGCACAAGTTAATGTTGATGAGCTACATGAAGCTGAGCTACAACTAAGCTCACTGTGGACAGAAGAAGAAAAGTTATGGAAAGAAAAATCAAGACAGAGCTGGCTTGCAGCTGGTGACAAAAACACAGCATACTTTCATGCCACAGTTAGGAGTAGAAGAAGAAGAAACTCTATTAATGGTATCTTTTCTCAATCTGGGAGCTGGATTGATGATGAGAATGAAATTATAAAGGAGTTTCATCAATACTATACAGACCTCTTTTCAGACAGCTCATACTCTGATGTTGGTATTATTACCAATAATATCAAGAGAAGGGTCACTAATGATATGAAAATTTCTGATTTCTCCCTTCACTGATGAAGAGAGCAAGAAGGCATGCTTTGATATGGCTCCTGATAAGGCTCCTGGGTTTGATGGATTTACGGCTAATTTCTTTCAGTCCCATTGGGATATTGTGGGTAGAGATATTTGTGATGCCATTCAAGATTTCTATAAGCATGGGAAGATGCTCAAATGTTTAAACCTCACCTATATTGTCTTATTGCCCAAGGTTAGCAATCCCTGCACAGTCAAAGACTTTAGACCTATTAGTCTTTGCTCTGTTCTCTACAAAATCCTCTCCAAAACCTTGGCTAATAGGCTTGCTCCCCTCATGGATAAATTGATTTCAGATAACCAAAGTGGTTTTGTGCAGAATAGGCTCATCAGTGATAATATTTTAGTAGCACAGGAGATTATCCACTGGATTAAGAACAATAGAAAAGGGAAGCATGGCTGGATGGCTCTCAAACTAGATATGCTCAAGGCATTTGATAGAGTTAGATGGAATTATCTGGAAGAAGTGCTTAAAAAGATGGGATTTCATCAGAGGTGGATAAAATGGATCATGACATGTGTGAGATCTGTGAGCTTCAAAGTTCTTATAAATGGGAAAGCTAGTGATTTGATTATTCCAACTAGAGGAATTAGGCAAGGAGATCCTCTATCTCCTTTCCTATTTGTGCTGTGTGCTGAAGGCCTCTCCTCCACTTTGAAATTTTTTGAAGAAAAGAAATGGTTTTCTGGCATCAAGCTAGCTAGAACATGCCCATCTGTTAGCCATTTACTCTTTGCAGATGACTCAATTATTTTCTGCAAAGCTACAATCACAGACTGTAGTGCTATCAACACTGTTCTCAATCTCTATGAACTTGCTTCTGGACAAGCAGTGAATAGAGACAAGTCCCAGTGTTTTTTTAGTCCAAGCACAAGTGTTTTACTAAAGAATTTTATACAGCACTATTTGAAGATCTCTAAGGACTTCAAAGAGAGTACATATTTGGGTCTGCCATCATTCTTGGGAAGGTCTAAAAGCCACACCCTTAAATTCTTGAAGGAGAAGATCATGAATAGACTTAATGGATGGAAGGAGGCATTTCTAAGTTCTGGAGGCAGAGAGGTGCTTCTCAAATCTGTCTTGACTGCTTTGCCTACTTATGCAATGTCAGTGTTTCTCTTCCCCAAAAGTCTTTGTAATGAAATTAATTCCATTATGGCAAACTTCTGGTGGGGTGGTAAAGAGCCTAATGAGTCTAAAATACATTAGAGAAGCTGGTTTAAGCTCTGTGATGACAAAGTTATGGGTGGTTAGGGTTTTAAGGAGCTCCACAGCTTCAATCTATCTCTGTTGGCCAAACAGTCATGGAGGCTTATGGAAGATGGATCTTCTATTTTTAAAAAAAGTGTTTGAAGGAAAATTCTTTCCAAATGGGGATTTCTGGAGGGCAAAAGTTCCCCGAGGGTGTTCATGGTGCTGGAGAGGTATAATAGAAGGGAGGAAGATTATTGAAAAAGGATGGAGATGGGCTGTTGGTAATGGTGCCAACATTAAGATTTGGGAGGACCCCTGGCTTCCAAGACCAAGCAATTTTTATGTTGAATCAGCTAGAATTCCAAATTGTTCCATTTCTCTTGTGGCTGATTTAATCAACTTTGAAGATAGAAGCTGGAATAAGGACCTTGTTAGAGGTCTTTTTAATGATGAAGAAGCATCTATTATTTTCTCTATGTCAGTGGGATCATTCTCTTGTCCTGACAGGAGAATTTGGCACTTTTCTTCAAATGGATTATTTTCGACAAGGTCAGCTTATAAACTCATCAGAAATCTCCATAATGCTGCCCCTAGCAGTGATGGTGCATCTTGTTCATTTAGTCTTCATCACTGGGACAGGATGTGGAGCTTAAGCATTCCTCCTAAAGTTAAAATTTTTTGTTGGAAGATGCTTATGTTTTGTCTCCCTTGTTCATCTGCTCTTTATATCAGAGGGTGCAATGTTGACAAAATTTGCAAGCTATGTGGTGAGGATCTGGAAACAGAGCTGCATCTTTTCAGAGATTGCAGTTTTGCCAAGTTGGTGTGGAAGCTTTCTCCATTAAGGTTTATTTGTCACTCTAACTCCAATTTATCATTACTTGAATGGTGGGACTGGGTGAACTTTGAAGCCCAAAATAGCAATGACAAGATGACAGCTTTGGGTCTATTTGTTTCAATTTGTTGGGAGCTGTGGCTGGCCAGAAATGACTGTTTGTTCAATAATTTGAAGTGGAGGGCTGATCATGTTGTGTCTAGAGCTGTTTCAAAATATTATGAATTTGCTGGATGCAATAGTCCTTCATCTTCTGCAGATTCTCCCAAGAGCCCTCAGATCATCAATCTCATGGATGGTGTCAATATCTTCTCTGATGCTGCTGTTGATAAGAAGAAAAATTTTGGCAGCATAGCTATTGTGTTCAAGTACAAGGATGACAAGGTCTTGGGAAATGCAAGCAAAATTTTTGAAGGAAAAACTTGTCCTCTAGCACTGGAAGCAGAAGCTCTCAGGTTTGCTCTCATCACAGCTAAATCAAAAGGCTTCACCAAAGTATCTATTTTTTCTGATTGTAAACCTCTGGTGAACTCCATCCAAAGCTCTTCTCTTCCTAGTTCTTCCATTGCAGCAATTGTTGACGACTGTAGATCTTTAGCTGCTGGCTTTGAGTTTTGTTTTTTCTCTTTTATTGGCAGAAGTCTCAACTTCTCTACTCATTGTTGTGCCAAAATGGCTCTTGAGTCTTCTAGCTCCTTTGAGCTCTGGTTGTAATTGCCTTTAGCTTTTTATTCATTAATGAATGCTACAAGTTTGAGAGAAAAATGCAATTTTAATGTTGATAAACGCATAATATAAGAATTACATGTCATTATTGAATGTAGAAATGGATGCTATCATACCACCTCCGTTCTCTCTTCCGTAATCGGATCACTTCGACCGATAATTTGGATAATCAAACGATGCAATTTTTTAACAATTTTTTATGGTCTTGTAGAGTGAACTTTAATATACAACATCGTGCAAAGATTATCAAATTCTTGCATCGTTTTACTAATCAAATCTCCAAATGAAAGTGATTCAGTTAATAGTGGTAAAATAAAAATTGTGAAGATTCAGAGAGAACAGAGGAAGTATAATTTACACTGAAATTTAGTAGTGTTGTCAAATGGTCGATTTTAAACAGTGTTTTTAAACACATTAACTACGAATTTTTTATTTGTAATTGTTTAATTTTGACCCAGTTTGACCCGGTGATTTGGGTATCCAACTTTTTGATAATTTTTTCATTGTGTTGTAGAGTAATTTTTCTCTACAACACCATGAAAAAATTATCAAAAAGTAGATGATTTTACTATCTAAATCACCGTGTAAAAGTGACCGAGTGAACAGTGGTAAAAGTCAAAGCATAGAGAAAAAGAGGTTATGGAGGAGGTGGAAAAAATGGTTTGACATCTGTAGACAGTTAGGAATGAAGCACCTAGTCACTGTCGCGTGGACCCATCAGCAGCCTACAGGTATCCTCACAGCTATTTTCCAGAAGCACCTGATCATGCCATCTCGCATTTGGAGGGACCATGAGATATGGTCCCTCACATCTCATCACCTCGCACGAGAGCTGATAACTCCTTAATAAGAGTTATCCTAAAGTGATGAATTCGGGGCTTATTTGAAGAGAAATTGAGTTTTTGATTTTTTAGACCTTAAACGTACAATCCAGGCGTTTCTTAGCTATTTTTATACTTTTATTGTGATATGAGCGGGGGTTCGTGTTTCTTGTTGTGATTAGCAGGAGATATTAGCTTGGAGATCATGCGGGAGATGGAAACGTGCTTCAGAAACGAGGAACTCAATAGAAAAGAAGCCAAAAATGTACAGAGCTACATGGTCTTCGCACGAAGAGAAGTTCTCTTCGCATGAAGACAATTCTTAGCCAAAATCCAGAAGTCTTCGCAGACACAGCCTCTGTGGTAAACTAAGAAGGCCTTCACACGAAGGCAGAAAGCTGTTCGCACGAAGACCTTTGTGTGAAGGGGTCGAGTGTTCGCACGAAGATAAGTCCATAGGCGACATAATTGAATTGGGGTATTTATGTATTTTATCCAAACTTTGTCCTAATGTTTTTTGGAAACGTATTTAAAGGCTTTAGGTTGTATTTTTGAAAGAGATGCAACTATTCTACGTACTTTTAGAGCTAGGGAGCGATCTTGGGAGCTTGGAACAATTCGTTTGATTTCTCTTTTCATCTCTTTCTTTAGATTTTGTATATGATCATTGAACTTGTTGATTTGATCTTGACTTGTCGTAGCTAAACACTTAATTCGGGATATCTCATAGGTAACTAGGATTTGAACACCGTGTTTGGTGATTTATGAATCGTGATTCATGCTATTTAGCTCAATTGAATGTATTTTGCTTGTCTATGCTTTATTTATATTTAATACTATCGTTTCTATTGTTTGACGTCGCAATAGGATGTTCATAGGTAGAGGATGTTAGAGGAATCAATATTCGCTACCCGGAAACTTGAATCTTGCACTAGTCGTATCTAGAATTGAGGAATCTTTCTAGTTAATTAGAACTAAGAGTATATCACAAGAACGTAAGGCGTATTTAAACTCAAGTAAGCTAGAGGAATTAATTACAAGGGTTTGAATATAAAATTTCGTTGAGGAATCTTCAAAGTAAAGTTGCTCGTTTGGCTAAGTAGAAAACATTCATGTTGCATGAACGTAAATCATTAACGGTGTGAGATCCCTAGTGAACCAAAAGAGATATCCTAAACTTTTTCTTATATTAAGTAACTCTTGTAATCAACCTTGTTAATCGTGCGACCATTCAATCGATTAACTTAGTGGTTGTATATTTATTTTAAGTAGAATTAGAAAACAAAATTAACGTGATTTGCCTACATAAGGTTAAGAAGTGTTAACTAGTTTACAAGAAGTCTATTGGGACACGACAACCCGTATTCTTATCTATTACTTCACGCGACAATAGTACACTTGCGGTAGGAATGTTTTAAGAACCAAGGGTTATAGTGGTTTGGAGGCTGGAATAAAGCACATTGCATACGGGATCCGTCCCAGATGCGATAGTACATGCTGTGGGGCTGACTTGTTCTACTGTCTCCTTCCACTGCCCACTAGATGATGAGAGCAATCTGGAAAGGGAAGGTGGTAGATATCCCGGCCTCGGTTAACCCAATTAACTTGGATGAAGCGCATCTCTCCGAAGCAATGTGGTGGAACAAGCTAAAAGAGAAGGATTCAACAAGTTCTTTTAAGTCCACCCCTTACCCAAGTGGGCCGAATTTACAAGCCAATCCCCAGTGATAACTCTCATTAGGAGTTATTATGATACTTTCTATCACTTGCATTAGGCTTATTTCACATGATTTATATTATATGTGTGCAAGAATATGTGAAATTGATGATTTAAGCCTAAGAGTGAAAAGTGTGGCTTCTAGCTTATTCGCGCATGTTTTCTCTCATATTTGTGAAGATAATTGCACGGCTTGTTTATTTTTGTGTACTCGGGTAAAATAGGTGAAATGGAGCTTATGAGAGGCTTGGATATGCTTGGAATGACGGTAGATGAAGAGGAGAAAAGTAGATGCAAAAAGGAAGCAAAGTTGGAAAAGTCACTCAGGACCAGCCTTCACTCTTTTCAAATCTCTGGAAAATCTACAATTAGTTTTTGATCAAGGCCTGCGCCATTATAAATTAGTCATCCACAGCTTTCCAACGATATACGGTAGGTCCAAATACGAGTCCGGATGATGGAGATATGGCCCGCGCAAGATCAGTTTACAATTCTGTCATGGAATTACAAACTGGAGGGGCTGAAATGCAATTTCGGCCAAGTTACATTTAAAACTTGCCCCAGCTGGTAAAAGGCGGGATAGAATATCTAGAGAGAGGACAGAGACGCACGGGACACCATTGGAGAGCATCTTGGAGCTTGGGGATTGCACGGATTCGTCTACTCTTCGGCGATTTCACCGTTTGTTCACTTCTTCTCTTTCTCTTTCATTATCTATAGAGAAACGCTTGTATGTTTCATCTATTATGAGTAGCTAGATTATTTTCTAGGATCTATGGAGAGCCTAGGGTTATTTTAGATTCATCTTTTCCGTATTATTGAGATCGATACATGTTTTGGATTCATGATTATGACGTGTCTTCAAGTCTTTTGGTGTATTGTTGAACTAGGGTTATTGACACACCCTAAATATGAGATGAAGGACCATTAGATAATGATTTTGCTTCATGATTGTGTTATTTTACTTAATGTTTAACCTGGCTTAGTTATTGCTCATGTTTGATGCTTAATCCTTAGCAACAATGGAGTAGCTACCCGGAATTGCTAGTACTTAGGTGGAGTGCTCGACAGAGACTTAGCCTAGGGTGATAGAGAACCTGAACACAATTCTAAATCAATGAGACCGAGAGGCGATTTGAATAGGATTGGCCATTTGGTAGACGATAGTGGACTGACAGGACCTGTAGTAGACCATGACGTAGGACTACGTGAGATCGAAAGAAGATTGTAGTGACTAGTTACCCGACATAATTGAATTAGGATTAGCGTGTTTCAATATGATATCCGGAACTGTCTAACAGTCCTAGGTGATCCATAGATCGCCTAGTCCCTCTCCATACTTAATTAAACCATGTTTAATTATATCTTTTTGTTATTTCAATACAGCCACTTGATTGGGGGTGGCAACCTCACAATTCTTACTACATTCCTCCCGGTTACTTCACTCTTGACTAATACTATAACTAAATAATCTCATGGTTGTCCTCGTGGGATCGACAACTCGGGGTTGAAATATTACCCTATATTACTTGAACCCTGCACTTGCGGTAACACGTAAGAAAGCGTGTCAAGTTTTTGGCGCCGTTGCCGGGGAGAACGCTAGATTGTTTAGTTAGAAATTAGTTTAGAGTTATATTTTATTTTTGTTACTATTTGTTTACCTCACGGGTGTGCTAGTGTTGTTTCCACAGGTAGCGATGGCAGAAGGCCAAGGGCTAATTAGCCTCACGACGGAGCAGCTACAAGCTATGGTGGCTGCAGCCGTAGAGAAAGCACTAGCAACAACATCTAGACCGCAGCCGACCTCAATGTCGTACAACCGTTCTGGAAAAGCAATAATCCATGCATTTGATGCGGATCTTAAAGGAAGGGAGCCAGCAATTGTGGTGCCACCAATCCAAGCTGAAAATTTCTACCTCAAGCCGGCCACAATTCAGCTTGTTCAGGATCAGTGCTCCTTTGCTGGTACATATGAGGAAGACCCACATGGATTCATTGGAAGATTTCAGAACCAATGTGGAATAATTCGCTATAGTGGGGTCAGATCTGAAGCGCTTATACTGATGCTCTTCCCACATTGCCTCACGGGAGCTGCGGTGGATTGGCTAGATTATTTGCCATCCAACTCAATCAAGACATGGGAAGAGTGTGCCTCCTTATTCATGGATAAATTTTTCCCATCTCACGCATGATTCAGCTCCAAAACGAGATATGGTCATTCAAGAAGAAACAGCATGAACCTATGGTCAAAGCATGGGAGCGTCTCAACTGCTTGCTATGCAAATGCCCCAACCATGGCATTGCCAAAGCTCATATCATCCAAATATTTTATGATGCACTTGGAAATCTTGACAAAGACAAGATCGACAGAGAATTTGGGGGTAATTTTTTGCTCAAATGCAATGTGGAGGGTGCATATGAGCTGAGGAGACGTGTGGTTGAGTAAGAGGAGAGCTTGGATTATGAGTCCCATCAGCAAGAACTGATGAAGCAAATGCAATTGCTTATGTCATAGTTCAGGTGAATCCGGTGGAGGCAGTTGTAGATAGTGTGTTCTAGCCACGTGAGTTAGCGTACACGTGGCACTAGCACATCTGGTGGTGCTCCAGTACTACACGAGAATGACCCATGCTTATCCATGTGGGGGCTGTGAGACAGGTCCCCTCGCATATCATTCCACACGGGACCTGTAGGGACTTAATGGTTTGGAGGCTAAAGTAAGATCTGTCGCGCGCGAGCGAAAACCAAGCCCGCGTGCAACCCTTGGTAACTGCTTTGAGAGATTTATGGCCACGTGTCCCATAAACCCGCTCAACCTCATAACGGTTCCGGTATACGTGGACAAAGTGCGTAACGGTCCCTATATATGCGGTCGAACGTGCCGTTATGGTTGAGGTAATTAAGCCGCCGTTAATGGGCGCATTAACCCACTACAACGGTCACATTCCCCACTATATATAGGATCGTTAACCCTTCATTGCAACTCTCTGATCTAAATACGCGGAAGCTCTGGCCATTTGCATACTGTCTGTCTCTCTCTCTCAGTTACCATTGTCTTGTTCTCTCCCTACTCACAACCTACACTCCTCGTGTTCCTATTCTCTACCCTGGTGTACACTTCGATCTTCCTCAAAGGATCCTCCATGTATACATTGGTGAACCCGCCGTGAAACGACTTCAGCAAGCAGCCATGTCTCATGATGAAGATGCCAGCAATCGATCTTCCTCAACAGAGACGACTTCATGGGAGGAAACCCGCCCTAATTCCGCAACAACTGGTGGTACTCCAACCCTGGAGATGTTGAATGCAACCCTCCAGAGCCAGGCAAAGGCTCTCCAGGCTCAATCTGAACAGAAGGCCCAGATCATGTCGATTCTGGGAGCTCTTGCTCATAATTCGGCACTGGGAGCTGCTGTTTCCCAGGGGAAAAGGATAACGCCCATACCTCCTCCAGCTTACAAAGCCCACCAAAAATTGTCCATCCATCTCTTACTCAAGGACACATTACTGAACCACCAATTGTTGCGCCTGCTTCTCAGCTACCGGGCATTTCCACTAATGTCCAACCACAACAACCCCTGCTCCCTCCGTCGGTAGTTGTAAACAACGCTGGTTACGCCGCCAGTCCAAGTGCTGCATGTAACACCCCTAATTTCCGAGAGAATTCTTAGTGCAATATCAAGACTTTGGGGGCGAATTTGTAAATATTTTGTCACAGCTTTAATGTGGGCATTTTGGAGAATTGGCGATATTTGGACGTTGTTAAGATGATTTTGAAGCACTAGAGATGTTCGGTATGGTTGTGCAATTCTTAGAAATTAAGTAGAACCTCTAATTCTAATTTATACACTAAAGTTTGGAAAACTACACTTTCACCCCTCCTATGCATGAGTGCCACTTGGCATGCTCATTTGACACATCATGGGTTAGGTGACAACATTATCACCTGCTGAATTTTGTGAGAGAGACATTTTCCATGTCCTTCCCTCATCATCATCCTCTTCTTCCTCCTCTAACCACCATAGCACCACCAAGCCTCCACCAACTCCACCACAACACCACCACCAATTCTCCTTTCACAAATCTGCTACTAGGGCATAATCTTCATCACCTAGGGAGAAAAACCCCCAAAACAATTTGGGGTTTCATCAAGAATCAAGAGAGAAATCGGGCATTGAAAGCTTATGAAGAACAACCACCACCACCGAAGGAACTCTACCATAAGGCCGCCCCTTTCCGACCTGCTACTACCGAAGGTAGCCATCAACTCTAGGAGCAAAAGGCACAAAACAATTTCGGGAAACATTGGGTATCGAGTGAGAAAACCCGATTTGAAGGTAACAACCCTAGTTTTGGTTATTCGTCGATTTCTCCCTCCTCGTTGCAATTTAGCGCAATTAATCACCATATTTTTGTTCCTTGTGTCGAGGCGAGTCCGGAAAGCACAAGCATGACCCTCAATTCGACAATATTTGCTCCGGCCACCATGCATGCCGAACCCATCCGCCGCCAAACCTCCATAGCCACCGGATTCTTGGTAAGCTCTCATTTCTTACTCATTTTTGTTGGGTATTGCATCAAAATGATCCTTAGGGCTCGATTAAACCTTCTAGCAACCCCTAATATGCCCGGAATAGGTTTTGAGTTGGATTTGGTTCGAACTTTCTCAATTTTCGTCATTTTCAAGCATGCAAAACTGCCCCTATTCGCGGGCTTGTATCTCCCTCGTTTTTAATCCGTTTTGAGTGATCTTGGACTTTCTGGAATCCTCGGACAATTGTCTATAACTTTCGTGTTTTAACTTTTGTCAAATTCGGTCCCTAACCCATCTGAAAATCGAGTTGAAGTCGCTGCATTCGTGTTGTTGAATCTGTCCGGAATAGAAATTTTTCTAAGTGTTGGGTTTTGAGTTGAAATAGTCATTTTCAAACGATCATAACTTCCTCAATTCTTTATAAAATCTTGTTTTTCTTTCTCCTATGTGTAGCTGGTACACAATACTTCATTTCATCCTCTCTGGGTCATGTTCAGATTCGTAACGGATTTCTCACAAATTGAGTCCAAACTTGCTACTTTGAACTTATAAGAAACACTTTAATTTTTTTTAAGTGTTGAATCATTATTTGACCCAACTTTGAACAAGCATTTCTCTTTGTGTATTTTGAATTATTGGAAGTTCAAATATGTTCTGGAATCCTTGAACTACCATCTTCAAAACCCTATTCATAAATTTCCAAGTATCCCACTCAATTGATCACAAATCAGCTCTAAAGTTGACTAGTTGAGATGATTTTGCTCTATCTTTGAATTTCAATTTTAGCATTCTAAATGACATTTTTGGCCTTAGCGTTCTTCATGAAACTTGTTCGTATTAATATTTTGAGTCTAAATATCAAGTTTGACCAAGTTTGACTTTTTGAAAACCCTAGTTTGACTGAACTGTATAGGAGGGGCAAAATAGTAATTTCACTTAAACTTGGAATTGAGATTAGTTTAGTAACTTGGAGTTTGTCAGCATGTCTAGTATGCTTATTTGGAGTACTCGTATATAATTCTTGGCTAGTGTTGACCAAGTCAAATGTTGGGGTCTTTTTTCAATTTTACCAAACTTTAGGGGCCTAAGTGCAAATTATTGAAAGTTGTAGATTTCGATTCTAAGTACATATGGGAGAGTTTAGAGTCATTCTTACATGTTTTTGGGCCAATAAGAGTATAATTTGGGGACCGGGCAAATAGACAGTTTTGGAGTATGAGGGGCGTTTTAGTCATTTATCTTGCACGACCCGCATTCCATGGCATTCTTGCATACAACCTCATATAGGGGGTAAATGCTAATAGATTATATACTTGACTTGTTTATATCCAGCCAACGTTAAGGATCGTTCGAAGTAGACGTATGTATTGTGTTGCTGCATTTACCGTAAGACCCGGAACAAGTATGGGACGAGAGTTGTAGGAGTGCTAGCTTTGCGTTGCGCCTTTCATGGCTCAAAGGTAAGTACATATGTACGGCCTTTTCATATCAAAATATGCGTAAGTGCTTGATGTTTCAAATGAATGTTTGTTATATGAAATAGTATGAAAATGCATGTTTTCCACTCGAAAGTTGTTAAACTATTTTATTCATCTCCTTTGAGAACTCTCCGAAATTACTTGTGAATTGCTGACATCCTGATTCTAGTTATGTGAAAGAGAATAAATAAAATACCTCTAATAGACTTAGGACGATGTACAGAGTACTGTTATTAATGGGAGGCGTCAAGCGATCCTCCATTTTCGTATGGCTAAGACCATTGAAGCAATGCTTCTTATTATTGGATAGAACGTTAATGTTCAAAAATCCGCCCCCGATGAGCCAAAATGTATCAAGATATTGAGGCCAAGGGGTTTATAGAGCTATAGAGTGCTACTTATACTTGTAAGGGTCACTACGGTATAGGGGTGTCGACACTTAAGGCCTTTTAGCTAATGTTGTGAGCGGGGTTGACGAATGGGCTCCCTTAACGCTCGGGTGAAATAGGGTTTGATAGACCCTAGAAGGAACCCTTAGTGGTTATTTCGTGATCCCTCTGTCTACATCGATCCTGCTGGTGGCTCTTGACACGCCTCAGCTAAATTAAACTGTTGATTGAAGTCGAAATTCAAAATTGGCTACTTATTAATGTTGTTTGTGGCTCTTGATATGCCCTAATTGATTTGAAATGATTTGTAAATCTTGGCTACTCATGAAGTACTATCGTTATCAGTTCAAATAAACTTGTTTACTCTGGATATTTTACCAACTACTCGTGGTTTCGCAATGTTATTAAATTGAGAGGTTTTTGTTACTCGTTTACTTCCAGTTGTTTCAAATTCTCCAACATGATAGCTTTACTATTTAAATCTTCTAATTTGTTTTCAACTCATGCTTCCGTGCCACTCATTGCTTTACATGTCGTAGTATGTATTTACTCAGTTTTTACTGATCATTTTCTTCAAAACTGCGTCGGCATTTGCCATTTTAAAACCGCAGGTCGTCAATCAAGTTTGGGGTATGGGAACGCGGATCGAGATGAAGAAGTTTAGCTTAAGTCAGATCACTTAGTAGATCACACACAATTTTTTTTTGGATTGTACTTAATATCGAAATTTTGTTATGTACTTAAACCGAAATGTAAATTTAATAGTTAATAATCTACTCTTGGTCATCGATTGTCGCTTTAACCCTGAACCGAGATCCCGGGTTGTTTCAGCTGGTATCAGAGCATCGGTTCTCCGGTTAAAATGACTTTTCGATTTCCATTAGTAGAGAATAAGAAAGATAAAACGTTTTCAAAATTTAAAATTGATTAGGATAACCCAATTTGGCAATAAGAAGTAAACAAGCCGTCGGGGAATTTGGGTACTTACGTTTTTTTTTAACTCGTTTTGTAATGCACTTGTTGATTAACTGTTAACGACTAATTGATGTGATTCATGCAATTGACTTGCCTATTTACATGCCCAGTACATATGTGACAAGCTTATGTATGTCAATATGTTTACTATAGTTGCGTGATGCGTATTTAAGAATCTTTATGCTTCTATGTTACCTTGTCGACGAGAGAATAATGACGTTTTTGACTTAGAAGACCCTGAGACTATTATTTTCGTACCTACGAGCAACGACGTCTAAGACAATACTTTGTTTTATTTTATTTCGACATAATTTGACATGGTTCTTTACAAAATTAGAAAGTTTTGACAATAAAGTATTCAAAAAAAAATCGTTTCTGAAAATTATTGACGTTTCAAGCTACCAATTGCCAAGTGATATGGACCACTTTGTTTAGCAGTCCGCTGGCGTGACTCTTAGTACGACGGTACTATGAGTTGTACCCGCTGTGTAGACTAATTTGGAACATTTGAAACATATGCGAGTTGTGATGGAGAGACACCTTGTGTGACGACACATAGTGTTCTTTTCCTCCTCGTATGCGTGGAACACTTGAGGTGATTGATTTAGCTAATCCTATACAGGTAAAAAAAAACAATTTCTTTATTGAGGATAAGCAAAGCAAAATGACATGTTAGTTTCGATCAAAGTATTTCTCTAAATGTTTCGAGACTTGTTAAATGCTAGAAAATTTTCGAATTGCTTTGTAAACGTGATAAGTTGCATTTTGGTCTAACATTTCAAAATTCAGTGCGAACTTTTACTTGAGCTAATTTTATACGAAACCCTATTGTGATGCGAGTCTAGGCTGGATAGTAATATAAACTCATAATAGACCCCTTCCTGCGAAGAGTGCGAATGAGGACATTCTTCCCGTTAAGGTATTGCTAACTGACCAACTAAGGAAGCCATCTTTTGGGAGCAGAACATTCGACGAGAGCTATTTAGGTACTTGTCTGGCTATGTCAAATAGACTGAGTCACTGTGCTACATTTCATGTGCATTTCATGTATGAGGGTAAGTATAGTATGAGATCTTCGGGGACGAAGATTCTTTTAAGGTGGGTAGACTGTAACACCCCTAATTTCCGAGAGAATTCTTAGTGCAATGTCAAGACTTTGGGGGCGAATTTGTAAATATTTTGTCACAGCTTTAATGTGGGCATTTTGGAGAATTGGCGATATTTGGAGTTTTTAAGATGATTTTGAAGCACTAGAGATGTTCGGTATGGTTGTGCAATTCTTAGAAATTAAGTAGAACCTCTAATTCTAATTTATACACTAAAGTTTGGAAAACTACACTTTCACCCCTCCTATGCATGAGTGCCACTTGGCATGCTCATTTGACACATCATGGGTTAGGTGACAACATTATCACCTGCTGAATTTTGTGAGAGAGACATTTTCCATGTCCTTCCCTCATCATCATCCTCTTCTTCCTCCTCTAACCACCATAGCACCACCAAGCCTCCACCAACTCCACCACAACACCACCACCAATTCTCCTTTCACAAATCTGCTACTAGGGCATAATCTTCATCACCTAGGGAGAAAAACCCCCAAAACAATTTGGGGTTTCATCAAGAATCAAGAGAGAAATCGGGCATTGAAAGCTTATGAAGAACAACCACCACCACCGAAGGAACTCTACCATAAGGCCGCCCCTTTCCGACCTGCTACTACCGAAGGTAGCCATCAACTCTAGGAGCAAAAGGCACAAAACAATTTCGGGAAACATTGGGTATCGAGTGAGAAAACCCGATTTGAAGGTAAGAACCCTAGTTTTGGTTATTCGTCGATTTCTCCCTCCTCGTTGCAATTTAGCGCAATTAATCACCATATTTTTGTTCCTTGTGTCGAGGCGAGTCCGGAAAGCACAAGCATGACCCCCAATTCGACAATATTTGCTCCGGCCACCATGCATGCCGAACCCATCCGCCGCCAAACCTCCATAGCCACCGGATTCTTGGTAAGCTCTCATTTCTTACTCATTTTTGTTGGGTATTGCATCAAAATGATCCTTAGGGCTCGATTAAACCTTCTAGCAACCCCTAATATGCCCGGAATAGGTTTTGAGTTGGATTTGGTTCGAACTTTCTCAATTTTCGTCATTTTCAAGCATGCAAAACTGCCCCTATTCGCGGGCTTGTATCTCCCTCGTTTTTAATCCGTTTTGAGTGATCTTGGACTTTCTGGAATCCTCGGACAATTGTCTATAACTTTCGTGTTTTAACTTTTGTCAAATTCGGTCCCTAACCCATCTGAAAATCGAGTTGAAGTCGCTGCATTCGTGTTGTTGAATCTGTCCGGAATAGAAATTTTTCTAAGTGTTGGGTTTTGAGTTGAAATAGTCATTTTCAAACGATCATAACTTCCTCAATTCTTTATAAAATCTTGTTTTTCTTTCTCCTATGTGTAGCTGGTACACAATACTTCATTTCATCCTCTCTGGGTCATGTTCAGATTCGTAACGGATTTCTCACAAATTGAGTCCAAACTTGCTACTTTGAACTTATAAGAAACACTTTAATTTTTTTAAGTGTTGAATCATTATTTGACCCAACTTTGAACAAGCATTTCTCTTTGTGTATTTTGAATTATTGGAAGTTCAAATATGTTCTGGAATCCTTGAACTACCATCTTCAAAACCCTATTCATAAATTTCCAAGTATCCCACTCAATTGATCACAAATCAGCTCTAAAGTTGACTAGTTGAGATGATTTTGCTCTATCTTTGAATTTCAATTTTAGCATTCTAAATGACATTTTTGGCCTTAGCGTTCTTCATGAAACTTGTTCGTATTAATATTTTGAGTCTAAATATCAAGTTTGACCAAGTTTGACTTTTTGAAAACCCTAGTTTGACTGAACTGTATAGGAGGGGCAAAATAGTAATTTCACTTAAACTTGGAATTGAGATTAGTTTAGTAACTTGGAGTTTGTCAGCATGTCTAGTATGCTTATTTGGAGTACTCGTATATAATTCTAGGCTAGTGTTGACCAAGTCAAATGTTGGGGTCTTTTTGCAATTTTACCAAACTTTAGGGGCCTAAGTGCAAATTATTGAAAGTTGTAGATTTCGATTCTAAGTACATATGGGAGAGTTTAGAGTCATTCTTACATGTTTTTGGGCCAATAAGAGTATAATTTGGGGACCGGGCAAATAGACAGTTTTGGAGTATGAGGGGCGTTTTAGTCATTTATCTTGCACGACCCGCATTCCATGGCATTCTTGCATACAACCTCATATAGGGGGTAAATGCTAATAGATTATATACTTGACTTGTTTATATCCAGCCAACGTTAATGATCGTTCGAAGTAGACGTATGTATTGTGTTGCTGCATTTACCGTAAGACCCGGAACAAGTATGGGACGAGAGTTGTAGGAGTGCTAGCTTTGCGTTGCGCCTTTCATGGCTCAAAGGTAAGTACATATGTACGGCCTTTTCATATCAAAATATGCGTAAGTGCTTGATGTTTCAAATGAATGTTTGTTATATGAAATAGTATGAGAATGCATGTTTTCCACTCGAAAGTTGTTAAACTATTTTATTCATCTCCTTTGAGAACTCTCCGAAATTACTTGTGAATTGCTGACATCCTGATTCTAGTTATGTGAAAGAGAATAAATAAAATACCTCTAATAGACTTAGGACGATGTACAGAGTACTGTTATTAATGGGAGGCGTCAAGCGATCCTCCATTTTCGTATGGCTAAGACCATTGAAGCAATGCTTCTTATTATTGGATAGAACGTTAATGTTCAAAAATCCGCCCCGATGAGCCAAAATGTATCAAGATATTGAGGCCAAGGGGTTTATAGAGCTATAGAGTGCTACTTATACTTGTAAGGGTCACTACGGTATAGGGGTGTCGACACTTAAGGCCTTTTAGCTAATGTTGTGAGCGGGGTTGACGAATGGGCTCCCTTAACGCTCGGGTGAAATAGGGTTTGATAGACCCTAGAAGGAACCCTTAGTGGTTATTTCGTGATCCCTCTGTCTACATCGATCCTGCTGGTGGCTCTTGACACGCCTCAGCTAAATTAAACTGTTGATTGAAGTCGAAATTCAAAATTGGCTACTTATTAATGTTGTTTGTGGCTCTTGATATGCCCTAATTGATTTGAAATGATTTGTAAATCTTGGCTACTCATGAAGTACTATCGTTATCAGTTCAAATAAACTTGTTTACTCTGGATATTTTACCAACTACTCGTGGTTTCGCAATGTTATTAAATTGAGAGGTTTTTGTTACTCGTTTACTTCCAGTTGTTTCAAATTCTCCAACATGATAGCTTTACTATTTAAATCTTCTAATTTGTTTCAACTCATGCTTCCGTGCCACTCATTGCTTTACATGTCGTAGTATGTATTTACTCAGTTTTTACTGATCATTTTCTTCAAAACTGCGTCGGCATTTGCCATTTTAAAACCGCAGGTCGTCAATCAAGTTTGGGGAATGGGAACGCGGATCGAGATGAAGAAGTTTAGCTTAAGTCAGATCACTTAGTAGATCACACACAATTTTTTTTGGATTGTACTTAATATCGAAATTTTGTTATGTACTTAAACCGAAATGTAAATTTAATAGTTAATAATCTACTCTTGGTCATCGATTGTCGCTTTAACCCTGAACCGAGATCCCGGGTTGTTTCACTGCATATGTGCCTTTCCCGGCTGCAACCCCTCTTCCTGCTGCGGGAGGAAGTACACCAGCAAGCATGATAGCTTTAGAGCAGCGTCTGGATAATTTCCTTGCGAACCAATGTTTCACGGACACTGTTATCCCGAAGGTTGATAACGCGCCTCCTATTCCGCGCGAAATTTACCTGATGCCCAATCCTGCAGGGTACAAAGCTCCTAAGTGGGAGAAGTTCGATGATGTCAATGGGAATGCTCAGGAGCATGTCATGCGCTTCATCGACATGATGGGGCCACACGTGGTTGATTCTAACCTAATGATGCGCGAGTTCCCTAAGTCTTTGGGGAACATCGCATACAAGTGGTACAGGACATTGGAAGCTGGCTCCATAAAGACATGGGAGGACATGGTCAAAAAGTTCTATACCAAGTTTTTCCATATGGAGGAGAAGGTCACTATGATTCACTTGTTGTGCATGTATCAAAAGCGTGATGAAGAAGGAGTGGCATTCATCAAGAAGTTCAGGGCAAAGTCACTGGAGTGTAGAGATGAGGTGGTTGAAAGTCGTCTCGTCGAGATATGTCTCCAAGGAATACAAGACGAGTACAAGGGTATGTTTATTAAATTGAAAATGCCTACTGTTTCCAAGTTAATCGATTGTACCAAGAATATAGAGCCCATAGTTGAGAGGCAAAGAAAGAAGCATGCCACTGAGCGGTCCCCGGGAGGATCGACCTTCAGGATTGGCAGATTTAACTACAAGAGGGGGCGCGAGGCTGAAGTCAATACAGTCTCACCGCACAAACAACACAAGGGTTCGACCACAGATGTCCTGCCATTACCATGCTCCATTGAGGAGGTGATCGACCTCTGCAAACAGTGGCATAAAGATGGGGTCCTACCTCAGCTCGAAAGGGCACCCACTAGGGAGCAGCTAAGGATCCAAAGTGGTTTGAATTCCATGGTAAAGTCATGCATCCAATAGCTGAATGCAAGAAGCTCAAGTGGCTTGTAAACAAGAAGATGAAGGAAGGGGAGCTGGTCATCAGCGAGCAAAGGCAGGATGTGCGTAACAATCCCCTACCAGCCCATTCAGAACAAGAGCCAAAAGACAAGGAGGTGGCCATGATCACGATTATGGAACTCGAGGAGATCGCAGAAGATGGGCTACCTGTTGTAGCTGAAGTCCATGATGAGGAAGACTATAGAATGGACACGGAGGACTCGCGCGCCAACAGGATGAAGGGATCACACGGCTTCAGGAGGTTCTTTGATGAAATGAACTTTTCAGAGAAGTGCCGCAAGGAGATGACAAAGGCGATCCTCAGAGTGACAGAAGACTTTGATGAGGATATAGTTGTCTCCAATGGGAGAGCTGTAAGGGACCCTCGCTCAACTGAGAAGATAATGGCTTTTTCTGAATCAGATAAGAAGACGGACGCAGGCCATCAGAAGCCCTTGTATGTCACAACAGTGATCAATGACGTCGAGTTCAAAGGGAGTTTGTTGATGGAGGAGCGGCCGTTAACGTAGTCTCGCTCAACACCCTGAAGTTAACAGGAATTCCCGAGAAGAAAATTGTCAGGCGCCCATCTTCGTTCATGGGATTCGGAAGTGATTCGAGGATGACAGTGGGTTGGATTTTCCTGGGACTTCAGATAGGAAAGATAAGGTGTTCCGAAAAGTTTTACGTCATTGCTGCAAACACCACATATCACATGATCATTGGTTGGGCGTGGATCCATCGTTTTGACGCAGTACCCTCAACAGCCCACCAGGTGATGAAGGCCATTTGGAATGGCAGAGTAGTTGAGATACCAGCTTCGATAAACCCATTCAACTTGAATGAGACACATCTGACTGAAGCAGTATGGTTCACCGAGATGGTGAGCGAGAAGACACCTGGGCCATTTAAGCCAACCCCTTTTCCTCGATGGGAAGATATCAAGGATCAGTCACCCGTAGGAGTGAAGGTGACAAGGGAAGATCCCAAGGAGAAGGACCCTGCGTGCGAAGAGGTGCCAAAGATTGCTTAGCAGAAGAAGAATGTGTACACCCTAAAAAGGGTAGTGAAACACGACAACAAAGGCAAGGAGGTGGAAAGCCTTTACTCCAATGGGAAGGAATGCTACCCCATATGAAGGTGCGCGGGGGTACCCCCGACTCAGCATGGGGATATCCCTGGGCAAATCAACCAACTCGAGTGACCACCTGGAGAGGTAAAACTGAAGCCAGACTCATCGGAGGAGAAATTGAAAGAACCACCCGAATGCATGGAAGACAAACCAAATCCACAGAAGCAGGAGCTAAAGGAAGTATTCCTAAGTCCATACGAAGAAAAGAAAAGGCCTGTGTTCCTGAGTGCGGATCTCAAGGGCGAAGAGGAAGAAAGATTGCTAAAATTGCTCACAGAATATAAATATGTGTTCGCATGGGAATACGACGAGATGCCTGGCCTTGATACGGGGGTAACAATGCATAGGTTGGATGTTTTCCTAGGGTCCAAACCAGTAAAGCAGAGTGCGAGAAGTTTCAGACTAGAGATCAACATGAAGATCAAGGAAGAGATAGTCAAATTGCTGAACGCCAAGTTCATTGAGCCTAATCATCACCCCCACTTGGTTGGCCAATATCATGCCTGTTATAAAAAAGAATGGACAGCTTCGCATCTGCGTGGACTTCAGAAATCTCAACCGCTTCTGCCCCAAGGACGATTTCCATTACCAAACATAGACCTGCTCATCGACTCTACCGCAGGTCACCGGATGTTCAGTTTCATGGATGGATTCAGTGGGTATAATTAAATCAAGATGGACCCTGAGGATGCGAAGAAAACTGCTTTCATCACGCCTGTTGGGGTTTTCAACTACACGGTTATGCCCTTCGGATTGAAAAATGCAGGTGCAACTTATCGACGTGCCATGATGGCTCTTTTCCATGATATGATGAATCAGGAAGTGGAGTTCTATGTTAATGATTTGGTCATTAAGTCAAGGGAAGAAGTAGTCATCTGGGAGATTTACAAAAGGTGTTCGGAAGATGCAGGAGCTTTCAACTTGACTTAAAGATGAACCCAATGAAGTGCGCATTTGGGGTAACTTCTGGGAAATTCTTGGGGTGTGTGATTCACCGCCATGGGATTGAACCTGATCTTGTGAAGATTTCAGCCATTACTAGCATGGTGGCACCCCACAATCAAAGCACCTTAAAGACGTTCTTGGGAAGCTATCATATTTGCGAAGATTTGTACCGGCAATCGCGGAGCTGACCATTTGTTTTGGCGATCTTCTCAAGAAAGGCGCCATGTATAACTGGACAAATGAGCATTAGGCCATGTTTGAAAAGCTGAAGGACCTGTTGACATCACCACGTGTAATGATTGCACCTCAATTGGGGTCACCGCTTCTGCTGTATCTGACGTCGATCAGGAGGTCTATAGGGGCGCTGTTAGCTCAAGAGCATGAAGGACAAGAAAGACCAATCTATTACATCTCTCGCGTGGTACAACCGGCTGAGTCCAGGTAAATTGATATAGAGTGCCACTGCCCTGCTTTATTTTACGTCATAGGAAAGTTAAAGCATTATTTTGCTTCTCACAAAGTGGTGGTAATCACAAAGAGTGACCCCATCCGGTATCTCTTGAGTCATTCTTATCCCTGTGGAAGGCTAGCAAAGTGGTATATGACCATCTCGCAGTATGATATCACGTGCGCTCGACCAAAAGCGATAAAGTCTCAGGCACTGGCAGATTTATTGGCACATTTCCTAGATAAAAATCATGAGCCTATGATAGAGGAGGATCTAGAAGGACCTGAGATTTATGAAATTGAATGACTCTACTGGAAGCTGCATTTCGATGGATCATCAACAAGAAGAGGAGGAGGAATTGGTGTTGTTTTGACCAAGCCAGATGGGGAAGTCATCCAAATGTCAACTAAGTTGGATTTCCCAGTCACTAACAATGAGGCAGAATATCAGGCTCTAATTGCAGGGCTCCTCGCGGCCAAGGCATTGGAAGTAAACAACTTGATGGTCATGGGAGATTCGAAGCTCATTGTCAAACAGGCCTCAGGCGATTATGGTTTAAAGTAAATCAACTTATTGACTTACAGGACTATGGTTCAGAAGCTAGTGCAGCAGTTCCACGATGTCAAGTATGAGCATACTCCTAGGGCTGACAACCGACACACCGATGCCTTAGCCACCTTGGGGTCCAAAGTCAATGCTGACAAGTGCCCAGCAAGGGTTTTGATCGAAGTCAGAACCACCCCAGCTCTAGCACAAGAGTTATGCGAAGAGGAACCTGTCGAAGCTGAAGACTGGAGAAGGCCAATACTGCATGCGATTGCTGAAGGAATGAGCAAAGAGAACTGGGCATCCACAAAGGGGTTCTGTGTGCATGATAATTCCCTCTACTGTAATGGACCAGGAGGAGTGCTCATGCGATGTGTCTCGCCGAAGGAAGGGCAGGTACTGTTAGAGAAAATCCACCAGCACTCATGTGGAGAAAAAGAAGTGTCCATCTATAGAAAAGCCCAGAGATATGGGATTCACTGGCCAGAGATGTCAACATACGCTGCAGTCATTCAAGGGAACTGCGAGAATTGTGCATTGGTCAAAGATTCATTAGAAATTGCTGCAGTTGATGACGACACAGATTGGAGGAAGCCATTGTTTGACTACTTGACGGAAGGAATTGAACCAACCCAGAGAAAAGAAGCTGAAAAACTCAAGAGAAAGGCAACTCGATATGTCGTAAAGGAAAACATACTCTGGAGAAGAGGTCACGAGGGGAATCTGCTCAGATATTTGGATAGTCGAGAAGCGCATGAAGTGATGGATTTGTCCCATCAGGTGGAGCACCAAGGAGGTGCGAAGTTATGCAGGCAACTCCTCAATGTTGGCTACTTCTGGACCACAATGTAAGAAGATTGTCGCACCAAGGTCAAGAGGTGCCAAGAATGTCAGTTTTAAGGCAGCCTAGTACACGCTCATGCTGTAGACTTGCATGCATTGGGAACACCATGGCCATTCAACACATGGGCCTTGGATTTTATTGGCCCTGTTCTCCCAGCCCTGCAGGGGAACCAGTTCATCCTGACCGCAACTAAGCAATTCACTAAGTGGGTAGAAGCGGTGCCACTCAAAGCAGCAAACGCACTGGCAGTCGTTAACTTCATTCAGGAGAATATCATATATCATTTTGGGATTCCCAATTCTATTCTCTCAGAAAATGGGACTCCTTTCATCAACCGTCAGGTGGCTGCGAAATTAGTAGAGTACAATATAAGGCAAGTTTGCTCCACGCCTTATTATCCAAAAGGGAATGGACAAGCAGAAGCCACGAACAAGACATTGCTGAGGATCCTAAGTAAAATGGTCGCAGATGATCACAAGAAGTGGGAAAATTCTCTAAGTCTGGCTCTATGGGCATATCGCACGTCGCCAAAGACTCCCACAGGAGTCTCTCCGTTCCTTTTATGCTATGGAGCCGAAGATGTTTTCCCAACCGAAGTCAAAGTTAATTCTGCGAGGTTGGCCTTTAATGCTTTGTACGAGAATCAACGTGACCACGATCTTATTCTGCTGAAAGAAAGACGTGAAGAGGCCAAAAGAGCTAACAAAATGTACAAGGAAAGGATCTCTCGCGCCTGCAACAAAACTGTCCAACACCGGGACTTTGCAGTTGGAGATCTGGTCTTACGAGCTTCGGACCACTGTATGCGAGAAGCAGCTCATCCCAAGTTCGCTTCTAACTGGGAGGGACCGTTTGAAGTCAAAGAGGTTTTCGACAGTGGTTACTGCACCATTCAGAGGCTTCATGGGACTGCGACAACTCCAAGTCCAATCAACATGCGCTGGACTAAGAAGTACTATCCCTACCTCCATTTGTTGCTTTTCAATTCATATGTTTTACTGCTTTCCAAAATCATATGTATTCCCCATTACTTCCTCCCATATGAGGAATCTTTTTTAATGCTCCTCCCATATGAGGATGCTTTAATGATAATAACTCTCCCATATGAGATAACTTTTACCAAGTTATGGCTTTATTGTTTCGGTCACGTACTTGTTCATATTACTTATGCATGATGATTAATCCAAAGTCTATATGCCTAGATATCAGCTATAACAAAACACGATCCTATGTGATCCAAAGCCTATCTGCCTAGATAGCAACTATAACAAAACACCATCCTATGTGATCCAAAGCCTATCTGCCTACATAGCAGCAATAACAAAGCATGATCCTATGCGATCCAAAGCCTATCTGCCTAGATAGCAACAATATCAAAAACATGATCCTACGTGATTCATAACCTATCTGTTTAGACATTGATAATAACAACCGCACATAAGCCTATCTGTTTAGATAAGAAGAAAAAGAAATGGCAAAAGCCTTATTCATACTGATCAATAAATATTGTACGCGAAATGAGATCATTCATTGCATAAAACAAAAGCCAACACTGTTCAAGTGTTTGAAAAAAAAACAAAACAGCAATGCAGCGCACAAGTACACAGCTATTAAAACGAATCCTTGTCCATGGGATCTTCTGGCGATAAAAAGATTGAAGCCTTCTCTGCCTTGGCAATGTCCTGCTTCAACTTATCAACACTAGCTTTCATCTCGTAGAAAAGTTCGGCAGCATCCTCGGCATTTTTCTTCTGCTCTTCCAACTTCTTGGTTTCGATGACAAGGTTTCGATGGCCATACTTTAGCATGACAGAGTTGAGGATTTGGTTGAGCCTCCGAAGGAGGAAACCAAAATCCAACTTTACCTGAGCATTAATTTGAAGTCTTTGGCATGTCTCAAAGAAGTATCGCGCATTTTGAGGAGAGATGGTAACCGGAGTTGTTACAGATATCTGCTCCAAAAGGTGGATGGCTTCTGTCAGGTAAATTCTCATATCAAAAGGGGCCTAACTCCAAAGCCTTTGAAAATGACTTTGGATATGAGAGATGCATCTTCATAAGCCAGTCCAAGTCAGATTGCCTCATGCCTACAGAAACGACAAGCTTAAGTGTGTGAACATTAGCAAAGAAATATAACAAGTATGAGGTATGATCGTAGTATGACAAACCTGTTCCCTCAATGATTTGGCGCAATGTGGGAATGCGCACATCCGGGGATGTTGAATCATTTCCTTGCTGCATTGCTTGACTATGAGCTAAAGCTTCGCGCTCGTCATAATCAGCTGGTATTACATAAGTGTCAACACTTGCAATAGCCTCTGTAGCCTGTGAACCCCACAAACTCCATTCATCGGGTACCTGAGATAAGTCTATCTCAACAGAAGAGACCTCAGGGTTTTGCTGAAGAGGCCTTGAAACACCAACTGAGGCAGCAGGGCTAGAAGAAATTGACGGAGTATTAACACCGCTAACTTCAGCAGCAGGAATGACAATTGGAGGAGGAACACCACTGTTGTCAGCAATTACAGCTTCTTCAGAAGGCCTACTTGTCTCAAGAGTCTCAATGGGGGCATCCACATTCGCATGCAATGACTGGAGAGCATTTTGATTGATTTCTGTTTGCCTAGAGGCTTGTTCACTTTCAAGAGATCCCTGTGGCTCAGGAGCTATTATTGGGGCATCAACATTCTCATGAGATGCCTGGTCCTCGATGACTTGTTCATTTGTGTGAACTTCAGATCCAGAACCCTCTCCTCCCTCTCGCATCTCAGTGTCAAGGCCACCATATTCAGATGCCTCAGACACATCTTCTAAGGGCTCTCCTGCATCATTTGTAGCCATATTAGTCTTCTCTGTGTATGCACTTCGCTCTGGAACGCGAGCTATGGGAGATTGACTTCTTTGCTCAAGCACCATAACGTCCTCAGAGCTACTCTGACAAATTACCTCAGTAGCAGGAACAATGGTGCTTCTTAAGAAGCCATGCCTGTTGGCGTAAGTTCTAGGAGAAGAGATGAGCTGAATCTCGCACATCAAGGGGTCATAAGGATCCATATCACCTAAGCCTTCAAAAGTCTGAGGAATTATGAGGCCAAGCTCATTGTTGGCCGAATCAGTAGCAGGAGCATCAACAACCATGCCTCGCGCAGCAGCAGGCTCACTTGAAGCAGCAGCAGGCTCACTCAAAGCAGCACCACCTGCAAGGCGAATTTGGATAAGTCATTGAGGTAATTTGAGTTATGAACTATTTATTATGTGCTGTTCTATGTTTAGATCAAAAGTAAACACCTCCACACTCATGTGGGATTGCAGCTCCATATACTATAAAGCGAGACCATATGCTACAGATGTTCCCACATCTCTCACATCCTTAAGGTGTGCATGACCTGACGTTATGTGAAAACTTGTTACAATACGGAATAACTTGCTAACCTTACTTGCAAAGATTGTTCAACTGTTTACCTGAGGGTTCGCCACACTTGTTCACTAACCATCTGCGAATGTCATGTTTATATACACCATGCTTTAATGCACCGAAGATTACCTCTTGGTAAGTTAAAGCAAGATTAAAAATTGTACCTTCTTCGCCACCAGCGATTTCCTCGGAGTCGTGTTGCGCTTGCTCTAGAGCAGCCATACTCATGCTGCCAGCATTTTGCTCTTCCATAATTATCCTTTTAACAGCTTCTACATCATCTTCCTCGCATTTCCTTCTTCTCTCTTCTGCCTCAGCAGCCATCCTCTTGGACTCCTCGATTATGGCCGCATCTATTGGTTCACTTGACACATCTTGGCGAGATTCCTTTGTCCATCTGCGTTCCTTGGCCAAAAGGCCACTGATGGTCTCAACATCACCATCTGCTATGAGAGAATTTGTTTTAACAACATTATTGTTGAAAAAATCTTCAACTACCAGTTCCTTTTTGTTCTTCTTATTCTCTTTCTTCTCTCTCTTCTTCCTCCTGATCATATGGGATAAAATCTTCAACTACCAGTTCCTTTCGGGGCTTGCTGCGCAGACGACCTTTTCCTTTGCCTTTGAGAACAGGAGCCTCTGTGGGTGGCGAAGCCAGAGCTTCCCTGGGCGGCGAAGAAATCACAATCGACTTTTGTTTTTGCCTTTTAGCCCTTGGAGCAACCTCCGTGTCCGCTTCAACACTTTCGCTTATCAGAGAACGGGCGAATACATCCATCCCCTGGTGCAGAAAAGTCTCCACTGTGGGATCCATCTTCAAAGTCAAAGAGATGAGCTTCTTACTTCTCTTCGCATGAAGGATAGCATCAACCAGTGCAGTACAGCAGTCTCTAGATGCGAATCTCCTCAAGCAACACTGAAAGGGGAAGTTTATGTAAGACATTGACCCTCAAAAAGAGATGTATTTTAGGAAAGACAAAGAGGTGTTATTTAGCTTGGCGAAAGATTCACCGTACTCAATCATGCTCTGGAGTCCGTCCTTAACAGCGGCCACCTTCTCAGAAAGGATCACGTCGCCACAAATGTGATTTTCCTTGTCCAACAAGGAATAAAACCCATAAGCAGAGTCGTTCAAACTACAGATATGACGAAATGGGAAGGAATAATAGAGGGAGCCCTGCTGATGCGCGGAGAAGCGGATTCGGCAAACCTTGCCTGCTGGGTGTTCCAGAAAGAGATCCTACTTTTGGTGGGGCGACCCTCGCGCTTCCCTGAAGGCTGATCGAAAGGCAGACTACCAACCAGAACAAACTTACACTTGGGTGTCAGCAGTCGTCTGTAGCAACCTCTACGCACTGAATTTGGCCAGAGGGAAGGTGCCACTATGTCATAGCCCAGCTGGGGGCAAACGCGAGTGGGATCAACATCGAATGTGATACGCTCATACTTGGGCGATATCTCAGTAATATGTTTAGCAAGAGCAGACAATAAGCCTCTCAAACACCAACAGATGAATTCCCTGAAATAACTGGGCCCTTTGATGATGCCATCCTTAGATAT
Source organism: Linanthus parryae (assembly GCA_023055425.1). Taxonomy (NCBI): domain Eukaryota; kingdom Viridiplantae; phylum Streptophyta; class Magnoliopsida; order Ericales; family Polemoniaceae; genus Linanthus; species Linanthus parryae. Next base: position 33,055,150 of record JALGPY010000001.1, read on the forward strand.
AGGGCCACCTACAGATGGGTACATAATTGCATAGAATCGCACCTCTTCAATGCGAGTGGCATAAGGTCTGGCAACAAACTTGTTTCGATCGTCGCAGATCAAACTCCATGCACACTTAGGCTCCTTCATCTTATACCACCGTGAGGCCCTCCCACACCAAAGCGTGGTCTGAGCACCAGGAACATTCCATGATCTGGCTTTTGAAGGGGTAGGAGCATAGGAAGGCCATCTTTCGAACACCCACATGGTAAGGAAGGAAATGTTGACAAAAGTCAGCACATCAAGTCGTCCGCGCGACTCTTCTACTACAACCACAAGTTGGTCCAGTCGATGGTAGAGGGTTCCCAACAACAGAGGCCCGAGTGCGACGTTCTGTCCTAAGGATAGCTTGACAACAATATGCAGAACTTGATAAAATACCCCATCATCAGGATGACCATGGATCAAGTACCGCGAAAGCCAAATGCAAAGAAAGCCACACAAGGTCCAGTTATACCCTTTGCCTTCGAAGTAGTTCTTCGCTTGGGATCCTTCTTCAGTATCTCTTTAGTGAGCTTGCTATTCGCATAGTCACGGAAGAAGTAATGCACCCACTTGCCCCAAGTGTTCTTCGCAAAGGTATCAAATAATTGGAATTTTGGAAGGGCTGTCGCAGATGTCCAACGAGTAGAAATTTTCTTGACTTCTGCTATGCATTCCACCATCAGCTCATATAGAGCAAGCTCTTCATCAGTTTCTAGTGCAACTAACGGATCGACCTCGCCCATGGGAGGAAGATCTTACAGCATATGCACGTCCTCCAAGGTGGGGCTTCCTCAAACTCAGCGAAATGGAAGGAATGGTTTATGGGCGAGTACCTGGAAAAGAGATTCAGAAGCATGGTCTGATCCAGTTTCACAGCAGCACCCTTCGTAGCCCTGATGGCGTAATAAACCCCAGCTTGGGTCAGATTGACAGCATGATAGGTCAATATATGGTCAGTCTACTCGTCCATCAAATCAAGCTTATTCACGAAAGCTTGCGTTGAGATTTCAGTATGTGGATAGAATCCACTTTCAAGACCTAATCTCACCACATCCTTGGCATCAATTAAGTCTAACTCTGCTCGACTAGGCGAAGGGTTTAGCAATAACAGGTCCTCAGAAACAGGCTCCGGCATCTTCTTCAACTTAACACTAGCGTGGTAGTAGTCTTCACCACCCAGGTAAGGAGCTTTCTTCCACAAAGTTTTGGGAAGATCAGGAATTTTCTCAGCCTCCTTCACAAATTTGGTTGCCTTTGTTCTCGCCATTTCTACAACAAAGGAAGAAAAGGGGGGGGGGGGGGGAAGAAATATATCCACTTTTAGTTTTCAAGCAGAAGTTTAAGAAAAAAATTCAAGCAAATGCGATGAACTGTCTAGTTCAGGTTTAAGGAGTTCCAAGTTTCTGGGTTTTAAGATTGACTTGTATCAGCTTCAAATTTTGGGAACTATGAGATCTAAGCTCCAGTTCCTTGGGTTTAGAATTCTGTAAAATCATTGCTTCAAAGTTTCAATCTTTAGGGTTTTGAGCACCTTTTCGACAGTTACAAGCAATGGTGGGTCTTTGAATGTTTTTGGGTTTCAGATCCAACAGATAAAGGCATGACAAGAGAGGGATACTCATATTGGAAGCATTAATCAGAAATCAGACGAACCAACCTTGTGTTGATGAAGCAATTTGAAGGAGTCGATTCGCCAAGAAGAACTGGTGATTGATAATCTGGATTTGCTCTCGGAGATTCTCAAAAAAACATTCACTCTAGAGAGAAGCAGGAGCTTGCAACAATGGAGGATGAGGAGTATTTATTCAAAATCTGCTGAAGAGTCGCGTCGTTTCAGTGGTCGAATCGCAACAGTCACCGCCAAATCGCGCAACACAGGTCTCTCCTGATGTCACGGCTAGAAACCCTAGAGGAACATAAGGCACGACTCTAGGTATTCTAGGTTATAATGACACGCACGGGGGCTGATTTCTCGGGTATTTGAATTGGTGCGTAGCTACAACGCGCGCGCTAGTTTTTGCGCATTGAAGTCTATCAGATAAGTGTCTCCACGCGCAAAAAGGGGGCTAATGTAGATAGTGTGTTCTAGCCACGTGAGTCAGCGTACACGTGGCAGTCATCTACCACATCTGGTGGTGCTCCAGTACTACAAGAGCATGACCCATTCCCCTCGCATATCATTCCACCCGGGACTTGTATGGACTTAGTGGTTTGGAGGCTAGAGTAAGAACTATCGCGCGCGAGCGAAGCCCGCGCGCGACCCTTGGTAACTGCTTTGAGAGATTTATGGCCACGTGTCCCATAAACCCAGTCAACCTCATAACGGTTCCGGTATACGCGGACCAAGTGCGTAACGGTCCCTATGTATGCGATCGAACGTGCTGTTATGGTTGAGGTAATTAAGCCGCCATTAATGGGCGCATTAACCCACTACAACGGTCACATTCCCTGCTATATATAGGATCGTTAATCCTTCATTGCAACTCTTTGATCTAACTACGCGAAAGCTCTGGCCATTTGCATACTCTCTCTCTCTCTCTCTCTCAGTTACCATTGTCATGTTCTCTCCCTACTCACAACCTACACTCCTCGTGTTCCTATTCTCTACCCCTGGTGTACACTTGGATCTTCCTCAAAGGATACTCCAATATACAGCAGTGCATGAAGCAGTTGTTTCAGAGTTGCAGCAGCAACAGCAAGAATTAGCTTTAGAGTTGGCTGAGCTGAGATGAGAGATGAAAGTGATGGGTCAACACGTGATGACCATGATTGCAAAGAGCACTACTTCTGCAGTTGCACTTCCGAAAGCTCTAGCAGAAGTTAAGGATCTTAAGAAACAACTCGAACACAAAACACTGGAACACACTGTTGTTGCATATGAGGAACACGTTCAATCCATCACCACTCGCAGTGGTATTGCACTCAAAGACCCTCCATATCCTACTCATGCCAGAGCGTTAGCATCCAAGGCAAAGGAGCATGAAGTCTTCGATTATGAGACGACCCCTGTCATGGTCCCCCAATCAAAGGGCATGACTCAACAGTACGAGGAGGATTCTAATGAGGTATTACTTTCATCTCCTCCTTCTTCTTCAGATCTTTCATACCCATTGCGTAGCAGGAAGACGGATGATTCCGAGGAATACAGCGGCTTTCTTAATGTATTTTCGAAACTGCATAGCAATATTCCCTTGACTGAGGCACTTCAAAAGATGCGTAAGTATTCTCGGTTTATTAAGGATGCAGTCCTTGGTAAGAAAGCAGTGGATGAATTTCAAGGAGTGGAATTAAATGAGCATGTTAGTTCATGTGTTTTGCATGGGATACCTAAGAAAAAGAAGGATCCTGGTAGTTTTGTCATTGAAGCCACGTTGGGTGATGCCTACACTGGGAGAGCTCTCTGTTATTTGGGAGCAAGAGTGAATTTGATGCCTCTGTCTGTATTCAAAAATTTAAGTGTGGGGGAGCCTCCGAAAACCTGGATCACTCTTCATTTTGCAGACAAATCATCCAAGAGAGCCTGTGGGATGATACAGGATGTACTTGTGAGGGTTGGAATCCTGATCATGCCATATGACTTTGTCATATTGGACATGCCAGCTGATGATGTGCCTATAATTCTAGGTAGGGCGTTCTTGGCTACTGGGCGTACTCTCATTGATGTGGAGAATGGAGAGCTGATTATGAGGGTGCATGATGACATGAAGACTTTTCGAGTCTTCAAACCGACACCTCAGTACTCATGGGAGCATAGCCAAGAGATCCATTTGCTGTACAAGTGAAGCGACAACTTCCTGATTTGTCACAAGGAGATCCACCTTACTACTGGGTAAGAAACAAGCCATCAGCTGTACAAGCACACGAAGCAATTCTTCTGATTCAACACAGGAAAGCTAAGCTGGAAGCGGCACAATGTGCCAGACCACCCTCGTGAGGTGGCAGAGGTAACCAGGTCGGGTCGTCGACCTTAATTACAAGCGCTGATTGGGAGGCAACCCAATGTAGAGTAGGGATTTCATTATTTTATTATTTAGTTTATGTTCTTTTTGTCCTCCATATTTGATAGTGAGAGATGAGCGAGAGAGTAGTTTAATATTTCCTATGAGTGTTTAATATTTCTTATGAGTGTGCAGGACACAGGTAACGAAGAACCATCCGGATTCCCTTTCTTGATGCATGTGCACGATTTTGCACAAAAAAGCAAGGAACAACGAGCTAATCAAAAGAATTGTGCTTGATAAAGGATCTACTCAAGGTTGAGGAGTAGCAAATTAGTCGTGAGGAACATGGTAGCGAGTTGGAGTATCGGGTTTGCACGCATCGGAATCTGGAGTGGGGATAGAGTTCAAGAGCTTTTGGAGGTGAGATTCTTGCACAAGGAGAGAGAATTTTAGAATAAATGGAAAGTTCCCCGAATTTCAGAATTTTCTACTCAAAAATAGATTCCCTGTCAAATATGGAGTCCATCGGCGCAAGAATCGCGAGAAACGGATGCCGGATGAAGAAATTAGAGAAAAAACAAAATCGCAAGTCCAGTGATTTCGGCCCGAATAGAAAACAACATTCTGCTCTAAAAATGCCCAGCCATTTCGGCCACCATTTCGGGCCGAAATCCATTGATTTCGGCCACCATTTCGGACCGAAATGGAGGCCGAAATGGGTCGGGCTGCCCAATTTTTGAGGGTAGTTTTGAGACTTGGGGGGGGGGTATTTATGAGCCAAAAACCGGATTTTTGATCCTCCCCACCCCCAATTCGGATCAAGCACTCCTTTTCGTCATCCTCTTCCTCTCAAACGATAAGAAGACCAACACACCCAAAACTCAAAACTCCTCCAAATTCAAAAAATTTTGTTGGGCTTGCTCCTTGCAAACTCAACTACAACTTTAACTCTTGAGTTTTTCAGAGATAGTGAGTGGTTTGAGTGTGGGGTAATTCAAAGAGGAGGAACTCCAAAAACGAGAACTGTACAATTCGTCTCTTTGGAGGGGGATTCAGCCAAAGCTCCAAGAGGGACTTGCAACGGGAACACCAAGGAGCACAACAAGGTAGTCTTGCTTCAACTTGCTCAAGTTTTCGAAAAATTGGTCGACCAATCGGTCCATTCTCGACCAATTTTTGCGAAATAGGTCTCGTAAGATCGGTACTCCGGGACCGTAGGTACGTTTTCTTCTCTCGCCTTAAATTCTTGTATAGTCACTCTAGGCGAAGTGCCCTGCAACACTTGCCATATCGCTATTAATTCCTTACACGTTGAGATCATGTCCTTTGGGGGTACTCTTTAAATTCATTGAGGACAGTGAATATCTCAAGTGTGTGTGTGTGTGGGGGGGGGGGGGGAGTTATGTCTACCTTTTCTAGCCATGTCTGTCTTGCATCGCCTTGTTACATGTAGTATGTGTAGTATTGTGTCGTACTCGTGGTTAGTGTAGAGTGTTTTATATATTGTCGTATTGTGTTAGATTGTGTATATTATGCATTTGTGTGCACTTTTAAATATTGTGTACCCTTACCCAATAGTTGTGTGATTAATCGAGTTGGCCAGCTTCATATAGAGTTTAGGAAAAAATTAAAAAATTGAAAAAATTAGAAAAGTGAAAAATCAGAAAAATTTGAAATTTCTGAGAATAAGGGCAATTGATGAAGCTTGAAACCGAAGAGAGTTCAGTGAAAGAGTCTCTGAGAATAGGAAGCGCCGTAGTAGGGAAAACCTCAATTTTTAGTATCTTGCGCGCCTGCTTCATGAAAGGATGTCCCGGGTATTCAGGAAAAAGTGGAAAATAGACGAGGGCATACCTTTATTTCCTTTATTGTGCTAGGACGATTTAGTTCTAAGGAGTTGAATGGTCTGTTTTCAGTGGAAACTTGTGGCCTCTTGAAATCTGGGGTGGACCTTCCTGTAGAGTCGATTCCATGTGGTACATTGCTCTATCCTAAGTGAAGTTAGGGAGTGTACACCACCATCCCTTAAGGCGGTCTCAAGAGATAACCGAAAAAGCCCACACTTAGTAGCTCTAAATGCACAGTTGAAAAAATTAGAAGAGAATGAAAAACAAAATGAATCAAAATCTTCTCTTGAATTAGATACGGTGAACAACCTAATGTGCCTCCATTCATTTGGAGAATTTGGATTCAATCCATTCAGAGCTCCTAGGGAAAATTAAAGTCAAGCCGTATTACACGGAGTTGTGTCTCCCGTCAGTGGGACAATTTGCATTCAAATGCAATCATGGCTAAGAGGTCTGAAAACCTCAAATGACTTGGCGACGAAAGCCTACCGTAGTACTAAGGATGCCTAGACCCTCTGAGCTAAAGGACGTACCCGAGTCTAGGATTGTTTATGGTGGATGTTTGGGGACCCCTTATTGAACTTGTACGTAGGATCATTCTACTTCAATTTCTTGCTATTGGTTGTGTGATTTTCGAATGAGACTTGTGAGAACTTGATGATTTTGGTTAGTGATAGCGAGATTGCCCAGTCTCCAAAGAAGAAGAATTGTTTTTTGTGTTATTCCAAAACTTGCATTGTGAAATAATCGAGTTGCATTGTACAAAGCATGTAGATTTCATAGTCGTGTGTGTAGCCGTTTGTGTCTCATGGCTAGTAAAGATAGATGCAAATCATTGCGGAGTGAAGCAAGTTGTTGCTCGGGACGAGCAAAAGGTATGTGTGGGGGTATTTTATAAATCTCATTTAGGAGTTATTATGATACTTTCTATCACTTGAATTGGGCCTATTTCACATGATTTATATGTTATATGTGCACAAATATGTGAAATTGATTATTTATAAGACTAAGAGTAAAAAGTGTGGTTTCTAGCTTATTCGCGCAAGTTTTCTCTCATATTTGCGAAGATAATTGCACGGGTTGTTAAGTTTTGTTTAACTCAAGTAAAACAAGTGAAATGGAGCTTTTGAGAGGCTTGGATATGCTTGGAATGAAGGTAGATGAAGAGGAGAAAAGAAGATGCAAAAAGGTAGCAAAGTTGGAAAAGTCACTCAGGACTATCCTTCACTCTTTTCAATTCTCATTAAAATATACAATTATTTTTGGAGCAAAGGCTGCGCCATTGGAAAGTAGACATCCATAGCTTTCCAACGATATATGGTAGATCCAAATACGAGTCCGGATGAGGGAGATATGGCCCGCTCAAGTTCAGCTTACAATTCTATCCGGGAATTACAAACTGGAGGGGTTGAAATGCAATTTCGGCCAAGTTACATTAAAAACACGCCCCAGCTGGTAAAATACGGGATAGAAGACCTAGAGAGAGGCGAGAGACGCACGGGACACCATTGGAGAGCAGCTCGGAGCTTGGGGATTGCATAGATTCGTCTACTCTTCGGCGATTTCACCGTTTGTTCACTTCTTCTCTTTCTCTTTCATTATCTATGGAGAAACACTTGTATCTTTCATCTATTATGAGTACATAGATTATTTGCTAGGCTCTATGGAGATCCTAGGGTTATGTCAGATTCATCTTTTCCAGATTATTGAGATTGATACATGTTTTGGATTCATGATTATGACGGTTCTTCAAGTCTTTTGGTTTATTGTTGAACTAGGGTTATTGACACACCCTAAATATGAGATGAAGGACCATTAGATAATGATTTTGCTTCATGATTGTGATATCTTACTTAATGTTTAACCTAGCTTAGTTATTGTTCATGTTTGATGGTTAATCCTTAGCAACAATGGAGTAGCTACCCGGAATCGCTAGTACTTAGGTAGAGTGCTCGACGGAGACTTAGCCTAGGGTGATAGATAACATGAACACAATTCTAAATCAATGAGACTGAGAGGTTATTTGAATAGGATTGACCATTTGGTAGACGATAGTGGACCGACAGGACCTGTAGTAGACCATGACGTAGGACTACGTGAGATCGAAAGAAGATCGTTGTGACTGGTTACCCGGCATAACTGAATTAGGTTTAGCGTGTTTCAATATGATATCCAGAATTGTCTAACAGCCCTAGGTGATCCATAGATCGCCTAGTCCGTCTCCATACTTAATTAAACCGTGTTTAATCATATCTTTTTGTTATTTCAATACAACCACTTGATTGGGGGTGGCAACCTCACAATTCTTACTACATTCCTCCCGGTTACTTCACTCTTAACTAATACTATAACCAAATAATCTCATAATTTTCATCGTGGGATCGACAACTCAGGGTTGAAATATTACCCAATATTACTTGAACCGTGCACTTGTGGTAACACGTAAGAGAGCGTGTCACTCAGCAGGCCTGATGCTTCTACAAGAGAAAGCTGAAGAAAGTCCGCACCGAACGCAGCCTACCCACAACAACACATCTACTCCCTGAAGAGGTCCGTCGAGCACACCAATGAAGGCAAATTGGTCAGCTTCTACAAGAACGGGAAGAAGTACTATCACATCAGAAGGTGCGCGGGGCCACGAGGATGACCCCGGGAACAGGAGCTCCTACATGGACGCAAGTGGGACTTAAGGAAAATGCGACTCAACCACAGAAGAAGACCTACCCGCCACACCAGAATGTTTTGAAGATAGGCCCAAACCACAGAAACTGGACCTGCAAGAAGTATTCCGATTCTCGGAGGAAGATATCAAAAGATCGGTCCTGATTGCAACTTACGTGCGAGAAGGAGACATCAGAGCCTTACTGGAGTTCCCGAAGGGATAACGAGATGTGTTTGCATGGGATTATGAGGAGATGCCAGGGCTCGACACCAGAGCCATTATGCATCGACTCGGTGTTAATGAGAAGGTCAAACCAATCAAGCACAATACGAGGACTTTCCGACCAGAACTAGAAGTCAAGATCAAAGAAGAAGTGGCGAAACTGCTGATGGCGAAGTTCATTAAGCCGGCGCATCATTCGACGTGGCTCGTAAACATCGTCCTGTAATCAAGAAGAACGGGCAGATGCGAATCTGCGTGGACTTCAGAGACCTGAACCGGTTCTGCCCCAAAGGCGACTTCCCCTTGCCGACCATTGATGTATTAATAGACTCAACATCAGGATGTCAGTTGTTTAGTTTTATGGATGGATTCAGCGGCTACAACCAGATAAATGGATCCCAAAGATGCGGAGAAGACTGTATTCATCACCCCGGTAGGAGTATTCCATTACACAGCCATGCCATTCGGAATAAATAATGCAGACGCGACCTACCAAAGGGAGATGATGGACTTATTCCACGAATTGATGCTAAAAGAGGTGGAGTTTTACGTTTCTGTCATGGCCGTCAAATCCGGAAAGAAAAGGGATCACTTGAGGGATCTGAGGAAAGTTTTCGAAAGATGTAGGCGCTTTAATTAAAGATGAACCCTTTGAGTGCGCATTTGGAGTTACATGTGGCATGTTCTTGGGATGTGTAATACACATGCAAGGAATAGAGCCAGACCCCGCAAAAATCTCTGTGATCATGAGCTTTCCATCACGTCGCAGCACCGAGCTAAAGACATTCTTGGGGAAAATATCTTACCTAAAAAAGTTCATACTAGTAATTGCCGATAAGAGACCTTTCTTTACCTGACTCCTGAAGAAGAAGGTCGATTTCGATTGGCAGATCGAGCACCAGCAGACGTTCGAACATTTTACGAGCATACTCATCTCTCCCAGGGTTATGATCGCACCACAGCTGGGGATCCCCTTGCCACTCTATCTGACTTCAACTACTAGGTCGATCAGAGCTCTGCTCAGGAGCACAAGGGATAGGAACGTTCGATCTACTATATCTCCTGGGTAGTCGAAGACGTGGAATCTAGATACACTGCCGCGACACTGTTTCGCACTTTTCTTTGTCGTGTGAAGTTAAAACATTACTTTGCTACCCATAATTTTTTTGTGGTTACCAAGAGTGACACCATACGATACATGTTCTCTCACCCAACACCTTGTGGTTGTTTAGTAAAGTGGTACATGACTCTTTCGCTCTACGACATCACATGCGCAAGGCCCAAGGCAATCAAATCCCAAGTAGTCGGAGATCTATTGGCGCAATTCCCGGCTGGGAACTATGAGCCGATAACGGAAGAGACAATCAGAAACTTGGAGGTCAACAAGCTGGAAGAAGAACAATGGAGACTCCACTTCGACGGGTCATCCACGAGATTCAGAGGAGCAATTGAGTTTGTACTTACCAGTCTGCAAGGTGAAGTAACTAAAATGTCATACAAGCTAGGTTTACGAGTCAAGAATAATGAATCAGAATATGAACCCGTAGTAGCAGGGCTACTCGCAGTACAATTACTCGGGATCAGGAGGCTTGTCATTTTAGGAGATTCTGAGCTCACCATCAAGCAATCATTGGGAAGATCTTCACTCAAGGAGACCAATCTCCTAAGTAATTGAACTGTGGTGCAAAATTTGTCAAGCACTTTCGATGCGCTTGACTTCGAATATACCCACATAAGCTCCAATCGCCATGCAAACACACTTGTCACATGGGGTCCAAAGTGTCGGAAGAAAATGTCATGCCCGGACCAAATTCGGTAATGACTAACCCTTTTGTCATGAGAGACATTTTCACATAAGAAGAACTTGCGGAAGAAGATTTGAGAAAGACACTCATGGAAGGACTGCTAAAAGGCTGGGAATGTGCGAGTTGGCCCAGTCTCAAAGGATTCAATATCCATGAAGGTCTGCTATACTCCAAAGGTCCTGGAAGTATCCTGTTGGGATGCGTCACAGAACGAGAAGGAAAGGAATTCATGGACAAGCTGCACGAGAAAAACTGTGTGAAGGGGTGTACAGTAGGCAAAAATACAGGATCGATACTCTAGAAGGGGGGATAAATAGAGTATGCCAACGTTTACTAAACTTTCAAGAAGAGTGGTTTCAAAAAGAATTGTAATAAGTGAATAATATTTAAAGACCTTGAAATGAGTTTCAAGTCCTTTGAATGAAAACAGTTGAAGTATGAAAAGATAAGTCTATTTCAAGGCCTTGAAATGAATTTCAAACCCTTAAAATGAAATTATTTTGTTTGATGCAAAAGGACTAAGTATAGAACTGAAAAGTAAATGCAAGAGACACAAGATATATAGAGTTCAGTCCGCTTGGACCTACGTATCTACCTCAGGGATCTTCTCCCTGCAGGATTTTCAACTCAATTCTTATTAATCAAAAGCTAAGCCCAAGATCTCAAGTACAGAGAGATGCCTTACTCTGTTACAGCTTGTGGTTCTCACTAACCTTTCTAGTACCTGCTCTAGCTAACTAATTAACTAAGAATTCTCTATTGTTCACTTTGAACAATCCAAGAGAATAAGAACTAGAAGTATGATTAAAATGATATACAAATAAAGCTCAGAATAGAAGAACACTAGAACTAACTCTGCACTGAGTATGCAGTGTTCTTCAGATGCTTAGATTGAGAGAAATGGATCTGCTTCTTTGTTGCTTATCAATCCCTGAATGTGTTTGAGTGTCTTTGTGAATTGCTCTACGTTGTGTCTACGAATTCAATCAGCAATTCTCCTTTTGAAAACCTAATTTGAATTGAAGATCTTCATAATCTTCTCAACAAACTTTCTTGAAAACTAGCTTCAAATCTTGACTCTTCTAACAGCTTCCTCCAACGGCTAGTAGCTTAGTATCTTCAAGGATACTACTTTGATCTTATTAGAAATATGTTGGGAAGCTTTTAAACACAGTAGATTGATCACAGAATCAAATCATCAAGCAGTTTCCTTTTCTGCAAAACATAAGTTAGGAAACAGATTCCTATAAAATAGGAAACACAATATCCCTGCAAAAATTTGTCCAACAGATGGATTAGATACAGTTTAGAGTGTCAAAAAAATTTGTCTTTCGTCATCAAATAACAACTGGTCAAGCACAGGGGTTTAGGAGTTGAATCAAGATCAATAAATCCCCCTAAGTTCATGCATATAAAGCATAGCCTGTTTCAAAGCCTTGAAAGCTGTTTGAAGGCCTTGAAATAGACCAGTTAGTTCAAGCCTTTGAAACTGAGTTGAACTTACAATCTCCGACTTTGAAAATATGTTTCTGCAAAAAATACTCATTAGCATATAGCATAATAAATCATAGCACATAATATCCAAATTAACTTAATGAAAAAAAGCAAATAACAGCAAAGTTCAGATAATCCTACTGACTAAAACGAGGTCTCTAGTAAAAAACTAATAACCTAAACTCCTCCCCCTTTTTGAATTTCATCAAAAAGAATAAGAGAATGTTGGCAAAACGTTTTGGGAAAATTTGACAAAACTGTTTGAGAAGATAGAATTTTTCAAGACTTTGAGAAGGATGTCACGGCCTTGAAAAAGAAAGAAAGATTAGGAAAGAGTTAAGGGGTTGGGTCTTCATCTTCTTGCTGCTTTGCTTCTCCTTCCTCACTATCTTCTTCATTGTCCTGTTCTTCTTCTTGAGCTCCAGCTCTTCCTCAATGATTGAACTAATGGTTTTGATCACACTATTGAATAGGAAGGTTAACCCTTCTAGTGCTTTATGTCCTTGCTTCAAATTCTTCCTCACATAGATCTTTTTATTATTCACTAAAGACCTTTTCTTATGATCATTTCTTCCTGATTCCATGCTGGATTCTGACTCTGCTTCTTGAACTATTTTCTCCTTTCTGACTTTCCTTGATAAAGGTGAGGTTCCATGTGAGCTTGAAGTTGAATCTGAATCCGAATATTTAATGTAAATCTTCCCTTTGTCTTCTTTGTCAGCCTTCTTCTTCACCTTCTTAGGGCTACCAATTTGAATCCCTTTATGCTTTTCTGGATCAGACTCCATTGTCTTCTTCTTTTTTATGGAAACTGATTTCTGATCTTTCTTTGCCTTCTTCTTGGGAGGAGGAGGGGCCATGTCTTCTGCAGTAGGAGTCTTTGAACTTGAATCACCACTGATGGTCTGAACCTCTTTCATAGTAGCATTTCTTTTCTTTTCTGTAGCAACCTTTGAACCACCGGCCATTTTTATTCTGTCAGAGGCTCTTCTAGTGTTCATTAGGGTTTTGGTAGTAGAATACAAAGGTAGGATAGATACGACGGAGAGAAAAAAGAAGAAGATAAATAGTAAAGAGTCTCAGTTTGAAAAGGAAACTGAATATTTTTCCTAATCTTCAAAAAGGATCAGCTTGAAATCTAGCACACATGAAAACACTGAATATGATATCTGGTCTGCTAGCCGTGAGGTATATAATGATCCAATTATACCTCTATACTCTTTCACGTTCACACCCTTACCAGATTCATTTTTGTCTAAAGACAATGTTGAACTCATGGGAGTCTTGATTTTTTTTTATTGAGATATTATATCTGTTCATAAAGTCTCTTGTGTACTTGCTTTGATATAGGAATATGCCTTTCTTAATCTGATGAATTTGAAGTCCAAGAAAGAATTTCAATTCTCCAATCAAACTCATTTCAAATTCCCTGCTCATAAGACTTGAAAATTCCTTGCAAAGAACATCATTATTAGCTCCAAACAGAATATCATCAACATAATTTGAACTACAAGCATGTCTTTCTCATGAGTCTTTATGAAAAGGGTCTTATCTACTAATCCTCTTTTGAAATCATCTTCCAGTAAAAACTTTGAAAATCTTTCATACCAAGCCCTTAAAGCTTGTTTCAAACCATAAAGACCCTTGTCAAGTTTATAAACATGGTCTGGAAATTTGTCATTTTCAAAACCTGGAGGTTGAGCAACATAAACTTCTTCTTGCAAATAGCCGTTTAAGAATGCACACTTCACATCCATTTGAAAAAGTTTCATGATCTTGTGAGATGCAAATGCAAGTATAATTCTAATTGCTTCTAATCTGGAAACAAGAGAAAAAGTTTCTTCATAGTCTATACATTCTTCTAGATTGTAGCATTGAGCTACCAATCTAGCTTTGTTTATGATTACCTTTCCATTCTCATCTAAATTGTTTCTGAATACCCACCTGGTGCCAATAACAGACTGATTTCTTGGTGGAGGAACTAGATTCCAAACCTTGTTCCTTTCAAACTCATTGAGTTCACTTTGCATAGCTATGATCCAGTCTACTTCTTGTAATGCTTCCTTCACAGTTTTAGGTTCTACAATAGAAATAAAAGCATTAAAAGCACAAAGATTTTTTGAACTGTGATTTGGTGTGTGTACCAGTGGTTGGATCATAAATAATATTATCAGCATGATGAGATGAGAGATATCTAAATATCTTCCTTGGTGTCCAAGTTTGGCTCTCCAATATGTTTTTTCAAGTCTTTGAGAACTTGAAGTAGTAGCTTGATCTGCTGTCTTCTCTTGAGATTTTGTTTCAAGGCTTTGAACCTTATTTTCAAGGCCTCGAGATTGCCTTCTTTGTTCCTGTAAGATTTCCTTGGAACCTTTTGAGGATTCTTCTTCAGTATCTTCATCACTTCTTGCATCAAACTTACCAAGATTGTCCTTACCATTATTATGAACATTGTAGGTACAAGCAAAAGGTTTGAAGTAAGAAATGTTTGGCTTTATTCCTTTGAACAGCTCATCAGGAGTCTTCTTCAGTATAGGTCTGATCATGCACATGTTGAGAATATAGTTTGTTGTATTCACAACTTCTGCCCCCTAGTACTTTGGCAATTTGTTTTCCAGAAGCATTGTTCTTCACATGTCTTCAAGATTCATGTCCTTTCTTTCAACAACTCCATTCTGTTGAGGAGTTCTAGGAGAAGAAAAATTGTGAGAGATACCATGCTTAGAACAGAATACATCAAACTCAAGTTGATCAAACTCTCTACCATGATTACTTCTGATTGAAGCAATAGGTAGGTTTTTGAAGGTTTGAAGTTATCTGCAAAGATTTGAAAATTCAGAGAGAGCTTCTGATTTTTCTCAAAGAAACATAACCCAAGTATATCTAGAAAAATCATCTACAATAACAAGCATGTACTTCTTACCCTTTGGAGTTGGATTTCACATAGGACCACAGAGATTCATATGGTGTAATTCAATGGGTCCAGTAGTACTTACGAAGTTCTTTGGTTTGAATGAGCTTCTAGTTTGCTTCCCTTGTGCACATGCCTTGCATACTTCTTCATCTTTGAACTTGATAGAAGGTAGACCTCTTACTAAGTTCTTGGAAACTAGCTTGTTCAAGGTATGCAAGCTAATGTGCCTTAACTTTCTGTGTCAAAGCTTTGAATCTTCTTTCAAGGCCTTGAGACACTTCAAGTTTTCTCCTATAATGCTGCATTTGCCTTTGTCACCAAGTGTAATTGAGCCTTCAGATTGCTCCTTCAATTCTGAGAATAGAGATATCTTTCAACTCATATGTCATGAACAACCACTGTTCATAAACTATTTTTGTTCTTTGGTCTTGGTGACAAACTGCAAACACCATTCACTGCCTTACCCAGCTGTTAGACCAAGTGTGGAATTTAGATTCATATTTAGGATCAACCATGTTGGGTGGTGTAACCCCATTAGGAACCCAAATATGTCTAACTTTTCCTTTGAGTTGAACTGGGAAGGTATTCCTCATTATGTGAGGATTTCTTCTTCTAAAAGGACAAGTCATTTTAACATGACCAATTTTATTGCAGTAATGGCACTTAGGAGATGTGTTGCTTCCAGCTTTTACAAATATGGTATTGTTCTTTCTGGGAAAGTTTGGATTATATCCAATACTAGTTTTGTGAACAGACTTTAAGCTACTTCCAGGAATCAAGTTCAAGTTGTGTTCTGAGCCTGCAAGTTTTTTCATGGCTGATTCAGATTCTTGAAGTTTATCAGTTAGAGTAGCCTTTTGTTTATCCAATTCATCAACTTGATGCCTTAGATTAACAATATTGTTACTCAGAAGAGATTTCTCAATGACTACTTCCTTGACTTGTGTTTTCAAGGCTTTGAAATTGGTTTTCAAGGCCTTGAAATCACTGTCAGTTTTCTTCTGAGAAATTTCAATGTTCTGATTCAGACAAACAAGATCCAAGTTTTATTTTGCCTGCTCATGAACTTTTTCTTTCAAAATTCTGATCTCTTTCAGATAGTCCTCTTCATTTAAAATCATTATTCTAAGATAATCAGAGAGGGCTTCTGTTGGTTTTGAAATTAAAAAATTCACCATTACCTCAATGTTCTTTTCAGAACTTTCATCATGCTTGGCCATAAATCATAGGTTGGCATGTTCTTCTTCAGATTCAGAGTCACTTGAGGTTTCTGAATCACTCCAGGAAGCTATCATAGCTTTATTTCTTCTATCATGATCTTTCTTCTGAAAGTTTTTTCTCTTTTTGTGTGGACCGTCTCTAATAAAGTGTCCTGCATCACCACAAAGCAATTCATTACTTTAGGATTATTACCACGTGAAGAAGATTTACCTTTATAGTCTTTTCTACTGGAGGATCTGTGTCTGTCTCTGCTGAAGTCCTTGTTTCCAAAGTTCTTCTTCATTTTGAGAATTCTGGTCAAGGCTTTGGAAATAAAAAAAATAGGATCTTCATCATCACCTTCTTCAGTTTCAAGGCTTTGAGATGGCTCATTTCAGTTTCAAGGCTTTGAGATGGCTCATTCTCCTTTGCCTTGAGAGCTAGATTCTTGATACCTTGTGGTAACTCTCCATCAACTTCATTTATATTTATTTCATGTGTAAATTGTTTTCCTCGTAGGTTATCAAGTTGAAGAGATGATAGATCTTGAGCTTCTTCAATAGCAGTAGTCTTTGGTTCCCATTTTGCTTTTGGAAGACTTCTTAGAATCTTTCTAACATTTTCTTCATTGGAAATATGTTTTCACAATGAATAAAGATTGTTCACAATATCAGTGAATCTTTTGAACATGTCTCTGATTGACTCATCCCCATTCATATTGAAAAGCTCATATTACCTGAGATATATATATATATAATATATATATATATATATATATTGATCTTGGTTTGCTTGACCTGGCTGGTTCCTTCAAAAGTCACCACAAGCTTATCCCAGATCTCCTTGGTAGTCTTGCAACCTGAAATCCTGTTGAACTCATCTGCACTCAAAGCACAATACAAGAGATTCATAGCTTTATAATTTTTGAAAAATTGTTTTAACTCAGAAGCAGAGAGTGAGTCTTCTGATTTGGGAGTTCTAATCCCATCTTTCTTTGTGTAGAAAGTGTGAGGACCATTCTGTGTGATACTCCAAAGCTCTATGTCTTGATCAATGATGAACATTTTCATCAAGACTTTTTAGTGGAAAAAATTGTCTCCACAGAAGAGAGAGATCTATTAGCAGCTCTTCCCTGAGAGAAACCACCATAACCTACAATACTCATAATCACAAGATGGTTATTTCTATAGAGTGATACAAGCTCTGATACCAATTTAAGGGGTGTACAGTAGGCAGAAATAAAAGATCAATACTCTATAAGGGGCGGGGGGATGAATAGAGTATGCCAACTTTTGATGAACTTGCAAGAAGAGAAGTTTCAAAAAGAATTGTAATGAGTGAAGAGTATTTCAAGGCCTTGAAACGAGTTTCAATCCCTTGGAATGAATACAGTTGAAGTATGAAAAGATAAGTCTATTCCAAGGCCTTGAAATGAGTTTCAAACCCTTGAAATGAAACTGTTTTGTTTGCTGCAAAAAGACCAAGTATAGAACTGAAAAGTACATGCAAGAGACACAAGATATATAAAGTTCAGTCCACTTGGACCTAAGTCTCTACCTCAGGGATCTTCTCCCTGCAGAATTTTCAACTCAATTCTTACTAATCAAAAGCTAAGCCCTATATCTCAAGCACAAAGAGATGCCTTAATCTGTTACATCTTGTGTTTCTCACTAACCTATCTAGTACTTGCTCTAGCTAAATGATTAACTAAGAATTCTCTATTTTTCACTTTGAACAATCCACGAGAATAAGAACTAGAAGTATTATCAGAATGATATACAAATAAAGCTCAGAATAGAAGAACACTTGAACTAAGTCTGTTGTGAGTATGTAGTGTTCTTCAGATGCTTGGATTGAGAGAAATGGATCTGCTTCTGTGTTTCTTGTCAATCAATGAATGTGTTTGAGTGTCTCTGTGAATTGCTATGCGTTGTGTCTACAAACTCCTTCAGCAATTCTCCTTTTAAACACCCATTTTGAATAGAAGATCTTCAGAATCTTCTCAACAAACTTTCCTGAAAACTAGCTTCAAATCTTGACTCTTCTAACAGCTTCCTCCAACGGCTAGTAGCTCACTATCTTCAAGGATACTTATTTGATCTTGTTAGAAATATGTTGGGAAGCTTTTAAACACAGCATATTTATCACAGATTCAAATCATCAAGCAGTTTCCTTTTCTGCAAAACATAAGTTAGGAAACAGATTCCTATAAAATAGGAAACACAATATCCCTGCAAAACTTTGTCCAAACAGATGGATGGATACAGTTTAGAGTGTTAAAACCGTTTGTATTTCATCATCAAATAACAACTGATCAAGAACAGGGGTTTAGGAGTTGAATCAAGATCAGAAACTCCCCCTAAGTACATGCATATAAAGCATAGCCTGTTTCAAAGCCTTGAAAGTTGTTTCAAGGCCTTGAAATAGACTAGCTATTTCAATCCTTTGAAACTTAGGCATCTTCTAGCCCCAAATGAGCACTTACGTAGCTGTCCTTCAAGGACAGTGCCACAAATGCGCCCTAGTCAGAAACATGTGACACGTTCAACCAAAAGTGTATGGCAGTCGTGTGTAGTAATATAATATCCGGAAATCCGGGTTTATCGAACCTAAGGGACTTGTCATGGATCAAATAGTATCCTTAACATCGTGTGGGTAAGCAATTGAGAGAGTTTCCTGAACTAAATAATTGAAAAGACAAAGCAAATATTTGAATGTTGAGAATTAATATGGGAGAAACAACCAGGACACCTCGTTTGGATTATTGCTGGGATTTTCAATTGAAAACATTACATGACTTGTGAAACACAGACGAATTTTACTTTGCTAATCGAGCAATAATAACTCAGCGAGTTACCAAATGAATTTCCTATGCCTAGGTTAGATTAAAACTGAGTTACCAAGTTCTAATTATCCATAAACATGAATTAACATAGAATTCTACTCGAACGATCCCAATCAATGTAGCCGAGTTACCAAGCCTATGAACGGGTGATTGTTTGATTTTCTGGATTAAGAATTACCAAGTTACCAAATAATATCAAACTAAATCTTAGCTAACAGACGACTCTAATTAACTAGATAAGATGAAGATCACAAAACAATCATAGCAAACGTAAAAACATCAATTAGGTTTATGAAAACATGAATCTCAAATCAAAAAACATGTAGTCAACATGAAAAACCTAACCCCAAACTCGGGTCCTGATCTAAGAAGTTTAGTTACACATACTCATGATCACTAAGCCAACATTTTGTGTGATCATGGTCAAAAACAAAGAAAAGATAGAGACGAGAGATCAAACTAGGTTTCCATGGCTCCAAGATGTGCTCCAAGCTCCAAGTCGATGTCCCGTTCTCTAAAACGTATTCTCTGCGTCTCCATCACTCTGCCTATAAGTCCTAAATATAGGGTCGGGCACGACTTTCTTATATTTTGGCCAAATTTTCAATTCAAGCCCTCCAGTTTGCAATTCTGGGACAAAATTGTAAGCTGATCTGCGCGGGCCTTTTGTCCTCAACCAAACTCCGGTTTAGGCCTATCTAACATCGTTGGAAATATCTGGATGTCTACTTTATAATGGCGCAAGCCTTGAGCCCATATTCCTTTTGTAGCTTCAGCAGCATCCCGAAGAGTGAAGTATGGTCCATTTCAACTTTTTCAGCTCTTCTTTATTTTTGCGTCATCTTCGATGGACCATATCTTCCTCGTCAGACCTTTGATTGAGCTCCGTGACCTACTGTTTGAAATTTATTTGAGTCTACTTTCATTTTCCACCAGCCCCACTATATCAGACCTTGAAGAACTCAAGATATCATCCAAATAGGGAAGGTTGGTCACTTTTGCTCCTCTAACTTTGCTTCTCTTCCTTCCTCTTGAGTTCCGAAACTCGTTTCTTCTCTCCACTTTATCTCCTCATGCAATGTTCATGTAATTCACAACACGAACACTACCAAAAAGCACGTCCGAAGGCATCCCCTTTCTTCGACCAATTCAAACCAAGACACAAGCACGTCCTAAGCTTATTTGGATCTAATTCAGATCAAAATCTAATGCAGTCTTTCTTCACTGAATTACCTGAGGTTTGTAGACCATCTTAGCCTTGTTGCGTTTGAATTCAAATTATCTCGATGAAGGGAGTCACAACTCCTATGAAATAAGGCTTGACTCTAGTTTTCCTCTCTAAGCTATACTTGGATGGAATCCAAATTTTCCGTGTGACCGGAAGCACATTATGTCGTTTCTCCTTGAAGCACAATTTTTCTTCATCTTTTTTTTTCTCCAGATTTTCTCATATTCTTTTATTTCCTCCTCATCCTTTTTGTAGGGCCGTGCAGTAGAGCATAAAGAGTGTGGGATATTTCGGTTAACTCTTGTGACCACCGTAAGTGATGGCGGTGTACGTCCCTCAACTTGACTTAGGCTGAGGCAACCATACAACATGAAACCAACTCTACACGAAGGTCCACCCCAGATCAACAAGAGACCACAAGTTTCCACTTGAAGCAGAATATCCAGATTCTTTGAAATCGAATCTAATTAGCACACTATAGCAAACTTAGGTATACTTACATGTCATTCTTTCATAACTTCCAAAAATTCCCAAGACATCCTTAGTGAAACGTCTACACTGAACTCAAAGTAATAAATTTTGTCCTACCATAGCACTTCTTACCAAAAGGATTGATTCACTAAACTCTCTTCAGTTTCAAGATCCTCAATTGCATTTTTCTCAATTTTTTCTACTTTTTATGTATTTTTTATTTTTTTTTTCTCATATTTTTTTTTTTATTTTCATAATATCCTAACTCTATATGCAAGACGTTGACTCGAAAAATGGACAGTACACAATTAAACTCTTTGGTGGTAGACTCAATATTTAAAAGTGGAAACAATATATAAAAACTACACTACACAATACGACAATATAAGTAAAAACATAACAAAAACCACGACACTGACTCTACACACAATAAAAACTACGCACATCCTACATGTAACTGGCTACGCAAGACACATTTGTCTAGCAAATAGATAAGCCAACCCCACACTGAATGCTTTGTTGTCCTCAACGAATTTAGAGATTATGCAAGAACTCAACATTCAATGCGAAAGGCCAGTAGATGAGATGAAGCTATGACAAACTTAAATAAAAGAAACACAAAATCCAGCAAAATAAAAAGATTCTCACAACCAGCTTGAAAGGGGAGAAAGCGGGTAGAAATGCAGCACAGATACTCTAGAAGGGGGGGGGGTGAATAGAGTATGCCAACTTTTTGTAAAACTTGCAAAGATAGAAGTTTATCTGAAGTGCAGTGAAGTTCAAGGCCTTGAAAACAGTTTCAAGCCTTTGGAATGAAATACAGTTTGAATGAAAACAGACAAGTCTTTTTAATGGCCTTGAAAAGAGTTTCAAACCCTTGAAAACAGATTAGTTTGAATGCTGTAAAAACTAAGTATGCAAATGAAACTGTAAATGCAAGGGAAACAGGATTTATAGAGTTCAGTCCACTTGGAACTACGTCTCTACCTGAGGGATCACCTCCCTGTAGGATTTTCAACACAATTTTTATAAATCAAAAGCTAAGTCCTAGATCTCAAACACGGAGATTTGCCTTACTCTGTTACAGCTTGTGGTTCTCTCTAACCTATCTAGTACCTGCTCTAGCTAACTGATTAACTAAGAATTCTCTATTGTTCGCTTTGAACAATCCTTTAGAATGATAGGTAGAAGTAGTATAAGAATGATATACAAATTATGTACAAGTCAGAAGAACACTGGAAGTGTGAAACTGCAGTGAAGAACACAGTGATCTTCTGTGAGATGGATTGTGAGAATGATGTGCTTCTTTGATGCTTGTTAATCCTCAAATGTGTCTCGTTTTTTGGCCGTTGAGTGGTGAGCTTGTTGCTTCTAAATGAGCTCTATTTATACAGCTCAAATGGTCTGCAAATCTTCCCTGATTTTCAGCAACAAACTTCCTATTTTGTTGGCAACAGCTTTGACTCTTTTAACAGCCTTCTCCAACGGATAGTTGATCATGATCTTCAGAGATATTCTTCTGATCTTATCTTTAAACAAATTGAGAAGCTGTCAAGAGTGTCTGATTGATCACAGAATCACATTCTCTCCAAGTTTCCTTTCCTGCAAAATCCAGATTAGGAAACCAATCCTTCAAACTTTTTTTTGAGGGGAACCAATCCTGCAAACTAGGAAATAAATTTCCCTGCAAAACTAAGTCAAACAGGTTAAACATATGAGGTCTATATGAATCATAATCTTTTGTTTTTCATCATCTAGTAATAACATATCACATATAGGGGTGAGAGAATTAGAATAATATCAGAAGTATTCAGTAATAACTCCCCCTTAGAATATGCTTATAGGTCAGACAGTTTCAAGGCTTTGAATCCTGTTTCAAGGCCTTGAAATAGCTCTGCTATGTCAAACCTGTGAAACCTGATTCAAGGCTTTGAAACTGGTTCAAGGCCTTGAAATAGCTCTGTATTTCAAGCCTGTGAAACCTGTGAACTTACACAGCTCAAGGGTGGGGAAGAAATCGCGCCAAACAGTCCCCAAGCATAGTAGTGGCGCCACCATGCTCTCAACGGTCAGTGTGTACTCGCACACCGGGGTCGACTACTTCCTCTTCCAAAACCCATGTCTGAAGAACTCTCCAATGCGAGCCCTTGTGAAGGTCATATGCTCCATGACACACCGAGGTAGATTCTACTATAACCTGCTCATGTATGTAGGAAACCATCATTAGTCTCTCTCTCTTTCTCATCTCTCCAAATAAATAAATAAAAACACAACACAATTGTATTCAAAATGCACTCCCTAAATTAATGCAATAAATATGTTGGGTTGCCTCCCAACAAGGGCCTTGTAATTTAAGGTCGACGACCCGACCCAGTTTCCTCAAATATGTTAAGGAAATTTTTCTCTCCACTTTTTATTCTTCTACCATTGCCTCTCTCGTTGTATCTTCTCAAGAAAGCATGCATAATTCAATGGCAAGAAGAGAGAAAAATTGTTTGTCGCCACATGCCTCACTCTACCTTTTCTTTTTTTCTTCAAAACTACAATCGTCGTGGATTGGCCCTTTGAATCTAGTATCTCAAGTTGAACTGCTACATCATGGGTGGCAATTCATGAAATACATAGAATTGGGGTCTTTCTTCATCTCCGTGCAATAATTCCCTAGACTCATGGCATGATTCATCTAGGCACAGATCCTCAACGAGTGGAAATATCACATCCTCGACGCCTTTATGAGCTTGTTCTTCAACAAAACTTCTTCAATATCTTTGTGCCATAAGATTGCGATGTCAACACTCTCCCATTCATGCCATGACTCAGGAATTATGCGAGGCACAAGTTGTATAGGCTTCACAACATCATCCCAATCTAAATCCGAATCTGAGTCTGAAGCGGCTGATGGATCTTGATAAGACACAGTATTATAGACCTCTGGGGGTTCTTCATCTTCCTCTTAGCACTCCCCAACTAAGTCAGGAATGATGCTGCTAGGCCCATTGTCATTATCTGCATGTGCTAATGCACGAGAAATTTATGCCAATTGTTGGTCATGACGCTGGACAGCTTCCTCAGTCTCATTAATCCCTTCCTCGATTCTGTCTAATATAGCGGTTAGGAGCTCATTGAGCTCTGATATTGCATTAAGCTGCTCGTATTATTCATTGCAAGGAGGTTGGGTGCACATATCTCCATAAGGATAGCACATTGAATACCCTGGAGATTTTCCATAACAATGCTGCCCCCATATGATTACCGAGAAGCCTGCACAATCATTCGCTAGGAAGCAGGTGATATCAACAAATAAATAAACAAAAACAAAAAAAATATTCCTAAATTTAATAATTCTAATCAATTCAACCTAAGTCCCCGACAGCGGCGCCAAAAACTTGACACGTTCAACCATAAGTGTATGGCCGTCGTGTAGTAATATCAGGAAATCCGATTTATCAAACTTAAGGGACTTGTCGTTAATCAATTAGTATCCTGAACTTCGTGTGGGTAAGAAATTGAGAGATTTTTCTAAACTAAATAATTGAAAAGACAAAGAACATATTTAAATGTTGAGAATTAATATGGGAGAAACAACCAGGACACCTCGTTTGGGGGATTGCTAGGATTTTGAATTGACAATGTTCTATGACTTGTGAAACACAGACGAATTTTACTTTGCTAATCGAGTAGTAATAAGTCGCTGAGTTACCAAGTGAGCATCCTATGCCTAGGTTAGATTAAAATCGAGTTACCAAGTTCTTCCCTAAGCGTGCATTAACATAGAATTCTACTCTAATGATCCCAATATATGTAGCCGAGTTACCAAGCCTATGAACGGATGATTGTTTGATTTTCCTGTTTAACAATTACCGGGTTAACAAATAATTTCAAACTAAGTTCTAGATACAAAGACGTATCTAATTAACTAGATAAGATGAAAATCACAAAACAATCATAGCAAACGTAAAAATATCAATTAGGTTTATCGAAACATGAATCTCAAATCATAAAACGCATAGTCAATGTGAAAACCCTAACCCCAAGCTCGGGTCCAGATCTAAGAAGTTTTAGTGACACATACTCATGATCACAATGACAAGAGGTTGTGTGATCATGGTGAAAAAAAAAAAGAAAAGATAGAGAAGAGAGATCAAACTAGGATTCCAAAGCTCCACGATGTGCTCCAAGCTCCAAGTTGATGTCCCGTCCTCTAAAAATTCTTCTCTGCGTCTCCAGCAGGCTAGTCCGCCTCTAATTCCTAAAAATCGTGATATATAGGGATGGACACTATTTTCTAAGTATTTTGGCCGAATTTACAATTTAGCCCTTCCAGGTTGAAATTCTCGGACGGAATTGTAAGTTGATCTTGCGCGAGCCTTTTCTCCCTCATCCGGACACCGTTCTGGGCCTATCTTATATCATTCAAAATCCGTGGATGTCTACTTTCTAATGGAGTAGGCATTTCTCCCAAATACCTTCTGTAGCATTAGAAGCATCACGTAGAATGAAGTCTGGTCCATTGCAACTTTTCTAGCTCTTATTCGTTTTTGCGTCATCTTCGACAGACCATATCTTCCTCGTGCGGCCTTTGATTGAGCTACGTGACCTGCCGCTGGAAAGATATTTGAGTCTATTTTAAATTTTCACCGGCCTCACCATACCTGACCTTGTAAAACTCAAGCTATCATTCAAATAGTGAAGGTTGGTCACTTTTTCTCCTCTAATTTTCTTCTCTTGCTTCCTCTTGACTTCCGAAGCTCGTTTCTTCTCTCCACATGCTCTCATCATGCAATGTTCCTGTAATTCAGAACCCAAACACTACCACTAAGATCAAACGTGAAAAAATCATGCAAATCATACGTAAAACTATTCAAGAAACGCCGAATTGTACGTTTAAGCTATAAAACATCCTAAAACTCATTTGCTTCTTTTTTTGGCTCGAATCTCGCCACTTCGCACCGAAACGCACACAAAGAACAATGTGGAATGTATATAAGATAACTCTGATGAAGGAGTTATCAACATGCTGGAATTTTGCGCAGTGAATGAAGAGCGAGATTGGAAGGAGCCAATCATCCTCTATTTGCGAGACAATGTCCTTCCACACGAAAAGAAAATTGCAGAATCCATCAAGATAAAGAGTTCAAGATACGAGATGAGGAACGACGTACTCTGGAGGAACTTCTTTGGCGGGGGCTTGCTACGATGCCTCGCTGGGCGCAAAATCCACAAAGAGTGGAAGTGACGCATTCCGCGGAGCATCAAGGAGGTGCGAAGCTATGCATGCAGCTCCTAGTTCTTAGCTACTTTTGACCAACCATGGATGCATACTGCAGGATGAAGGTCAAGAGGTGCAAGAAATGTCAGTTTTACGGAAATTTAGTGCATGCACCATCCGTCGACCTGCACACATGGGACCTATACTTCGTCGTCCCCATGAAGCATGAATCTCAAGGCAGGAGGTTCATCCTCGCAACAACAGAGCTTTAAACAAAATGGGTGGAAGCAATTCCTGTGAAGAACCCCAATGGAGGTTCGGTAATTAACTTCATCCTTAGCAACAATATATGCAAGTTTGGCATTCCAAACACCATCCTTTGGGACAATGGGACATCATTTGTCAATAGACAAGTTGCGAGGAAGCTTGAGCAATTCAACTTCATACATATCACCTCAACTCCTTACTACCCAAAAGAGAATTGATAGGCAGAAGCGTCCAACAAGACCCTCATCAAAATCCTCAGCAAGCTGAATGCAGATGACCACTCAAAATGGGTCAATTACATTGATGTTTCTCTCTGGGCTTATCGAATGTCACCGTGAACCCCTACAGTTGCGCCACAATTTTCTCTACGTTACGGATTCGAGGCGGTCACTCCCATAGAAATCAAGATCCCTTCCGTACGACTTGCGTTGAGCGCGCAAATCGACAGCCAAAGGTACCATGTCCTAGACTTAATCAAAGAAAGACACGAGAAAGAAAAGAAAAAGAACGTGATGTACCAATAGATAATTGTGAGAGCCTACAACAAGATGGTTCAGCCGAGAAGCTTTGTTGCAGGAGATCTTGTCCTCAGGGCAGTTGATCATTGTCTACGTGATGCCGCGCACCCCAATTTCGCAGCCAACTAGGAAGGGCCTTTTGAGGTAAAAGAAGCTTTTGCAAGTGGGTAATGAAAAATACAAAGATGCGGGGGTCAGGTCGCCAAGCCCAACCCCGTGAATATGTGATGGATCAAGAAGTACTACCCATGAAATCCGCTCTGGGGGGCATCGGTCAGTTGCGATTCCTCCCATATGGGGAATTTTTCATGCAGCTCGACACTTGATGTACCTGTTGATTCCTCCCACATGGGAAATATTATCGATTGATTTTCCTCCCATATGGGGAATTTATCAATGAAACACCCTACCACATTCGGGGCTGATAATTTGCATTCGAATTCCCTTTTCAGCTTGACGATAGCAAAAAAGCGTAATCCTATCTGTCGCGATTGCAACCGCCTTGCTAATGATCGCTGATAGCAAAAAGCATAAGCATATCTCTCGCGATAGCAGAAGCCTTGCTAATGATTGTTGATCGAAAAAAGATTAAGCCTATCTGTCGCGATATCAGCTTCCTTGCTAATTATTTTTGATAGCAAATGCGTAAGCCTATATGCTGCAATAGCAGCAGCCTTGCCAAGGATTGGTGATAGCAAAATGCATAAGCCTATCTTTCACGATAGCAGCTGCTTTTCCAATGACCGCTGATTGCAAAAGCCGTAAGCCTATCCGTCGCAATAGCAACTGCCTTGCCAATGATTGCTGATTAATAAAGCATACGCCTATCCGCCGCGATAGAAGCCATGCCGTAAGCCTATGACCCGCTGATATCAGATTGCGTAAGCCTATCCTCCGCGATAGCATCCCGCTTAAAGCCTATCACCTGTTGATAGCAACTACAAATAAAGCCTATCACCCGCTGGTAGCAACTGCGAAAACCTAGCACTTTTTGATAGTATTTGCGATGGTTATAGCCTTCCAAAGGCATTTACCTGAAGCCAATCTGTCACGATAGCAACTGTAATTCTTTATTTGCAAATTATAAATTCTATGTCACGATAGCAAATGTAATGATTTTTCAGCAAATCGTGCGTAAGCCTATTTTTTGTTTGCAACTGCGATTCTTTTCTAGCAGATTATGAAGCCTATTCACCGCAGCAACAACTGAAAACACAACTGAAGCCTATCTGTCATGATAGCAATTGTAGAGTCTTCATGAAAACTACAATGCCTATCTGTCATGATAGCACATGCAGTTGTTCTCAACAAATTGGAAGATAGCTGCCACGACACTGGTAGTTCGTCTTAATCTTAAAGCCCATCTCCGAAGAGGGATAATACGCAGAGCATGGCACCAACAGTGGCATGTGAATACGGAAGAGTTATCTGCAATATAACAAGTGCGTAAAACCTACCTTTTGTATCGTTAGTTGTGAAGAATCCTACTTCTCTTTGATAATTCCAGAAAGCCAAAAGAAATCTTTACAACAAGTAAGTCTGTTGGTGTGACTCGCCATGCTGTCAGGTTTGCGTTGTATTCAAAGGAAGTGCGCACATGAGGCTATTTGAAGGCAAAAGTAAAAGAACAAGAAGAACTACAGATGGTATATTCGCAACGAATCCTCTTATTACTTCGCAGATGAGTATTACATTCGTACAAGGAGGCTTGATAACGGATACAAATAAGCTACTACAGAAAATTTTGAAATAAAGCATGAATGTCGTGTAGAAGGACTTCTCCACTCTAGAGGTGCCAATGCGACAATGGTGCTGACAATTAATGCCATGGTGATGCGTGCGTGAAAAATGACGCGAAAAGATAGCCCAAGGGAGAAGACCGAAAAGAAGTCTTTTCCCTGGTCGGCGTCGGCGGCGGCTGAGGAACACCTTCGTCTTCTCTTGTAAATCGGCCCCGGACCATCGGAAGGATCATCCCAAGTCCGCCGAAACAGGCAGCCGCGATAGGACATAAGAAGCCGAATCATGTGGGAGACTGTATCCGCCTTCCCTATCTGATGACCACATTGGATCAGTGGATCGGACAAGTTGTCAGGTGGGTGGCCCTAATTGCGGAAAAACTTGAGCCCCTGGATTGGGGGCTCAAGGTTGACGCGAACAAGAAAAGCCTCATCAGCCACACTTACGCACCGCTAGGAGGCGACTGTAGCAGATGGAATCCCAAACTGACCACCTACATTTGGTTGATTAAAGAAGTCAAACAGATGAATAGCGAACAACAACAACAGATCAGTCGTTACCATCCTGATCGGAAAAGGCACTGGAGGACTCAAACAGCACGGCGCTGACTACGTCGTTGGGAGGTTCAAGAAGCAAAACTACTGCGGTTTTACTTCTTGAACCCACAAAAGACCTAAGAAACGGAAGGACATCTCCCTTACGCCGGAGCATCATCATTGCTGTAAGAAGGAAGAAGGAGAAAAGAGAAGCACTCTCGAAATGAATAACTCGAAGAATTGGTATCCCTTATATCGCTAAAGAAGCATGAGTATGGAGATCTTAAACGACTAAAACAGACGGTCGCGATAATTAAAAGCAGAAGCGTGAACGACCACTCTCCTATGAGGTAATATCCACAATAAAGGCAGAAATCAACTACAGCCGTAAAAGCAGTCTCGAGTATCGGTAAGAGTCCAATCACTTGAAGCCTCTCCTGCTTGGAAAAGACATGTGTCAGAAGTGTTAACGTGCGATGCTTCAGAAGCGTGTGATAGATAGAGTCTATATAATTGACAAAGGCGTAAATTTCGTTGGATATCACTCTTGGGAGCTAGGTTTTTCTCCTTAGAAGATCACACGGCGATCTCCAAACGCAAAAGGGGGGCTAATGTAGATACCCAGAATCAAGACACCATCGACAAGCCATGTGGCACTCCGAATAAGGGATAGTGTGCGGTCGTTGTGCTTCGCATAGCCTCGAAATGCGTCATCTGCGTACGCGTATGCGAAGGACTGCGAGGCAGGGTTCTTCACATATGCGCCTTATGCTAACGGGACTTTGGGGTGCGAGTGGCTTGGAAGCTAGAGTAAGTTCTGTCGCGTGAAAGATGCCTATCTCGCATGCGATCCTCCATGTTATCCAGAGACCTGCGAATGGACTGTCACGTCCCCGAAGTCGTGGAACACGATCCTCTGCCCAAAGTTGTTATGATAAAGTCATTTAACAAACACTCTGCTCACCTTGATTTATTATTATGCTTCGCTCTGCTGAGTTTATGTTATGAGGGCTTCCTGTTGTGCTCTGCTTTATTTGATTATGCTATGGTGATCACTCAATCCATGCAGTGTAATTTTTGCTTTCGGGGATGGTGCATTATGTATTATGATTCACTTATCTCAACTCGTCGCGGATTCTAAGCCTAAGGATATGCTCAATCATTTTGCTGGTATATACTACGTTTGCTAGACATTGGTTGTCCATGAATTTTATGTTGAGCCTGTTTACGGGATTTATATGCTCAATTTATACTAGACATGAGCTATATGGTCAGGCTTCTTTATGCTGGTTTGCTTGCTTGAGCTATCCAGCCTTAGTGCTAGCGGTATGGACACAAAAGCTTAGGGACAAGCGCTAATAGAGTTTGTGGAGATTATTGTGTTTTGGGAGTCATCAATGACTCCCTGAAGTGGAAGCTACTGGACCTTAAAGGCCTATAGTGCGGTGGTCATGCCCTATACTTCAGCAAGGGGAGGGAACTTGCCCTTTAACCTTGCAAGGAACTACTCGTTTGCAAGTCATAAGGTTGGCATGAGGTGTTGCTCCTAGAGGAGACAGTTACGCTCGTACACTTTCTTTGGTTTGGACTTTACGTTGGATTCTTCTATGAAATTTGTTGGACCTGCAAACATGTGTAGTTCACTTAAGAGACAATCTTAGTGAACGACTTAGAAACTTGCTATA
Organism: Linanthus parryae; assembly: GCA_023055425.1. Lineage (NCBI taxonomy): Eukaryota > Viridiplantae > Streptophyta > Magnoliopsida > Ericales > Polemoniaceae > Linanthus > Linanthus parryae. The sequence continues at coordinate 33,085,758 of JALGPY010000001.1, forward strand.
AGAAAGGGGAGGGAACTTGCCCTTTACCCCCTTGCAAGGAACTACTCGTTTGCAAGTCACAAGGTTGGCATGTGGTGTTGCTCCTAGAGGAGACAATTATGCTCGTACACTTTCTTTGGTTTAGACTTTACGTTGGATTCCCCTACGAAATTTGTTGGACCCACAAACATGTGTAGTTCACTTAAGAGACGGTCTTAGTGAACAACTTAGAAACTTGCTATAAGCATGGGACCTAGGTTGGTATCAGAGTAAATGAAACAACGAAGACGACGAAGAAGAAGGAGAGGAAAGAGAAAAGCAACAAGTTGCAGAGAGAAAAGTGAATTGGAAATTGTATTTCACAAAATCAAGTCTTACAAAATAGGAAGAAAACATTTATATGAGAATTTGGGGCTAAAATGTAATAAACGAAAGTGTGTAACGGCTTTTGATGACGAGGCTTGCCAGCTGTGTTTGGCTGACGAGGTTGAACCACTCATGAGCTGCCACGGGTGCTGATCGGATGTGCTCAGTAAGCTACTCAAGTGGAACGGCATCGTTCCACTTGGTTTTCAAATGAAACGGCTAATTCAATCGGACGGCTACTGAAACTTTACCAAAACTAATCGAACGGTCCCTGAAGCACCGATATTTCATGTCATTAGTTTGGTACCAATTGAAATTTAGTCCAGTATTCCTAATATCCCCCCTCAAGTTGAGCAGGGGAGAGAACACATGCCCAACTTGGAGACCAAATGAGAGAACAGAGGACCTGGTAAAGGCTTGGTGAGAAGATCCGCAAGCTGAGAGGAAGATGCAACATGCTGAAGCTGAAGAACTCCTCCATGAACAAGGTCCCTGACCAAATGACAGTCCAAGTCTATATGTTTGGTCTTATCATGAAAGACAGGATTCTGGGCAATAGCTATAGCAGAACTGCTGTCACAGAAAATCAAAGGAGTACCACAAAGGGAAATGTGCAGTTCTGAGAAGAGAAATAGCAACCACTGAATTTCACAGGAAGTATGAGCCAAACATCTGTATTCTGCTTCAGCTGAGCTTCTAGAAACTACCTGCTGCTTCTTGGACTTCCAAGAAATGAGTGAAGCACCAAGATAAACCAAATAGCCAGAAGTGGATCTTCTGCTATCAGGACACCCTCCCCAGTCTGAATCACTATAGGCCAACAGCTGCAATGACAATGTGGAAGAAAAGAGAATGCCAAAACTGACTGTCCCTTTCAAATACCTCAAAACATGATGCAAAGCTGTAAGGTGAGAAGTTGTAGGGGCAGACACAAATTGACTAAGTTTGTGTACTGAATAGCAAAGATCAGGTCTGGAATGACAAAGAAACAGGAGTTTCCCAATCAAAGTTCTGTAAAAAGTGGACTGATCTGCAGAAAGAAAATCTCCATCATCTTTACTAAGATGAGTGTTGGCTACCAAAGGTGTGGAAGCAGGTTTGCAATTGAGATAAGAGCTGCATTTGAGAATGTCAAGAGCAAACCTTTGCTGATTCATAAAAAGACCTCCTGAAGTAGAAGTGAATTCAAAACCCAGAAAGTAATGTAGAGAACCTAGATCTTTGAGCTGAAACTTGGCATTAAGAGCATTAGTGAGCTGAATAATATCATCATGGTGGCTGCCAACAAGCAAAATATCATCAACAGAAACTAGCAAGGCCAAGAACTTTGCAGAAACCCTTTTAACAAACAATGTGTAATCAGTCTTGCATTGATGAAAACCCAGAAGTTGAAGAGTAGTGCTGAATTTGGCAAACCACTGTCTAGATTCCTGTTTGAGACCATAGAGTGCCTTCTGTAGCTTACAAACTGGAGTGGACAGAGAAGCACAAGTAGAAGGAATAATATAACCAGGAGGCAGTTGCATATACACTTCTTCCACTAAATCACCATGTAAAAATGCATTGTTGACATCTAATTGCACCATGAACCAGTTATGCATAACAGCTAGAGCAACTAAACACTTAAGTGTAGGCAGTTTAGCTACTGGAGAAAAGGTTTCAAAATAGTCAATACCTTCAGTTTGAGTAAAGCCCTTGGCCACTAATCTGGCCTTATATCTATCAAGAGTACCATCAGCTTTGTATTTGATCTTAAAGACCCATCTACAACCAATTGCCTTGTGACCAGGAGGGAGAGATACAATGTCCCAAGTGTGATTTTTGTCCAGAGCAGCAAGCTCTTGTTGCATAGCTGAGACCCAAGCTGGATTAGAAGCTGCCTCACTGTATTTAGTGGGTTCAAGAGTGTCAACAACTTGACTGAGAAAAGCTTGATGAGTGTGAGCTGAAGGTGGAGACAGATATGAACAAATGTCATAACTGTAAACAGAAGCTGCTTTCTGTGGAGGTTTAGATATCACATAGTCATGAAGATGAGATGGCAGCTTAGTAGCTCTGCCTGATCTTCTTGGAGCTGGAGAAGGAGGCATTAAAGGTGCATTGGATGTAGTAGAAGCTGGTGAAGTGGGAGAAGTGACAGCGTAAATCTATCTGCTTTTTCGCAAGTGTACGATCAAGTAATATAGAGTATGTAATTGTGACTCTGATTGTCGAACCCTCGAGAACAGTTTAAGTTTTGCTTATTAGAATTAGAATTAGACACAAAGTCTGTAAAAAGGAGGAAGGTTTGGAATTTGATTCTACTCACTAAATTGCAGTAAATAAAACAATATTTAGAAAAGCTTATTTTATTTTTCTTTTAAATATTTTGCAGAAATTGTTGTAGTTGTAAAAATCAGTAATTCTAAGAATCTAGGTCCCAGGATCCCCTAGGGTTAATCTCCAGCTTTCATGGTATATTCGATTTCAGAAACACACGGTGGTTTTGTTTATGCCAGCATACCAACAGTACAATCTCCTCTCGGTCTCATGCACCTATCACTCTCCTGCAGATTTTCGGGTCCTCTCGGTCCACCTGAATCTTTCAGGTTCGTTCTAAGTCTGCTAGGGTTACAGGTTCTCCTCTCGGTCTCCCCCTAAACGTCTAACAGTTGGTCTAATGCTTCTGTCTAGTCCCCTGATTCTTTTCACCTCTCGGTCCATCTAGGCAGAGTACTAAATCCTGTCTTTTCTTCCTAACTCTCACTGGTCACTCTCGCGCACCAGATCCTGTCTTTAACACTCCTGGGTGATCAAGCCATTCATGTATGTAAATAAAATCAAAGACAGAATAATAAACAATCCATCCTGTATTAAGGCTTAGCTAGCCATGCATCTGAAAATCAAACAATCACGTCTGCTGAATTCATAAACCCTAGGTTCACCAAGAACCTAGGAAAAAGGTCTAGCTAGCTTGCATTATTTGAAAAACAACGTTTCATAAAAGAGAGAAAAGATCAAACTAGTTATTGGCTGAACACTGAAAAACTGCTCCAATCCTGACTTGCTCCAATCCTGACGGCTCTGAAACTGGCTGCTGTGATGATGATGATAAATGTATGAGTGTATATTTGTAACCCTAATTCAGTGCTGGGACACCTCCTTTTATACGGCCACAGTCTCCAAAACTGATGCACGAAATTCCTGTTTTACCCTCAAAAAGACCCGTCCTGGAAGCTTCTGGAAACCTCCGTGCGTTCAAACGCATCTTACCTGCGTTCAAACGCAGTGCGTCTGAACGCACTCATCCTGCGTTTGAACGCAGGCCTTAACCGCTTTTCCTTCCTCTGGCTTCTGGCTTCTCGGACACGTGCGTTTGAACGCAGCTCCCCTGCGTTTGAACGCACGACTTGGTCTTTTCTTCTGCTGATGTTGAGTCCTGCGTTTGAACGCAGGTTGTGCGTCTGAACGCACGCCTTAGCTTTTCTGCTCTTCTGAATTTGAACCCTGCGTTTGAACGCAGGTCGTGCGTCTGAACGCACGCCTTAGCCTTTTCCACCATTTTCCTGCTGCTGCCATCTGGTGCGTTTGAACGCAGGCGCCCTGCGTTTGAACGCACAACTTAGACTTTTCTGCTCTTTTCCTGCTCAGCTCTCCTGATATGCTGCTCCCCATCCAAGTCAATCCCATGCATTTCTCGGCACCTGTTACCTGCACATTATAACATGTACCCGCGATCATATCCAACAAACAAAAGTATGCATGAAATTACTCAAATCTTGCAATCATGTCCTATAAATCTATGCCTCGTATCAGGTGGAAAATAAGCTGAAAATGGGCAAACTCAAATCTCACAGGGTTAAAACCAATGGTAAAAAGATGTCCCAGACTAGTCCATTTTCAAGCTGTCAAGAAGCTGATGGTGACTCTGTGGAGTGGCCAGAGAGAGGAGTAACTGGAGAGTCTTGTGCTGAAATGGGTAAGCAAAAATTATCAATAAAACTGGGTGTAAACTCAGTTTGAGTCAAGAAAGGGAAGACATTTTCTTCAAAGACAACATGTCTTGAGACAAAGAACTCTTTAGTGTCAAGATTGTAGAGCTTATAACCCTTTGTGCCAAACACATATCCCAGAAAAACACATTTAGCAGCTCTTGAATCAAACTTAGTTCTGCCTTGATGAAGAGTAGCTGCAAAAGCAAGACAGCCAAAAACTTTCAAAATGGAATAATCAGGTGCTGACTTGAACAACAGCTGAAAAGGAGATTGATTTTGCAATCTGGTACTTGGTGTTCTATTGATCAAATAAGCAGCAGTCATCACACATTCTCCCCAAAATCTAAGAGGAACCCCTGACTGAAACTTCAATGCTCTTGCCACATTAAGTAGATGCTGATGCTTTCTTTCTACCACTGAATTTTGTTCAGGTGTTTCCACACAACTGAGCTCATGTATAATACCTTCTTGAGCAAAGAAAGCTGCTAGATGAAGCTCAGGAGCATTGTCACTTCTAAACCTTTTAACAGTCACACCAAACTGATTTGTCACATATTTGCAGAAAGTCATCAAAATAGAACCAGCATCTGATTTGTGATGCATAAGAAAGATCCAAGTGTGTCTTGTGGCATCATCCACCAAGGTAAGAAATAATCTATGTCCAGAAGGAGTAGGAACTCTGTAAGGACCCCATGTGTCACAATGTATGAAGGCAAAAGGCTGAGAAGTGATGTGATTTGCATGTGGAAAAGGCAATTTTTTATGTTTGGCTAAAGGACATATAGTACATGTGACGTTGCACTTGTCAAGAGAAGCAGAAACATATGGCTGCAATAGCTGCATTTTCTTAAAAGAAAGATGTCCCATTCTCATATGCCAAATGACAGTATGAGATGTAGGAGGTAGAGGAAGACAAGTAGTGGAGGCATAAGAAATTGAATCTAGAAGATAAAGACTACCATGTTTATGTCCTGTGCCAAGAATGACATTATCATTCTTTGTATAAAATGTGCATGAGTCCAACTCACAAGTGAAAACACAAGAGGTGGAATGAGTAAGCTTACTCACTGAAATCAAGTTAAACTTGAAAGAAGGCACATAAAGCACATGGTGAAGAATGAAGTTATCACTTAAGACCACTGTACCAATATGTGAAACATTGACTGCTTTACCATTTGGTAAATGCACACTTGTATTTGTGACAGGATGAAATTCTGAGAAAAGAGATTGATTACAACACATATGATCAATGGCTCCTGTGTCTATGATCCAAGAATGAGCAGCTAGATCAGGAGAGAGTTTAGAAATGTGCATAGAGAATGAGCTAGAAATACCAGCCATGAAGTGTAGCTGATTTGATCTAGTTGAGGGAGAGGTTTTAGTATGATGTTGTAAGGGTGAATCTAAGCCCATAACATGAGAGATAGAGTCATAAGGACTGACAGAATTGACCTCAGTAGGTGATGTAGGTGCAGCTAAAGAGCTAGACTGCAATTGTGTACTAAGAAGTGACACAAGCTGCTGACACTGAGCTGGTGATAAGGTCAAAGTAGTGTTTTGAGCTGAAGATTCAGCTACTGCACTATTAACTTTTGGCTTATTTTTGTAATGAGAAGGATATCCATGAAGTCTGTAACATCTACTCTTAACATGTCCTGTATCTCCACAGTGATGACACACCTTCTTGTAGTTTGGTGTAGATGTATATCTAGTGTTGGTGGGAGTAGGATGAGGTGAAGCTGAAGAAGAGGAATTAGTGTACATTGCAACACTAGGTGTAGGCAGAATACCAATTTTGGTTACAGAAATTGCTAATTGCCTCTCATGTTGCACAACTTTGGCATACACTTGATTGAGAGTAGGAAGAGGTTCAACTAGCAAAATTTGCTCTCTAACTGCCTTGTATTGTTCATTCAATCCCATCAAAAACTGCATTATATATTCTTCCTCTCTTCTTTGTCTCATCAAAGCAAATGCACCACAACTACAAGCAGGCAGTGGTTTGTAATTAGACAATTCATCCCACATAGTCCTCAACTTAGTGTAATACATAGTAATAGTATTATCTCCCTGCTTAAGACCAGCAATCATCTCTGTTAGCTGAAAAACCCTAGGGTGATTTCCCTGAGAAAATCTCTCTTTGAGATCTATCCAAATCTCTCTAGCTGTAGAAATTCCAACCAAACTACAAGAAATTTCCTTAGAAACTGAATTAAGCAGCCAAGAAATAACCATACTATCACATCTCCTCCATAAGAGAAACAACTCAGAGGTGATTTCAGGTTGAAGAAGACTTCCATCAATAAAATCAAGCTTATTCTTAGCTTGAAGAGCAACTCTCATGGATTTCTCCCATGAGTAATAATTTTCACCAGTAAGCAACTGAGAAACTAACACAGAACCAGGATTTTCTGAACTGGCAATGAAATAGGGAGAGTTAGAGAATTCATTACCAAAAACACCGCCGGAGCTACTGCCGGAGTTACCACTGCCGGTCACATTAGGAGTCTCCATGAAGAACTCAGAAAGTAGTCTTCACTATACTCAAAAGAAACTCCAGAAGCTGATCTATGCTCTGAGAAGAACCAATAGAGCTACCAACCAGGCTCTGATACCATATCAGAGTAAATGAAACAACGAAGACGACGAAGAAGAAGGAGAGGAAAGAGAAAAGCAACAAGTTGCAGAGAGAAAAGTGAATTGGAAATTGTATTTCACAAAATCAAGTCTTACAAAATAGGAAGAAAACATTTATATGAGAATTTGGGGCTAAAATGTAATAAACGAAAGTGTGTAACGGCTTTTGATGACGAGGCTTGCCAGCTGTGTTCGGCTGACGAGGTTGAACCACTCATGAGCTGCCACGGGTGCTGACCGGATGTGCTGAGTAAGCTACTCAAGTGGAACGGCATCGTTCCACTTGGTTTTCAAATGAAACGGCTAATTCAATCGGATGGCTACTGAAACTTTACCAAAACTAATCGAACGGTCCCTGAAGCACCGATATTTCATGTCATTAGTTTGGTACCAATTGCAATTTAGTCCTGTATTCCTAATAGTTGGTTTGAAGACCGAACAATTTTCAGAATTACAGGCTCATGGTTTAAAAACACTCCGACCTCTCTTTAAACACTCGCTCTCTAGAAATAGCTCATTTTCCCGCTAGTTCTGCTTGATTGATCCTACTTCTCTGCGTTAAATGAATCTGTCGCATCATCTCGTTGGTTATCAATTTGCTACAATTATAATATCTTTTGATATCTATAATTTATCAACTAGGTGATAAAATTGGTAAAGTTATTTGTTATACAAACACGCCCAATTTCTTTAAGTGATCGGGTTTTCACTGTAGAGTACTAGTGCGTGATCTTTGAATATTGTGTGACACACTCAGACTTCCTTTTTCCCCTTGTTCTCAAATACAGAGAAGACTTTTGTATCTGGTGGTATGCTTTTCTTCAACCCAACAAATTCAACTCAACTTCCAATCACTACTGCTAGTTGCTTTCTGTGCCTTTTGACCACAATGGCCCTGTTTGGATAGGGCGTTTCGGTTAACCAATAACCGAACCTAACTATTTTCTGGTTGAAGAGAAAAGCCGGTGGATGGTATTATATTGCCGGTGACCGGCTAGAGTGAGGAGAAGAGAGAGAAGAAGAGAGAGTGAGAGAGAGAGTGGAGAGGTGGACGGGTGAAAGGGCCGGTCCCCGGCTAAAGAGAGAAGATGAGAGAGAGAAAATGAGTGTGTGAGTTGGAGAAAGAAACAAGTGCATGTGCATGTGAGAGAGAAGGAAGAACAAAATGTCATGTGAGAGAGAAGGAGACACGTGAAGTACTTGGGTTGTGACTAGCATTTGGCCCCTGACTCAGTTTGAGTTGTATAAATTGAATGAGTATTGACACCCGGATGAAATGATAGAGCAGCGGTGCCCGGGTGGAAAAAGAAAAGAGAGAGAGGGGGTGGCGGTGTCCGGGTCTTTTTCGACGGTGTCCTCTATTTCTCCTAACTTAACCGTCCTATCCAAACACTACACTAATTAGGTTAACCGAACCCCCTCAACCCCTCTATCCAAACAGGCCCAATAAGTTTCTGCTTAATTTACTCATCGCAAATCATGTCCGTGTGCATGTTTGGCAACGCCTTTTAATCTGGGATGGAACTTAGTTACTTAGGGTGAGTTTGATATGACTTATTAGAAACTTAAGGTGACTTATAAGTTCATGTCAAAAAAGTCTACGATAAAAAATAATAAACAAAAAGTCATGTGTGTTTGAAGAAAAAAAAATTTAAAGTTCAAAAAGTTGAAAAAAAAACTTCAAGAACCAATTTTTTCTAGACTCAGGGTGGGTTTGGTATGACTTATTTCTAGCTTTTAATTCACTTTGAACTTTTAATCTATTTTGAGTTTTTCTGAAAAGTTTGGTATGACTTTTTCTGTGACAGTTTTTGGATTTTGGCTTTTGTCTTGTAGTGTAAAATTGATTTCTGAAAAAAGTTGGGTTTCATGAACTTTTTTAGACTTTTTTCTTCCTAAACAATACAAATGACCAATTTACCTCTATTTTTTTGTACGACATATTATGACATCTAATTAGACTTACTATAATTTTATTAGTAAATATAAAAAACATAAAATGATAATTTACACTAACAAAAAAAAGTGTTGCATCCTAACTTTTTTACAGCATAATTTTTTTCACCAAACTCATACTTCTTTTTTCATCAACTTCTTTGTTACGAACTTTTTTCACAACTTAAAGTCGACTTAAAAGTCCAAAAAGTCATACCAAACCCACCCTCAATTTTAACACTATGGACTTATAAGTCGAAGTCAAACTTTTCAGCTTATAAGTCCATACCAAACACTACTTATAAGTCGGCTTCGACTTAAAATCTAAAACTTATAAGTCGTTCCCCACACCCCCCCCCCCCTAATTTTGTTTTTTAGTCTAGTTCGCATGACTGCTCTCAAGACGGTTGGTTACATTTATTGCCTGATATGCCTCCAACACTGCCCTCAATAGCTAAAATAAGTTCATGCGTAGTTTACTTGTACATATTTTACTTCAAACTAGAATCTTGAAATTCTGTACACATGTTACTACAAACAATAATTCTAAACAATCAATGTTTCTCTAAAAAAAATAATGTTACTACATCTACATAATAAGTTGTTATGTTTCTAAAAAAAAAATGTTATGAGAAATAAGTTATCCTCAAAATGTGACATGTATTTTCTCAAAAAAAAAATGTGACATGTAAAATAATTTATCCCCGTCATATTCTGTAGACCATATACTTTATAAGAAAATTAAAAAAATTCTAAAACATTTTGAACATAAATTTTCTACTACAAATGAAAACGCAATGTTACGATGTTCATTTATGTACAATCATTCATTCGACGTTTGGTTCATTTAGTTCATCTTATATACATTTTGTTTTCGTCTCCTAGCGAAATTCATGATTCCATACAAACAATTTTTACAATTCAATCACCTTCAAGATGAGATACTAGCATCCGTGCACTTTTAATGCTAGCTTTTAGTAGTATCATGCTCAGCTAGTAGTATACTACAGGTGAAATACTGGCTCATAGTCGCTCCAGAATTAGGGTGGAGCCCCAGTTTCATTCCACCTCCCACTATGTCTCTTCTCTTTAGCTCCATGGTTGCTCCGCCTAGGGATTAAGAGAAGAGACTTTTTGACTAAAATGTTCTTGACAAACTCTAAAAATTACTCTCCGCCTCCTAGGGTACACCATCACCACCACCCATCACCACCACCACCACTAGCATCCCACCACCACAGTAACCACCCAAACACCACCGTAAACCCACCATGGACAGTAAATCACAATCAAAACCATCATCATTTTTATCTTTAACAGCTGATTTTTATCAAAAAAATGATTGAAACAAGAGCACAAACTGTCTAATTTAACAAGAACACCATCAATTTACAGATATGGACTAAAATTTCAGATCTAAACGAAAATTTACTTATCTTAACAAAAAAATAGAAAAAAAATAAAGAAGAAGAAGAAGAAGAAGAAGAAGAAGAAGAAGAAGAAGAAGAAGAAGAAGAAGTCTACATAATAAGTTGTTATGGGGAATAGGCTATCCCCAAAATGTGACATTTGAAATAGCTTATTCCCGCCATATTTTATAGACCAAACACATTACAAAAAAATTTTAAAAAAAAATCAAAAACATTTTAAACATAATTTTTCTTCTTTGGGGCATTGAGGGCACGATTATGCACTAGTTTATAATAGCATGACTCTATTACAAATGAAAACGAAATGCTGCGATATTCATTTATGTACGACTACAATCATTCAAGTAAATGATGTTTGGTTCATTTAGTTCATCTTATGTACTACATCCGTTTCTTTTCTATCACATCGATTTGACTTTTTCACTTGTATATGGGTCATTTTGACCGGGTAATTTGGATAGCAAAATGATGCAATTTTTTGATAATTTTTTCACCGTGTTATAGAGCAACTGTTACTCTACAACACCATGAATAATTATCAAAAAAATGCATCGTGTTGCTACACAAATCACCGGGCCAAAGTGACCTAGTGAATAGTGACAAAAGTCAAACCCGTGTGATAGAGAAGAAACGGAGGTAGTACATTTTGTTTTCGTCTCCTAGCGAAATTCATGATTCCATACAAATAATTTTTACAATTTCAATCACCTTCAAGATGAGATAGTAGCATCCGTGCACTTTTAATGCTACCACTCCGTCCCAGCTCTTTCTTCCCATCCTGATTTTTTGACTCGTATCTGAGTCACTTTGACCGGGTGATTTGGATAGCAAAACGATGTGATTTTTTGATAATTTTTTCACCGTGTTATAGAGCAACCTTTACTCTGTAATGCCATGAAAAAATTATCAAAAAATTATATCATTTTCGTATCCAAATCATCGGGTCAAAGTGACCCAATGAATAGTGGTAAAAATTAAATTGGGAAGAAAGAGCTGGGACAGAGTGGTAGCTTTTAAAATGCTCAGCTAGTATACAGGTGAAATACTAGCTCATAGTCCCTGCAGAATTAGGGTGGAGCCCCAGTTTCGTCCCACCTACCACTATGTCGTCGGCCGAGAAGAGACTTTTTAGATGAGCTGAATTAAGTGAGATGTTGAGTTTAAAAGATTATTTAATCAGTAGTGTTTGAAAGTAATAAATTATTATAAATTATTATGAGATTTACTTTTTATAAATTGTTGTAAATTATTATGAGATTTTTTTTGATTTAATAGCAAGATTCGAACTCAAGATCCCATGCAGAAATGTCAAACACACTCTACCACTAAACTAACACACATTTGCATAAAAATAGTCATAAATCAACTTATAAGGTTCGAAATTTCCCAAAAAGAATCTGGATTTCCGCCATTTCCGGCCGAAAAATCCGGAAATTCGGAATTCAAGCCGGAATTCTAGATTTTTGGGCAGAAATCTGATTCTTTATGAGTTTGGAGAGGTTTGACCGATTTTTTCGAATTTTTTATTTTTTCCTTTCCTCCTTACTTGCTCTTCTCCAAACAAGCTCATGTGATATGAGTACTTCACTAAACCAAAAAAGAAAGAGACATACAAGTAGGTACCTGTAACCGTCATCACAGATGTTAATTGGCCATATTCTTTAAATTCGACGGAATATAACATATTCGTCCACAGTCACATCAACAATGCAAGTAGGAAATATAATTTCCCCATTTCATTCCTCTCAAACGCTTCTCCCTCGACTTGGGGTGTATGGTTTGAGTTGTGGTGAAGGGCCCGGAAATGTTTACCTTGGGCGTTGGGTCGAAAGCCCCCATGTTATGAGCAGGCCAGACCGCATGGGCGGATGTATAGGGAGACCAGTGGGGGCTATACTCATATTTTGAAATTAAATATTTTCACCCAATATCTTGTTAATTTAATTACATTAGTCCCCACTCAGTTTTTGATATTTATAGTGCTTACTCTACATGTTAATGTAATTGCAATAGCCCCCACTTAGATTACATATTTGCCTCAGCAATCCAAGACCCTTAAATACTTCAAAATTTATCGAAAGATCCGTTATTAAACTTGAATTTTTTTCTTGCCCTCAGTGTGCCAAAATTCACATCTACCCCTTCCGGACCGGGTGAGGTCTGGTGGAGAGAAATGCTGACCCGGAACTTTGACAAATGCCCCAAACTAAACTAGTTGTTTAATCAGTGTTGAGGGGATAAGTTCGTCGTTTGAAATAAAATAACCATTTTCTTTTTACAAAGGTGACCTTTGGTGGAACGGTTCCGGTTGAGGCAGGTTGAACACCTTTGACACCACTAGAGGTATGGTGTATTACCTTTTCTATGGATCTGATCATCCTAATCAAATTGCCATAGTATCTTCCTTTCTATGGGTGCACTTGCCTTGTAGCCCAAGGTTTTTACTCCGTGATGTCACGTACATGAACGTAACTTTCAATCATCAGCATAAATCGCAGGCAGTTTGAACTGTAGCACTTTTAACATTTTGCATTCTTGATATACTGTTGATTCTTTGGACGTACACCTTATGTGTTGTAGTATACTGTATGTTCGAGTAGTAGGGTGTTCTTGATAGTGGTGTTTGAATTTTTTTATTTCTGGACTTAATTTAATTTAAGTGATGTAGCAGTTAATTTTCATTCCGAGATGTTAATTCAACAATTCTGATAAGTCCAGAATGAGTAATGGGTGAATGAGAATCGTTATTAAATATGGGTGTAATAATATGTTCTTTGTTTGACGCGTTTTAAAGTTTGGGTCGATATTGTAATTATAAATGGACCAAACTAATCCTACTACCTTATATAAAAGAGAACATCCCCCTGTCCACGTCGGCGCCACATCACCGTTTTTGCTGACGTGGACCAATAGTAGAGGGCCATGTAATTTGATTGGTAATGCCTCTAAGTCCAGTGACGTTAATACCCTTAACTGACAGTGATATTAACAGCTTCCCGGATGTGGTATTCATGTAATTATTGAGTAGGAAGCCTGCCCCTGTGTTCTCCTCCTTTTGCTTCTAAGCTAATTTACGTAGGTACCCTTTGCCCACTTCGCCATTTCCAGCTTTGTCGTTTGGGTATTTCCGTAAATAAGTGGGCAAAAATGCCCCTTTGTCTGCTGTGTTCGCACGCGACGCTGGATCAGTGATTGATGTGGGGGTAGTCAATGGCGGTGCCACAACGAAGCTGTCACTCCAGGCAGAGAGAGCGAGAGAGACGAAGCCAGGAAGAGGTCGATCTGTTTCACTCCATAGAGAGGTGGCGGTGTGACGAGAGGCTTCGAAGAGAAGCTGTTGCTCCACTTTAGCGGCAGAGGGAGAGAGAGAGCTCTGCAAAGAGGGAGGAGGCGGTGGGTAGGGTTCGGAAGAGAAGCTTCACTTCAGCAGCCAAAGATCGAAAATAGATTAGATCCGTCAGTTTCCAGGCTAATGTATGGAAGGGTTGTTTTTCCCTATGCTTCTGAGGTTGCAGTCGGCGCTGCGAAGGATGTGGGGACAAGCACCACTTCTGTTCCTTGTGGGGGAAGGGTTGCGATTGACGGCAAGAACCGCTGGAATCGTCCAATCGAGTTGTTGATGATGGTGCTGGTTTGTTCCGACTCCAGACTTCAAATTCAGTGCTACAGAGAATTGAGGATAAGACGAGTACAGGTGCTCTCTCTCTTCATTTGTTTTAGTACCTGTTTTTATTAATTCTTCTATGCTTCAATTTTCTTCAATTCCTTGCTTTTGAGAACTTAATATGTTTGTGTTTTGTACTACTTTCATGCTTTTTCTAAACACAGTGCATTTGCATCTGTATTGGCATGCGCATTTGAATGTCATTTGTTCAGGTCAGATAATCTATTGATTGGAGCACACTATACTTGTCGGTTATGTTGTAGGGTGAACAGCTTCCAAATAGTCTGTAGGAGTACTAGCTATCTGCTTTTCATTTGCTAACTAGAATAGATTCACATAGACGATTGGTATAGAAGAGCTCTCGCTTCTATGCGCATCATGTAAAGAAAAATATCTCTGCAGCATCAGGGGTATTTACTTAAATGGGTTTTCTGAAGTTTCATCTTGATTATCTGAGAATAATAACTCCTATCAATTATTTCAGTGAGGCCCTTCTTCATTGCATCATTACATCATGCTAAATCTCTATATTTTAAAGTATGATTTGTGGAAAACAGTATTTATGGGCTCAAAATCCTCAACTATAACTCCGACTATATTGTTAGTAGATCTCGAACGATGTGGACACACCTGGTTTCCTACGGTATCTGCCCATCTGTTACCATTTTTTTTTTTGTTTAATGTTGGACTATCTTAGCCTGAAATCTGGAGCGCAAACTGTCCCAAGGAAAATAACAACAATATAAAACCGATAATTTAGTCTAGCTTTTGATGTAATAGTCCAGGTTCAGTTTGTAATTTGGATAAGGATAGTTAAAGTCGTTGAAATTACTTTTAAGTGGAATTGAAGTGATTGATTAACATACGCTTAATATTATGGTCATTATCATTCCTGAATTCGATTGAAAAGAATTGTGGAATGACCCTGGATGCCAGAAAAAGAGATTTTAGGACCTCCGCCAAACATTAAAGGCCAAGTGGCTCGACAATGGAGGCTCGAATAAGCCAATGCGATAGTATTTATAATAATGAAATATGAAGGTCCATCTGTTCCGCAGTGTTCCCTCGCACTTCTTTGTTGAAATTACATCCGACTTTACAACAGTTTCAAGGACGGAACTGCATCAGCCATATAATCATATACTAAATCTCACAAGTCTTTCATCACTCTTTCTTGATAACTTTATTTCGAGTCCTTAATTTTATTTGACATAATACTTTGTTTAGGTGACAATTCTCAGATCCACTGCCAAGTGATCCCTTGAACTATGTAATAGTTGGATGGCTGCCTCTATTAATCACATTTTATTTGGAAGTCAGATGGCTTCTACTTTCTTCACTCTCTATACCTTGACATAAGTGAGAATAGCCTTTGGCGAATTGTTAGATGAGAAATAGCGCGTGATTGTGTTTTGATTTGGTTTAATTGGTACTTCTAGACAATATTTAAAAAACAAAGGAGACCAAGTCTGAGGGAGTTTTCTTGAATTTATATATCTGAGTATTGACAGGAGATGAGGGATTAGTGCCTTCTGGAACTGTTGTCAGGTACAACTTTTCGGATTTTGATTTCGACTGGATATACTTTCACGTTCCGTGAGCTTGCTACTGCGACAAAGAACTTTAGCGGCGGCAGCGGCGGCGTAACTCGGAACAACGGAGATGAGGGATTAGGGTCTGCTGGAACTATTGTCAGGTACAAATTTTTGCATTTCGACTTTGATTTCAACTGTGACTACGATTTTCAATTATTTTCCTTTTAGCTCTCACTGTGTTTTACGCAACGGAGCTGTCTGATTTTGAAAGTAGCCAGCTTCCATTCTCACCTAGCACTGGATGTGGGGATTGGGATGGAGAGTTCTTTTTTGGAATTCCTAAAATTAAATGTTAGGTGAATAAAAGATTTTGTTTTACTTATTCCATGTCTCCATTCTAGGTTTTCCAATTTTGATTAAAATAAAAACAATGGACTGGTTTTGTTAGAATCTCTGACAAGTTCTAGAGAGGTTTTCTGCAGAAAGATGAAAACAAACCCGCCCTCATATAGATGATAGTGATAAAGGCTTCTTGGGGAGCTTCTTAGCTAATAGGCAATTCATTGGTTCACGTTAAAGGTAGTCAAGCAGATATTAGCAAATCAAACTCAGGTTTTTCATAGTTTTAGTGGCTTGTGTTGTAGACGCTAGACCAAGGCTTGCTGAATCAGTAACATATGATATTGGACTTTGAGTAGATCATGGTTATACGGAGCCAATGCTTTATTAAAGTAGTGGTGGATCCGTGGAGCCGAACAAAATAAGTGACCGGTTAGGCTCTATGATGCTTGAAAAATCAATTGACAATGGAAATGAGATTGTGATAGTTGAGTTAATTGTCACTAACAGTTAGCAGGTAATGCGTTAATTTTCTGAACGGCGTGGATCACAGTAGGATTCAGCTTCCATCAGGATGACCACTAGGGTCCATGGACTGTTGAGAAGCCCTGTGGCTTATTAGGTAGTTAGGTGTTGTTGGGATGGTTATGGTAAGGATTGATTTTATGTTTGGGTTGTAATTATGAACAGCATTTAAAATATGTTTTGCCGGTGTTTTAGCACTGGGTTTGGACTTTCATGTATCATGGGCGGGCTTTAGAGGTCATGCAATGAAAATGAACAATGATGGATGACAGAGGCAGCTGAGGTCATTGATCAGAGGGTAGACGGTGTGTTGACTATGGGAGGAGATGGGTTTCAGCAAGGCTTCATGTAGTGTTTTCTTCCACTCTTTTCTTTTTTGATTATGCATAACTTAGTCAGGAAGGGAGTTCCATACATGGCGAGACAGTGAGATTAGCCAATGCAGTCAACGAGTTATTAAAACATAGATAAAATATAGCATATAACAACTTACTACATAACAGCCTCCATACAAAGAACACAAGCACAAGTGTAAAATTGTTTGAATATAAAGCTCCCTTTCTGGTAATTAGTGAGAGGACGGGGTTTGCAATTTGGTTTCTTTTGGTTAAAACACTTGGATAATTTAGGCTTTAGATCAATGTAAAGTGTAATCAGGGGTGCCAATTCATACAAGGTATTCATGAAGGCTTTATGACGTCCTTCTCCGAATTTTAGATTGGAGTTGATCCTCTTTATGAAAGCACGGACTGCAAACTGTATTTCAGTATGTTCATAACTGTTTGGAATTTTAAATAACACTGATCTTTGATTATTGAGACTTTCGCATGTGTTGAAAAACATCAATTATTATAGCATCTTTTAAACTCAAAGCTATACTGCTTTAATATAAGAAACAGATCATTTGGCGCTTTTGTTCAGTCTTAAAAATTTTCCTTACTCCTTCACTCCTAACAGGTTAATGTCCCGGACCAATCCCTATTTCTAGGGGATGACAGTAGTGTCACGAAAGTCAAGAACTCGAGATACAAAGATGTCTTACACTTTCCCCTACTACAGCCGAGTTTATTGCAACTACCTGAGGCATGCAATGAAGTACTTCAAGACTGGAGTTGAAGCAAAACAGGTATGACCTTCCCTGTGCCAGTCAGAAAAGCAGTCCTTTTCAGAAAAATCCAGGTTTCCACTTAAAGAATAATAAGAAAGACAAGTTTACAAATGTGATAAAAAAGAGGGTTAACTGTGGCTGAATATTTATGTAATGCGTAATGCGTTAATGCCTTCTCCGACTAAGGCTTTCTACTGAATGCGTTGAAAATTCAACTGCGGACTCAGTACCTGTGGAAAGTGATAATCTTTAACATGACTTATCCACTCTTTAACGAATCATTTCGTTCTCCAAACCCCGTCTATCGTTTGAAGAGCTGTCCTGTACTTGTTCCTCTTTTGCATAACTTCCTGTTACGGTTCTGCAAATTTCTTTGTTTTCATAGTAAATTCTGGACCTTCTTGCTCTTGGGTTACTTTGCATACTGACTTATAAAGATATCATAGAATATAGTAGATTATTAGAGCGATTTCTCCATTATTTTCTCTATTATGCAATTACATTTTTCATTCTGTGAATTAGTATTTTGTTTCATGGCTCTCTCTACTGCATTGTTTATAACATCATTGCTTTCCTTTTCTCCTGGTGCATCATAACTCAGCCATGTTACATAGATTTATTAGTAAAACAGTAGTGTTGCAAATGGTCTTGCCACATCAGTTAGATTATATAATGAATTGCAAAATAAATATGCAAATGGATGTCAGGTTCTGTTTAGTCTTCTAAATTATGTTGTCTCAATTCATAGATTCGGGATATACTATCAAACAAGGAAGTGGTTGATATTCCAGTTGCAGCGCCTTCACCATTCCATCAACTCACGCCTCATTTTCCCTCACACGTGTGTCGAAGCAACTCCAGTTCAGTTAAAGGCTGCATCCAATGCTAAGCGAATGTAACCTAAAGTTCTTGAGAAGAACTGAGACAATGGTAGAGATGACGACGGTGCGGGAATATACTTCTTCGTGAATGGGTTGTTACTGCAATCACAACTGATTTGGGAAAGGGGTTGGCGTAGATGAATCTTTCACTATTGGTAAGGTATAGCAGTCACGTTCCATTCATTTAAGTCTTGGTTACATACTTCCGCTGCTTAAAGCGCCATTAATCAACTTCAATTGTGCATATTAGAGAGTGTCTCTACTTGGTGGGAATATGAGACCAAAGAGTCCCTGTGTGGCGGGAATTGGAGTTTGGAGATCCCCCTGCTTGGAACCATGTTTCTATGTGTTTGTTGTGCCATTTTTCCTTTCCATAATGCATTTCGGACTACGCACAATGTCATCGTTTCAAGAGTGCATGCGCTCAGTTTGTGGGGGGGGGGGGGGGGGGTCAACCTTTTTGTTGTAACAGGTGTGTCAGAATTGAAAAAAAAAAAATCAGTAAAGATGTAAGAAAATAACTGAAAATTTATGTTGAGGTGTTTGACATTGAATATGCTTTTCGAATGGGCCAATGATGAAGGAGTGACTGGCGTATACGCGAGTAATGTTCGGACCTAAGTAGCTGACACAGATGAGCATTCTCTGGGCTGTAATTTTTATAACATGTCTAAGCATTCTATGGAGCTTAGTTGGAGTAGACGTAGCTTTAGTCTGGTTAGAAAATTCTAAGATTTGCCTACCTTTCATTTGAAGCATGGCTGAAGTGTAATGTTAGTGAAAAAATGATCTTAGATATTTGTAGCTCTACGAAGTATTAGACTATATACCTACTTCACGCTCAGCTTTCCAATTGAGCATAATTTCCAATAAAAACTTAGCATCAAATTTAAGATGAAGATGCTTTTATGTATAAAATTGTCTTCTGTGTTTGGCTACAAGTCCTTGTCCAAACAACTGAGGAAAAACCAGAAAGATTTGGCGAAAGAACAGCTGCAGTCTAACAACTGGCATTTTAAATTTTGTTGGTTTGAGTAGACCCAGTGTGAATTAGTCTCAAATAGCCACTAAATAATTAGGATTAGAAAAACATAAAAGTACGCTACTACTCATAGATTACCTACCATTGACACTGTCTTGACCTTTATAGGAAGAGCTGCCGCTCAACACAAAAAAAGCTGACGTCCTAATCTTGTAACACCGGACACTGGTGGATTCATCCAAAGATATGTGAAGGGTAATTGTCCTTTATGAATTAGTAATTGTCTTGCCTTCATGTATCCATGTCGGAGAGTAAAGCAAATGAATTGATGACAATGAATTGCAGAAATAGAAGTGTCAATATTTCAGTAGATGGCTAATTAACTGTGCGAAGTCCCTATTTTTTCATAGGTTGGGGCATGCTTATGTGAAGGTTTGTGCATGTATTACCAAAAAAAAGGAACAGAATGCTTTAGATTTTAGGCTACACATTGCCCTATACGATTTTCAAAGTCATACAAACATGTTGCTTACAACAGCCAAGCCAATTATTTGAAATCACGAGGGTCAAATGTTTGGAAATGTTTTAACATCTACAAACATTCTGGGTCTTCATATTGCCCTATACGATTTTCAAAGTCATGCGAACATGTTGTTTACAACAGCCAAGCCAATTATTTGAAATCATGAGGGTGAAATGTTTGGAAATGTTTTAACATCTATGAACATTCTGGGTCTTCATCCTAGGATTAAGTAAATGGCCAAAAATGCTACCAGTTAAACTAGACCATGCTGTGTTTACAAAACTCTTTTTTTACCAGTACTTTGATTTTGCACAACTTTAGTCAATCTGTTGGTTCCACATAGAGTTAAAAATCTTCTGTGATTCTGAGGCAGTTTCTCTCAATGGGTGGGATTGCGGGTAACGTCATGCAGGTCATTACTTGCAAAAGAGAATATCCGTCAGGGGTCCAGTTTTATGCGCATTCACATTTACGGTCTTAGATGTGCTTTTTTTTTGATAGAAAAGATGTGCATATTGATATCTTGTAGGTTACTATGTTTCACCGTACTGGGTTTCGTACTGGGTTTCGGTCAGTTTTCTACCTCTGAACTCGAGATTTATCCTCTTTTATGCTTTTGTAGGGGTAGAACTTGGTTTAGGGTGTGGCTGAGTTAATCTTGAATCGAGTTGTTCACTTGAAGGCTCTTAAACCCTAGAGTCAAATATTTGTTATTTCTGGTTTATATTCTGGCTGTTAGCAACTGCGTTTCCCTAAATCTGGACACTAATAGCTTGAATCCCCGGCGCACTCTATTTCTCATTGATTTTTCTGCACCTGTTCTTATGATTGTGTGTTTTTTCTACTCAGCTTAACTTCTAATGGGTAGAGAAGATTTTCTATGTATGCTTGTTTAGGACTTCCTGTTATTCCATAGAAATGGAGCTTATGATTGATACTTCAGATTGTTAGAAGCAAAAACCATGAAATTAGTTCACTCACAAACTGTGACTGATAATTTGTTTGTTTATGTCAGAAAGCCTGTGTCCCTGCAAACCAGAAGCGAGGAGAAAATCATCTGGTCGACACAGAGACCATCGACACGATTTCTTCGCCAAGACCCTAATCACAGAGTACTCGTTTATATTCTCATCTGACTGTAACTAACTTTTCTCCTCTTTTTGTCATTATATTATTCTCATTTGGGTCTTCAATGTTTAATTACTTCTGGTTTGTCTAAACTGTTAACCTTTACAATGTTTAATTACTGCCGGTGTGTTCTTTGCAAATACCATCATGCATAACTGGTTGTAGACATTAAAGTTTCACAATGAAGGGACTGCAATTACAATTATGGCGCTTTTCTGAACTAGATAGAACCACTACCTGTATTATCGATTCTCATTGAGATTGCATAATCACTATGCTTAACATTTACATCTTTGCACTGCCAAGATTGAAAGGATACTCACGTCTCATTTTTGCTAATCAAAGGTCAGATACAATATCTGGTCTGATAAACAGGTGAATGCTGATGTAAAGAATGATGCTCCTTGCTCAGATAGGGTAAAATCCGGGTAAAATCCTTGCAAAGAATTTAAACTGTAGTGAAAAAGGGTTAATGTCTTTTGTGATGAACTTGGCACTAAACTTCGGTTGGAGGCTGGATAAGTTGTCATCATATATTTGACTGGATTAAATTCCAAGATCTTTCTACAAATTGGATACTTTCCCCTGTGTTGCATGTATTTTCCATGCTCGCTAGGCTTACATCTTGCTTGATCTTTGCATGAATGATTTCCGTTTGTCGTGATTATTTTCAGCAGGAAGAGGTAAAAGCCACGGAAGTGCAAACAAGAGTCACAGCTCCTCTATTTGAGGATAGTAATGGCTTTATAAATGTTCATCTAGCACTTGACACTGTCCAAAATGATGTCTCAAGGTTAGTAGCTCACTTGTTTTGCATCTGTTTCTCATTTTATGTCAGTGCCTCAAAGTTTAGAGTTTTGGTCTAGATTGTTGCTTTGTATTATCGTCCTCTGTTGCTCTGTCAATAACATTTCGTATTATTATTAATATTGCACTTTATGGTGCAGACAAGTTCATCCTTTTGAAGTCAAGCAAACATGCTACATGTTTCATCAACAAAGTTGAGCGCTTATACTAGGAGCAACGGCATATAAAGCCAAAAGGCAGATTCTGGGAAGTCTCAAAGTTCAAGAGATGAGGTATATCCCAGGAGGTATGATCATTACGTGCAATCATCTATTTTTGTTTAATAAACCATTAATCTTGAAATTTTCAACTCCTCCCCGATTAATAACGGATAGTGTCTTGCAAGAGAGATCGATGGGCAACACTGGAAGCATCCCTTTGCGACACGGAAGTAACGGGAAGAAATGTCTGATATGTTTGAAGTCAGACTAATAGGTCAAACATATTTGCTTTTAATTGTTAGTCTTGATGATCCGATTCTTCCTGATAGCTCTCAACACAATTTCCAGGCTATGGGGGTTCCTCCCTTGCCCAAGGTTAGTATTATAATCCACTTTTGAGTTGTATTGTGTCATTTTTTTTTTAAAATGTTTGAAACAATGGATCTGTTTCATGCGTTCGATCTTTCTTGAAAATATCAGTTCGAACTTCCATGAGTGATTTAAAGTTTTAACTGCTACTTATCCATAGTGATATGCATTGCTCGATATGAACCATCAACAATGTGATCCAAAGTTAATCGTGGAGTCTGGATATAGAATAGATTGAATAAGAAAAGCTAGAACGAATAAAATGGATAATAAGTGTGTAAAAGAGAATGCAATGGGGGGAAATTGGTCTACCTTGATCATAGTTAGAAATTTAAGCACAGGGCTGGTGTAGAAATGATTTGTAGAAACTCAATGCTCCCCTTAGCTGTTAAGAAACACACATTTCCTCACTTCGATTACCCGTGTGTTTTCCTATTTCCCTACTTTCGTGATCCAGATACTCTCTTTCTGGGCTAGAATTCGGGTAATACTATTGTACTGGGCTTAGAGGAGGCAATATCTTACTTCATATTGTTCTGAAGAAGGGACAGCTCAATAAGGTATTTTCTGTGCATGTAAATCAGACAGAAGATTTTGCTGGATATTGATGGACTCAGAAGTCACTCGTCATAGTCTAATTCAGGGAAGGTGTAACTTTTAACTTTAGAAGCCAGTGTTAAGCCTTTCTATGAATTTTAATAATTTGCCTTCAAATATATGTCCACTCCTCGATATACCATTGGAATAGTGTGTAGGGATAATGATTTCAACATTTCGTTTCTCCGTAAACTTCATGATATCCTTTGGAGGGAGCTTTACAGGGGTCGCTTTTGTCTCTTTTCTTTCCTGTGCGCCTGCATTTTTATTCTCTGTTTTGCTTCTTTTCCAGTTGGTGGTGCTAATTATCCATCCTGAAATATTGGTAACTAGACAGTTAGTCCCCTATCAAATTCGAAACACTTATTTTACAAGGTTTCTGAATTTGGTTCCACAAAGGCTGATTTTGGAATCTGACATGGCAATTGGTACCATATCAGAGCTTAATCCTAGGTCACCAATTCATAATACTAAACTATTATTTAAAATAGGCTACGCAATCATTAGAGGCTGAAGGATAACTCATGCCAACTGATTGACAGTCACTTCACTTGTAGCAACAATCTATGCTTACCATGGCATCCTCTTTCGCCATCTGCACGGTGGGAACATGGAATCAACTCTGACTGACAGTATTTTGCAGGAAAAGTAAACACTAATCAGTGTGAGGCCCTTATGGTTTGCGCTCCGGTACAGTTCACCTTTGATGTTGTGACAGAAAGCAGCTTCCCTATATGTCTTGCTTTTTTCTATTCCTCGGTGGAATTTCCATTTTCACATTTGTGCTCTTGCATACTATTCACCTTTTACTATTACCTTGCAGGTTATGGGTAATCATCTTGGCATTACAGTAGGTGGAGCAAATGGCCATCTTGAGTTGAAAGTATACAAGCGTATGATCGCCAATTCCCTTTTACATGTAAGTCCGATAAAAAATTCATGTGATGACATCTTCGCATTGGTTAAGTCACATTAGCCTTGCGGATTGGCAGATCTCATTGTCAATGATGCATTTGGTGCTGCACATAGATCACATGCCTCAATTGAGGGGGTACCAAATTCTTGAAGCTATCTGTCGCTGGTTTCCTTTTGCAGAAGGTTGGTAAATTTTATATTGGTATTATTTTCTTATGTCGCTGTTGTGTAGACGCGTACAAGTTAATAGAATTGTAGAAAAAAGTATGTTCATGCAGTTTTACTCAACATATTTAGCAAGTCTGAGCCCAAGCCACCAACTTGAAGAGAGAGTTTCTTGTAATATTCTTTTAAGCTTGAATAGAGTACTTGCTATCTTCTGCGGCCTGACGTTCTTAACAAATAATTCAAGAAGTTGCCCTTCTATTTAACATCACTACTACTATGGGAATGAAAGCTTATTTCAATGTCTTTTCACCTCGAGTGCAGTAGATAAGAATAGATAATGCGTTAACCTTCAATTTGGTAAATTATACCTGCTTGGCAGTAAACTTTGTGGGGTTATGAATCGCTGGCTGTTTGTTCTTCCTTGCAGGAAAGAATAAAAGTAAAATCCCAACACTCCATCTTAAGTTGCGGACAAACGCTGGGAAAGAAGAAACTATGCCTCCTGACTTCCAATTGTTGGAAATACTCATCCTGCAAATACAATATCCGCATAAGCTTTTTCAACAACCAGTAGAGAGGAAAAAGGCATATCATGAAGTGCAGAGAAAAGCAACGGATCAGTTACACTATAGCTAGCATCGAATCCATTAAGAATATTACCTTGCAATCTTGGAGGTTCAATCTTGGAGGGTTGAAAGCAACATTTCTTCAAAACACATGGTTTGATTTCATTATAAGCATGTCATTTGTGCGTTAACATGATATAATGTCTTAAGTGATTCATAAATTTGTCACGGCCATTGGGTCAAGTCTATTGTGGGAAAGTCCGATGTAATATGCAATTCCATTAAATGTCCTCACTCACTTATAATGGCGCACCTTCTGTAAAAGGTATGATAACTTGCTTCATCATGGTTTCCTAGAGCTTGCACCTGTGGCAATTGTTGTTGTGTCATCAACTTTCGTTCTATTAAAACTGCACTTCCAGCCTGAAATCGCTCCGCACTCGATTCACATAGGTCGCTGCAAAGGTACCCCGTGCGCAGCGCGCGCGGGGTAAAACTAGTTATTATATAACTAGTAGTGACTGTGTGGAATTACTAATAAGTTTCATAACGATTCCGCACAAATTTTAGTTATGTATACTTGCACCCCCGAAAGTTGTGACTGTCCGGAAATTAAACGCCAATGGCTGTAAGGAAAACCGAATAAACCGGTCAAACCGACCGAACCAAACCTAAATGCTTGGTTTTGAATGGGTTTTTTTTTTTATGTTTGGTTTATCGACGGCTCAATTCACAAACCGATCTATTTTGTTTGGTTTTTGGTTTGTAAAAAATCACACCGCACCAAACCGAACCGATATGTGCTTAACGTATTTTTACTACAATGTATATTGCATAAAGTATATAAATAATCTAGAAAAGAAAAACACAAGTAGATAGATTCAAATAAAATGATCATATTAATCTTAATGTCTTCATTTCTCTCACATTTCATCATATTTTCTCTCTAAAACGACACTTGTGCATTTTTTGAAAGTCTTATTTATTTTTTCACTTAAAACATGAAATTAGTTGACAAAGTAGTATTGTAATATCCATTCGATAACTCTTACGCAAACCGACCGCACCAAACCCAACCAAAACGATGTTTTTCGGTTTGGTTCGGATCATCCTTTCAAATGGTTTGGTTTAGTTATAAAATTAGTAAACCGATGTATTTGGTTCGGTTTATGGTGTTAGCAAGAAACACACCAAACCGAACAACTTTCACCCCCACCCAGAATAGATATAATTATTCATTTGCACCCATTTGAAGAGTCACCTACTCTGTTTTAAATAGAGGTTCAACTCCCCCCCCCCCCCCACCCCCCCCCCCACCCCCCCCCCCCCCCACCCCACTAATTTAAAACACTCCAACATTTCTTCTTACACTCCTAATTTTCTACCAAGTTCTCCTAAACCTACAACTCATGCCGGAGGATCATCAGCAATGAAGTCAATAATGATCACAAAACAGGTATGCAAGGAAACAAGAATACAACTCTAGAGATCATCACCAGCATCAAAATAACGAGGTGGCAATTTGATCGTCCTTAAGCCTAATCAACACTAACTTCATACCACAATGTAGACATACGATACATTTTTCAAGCATAACCCAACATTTAAGATGTATGAGCATCTTCCTGATGTCGTCATGGTTGGAATCTCCTTTCTTCCAAGTAGGATTATCATCATCACTCGTATGCTTGTATTTAGAAAAACATGGCATGTCTTAAAAAACATTAGCTAAGATAATTTAGAAGTCACTCTAGCGTCTAGCGCTACCCTCTACATAGGCACCAGATGATATGATGTGCAAGCATCTTCGCGAGAAAGGGCAACATTTTGGTGTCCTTGCACCGAATTTGACCGTGGTATAAAATTTGCTACTTTGTTGCTTGAGCTCAATTAGTAAAGACCAAATTTTATTCATCATAAAACTTTTATTCCTTTTCAGTTACCTATACAATTCTTAAAGTTAATTAGTTTAAAATTAATTAATTATCATACATTATAAACAATGGATATTTAAATAAAAATAAAGCTGGCTAATTATTCATAAAACTGAAAGAAAACTATAAACTTAATCCACCTGAACCCATTACACTCTAAGTTTTGTAGGGGGCTCAACAGACGGAAGAGAGTGAAAATAACTGGAAACGATTAGCAAGGGAGCATCCAAAGTTGAACTCCAACAGAGAAGTCTTGGAGAAGTTGCCGCAAAGGAGGAGATATTTTGACCCGATGGAATTTGATGTTTCCTATTCGGGTTCGGTTTTCGATGGCGAAAAATTGAAGAGTTCGGATCTTTTCTCACACGATGCTGCTACTGTGGTGGAGGCCACCAGCCCGAAAAGGTCCCAGGAGGACCGATGAGGCTATGTGCTTGGAATTGTCATGGAGCAGGTATACCCTAACAATTCGGCAGTTCAAGAAGGTGGTTCACCTTCACTCCCCTGAGGTATGTTTTTTGAGTAAAACAAAGCAAACGACATACTTCATGTACAAACATTACAAAGTTCACGATTTATCCAACTACTTTTGGGGTGATCCTTGGAAAGGCTGGTGGTTTAGGAGTTCTCCTGATCCCCTCATTAAACCTTAGAATGGTTAAGTGTTGTATGTTCTTCATTCATGTCCAAATTGCGGGTTTTGGTCATTGCATTTTTTTGTTTATTTGAGACTATATGATTCATTAAGGAAAGCCAGTTGCACAAATTGAGATCATACTTGAAATGTTGTTCCAATGAGGTGGTGATTTGGGGAGATTTCAATGATATCATCAGCCCAGAGGAGAAAATAGGGGGTGTTGCTAGATCTTTTTGCTCTTGCAGCCATCTCAGAAGTTTCTTTGAGGATAATAACCTAGTTGATTTGGGCTACTATGGCTACCCATTCACTTGGTGGAACAAAAGAGGAAATGCCAATCGTATTGAAGAAAGAATTGATAGATAGGCGGCCTCTCCAAAATTGTCATTATTGCTCGCGTGAGGCAACCTACAAGATATTGTACTTCCTCAAAGCTAAAAAAGAAGAGTTGGATTTTCTACATGGGCTCTTATAACAGCAAGCCGAACCACATCCCTAAATTTGTTAAATGGACCAAGCCTTAAGAGGGTTGAGTTAAGCGAGGCATTGATGGTGCCTGGAAGGGGAATAAGCAGGGTATTGGAGGACTTATTATAGATAGTTTTGAGCACTGGATTGCATGTTTCTCATGTGCTGCAGTGGCTTCTAGTAGAGTTATTGTTGAAGCCTTGGCCTTACACGCAATTTTCATCTTATTATGCATCTGCATTTGGACTATGTGATTGTGTGTACAGTGCTTAAAGTTGGTTAATATCTCTAAAATCATTCACTGTGAGCACATTGTTGAAAATATAGTTGACACTTGCAGACACTTCAGCAGTGACTTACACCTTTAGTTGGAGCATGATCACAGGAGCTCCAGTAGGCCTGCTAAGCATGCTGTGAAGGATGCCAATTCTAGTTTAACTTCTCTTTTTACTGCTTTTTATCCAAACTTTTATTTAACAATATTGACTGCTTCACCTCTCCAGTTTGTATGAGCATTTTTTATGGAAGATGTAAGGGGTGTTTTCTCCCCCCCCCCCCCCCCCAAAAAAAAAAAAAAAAAAAAAAAAATGGGTCCTCCTAATTTATTTAGTTTAAAAGCATTCAATTTATTAAAAAAAAATCGTGCTGCTGATTGCAATAATAAGTCACTGAATGCAAAAGTACCACGTGGTATGTATTAAACCACAAGTAAGTAATAACCCCACATGCAAATTATTAGTTTATTAAAAATACGCAACATGTCAAATATGATGAGACGTAAATTTTCGAAAACAAGAGTACACAGATACAAATTCCAGAAGAGCACCCGCGTGGTGTTGTGCTACAAATAGAAATTACTGAAAGAAACTATAAAGAGACGAAAGCTAGAATCCGTACAATATTACCGGGACTATCTAAACTAGATAGGCACACTGTGAAGCACCAATGTCTCGACGGTGACACCAGGTCCAAATGCAAGCAACACCCCCCACTGGAGACCCTCACCGCTGGTCCTCAAATCCTCATCAGCAGACTTGTTCCTCATCTCGTCAAGTACAAACATCGTGCACGCCCCTGCCATGTTACCATACTCGCTCAAAACGTGCCTCGAGGCCCGGAGCTTCTTAGGCTCAAGGTCTAGCTCTAGATCCAACTTATCCAGAATTGCACGCCCGCCGGGGTGAACAACCCAGAATAGAGAATTCCAATCAGAAATTCCCAAAGGCCTGAAGGCCTCATCCAGGATTTTTCCTATATTCTTGGATATGAGATCAGGGAGATCTTTATGCATGTGAACAGTTAGACCTGACTCCCGAAGGGGGATAGCTATCACATAGTCACTATCAGGGATGAGTGTTTGTTTTGCTGAAAAAATTTCAAACACAGGTTTCTCAACTCCGGATATGGGGTCTGACCCGACTACACAAGCAGCTGCCCCGTCTCCAAAGAGGTCCATCGACACCAAGATGCTGTGGTTGGCATCACTAGGTCCATGAAAGAAGGAAACTGTTGAATCAAACCATACCACTAGGACACGGGCACCTTTGTTGTTTTCGGCTAGGTCTTTGGCTAGCTGAAGCCCCGAGCCAGTTGCATAGCAACCTTGGCTGTATAGCGGGAAACGCTAGACTGAAGGAGAAAGGCCTAGAAGCTTGAGAAGCCGGCAGTCAACACCTGGCATATCCACAGTTGAAGAAGTGCAGAACACCAGATGTGTGATCTTGGAATTAGGTTGTCCCCATTCTTCAATTGCCTTGACAGCAGCCTCCTTTCCTAACTTGGGTACTTCTATCTCTAATATTTCTTGCCTAGAATTGAATGATCTCCCCTCGTACTCGGTCATTTTAGGAGTACATTCAAGGATATATTCTGTCAAATGCATATAGCGCTTCTAGATCGCGCATCTCTTGCCTGTTACATGCAAAAAAAGAGGACTTATTAATACAAAACTTCTATGAATGTGTCACCGATTATCCTTTTCAACCAACCTTCAATATCACTTCAGTTCTCTAATTTTTTGGTCGTTTATAAGCAAATATATTAAAAGGATCCGTGAAAAATAACTGTGATACTGTATATTGACAGCGTAAACTATCTGCTTTTTTTCGCAAGTGTACGATCAAGTAGTATAGAGTATGCAATTGCGACTCTGGTTGTCGAACCCACGAGAACAGTTTAGGTTTTTGCTAATCAGAATCAGAATAAGACACAAAGTTTGTAAAAAGGAGGAAGGTTTGAGATTTGATTATACTAAATTATAATAAATAAAAACAGTAAAAAGACTTATTTTATTTTTCTGCTGAATATTTTGCTGAAATTGTTGTAGTTGTAAAAGTCGATAATTCTAAAAATCTAGATTCCAGGATCCCCTAGGGTTACTTTCCAGCTTTCATGGTTTATTTGATTTCAGAAACACACAGTGGTTTTGTTTATGCCAGCATACCAATAGTACAATCTCCTCTCGGTCTCATGCACTTATCACTCAACTGTAGATTTTCGGGTCCTCTCGGTCCACCTAAATCTGCAGGTTCGTTCTAAGTCTGCTAGGGTTACAGGTTCTCCTCTCGGTCTCCCCCTAAACGTCTAACAGTTGGTCTAATGCTTCTAGGCTAGTCCCCTGATTCTCTTCACCTCTCGGTCCATCAAGGCAGAGTACTAAATCCTGTCTTTTCTTCCTAACATTCACTGGTCACTCCCGCGCACCAGGTCCTGTCTGTAACACTCCTGGGTGATCAGGCCATTCATGTATGTAAATAAAATCAAAGACAGAATAATAAACAAACCATCTGTATTAAGACTTAGCTAGCCATGCATCTGAAAATCAAAACATCCAAATCTGCTGAATTCATAAACCCTAGGTTCACCGAGAACCTAGGCAAAAGGTCTAGCTAGCTTGCATTATTAAAAGACAATGTTTCATAAAAAAAAGAAAAGATCAAACTAGTTATTTCTGAAGATACTGGAAAACTGCTCCAATCCTGCTCTACTCCAACTCCTGGCTGCTGTGAAACTGGCTGCTGATGATGATGATAGCTGTGGTATGCCTTCGTAACCCTAAAACAGTGCTGGGACACCTCCTTTTATATTGCCACAGTCTCCAAAACTGATGCACGAAATTCCTGTTTTACCCTCGAAAAGATCCGTCCTGGAAGATTCTGGAACAAGTCTGTGCGTTCAAACGCACTTTCCTGCGTATGAACGCAGTGCGTATGAACGCACACCCCCCCTGCGTATGAACGCAGTACTTAGTCAATTTCCTCTTCTGGCTCCTGAACCCATGCGTTTGAACGCAGCTCCTCTGCGTTTGAACGCACCCCTTGGTCGTTTCTTCTCCTGAGTGTTGAGCCCTGCGTATGAACGCACAACCTGCGTTTGAACGCAGGACTTAGTTTTTTCTGCGTTTTGGTCTCTGCCTCCTGCGTATGAACGCAGCCTGTCTCTGCGTATGAACGCATGCCTTAGCCAAATTCTGCCATTTTTCCTGCTGCCTGCCTTGTGCGTTTGAACGCAGCTTCTGCGTTTGAACGCACAACTTAGTCATTTTCTCCCTTTTTCTGCTCAGCTTTCCTGATACGCTGCCTCCAATCCAAGTCAATCTCATGCATTTTTCCGGCACCTGTTACCTGCACATAACACGCACCCGCGATCATATCCAACAAACAAAAGTATGCATAAAATTACTCAAATTTTGCAATCATGATATATAAATCTCTGTCCCGTATTAGGTGGAAAATAAACTGAAAATGGCCAAACTCAACTCTCACAGGGTTAAAACCAATGGTAAAAAGATGTCCCAGACTAATACATTTTCAAGCTGTCAAAATACCCCCACACTTACTTCTGCTCGTCCCGAGCAGACCCTTGCATACTGTCCTGCAGACCCAATTTTTTGCATACTTTAATTTGCATACTTCCCCTCTGTCACAGATTCAAGACACAGACCAAAACACTCGATAGATACTGACGCAGATACAGAATACACAAACTGACTCAAGACGCAACTAATATTTTTTTTTTTTATATATATATTTTCTGAAATTGGGCAACCTCTCTATCATAAACTGAAATCATCAAATCCTCACAAGCTTATTTCGAAATTTCACACACACAGCAAGAAATGATATAAACTGATCCTATGCACAAATTCACTAAGGTATCCCCAAACATCCACCAAACCAACCAAGACAAGGCACGTCTTTTGACTTTGAGGGTCCAGGCATCTATAGTCAACAGATAGTTTTTCTTCGCCAAGTCATTTGAGGTTTTCAGACCCTCTTAGCCGTTATTGCGTTTGATTTGCAAATTGTCCCATTGCTGGGAGACACAACTCCTGTGTAATACGGCTTGACTTTAATTTCCCTCCTAAGCTCCAAATTGGATTGAATCCAAATTTTCCATGTGAATGGAAGCACATTACGTTGTTTCTCCTTTAAGCACAAAAATATTTATTTATTATTATTTTTTTTCAAACTGTGTTTTTTTTTTTTTTTTTCATAATCCCCTCTGTTTTTACAACGGTGCAGTGGAGCGTTAGAAGTGTAGGCTTTTTAGGATTTTCTCTTGGAACCACCTTAAGGGATGGTGGTGTACATTCTACAACTTCGCTTAGGCTACAGATTTGTACCACATAAAACCGACTCAACACGAAGGTCCACCCCAGATTCCAAGAGTCCACTAGTTTCTACGGGAAACAGAATATTCAACTATCTAAAGACCGAATCTGCCTAGCACACTAGAGAAGTCAAAAGTATGCCTGTATCTACTTTCCACATTCCTGAATACCCGGGATAGCCTGTCGTGAAAATTGTGCACAAAATACTAAAATTTGAGGTATCCCTGCTACGGTGCTTCCTACTCTAATAAGCTCTTTCATTGGACTCTCTTCAGTTTCTAGGTCCTAAGTTGCCCTTTCTCAGAAAAAATATTTATTAATTTTCCCTATTTTTTTTTTTTTTTTTTTATATATTTATTTTATTTTATTTTTTTTTTATATTTATATTTTTTTTTTTTTTTTTTATCATGCAAGGTCAGAAAAGATTGGTGGGTAGACTCAAAATAAAAAAAACGTGCTGACTCAAAAAATGCAAATAAAATAAAAATAAAATGGACCAAAATATGCTGACATGGCTATGCAGGAGGACACGATTCCCCACCCCCACACTAGAGGTGGCGCGTCCTCGCGACTCTACTGATCTGGTCGGTAACTCGAATCTGTGTTCTCCGGAGTAGACTGGTCAGTCGGCTCGGGAGATGGTGAAGGGGTGCGCCCTCTGGCGCGCTTCCTCGCAGCATGGCGTGCTGCGGCAGCGGTACCAGCGTGGCTGGCACCGGGATGGGCACTGCTGGCCCCTGGGTCTGCATGATCTCTCCTAGGTGGGTACTGGGTACCGGGTCTGCCGGGGTCACCGACACTGTCTCCATGTTCCGGGCTCGGTGTGGGGTCATGGCCAGAGAAGCTATCAAATGGCCGGCTATCCTCCATTGTCCAGCTTGGACAATTATCACTAGAATAGCGGGCTGGAAAGTTAAACTGCCTACCACGCATGTTACTCTGGATTTCAGCAAGTGCCGACTCATGAGCTCTCATGGCGGCTGTGTGGGCGTGGTAGATATGCTTCTGGGTCTTAAACAATTTGCCAAGACCCCTGGCCATTTTCTTAACAGTCTTTACCAGGTAGTTTTGTACTTTTTCTTGGGCCTTAATTTTCTTTCTGACCCACTCCTCATGCTCAGTCCTCTCCAGGCGCCCAAAAGAGCTGCGCCTGGCCCCTCTGCTAGACTGCCCCAAGTCAGGGTCGTGCTGCCTGTGTTCGCTGGAACTGGCAGAACGGGGCAGTGGGAAGGGTCCTGGTAAAGCTGGTAAACCCCCATCACCGGGAGGAGGCGGTGGTGGCATGCCACCACCCCCACCCTGAGGTGGAACAACATCATCATCATCGTCCACTTGGACATATTCAGGAGGCCCGTGAATAGCCTCCTCCAGCGCACATCTCATGTTCTTGTACTTGCGTACTTGAACAGGTCGAATGTCTCTCAACTCGCCAGGAATGACCACAAGATAATCCTGCGCCATTTTTGTCAACATCCCCAGAAGGCCCAAACCCTTCTTGCTATGGGTCTCCTTCCGTTCCCGGAAAAACTCACAGATAATTTCCGGGAGGCTCACAGGCTCACGAGCCATCAAACAGTAAACAAGCAGGGCAATATTATAATCAATGTGGGTAAAGTGTTTTATACCCACAATTCTGTTGTTCACCCACTCTGTCCACCATTTCGCCTCTCGGATCAGGTAGGTCGATGGCAGTTTCCGGTAGGAAGGACTCCTCTCAGGGTGGTACCAGACAGCGCCGGGGACACCAGCACACAGGGTGGTCAGGATCTGCTCACTCAACTGCTCAGATGGATGACGTCTCAGTTCCTGGAACTGACAGTCATCCAACACCAACTCCAGACCCAGACTCTCTCGGATACTCTCTGGGGTAATTCTAATCCATCTCTTTCTGCAGTAAATCCAGTCAATTGACTGGACTTCACTGTTCATGCACTGCTGGAGATTGCTGTAAATCTCCTTAGCCAGCACAGAACTGACCCGCAGATTGGGAAACCCAGTAAATAAATCCCCAAACTGATCCTGCCCCGTAAACTCAAACAATTCGTCCCCCATGGCTACCCTATCACGTGGAAAGGTCCTCTCAGCGGGTATGTCATACCGAATCTTTTTGTCTTGCAAAAAGAAACGGTGAGCCTCCATGTTAACGAACCTATGGTCGCAGAAATAGTTAGGCCTAAGCAGACGGCAATCTATGATGTTCAGTGGTGCAATAGCCCTATCCGGCCTCATGAAAGGTTGATCCACCTCCATTTCAGATTCAAACAGCAAAAATTGAAAATATGCAGAGAGAATGAAAAGATAGAACCTGGGTACCCGGAGTGAATCTTACGGGTACAGATCTGGAAATGTCTCTCTGAGATGAGTCTGTTGATGTTTGAATCGGCAGATTTGGATCACCCCCACACTGTTCCTGACCTTCTGGCGGTGCTGCGGTGGTCGTCGGAGGCTGCTGGCGGCGGACTGCTCTGGCGGCTGCTAGGGCAGAGAGAATTTTCTAGAGAGAGAGTTGAAAACTGGAAGACTTGTGTGGAAATGAGTCACTGTCATCCGTACAGTATATATAGGCGAACTTTCAGATATTGCAGAATGGCCCCAAAATTTCAAAATTTTTCAAAATTTTCCGAAATTTTTGATCCCGCTCAAATGTGCGTTTGAACGCAGGGTCTGCGTTTGAACGCACTGCTTAGTTTTTCTGGAAAATTTTCAGATCTGATGAGCTGCGTTTGAACGCAGGATGTGCGTTTGAACGCAGTGCTTGAATGCTCTTGAAGTTTTCTGGGCCTGATGAGTTGCGTTTGAACGCACATGAGCTGCGTTTGAACGCAAGGCATATCTTCTGCATCTCGGATGAGCTGCGTTTGAACGCACAGGAGTTGCGTTTAAACGCATGCCTTGGTCTCTCTAGAAAATCTCTGCTGATTGGGTCTGCGTTTGAACGCAGGTCCTGCGTTTAAACGCACGCCTTAAGAATTTTCACCTCTTCTTTGTCATCTTGCGTTTGAACGCACTGTGTTGCGTTTAAACGCACTACTTGGTGGCTGAAAATTTTTCATGTTGTGTTCTGCGTTTGAACGCAGGTCTGCTGCGTTTGAACGCAAAAGTGTTAGCAGTTTCCAGTGTTCTTCCTGTCCATTGGTGGGGCTGCGTTTGAACGCAAGATTTCTGCGTTTGAACGCACTGCGTTTGAACGCACATCTTCTGCGTTTAAACGCACACCTCTGATTCCTGAAATTACTGAATTCAACATTAAACCTCTCTTTCTCACTTTTCTCTCAAATTATGAACATTGTAAAAAATTATATAAAAACAACTAACCTACGTTGGGTTGCCTCCCAACCAGCGCTTGTGTTTTACAGTCGACAGCCCGACTTTGTTACCTCTGCTGTAATCACGGACTGTCGAGGTAGAGTGCCTCTACCTCCATGATTTCCTGAGAATCCCTGTATGGCTTGACTCTGTTCCCATTCACCTTGAAAACTGTATTGTCCCTCGGGTTCTCCAGTTCCACCACTCCCCATGATGTAATGTCCTTCACAATAAATGGTCCAGACCATCTTGAGCGTAGCTTCCCTGGATAGAATTTCATCCTTGAATTGTAGAGGAGAACCTTCTGCCCGATTTCTATCTTCTTTGGTAGAATGCGGTTGTCATGCCACTTCTTCGTTTTTTCCTTATAAATTTTGGCACTCTCGTATGCAGTTTTACGAAATTCCTCCAGTTCAAGGAGTGCCATCTTCCGTTTGTTTCCTGATAAACTGTGATCCATATTTAGCTGTTTGATTGCCCAGTAAGCTTTGTGCTCCAATTCTACTGGTAAATGACATGCTTTCCCAAACACCATCTGGTACGGGGACATTCCCAGTGGGGTTTTGTAAGCAGTTCTGTATGCCCAAAGCGCATCATCCAGCTTCAACGACCAGTCCTTTCGTCCAGGATTCACAGTTTTTTCTAATATGCTCTTTATTTCCCTGTTGGACACCTCTGCTTGCCCGTTTGCCTGAGGGTGATAAGGCAGTGATACCTTATGGATAGACACCCCATACTGCTTAAGAACCTTGGCAAAGACTTTATTGATAAAATGAGAACCTTCATCACTGACCATGGCTCTCGGTGTCCCAAATCTGGTAAAGATGTTGCGTTTGAGGAACCTTTCTACGACTGACGCATCGTTCTTCTGACAGGCTATTGCTTCCACCCACTTTGACACGTAGTCCACTGCCAATAAGATGTAGAGATTTCCCAGCGACGAAGGAAAAGGACCCATAAAATCAATACCCCATACGTCGAAAGGCTCGACTTCCTGCCAAAGTGTCATGGGCATTTCATTCCGCTGGGAGATATTTCCTGTCCGTTGGCAACGATCACAGCTCTGCGCATAATCATGGCAGTCCTTAAAAACTGTTGGCCAGAAAAATCCTGACTGCAGCACCTTGTGAGCTGTTCTCGGTCCGCTGAAGTGTCCTCCACACTGTGCTGAGTGGCAGTGCTGAATTACCTCCAAAATTTCGTGACATGGAATGCACCGTCTGAGAATATTATCTGCCCCTTGCTTGAACAGATAAGGGTCGTCCCAGAAATATTGCCTGCAATCTGAAATAAATTTCTTTTTCTGCCAAGGGGTGATATCTTCAGGGAGTGCTCCATTGACCAAATAATTGGCAATGGCATAGTACCAGGGCCGTCTGTTGGTCTTGATCTTCATAATATGTTCATCTGGAAAATTTTCTTGAATGGGCACCACTTCTTCTGTAGGTTTTTCCAGACGAGATAGATGATCAGCTACTACATTTTCAACTCCCTTTTTATCCCTGATTTCGACGTCAAATTCCTGCATCAGCAGAATCCAACGCAGCAGCCTTGGCTTTGCATCCTTCTTTTCCAGCAAGTATTTCAGTGCACTGTGATCTGTAAAAATAATGACTTTAGAGCCTACCAGGTACGATCTGAATTTATCCAGGGCAAAAACGACTGCCAGCAGCTCCTTTTCTGTAGTCCCATAATTAATCTGCGCCTCATTCAGGACCCTGCTGGCATAATAGATGACACTGCACACCTTGTCCTTCCTCTGTCCCAGTACCGCGCCCACAGCATAATCACTGGCGTCGCACATCAGCTCGAACGGGAGCGTCCAGTCTGGTGTTGTGATAATGGGTGCAGTCGTCAGCCTTTCTTTAAGCACATCGAAAGCTTCTTTGCAGGCTTCGTCAAATACGAAGGGCACATCTTTTCCCAACAAATTACAAAGTGGCTTTGTAATTTTTGAGAAGTCTTTAATAAATCTTCTGTAAAATCCTGCGTGGCCCAGAAAGCTCTTGATTGCCCTCACTGTGGTTGGATACGGCAGCTGCTTGATCACCTCTATTTTTGCCCTGTCTACTTCCAGCCCTTTACTGGAAATCCTGTGTCCCAGCACTATTCCTTCAGTCACCATGAAGTGGCATTTTTCCCAGTTAAGTACCAGATTTGTTTTCCTGCAGCGAATCAGAACCCTGGCCAGATGGTATAGGCAATCTTCAAAGCTGTCTCCAAATAATGAAAAATCATCCATAAAAACTTCCAGGTTTTTCTCTATCATATCAGAGAAAATAGCCATCATACACCTCTGGAATGTTGCTGGAGCATTGCACAATCCAAATGGCATTCGTCTAAAGGCGAACGTTCCATACGGGCAAGTGAACGTCGTCTTTTCTTGGTCTTCTGGATTTATGTAGATCTGGTTGTAGCCCGAGTACCCGTCCAGAAAGCAGTAATAAGCATGGTGTGCTAGCCTGTCCAACATTTGGTCCATGAATGGTAGTGGGAAGTGGTCTTTCAGTGTGGCCTCGTTCAGCTTCCGATAGTCCATACAGATTCGCCAGCCAGTGACAGTTCGCTGGGCGATCTGTTCCTGATCAGCATTCTGCACTACTGTAATACCCCCTTTCTTCGGTACACACTGGACAGGACTCACCCAGGTGCTGTCTGATATGGGGTATATAATTCCTGCTTCTAGCCACTTCATGACCTCCTTACGTACCACATCTTTCATAATCGGGTTCAATCTTCTTTGAGGCTGGATAACTGGCTTCTTTCCGTCTTCGATTCTTATTTTGTGCATGCAATAATCAGGACTGATTCCCTTCAAGTCTGCAATTGTCCATCCTATGGCTTCTTTATGCTCTCGAAGTACCTCCAGTAACTTTTGTTCCTGTTCCTGAGATAAAAGAGATGAAACAATTACTGGCAGTGTATTATTTTCACCAATAAAAGCGTACCTGAGGTGTTCTGGCAACTGCTTTAATTCCAGGGCTGGTGGTTCCTGCAGTGACGGGACCAGTGTCATTTTCTGCTCGCCTCCTTCATCCCTGTATAGCCTGACCCAGCTTTCTGTTCCCATGATCTGCTCATCCTGTTGCTCTTCTGTTTCCTCTGGAAATGTGTCTTCAAATTCCTCCCATAAATCTTCTATCTCTTCGCTTTCCAGGTCATCAATTACCTCTACTGCAAAGCAGTTTTCATGCCCATAATGATCGGGAAACTGGAGAGATTTGAAAACATTAAATTTTACTTTTTCTTCATTAATTTGCATGGACAGCTCTCCACTTTTGCAGTTAATAATGGCTTCACCAGTCGCCAGGAAAGGTCTGCCCAGGATCAGCGGAACCTCTCCTGCCTCCATATCCAGTATCACAAAATCTGCTGGAAAAATAAGCTCTCCAACTTTTACCAGGATATCTTCAATTACCCCATAGGCAGGTTTCACGGATCTGTCAGCCATTTGAAGCATAATTCTGGTTGGGCGTGGCTCTCCGACTCCCAGACTTTTGAAGATGGTCAGTGGCATCAAGTTGATGCTGGCACCCAAATCGCATAAGGCTTTTCCTGTGTATGCACTGCCCAGGGTTACTGGAATAACAAAGCTGCCAGGGTCCTTCTTTTTCAGTGGTAGACCATTTTTTACACAACTGCTCGCTTCTGCCGTCAGATTCACTGTTTCGAAGTCACTCATTCGCCTTCTACCGTACAAGATGTCTTTAAGAAATTTCGCATAAGTAGGCATTTTGGCAAGTGCTTCAGCAAAAGGTATATTTATCTGTAATTGCTTGAATACCTCCAGAAATCTGGCGTAGTCTTTGCTGTCATCTCTCTTGCGTGTCTTCAGAGGGTAAGGAACCTCCTTAGAAGTTGGCACTGTCTCTGGATTACCCTCATTCTTCTGCGCTGCTTCCTGCTCGACCGAACCCCTTTTTTGAGGGTCAACGGTTGAACTGTCTTCCCGGTCAATCACCTCCTGTTCAATAATTTTTGACTTTTCTGCGCGTGCATGACTGGGATACGGTGGATCCTGCAGTGCAATTCCACTCCGAGTTGTGATAGCATTGATTTGAGCGCGTGGATTGTTCACTGTGTTAGACGGTAAATTCCCTGGGGCTCGTTCTGCCTGATTCTGTGCAAGCTGTCCATTCTGTACTTCCAGGTTGCGGATAGCAATCTTCATCTGGCTTACATCAGCAGTTAATGAGTCCATCTGTGCGAATCTGGTTTCCAACTGCTTATTGAATTTCTCCATATAGGACTCAAAATGTTGCTGAGACAGGTTTAATTGTGGTGCTGCTGGTGCAGGCTGAGCTGGAGCTGTCTGTTGTGCCTGTGGCCTGTGCTGGAATCCTGGTGCATATACTGCTGCATTGGGATTTCCGTAGCGAAACCCTGGATGGTCACGTGTGCCTGGTCTGTAGCGACTAGGATCCCACTGCTGCTGAACATAGTTAGCATCTTCGTTCTGAAGCTCCAGAATTGCTGCGTCAAAGTCAGGTTCGTCTACTGATGCTACCGGCTTCTTTTCTGTGTACACCTTCTTGACTAAGTCCTGTACCACTTTCGTGAGATTATCAATCCTGTCATCAACCACTGGTTCTGCTACTGCTGCGAGCCTGCGGTCATCAAACAGGCGAGTATCCTGTTTGGCTAGTTGCTTCATCAGTTCGTAGGCTCCATCTTTATCCACATGGTACAAAAAGTTACCCCCAGCTTCCCTGTCAATCCTGTCTGCATTCTCCCTGTCAAGTGCGTGGTAGAATACCTGCAGAATCTTTGCGTCCCCGAAGCCATGATTGGGGCATTTTTTCACAAGTCTCATTAGCCTGTCCCATGCATCTACCACTGTCTCCCCCATCTTCTGTTTGAAAGATAAGATCTCGCTCTGCAGCTTGATAACGCGGGATGCAGGGTAGAATTTTGCTAAGAAATCAGCAACACACCCCTCCCAGGTAGTGATAGACCTCGGTGGTCTTGCCTCCAGCCAATCC
Organism: Linanthus parryae; assembly: GCA_023055425.1. NCBI lineage: Eukaryota > Viridiplantae > Streptophyta > Magnoliopsida > Ericales > Polemoniaceae > Linanthus > Linanthus parryae. Next base: position 33,126,325 of record JALGPY010000001.1, read on the forward strand.
TTTGCTGTTCCGAACAAACAGTATGGGAATAAAATCAGTTTTAGCGTGTCTGCTTCGACTCCTCTGTATTTAATCTTGTTGCAGTAATCCTCAAATTTTCCGAGGAAGTCGTTTGGATCTTCGTCTGCTTTCCCATTAAAAGGACAATGGGTCTGGGCGGTCTGAATGGTGGATGATTTCAGGTCGAAGTGCTCTGCTGTAATGGGGGGCACTACAATAGCTGGTTGATGTCCTCCGGTTGGGACTTCAAAATTTTCGACCAGTGCCCTTCCAGACCTGTTATAAGTCCTCTGATTGTTCCTGGCAGCAAAACCTGCTGCTATCAGCTCTTCAATGTAAAGAGCCATCTGTGCTGGAGTACGTTGTGGCTGTCCTGTGGGTGTTCCTGTTTCGGTTGTGGTGTCTTCTCCGTGCTCAGACATCGCGGCTCGGTGTCTGCGACTCTGCTCTCTGAAAAGTTTTTCGGGATCTTCGAGTGGTAATACCAGTTTGCGGGGCAATCTGGGCATAAACTAGAATAGCCTGAAAATCAGATTTCAAGAGTGGTAAGTCGAAAGAAAATAACTGTAAAAAATAAAAGAAAAACTCTGAAACTTATTCTAATGTCTCTTTAACAAAAGCTGTAACCGTTCCCCGGCAACGGCGCCAAAAACTTGACAGCGTAAACTATCTGCTTTTTTTCGCAAGTGTACGATCAAGTAGTATAGAGTATGCAATTGCGACTCTGGTTGTCGAACCCACGAGAACAGTTTAGGTTTTTGCTAATCAGAATCAGAATAAGACACAAAGTTTGTAAAAAGGAGGAAGGTTTGAGATTTGATTATACTAAATTATAATAAATAAAAACAGTAAAAAGACTTATTTTATTTTTCTGCTGAATATTTTGCTGAAATTGTTGTAGTTGTAAAAGTCGATAATTCTAAAAATCTAGATTCCAGGATCCCCTAGGGTTACTTTCCAGCTTTCATGGTTTATTTGATTTCAGAAACACACAGTGGTTTTGTTTATGCCAGCATACCAATAGTACAATCTCCTCTCGGTCTCATGCACTTATCACTCAACTGTAGATTTTCGGGTCCTCTCGGTCCACCTAAATCTGCAGGTTCGTTCTAAGTCTGCTAGGGTTACAGGTTCTCCTCTCGGTCTCCCCCTAAACGTCTAACAGTTGGTCTAATGCTTCTAGGCTAGTCCCCTGATTCTCTTCACCTCTCGGTCCATCAAGGCAGAGTACTAAATCCTGTCTTTTCTTCCTAACATTCACTGGTCACTCCCGCGCACCAGGTCCTGTCTGTAACACTCCTGGGTGATCAGGCCATTCATGTATGTAAATAAAATCAAAGACAGAATAATAAACAAACCATCTGTATTAAGACTTAGCTAGCCATGCATCTGAAAATCAAAACATCCAAATCTGCTGAATTCATAAACCCTAGGTTCACCGAGAACCTAGGCAAAAGGTCTAGCTAGCTTGCATTATTAAAAGACAATGTTTCATAAAAAAAAGAAAAGATCAAACTAGTTATTTCTGAAGATACTGGAAAACTGCTCCAATCCTGCTCTACTCCAACTCCTGGCTGCTGTGAAACTGGCTGCTGATGATGATGATAGCTGTGGTATGCCTTCGTAACCCTAAAACAGTGCTGGGACACCTCCTTTTATATTGCCACAGTCTCCAAAACTGATGCACGAAATTCCTGTTTTACCCTCGAAAAGATCCGTCCTGGAAGATTCTGGAACAAGTCTGTGCGTTCAAACGCACTTTCCTGCGTATGAACGCAGTGCGTATGAACGCACACCCCCCCTGCGTATGAACGCAGTACTTAGTCAATTTCCTCTTCTGGCTCCTGAACCCATGCGTTTGAACGCAGCTCCTCTGCGTTTGAACGCACCCCTTGGTCGTTTCTTCTCCTGAGTGTTGAGCCCTGCGTATGAACGCACAACCTGCGTTTGAACGCAGGACTTAGTTTTTTCTGCGTTTTGGTCTCTGCCTCCTGCGTATGAACGCAGCCTGTCTCTGCGTATGAACGCATGCCTTAGCCAAATTCTGCCATTTTTCCTGCTGCCTGCCTTGTGCGTTTGAACGCAGCTTCTGCGTTTGAACGCACAACTTAGTCATTTTCTCCCTTTTTCTGCTCAGCTTTCCTGATACGCTGCCTCCAATCCAAGTCAATCTCATGCATTTTTCCGGCACCTGTTACCTGCACATAACACGCACCCGCGATCATATCCAACAAACAAAAGTATGCATAAAATTACTCAAATTTTGCAATCATGATATATAAATCTCTGTCCCGTATTAGGTGGAAAATAAACTGAAAATGGCCAAACTCAACTCTCACAGGGTTAAAACCAATGGTAAAAAGATGTCCCAGACTAATACATTTTCAAGCTGTCATATATAACAACAATCTGAAAGTTCTTTAACTTTTAGAAACAACAACTTCACTCCATTTGAGATTTAAAGTCATTTGTGCCATATAGAAAAAGAAATCACTTGCGCTACTGTAATTGTTGTTCTCTGAAATATCGGAGTTGTTTCCAATATGTCATTTCAAATAATTGTATCAACACCATATATTTTAGATAATACAAAAAGTACTTGCACTTTTAATTAATTACCGCAATATATCTTCTTGTAATCCAAATACACGAATACATATCATCAACATACATAATAATTTTTTTTATATTTTTTATTTGTAACACTTTTAGATTATAAAGTTGTGCCCCAGTCAGTCAAAATTTGACTCCACCACTTCTCATTAGCTAAGTCAATTAATAGTCGTTATTTTCCATTTTAGCATATGTAAACGGCAATGATGGATGACCATGACAAGCACAATTATATTGATAGAGGCAAACATAAAGTTATCTTACATATTCTGCGGAACTTGTCTTTGAGTTTCGTCATATGCTCACTGTTGGTAACGCAAAAGTAGTAGTCCGGGAATGTGCTTTGGTCATAGCAATTGGGGGGATTGGCTGTCCCGAAAACCATGATGGTTGCCAGACCTTGAGCTCGGCTTGCTCTCCTCACTTTCGCCACGATCCCGACCATTTTCATCTGAAGACGGGGAATCCTAGATGAGTGAGCTTGTTGAATTGATTCACCAAAATAAATTTTTAATACAGTTCGGTAAATGAGGGTCACGACACATTATTTCAGTGATGTTAGATGGTTGTGGCATTTTCAACACTAGCAGTGTGGTGCACGCGATGCGTGCTCAAAACTTAATTAGATTGAGACAAAGAACTAAGATCCCATTCTTAGTTCAGGAAATTTTCAACCATCAAAACATCATGCTGGCTTGCACAAAATCCAATGATTCTTCAACTAATTTTATGTTTCAAAAAAGCGGCAAATTAGGTAGAAATGGGATGTGTATGTGCTTACCATGGACTTGAAATGAGATAGTGACTCCTGTTCAAATAGTTTCAAATCTCTGTTATGAACATCTTCAACTTTGAAGGTGAAGATACGTATCGAGAAATTGAATTAAATATGAAGACTGTGTAGGGTAGTGGGTAGTGGGTAGTGGGAAGTTTAAAGCAATGAGTTCGGTAAATTTAGGGAAAAAATTGCTACGCTTCGAGTTTAATTGATAAGTTGATAATGGGGAGTTTACTGAAATAACTGCCAGTTGGCTAATATTGGGGCATTTAGGAACTATATGTCCGTTCATGGAAGTGTGGGTGGAGACGTGGAGTTTCTACCAGCATCTAGCTTAATTACTTAATTAACCTTAAAATAACACATGTTACAGTTTTAAGAATTTGATAAAATCGGAAAAGTCAAAATATGACGAGCTTCACCTTTTGATTTCACCAAAATCGAAAAATTCAAAAGGAGTATTGAAAATTAAATGAGTACCAAAATAAATTCAATGACTATCCAAACAACCAAGTTCGACCGGCGCGAACAAACTGCGAGAGAGGAAGAAAGCATACTGATGCAGTCGTATTGATTGAAGAAGACGACGAACTGGAACGGTGGAGAATTGACAGAGAGAGGAAGATCAACTGGAGAGAAAGATCAACTGGACAGAGATCGGCAAAATAACACTCTGGTTAGGTGGCTTGAAATGAGGGAAGTGGGTTAACGTTTTGTTCTATGATAACATAAAAGTGGGTAGGTGAAATGTGAATGTGTTGACAGGGAAGTACACATGGAAGTGGGAAGTGGCCAGTGGGTTAAGCATGTTTTACTATTGTACCCTTATCGTCAGGTAATGAAATTTTGTAAATTTTACTACATCGTTAGTATATACAAAGTAGGGTTAAAAACGGAAAATTAAAAATATGACAGACTTCAAAAATTGATTTCATCACAATGAGTATTGGTGTTAGAATTCATGGGGTTCCACTTCAAAACCAATTGGCAATGAGGGGAGTAGCCCATGATACTAATAAATTATTCTACTTCTTCTTGAATGCCTGATGTGGGACTTCTCAACACGCCGCCTCACGTGTTGCATTTTTTGGCCTACACGTGGATCTTTTGTCTGCGGGTGGCGGTGAGCACGTGAGTTGTTAGACCATTCACGTGTGTGAATTGTGGCTCTGATACCAATTTAGAATCCATGGAATTCCACCTCAAAATCAATTGGCAATGAGGGGAGTAGCACAAGAACCTTATTAATTATTTTTCTTCTTCTTGAATGTCCGATGTGGAATTTGTCAACACGCCCCCTCACGTGTGGCATTCTTTAGCCCTACACGTGTGGCATTCTTCTAAAAATGTTTCTCAACGGAACAAGGTATGATAAAATACTCTCTCTCTGTCATTAAGCGTTGTTGAAAGTTTGTGGTCACTGTATTCTTCTTCTTCTCCACCCTCAATCAATCAATCTCATATCACTTTGGGTGCCCATTGAAGTTTGCTTGCTCTTCAGATCCTTAGTTGGGGAGAGTAGTAGAGTCAATTTATACTATCTAACAAAGTTTTCTTTTCCGTTGGGTTTAGTTTTTCATCCGCTAACATCTTGATTTGTTGTGTTTTCTGTGCACATAGTGTCCAAGGATCCGGGCAAAGCTTCTAATTCTCTTCATTGTCGTTTGGTGAGTGCCTCTATATTTGATTGGTTTGTTTCTTTGTTTGTAGATGTCATTTTTTTATCATTTGTTTCTTTAGTCCATTTGATTTTTCTCCTCCGTTAAAAAAAAAAAATGAATTTATTTGAATTTAGGAACTATATGTCAGTACATGGAAGTGTGGGTGGAGACATGGAGTTGTGGGGGTGACAGATGTGGGTTTCTACCAACATCTAGCTTAATTACTTAATTAACCTTAAAATAATACATGTTAGATTTTTAAGAATTGAATAAAATCGAAAAAGTCAAAATATGACGGGTTTCACTTTTTGATTTCACAAAAATTTGATAAGTCAAAAGGAGTACTGAAAATTAAATGAGTATCTTGTACCAAAAAAAAAAGAAAATTAAATGACTATCCAAACAACTAAGTTCGACCGGTGTGAACAACTTGCGAGAGAGGAAGAAAACATATTGATACAGTCGTACTGATTGAAGAAGACGACGAACTGGAACGTTGAAGAACTGAGTGAGAGAGAGAGAGAGGAAGATCAACTGGAGAGAAATCTAGAGAGAAAGATCAACTGGACTAAAATCGGCAAAATAATACTCTGGTTAGGTGGCTTGAAATGAGGGAAGTGGGATAATGTTTTGTCTAATAACATAGAAGTGGGTAGGTGAAATGTGATGTTGGCAGGGAAGTGGACAGGGAAGTGGGAAGTGGCCAGTGGGTTAAGCATGTTTTACTATTGTACCCTTATCGTCAGGTAATGAAATTTTGTAAAATTATACTACTTCCTCTGTTCTCTCTCTATCTTCCAAGTTTGCATTTGTATCGGCTCACTTTGATTCGGTGATTTGATTAGTAAAACGATGCAAGAATTTGATAAACTTACTAGGTGTTGTTGAGTAAACATTACTCTGCATCATCATGAAAAAATATCAAAAAATTACATCGTCTTGCTATCTAAAAAATCGGGTCAAAGTGACCCGGTTACGGAAGAAAAAGTCAAACATAGAAGATAGAGAGATAACGGACTAAGTACATTGTTAGTATATACAAAGTAGGGTTAAAAACGGAAAATTAAAAGTATAACATGCTTCAAAAATTAATTTCATCACAATGAGTGTTGGCTTTATATATGAGTATAAATAAGTACACTAGGGGTATCATAGTTTTACCTATTTGTAACAAAATGAAGATCTGGATACGTACGTGCTTCAATTGAAAGTATGAGAAGTAAATTCACGCAAAGTTCAAACTATGGGTACCACGGATGCAACTTTGAAAGTTTTATTCACAATTGCATCTTATATGTCTCTACCATTGTTTCATTTAAACTCTATTTAATCTTTCGAAAATGTTAGAGCATCTCCCATGCATTATGTAAATGGGTACTTTGAGGCAAAAAACATAAAGAAGTTGTCTAAAATTATAAGTCCAACAAGTTATGTATATCATTATGCAAAACACAAAATCGCCATTCACTTCGTCAAACTTGGTGAAGATCATTCTCATAATTTTTTCCTACATTTCATTTTTAGGTCTCACTTCAAATATAAGGCAATTTTAAACCCACCTCTCTAAAATTACTCACCCAATATTCCTAAGTTTTATACATGATGATAACCTTGTCTTAAAATCTCTTTCTCTTTCTACAATTCATCTCCACGTGTGTTTGTCTAAGCGTTTTTCATTATTTTTAGCGTTAGAGAAGAAGCATGAACATCTTTATATACAAAATGCAAAAGTTCAATTTTAGATAAAATTTGCATAAAATTTACATGTTGCCATTGGATGCTTTACTTTTGAGAAGATGCCTTTTGAGCTGTTAGAGACATTATTATTATTATTATTATTATTATTATTATTATTATTATTATTATTATTATTATTATTATTATTATTATTATTATTATTATTATCAAAATATTTACTTTCTTAGTTTAGTTCATTTGATATCGTTTCTTAGTTTATGTTAAGTAGTTAAGTTCATCAATAATATTGTTATTCTTCTATTTCAACTTGAGCCATGAAACTTAGTAGTTGTATTAGTGACTGGAGGCCGCTAATGAGTAGAGACTATATATGCAGATATGTTTCGAATTGACCTTTATTCTCTTGTATTGAGCGCAAAGTGAGATCGGGTATAATATTTTCCTAGCACAACAAGGCCGCAGCAGAATGTTCAAGAGTGCAAAATAGCTTTCGAGCATCCTCTGAATTCAGGTACTGGGTAATCTCACAATTCAGTTTTTTTTTAGACTAGATGGGACTGAAAGCTAAGAATGTTGAAAGCTGTTTATTCTTGGGCTTAATTGGGATGTGGCAGTTCCACGGCCTATAAGCTGACTTCCATTTCGGCCTCCATACCCATAAGGCTATTTTTCATCCTTCTATCTGTGCCAAATATGCCTTATAGAATGATATTCTTCATCTCCTCAAAAAAAGAATGATATTCTTCATCCTTCTATCCTTCAATGAAGCCCAATATTTACATGGGCTAGATTGTTTCCGCAACTGAAGCAAATAACCTAATTTACAGTTTTCTAAAGGGAATGTCAAAGTTTGAACATTGCTGGTGGACTGGTGGGCTTGGTCATCATTGTCCTTTACCAGTCGGAACAAACAACAATTCGACTAATAAGTGGCAACAACTAGGCAGATTGAATTGCCCATTCTCAATAATTACGATTACCTAGAGCGGCGGACCACAATTTTGAACTACTATTACACACTTGTAGATACATGGTTTCGCTATGATGCTGAACATTGACACTCTATAGTACACTCACGTTCAATCACCCCACCAGGCTTGATAAACCGCCTTTACCTTGAGCTGCGGGACAGGCTCAAAAGGGCGGTGACATTCGGCCACGAGTTGCACTTGCGCCTGCTGTATTGGCAACTCGACCTTTGACCTTCGACATAGGCCTGATCACAGGCCACGTGTGGAAGTTATAACTCCCCACTAAAGACGGCTACCACAAGAAGTTTTTTTTTTTTTTCATGGGAAATGAAAGGATCTCACAGATAGAATGATCGTATACGTAGTACTACTTCTCAAGGACCGATGCACACTATCATTTATGGGGGACTTCTTGAAATTGAAATTTTACTCTTGTTTTGATTAGATTTTTCAGTTCAGTTTTACAAATATTACACTATAACCCCCACTCAACTTTACAAATATTAGATTTTATACATATTTGATTTAACTTTTTCAATTTAGCCCCACTCTAGCTAATTCTTAGATCCGCCTCGGGTAATTCTGACATTCTTTCATTTCTTTACAATCTTTTCCGTGTATGTTCCTAGTAGTAGTGTTTGATCTGCATAAGATGTTCCTCGTGCCTATATGAATTCATCATTGGCCCGTTTGATTCTCGAAAGTCTGAACAAGTTGTCTCTCTTTCTTTATTATGGTGGAAGTCCATGTATCGCGTAGGCTACAACCGGTAAGACTCAGAAAGACCAAGCGAACACTCGGAACTGAATCTAATGTGCAGATGCTTATACCGTGCCGCATCTTTAACACGAGTTAGTTAGAGCTGTCAAAACAGCATAATCATCTTTCATCATTGACCAAAACAAAACTTTATATAATGATTTAAGTCCATACTCCATATGTTTGCAATTGGTTTTCTTTTGCAGTTGATTAGTTGTTCCATGAGGGGAGTAAACAAAGCATGATATATGGAATAATAAAGAATGGGGTGACGTAGGAAACAAAACATATTAATAGAACAAGGAAAAGCGACTTCTGGCTTGTAAATTAGTTACAGAGTCGCTGCAACCGTACCCAGTATCTTTCCTCCTCACCAGCTCCCGACAACCTACTCTCATTTCAAACTTTGAAAATTATGACTCACTTTACACTTCATGACACAGAAAAATTAACCAGTACGCACGCGAAAGTAACAACTCGGTTTGATTATTTCAAGTGTAAACATTTGAAAGTAATTACTCCGTTTGATTAGTTGGAAGCAAGTTAAACGCGTTGATACGATTCTAGTGGAGTTTATTTAGGATGCAGTATAAACGGTTTCACGTGATCCAATTCAATAGGGGAGAACCATGCAACAGGTTGCTGATGTATGTTCTCGTTCGTGGCAGACATAAATATACACATGCTGATTAAAATGAAACCACGAGCATATGCAACAAGTACCCGTTTTGGCATCAAATTTTGTATTTCAGATGGCCTGAGCACTCCAAGAAACTCTCGACAAGAACTAGACTTTAGTTTTGGTAGTGAATGTCATCCTATAACTCTCGGGCAAATGTCCGTATCAATAAAGATGTTCACATTGATTTTAGAGAAACTAGTCACTTGGGAAGACACGTTGACCAATATTCAAGAAAACACACGACCTCTCTAATTCCTTCAAATTGTTTGGGAAAAAATGAAAAAGAGACCGCCTTCCCCTCTAAGGGCTGGAGTTGACCCACCCCTTCCCCTCCTGGGATCAGTTAGAGATGCCTTTAGTTAATAATACTCTTATTGCCCTTGATTTCGGTTATATCCAATCATACTGCTCTCTTCATACTTCCTATGTTCCCTCTCTCCACGCTTTGACTTTTTTTTGGTTACCCGTAATCGGGTCACTTTGACCCCAGTAATTTGGATAGCAAAATGATACAATTTTGGTAATTTTTTCATTATGTTGTAAAGTTTAACCTACAACACCATGAAAAGATTTTAAAATTCTTACATCTTGTGCTAATCAAATCACCGGATCAAAGTGGTCCGATGAAAAATGGTAAAAAGTCAAATTGGGGAGAAATAGGGGGCACAGAGGTAGTACCTCACGTCCTCTTACCCAATGCCCTCTAGCAAAACATTTCCAGCCGTCTCTTCGATTTTTACTGCATCTTTTCTTGTATTCCTTATTTTTCATGTTTTAGGTTTCTTTCACCAATAGAGTTGTTTTTACTTTTCATGTTTTAGGGTTCTTTCACCAATTGGGTTGTTTTTATTGCTACCAAACGAAGAAACAGAAATTGGCTCTGCTCACACAATTCTGATTAAAAATCCAGCAAACATGTCCCTTTCCTTCTAGGAGCATCTCCTTTTCACAAAACAGTCACTCAAAAGTCCAAATCTTACTCCTACCTCCAAAGGTTCTCATATTATGCACCTTCCATGTGCCAAAAAAACATTGCTTAGTTCACGGTTTTAGTTTCGGTAATTTAGAGTCCTTATAATCACACCTCTCTCTCAACTCTGTCAGGGAACTCTTAAACCACTACAAGAGCCTCTCTCTCTTCTCCCTCACTTTCTCTCTCTCTGAAAAATGAAGAACAACATCACGAATGGCGGCACAAAGCTCATCCTCCTCCACCCTTACATACAGAAGCAAGGCACCTCCAGCCGCCTATGGCTCATCGCCTTTGTTTCATTCTTCACGGTAGCTTTCCTTCTCACCCTTGTATACACACGTGACTCCATCGCCACCACCGTAACTGCCGCCGCCACCACCGCCGCCATTTCCAACAACCCTCCTCTGTCTAAAACCGTCGTCAAAGCCCTCCTCCACTATGCCGCCAACGCCAACACCACCGATCACATGTCCAACGCCGACATCAAACCCATCGCCGACGTCCTCCGCCAATGTCAAACCCCGTGCAATTTCCTCGTATTTGGTTTGACCCACGAAACCCTCCTCTGGAAAGCCCTTAACCATAACGGGCGGACGGTTTTCATCGATGAGAACCGATACTATGCAGCCTACTTCGAGGAACAGAACCCGGAGATCGAAGCCTATGACGTTCAGTACTCCACCAAATTGAATGAAGCCAACGAGCTTATAGCCTCTGTGAAAGACCAAGTGCGAAATGAATGTAGGCCGGTTCAGAATCTGCTCTTCTCTGACTGCAAACTAGGGCTCAATGATCTTCCTAATCAGTTGTACGAAGTGGAATGGGATGTTATTTTGGTGGACGGACCAAGAGGGTACTGGCCAGAAGCCCCAGGGAGGATGGCGGCGATATTCACCGCCGGTGTTTTGGCGAGGAGCAAGAAAGGCGGGAACCCCAAGACCCATGTGTTTGTTCATGAGTTCAACAGGGAGGTGGATAGAGCTTCCAGTGACGAGTTCTTATGCAAGGAGAATTTGGTTAAGTCTAAGGACAGGCTTGGCCATTTTGTTCTGGACAGAATGGACGAGAACAGCTTTCAGTTCTGTCGCAACCACTCATCTTCATCTTCATCTCCATCACAAACTTCTCCAGTATCATCATGATCATAGTACTACTCCATGATCAAAATCATAAAGTTCATACAGGTCAAACGTTTCGAAAGAGGTGAAGGTGATTATTTATCATCAATTTTTCTTTTTGACCCATTTGCTAAGTTCCTAGGAAGAATGTAAAAACAATAATGATTTTTTTTTACTTTTTTGGGCACAATTGTGAAATGTAACTCATCGAATGGAAACCAATTGTTTGTTTGTTAATCTTGCAATATGAATGAGTTTTAGTTGCTTCATTAGGTGGAAATTTATCATGTTTCATTAACTTGCACCTTCTATCCATTCAATCCCTTTGAATCTTACCAGACCAACTCAATCAAGTTCTGGTTTGGTAGCAATATTGGTTGACTTGTTTAGTAATATTAATCAACAGATTATTGTTGGTTTGATGTGGTGTTATGGACATGGATGGATGCGGTGGGTGGTTTGGTACTGGGTAGTGGAGCAGTGGTGGAGGGAATTGGGCTGAGTTGGGATGGAAGACTCCCTAGCAAATATTCAAATGGGAGTTCCATTTCTCTCTCCTCCCCTTCGACTACATGATGACACATCATCACCTAAGAATGGATCCTAGGGCCATCAGAAGACCACATCACAACTATTACCGAGTTTACTAAGTTACCTCTTAATGTTCAACTAATTTACAGTGCCTAAATACTCAAATCCCTGTCCTGAACCTTTCTCCTCCCAACGCAAAACCCATTGTTGCCTCATGTTTCGTTATAAGAGTTTACCCAAAGAGATACTGTAGAGAAGGGGATACTGTAGAGAAGGTACGGGAATATTCTGTTATGGGTTTTTGGTTGAATTGCATTCTTGATAAGTAAATACGCCCATCCTTATTGTTGGATTTGAACTGGGTTTTGACAAATATTGAATCTTGTCAGGGATTTTTTATAGCATTGCCATCTTCCAGTCATTTTTGTGATGATTCTAGCCAACCTGTTTCAGATTCTTGTCTATTTTGTAGAGGTGATGAAGCAGCATAAGAACTTAACAATTGTACAAAAGTACGCCTGAAATTCCAAGTGGTGGAGCGTATTGGGCTGAGTTGCGGAGGAAGACTCGAGAGCAACATTCCAATGGTTGACTTAGGCTGTCAATACATGCTATTGTTTAGGGAAAGGTAGTAGGTCATACCTCAGCCACCAACCATCTACCCAAAACTCTAAAATAAGATCAGATATCTTCCGGTAGCAAAAAAAAATGTCTATTCATGTTGAAAGTAAATAACAAATCTCCATATGTAACAGCAGAGGCTTAAATGTAATTTAACAATATAATTATCATAATATATTCTCGCATATAGTAAACTACCGTGATCAAAGGTACAACAAAACGACTCATCGGTGCCGGACAAAATTCAAGGGCATCAAATCATGAATTACATCTTCAAACCCAAACCTAAGCATGTAACAACAACCTCCAATAAGAATGTAGTATCAAAAGAGGTAAATGATTCTATAAAATAAAGCTTTCATGAATAAGGAGACACAATTTCCTAGAATTGGATCAGCATGTCATAACTGGCCATATATTTATCAGTACAATTTTAACGGTTATAATTACTGTGTCCAAAAGAATAATGAGCGGGTCAAGGGGTAAACCTGCATCAAGCGCCATTCCCAACAGCAGATATTCTTCCTTCTGGTGACTCGCTTGCATAAAGAGGTATCCTCGTGCCGAGCTCCCTAAGCTGATTGATGATACCATAGAGAAACTCAAAAGTGAGTACGGATTGCGCATTCAGCTCCTCCCTTACTTGTGGATGAATTCTGAACCAGTCTCCCAAAAGCTTATGAACATGAGAACGAATCATCCTCCATGGTACAGGATATTTCTCACAGAGTTGTAAATATTCTTCCAATAACTGAGCCTGATCAAGGACCACATCTCTTTTACTTTCTTCATTGTTTGAAATCCACTCAGCAGTGCGGAACCCAGCAAAGAGAGCTGGGTTCTCAAGAAGAGTCTCCGCTGAGAGTACCCCTTCAACTCCTGTGGCCTCTAAACAGCTATGGACATCTTCCATGTGTCTTATATTCCCATTGGCCAGAACTGGGATTCTCACGGCCTCTCTAACAGCTTTGATGGCCTCCCAGTTTGCACGGATCTTTTTACCGTCTTTTTCATCTCTCGTACGGCCATGAACTGCTAAGAGAGCACAGCCAGCATCCTCTAACATTTTGGCATACTTCAGAGTGTCTTCTAAGTTCGGGAAGATGCGGATTTTGCATGATACTGGGGTTTTAAGGTTTTGAGCCAACTTTTCTACTAGAGACTTGACAAGCGGAAGATTATTCATCAGAAATGCTCCGTAATTTCCACGTCTGGCAATACGTTGAGGACACCTGCAAAAGAAGTGAGCTGATGCTTATTAAAAGAACTTGCAGAAAGTAACAAGCAAGTCTACTCTTGAGAAATGGTTGAACCAAGGTGTCGTATCTAAACACAAGAGGTATCAGCCAGATTTCAGAATAGATATGATTATGATATAATTTCATATACACGAACTAAAATGTGTGCTGAAATGCACACTCAATATTCATTAAAAATAATGTACTATAAGAACTTACTTCAAAAAAGTGTCAATATGAGCTCAAAGCCTAAAACCAGCTACCAATTAAGACAGAAAATAGTTGAGCTATTGTGACTAGGAAACATGTTTTCACGATGCTGAATATTCAGAATGCAAAATAAAATTGGCTTAAAAGGTTAAAATAAACATAACAATAACCAATTGCACTGTTACACGTAAGTGGTGAACTAAAATGCTGAAAACAGCAGTTATTTATAGGCGTATAGCACTGGACAAGATGTAACTATATGGGTCCAGACTCAAACATGATCATCTTTCGTATATACCAATAGCTAACATCGTATCTTGATATGAAAAAAGCATATATTTAATATCGTGCATACTACAGCTTTCCATGAGCATGACTAATTTTAGGGTACAGAGTCCGAATGACAACTCTCCCATTATTTTACCTTCATTTCTTGATAGAATCAAGAAGCCAACAGTTTTCTCCTGCTCACTGCAACACGCACACAGGAAGTTCCTATTTTCATCGATCTGTCCATTCCTTGGTCCTTAGCCATCATATTCCATAGTCTATCAATTTGGCTACCCTCCACAAGCCCAATTACAGTTGATCCTTGAAACAACATAATGCTCAACTACCATGTTACATTGCTAGAGGTAAAACTACGCCCGTCAAATTCATAGGGGAGATAAACCAAAGAATTGGTGCTCGCACCCTGAAAGATACGCCACTTTTCCCAATTTAGCAAGTTTCCCTAACTTCTGCCCTAGTGTCCTCCTGCCCAAGTTTCCCTAACTACAGTTGATGTTGAAACAACATAAAAATCAACTACCATGTTACATTGCTAGAGGTAAAATTAAACTCGTCCTAATTCATAGGGGAGCTAAACCTAAGAATTGATGCTCGCACCTCAAAAGATACGCCACTTCTCCAATTCAGTAAGTTGAGCTGTTCAATTTCTAAGGGAAGCCCCACTGCTTAAAGCTAAGATTGAAGATGGTGGTGTGGTTTTGAGCTGAGTTCATTGTAGGGCGAAATCGGTTTACTAGTGGGAGAAACACAGTATTCAAGAAAGAATAAATGAAATAAGAAGCATGAGGAAAGATGGAGCAGATAGGGTAGGCATCTCACCTAGATATCCATCGTACCTATGACTGAAACGTACCTACAGTTTGGAATGACCACAAAGCCAACTGAAGCTTAAAAGCTCTCAGTTTGTATTACCAGAATCTGAATATCCCCATAGATGCATTACAGTATTTCATATAAACTCTGACCTAATAGAACTGATAATTTGGTAACCTGTAGACCATGAAAACCCACGGGCTACAGCCCATGTAATATATAAGCCTGTCTATTGTTATGATAACCCTAACCTATAAACTAACTTCTTGCAGTTCTCGTGAACTTCATCATTCTCCCCTAGTTGAAAAAACTCAACCTCAATTTTTAAACTTCGGAAAAAGAAATCCTGAAATTTGGAACATGCATACACACCATTTTTTAGAACACATCTTGAACTTCACAAGTGTAAATCCAAATTTGAAGGGAATTACTTCTCCAGGCGTCATTGCGAGATCAAACTAATAATAGAAGCGGTGAGAGATCATGGCTGTAATACCAAAATGATGTAGGACGAGAGCTCAGAAGTTATCAAACTGTTTAGGGGCTGTGTAAACAGTACTCGTTAACAGTAATTTCAGGGTCTAGGGAAGAATTCTGAGGAAAATCAGCTTCCTAATAGTAAAAAACCAAAAACGCATAACTAAAAACAAGAAGATGAAGAAGAATGGGGATGAAAACAAAAGATAGGCCTAGGCATCGCACCTAGATCTCTAAATCACACCTCGGATTCCCATAGGCATCAACCCTAGCCTTTTGAATGCATCACAAAATCCATGAAGCAAAAGCTCTCAATTTTTTTATCGCCGAAGCTCTCAATTTTTTTATCGCCAAAGCTGAATACCCACATAGATACCGTACAATGCTTTATATAGACTGAGCTAATAGAACTAGCAACCTACAGTGCAACATAAGAAACCCATGGCCTACAGCCCATAACCTCAAATTCTGGAGACTCAACAAAACACTAAAATAACCTTACCAGTTACCACTCAAAACAATTAACTACTACTTGCACTTCTCATTGCCTGCATCATTCTCCCATTGTTGAAAAAAACTCAACTGCGAGTTATTAAAGGTGGAATAATATCACTTCTGAAATTTGGAACGATTCTAGATACCTTTCTTGGGGAACGACCTACTGAACTTCACAAGCATGCATCACTGCGAACTCTGGATCAAATCAATCAATTAAAAGTGGCATGATCTGATGCTCTGATACAAAATGTAGGACAAAGAGCTTACAATTTATCGAACTATATTCAGGGTTGTGAAAATGGAACATCCCAAGATTTTAATTACTATTGAGGTTACAAATCTCAAGAGTTTATGTTAATAATGTTGATTTTTTGACTTAATATATACATAGACTTGCTTATAGGAAAACTAATACTCCCTCCATCCTGAAATATATGTCTTGACTGACTTTTCATGGAGATTAAGAAAGCCCGTAGACTTAAGTGATGATCCAATAATACCCTATGTTACCAGGACTCTTCTAAATTGCCGTTGTACCCGTGTCAACACGATACGACCCTGGTGTGGGTAATGGGATGTGTGGCGGATGTGGCTGTATCTCACCGGACACGTTGACTAAAGCGACATGTGGTTCCGACAAAGACTTGGCCGCCATCTCTGGCCGTTAAATACACTAAGCAAATAATAGTCCTTGTAGTTTAGCTATACCCAGGGAAGGGCGGCACAAATTTCATGGATCGTTCAGATCCACGAAAAAAATTGTCGCCTTCAATTTCTTCAATCCCTCTTCTTAAGGCTTCCATCTTCACACATCCCGAAAACGTATTCCTCCTCAAAGCGAACCCATATATAGGGTTTGTTGTTCCAGTGAATTTGTTGATTTGAGGGTTTGAAGAAGAATGCTGCAATGAGTTGGTGGCGGATGGAGATCCGCACGAGAGATAGAGAGAGGATGCTAGGTTTAGAACATTGAAGACGAAGAAGAATGGGAGGTGGTGAAGAATAAAGGGTATTTATTTAGGGGTAATATCGTCTTTTTGGTAGTAACGTTAGGGTCTGTCAGTTACAAGGTGCAATGACGACTTTATCAAACGTCAGGAGACCAAAGTGCATTTTCACCAAATTATAGGGGTGGAAAGTGTCTTTTACTCTTAAAATATTGGTATGTTACAGCCTAACCATATTAAAAATGAGTCGAACTAGCTTAAGACAGCAAGTAAATAAAAACGGTATTCGGCACCTATGTAGCCAGAAACGTAAAAGTAGCCGCGGTTCTCGTTCCGAGTCGTACGTACCGAAACGGGGTACATTTTTTACCCGAAACGCAGAAAGCATCGACCCGAACGTTTCGTAGAGTAAGTACATAATTGACGTGTTTATATTACTAGTTTTCAGTGGTACTTATTAGCAGAAAGTCATGTTATCATGATAACTGGATTTGAGAATGGAAGTATGAAACTACTTAAGTTGATATTGTAGGACTTTTTAGGTAACTGTAGGGAAAATTGTTCCCAAATAGTGTTCCTCGTTCCTAGTAATTGTATTTCGTCCTGGACAAGGTTCCGGAGAAGCCTGCCCCTAGCGTACCCCGTATCGGCACCTGTTCCGTTTGCCATCCCACGTACCGCAGCGTACCATGTTTCTGGTAACATAGCTCAGCACAAACCATTTCAAAGCTGTATGAGCCTATTTCTATACCCAAT
This sequence comes from Linanthus parryae, assembly GCA_023055425.1. Taxonomy (NCBI): domain Eukaryota; kingdom Viridiplantae; phylum Streptophyta; class Magnoliopsida; order Ericales; family Polemoniaceae; genus Linanthus; species Linanthus parryae. The sequence continues at coordinate 33,143,960 of JALGPY010000001.1, forward strand.
TAGTTCCATTTCAAAATTCATCATAGATGTTAAGAAATTTTGAATATAGTCAAATGTGTCAAATCTGGAATTTAGTTTTCAACAAGAGTGGCATGAATTACATCACTCTTCCCATCCTTTTAGCTTTGAAAATTATCATAATCATAGCACGATATCATATAATTCAATTTCTAGTCATATAGCCATCCTGACGCACTAGCATTAGTATTAGACGCCTTTTTATGTGTTAATTGGCATTGTAACGCCATCTTTGATGCTGGCCGATTCAGGGATCTGCTTTACTAGAGTTAAGATAAGCTATGAAATCGTGGTGAGTACTTATCCAAAGCACTGCTTCAACATATTGACTATTTCCGGGCTCTAAGGTGGTTTTGATAATTTCGTGAATGATGAAATGTGATTTTGATACCTTACGCGGCGGATTGCAAGTTATGATTGTTGATTGGAGATAAAGCCCAGCTACAACCATGTCTTGTTGACCATGTTTGTTATAAATCCAAGCCATGGTATGTTTTATGAATGTGAGAATATTTCAAAATTGGCGCAATAATATGATTCTTTAGATCAGAGTCGTGCTCAAAGTATACCCTAACAGCCGGGATGTAGACAGGTCGTACCATGATGGCTGGGGAGATAAACCGGAGCCAAACACTGTTTGTAAACACTGTAAGTACCCTAACGGCCGAGAAAATAAACCTGAAGTACCATAACAGCCGTGGATACGAGCCGTATGTACCCACCCTCCCAGAGCGGGAATAAAGACCAGAGGTTGAACTCCCACCATGAGGACGATAATACACAGGGCGCCACTTAGTTCGCGTGCGGAGAGACTTGTTGGCTAACAAGAACCGCTAAGTGTCATTGTACGATCATTTGTGATACAATTTTGTTCCTTCTGTTGACTATGCGCCTTGACTTGAGATGAGCCAATGGCTCAGAGTCAGGGGCGGAGCCGGACCCCCCCGTGAGTTTTGAAAATTTCCACTAGCACCTCTAATTTTCTAGATTTTTAATGAATAACCCTTACGAAATATACTATCTTGCCCCCCGAAATTAATAACTATCAGCTCTGCCCCTCTCTATCAATTCTTGCCCCCGCTGACTTGATTTCCTAGCTCCGCCGCTGCTCAGATTGGTCATGTGGTGGGGTTGCAGACCAAATGATTTGAATAACTTGAACGCTTTAAAGCTTTATTCACTAGAATGCTTGCTTGATTTATGTTTTATATCACTTGTTGTGAAAGCAAGCATGTTTGAGATAAGTTGACAATGGTACTAGAAACTCGTACTTATATTGCATGTTTCAAACCTATCAAGGAGGCAAGTACGTGCTCATAAGTCTTGACATTCTAAATGACTGCCCAATTCCACATATTTCAAGGAGTTAGTGAAAATATGAGAAGTTTTGTCAGTTCCCATTTGATGTGTGAAGCGTTCTTGGTGGCCATGTGATGTGCTTACTTTTTGTAATTTACTTGTATTTGTTGCAGCTTAGTATCTTATCTATGATGACGTATATGTGGTCTATTAAGTTGCCAATTGGAAGAATAGTTGTGAAGGACACAAGTATCAACTTGTATATCAGGCATGTATTATTTGTTTATGTAGGTTAGTGGATTGAGTTACCATGATAGATAGGGACATGACTATGAGACAATAAGCACCATGGAGGATTATTAAAAGTTTCTAAAAAGCGTTTTAATAAGGAATGAGTTTTTGAAACAAATGTCTCCAAACAGGAGACAGCTTTTATACAACCTTCCACGAGATTTACAAACTAGTCCAATTTTATTAAAGTATTATATGTTTCGTTATCAAAGTACGAGTTAGACTTTCAACCAGTGACGCCTCATTCTCGTTAATAGCATGCAACTGGGATACATTCAAGTTCCATAGCTTTTGATCTGTTATCCATATCATGATTTTTCCTACCCCCGGAGGGAAGGGTCTTCCCTTTTTGGCCGGTTGTGGGCGAGGAGGGATTCGAACTACCGACACCGTGGTTCGTAGCCAGGTGCTCTAATCCTCTGAGGCCTCACCCCGTCTCCACTGGATCTATTCCCGAGGTCTGCAGAAGTAGGCGGCCAACAAAATAGTACATGTGAACAATAATTATAGGTTTTTATTCCTGATTACACCCAAGACCGCTATCACATATTTCCAAGCGAATAACTACACCTAAAGACATTTTGGCTCCATTAGGTCGGCACTAAAATGTTTTACATGCAAAACGTTTTATGTGTAAAATATTTTTTGCAAAAAAGTTTTACTTACAATCATTTTCATATGTTTGGTCAGTTAACACTTGAAAGTCACTTTACATTGTGTTAGATGAATAAATAAATTTTGCAATCTTTAACAACTAAGTTAGTTGGTTTAAGATAAATATTTGGTTAGTTGAATTGAAGTTACGGGTTCAAATCTATAGGTACCAAATAGTTTTTACATCTTTTTATTGACTTTACAAGGTGGTGGCAGCAGGTGTAGAAGAGGTGTGGCGACTGTGGTGGCAGCATGATACGGTATCCATATCAATATTTATCTTTTATTTATTTACTAGTATTTAGTTACGATATGGTTATTTAATTAATAAACCGGGCTTGGCCCGTTAAGTTAGGGTTAGGGTTAGTATTAGTCTATTTAAGTGATGTAATTCCCCCCGTTATTAGGCAGACAATAAACAAGTATTTCTCCCAACTCTCGTCTATCTATCTCTTTTATCTCTCTCGGAGACCGTAGCATCTCGAATCGCTACAACCCGATACGCTAAGCGTATCATTGGTGCTTTCATTGAGAGTGTCGGTTGGACTTTTGTTCGCGGCACTCGCCTCCGGACTCATGGATCTCCCTTACGCTGTTGTGAATCCCAGTCGCAAGGGTGTCCAACTGGTGTTTTTCGATGAAATCGATGAGCTCTCCCGGCAAGGTGAAGCGATTTATTGTCTCACCTTGGTAGACTTGGAAAAACTTCAAACAAGTGGGTACATCACCCGAGCAGATCTGGAAGGCCTCAAAGTCAGACGGAATCAATTCCGATTGATTTCAACTGATATGTTTTGTCGCCTGCAGCACATAATCAGAGCCGGCGAACTAGAAGATGAAGAACAGCTGGAGATTCCACCATCGTCGCCGCCTTCACCACCTGTCACAACCCAGCCACAAGAACCTCCCGAACCCTCTGTCAAAATCACCAACGAAGCCCCAGATTCGCCACATGAAACACCGCCGCAGCCGCCGCTGCTTCTTCCGCCGTCAATGGCGGTCCAGCACTCTGCCAACCCCCTGACACCGTCGCCGCGCAAAGCTGCCTCCACACGCGATCCCCTTACAGCCACTGTCGGCATCAACCGCCCCCAACCAGCCGCCGATGAAACTCAGGATCCGCTCCAGATCCCGATCGAACCAGCGCCAGGCACGACCCACAGAGCCTCCTCTTCCGGCGACTTCCCATCGCCCCTCCCACCGTCGGTACCGCCACCGGCCAAACCACCAGACCACTCCGGTCTCCCGCTCGATCCTCCACCAATTTCATCGCCCAAGCCACCCAACCTGTCCGAGAACCTCCTCATCACCAACAACCTCAAGCCACCATCGCCTGGCACCGCCATGGAATCCGGCGAACCCCGTCCTCTCCAATCAGAGCCAATCTCGTCGGTGGTCTCTTCGCCATCGTCACCCGAACCTCCTGACCCACCGGACGACCGTCGTCCCCGTCCGAACCCACTTCCCCCGACTCAGCCAGCTCCGACGCCGTCGCCAACAGCAGAGCCACCGCCAGTCTATCTACCGTATCCGCCGCCGCCATTGCCAACCCTTACGGGGTTTTCTCAGCCTCTGGTTCGTAGGGCACCAGAGAAGGGAGAAGTCAACAGTTGGGCTCCAACTTGCAATGGGCCACATTACTTGCTTTGGGCCTGATGCTATTGCATTTATTTTTCTCAACTTTGGGCTCAATTCAATTTGGTCCAATAAAGTTGGGTCTATTTTATGTGTGGGTTACCAAATAAAATTGGGTCAGCCTATAACTTGTGTTGTTGGACTACAACCCACACTTTTCAAGACCGTTCGACGCCAATTTGATCCGGGCAAGATTAGTGGTAAGTTGAGACTACGAAGTGGCGTTTTGAAGACTGTTCGACGTCAATTCGATCCGCGTAAGAATAGAAGCGATTTTTCAACGTCCGCCGTGAGGGCAAGCCGATTTTCAAGCGTGGGGGAGTTGATACGGTATCCGTATCAATATTTATCTGTTCATTTATTTACTAGTATTTAGTTACGTTATTTGGTTATTTAATTAATAAACCGGGCTTGGCCCGTTAAGTTAGGGTTAGGGTTAGTATTAGTCTATTTAAGTGATGTAATCCCCCCCGTTATTAGGCAGACAATAAACAAGTATTTCTCTCAACTCTCGTCCATCTATTTCTTTTATCTCTCTCGGAGACCGTAGCATCTCGAATCGCTACAACCCGATACGCTAAGCGTATCATTGGTGCTTTCATTGAGAGTGTCGGTTGGACTTTTGTTCGCGGCACTCGCCTCTGGACTCATGGATCTCCCTTACGCTGTTGTGAATCCCAGTCGCAAGGGTGTCCAACTGGTGCTTTTCGATGAAATCGATGAGCTCTCCTGGCAAGGTGAAGCGATTTATTGTCTCACCTTGGCAGACTTGGAAAAACATCAAACAAGTGGGTACATCACCCGAGCAGATCTGGAAGGCCTCAAAGTCAGACGGAATCAATTCCGATTGATTTCAACTGATAAGTTTTGTCGCCTGCAGCACATAATCAGAGCCGGCGACCTAGAAGATGAAGAACACCACCTGGAGATTCCACCATCGTCGCCGCCTTCACCACCTGTCACAACCCAGCCACAATAACCTCCCGAACCCTTTGTCAATATCACCAACGAAGCCCCAGATTTGCCACCAGAAACACCGCCGCTGCTTCTTCCGCCGTCAATGGCGGTCCAGCACTCCGCCAACCCCCTGACACCGTCGCCGCGCAAAGCTGCCTCCACACGCGATCCCCTTACAGCCACTGCCGGCATCAACCGCCCCCAACCATCCGTCGATCAAACTCAGGATCCGCTCCAGATCCCGATCGAACCAGCGCCAGGCACGACCCACAGAGCATCCTCTTCCGGCGACTTCCCATCGCCCCTCCCACCGTCGGTACCGCCACCGGCCAAACCACCAGACCACTCCGGTCTCCCGCTCGATCCTCCACCAATTTCATCGCCCAAGCCACCCAACCTGTCCGAGAACCTTCTCATCACCAACAACCTCAAGCCACCATCGCCTGGCACCGCCATGGAATCCGGCGAACCCCGTCCACTCCAATCGGAGCCAATCTCGTCGGTGGTCTCTTCGCCATCGTCACCCGAACCTCCTAACCCACCGGACGACCGTCGTCCCCGTCCGAACCCACTTCCCCCGACTCAGCCAGCTTCGACGCCGTCGCCAACAGCGGAGCCACCGCCAGTCTATCTACCGTATCCGCCGCCGCCATCGCCAACCCTTACGGGGTTTTCTCAGCCTCTGGTTCGTAGGGCACCAGAGAAGGGAGAAGTCAACAGTTGGGCTCCAACTTGCAATGGGCCACATTACTTGCTTTGGGCCGACACACCTGATGCTATTGCATTTATTTTTCTCAACTTTGGGCTCAATTCAATTTGGTCAAATAAAGTTGGGTCTATTTTATGTGTGGGTTACCAAATAAAATTGGGTCAGCCTATAACTTGTGTTGTTGGACTACAACCCACACTTTTCAAGACCGTTCGACGCCAATTTGATCCGGGCAAGATTAGTGGTAAGTTGAGACTACGAAGTGGCATTTTGAAGACCGTTCGACGTCAATTCGATCCGCGCAAGAATAGAAGCGATTTTTCAACGTCCGCCGTGAGGGCAAGGCGATTTTCAAGCGTGGGGGAGTTGATACGGTATCCGTATCAATATTTATCTGTTTATTTATTTACTAGTATTTAGTTACGTTATTAGGTTATTTAATTAATAAGCCGGGCTTGGCCCGTTAAGTTAGGGTTAGGGTTAGTATTAGTCTATTTAAGTGATGTAATTCCCCCCGTTATTAGGCAGACAATAAACAAGTATTTCTCTCAACTCTCGTCTATCTATCTCTTTTATCTCTCTCGGAGACCGTAGCATCTCGAATCGCTACAACCCGATACGCTAAGCGTATCATTGGTGCTTTCATTGAGAGTGTCGGTTGGACTTTTGTTCGCGGCACTCGCCTCCGGACTCATGGATCTCCCTTACGCTGTTGTGAATCCCAGTCGCAAGGGTGTCCAACTGGTGCTTTTCGATGAAATCGATGAGCTCTCCCGGTAAGGTGAAGCGATTTATTGTCTCACCTTGGCAGACTTGAAAAAACTTCAAACAAGTGGGTACATCACCCGAGCAGATCTGGAAGGCCTCAAAGTCAGACGGAATCAATTCCGATTGATTTCAACTCATAAGTTTTGCCGCCTGCAGCACATAATCAGAGCCGGCGACCTAGAAGATGAAGAACACCACCTGGAGATTCCACCATCGTCGCCGCCTTCACCACCTGTCACAACCCAGCCACAAGAACCTCCCGAACCCTCTGTCAATATCACCAACGAAGCCCTAGATTCGCCACCAGAAACACCGCCGCAGCCGCCGTTGCTTCTTCCGCCGTCAATGGCGGTCCAGCACTCCGCCAACCCCCTGACACCATCGCCGCGCAAAGCTGCCTCCACACGCGATCCCCTTACAGCCACTGCCGGCATCAACCGCCCCCAACCACCCGTCGATCAAACTCAGGATCCGCTCCAGATCCCGATCGAACCAGCGCCAGGCACGACCCGCAGAGCCTCCTCTTCCGGCGACTTCCCATCGCCCCTCCCACCGTCGGTACCGCCACCGGCCAAACCACCAGACCACTCCGGTCTCCCGCTCGATCCTCCACCAATTTCATCGCCCAAGCCACCCAACCTGTCCGAGAAGCTCCTCATCACCAACAACCTCAAGCCACCATCGCCTGGCACCGCCATGGAATCCGGCGAACCCACTCCTCTCCAATCGGAGCCAATCTCGTCGGTGGTCTCTTCGCCATCGTCACCCGAACCTCTTGACCCACCGGACGACCGTCGTCCCCGTCCGAACCCACTTCCCCCGACTCAGCCAGCTCCGACGCCGTCGCCAACAGCGGAGCCACCGCCAGTCTATCTACCGTATCCGCCGCCGCCATCGCCAACCCTTACGGGGTTTTCTCAGCCTCTGGTTCGTAGGGCACCAGAGAAGGGAGAAGTCAACAGTTGGGCTCCAACTTGCAATGGGCCACATTACTTGCTTTGGGCCGACACACCTGATGCTATTGCATTTATTTTTCTCAACTTTGGGCTCAATTCAATTTGGTCCAATAAAGTTTGGTCTATTTTATGTGTGGGTTACCAAATAAAATTGGGTCAGCCTATAACTTGTGTTGTTGGACTACAACCCACACTTTTCAAGACCGTTCGACGCCAATTTGATCCGGGCAAGATTAGTAGTAAGTTGAGACTACGAAGTGGCGTTTTGAAGACCGTTTGACGTCAATTCGATCCGCACAAGAATAGAAGCGATTTTTCAACTTCCGCCGTGAGGGCAAGGCGATTTTCAAGCGTGGGGGAGTTGATACGGTGTCCGTATCAATATTTATCTGTTTATTTATTTACAAGTATTAAGTTACGTTATTTGGTTATTTAATTAATAAACCGGGCTTGGCCCGTTAAGTTAGGGTTAGGGTTAGTATTAGTCTATTTAAGTGATGTAATCCCCCCGTTATTAGGCAGACAATAAACAAGTATTTCTCTCAACTCTCGTCTATCTATCTCTTTTATCTCTCTCGGAGACCGTAGCATCTCGAATCGCTACAACCCGATACGCTAAGCGTATCATTGGTGCTTTCATTGAGAGTGTCGATTGGACTTTTGTTCGCGGCACTCGCCTCCGGACTCATGCATCTCCTTTACGCTGTTGTGAATCCCAGTCGCAAGGGTGTCCAGTTGGTGCTTTTCGATGAAATCTGAGCTCTCCCGGCAAGGTGAAGCGATTTATTGTCTCACCTTGGCAGACTTGGAAAAACTTCAAACAAGTGGGTACATCACCCGAGCAGATCTGGAAGGCCTCAAAGTCAGACGGAATCAATTCCGATTGATTTCAACTGATAAGTTTTGTCGCCTGCAGCACATAATTAGAGCCGGCGACCTAGAAGATGAAGAACACCACCTGGAGATTCCACCATTGTCGCCGCCTTCACCACCTGTCACAACCCAGCCACAAGAACCTCCCGAACCCTCTGTCAATATCACCAACGAAGCCTCATATTCGCCCCTCCCACCGTCGGTACCGCCACCAGCCAAACCACCAGACAACTCCGGTCTCCCGCTCGATCCTCCACCAATTTCATCGCCCAAGCCACCTAACCTGTCCGAGAACCTCCTCATCACCAACAACCTCAAGCCACCATCGCCTGGCACCGCCATGGAATCCGGCGAACCCCGTCCTCTCCAATCGGAGCCAATCTCGTCGGTGGTCTCTTCGCCATCGTCACCCGAACCTCCTGACCCACCGGACGACCGTCGTCCCCGTCCGAACCAACTTCCCCAGACTCTGCCAGCTCCGACGCCGTCGCCAACAGCGGAGCCACCGCCAGTCTATCTACCGTATCCGCCGCCGCCTCAGCCTCTGGTTCGTAGGGCATCAGAGAAGGGAGAAGTCAACAGTTTGGCTCCAACTTGCAATGGGCCACATTACTTGCTCTGGGCCGACACACCTGATGCTATTGCATTTATTTTTTCTGAAGTTTGGGCTCAATTCAATTTGGTCCAATAAAGTTGGGTCTATTTTATGTGTGGGTTACCAAATAAAATTGGGTCAGCCTATAACTTGTGTTGTTGGACTACAACCCACACTTTTCAAGACCGTTCGACGCCAATTTGATCCGGGCAAGATTAGTAGTAAGTTGAGACTACGAAGTGGCGTTTTGAAGACCGTTAGACGTCAATTCGATCCGCGCAAGAATAGAAACGATTTTTCAACGTCTGCCATGAGGGCAAGGCGATTTTCAAGCGTGGGGGAGTTGATACGGTATCCGTATCAATATTTATCTGTTTATTTATTTACTAGTATTTAGTTACGTTATTTGGTTATTTAATTAATAAACCGGGCTTGGCCCGTTAAGTTAGGGTTATGGTTAGTATTAGTCTATTTAAGTGATGTAATTCCCCCCGTTATTAGGCAGACAATAGACAAGTATTTCTCTCAACTCTCGTCCATCTATCTCTTTTATCTCTCTCGGAGACCGTAGCATCTCGAATCGCTACAACCCGATACGCTAAGCGTATCATTGGTGCTTTCATTGAGAGTGTCGGTTGGACTTCTGTTCGCGGCACTCGCCTCCGGACTCATGGATCTCCCTTACGCTGTTGTGAATCCCACTCGCAAGGGTGTCCAACTGGTGTTTTTCGATGAAATCTAAGCTCTCCCGGCAAGGTGAAGCGATTTATTGTCTCACCTTGGAAGACTTGGAAAAACTTCAAACAAGTGGGTACATCACCGAGCAGATCTGGAAGGCCTCAAAGTCAGACGGAATCAATTCCAATTGATTTCAACTGATAAGTTTTGTCGCCTGCAGCACATAATCAGAGCCGGCGACCTAGAAGATGAAGAACAGCTGGAGATTCCACCATCGCCGTCAATGGCGGTCCAGCACTCCGCCAACCCCCTGACACCGTCGCCGCGCAAAGCTGCCTCCACACGCGATCCCCTTACAGCCACTGCCGGCATCAACCGCCCCCAACCAGCCGTCGATCAAACTCAGGATCCGCTCCAGATCCCGATCGAACCAGCGCCAGGCACGACCCGCAGAGCCTCCTCTTCCGGCGACTTCCCATCGCCCCTCCCACCGTCGGTACCGCCACCGGCCAAACCACCAGACCACTCTGGTCTCCCGCTCGATCCTCCACCAATTTCATCGCCCAAGCCACCCAACCTGTCCGAGAAGCTCCTCATCACCAACAACCTCAAGCCACCATCGCCTGGCACCGCCATGGAATCCGGCGAACCCACTCCTCTCCAATCGGAGCCAATCTCGTCGGTGGTCTCTTCGCCATCGTCACCCGAACCTCTTGACCCACCGGACGACCGTCGTCCCCGTCCGAACCCACTTCCCCCGACTCAGCCAGCTCCGACGCCGTCGCCAACAGCGGAGCCACCGCCAGTCTATCTACCGTATCCGCCGCCGCCATCGCCAACCCTTACGGGGTTTTCTCAGCCTCTGGTTCGTAGGGCACCAGAGAAGGGAGAAGTCAACAGTTGGGCTCCAACTTGCAATGGGCCACATTACTTGCTTTGGGCCGACACACCTGATGCTATTGCATTTATTTTTCTCAACTTTGGGCTCAATTCAATTTGGTCCAATAAAGTTTGGTCTATTTTATGTGTGGGTTACCAAATAAAATTGAGTCAGCCTATAACTTGTGTTGTTGGACTACAACCCACACTTTTCAAGACCGTTCGACGCCAATTTGATCCGGGCAAGATTAGTGGTAAGTTGAGACTACGAAGTGGCGTTTTGAAGACCGTTCGACGTCAATTCGATCCGGGCAAGAATAGAAGCGATTTTTCAAACGTCCGCCCAAGGATTTAAATAACGGTATCGGTCGGCGTATCGGTAACGGTCGCGGAAAACGGTTTTGACCCATAACGGACAAACCGTAACGGGAATCGGAAACCGAACACGTGAATGTTACAAAAATGTCAAAAGATGCCAAGAAGTAATTTTAAGCATTATTTTTTATATCAAATATTTTTTACTAGTTGTTTTTTAAACACTGAAGGGGTGTAGGTGTCCTTTCCCAAATTACAAGGGTGAAAGTGTCCTTCAATAAACTAGAGGGGGTGAAAGTATATTTTACCCAAAACTCAATAGTCAGATTGTAAACTTACTTTACCCTTACTAAAGGAGAAGTACTAGTATTAGATAAGATAAGGCCTGAATGGACTAGAAGAATCGTGAGGGAGAGGAGAGAGAGAGAGAACAGACGCAGTCGTCGGAAGTTGGTGCGAAGAATGGATGAACGGCGTGCGACGGCAAAGGGTCTCTCTGTCTCGCTCGTTCTCTCTCTGATTACTCTCAAATTTCACTTCAAACCAAAAAGGAGATCGATTGGTAGGGCTTTCGAATTGGGTTTAGAATCTGCATCTTGGGTTTTCATCTTCTTCTCACTTCTTCAAAGTCCTGTAACGGACCGTAACGAACCGTATCGCCCGTTTCATAAGCATATCGCTGCATATCGGGCGATTCACTGGTGAATCTGAATCACCCATCCCGTATCGGCCGTATCGGATTCGGTGACCTCCGATACCGTTACGAACCGGGCAATACGGTACGATACGGGCCGTTATTTGAATACTTGCGTCCGCCTTGAGGGCAAGGCGATTTTCAAGCGTGGGGGAGTTGGTACGGTATCCGTATCAATATTTATCTGTTTATTTATTTACTAGTATTTAGTTACGTTATTTGGTTATTTAATTAATAAACCGGGCTTGGCCCGTTAAGTTAGGGTTAGTATTAGTCTATTTAAGTGATGTAATTCCCCCGTTATTAGGCAAACAATAAACAAGTATTTCTCTCAACTCTCGTCTATCTATCTCTTTTATCTCTCTCGGAGACCGTAGCATCTCGAATCGCTACAACCCGATACGCTAAGAGTATCACAGCAGGTGGTGTTGGTGTGGTGGTGGAGGGTGCAGGTGGTCATAGCTGGTGGTGATGGTGGGGACTGGCTGCAGGTGTTGGAGGAGGTGGTGGGGTTCGTGTGGCAGAAGCGGCGGTGGGAGCAGGTCGTGGCGGCAGCGACGGTGGGAGCAGGTTGTGGCGGTGATGGTGGGGGAGGTGGCCATAGCTGTTGGTGATGGGGACTGGCTGCAGGTAGTGGTGGTGGTTCAGGTAGCGGCGGCGGTGGTGAGAGCAGGCAGTGGCTGTCTGGTGGTGATGGTAGGGACTGGCTGCAGGTGGTGGTGGTGGTTCAGGCTGCAGCGGTGGTAGTGGTCATAGCCGATGGTGATGGATTGTAGGGGCGGCAGTAGAGGGGTTAATAATGCTTCCACACAATTTGACAAATGATTTTACTTAGAGAATTAATTTGCGGATCAAATTGTGAACCAAACAACGGAAATTAGGAAAGTGTTTTACAGGAAAATAATTTACCATGAAAAAAAATGGAGCCTTTATATGAAAGATTCCTAATGCTAAACTATAGAGTAGACCACTGGAGTACAACATCTTGGCACCAAACACATCATTCTAAATTTGGCCCTGGAAAAAACAAAACGGGGTCATATTTTAGCCGTACTCCCAAATATTGAACCATGCTTTCAACCAACGGCTTCAAACTATTTTGTAACAAATGACTCTGTCATAAATACTTTGTGGATACATGTGGCTTTGGCTGCCTTGGCAGTATGAGATTTAAGTTGTGTCTCCATGGTCACAGAACCAGAAACATAAGTAGGCATTACCGAGTATTGAACCTTGGTTGAACGATGTGAATGCTTTGCTCTTACCACTAGGCTACGACTCAACAGAACTAAATTTACAGTGCTAGTAAAAAAACCTAGGCTTGTAAACACACAGAGCCATCCGAGAGCACCTAAAAATCGTCTTAGTCGAAACTTAATCAAAGCCCTAATTGTATAATGTGTAATGAAATAGCCGAACTGGAGCCTAAGCTGGACAGGGTGAAGTTCAACTGGTATGCTCTAGAGTCAGTTCGTTTAATCCGCACTATTGTCTTGTGCATTACTATGTCCATAACGTAATGGGCATGTTAAACCATTGTATGGTATATATTACGATGTTAACTAATATTGTATAGCGCACTACTTTATGTTATTTGTACTATTAATACCTGAATATTATTTCGTACTACTAGTTAACTTTCTCTCATGGTGTGATTTCTTTGTGAGATCATTTTGATGAGTTAGTCCAAATTTTGTTATGTTTTCTAATTTCTATCACAAATTCCTTCAAGAATGGCATATTAGGCCTTTGACAACTACTAGTATATGTTAACTGAATCAAATAAAAATATCAATAGCTGCCCAGTCAAAGGATGACTCAGTTAAGGTTTGCCCCGTATTCTAAAATAGTCGAGCTTGAGCGCTTCTATTCGAGGCTAGCTTTTCTTAAATAGCTGAGCTAGAACAAGCAAAAGATCTCTTCAAGAAACCCAATCTAACCCTGCCACAAAAATCCCTGTTTGCTTTCTACTCTGGAACTAAAACTACCCAATAACCCACCCACATATCGACCGTGACGCTTTCCTCTGATCTTTCCTACCCTTTCAAAATATTTAGGTAGTTCATCATACACTTAAGAATCAGAAGTGAAGGCCACACTCCACAAAACTCCAATTTGACCGTTTTGATTGAGCCATTTCAAAATTCAGAGGTTCAGTCATCTTCAACCTTAATTGATTCAAAATTTGAGTCTGACACTCTGATTCAATGAGCCTTGCAAATTATTTGTTTCTTAAGCCTTGCCCATCTGCTTATTTATCTATACATGATAGTCAAGTTTGGCACTCTGGAATACTGGGATATATGAGAAAAACCACGAGGACGCAATCACAGTTGAAGGACAGTCTAAGAGATAGGGCCATGTTCATATCCTGAGTTCAAGAGAATTGCCTTGAAAGAAGTCTATACCCTTATCCAATAGCATTCTATGTATTATCTGATTCAAGCACAACTTACTAGTTCAGCTAAAAGTTGAACCAGCAGAGACTATCCGACCTAACATAATCCTTAATGCTCATCACACCGAAAATTGAATAATTTGACCAAGTCAATTTCGAAATCCAATTTTTCCACAACAGTTTGCCGGAAATTTTGCAGAAACAAAGTTTTACATGTCTAGTATACCCATTTCAAACAGTTTTTGAAGGAGTTGTTGATACTTGATAGTTAAGTATATCCATAAGAAGACTGTTGAAACCTAATTAGTAAACCTAGTGAATTCGTTTCGGGAAAATCAAACTTGATTCCCACGATTTCAATTGCCAATACATTAGTGCTCCAGAAATAAATATTAACTTCAAATTTCGAAGTAGCAACGCTAGGACAAAGCACATTACCCCAAATTGATGTCAACATAATCGCAATCCGCCTCCACCAGCTTCGCCGCCTCCAGCAAAGTATCCGGATCGTTCGCACAGAACTGAACAAACAGAGGACGATCCTCCTGCAAAATCCACATCCAAAAACAGTCCATCAACACAAACAAACGAATCCCACAACCTCAAATAAAAACAGATTTCAAATTTTCCACACCTTGCAGGTGGTGAACTCCGAGGAGCGATACTTCTCAGTCTCGGTGAAGATGCGAGAGTGAAGCATAGGCGTGTAAGCAGCAGTAGCTCCGTACTTGCGGCACAGCATCCTGAAAGGAAGCTCCGAGTTGTCCACCATTGGAGCCACAATCAGCTTCGGCTGCCCTAGCTTCTTCCAGTGTGCCCATGCCCTCTCTATCCTCGCCTCTCCGGTCAAGTAACCTCCGGGACTGCCCAGAGAAGCCGATTTCTCTTCTTTTTCGTCCTTTGAAGAGAGGAACTGAGCGTTATCGGCCATGAATGTGGTGATAGATGAGAGAGAAGCGTTTCGTTTAGTGAAGTGGGAGAAGGAGGAGGACAAGGGTTTGAATCTCATGAGGAGGCGACGGGAAGGGGAATGCAGCCCATCGCCGCCGTAGGAGGAGGATTGCTAACGAAGGGGAAAAGAGGGGAAGTTCGTGGGCTCTGTTTGATATTTTGACCCGCTCTGGTCCTGTAATGGAGAGGCTTTGTTGAGGTAATAGGCCCATCAGGTCGTGAATACACTTAACTGTGGACAGGAAGAGGCCTAAGATCTGAAGGCCCAAACCTAGACAAATGATGCAGTATGATGCAGTCATGTCACTTTACGATTGGTGGTAAACTTTTTGGTAAACTTTACCAAAAAGTTGCATCATGTTGCTATCACTAGACCAAAGCGACCAAATGAATGGCGGTGAAAGTCAGAGTTGGAGAAAAAGGAAGAATTGGCGTCCTACCCGTCTGGTGAATTGGTCTTTGAAAAATACCCGTCTCTCACTTATGTTCGGCGTGTGTAACCCACGCGTGGGTTACACAATTTAATCAACTAAATTAACACTTAATTAGGCAAATTTTTAAAACAATCCTATACACATCATCATCCACCCTCTCGAATTCACTATCACTCCAACTGCAACTGCAACTCACTCTCTCTCTCTTCTCTGCAACTCACTCACCGGCGCTCGCTGCAACTGCACCCATGGCTTCCACTGGTTCTTCTTCCTCCGCTCCGGCCGCCGTCTTGCCCCTTCCCAACCCCGTCACACCCACCGTCGGCGAAGAGGTTCGCCTTTTCAAATACCCCCATTCTCAATTCTGTAACTTACTTGATTTCATGTACATGTTTGTGAGGGGTTTCTGTTTGTAATCGATGTTTGAATCAAAGAAAACAACTCATAGTTTGAATCTGTAACTTACCTGATCATAATTCCACCAAATCAAGAACTCGGACGAGATCCAGATCTAGAACTCGGACGATGACCTGTTCTAGATCTTGGAACTCGTACGAGTAGTTCTCGTCTCAGTATCACTAGATGAATACTGAGACGAGAACCTATAAAACTGGGACGAGAATAAAGCAAGACCCTGCCGAGGAGCAGTTTACTCGTCTTGAGACGAGAACTCCACGCTCCTCTCTGTATAAGCCAGCTTATACTGAGACGAGCATGACTCTCGTCTCGGATAAGACCAGTTTATACTGGGACGAGCAATGATCTCGTCTCGGTTAAGACCAGATTATACTAGGACGAGAGTCATGCTCGTCTCGGTATATCAAGCTTATACATGCTCGTCTCAGCAGTTAGAAGATGAAAAAAACCCATTGTTTCATTCCAGACTTAGAACAGTCCTGCAACTTGAACACTTAAAATTATTTACCTGTATAGACTTGAACAGTAATGGATCTCACATCAACACTTCACGAAAAAAAATGTGACACACTTATACTGCATCAAAATTCAGTAACACTTGTACCCTCAAAAAAAACTTCAGTAACACTTATAATAAGGAAAAAACTTATAAACTTTTAAGTAACAGACCATTATAAATAGTTTGAATTATTTCATTATTTATCTGACATTATTAATGAAAGTTTAATTTGAATTGTAGAAGCAAATAATCAAGGTTTCGGAGTTCGACGAGAAGTTGGGAGATGTACCACTTCCATTGTGCCGGGTTAAAGTCGACAAAGGAAACATCACTACGAGGGTAGCCTTGAAAGGGTACAAGCAGAGTTTGCAATACGTCTGCCCTGAGATCCGGGAATTGATTGAAGAAAGGCTCCCCCAGCTGAAGTTTTTGTTGGACATCCATTGCGCGAGCAACGTTACCTTTCCTAGTATGGTTGTGAATCTTGTCATGCACGCTTTGATGAACACGGACAAAAAAGATCCTGAGTTTTGGTTCTACATAAACAACATGCCAGTTCGGTTTGGATTGCAGGAGTTTTGTTTAGTTTCGGGGTTGAGCTTCAACGAAACAACTGGTTTTGGTGATAAAGAGCATGCATATTCGTGGGCTGCAAAGTATTTCCCTGATCACAAGCTCGGTAACAACATCAAAGTATCTGCGATTGAAAGTGTTTTGAATGACCTGAAGCCCAAAATCAAAGAATTGACTGAGGAGGAGAAGTTTGATTATGCGAGACTGCTAATGGTATGCCTGATTGGACGAATGACGTTTGTGAAAACCAATGCAGACACAATATCCATGACACCGTTTGGCCTGCTTTCGGATTTTGAATGGGCAAACAAATTCGGATGGGCCAGGTACTTGTGGCCATATTTCGCTGAGCAAGTGGGTCAGGAGGCTTGGAATAAAGGTACGGATGGCCTCGGTCGTCTGAAGTACAACATGTTGTATTTTCCGCACATATTTCTGGAATGGATTTGCGAGGCCATACCCCACCTTGGTGATCAGCTGGGAAAACCGAGGGCAGGTGAGGAAAGGAAGTTGCCGCGCTTGGCTAATTGGACGTGGAGAGGATGCGCATTGGGCTTGAAAGAAGCAGCGGAATGCTGGAGTGAGATAAAGTTTGTTAATCCTACTCTCGTCCCAACGGAGGAAGAAAAGAAACAACACTACTGGATTAGCTTCATGGAGTACAGGAGGACTCACCCCGACCAACCACTTCACCCCAGGTGGACTGCTCTGTTCGAGAAGAGGACAGTGCTTGAGGATGACATGAGTTGTAATCGCAAATTCACACCCAGCTACAACTTTGAGGGAGAGGTGGTGGCTTCACAAAAGCCGCAGAAGAGGATGAGGAAGAAGGATGTTGGAAAGGATGACGGTGCCGGGCCGCAGAAGAAGAAGCAGAAAAACACAGTTAACGAGGACGAGCCTGGCCCACAGTCGAAGAAGACTAAGAAGAAGACAGAGAGGCGCAAGGAAATTGCTCTTGTTGATGAGGAAGAAGAAGAGGAAGAGGAGGAAGCTAGTCTTGTCCCGAGACGAAGAAGGGGTGCAGTTCAGATTTCCTCAACCCCACCTCCATCTCCACCGAGAACCCAACCTTCGGTGTCTGCAACACCTCCACCTATGGGTCGACCCGAACCTTCGAGAACTGTGGGAGTTGACTTAGAAGACTTGAAGCGGGAAATGCGGATAGTTTTTGAAGAGGCATTGGTTCCTATCAAGGAAAACCAGGTCCAATTGAATGAGAAAATGACAGAGATGAGCAGTAGGGTCGGTAAGATGGAGGAAGATTTGGTTGCCCTAAAAAATGCATGTAAGAATGATTTCACTCGTGTGCGTGAAAAGATCGGCCGGCACGACACGAAAGAGGTCGAACGACTGACCCAGCTCGGTGTTTGGGGAGAAGCAACGCACAAGATGGTAACAAACCTGCACACCGCTTGGGAAGAAGTGCGAGTAGATCCAACGACCGGCATTCGGTACCTTAGCGAGGTACGCATATTGTTCTTATTTACGGTGTTTGACTTATGTAATTTAAGGTAATTGTGACCTAATAAATCTATTCATCTATTGGTAGGATACAGAAAGAGAAGCTGTCATTGAGCCAACCACAGTTAGAGGAACGGCGGGAGGGGGTTCCGGGACAATCGAGTCAACCCCGGTCACTGAAACAGAAGGAACCGATGGCTCCAATCCAGTTGAGGCTAACCCCACAACACAAACAGAAGCAAGGGGGTCCAGGCAAGTCCAAGCACCCCCAATCGTAGAAACCGAAGCAGGACCGTCCATGGCAGCAGAAGAAGGTGGGTTGGAGGAAGATGAGGATTCAGCCACCGATGACGAATTACGGGAATGGATGAAATATAATTACTCCGAACTCCCTGAAGAATCAGATCCAGAGCCTGAATCGATTGCCATTGATCAGTTTGGACCTCAGGAGTGGGATTGGTGGTATGACGCGGTTGAAAGGGAAAGATTAGATGAGGGCTGGTCTCCCCAATCACTTTACGATTACAAGAGAGGTGATGAGTTACATGACATATACGGCCGGGATGAGATGCCAATTATTTATGAGAATGGTGTGGAACGTTACTTTAGCCGTAATCGTGCTAGAATTGATTGGGAGACTACTCCGTATGGGGTTGCACTGGCACAAAAGGGTTGTATTCCAAAGAAGTTGCTCACTAGTGTGCGTGTTCCAGATTTTGCTATGAGGAATAAGACAAAGCCAGACCCAGAATTTCGTGAAGCATTCTATACTTGGCTAGACGATCCAACCCAAGATTATCAGGGGCTGAACTGTGGTTGCAAGGTACTGGGACGAGAATTCTTCCGTTATTTACTTTCGGATAAATTTACCTTATACTGGGGTCAAATGGATGAGATGACTTATGTGCTTAGACGGTTGTACTCGAAGGAATGTCGTGAAGCGAGGACCGACATCGCCATTACCGACGCTAAGTGGTATCACACATGGGTGAATAAGAACTTGACTGAGGAGCAGCGGCGGAAGGAGTTGGCTATTTATTTTGACGGTAGTAGGCCGAACCGTGGGACAGAGATCGCGAAGGCACGTAAGTGGCTCATGCCATGGTTCTCAAAAATGCCAGTTAAGGGGGGGGGGGCTGGACATTGGTTGCTCGTTTACATTGAAGTGGAAGATATGGTTGTTCAAGTCTTCGATCCAGTGATAGGAATGGGAAAAAAGCAATGGGACCTTGATGCTCTTCGCAAAGAATTCCCTAAGATGCTAAAAGCGTCCGGTCAATGCAGAGCGCCAAACAGGTTGTTAATTAAAAGGAATGGGTTACCGATGACGCACTACTTCAAGCCCCATGATAAATGGAGATATGCCACAACTATGCTGAAAGAATCGGGCTTCTATGTCGTCAGAATGATGGAACACCTTATGGAATGTAATCCCATTCGGGGTTGGACTGAACTGAACCAGAGGGCGATAAAAAAGATGAAGGAAAATTATTGTATTTTAATTTGGATGGTTCCTTTTCACTTTCCGGTTTGCGATGGAGATGGTAAGAGGAAAGACAACATGGTGCGTAAGTAGGTGGACTTCGTGTACTAAACTTGTAATGACATAAAACTTTTGTTGGTGTTGAATGAGATTTTAGTTTTTGAAGTTTGTTTTATTAGTACTAATTGATTACATAAGAAAACGACGAACAAGCAACAACTACCAACAATTACAAACACACGAACGCATACCTACGACAGGATTATATAGCAACTAACGAAACCAACAACAAAACCAATCACGAGAACAAGGAACAAGTTAGCTTTTTGAGGCGCATGAGCAACTACGTCTAGAGAAGTGGATGGACCGTCGTACGGAGTTCGTTGTCTGGTACGGTCGGTTTCACGCGGGCGTTGCTCGTTCTCAGACCACGCATTTGCAGCCTCTTCGTATGTTGCATACTTAACATAGCAAGCGTTCTTATATCCTGTCGTTTGCTCCTGACAAGCTGGCCAAGAGGTATATATGCCCGTTTGACGACCCACAAATACGACGTAATAATAATCTCTGCGAGGCATTCCTGACATTTTACAATATTACGTTAGATAATCTGTGATTTAGGTTTTACTTTATGGTTTTACTTTTCACAATGTTAGGGTTTTAAAGATCAAGTTAAATTATATGCAAAAAAAAATTATTTATGAAAATAAGATTTTAAAGATTCCAAAAAAAAATGACGGGTTTAAGGGCATAGGTAACATTGTAGGGTTTACTGTTTACCCAATTAGGGTTACTGGTGTCACATTTGTTCATTGTGGGAACAGTGACACCTGGTGACTTGCAAGATAAGGCAAGTAAGAACCTTTAAAAACAAGGACGAGGATGAGTACAAATAAAGACGAGCAGTTACTCGTCCCTAAAGACGAGCAGTTACTCGTCCCTGTATTGTGAACATGCACGTCTCAGTTTATGAAGTGAAAACCAAGACGTGGAAGACCTCTAATACTGAGACGAGCAACAACCTCGTATGGATCTCAAAACCGAGACGAGCTGTCCATCGTCTCAGTCTTGGAGGTCTTACAAAGAGGATTTAGGTTGCATGATATAGGGTTTAGGGGTACATGAGTTGGGGTTTATGGATTTAGGATTTAGGATTTCATGGTTTATTGATTAGAGGGGTATTACATGGTTCAATTACATTTTTAGTAACCATATTGATGGTATTTAGTTGATTTAAGTGTTTATTGAATACAATTATGGGGTTTAGAATAGATGATCTATGGTTTAAGGGCTTACAAGACTTGGGGTTTATGGATTTAGGAAATATGAATTCATAGTTTATTGATTAGAGGGGTATTACATGGTTGAATTACATTTTTAGTAACCATATTGCTGGTATTTAGTTGGTTTAAGTGTTTGTTGACTACAATTATAGGGTTTAGAATAGATGATCTATGGTTTAAGGGATTGCAATACTTGGATTTTTGGAATTAGGACTTTGGAAATCATGGTTTACTGATTAGAGGTGTTTTACATGGTTTGAACTCCATTTGTAGTGATCATTGTAATGGTTCCTAAGTTAGTTTGAAGGTAGTACTTCATTGTATGATATAGGGGTAATGATCCAAGTGTTAGGATTACATGATTAATAGTTCAAGATTACATGATTTTTGGGTTAAAAGTTCACCTCACATGATTTATGGTTTAGAAATTACACTAAACATTTTTTACAAGGTTTAAAAACATTTTGTAATGATTTTATGGTTTAGGGTTTAGGGTTTAGGGTATGCTCGTCACAGTATGTCTGTTGTATATTGTGTGGAGACTGGAACGAGTAGATGCTCGTCCCTGTATTGTCTGAAAGGACTGGGACGTGCATCTGCCCGTCCCAGTCTACAAACCACACTCTCTCGCTTCCAATATCATCAACCTGAAGTAGTAATTGTGTGGAGACTGGAACGAGTAGATGCTCGTCCCTGTATTGTCTGAAAGGACTGGGACGTGCATCTGCCCGTCCCAGTCTATGAAGTGCACAACTAAGTCGTGCAACCAAAACTGAGACGAGCACGTCCCAGTCCTTTCAGACAATACAGGGACGAGCATCTACTCGTTCCAGTCTCCACACAATATACAACACACATCAAACCCAGAATGAAGAACACCACATCAATATAATGAACCTAAATTTAATCAGAAACACAACTGAAGATCAAATTTAATAAAAACACTCGACTATCACACATTCTACAATATTATGACGAGAATATTACAATCATAGCAAGAGAAGCACCACAGTTTAGGGTTTACCGTAGCTCAACAACAATGGCGAAAGAGAGAGACTTCTATACACAGAGTGGGAGAACCAGAGCAAATGAGAGTGAAAAATGAACCAATTTTGAGGCTGTAATGCAGCTGGTTCATTAAGTTTACAGTTGGAGTTAATTCAATTGTACTTTGGTAGGTTAGGGTAGATGGAATCATTCAATGTTTTTAGAGAGAGAGAGCTGCACATTTGTTAGGGTTTGTTTTTCAGTTTGAATATCACTCTCACTGACAAGGGTAGCAGGGTAATTCAAGAAATTCAATGGTTTCTCACCCACTTTAGGGTACATGTCATCAGCCATGTCACACCCAGTAGCCCCACTTGTTTGTTAATGAATCTTGTAAGCATCTGTTTAAAAAGAAGGGCATTTTTCAAATACCAATTCAGCCTAGTGCAGAATTCAAACTGCAATTCAGAGAATGGCATTTTTCCAATTGCCCCGAGAAAAAGAGTACAAAAGAGAAAGTGTGGTTGGACGAGAAAAAAAAAGAATGAGAAGTCATAATAGTTTATTTATATATATAATAGTAGAACGTAAGTTTCTAAAAACTTCCATATTTGACACTCCTATCTTTTTCTTACTTTCTAAATTCTAAATCTGTCAATTCAAAAAACATACCGGGCGCGCTCAATTCAAAAAAGACGGCTAGATAACATTTGAACGAATATATTTTAAAACAATCTTGTTGTGGGTATGCAGATAATGTAAGATCCCAATAAATCTATTTTTAACAAAATCTGTTTTGTTTAAAAAAATAACTTTAGAGATAACGATAAGATAACAAACTTATTTTTCAAAATCCTGTAAGAAAGCATCTCCTTGCTCTATTTATATCTCCTCCCATTCTCTGCTTATTTCTCATCAAATAAAAAGCCAATCTCCTTTCAGGGAAAAGTCTCTTACGATGGTTTGTTTGGTAGAGAATCTCCTTCCTGGGGAAGGTCTCTCTTTCATTTTCTCTATTATATACATGATGTTTTTCTTTTGTTGATCATTCTCCAATTTTGTCATTCTAGTATTTGTTGGATAACAATCGAAACTGGACCGAGAGAAGGGAAGAAGAAGAGAATAGAAACATAAAAGAAACTGAAAAAGAAATGCAGAAAATTAAATACTTACAGAGTATTGAAAATCTCCTGATTAATTCTGATACGATCTCGAGCATAGACTCGATGTCCTTAAGACTTATTTGCCCCTTACGGTATTGCTTGTTATGGAGCAAACACCTCGCACGATAATCGCCTCAACCGTGAAGTCTGTCAGTACACTCGCTGCACCCTACGAACCGCAATGGTATGGAAACTCTCTCTGGAAATGCTAATGATTTGCAAGAATGTTGGAGATGTGTTTGGAATTTGGTAAGTGAAGAAAATCGTTGGGGGGGAAGCCTGCTATTTATAGCAGTGTTGGAATGGAGCAGTTGTAACAGTTCATGACAGTTCAACTGTCTGTGACGGTTGAAACCGTTCAGTTTGAATGTTAAATTCGTTCTGTGAAGTCAAGGACTGAAAAAATAATTTCAAAGTTGATTTTAGGCCCAAATGGGCTTGACTAACAAATCAGCCCAACCCACACCACACCTCGCCACGTCACGGCCCGAACCGAACCCGAGACCGGGCCGAGCCACAATCAGCTTCGGCTGCCCTAGCTTCTTCTAGTGTGCCCATGCCCGCTCAATCCGCGCCTATCCAGTCAAGTAACCACTGGGACTAACTAGAGAAGCCGATTCTTCTTCTTCGCCGTCCTTTGAGGGAAGGAATTGAGCGTTATCGGAGCAAAGTCGGTCGTCGAGTTCCGGCGGAGTGAGAGTTGAGCCGAGGAATTGAGCGTTATCGGCCATGAATGTGGTGATTGATGAGAGAGGAGTGGTTTGTTTGGTGAAGTGAGAGAAGGAGGAGGAGGAGGAGGAGGAAAAGGGTTTGAATCTCATGAGGAGGCGACGGGAAGGGGAATGTAGCCCATCGTCGTCGTAGGAGGAGGATTGATAACGAAGAAGTGGGGAAGGGGGAAAGTTCGTGGGCTCTGTTTGATGTTTTGACCCGCTGGTGATTTAACGGATAGGGCTTGTTCAGGTAATAAGGCCATCAGATCGTGAATACACATAAATGTGGACAACATCTTGGGTAGGCAGAGGTTTAAGATCTCAAGGCCCAAACCTAAACAAATGTTCCAAATGGGAAGCCTCCTGATGAACTATGTTTTTTTTTTTGTCTAACAGAATTTTCATTAACACCAAGGGGAAAAATTACAACCATCTAACAGCAAAATGTTCTTGAAATCTTGAGAAACCAAGAGCTCACTACCATCTGATAAACTATTCTGGAGATTTCTAGCTAGAACATCTGCAACCACATTCGCATGTCTCCTAATCCATTTAATATCCAAGAAACCTTCCTTAGTGAAGTTCAAGATATCATCCACAATGCTTTTGATTTCACAGTTAACTTTGTTGGGTTTTGACTTAGGTAACGCAGCGAAATAACAAAATGTAATTCCTACTCAAACCCCACCAAGGATCACATGAAGAGACATTCATAACATGATAAGGGACATAGAAGATGTGTACCATTTGGTTCGGGATATCACACAAAGAATAATGTCCTCGTCTCTACGGTTGATCCACGTCTAGAGGTGAGATGTAGATCTTCCTTCTCCTAGGGCTAGCTTGGACCGGAGGAAGAGGGAAGAACCAATCAAGCAACGAGGGACAAAGAGAGGATCGACCCTCTCTTTGTGGCCGACGGGTAGGGGCGGACGGCTAGGGGCTTCGGCCTCTAGCTTGTCTTGCTCTCTCTTTTGCTTTCTCTCCCACTCACTTATGTTATGAGCATTAGTTGTGGGAGGGAAGCTAGAGCATCCTTTATATAGTCCAACAACTCCTTGTTAACTACGCGAAGGCCATTCCTAATCCTACATGAATTTGGATTAGTCCCTTCCTTGCATAGTAGTCCTACTAAGTTTGCAAGGTGTTGCAAAGTGATCCTTCTAATTAATTAATCATATTAATTAATCCCAAATCTAGTTCAACTCTATTAGACGTGTGACCACATAGGTTTCTACTTAGTTGGTAGTAACTAATTACTAACATGGAGCGGTGTCTAGCAACACATCCATGCAACGCAACTAATAGATATAAGTCAGTGATCCTGACAAACCTTTGTGCCCAATATCACATATTGCATTATCCCTTTGTCTCCATATCCGGATTGGACACGAGACATAAATAGTCACACTCATATATCCAATCTATAGTTCCTCGACCCTGTGAATATACTTATGCAAGCAGATAACATCAATATCTTCATATTGATTTATCTGAGTCTGCCCAGACATTCAATAAGCACCATTCCTCGAGTGGCCATGGATATTTGCTCCCATTATGTGGGAGGGAAAAATCCTCTCTACGTCACTACGATCTCGAAGCTTTCTTCCTATCATGCCCGATAGCTATCTTTATAGTTGCCCGGTTAAGGCGCAACGTTGGATAACATTAAAGCATGATATTCCACAACTAGAGTATCTAGTGACTTCAAGTCTAAGGATTGCAATTATATTAGCACTACGAGAAGCAATTGTGACTTTAACATAATCTAATGTATCCTTCTCGTTGTGGGTCAATCCAGTATGCCATTACTCCTAATGCATACCCATGCGTTAGACTTGATATCTCCATATCAATCTACACACATACTAGTCTATATGTGATCGTCCTGTTAACCAATATAATGGACTAGGGATGTAATTACCCATATTCTTAAGATTATTTTAAATGAACTTAAATGTTAGTTTTATGCTTTTATGTCATAATACTTACATTTTAACAATTGAATGTATTATTTGTTTAATAGCATGTTAAGATGTATATGATTTAGCTTTTACATATTTGAACGATAAATTGAAATGTATTGATTTTATGAATTGCATTTCATGTGTTGTATAAGATTGAATAAGTACTAATTAGAAATAAAAAAGAATGAAATAAGCATATTATTTTGGGGTGAAGTTTAGTCAGAAGTAATATTTATATTTAAAAAGCGAGTTGATGAAGCAAACATATTAGTGGCGTAGTTGTAATCAACATGCGTCCAGCACCTTGCTCGCTTGGGTTCGAGTCACCTCTCTGCTTCATTTTTTTCTAGTTTATCTGATCATATCCTGCTAATAAGTAATAACAATATAAAAGTTTCAAACTTATCCAAAAAGGTATGCTGGCAAAGTTGGCAATTGTTGGAAACAGAGAGGTGTTGAGTTCAAGTCACCCTGCCAGCACCTGCTTTACTTTTTAGATATTTTTCAGATTTATTTTCATTAGTTACAGCAGCCTCCCCCAAATTCTGCAGAAATGACACTGACCACCCCCAGCAGCCAACCCCTATAAATAGACCCTCGCCCCTTTCATGTCAAACTACACCTTCCTCCCCCCTCTCCTCAAAATAGTTATTTTGATAGTTGTTGTTCCGATTATCTTTCTGAATTCAAAAGTTATTTATTTTTATTAGCTTCTCAACTCACTTGAGATTCTAAAAAGAGAGAATTGTCAATTTACTAGCAAGGCTATAGCCGGATTATTACTAGAGCTATGCCGATTCATTTCAAAAAGAGATTTTAACATCCAATAAAGGTAGGGGAAATATAGTTTTCACATCTGCTGTAATTACGGTGTATACATAATTATTTGCATATGTGCTGATTGTTAAGTTATTGTTTGTTATTCGCATGAAGTATAAAGTATGATAATTATGTTATGTGATCGATGTTACAGTTTAATTGATTATTATATTTCTACGCCAGTGGTTAGATGGTACCTACTAGGCTTTTTGCTCACCCTAAAATATCTACAGGTACCGCAACGGGTCAATCAGAGACTATAGACGGGCTAGATTTATAGCGTTTTCGAATTAATTGTAATATTTGTTAAAGATTGGTTTATTTGAGATCTGTAAATGATATTGATCAAATGAATAAGGAAAATGACATTTTTTTGTTGAAATCGGTAAGAGTTGTCTATTTATAAAGCTTCTGCTATGTTTTATCGAAAAGCGATACGGTTCGTATTTCCATCGCGGCCGAAAAGTGCACGTTTACTCTGATGAATTATTAATCAACTTAAAGGGAAAGAAGTCGGGTCGTGACAAGGGATATTTAAGATAAACAACACATTGTATCTAAGAACTTCATTATATTAAATATCACAATATGAATAAATGAATCTTCTAGGCAAAAACATTGTTCATACATATAGATTGCCTCTAGGGCACCTATTCCAACAAACTTGACAAGAACCATCCAACATATTGATCATCAATTTGTTATCTCCTTCAAAGATCAAATATTTCCATCTACTGCATTCTGAAAAATAGTCTCCTTCATGGATTTTGCTTCAGCCAAAATAGCTGTTTAAGCAAAATCTTTCAACCAGCCACTGTCTAGAAGATTCCCTCCAGTGTCTCTAATTATCCAAGCTGCAGTCATCTTCAAACTTAGTTGATCCCAACAGGCAACAACATTACATTTCATTTTCCCAGAATGAGGAAGTTTTAATTTTACAACTGAAGAATTAGGGGATTTAGAGGCTTCTACAGCAGTGATCTTCTTAAACAAATGTTCTATAATATTCTAACTGATGGACGATATACTGAGAGACTTTAACTGGGTTTACCTTCATACCAGTGAAGATAATTTGGTTTCTCTCCTTCCAAATTAACCAACAAGCTAACACCATCTCTTCCAGAAAACCTGAATTTGAAGCTGAACTAGAATCTAGCTCCCAAATATGAATTGCCCAATGTTGAAAAGAGTTATGACCTTCCTACATTTTGCTCACATTAAGACCCCTTTTGAACCAAATAGTGTGAGTCCAATTACAACCAAAAATATGTGCCAAACATCTTCGTTATCGTCCCTACAGATGGCACATTTAGAACTCCAAGCACGGCCTGTAATTTTCAAATTTTGATTTGAAGTTATAGCATTATGCATCACTCTCCACCAAAACAATTTGATTATAGGAGGGAGATGTAAATTAGCTTATCACCCATAAATCCATTGAAATTCTATAATAAGAAGAACTGTTCTGGTGAGAATACTCTTTGTAGCCAGTTTTGCCCTGAAGAGGAGCACATTCAAACAAAATTTTTTGCCACTTTTGTTCCAGATTGACAATGTAATTCCTATTTTTGGTCAAAAGCCAATAAACTCCATCTTCTGAAGTTCTAACAGAAAGGGGGGTAGAAAGGATAGCTGCAGTAAACTAATCAAAGACCTTTTGAATGATATTGACCTTCCTCTGTCTAGACTCCTCACATATCAGCTCACTCACTTTTGCATATGCGTTTCTTGTAGGGTTTGTCAAGATTTTCCCACCTCTAAGAGCAAGCACCCAGCAATCATTATAAATTCTTATTGCTTTCTCATCTCCCACCTTCCAACCAGCACCTTTTTTATGACTTCTAAACCAGCACAAATACTTTTCCAGGTCCAAGATGGGAGAAGAGCATTTTTTTGCAACCAAAAAAATTTCATCAGGAAAATACCTGGTTTTTTAAAATTTAGAGTCAGTAGGAAGTCGAAACCTTAATTCAATACCACCAATCGAGGTTGCTTGTTTCGTTTATGTATTTTCAAAAACGAAAAAAGATCTCGGAGAGTTCTTTTTCTGAGTCCGAAAGAGAGTCATTAGATTCTCCCAATAACTAAAAAGTATAGCATGCCCAAATCTAACTGAAGTTTGCGGTAGTGGAGGAAGTGAATCGAGAAAAAGAGGGATTCTAATTGTAAGATATTCAATGAAATTCTCGCTAAAGTTGAGATATTATTATGAACATGTTAATAGAGGATATGTCTTAAAGTTTTGCATACTGGAGAAGTGAAAGTGTCCCCTCTAGCTGAAAGGGGTGAACCGTGAAAGTGTCTGGGGAAAACGTGAGTGAATGTGTGTTTTACCCTAAATCACGTAAAACGTCAGCAGAGGGTCGTGCTCGCGCTCTAAAAACGCGCTCCAGCGATTTGGAGGCAAAACCGCGTGTAAAACGCGCTCCAATATTTGTAGAGCGCGAATTCACTCACGAATTGGATTCCTCTCAGCCTATTTTAAAAATTCGGGCTGAGTAACATAAGTCAGGCCCACTCCAAATTAAGTTTGGGCCAAACCTTTAAACTCGGCACCCCACATTATGGAGTGGCCCAGCTTCTAACTACACGAGTTCGTCCCCTGCTCGTTTTAAAAGCTTGGATAACATCACAAAACATGTGAAGGACGATGTGGGACAAAAGAATCCCCTTTTGGCCTCGTTTGGGTAGCGGATAAGATACAGGGGAAATGACTTATGCTGGGATACGAGGTAGGATATGAATGATATCGGATAAGGCCTGATATGATATACTGGCTTACTGTGTTTGGGTGTGGGAGGATATGAGGCAGGATAAGAAGCAGGATATGAATTACCATATTTGGGTAGTGCATGATAAGGAGAAGGATATGTATCCAAATGACTATAATACCCTCCGTACAGTGATTTTGTATAAAACTACTTGATCATCACTGAGCGTGCATGCTTCCTTCTGGAACTCAAGAGGAAGTCCTTGATCTCGTGAAGAAAGAGGAAAACTAAAATGAAAATTCAAACAATTGACACACAAAATACCTTGCAACAAAGCAACTAATACGCTGATAAACTGATTGTCTCATTCCATCTCATTGCATATATTTTTTAAATGATAGACATACAGCTATGAAAATCCACCAACCACGGAACAACCGACCCGACGTATATTATCAGGGGCATCCACAAAAGCACAACCAGACGCTCACGACACCAACCTGAGTTACACACCCAATCCGTTACATATACAGCTAAATAAGTCATTGAAGAAAATTGTCGAGCGACGACTTGTTTAAAGCCTACTATAATAATAGCAATTTAAAAATTTGGGGAGTTGAAACAATCTGTTTTATACTCATTTATGTGAAAATTTCTTTCCAAATCCACAACTTCATATGAGAAATTAAAGATCTGTATATATATAGATATAAAAAACTTTCTCACTTTAGCCTCTGTATATCACTAACTACTCACTTTTAAATCCAGAATTTCATAACTGCTTATGAGAAAACAATCAAGTAATCACAAAGAATCAGAAACAATAATCACGAGTATACAGTCGAAGCAACCAAATAATGGAAAAATAATAAATAAATAATAAAATTTATTATATTTAATTAATACATTCTAATTATTGCAATTTTTAACAAACTATAAAATAATAAGGCAAAATTGCACCCGAGGTACCCATAGTTTAGTTTTTCTGTGAATTTAGTATCCATACTTTAAAATAACGCAGTCACGGTCTTGAACTTCCAAAAATCATGCATTGTAGGTACCCAATAGCAAATCCGTTACATTTAGTGGATGGAAAATGCTTTAAGTGAGAGTTTTTTCGTCTTTTCCAACCTATTATTCACAATCTGAAATGAAGGAAAAAGATGAGTAAAAGCATGTGAAATATGAGTAAAAAAACATATGAACGACGACGTTAAAACTGAGAATGTGTTGATTGGGGACGCTAGGGCTAAAATCGCCGACCTGGGTTGTGCAAGATTTGTCGTGGAAGGCGGTTCTGCGGCAGTTTCCGGTACGTCGGCGTTCATGTCGCCGGAAGTTGCACACGGCGGAGAACAGGGGTTTCCGGCGAATATCTGGGCGGTGGGTTGCACTCTAATCGAGATGGCCACCGGCTCTCACCCCTGGCCGGAGCTGAGATCCCGTAGCGGCTCACTACCGAATTGGGTTTTCCAGCGACGTGCCGGAGCTTCCGTCGGCGTTCTCAGCTCCGGCCAGAGATTTTGTCGCCATGTGTTAGATGAAAGACCCCAGAGAGAGATGGACTACGAACGAGCTTCTGAATCACCCATTCCTTCTTGATCTTGGTGATAAATTTGATGAATTTACTCGGAATTTGCCGAAATGCGTGTTGGATCTTGGTGTTTGGGATTCGCCGGAGACTCCCCGGAATCTGACCCATTGAAGAGAGCTTCACAGTTTTAGAGCTCAATCACAAGCGACTGAAAGAAACAGATTCCTCTGTTTCTTCTATTCTTGAATCATCACAACAAGAAGAAGAGATTGAAAACGCAATTGTTGTTGAGGAGGAGGTGGTGGTGGACCGGTGACAGCGTAAACCTATCTGCTTTTTCGCAAGTGTACGATCAAGTAATATAGAGTATGTAATTGTGACTCTGGTTGTCGAACCGTCGAGAACAGTTTAAGTTGTTGCTAATTAGAATTAGAATTAGACACAAAGTGTGTAAAAAGGAGGAAGGTTTGGGGTTTGATTCTACTCACTAAATTGCAGTAAATAAAACAATATTTTAGGAACGCTTATTTTATTTTTCTTCTAAATATTTTGCAGAAATTACGGTAGTTGTAAAAATCGATAATTCTAAGAATCTAGGTTCCAGGATCCCCTAAGGTTACTCTCCAGCTTTCATGGTATATTCGATTTCAGAAACACACGGTGGTTTTGTTTATGCCAGCATACCAACAGTACAATCTCCTCTCGGTCTCATGCACCTATCACTTTCCTGCAGATTTTCGGGTCCTCTCGGTCCACCTAAATCTGCAGGTTCGTTCTAAGTCTGCTAGTGTTACAGGTTCTCCTCTCGGTCTCCCCCTACACGTCTAACAGTTGGTCTAATGCTCCTAGGCTAGTCCCCTGATTCTCTTCACCTCTCGGTCCATCAAGGCAGAGTACTAAATCCTGTCTTTTCTTCCTAACTCTCACTGGTCACTCTCGTGCACTAGATCCTGTCTGTAACACTCCTGGGTTATCAAGCCATTCATGTATGTAAATAAAATCAAAGACAGAATAATAAACAAGCCATCCTGTATTAAGACTTAGCTAGCCATGCATCTGAAAATCAAACAACCAAGTCTGCTGAATTCATAAACCCTAGGTTCACCGAGAACCTAGGCAAAAGGTCTAGCTAGCTTGCATTATTGAAAGACAACGTTTCATAAAAGAGAGAAAATATCAAACTAGTTATTTGCTGAAATACTGAAAAACTGCTCCAATCCTGCTCTGCTCCAACCCTGGCGGCTCTGAAACTGGCTGCTGTGATGATGATAGATGTGTGAGTGTGTATGCGTAACTCTAATTCAGTGCTGGGACACCTCCTTTTATACTGCCACAGTCTCCAAAACTGATGCACGAAATTCCTGTTTTACCCTCGGAAAGACCCGTCCTGGAAGCTTCTGGAAACCCACCGTGCGTTCGAACGCAACTCTCCTGCGTTCAAACGCAGTGCGTCTGAACGCACACATCCTGCGTTTGAACGCAGGCCTTAACTATTTTTCTTCCTCTGGCTTCTGACTTCTGGACACGTGCGTTTGAACGCAGCTCGCCTGCGTCTGAACGCACGCCTTGGCCTTTTCTTCTTCTGAGTGTCGAGTCCTGCGTTTGAACGCAGGTCCTGCGTTTGAACGCACTCCTTAAGCTTTTATGCTCTTCTGACTTTGAACCCTGCGTTTGAACGCAGATCGCCTGCGTCTGAACGCAGGACTTAGCCTACTTTTCTGCCATTTTCCCGCTGCTCCCATCTTGTGCGTCTGAACGCAGGTACCCTGCGTTTGAACGCACAACTTAGTCTTTTTTTCTCCTTTTCAGCTTAGCTTTCCTGACACGCTGCCTCCCATCCAAGTTAATCTCATGCATTTCTCGGCACCTGTTACCTGCACATCATAACATGTACCCGCGATCATATCCAACAAACAAAAGTATGCATAAAATTACTCAAGTTTTGCAGTCATGTTCTATAAATCTCTGCCTCGTATCAGGTGGAAAATAAGCTGAAAATGGCCAAACTCAACTCTCACAGGGTTAAAACCAATAGTAAAAAGATGTCCCAGACTAATCCATTTTCAAGCTGTCAAAATACCCCCACACTAACCTCTGCTCGTCCCGAGCAGACCCTTGCATACTGCCTTGCAGACCCATCTTTTGCATACTTTAATTGCATACTTCCCCTTTTTCACAGATTCATGACACAGACCAAAAGACTCAATAGATGACTGACTCAGATACAGAATATACACAAACTGACTCAAGACTCAGCAAAAAAAAAATTTTGCTCTGAAATTGGGCAACCTCTCTATCATAAACTGAAATCATCAAATCCTCACAAGCTCATTTTGAAATTCCACAACACGTAGCAAGAATTGATATAAACTGATCCTGTGCACAAACTCACTAAGGTATCCCCAAACATCCACCAAACCAACCAAGATAAAGCACGTATTTTGACTTAGAGGGTCCAGGCATCTTAAGTCAACAGATAATTTTTCTTCGCCAAGTCATTTGAGGTTTTCAGACCCTCTTAGCCGTTATTGCGTTTGATTTGCAAATTGTCCCATTGCTGGGAGACACAACTCCTGTGTAATACGGCTTGACTTTAATTTCCCTCTTAAGCTCTAAATTGGATTGAATCCAAATTTTCCATATGAATGGAAGCACATTATGTTGTTTCTCCTTTAAGCACAAATAATTATTTTTTTTCAGATTATTTTGTTTTTCTCTCTTTTTAAAAAAAAAAATAAACCTCCTCTGTTTTTTTACAACTGTGCAGTAGAGCTTTAAGAGTGCAGGCTTTTTAGGATTTTCTCTTGGAACCACCTTAAGGGATGGTGGTGTACATTCTCCAACTTCGCTTAGGCCAAAGACTTGTACCGCATAAAACCGACTCTACACGAAGGTCCACCCCAGATTCCAAGAGTCCACCAGTTTCCACGGGAAACAGAATATTCAATTATCTAAAGACCAAATCCGCCTAGCACACTAAAGAAGTCAAAAGTATGCCTGTTATCTACTTTCCACATTCCTAAATACCCGTGATATCTTGTCGTGAGAATTGCGCACAAAATACTTAAATTTGAAGTATCCCTGCTACGGTGCTTCCTACTCTCATGAGCTCTTTCAATGGATTCTCTTCAGTTTCTAGGTCCTAAGTTGCCCTTTCTCAAAAATTTTTAATTTATTTATATTTTTTCGTTTTTTTTTTATATATTTATATTTTTTTTTATGCAAGGTCAGAAAGGTTGGTGGGTAGACTCAATATAAAAAACGTGCTGACTCAAAAATGAAAATAAAATAAAAAATAAAATGGACAAAAATATGCTGACATGGCTATGCAGGAGGACACGATTTCCCACCCCCACACTAGAGGTGGCGCGTCCTCGCGACTCTACTGATCTGGCCTGTAACTAGAATCTGTGTTCTCCGGAGTAGACTGGTCAGTCGGCTCTGGAGATGGTGAAGGGGTTCGCCCTCTGGCGTGTTTCCTCGCAGCATGGCGTGCTGCGGCAGTGGTACCAGCGTGGCTGGCACCGGGATGGGCACTGCTGGCCCCTGGGTCTGCATTCTCTCTCCTAGGTGGGTACTGGGTACCGGGTCTGCCGGGGTCACTTACACTGTCTGCATGTTCAGGGCTCGGTGTGGGGTCATGGCCAGAGAAGCTATCATATGGCCGGCTATCCTCCATTGTCCAGCTGGGACAATTATCACTCGAATAGCGGTCCGGAAAGTTAAATCTCTTACCACGCATGTTGCTCTGAATTTCAGCGAGTGCCGCTTCATGAGCTCTCAATGCGGCTGTGTTAGCGTGGTAAATATGCTTCTGGGTCTTGAACAACTTTCCAAGACCCCTGGCCATTTTCTTGACCGTCCTTACCAGGTAGTTCTGTACTTTTTCTTGGGCCTTGATTTTCTTTCTGACCCATTCCTCATGCTCAGTCCTCTCCAGGCGCCCAAAAGAGTTGCGCCTGGCCCCTCTGCTGGAGTGCCCTAAGTCAGGGTCGGCCTGCCTGTGTTCACTGGAACTGGCAGATCGTGGCAGTCGAAAGGGACCTGGTAAGGCTGGAAAACCCCCATCACCGGGAGGAGGTGGTGGTCGCATGCCAACACCCCCACCCTGAGGTGGAGCATCATCATCATCGTCCACTTGGACAAATTCTGGAGGCCCGTGCACGGCCTCATGCAACACACATCTCATGTTTCGGTACTTGCGTACCTGAATTGGTCGAATATCTCTCAGCTCGCAAGGAATGACCACAAGATAGTCCTGTGCCATTTTTGTTAACATCCCCAGGAGACCCAAACCCTTCTTGCTGTGAGTCTCTCTTCGTTCCCGGAAAAACTCACAAATAATCTCCGGGAGGCTCACAGGCTCTCGGGCCATCAGACAGTACACCAACAGGGCAATATTATAATCAATGCGGGTAAAGTGTTTAATACCCACAACTCTGTTGTTCACCCACTCGGTCCACCATCTCGCCTCTCGAATCAGATAGGTTGCAGGGAGTTTCCGGTAGGAAGGACTCCGTTCAGGATAGTACCAGGCGGCGCCTGGTACACCAGCACACAGGGTGGTCAAGATCTGCTCACTAAGCTGTTCAGATGGATGAGCCCTCAGTTCCTGAAACTGACAGTCATCCAACACTAATTCCAGACCCAGACTCTCTCGGATGCTCTCTGGGGTGATTCGAATCCATCTCTTTCTGCAGTAAATCCAGTCAATTGACTGGGCTTCACTGTTTATGCACTGCTGGAGATTGCTGTAAATCTCCTTAGCCAGCACAGAACTGACTTGCAGATTGGTAAAACCAGTAAACAAATCCCCAAAATGATCCTGCCCAGTATAGTTGAACAGTTCATCC
The DNA here is from genome assembly GCA_023055425.1 of Linanthus parryae. Taxonomy (NCBI): domain Eukaryota; kingdom Viridiplantae; phylum Streptophyta; class Magnoliopsida; order Ericales; family Polemoniaceae; genus Linanthus; species Linanthus parryae. Next base: position 33,179,530 of record JALGPY010000001.1, read on the forward strand.
CCCATCGCTACTCTATCACGGGGAAAGGTCCTCTCAGCAGGTATGTCATACCGAATCTTTTTGTCTTGTAGATGGAAACGGTGAGCCTCCATGTTAACAAACCTATGGTCGCAGAAATGGTCAACCCTAAGCAATCTGCAGTCTATGATGTTCAAGGGTGCAATCGCCCTATCAGGCCTCATGTAAGGACTATCCTCATCCATTTCAAGATGAAAATATTCAAAGAGAAGGAAAAGATAGAACCTGGCTACCCGGAGTGAATCTTACGGGTATAGATCTGGAAATTTCTCTCTAAAGTGGATCTGTCGGTGTTTGGATCGGATGAGTTTGACCACCCCCACACTGTTCCTGACCTTCTGGTGGTCCTGCGGTGGTCGTCGGAGGTTGCTGGCGGCAGACTGCTCTGGCGGCTGCTAGGGCAGAGAGAATTTCTAGAGAGAGAGTTGAAAACTGGATGACTTGGGTGAAAATGAGTCACTGTCATCCGTACAGTATATATAGGCAAATTTTCAGAAATTGCAGAATGGCCCCGAAATTTCAAAATTTTTCAAATTTTTCCGAAATTTTTGATCCCGCTCAAATGTGTGTTTGAACGCAGCTCCTGCGTTTGAACGCACAGCTTATACTTTTCTGGAAATTTTGAAGTTCTTATGATCTGCGTTTGAACGCACGGTGTGCGTTTGAACGCAATGCTTGAAGGTTCATGAAATTTCTGGGTTTGTTGAGTTGCGTTTGAACGCACATGAGTTGCGTTTGAACGCAATGCTTGTCCTCTGCAATGTCTCTGATGAACTGCGTTTGAACGCACATACTCTGCGTTTAAACGCACGCCTTGTCTCTAGAAATTCTCTGCTGATTGGGTTTTGCGTTTGAACGCAGGGTCTGCGTTTGAACGCACGTCCTTAGATTTTTCCACCTCATCTTTGTCCTCTTGCGTTTGAACGCACATGAGTTGCGTTTATACGCACCACTTGGTGGCTGGAAATTTTCACTGCGTGATCTGCGTTTGAACGCAGCTCCTCTGCGTTTGAACGCATAAGTGTTAGCCGTTTCCAGTGCTTCTTCTGTCGGTTGGTGGGTCTGCGTTTGAACGCAGGGTGTCTGCGTTTGAACGCACTTGTGCGTTTGAACGCATGTCTCCTGCGTTTGAACGCAGGGTCTGATTCCTGAAACACTGAGTTCAACATTAAATCCCTCTTTCTCACTTTTCTCTCAAATTATGAACATTGTAAAAATTATATAAAAACAACTAATCTATGTTGGGTTGCCTCCCAACCAGCGCTTGTGATTTACAGTCGACAGCCCGACTTTGTTACCTCTGCTGTAATCACGGAAGGTCGAGGTAGAGTGCCTCTACCTCCATGATCTCCTGAGGATCCCTGTATGGCTTGACTCTGTTCCCATTCACCTTGAAAACTGTATTATCCCTCGGGTTCTCCAGCTCCACCACTCCCCATGATGTAATGTCCTTCACAATAAATGGTCCAGACCATCTTGAGCGCAGCTTCCCTGGATAGAATTTCATCCTTAAATTGTAGAGGAGAACCTTTTGCCCGATTTCTATCTTCTTTGGTAGAATGCGGTTGTCATGCCACTTCTTTGTTTTTTCTTTATAAATTTTGGCACTCTCATATGCAGTTTTACGGAATTCCTCCAGTTCAAGGAGTGCCATCTTCCGTTTGTTTCCTGATAAACTGTGATCCATATTCAGCTGCTTGATTGCCCAGTATGCTTTGTGCTCCAATTCTACTGGTAAGTGACATGCTTTACCAAACACCAACTGGTATGGGGACATTCCCAGTGGGGTTTTATAAGCAGTTCTGTATGCCCAGAGCGCATCATCCAGCTTTAACGACCAGTCCTTACGTCCAGGATTCACAGTTTTTTCCAGTATGCTCTTTATCTCTCTGTTGGACACCTCTGCTTGCCCGTTCGCCTGAGGGTGATAAGGCAGTGATACCTTGTGGATAGACACCCCGTACTGCTTTAGAACCTTGGCAAAGACTTTATTGATAAAATGAGAACCTTCATCACTGACCATGGCCCTCGGTGTTCCAAATCTGGTAAAGATGTTACGTTTGAGGAATCTTTCCACGACTGACGCATCGTTCTTCTGACAGGCTATTGCTTCCACCCATTTTGACACGTAATCCACTGCCAGTAAGATGTAGAGATTTCCCAGAGACGAAGGGAAAGGACCCATAAAATCAATACCCCAAACGTCAAAAGGCTCGACTTCCTGCCAAAGTGTCATGGGCATTTCATTCCGCTGGGAAATATTTCCTGTCCGTTGGCAGCGATCGCAACTCTGCGCATAATCATGGCAATCCTTAAAAACTGTTGGCCAGAAAAATCCTGACTGCAGCACCTTGTGAGCTGTTCTCGGTCCGCTGAAGTGTCCCCCACATTGTGCTGAGTGGCAGTGCTGAATTACCTCCAAAATTTCGTGACATGGAATGCATCGACGGAGAATATTGTCTGCCCCTTGCTTGAACAGATAAGGATCGTCCCAGAAATATTGCCTGCAATCTGAAATAAACTTATTTTTCTGCCAAGGGGTGATGTCTTCAGGGAGTGCTCCATTGACCAAATAATTGGCTATGGCATAGTACCAGGGCCGTCTGTTGGTCTTGATCTTCATAATATGTTCATCCGGAAAATTTTCTTGAATGGGCACCAATTCTTCTGTGGGGTTCTCCAGACGAGATAGATGATCAGCTACTACATTTTCAACTCCCTTTTTATCCCTGATTTCGACATCAAATTCCTGCATCAGCAGAATCCAACGCAGCAGCCGTGGCTTTGCGTCCTTCTTCTCCAGTAAGTATTTCAGTGCACTGTGATCTGTGAATATGATGACTTTTGAACCTACCAGGTACGATCTAAATTTATCCAGGGCAAAAATGACTGCCAGCAGCTCCTTCTCTGTAGTCCCATAATTAATCTGCGCCTCATTCAGGACCCTGCTGGCATAGTAGATGACACTGCACACGTTGTCCTTCCGCTGTCCCAGTACCACGCCCACTGCGTAATCACTGGCGTCGCACATCAGTTCGAACGGAAGGGTCCAGTCTGGTGTTGTGATAATGGGTGCAGTCGTCAGCCTCTCTTTAAGCACGTCAAAAGCTTCTTTGCAGGCTTCATCAAATACGAAGGGCACATCTTTTCCCAACAAATTACATAGTGGCTTTGTAATTTTTGAGAAATCTTTAATAAACCTTCTGTAAAAACCTGCGTGGCCCAAAAAACTCTTAATTTCCCTCACTGTGGTTGGATACGGCAGCTGCTTGATCACCTCTATTTTTGCCCTGTCTACTTCCAGTCCTTTGCTGGAAATCCTGTGTCCCAGCACTATTCCTTCAGTAACCATGAAGTGGCATTTTTCCCAGTTGAGTATCAGGTTTGTTTTTCTGCAGCGAATCAAAACTCTGGCCAGATGGTATAAGCAATCTTCAAAGCTGTCTCCGAATAATGAAAAATCGTCCATGAAAACTTCCAAATTTTTCTCTATCATATCAGAGAAAATAGCCATCATACATCTTTGGAATGTTGCTGGAGCATTGCACAATCCAAATGGCATTCGTCTAAAGGTGAACGTTCCGTACGGGCAAGTGAACGTCGTCTTTTCTTGGTCTTATGGATTTATATAGATCTGGTTGTAGCCAGAGTACCCGTCAAGAAAGCAGTAATAAGCATGGTGCGCTAGTCTGTCCAACATCTGGTCCATGAATGGCAGCGGAAAGTGGTCTTTCAATGTGGCATCGTTCAGCTTCCGATAGTCCATACAGATTCGCCAGCCAGTGACAGTGCGCTGGGCGATCTGTTCCTGATCAGCATTCTGTACTACTGTAATACCCCCTTTTTTCGGTACACACTGGACAGGACTGACCCAGGTGCTGTCTGATATGGGGTATATAATTCCTGCTTCTAGCCACTTCATGACCTCCTTACTTACTACATCTTTCATAATTGGGTTTAGTCTCCGTTGAGGCTGGATAACTGGCTTCTTTCCATCTTCGATTCTTATTTTGTGCATGCGATAATCAGGACTGATTCCCTCTGCAATTGTCCATCCAATGGCTTCTTTATGCTCTCGGAGTACCTCCAACAGCTTTTGTTCCTGTTCCTGAGATAAAAGAGAAGAAACAATTACCGGCAGAGTATTATTTTCACCAATAAAAGCGTACCTGAGGTGGTCTGGCAACTGTTTTAATTCCAGGACTAGTGGTTCTTGGAGTGACGGCACCAGTGTCATTTTCTGCTCGCCTCCTTCATCCCTGTATAGCGTGACCCAGCTTTCTGTTCCCATGATCTGCTCGTCCTGTTGCTCCTCTGTTTCCTCTGGATACATGTCTTCAAATTCCTCCCATAAATCTCCTATCTCATCATTTTCCAGATCGTCAATTACCTCTACTGCAAAACAGTTTTCATGCCCATAATGGTCAGGAAGCTGGAGAGATTTGAAAACATTGAATTTTACTTTTTCTTCGTTGATTTGCATGGAAAGCTCTCCACTTTTGCAGTTAATAATGGCTTCACCAGTCGCCAGGAAAGGTCTGCCCAGGATTAGCGGGACCTCTCCGGCCTCCATATCCAGTATCACAAAATCTGCTGGAAAAATAAGCTCTCCCGCTTTCACCAGGATATCTTCAATTACTCCATAGGCAGGTTTCACAGACCTGTCAGCCATTTGAAGCATAATTCTTGTTGGACGTGGTTCTCCGACTCCTAGACTTTTGAAGATGGTCAGTGGCATCAGGTTGATGCTGGCACCCAAGTCGCATAATGCTTTTCCTGTGTATGCACTGCCCAGGGTTACTGGAATAACAAAGCTGCCAGGGTCTTTCTTTTTCAGTGGTAGGCCATTTTTCACACAACTGCTCGCTTCTGCCGTCAGATTCACTGTTTCCAAGTCACTCATTCGCCTTCTCCCGTACAATATGTCTTTAAGAAATTTCGCATAAGTAGGCATTTTGGCAAGTGTTTCGGCAAAAGGTATGTTTATCTGCAATTGCTTGAATACCTCCAGAAATATGGCATAGTCTTTGTTGTCATCTCTCTTGCGTGTCTTCAGAGGGTAAGGAACCTCCTTAGAAATTGGCACTGTTTCTGGATTACCCTCATTAGTCTGCGCTGCTTCCTGCTCGACCGAACCCCTTTTTTGAGGGTTAGCGGTTGAACTGTCTTCCCGGTCAATTACTTCCTGTTCAATAATTTTTGACTTTTCTGCGCGTGCATGACTGGGATACGGTGGATCCTGCAGTGCAATTCCACTCCGAGTTGTGATAGCATTGATTTGAGCGCGTGGATTGTTCACTGTATTTGATGGTAAATTCCCTGGGGCTCGTTCTGCCTGGTTCTGTGCAAGCTGACCATTCTGCACCTCCAAGTTGCGGATGGCAATCTTCATTTGGCTTACATCGGCAGTTAATGACTCCATCATGCGCGAATCTAGTTTCCCACTGCTTATTGAATTTCTCCATATATGACTCAAAATGTTGCTGTGACAAATTTAGCTGTGGTGGTGCTGCTGGTGCGTGCTGTGCTGGGGCCGTCTGTTGTGCCTGTGGCCTGTGCTGGAATCCTGGTGCATAGACTGCTGCATTGGGATTTCCGTAGCGAAACCCTGGATGGTCACGTGTGCCTGGTCTGTAGCGACTAGGATCCCACTGCTGCTGAACATAGTTGGCATCTTCGGTCTGAAGCTCTAGAATTGCTGCGTCAAGGTCGGGTTCTTCCACTGATGCCACTGGCTTCTTCTCTGTATACACCTTTTTAACTAAGTCCTGTACCACTTTCGTGAGGTTATCAATCCTGTCGTCAGCCACTGGTTCTACTACCGCTGTGAGCCTGCGGTCATCAAACAGGCGAGTATCCTGTTTGGCTAATTGCTTCATCAGCTCATATGCTCCATCCTTATCCACATGGTATAAGAAGTTACCCCCAGCTTCCCGATCAATCCTTTCGGCATTCTCCCTGTCGAGAGCGTGGTAGAATACCTGCAGAATCTTTGCGTCCCCGAAGCCATGATTGGGGCATTTTTTAACAAGTCTCATCAGCCTGTCCCATGCGTCCACCACCGTTTCCCCCATCTTCTGTTTGAACGATAAGATCTCACTCTGCAGCTTGATGACACGGGATGCGGGGTAGAACTTTGCCAGAAAATCAGTAACACACCCATCCCAGGTAGTGATGGACCTCGGTGGTCTTGCCTCCAGCCAGTCTTTTGCTGTTCCGAACAGGCAGTATGGGAATAAAATCAGCTTTAGCGTATCCGCTTCGACTCCTTTATACTTAATCTTGTTGCAGTAATCTTCAAACTTTCCGAGGAAGTCGTTTGGATCTTCATCTGCTTTCCCATTGAAAGGACAATGAGTCTGGGCGGTCTGAATGGTGGATGATTTCAGATCGAAGTGCTATGCTGTAATGGGTGGCACCACAATGGCTGGTTGATGTCCTCCGGTTGGGACTTCAAAATTTTCGACTATTGCCCTCCCAGACCTGTTGTAATTCCTCTGATTGTTCCTGGCAGCAAAGCCTGCTGCTATCAGCTCTTCAATGTAAAGAGCCATCTGTGCTGGAGTACGTTGCTGCTGTCCTGTGGGTGTTTCTGTTTCGGTTGTGGTGTCTTCTCCGTGCTCAGACATCGCGGCTCGGTGTCTGCGACTTTGCTCTTTGAAAAGTTTTTCGGGATCTTCAAGTGGTGATACCAGTTTGCTAGGCAATCTGGGCATAAACTAGAATAGCCTGAAAATCAGAATTCAAGAGCAGTAAGTCGAAAGAAAGTAAACGTAAAAAGAAAAGAAAAAAAAACTCTGAGACTTATTCTAATGTCTTTTTAACAAAAACTGTAACCGTTCCCCGGCAACGGCGCCAAAAACTTGACAGCGTAAACCTATCTGCTTTTTCGCAAGTGTACGATCAAGTAATATAGAGTATGTAATTGTGACTCTGGTTGTCGAACCCTCGAGAACAGTTTAAGTTGTTGCTAATTAGAATTAGAATTAGACACAAAGTGTGTAAAAAGGAGGAAGGTTTGGGGTTTGATTCTACTCACTAAATTGCAGTAAATAAAACAATATTTTAGGAACGCTTATTTTATTTTTCTTCTAAATATTTTGCAGAAATTACGGTAGTTGTAAAAATCGATAATTCTAAGAATCTAGGTTCCAGGATCCCCTAAGTTTACTCTCCAGCTTTCATGGTATATTCGATTTCAGAAACACACGGTGGTTTTGTTTCTGCCAGCATACCAACAGTACAATCTCCTCTCGGTCTCATGCACCTATCACTTTCCTGCAGATTTTCGGGTCCTCTCGGTCCACCTAAATCTGCAGATTCGTTCTAAGTCTGCTAGTGTTACAGGTTCTCCTCTCGGTCTCCCCCTAAACGTCTAACAGTTGGTCTAATGCTCCTAGGCTAGTCCCCTGATTCTCTTCACCTCTCGGTCCATCAAGGCAGAGTACTAAATCCTGTCTTTCCTTCCTAACTCTCACTGGTCACTCTCGTGCACCAGATCCTGTCTGTAACACTCCTGGGTGATCAAGCCATTCATGTATGTAAATAAAATCAAAGACAGAATAATAAACAATCCATCCTGTATTAAGACTTAGCTAGCCATGCATCTGAAAATCAAACAACCAAGTCTGCTGAATTCATAAACCCTAGGTTCATCGAGAACCTAGGCAAAAGGTCTAGCTAGCTTGCATTATTGAAAGACAACGTTTCATAAAAGAGAGAAAAGATCAAACTAGTTATTTGCTGAAATACTGAAAAACTGCTCCAATCCTGCTCTGCTCCAACCCTGGCGGCTCTGAAACTGGCTGCTGTGATGATGATAGATGTGTGAGTGTGTATGCGTAACCCTAATTCAGTGTTGGGACACCTCCTTTTATACTGCCACAGTCTCCAAAACTGATGCACGAAATTCCTGTTTTACCCTCGAAAAGACCCGTCCTGGAAGCTTCTGGAAACCCACCGTGCGTTCGAACGCAACTCTCCTGCGTTCAAACGCAGTGCGTCTGAACGCACACATCCTGCGTTTGACGCAGGTGTGCACAAGAGATTCCGGCGGGGAGACCTCCGTGTACACCGTATGTAGAGGATCGAGGATCGCACAGGAAGAGTGGGGTTGTGTGTAGGGAGAGAGTAAGTCAGTAGTAATGTCTGAGAGAGAGACAGAGGTTTGGCAGAGCTTCCGCGTATGGCAAGTGTGTTCTCCTTTGTATGGAAAGGGTAACGTCCTATATATAGCAGAGAACATGAGCGTTGTAGTGCGGTTAATGCACCCATTGATGGCGGCTTAATTAGCTTAACCATAACGGCACGTTCGTCCGAGTATATAGGGACCGTTACAGCACGTTGTGCGCGAATACCGGAACCGTTACGAGGTTGACCGGGTTTGACCGGATTGACCGGGTTTATGGAGCTCGTGCCATAAATCTCTCAAAACAGTTACTAAAAGTCGCGTGCGGGCTTGGCTCGCACGCGACAGGGCTTACTCTAGCCTCCAAACCACAAAGTCCCTACAAGTCCCGTGCAGTGGTATGCGAGGGCTCTGTCTCGCAGCCCCCACATGGATCAGCTCGGCTGGTGATCCAGTGTGTGTGGAGCACAATATGGTGTGCTGGATGGTTGCCACGTGGCCAAGATCTGTCAGCTCAGAAAGCACTATCTACATTAGCCCCCTTTCTGCGCGTGAAGACTCATAGCTGTATAGACTTCCATGCGCGGAAACCAACATACGCGTTGCCGCCACGCACCAATTCAAAAACGGGTAAGTTCAGCCCCCGTGCGTGCCATTATGACCTAAAACCCCTAGAGTCGTGCCGTCTGGCTTCTAGGGTTTTAGGCGTGACGTCAGCTTGTCCTGTGATTGCGCGATTCGACGGTGACGGTTGCGATTCGACTACTGAAAGGACGCAACCCTTCATTGTTTTTGGATAAATACTTTGTATCCACTGTTGCAAAGCATCACTTCTTTCTCTTAAAGTGAATGGTACCCGGAGATCTTCGAGAGCAGATTCAGATAATCAATCATCAATTCAAAACTGCAAATCGTCTTCTTCAACTGTGCATATCCAGGCAAGCTTTGCGAAAACAAGTTTGGCCTTGTTCAATTTTGATTTAAGATTCCAGTGTATGCCTTGAACTGCGTTGAATCTGTAACCCAGAACACGTAATCTGTTGAAACTTGCAAAGAAACCTTGATCTTTGAACCCACTTTTGCTTTAATCCTTTCAATAATAAGGGATCCGGATGTGAGATCTTGAAATCGCTGATAATGCAACCCTTAATTTCTGAAATTGATACCAGAAACTGTTCGTCTTTCTTTTCATAATAGATCTCGGATTTCGAACTTTCAAACTGAAGTGCAGCGCCTTTCTCCCCCTTTTTTTCTTGCTCTTCCGCAGGAATGGCCAAGACAAAAGGAACCAAACCCAACAAGGAAGATGAAGAGATACCCGACCTTCCGCAGGCCTTGTGGCGAAAAGCCCCCTATCTAGGTGGCCAAGACTTCTATCATGCGAGGCTCAAGGCTAAGAGGATGCCTGATCCTGTCCCAGTTGAGAGATTGCTGACACTGACTCGCCCGGTTAACTCGGCCTTGCTCGAGTTAATTGGCTCCGAGGATGTGGTTCGATTGGGGATCGAAAACGGGTACTTCCCCTACACTGCGATTTCTACCCAGGCTTTCGTCCAGAAATTGGACTATATGGATGAGTGGATTGACCATGTGTTGGACAATCATGCCGCGATTCTCGATGAAGCCGGCGTATACTTTGCTATCCGTGCTATGAAGGGTGTTGCCGTGAAGCTGGACCAGTCCATGCTTCTAGACCTTCTGTCCCGCTACTCGCCTGCGACTCACACATTCCACTTTGCTGAGTTCGAGGCTGCTCCTACACTCGAGGACGTGCAGATGCTGTACGATCTTTCCCCCATGGGTGAAGTGGACCCTTTGAGTCCCTTGAGGACGGCTGCGGAGATTGCCTTATACACGCAGATGGAGGAATGCCTGGCAGAGGTAAAGAAAATCTCTACTCGGTGGACTACTACGAAAGCCCTCCCAAACTGGCAATTAGTTGATACGTCTGCGAAGAACACTTGGAACAAATGGTTGCAGTACTTCTTTCGAGACTATGCGAACAGCAGCATCACCAAGAAGCTTCTGAGTGAGAACCCAGACGCCGAGAATTATGTGGAGGGTAAAGGCTATCACTTGACCCTCTGCGCTTTCCTCTGTGCTTGGTTGTCGAGGTACTTGATCGACGGTCACCCCCATGATGGAGTCTTTTACCATGTTTTGCCACTTGCTGTGAGGCTCGCCCTTGGCCAGAGAGTCGCACTCGGACCCTTGGTCTTGGGCACTCTATATTACAGGCTTGATCAGTTGGTTTTGGCCATGAAAGAGTCGCGTGGCCGCCTCGATGTACTGACTTTCGTCAACATCTCCTTTTTGACAATGTGGGTCTTCGAGCGGTGGCCATCCTATGCCCCAACTGCTCTCAAACCCGACAAGTGGTGTCCCCCAGGCGAGACGGAGGAACGCAACAGCGGTAGAGCTGCGAGGTGGTTCGGAGCGAACAACACCAAGTGTGTTTGGAGCTTGATATGCGACAAACGGAAAGAGTTTACTGCCAGGCCCTACGCCACACGTGTTGAGAACGTGCGATGGTTTCCGAAGCTGTACCCCTCCAAGGGCGTTGTCTTCTCAGAAGAACTCCTCTTCGAAGAGGGACCGCATTTCCATGAACGCTATCGCGAGTTCTTTTGCTGGTGTCTACGAGGTTCTCTTCCTGCCCTCGCAGAGCACATTCGTGAGCTCGCGCCAAGGTATGAGAGGATTACCGTGGATGTTGACCCCACTCGAGTTTCTCCCCAGTTTGGCTTTGATGCAGTGGCACCATCAATCTGGCCCCAGTCCATTATCAGAGGTTGTTATAGGCGCTTGCTAACAAAGGAGTGCAAGACAGTGTTCATGAACAATCTTCCCTTTGAGCAGCCTGCAGGGACCCGCGAGGGTGGATGTTCTCAGAATTGGCTCGCATACTGGATTGCCCAGCAAACGAGGATTGAGACGCAGTCGGCTGCGCAGCCGAGTAGAGCTCCCTTGATCAAGAGAAATTCTTTCCCGTTTCGCCCCAATTGCAGTCTGAGCGAGTCTGAATATGGTTGCTACTCACTGTTGGATCGTGAGAACCATTTGTGTCCTGACCTCATTCTGAAAGAGAAGGTCGCCGCAGTTAAGAAGGGCGACACGCATGTCGTCAGATACAGCAAGGCATTTGCTGAGGTAAGCAGTTTCTTCGCGTGCGTTAAGCTTCTTGATTTCCTTATGCTGACACCTTTATTTTGTACTGTTTGCTGTAGTGTCATGTGCGGCGATTCGCATCTGGTGACCACTCCAAGTCATTGGTTAACGCCATTGTTGCCACCAGAAGACAAAAGCAGTCGTTTCGGCTAGCATGGAGGATGGACCCTGAGGTCGAGACCAAGATTCGCGCAGTCATGAATGCTTTTGCTGACTCGCTGATAGACAATGCTCCGGCCTCGTCTCCTCCCGGAGATGATCCGTCCCCTCCAGCGACTGCGGCGCCGAGAGTGAAAAGACCTAGGCAAAAAGGAATTACGATTTCTTCCCCTAGAAGTGCTCCAACTTCTCCTCCGGTGAGGTCCCTTTCTGTCAAGGACAAAGGCAAAGGTCGCATGCCCAGCAAAGTGCGGAAAGAGCTCGCAGTTGAGACTTTCGTTCCATTCAACCAAGAGGAAGAAGGAGAGAGGCAGGAGCCCAGAGAGAGTGATGAAGAATAAGGAGAAAGAACAGTTGTGATACATGAGGAAGAATCAGGAGGTACCCCCTTCGCATTTCCTTTCCCATTATCGTAACTTCTTTGCACTTCTTTAAACCAATCATATCTTCGCAGATGATGATGATGATGAGACCATTGGTGGCCTTTTGGCCAAGAGACAAAAGAGAGATACCCATTCTGGCATTCCAGACAATCCCATAATCGAGGACGTTCTTGCCGAGTCCAGGAGGACAGCCGCGGAGGCTGCTGAAAGAAGAAGGCAGCGGGAAGAGGAGGAGCTCGAGCGTGTGAGACAGCGGAGCCTCGAAGAGCAGCATGTTGACGACTTAGTGCGTCCAGTTGACGAGGAAGACGAGCTCCCCGAAGAAGTGGCTCCTCATGCTGAGGTGGAAGATGAGGTTCCAGAAGAGGATGCAGCAGCCTTGGAGCAAGCCCAGGCAGACTTCGAAGAAATCGCAGGCGGCGATAAAGGTGAGATCTTCAATCTCGCAGTAACTTATAGAGATGTTATTGTGGGTGCGTTAAGGCATGGTGTGTCAAAGGCTGACATTCGCCGTTGTCTAGTAAACAAGTGCGGAGAACCTTCAGGTAATCATTCGAGTGATACGCATGTACTAGGCCTTAGCAACTTGAAACAGGATCATGACTGGTTTCTTCGCATCCCAGGTCACGCCCCTCTTAAAGACTTGCTTAGTGAGGACACACTAATAGGACATGGTTCCTCGTCTTTAGTTTATGAAGAGGCTTCAATCCCACCTTCGCGTGGAGGTGCTTGCTCTTAGCTTAAGTAAAGATAGCAAAATATTATTCAATGCGAGTTACCTCATACCATCGCATTTTGTATCGCAGGCAATGTTGAGGAACATGCGCCGGAGCAAAGAAGTCAGTCTTCTGCATCCTATGTTCCGATTCCGAGCCCCCATACAGAGAAGCCCGTCGCAGCTACTGATCATGCAGGTGAGCCTTTCGAGGACATCATCGAACTTTCCGACGATGCTGAAGCTGGTGTTGTGCTAATGGATGAAGATGCCCATGCTGGCGTTGAGGAAGTCAGGACAAATACTGCCGATGCTTCCGCATCTGAGAATGTTCCTCGCCAAGCGACCTCGGCTGTCACTTCGCCTCCAGCGATGACTGAGTCGGCGGCACCTATTCCTGCGTGGGGCTTTTGGGGCTCGCAGGTTAGGAATGCAGTCGCAGCTGGTGCGGCCTACACTCTTCCTCCTAACTATGTGGAGTTAGAGCTCGCAGCTGAAAGGAGAGCCATGGAGCAAGGGTAGCCTTCAACGACCCCAGTAATGCGCATTCCTTCTCTTCGTGAGATTCTCGAAGGAACTGGTAAGTAGTGATTCACTGTTTGTATTTCGCATGATACATTTGCGATTTTGATAGCATGACTTAGTTTTGACATTGCTTCAGGTTTGAAGAAAACAGATGTGGACTGGCTAGTCCGGATGCGCCTCACCTACCCCCGATCGTTCGCAAGATCTCTGGAGATAGGGCCCTTCGACCGGAGGCTGTTTCTCACCGAAGCCATTTGGATTTTGGAGCAGCTGTCTGCGGCCACGCCTGAGACCATCTCTGTCCAGAGCGCCGAATTGCTTCATGGCATGTGCGAAAATCTTCTTACCAAAGTTCAGGCCAGGCTGGGTTTCAGATTTCTTATGAAAAGAGTCACTCTGATTCGCGCAGCCGTAACCTTGCAGCTCGGTCACCAGAACCTCGCAGCTGAAAAGCAGAAGGTGGAGCAGCAAAAGCAAAAGGCTGAAGAAGCTATGAAGCTCTATCATGAGATGAATGCCAAGTGCGAGCAATTGAAGCAAGAAGTGGAGCAGGTAGAGAAGCTGAGCCATCAGTTCGCACCCCATGACTCCTTGATCAAGAATTTGCTTTTGACTTTTTGAATTTTGAAAATAGCAAGGAAATGGCTGAAACATTAATGTAATGCTTGAAACATTAATGTAATGTTGCTAGGGTTTCTCCCCCCTTTTTTTAACAACAAGAATCTACTTGCCCGTTTTGCCCTTTCCGGGATTTGATAGGATATCTCTGTGCATATCCAATTATGACATCAGCAATTGATACTCTGCTTGATTTTCGCGCTAATTTCTCGGAAGATAAGCACGCTTTCGTTGGGAAGTCCATCCGAATCATGACTATCCGTCATTTATTAGGATACGCAACTGAATCGTCGTAGCCTTTAGTAGGGTAATTGATGGATACCGCTTTTCAAGGCGTAAGTGATTGGCCTTACCCTCTTTTCAAATTCTGCTGACTCATCTTTGGCAACTGAAGAGTCTCCACGAGGTCTATATAAACCCTGTGTTTGCCATTTGGGTTCTTCATCCCAAAAATGTGCTTTGCCGTGAGTCCTTACGACTGCTTGCTTCAACGCTTGTTTCTCGTTGATTCATGGCAACTTCAAGTTGTGAATCCTGAGTTTGCGCTTTGTGCTGTAGAAATAGTTTCCAAGATACACTTTATGAGGCTTATTGCTCTTTATAACCATCGTAAAGAAGATGTAGATGATATCTCATGTGTGTTCGAAGAAATTTCTTCGTGTATTATGTTTGCAGGTCATGTTTCCGGCCGCCTCTCGGTGAGGTGCAGCGCCGAAGTGACCGTGCTACCGTCTCGTAATGAACGGCGGAATTCTTCTCCAGCCTCCCTGGAGAAGGACTTATCGCCTTCACGTTCGTGAGCTCAGGGTGGCGAACCGCTGCGTTCATCCCCATCTACAAGGAGCCCTTGCCCTTTGGAGCTTCTGCTTGCCTGTTGATCGCTGGAACCGGTGGTTCCTTGGGCAAATGTTATGGGGTGCAGATCTGACAAGGGTCTTGTCAAATACTGGGATCTTGAACGTTTGGCTTCATGTGGCTCTTTGGAGCAAGATCCTCCCTGCGACAGATGTTCACCCGCAGATCTGCGTATTGTATAGCCGGTGTTGGAACCGGTGGGTTCATCCCTTTCAGCCAGGATTCCCGTAGTGTGCCTTTGCTGGCTTGTCAGCTACTTTTCGAATGTATTGTAAGCCATGTTGGCTGTGTAGTTAGATTTGAGCTTTTTCGCTTGTAAGCCGCTATCTAGACAGATAAATTGTAAGTCTTTTCGACTCATAATGATAAATAGCTTTTGTATTATCTGCTGCCTTGTTACAACAAAATACAATTTCGCATGCGTTTCGGCATATTCTGCCTTGCATAATGCTATGTAATGGTTTTGCTATGTTTTACTAGATCGTTCGAGATCATATTTTCGCAGTTGTGCCATCTGGGCTTGTGATTGTTTTTTGATGTATGTGCTATCATACCAGATAGACTTTTGTAGATCACTTAAGATCATTTTCACAATATTTCTATCGTAGCAGATAGGCTTTTTAATAGATCAATTAAGATCGTTAAGTGATGCGAATTGCTATCGTGGCAGATAGGCTTTACTAGAAGATCAATTGAGATCATTTTTCGCATGAGTTGCTATCGTAACAGATAGGCTTTAGAAGATCAATTAAGATCATTTTGTACACGAGTTGCTATCGTAACAGATAGGCTTTAGGAGATCAATTGAGATTATTTTGCTCATGAGTTGCTATCGTAACAGATAGGCTTTTAGGAGATCAATTCAGATCGCATTTGCATTGACTGCTATCGTAACAGATAGGCTTAAATGATCAATTAAGATCGCATTTGCATAGGTTGCTATCGTAACAGATAGGCTTAAATGATCAATTAAGATCGCATTTGCATAGGCTGCTATCGTAATGGATAGGCTTAGATGATCAATTAAGATCGCATTTGCATAGGCTGCTATCGTAACAGATAGGCTTAAATGATCAATTAAGATCGCATTTGCATAGGCTGCTATCGTAACAGATAGGCTTAAATGATCGATCAAGATCGCATTTGCATAGGCTGCTATCGTAACAGATAGGCTTAAATGATCAATTAAGATCGCATTTGCATAGGCTGCTATCGTAATAGATAGGCTTAAATGATCGATCAAGATCGTATTTGCATAGGCTGCTATCGTAACAGATAGGCTTAAATGATCAATTAAGATCGCATTTGCATAGGCTGCTATCGTAACAGATAGGCTTAAATGATCAATTAAGATCGCATTTGCATAGGCTGCTATCGTAATAGATAGGCTTAGATGATCGATTAAGATCGCATTTGCATAGGTTGCTATCGTAATAGATAGGCTTAGATGATCAATTAAGATCGCATTTGCATATTGCTATTGTAGCGGATAACTCATTGTTAACAGTTATAGCAAACTAATAAAGTAAAATCGACATCCAGCAATATGAAGTTTCTCATTTGGGAGAATTTTCTCATTATAATGCTCTCATATGGGAGTGATGAGATTACAATCCTCTCATATGGGAGAGGAGATTGTGTAAATCGTAACCATACAAGAGATTAAGCGACGTTATAATAAAACGTATGAAATGAGAGAAGTCAGGGATAGTACTTCTTAATCCAGCGCATGTTGACTGAACTTGGGGTTGAGGTTATGCCGTGCAACCTTCGTATGCTGCAATAGCCACTGTCGAAGACTTCTGTGACTTTGAAGGGTCCTTCC
The DNA here is from genome assembly GCA_023055425.1 of Linanthus parryae. NCBI lineage: Eukaryota > Viridiplantae > Streptophyta > Magnoliopsida > Ericales > Polemoniaceae > Linanthus > Linanthus parryae. The sequence goes on from JALGPY010000001.1 coordinate 33,195,924, forward strand.
CAATTGGCTGCGAACTTTGGGTGAGTCGCTTCTCGCATGCAGTGGTCAGATGCGCGCAGGACCAAGTCTCCAACTGCGAAATCTCTTCGCTGGACTGTCTTATTGTAAGCGCGAGCAATCCTTTCTTGATATCGCTTGTTGGTTCTTTTGGCTTGTTCTCGCTTTTCCTCCAGCAAGACTAAGTCATGATCACGTTGATTCTTGTAGAGTGCATGGAAGGCTAGCCTTGCCGAATTGACCCTCACTTCCGCGGGTACCACGGCCTCGGCCCCATAGCATAGTAGGAATGGTGAGGCCCCCGTGCGTGTCCTTGGAGAAGTTCGGTAAGCCCACAGAGCTATGCTTAGAGAGTCGGCCCACTTCTTGTGGTCATCTGCGACCATCTTGCTCAAAATTCTCAACAGCGTTTTGTTGGTCGCTTCAGCTTGTCCATTTCCCTTTGGGTAATAAGGGGTAGAACATATCTGCCTGATATTGTACTCCGCTAATTTCGCAGCTACCTGGCGATTAACAAAGGGAGTACCGTTATCTGAAAGAATGGTGTTTGGGATTCCGAACCTGCATATGATGCTTTCCTGGATGAAGTTGACCACAGCCAGCGCATTTGCCGTCTTCAGTGGTATTGCTTCCACCCACTCGGTGAATAGCTCAGTTGCGGTGAGAATGAAATGATTCCCGTGCGACGTTGGTTGGATGGGACCGATGAAGTCCAGAGCCCATGTGTGAAATGGCCATGGCGTCCCTAATGCATGTAGATCCACAGCGGGGGCATGCACTAGGTTTCCTTTGAATTGGCACTCCTGGCAGCGTCGTACTTTGGTGCGGCAATCGACCTCCATCGTGGGCTAGAAATATCCAATTGAGAGGAGCTGCCTGCATAATTTCGCACCTCCTTGGTGTTCCACCTGATGAGAAAGGTCAATGACTTCTTGTGCTTCTCTGCCGTCTAGACATCGCAGCAAGTTGCCCTCGTGACCTCTTCGCCAAAGCAGGTTTTCCTGTACTACATATCGAGATGCTTTCCTTTTCAATTTCTCGGCTTCTTTTCTTGATTCGGGCACAGTGCCCTGGGTGAAGAAATCAAATAGTGGCTTTCTCCAGTCCGTGTCGTCATCGGTTAGGGCGATGAGTAGAGAATCTTTGATTAGTGCGCAACTCTCGCACTTCCCTTGTATCAGGGCTGCGGCTGTTGACATGTCTGGCCAATGAATTCCATATCTCTGAGCCTTCCTGTAGATTGACACCTCGCTTTCTCCGCAAGCATGTTGGTGAATCTTTTCTAACAGCAGTTGTCCCTCCCGCTCGGAGACGCATCGCATAAGTATTCCGCCAGGACCCTTGTAGTAGAGGGTGTTATCATGTATGCAGTACCCTTTCGTGAGTGCCCAGCTTTCACTGCTTGTGCCTTCCGCAATAGCTTGTAGGATTGCTTTTCTCCAATCCGTGTCATCCATGTTTTCGTCGTCGCACGCATCTTCTGTCAATGCCGACGATATTCGTACTTCAATGGAGATCCTTGCGGGACATATGTCTTTGCTAACCTTAGATCCCAAGGTTGCTAAAGTCTGCATGCCTGTTGTCCGCTCGGGGCTTGTGCTCGTACCTCACATCACAAAACTGCTGTACCAGCTTTTGCACTAAGGTGCGGTAAGACAGAAGATTGATTTCCTTCAAACCATACTCGCCCGAGGCTTGCTTGACGATCAACTTGGAGTCTCCCATGACCGTTAGATTGCTTACTTCCAAGGCTTTCGCCGCGCGAAGCCCTGCGACGAGAGCCTCATATTCCGCTTCATTGTTTGTGACTGCGAAGTTGAGTTTTGCGGACATCTGTATGACCTCCCCATCTGGTTTAGTCAAGACTATCCCAATGCCTCCACCTTTCCTTGTGGACGAGCCGTCGAAGTGGAGCGTCCAATAGGGCACGTCGATCGCATAGATCTCAGGGCCTTCGAGCTCTTCCTCGATCACAGGCTCGTGGCTGTTATCGGGGAACTGTGCCAACAGGTCCGCTACCGCCTGCGACTTGATCGCTCGCGGTCGCACGCATGTGATATCATATTGAGAGATGGTCATGTACCATTTTGCCAATCTCCCGCCAGGAGTAGTGTGAGTTAGCAAATATCGTATGGGGTCGCTCTTGGTGACCACTACTACTTTGTGTGATGCAAAATAGTGTTTCAACTTCTCTATCACAAAGAATAAGGCAAGGCAATGACGTTCGATGTCTGTGTACCTTGATTCAGCAGGCTGCACGATGCGAGAGATGTAGTAGATAGGTCTCTCTTGGCCTTCATATTCCTGAGCCAAGAGCGCTCCTATGGATCTCCTTGTTGATGTCAGATATAGCAGAAGCGGTGATCCCAGCTGAGGTGCGATCATTATTTTCGAGGATGTCAGCAAATCCTTTAGCTTTTCGAATGCGGCTTCATGCTCCGGAGCCCAGTTGTACACGGCGTCCTTCTTGAGAAGAGCACTAAAACAGCAGGTGATTTCTGCAATTGCTGGGATGAATCTTCGCAGATATGATAGCTTCCCCAAGAATGTTTTCAAGGTACTTTGATTATGTGGCGGTGTCATGCCAGTGATAGCTGACACTTTCGCAGGGTCGGGCTCGATCCCTTGGCGATGAACCACGCATCCCAAGAATTTCCTTGATGTCACCCCGAACGCGCATTTCATGGGATTCATCTTCAGCTGAAAGCGCCTGCATCTATTGAACACCTTTCGTAGATCCGCGAGGTGATCTGCTTCGTGCTTGGATTTAACCACCAGGTCATCCACATAGAATTCCACCTCTTTATGCATCATATCGTGGAACAGAGCCATCATGGCCCGCTGATAGGTCGCACCCGCGTTCTTAAGACCGAACGACATCACTGTATAGTTGAACACCCCCACCGGAGTGATGAATGCAGTTTTCCGCGCGTCTTCGGGGTCCATCTTGATCTGGTTGTACCCGCTGAAACCATCCATAAAGCTGAACATACGGTGGCCCGCTGTTGAATCGATAAGCAAATCGATGTTGGGCAGTGGGAAATCGTCCTTTGGGCAGAAGCGATTGAGATCTCGGAAGTCCACGCAGATGCGGAGCTGTCCGTTCTTTTTCACTACTGGCACGATGTTGGCCAGCCATGTGGGATGATGATTCGGCTCTATGAATTTGGCATCCAGGAGTTTGACAATCTCCTGCTTGATTTTCATGTTAAGCTCCGGCCTGAAGCTCCTTGTGCTCTGTTTTACCGGTTTAGACCCTGGGATGATGTCTAAACGGTGCATGGTGATGCTCGTATCGAGACCTGGCATCTCATCATACTCCCATGCGAACACATCCTTGTATTCAGTTAGGAATTGTAGCAGTCCTTGTTCCTCCTCGCTCGTGAGGTCAGCACTTAGAAAGAATGGCCTTTTCTTTTCCTCGTTCGGGCTGAGGAACACTTCCTTTAGTTCTTGCTTTTGTGGTCTTGGCCTGTCTTCCATGCATTCAGGCGCTTCTTTGAGCTTCTCGTCTGGAGTGCTCTGCATTGGCTCTTCGGTTAGCGCAATTTGCTCGATTTGATTGATTTGCCCAGGGATATCCCCATGCCCGTGTGAGGACATCCCCGCGCACCTTCATATGCGATAGCATTTCTTCCCATTGGCGTAGAAGCTCTCCATCTCCTTGCTCTCGGGGGCATGCTTTGCGATTCAGAGTATACACATTCTTCCGATGGTATGCGATACGCGGCGCCTCTTCGCGTGTAGGCGGCTTATCCTTGGCGTCTTCCCTTGTCACCATTACTCCCGCAGGTGACTGGTCCTTGATGTCCTCCCAGAGAGGCAAAGGAGTAGGGTTGAATGGTCCCGGTGTTTGTTCGTCCGCCATCTCGGTAAACCACACCGCCTCGCTAAGATGTGCTTCATCCAGGTTGAATGGATTCGTTGAAGCCGGTATCTCGACTACTCTGTCGTTCCAGATAGCTTTCATAATTTGGTGAGCTGTTGAAGGAATCGCATCGAAGCGATGAATCCAGGCTCGACCAATAATCATATGGTATGTAGTGTTCGCGTCTATGACATAGAACTTTGCTGAGCACTTGATTTTGCCAATCTGAACGCCCAGGCGGATCCATCCGATCGACATTCTAGAGTCGCTTCCGAATCCCATCAGCGGAGATGGACGCCTGACGATCTTATGTTCGGGGATCCCTGCTAGCTTTAGTGTGTGGAGCGAAACGACGTTGACCGCCGCTCCGCCATCGACGAATGCTCGTTTGAACTCGACGCCGTTGATGATGGCTGTCACGTACAGAGGCCTCTGGTGGCTCGCATCTGTCTTCTTGTCGCAGGCAGAAAAGGTCATAATCTTTTCTGTAGAGCGAGACGCCCTGATGACTTTCCCGTTGGATACTACAAGATTCTCCTCGTAGTCTTCCGCTATTCTCAAGATCGCTTTCGTCATATCTGTCCGGCATTTCTCTGAGAAATTCATCTCGTCGAAGAATCTGCTGAAGCCATGCGACCCTTTCATCCGGTCGGCACGTTCATCCTCCGTGTCCATGCTGTAGTCTTCGTCTTCATGGACCTCGGCAACGATGGGTAGACCATCCTCTGCGACTTCTTCCAAGTCGACGATCGAGATCATGGCGACCTCTTTGCCTTTCGAGCCCTGCTCCGCATGAGCAGGAAGCGGGTTGTTGCGCACATCCTTCCGGTGGTCGCTGACGATAAGCTCGCCGTTCTTCATCTTCTGGTCGAATGCGAACCTGAGCTTCTTGCATTCATCCGTGGGGTGCATGACCTTGCCGTGGTACTCGCACCACTTGGGGTCTCTCACCATCTCCTTGGAGGGTATTTTCTCGAGTGGCGGTAGGACACCGTCCTTACGCCACTGTCTGCAGAGGTCGCATGCCTCCTCTACCGAGCATGGTAGGGGTGGTACGTCAAAGTTCACAACCTTCGCTTGCTTCTGGGGTGAAACTGTATTGACCTCAGCTTCACGTCCCCTCTTGTAACCGAATCTCCCGATCTTGTAGGTGGTGGCGCTCGGAGGTCGCTCCGGAGCGTTCTTCTTTTTCTGTCTCTCGACTATAGGCTCGATGTTCTTCGTTCATTCAATTAACTTTGAAAACGTAGGTGTTTGCAAATTAATGAGCATACCTTTGTATTCATCTCGCATGCACTGCAGGCATATCTCTACGAGCCGGCTTTCGAGCATTGGATCTTTGCACTCCAAGGATTTCGCCCTGAATTTCTTGATGAAAGTGATCCCGTCCTCCTCGCGCTTCTGATACATCCGCGAGAGATGAATCATTGTCACCTTTTCTTCCATCTGGAAGAATTTGGTGTAGAACTTCTGGACCATGTCGTCCCAAGTCTTCACGGATCCGGCTTCCAACGTTCGGTACCACTTGTACGCCACGTTCCCTAAAGATTTTGGGAACTCTCGCATCAGCAGTTTGGGATCGGCTCCGTATGGTCCCATGACATCAATGAAACGCATGACATGTTCGTGGGCGTTTCCGTTGACATCCTCGAACTTGTCCCATTTAGGAGCTTTGTACCCCGCGGGGTTAGGCATGAGATAGATCTCTCGTGGAATGGGTGGATCGTTGCCAAGCTTCGGGATAATAGTATCCGCGAATGACTGATGAGCCAGAATAGTGTCCATGCGCTTCTGCAGAGACGTCATGCACTCTGGAATGCTTCCTTCAGCAGCTGAAGGAGGGGTTGCCGCAGGCGGAGGCGACACATACGCCGTCGAAGGATTGGGGACATATGGACTGCTCGCATTGCCCCAAATCGCCGTTGGAGGAGGCAAGGGGTACTGCAAAGTCGGATTAGATGCCAAAGCCGAGGGCTGAGGAGCGTGAGCAGTGAGAGGCAACATCTGAGCCGTTGACCCCTGAATCGAAGGCAGCTGCGCAGTTGTCGGTGGAGTTTGTAAATTAGGGTTGGGAGGCGTGGTAGACACTCCCGGTAGAGAAGCAGTAGGGCCTCCTCCTCCTTGAGAGACGGCGGTGGCTGACGAAGGGTTTGGTGCAAGGGTACCCAGAACGGCCAAGATCCGTTCTAGCTGCTCGGATTGGGCCTTGAGAGCTTTCGCTTGGCCTTGAACAGTGGCGTCCAAAGACTCTAGCGTCGGTGTCTCGCCGGGAGTGGTAGGAGTACGACGGGTCCCCTCTCCCGAGGCGGTTTCGGTGGAAGGCGATCTGTTGCTGATATCATCCTCCTGAGACATGGTTTCTTTTGCCGGTAAGTTCACGTCGGGTTCACCAAAATGTGCACAAGAGATTCCGGCGGGGAGACCTCCGTGTACACCGTATGTAGAGGATCGAGGATCGCACAGGAAGAGTGGGGTTGTGTGTAGGGAGAGAGTAAGTCAGTAGTAATGTCTGAGAGAGAGACAGAGGTTTGGCAGAGCTTCCACGTATGGCAAGTGTGTTCTCCTTTGTATGGAAAGGGTAACGTCCTATATATAGCAGAGAACATGACCGTTGTAGTGTGGTTAATGCGCCCATTGATGGCGGCTTAATTAGCTTAACCATAACGGCACGTTCGTCCGAGTATATAGGGACCGTTACAGCACGTTGTGCGCGAATACCGGAACCGTTACGAGGTTGACCGGGTTTGACCGGATTGATCGGGTTTATGGAGCTCGTGCCATAAATCTCTCAAAACAGTTACTAAAGGTCGCGTGCGGGCTTGGCTCGCACGCGACAGGGCTTACTCTAGCCTCCAAACCACAAAGTCCCTACAAGTCCCGTGCAGTGGTATGCGAGGGCTCTGTCTCGCAGCCCCCACATGGATCAGCTCGGCTGGTGATCCATTGTGTGTGGAGCACAATATGGTGTGCTGGATGGTTGCCACGTGGCCAAGATCTGTCAGCTCAGAAAGCACTATCTACAGCAGGCCTTAACTATTTTTCTTCCTCTGGCTTCTGACTTCTGGACACGTGCGTTTGAACGCAGCTCGCCTGCGTTTGAACGCACGCCTTGGCCTTTTCTTCTTATGAGTGTCGAGTCCTGCGTTTGAACGCAGGTCCTGCGTTTGAACGCACTCCTTAAGCTTTTCTGCTCTTCTGACTTTGAACCCTGCGTTTGAACGCAGATCGCCTGCGTCTGAACGCAGGACTTTGCCTACTTTTCCGCCATTTTCCCGCTGCTCCCATCTTGTGCGTCTGAACGCAGGTACCCTGCGTTTGAATGCACAACTTAGTCTTTTTTTCTCTTTTTCTGCTCAGCTTTCCTGACACGCTGCCTCCCATCCAAGTTAATCTCATGCATTTCTCGGCACCTGTTACCTGCACATCATAACATGTACCCGCGATCATATCCAACAAACAAAAGTATGCATAAAATTACTCAAATTTTGCAGTCATGTTCTATAAATCTCTGCCTCGTATCAGGTGGAAAATAAGCTGAAAATGGCCAAACTCAACTCTCACAGGGTTAAAACCAATAGTAAAAAGATGTCCCAGACTAATCCATTTTCAAGCTGTCAACCGGTGGTGACGGGCACTGAACATACGGGATTTCTTCATATGTTTGTTACTCATCTTTTCTTTTATTTGAGATTGTGAATAATAGGTTGGAAAAGACGAAGAAACCCTCACTGAAAGCATTTTCCATCCACTAAATGCAACGGAGTTACTATTGGGTACCTACAATGCATGATTTTTGAAAGTTCGAGACCGTGGCTGCATGATTTTAAAGTATGAGTACTAAATCCACGAAAAAACTAAACTATGGGTACCTGTGGTGCAATTTTTCCAAATAATAATTAAGACGCTTAAAATTTAAATTACCATTTCAACTGTTGCTTAAATGACTGAGTCTACCAAAATAATAGGTTAGTAACAATTATCATATTATAACATCAATAAATTCCGAGTAAAACAATGACGGTCTTGGATGAAATTTCAATCTTCTAGAACAAGAGATGTTATTCTATTGGTACAACAAAATTGCACAACACTTGTCAAATCGATTATTGAAACAGAGAACATTGGTTAAGTCAGCTGAATATGATATATTTACAAAAGTAAATTAGTACTTAATGGTTAAGTACCCCCAAACATATTTTAACAATTTTCTAAAAAAAATATATTTTAATAGTCAAAGTAAAGTGAGATAGGGTTACACAGGGACAGATTGAGTATTAAAAATCCACTCTTATCCCCTCACCCCCTTATCTGGTGTATACCACCCCTTAGGGTTAGGTTTTATAAGATTCAAGGCAACAAAATTAGAGGAGGATAAGAAGAGGATATGATTTGCCCTCCTTATCCGCAACCCAAACAATAGATAAGATAAGGGAGGGGATATCATATCATATCCTCCCTCCTCATCCGCTACCCAAACGAGGCCATAGCTTCCAGACATCGTTTTTTGCCGCGACTCTTCGATGTGGGACTGCAGTAATCTACAAAAGTAACACAAAAAGTGTAACACCCCCAAAACGACCAAATCGGAAGCCCGAAGATGTTACTCCGTACCCGAGATTAAACCCGGATACAAGGAGGTTTAAAGAGCAGATCTTAACCAACCATTCAAAAAGCCTTCGAAATAATGCTCACCAAATTTAAAGTGTCGTGCCTCAAACATGGGCAATCTAGCTAAGAGAGTTTCTAAGAAATTAAAGTGTGAACAAAGGGAACACCACAGTTTCCAAAAGTCAGTGGGAATACTGAGTAAATAAACGCACAAACATGTAAACATATTATGAGGCAATTTTTAAATCAGACACAATAGTTTGAAAAGAAGGAAATAAAGTATGAGTATAAGTGTGAAACCAAAATTTTCTCTTAGCATTTCACATGGGGAAACATTCCCAAACTCTTCTTCATTTGTCCAATCAGGACTTTCAAATTTAAACAATAAAGGTCTAAGTATTTGGAAATCATATTTTATCCTGTTGACACGGGGAAGAACCAACCATCACACACTACCAAGACCATAAGTGTCGACACTCCCTAAGACTTCTTGCAGCCAGGGAGCAAACTCGGTGCTGTAACGGCCGAGCAAAATAAATAAAATACGTCGAGAGACTATAGTCAACATCGACCAAACCCAAAATAAAATGTTCCCCGGCACAACTATTCCACTTTACGTCAATACGTTTTATTAATTCTTCATGTGACATTGGTGATTTTATCACTTTTGTAAAATCAACAAGATGCTCAAATAACACTTAAAGTAGATATTTCATTGTGAGAGAATAAACCACAAAACACAGTTTGACATGAAAGAAGGAAAGGGCGCCAGGCCTAGCACGTTTACTTACCTCAAACGAAAGCAATAACAAATCAGTCGTAATATTCGACATATCCTTCGTCTGAGAACTCGTTTCCTACAATTATCAATAATCCTAATCAACTTATTGCTAACACACATAGACAAACAAAGTCTTATATGTAAATGGAAGTGTTTATAATTCTCAATTATTTATTTTCCAAAGATTTACTAATGCGAAATACAACCTTTATTAACAAAACGTGATTTATAAGAACTATCGTTTTATTATCACAAGACACAACTATAGTTATATAAATATAACTTATAATATTATTTAAACTATTGTTCTTATTATCTAGGATAGAAAAGATTAAGCATTTAGTTAACAAAGAATATTATTTTACCCAAAATAATCACAACATTTATTGTAGTGCTCCATATCCCAAACAAGACTAGTAAAGAAAATATTAACTAGCTAACTTTATTTTAACGAACTAACGAATTTATCTTTAAGAAACTTCATAAAAACAAACTATCCTACTAGTTATAGTCATATAAGAATAAATAAGAAAAATACTTTAACATATTTTGAATATGCACCAACACCTCCCTTACTAGTTTCAGATCCAACCAAACAACCCCATACGTTCACAATCATACACAGCCACCCCCTAGTTTGAACCCCCTTTCTGTTGACTTTTTCTCTCATACTCTCCCACTAACCAATTAATAATAAAAAGTATTTTTTATCAAAAAATAAAAAATAAAGAAGTAAAACAAAATAAAATAAAACAATAATAATGAAAGAAAGGAAGAGAGAGAGGAGAAACAGGTGAATACCCGATTGAGGGAAGAGGACGGGGACGCGGGCGGTGGAGGACGGCGCCGGAGGCGAGAAAGAGGTCGGACGAGGGCGGCGTCGTGCTGTGGGGAGGCTGCGGCGGCGTTCGTCAGACCTGGTTGGGTCTGCTTTGGCAACCCAAACGGGAGAGGGAAAGCACGAATATTGAGAGGGAGAGATTGAGAGCTGTGATCGTGAGTTCTTTTCTGAGTACCTAGGTGGGTTTATATAGGTTGTGGGTGAGAAATCCGGCGACGATTAGGAGACGACAGAAAAGTTTTCAATTTCGAATCGGGTCACGAAATTGAGTGAAATTGGTGACTTGAAGCTAAAGATTCGATCTTTGTTGAAGTAGGAATGTATTGGGAAGTAAATCATGAACTTAGTGGCGGTTCGGGCGGTCGTGGTGTTGTAGGCGACGAAGGAGTCGGAGAATAGCTCTCCTGCGTTGAGCAGGAGATGGAGAAGATGACTTGTTTTGTAATAACCCACATTTCTAAGTCATATTAGTACGTTAATCATATGTGGCTATATGTTAATATTTCATTTAATGTTTGTCTATTAGCTCGTACAAAATCATGAATAGCATGCTCTTGTGTAATTAAAAAAATATGGTCGAAGGCATTATGTTCTTATTTGAGCTTCATCTTGTAAAGTATGTGATAAAAGAATTATGTGCCTAATCATGTATGAATGTATTTTTCGTGTATATTACTATCATTATTAGTGTGAAATGTAACAACCCGCATCTATAAGTTGTGTATTTATTGTCTAAGTGAGAATATTATGTTCTAAATGAATATTTCATATCATGTGTTTTATTGCATAAACTAGACTTGTAAATAGTAAATGTTGAATCAAATATTAAGTTCTAGTCGAAAAAAATAATAATATTAAGTTGTATGTATGTTAGATTTAGAAATTATAATTTAGTTTACAATAATGTTAGGGACCCTCATGCAATAAGACTTTACAATTAAATATTAGTTGTAGAAAGTTATAAGATGTCATAGGAATACTTCATCATGTGGTTCTCATGTTAATAATTAGGACACTTGCATTTTAGAGATGCTAGAGAAGCATTTAGAACAACACAAAAATAGTCAAAGTGGTACAAGAGATGCACCAAAACAAACCCCCTCAAGTCCATGTGATGTACTACCACTTGTCAATTCTCCTTTCACACGTGTCTCTCTACTTTCCTCCCTATTATTTTTCCACTTCCTTCTCCTTCCCCTTCTCCACCGTATGCTTCTCAATTTCTTCAAATTCTATTTTTTCTCATCTCTCAATTGTAACAATACAAGTCCTCCATCTTCCCAAATTTCTCAAATTTGGTAGATCAACTCTCAAGTCCTCTCAACTTCTATCAAATTTGTTCAAAGATTTCAATGTTAGGAGGCTAGAATACATGAATATAACCTCATTCATCCATCTTTAAGGTTAAAGAAATTCACCTTGTTGGTTTATTTTTCACCTCTTCATCAAGAACACACATGCATGTGATAAAAACAAGTTTATTGCTAGATTCATGAAAGAATATGTTTTGAATAGTGACATGTATATGATTTAGACATTTTTTTAGTGTAAATTCAGATCTTTATGGGAAAATTCTTGCATGCAACGAGTTTTGAAGAATGAAAATCACAAAACTCATGTTTTGAGCCTGTTTTCACAAAATCAGGAAATATACTTAAGCATTTCAGAAAATTATAAAAACTTTACAGTTTGTGTATTTGTATGTGATGTTTCTACAGTAAAAAAATCAGAATCATTGGAGTTACATTTAGTTTTTAATCGACCAAATACTTGTCTGTTTTAAGAAGCTGTCCAACCCCAGATCAGTGCGGTTTTTCATGAATTTCATGTACCTATTATTCTCCAAATCTTACCAAATTTGGATATGTTGTTATTATGGATGTTAAATACTTTCAGTTAAATTTCTATAATTTTTTAATTTTGTATGAATATTTTATGACTTTATTTTCAAGGCTGCTATCAGCCTCTGTTTTGTACCAAAACAGATCTGAAACTTCATGTTTAATAATACTTAGAAAACTTTATAATTTTTGATATTACATTATGTTATGGGTAAACTATTTATCTATGTAACATAAAAATTCGAGTCTCGGATAATTATTTTGAATTAATTATGAATTTGTGAACTATCGGTAGTTATACTTTGCCCAAGTAAAATTTAGAAATTTGTCAAATATGTTTTGCAAAACCTTATGTTCGGGTCTAAAGTATAATTTATCATGTATAAAATGTATTTTAACCATCTTATTTAGTAAGTTCAACGAGTTTTTGTAAGTGGCACATTATGTTAGTTTGAGTAATTACTAATTAGGACACCCTAGTAATGTAAATAGAACCCTCTAGGTTGCATTTCTTGTAGTAGACATTATGTATGATTCGTGACACTTATGTTGTTCTTCTATATTTTGTGTTATGTGCTCTAAGATCAAGTTAGAACATAGCTAGAATCCGGCGGTAAGATTCTTAAAGTTTGAGACTAATTCGGGCATAGCAAGGTGAGTTACCCTACTCCCCGAAGTTTGTAGCGAACCTCAAATTTCGTACAAGCTTATGTATGTTCATGTTTTCCTATTATGTATGTATGTATGATTTTGAATCAAGTAATGTTTTATCCCCCCATGGATGCTAACAAAGAAAATGAACATTTTATAAGATAAAACACGTTTTCAGAAAGGTGACGCGATTTCTTAACGCGTATCCGCAAGTGCATGGTCAAGTAATATAGGGGTGGTATTTCAACCCCGAGTTATCGATCCCACGAGGATAGACTTTAGATTATCTAATTAGTTATTTAATTTAGAGTACGATGCAGGAGGAAATATTTGATTGATTTAAAAATTAAGTTAACAGCTAACTAATATTTTTGTATTTTTTTAAAGAACAAATGTGGAGAAACTAGGCAATCTCTAGATTACCTAAGGCTGCAAACGATTTCCGGATTATCTGAGTAACACGTTAATTCTATCCTAATCAAGCCGGATAATAGGCTATGACAATATCATGTCGGTCTCATGTCATTTTACGTCTCGGTTGACTACAATATCCTCTCGGTCTCATGTTGTCTACCGGTCCGTTCTAGCAGGTCATCTACTGGTACGATAACAGGTCTTGTCGGTCCATCGTTTCACGAAACAGCGGAATAATCCTACCGAATCTACCCACACTAGGCCACTCCTAACACTTCTCCTTTTTGGTCTCAGTGATTCAGGGTTGTTATTCACGTCTCATCCTAGCTAGGTAAAGCCACTGTCGCGCACTTCACTAGCTAACTAACGGTTCTAGTTAATTACTCCATCCCCATTAAGAATTAAGCATAGATTGTGAACAATTGAATTAGAACTTAATCAACTTTAAGCATGATTCATCCTATGAGCAAACCCTAGTTCATGAATATTAGTTCATCTCCTAATCATGTCAATAGACTAGGATTGCTAACAAGATTCAAGAACTATAATCCGATCAATAAGGAGAAATCAATAGCATGAAACAAAGATTGAAATCCGGAAAATCCATCGTCTACATGAATCCTAGGCTCTCATAGAGATGCCTAGCAAATAGTTTAGCTAATAAGAATAAACCAAACACTGTGCAATAGTTTCTCCATACGAAGATTGAGAGAGAAGAAGAAGAAGAAGAAGAAGAAGAAGAAATCAAACTTGAGTCTTCAATGGAGGTCTCCGACTCTTGGTTTTTCTTCGTCAATAGCCTTCGTCGCCCTCCTCTTCTTTGCCCTCACGTCTCTTCTTTTGTTTCTCACGTCTTCACCTTCTTTTTTTTAGATATATGGTTTTATTAATTAATCACCAAAAGACTCTTAAATAATAACCCTGAGACCCCTCATTGATTCCGTGCGTGAAAGTGCTGATGCTGACTTTAGATCGCCCGACCTTAATTTCTTGATCGTGCCATCTGAACAGGTCCTACGTCTGATCGTGTGATCTCAACTGCTTCATATCCTATCTCTGGTCGTGTGATCTGAACAGGTCATATGATCTCCCACTCTGATCGTGCAAACAGTGAGTTGGTAAATCTTTTCTCCTCCAAATTTTGGCTAAGTATGGGGAGGGCGGTTAAAGTGTCATTACACAAACTTGATTAAATGACACTTGCCTCCCCTCTCCATGTCTCTACACTATTTTCTTCGCGATTTCTTCTTCGTTTTAGCTCCCGAATAATCTCCAACACTCGTTTCTCCTCTCCGCTACATCTCCCAAGCTCCGTTTCCTGTCAAAACAACATGAAAAACAACCCGTGCAATCAAACGTGACAAAAATACATAAAATAATGCGAGAAACGCCTGGATTAACAATATAATTCTTAGAGCTAAGATTCTACGTTTTCTCTCTAATCATAGTGTAAAACTAAGATTATCAACCCGGAAAGCACGCAAAACGATATATAACGTGCAAGAAATATAACTCTAATAGGGAGTTATCAAAAGGCCACGGTTACCGGAGTGAAACCCCCTGTCGGGTATAGGCAGGCTGAGACGACCCGAGATCTCGGTTCAGGGTTAATGCGACAATCGATAACCAAAAGTAGAACTACATTTACAAATATTACAATTTATTTTATACAAAAATCTTTGAGACGATAAGTTTACAAAAGCAATGTGATTGAAATAAGCTATGTGGACTACTAAGTAATCTAACTTAAGCTAAATGTCTTCGTCTCGATTCACGTTCCTATCCCCCACCTTGATTAATGAGCTGCGGTTTTAAAATAGCAACAGCTGACGCAGTTTTGAAGAAAATGATCAGTAAAAACTGAGTAAATACATACTACGACATGTAAAGCAACGAGTGGCACGAAAGCATGGTTTGAAACAAAACAGAAGATTTAAAACAATAATAGTAACACGTTGGGGATTTTGGAACAATTGAAAGTAACCGAATAACAAAACCTCTCAGTTTAAGAACTTTAAGAAACCATAAGTATTCAGTGAGATCTCCAGAGTAAACAAGTCCATTTGAGTTGATAAAGATATTAATTCACGAGTAGCATATTCTTTTCAATTCATTTCATTAGATTAGGCAATCAAGAGCCACAAACAACATCAATAGAGTAATCAAATTTTCTTTCAATTGCAATTTAACCATTAAGTTTAGCTGAGGCATGTCCAGAGCCACCAGCAGGATCGATGTAGACAGAGGGATCACGAAGTAATCACAAAGGGTTCCTTCTAGGATCTATCAAACCCTATTTCACCCGAGCGTTAAGGGAGCCCATTCGTCAACCCCGCTCACAACATTAGCTAAAAGGACTTAAGTGTCGACACCCCTATACCGTAGTGACCCTTACAAGTGTAAGTAGCACTCTATAGCTCTATGAACCCCTTGGCCTCAATATCTTGATACATTTTGGCTCATCGGGGGCGGATTTGTGAACATTAACGTTCTATCCAATAATAAGAAGCATTGCTTCAATGGTCTTAGCCATACGAAAATGGAGGATCGCTTGACGCCTCCCATTAATAACAGTACTCTGTACATCGTCCTAAGTCTATTAGAGGTATTTTATTTATTCTCTTTAACATAACCAGAATCAGAATAACAACATTTCACAAGTAATTTCCGAGAGTTCTCAAAGGAGATGAATAAAATAGTTTAACAACATTCGGGTGGAAAACATGCATTCTCATACTTGTTCATATACAAGCTTTCATTTGAAACATCACACACATGCGCACATTTGATATGAAAAGTTCATACATATGTACTTACCTCTGAGCCATGAAAGGCGCAAAGCAACGCTAGCACTCCTACAACGCTCGTCTCCGAGTCTCACAGTAAATGCAGCAACACGAATACGTATGTCTACTTCGAACGATCCTTAATAACGGTTGTATATACACAAGTAAAGTATTCAAACTATTAGCATATACCCTCTATATGAGGTTGTATGCAAGAATGCAATAAAATGCAGGTCATGCAGCTAACTTGACCAAAATGCCCCTGATACTTCAAAACTCTCTAGTACAGTCCCTGACTGTGCCTGGACTCCAAATTACATTCATACTGGCCCAACAACTTGCAAGAATGACTCTTAACTCTCCCATATGAACTTAGCATCGAAATCCACAACTTTCAGTAAATTGCACTTAGGCCCCTAAAGTTTGGAAAATTACAAAAAGACCCCCACCATTGATTTGATAACTCCCGAGTCAAATACTTCTTTCTTAAGACTTAAAATATCCTTCTAAGTCAGGTTGTTGGTCTCAAAACATTAACCTAGTCTCAAGTAGTTCGAGTGTGAAGTTTTAATCAAATGCACATAGGCCCCCGAAGTTTAGTAAAACTGCAAAAAGACCCCAACATTTGACTTGGTCAACCCTAGCTCAGAATTACATACAAGTACTCCAAATAAGCATACAAGACATGCTGACAAACTCCAAGTTACTAAACTAATCTCAATTCCAAGTTTAAGTGAAATTACTATTTTGCCGCTCCTATAAAGTTCAGTCAAACTAGGGTTTTTGAAAAGTCAAACTTGGTCAAAATTGATATTTAGACTCAGAATATGAATATGAACAGAAGTTTTGTGAAGAACTCTAAGGCCAGAAATGTCATTCAAATGGTCAAAACCGAAAATCAAAGATAGCGAAAAGTCGTTTCAAGTAGTCGACTTCGTGACTGATTTCTGATCAATTGAGAAGGAGTTTTGGGAAACTGGAAAAAGGGTTTTGAAGATGACAGTTCAAGGATTCCAGAACATATTTGAACTCCTAGAAACTCTAATTATTCAAAGAGATATCGCTACTCAAAGTTGGACACAAATCCGATTCAATACATAAAAAAGAAAATTCAAGAGTTTTATATGAGTTCAACGAAACAACTTTAGGCTTGATTTGTGAGAAATCCGTTACAAATTTGAAGATGACCCAGAGACGATGAAATGAAGTATTATACACCAGCTTTACAGAGGAGAAAACAGATCGAAATTTCATTAAGTTTTAAAGAAGATACAATAGTAAGGAAATGGGTGTTTCACCATGACATTCTATACTTGGAAAATTCTGAGTTTTTGCTAGCGAAGAACATCAACATCACTGCAAATTTGGAGCCAAAATCAGAGGGTCTAGAGTTAAAATTGGACCAAGAAATCAACACAAAAGTTGTAGCCAATTCTCCAAGGATTCGAGAAAGCTAAAGATCATTCAAAACAGACCAAAAACGAGAGAGATACAAGCGTTTGAACATGGGTAGTTTTGTACCAAAAACACATGAAAACGAAGAACACATTCATGAACTTCACGTTCCCCTAACTTTAGCTGAGATTTCAACACTATTAGAGATCGAATTGGACCAAGAAATCAAAACGAAAATTGTATCCAACATACCAGGATTACATAGGAAGAAACCGTGCATGATTTGGACATGAAATGAAGGAGTTATCGTTGGGTTTTCAGGGTGTAAAAACCTAGTCAAAAACTCATGAAATCTAAATATAAAATCATTCAAACGTGAATCTTCTCTTGATTAGATGCTCCTAGAGGACTCACGACATGATATGGAGCATTTTGATGTAAAGAATGCGAAATTTGGGGGAGAAACGAAGCTTGCCCATGCTTCGCCGTCCATGGCGGTTCGCCAGCGACGTGGGGAGCCTCCGGCTGCGAGCTGCTTTGTTCCACGGGTTCCCAGCGATTCCTAGGCCAATTAATGAGCTCCGAATCATCTAGAGACCTCAGGGAAGGCAATTAAACTGAAGAAATTGTGGTGAGAGAAGATTACCGATCCTCTCCGTCCATGGTGGTTGTCGGCGGCCAAAAACGGCCCAGATTCCGGCGAATGTCGAGAAACAACGAATCGGCTGCTGAAATTTGGTGCGTTGGGCTCGCGATCATCACGGGAACACAGCAAGACCGATTAGAAAGGCTCTATCACAACGAAGGAGGATAATTCGATCGATTACAAAGATAGGGTTCATACCTTCAAGTCGGATTTTCTACCTCGATACACCTCTTCCCATGAAATTGATTTGTGCATTTTTATCCCCCGATCACCCTCTACCTCCAGCTATAACAGTTTTTGAAATAGCAAAGTCGTGGTGGTGCTAGGGTGGTAGTGGTGGTGGTTGTATGGTGGAGAAGAAGAAGATAATGAGGATGATCTCTCTCTCTCTCTCTCTCTCTCTCTCTCTCTCTCTCTCTCAGCAGATGGTGAAGTGGGAAAGTGGAGTTGCCTTTAGATCTTGAGAGGTCACAAGGAGTTGGACAAGTGGCATACATGCAAGGGGGGTGAAAGTGTAGTTTTTCGAACTTTTGGGTACAACTAGAATTAGAGCTTCTACTTACTTTTAAATAATTCTACTACAACCCCAAACACTTTAAGTGCTTCAAAATCATCCGAACAACTTCTAAAAATTTCAAACACTCCAAAAATTCAAACTTTAAAGTCGCGACAAATTATTTACAAATTCGCTCTCAAAGTCTTCATATTGCACTAAGAACACTCTCGGGAATTAGGGGTGTTACACAGGCAACGGCCCTTTTGCCGGGGCAATATAAGCAGGCAACGCGTCGCCTCACGAGCCGTCGCGATGGACATGTCCCTACGTTATGTTAAGTCACGAAGGTTATCACGGGCCATAAGATAAGAAACTAAGAAAACACGTTTAAGTATGATAAGGTCTCTACGCGAGATAAAGCAATGTTCCTACTTAGAACAATATGATTTCACACGATACAAGTTATGCTTTACGTTACGCTTTCTTTACAATACAAGTTACGCTTTATGAATGTCATGATCTTTCAAGTATCACAAGTATATGTATGTATGTATGACTATGATTTATGTTCACAACGCTCCATGAGAAAGTTAGCCATTTTTGATTTACCAAACCTACGGAGGGGCGTAGATGTAACTCACTAAGCTAGTTGAGCTCACCCTTTTACGTTACCCCTTTTTTCAGGTTTTAAGGACATGTAAGAAGGAAGAAGTAGCAAGGCGTTAATTTGATATGTGATAACGTGATCCGTGGCTCATATGTGCTTCGACATTGTTAGAATGCTAGTCGACTTGGAGCTATGGTAGATTACATGATAGTAATTTGTTTAAGTATGTAAGAGTTGTATAATCATGTATATAAAACTTTATTTGAGCCCTTGTATGATACCTATAACCTTCCCCGAGTTATGCTCTGCTTACGTTATGAGTCGATATGGCTAAATGTAATTGAATTTTTATGTTCCAACTTTCTTTTCTTTACATTTCTAATTGTTTATCAAGACGACCCCAAGTGAACTTTTATTTACGCTTCCGCGAAGTTATTTTTAGAAACTTTTATCATGACTTTTCAAATTAACTTATTTAGCCTCTCGACGAGTCAAGGCCTCACCGGCATGTCGCGCCCTCCTCCCGTTAACACAAATTTTATTAATCGCTAATTGGGGTCGGCGGGAGGGGGATGTGACATTTTTGTAAAAAGACACTTTCCCCCCCTGAGTTTAGATAATTGAACTAGTGCCCTAACTTATACTAATGTCAAATTAACACCCAATATTATAATAAAATACTCGTTTCTAAATAACGGGGTATTTCAAAAAGCTACTTGTAGTATAATGTACTAACTTGTCAAAACTTTACACATCTAATCTATATCTATATCTACATATATATAAAAGCAGAGAAGTGTAAATTTACGTCTACGTAAAAGTAGGATATCAACGCCTATAAAAGCGGATTTTTTAAAAATTCAGAAAACGCATATGTATTGCCCTCAAGGTATGCTAAGCAAATTCTTTCCCACCGTACTTTTTAAATTTCTATGGGGTGCCTTATATTAGTTTTTTGTTTAGGTAAATACTTTTCATTAAAAGGCCATTAAAATTCCAAGCCTGTCCTTTTCTATTACAGCGTAAGCCCAATCTGGAACTTGGGTATAAAGGCTATAAAGACTAGATAACTGGGCTCAGTGTGCAAATAGATCTGCTACTGCATTAAAGTTTCTAGACACTTGTCGGAATTCGCAGCTCGTGAATTTGGTTGACAACACAATGCATTGAATGCTTTCAGTTTTTATCTCCTCAGAAATGTTGCCCACCTCCTCTCCTCTTTTCAACTTCCCCAGGAGATTAATGCAGATCTCTGAATTTGATTCCAAAATCAATTTTGTGCATCGAGCTTCTCTTCCCACTTCAAGTCCTTTTCGAATTCCTCTCATCTCCATTAGCATTATAGATCGGTCATATTCCACTCTCTCAAATCTTCCGGCGGTGATAGAACCTTTTAGGAGCTATCTATTACCTCAATTTTACCACATTATCATGAGAGATTTGAGTCCAAAGTTAGAGAATAAAGGTTGTTTTGTCACTTGTTGCTCACCATGTGCTATATTGTTAGTCCGGGCGTTTTCTATGCATATTTCATTGTTATTTGTCAAATATAATCGCTTGATATGTTTGTTCATGTTGTCTTGGCAGGAGCGAATGCAAATCGGTTGATAGGAGGCATGGAACGAACTTCGGAAACAACGGGAGCTCAAGTGGAGTCAGAGCTTGGAGGAGCTTGGATGACCAGTATGCACTATTTTGATCATATCCGGAGTTCTACAACTCATTTGGGGGGTGATACCAGTGCCATATGAAATTAGACTCAGAGAGCTTTCCAACGATAGGTCATGGAGCTAAATCCGAGTTCGGACGAAGAAGATATCGCGTTTTGAAGTCAGGAGCAGATTTCAGGGGGCTTTTGTGCAATTACTGAAGACTTCTGCGGGTTATGATTAAAGAACGAACTAGGGACGAAAATAACCATCATTCACGCTTGGAGAGAGCCACGAACAAGGAGGAGAGCAAGGAGACTCCATTGGGAGCAACCTCAAGCAAGGGGAAGAGCACGGATCGCGCCAATCTTCATGATTTCTAGCGTTTGATATCTTCTTCTCTCTTTTAATCTTTTATGGAGAAACTGTGTTGTGTTGCTACGATTGGTAGTAGTAGCTAGACGTTTTTCTAGGCTTCTCTAGAGAGCCTAGAGTTTATGTAGACAATATGTTTTCCGGATTTTAGACTTGTCTCATGCTTTTGGATTTTGATCTATTGGATGAAGTTTAAGTTCATGAAGTTGTTAATGAGTGTAGTCTATTGACACGACTATGTTAGGAGTTGATATTCATGAACTTAGGGTTTATTCTTAGATTGTAATCTTGCTTAAAGTTAATATTTGTTTTAGCTAATTGTTCATATGATGTTCTTAATCCTTGGAAAGAATGGAGTAATTAACCGGACTTGTTAATTAGCTAGCGAGTGCGTGAGAGCGACTTAGACCTAGTTGTGATGAGATATGAACAACAATCCTTAATCACTGAGACTGAGAAGAGAAGTGTGTAGGATTGGCCTTAGTGGGTAGATTCGGTAGGAGATAGTAAGGTATTCGTGTGGTGGTGGTCTGAGAGGACATCATTCCGTGCACTGTCATTAGCCTACTAGAACAGACCGATAGATGTAGGTGGACCGATAGGACACCAAGTAAACCGTAACGTAGAACGACATGAGACCGAGAGGTGATTGTCAGTACTATTACCCGGCTTAACTAGAATAGGATTAACATGTTACTTTGCTAATCCGGAAATCGACTACAGCCCTAGGTGATCTAGAGAATGCCTAGTTTCTCATATTTGTTTAATAAATTAAAAAACCCAAAAATATTAGTTTAGTTGTTTATTTTATTTCAGTCACCTGTTTGAGGGTGACAACTCTTAAAATCACCATTTCTTCCTCCTGTTACAGTACTCTAAGTTAATAACTAATTAAATAATCTCAAGTTTGTCCTCGTGGGATCGATAACTCGGGGTTGAAATATTACCCTATATTACTTGAACCGTGCACTTGCGGTAACACGTAAGAAAGTGTGTCAAGTTTTTGGCGCCGTTGCCGGGGACAGCGGTAGATTATTTAGTTAGGAGTTAGTTTAGAGTACTTTTCTTTTAGTTCGTTTTATTTTGTTTCCATCTCTGTGCTTCACGGGTTTCTTTTGAGTTTGTTTTTGCAGGAACGCAGGAAGCAGGAGACGTAATGAGCATGTGGAGTGACGAGGATTATGTGGGGATCTCTGATTACCCCTACTACTGTGCTAAATGCAGAGTTTGGCACGATGATGACACAAGCTCAATGATTTGGTGCTACAAATGCAAGAAGGATCAAAAGTATGAAGACGCACGCATATTCGATCCACCACAACTTCATCAGCATCAAGAGGACTCATCAGCAAGCATGGAAGACTTGCACAGCATTATGGGGGTGATCCAAGCGCGCATCACAAGGATGTCCCTTGTTACAGATGAGCCACAAGCGGAGCCTGTACCACATGACATCGAGCCCTTAATCAAGCCTCTATGGCCACCATCACAAGATGGTTCGGATGAACCTCATTGGCTACCAGCTGTCCTAGAGATGCAAAAGACAGTGATGGCTAGGATGGAGAAAGAACGAGAATCCGAATTGCAAGCTGCAGTTGTGGAAGAAGAGGCACATGAGCCGAGCAAATAATGCAGTGTCCATGAACCATTGGTGGACTCTGTCATTTATGAGGACTAAGACTCTGATTCAGACTGGGGTGGAGTTGTGTGCCCAACAATAGAGGAGGCGATGCTCGCTGCAAGGAAATCTCAAATTATCTTACAGCCCTAGTTAGTAAATACTCCGAATTTTTCCGCTTAATACCCGTCCGTATGTATAAATGAAAAATACTTTCGTATTTCGTACTATTGCTGGACCTAATGAAAAATACTCGAATTTTTGACCAAAAAAGTTTAAAACTCGTATTTAACGTTCTAACGTATAATACTTCCGAATAAAACTTCATCCATACAAAATTGCCACGAATAAATTGTCATCCAAAATATTAGAAGTTATAGTAATTAGTTATTATTAAATATTTTCTTACTATTTCTTTATTATAATTTTTTTTGAAAGAATAATAGTGTGAAGAGCAATATTTTATTTATTATAAATATTTATTAGTATAAAGATTTACAAGTATTTATTATAAAACTTTAAAAGTTTAAGTTGTAATAGATATATATATACATATATGTATATATATATATGTATACCGTACCACGATTTATTTCCGTCCCGTATTTTACTAACTATGCTTACAGCCTTGGCATGATTGGGATGACACATACATAGAGAGCTTGTGGAATGCTGATGATGAAGCTGATGAAACACTTGTGATTGTTGCTATTGGGGATTTGGAAATCAGCAAGTGTGGGGGTATGAGTGAAATCAATGCGTCGACTGAAGAGCATTTAGCACCAGAAAGGTACTACTGGGATGATTTCATGGCTAGAGATTCACCAGAGCCCATTAGTACTTCGTGGAAGCTGATTAAGAAGAAAATTGCAAGATGAAAGGGGTTAGCTTCCATAACTCGCCACCATCCGCACAACTCATGGGTGCACTTGAAGTTCTGGATAAAAGATGGTGGAAGAAGAAGAAGTGGAGAGTTAAGCATCCTTCACTATCCTAGACGGTTGAGGTAACCAGGTCGGGCCGTCGACCTTAAATTACAAGAGCTTCTTGGGAGGCAACCCAATGTAGAGTAGAGTTTGACATTTTATTTTGTTTTTGTTTTTGAGTTCTCCATATTTGATTGTGAGGGGCAAGAGAGATTTGTTTTAATATTTTCTATGAGTGTACAGGACACATGTACCGAAGAACTCTCCGGATTCCCATTCTTGATGCATGCGCACGATTTCGCACGCAAAACGAGGAACAACTAGCTAACCAGAAGCATTGAGCTTGATAAAGAAGCTACTCGAGGTTGAGTAGTATCCAATTAATCATGAGGAGCAAGGTAGCGAGTTGGAGTATCGGGGTTGCACGCATCGGAATCCGGAGTGAAAATAGAGTTCAAGAACTTTGGAGGAGAGATTCTTTGCACAAGAGAGATAAATTGAGAAGAAATGGAAAATTTATTTTTTTGGGAATTTTCTATTCAAAAATAGGTTCATCGTCGAGTGTGGAGTCCAACGGTTCAAGAATCGCGCAAAACGGATGTCGGATGAAGAAGATAGAGCAAAAACAAGTTGGGGAGTTCCAGGCATTTCCGGCACCATTTCGGGCCGAAATACCCCTATTTCGGCCCGAAATAAAAAGGGAATTATGCTTTGAAAAGCTACAGCGATTTCGGCCTCTATTTTGGGCCGAAATGGAGGCCAAAATCCATTGATTTCGGGCTCCATTTCGGGACGAAATGGGGGCCGAAATGGCCCGGACAACTCACTTTTTGGGGGTATTTTTGATGCTTTTTGGGGGTTATTTCGACATTTTGAAGGATTTAAAGCCAAGAACCAACCAACAAGTCCCCTAACACCCCAATTTGGATAAAACACTCCTTTTCTTCATCTTCTTCCTCTCCAAACCCTCAAGAACACCAACACACCCCAAACCCAAAACACATCCAAATCGCGAAGTTTTTGAGATAGTGAGTGGATTAACTCTTGAGCTTTTGAGATAGTGAGCGGATTGAGTGTGGGGGAATTCAAAGAGGGAGATCTCCAAGAACTTAAGTCTTCCAATTCATTGCTTTGGAGGGGTATTCGGCCAAAGCTCAAAGAGGAACTTAAGACGGGGACACCGAGGAGCTTAAGGAGGTACTCATGCCTTCACTAGTTCGTGTTTCCGAAAAATTTAGTACAATTTTCTCTCTCTCAACTTTAATTCTTGCTTAGGCACTCTTAGGGTTTAATTTCTTGAAAAATTTTACTTGCTCATACTTAAATTATCGGATACTTGTTTAGCTCACTCCGACTAGACCTCACGTGCACTCACTCCGACTAGACCCACCGGCCCTACGCTTGAGCAGCCGAGTCCTCTTTATTTCACCTTATATTTCGGTGAGGACAACGAAGCGCTTAAGTGTGGTGGAGTTTTTAGCTATCCGCTAGTTAGCCATTGCATAGCCTTGTTACATGTAGTTTAGAAAGTCGCGTTTGCATGGAGATGTCGAGTCGGTTAGTTTTGCATGTGCACGTTTATTTTATGCATTGTATATTATTGTTGCGCTTTTATTTATTGAGTCCACCTACCATACTTTGTTGGTTAGTCGAGTTGGCCAGTTACATATAGTTTCAAAAAAAAAAAACAAAAGAAAATATTAAAAATTCAAGAAAAATCCTAAAAATTGATTTTTTTGAGAAAGGGCAATTGAAGAGAGTAAGCGTGGAGAGGGCTCAATGATAGTATTCCCTATGTAGTATGAAAATCTGAGGTGAGGTAGACACGCAAGAATCTGGAGTAGGAAGGCTATAGGGCCAATGCACTCGAGAATTGTGAGTAGCTGTCTCTCAAACTAGTTATCCTACTAGCGCTACACCACTGTCACTTAGGTAGTCGTCAACCCTCCTTGTAGTGGCAACGGAACAGCTGTGCGAGTGATTTTTATGGGGACCTCACGTCCCGTCTCCATCACCTAGGTCCACTAGTTATCCCAATTTGATCCATTTACCCATTTTATTCACAACCTCTAGCCTTGGAAGCCGTTCCTTGTGACTTCTATCACTAGTTAGAATGGTCCCTTCCTATGCGTCATGATAGAGGGGGTCGATTTAGGGAGGTTCGTTGAGGGTGAGCTGATATTATAAATCTTACGTGGATTCTCTTACATGTTGTCTTTTGAGGCGATGTGTGGGTGAGTTAGAGACGGTAGCACACTTCGGTGTGGCGGTGATTCGTGCCCTTACACCAAGATCACAGGTGGAGTGTCGTAGTGCGTTACATTCTTTCCGCACGTCATGGGGTGGGGGTTTATTGATCTTTTATGAGAATGTGCTTAGATTTGTATGATTATTCTCTATATCTTTGGTGATGAGGAGGATAGGTTGGAAAAAGCACATATATACATTGATTACAGGGTTCTTGTGATATGCTTTACATTGAGTGTGGGGGTGTCGACATTTATCGTGATTACACATTTGATTTGACACATTCCACCCCTACGTTATTTGATATGACGCATGGGTCTCCTCGGATATTTGCTACTACTATGAGCTCCATGTGCTTATTTGTGTGGAAATGGAAATGAAAGAAAAAAAAAAGAGAAAAAAAAAAAGAAATTGAAACTGAAAGGAAGTAAGGAGCTGAAATTGAACTTCATGAAGACCGAGGAGATAAGCTATGAATCTTTGATCACTTCTTCACATTTGTGGCCGCGAGAACGGTGTTACACCAAGATTGAGGGAATGAGGTCCGGAGTAGTTAGATTCGGTGGGATTCCTTGGATTTTGGTGAGGGAGTGTGAGAATCGGGTTGTGTGAGTTATATCATGATGTCTAGGACTACGCTTCTAAATATCCTATCCTACCCGTCCTAAGCCGTCAACAATTGAAACCCGTGGATAAATAGCTCAGATGGTAGGTGCTAGGGATACGTTTGATGAGTGTGCAAGAGCAACTTATTGAGTGTTCGTGCCCGTTCTGTCTGACGAAACTGGCCGCAAGTTCTACTGATCACCAAAGTTTAGAATCTTTTAGGGGATATGAGAGTCCTATGACATGCCGGTTTGTTCTTAGAGATTGCCCAATCTCCAACCAAAAAGAAAAAAAAATATGTTCCTTACTTGATTGCATTGTTTATCGATTTGCATTGTTTAAAGTCATGTAGATTGCATAGTCCAGCGTTTGAGTCGTTGTGTCTAAGGCAAAGTAAAGATATATGTGAATCTCGAAAGCAAGTGTTGCTCGGGACGAGCAAGAAGGTAGTGTGGAAGAATTTGATAGAAACTTTTAGGATCTATCTATTACCTCCATTTACCACATTATCATGAGAGATTTGAGTCTTAGAGAATAAAGGTTGTTTTGTCACTTGTTGCTCACCATGTGCTATATTGTTAGTCCGGGCGTTTTCTATGCATATTTCATTGTTATTTGTCAAATATAATCTCTTGGTATGTTTGTTCATGTTTTCTTGGAAGGAACAAATGCTAATCGGTTGATAGGAGGCATGGAATGAACTTCGGAAACAACGCGAGCTCAAGTGGAGTCAAGAGAAGCCGAATTGGAGGAGCTTGTATGACCAGTCTGCACTATTTTGATCATAGACGGAGTTCTACAACTCATTTGGGGGTGAGACCAGTGCAATATGAAATTAGAATCAGAGAGCGTTCCAACGATAGGTCACGGAGCTAAATCCAAGTTCGGACGAAGAAGATATCGCGTTTTGAAGTCAGGAGCAGATTTCAGGGGGCTTTTTGTGCAATTACTGAAGACTTCTGCGGGTTATGATTAAAGAACGACCTAGGAACGAAAATAACCATCATTCACGCTTGGAGAGAGCCACAAACAAGGAGGAGAGCAAGGAGACTCCATTGGGAGCAACCTCAAGCAAGGGGAAGAGCCCGGATCGCGCCAATCTTCACGATTTCTAGCGTTTGATCTCTTCTTCTCTGTTTTAATCTTTTATGTAGAAACTTTGTTGTGTTGCTATGATTGTTAGTAGTAGCTAGAAGTTTTTCTAGGCTTCTTTAGAGAGCCTAGGGTTTATGTAGACAATATGTTTTCTGGATTTTAGACTTGTCTTATGCTTTTGGATTTTGATCTATTGGATGAAGTTTAATTTCATGAAGTTGTTAATGAGTGTAGTCTATTGACACGACTATGTTAGGAGTTGATATTCATGAACTTAGGGTTTATTCTTAGATTTTAATCTTGCTTAAAGTTAATATTTGTTTTAGCTAATTGTTCATATGCTGCTCGTAATCCTTGGCAAGAATGGAGTAATTAACCGGACTTGTTAATTAGCTAGCGAGTGCGTGATAGCGACTTAGACTAAGTTGTGATGAGATATGAATAACAATCCTTAATCACTGAGACTGAGAATAGAAGTGTGTAGGATTGGCATTAGTGGGTAGATTCGTTAGGAGATAGTGAGGTGTTCGTGTGGTGGTCTGAGAGGACATCATTATGTGCACTGTCATTAGCCTACTAGAACGGACCGGTAGATGTAGGTGGACTTATAGGACACCAAGTAAACCGTAACGTAGAACCACATGAGACCGAGAGGAGATTGTCATTACTATTACCCGGCTTAACTAGAATAGGATAAACATGTTACTTTGCTAATCCGGAAATCGACTACAGCCCTAGGTAATCTAGAGAATGCCTAGTTTCTCATATTTGTTTAATAAATTAGAAAACCCAAAAATATTAGTTTAGTTGTTTATTTTATTTCAGTCACCTGTTTGAGGGTGACAACTCTTAAAATCACCATTTCTTCCTCCTGTTACAGTACTCTAAGTTAATAACTAATTAAATAATCTCAAGTTTGTCCTCGTGGGATCGATAACTCGGGGTTGAAATATTACCCTATATTACTTGAACCGTGCACTTGCGGTAACACGTAAGAAAGCGTGTCAAGTTTTTGGGTCCCAATGTTGCTTCCCAAACTTCGCAGGACTTGTGGCACTGTAAGAAGAAGTGATCGACTTTTTTTGGGTTCGAATCGCAGCTTATGCAGAGGGGAGAGACCTTGATGCCTCTATTCAGTAACTTTGTTGACACTGGTAAGGAGTCATTGATGATTCTCCATATTGGATAGATAATTCTCTTTGGCAGCTTTAGAGCCCAGATCTGTTTGATCCACTTCTGACTTTGATCGCTTGATGATGTAGGGAGCTCTTCTCTCTGATGATATATTGAACTCTACCCCGTTGCTGTTGTAAAAGATCCGTTTTCTGTATGCTTCCATCTGAAGGTGTCCTCGGTTTGGGAGTGCTGAATTGGCATTGCCATAACATCTTGCACATCAGTTTCCCAAAGGTAAGTTCTTAGTCTATCATAGTGCCATTCTCCATTATTTATGCTGTGTGAGACCTTAAATGTGGCGTAATTAGGGCTTTTGTGAATACCTTGGATCAATGTTCCTTTTGAATCCATCTGTCTTTGAACAAGTTAATCTAATTTCCAGAGTTTACTTTCCATTATATCCCTTCTTTAAGAACTACTCGACCCGCCAAGACTCATCTAAAAGCAAATGAGATATGCCTCGTTGGGCTGATGTGTAGAAAATCTTCGTTATTGAAATACTTATCCTTTAAGATGCGAATGAGGAGGTTATTAGGATGCTTCATAATTCTCCACCCCTGTTTTGAAAGCAAGGAAAGATTAAAAGACTGAAAATATTTAAAATCGAGACCACCAACATCTTTTGCTTGTTTCATTTTGTTCCAGTTTATCCAATACATAGTTCTTTTATCCTTCTTGTCCCCCCCACCAAAACTGCTGAATTAATTTTTCAATTTCTTGACAAACTCCAATAGGAATGAGAAAACAGCTCATTGCATAATTTGGGATTGCTTGTGCTACTGCTTTAATCAACACCTATTTGCCTGCTACTGATAGGGTCTTCTCCTTCCATATTTTCAGCTTGTTTCTTATACTTTCTATAATATTCTGAAAAATTTGCTTTTTTGTTTCTGCCAAACATTGTAGGGAGACCCAGGTAGTTCTCGTGCTTTTCTGCCGTGGGGATGCCGCTCAGATTGCTCAGTTGAATTTTTATCTCATCCTGCACATTGTCCGAAAATACCAGTGCTGATTTTCCCAAATTTATAGATTGGCCAGAGGATTTTTCATAAACCTGTAAAAAATATAATAAATAGGTTAGCTCTTCAATTGTTGATTTTTTAAAAAGAAGACAGTCGTCGGCGAACAAAAGGTGTGAGACCACAGGTCCCCCGCATGAGGCCGTAGCCCCCGATAAGCTCCCATCTCTAACCGGGACAGTGTGGCCCCTTGAAAGTGTTTCACTGATAAGGCGATAGGGGGCAGCCTTGGCGCATTCCCCTTTCAGGTTTCACGTTTCCGTTAACTTGGCCATTAATCTGCAGACTGTAGGAAGCTGTAGAAATACATTTCATAACCACACTGATCCACCAATTACCAAACCCAATCCGCTCCATTACTGCTCGTAGGAAATCTCATTCTACACGATCGTAGGCCTTGCTCATATCAAGCTTCATAGCTAGATGTCCCTTTTTCCCCTTCTTCGTTTTCATAGAATGTAGTAACTCATGAGATGCTAAAATATTATCAGTTATCAAACGTCCTGGAACGAAGGCGCTTTGGTTTTCTGATATGAGTTCTCCTATCAAAACTTTTAATCTGTTTGCAAGGGTCTTTGTAATAATATTTTATATTGTAGAACAAAGTGAAATTGGACGAAAATTAATAGGTTTACGTACCTGTTTAACCTTAGGTATGAAGGCTATAATAGTGTGATTAAACTCATTGACCTCTCCTCCTTCAATGAGCACTTTGAGACACTACTTTCTCACTTTTTCTCCAACTTGGGGCCACATCTTTTGGTAAAATAATGTCGGAAAACCGTCCATACCCGGCTCCTTTTGCGGAGGCATTGATTTTACTGCTTCTAAAATTTCATCCGCCGAGTACGACTGTTCCAGAATAGCCCGTTTATCCGTTTGCAAAAGGTTCCTAATTGGTCCCATTAATGGTTCCGTATCATCTCGAATTGGATTGCAGCTTGTAAAAATTGAAGAAAACTATTTTGATAAGATATCAAGAATACCTTCCGGGTCTTCCACCCAACTGTCGTTGTCGTCCTCTAAGCCTTCGATTGTGTTTCTGGATATCGTAATGGAAGCTTTCTGGTGGAAATATCTCGTGTTACGGTCACCGTTCTTCAACCAAATTTCCCTTGACCTTTGCCTCCACATTATTTCTTCTTTGCGTAGAAGCTCGGGGATATTGTTTTTTGCACTAGCTTGTTCATCTAGATTCTCTTGAGTCTGGGGAAGAGAGCCTAGTCGGACTAGATCCTCTCTAAGTCTCTTGAGCTGCAGTTTGACTCGGCCAAAGGTGTCACTTTCCCACTGCTTTAGTCTGCCCGCCACAGACCCCAATTTGTCACTGATCGATCCAGTGGAGTTTGCCCAATTTTCCTCTATCACCTACGTGCAATTTTCATGCTCAAGCCACATTGCCTCAAAGTGAAACCTTCGATTGTTACGGTTTAAGGATGCCTTTCTTCTCCCGATTGTGACCTCAATTGGGACATGGTCCGAAGTATGCGACACTAGGTCGTCCACCCTAGCTCGCCCGTATTTATCTATCCAGGAATCCGTTGCAAGACATCTATCGATTCTTTCACGGATTGCTCTCCCATATGGTTGATTGTGTGTCCACGTAAACGAGTTCCCCGAGAAACCGAAACCCCTCAATTGTAAATTTTGAAGAGTTCAGCGAAAATCTGCTGTCTGTCTAAAGGTGACTGCTCTACCACCTTCCTTTTCGACATTCGACGTGATCGAATTAAAATCCCCAACTAGTAACCATGGATGATTTACAGGCCAGATTCTAGATAACAACTTCCAAGAGTGTTTGCGTTGTTCCCGAACCGGGTCTCCATAGAAGCTTGTGACAACATCCTTGTCCGTTTTCATCTGAAACTGTTCCCTTTATGAAGTGTTTGGTATATCGGATCAGAGTGAAATCAATATATATGTCCCATAAAAGGGTCGAACCACCCCTGCGGTCTTCGCAGTCCGCGTAAATCCCGTTTGCATAACCTAACCTGATTTTGACTCTCTCCATCTCAGATGTGATGAGTTTAGTCTCCATTAAGAAGACCATGTTGGGCTTCTGCCTCCTCACTAGGTCGTGAAGAGAAGTAATGTTACGGGGGTTACCAAGCCCCCGCACGTTCTATCTTAGGATTTTCACTGTGCCTGGCAGTGCTGCTGAGCAGTCACTGGCAATCTCGCACTGGGGTCTACTATGCCCCCCTTCGTGTTCGGAATCCTTTTATTGGAAACCTGTGTATTACTGTGACCTTTCCCCCCTCCTTTGTTATTGGCCCAACCTGTGTTCTGTCTTTGTTTTGTTGTGCCTTGGGATGATTGTCGCCTATCTTCTGTGTCTGCTGCAATGTCTCTCAGTTTCCGCTTCGATTTTGGCTTCCTAGGCATCACCGAGTTGTTTGTTTTCTGGTTTCCCACCTTCTGCCTGGTTTTCTTCGGGGATTCAGTGGCTGGTTTCTTTCCTTTGTCTCTTGCTGCTGTATTCATGTGGGTCTTGTTACCCGTGCTAAGAGGATTGTCTCGAATCTTCACTCCCTCATTGGGAATCTCTAGAGGAGCCTTAATTCTTTCCAGATCCATATCAGACCCTGCCTTGCTACTTCCCATCTCCCTGTCCGAGGAATCACCATCCGAAGACTCATATTCACCACTGATCCTATCCTGGTCACTGTAGAGCTCTTTGCTGCTCCCCCTTTCTGGTTTGAAGGCCTTTTTGCGCATAAGAGGTCTGAAGGTTAGCCATTGCCCATATCCAGGCATATATGTGGACTTCTCCTCAGCCGTCTTGCAATTACATTGTTCACTATAGTGATCAATCTTTCCACACCATACACAGACATGGGTTAATCGCTCATACTTGTGATCTAGCCAGATTTTATCATCCATGAACTTAACATACCTTCCATGTAACACCCCATGATTCCCAGACTTTCTGTTCCGGACCGGAGGGCCCGAGTGGGTGCTACTAACTATGAAATGGCAGAAGTCGAGAACAAACACTGCCTTAGCTATATTTTACATGAGCCAACAGTCTTACACATTGTCTTAAAATATTATTACACAAAAGATCCAAACCGTCTAGTAGTTCGAGTTACTAAGCATACTGATAATACTAGGTGAGTCTGCTTCCCCCGATCTAAGTCAAGCCTTCGTCGTCTAGACCTGCGGTGGGAATAAAACAGGAACCGCAGTTTTTCTAAAGTCAGCAATGAAATACTGAGTAAGTAAACACCCAAGCTTGTAAACAGATTACGAGGCATATCTTTTAAAAAACAAGTATAAATGAGAATGAACAATACCGAGTAATTGCTTGAAGAATAAAGTACGAATACTGGAACACCTATGAAATTCTCTTTCTTGTTGCTTTGCATTTCAATCCTTCTCTTGTATCTCAAACGGGGAATATTATTCCCAATCTATCTCTTCTTTCCTTTCATAAAAATCTCTTTCTCAAAGAGCTTCATATTATTAACTTGTTGATACGGGGAAGATCTACTTTCATTAAGCTACCAAGACTCCTCGCGGCCAGAGAGGTGAGTACATGGAGCGACCCGGCAGGTTGCGACCGGGTTAAAATAATACGGGTCGAGTGAACGTAGTCAACACGAACAATCTAGAAATAATATAACGATCCCCGCACAACTCTTTCTACTTTACATTATTAACGGATTATTATTTTCGTGTGACATTCTCAAAACATTTATCTCAAAACACACTAAATCTCAAGTAAAGCACGTAAGTCACAAAACACAATTTTGAGACATATTATAAAATCATATTGCGACGTGAAAGAAGCTCGGCACGCTAGACTTGGCATATTTACTTACCTCAATAATACGACAAATAGCACGTAAGCTCTTACAGGTAGACGTAGCCCTCGTATACAATTCGTCACCTACAAAGTTATAATTTCTAATTAATCGAGAGTCCAAGTATGGTATGTGAAATTCTATAATCCTAACAAGTCTCATTTTCCCCATAACCCCATTAATTAATAGTGTACAATATTTATATAATAAACCGGCGACGTAAACAACAACTATATGTTTATCTATTTATTTATTATTTATTTATTTTCATCATAGAAATATCACTACTTATATAAATACTAGCTCTTAAAAAAATTATTAAGCAAGAAATCACATATTAAATTTATACACTCTCATAATTAGAAAATATTAATTTATTATACAACAAATTTATTTGTAAGTGACTACAAAATTCAATTCCAACTAATTTAATTATAGCTAATTATTTATTAGAAAATGTACATACTATAAACCAATTAGATTCATGAACTAAATTCACAAAAATATTTATTCTAAGAAAATAAGTTCTTAGTCATACATAGTTATAGCTTTATTTTGGAGAAATAATTTCTAATATCTACAAATAATAATAAAATTTTGATCTATTTGTAAATAGAGGAGTTTACTCTTAAATATATTGTAAATTAACTCCCTAACTTCTTTTATTTTATCAATATTAAACTAATGACATACTTTACTCAAAACACTAATTTTTAAGTACTTGAAATATTTATTTAAGCACACTAAATTATATGATTAAATCAATTATATAATTTCTCTCGCTTATTTTTCAAGAAAACAACCATATTTCATATTAAGTAATACGTATATATAATTTTAATAACAAAACATCTTTTATATAATTAAAACAATAACTAGAAATATTAGAAATTAATTGTACTACAAAATTGCATTTTTAATTTTTCATTCTATTTGCAGTTTATGTAAACACTAAATAGATCCCCCAACTTTTAAATAAAGACATCTAATCACCCTCCCAACTACAAAACAGTTTTATTATGCTACACAAGTCACCCTTAACTTTTCTGAAAATACAAGAACAACCCCCAACATGAACAAGTATAAATCCAACAACCCGATTCGATATAGAGCTAATAAAATCATGTTTCGATGATCACAAATGAATCAGAGGGTGGTTTAGGAGTTACCCAAGCGAAAAATCGCGAGAAACGGTCAAGATTTGAGTCCGGTTGGGTTCGCCGTCGATGGTGGCCGGCGGTGATGGTCGATTCCTGCGATTGAGGCGTTCTTGGCTTCGATTGGCAGCGTCTACAGCACCCTCGAGCTTCTAGGAGTTGATTAGGATTGATTTGAGGGAGTGGGTGGCGTTGGATGGCTCGGGTCGAGCTTCTCGCCGGCGTTAATGGAGGTCGCCGGAGTTGTGGTGGCTCTGGGTTGTTTCTGCAGTGGTTCACTGCTATTGTGGCTTCCCCTTGGCTCGAAACAGAGAGGGGAGAGAAGGGAGAGTCGAAACAGAGGGAGGGAAGAGAGGTGCAGATGGTGGTGGCGGTCGTTCTTGCCGTCGGGGACTTCGCCGGAGGCGGCAGCGGCCCTGTGCCGCTGCTGTTTCTGCTGGGGTTTTCGCCGGCTAATCCAGAGAGAAGAGTGGGAGATAGAAAGAGAGATCACGGGGTGGTGAGGGAGATATTGAGGTGGCTGTTGGTGGTGGCGTCACCGACGGGGGAGGCAGCGACTTTGCCGCTGCTGCTGCTTCCTCTGTTTTCGTCGGGCAGAACAGGGGAGAGGGAGAGAGACAGAGGGATGGCAGAGAGGTGGAGGAGGAGGAAGTGGTGATGGTATTGCCGGAGGGGGTGATGGTACTGGTGGTAGTGGTGGCGACAGGTGAGAAGAGGGAGGGCTGGTGTTTTTTTGAAGGAGGAGGTGAAGAAGAAGGCAATAGTCTTCTTGTTTTTGGGAAATTCATCAGCATCAGTAGGTTGTGTAAGCTGGTGGAGAAACTTTCTTCAATTATTTTATTATTTTATTTATTTATTCATTTTTATTTTTAGTTTATTAATTAATTCACTTATATGTATTTACCCTTTAAGTATTTGACTCTCTTCAAACTACAACTACCTCCCCGCTACATTAACTAGTAATCTTTTCTTAAACTACAAATACCTCCCCACTTCACGAATTGCTATTTACCCGTATAAAAAAGGGGTATTACATTCCACACCTGAGTGGTTTGTGGACGTCCATTCAGACTCGGACCCTCATGTAGTCTCCGCCTTGTCCAGACATAATACATTGATCAGAATAAAGAACCGTGCTCCAAGAGCTAACTGCTAGTTCCGCATATTCTGTTGTGAGAAAGCACGTTGGCATATTCCTCAATTGCACCCAAACTTTGATAGAATCTAAGGATTCATCACCATATTTTCTTTGTAATCCCAAGATTTCATAAGCAAGATATTATCATCGAAGATCCAAGCCCCCCCCCTGTGAGAACCCTTTCCTTTGACTCCTTGCTAGGGAAGCAGAGAACAAAGAGATTTGGTATTGTTTCGTTGATCCGGATCTGTTCACCTTTCGTCCATATTTTCTGAAACGTAAGCTTCATAGTCCAAACATTCATATGATCAAGGTGCAGGAGAGAACCGAGGAGACAATGTTCAAAACCTTTTATCGCCTCAGCACACCGTCCTTCATCAATAACTAAGACATCCTCCTCTTCCTCAATCGTTATGAGATCGAATCGCTTGCCTATATGATCGCCTTGATTGTTTCTTCGTAGTTCTCCTTCAGCCGGCACCGTTGATAGACTCGCCATGGTTAGGGTTTCGTATCGCCGCCTTTCGCTCCGACAGAGTCGGACTTTTCACCTCCCTTATATTATTTTTCAAGAGAGATATAAATATCTAATTTCCAGTGGCTACTATTCTGCGTGAATTGTTCAATGTTGTGTTTTATAAATCTTTCTTCATCTTTTGTATTTTTTGTCTAGAGCAATGTGGGTTTTTCTTATTGTACTTTCTTTACATTTTAATCCATTATCTTTTTCTTTTTCGCTGCATGTAGAACCAACAACAAACCAATCTGAGTAACTTAGAAGTTCTAAATAGAATTTCCGACTCACAACTCATGACGAGTTATTGAATTTTTCAATGTCAACGTGATTTTTTTATCTTACAAAGCTAAACATTCAATTAACTAATATGCTCTTAGGAAGATTACAATTTTCAAATCATTTTGTTGTTTTAGTTGGAAGTGTAACGTGATCAATCAATGTCACTTCGATAGTTTCCTCAATTTGACAAGAGTTAGTAGACAGTGTGTTTGCACAAGAGGTCATACATAGACTAATTTTACATTCATCTGTTGTAGTTCATACAAAGCATTTTATGATGAACGTTACAAAATAAGCGGTTTGAGATGTGCTACATCTCATCTAATACCAACTTAGTAAAGATTAACTCATAATTATAAATTTTCTCTTCGTCAGGAAGAGTATGAAGATGTTTGGCTACATTTTATAAGGTTAGCTATAGACAACTGATTTCTTATCCTAAAGCCTACCAATAAAAGGTGATGTTATGTCACTAAAATAACATAGAATTGGGCAAAGAAAATAAGATCTTTGTAATTGTAGATTGAACTTAAAATAAAAGCAATCATCACGCAAAATACAATTTGTGTTGAGGAACTCATTGAAGGAATATCTTCTTACCGGTACTAATAAACAATTAATATAGCATAAAAATACAAATCCCATGCTTTAGCGCGCAGTGACGCCTAGTGAATTTAAAGCTTGAGTATATCTGTGATTTAAGCACACAATAAAAGAAAATCTTATTCCAACCAAGTACTCCCTCCATTCCACTTGTTTCTTCACAATTGACTCTTCAGTTTTATTTTGACTTGGAAATTTGGTTAGCAAAACAAGGCAAGAATTTGATAATTTTTTATGGTATTGTATGTAAGGTTTACTCTACAAAACCGTGAAATATTACTAAATTCTTGACTTGTTTTGCTAACAAAATCACCAGGTCAAAGTGAAACTGGAAACTCAATTTTGAAAAAACGGGTGGGACGGAAGAAGTACTAAACAAGACTTTGAGGAGAAAAATCATTTGTTAACTTTGTAAATAACTTCCTCTGTTTTGCTCTGAGGAGAAAAATCATTTGTTAATTGTTAAAGTGGTTTCACAAATGAACGACTACCAGTATTCAGAATATTCAGACTAACTACTCCATTGATGTAGTAAAATCATCATATGTAAAAAGAATATGTATATATTAAGACACTCTCACGACACTCTCAAAACCAAATTTTTTCAAGTTATTTGTTTTGCGCTCCCGCTCTAGGTGACATAGGTTTTACCCATGGTTTACAATTCTGAAAAGTAGCAGTCTGGTATTGTAGATGAAGCAGCTGCACATGTATAGATACTTCCTATTCCCGAGGAGATTCGGTAACAACAGACCAAACTCAGACCACTTCTCATGCATCAGTTTCTCTTCAACGGTCGTGGTAAGCTTTCTATTATAAGAAAGCTGCCGCCTCATTATTTGACTGAAACACCCCAACATGAGGAGCTGCTTAAACACGCATGTGACGAATCCAAGAAATATCTGACAAACAAAAATAGGATAGTGATCCCTAAACACCATACCACTTCCGTTTCTTCTCTCTCTTTGGTTATGGTTTGACTTTTCAATTCGTAATTGTGTCACTTTAACTCGGTGATTTAGATAACAAAACAATATAGTTGTTTATTCTACAAGACAATATAAAATTACTAATTCTGGTATCGTTTAGCTAATAAAAATATCGGGTCAAAGTAGATAGTGACAAAAAATAAAGTAGACTCAAAGAGAAGAAAACGAATGTAGTATTTATCTGTATCAAAATGAGCGTTCAGCACTTCAGCTATTCTTTCTAATTAGATGGTACCATGAGTAGTAAACTGACATCATAACTTACTAGTAGTGTAAAAAGGTTGTAGAATTAAATGTAGGTTTGGAAGACTAGTTTCTAAGCAAGATTGTTTTAGGGTAGTGGCTTAAAGGCACGGATAATTTCTTAGTGCAGATTAATTTATGACGACAACGGACCGCTTTAACGATTAGGTTTCCCGAAAATAGGAGCGGCAGCCACCGTCTCGGCCTCCTATGTTCTCGGGTTGCTACCCACGCCATGCATGGCCTCCACCGCCTCTGCATTTGATTCGGCGGGACTTGATAGATTCTGTTCCGAATAATAAATGTCTGGCAGAGGAAGTTAAAGGAGTTGGTTTTGCCCTTACAGGATTTGTTGAGACCACCAACCGCCCACTGGTTATTGATGTCTGATGAGATCACGAGAGAGTGAAAGTTCCAAGTTCCAACTTCTTTGGGTCAGCTTGAATGGAGATGGACCATAATATAATGGTCCCCATACACCAGACACTAGTCCTCTATCTCTAGCCTGGTGTGGATCTGCAGATCAAAGTTTTCATCCGTCTCATTTTTATGTCTACAGCAGCAGAGCAACTAGTACGTACTCTAAAATGTGTCACTTTTAGATAAATGACGGTATATTTACAAAAAAAAAATCAGAGAAATGAAACCAAAATATGGATGATAATGTTTTAGAGATTAAAACATCAATTAGGTAATTGTCTAACACCCACATATTTCAGGAACAAAATGTCGAGTTCGAAAGTTGATGTTTCTCCAATTGCTCTTTTTGGTACTCAAGAACTACATTTTGGTTCGTTTCTATTAAAAATTATCTTCTTAATTCACTTGGTATAGGAGAGCTTCAAAGATGCCAAATGAAATTTAGTAGAGGAGAGTACCTAGTTTGGAAATCAACTCAACTGAAAACTTGTGAAATAATATCACGATCTTTATTCACTTACTTGACGTTGCAACGTCAAGGCTAAGGATCGTGATACAAGCTAAGAAAACACTTCAACATACCCCATATGCATCAACAAATGAAAGTAGGAGTTTTACTTTCCCCTAAGCAATATTGGCTAAACAACACAAAAAGGAAGTAATTGATATTTGCTAAATTTTAGTTCATAGATTGGAGATACATTTAACAGCTCGTGCTTTTTTTTCCCGAATTTCTAACCGCTCATACTTCAATAGATGAATAAGTGTCATAATTTTAACGGGGCAGATTTTAATCGATATCCTATGTATACTGCATTGTTTTGGTAATCAAATTTTGAAATAGTGTTTAAAGTACTAATATACTCCTAGCACCTTAAGTCTCTTGAATCGCTACCAGCCTACCGCTCTCAAATAACTCGCTCCATTGGAGGCCAAACAATGAAACAATGCTATATCTAAAAGCGTTTTGAAAAATAAAGACTATGATTTTGTTGGCAATTTATTTTAAAATATGATTTAACCCGAACTTATTACTTATAAATTTTATAATTCAACTAATTAAACGTTATTCCTTCTAAAGGATTTGGTGACTTAAGGCTTGCTATTCGTTAAAAAATATAATTATTATCTGTAATGTACTTCATCATCAAACGAGCAAAGTTTAATCAATTTTTTTTCAATTTTTAAAGTTTTGCATGCAAAATGAAGATCTTATCTCTGATGAAGCTATGAGAGTTTCCTCTAAACATATTTTCGAGTTTTATATTCCCTCACTTTATATAACATGATTTTTAGTTTGAGTTTATGATACACCCTTATAACAACAATTTCTTTTAGAGTATACCGAATAAATATTTTATATATTCGCTTAGATGGTGTTTCCAAATGTGATCTTTCTTAAAATCAAACACTTTTCAGCTCTCATTTTTTCCCTTGTTCATGGTGCTCTCAAATGTAATCTTTCTTAAAATTAAACACTTTTCAGCTCCCATTTTCTCCCCTGCTCTCGGAGTTGATGACTTGGGATTGTCACCTAGACCTTTTCAGGATGAGAGCGTGAAAGGAGCTATCTAGTTACTAGTCGCGGCTTAAGCCTCTACTCAATTTTTTAATCTTTCAATGTTACCTTCATCATTGCTTTTTATAAAGTATTATCTCCGTTTCTTCTCTATCACACCGGTTTGACTTTTAGACTCGTATTTATGTCACTTTGACTGGGTGATTTGGAGACCAAAATTATGCGATATTTTGATAATTTTTTCACCGTGCTATGGAACATCTTTCACTCTACAACGACGTGAAAAAATTATCAAAAAATTGCATCGTTTTACTACACAAATCACCGGGTCAAAGTGACTTAGTGAATAGTAACAAAGGTCAAACCGGTGTGATAGAGAAGAAACGGAGGTAGTATGACTTAGCTCCTACAATTATTTTAAATAAGATTCATTTATTTTCGTAATTTATAATTTATCCCAAATTAATTCTTTTTTAGGAACATCGCAAATTAATCCAGATTTTACCTTTTAGCCCTCATTTTAGTATATTCTTGAATCTGCTCCTATACCCGGAGTTCCTAGTCTCTGGAGAACACGTAACAGAATATAAGACTTGACCACCCCTTCCTACTTCGAAGGTTTTGATATCTAAGAATTTCTAAATTTAGAAAAAGCTGCCATTCAGTTATATTTGACTAGTGGAACAATTACATCACCACCCGCAAGCACCCATAGTAAGCTAAGTAAACTAGTCAACTTACAATTATGCGCACCTTGAAAGCGCGACGTGTTAATGAAATTCGTAAACCTTAAACCAACATATATTACTAGACCACCACGTATCAGCGCAGATTGTGAGGAGTGATACTCAAGGGGCAAACTACATAAAATACACGCGATTTAAATCGACTAGTTTAGGTGACACCCCGTAACTTGGAGCCGCCTCTACTTTTCCTCCTCCTCTGTTCTTGGGTTGCTACCCATTCTTTCTCTGTCATGAATCATCAAACATCCACCGCCTCTTTATTGGTCTGCCCTCTCTCCTGATTCGCAGGAACTTTATGGGCTTGGTTTTCTTCAAAGATGATGGTGTCAGAAGATCAGAGAAGTTGCTTTGCCCCTACTGCATCTGTTGGGACTGCTAACCGCACGCCACCTGTTGTGAAATCAGACGCTAGGAATCTGTCCCCACAAGCTATGGGTTTGGTCGACGTGGTATTTTAGTCACCGTGACACCATTTGATCACGCAAAACTTCGGGAAAAAAATCGCACTGCAGAATAGGGACTTGTGATGAATAGTAAGCCTCCTAAAATATCGTAGGCT
This sequence comes from Linanthus parryae, assembly GCA_023055425.1. Taxonomy (NCBI): domain Eukaryota; kingdom Viridiplantae; phylum Streptophyta; class Magnoliopsida; order Ericales; family Polemoniaceae; genus Linanthus; species Linanthus parryae. Next base: position 33,237,542 of record JALGPY010000001.1, read on the forward strand.
ACATCACGATTCGTAGCCAAGTCAAAATATTCACACAAACTCTGGGAGAATTCAAAGCAGCTAATTTTGAGAGGGTGGAATTGATGCAATGTAACAGGTTCGATAAATTGAGTTATCCAAGATATATTGAGAGTTTATTACAAACTAATAGCACTCTGTCTTATAACTTTACAGAGACGATACATATTATCAATATCAATGTCAATATATATGAATGTGTCTTCTCCGAATGCCACAAAATCGTAAATCACGCTTCAAGTGACTCTTTACTTTTGTCCACCTCAAACAACGAGGTGCAATTATTGGTGGAGTTAGAAAATTAAATCAACTATAAAAAGAGAAAACATTTAGTGTTCCATAAGAGCACCTACAACCAATTAAAGTATAACATGTGTTTACATTATTAATTATTGACAGTCACTCATTGATTGTAGAGCAAGTCATCAAAATCTTAATTCTTTTCACCTTTAAAGAAAATTTGTTTGGTCCGGCAGAGACATTTATTAGTTTGACTCTCTTTCTCCCCTGTTCTCAACTTCTCATCATGATTTATTGAGAGAAAATTATTACTCCTGTAAAAAGTAGAATGTGGTAGTTTCTATATAAGAGAAGAACAGACGTTGAGTCATGACCAAAAACTAAAAGGACCACATAAGAAATAAGAGACAACTTCGACTCAGCATTCCTCTGCCTATAAAAAGGCCATCACCACCCCAACCTCCTTCACCACACCACAACTACGAAAACTAACAAGATCAGCAAAACCAACTCTAGCCATGGCCATAACCACCTTTCTCCTCCTCTTCTTTGCCTTATCCCTCTCTCAAGCAAAAGACATGTCCATCCTCAACTACAACAACCACAACACCCTCGCTTCGTCGTCGCGAAGCGAATCAGAAATCATGAACATGTACGAGGAGTGGCTGTCCCAGCACGGGAAAGCCTACAACGGGCTAGGCGAGAAGGATACGAGGTTCGAGATCTTTAAGGACAATTTAAGGTTCATTGATGAGCATAACTCCGAGGAGGAGAGGTCATACAAAGTTGGTTTGAACCGGTTCGCGGACTTAACCAACGAGGAGTACCGGTCCATGTACTTGGGCACAAAGACGGATGCTAAGAGACGGTTCGTGAAGTCGAAGATGGCGAGCCGGAGGTATGCGGCCGGAGCAGGGGATGAGCTGCCGGAGTCGGTTGATTGGAGGGAGAGAGGGGCGGTTGCTCCGATTAAAGACCAGGGGGTTTGCGGTAAGCTGCCTGCTTCACTCACTAGTTAGCTTTTTTTTTTTTTTTTTTTTTTTTTTTTTTTTTTTTTTTTTTTTTTGACTTTCCATTTCCAGGCACTTGTAATTATCGATTAGAACTTTTGACGGAAAACTCATTTAAAGTATCGTCTCATTGACACTTAGCTACTAATATTATTAATTTTGTCATAAAATTCCCATGTAATTTATTTTTGCTGACATCGCGCGTCGTTTTACAAAATTGCTGGTAGTTAAGTGTCTGTAAAAATGAAACTTCAAGAATTTATGTATAAAAATGGTACGCGATGTTGGTATAAGTGAAACTGTAGAGGTGTTTTTGATAAAATCAATACTGCTAGTCGCTAAGTGTGAGCGCGAGACGATACTCCGAGGTGTTTTCTCTCAAAAGATCTATTGGTTATCTCATGTGGTCTTGGCTTTCAGCTAGTTTTCTCACATCAGCGCCTGACTATTTGTGACTCCGTCCATATTGTGTCTTTCAAGTTGTTCTTTAGAGAAACTCTCAGGAGATTTTTTGAGGTAAGAAGGTAGGAACTAGGTTATATGGTGATTTTCTCTCTATATACAAAGTGTGTTGTTACCACTAATAATTCAAATAATCAATTGAAAATAATTTGACTGAAAATTTTGTTTGAATTTTTTAAGAAATTAAAAATTTAATTTTTTTTTTAGAAATTGTTTTCGTTTTCAAACGGATTTGAACCCGTGATCTCATCTCATGATGGAGGAGCTTAAAAAAACACATAAGCTTAGATTTCATTTCAAATTTCAAGTATATCAAATTGCAAATTTGCAACGTCTCATAATATTTACACTTCTTTCCTTACCAGTGCATTAAAAGGAAAATTTAAGTATATAAGATCAATTTCCCTAAATAAATATAGAAAAACAGATTGGGCCTAGTGGGCTATTTTCATGAAGAAGTCAGTGAACTAATAGCCCAATTCTTTATCCTACAGGTAGTTGCTGGGCCTTTTCAACGATCGCCGTCGTCGAAGGCGTCAACCAAATCGCCACCGGCGAGCTCATCCAACTCTCCGAACAAGAGCTCGTGGACTGCGACAAGGCCAACAACGAAGGCTGCAATGGAGGTCTCATGGACTACGCCTTCGAGTTCATCATCAGGAACGGCGGCATAGACTCCGAAACCGATTACCCTTACAACGGAATCGACGGTTACTGCGACCCTACTCGCGTAAGCTCACGAATCGATTAAAACCCTTTTGGATCTACAGATTGGGAATCGAAATGGGTTCTGATTTTGGGTTTTGTTGATTTGGGTTTGTTGATTTGTTGCAGAAGAACGCTAAGGTAGTGAGTATTGATGGGTACGAAGATGTGCCTCCCAACGACGAGAGGGCACTGAAGAAGGCGGTGGCGCATCACCCGGTTAGTGTCGCAATTGAAGCCGGCGGCAGGCCTGTGCAACACTATGTTTCGGTAATGATCAAACCCTAGGTTTTTTTTTTTTTTTTTTTTTTTTTTTTTTTTTTTTTTTTGGGATGGATTAAGATTTCATGTCTTCGCTCTCGAAGGCTTTGTGACAAAAGAAACAGTTTTAATGCGTTTGGTGAAAAAAAAAAAATTCTGATTTTTCGGACAGTTTGGCGGTCTAAGAGCAGTTTCCAGGAGTGGATGTTTTTCCGGAATTGCTTTTAATTAATTTATCTACCACCAATTTTAACCTCACGATTTTTAAAGTTTTTGATATTTTATTTTACGGAATTTATACATGTCATATATATCTGTTAGTTCATTTTCTCAGAGTACGTTCACAATTAATTTTACCTAATACAAAATTTCTATATTAATATTTCACCGTAGATTTTGCGTTATATTTACCAAACAACATTTTATCTGAAATTCACGACTTTCCGAAGGTCCAACAGTGATTCTCACACAGCAACTTCTAAGTACCAGCACAACATTCCCAAGCTAGCTCTAATTCTCCTCCAGTAGTGAAAAATTAGACATTTCAATTGCGTCCGGGTAAATAAAAATCAATGAGAGTTGTATACATTTGACGATCCGCAAAAGGTTTGAGATTGATTATGCACCTGCTCGGTACACGTTTAAAAACAGGGAGACAACTCAAAGAAAACACCGGAAACAGGGTTGTCAAAACTTGTTTTGAGTAAAGATCTGTTTGTTTAAAAAGCAGGGTTGCCAAACAGGCACTTAGTTTTGTCATTAACATATATTTTTTGAAATTTTAGCTTCTGAAATTGTAGTGCTAGAGTCCACAATAATTTATCTCTTTCAAAATCTCTCAGGGCGTATTCACCGGTAACTGTGGGACTGCGTTGGACCATGGGGTTGCGGTCGTTGGATACGGCACAGAAAACGGTGTGGATTACTGGATTGTGAAGAACTCATGGGGAACAAGCTGGGGTGAGGATGGATACTTCAAGTTGGCGCGTACTGTGAACAGTTCTTCCGGAAAGTGTGGAATTGCAGTGGAACCATCTTATCCGATCAAGTACGGGCAAAATTCATGGGCTCATGGAGAAGGCACAGGAGTGGAGAGTGCTTGAAGTGTCTTTGAAACTGGGCTCTGTATGAAACACCTGTACGCTTCATCACTCCCTCTGTGTTTGATTCCACTATTCCAGAACGTGCCTATTATTCTTCTAGTTAAGGCCAGTTGGGGAAAGGGTTTACCAACCATCTCTTCGGATAATCATTGTACATAGATCTATTTCGTTTGAATTGCTACCGGAAAAAACTGGCGTTGTTCAGTAGCATTTCTTTGCACGTCCGCCACTTCCTCTCCTATTCAGTTTTCATGAATGTCGTTGATCACTTTCTTTTATGTATGTCAGAATCATGGAATTGAATAGAATTTAGCTTGTTGCTCATCATTGTTTGACCTTCCCTTGTTTTTTGGTGTGAATATGTTGCGATACTTCAGTAATTTTTCTGGGATTGATTGCTGGTTGCTGAGCGCAAGCGGTTTCACATTTTAACTGGCTTGATGGATAGTCTTGCTCTTGACATCTTCAACCCTTAGACCATGTTTAACCATAATATTACTCTGGCTTGAAATGCTGAAGCAGCAAAAACTGAAGAAGTGCTCGTGGGTTATGAGCATGTTTCTTTTCTGGTTACCATGGAAATAATAACGGGTACAGAAGTGCTCAATGCTCAAAGTGCCTTCAGTTCCTCTTCCAGGATTTCCCTTAACAAATCAAGCGGGTTTACTTTGAGTTTGATATAACCTCACCTACATAGGAGAGGATTGATATTAGTCCTTAAGCTGATTTAAGGTCAAATGAGAAAGAGACTTGGAAAACTAGCAAGAAGTTCTTGAAGATGATTACTGGAGGATTTCAGAACACAGAGGAACTATTAGAGACTCCACATAGTTTAGGAGATATTGATGCTTAAACTTAAGCAAAATCAAGTCCCAACACTTGGAAAATATTTGTGTTCTTATGGATGAAGAATAGTCACATGCAGAAATACCTTTTTGCTAAATCCTCAGTGCTTCAAAGCTCCATTGGTGGTAGTTGTCAAAGCTCCATTGGAGGCAGTTGAACTATTTTGCAGAAGAAAATTGCATGGATTTGTGGATTACCAGATAATCCGATGATTCGAACTTTGAAAGGAAACAAGGTACACGATAGTGTCCGCAAATCGTTATCTCCCCAAGTTAGAAAAAATTAAGTGTTTTGTCTATAGATACCTAAGGGTACGTTTGGTTATTTATGATTAGGAGTATAACCTGGGATTGGACTAAGCTAATACTTTGTTTGGTTGCTCTAAGCTAAATTTAATACTAGTTCTAAATAATGTAAAGATATTAGTCCCCTCTTACATGAGGGTATTAGCTGGATTGGACTATTTGTACCTTAATGCTGAATTAATATTGCACGAAATCAAATATATTATTAATTATAGTTCAGCTACTCCAATCCAATCCAATCCTATCCGGAAATTCTAATCCAGTCCAGTCCAATCCAACTAGTCCAGAAAACCAAAACTGCCATAAATCTCTATAAGAATAAGTAGGGTAATTCATCTGATGCTTTTCCGCGTTCAACCACAGGCTAGAATGTAATACATTAACGGTTAGCATATATTTACCACCTCCCAATTTTTCCTTCTCCTAATAGTAATAGATCACTACCTTCACACTTAGGTATTCTTGGGCCTAAACAACACCAAAAGCTAGATTAAGAGGTGGGAGTCCTCTCCACTTAGGGTCAAGACCCAGCCCATTGACAGCCTCTAGGTGGGACTGTCACTTAAAAGTAGACCACCAACCCCTTCCACGACCAACGTTAAACCCCAGCACTCAAAGAGAATAGTGAACTCTCAGGAATCCACAAGATATATAAAATCCCCTCGCACTTGGCCCTTGGTGATTGGTCGGAACCCGAGAGTTTCCATCAATCCTTTTTGGTTCTCAAACAACATCATCAATTTGATGACAACGTTTTTACTGATTTTTGGCTTGTGGATAATCATATTATGGAAAGATCATTATTTTATCTGTATTATTAGTTAGCCGCTTAATATCCACGGCATGTTATCATACAGATGAAACGTGCGTAAACATGCTTAGTACATGCCTGATTATGACCTTTAAGAAATCATTTTCCCCCATCTTTTGAGAAATCCAGTAGCGTGCATGCTTTAGCAACCTCTTCATATTTCAATTATTACGCAGACGAGGTTGGTTATGTAGGGCATAATACCACTCTGTTTCCAGCTTGTATCAGGGGTACACACAACCTTTCTGTTTTAAATATGATTAAAACAAGTACTTAATGATACATGTCTACTCCCGATCTTAGGTATTTTATCATTGTTATTTGCAGAAATAATATTTTAGGTTGCAACTAGATCTGAAATATCTGTTATGCGATAGGAGTAGTTTTATTTTAAGATTTTCATGCGGATATTCTAAACATTACGACTAACATCTGACCGAGGGAAATCATAAGATTTAAACAACTACGATAGGATTGGTTGGAGTTGTACACATTGGTCGTATTATAATCACAAATGATAAGATGGTAAACTTGGTTCCAGCACATCATTTTAGCACCACAATCCTCTGAAAATGACTATTCACATTTCCACCCAGCCCGGAGCAGGGGCACGAGCTGGGCACTCTAGTTTCCTCCAGTAAGCCCCAGGGCGCTTGAAAATGCCATAGTGCCCCTCTCACACACCTCAGCCACATGGCGTCGATCTGTGCAAAAACTATGTAAATATTTTTTATGAAATATATCGTGCCCTTCCCCCTGCCCCTGACCTAGCTACCCCGAGCCCCTGCCCTTGAGCTCTAATGGGTAAACATGCTCTTAGAGTTGAGTTAATTTTCCTCATATTGGAGTCTTAATACAGCAGAAGTGACCAAAAGAAAATGTCATCTTCTGTTGTTTGGTGAGGCATAACAATCAGCCTGGAATGTGAATTAGGAAAACAGACTTAAAAATAGCTTGAAAGTCATATGGAACATGTTCATTAAAAAGAAGGCCCATGTGAGTTGCCTAGTTGGATTAGGTCTATATCTACACAACTCAAAGTGTTACATCACCCAAGATGATGCTTTCTCATGGTGTGTTTTCCTTCTTATGAAGTGAGAAAATATCAGGAAAAGTGTCCTTGCTTTTGAAAAATCATTCCAAAGGTGAAACCCAGAACACCACAGTTTTTTTTTCCAGAATCCAGGCCATGGTTGCTGTTTTCAACAAAGACCTCTTGAGTTGGTACCTCATCACACTGAAACTCAAAGAAGCCGTTGAAGCCGGCATCCAAAACGGTAGCCGATCACTCGAAAACCCAGAAAGCTCTGAAGCCCATCTGGATACTCATCATCACCAGTCAATTCCGATCAATCCTGAAGCCGAAATCATACCTCAATCCCCAGAACCAGAGTATGTGATCACCATCAGAGAAAAGCTGGTTCAAGCCTGTCAAGAAGACGAAGCCGGCGCCTGGGCAAAGTACTGCATCTTCAGAATGCCTCAGTGCCTTAGAGAAGGCGACGAGAAAGTCTACATCCCCCAAACTGTTTCTTTAGGGCCTTACCACCACGCCAGGAAGCGCCTCCGCCACATGGACCGCCACAAATGGCGCGCCCTCCACCACGTCCTCAAGCGCACCCACCACGACATAAGACTCTACCTTGACTCCATACAAGAAGTCGAGGAAAGAGCTCGGAGTTGCTACGAAGGCACGATTAGCCTTGGAAGCGTCGAGTTCGTCGAAATGATGGTGTTAGACGGCTGCTTCATGCTCGAGCTTTTCCAAGGTGCGATACACGGGTTCGACCAGATCGGTTACTCGAGGAACGATCCGGTGTTTGCGATGCGCGGCTTGATGCATTCAATCCAGCGGGATATGATAATGCTCGAGAATCAGCTTCCTCTCTTCGTGCTCGACAGACTTCTTGGGCTCCAGTACGGTCAACCGGACCAGAGAGGGCTGGTTGCGAAGCTCGCGGTCCGGTTCTTCGACCCGCTAATGCCGACGGACGAACCGTTATCGAAATCCGACCGGAATAAGTTGGAGACGTCACTCCAACGTGGGGCCGCCGCCGCGTTCGATCCGTTATCGGACCAGGGCTCCCTTCACTGCCTCGACGTCTTCAGAAGGAGCCTTTTACGTACCGGGCCTAAACCCGAGCCCAGGATTCGGATGAAGAGATGGTCACATACAAGACGAGTTGCTGATAAGCGTCGGCAGCAATTGGTTCATTGTGTCACGGAGCTGAGAGAAGCCGGTATCAAGTTCAGGAAAAGGAAAACTGATAGGTTCTGGGACATTAAATTCGAGAATGGTATATTATGGATTCCAGGGCTTTTAATCCATGACGGTACGAAGTCACTTTTCCTTAACCTCATCGCATTCGAGCAGTGTCATCTCGATTGTAGCAGTGACGTAACTTCGTACGTGATCTTTATGGATAATTTGATTAATTCGCCGACGGATGTGGCGTACCTTCATTACCATGGGATTGTTGAGCACTGGCTGGGGAGTGATGGTGAAGTTGCGGACCTTTTTAACCGGCTCTGCGAAGAGGTGGTTTTCGATGTTCATAATAGTTATCTTTCGCCGTTATCGGAGAAGGTGAATCGGTACTATAACCACCGGTGGAACTCTTGGCGGGCGAGCTTAAAGCATAACTATTTCAGCAATCCGTGGGCTATCGTATCGTTTTTCGCTGCTGTGATATTGTTGGTGCTTACTTCTGCTCAGACATTTTATGGGGTATTTGGGTATTACAGACCACCTTCTTGATGGATGAGTCTGTCTCTCTGCAAGGTTTCTCTTGATTAAATCACTAGTTTCGGTTTTGTCTATGACAATGAGGAAGTCCAGGATGGTTAAATACCAAATCACGGTTTTTAATAATGATGTATGCTGCTTCTGATTTTTCGACTGGAGTGAACGAGAAGTGGTTTAGCCAATTGACCGCTTCATCATGATTTTCTTGTTGATGGCAGTCTGGTTTTTGTTCTTTTTTTTTTGGAGGTTATAAACTTATGATGGTTGAATGTTGAAAATCCATATGAGGTGCCTGGAGTGTTGTAATGCATACAATGATTTAGGTTTGATACATTGTCATTTTGGGGGCTGTCTGCTACCGTACGGTTTTGATTTACTGCTGGCCGTCGGCCATATGATCTGAAAAGCCCGCATAAAAATATTAGGGTTTGGGCCCTAGTTTTCTCGAATAAAGGGCTTGGGCCATAACAATGAGCCCGACTGAATTTTGGGCTAGATCCAGATATCTTAAGCCCAGCCCTGACTCGGCCTCACCCGAAGATGTAATCTACTGAAATTAATTTATATATTTGTATAATTTTATTATGGTCGCTGCGTCCAAACAATCCTTCGGTACTAAGGCCACAATGTTATTATAGTTTTTTAGGTGATTTTGGATATCCGTACATATTGAATTTTATTTTATTTGTATGTTTAGAGTTACTCGATTGTAATTTATCGATTAATTCTGGCTTAAACGCTGGGCATGGGCGTGGATGAGCCCAAAATGAAGATCCGGAACTCGATCTGGCCCGGGATTAGCCTATGCTTAAAAATAGCCGGCCCGTTCCAGCCCGGCCCATATTGTTTCCGTTACATTTTATTGTAACATGCAAGCCTACACAGGCCCTTACGACTGGGTTGCGCTAAATGGTTGCTTCTTGTTTGCTCTTTTGCATTGAAGAGCCTGTAAAGTGTACACTTATGTTTTTTGTTGGGTGTTGGATCAACTCGTTCTCACGGTGTCTCGACATATTGGTAATGGCTCTGTTTTAAACTCTTCTGGTCCCCTCTCCGTAGGCCCCGATATTTCTATCTTAATATATCGTTGAGCTTTCTTAACATCTAGAGCAAGTCCTGCCATGATGTTCAACGCTTGATCGTATGGAAATTGCAGTAACGATGGTAGTAATTTCAATCGAGTTCTAGGGGTAATGGTGTCAAGTGTCAACTGAAATGGAATGTTTTTCTCTCTCGTGTGTTCTTTATTGAAAATAACCAAATTTGGGTATTCGAGTCACTTCACTTCACTTGCATGTCCTGACTAGAGTCTAGTGAAGGCGCGTTGTACTCACATTTTTGCACCACTGCTATTGCATCATCGTGGGTTTGGGTATTCGTTGTTTTCGTCACATTGCCCAGGGATTTCTGCACACATTTTCTGATCAAATCGCTGTTGGATCACCGTTTGGGGAATTTGTGCAGCGAGTGCCATTACCACAATCAATTGTTGCTTTATCCCCGTCTTATCCCTAAACTACCCATTGCACCAGGTATGTCTGCTTCTGTTGTGTTGGGAATGTCAATTTTCAAGTCCTTTGGTTCTGCAAGTGGCTAGAATATGAATCATGCAATTTTGGAATTAAACATTATGCCCAGCTTCCCTGTTTCACTTTGCACATACCCTGTTTTTACGTGTTAGGTGTGTTGTGTTCTAATTTGGAGTAATAACGGTTCCAGAAGCTATGTATTATGATGATCGTGCAACCTTAACTTTCTGAACTATGTCTTAGTAATTCTTTAACTTTCTGAACTATGTAATTCTTGTTGGTCAAGATTACACGATGATTATTTGTTTGAGATGCTGTTGTGTACAAATGAGGGCGGTATGGGAGTTCAGAGAATAATTGGCTGGGGGTTTTTCTGAATTACATGATATAGTAGATGTTTTCGATTAAAGAAAATGTTTGGTGGTGTTGTAGGGAAATGACTTGTCTCTTTGTCAGTTGAGAAAATAAGCAAAAGCAAATAATTTACACCTGCCTTCCCTACAGCCCAAAAGCTTCCCCCATGCCCCCATTCAAGAAACAATGTCTTAACCATAACTGGCATACTTGGGTATCTGTGTTTGTTTACTCATCTGGGTTGAGAAAAGGAACACTGGTTTATATTCACAAACATACTTGGCAATCCAACCTAGACACATGAATCATGAATAACCTTCCACTTGCAACATTTTGAATTGCTGGACTGCATTTTAACCTTTTGCCTTTGCTGTTTTTTCTTACTGGTCCGAGAATATACAAAGTGAACGGACAAACGGGCATAGAAAGAGCCGAAGGAAGTGCAGCTTTCAGCTTGCAGGTTTAGTTCATCCAGGGACATAAACTTGCTTTATTTTGTTGTAGGTTTGCCGGCATGAGTTCAAGAATGTTCTATACTAGTTTTCATAGTTATTTACCATAGGCTAAGTAGTTGAATAGTTAGGTGTCTTCAATATTTGTTTTATGTTGTGAAACGATAATTGAGAGAGAGAGACAGAAAATAAGAGAGACAAGTACGTAGGGAGAGAATTGTATTTTCATGTATTATTAGCTCAACCCTAAACCTCATTATGTAGGCATTAGATGGGCCTGTGGCAGAATATAATTATACAAAATACACCCAACTATGTGGTGGATATTCACATCAGTCCAATTACATATTTCATAACACCCCCTTGAATATTCACCATTACAATGCCTCATTAAAACCCTGTCATGAAAAATTCAGTGAGAAAAATCAATGACTAAGGAAAAAACAGTACATCGGTGAATTCTATTTGCTCAGCATTGGTGATGACATTCTTCTGGAACGCATCTGGATAATCTTCACAAGCCTCGTTAAAACCTTGCTAAGAAAACCCAGTGGGACAAAAACCGTAGCGAAGGAAAAAAGACTGACGCGCTTTTAGCATTTCATTGGATCTCCCCCTCATTGGAATATCCTTGTACCTGACAAACAAAGTCCATTGCAAAAACAACAATCTAAAAGAAATAATTAAATATCGTAATTGATAAAATGCATATGCACTTAAAACTGCTCGCGAGTGTACACTTTTGGTTTGCTTCAGGCAAATTATATTTCTCATGGAAACCAACTTCCACGGAATTTCACAAATTTGTGATTCATATAATCATATTGTAACTAGTTACATTTCAACCCATCTTTTGTTGTTCCGTAGTCCCCGAGACTAATACAACATTACATCATTCTCACCACGAGATGATTATACTAATGAGAATATGTCATGACCCATACATCATGTTTCTCATTTTACAAGTCCCACGCTTAAAAGCGGACATAAACCTCGATATGAGTCCCACGCATTACAGCGGACATATAACCTTAACATGAGTCTCACACTTAATAGCGGACATATAATAACTACAAAGATCCCACACTTACCGCGGATATGTAGTCTCTGCATAGTATGTAATTTCTGCTTCGGGCTGTTTCTATGCTCTACATATTCAAAATGATTGTACCCGAGCAGTTTTCTATGCACTTGTTGATTTTGTTTTGGCCAATAACTGTTTAGTCAACATTTTTCCCATAAAATAATTACATGGTTTATAGCGCTTCCTCAATTGTGTCATCATTATTAATAGGATCATACTATTGTATTACGGTACCTTTAGCTACTTCCAGAGCTATGAGCCTCTCCCACGGCTATTCAATTACCAACGTTGGTTTTGATCCATTATGATGATGTATATATGAAACCCCAAGATTTCTCCAGAATCTTGTGTTCTTAATTTGTAGAGCATGTTAACCATATCCCAAATTATTTTGGATGCTTTGATTTATGTTCCTCTTCTGGAGGATCAACATATGTACACAAGCAACCCTTTTATGCTTAAAGTGTATACCCAAATCTACACCCATTAGTCGAGAATCTATCCATTTTATTGGAATTTTGCATTAGTACATACCAGTAGAGACAATGATATTTTGGGTCACGTCATGCAATACGACCCATTCTCCCCCTCATGACGTGAGCAATGTGATCATAACCATATATTGATGCTTTAAGCATCAATTTGTCTCATATGTACTTTGTATAAACCAATCCTCAAATTTAAACAAAAATATTGACAATAAGCAATATCTTTCTCTAATCAAAGTTTCTTCCAAGAAACCCAAAATGATACGTAAATGTCAATATTTTTATTCAAAAGTGAGTGGTTGTAGATTCTCTCTCCAGGGAGATCTTTTGATGTTATTGTATAAATCCACGTTATAATATTATTTTTCCTAAATTCTAGTATGAAAATTACTTTTTACGCATATAAAATGCGTTTGTCCAATAAACCCTCATGGACTAAGAACATCTTCTGGATGCGCTACTTGAGTTAATAACAAGTGTATAAACGGAAAAGTACTAGAAAATGTTAAAAATAAATGAGTATATGATACAAGAAATAAATATAATATAACATCTTCAAGAGGGTGAATCATTAGTTGAACTGTAGCAATCTCTTTAGGAGATAATTGTTTATTATATTTCATAACTTCAGGTTATGAAGTCATAACTGCTGGTTATGAGTGATATCATGTAATACGTAACTTTGGGTACATATGACATGGTCATATTTAACATCGATGGCTTACGAATGCTTTTTAGGAGGTTCGTTTTCGATACATAGTACGAGAACAGAAGAAAATGTAGCAAAAAAAAACATAAAAAATTGATAAAGCGAGGTAACAAAATCTGACATCTTCGGGAGGTTCAGAAGAAAATTGCAGGACATCTCTTCAGGAGATGTAACTAAAAGTATGACTTTAGGTCATAAAAATAACTGTCGCAACCTCAGGTTACGATGAAATTTTCTTATTCCATAACTTCAGTATGAAAAAAATGGTTCAAATTGTAATTATAGACCTCTTCTGGAGATCTACTATGCCTTCAGGTAATAAAAAAAATGTTGGAACTTCAGATAACATTAATATGTTATGTAGTCTATAACTTCAGGTATAGATCATGGCTTTATAAGAGCATGTAAATAGCTTAGACTACTATATTGTCTAGATCAAAAACTGCTTCAGGAGTTCCGATTTTTATGTTTTGTCGTATAAGAACAAAACTATAGAAGAAAAAGATAAAAGTAACAAACGAAGGAACAAAAATTCTCTACATCCAAGCAACTGTAACCTTAGACAAAAGCACTGCCTTTCAGATCTTGAAACATCAAAGTTAGAAGCATTCATCCACATGTGTTAAGTACAAACAAAACAAGACACATGTAGCTCATAAAGTGGGGGTATGAAACAGGATCATCCTTTAAGGTTCTTATATCCATATAAAGATGAAGATGGTTTTGTTTCAATAGTTTGGGCCAAATCCTATTAAAGCATGAGAAAACCAAAGATCTGCTTCATCTATTATACAAAAATATATATTAAAATATAGATCACAATAAGTAATTTACTATGCCTTGATCAAATGGAGGGGCAATATCACATTCAAATACAAAAATATTGGATTATTGAAAAAGTTTTTTAGCTCCGCAAATCTCGGAAGGCAACTTTTGAACCCTAGCTCTGATCATGGAGACAGCACAGCCCCTGAACGACAAACCCTACTCCTATTACATGGAGATAGAGAAGAAGAAGATCATCTTCAGCGAACAATACTGCAAGGCCGCTGAAGAAGAACTGCTATTCTGTCTTCTTGGTTGTTTTTCGACGGACGAAAGGGTTAATAGCAGGACGGTGAGTAAAGTTCTGGGTCGTATATGGAACAGGGGAGAAGAAGTCAACATGGTGGAGGTAGATCCAAACACTTTTCTATTTATCTTTCCTGATCAGTTTTGCATGGAAAGAGTGGCCGCCGGAGGTCCATGGGCGGTTAACGGAAAAATCCTCCTTCTCCAATCGTGGTCCACAGGAATGCCAATAAAGGGAGTTAGTTTTGACAATCTAGATGTGTGGGTTCAGCTCTTCAACATCCCCTTTCATCTTATGTTGAAGAATGATTCAGGGAGCACAATCATGGGTGAGATCGGGGAGGTTCTTGAAGTTGATAACAAAATTGACAGCGATGAGGATGGTAACTTCATTAGGATTCGTACGCGAATATCGGTCTCGAAACCCCTTCCGAGGGGGATACATATACAGGTCATGGATGAAGAAATATGGATCGATTTTAAGTATGAAAGGGTTCCGATGATATGCTGTTGGTGTGGCCGAGTAACACATGATGGTAGTGACTGTGAGATAGTTCCCAAGGATTCTCAAGAACTCTTCCATCCGGGCTATGGAAATTTTCTTCTTTGTCATGCCAGGAGTAAAAGAGTTGCACGAGATCCGAAAAAAACTAGCAGTACTCAACCTACTGGGGACGAGGAAGCGACTACAGATGGTAAGGAAGAGAACCAAGCTCAAGAGGAGGCGATGGACACGGAGGAAGCAGCAGGCATGCAACTGCAGAACAATGAGCAAATGCCATCGGGTAAGGAAGTAGCAACCAAAGCATGGTTGATGCGAATGCCTCCAACAGTGATATGGTACCAACCTCTGCAGAGGAAAATGCAAAAGACATGGCTAGTAACCCTTCGGTTACTACAAGAATCAACATGTTCAACTCTTCCATAGTCAATAATGGCAAGAGGGGAAAAGCTTTCAAACGGAAAAGTGATATCATGAATTTCAGTCCTCCAGTCCATCCTTCGAAAACAGCAGTAATTGAAGACGCAGAAGATCTAGAACATGTTGGTAAGGAACAGTCGGGGAAGGAAAGAAAAATAGAGAATCAAGGCATGACTAAAGAAAAAGGGGCTGCCAATCATCATGAGTCTCTTGAGCTGGAACGTACCTGGGTTGGGGAACCCTAGTACGTTCCTATCGCTTTGCGATCTCGTAAAGAAAAAATCCCCTGACTTGGTTTTTCTCCTGGAAACCAAGTTATCAAGACAGGAATGCAGCAGAATATTGCTAGGATGGGCTACTACCAGGGTTTCGCAGTTGATTCCAGAGGTAGAAGCGGAGGCTTAGCTCTTTGTGGCAAGATAGTGTACATGTTGAAGTCCTAAACCATAATCGTTTTTTCATTGATGCTATTGTGAAACAAACTGATGTTAGCAATTCCTGGAAGCTTACTGGGTTCTACGGAAGTCCGAATCACGAGGAACGTTCTCTTTCCAGGGAATTATTGCGAAGACTAGCCCCCCAACCAGACATTCCACGGTGCGTCGTAGGTGATTTCAATGCAATCACTTCATACGACGAGAAGGATGGAGGATTGGCAAGCAGCTTCACACAGTTGGATCAATTTAGAGAAGCTCTCAGTGATGCGGGATTGATGGACCTAGGGTTTCAAGGTAATTTATTCACGTGGACTAATAATCAGGAGGACGATAGAAATATCAGAGAAAGGATTGATAGAGCAGTGGCAAATATTTTGTGGATGAACACCTTCCAGGGAGCTCGGGTCACTCATCTTTGGTGGCCTAATTCAGATCACGTCCCGATTCTTGTGGAATGGACGCAACAAGGTGTTGGAATAGATGCCCTAGAGGCAATCTAGTTTAGTATGAATTTGTAATTGGCTAGAAATTCATTTATTATTTATTGGATATTTAATATAATGAAGTCCTTAGATTTACAATCGTGTTGTTTATCTTAAATATCCCTAGTCAAGTATAATGATTAAATGGGACAATCATCTATAGACTAGTATGGGGTTGGATTGATATGGAGATATCACGATCCAACACATAGGTGTGCATTACGGAATGTTGCACTGGATTGACCCATTACCGAGAAGGCTACATACACGTTATGTTGAGTCACAAGTGCTTCTCGGGTACAATGGTATTGTCATCCTTAGACTTGAAGTCACTAGATATTCTAGTTGTGGATCATTGTGATCTTGGTAGCGTTAAACGCTACACCGTAACTGGGTAGTTATAAAGGCGTGTACTGGATACAATGAGAAGCAAGCTTAGAGATCGTAGTGGACGTAGAGAGGATTTGCCCCTCCCACATAACGGGAGCAAATATCCAAGGCCACTCGAGGATAGTGCTTATAGAATGTCTGGCCAGACTCAAATAAATCAATATATGGGATATTGATGTTATTTGCACGAATAAGGCTATTCCATAGATCGAGGAACTAGGGATTGGATATACGAGTGTGACTTGTATGTCTCGTGTCCAATCCGGATATGGAGGCAAAGGGATGAGACAATTACTTGTACAAGGTTGTCTAGATGACTATTCTATTAGTTGGCTAGAATGGATGTTTTGCTAGAAACCGCTCCATATTAGCAAAGAGTTGCTACCAACTAGATAGAACCTATGGGGTCACACGCTATATAGAGTTGTACTAGATTATGGAATTAATTAATTGGATTAATTAATTAGAAGGATCACTTTGCAAACCCTTGCAAAATTAGTAGGGACTAATTTGCAAGGAAGGGACTAAATTGAATTCTAGTAGGACTAGAATAAGTCCTTTAGGTAGTTGACAAGGAGTTGTTGGACTATATAAAGGACCTTCCTCCTTCCTTCCCTACACACTTATGCTCTAAGAGAGAACATAACAAGAGTAGGAGAGAACAAAGGAGAGAGAGAGCAAGCCACAAGAGGGACGCCGCCCCCTTGCCGCCGCCCCTTGTCCCCGACGCCACAAAGGGTGCCGAACCCCTTTTTGGTGTCTCGTTTTGCGTGATTTCTTCACCCTCCTTTCAATCCGGGCTAGTACCAAGGTGATTGGAGATCTAGGAACAACTCTAGGCGTGGATCAACTATAGAGAACGTGACACTATTCGCGTTTGAAGTCATCAAGGAGAACCCAAAGGTGTGTTTATGATTTCTTACCTTCACTATCGTTATGCATCTAGACTTGTGATCCTTGGAGGGTTTTGCATGGTTATTTGTTTGATTATGCTTCCGTTTGCGCGATCCATGAATCAAAACCCTACAGTGGTATCAGAGCCACAGGTCATAGAGCATAAACGTAGTTTATGTGTTACATTCTTGTTGTTTTACACCTTAATTTGTTGTTTATCGCGTAAAACAAGACAAATCAAGCATTGGATGCAATTTGTCAAAGAATTAATCATAACAAGACCCAATTATTGCATTGGATGCATGAATTGGTGAGTTTGAGAAATTTTAGGATCATAGATCTAGGGTTTGGGCATCCTTGGGGAAGAAGGAGTTCTCCCACAACAAGGAAATAACCAAACTTGGGCTCCAAGCAAGGAGGTTGTTTTGGAAACAACCTCCTCAAGGAGGTTCGGCCCCCTAGGGAGCCGCCCCCCTTGCTTGCCGCCCAAGCTTGGCGCCCTAAGGGGTCGGGCGGCCTTAACCCGCGGGCCTAGCTTGCGGGTTTTGGGCCGGGCCGGCCCTAGGGCTTTATGGTTCACTTATTTGGGCCCGGGCAATTGGATTGTTGGGCCCATGGACCGTTTTAACCCTAGAAATCCTAAAATCAATTAAAATTGACCAAGCGCGTTAAAATTGGATTTTAACTGTTTATGTGCAAATCGCATGGTGATTGGATATGGCCTTAGGATGTGGTTTGATGTGGATGTTTAATTTTGTGGTTTGGTTTTACGGCCTGCGAGCCGATCAATTAATTGTAATAATTAATTAGGGTTTTATGGCCTGCGTGCCAATTTTTTTCTCAACTTGTGAGATTTATTTTATTTAGTATAGATATTAGCTAGTGCTAGATAAAGTAGATTGTTAGCCAAGATTGGAGAAAAGAAGCCCAAAGCCAAAGGAGCCACAAAAGATGGAGCATGGAGCATGGAGCATTCCACATGACTATGAAGGATGGACCAAAAGATCAAGACGCATGGAGATGTGTGTTTGTTTAGGGTTCATAGATAATTCCATTGGCTTGGAATTATCTTAGTCTAGAAAAGGCCATATCCAAATCACGTTTAATTTCTGTTTTGTGGTTGTTTATTTATTGTCTTATTATTTGTGTGGTTGGTGTATGGATGATGCATGCAATTAGGATAATAAGATAATTAGACAACCCGGATCTATTATTTGGAGTTGTGCCCAAACTCAAATAGATAGATTAGTTGATATTGATCAACAAAATAATTAAAATTGAAGAAAAATCCCTCAAATTTTAAATATTGTGTTCTTGCCTTCTCGTTATTTAAACACTCATTATCATCATTATTTATCAAGTTCGTGCGTGCCAAAGCATGGCGACTTGGTTCATAATGATGGAATGCGATGGCACGTAACAATGTGCAATTGTTTAGATAAGAGGTTGAACACAACTAGGCTATTAATTTGATTAAGAAACCTAGAGGCAATCAATTGGGATTATCCATATGGATGGATAAATAAGGAGTTATTTGCCCGATTGAACCAAGAGTTGCATATGAGATGCAATTGGAATTGTTCCTACCTAAGAAGTAATCGAATTATGGGTGACTTGCCAAAGCAAGCTCATAAGGAGATGAAAAAGATGGATCTTGGCCCACTAGAAAATATAAGGATATTTTCCGCATTAATATCTTGAGGGTTATTAATCCGTAGAAAAATAGTGGGAGCTATATTTAATAAACTAGCCATTATTAAATATAGTCAAAAATTCACAAATACTAAAACTTGCGTATTTTCCTTTTGTAGAATTCCAAATGGCAAACAACTCATCGAGTTCACAACATTCCCTACGATCTGTCCTTGAGAAGGACAAGCTCTCAGGAACCAACTTTCTCGATTGGTACAGAAACTTGAGAATTGTTCTCAAGCAAGAAAAGAAGCTGTACGCAATAGAGGAGCAAGTTCCAGAAGGTCCAGACAATCAGACACCTGCTGCCTTAAAGGCGTATCAAAAGCATGTTGACGATGCTAATGATGCGGCCTGCCTAATGCTTTGCACCATGACCTCTGAGCTTCAGAAGCAACATGAGAACATGAATGCTGTCGATATGATCGAACATCTAAAGCAGCTCTTCCAAGAGCAGGCGAGGGTAGAGAGGTATGAGGTCTCAAAGGCACTGTTCAAATGTCATCTGGCAGAAGGGAACCCGGTGGGACCCCATGTACTCCGAATGATCGGGTACTTGGAGAATCTCGCCCGGCTTGGGTTCCCGGTCGGCCAAGAGTTGGCAACGGATCTCGTGTTGCAATCGTTGCCCGAGAGTTATGGACAGTTCATTATGAACTATAACATGAACGAGATCGTTAAGCCACTGCCAGATTTGCTCAACATGTTGAGGACGGCTGAACAGAGCATCAACAAGGGTAAGGGCAAGGCCATTATGATGGTGCATAAAGGAAAGGGTAAAAGGTTTGCCTCTTCCTCCAAGGGCAAAGGCAAGTCAGTTGCTAAGTCCAAAGAACAAGCCCTTAAGCCTGTTGGTGGGATTGCCAAGGTCGTGACTAAGGGTGAATGTCACTACTGTAGTCAACCTGGACACTGGAAGAGGAACTGCCCAAAATATCTGGAGGACAAGCGGCTTGGAATAGTGATTCCACCACCACCAGGTATTTTTGTTGTAGATGTCAATTTAACTGTCTCTACATCATGGGTATTAGATACTGGATGTGGATCTCATATTTGTCGAAATATGCAGGATCTAAAGAGAAGTAAAAGATTGGCTAAAGGGGAGGTAGATCTGCGCGTTGGGAATGGAGCAAAGGTTGCTGCGTTGGCCATAGGCGTTTGCGAGCTATCTCTGCCTTCAGGATTAGTTTTAGAATTAAATAATTGCTATTTTGTGCCTGCTATGAGCAGAAACATTATTTCTATTTCTTGTTTGGACAAGGAAGGTTTTATTATTTCAATAAAGAACAATTGTTGTTCCTTTTATTTGAATAATATTCACTATTTTAGTGCGCAATTATTTAATGGACTTTATGTCCTTGATCTAAGCAATCCTGTCTACAACATTAATACCAAGCGGATTAAAATAAATGATTTAAATCCTGCTTATTTATGGCATTGTCGTTTAGGCCACATAAATGAGAAACGTGTATCTAGACTCCATAAGGATGGATTGCTAGACTCATTTGATTTTGAATCATATGAGACATGTGAAGCTTGTTTATTGGGAAAAATGACAAAGTCCCCTTTCAATAAGAAAGGTGAGAGGACTAGTGAGCAATTGGCGCTCATACATACTGATGTGTGTGGGCCATTTGCCACGCCTGCCAGGGGTGGTTATGTCTACTTCATTACGTTTACTGATGATTACAGTAGATATGGATTTGTGTACCTTATGAGGGCAAAATCCGAATCCTTTGAAGTGTTCAAGGAATTCAAGAATGAAGTAGAGAAGCAACTTGGCAAAAGTATCAAGGCTCTACGATCGGATCGTGGAGGAGAATACTTGAGCCAAGAGTTTGACGACTATCTTAGAGAGTGTGGGATCGTGTCCCAACTCACTCCACCCGGAACGCCACAATGGAATGGCGTGTCTGAGAGGAGGAATCGAACCTTATTGGATATGGTTCGGTCTATGATGTGTCAAACCGATCTTCCATTATCGTTTTGGGGCTACGCTCTATTAAGTGCAGCTTTTACCATTAACCGTGTTCCATCTAAATCAGTCATGAAGACACCATATGAGATGTGGAGTGGGAGGCGTCCCACACTGTCGTTCATGAGGATTTGGGGCTGCGATGTCTATGTAAAACGTTTACAATCAGACAAGCTAGGGCCTAAATCGGATAAGTGTAAATTTGTGGGGTACCCTAAGGAAACTAAGGGATACTACTTCTACAATCCAACCGAGAACAAAGTGTTTGTTGCTCGGACCGGCGTGTTTCTAGAAAGAGAGTTTGTCTCTAAAGAAGCAAGTGGGAGGAATGTAGAACTTGAAGAAGTTCAAGAACCACAAATTACTGAACCGATTATGGAACATGAACAGGAATCACAAGCAGTTGTGGATCCACCTGTTCAGGTAACACAAGAGCTTCGTAGATCTAGTAGAGTGCGCCAGGAGCCCGAGAGGTATGGACTTCTCGTAACTGATTCCGGTGACACGATGCTCATAGATGATGAGCCTACTACCTATGAGGAGGCCATGAATGGCCCAGACTCGCAGAAGTGGCTTGAGGCCATGAGATCCGAGATGGAATCCATGTATACCAACAAAGTATGGACTTTGGTGGAACCACCTGATGGGGCGCGGCCCATAGGGTGCAAGTGGGTCTTCAAGAAGAAGATCGACATGGATGGTAATGTGATTACCTATAAGGGCCGATTGGTGGCTAAAGGATTCAGACAGATTCATGGTATTGACTATGATGAAACCTTTTCACCAGTCGCTATGACCAAATCCATCCGAATCCTACTTGCGATTGCAGCATACTACGACTATGAGATTTGGCAGATGGATGTCAAAACAGCATTCCTTTATGGGAATCTCCTCGAGGACGTGTATATGATACAGCCGGAGGGTTTTGAGGATCCAAAGCAAACCAACAAAGTCTGTAAGCTGCAACGATCCATTTATGGGTTGAAGCAAGCTTCTAGGAGTTGGAATCGACGTTTTGATGAAGTGGTCAAAGAGTTTGGCTTCATCAGAAACGAAGATGAGTCTTGTGTCTACAAGAAGGTTAGTGGGAGTTCTGTAGCTTTTCTGGTCTTGTATGTGGATGACATACTACTCATTGGAAACGACATTCCCATGCTACAATCTGTGAAAGATTGGCTAGGAAAGTGTTTCTCAATGAAAGACTTAGGGGAAGCAGCCTATATACTCGGTATAAAGATCTATAGAGATAGATCTAAGAGGTTGCTAGGCCTAAGTCAAAGTACATATATTGACAAGGTGTTGAAACGGTTCAACATGCAAGATTCCAAGAAGGGATTCTTGCCCATGTCACATGGAATCACTCTTTCAAAGAGTGGTTGTCCTTCCAATGAGATTGAGAAGGAACGCATGAGTAGGATTCCCTATGCCTCGGCCATAGGATCCATCATGTACGCCATGTTATGTACTAGACCAGATGTGTCATATGCCTTGAGTATGACAAGCAGATACCAATCCAATCCGGGTGAGAGTCACTGGATTGCTGTCAAGAACATCCTAAAGTACTTGAGAAGAACTAAGGATGCCTTCTTGATGTTTGGCGGTGAGGAAGAGTTGCGTGTAAGGGGTTACACCGATGCAAGCTTCCAAACCGATAGAGATGACTTTAGATCACAGTCGGGATATGTGTTTTGCCTGAATGGAGCAGCGGTGAGCTGGAAGAGTTCCAAGCAAGAGACGGTAGCTGATTCTACAACAGAGGCTGAGTACATTGCTGCAAATGGCGCAGCAAAGGAAGCTGTTTGGATCAGAAAGTTTGTTTCTGAACTTGGTGTGGTCCCTAGCATTGCGGATCCAGTGGAGTTGTTCTGTGACAACACTGGGGCGATCGCGCAATCAAAGGAACCTAGATCGCACCAGAAGTCCAAGCACGTGCTCAGGAAGTTCCATCTGATTCGAGATATTATCGATAGAGGAGACGTTCGGATATGCAAGATTCCTACAGATGATAATCTGTCAGACCCGCTTACAAAGCCTCTCACGCAGTGGAAGCATGAAGGGCACACTAGGAGTATGGGCATACGAGATGCGCCAGATTGGCTCTAGTGCAAGTGGGAGACTGTTGGAATAGATGCCCTAGAGGCAATCTAGTTTAGTATGAATTTGTAATTGGCTAGAAATTCATTTATTATTTATTGGATATTTAATATAATGAAGTCCTTAGATTTACAATCGTGTTGTTTATCTTAAATATCCCTAGTCAAGTATAATGATTAAATGGGACAATCATCTATAGACTAGTATGGGGTTGGATTGATATGGAGATATCACGATCCAACACATAGGTGTGCATTACGGAATGTTGCACTGGATTGACCCATTACCGAGAAGGCTACATACACGTTATGTTGAGTCACAAGTGCTTCTCGGGTACAATGGTATTGTCATCCTTAGACTTGAAGTCACTAGATATTCTAGTTGTGGATCATTGTGATCTTGGTAGCGTTAAACGCTACACCGTAACTGGGTAGTTATAAAGGCGTGTACTGGATACAATGAGAAGCAAGCTTAGAGATCGTAGTGGACGTAGAGAGGATTTGCCCCTCCCACATAACGGGAGCAAATATCCAAGGCCACTCGAGGATAGTGCTTATAGAATGTCTGGCCAGACTCAAATAAATCAATATATGGGATATTGATGTTATTTGCACGAATAAGGCTATTCCATAGATCGAGGAACTAGGGATTGGATATACGAGTGTGACTTGTATGTCTCGTGTCCAATCCGGATATGGAGGCAAAGGGATGAGACAATTACTTGTACAAGGTTGTCTAGATGACTATTCTATTAGTTGGCTAGAATGGATGTTTTGCTAGAAACCGCTCCATATTAGCAAAGAGTTGCTACCAACTAGATAGAACCTATGGGGTCACACGCTATATAGAGTTGTACTAGATTATGGAATTAATTAATTGGATTAATTAATTAGAAGGATCACTTTGCAAACCCTTGCAAAATTAGTAGGGACTAATTTGCAAGGAAGGGACTAAATTGAATTCTAGTAGGACTAGAATAAGTCCTTTAGGTAGTTGACAAGGAGTTGTTGGACTATATAAAGGACCTTCCTCCTTCCTTCCCTACACACTTATGCTCTAAGAGAGAACATAACAAGAGTAGGAGAGAACAAAGGAGAGAGAGAGCAAGCCACAAGAGGGACGCCGCCCCCTTGCCGCCGCCCCTTGTCCCCGACGCCACAAAGGGTGCCGAACCCCTTTTTGGTGTCTCGTTTTGCGTGATTTCTTCACCCTCCTTTCAATCCGGGCTAGTACCAAGGTGATTGGAGATCTAGGAACAACTCTAGGCGTGGATCAACTATAGAGAACGTGACACTATTCGCGTTTGAAGTCATCAAGGAGAACCCAAAGGTGTGTTTATGATTTCTTACCTTCACTATCGTTATGCATCTAGACTTGTGATCCTTGGAGGGTTTTGCATGGTTATTTGTTTGATTATGCTTCCGTTTGCGCGATCCATGAATCAAAACCCTACACAAGGGACTAATAGAAGACGCAAAAGAAGATTTCAGTACGAGAAAATGTGGGATAGACACGAGAGTTTTAAAGACTTAGTTACAGAAAGTTGGGGGCTCAGTGGTGGTTCCGTAAAGTAGAAACAGATGAGACTATCACAAAGATGCCGAATCTGGAATAGAAACAGTTTCGGCCAAGTTACCAAGCGCTGCAATTTCATAAGAGACAGGGGCAAAGAACTCGACAGAATGGAACAATCTGCGGCAGTCATTGCAGAGAAAAGAGCATTAACAATGGAGTACAATGAGCTTCAGAAGAGAGAGGAGATCATGTGGAAGCAGCGATCACGAGTTGATTGGCTCAGGTATGGAGACAAGAATACTCGCTTTTTTCATCTAAAATCAACAATTCGTCGCTCTAGAAATAATTTTCAGGGAATTAAAGATGGAGAAGGAAATTGGATCACTGAAGAACAGCAGGTTCAATCCATTCTTGAAGATTATTTTTTAGACATTTTTAGCTCGACTGATCCTGACGTGGATGCAATTGAGCCTATGCTAGTCCCTACAGCTGAAATGATTAGCAGTGCGGAAACGTCAATACTTCAGGAAGAGTACTGAGCCAAGGAAGTGAAGGATGCTCTCTTTCAAATGGCTCCAGAAAAAGCCCCCGGAGAAGACGGCTTTAATTCAGGGTTCTGTCAGAAGCACTGGGACATTGTTAGTTCTGATGTGATTTCAGCAGCTTTAGGCGTTCTAAACTGGGGAGCCTCGATAAAGGAGTATAATCATACGCTGATTGCGCTAATCCCAAAAATCAAACATCCAAGGAAACCAAGTGAGTATCGTCCTATCAGTCTTTTCAATGTTATCTATAAGATTGTGTCTAAATGTGTGGCAAATCGACTCAAGCTTGTATTACCGAATCTGATTTCTGAGCATCAAAGTGATTTTGTTCCGGGAAGGTTGATCTCTGACAATATACTTAAGACTTTTGAGGTGATCCACTCTCTAAAGACGAGGAAGAAGGGGAGAAAGGGTTTCTTAACACTCAAGGCAGACATGAGCAAAACCTATGATAGAATAGAATGGAAGTTACTAAAAGAAGTCATTTTCCACATGGGCTTTGGTATTCGATTCAGAGAAATAGTGATGAATTGTGTAACTACAGCTTCTTATTCAGTCCTAAAAAATGGGTCCCTAGTGGGCCACATGATCCAAAAAGAGGCTTGCGCCAGGGGTGTCCTCTATCCCCCTATTTGTTCCTCCTTTGTAGTGAGATGCTATCGATAGCAGTTACTGCTGCAGTGGATGAGGGACGGCTGGCTGGAGTTGCGGCGTCCCAGGGAGGAGCAGTGGTCTCCCATCTATTTTTGCTGACGATTCCTTGTTTTTCACACAGGCTGACACAACGAATATCCAGGTGCTCAAGGATATCCTCCACACTTATTAGCAAGCTTCTGGACATCAAATTAATCTTGACAAGTCGGAGATAGTATTCTCCCCGAATGTCGCCGAGCCCATACGAGATGGTATTCTTCTGCTTATTGGCATCCCTGAAGCTCCCCAACATGATCAGTACCTTGGGCTACCCACCACCATGGGTAAGAATAAATCTATCACTTTCAACAAACTTATTGAGAGATTATATAATAAACTAAAAGGATGGAAAGAGAAAAACTTGTCACTAGCGGGAAATGAGGTGTTAATCAAGATGGTGGCTCAAGCCCTCCCCACATACGCGATGTCCTGTTTCAAATTGCCCGAAGGAGTTTGTGATAAGATGGAGATGATTATTCGTGGATTCTGGTAGAGTAAAAGCAATAGCGATAGAGGCATGGCATGGGTTGCTTGGGACCGGATGCAGAAATCGAGGAACCAAGGAGGTATGCAATTCAAAAATCTCAAGCACTTCAATATAGCTATGTTGGCAAAGCAAGGTTGAAGGATACTCCACAATCCCAACTCTCTCTACAGTCGTGTTTTAAAAGCGAAGTACTTCCCTAAAAAATCTTTCATGGACCGCGAGTTGGGTTATGCACCATATGATGCTTGGAGGGGTATCTTAGAAGGCCGTAGAGTACTACAACACGGGCTGAGATGGAAAATTGGCAACGGCGAATCTATAAATTTCACTGATCCGTGGGTTCCGAATAACACATCTTCGAAGTTGATCACAATTATCCCAAATGAGGAGGAGACGAGGGTTAGCCAGTTTATGATCGCAGGTGAGAAAAAATGGGATATGCAAGCTATTAACTCAATACTCTGGAGTGTGGACAGGGAAGCAGTTCTAAGAATCAACTTGCCAGCAATCAGAGCCCAAGAAAAGCTGATCTGGATGCACAATAATAATGGAATGTATACTGTGTTCTGGCTACAAAGTTGCTATGGCAATTGAAACAGTGAACACTAATTCGGAAGGCACGACGACAGAGGAAGACGATATCTTCAGAACTCTTTGGGCTGTCAAAGTCCCAAAGAAGGTAAACCATTTTGTGTGGATAATTATCAATAATGCAGTCCCAGCAAAAGGAAATCTAAGGCGCAGAGGAATCAGGATTGACACGAGATGCTCTTACTGTAATTGCCCGATTGAAACCTCGGCACATGTACTGATGGAATGCAATTTTTCTAGGGAGGTGTGGAAGGGGCTTGGGGTTGCTGACTTCCAAAGGGGAGAAGAATTACAGTTGAGGGACTTGTTAAAACAACTTCTGAAAGAAAAAACAGAGCAAGAACTCCAGGTCATCTTTATGGGTCTCTACTCGATTTGGTTGGCAAGAAACAATAGAGTTTTTTTTATCAACAGCTAAGCAGCAGCAAGGAGACCATAGCCATGGTTATTGACAGATGAGACGAAGAAAGAAATGCTCATGAGGTTGAGAAGAAAGTGGTTAACTCTCATTCTCCACAGCAATGGAAGAAGCCGGAAAATGCGTGGGTCAAGTCAAATTTCGATGCGACATGGAAACAAAGCACTGGGGGAAGCTCACGCAGGTGTTGTTATCAGAGATGGAAGTGGCATAGTGCTTGCAGGGGGAGCCATGGCTACCGGGGTGGCAGGGTCGGCGAAGGAAGCAGAAGCAAAAGCCCTCAATTTCGCTATCGATCTTTTGATTAAACAAGGGTCACACAGATGCATTTTTGAAGGGGATTCAAAGCTTTGATTCAAGAGGTGCTGCACAGAAAAGGGGGAGGAGTTCCGATGGATCTGACTGAGGTCGAAGACGAAATTAACAGAGCAATTCTCGAGATGAACAAAATCCCCTCTATTGATTTGAGCTTTACTGGAAGGAACTGCAACAAAGTAGCCCATAACTTAGCTCAGTTTAGATCCAAATCTTAGATGATGTGGAATGGGTAGAACAAATTCCAATTTGGCTTTCTGCTCTAGCTCTTGAAGATATCACTGTAACTGAGGCTCTTCCCCCTTAGGGGTTTTCTAATATACTTCCAATTCTCAAAATAAAATAAAATGGAGGGGCACTACTAATCTACTTGCTGGGAGACTATCATGTCGATGTTTGACTCGCCATGAGGGAGTAAACAAACAAATAATCAAGTGAACAAACTGTGATTTGTGTACCTTTTTGTTCCGGATCTTCGAACTTTTATTTCTTCGGATCACCGAATCTCTAAAGATCGCTATCGTGCTGATAACGTGTTGTGAAACAATATTTGAGAGAGAGAGACAAAAAATAAGAGAGAAAAGTATGTAGGGAGAGAATTGTATTTTGTTGTATTATTAGCTCAACCCTAAGCCTCCTTATATAGGCATTAGATGGGCCTTCTGTGGAAAAATATAATTATAAAAAATACACCCAACTATGTGGTGGATATTCACATCAGTCCAATTACATATTTCATAACATTTTAATAGTTTTTTTTTTATAAAAGGGTAAGAAATATCATTATTAATAGAGTAAAAGTACATGAGGTCCTGATTACAATAAAAACACGCCTGAAAGCCTTCATCGCCGTGGCGGAGTACCTGCAGTATAAAAGTAAGACCTAACTGTACTACTGCGATGCAACAAAACCATACAAACACACAATAAGAAGATTAGATCAAACTCTAGTACAATACGTCACTACAACCGCTTGGAGTCCACTAAACAACAAGGTCAAACCTTAACATATAGAGATGAAATCTCCCACCACTTGGAGCTGCAGTCGGTGGCGGTGCATAACATATGACAGTGAAACTGGCAGAGGCAGCGAAAACGGCAACGACATCGTCGGAGAACCATGGTAAAACTGCCCAGAGGCTTACCGCTTGAGGGCATCAAGCCTTAATCACCACTGAAGGTGAACATTAAGTATGTTCTCCTCTGTATTCTGCAACAAAAGGACTGCAAATTTCTTTCTCTACGGCACAACAACGACACACCCAAGAAGATATGGCCCAAGAGAAGTCGAACGTCCATGTGGCAACCGTTACGGCGGCTGCAGACGATGGGAAGCGATGCAGCACAAAGAGAACATATAACAACCAAACCCATAACCCATCCAAAATTTGGCCCGAACGGCTGACAGCACAGGGGTACAAAACCAAAAAAAACCCATATTGATTTGGCCGTAAAACGACCTGTAGCTTTGGGGGAGAACAAACCGCCTGAGGGAGTCACCGACCACAACTTGATAACCCAAAGAAAACCAAAAACAAGTGACCCAAGAAATACACCGAGGAAATGAGCAACCACACCCCCACCATAGGAGAACATCTGAAGAACGAGAGAAGAACATGGCAGGGACGGGATCACTAGAAACTAGCGAAGCGGTGTCCACTGCCGGTGAGGCGGTGGTTCCTCTCTCTAAAACCTAGAGAGAGGTCAGAGCACAGTTTCTTTTTTAATAGTTACTAGAGTATTGCCCGTGCCCGAGGGCACTATCCCTAAATTGGACGTTTATTGAATTTAAATGTGTTTTTTTAAATGAATTTAGAGGTGTTATTCAAAAATTATATTTACAAATGTGGTGAATAAAAAAATAAAAAAAAACAACTTCCAAGTATGGGATGAGCATTATAATGGACGTGTGAATCACTCACAACCTATCTCCTATTAGTTAGGGATGTAGTTGAGAAAAACCTCTCTCTTATTAGTTAGGGATGTCCAAGGAGAGTGGGTAGTTAGAGATGTAATAAGTAGGTGAGATCTAATGGTGGGGATGGGGTTGATTTAATATAACGGTTGAAAAATCATAAGTTAGTTAAAGCATGCTATTTCATAATATAGATATACCATAGTTGAGTAGTTCCAAAAGATTAGTAGTGAGGAAGAAAGAGGGGAACATCTATCTATACCTCGCAGGTCTCTGTACAACATACGAGAGTCGCACACGAGACTGTCACCACGCATGCAACAACCCGTACTCTAGCCTCCAAGCCACTCGCAGCCCAAGTCCCGTAAGCGTAAGGTGGATATGCGAAGGACTCTGCCTCGTAATCCTTCGGATATGCGTATGCAAAGGGCATACTATGGTGCTATATGGAGCACGACGGCTGCACAAGTGTTCCTTATCCTGGTGCCACGTGGCTCATCATTAGTATCACAGTTTAAGGTATCTACATTAGCCTCCTTGGAGATCGACGCGTGATCTTCGAGAGAAAAAACCCTATCCCCTAAAATTCTTCTGGAACGGTATTTACGCCTCTTTTTGAACGTTTTGAGATAACGGATAACTATTTTATTTTTTCCTAAAACTATACAAACAACTTAGACATCTCTCCTAATTTTACACACATTCTATCTTTCTTTTATAAGTTTTAAAAAGATATATTTTTCTCATTTTTTGATAGGACTTTCTATAGATAACAATTTACTCTTTTCCTAAAACTATGAAAAAAATTATTTTTTTCTTACTTCATATTTTCTTACTTTTTAATCATAAAATTTAACGTTTTATATTATAATATTGAAGAAAATTAAGTAACTTATTTTTCCTAAAAAGTTAACAAGCAGTTTTGTTTTAGAAAAAATACAATAATCACTAACTCAGCAAACTTTAAACTTTTTTAGACAAAAATGAGAATTCGACTAAATAAAGGTAAAAAAAGCGGGGGCCTATATATGCCATTACTAAATAAATAAAAAGTAAAATAATATTAAATGTGAATGAAGGAATTAAAAACTTAAGAACGTAGTATCAACATATATTATTATACATGTAAAAATAAACATTTCATCACTTTAAGTAAAAGAAAAAAAATCTTTCCACCAAATATTTAAAAGGTGTTGACAAGGGGAAAATATGGGACAGTTCGCCTGTGTTCCTGTACGTAGAAGAACAAAACAAATGACACATGTCTAACCGGTTTGAGGACCGAGAGTGAGAGTAGGTTTGGAGTAAGAGCAATGCAAAATATATTATCAAGAGAGGAGACAATGATTTCTTGAGCTGAGCTGTTATAGGTATCGTATCCGTTGTGTGGGTTCATCTGTTCATGAATACGAAAGATCCCTCTATATATACATGTCATAGGACGGACGTGGGTGAGTACACACGATGGTAATGGAACCCGTCGTGACCCTCACATCCTCCTAATTGGACGACCCACGACCCGTTTATGTAGGAATCTTGGTCCGCAATTTCAGGGACGTGACAGTCCATTCGCAGGTCTCTATATAACATACGAGAGTCGCACGCGAGACTGTCACCTCGCTGATAACTCGGTTTTCGGAGTTATTTTATTGCTTATTTTGCTACATTTTGTGTGCTCATAATGGAGAATGTTGCGTATTTTCGAGTAAATCATGTGTTTATTTGAGAAAATGAGTTCGTATGCTAAATGTGAAGTCCGGGCGTTTCTTACATTTTTTTACGCGCTATTTATCTTATTTTGTCACATTTGATCTTCGCGGGGTGTTCGTGTTGTGATTTTCAGGGCCGGAGCACGCGAGAATCAAGTGGATAGAGGAAACGAACTTCGGAAGTAATGCGAGCTCGAGATTTGGGAAGGAAAGCGAGAGTTGATGGATCAAGTGCTAGAGAGGCTCAAGAGAAGATGATACGAGTGTTGAAGCATGAGGAGAGCTCAAAATGGAGGATTGAATGAAGAAACGATGCCCGGGAAGTGATTCGGAAGCAAGAGGAACAAGTGGGAAGAAGATGGAAAAAATTGATGAAGTAACTAGGTCGCACGACCTAATAGTAGGTCGCAGGACCTAGTTGGAGATTTCAGCGAGTTTCAGTAGGTCACACGACCTACTATACAGGTCGCACGACCTGTTCTGGGCAGCACAGTAGGTCGCACGACCTGTTCTGGGCAGCACAGTAGGTCGCACGACCTACTTAACTAGGTCACACGACCTAGTTCGGGCAGAATTGTTTTGTAACTTTTTGGGGTTCCTTTGTAATTATTCCTAACTTGTTCTAAACATTGAGATAACGTATTAGACTTGGTTAGGGCATGTTTTTGGGGATTATCACGTACTCTATCACGTTGAAGAGAGCTTTGAGCTTAGGAGACGATCAAGGAAGCTCGGAATCATTCGTTTGACCTCTAAAACTCCGTTTCTTCTCTATTTTTGTTATTTGATCACGAAACTTTGTACGTGAATCATGTTTTTGAGTAGCTAAACACTTTTCTCAGGGTATCTCGTAGGGAGCTAGGGTTTGATCACGATATTTGTGATTTATGGATTTGATTTCATGCTTGTGGCTTAATTGATGAACTTTTTATCTAGCTATGTGTATTTTACGTGTTTAATTCATCTTTGCTATCAATAGACGTATTGTTAGGATGGAGGTAGGTTATGAATGTTAGAGACATCGATATTCATTGCCCGGAAAATTGAAATACACACTAGCCGTATCTAGGGTTGAGAAATCTTGCTAGTTAGCTAGAACAAAGAGTAGACAAATTCTCGTAATGCGTGTTTAAACTCATTTTGGCTAGAGAAATCAGTTGTAATAGTTTAAGCATAGGAGTTGGTTGAGACATCTTCAACGAAATTGTGCTCGTTTAGCTAGATAAATGTTAATCGTGTTAACAAAACATAACATAAATCCAATATCGTGTGAAATACCTAGTGACCCGTAGAGATATCCTGACTTTTCCAAACTTTGAGAAATTTTATAATCGTTCATCTTTATTAATCGTGAAGCAATTCAATTGATTAATTGAGACATTTTTTTTTAATTTTAGTAGGATCAATAGAACAAAACAACTGCGCTTTGCCCACACAAAGAACAAACTTAATAGCTAATTTACGACGAAGTCTCTTGGGTTCGACAACCCGGATTTCCGGAATTTATTACTACACACGACAGCTGTACACTTGCAGTTGGAGCGTGTCAAGTTTTTGGCGCCGTTGCCGGGGACTTCGGTTGAATTAGTTAGAATTATTAGCTTTAGGGAATTTTAATTTTTTTGTTATTCTCTGTTCTTATTACCTCACGGTATTACTTGAGATTTTATGTGTGCAGGCATTCAACTCTAAGCATGGAGGATGAGAAATATCGCCGTTTTGCGATCATATTTGAAGCATGCAACCTTGCATATGAGCAATTCGTGAAGGAGTGCCATGTGAATGGCATTAGAGAGAGGGTAGCCATGGAAATACAACGTTATACCTTTCGTCCTAATGACTCAACCCCTCCCACTAAGTTACTCTTCTTCCTTGGTTGCATGCTTGAGGAGATGATTCCTAATGTGGAAGAATGGCGACAACGAGCAACAAGAATGGGAATGGAGACAACACACATGGACGCGCAATGCGTTCTCCATTCAAATCAAGAGGATGCTCCAACCTTTCCAACGCTTAAAGAAGAGGATGATGAGCCATTGTGCATTCCCAGTTGTCCAAACATTGAATCATGGCTCGAGTCAAATATGAGGGTCAAGCATGATGAAATTTTCGGTGAGCTTGATGGCATTCTTCATGGAATTAATATTGATGATCTTGACTTTCCGGTTGAAAATTTGTTGGAGCCTCTCACGTTTGAGCTCATTGAAGATACAAAAAATGCTGAGATTGAAATTGTTTATGATTCGGGTGTTTCAAACGAAGGTGATGAAGGTACTCAAACTTTCATATTTTATGTGTTGCCTTTTGAAATTTCAATGAAGATATCGCAAATTGAGAAAACGGGTAAAGAAGGCGTTCATAGATTTCCACCACATGAGAGACTTGAGCTTATTGTTGAAATCATTATGATGACGGTTTTCATGAATTGGAAGAAGAAGAAGAAAACGTTTACGGAGATCTTTCACTTTTGCAACCCGGGTTCATCATTATTGAGATTTGCGCGTCTTGTGAGAATTTGTTCTTGTTCACTTGAGAAGAGAAAGATCGAGAAGAGATGGTGGAAGAAGAAAAAGTGGAGAGAAAAATCTCCTTAAAACATCTTTTGAGTGATGAGCAGGATATGGGAGAGTCTACCCCGGTGTGCCATGGCACACACGACCTTTATGGGGACTCGTGCATGCGAGTTGGGGATTCTCCAAGTCACAGATTTTAGCAGAGGAGGGCAGTCTACCCCGGTGTGCGAGAACACACTGACTATATAGGAGCACAGTGGCACCACTAGTGCTTGGGGATTGCTTGGAGTGAATTTCGTCCCCGCCCTTGAGGCGGTTGTGAGTATTTCTTACTTTATCTAAAATTATGTGTTTCTTTGTACATGTCATGCTCCATCTCATCTATGGCCTACACATTTGATTGCTGGGTTCTCTTGCATGATCTCTAAACTCGTTGAGGACAACGAAGCACTCTAGTGTGGGGGTGAGATTTTCTGAATATTAGCCAAGTCCGTGTCTGCATGAACCAATTGCATATAGGATGTTTGTGTCGTAGTGTGTTTCGTAGTCGTTGTCGTAGAGTGTGTTTGTGCCATAGTGTTTTGTGATATATATATATATATATGTGTTCGTATTATATGATTGCACGTTTTCTTACTTTGAGTCTCCCTACCATCGAGTAGTATCGAGTCTTCTTTCGAATGGCCTTGCATGTAAAAAAAAAAAAATATAAAAAAAAAATATTTGAGAAAGGGCAATCAAAAAGATCTTAGTATTGGTAGAATCGAGGAGTGTGAGAAATTTAGGCATAGGGCGTGACTTGCGACCGAGATAGACAATGTGAGTTCCCCTTAGTACGTATAGAGAGACTTTCTTTACGGGAGTGCCTACCTATTTTTATACACTTACTTGATTTTCAAATCTAAAGTGTGTGCCTAGTTTTCTTACAAGAGTTGAGCTAGGTGTGAGCTAAACAAGCCGAACATTCATGTGTACGTCTTAGGAAGTCGCCAACCCGCCTCGTAGTGGCACACAGAACAGCTGTGCGAGGTGTGTATTAGAGCACTCACTGCTTATAGAACTTACCTTGTAGGACCACTAATAAACCCTGTTTCGAACCTTGGATTCTTTGATAACCTATGGACTTAGGGTGACGATTCTTGGCATTCATCATTGATTGGTTAGAATCACCACTTTAGTGCGTCACGAGGGTGTTTGTAGTTGAGGGGGTTCGATGTGGGAGTACTTCATGATATATTTGTGTGAGTCTTACGTATCGCATGTACTTCATTTATGATTATCGAGGGGAATGCGAGGGTGAGTGAGAGTAGGCTTGCGCACTTCGGTGTGGCGGTGTTCCATGTCGTTACATCATGGACACAGTTGTGGAGAGCCGTGAGTGCGTGACATCTAATACGCACATATTGGGTTGGGTGATTTCATTGGTGGATCGTGCTAGGTACCGAATCTCATTCATCGTGGTGTAGGAGGTGTTATTGGATTAGGCACGAGACTTACATTGTTTTGACTACTTGCGAGGAGACGTGACTACATTCGAGTGTGGGGGTGTCGACTTTTGACCACGGACATCGAATTCGAGCTTGCGACGACTCCATCCCCACACATGTGATTTGATTTGTTTGCGGCTTTGTTTAGTGGCACCATGTACTTCATAGAGTTAGGGGAGGATGAATTTTATATGTGATACTCATTCATTGGATTGTTTGTTTTCTTCCCCTAACATACTCGTTTGACTAATCTTGGAAGACCACTTGTACATTTGAAAGGATTGTGTTTATTGTGGAATTTTATTTGAAAAAAAAGAAAAGAGAGAAAAAAAAGAGACAGAAAAAAAATCAAAAAAAAAGAAAAGAAAAAAGAGAGAAAAAAAGGAGAGATGAAATAAAGGAAAGAGATTGAGCTTAACGGAAATCGAGTGGAGGAAGCAACTATTTCGGTAACGACGGCTTGAATTTCGTGCACGACTCACGACGGTGGGCGCGGGATCGTAATTGCACCGGGGTTTTGAGGGAATCGAGGGCCGGAGACGGTGAGTTTCGGGTTGCGGTTTCTATCATCGTGGTGAGGGTGTGTGAGATGTGGGTTATAATGTGAGAATGTGACGCTTTAGGCCGTGTTTCATCATGATTATCCTTATGTCCCTAAGCCTCAACATTCTAAAACCGTTAGCGGATTAGGAGCTCGTACCTTGGATGTGGCTTAGCCTAGCGTAGCCTCTTATTTATCGGCACACGCGAAGAGGTAGTATACTCTTGTACTTAGTAAGGTTAGGTTCTCTATACGATCTAAGGGAAATTCTTGTTGTCAAGTTTAGTTTCAATTCACGCCTTGTATCTAAATTGATCATCACTCCATGAGAACCGATTTAAGGACTTGAGGTTGCCCGATCTCGCCAAAAAAAAATTTAAGTTTTGTGTGTGTGTGTGTAAATATATGTGATTAGGATCGAGTCTAATTTGCATTGCATCATATTGTTGCATGAATCGAGTTGTGAATTGAGTCTTGTTTGCGTTAAGTCGGCTAATATTTGGTTATGTGATTTTGTAGATTGGACATGATGTGAAAGTTGGGATTTGCTCGGGACGAGCAAAATGTAGTGTGGGGATAGTTGATAACTCCGTTTTCGGAGTTATTTTATTGCTTATTTTGCTAAATTTTGTGTGCTCATAATGGAGAATGTTGCGTCTTTTCGAGTAAATCATGTGTTTATTTGAGAAAATGAGTTCGTATGCTAAAATGTGAAGTCCGGGCGTTTCTTACATTGTTTTACGCGCTATTTATCTTATTTTGTCACATTTGATCTTCGCGGGGTGTTCGTGTTGTGATTTTCAGGGCCGGAGCACGCGAGAATCAAGTGGATAGAGGAAACAAACTTCGGAAGTAATGCGAGCTCGAGATTTGCGAAGGAAAGCGAGAGTTGATGGATCAAGTGCTAGAGAGGCTCAAGAGAAGATGATACGAGTGTTGAGGCATGAGGAGAGCTCAAAATGGAAGATTGAATGAAGAAACGATGCCCGGGAAGTGATTCGGAAGCAAGAGGAACAAGTGGGAAGAAGATGGAAAAATTTGATGAAGTAACTAGGTCGCGCGACCTAATAGTAGGTCGCAGGACCTAGTTGGAGATTTCAGCGAGTTTCAGTAGGTCACACGACCTACTATACAGGTCGCACGACCTGTTCTGGGCAGCACAGTAGGTCGCACGGCCTACTTAACTAGGTCACACGACCTAGTTCGGGCAGAATTGTTTTGTAACATTTTGGGGTTCCTTTGTAATTATTCCTAACTTGTTCTAAACATTGGAAGAACGTATTAGACTTGGTTAGGGAATGTTTTTGGGGATTATCACGTACTCTATCGCGTTGAAGAGAGCTTGGAGCTTAGGAGACGATCAAGGAAGCTCGGAATCATTCGTTTGACCTCTAAAACTCTGTTTCTTCTCTATTTTTGTTATTTGATCACGAAACTTTGTACGTGAATCATGTTTTTGAGTAGCTAAACACTTTTCTCAGGGTATCTCGTAGGGAGCTAGGGTTTGATCACGATATTTGTGATTTATGGATTTGATTTCATGCTTGTGGCTTAATTGATGAACTTTTTATCTAGCTATGTGTATTTTATGTGTTTAATTCATCTTTGCTATCAATAGACGTATTATTAGGATAGAGTTAGGTTATGAATGTTAGAGACATCGATATTCATTGCCCGGAAAATTGAAATACACACTAGCCGTATCTAGGGTTGAGAAATCTTGCTAGTCAGCTAGAACAAAGAGTAGACAAATTCTCGTAATGCGTGTTTAAACTCATTTAGGCTAGAGAAATCAGTTGTAATAGTTTAAGCATAGGAGTTGGTTGAGACATCTTCAACGGAATTGTGCTTGTTTAGCTAGATAAATGTTAATCGTGTTAACAAAACATAAATCCAATATCGTGTGAAATACCTAGTGACCCGTAGAGATATCCTGACTTTTCCAAACTTTGAGAAATTTTATAATCGTTCATCTTTATTAATCGTGAAGCAATTCAATTGATTAATTGAGACATTTGTTTTTAATTTTAGTAGGATCAATAGAACAAAGCAACTGCGCTTTGCCCACACAAAGAACAAACTTAATAGCTAATTTACGACGAAGTCTCTTCGGTTCGACAACCCGGATTTCCGGAATTTATTACTACACACGACAGCTGTACACTTGCAGTTGGAGCGTGTCACTCGCATGCGACAATCCTTACTCTAGCCTCCAAGCCACTCGCACCCCAAGTCCCGTAAGTGTAAGGCGCATATGTGAAGGACGCTGCCTCTTAGTCCTTTGGATACACGTAGACAAAGGGCATACTATGGTGCTATATGAAGCACGGCGGCTGCACACATGTCTCTTATTCGCGGTGCCAGGTGGATCATCAATAGTATCACAATTTAGGGTATCTACATTATCCCCCTTGTTGAGCTTGGAGATCGACGCGGGATCTTCGAGAGCAAAAACCCCAGCCACCAAGATTTGTCTGGAATGGTTCTGCCTCTCGTTGAACGCTTTTAGATAACGGATAAAATTTATCTCCCATACGCCATTATTATTTTTGAATTCAAACTCCTCTGTTGATGGATCAGGAGGGTTACTGGTGACGCTTTTCTCGAAGCATCGCGCCTGAATGTCTCAGACAGGTAGGGATGGCAATGCGGTCCGCTCCGATCCGAGATCCGGGGTGATCCGAACCTAATGGGGCGGTCCGAATCCGATCCATTTGCCTTTGGATCGAATTTGGATCAGAAATATGCGATCCGTTCGGATTTCGGATCGATTCGGATCATATATGTAAATATCCGATGATCCGATCCGACCCAATCAGATATATATATATATATATATATATATATATATATATATATATATATATATATATATATTATCCGATGATCTGAGCCGACCCGAAATATAATATATACATATATATATATATAATTATGTAATACAATTATAATTATGTAATATAATCATATATTATATATGTAATTATATAAAAACATATTATTCGACCCGATCCAATTCGTGATCTGTTTTTGTGATCCGCGATCCGTTTTCCTTATGGATCGGATTTGGACTTTTTAGGTGATCCTTCATATGATCCGATCCGAATCCGATCCGGATTCGAACGAATTCGGATCGGATTCGGATCAAGAGGTATCATTTTTCGGATCGGATTATTGAAAGATCCGATCCAAATCCGATCCATTGCCATCCCTACTGACAGGTGTCCTTTCTGGGCAGGAGAACTTTAATTGATTGGAATCTTAACGTTAATCGAGATTACTTCACGGCTATGATTTATTCCCTCCTTTATTGTCGATGCTCTCTCATAGGAGGTGGTCGTACACGCTTATTCTTTAATTATCGCGACTGTCTGTTTCGATTATTGAAGATATCCATGCCCACATATCCGTGGCTATAAAAGGGGCCCTTGTGCTTTGAGCCTTTCATCCGAAGAGTGCTTCCTCCTCTTCTTCCTTTCTTCTTCTCTTGAAAATGATCTTCCGGTGTAAGGAAGGTATTCACACGTTGTTTATTTCTTTGGTAGATTCAAGAAGTGAAACGACATTAGTTTTGCTTCTTAAATCTCCTAACGATGTAGTCGGTGCCGGGCTGATCAAGGACTCCCGTGCCTTCTTCATACGAGAGGGCAGTGGCAGAAGCACCGTTTTTGCTCGCAGTTTGCATATTTAACTTCTTGAATCTACCAAATGAAGGTAGCCTATATGGATTTTGGTCTGTCTGACTTAATTCCTTGCAGTGCTTCCGGTAAGCTGGGGAGCTAATATTTGCAGTATTTTGGGCTCTCCTCTTACCGACCGGAACAATCCACAGTACCAAGGGAGGATGCTGGAAAGAGGAAGCATAGATGCGGTCTTCCCCGTTAGTCGGCCTCGTCCATGGCGGGGAGGTCGATTGGTAGGGTCGGCAAATCCCCTGTCGAATACCGGAGCTGTCGAGTCTGAAGTGCTTTTGGAGAGACCAAATCTTCATCAATCGGTTCACAGTCCGTTTCTTCGTGGAAACATGGCGGGGTTAATCTTTCGTCCAACACCTCCATCTCCGGCCCCCGCGTCAAAACCTTCAAACTTGGGTCCAGTGTAGGACGAATAAGACTGGATTGCTGTTGCGCTAAGTCGCGCACCCAGCACTTCTTCGCGCGTGCAGCACTTTCATACATCCTCCATGCATCTGGAATTCCATCGCACGTTCAGCAATTTCGAAATGTAGCATTCCACTTGCGTAGTGTCAAGTCCGTCCATCATGAATTTTCTTTATTTACCTTTAATAGTTCCTCGTATCGCCTGCTGGTGTTTCTTTGCACATGTAATACCATTTATGAAATAAAGGAACGATTTGCAAATCTTTAACCAGAATTTCTTCTGTCCTTTCGTTGTCACTTGCGAGCAGCTTTTTGGCATATGCTACTTGTAAAACGCTTCGAGATATGATGCCGGGAATGAAGTGCATCGCACCCAACATGACAAAATTAGGTGAAAATCAAAAGCATAAACTCTTTATAATTATAGAGATCAAGATTCCTTATGGAGGAGCCTCTAGACATTATCTCAGAAGATATGATTTCTGCAGTTACTATCCTGAAAGATACGGTTTTTGCAGTTTTTATCTCAGACGATAAACCATTTCCTCTTTCGGAGGAAGTTGCAGGTGCTATCTTAGAAGTCAGGCTCTTCACAGTTGCTACCTCGGAAGATAGGCTTTTGGACCCTGAGAAAGGAGTTATAAGCTATTCGTTGTTGCTATCCCGGAAGATAGGCTTTCGGTCCCTTAGAAGGGAGTTATACGCTCATCGCAATTGATATCTCGGAAGATAGGCTTTTGATCCCTTAGGGAGAATTGCATGTCCTACCTTAGCAGATAGCTTCATAATCTGTTAAGAAATAATTGCAAGTGCTATCTTAGAAGATATGCTTTTTTGTAGTTGCCATCGGCAAGCCATTACCATCGCAGATGCTATGAGCAGGTGCTAGGCTTTTTGCAGTTGCTATGAGCAAGTGATAGGCTTTTTCACAGTTGCTCTCCGCAGGTGATAGGCTTTTCGCAGTTGCTGTCAGTTGGTGATAAGCTTTTTACAGTTGCTATTAGCGGGCGATAGGCTTAGAGTATGGCTGCTACCGCAGGGATATGCTTACGCAGTCTGCTATCAGCGGGTGATAGGCTTACAACACGGCGGCTTCGCGGGGGATAACGCAATTGCTATCAGCATAGTCAACAATAAAATGCAAGAGAAAATTATCAATACCTAATATGATAGGGAATTTCATTGATAAAATTCACCAATATGGAAGGAATGGCAATCGACAAGATTCCCCATATGGAAGGAATCACAATTGAAAGATACATATCAAAGGCTAGGAAGTGTGATAAAATTCTAAAAATGGGAGGAATCGCAATCGACAAGGTTCCTCAGATGGGAGGAATCATAATCGAAAGGCACATATCAAAACCAAGGAGGACTGTTGGGGCTACATGTAGTACTTCTTGAGCCATAATATTAATGGGATTAGGCTTAGTAGCATGTCCTCGTGAGTTGAAGACGACCCTACGTAAATTCAGATGCGATAACATTTCTTTCCATTCCTGTAAAAGCTCAGCACTTTGCCATCCTCAGTGCGCTCCACAGAACTCTTCAAGGAGTAGATGCGCTTGTTGTGAGCAGGTTACGTTGGATGAGGACCATCGACGGTCTTCTCTTGTAACAACATTAGCCCTGCTGGGGGCTGGTCTTTGACATCGTCCCACCTTGGTAGGGGATTGGCTTGAATGGCCATGCAATTGCTTTTTCTCCCAGCACGTTCCACCATACTGCTTCAGTGAGGTGCACTTCGTCCACGTTGAATGAGTTAATGGAGGCCAGGATATCCACCACTCTTCCCTTCCAGATTGCTTTCATCATTTCGTGGGCGGTGGAAGGTACTGAGTCAAATCGGTGAATCCATGCTCGACTGAT
The DNA here is from genome assembly GCA_023055425.1 of Linanthus parryae. Lineage (NCBI taxonomy): Eukaryota > Viridiplantae > Streptophyta > Magnoliopsida > Ericales > Polemoniaceae > Linanthus > Linanthus parryae. The sequence continues at coordinate 33,279,320 of JALGPY010000001.1, forward strand.
GAACATGTTGTAAGTCATGATGGCCTCGATCACGTGGAACTCAGCGGAGCAAGTTATTTTCCCGATGTGTAACCCTAGTCGGGTGAATCCGAGGGTCATCTTGGAATCGTTACCGAATCCCATCAACGCGAAGGTCTTTTCACTATCTTCGCGTTTGGAATCCCGGTCAGCTCAAGAGTGCTGGTATCGACAACAACTCTTCTAAATTCCACTCCGTTGATCATCGCAATTACGTATAGTGGGCGGAAGTGCCGCGCATCGAACACCCTGTCCCCTTCAGATACTGAGATCAGTGTGGATGGTGAACTTCTTGCCTTTACGACTTTGCCATTTGAGTTAACCATGTCTTCTCTGAAGTCCTTGGAAATTCGGGGGATGGCCTTCGTCATCTCCATCCTGCAATATTTGGAGAACTGCAGCGCGTCAAATAACATTTTGAATTTGTTTATGTTGCCTAGCCGCGATGCTCGCATGTATTCAATGTCTAAATCAAGGCACTTTATTGATGAAACACCCCCTCCCCCTAGGGTTTGAGAAATGACACTCAGCTCCCCAGGAGTCTTCTGAAATTCTCTACGCTAAGAACGGAAATGCCTAGCTAGGAGTCCAACTACCTTATTTCGTCCTTGAGTTCTGGAGAATTACATTTGAGTCCCCTGAACTCTCGAGAACTACATTTGAGTCTAACGGGTTTGTTACGAGACAAAATTAAAGGAACAATAATTTAAAATAAACTTACTAGCATAAGGTTTAAGTTGCCTTAATATAAAGCTCTAAACCTCCAACTATCTTTCCCAAATCCCACGCGCTCACCTGCCAAGGAATAGGCATGCACAAGAAACAGGAAATCAGATAACTCTGTGTAAGGTGATGCAAGTAATAAAGGTTAATTAAAAGTCTTAACCGAGTATGGTCCTTGAGGACCGCTATTACATTCTCATGGATGCACCAGAACGCTTAAACTGCTCCTGCTTACATGCAATTCATAGAGACTCAAGTAATATCCAATCAACAACTATGCCATGCACATAATCGTAACATATCCTAGCATATCCAAGTCCTGTGTTATTCCATTCTTTTATTTAAAACCGTATCAAGTTTTAGTCTTACCCAAACCGCTTACCCGCAGACAAGTATCCTCAAATCCTCCAAGATAGACTAGCCTTAAGTGTGCACACCTCCTCTGGATCGCAACCCAGAGGGCGGAACCTAGTTGTATAGTCGGGAGCTAGCAATGTACCAGCTAAGCCCATAGTATCATATGTCTGGTATCGCATCAGAGCAGACGGTCGGAGCCTTTAGTGACCATACAAAGGTCTGGAGTACCCAATATTTAATTCTCAACTAATTATTTAGAGACAAACATGAATAATATCCATACTCAACTAAATATTCAAAGAAAAACATGTTTAAAACACCAACTTACATGTTTGAGTGCTTAGAGACATCCATATTTGTATTTAGTTACTCCATGATTGATGTTCCTTCTGCTTGTAGACTCATATATGTTTCTGACCTTACATTCCTTAATAGCCGATAAGCATTCACGTGCTTACCTAAAAGCCTATCCACTTCCTTGGTCAGTGGAGACACATCAGCTTCTGTAACAATGGATAGATGCATGCATAAACAACAATAGGTATATGAAAAAAACACAAAGTTACAGGTGTAACCACATATAGACCCCCATCACATAAGAGTAACACATATGCAACTATTAACTGACAGCTTTCGCCAGTACACTGATCTACTCCTAGTGTCACATTCTTCTAAGTGCAGTCCTGGTTGTATCATAGGTCCTTTTATTAAGATAGACTAATGAAGTATTTTAAGTGCTAGGACTACCATTGTTCCAATTAGTACCCTCATGCTCTTCCCTTTTTATTTACACTTAAATCATTTTCCTATGGTTTAGATCGCATAAGAGTCCCTGACCCATTGTGATTTTTCCTATTTCTAGTCCACAGTTGTCTATATGGGAATTCATAATGCTCCAAAAAATTTTAGATAGGCAGGAGGTCAAGTCTGGCCTCAGGATATGGTTGATTGATCGAGGGGTGGTAAAATGACCACTCTACCCTTCTTACCTAGTTCAGTAAAACTGGTCCTCTTAGGGAGGTCAACTCATTCAAACCTGACACCTTGACTTGGGGTGTTAGAAAGAGAATACTTTAGGAGGAATCTTAACTTATATGGTTATTGTCTTGTCTTTTCCCTCAGTAAGATGTGCCGTGATATTATGTGAGAAGTCTTGCTTCGAGTGAAGTCTTCGCCAGATGACCAATCTAGTGGGTTCTAGGTGTTTTAGAATCATTAGAGAGTCCAAAGGAAGCGAATTACAAAGTTTGGATTAATTGCATTTAGACCCTCTTACTTGCTGTACTTACAGAAATACCCCCATAACTTGGTGGGTCACTCTGAGCTATGAAATTACCTTCAGGCTCCAAGTATCCTTTTACAGTCTTATTTTTGGGTTCCAAGACAAACTTAGTTTCAAATATGAGATTTAATAATTTCATATGGGCCCTTGTAATTTGTTGAAATTATAGAAAGGCCCCAAGTTGACAAGATCAAGATAAGGTCAATTTATAATCCTAAGGTTTTCAAATAATAAGTCATGTTACTGGCTTCAAATCACAAATTTTAGCTTAAAGAAAATTTTAGGTAGAATTACAACTTTGCCCCTCTTACACTGTTTGCTCAATTCAGGTATTTCTTGAAATTCAAACTTGGTCATAATTGACTTATAGACTGAGGGTGAAATTTAGAGAAACTGGCTCAAGAATGTGAGGGCTAGAAATGTCATTTTGTATGACCATCTTAAAAAGTCAAAGTTTGGTGAAACAGGCCCACACAGTCAACTTCGGACCTGATTTGTGATCAGTTTAGAAACGATTTGGAGAATCTAACAATACGTTATTTTAGCTGGCTGTTCAAGGATTCCAGATCCTATTTGAACTCCAAGAAACTCCAAGTTTTCAAGTAGATATCACTAGTCAAAGCTAAGTGAGATTTCTTGGTTCCAACACTTGAAAAAAAAACTGATTTTTGTTAACGAAGAGAAATAACATGCATCCACATTCAGAGCCAAAATTAGAGGGTTTAGAGATTGATTTAGTCTGAGAAATCTACAGGAGAGTTGTTGTACGAAGTGTCGGGAAAACATGGAGCCAAAATGGCACATAAAAGGTTAATGACGAGGGAGATACAACCATCACAAGCTAAATAAAAACCGCTGATTTTAGAGCATGAGTTCTACCAAGTTTTGTAGCCAATTCTCATCAACTGTGAGTTCAAATTTGATGTGTCAAAAGGTTGATTCAGGAGTTCTGGTTGGTGTAGTTTGTATAGTGGCTCTACAAAAAAAAATTTGAGGGAATCCATTCACCAGGGAGTTAAATATCAGCTCCTGAACAGGCTACTCATACCCGCAGGAAGATACCAAGCCAACAAACCAAATTCCAAAAATGAACCCCTGGGCAGATTCTGGGTTTGTGAGGGAATTCTAAGTTATATAGGGAGTGATTTGGTGCAACCAGAAACCAAAAGGATCCCGTAATGAGAGCTCTACGGGTTCTGATAGTCATGGCAGAATCCGACGTTTGTGATGTTCCGTGTGGAGTGGCAAATCCCCACCTACAGTAGCTCTGCGCGTGGAGTGGTGGAGGTGGTTGTTTTTGTGGTGGTATTGGTGGTGGCTCTAGAGGAAAAAAATGAAGAAGGTAGTTTCACTCCTCTCTCCCTCCTCTCTCTTGTTGATCTCCCTTTGCATGAGGAAAATAAGGTACTGATGAATTACATACCTCTAAGGGGTATTGCCACTTGTACCATGCCAACCTTGCATGGTTGACACATAGGGGGTGTCAAGTGAAAATAAGGGATGTTTTGGATCTCTCTTGAAAATTGCTTCCCAAGTTTTAATTAATTCCGAATTAACCCCTACTAAGTTCAATAGCACTCCCAGTGTCATTCTCTGAAATTCTTGTCAGATCAGGAGTGGACATATACTGCTGACTGAGACACTCCTTAACTGTTTCAAAGTTTCCATTTATAGAAAATTTTGTAGGGTTTTGATGACAAATACGCATCGGAATAAACATAAATTATCCGTTCAAGACCCTCCAAGGATCACAGGAAGAGACTACATAACGATAGTAAAGGATACTAGTATCTACATACCTTTGGGCTCTCCTGTGATGACTTCACACGTGAAATTGTGTCCACTTCTCTATGGCTAGTCCACTCCTAGGTTTGCGCTCGCAAGGATTGAAGGAAGAAGAGGAAGAAGATCACGAACAAGCAAAACAAACAAGGAAGGGCGGTCCTCCTTGTGGCCGATGGGTAGAGGGGGCGGCAAAGGGGCTTCGGCCTCTTTGTTGCTTTCTCTCTCTCCTTGCTTTTCTCTCCCACTCAATGTTTTATGAGCATTAGTTGTGGGAAGGAAGCTAGGAGTCTCATATATATAGTCCAACAACTCCTTGTTAACTACATATTAATCCCTCTACTAATCATGTCCTTACATGGATTAGTCCCTCTTGCAAACATCTCCTACTAAGTTTGCAAGTAGTTGTGTATTGATCCTTCTAATTAATTAATCATATCAATTACTTCCGTAGTTCGGTCTAATCCATAGAGAGTGTGACCCCATAGGTTTCTACTTAGTTGATAGTAACAATTTACAAACATGGAGAGGCCTCTAGCAAGATATCCATGCCACCCAACTAATAGAAATAGTCATCCGACAAACCTTGTGCAAGTATTGTCTCATCCTTTGTCTCCATATCCGGATTGGACACGAGACATACAAGTCACACTCGTATATCCAATCCATAGTTTCTCGATCATGGGAATAGTCTTATCCATGCAGATAAAATCAATATCCTATATTGATTTATCTGAGTCTGGCCAGACATTCTATCAGCACCATCCCTCGAGTGACAGCGAATGTTTTCTCTCGTTATGTGGGAGGGAGAAATTCTATCTACATCACTACCATCTCTAAGTTTGCTTCCTACCATGTCCGATATGCGCCTTTATTGCTACCCAGACACGGCATAGCGTTTGACTCTATCAAAACACAATACTCCACAACTAGAGGATCTAGTGACTTCAAGTCTAAGGATGACAATACCGTTGTCACTACGAGAAGAGCTTGTGACTTTACATAACTCGTGTGTAGCCTTCTCGTAAATGGATCAGTCCAATATGCCATTACCCCTAATGCATACCCATGTGTTGGATCGTGATATATCCATATCAATCCAGCCCCATACTAGTCTATAGTTGATCGTCCTGTTAATCAATATAATCGACTAGGGATATTTAAGATAAACAACATATTTGCAATCTAAGGACTTCATTCTATTAAATATCTCCATAAATAATACAATGAATATTCTAGCCAAAAGTAATGTTCATACTAAACAAGATTGCTTCTAGGGAATCTATTCCAACAGTTTTGACCCCAATATTTTCATGATATACACTTCTCAACTTTTAGGAAATTGCAGAGATTTACAATTGATATCGAAGGGTTCCTCGTCCTCCTCCTCCTCCTCCACGATTTTTACTGAGGCAACTTCTTTTCCTTGGGTACCCTCGCTGTCGTGCGAAGATAAGGGATTCTTCCGGATGTCCTTCTCGGGCTCTTCAATGAACATATCTTTGTCTTTCATCTTCTCGTTGATGAGGTACCTCAGCTTCCTGTACTCCATGGTTGGGTGCGAGATTTCACCATGGCACTCGCACCACTTGGGATTGCAGTTTGGGGAGAATACCATCCCTCCTCCATGCTTTGCAGAGCTTTACAACCTTAGCTAAAGGACACAGAAGGGGAGGGAGTGGTTTGTAGGCCCCTTTATGGAACTTTGGGGCTCCCGACACAACATGGACTTCGGCATCACGTCCTCGTTTGATGGTTCATCAACATCTCCTTGAAAAGTGACATTTCTACTTCTTCTCCACTATTGGATCGATATTTTTGGTGCAGTCGAGCAGCTTGGAGAAAGTAGGCATTTGATGGTTCATCAGCATCCTCTGCAAGCAAATTTCTACGAGGCGCTGTTCTGCAACCTCCTGCGATTTGAGGGATTTTCTCATAAACGCCTAATGAAGGCGACTCCATCTTTTTCGCGTCTCTGGTTCATCCGCGAGAGATGGTTGATGGTGACCTGCTCTTCAACTTGGAAGAATTTGGCATAGACCTTCCTGACCATGTCCTCCCAGCTTCGCACAGATATAAGCTCGAGTTTACTATACCATTTGTATGCTACGGATCCCAGGGACTCGGAGAACTCGCGAAGCCGAATGTTTCTGACGCTTCTGTATGGCCCCAGGAGATTGACGAGCGCATGACATGCTCATGCGCATTCCCTTCAACCTCGTCGAACTTCTCCCACTTCAGCGATTTGTATCCCAGTGGATTGGGCATCAAGGTAGACCTTCGCTGGAATCGGAGGGAAATACTCAATGTTGGGCAGGATGTTGTTGGAAGCGCCGTGACTCGCCGGGTAGTTCTACAGTCTCTGCTCCAAGGAGGCAAAGGTCGTTGCACCGGGAGGGGGAACCATGGGCGGCAACTTCGAAAAGGGGACATTCTGGATGGAAACGGTGTGCGTACCTGCATATGAGTTTGGGATCCCATGGGTGGGCTCCTGGAAGTGTTGCCCTCCTGCGGGTAGCGGGACACGGATCAGCTGCACTCCGGTTGTCATCGGGGGAGGTGGTGGCAGGCTGACATTCTGGGAAAAGTGCGAAGGAGTTCCTACATGGAAGGTATTCCACCGCACTCCAGTAGTCATCTGCGGTTTGTACACCTGCGCTGATACGAATGAACCAATGTGTGGAGGTCACGGGACTAGACCAGTAGGGTCCCCTGGCGCGCTTATCGCCATGTGTGCCATCTACGTCAACTAGTTATGCGTTGGGGTATGTATCTACGCCATCTGGGTCGTCTGGTTCTGGATTACGATCTCCTTGTTCTGAATGGTAGCGTTGAGCCTCTCGATCAGGTTGGTCAGTGATGCCTGGTCGGTGCTTTCGGATTGAGAGAGATGGTTCTGATTGATTTTAGTTCAAGGGACTCCGGTGATGGTGACAATCGATTCATGTCGTCGTGAATTCTCGGGGGGGGGGGGGGGGAGAGGAGGAACCATCTTGTAAACTTTGGCAGTAGGAAACTGGGTGAATCGTTTGAGTTGCTCACGTCGGGGTCACCAATGTAGACAAGGGGGAATATGGGACAGTTCGCCTGTGTTCCAGTAAGCATAAGAACAAAACAAACAACACATGGTTAACCTGTTTGGGGACCGAGAGTGAGAGTAGGTTTGGGGTAAGAGCAAGGCAACATATGTTATCCAGAGAGGAGACAACGATTGCTTGAGCTGAGCTATTGTAGGTATCATATTCGTTGTGTGTTGTTCATCTGTTCATGAATGTGACATATCAGTCTATATTTACAGGCCACAAAACGAACATGGGTGAGCACACACGATGGTAATGGAACCCCTTGTGACCCTTACGTCCGCCTAATTGAACGGCTCGCGGCCCGTACATGTAGGAATCGTGGTTCACAATTTCGGGGACATGACAACTCATTCGCAGGTCTCCGGATAACATATGAGGGTCGCACGCGAGACTGTGACCTCATATGATACAATCCTTACTCTAGCCTCCGAGACACTCGCACCCCGAAGTCCCCTGCCTCGCAGCCGTTCGCATACGCGTAGGCAAAAGGCATGCTATGGTGCTATATGGAGGACGACGGCTGCACACGTGTCCCTTATCCGGGGTGGCACATGGCTCATCAGTAGTATCACAATTTTGGTATCTACACCTGGGATCGATAAACCGTTTGAATTTATTAACCAAAAATAATATCATAAATAAAATTCAATATTTTGGTTTTTATGATATAAATTTGAAGAAAAGTAAGTAACTTATTTTTTCTAAAAAATTCACCAGATGTTTTAGGAAATCCAATAATCACTAAATCAGCAAATTTTAAACTTTTATTAGACAAAAATGAGGATTCGACTAAATAAAGGTGAAGAAAGCGGGGGTCTAAATATACCATTACTAAAAAGTAAAAAAGTATGTTTTTAAATGTGCATGAAACGTTAGGATAATGTTGTGTGTGTATATATACACACATATATATTAATCTACATGTAAAATTAAACATGTCATGACTTTAAGTAAAAGAAAACAAACTTTTCTTTTCACCAAAAACTTAAAAGGCATTCTAAACAAATTTAAAAAAATTCAAAATAAGAAAAAGTTAAGGAAACTTTTTCACCAAGGGAGTTTAAGTACCCCACTCATCAGACTTGCACCACATACTTTGGTCATACTTTTAGTTAGAGTTGTTTGATTCAATGAATGAAGCTAATTTTTTAGGTAATTAGACAATGTTGAATGAAAAAATTGTACATTCCAAACACTTATGCATCTCTTCTAATTTTACACGAATTTCTATCTTTTTTTTATAAGTTTGAAAAAAGATATATTTATATGAATTTTTATCTTTCTTTTATAAGTTTGAAAAAAGATATATTAAGAGATAACTATTTTATCTTTTCCTAAAACTATAAAACAAATTAGTTTTTTCTTACTTCACATTTTCTTACATTTTTATCCTAAAATTGACGTTTTATGAAAGTAGATTAAGCAACTTATGTTTCGTAAAAATCACCAAAAGTTCAAGTGAAAAATTCAAAAATAGAAGGAAACTTTTTCACCAAAAGAGTTACCCCACATATCAGATTTGCACCACCTACTTTGGTCATACTTTTTAGTTCTATAGTTGTTTAATTCAATGAATGAAGCAATTTGATTTTTCTTTTCTTTTTCTTTTCTTTTTAGGTAATCAGACAGTGTTGAATGAAAAAAATAGTACATTCCAAAAACTTAGACATCTCTTTTAATTTTACACGACTTTCTATCTTTCTTTTATAAGTTTGGAAAAAGATATATTTATAGATAACTATTTTATCTTTTCTAAAACTATAAAAAAAAATTAGTTTTTTCTTACTTCACGTTTTCTTACTTTTTGATCCTAAAATTCACGTTTTATGATATAAGATTGAATCAATAAAAAAGAAGTAAGCAACGGGCCTAAATAAATGTAAAAATTAAAATTCCATCACTTTAGGTTAAAGAGAAAAAAAAACTTTTTTTTCCACCAAAAATATTAAACCTATTTTAAAAAAAATAAAAAAATAAAAAAAGTTAGTAAAATACGGGACAGAAATAAATCGTGGTACAGTACATACGTGTATTATACGATTTTATGTTAAAAATATGTTAGTAAAAATTCGGCTTTAAAATTCGGGATGTGATAAATTCGAGTATTCTATACGTACGTGTATAATTTGTATACTAGTTAATTCACTTGGAATTAACAATACGGCTGGATTTCTTAGTATTTTAGCATATATAATGAGTTATTTGTGTCCCACATTGCCATTTTTCGTATTTTTATTAAATATTAAAAATAATTTGTAGCATGTACTCATTTGTTTATCATTTTTGATAAATACACTATTTACTCATGACTAACACATTACTTATGTAAAATAATATTAAACTTTTTTTTGATCAAAACTTCTATAAAAAAAGCTACTGCGCATTCCCTAATCTTAAGCCTTAGTTATTTTGAAAATTATTAGTATAACACATAAGAATCAAGATGCATATACATATATACTCATGCATATATATAGCTATTTCAAAAAGCTTTAAAATTTTTATAATAAATACTTGTAAATCTTTATACTAATAAATATTTATAAAAAAGAAATATTATTCTTTACACTATTATTCTTTAAAAAAAATTATAAAAAGGAAATAGTAAGAAAATATTTAATAATAACTAATTACTATAACTATTATAATTTGGATGGCACTTTATTTGCTGCAATTTTGTATGGAAGACGTTTTATTCGGAATTATTATACATTAAAACGTTAAATACGAGTATTAAAATTTTTTGGTCAAAAGTTCGAGTAATTTTCATTAGGTCCAATAATAGTACGAAATACGGAAGTATTTTTTATTTATACGTACCGATGGATATTAAACGGAAAAATTCGAAGTATGTGCTAACTTGGAAAATAAGGAAAGGTAAGAGAACTTTTTCACCCACAGAGTTTAAGTACCCCACTCATCATACTTGCTCCACATAGTTTGGTCATAGTTTTAATGCCACGAGTATTTAAAATGCATATTAGAAAGCTAATCATCAAATTTTGCCGAATCAAATTCTGGAGACACACATCCTAATTAGATAATACATATACCGTGAATAATTTAGGAAAATCCATTTTGTTTCCTTTATACAGGGTAATGTTACTTTTTACTTAGGGAACGGATCCTCTCCATCCCCAAAACGGTCCAGCCCTCCAGCCACTTGATCTCGTCCGTTCATTTTACAAGAGTGATTCAAATTTTGACACATCCGAATTAGCTAACAGTCCCGATCCACACCCAATCGGCTCTCAATCCCTATCTGTTGGATCTTTTTCGCGGTGGACGTAGTTAGCGAATTTTCTCTAGCGAACCACGTAAGATCCCCGTGATCTTGAAACACCGCCAACCTTGACTGTGATACCAACACCGCCAAACCTTGGCTCTGGTATCAGAGCCAAGGTTTGGTGGTGTTTCAAGATCAAGATCTAGGCGAAGAAAATCTAGGGTTTCACAACTTGGTGAAATCAAAGCTAGGGTTTTGCGCTCTAGGTGGAGCACGCGACTAGGGCTCATGATCCAACAAGAACGATGTCCGGATCAATGTTGAAGATCGACGTGTTCACAGGAGGGAACATCTTCACTCTCTGGAAGATAAATATGGAGGCTTTGCTCAAATCGCAAGGCATATGGGCAACTTTGAATGCAGACAAAAGGAGGCATGAATGTTGCATCATCGGTGTTCAAGGAGATGGAGGAGAAGGCATATTCAAATATTATGTTGTGCTTATCGGATGAGGTGATCATCGAGGTCGCAGATCAGAAGGAAGCATCAAAGCTCTGGCTAAAGTTGGAGACTCTCGAAGAGTATCACTAGCAAGTTGATGCTAAATCAAAAACTCTTCACTTTGCGGATGATCAAAGGTACGACTCTCAATGTCCATATTGATCTATTGAATATATTTATTTTTGATTTCCTTAATTTTGGAGAGAAGGTGGGCTATGAGGATGCTGCACTTTTATTATTGGTCTCGTTACCTCCATCATATGAGAAATTCGTTCAGTCATTCATCGTGAACAAGGATGATTTATCCCTAGAAGAGGTCAGATCGACGCTCCATGCTAGGGAACTGCCCCATAAGGGTGAAGACACAAGTACAGAGGACCATGCTTCCTGTTTGATGGCAACCGGTGGAAGAAAGAAGGATAAGAAGAACAAGAAGAAGCAGTTCTCGGGTTCTAATAAGTTACCCAAGGATGCATGTGCTTGGTGCAAGGAAAAGGGGCATTGGAATAGAGATTGCCCGAAACGAGTTAAACAGGTGAAGAAAGGATCCGCAACCATAGCAGAACAAGGTAACTCGTCCGAGGATGATTACATTATAATGGAGGATGTTGTCACACATTCTCAGGATGCGTGGGTCCTTGATTCCAGATCAACCTATCATATTTGCTCTAAAAGGGAGCTATTCTCGACGTACAACCAAATGGATGGAGGGTCTGTCTGTTGGGTTTTGAAGTAGGTAACGCAGCGGAATAACAACATTTAATTCTACTTCAATGCCCACCACGGATCGTCAGGAAGAGACATCATAACATGATAAGAGACATAGTATTGTGTACCTTTGAATTTGTAGATCACACGAAGAATGATGTCCTCGTCTCTACGGTTGATCCACGTCTAGAGGTGAGATCTAGATTCTTCCTTCAAACAAGTGCTAGCTTGAACCCGGAGGAAGAGAGAAGAAGATCAAAGCAACAAAGGCACAAAGGGCCAAGAGGGGATCGGCCCCTCTTCTTGGCGCCGACGGGAAGGGCGGACGGGGCTAGGGTTTCGGCCCTAGCTCTTGTCTTTCTCTCTCTCTTGTTCTCTCCCACTCTCTTTGTTATGTCTAATAACAATTATCATCAAGTGGGAAGGAAGCTAGAGCCTCCTTTATATACTCCAAAAAATCCTTGTTGTTTCCATAAAGGAGTTTCCTAATTCTCCATGAACTAGAATTATTCCCTTTCTTGCAAATTAGTCCTACTAAGTTTGCAAGGTGTTGCACAATGTTCCTTCTATTAATTAATCAATATTAATTAATCCCAAATCTAGCTCTACTCTATTTGATGTGTGACCCCATAGGTTTCTACTTAGTTGGTAGTAACTCTTACTAACATGGAGCGGTGTCTAGCAACACATCCATGCCACCCAACTAATAGAAATAGTCAGTGATCCCGACAAACCTCTTGTGCCCAATATCTTATATTGAACTTATCCCTTTGTCTCCATATCCGGATTGGACACGAGACATAAATAGTCACACTCGTATATCCAATCCATAGTTCCTCGATCTTGGGAATATGATTATGCAAGCAAATAACATCAATATCTCCATATTGATTTATCTGAGTCTGGCTAGACATTCAATAAGCCTCATCCCTCGAGTGGCCGTGGATATTTACCCCCATTATGTGGGAGGGAAAAATCCTATCTACATCACTACGATCTCTAAGCTTGCTTCCTATCATGCCCGATAGCTATCTTTATGATTACCCAGTTACGGTGTAACGTTTGATAACATCAAAGCACAATATTCCACAACTAGAGTATCTAGTGACTTCAAGTCTAAGGATTGCAATATTATTAGCACTACGAGAAGAGATTGTGACTTTAACATAATCTAATGTATCCTTCTCGTCGTGGGTCATCTAGTATGCCATTACTCCTAATGCATACCCATGTGTTGGATCGTGATATCTCCATATCAATCCAACCCCATACTAGTCTATAGATGATTGTCCCATCAATCATTATAATTGACTAGGGATATTTAAGAATATAACACCTTATATTCTAAGGACTTCATTCATGTTAGCATATCTCCATATCGATAACATAATGAATCGTAAATCCATATATTTGTCACAATTAATTGATTGCCTCTAGGGCACAATTCCAACAGTCTCCCACTTGCACTAGAGTCAATCTCCTGCATCATATGCCTATTGATCCAGCGCGGCCCTCCACGCTCACACTGCGTAGGGGCGAGACATATGCTGGCACCTTGCAAATATTCACATCTCCTCCATCAACTATTTGACTGAGATTGAATATTCTGAGTAAATGCATCTTATGCATTAATTTACTCAGTCCTCTATGTTAGAATCAGTGACTGAATCTTGCCTGGAACCTTTCCAGCTCATAGTCGCTCCCACTAGGTCAAAACATAAAACTCGACTTTATAATCTGAAATCTTCTTTGTTAGATTTGAAGTTCGCATCACTGTAACCCCTTACAGCAAACTCTTCGTATCTTCCATTTATCAAAAATTCATCCTTAGTGCTTCTCAAGTACTAAAGGATAATCTTAATAATTTATCCAGTGACTCTCACCAGGATTTGACTGGTATCTTTGTGTCATACCATATGGCACTTCTGGCCTAGTACATTCCATGGTGTATCTCGGGAATCTTATTCATACGTTCCATTCCCAATCTAATTGGAAAGACAATTAGCCTTCTAAAGACTAATTCCATGTGACATGGGTAAGAATCAATATTCTTTTCACGTTGAACCATTTCAACACCTTTGTCAATTTATGTACTATGACCTAAGCTATACAACCATCTTGATCTAGCTCAATAGATTTTCACAAGTTTCTTCGCTTAAGTCTACCATTAGAAAGTCAACTCCCTAGTCAATCTACGTAAGACTGCCAAGTAAGGGCAACATTCCCAATGATTAAGTATGTCTCCACATACAAGACCAGAAAAATAATTGTGCTCCCACTAACCTTCTTGTAGACACAAGTATCATCTTCAATTTTGATGGAACCAAACTCCTTTGATTGCATCATTAATTTGAAGAGTCCAACTCCTAGAAGCTTGATTCAATCTATAAACAGATTGCTACAAGCAGGATACGAATGGATTTAAGCATCACAACTGGGAAAGATTTCGTCATAGTCTATACTATGAACTCACATGAAATCCTTACCCAACCAATTGTCCCTTAAAGGTAATCATATTACCATCCATGTTGGTTTCCTCATAACCCACTTGCACCTTTCAGGTGGTTCCACCAAAGTTCATACTTTGTTGGTATACATGGATTCCATTTTGTATCCCATGGCTTCTAGCCATTTCTGAGAGTATGACCCATATGTGGCCATCTCATAGGTTGTAGGCTCATCTTGATGAGCAATATATCAGAGGTTATGAGAAATTCTTATTTCTCTAGTCCCTTGACATATCCTACCTGTCCTACGAGGTTCTTGTGTTATCTGAGTAGGTTGCTCCACAACACCTTGTGATCCTGCTCATGTTCCATCAAACGGATCAATGTTCTATTGTGGTTCTTGAACTCCTTCAAGTTCTACTGTCCTCCCACTGTTTCTTTTAGAGACAATCTCTATCTAGAAACACAGCGATTCGAACAACAAACAATTTGTTCTCGATTGGAGTGTAGAGATAATATCCTTTGTTTCCTCAGGATATCCCAAATATTTATGAATGACATACTAGGACACTTCCTAGTCCATATCTCATATGGTGTTTTTTTATAATCCGTTTTTGATGGAACAAGGTTAAGGGCGAAATTTGCTGTAATTAGAACATAGCCCCTAAAAGTAAACTGGAAGTTCTGTTTGACTCATCATGGTCCGAACCGTGTCCTACAAGGTTCGAACTCTCCTTTTAGACACGCCAAACCCATGTGGCGTGCTAGGTGGAGCGAGTTTTGGATCATATCCAATACTCCCATAGATTCTTGTCAAACTCTTGGCTCAAGTATTTTCTTCTATGATCCAATCGTAGAGTCTAAATACTTTTGCCAAGTTGGTTCTCTACTTCATTCCTGAATACTTTGAACAATTCAAAGGATTCTGATTTGTTTCTTCATAAGATACACAAATCCATATTTCTCTGATCCTATCAGTAAATATGATGAAGTACTAAAACCATCTTTAGTATTTGTTCTTAGCGCCCTTCATACATCAATATGTATGATTCCCAAAAGATCATATCTTTGCCTAATAAGTCTTACATGTCTCATATGATTCAATAATCAAATGAGTCCCAGAAATCCATCCTAATGGAGTTCTAGATATGTATCTCTTATTTATGGGGCCTAAACGATAATGCTAAAGATAAGTGAAGTTCATATCATTATATGCAAACCTCTAGGTATTAATGTTATAGATGAAATTATCATGATCATGGATATAGAATCCACTTAGACAAAATTGCATTACAATAATGCATACCATAATAAATGGAACAACATTTGTCCTTTTACTATGATAAGGAGCTTTCTTGTCCAAACAAGAAACTATGATAATGGTCCTACTCATAGCACGGACATTATCCCTTTTGTCTAATTCATGAACAATTTCTGAAAGGTAGAAATAATTCCCTACGGCTTTTCAGCAACCCTTTGCTTCATAGCCCCATGTGTAGGATTATTTCTTCCTTATCCAATTGCCTTCGTCTCTTGAGATCCTCCACATTTCTATAAATGTGAGATCCTCATCTAGTATCATATACTCTTGATGATGAGATAGACACATTGAATTTTATAATAAAATACCCAAGTCGGAATTCATAATTCCTTTATTATTTACTTCCAGGTACTTTAGGCAGTTTCTCTTCCTCCATGCCACCTTTGGGATATTTAAGGCAACTTGGTTTTAGCAACAAGCTTGCTTTATACCCATGAGTTCCACGCAAAACCCTTTTTGCGTTTACGCATGCTGTTAACCATTAACATGTTTTTCCTTTATCCCTTTATGAGTGCTTTGTACAGCGATTCTCAATCATATTGAGTAAATCACTTTTGAACAAACACTATAATTGCATCCAATGCAATTCTTGGTCCATTTGGGAGAATAACTATATATTCTTTATCTATCTTATAGATAACTCCCAGTGTCTAAGCTTTCAATCCTATTGAGATAGTTTAGTTTGCACTTCACCTCTTTCTTAAGCATTCACACATTACTAACTTGTGTCGTCGCGTCATATCTCGATGAACTAAGTCGCCTTGATTTGGCATGCCCGAACTTATTCCATCTTGACCATGACGAGTGCTAAGCAAGAGAGTGCAAAGTGGAGCAACACCTTAAGCCTTTCATGACAAGCTCGTATGATCATATCACATGCCTCCAAATTTCTCATCTTGCTTCCAAAGCTCAGAGTCCATGGGAGCTTGACATGAGACAAGTTACATCCAAAGAACCATTCTTTGATGTTCCTTCCATAAGGCTTTAGTGTGTTTTGGTAGTTGGTGGGAAGAGAAATTTATGCTCTACAATGTACAACATATTTCCTTTATTTGAGAACAATTCTCAATTTTATACCAATCTAGAAAATAGATTCCAGACATCTTGTCCATCCCATGGACATAAAGTTGCGTTTGTTTGTTTAATGCGATGGGTATTCAACACTTATAGGATTATGCAAAGCATTGTGACGTATAACTATATTCAACAAGGATTTAAATTATTAAATATAGCTCCCACTATTTTTTTCGGATTAATAGCCCTCACCATTAATGCGGAAAATATTTTATATATTTTCTAGTGGGTCCAAGATCCCTTTTTCACTTCTTCTTGAGCTTGCTTTGGCAAGTCACCCAAGAATTGGTTATTTAGGTAGGAACCATTCCAATTGCATCTCATGCAACTCTTGGTCCAATTAGGTGAATAACTCTCTATTCTTTATCCTTTAGATAACACCTAATTGTCATGCCTCTAAGCTCATCAATCCTATTGACTCTTGCCTAGTTGCGTCCAACCTCTTGTTTTCAACATACACGCATTACTAGCTTGCGTCGTCCGCAACACACCATGGAAAATTAAAATCGCCTTGCTTTGGCAAGCCCGAATTTTAATAGGCCATGATCATGAAGGGTGTTTTGGCAAGAGAAGACAAAACGCAATATTTATTTGAGGGATTTCTTTTAAGTTGTTTGGTTGATCTTATCAACATGGTCTACTTATTTGGATTGGGCCATCCATAATAAAAGACCAACCTTGTTTATTATTATCTTGTTAACGTTTTGCTAGTATCGCCATACACACAAAAATAAATAACAATACATAAATAATAAACATCCACAAAAGAAAATAACGTGGCATGGATATGGCCCCTAGACTAAGATATTACCAAGCCAATGATAATATCTATATGCCCTAAAGTGACAAGCTCATCTCCATGTGCTCCACCATAGCTGCGCGCCTAGGGATGTCTTTTGGCTCCTTTGGTTCTCCGGTCTTCTTCTCCATGTTCTTGGCTATCAACTAAATATTTCTAATTCTAGCCTAACATCTAGAATAAATAAATAACAAAAAGCCTCACATGTCGAGGAGAAAAGAGACGACTCGCAGGCCGTAAAATCTAATTAATTATTACATTAATTTGATCAGCTCGCAGGCCGTAAACCAAACCACAAAGCAATAAACATCCACAATCCTAGGCCATATCCATCCACCATGCAACAAAGCACATAATACAGTTAAAACCAATTTTTAACGCGCTTGTTCAATTTTAGTTGTTTTGGACATACTAGGCTTAAAACGGTCCAAGAGATTTACCAAAGAATGGCCGAAATCAACCAAGGAACCGCCACACTAGGCCCGGGCCGGCCGGCCCCTAGGCCACACGGCTAGGCCGTGTGCTAGGGTGTGCCGGCCCCCCTTTTGTGCCGTGTGTTACTTGGGTGGCAAGGAGAGAGAGGGGCGGTCCCTACATGGGCCACACCTCCTCATGGAATTGTTTCCATAAACAATTCATGGAATTATTTCCATAAACAATATATGGAATTGTTTCCATAAACAATTCCTTCCTTGTTGGGTTGTTTCCAAAACACCCTTATGGTATTGTTTCCAAAATAATTCTTTCCTTGGTTCCCAAGTCTAGTTGTTTCCATAAACAACTTCTTACTTGTTGCCCAAGTTTAGTTGTTTCCAAAACAACTTCTTCCTTGTTGCCCAAGTTTAATTATTTCCATACTTGGAAAACCCCTTTTCCAAGCATGTGCCCAAACCCTAGATCTAGATCCAAAATCCACACATCTCATGTGATCAAACTCACTAATTTACACATCCAATGCTAAATTAGATATTGTTTATTGCATCTACTATGCCAACATTTCAGTTTTCGCGTAATAAACAATAATACGGTGAATGAACTGAAATCGTAAACACATAAGATCATGTTATGTTCTACGACCTGTGGCTTTGATACCACTGTTGGGTTTTGAAGTAGGTAACGCAGCGGAATAACAAAATTTAATTCTACTTCAATGCCCACCACGGATCGTCAGGAAGAGACATCATAACATGATAAGAGACATAGTATTGTGTACCTTTGAATTTGTGAGATCGCACGAAGAATGATGTCCTCGTCTCTACGGTTGATCCACGTCTAGAGGTGAGATCTAGATTCTTCCTTCAAACAAGTGCTAGCTTGAACCCGGAGGAAGAGAGAAGAAGATCAAAGCAACAAAGGCACAAAGGGCCAAGAGGGGATCGGCCCCTCTTCTTGGCGCCGACGGGAAGGGCGGACGGGGCTAGGGTTTCGGCCCTAGCTCTTGTCTTGCTCTCTCTCTTGTTCTCTCCCACTCTCTTTGTTATGTCTAATAACAATTATCATCAAGTGGGAAGGAAGCTAGAGCCTCCTTTATATACTCCAACAACTCCTTGTTGTTTCCATAAAGGAGTTTCCTAATTCTCCATCAACTAGAATTATTCCCTTTCTTGCAAATTAGTCCTACTAAGTTTGCAAGGTGTTGCACAATGATCCTTCTATTAATTAATCAATATTAATTAATCCCAAATCTAGCTCTACTCTATTTGACGTGTGACCCCATAGGTTTCTACTTAGTTGGTAGTAACTCTTAGTAACATGGAGCGGTGTCTAGCAACACATCCATGCCACCCAACTAATAGAAATAGTCAGTGATCCCGACAAACCTCTTGTGCCAAATATATTATATTGCACTTATACCTTTGTCTCCATATCCGGATTGGACATGAGACATAAATAGTCACACTCGTATATCCAATCCATAGTTCCTCGATCCTGGGAATATGCTTATGCAAGCAGATAACATCAATATCTCCATATTGATTTATCTGAGTCTGGCCAGACATTCAATAAGCCTCATCCCTCGAGTGGCCGTGGATATTTACCCCCATTATGTGGGAGGGACAAATCCTATCTACATCACTACGATCTCTAAGCTTGCTTCCTATCATGCCCGATAGCTATCTGTATGATTACCCAGTTAGGGTGTAACGTTTGATAACATCAAAGCACAATATTCCACAACTAGAGTATCTAGTGACTTCAAGTCTAAGGATTGCAATATTATTAGCACTACGAGAAGAGATTGTGACTTTAACATAATCTAATGTATCATTCTCGTCGTGGGTCATCCAGTATGCCATTACTCCTAATGCATACCCATGTGTTGGATCGTGATATCTCCATATCAATCCAACCCCATACTAGTCCATAGATGATTGTCCCATCAATCATTATAATTGACTAGGGATATTTAAGAATATAACACCTTATATTCTAAGGACTTCATTCATGTTAGCATATCTCCATATCGATAACATAATGAATCGTAAATCCATATATTTGTCACAATTAATTGATTGGCTCTAGGGCACAATTCCAACACTGTCTACATGGAAAACGAAGCCGTCTGTAAGGTGATTGGGAGCGACTCAGTTAGATTGAAGACGTATGAAGGGAAGTAATGTACTTTGGAGCAAGTCTGACATGTACCACTTATTAAGAAGAATATGTTCTCCTTGAGTCAACTTGACAGGAAGGGATACAGTTTCAAGGGTGAATTTGAAGATCTACAAGTTTGCAAGGGTTCTAAGGTGATTATAAAGGGAGTAAAGAGCGGGAATTTGTACATGTTGTCAGGTACGAAGATCACATGTTCTGTCGGTGTTGTCTCAGCCGACATTAAGGAAGCTGATCTAACTAAGCTATGAAATATGAGGCTCGATCATATGAGTAAACATGGAATGCAGGTGTTGGGTTTTGATGCAGGTAACGCAGAGGAATAACATAATTAATCCTGCTCAAATCCCTCCAAGGATCACATGCAAGCAATCATAACATGATAAGGGTGTATTCCTTAGTTTGAGAGATCACACGAAGAATAATGTCTTCGACTCTACGAGTATCCACACCTTGGATCTTTGATTGGATTCCTTCTCATCGCGATGTGCTAGAAATGGAAGAATGAGGAAAAGATCACGCAAAACGAGGCTCGGCTACCTCTAGGAGGCCAACGGGGTCGGGTAGGGGCGGATGGGTTGGGTGGCTTCGGCTCCCAAGTTCTCTCTCTCTCTCAAAACGAGGCTCGGTCCTGGGAATATGCTTATCTATAGAGATAACATCAATATCTCCATATTAATTTATCCGATTCTGGCCATACATTCTATAAGAACCATCCCTCGAGTGGACCCTAGATATTTACTCCCATTATGTGGGAGGGACGAATCCTGTCTACGTCACCACGATCTCTAAGCTTGCTTCCTATCACGCTCGATAACTACCTTTATAGTTACACGGGTAAGGCGCAACATTTGATAATATCAAAGCATGATATTTCACAACTAGAGAATCTAGTAACTTCAAGTCTAAGGATGACAATACCATTGTCACTACGAGAAGCGCTTGTGACTTTAACATAATCTAATGTAGTCTTCTTGTCGTGGGTCAATCCAGTATGACATTACTCCTAATGCACACCCATGTGTTGGACTTGATATCTCCGTATCAATCTACCCACATACTAGTCTATAGTTGATTGTCCTGTTAACCAATATAATGGACTAGGAATATTTAAGATAAACAACACATTGTATCTAAGGACTTAATTATATTAAATATCTCAATAAATAATAAATGAATATTCTAGACAAACAATATTCGTACTAAATATAGATTGCCTCTAGGGAACCTATTCCAACAGCAGGAACTTCACAAGAAAGGCTATCTCACTGGGCATGCGCCCAAGAGCCTAGGGTTTTGTGAGCACTGTGTGTACGGGAAGCTATAGGATAGCAAGTTCCCAAGGCGGTTCATAGAACTAAATTTACTCTTGATTATATCCATTCGGATTGCTGGGGTCCATCTCGAGTTGAGGCGATTGGCGGATACATGTATTTTCTGAGCATCATAGACGACTAGTCAAGGATGAATTGGATATTCATAATGAAGCACAAGAGTGAAGCCTTCGCAAGATTCGAGGAGTGGAAGACAGTAGTAAAGAATCAAGTGGGAAAGAAGGTGAAGAGACTGCGCACGTAAAACGACTTGGAGCTTTGTTCATCGGATTTTGATGGATTCTGCAATGAGGTATTGCACTCCATCGTACCGTTCGGCACACATCACAACAGAACGGTGTAGCCGAGAGAATTAATCAGACACTTTTAGCAAAATCAAGGTGCATGCTTTCGATTTCTAGGAAGAAGCAGTTTCCATGGCATGCTATCTCATAAATCAGATCCCGCACACATGTATAGGATGCAAGATTCCTATTATCACGTTGATGATGGCAAACTAGAACTATGAGCTAAGAAGGGAGTATTCATGGGTTTCGAAACAGGTGTGAAGGGAAACAAGATATGGACAAACAACAAGATTATACTTAGCAGAAGTGTATTCTTTTAGGAGAGACCTATGTTGAATAATTTTGTGGAGATGGATCTCGGAGATGCAGAGAAGAAGGTGGAGGGAGATTCGGATCCTATTGATCCAAAGGATTTTGAAATCCCTACACCGCACCGGAAACCGAAGAGGAATAAGCAGAAGAGTCTGATAGTAAGGATGCGTCTACACCAGAGGAATCGGATCATAGAAGTATTGTGGAAGGAAGAAAAAGGAGAGTCATAAGGCCTCCGGTGAGATACAGAGATGATGGTATGGTGGGATATGCATTTCAATTAGCGGAGGAGGTGGAGGATGAGTCGTACACTTACAAGGACGCTATATCTAGTTATGAGTCAGCACAATGGATTGCCGCGATGGGAGAAGAGATGAAGCCTCTTAGAAAGAACTCAAATTGGGAGCTTGTTAAATTGCCTGCAGGAAGAAAGATAGTCAGTTGCAAGTGAGTCCTCAGAAGAAAGGAAGGAACTACAGCTGGAGAGGGCATCAAGTATAAAGCAAGGCTAGTTACAAGAGGGTTCATTCAGAAAGAAGGGGTGGACTACAACAAGATTTTCTCACCGGTGATCAGACATTCTTCTATCCGGGTGTTACTAGCCTTAGTGGCACACCACGACCTAGATCTTGAGCAATTGGATGTGATGACATCTTCTCTACATGGAGAGTTGGATTAGGATATATACATGACCCAACTAGAAGGGTTCCAAGTTCCCTGAAAAGAAGAAAACGTGTGAAAGCCGAAAATATCTCTCTATGGACTTAAGCAATCTCCGAGGCAATGGTACAAGATGTTTGGCAGCTTCATGTGAAGATTGGTTACCACAAGAGCGAGTATGATTGCTGCGAGTATCACAAGTTGTTGCTAAGTGGATCACGTATCTACCTAGTTCTATATGTGGATGATATTTTGATCGCAACTCAGAATATCAAGAACATTGGAGAAATGAAGATGTCTCTCAGTGCGGAATTTGAGATAAAGGATCTAGGGGATGCTCGGAAGATATTTGGAGTTGAGATCTATAGAAATAGGAAGAAGAATCTTTTCTTATCACATCGGGGATACATCAAGAAGGTCTTGGCAAGATTCGGGATGTTACCAGCTAAAGCTATAGATATTCCTATGACAACTAACAACAAGCTAGGAATGTACACCGTTCAGACTAAGGAGGAGAATGAGTACATGTCCAAGGTTCCATATGCTAGCATAGTTGGAAGCCTCATGTATGCTATGGTCTGTACTCGACCGGACATAGCATTCGCTGTAAGTGTGGTTAGTCATTTTATGGATCATTCGGGTAGGAATCATTGACATGCGGTGAAGAGGATATTCAGGTACCTTAAAGGGTACGTCAGACATTGGCCTATGATATGGGGCTAGTGAAGATATCTTGGTAGCTGATTTCTTGGAGGCGGACTATGCATGGGATATTGATAGTAGAAGATCGATGATAGGCTATGTATTTGCTCTGAGAGCATCTGTTGTGAGTTGGAAGGCTACGCTACAGCCGACAGTGACTTTGTCCACCACGGAGGCCGAGTATATGGCTCTAACGGAAGCAACAAAAGGAGGCAATTTGACTTAATGGAATGGTCAATGATCTAGAGGTACTTCAATATCAAGCGATAGTCTACTGTGACAGCTTGAGTGCAATTTGCTTGACTAAGGACCATGTTCATCATGAGAGGACCAAGCATATTGATGTTAGGTATCAATTTCTGAGAAGTCAAAGTAGGATCAAGGTGATGAAGGTGGGGACTGCTGACAACCCCGCGGATATGTTCACCAAGCCGGTTCCGGAGATTAAGTTCCAACATTGTCTGGTGATAACTCCCATTTATGAGTTATCTGTGAGCTTATATTAGAATTTGATAAGTTGAGTTTCCATGAAATTGAGCACGTTTTAGCCGACAAAGCCTCCGAAGTATGCAAAAGATGAGTTTGAGCTTAATTGTGAAATCCGGGCGTTTTCATGCATAAATAGATATTAAATGACATATTAATCGCTTGGTATAGTTGTTTATGTTGTCTTGACAGGAACGGATGCTTAGCGGTTGATTGGAGGCATGAAACGAACTTCAGAAGCAACGGGAGCTAAAGCGGAGTAAAGAGACGCAAAGTTGGAGAAGCTAGAATGACCAGTATCCACTATTTTGATCATATTTTGAGTTCTACAATGAATTTTGGATTGAGACCGGCGGAAAATGAAAGTAGACTTCAAGAGCTTTCCAACGATAGGTCACGGAGCCAAATCGGAGATCAGACGAAGAAGTTATGACGTTTTGAAGTTGGAGCTGTCGCTGATGTGCGTTCAGACGCACAGGTTCTGCGTTCAGACGCACATGTGCGTTCAAACGCAGCCCCGATGTCAATAACAACTTATGTCCGAACACAATATTGGTGCCCAAACGCAAAAACTGAGTCCCGGAGGCCGAAAAAGGGAGAAAATTGGCTAAACGCAGAAAGTGCAGAAAATTGTCTAAGTATGTGCGTTCAGACGCACATTGTGCGTTCAAACGCACAACACAGTGTTGCAGCAGAAGACAGGAAAAACTGGCCAGAAAATGACTAAGTTATGTGTGTTCAAACGCACATCCTGCGTTCAGACGCAGGAAACTTCAAATTTCAGAAAGGTCAGAATCAGGCAGAAGTCAACCAGAAGACCAAGTATGTGCGTTCAAACGCACATTGTGCGTTCAAACGCACACCCAAAAAGTCAACGGAAGTCAAAGTCAAAAAGTCAACTCTCAGAATGTGCGTTCAAACGCAGACTTTGTGCGTTCAAACGCAGGTCAAGATTTCCTGAATTTTCCGAAGACGGTGGAAAAGTCAAACTTCGTCAGAAAAGTCAAAGGAGGCCAGAGTTGAGGACAGAACAGGAATTTCAGCACAGAACTATGGAAAATTCAGCATTATATAAAGCAGCTCTGCCCTGCAATTTCAGGACACAACAGATGCAACACAGGACAGACAGACACAGACACAGAATCAGGGTAAGACACAGCAGAGGCAGGGAGCATCGGAGCAGTCCTGGAAATTGCCAGATTTCCGTCACCTGTTTGATTCTCTTCTCTTATTTATGTTAGTTTTTAGTAGCTAAACTTTTTACCTAGGTTCTCGGTGAACCTAGGGTTTATGATTTCAGTACTTCAGATTTTGATTCCAGATTCATGACTGGTTAAGTCTTAATACAGTAGAGGTTTTGTTTATTATTCTGTCTTTGGTTTTTACTGTTTATGCATGAACGGAGTCGCGAACCTGGAGTGTTGCAGACAGGATCTGGTGTGCGAGAGTGGCCAGTGAGAGTTAGGAAGAGAAGACAGGATTTAGTACTCTGCCTTGATGGACCGAGAGGTGAAGAGAATCAGGGGACTAGCCCAGAAGCATTAGACCAACTGCTAGACGTTTAGGGGGAGACCGAGAGGAGAACCTGTAACCCTAGCAGACTTAGAACAAACCTGCAGATCTAGGTGGACCGAGAGGACTCAAAATCTGTAGGAGAGTGACAGGTGCATGAGACCGAGAGGAGATTGTATCAATGGTATGCTGGCATAAACAAAACTACTGTGTGTTTCTGAATCGGAAAAACTGAAAAGCTGAATAGTAACCCTATGGGATCCTGGAAACCTAGGTACCCGAAACCCTAGTTTTTACTGCCAGACTTTATTATCAGAAAATTACCAAAAAGATTGTTAATTCTGTTTTTACGTTCAGTACTTAGTTTAGATAAATCAACAAAATACCCCTCCTTTTACTTTTTAGGTTTTTTACTCTTTAAACCTAGTTTCTGATTAAGCAGTAACACTGTCCTCGTGGGATCGATAACCCGGGGTTGAAATACCAGCCCTATATTACTTGAACCGTGCACTTGCGGTAACACGTAAGAAATCGTGTCATCTGGAATTGCTGAACATCTTGAGCCAGTGAGGCCCTTAGGGGCATGTCGGACCCGGTGGGGCTTCTATGAGTCTTTGTGAAGAGAGAAATTGGGTGAGGAGAAGACATAGCTTTATTTACGAGAAGAGGATCAGATGCTATTGACGAGAGAATTCAAGTCAAGGTGGAGAATCGTTGAGGTGGTGCATTGAATTGGTCAAAGGCGGCTAGACTCTTTGTTTCCAACTTTGATTAGGAAAACATTAGAAGTCAAATACGGCGGAGGATTAGTTAGGAAACTAAGTTTGTTTCTAAATCGGATTTGGAAACTTTAGGGGTTTTCCTAGCACTATATAAAGAACCTAGTAGTCACACTATTAAGTATGCAAACATCATTATAATTGTCCTTCTTTTGAAATAAAGGGTTCTTTTCCACCGTGGACGTAGTTAGCAAATTTTCACTAGCGAACCACGTAAGATCCTCGTGTTCTTCTTTTATTCGTTCATCGTTCGTGAGGTGGTTTGTCATAAAATTATAAAAATCAATAATACCACTTATAGATAATTAAAAACATTGTATGCATGGTGATGACAATAAGTTTTGTACAAATCTTTAAATGTAGTATTTATACAAACAAATAACTGACTCATGCATAAGTTTTGTAAACCCTCGAGGCCGAGCGAAATTAGAGGTAGATTGATGTGTGTATATTAAATTTGTATTAGATTTTGTACTGGAATATACCGATTTGGAGGTCGATGCTTAACCTAAAGCTTATAACGGCACGAAACCCGCTCTTCAAAGATATTAAAGATTCCTTAAATCTTATATTTCAATTGACGAACTAAAGCATTATATGCGCTAACTTTTCAGTTGTAAGTGCTAAACGTGAATGAGTCAGTTCATTTATAATGAGAGATTACAAGTAAAGAGCACACAAAATTGACTTCCCCAAACTTTCCGAATTTGAGATGCATTCTTGAAATGTCATTTGTCAAGATCTATATATAGTTCATTTCCTATGATCCGCATTTATAGAGTTTGGACTATTTTTTGGTGATGAAATCTCATTTTACTACATTTTGTTATGTCGGTGAAAAATGAGTACAAATGATGATGAAAATTCTATTTCTTTAGTCACATAGAATTAATTTTGGGGAAGTAACTACATGTTCAAAGTACAATTTTTGTCTCCACAAAAGAAATACAGGCTTTGTCTTTGACTTTCTAATTTTCTACCATTATGTATTGAGATTCAAATATTTGACTTCATATTTGATTGTCAATGCTACAAATGTTATTCAATGAATACAAGAAAAGAAGTGAATCACAAAAAAATGAAGAAAATAAACAATAACGGCAATTATGAAAAATCTTGACAAAAGGGGCCAAAGTATTGTTTATTTTTCAAGAAAATAAACAATAACGGCAATTATGAAAAATCTTGACAAAAATCCTTAACCAAATGAAGAAAATACTTTTGATCGTATTATTATTTTGTCATGTAAAAGGTACAAATTTTCCCATGTGATTTGAGAGCTCTGGAGAGATAATTCATACTGTGTGCTTCTACCCCGAAATCTTCAAAACTTTAGAATGTCAACTATACAATGAGGTTCATTTTAAGCCCGCACCATTTGGCGCGGATTATTGACTAGTTAATAATAACACCGATAAGTACTAGTAATATTTTGGTTCGATACAGGAGTCAATTTTAGAATTAGGTCAATTGATTAAAATCGGCATATTTTCAACTATTTCGTTTGTTATGCCTGCAAGTTTTAATATCATAATCTGCAGATTAAAATAATCTATGTGCTATTGAAGCATCTCTAAAATTGCCCATTATGCAGCTGAAAATCTCTTATTTTTTGTACATTCTTTCCCCTAAGTATGCTATGCGTCTATTGTCCCATTCCCCTTGAGGCGGTATTCTTTCGCTTATGCTTATTAAACCAGTACGGCAATCGAAGCAGACGGGACGGAGAGTTAACATGGTAGTTACAAAACAGAAGACAGATATCCTGATTTACAATCTGTCCTAAGAGTCTATAGCTTGATCACATGTGCTATAAATAGGTGTATTCAATTACTTGACTTTAGAGCTCTTTAAATTTTGTTAAATGAATCAAGTATAGTTTCATCTCATACCAAACAGATTGTAATTCTAAGTGAATTTGGATTTTCTTTTCATATTATTTTCAACTGATTATTGAGATTTTCAGCTGGTACCAAAGAGGCCCTAAATGATCAGGTAGAAAAAAAAAATCTTCCGATATGTAAAAAATAATTCAAAAAAAGTAATTCAACTTGTTATAAGTAAGAAACAAAAATAAGTTCAGTACACCTCTTTAATACTACCTCTTTTTCTTTATTTTTTTTGAGAAACCACTTGAATTTAATCAACTGGGCTAAGGCCCAAACAATCTAACTCTATTACATCTTTGATCCAAAAAGGATCCTCGTAAAACCAAGCAACCGGCCCGTTTATTTGTGTAACACGCTTAGCCACTAGATGAGCGGCACCGTTACATCCACGTGGCGCAAAATTGACCGAATACTCGGTGGAAGAGCCGAGAAGGCGCGTGCATCTGTGGAGTATTCGAGAAACGAACGAAATGTCTTCCACTATCTCTTCGTCCCGGAAACCAGAGAACATCACTCCATTATTCTATCTCTCTCTCTAATTTCCTGCCAGAGTTTAATGAGAGAGATAGATTCGCTTTCCGAGACTATAGGAGATATTTCCATCTCCGTGGCCAGCTTTACCCCTTCGTAGATGGAGAGAGCTTCAGCATCTCTTGCCGACGAGACGAACGGAAAAACCGAGCCTTTTCCGACAATGAGGAGGCCGTTTTCATCACGGATTACCTTTCCGGCGCTGGCGGTTTAACACTCCTGGTTCCAAATTGCATCCGAATTAATTTTGAGCCAATTTGGGGGTGGCTTCGTCCATCTCGGTGCCGGAGAAGGGGAGATCTGAGCCGGCTGAGACTCAACCGAACCATCATGTGAAGATCCAAGAAAGATGTGATCTCCATGACCTCCTCCTTTAATTGATCTACTTCCTTTCTGGGTTTGTTGTGGATGATTTGATTTCTGTTAAACCAGAGTGATGAAATACCCAAGCAAAATTTGATTCTATCCATTTTTTGCAGTTGAGAGAAGACCGTCGGAAACCAGTTCGATAATGGAACAGAAGCATTGTCACAAACGGGGATAGGAACAAGACTTTTCCACAAATTCTCTGCAACAGGGCATCTGCAAAATAGATGGGACTCAATCTCTTCCTCTTTTCCACAGATTGGACAATTTAAAGGTACTTCAACCCCCCTCTTCTTGAGATTAGTCCTTGTAGGAAGGCCCTTATGCATAGCTCTCCATATTGGAAACAAATGTCTTCTCGGAAATTTTTGTTTCCAAAACTTGTTCCACCATGTGGAACCAGAGTCAGAAGAAGTCTCAATTTAGTTTGAATCGTTTCTTTCAAGCATCTTATACCCAGATCTGACAGAATATAACCCATTTTCTTCATGATGCCACAGAAGATAGCCCGGTTCAGGATTAGGCGGGAGGCTGACACGAAGAACTTCATCAATATCCACCGGAAGGGGGTGAGATTGCAACTTCGTCATATTCCAGGTATGCAATTTATCATCAATCAGCTCCGAAACCCTAAGATTTGGATTGTGGGTAATTGGCGAAACAGTTTTGAAACTCTCGGGTCTCAAAAGCCATCTATCTTTGTAGACCCGTAAATTTTCTCCATTACCCACACACCATCTTGAGTCTATTTTAATTACTTTCTTTCCTGCAACGATGCTTCTCCAAGAAAATGAGCAATTTGAACTTGCTTTTGCTTTTAGGAGAGTGGATTTAGGGTAGTATTTTTCTTTTAAAAACCTTAGCTACTAGCGAGTTTGAGTTGAAGATGAAACGCCAAGATTGTTTTGCTAGAAGGGCTAGGTTGAAATTTCGCAAATCCCGAATATGAATGCCCCCTTTGTGTTTAGGAGCTTTCATTTTCTCTTTTGATATTCAGTAGATACTTCTATCTTTGCCTTTTTTCCCCCACTAGAAATTTTCAATAAGGGATTCAATTTTCTGTAACAGTTCTTGAGGAAGGAGAAAACATGACATATGATAACTAGGAATAGCCTCGATAATTAATTTTATCAGAATCTCTTTACCTGCATAGGAGAGAAACTTTTCCTTCGAGTTTTTCAGTTTGCTTGCAATCCTCTCTATAATATACTGGAAATTTGACATCTTTTTCCTCCCTATCATTGTGGGAAGGCCAAGATATATTTCGTTTAGGGATTCCAGCTTCACACCACAGAGACTGCTCAACATAATCAGGTGATCCATGGAGGTGTTTGCTGAGAAGAAAACTGCAGATTTCTGTAAATTTACTTTTTGACCAGTAGCTTTCTCATAGAGTTGTAATAGGTCCATGAGCTGTGTAATTTCCTTTGTACAGCTTTTGTAAACAGTAATATGTCATCCGCAAAGAAGAGGTGGGAGATAGTAGGGCCCCCTCTCGAAGCGGATAGACCCGACAACACCATCGGTAGTTCGCTTCGCGAGAGCACGCGAGAGAGTTTCCCCACAAAACAGGAAGATGTACGGAGAGAGCGGACAAGCTTGGCGAATCCCTCTTTGAGGAGAAATAAAACCCTTCGGGCGACCCTTATAGTTGATGGAGAAAGTGGCAGTAGATACACACTTCATCATTAGGGTAATCCAACGTTGGCCGAAATCAAGTTTGTCAAAAACAGCCCTTAGGTAGGTCCATTCGACCCTATCGTAGGCTTTGCTAATATCGATTTTTAGGGCTAGGTAGCCCTACGTCCCCTTATTTCTATACATCATAGTATGGAGTAACTCAGAAGCCGTCAACACGTTGTCGGTAATTAACCTTCCCGGAACAAAAGCGAATTGAGTCTCTGAAATGACTTCCGGTAGGATTCTCTTTAATCTGTTTGCCATCGTCTTAGTAACTAGTTTGTAAAGAACCGTACAAAGACTAATGGGCCTGAAGTCAGCAGCATTTATAGCCTGTTTGACTTTTGGTATTAGGGCTAGCACCGTGTGATTAATGTCACTCGGATCAGTTAGACCGTTAAGAATTTTAAGAACATAGTCACTAACCTCATCGCCAATACAATGCTAGAACTTTTGGTAGAAAAGAGCAGGGAAACCATCATAACCGGAGCCTTTTTGGGGGCCATCTGTTTGAGGCTTTCTTCCACTTCAGCCCTAGTGTAGTCTCCAACAAGCCAATCTCGCTGGGCATCCGAGATCCTGCTAGTCGTGTATTGAAGCAGCGATTCAATATCCTGATCAGTAGGGGATTCGGTTGTAAGCAAATTCTTGAAATAATCTTCAAGGACATTAACGATTCCTTCATCCTCGCTTATCCAGTTCCCATTTCTGTCCTCAAGACCCGAGATTTGATTACGGGCTCTACGGGCAGAGGCTTTGTGGTGAAAGAAACGAGTGTTTCGGTCACCCTCCCTAAGCCGCTGGATACGAGAGCGTTGTTTCCATATTTTCTCTTCTGAGAGGGGAAGATCATTTATCTCTTTCTTCATAGCAGATTTCCTGTCTAGAATATCTTGGGATTGGCGAACCTTCTCAAGACGTTATAGATCAGCATGGAGATGTTTGAGTTTTTGCCTAACATTCCCGAAAGTCTCCTTGTCCAAGTGTTGCAGTGTCTTCCCCAAAATTTCGAGTTTCTTCGTACATCCTTCTTCAGCCGCACTGATCCAATTTAACGAAAGTCTTGAAGTTTCCATTACGAAGCCAACATGATTCGAAATGGAACATTTTCGGACCCAAATTCTGGGTAATTTAGATCTTCTTGAGGAGAATTTCAATTGGGTTATGGTCTGAAGTAGTGGTGATCAAAGTATTGACACTACAACAAATTCTGCCTCCGTTGACAGCAAAAATTGTCGCTAGAAAGGCCAAATATGTCGGTAGAAATTCTATCGACAAATAATTTTTTGACGGAAAATGGTCACTACAAGTCGGTCGTTAGTATTAAATCTGACAAATCTCAATTACGTCGGCAGAAAAAAAAAGACGACATCAGTTTTTGTCGACAGTTTAAATCTAACAACAAACCTTTTCTGTCGCTAGTACAACTACCGACAAGTAAATTTAGTAGTTTATGTAGATAAGTGACAAAAATATTTGTCACCAGTAGAGATGATTACATCTTCATGGCGACACACATGTTTGACGATAGTATCACGACCAAAATAAAAAAAAAATGGAATTTTTACATATATGCAGACATGCACCCAAAATTCAAACACTACCAAAAATCATATATGCACACTGTGCTCAAATCCAAGATCAACCCTCCAAAAGTGGGATTTTTTACATCACAAACAAAAAATATTAAGTTAACAACCGTCCAGCAATTCACTCTAATTAAAGAGTCGTATAAATTAAAGCAATATTAAGTTAACAAAACAAGTAGCTTGCGTTTCAAAGTTCAAAAACTATTACATCTAGAGGAATCAAGTGCCCATAAACCAGCTAGTGTTATATCATCAAGTCTCCAGAATCACCGGCCAATACTTTGGTTCCTTCGATGCCCTGAACGTATCATTACAAGCGACGCTGAACCTGCAAACAATGAAAAAAGAAATTATAAGATAGTGGATGTTTTGTTCCATATCTTAGCAACGTCACCACCATAAAAACCTGACATAAGCAACGTCACATTCAGTCACCCCAAGGTCATGCTCGTCGCTGGACCCACATTCAATTAAAACACCATTGCCCAACTCCCGCACTTCTTCATAAACATTCAAATTCAAGCATGATATCTACAACCGAAATTACATATTATATGAACAACCAATGGCCTTCAGCTATACTCCTTCCGTCCCATGAGGTAGTTCTAAAAATCAAAAAGTTGCTTTATTAAGAATGCCACTTTTTGTCTATTTTACCCCTTTCCTTTCCGGTAATTACTTTCTATTAACAAGCTGATTAATCTCTCTCGTCTTCCTCCAGTCTCACTTCTCTATCTTTTACCAGTAGCAGATCTATGAACATGAACTCTATCAAACCAAAATCAGATCAACAAACATCAGCTAATAGCTGATGAACAGGTTAACAGAAATTTCAAGAGGAGTAGAATCAGAATAAACTACAACAAATTAACCAAAATTACAACAAAGAGGAAGATATTTAAGGATCAAGAAGCAAAAAGAAATCAATAAGCAGAAAGAAGAAGAATCAATCAGAACAGAGAACAAATTTGTCGGTTTCTCTGCCACCGCCAAAACACCGCCTCTGCCGAAGCCCTGTTCTTCGTCCATCAAAAGATATGTCGAACCGTAGCCCTCTTCCTCTGCCTCTTTCTCTCCTATTTTAGATCTGCAAGCATAAAATGGAAGACCTGCAGATCTGAGACAAGAGAGATAGAAAGAGGGAGAAAATCGAAAACATTGTGAGAAAGAGACATGAGATAGAAGAGATGTTCAGATACTTGCCGTCGGCGTCATATATCGAGGTCACCGCTTGGGTCTCTGACCGAAGCCGCCTGTGTCGGAGTCGCCGTCTCTTCCTCATCCTCATCACAGGCGCTTCCGAATCGCCGTCTCTCTTATTTCTTCCATCTCTCAACCGTCAGATTTCTCCATGGCTCACCACCGATATGCAGAAGATGACGAGAGATGGAGGACGGCGATGGCGATGGCGACGACGACGGGGATGGCGACCTCCTCTTTACCTTCTTCGACCTCTCTCTCTCTCTCTCTCTCTCGGCTGAGGTGAAGAACACGAGAGGATGGGAGAACCCATTTGTTTTTGATGAAATGAGTGGACTAGAACAGACGGATGAGGTTTTGTTGGAAAGGGTTATCTCTTGTTCCATTCAAAGAGAGGGATCCTGATAAGTGCGGGAAATTCTAATTTTTTAACCTTCATTTTTTTTTTTTTTTTTTTTTTTTTTTTTGCAGGAGTTTGTCAAACTTAAATAAATAGTCACAATCTTTGACTAAATTTTTGTGTAGAATAAAAGAAAAACCAAAAAGTCGACAAAAAAATCATATGCATCGACAAACAAAAATATTGTCGATTAGTCGCGTACCTATCGACATAAAACTGTGTGTCGAAAAAAAAACTGTCAACAAATGTCATATTTGTTGTAGTGTGACTCTTGCATTGCCAAACTTTGTTCTCCATTCCAAATTCACGAAGGCCTTATCAATTATTTCCCGAATAAAAGTTTCTTATTTATGGTTGTTACTCCAAGTGTAAGGACAGCCAAAGGATCCCAGATCTTTTAGATCACAAAAATCTATAGATTCCCGAAAGTCTCCATCTGACTGTAATTAACATCTCGACCACCTTCTTTCTCATCCGCACTTCTGATTGCACTGAAATCCCTTGCAACTGAGTTGGGAGATCTAAGACGTCTCAATAGTTCCGTAGATCTATGTCGTTTCGATCGATTT
This sequence comes from Linanthus parryae, assembly GCA_023055425.1. NCBI lineage: Eukaryota > Viridiplantae > Streptophyta > Magnoliopsida > Ericales > Polemoniaceae > Linanthus > Linanthus parryae. The sequence continues at coordinate 33,313,550 of JALGPY010000001.1, forward strand.
GAATCGCCATAGAATCCTGTGAAGGTCCAAGGGTCCCCTCTCTCGATCGAGTCGGCCTGACAGTGGATGTGATAAATAGGTATCTCACAGTGACTGTGATTTCCTCATTCCATAGGAGAGCAAGTTACCCACTCCTCTCTATACTGTCGACAAAGAAGGAGTTTTGGATACATAACCTGAGTTGAATCTCTGTCATCTCTTCTGTGGAATGTTTGGTTTCCATCAGGAACACCAAAGAAGGGTTCTTATCCTTAACCAGATCAGTTAAGGCTTGAACGTTGCGGAGGATTCCAAGCCCCCGCACGTTCCAAGCTAGGAGACTCATTGGGATACGCAGTGGTGCTGAGAAGCCACTGCCTCTGATTGGTTGGTAGGTCCTTCTTCCATCTCCATACCTTGATTCGGATCAGTGTTCTTCCCATTATCAACGCTTGGGGAGTTTAAGTCCACTAGGGAGAAATCCTCTTCAGAGTTGGAGCATTGTTTCTTTGAGTTTCCTGTACTACTATCTCTCTATTGGCTTGGGAAAGTTGATTTCCTTTTCGTGAGAATAATTCTCTCATGCTTCTCCGAGTTTGACTTTTTCTGGGTTTTCTTTTTACCTTTGGGGTGCCCGTTTGGATGGGATGCTCCCGCAATAAAGGAAACGATCGAGGGTAAGGGACCCAGAACAGTTCTGGTTTTTGAGAAACCCTTCTCCGAAGTTTGGGGAATCACCATGATCTGATCTAGGTTAAAATTTGGGCCAATCACTTCCTTATCATTACCTGTTAGGGGATTTGAATGATTTCCTTCCTTATCCATCTTTGACTTTGAATGGACTTTTCCGGATTTGCCCTTTCCGGCCCCGACCGACCCCTTCCTCTCCGGTCGTCGGTCCTGTTCCTTCCCCTGTCCAGATCTCGGCTACCCCGTTGGGTTGGAGGCTGATTGTGATTTCTCCACTTTTCTGGTTTTCCTCCGGTTTAACAAGAGCCAGAAATCGTATTCACGGTGATTTGAGGCATCTAGAGTGCTAGGTTTTTTTCTGGCAGCTATCTTGAGGGTGATCCACACAGTCACACCACTCACAGATCGCTGGGAGCTTTTCGTATTTGAAATGCACCCTGAGAGATTCTCCTCCTTCAATTTCCACCGCCCCCTTCGAAGTAAGGGTTGATTGGATAGCTTCCGAACCCTCACTCTAATATCGCGATTGCTTTCTAGTCCTTCCTCTCTGGGATCAACAGAATAGACTTCTCCAATTGTAGATCCAATGATTTCTCCCACTTCCTTGTTGGTCAAATGGAAGGGGAGGCCCCATATTTGGACACAAACTGAGACATGATTGAAGATCACATCAATGGCTTTCTTTCCCAACTTCCATTCCTTCAGAAGTAGTAACTGGTCATCAAAGACCCATGGACCCTCTCTCTTTGCACGGAAGAAAGTATCTTCATTCTCAAAATTGAAAATAAAGTTGTTAGGTTCCAGATCGATGATTCGGAGTTCTTCATTCTCCGGGCACCAAATCTTTTTAAAGAGATCTTTCATAAAGCTACCATTGATGGTTTTGTCCCCGAATTTTTTTCCGATCAAACAGTATTCAAAACTCTCCACAGATCTCTCGTAGAGTTCTTTGCCGATCCTCGTAGTCTTTGTTTCCCGATCTGTCAACTGAATCCGCCCTAGCCATTCCGGTAGGTTTACGTCCATCTTGGATCGCCGTCGTCTCTCTCTAGGTTAGAGAGAGAAAATATGGTCGAGTTTAACACCTCTTTTTCTTTAGAAGCAACATACTTTGTTTTTTGTCACTATTCACCGAGTCACTTTGACCCGATGATTTGATTAGCAAAATAATAAAAAAAACTGTGATTTTTGCATGGTGTTGTAAAGTTCACTCTACAACACCATAAAAAAATTGTCAAAAACATAAATCGTTTTGCTATCTAAATCATCGAGTCAAAGTGACGCAATTTCGGATAAATAAGTCACCATGACATTTCAGAAGAAACAGAGGTAGTATTAATTTGCATAGTCTAATACTTACTACTTGTATGTACCAACCATGTTAGCTTGAGTAGTTCCAAGAGAATATTTGGCACTCGATAGGCATATGGATAGATATATTTTCCTTGAGGCATACGGATAGGTATATTAATAATAATAATAATAATACCACTATGTAGTAATAATCCGTGTTTGGTGCAGAGGTAATTTGCTGAGATTTCACACCTAATCTCAGAGTGACGATGGAAATGGTTGAGTAATAAGTCTTAATACCCTTCCCAATAGTGATTGTAGTAAATAAGTTGCATAATCTTCCCTGTAGAGCTAATACTCCTATAATATCGGCGGAGTTACTTGAGGACAATCTCTACTAGCACCCCTCTATTTATAGCTATTTCACACTGAGATCCTTTAGAAAATACATAAATACTCCGGTTAAAATTAAAAATTTCTATCACATCCTAATTTTGTCCCGATTGGTTCGATTTCCCCGGCTCCGCTCCTGCATCCATTGATATAACACGACTCTGTAAACCTCCATTTCTGATCCCTAAGCCAAACATGTACTCGGTGTTGAAGTGTGCTATAACGTCTAGCTAGGATTAGAATTAATCCAATCACAAGGGCCTATTATGATTGATGCAACTACAATCAAAGGCTAATTTCACTCAACGATCGAATCACAAGATAACTAAGCTCAAACCACACACCGCAATTTTATCCTATTATTTTTGTATTGCCAACTTCATCCTCCACAACAGTTACTGTCCAAACAGACATTAGCTGTGAAGTGGTCTCTCTGAGGTCTTTTGGCCATATATTGGAGCCTTTCCTCATTAACTACCACCACCTAGTTGCCTAGTAATCAAGCTTTGTAATTTAGCAAAAGAATACGTTGATTGCAGTATATAAATACTGAGGTACTCGTCCCCAGCATCCTCCCACGCAAAGAAATACTTTGAGGCAAGTCGCAGGAGCAAGCTATACAGAGAGCATTCTCAGTTTCCTATTGTAGGTAACATAACTATTCCTCTAGTACAGGTGTTTTCCATACTGTTCTCTTATTTATGTTCGCTTGAAGAACATCTGAGTTGGCGCACATCTTTTTTTAGATCTCATGGTCATTTTCTCTGAAAAACTGAGTGTGATTATCGAAGAAATGTGTTCATTTAATTTACATGCTTCGGACAAAATTATATCTTCGTTTTTTTAACTCTAAACTAGATTGGTTTTGCAACTTAGTTACATATGCACACCTTGAGGTTGGTGTCCTCACCTTTGAGAAATTACTACAATCCCCGTTTATTATGTTAATTCAGTTTAATCACTTCTCTTTTATCTTAGGTTAACTTTTTGTTTCTCGAAGGTGTTCTACCTTTGAGAAATTATGAATCATTTTTGTGGTTTTTATTTTTTGTTCCAAAATAAAAAACTAAAAAAGGAGACCAACACAATGGGTCATAATTTATCTTTATCTGGGCTCATTTTATGTAGGTTGAAATTTTCAAAGCACAAGACCCTAACCATGGCCCGGCGAATTCATGTCCAACCTCTTAGGAGGTGAGAGAAAACTAATTTTGGTTCAGATGGCCCGGTGGTACCAAAGTTTTGCATTTTATAACAATGTGGTACCAATGATTTCAGATTAAGAACAGGAGTTACCAAACTTTTAATATTTGTTTCAACTATGTACCGATTGCAAACTACCATCCAAATCCATGAATAAACTTTATTTAAAGATAATATCTACCCTTGTCTCTATAAATGACGTAACTATTGTAGCTTCGCGTGTTCATCCGTTCTCACTCTTATCTTCATTTACCTAATTTCTCACGCAACCAAAGAAAAGAAAACTAATAATTAAACAACTCAGTATGTGCAGTAAGCCTCCTACAATTTCGAGCATGTTTTCTCCCTAGAATGCTAGAATATGTATCCGAACACTCCGGGTAAATATGCTTCAAAATTATTGTTATTTCTTTTTTGTGTGTGGGCATGACTTGATTCCCTACGTCTACTTCCGATTCAAAAGTTATTACTTTTTTCCTTTGTTTTGTAGTAGTAGATAGCATCGAAAAGTTAGATTTCCTCTTTGAAAAGGATTAGTTTGCTATCGTTAAGACTTATAAAAAGTTGACACTATTAACATTTATGGAGACTATAGGTTTTGTGCTTGTGCTAGCATTGATGATAACACATATAAGCTCTCTTAAACTTAATTAAATTTAAGAGAGCGTATATGTGTGTATGCTGACATCATATTTTTTCGAGTTTGGAAGAAAGTGAAGAAGGAAATAGGATTATAAGGTTACAAAAGACATTGTTTTTTACTTTTTACAAATTAACTAACAGATTTGGATGGAAGTTTGCAATTGGTACTTTAATTGAAGCAAAAATTAAAATTGCTGGAATGAAAAGGATCAAGAGAAGCGAGAATTAAGGATACCTACCAGAAAACTAAACTAATCCACACGATTGGTGTTGATTGGTACATGTGTGCTTTAAGTTGAAAATGTTCGCACCATATTACAAAAGACAACTTTGATACCACTGGAGCATTTATGTGAAAAATACCACACTTCAGGGGCCGTTTAGAAATCTCACATTGAAAAATTAACGTTAGGACTAGTGAGATAAAATGATACTGGCTATTTCCACCATTTACCTAATGGTACTTAACATTTTTATTTTTTTGAATCCATTCAACAAGCTCATCCATCTATCATCCCATGTCATTAGCTAAAAATGGTCGGGACCATCGAGGAAGTGAGGAGAGTAAGCCGAGCCCAAGGTCCAGCAACCATCATGGCTGTCGGGACAGCCAATCCGCCAAATTGCTATGACCAAAGCACATTCCCGGACTACTACTTCCGCGTCACCAACAGTGAGCATATGACAGAACTCAAAGACAAGTTTCACAGAATATGTAAGACATCTTTTTTTTTTTTTTTTTTTGCCTCCATCAAATCTAATTTTCCTTCTCATGTTCACGCATCGTTGCCGTTTACATATGCTAAAATAGAAAATATCAGATTTCACTTAACCAGTGAGCAGTGGTGGAGCCAGAATTTGACTAACGGGGGCACAACTATATACAATAAAGGTGTTGCAAAATAAAAAAGAAATGACTTAATTATATGCTGTATGCATCGTGTATTTGCATTACAAGAAGATCAAGTATTACAATAATTAATTAAATATGCTATTAATTTTCGTATTATCTAAAATATTTGGAGCTCAGGTATTTCAGAGAACAAGTAGAATAACAATTGACATTTTTATGTTTTACACAGGAGCACAAGTGATTTCAGATGCTTCAGATTTTTCTTTTTTTTTTATAAAATTCAGATGCTTCAGATGCCTGTTATATATCACAGATATTTTTCACCCATCCTTTTAATATCTTTCTTTATAAACTGCCAAACGATCAGAAAACTCCAAATGGAAAGTCATATAGAACGGTGAAAAGAATTTGATGACGCATTCATAGAAGTTCTATATTGATAATTCAGCTGCAATTCACATTTTTTTTTGTATCAGGCGAGAAATCCGCGATTAAGAGGCGTTATATGCACATGACAGAAGACATCCTTAAACGGACTCCTAATTTGACAGAGTACGAGGGGCTATCGTTTAATTCTGGGCAGGAAATGTTGGTTATGGAAGTACCCAAGTTAGGTAAGGAAGCTGCTACAAAGGCAATTGAAGAATGGGGACAACCTAAGTCAAAGATCACACACCTAGTGTTCTGCACTTCTTCAACTATCGATATGCCAGGTGCTGACTACCAGCTGCTAAAGCTTCTCGACCTCTCTCCTTCGGTCCAGCGTTTCATGTTATACAGCCAAGGTTGCTATGCAACTGGCACCGGTCTTCGGCTAGCCAAAGACGTAGCCGAAAACAACAAAGGTGCACGTGTCCTATTGGTATGTGTTGATTCAAACGCCTACTTCTTCCGCGGACCTAGTGAAGGGAAGGAAGGATCTAACATGCTCAGATCAACAACATGAACTAAAGCGGAATATTCATGTGTTTACCTTGTCTTCCTAAGCTCCTTAGTGCAGCGGATGATCGTTGTGTTGCTTGCTTTCACGTGCCTACTCCTTGATCTTGCTCCCACCAATCGAGTGCGAATCTCGAGGACGAACACTGATTTCCACACCACGTTCCACCTCCTTGGATGAAGTTGGAGAGAGACTAGGGTTCTCTACAACTAGTATGAATCTAGACAGAGAGACTTTACTGTATGGAATAGCAATATAATATGTAGGAGGCTGCCTCCTTATATAGGCATAACTTCTCCTAAGTTTGCACATAAACCCCTAGGGTTTGAGCCTTAGCTACTAACCCCTCTAGTTTATGTATTAGTGCAACTAACCCCATAAGGTTATGTTAATTGCATTGGGCACCCCACATGGGCGCACCAATTGCTAACATCTCCCACTCGCACAGTGGGGTTGCACAATTCATCCAGTCTCCATCAATCTCCAACTTTCTATCATCTACAAAAGAGTATTGTGTGGCCGTGGCGTGTGACCGGTGAGAGTACCTGCATTTCGGGAGATCCGTACACCAAACTCGTATAGCCAGCATGGGAAGGCACCCTCTCGGGAGATCCACATACCAAACTCGTATAGCCAGCGCAGGAAGGCACCCTTAAAACATAAAACAGTGATAATGCTCTCCGTAACTCTCGTATCCCCCAGATTCCTCCGATTGTCATCTCGTGGATCATGAACACCTGCCTTGTCCCGAAGGCCATGCTCCAATGAGTCCACATCTCCTTTATATTTTCATATCCTACATGATCCCATAAGATCTTGCAGGTGGGCCCAATGAAAGATAATAAAGAGCGATGCAACGAGAATCTTTCCTTACATACATGTGTCACTCAGATTCGGCTCAGCTGCTTTCCCAGCAGTGTCCGGAAGGCCGAATCATCCATAGCCGTAAGGTGTCACGCCAAAGTAGCACCACCGACCCGTCTCCTCATGACACAGACGTAAGTACAAAGGGTATACTGTGTCAATCATCCTTATACGATCGACGAGGCTCACACGATGAGGAATCCCAGGGACTAATTCTACTCATCACCTCATGGTCACTCATAAGCGCGCGTTATTCAAGGGGGAATATGCGCCATAGTGTTTAGACTCTGATCAGAGCGCATGTCTTATCCTTGCAAAAGGACCACTATGCAGATGTCTATCCGGTAGCCCTTATGGCCACCAGCCCAAGTGCTGCCATGTCACACTATTGTGATCAATTATCAGCTCTCGCATCTGGCTTCTTCTACACAGACTATACATGGTCCGGGGTAATAACCATGTTCGATCGGCCATAACCAACCTCACCTAGGAACTTATTTCCAATGCGACAGTCGAATCCGTCTGACAGGCTCCTAGCTCTACGGATAGACCTCAAGCTCTTATCATAGGCCATATGCTCATATGATGAAGGCATCTCATATCATATCGCAGGCTTTCAGCGCTTATCTGGATTCTGTCTCATCTTCCGCCACACCCAGACATATCCAGGATATTGCGAAGGCGGCTGCTCGTGTGAGTGAGCCAACCTAGTGTCTGCGTGACATGCTCTATGCTAGTACTGGAAATGTAACATATCATACATGTATCAAAATAACATGTTGCTTAAAACAAATCCAATTAAAAATCCAGTCAATCAATGTCTCGTGTTCTCATCAATCATATTGCTAGTTATCGACTACCAAGTCCCAATTTTCTAAAGCAACCGACAAAGACAATTCTTAAGTGGTTTAGGAATGGGATGAGCCAACATCCTGGCCCATAGTCGATCCACTCCAGGATTACTCTCTAGGTAGTTATTTCACCTTTTGTGAAACAGTACCTTCGACTATGTGTTTGTCTTTACCGCAGTGTTATAGCCGTATGCTAACACTAATCATGGTAATAGGTTTATTGATAGCTCATAAGCTTACCAGAAAACTTTTTTCAGTCAAACACATTTCTACCCTATGGCAGAACAGGCAATCGTGCTTCGCTTCCATGGTCAATGGAGCGGTCTAATACGATCATGCAACACTTATATTGCATTTGTTCCATGCGAGTCTATCATCTAGCATGGACGATAGCCTGAGTCGGATCCAAGTGCATCTAGGTCCCCACCCTAATTAGCATATGCGGCTAACTAGTCGAAGCATCTTCTTCGATAGTCATGGCACGTGATCCATCATATAGAGTATCCTGGTTACAATCTTGTGTCTTAAATTGGAATATCCTGAAATCCAATTCTTCCGATTGCATAGCGTTCGCTAGGTCTGAGTAAACACCATAGTGCACATAAGACTCCTTCTGCATCAGGCACTCTGGTTATCTGGTCATTCTCTTATGGTGTCTTTTAGGGCACATGCCTAGGCTCGTAAAGTCTTGCGCTGAGCTACAGGAGTACAATTACTCCTTAGGGGACTCGAACAGTCCTTAAGCTCCACTAGCCAATAGTGTGTCATCGATATTAAGGGACGTGATTATTCACTCTCTACCAGTAAGAGTAATTCACAGTGGCTTCCATTTGTTATCGTAAACATATAGTAAACGATCCCTGATGAAATACCACTATCCAGAGGACTAGCTAAGATCCCATATGGACTTAGTTAGCTTGCACACATTCTGTGCATTTGACCTTAGTCACCTCTAGGATTTCTCCATTGAGAAATTCAGTCATCACGTCTATCGAGAATGAATCCACAACTATTGAGGCTACCAAGCGAATCAACGTAATCCTTACCACCCAAAGCCTTTTGGGAAGGATACCTCGTTGAACCAACGCAAATTCGTCGGATCGACCCAAATTCGTCGATGTCTACTCTCAGAATGAGTGTAGCCTTTTTCGCTTCTACGCAAGTCATATGCCTTACCACGCTTCCGTCTGGGTCTCTGATCGACCTTGGAAATCCATTAATCTCCAATAGTCTTCCATCCAGTCGGAAAGTCAACCTAGCCTTAAACTTGGTTGGCCCCTTATAGACTCTAATTTATCCTGTAAAGCTTACTATTCATTCTTCATAATCAGGGAACGATAAGGTCTAGGATTCCATCCTATCGTTTTATGCAAGGTGATCCTTAAGATCATCCCATTCGATCTCAGGTGGTCGATGGGGTATGCTCCTATGAGCAATACCTTTGCATAGGAGGATCATCATTTGCTTTCATCCCTTATGGATGGAGCACCCTGCCTGAAAGTCACTCCCACTGTCCGAATGATCCTTGGGGAACTAATTCCTCACAATCAACTAAGGAACAGGGTATCTTCCAGCGGTTCCTCCATGCTCGTGGAGATCATCATCTCTACGAACATATCCCTTAATTATGGTCATCTCCTATGAGAAGTCATATATCTCGTGAATCCATTTATGTTACACTACTTATCGGCTATTGCGTTTCAAATACGCAACCCCTAGGATGCTCCGAATAGCATAAGAAGATACGTTACTCCATGAAGATACGTTTCTTCCACCTAGGGTCTAACTTCAAATTCCTTCTTATCAGGTGATGAAATATCCTGGGGCAAACTTCCTAGGTTCATCATTGTCTTGCGTGATGACCCTTATGGTCTTCCTTTCGATGTCAATTCATCGATGGGGTACGCTCCAAAGAACGTTCCTACGCAAAAGAGGGTTCCTCCACATAGTCATAATCTATGATGGGTTGTTCACTAGGCACGTTACTCCCACTGTCCTGAAGATCGTTAGGAACTATTTCCTGTTGATCATTCAGGGATGGGGTGTCATCCAGTGAAAACTTTGTTTCGTAGAGACTTACTTCTCAACGAACCTCTTCCTGACTTGAAATTTAGTTAGTACATAAGTTGCCGATCCCCATGGCCTAAGGTGACCTCATTCAGGTTGCCTTTTGGTCCACATCTCGTAGGGTGTAGTGGCTACAGACTTGGTGGACTTATGGTTGCGTATATTGATAGTCGTTCAGCAAAGCGTCTCCTTCGAATAGGGAACTTGTACTTTGCACGCTCTATCATACATCAGACCATCTCTTACAGTAACCTAATCCTCTTTATCCTCTACAGCGTATTGCTGGGGCGTGGGGATAGCCAACTGCCTTACTTTTCTCCATCACATAGCTCTTGCTAAGGTAGATACTTTCAGTCTCATTCTGGCCAAGGACATATCCTTTTATCCAGACGGTTTTCTACCTTTTGTAGAGACCTGTCTGAAGCACCCTTGTGCCTCAGATTTATGTGGCCCAAGCACACATAGTTGAGACGCGGACAATCATCTACGAATGTGATGGAACAGTAAGCACCATGTCTTAGCTTTAACAATTTAATGGAACACAACAACAGAATGAATAATATACAAAAAAGACTCAGTAGTCCTAGATGCTCTACTGGATGATTTTGCGCTTTTGCCTTTCATGTCCGGCAAGAACTACACACAGGTAAGGGTACCTTGGGCAAAATCCAAGCAGGCCTGCCCTAGCTAGCCTGAATATCCTTTCCTGATAACGTGTGTCTTAATCTAGCGCGCCACATATCAGAATCTTTAAGTCATACTCTTAAGTTGACATCCAAGAATTCTGAGGCGTCACTTGTGCTAGAATTTTAAGAACGCAAACACCATGATATAACCATATCCAAAGTTAAAACTGTGACCAAAACAAATTTTGGTGGCTACTCCCTCAAAGATAATCATATGGATCCTTAGACGAGAAGTCAGTACCAGGTCTGGCCTTCTAGTCTTAGGGAAACATCCTTTTCCTCCTTTTCATTTGCCTGTCTTGAGATATTGGTCATGTACCAATACTTCGCCCTTATTCCCTTATCCTTGCCCCACCTGTTCCACGGTCCTAATACCGGGCTAGGGACTACATCTGCCTATCATACTTCATTCACAGTCTTTTAGCAATCATATATTGCTTAGACTTCAAAAGTATCTGAACTAGTATGCTTAGCAATCATATATTGCTTAGATCCTAGAACGGAGTGGTGTTTGGTCTCATCCAAACATCTTGACACTCTCAAAGTGTGTCATATAACGTTTTCATGGCACTTTCATGAAACGTGGCAGAGATAGCAACAAATTGCTAATCGGATAACTTAAACTTCTCATCATAAATGGCATGAATCTCAGAAGCTATAGTTGAGTACTAATCTCATAGACTATAGTCGAGTGCTAAAATTTTATGATAGTTTAAGGTGGGATTTATGAGTCATTACTCACAACTTTTAATGAGGCAAATGGCTAAGGTGGATCCAAGATTCTTCTTTGGCTCATTCCTACAATCTTTGAATCTCAAAGTGGTCTTGAACTTGCTGATGAGGTCATTTCCCCACCTTGGCATAGCACGCTCTATGACACTTATCTTGACTGCCTCCCACTATTGGTTAGCCTAAAGATTATGTTCATGTGCTGCTGTGACAACTATTCATCACAGGTTCGACCATACTTGTAGGTGTTTTGACAAACTATGTCCAACGATTTGGTTACATAGCACGATGACTTGTCATATCGTTTATTGTCACTATTTTAGCCTTTACAGTTTCAATTTTGACACGATTGATAGAGACATTGTGGAAGTTAATCACTAGCATTTACTTAGCTCCAAAGTAACATGTGACATTGATTAATCTCAATAGTTCCTCACAAGGACTCCACCAAAACCTAGCGTATATCCTAGGAATCAAATCTCATCACTTGTGATTTCCTATCAATTTTAATCATGTCATCTTGTGAGCTCTTTTGTTTTAGTTCTTTAGCATGCGAGGTTAAACATATATATCCAATCACACGCAGTTATAACATAAAACAAGCATAAGCATAAATAAATATGCAATGGATGTGGCCCCTAAGGTGCACTCCCACTATTGAGAGCACTTCTTGAGCAAGTCCTGAACTACATCTCACGCCATCTCGCCTACTTGAGGACTCCAAGCCTGAGGCTCCATTAGACCGTCTAATTGCTCCATGCACCTTGCGCCATAGCTTTTGGTTTGGCCACCTCTCTTGAAGCTTCAATCTTCAATCTCTACTAACTATCTTATTTCTAATAAGAAGTAACCTCATAGAGGCGAGTGGATGAGAAGAGAAGACACTAGAGTATAGAGAGGCACGACACGCAGGCCGTATTTTGATTACATATTCAAAAACCAAAACCAAAACCAAAATATAAAACATCTATGCCACATCCATGCACCAAACACATCCATTCAACCCACAACAGCATGTATAACAATATAATAAACATACTGTAATTTTCTGGAAATTTCCGGAATTAAGCAATAATTACTGGAAATTAATAAGCAATAATCTAATCAACTAAAAAGATCGAAAATTGCTCCCTACCACTTAGGGTCTCACCACCTATGGCAAAACGTAGGGAAAATTGACCTAAGTCTCCAGAAAAAATTTGGGCTCAAAACAGTGTGTTTAAGGTCGTCAAACTGCCTCGGGAAGTGTGCTAAACACTAATTAATTAATCTGGAAATTACTAAAATTTTCCGTCGCTCCAAAAAATATGAAAAAATACCCATAAAATAGGAAATTTAATTTGGACTCCCTAGGAAAAAAACCGGACGAAAAATGACGGCGAGAGGAGGCCGCACGCGCCCTCACGCGCCGCCGCGCGTGGGCGCGTCCGCCTCCGCCACGCGCTGACGTCGGCCATGTGCCACGTCAGCATGCCACGTGGCATGCCACGTCAGCACCTATGCTGACGTCAGCTGCCACGTCAGCCCGCCACGTCATCGCCACGTCAGCTGCCACGTCAGCTGCCACGTGGCTGCCACGTCATCGCCACGTCAGCCTCTTGCTGACGTGGCACCGCCACGTCATCTGCCACGTCAGCCCTAGGGCCACGTCAGCAGCCGCCGCCAGCCCTTGGGCGCGTGCGGCGCGTGGCGGCGCGTGGCCGCGCGTGGGGGCGGCGTCGGTGGCGCGTGAAGCCCACGCGCCGCCTTCCCGTGCTCCGATCGCGACGAGAAAAATTTTCCCGTGATCGTCTCTTCGTCCTGATCCCGATTATGTGGTCAAAATCCAATTTTAACAAGTTTTTGAAAACCGTGTTCTAATTATTGGATCTAGCTGTCCAGATTAATACTGTTCCGAAACTTTGAAAATTCATAACTAATTCACCGTAAATCCAAAAAATATAAAATTTATATATCTGGAATCCTCGTGAAAAACCCTACCTAACCATATAGGTTTCGTCTACTGTTTATGAAAATTCAGAAACGCGATTTTTAATAACAGGTTCGGGAACGCTTATCGAGGCACGAAAAGTAAGCCTATGGCTCTGATACCAATGAAGGGAAGGAAGGATCTAACATGCTCAGATCAACAACATGAACTAAAGCGGAATATTCATGTGTTTACCTTGTCTTCCTAAGCTCCTTAGTGCAGCGGATGATCGTTGTGTTGCTTGCTTTCACGTGCCTACTCCTTGATCTTGCTCCCACCAATGGAGTGCGAATCTCGAGGACGAACACTGATTTCCACACCACGTTCCACCTCCTTGGATGAAGTTGGAGAGAGACTAGGGTTCTCTACAACTAGTATGAATCTAGACAGAGAGACTTTACTGTATGGAATAGCAATATAATATGTAGGAGGCTGCCTCCTTATATAGGCATAACTTCTCCTAAGTTTGCACATAAACCCCTAGGGTTTGAGCCTTAGCTACTAACCCCTCTAGTTTATGTATTAGTGCAACTAACCCCATAAGGTTATGTTAATTGCATTGGGCACCCCACATGGGCGCACCAATTGCTAACACCTAGCGATACCAACCACGACATCTTGGTGTCGATGTCCCTCTTTGGAGACGGTGCGGCTGCTTGTGTAGTCGGGTCGGACCTAATACCCGGAGTTGAGACACCCGTGTTTGAAATTTTCTCCGCAAAGCAAACACTCATACCAGATAGCGAATACGCGATAGTTATTCCGCTTCGGGAGACGGGTCAAATTGTTCACTTGCATAAAGATATTCCAAGTATCGTATCAGAAAATATAGAGAAAATCTTAGTCCAGGAATTCAAGCCTTTGGGCATTTCTGATTGGAATTCGATATTCTGGCTTGTGCATCCTAGGGGGCGTGCTGTTTTGGATAAGTTGGAGGTAGCGTTAGGCCTTGAGCCTAAGAAACTCCGGGCCTCGAGGCACGTGTTGAGCGAGTACGGTAACATGGCTGGGGCGTGCGCGTTGTTTGTACTTGACGAGATGAGGAACAAGTCGGCTGTGGAGGATTTGAGGACCAACGGTGAGGGGCTCGAGTGGGGGGTTTTGCTTGCATTTGGGCCTGGTCTCACCGTTGAAACATTGGTGGTTCACAGTCTACCGAGGTAAATAGCCCCTAAGCTATGAATTTATTCTTATGTTTATGGCTGGTCTCAATAATCTGTAGTGCACAGCACAAACACTATGTGGTACTCTTTTGGACTATGCTTATTTTGAATTTTTATCCTTGTATTTGGTTTGAAATGGTTTCTTTGGAGATAACCTTCAAATTTAAATTCCGTTGTGTACCAGTACGTACTGTGAAACTTTAAATCAGCTTTGACTTTCAGTACCTATGTTGAGATGTTTGCCAAAATGCAAATTTGTAAAGTGCTGCAAATTCTAATAACAATGTCATTAGAACCGATTAAATTACCTGGACAATGTGTCACTTTTTTTTATCTTCTAACGCTTGGGCAAAAGAAGAAAAAATAAATCAAATGGGAGATGTACAACAAACCAACCCTAAACTATACTTCAACATATAGTGTGCTATGAGACTTTTGGATCAACAGTATATGAAGAATGCAAAATGTTAAAGGTGGTACAATTCAAACTCCATGCCGTTTATGCAGATAATTGAAAGTTTAAGTATCACTTACAAGGAAGATAAAGCTACAGAAGTACAGTCATATACAAAACACTACTATTCTTATCTTTCCCAACAGTGCAGTCGTAAACAAATTAAATTCCATGCGTGCTAATCACACAATTCTTTTCCAAATCATAATCACATTATAGAAGGACATCAGAAGATATACATACATATAGTGAGCCCAGGTCCAAATGCCACAACCAATCCTCCCTGGAGCCCCTCACCGGTACTCGTATGCTTCTCCTCCGCTGACTTCTGTTGGGAAATTGGTGTGTTATTGGGAATCAATTGGCCCGGATACTCTCTGAATCGTGTGAATCACTTTCAGATTAAAGTATTTCAGTGGTATACAAGAAATCAATAATTGGATAAAACAGAGATTGTTCAAGAACGAATATGGTTTGCTATGGAATTTCCGAACTGAGAGGTTCTCTCTGTGTGTTCTTCATTCGACCAAAAACTGATAAATAGAGTGGGAGACAAGGCGGTTAGTCTGGCGGTTATAACCGCCAGATTTCAGTCCGTTTTTTTCAAAGAAAATAAAATCGCATTCGTCCGGGAGTTCGTCGTCCAAGAAATTAGCATAGTCGTGTGCACGCGTGTACTCCACACCTCCTAATGTGTACAATGTATATGCCAATGTCTACTTTGGTCGTATGTAAATTCGATTACACAAAATGATCGATGATACCAAAATCACCAACAATCCTCCCCCATTTTAGTGTAATCCTTGATTCACTTATCATTTCCATAACAAAGCAAACTTATGCATAAATGAAAATGTCTCGAAGATTGATTTTTTATCTTAGTAAATTACATCTTCAAATATTCGAGTATAGTGGTATCCTATGGGTTGAAACCTTTCTACTCATGATGAATACATGAAAGTAAAATACACATAAGTTCAACATATTTCATGTTCTAACTTGACACTTATTTTTACTAGCCTAGTGTCACTATCCTTCAATGAGCATATAGAAGCCGAGTCCCAACTTTTGGAAGCGGCTAAACTCCATACTCATATAGGTGGTTCTTTTCTTCTTGTACCTGCCATACAATTTTTCAAAATAAACATTAAGAAGTGTAAACTTCAACCTCCTTAACTTGCAGGTCTGAACACACACCTTGGGATGATCTTTGTGTTCCAATTTCTTCATGTAAGAGTTTCACATTGAATTTAGCTTCTAACGTTGTATTAGAAGCGAGATTAGGTATCTTATCATAAGAGATCTCTTAAATGGACTTTAATCCCATCCCCACGGCCGACTTGTGCACTAAGTCCCTTGCTAACCCTTTGGTTAGATGATCCGCAAGATTTTGTTGTGTACGAACAAACTCAACCGATATCACACCATTCATGATTAATTCCCGAATGATGCTATGTCTGACACCCAAGTGTCTAGACTTGCTATTACACACCTGACTATATGCCTTAGCCAGAGTAGCAGCACTATCACACCTGATAGATATTGGTGAAATTGGTTTGGCCCACAATGGAATCTCATACACTAAATTCTTTAGCAATTCAGCCTCATTACCGGCTGCAGCCAATGCCACAATTTCATATTCCATTGTTGATTTAGTAATGCAAGTTTCCTTATTTGAAGCCCATGAGATTGTCCCTTCTCCAAGTAGGAAAACACATCCACTAGTAGATGAATGATCTTCCATATTACTTATCCAACTTGTACAGAACATCATTCTAGTACCGAAGGCTTCCTCTGTATGTCAAACCATAATTCATGGTTTTCCTTAAATATTTGAATACTCTCCTCATTTCCTGCCAATGATGTATGCTTGGATTGCTAGTATACATACTTAGCTTTCCAACAACAAATGCTATATCTGGTCGTGTACTAATCATGGCATACATTAGACAACCAATAGCCCTAGAGTAATCCAGTTCAGATACAACCTTGCATTGGTTAGGCAACAACTTCACATTTGGTTCCATCGGAGTACTAAACGGAGAACAATTTTCACAGTTAAATTTCTCTAAAACCTTCTCAATTTCTTTAAATTTCTTTAACACCTTCTCAATAATCGGATAAAACAGAGATTGTTCAAGAACGAATATGGTTTGCTATGGAATTTCCGAACTGAGAGGTTCTCTCTGAGTGTTCTTCATTCGACCAAAAACTGAATAGAGAGGGAGACAAGGCGGTTAATCATCTGGCGGTTATAACCGCCAGGTTCAGTCCGTTTTTTCCAACGAAAATAAAATCAGAGACGTTTTTTGTGAAGCAATAAACGTCCGAAATCCAATCCGCCGCCAGGGGCGTTTCCCCTTGGACTCCACCGGAGGCGCTGCCCCCGGACCCCTGTTGGGGGCTCACCCCCAAACCCCCGCAGTCGTCCGCGATTTCGTCGTCCAAGACATTAGCATAGTCGTGTGCACGCGTGTACTCCACACCTCCTAACGTGTACAATGTATATGCCAATGTCTACATTGGTCGTAAGTAAATCTGATTACACAAAATGACCGATGACACTAAAATCACCAAATACGTCTTCCTCTTCTCATCTAATATGAAAAGCACAGAATCAGCAGCCATGTCGCCAAAATCGCTTAACACGTGTCTCGACGCATGTAATTTACTAGCCTCAAGCCCTAATTCCATTTCCAATTTATCCAACATCGAACGACCACCGGGGTGAATGACCCAAAACAACGAATTCTAGTCAGAAACACCACCATCGTAGTGCCTGAACACCTCGACTAGATTCTTCTTTATATTCTGCGATATGAGAAAAGGAACATCCCTCTGCAACTGAATAATGGGACCTGAATCCCGAAGGGGTCCAACGATCGCCCCACCAGTATCTGGAATAAGAGTTTCGCTTCCATAAACTATTCCAAACACGGGTTTTTCAACACCGTCTATTGGGTCTGCACCAACTATACAAGCAGCTGCACCATCAGCAAATTTGGACATGACCACTAAGATATCCAAGTTGGTATCACTTGGTCTACGGAATAAAGCAGCCATCATATCACAACATAGAACTAGGACGCGAGTATTTTTATTGTTTTCAGCTAAGTATTTTGCTAGTCGGAGACCGGTCCCACCGGCAAAACAACCTTGGTTATAGAACATGTAACGCTTGACAGACGGAGAAAGTCCTAGAAGATTGGTGAGTTGGTAGTCAGTGTTGAAAATAGCTTGTAAAAGTTTTAATTAATTTGTCCCACATCTTGGAAAATGGAGTTATTGTGCACTTTATATATGGAAACTCATTAATGGTATTTAATTGAGTTATGACACGCTCCAACTGCAAGTGTACAGCTGTCGTGTGTAGTAAGTTCC
Organism: Linanthus parryae; assembly: GCA_023055425.1. Classification (NCBI taxonomy): domain Eukaryota; kingdom Viridiplantae; phylum Streptophyta; class Magnoliopsida; order Ericales; family Polemoniaceae; genus Linanthus; species Linanthus parryae. The sequence goes on from JALGPY010000001.1 coordinate 33,331,707, forward strand.
GGAAATCCGGATTGTCGAACCCAAGAGGCTTCGTCGTAAATTAGCTATTAAATTTGTTCTTTGTGTAGGCAAAGCGCAATCGTTTTGTTCTCTTGATCCTACTAAACTTAAAGACAAAATCCCAATTAATCTGATGAATTACTTCACGATTAATAAAGATTAAATATTATGACTTTTTCTCAAGTTTGGAAAAGTCAGGATATCTCTACGGGTCACTAGGTATTTCTCACGATATCGGATTTATGTTTTGTTAACACGGTGATTTATTATTCTAGCTAAACGAGCATGAATGTGTTGAAGATGTCTCAACCAACACCAATACTTAAACTAGCAAAGCCGGTGTCTCTAGCCTAAACAAGTTCAAGTATGCATTAAGATCATCAATCTACTCTTTGTTCTTAGCTAACTAGCAAGATTTCTCAACCCTAGATACGGCTAGTGTGTATTTCAATTTTCCGGGCAATGAATACCGATGTCTCTAACATTCATAACCTAGCTCTATCCTATCGATACGTCTATTGATAGCATAGATGAATTAAACACATAAAATACACATAGCTAGATAAAAAGTTTATCAATTAAGCCAAACGCATGAAATCGAATCCATAAATCACAAATATCGTGATCAAACCCTAGCTCCCTACGAGATACCCTGAGAAAAGTGTTTATCTACGCAAAAACATGATCCACATACAAAGTTTCGTGATCAAATAACAAAACTAGAGATGAAATGGGGTTTTAGAAGTCAAACAAATGATTCCAAGCTTCCTTGATCGTCTCCTAGCTCCAACTCTTCTTCTCCAATGTCTCTAGTCTACAAAAGGGCTCTGATACCTTAGAATCACGACCTAGTACTTAAAATGTTTCCATAAAGTTATGATAAAGTTTGCAAAAATTACAGAAAAACCCCGCCAAAAACGCTCCTGACAGCACCCTCTTCGTACTAAGACATTTTTGCTCTTCGTGCGAAGACCTTCTCAAAAGGGGCAGATCGTCATTCTGGGAAGTCTTCTGACAGCAAGAAATTTTCTAAGTCTTTTTCCTCTTCGCACGAAGAGAACTCTCTTCGCACGAAGGGAACTCTCTTCGCACGAAGAGAACTCCATTCTTCTTTTGGCTCTTCTTTGAGTTCTTTGACTTCTCCTTTGAGTTCCTCTTTTCCGAAGTTCGTTTCCATCTCCTGCATGATCCTCGAAGCCCTATTTCCTTGCGAATCACAACAAGAAAACACAACCTACGATCATATCACAATAAAAGCTCGAAATTACACTAGAAACGCCCGGATTCAACAATAATAGCACAAGAACTCATTTTCACAAATAATAGCATAATTCACTCAAAAGACGACAAATTATCAAAGTTGAGCACGCAAAAAGTAGCAAAATAAGGAATAAAATAACTCCGAAAACGGAGTTATCAACCATATAGGGTAGTTATCCTCTACAACTCGCACATGCGCGCACGCGCAAGGCGCGATGTGGCGCTTTAGTGGCGATTTCGTAGGTGCACTTAGGCACTTTGGCGACGTGGCACGTGCGCGTGTGGCGTGAGTTTAACTACTAACTATTTTCTGTTTTATTGCTGGCTTTTATGGCAGTTATTTTTCGGTTGGTGAAGGGATGTGTTGTTATAAACAGTCACAACTGTTATGAACAAACACACCCTTTCATTCATGATATTTCGTGAACTATAAATATGAAAAATACCAAGCAGATTATATATTAGTTTCAATCACAGTTTCACAGAGAATTCTACAGAATTTCTGCAGATTGCTGACTGTAGAACCGAAGCGACTTGTTGTATCTTGGAGGGGAATCGCCAGAACCCGACAGCATAGTGGGGGCGATTTATCCCTTAAAGAAAATGTCCATCGTGCCTCAAGTCCTGTTTTCTTCCATCATCCATTATACTCGACGTAACAATTTTAAGGGATAAATCGTACAACAATGGAGACTGGAGGAAAGACTGCAACTTTCAAGATGATGAATCAAGACTTTGTTAAACTGGACCGGTTTGATGGCAATTTCACCCGTTGGCAAGACAAATTGATGTTTCTGCTCACTGCATTGAAGGTGGAATACGTTCTGGACGAAAATTTGCAGCCAATGCTAGAACCAAAGTACGACGACACTGACGAAATAAAGGCGAACGTAAGAAGAGTGAGGAGGACGAACTGGTTTGCAGAGACATTCTCAACACACTAGCGGATCGTTTATACGATCTATTCACATCATAGAAGTCACAAAGCAAAATCTGGAGAACAAATACAAGGCTGAAAAGAAAGGATCAAATAAGTTTCCTATTAAGTTTTTTTATTATACTATGGATGATAGTCCGTCCATTCTCGATCAAGTTTACGAATTCCAAATCCTCGCTAATAAAATTTGAGATCTCAAGATTATTGTTTCTGATGAGTTGTTAGTGGGGGCTATTATTGCCAAACTTCCTGAAAGTTGTCATAAATACATGAAGGAACTTCTTAACACAACATAAGACTTCAACCTTGAAAAACTTCAGAAACATCTCCGAATCAAAGAAGAAACTAGAATCCGGAAAAGAAACCTGGCGGGTTCTTCTAGTTCTAAAGTGAACTTCGTGGATGACCAAGGTAGAGGGGGAAAGAAGAGGAAGTTCGATGAAACCTGTTCCAATCCAAGCGGTGCTATCAAGAAGAAGAAGAAGAATATGAAATGTTACAATTGCGGCAAGAATGGACACATAAAAAAAGAATGAAACAAGCCTAAGGTTCAGAATGGGAATTCCAAAGACAAGCCTAACGAAAACTCTAAACAAGCTAATGTCATTGAGAGTTCAGTTTCTGAATTAGTCGCCATGGTTTCCGACATGCATATTGGCATGATTATGGAGTTGAACATGGCGCATGAAGATGCTTCTCATGATTGGTGGTATGATTCTGGTGCTACTGTCCATGTTTGTAACAACATGTCACTTTTTCTGCATTATGAAGAGACTCCTAACGAATGTGAAGTTCTTATGGGAAATCACAATGCAGCCAAGGTTCTCGGAAAGGGGAATATCCAGATCGAATTCACTTCCAGGAAGTAGTTGACCCTGCAGAATGTTCTCTATGTTCCTGAAATCAAGAAGAATTTGGTGTCGGCTAATCTTCTTTGTAAGAGCGGCTTTAAGGCTGTGATTGAGGCTGGCAATGTAATTTATCTACGGATGGAATGTTTTTTGGAAAGGTCTATGCCTGTAATGGGATGTTTAAGCTATCTATTAATGAAATAAATGCTAGTTCTATCTACATGATTGACTCTATTTCTTTATGGCATTCTCGTTTGGCGCATTTAAACTTTAGATCGTTGAAATTTATGCAAAAAGATGGCTTGATATATTGCACTAGTAATCACGACTCTAAATTTGAAATTTGCATACAAGCGAAAATGACTAAAAAATCCTTTCCAGGTGTAGAAAGAAAATCTCAACTTCTAGAACTCGGGCATTCTGATATTTGTGAATTAAATTGCATAGTTACTAGAGGTGGTAATAGGTATTTCATAACATTTATTGATGATTGTTCTAGATATACATATGTTTACTTGATGAAAACCAATGATGAGGACTTTGAAAAATTTAAGTGTTATAAGGCTGAAGTTGAGAATCTCATGGAAAGGAAAATTAAAACTCTTCGTAGCGATAGAGGTGGTGAATATTTTTCTCATGAATTTTCAACGTTTTGTGAAGAGCATGGTATTGTACATCAAACTAGTGCACCATACACGCCACAAAAATATGGTTTGGCTGAGAGGAAGAATAGGACGCTAGTAGATATGACCAATTCTATGCTCTTGAACGCGAAATTAAAATCCTCTTTGTGGGGTGAAGCGTTACTTACCGCCTGTTATTTGCATAGTAGAATTCCTTCACGAAATTCAAATGTTTCACCTTACGAAGTGTGGAAAGGCAGAAAGCCAAACTTGAAGTACCTTAGGGTATAGGGGTGCATGACCTTTCATCGTGTTACAGACCCTAAAAGAACAAAATTAGGACCAGGAGCTCTCAAGATCGTGTTTTTTTGGATATGCCGAAAACTCAAAGGCATATAGGTGATAGATCTGAAGCTCTTTGATATTGATATATTGATGAATATGCATAAGGAGTTGTTGTTCTTTGATGATGAAAGCCAGAAACACAACTTGAAAAATTCCTAAGTACCAAAACTTCAAAGCTTTGAGGAACTATAGTTATACATATATATGACTAACTGTTTTGTGCAGGTATTTGATTTTAATATGGAATGAGTTATACAACTCTATATAATACTATGGAGGGCATTAGTAATCTATGTTTTGGATTGCTTAACATAATATGCAAGACTGAATTGGATTGGAAATCCAAGTTCACTCTGATGAACTAGCAGGCAAAGCTTCAAAGCTTTGAGATTTACTGAGTACTTTTCAGTGCTAAGTTCATCTGACTAAATCTGTGTATGCAGGTTATTTCTTTGGGTTTCATAACTAGTTATGGATCTATTATTTTCTATTAATACTTGTTATATAATGTGCTAATGATATATTCATTAGATTGGATGTATAAGCTGAGTTTATAATCAAACAAAAACCTAGCCCAGTTTTTCTCATGAACTGTTGGCATATTGCTGATCAGATATTGATGCTAGTTTGTCTGGATATTGCTTGATCTTCTTTTTTGAGTGTATGCAGGATTGTTGGGCGTTCCAAAGTCCATAAATAGCTATCCAAGCATAGCTTTTGAAAGAAGCATATCAGGGGAGAGGATTTTTAGCCATTCAGTTCCTAAAATCTCTCAGGTTGTTGCAGGCTGTTATCTAAGAGATCAGTACTTTGAATTTCAAAGGGAGAGACACAGAAGGAGAGACTGATCAACGTGAGATTTCAAGAGTACTACAAACAGGATAGATTAGATCATTCAAGTCTTCAAACTCATCAGGCCATTAACACAGCAAAAGCAAGATCATTCATCAGAGATTGAAGAACACTTTCAAGCTTTATTGTTTATTTCTGTTATGTGTTCTTCACACTTGTACTAAAATTGTATTATCATTCTGTGTTCTTAAACCTCACAAACTGAGAAGTTTAGTTTTTCAAGTGAACAACAAAGAGGTTCTTATTGTTTTAACAGGTTGTAGCTGGAACTAGATAGGTTGGGAGCCACAAGATGTATAGGTGAAAGGTAGCTCACTTAGACTTGAGATCTAGGGCTAAATATGGTTGATTAATAAGAAGTGGTGTTAGAATACTAGGGGGATGAGTTCCCTCAGGCAGAGACTAGGTCCAATTGTGACTGTGCTCTGTAAAATCCTTGTGTTCTTACTACTTACTTTTATTATATTTTCATTCCAGTTGTGCACAAGAGATTCCGGCGGGGAGACCTCCGTGTACACCATATGTAGTGGATCAGGGATCGCACAGGAAGAGAGGGGTTGTGTGTAGGGAGAGGCAACATCTGAGCCGTTGACCCTTGAACCGGGGGCAGCTGCGTAGTCGTCGGTGGAGTCTGCAGATTGGAGTTGGGAGGTGTGGTTGACACTCCCAATCTTGGAGCGGTAGGGGCTCCTCCTCCTTGAGGGGCAGCGGTGGCTGACGAAGGGTTTGGCGCAAGGGTGCCCAGAACGGCTAAGATCCGTTCTAATTGCGCAGACTGAGCCTTGAGAGCTTTTGCCTGACCCTGAACAGTGGCGTCCAAGGACTCTAGCGTCGGTGTCTCGCCGGGAGTCGTAGGAGTACGGCGGGTCTCGTCTCCCGATGGTGCTTCGGTGGAAGGCGATCTGTTGCTGACATCATCCTCCTGAGACATGGTTGCTTTTGTTGGTAAGTTCACGTCGGGTTCACCAAAATGTGCACAAGAGATTCCGGCGGGGAGACCTCCGTGTACACCGTATGTAGTGGATCAGGGATCGCACAGGAAGAGAGGGGTTGTGTGTAGGGAGAGAGTAAGGCAGTAGCAATGTCTGAGAGAGAGACAGAGGTTTGGCAGAGCTTCCGCGTATGGCAAGTGTGTTCTCCCTTTGTATGGAAAGGTTGACGATCTATATATACTGAAGAACATGACCGTTGTAGTGTGGTTAATGCGCCCATTGATGGCGGCTTAATTAGCTTAACCATAACGACACGTTCGTCCGAGTATATAGGGACCGTTACAGCACGTGGTGCGCGAATACCGGAACCGTTACGAGGTTGACCGGGTTTGACCGGATTGACCGGGTTTATGGAGCTCGTTCCATAAATCTCTCAAAACAGTTACTAAAGGTCGCATGCGGGCTTGGATCGCACGCGACAGGGCTTACTCTAGCCTCCAAACCACAAAGTCCCTACAAGTCCCGTGCAGTGATATGCGAGGGCTCTGTCTCGCAGCCCCCACATGGATCAGCTCGGCTGGTGATCCAGTGTGTGTGGAGCACAATATGGTGTGCTGGATGGTTGCCACGTGGCCAAGATCTGTCAGCTCAGAAAGCAGTATCTACACCAGTCTAAACAGGAAGTTCCAAAGCTTTGGAGTTTTCCAAATCTCAAAGCTTTGAAGCATCTGTGTTTAGCAGTTATATCTCTAGTCTTTCAATTCTTTTTCAAATATTTGAGATATTAACTGCATACTCTCTTTAAGTTTTAAAAGACTGCATTTCAACAAAAGTTAGCATACTTTATTCAACCCCCCTTCTAGAGTATTTAGATCGTGCTGTTGTACTTACATTACAAACTTTCAATTGGTATCAGAGCTTTGGGTCACTGTTTAAGGATCTAAATATCTTGTGACAATGAGTAATGTAGGTGATGGAGGATTCCTTAGGGAAGAGCAGCTAACAGACCTCCAGTATTCTGTGGTGATAACTCTGTGCATTGGAAGAAATTGATGAAAATGTTCATCATAGACAAAAACATGGAGCTATTGACACGCTCCAACTGCAAGTGTACAGCTGTCGGTGTAGTAATAAATTTCGGAAAACCGGGTTGTCGAACCCAAGAGACTTCTTGTAAATTAATTAGAATTTCTTAATCTTTTGTGGGCACAACGCAAGTTGTGTTTTGGTCTAATTCTACTAAAATAAAAACGCAATATTCTCAATTAACCGGGTGAAATAGTTCACGATTAATAAAGAATGAATTTTAGGGTTTTTGTAATATATGGGAAAAAACACCGGGAATTCTCTAGGTTCACTAGGTTGATCTAAACTTATGTTTTGACTTGTAAAACAACCACGTATCGTTCACTATCAATCAAGCAATATTAAACTTACCGAGTTACCAAGTAAGTTTACTATACTTTAGACCAAAACAAACCGAGTTACCAAGTCTATTCTAGCTTAAAGCATGCATTAAAACCAAAATTCTACTTTAACGATCCTAGTTAACAATGTCGAGTTACCAAACATTGATTCGACTAGGTGAATTATTCAATTTACAGACTAATTTTCACGGAGTTACCGCGTGAAAACCAATTAAGTTTATCTCTACGTTAGCTACTCGCAAAGATAATTTTATTACAAACGTAAATAATCCATAATAATGAGAGATTACGTGAGATTAAGCTAAAACATGAATCACAATCATCAAAACATGATATTTAGATCAAACCCTAGCTACACCAAACGAGAATTCCTAGCAAATAACGTTTAGCTACTCATATTCATACTCAAAACGATAAGTTTAATGAGTTTAAGCATAAGAATCAAGAAAAGAGAAGAGTTGAGAATCCAAACGGATGATCCAAAGCTCCTTAGCTCTCCCAATAGCTCCTTGATCTTCAAAAGATGTGTCTACCGTCAAAAACTACTCAAAAATTCGACCTAACACACTTAAATACGTTCCTAGAATGATATAACAAAGTTTCTAATAATTGCAAAAAGACCCCGGACGTTTCTGGCTTTCTGGGCAATCTCTTCGTGCGAAGACCTTGTCTCTTCGTGTGAAGAGATTGTTCACTCTGTCTGAACTCTTCCTGCAAAAGGCCTCCTATTTTGAGACAACATCATGTCACAGGAAGAGAACTGAAGTTTTGGCTAAGTCTTCTCTTCGTGCGAAGACCTTTTCTCTTTGTGCGAAGAGTTCCTGCCTTAGCTTTTTTTCTGGCTCCTTTTCTTGAGTTTTACTTGCTTTCTTTGTTTCCGAAGCTCGTTTCTTCACCACCTTTGATCCTCGCGTCCTATTTCCTGCCAACCACAACACGAAACACGAACCCGCGATCATATCACAATAAAAGCAACAAAAATATACGAGAAACGCCCAGATTTAGCGATGAACGCTCTAAAACTCAATTTTCACAATTTTAGCACAAAACACTCAAAGACGATCAAATTCTCCATGATAAGCACGCAAAACATAGCAAAAATAAGGAATAATATAACTCCAAAACGGAGTTATCAACTACCCCCACACTACATTTTGCTCGTCCCGAGCAAAGTCTCATCTACTGCATTCGTCTATCTACTAGCCGACAAGACACACCTGACTCAAAGACGACTCACGACACAACAATGCAGCAATATGATGCAAATGCAAATTCTAGACTCTATCTTAACACAACACATAAAACGCTTTAGATCTTTCTTTTCTGGTAAGATCAGGCAATCTCCCTCTCATCAACTGAAAATCATCAAGCTCTCACTAATCCTTTTTGAAATTCATATACACGTAGCAAGAATTTGAAATAAAAATTTGATTCAGTGCAAAAGCTCACTCAGGCTTCCCCTTTCCTCCACCAATTCAAACCAAGACACAAGTACGTCCTAAGCTTCATTGGGTCTAATTAAGCTCAAACTTCACTGTAGCCTTTCTTCGCCGAATAATCGGAGGTTTTCAGACCCTCTTAGCCTTTATTGCGTTTGAATGCAAATTGTCCCGGTGAAGTGAGTCACAACTCCTGTGAAATAAGGATTGACTCTAGTTTTCCTCTCTAAGCTCTACTTAGATGGAATCCAAATTTTCCGTGTGACCGGAAGCACATTAGGTTGTTTCTCCTTGAAGCACATTTTTTTTTCTTTACTTTTTTTTTTTTTTCCAGATTTTCTCATTTTCTTTTCTTTCCACCTCTGTTTTTACAACCGTGCAGTAGAGCCAGAAAGCGTGGGCTTTTTCGAGTAACTCTTGTGACCACCGTAAGGGATGGTGGTGTACGCCCCCCAACTTCACTTAGGCTGAGGCAACCGTACCACATGAAACCAACTCTACACGAAGGTCCACCCCAGATCAACAAGAGAACGCAAGTTTCCACTTGAAAACAGAATATTCAGCTACAAGCAAAACTCAATCTAATTAGCACACTATAGGAAACTTAGGTATACTTTACATGTCATTCTTTCACAACTTCCAAAAATTCTCAGGACATCCTTAGTGAAACCTCTACACAAAGTATTAAAGAATAAAAATTTCCCTACTACGGCACTTCCTACTCAAAAGGATTCATTCACTAAGCTCTCTTCAGTTTCAAGATCCTCAATTGCCTTTTTCTCAAATTTTTAAAATTTTTATTTTTTATGAATTTTCTCTTTTCTCATTTTTTTTGTATTTTTTTTATATCCTACCTCTATATGCAAGGCTTTGACACGAAAAAAATTGACACAACTCAACTTTTTGGTAGGTATACTCAATTATGTACAAGTGCAAACAATATATAAATCTATCCTACACAATACAACAATATATAAAAAAAAAACTCAACATAAACCACAATATTGACTCACAATACGAACTAAACACATCCTACATGTAACTGGCTATGCAAGACCCATGGCTAGCAAACAGATAAACCACCCCCACACTGAATGCTTCGTTTTCCTCAACGTATTTAGAGAGTACGCAAGAAGACTCAGGAATCAATGTGAAAGCCAGTAGATGAGATGGAGCTATGACATACTTATATAAAAGAAACACAAAATTTAGCAAGAGAAAAAGATACTCACAACCACCTCAAGGGTGGGGACGAAATCGCGCCCAGCAGTCCCCAAGCACAGTGATGGCGCCACCATGCTCCTATACAGTCAATGTGTACTCGCACACCGGGGTCGACTGCCTCCTCCGCTAAAATCCATGTCTGAAGAATCCCCAACTCGCCAATGCAAGCCCCTGTGACGGTCATGTGTTCCATCGCACACCGGGGTAGATTCTTCCATAATCTGCTCAAATATGTCACTTGGAAAAACACCATTAGTCCCTCTCTCTCTCATCTCTCCAAAATAACATAATAAAATAACTGAATTTAAAAACACAACTACGCTAAAGCAAATAAATAGGTTGGGTTGCCTCCCAACAAGCGCCTTGTAATTTAAGGTCGACGACCCGACCCAGTTACCTCAAAAGATGTTTAAGGAGATTTTTCTCTCCACTTTTTCTTCTTCCACCATCGTCTCTCTTTTTGTCTCTTCTCAAGTGAGCATGCATGAGACGCATATGGCAAGAAGAAGTTGTAGAAGACGGCCTTTGCAAGTTTCTTCTTCTTGTGCTTCCACTCCTTGATCACCGGTCTTCTCGAGAATTCATTCACCACATCATGACCCATTGTACCTTTCCTCTTCTTCTTCTTCTTCTTCTTCTTCTTCTTCTTCTTCCAATTCTTCAGAATCAATATCATTGAGGATCGGTTATGTGGAAATAGAACCTCAGTTGGAACAGTAATGGCAAGGAGTGCCGTCTTGACTGCTTCCTTCCCTAGCTCTTGTCTTGGAATCACAGGTGTCAAATCATATACTGCATAAAACTGGGGTCTTTGGTCTTCCACGTGTGACTCATCCCATTTTATTATTTCCAAAAGATAAGGATTAGACTGAAAACTTTCATGATACATGTCCTTGCAAACATCTCCCTGCGGTAATTCCTTAGCTTCATGAATTTCTTCAAAGTAAATATCTTCACTGGGCCATAAGCTAGCGATGTCCACACTCTCCCATACATGCCACGACTCCGGAATTATGCGAGGCACAAGTTGTATAGGCTTCAAAATATCATCCCAATCTGAGTCCGAATCCGAGTCTGAAGCAGCCCGAGGATCTATTACTTCATGATGAACAACATTGTAGACATAGACCTCTGAGGGTTCTTCGTCTTCCTCTTCGCACTCCTCAACTAAGTCAGGAATGATGCTACTTGGCCCATCGTCATTATCTGCATATGCCAATGCACTTGAAAGTTCTGCCAAGTGTTGTCCCTTCAGCTGGAGAGTTTCATTTATCCTATCCAGCCCTTCCTCCATTATGTCCCTTTTTACTAGCATGAGCTTCAATATTTCTTTCATATGCTCATCTTCTTGATTGCAAGGAGGAGGAGTATAAAAATCTCCATAGGAGTAGTACGGTGAATAGCCTGAATATTGCCCATGATAATTTTGCCCCCACATGATCACCAAGATACCTGCACAATTACTCGCTAGGAAGCAGGTGAGATCAACAAATACATAAACAAAAGCAAAAATAAAATTCCCCAAAGTTAATAATTCTAACTAATTCAACCGAAGTCCCCGGCAACGGCGCCAAAAACTTGACACGCTCCAACTGCAAGTGTACAGCTGTCGGTGTAGTAATAAATTTCGGAAAACCGGGTTGTCGAACCCAAGAGACTTCTTGTAAATTAATTAGAATTTCTTAACCTTTTGTGGGCACAGCGCAAGTTGTGTTTTGGTCTAATTCTACTAAAATAAAAACGCAATATTCTCAATTAACCGGGTGAAATAGTTCACGATTAATAAAGAATGAATTTTAGGGTTTTTGTAATATAAGGGAAAAAACACCGGGAATTCTCTATGTTCACTAGGTTGATCTAAACTTATGTTTTGACTTGTAAAACAACCACGTATCGTTCACTATCAATCAAGCAATATTAAACTTACCGAGTTACCAAGTAAGTTTACTATACTTTAGACCAAAACAAACCGAGTTACCAAGTCTATTCTAGCTTAAAGCATGCATTAAAACCAAAATTCTACTTTAACGATCCTAGTTAACGATGTCGAGTTACCAAACATTGATTCGACTAGGTGAATTATTCAATTTACCGACTAATTCTCACGGAGTTACCGCGTGAAAACCAATTAAGTTTATCTCTACGTTAGCTACTCGCAAAGATAATTTTATTACAAACGTAAATAATCCATAATAATGAGAGATTACGTGAGATTAAGCTAAAACATGAATCACAATCATCAAAACATGATATTTAGATCAAACCCTAGCTACACCAAACGAGAATTCCCAGCAAATAACGTTTAGCTACTCATATTCATACTCAAAACGATAAGTTTAATGAGTTTAAGCATAAGAATCAAGAAAAGAGAAGAGTTGAGAATCCAAACGGATGATCCAAAGCTCCTTAGCTCTCCCAATAGCTCCTTGATCTCCAAAAGATGTGTCTACCGTCAAAAACTACTCAAAAAGTCGACCTAACACACTTAAATACGTTCCTAGAATGATAAAACAAAGTTTCTAATAATTGCAAAAAGACCCCGGACGTTTCTGGCTTTCTGGGCAATCTCTTCGTGCGAAGACCTTGTCTCTTCGTGTGAAGAGATTGTTCACTCTGTCTGAACTCTTCCTGCAAAAGGCCTCCTATTTTGAGACAGCATCATGTCACAGGAAGAGAACTGAAGTTTTGGCTAAGTCTTCTCTTCGTGCGAAGACCTTTTCTCTTTGTGCGAAGAGTTCCTGCCTTAGCTTTTTTTCTGGCTCCTTTTCTTGAGTTTTACTTGCTTTCTTTGTTTCCGAAGCTCGTTTCTTCACCACCTTTGATCCTCGCGTCGTATTTCCTGCCAACCACAACACGAAACACGAACCCGCGATCATATCACAATAAAAGCAACAAAAATATACGAGAAACGCCCGGATTTAGCGATGAACGGTCTAAAACTCAATTTTCACAATTTTAGCACAAAACACTCAAAGACGATCAAATTCTCCATGATAAGCACGCAAAACATAGCAAAAATAAGGAATAATATAACTCCAAAACGGAGTTATCAACTACCCCCACACTACATTTTGCTCGTCCCGAGCAAAGCATCTACTGCATTCGTCTATCTACTAGCCGACAAGACACACATGACTCAAACACGACTCAAGACACAACAATGCAGCAATATGATGCAAATGCAAATTCTAGACTCTATCTTAACACAACACATAAAACGCTTTAGATCTTTCTTTTCTGGTAAGATCAGGCAATCTCCCTCTCATCAACTGAAAATCATCAAGCTCTCACTAATCCTTTTTGAAATTCATATACACGTAGCAAGAATTTGAAATAAAAATTTGATTCAGTGCAAAAGCTCACTCAGGCTTCCCTTTTCCTCCACCAATTCAAACCAAGACACAAGTACGTCCTAAGCTTCATTGGGTCTAATTAAGCTCAAACTTCACTGTAGCCTTTCTTCGCCGAATAATCGGAGGTTTTCAGACCCTCTTAGCCTTTATTGCGTTTGAATGCAAATTGTCCCGGTGAAGGGAGTCACAACTCCTGTGAAATAAGGATTGACTCTAGTTTTCCTCTCTAAGCTCTACTTAGATGGAATCCAAATTTTCCGTGTGACCGGAAGCACATTAGGTTGTTTCTCCTTGAAGCACATTTTTTTTTCTTTACTTTTTTTTTTTTTTTTTTTTTTTTTTTTTTTCCAGATTTTCTCATTTTCTTTTCTTTCCACCTCTGTTTTTACAACCGTGCAGTAGAGCCAGAAAGCGTGGGCTTTTTCGGTTAACTCTTGTGACCACCGTAAGGGATGGTGGTGTACGCCCCCCAACTTCACTTAGGCTGAGGCAACCGTACCACATGAAACCAACTCTACACGAAGGTCCACCCCAGATCAACAAGAGACCACAATTTCCACTTGAAAACAGAATATTCAGCTACAAGCAAAACTCAATCTAATTAGCACACTATAGGAAACTTAGGTATACTTTACATGTCATTCTTTCACAACTTCCAAAAATTCTCAGGACATCCTTAGTGAAACCTCTACACAAAGTATTGAAGAATAAAAATTTCCCTACTACGGCACTTCCTACTCAAAAGGATTCATTCACTAAGCTCTCTTCAGTTTCAAGATCCTCAATTGCCTTTTTCTCAAATTTTTAAAATTTTTATTTTTTATGAATTTTCTCTTTTCTCATTTTTTTTTGTATTTTTTTTATATCCTACCTCTATATGCAAGGCTTTTACACGAAAAAAATTGACACAACTCAACTTTTTGGTAGGTATACTCAATTATGTACAAGTGCAAACAATATATAAATCTATCCTACACAATACAACAATATATAAAAAAAAACTCAACATAAACCACAATATTGACTCACAATACGAACTAAACACATCCTACATGTAACTGGCTATGCAAGACCCATGGCTAGCAAACAGATAAACCACCCCCACACTGAATGCTTCGTTGTCCTCAACGTATTTAGAGAGTACGCAAGAAGACTCAGGAATCAATGTGAAAGCCAGTAGATGAGATGGAGCTATGACATACTTATATAAAAGAAACACAAAATTTAGCAAGAGAAAAAGATACTCACAACCACCTCAAGGGTGGGGACGAAATCGCGCCCAGCAGTCCCCAAGCACAGTGATGGCGCCACCATGCTCCTATACAGTCAATGTGTACTCGCACACCGGGGTCGACTGCCTCCTCCGCTAAAATCCATGTCTGAAGAATCCCCAACTCGCCAATGCAAGCCCCTGTGACGGTCATGTGTTCCATCGCACACCGGGGTAGATTCTTCCATAATCTGCTCAAATATGTCACTTGGAAAAACACCATTAGTCCCTCTCTCTCTCATCTCTCCAAAATAACATAATAAAATAACTGAATTTAAAAACACAACTACGCTAAAGCAAATAAATAGGTTGGGTTGCCTCCCAACAAGCGCCTTGTAATCTAAGGTCGACGACCCGACCCAGTTACCTCAAAAGATGTTTAAGGAGATTTTTCTCTCCACTTTTTCTTCTTCCACCATCGTCTCTCTTTTTGTCTCTTCTCAAGTGAGCATGCATGAGACGCATATGGCAAGAAGAAGTTGTAGAAGACGGCCTTTGCAAGTTTCTTCTTCTTGTGCTTCCACTCCTTGATCACCGGTCTTCTCGAGAATTCATTCACCACATCATGACCCATTGTACCTTTCCTCTTCTTCTTCTTCTTCTTCTTCTTCTTCTTCTTCTTCTTCTTCTTCCAATTCTTCAGAATCAATATCATTGAGGATCGGTTATGTGGAAATAGAACCTCAGTTGGAACAGTAATGGCAAGGAGTGCCGTCTTGACTGCTTCCTTCCCTAGCTCTTGTCTTTGAATCACAGGTGTCAAATCATGTACTGCATAAAACTGGGGTCTTTGGTCTTCCACGTGTGACTCATCCCATTTTATTATCTCCAAAAGATAAGGATTAGACTGAAAACTTTCATGATACATGTCCTTGCAAACATCTCCCTGCGGTAATTCCTTAGCTTCATGAATTTCTTCAAAGTAAATATCTTCACTGGGCCATAAGCTAGCGATGTCCACACTCTCCCATACATGCCACGACTCCGGAATTATGCGAGGCACAAGTTGTATAGGCTTCAAAATATCATCCCAATCTTAGTCCGAATCCGAGTCTGAAGCAGCCCGAGGATCTATTACTTCATGATGAACAACATTGTAGACATAGACCTCTGAGGGTTCTTCGTCTTCCTCTTCGCACTCCTCAACTAAGTCTGGAATGATGCTACTTGGCCCATCGTCATTATCTGCATATGCCAATGCACTTGAAAGTTCTGCCAAGTGTTGTCCCTTCAGCTGGAGAGTTTCATTTATCCTATCCAGCCCTTCCTCCATTATGTCCCTTTTTACTAGCATGAGCTTCAATATTTCTTTCATATACTCATCTTCTTGATTGCAAGGAGGAGGAGTGTAAAAATCTCCATAGGAGTAGTACGCTGAATAGCCTGAATATTGCCCATGATAATTTTTCCCCCACATGATCACCAAGATACCTGCACAATTACTCGCTAGGAAGCAGGTGAGATCAACAAATACATAAACAAAAGCAAAAATAAAATTCCCCAAAGTTAATAATTCTAACTAATTCAACCGAAGTCCCCGGCAACGGCGCCAAGAACTTGACACGCTCCAACTGCAAGTGTACAGCTGTCGGTGTAGTAATAAATTTCGGAAAACCGGGTTGTCGAACCCAAGAGACTTCTTGTAAATTAATTAGAATTTCTTAACCTTTTGTGGGCACAGCGCAAGTTGTGTTTTGGTCTAATTCTACTAAAATAAAAACGCAATATTCTCAATTAACCGGGTGAAATAGTTCACGATTAATAAAGAATGAATTTTAGGGTTTTTGTAATATAAGGGAAAAAACACCGGGAATTCTCTAGGTTCACTAGGTTGATCTAAACTTATGTTTTGACTTGTAAAACAACCACGTATCGTTCACTATCAATCAAGCAATATTAAACTTACCGAGTTACCAAGTAAGTTTACTATACTTTAGACCAAAACAAACCGAGTTACCAAGTCTATTCTAGCTTAAAGCATGCATTAAAACCAAAATTCTACTTTAACGATCCTAGTTAACGATGTCGAGTTACCAAACATTGATTCGACTAGGTGAATTATTCAATTTACCGACTAATTCTCACGGAGTTACCGCGTGAAAACCAATTAAGTTTATCTCTACGTTAGCTACTCGCAAAGATAATTTTATTACAAACGTAAATAATCCATAATAATGAGAGATTACGTGAGATTAAGCTAAAACATGAATCACAATCATCAAAACATGATATTTAGATCAAACCCTAGCTACACCAAACGAGAATTCCCAGCAAATAACGTTTAGCTACTCATATTCATACTCAAAACGATAAGTTTAATGAGTTTAAGCATAAGAATCAAGAAAAGAGAAGAGTTGAGAATCCAAACGGATGATCCAAAGCTCCTTAGCTCTCCCAATAGCTCCTTGATCTCCAAACGATGTGTCTACCGTCAAAAACTACTCAAAAATTCGACCTAACACACTTAAATACGTTCCTAGAATGATATAACAAAGTTTCTAATAATTGCAAAAAGACCCCTGACGTTTTTGGATTTCTGGGCAATCTCTTCGTGCGAAGACCTTGTCTCTTCGTGTGAAGAGATTGTTCACTCTGTCTGAACTCATCCTGCAAAAGTCCTCCTATTTTGAGACAGCATCATGTCACAGGAAGAGAACTGAAATTTTGGCTAAGTCTTCTCTTCGTGCGAAGACCTTTTCTCTTCGTGCGAAGAGTTCATGCCTTAGCTTTTTTTTCTGGCTCATTTTCTTGAGTTTTACTTGCTTTCTTTGTTTCCGAAGCTCGTTTCTTCACCACCTTTGATCCTCGCGTCCTATTTCCTGCCAACCACAACACGAAATACGAACCCGCGATCATATCATAATAAAAGCAACAAAAATATACGAGAAACGCCCGGATTTAGCGATGAACGCTCTAAAACTCAATTTTCACAATTTTAGCACAAAAAACTCAAAGACGATCAAATTCTCCATGATAAGCACGCAAAACATAGCAAAAATAAGGAATAATATAACTCCAAAACGGAGTTATCAGCTATGGTCTATAGTTGTGAGTGGACCAAACTTGTTGTGTACTACGACCAATGGAGCCAGAACTATCAAACCAGATGAAGATCTCTCAGTTACTGAGCTAAAAAGGTATCAAAGAATTACAAAGCTTTGAACTTATTATATTGTGTTTTTAGTAACAGGATGTCCAACTGCAAGAATGCAAAAGAGATATGGGATAAGCTAACTGTTACTTATGAAGGAACTAGCCAAGTTAAGCAGACAAAGATCAATATCCTTTTGAGACATTATGAACTGTTTAAGATGAATTCTGATGAATCCATCAAAGATATGTTCAAGAGATTTACAAATGTTGTGAAGAACCTGGAATCATTGGGAAATGCTTTTTCAAATGAAGAAAAAGTCAGGAAGATTCTCAGAAGTTTGCCTAAGGCTAAGTAGGAGCCTAAAACAAATGCAATTGATGAGGCTCGTGACTTAAGCATCTTGGAACTTGATGATCTGAAAGGAAAATTGCTCACTCATGAGATCCCCATGGAGGAGGTATATGGTGACCTGAGTGACAACATAAAGAACCTGGCACTCAAGATAAAGGACAATGAAAAATCTCAAAGCCTTGAACAGGAGGATGATGATGATGATGAAGAAGCCTTTGCCTTGATTTCCAAAGCCTTGGCCCGAATCTTGAAGAAGAAGAGAAACTTTGGAAACAAGGACTATAAAAAAGAAAAGTTCAGATCCTCAACCAGCAAGGATCAAAAAGGTAAATCTTCTTTACATTCATATAAACCTAAAGTTATGAATTGCTATGAGTTTGGAGATGCAGATCATCTGGTAAGAGATTGTCCTCAAAATAAGAAAAGCAGACTATTTCCTAAGAAGGAAAATGACAACAGAAGAAAGAAGGCAATGGTAGCTTCATGCAGTGATTCAGAATCTTCAGACTCAGATTCTGATGAAGAGCAAGCTAATCTCTGTTTGATGGCTGGACATCAAGAAGATCACTCTACTGAGAAGCCAATTGAAGATATGGTAAATGATCTTTTATCTAGTCCTTCTGATATTTTACCTGGAATCCTCAAGAGCATGTTTTTTAATGAGGAAAGTTACATGAATGAGATTGATTCCTTGAAAGTAAAGGTTCATGAGCAAGCAAAAGAAAATTTAGATTTGGTTTTTCAAAACAAATGTCTTGAAGCTACTAAGTCGAAAATTGATAGTGACTTCAAAGCCTTGGACAGTAGATTGAAAGCTTTGAAATCACAAGTCAAAGAAGTTGTTGATCAAAACTCTCTTTTAACTAAAAAATTTTTTGATCTAAAGAGTCATTCAGATGATTTAGAACAACAGACACTTCATTGACTAGTGAGCTTCAAGAATCCAAGAAAATTCTTTCAACTATTGCTAGCTCAGAACATGCTTATAATCCAAATTTTAAGCATGTATACAAAAGTCGAAATGCTTATAATCCAAATTTTCCAAAAATAAATCAAACCACATTTGTTAAATCAGGAAGCAGACATTCTCCAAAATGTCACTATTGTGGCAAAATTTGACATGTGAAATGAACTTGCCCCTTTGGAAGGACAGAACCTCACATAATGAGGAACACCTATTCCTTATCAGCTTAAGGGTCAAGTGAAACAGATTTGGGTTCCAAAAGGAGTTAGACCACCTAACATGGTTGATTCTGAGTATGAATCCAAATTATACACTTGGTCTAATAGCCTGTTAAGGCATTGATTGAATCTTGCAGGATGTCACCAAAGCTTTGAAAGATCAGAAATAGATTTTGGATAGTGGATGTTCCAGGCACATGAGTGGAAATAAATCTTTATTCACTGAGCTTAAAGAGAAATGAGAGAGAACAATCACACTTGGTGACAAAGCAAGGTGCAACATCATTGGAATATGTAGTATTGGTAAATACTCTGCATGGTCAATTTCAGATGTTTATCAAGTTAATGGTCTTAAGTATAATTTATTGATTATTTCTCAGCTTTGTGATAAAGGAAATAAGGTAGCCTTTGACAAGGAGAAATGTGTGGTGCAAGATGAAAAATCAGGCAATTGCATATTCACTGCTCCCAGGTTACATATGCTTATGCTCTTTGGACTGACAAAAGTTGCAGGTGAAAGTCTGAAATGTCTCAAAGCTTTGAAGGATGACTCAAAGCTTTGACATAGAAAGCTTGGTCATATAAGCATGCATACTATGAACAAACTCATCTCAAAAGATTTGGTAAGGGGATTACCAATCCTGAAATTCAAAGATGATGAGATTTGCAAGGCATGTACTCAAATTAAACTGACCAGGAGTTCATTCAAGCCAAAGAACTTTGTAAGTACTTCTAGACCTTTACAATTGATGCACCTGGACTTATGTGGTCCTATGAGGGTTCAAAAACTCAAATGTAAGAGATATATGCTTGTTTTGGTATGCTTATTCCAGATTTACTTGGGTTATGTTTACTAGAGATAATTCTGAAGCATTATCTGAATTTTCAAAGCTTTGTAAAGAGCTTCAAACTTTGAAAAATTTACCTGTGCATCTATTAGGAGTGATCATGGTAAGGAATTTGATCAGCTTGATTTTAATTTATTTTGTGCAAAGAATGGCATCTCACACAACCTTCTGTACCTAGAACTCCTCATTATAATGGTGTAGTTGAGGGAAAAAAAAGGGGGTCTTGAAGACATGTCTAGAACCATGCTACTTGAAAGCAATTTGCCAAAGTATCTGTGGGCAGAAGCTGTTAATACTGCCAATTATGTGCTCAATAGATGTTTGATCAGGCCTATCTTGAAGAAAAATCCTTATGAATTGTTCAAAGGCAGAAAGCCTAGTGTTTCTTATTTTAAGCCTTTTGGCTGTACTTGTTTTGTGCATAACAATGCCAAAGATAATCTTGGTAAGTTTGATGCTAGAAGTGATGAAGGTGTCTTTATTTGTTATTCTCAAACTAGCAAAGCTTATAGATTTTACAATAAGATAACTAAGATTGTAGAGGAGAGTATTCATGTGATTTTTGATGAAAGTACTGATGATTCTCTGAGTGAAAGTTTTGCAGATTTTAACTTGAACAAGTATGAGGCTGATGATGACAATGAGAAAGTTAACATAAGCAAAACTAAGATGCAGAAACATTCAAAAGACTCTCAAGGCCTTGAACCCCCTGCTGAGCCAAAATCTCAAAGCCTTGATACTGAGACTGACAGGAAATATGATGCTCCTTCTACTGTTTCAAGAACTCAAAGCCTTGAAGGACAATACACTTGGGCACCCAGAAAAAAGTTCAGATAATTATTAGATCATCCTGTAGAGAACATCATATCTGATCCAACCACTACAACTCAGACAAGAGGTCAACTGAGGAATTTGTGTGATTTCAGTGCTTTTGTATCACTTATTGAGCCCCAAAATACAAAAGAAGCACTGGAAGATGCAGATTGGATCATTCCAATGCAGAATGAGCTGAATGAGTTTGAAAGGAACAAATTGGGACAAGATGGATGTTCAGAAACAAACTTGATGAAAAAGGTAAGGTTGTGAGAAATAAAGCAAGACTGGTTGCACAGAGATATAATCAAGAAGAAGGAATTGACTATGAGGAAACATTTTCCCATGTTGTAAGGTTAGAAGCTATCATAATACTTCTTGCATTTTCATAACATAATCATATAAAGCTTTTTCAAATGGATGTCAAATGTGCTTTTCTAAATGGCTATTTGCAAGAAGAAGTACATGTTGCTCAACCACCAGGTTTCGAAAATGACACATTTCCTGATTATGTTTACTAATTAGAAAAAGCATTGTATGGACTTAAGCAAGCGCCAAGGGCTTGGTATGACATTCTCTCTAAGTTTTTATTTGAAAATGGTTTCAAGAGAGGACTTGTTGACAAAACTCTTTTTAAAAATCATGAAAAGGATTTGTTAGTAGTACATATATATGTTGATGATACTCTATTTGGTGCTACTAATGATGCTCTTTCAAAAGAGTTTTCAAGCCTAATGTGCGTGGAATTTGAGACTAGCTTAATGGGAGAACTGAATTTCTTTCTTGGACTTCATGTGCATCAAATGAAGAAAAGAATTTTTGTGCATCAAGGGAAATACAACAGGAACTTGTTAAATAAATATAGCGTGTCACAGTCCAAGGTAGTTAAGACTCCTTTGAGTTCATCATTATCTTTAAACAAAGATACAAGTGGTAAGAGTGTGAATCAAAATTATTATAGATGTATGATTGGTTCACTTATGTAACTAACTGCTAGTAGATCAGATATTATGTTTAGTGCATGTATGTGTGCTAGATTTCAAGCAGATCCTAAAGAAAGTCATTTGAATGCTGTGAAAAGGATTTTTAGATATTTGATGGAACCAAAGACTTGGGGCTTCGGTATCCAAGAAGATCTAATTTTATGTTGAGTGGTTATGCAGATGCAGACTTTGCATAATACGAAGTAGAAAATAAGAGTACTTCAGGATGCTGCCATTTCCTTGGTTCATCAATGATTAGTTGGCATTCAAAGAAGCAAAATTTAGTAGCTTTATCAACTGCAGAAGCTGAATATATTACAGCTGGAGCCTGTTGCTCTCAGGTTTTATGGATTGCTCAACAACTAAGAGATCTTGGATATGATTACAGAAATGTGCCTATCAACTGTGACAATACAAGTGTCCTTTCTATATCAAAGAATCCAGTTCAGCATTCAAGGACAAAGCCCATAGATGTGAGACATCATTTTCTTAGAGATCATGCTGAAAAAGGTGATATTGTTCTATCTTTTATCCCTACTTCTATGAAAATAGCTGATATTTTCACTAAACCAGTGCCAGATGAGAGGTTTGCATCCCTAAGGCTTGAATTGGGTATGTGAAACAAGGATACATTGGTTTAGGGGGAGTATTAGTTTCTATGTGTATTATGTGTGTAAATCTCAAAGCCTTGAGATCATACTTTCTTAGCCTTGAAAGTATGCCTCAAATCTTTGAAGGTTTCTGTTATATTCTGAAGCTTCTCAAAGCTTTGAACTACTGTTACACTGCTGTATTAAGTGGATATGCATTTTTTTAAAAATTGGATCGTGGATTATTTTGTAATATCTTTTTAGATAATTACAGAATATTTCAGATGTTCGGAGATTTTGACAAAATATCCCAAAAATATCTCATGAAATCTTTTGCAATCTCTTTTGCATGCCAATTCCTTTTCAAATCAAACTCTTCTACCTACTTGAGCCAAATTTAGGGCTTATTTATTTCATTCTCAACTTTCTTCTCTTCATACCTATCATTCTCTCTTCTCTCTCAAACCCTCTCAAACCCTAACCACAATGGAGCGCAAATATGAGAGGATCAAGCAACAAGGACAGACTTCCAACAAGAGGACAAAAAGGAAGGCAAACAGAAAGATCACCATTCATGGATTAGATTCAGAAGATTCAGCTATTGTCCATGAGACTTCACCTCCCTCAAAGAAGGTTAAGAATGGAAAGTTCAAGAAGAACCAGTTGCTGGGTCAGAATCCGAGTTTGCAACAGAAAAAGTGGTGAAGATCAAAGAACAGGAAAGTAAGAATCAGGAAAAAAAATCAAGTAAGAAGAATTTCTTTTTTGTTACACGCGAGGGGTGGGGACCCAAAATCGAGACCGGAAGAACTGCCTAGGAAGTATCTTATGAGTGGGATGGGCTGAATTGTTGCTTCTTGTTTGTTCTTATCCATGGAAGAGCCCCTAACCTTATGTTTTTTTCAGGTGCTGGACGAACTTGTTCTCACGGTGCCTTAACATATTTGGTAGTGGCTATGTTTAAACTCTTCCAGTCCGCTCTCTGTAGGCTCTGATCTGCCGTCACATGTTGGTAATGGCTATTTTTAAACTCTTCCGGCCCCCTCTATGTAGGCTCTGATATATAGATCTTAATATGTTGGTAGGATTTGTTAACAGCTAGAGCATGTCCTGCCATGATGTCAAACACTTAAGTATGGAAATTGCAGTATGAAATGGAGCGTGTGTGTGTGTGTTTTTTTATTTTTTATTTTTTATTTTTTATTTATTTATTTATTTATTTATTTTTTTTTTGTGGTTCTTCATTGGAAAAACGACACTTGGTTACTAAATGTTGTTTTTAATATTAATACGACTAGTATACTAGTCGGTTGTTACAAATATGGCAGGAATGTAGCCGTCGCTAAATTTAAACGACGGCTTCCAATACGGCGGTATAATTTTCCACCGCTTTTATAAAAAACGGATGATGGTTGTGATTTATGTTAGCCAAGTATTTCCAAACAAAATGTTATGTGAGGACGACGAGTACTAATAAATTGAATTCTCAGCTTCGTATGCACTCATTTCTCCTTCGAACAGAATCTATGTCCAACCGAATCTATGTCACACGGGTTGCAGAGCCTAAGACGGAAACCTACACCATCTATCCCAAACTTATCATCCTGTTTGACTTTTGAGATCATTTTAACTAGGTGGTTGGAGCCGATAAATGATATAGGAAGTTATTACCATCTTCATAATATTATAGAGTCATCTTAAGTCTACAACGTTATGAAAAATATGTCGTTTTTGTATCGTCTTGTTACTGACCATATAGTCAAAAAGTCATCTCAAAATCAGATATCACAAATACAATTTTTTTTTTTTTTTTTTTGAAAAATTGTTTTGTGGTCAACCGGGTTTGAACTCAGGACATCATGCAGGGGCTTCCAACGCTTACCACTTGAACTACCACCCTAGCTGCATGTCACAAATAATTTTTTTTTGAGCAAAATATCACAAATTATTTGGGTAGAGGGAGGATTACATTTTTTTAGAAGCAGGAGGATTACATTTTAGATATGGATCAACAGTACTATTAGGTGGTAGATACAAGGAAAAAAAAAAAAACGTCTTCTGATAATTCAAGAGTAATTCACTTGTTCTGAGTTAAAATTAAAAAAGTTCAGTACACTACACACTACACATCTTCAATACTACCTCTGTTTCTTCTTTTTTTCATGCGGTTGACCATTTTATCCGTATCTGGGTCATTTTGACTCGGTAATTTGAAAGCAAAACGATGTAATTTTTTTTACAATTTTTTCATAGTATTGTAGAGTAAAATTTACTCTACAGGTTCATGCAAAAATTACCAAATTCGTGTATCGTTTTGCTAACCAAATCACCGGGTCAAAGTGGTCTAATGAATAGTGTCAAAAAGTGAAATAAGGTGAAAGAGAAGAAACATAGATAGTATTAGTTTTCATAGCTACTAGCATATTGGGCACACGCGATGCGTGTGCTATAATTATAAAATGTACAAAATTAAGCAATATTCAACTACTGGAAGAAGAATCTGCTTTTGTAAGAAAAAATGAAACAATTGGCATTAGATTATCTTGAATTTTTCATTCGCGGAGACAAACATCATCTGAAAACAAATTTTCAGCCAACCTAGAAATTCCAGGTCTAGAATGTTACGAAATTTAATGGGAAAACAAAGTAACATTATAACAACTGCAGAATAATTTTTTCACATATGACAAAAAAAGATCGAGAATTTGTAAGAACCTCAAAGGCAAGATTCGACCAAACTTATCAAGTTTAGGCAATTGATACTGAAGACACACCCACTGGAAGTAATGCCAACCAACCATTCTCGCCAGTGGTTGATTTGGAACTGATGATTTATCTGTTGGTTTGTGGGAATTGAGGGAGACAAATGAGTACTTTATTTCATCGATTTATTGAAACGGTAATAGTTTTCAAAACATGGGCAAGTAGTGGGCTTGAGGGAGATAATGGGTACAGGGAGTGGGTTAATGTCTTTTACATTCCAGCCCTCAACAAAACTTCACTCCTTCTTTATTGTAAGGGACATATTAGGGAAAACAAAAATGTGACGGGCTTCAAAAATTGATTTCACCAAACTCGGTGTTGGCTTTTTATATTAGTATAGAAGATATATTAGGCTGAGTAGTTCCAAACGAGTAGTTGTTAGGAAATAAGAGGGGAACACTCATAATAACACTAACGTGTACTAATATTTTGGTTTGGTACCGGAGTAACTGTAATTATAATCCTCTAATAGTTAAAAATATAATTCTAAAAAAAGAAATTCAACTTGGTTTGAATTAGGGATGGCAATATGGTCCGATTCGATCTGTGATCCGAGCGACCCGGGCCGAATGGATCGGATCCGAATCCGATCCAATTGAAAATGGATCGGATTTGGATCTGGAAAGCCAGATCCGATCGGATCTGGATCTAGATCTGGATTTGGATCTAAGGGCAGATCCAACGGGTTTCGACCCGATCCGATCCGACGTATATGTGTGCTTTACAAATATATTCATATTACCTCCCCACTTTCACTTCCAAGAAGAATACATTAGTCATTCCTACCTACAAAGCTAATCTGTTGTGTTTTAGGCTTCATAACTTGCGAACATGCCTTAGCGTATGAAATACTGTTTATTTCTTATGTTATTTTTTGTATTTTATTGCAAACCCAAGCCGGATCCGATCCGAATACGATCCGACCACGTATTATATGGATCTACGGATCGGATTTGGATCAGCTGGATGAAACCCGATCCGATCTGATCCGAATCCGGTGATGATCCGAACGGATCTGGATCGGATCTGGATCCCATTTCTCCTAGTCGGATCTGGATCGGATCAAGCCTGATCCGATCCAGATCCGACCCGTTGCCATCCCTAGTCTTATATATATATAATATAAAAGCAGAGAAGTCCTGAGGTGAAACCACAATTTGACATTTGTCATTGTATAATCATTATGAGTATGACATTTGTAATCCTATGTGTCCATTTAAACAAAAACAACCAATGACTTTTGGACATGTACTCATGTGTTGCTTTGTCATGAGCAATTAATATCAATTTAAAATTGGTAATGAATGTTCATTTTTGATTTATGACCTGAAAATAAATATATTCTACATATAAGTAATTTTTCTTAATATTTAAGAAGTTATTATTTCATAAATTCTTAATTGATGCATATTTCATATAGCATGAATTATGATCACATATTTAAATCTAACATTTACATAAATGAAATTGTATGTAATTATATTATTTTGATTAGGAAAATAAATTATATTCTTAAAGACATGATGTAGTCATTTAATAATAAAAATATTTAAATCATTGCATGTACAATTCTACAAGTATAAAAAATACATAAGTGACTTTCTGAGAAAAGTGTCGCACTATTTTTTTCAGCAGTATGTCACACTAATTGGTCAATGTTAATTTTCTCAACTTCATCACAGTAAATTTAATGTCAGATGATTATTTTAATATTGACATGTTTAATTATATGATCATAAATGCATTTTTTATAGTACTCCATGTTAATTCCCACCTTTTTTCTCAGCTAATTTTATCTTAATATCATAATAATTCAACAAATAATATTTTTTTGAAAGAAAAATCAACAAATATTATTGGTACATGAAGTTCAGTAGTAATTTTTCTTATTCTTTACAAAGAAAATACTTCTACGAATTCTTATTTATGCATATTATTGCATAGTTATAACATTTGATAACGTGAACCATGATCTCATATTCAAATTAGAAAAAAGTAAATATATTTGTAAGAAATTTTTTAGGGAAAGAAATTTCACTCTTGAGGCATATGTGTAGAATGCATTTTGTAATGTAACACACTGAAGTAAGTTAATCTTCATTGTGTGTAATTGAAGTTGGTGGTTTTATGATAAAAGTGTTTCATTAATTCATACAAATTTTCTTTCAATTTTCATCTAAGTAAGTTTTATGTTAGACAAGTTTCTGAATGTTTCTTACCGATCACTAATGTTTTCACAAAGAACATGACAATACAACAATTTGTTGGTACTTTAACATGTAAAAATATTGTACACTTTTAGTTACGAACAATTATAAAAGAATATTCTGGAGAAAAATTGAAAGGGAGAATTCGAAATATTATATATTAAAAAAATTAGAAGTCACTCATTGATAATAAAAATCAAAAAGAGAGTGAAACGTGATTTGATTGCAGTAATTTTTTGAAAGAAATGTTTCAATGACACTGAGCAACTTTTTCGAATCATAAATCAAGTTTCTTTTGCATATTTCACTTTCATATCAGTGACTTAACTCCATTTCATGAAAGCTATTTATTGACTCGCCCCGCGCCTTGGCGCGGGGTCACGCCTAGTTTGAATAAGAAACGAAAACAAGTTCGTACAGTCTAATACTTATGTACCAATCATGTTAGCTTGAGTTGTTCCAATAGAATACCACTATGTGTCATCTCTTTCTTCCCATTTTGACTTTCACCACTATTCATTGGGTCATTTTGGCTCGGTATTGAATAGTAAAATGAAGCAATTTTTTTGAACAATTTTTTTTCGAGGTATTTTTTTTGAATAATTTTTTCGTGGTATTGTAGAGTAAAAGTAGCTCTACAACACGGTGAAAAAATTATAAAAAAATCGCATCATTTTGCTATCAAAATCACCTTGTCAAAATGATCCAGATACGTGTCAAAAAGTCAAGATGGAGAGGAAGAGCTGAGACGGAGTGGTAGTTGGTACTAGGGAATAAGAATGCACATAGGTAAGACTATTACAATAGTAATGATTTGTGTTTAGTTTATGGATAATTGCATAGAGATTTCATACCCAATCTCAGGATGACACAGAAATTGAGTAATAAGTCTTAATACTCTTCTCTGTAATGAGAGAAGTAAATAAGTTACATAATCTTACCTATATAACTAATGCTCCTATGCTATCAAAGTATCAATATGTACATGCACCTTTGAATACAGTAAGGCTCTTTATACCTCCAATTGTAATCCCTACACCAAGCAACATGTACTCAGTGTTGGGGTGTGCTACCATGTCTAGGATTAGAGTTAATCCAATCGCGAGGGCCGATTATGATTGATACAACTAAAATCAAAGGTAAATTTCACTCAGTTATCCAATCACAAGGGCGTTGATGCAAATATATAATCCGCCTGCAGCTTGACTGTCAAATTCATTTTACTTATTTTTTCGAAGTAACAAAAGGAAACCTATAAGCATGAAGAAACATGTTCCATTTGTTTCATTTTATTCAAATTTTATGCTTAATTCTGTATTACCAGTCCTAGAATGTTGTATTTATCACAATGCCCATCTCAATTTAAAATCTGACTCGAAGTACTAATACCACTCAAATCAATTTGTTGGAGTCTGATTTAATTAGTTCGTTGGATTTCTTTGTAGATGACCCCGTGATGCGGAGATGGAAGTGGAAGAGAGTAGCATTGTGGGGTAACTTACAGACCCAAAGGCTGGAGAGATCAGAGAGTCATCTTTTACAATACATTCCTAACCACAGGGACAAAATGCGATTAACCTTTTTATTTATCAACAAAAATATGGGTATAATTGTTACGTTAAACATAGAGTAGCTCACATGTAACTTAAGTGAAACTTTTGAAACCATAAGTCACCAAAGATATAACCAAGCTCACATCGCAGATCAATGAACGTCATTTTATCATTTTTTTTGGCATTGACAATTTATTCTCCACAACAGTCACCGTCCAAACCCGGCCGACACAACTTATGAAGTGGTCCATCTCTCTGAGGTGTTTTGGCCATATATGTAGTCTTTCCTCATTAACTGCTGCTTGCCAGCGACTAGTTGCCTAGTAAACTAATCAATCTTAGCAAAAGAATATGTTGATTGCACCATATTAATACTAAGGTACTTGTCCTCAGGATCCCTCCCACTATATATTCTCTTGGAACTACCCAAGCTATGATAATTGGTACTACCTCCGTTTCGTCTGTTTCGTCTGCGTTTGACTTTTTAACCCGTAACTGAGTCACTTTGACTTGGTGATTTGGGTACCAAAACGATGTAATTTTTTTAACAATTTTTTCATGGTATTTTAGAATAAACTTTCCTCTATAACACCGTGCAAAGATTACCAAATTCTTGATTCGTTTTGCTAATCAAATCACCGAATGAAAGCAACCCAGTGAATAGTGACAAAAAGTGAAGTAGGCTGAAACAGACGAAACAGAGGTAGTACTGTATATAAGTATGAGACTTTGAAAAGACTAATAATAAAGACATGTGCTGAACTTTTGTTTTTGTTTCTAAGACAGTTTAGTTAACTTCAACTGGACTATATTACTTTTGTATCGACAGTTTTATCCTCCAACACAGACATGTGCCGATTATGGAACGTGTCCTCATTAACTACTGCTCCCCACCAGCTACTACTTGCCAAGTAAACTAATTAAACTTGCCTTCTTTGAGGATGGAAAGATTTTTCTGATTACGGGGTTGAAAGGTGACACGAATTCTCAAGTGCACGGTTCAAGTAA
Source organism: Linanthus parryae (assembly GCA_023055425.1). Taxonomy (NCBI): domain Eukaryota; kingdom Viridiplantae; phylum Streptophyta; class Magnoliopsida; order Ericales; family Polemoniaceae; genus Linanthus; species Linanthus parryae. The sequence goes on from JALGPY010000001.1 coordinate 33,361,612, forward strand.
TATAGGAGTGATATTTCAGGTCCGAATTATATCGATCCCACGAGGACATGATTATTGTTTAGTCAGGAATTTTGTTCCAAGAGTACTAACGTAAAAATAAAATGAGGAATTGTTTGAGTTGAAGTATCTAAACTAAGTACTGATAATAAATGACAAATTAATTCTTTTAGTATTTTTTGGTAATATGGTCTTGCTGTAAAAATTAGGGTTTTGGGTAATTAGGTTTCCAGGATCCCCTAGGATTCATCAGTTATCCACATTTCGTATGAAAAACACGCAGTCGGTTCCACTTATGCCACGTAATCAGTTGTGTAATATCCTCTCGGTCTCATACACATTTTCCCGTTTCTGCAGATTTTTGGGTCCTTTCGGCCCACCTAGATCTGCATATTCGTTCTAAGTCTGCTAAGGTCCTGAGATCTCCTCTCGGTCTCACCCAGTTACTATAGCAGGCGATCTATACGCTCGAGCTATCCTAACACGTTTCGCCTCTCGGTCCATGATGTGATACGGGAATACAATAATGTCATTTTCATCCTAATCTAATCTAGTTACTCTCGCGCACCATGTCAGATCTGTAGTGATCTTGGTTAGCTACTTCGTTCAGACATGAAAATAAGCACCAAATACATAAATCTAAGTAGAACGTAACACTGCGTTAAGATCCGAAGATCATGAATCCATGTAGAAAATTTAGAAAAACTGAATCAGAACCATAGGTTCACCGAGAACCTAGGTAAAAAGTTTAGCTAATAAAAAATGACATAGAGAAGAAGAGAGAATCGAACGGGTGACAGAAATCTGGCGATTCTCGGGACTCCTCCGATGTTCCAACATGCTTCCGTGCTTTGTGTTGTGTGTTGTAGTATGTTTTTGTGGGTGTCAAAAACAAGCTATGGACGTTCATTTATACAGTGTTGAGAGTTGCCAAAAAGACTGCGCGGAAATTACAGTTTGTCACTGTTTAAACTGCCTTAGAAATTGCATTGTTTGTGTAGCTGGATGCGTAGCTACGCAGAAAGTGACCTTAATTTGCCCAAATTGACCCCACTGCCTGCGTAGGTAAATCCTGCATAGCTATATTCCTGCGTAGCTATGCAGATAGTACGGTCTGTCTATGATTTTCTGCTGATTGTTTGCGTAGAATCCTGCGTGGCTATGCACATTCCTGCGCAGCTGGCTGCGTAGCTATGCAGATAGTGGTCGGGATCTTCTTTTCTGGACTGTTCCCTCCATGTGTGCGCTGATACCTGCGTAGCTCCGTAGGATCCTGCGTAGCTACGCACGATCCTGCATTTGATGGCTGCGTATCTACGCAAGATCCTGCGTTTGATGGCGGCGTAGCTACGCACACAACAACTTCTAGGTCCATGCCTTAGCAACTTTTTGCACTTTTTCTTCTCTTTGTGCGTAGGTACCCCCGTAGCCACTGGCGGACCTAGAGGGGGGGCAAAGGGGGGCCGTGGCCCCCGCAAGGTTTCTGAAAAACTCAACAACACCCCTAAATTTTATACTAATTATACAAGTTTCACCCTTTTGGCCCCCACAAAATATAATATTATTTCAATTGAATCTTTCTACTGTTAACATGTAACTGTTCTATCTTTAAATTTAAGGATATTTTCATATTTCACATGCCCAAATTTCCATTTTGTCTTATAAAACTTGAGTTTAAGAACTAAAAAGTCTTAAACCTTGAAAAAAATCTTTTTTTCCATTAATATTTTTTGCGATATCACTATGTACAAAACATAACTATATGTGGTTGTTTGTTGTTTGTCGAACATATTTTTGTGAGTGCAAGCAACATTTACTTAAATAAAAAAAAATTTATGATGGTGTTTGGCCCCTGCTTGGTTTAAATCCTGCGTCCACCACTGCCCGTAGCTACACAGAAAGTGGCAATTTTTCTTCAACTGTAGCCAAAAAACCATATTTCTTCTCTCTTCTTGCGTTCGCAAGGCAATATCTCTCTCATCGGGACTTTGTTTTGGCTATGTGACCTATCGTTGAAAATATTTTGAAGTCTACTTTCATTCGCCACCGGTATCACTCCGAAGTTCCTTCTACAAATTCTGATAATTTCAAAAGAGTGCAGACTCGTTATTATAGCTTCTCCAAATTTGCTTCTCTTCACTCCGCTTGAGTTCCCGTTGCTTCTGATGTACGTTTCAAGCCTCAAATCAACCTCTAAGCATCATTTCATGTAAAAATACATGAAAAACTGTACCAAACTATTATACTTTCCATTTAACATCTATGCATAAAAATGCCCGGATTTCACAATTAAGCTCACATTTCTCTTCTGAAGAATACACATGTTTTGTTGGCAAAAACGTGCTAAAACTTATGATAAATCATCCTGAAACACTCCACTATAAGCTCACAAATAACTCCTAAATGGGAGTTATCAAAAGGGTAAAAGTGTCCTTTACCAAACTGAAAGGGGGTGATAGTGTATTTGTGTCAAACCTAGGGGATAAAATTATCTTTTACCGCGATTGACGAAGATGCAACCTCTACAAGGCCCAAACAGAGATGATTCTAACGGAATCAGGGTCGAAGTGAGATTTTCTAAAAAATAATATTTGCCTTGAAGAGTTACTAACATATGGGAGGTATATGTTTATTTCTATTAGCATGTCATTTATAGCACTACTTTCAAGAACGGAGTTGTTTTAAAAGTGTACATAAACTACGAGAACCAAACATATTTTGCATCATCTTGTTCCTCTCACAGACCAGACGCAGGAATCCTCAATGATTTCCACGTCTGAGCTTGCCTAAAACCCTAAAACCGATACAAAAACTCACCAAATTGATCCAAAAGGTTATGAAGATGTTGGAATAGGTGCCCTAGAGACAATCTAAATTTAGTATGAACAATGTTTGGCTAGAACATTCATTTATTATTTATTATGATTTTTTTATATAATGAAGTTCTTAGATACTGTAGGGTTTTGATCATGGATACGCAGCGGAAAAATAAATTATCCATTCAATACCCTCCAAATATCACATGAAGAGAATCATAGCGATGGTAAAGGAATAATCATGTTACTTACCTTAGGGTTTTTCCTGTGATGACTTGTAATGTGAATTGTGTCACTTCTCCTTTTTTCTAGCTTGGACCAGAGGAAGAGGAAGAAGAAATCACGCAACATAAGGACAAGGGAAGCTCACGGCTTCCTTGTGGCCGACGGGTAGGGGCAGTCGGCTAGGGGGGCGGTCGACCTCTCTAGCTTGGCTTGCTCTCTCCTTTTGTTCTCTCCCACTCACTTATGTTATGAGCATTAGTGTGGGAAGGAATCTAGGAGCATCCTTTATATAGTCCAACAACTCCTTGTCAACTACCTAAAGGCCCTTCCTAATCCAACACGAATTCAAATTAGTCCCTTCCTTGCATATTAGTCCTTCTAAGTTTTTAAGGTGTTCCAAAGTGATCCTTTTAATTAATTAATAATATTAATTAATTCCCACTTCTAGTTCAACTCTATCTAGCATGTGACCCCATAGGTTCTATTTAGTTGGTAGCAATAATTTGCTAATATGGAGCGGTCTCTAGCAAGACATCCATTCTGCCAACTAATAGAATAGTCATCCAAAAAACCTTGCAAAAGTAATTGTCACATCCCTTTGTATTTATATCCGGATTGGACACGAGACATACAGGTCACACGTATATCCAATCCATAGTTTCTCGATCTTGGGAATAGCCTTATTCGTGCAAATAACATCAATATCCCAAATTGATTTATTGGAGTCTGGCCAGACATTCCATAAGCACTATCCCTCGAGTGGCCTCGGATATTTTCTCCCGTTATGTGGGAGGGACAAATTTTATCTACGTCTAGTATGATTTCTAAGCTTGCTTCTTATTGTATCTGGTACACGCCTTTATAGCTACCCAGTTACGGTGTAGCGTTTGACGCTACCAAAATCACAATAATCCACAACTAGATAATATAGTGACTTCAAGTCTAAGGACGACAATACCGTTGTCACCACGAGAAGCGCTTGTGACTCCACATAACATGTATGTAGCCTTCTCGGAGATGGGTCAATCCAGTGCGCCATTACCCTTAATGCACACCTATGTGTTGGATCATGATATCTATATCAATCCAACCCCATACTATTATATAGATGATTGTCCTATTAATCATTATAATGAACGAGGGATATTTAAGATAAACAACATAATAGTAAATCTAAGGACTTCATTATATTAAATATCCAATAAATAATACAATGAATGTTCCAGCCAAAACAAGTTCATACTAAACTAGATTGCCTCAAGGGCATCTATTCCAACAATCTCCCACTTGCACTAGAGCCAATCTGATGCATCCCGTATGCCAATGCTCCACTGAACAAGCGGCTTTGTAAGTGGATCTGACAGATTCTCATATGTAGGAATCTTGCATATTCGAACGTCTACTCTATCGATAATATCTCAAATAAGATGAAACTTCCTGAGCACGTGTTTGGATTTCAGGTGTTTCCGGGGCTCCTTTGATTGCGCGATCGCCCCAGTGTTGTCACAGTACAACTCTACTAGGTCCGCAATGCTAGGAACCATTCCAAGTTCAGGAAAAAAATTCCTAATCCAAACCGCTTCCTTTGCTGCGCCATTTGCAACAATGTACTCAACCTCTGTTGTAGAATCAACCACAGTCTCTTGCTTGGAACTCTTTCAGCTCACCGCTACTCCATTCAGTTAAAAGACATATCCCAATTGTGATCTGAAATCTTCTCTGTCAGTTTGGAAGCTTGCTTCCGTGTAACCCCTTACACGCAACTCTTCTTCTCCGCCAAATATCAAGAAAGCATCCTTAGTTCTTCTTAAGTACTTTAGGATGTTCTTGACTGCAATCCAGTGACTCTCATCCGGATTGGATTGGTATCTGCTTGTCGTAGTCAAGGCATATGACACATCTGGTCTAGTACATAACATGGCATACATGATATATCCTATGGCCGAGGCATAGGAACTTCTACTCATGCGTTCCTTATCAATCTCATTGTAAGGACAATTACTCTTTGAAAGAGTAATTCCATGTGACATGGGCAAGAAACCTTTCTTGGAATCTTGCATGTTGAACCGTTTCAACACCTTGTCAATATATGTACTTTGACTTAGGCCTAGCAGTATTCTAGATCTATCTCTATAGATCTGTATACCAAGTATATAGGCTGCTTCCCCTAAGTCTTTCATTGAGAAACACTTTCCTAGCCAATCTTTAACAGATTGCAGCATAGGAACGTCGTTTCCAATGAGTATGTCATCCACATACAAGACCAGAAAATCTATAGAGCTCCCATTAACCTTCTTGTAGACAGAAGACTCATCTTCGTTTCTGATGAAGCCAAACTCTTTGACTACTTCATCAAAACGTCGATTCTAACTCCTACAGGCTTGCTTCAATCCATAAACGGATCATTGCAGCTTATAGACTTTACTGGCTTGCTTTGGATCTTCAAAACCCTCCGGCTGTATCATATACACATCCTCGAGGAGATTCCCATAGAGGAATGCTGTTTTGACATCCATCTGCCAAATCTCATAGTCGTAGTATGCTGCAATGGCAAGTAGGATTCAGATGGATTTGGTCATAGTGACTTGTGAAAACGTTTCATCATAGTCAATGCCATGAATTTGTCTGAATCCTTTAGCCACCAATCGGCCCTTATATTTAATCACATTACCATCCATGTCGATCTTATTCTTGAAGACCCATTTTCACCCTATGGGCCGCGCCCCTTCGGGTGGTTCCACCAAAGTCCATACTTTGTTGGTATACATGGATTCCATCTCGGATCTCATGGCTTCAAGCCACTTCTGAGAGTCTCGCCCTTTCATGGCCTCTTCATAGGTAGTAGGATCATCATCTATGAGCATAGTGTCACCAGAGTCTGTTACGAGAAGTCCATACCTCTCGGGTTCCTGGCGCACTCGACTAGATCTACGAAGCTCTTGTGTTACTTGAACAGGCTGTTCCACAGCTTCTTGTGGTTCCTTTTCATGTTCCATAGTAGGATCAGTGCTTTTTGGTTCTTGAATTTCTTCAAGTTCTACAGTCCTCCCACTTGCTTCTTTAGAGACAAACTCTCTTTCTACTAACACGTCGGACCGAGCAACAAACACTTTGTTCTCAGTTGGATTGTAGAAGTAGTAACCCTTAGTTTCCTTAGGGTACCCCACAAACTTACACTTATCGGACTTTGGCCCTAGCTTGTCTGATTGTAAACGCTTTACATAGATATCGCAGCCCCAAATCTTCATGAACGACAGTGTGGGATGCCTCCCACTCCACATCTCATGTGGTGTCTTCATGACTGATTTAGATGGAACACGGTTAATGGTGAAAGCTGCACTTAATAGAGCATAGCCCCAAAATGATAATGGAAGATCGGTTTGACACATCATAGATCGAACCATATCCAATAGTGTTCGATTCCTCCCCTCGGACACGCCATTCCATTGTGGTGTCCTGGGTGGAGTGAGTTGGGACACGATCCCACACTCTCTAAGATAGTCGTCAAACTCTTGGATCAAGTACTCTCCTCCACGATCCGATTGTAGAGCCTTGATACTTTTGCTAAGTTGTTTCTCTACTTCACTTTTGAATTCTTTGAACCTTTCAAGGGATTCAGATTTGGTCTTCATAAGGTATACAAATCCATATCTACTGAAATCATCAGTAAATGTAATGAAGTAGACGTAACCACCCCTGGCAGGCGTGGCAAATGGCCCACACACATCAGTATGTATGAGTGGCAAATGCTAGCTAGTCCTCTCACCTTTCTTATTGAAAAGGGACTTTGTTATTTTTCCCAATAAACAAGCCTCACATGTCTCATATGATTCAAAATCAAATGAGTCTTTAAATCCATCTTTATGGAGTCTAGATACTCGTTTCTTGTTTATGTGGCCTAAACGATAATGCCATAAGTAAGCAGGATTTAAATCATTTATTTTAATCCTCTTAGTATTAATGTTGTAGACAAGATTGCTTAGATCAAGGACAAATAGTCCATTAAATAATTGCGCACTACAATAATGAATATTATTAAAATAAATGGAACAATAATTGTTCTTTATTGAAATAATAAAACCTTCCTTGTCCAAACAAGAAATAGAAATAATGTTTCTGCTCATAGCAGGCACAAAATAGCAATTATTCAATTCTAAAACTAATCCTGAAGGCAGAGACAACTCGTACACTCCTACGGCCAATGCAACAACCTTTGCTCCATTCCCAACGCGCATGTCTATCTCTCCTTTAGCCAATCTTCTACTTCTCTTTAGTTCCTGCAAATTTCGACAAATGTGAGATCCACATCCAATATCCAATACCCACGATGTTGAGATAGTAAATTGACATCTACAACAAAAATACCTGGTGGTGGTGGAATCACTATTCCAAGCCTCTTGTCCTCTAGATATTTTGGGCAGTTCCTCCTCCAGTGTCCAGGCTGACTGCAGTAGTGATACTCACCTTTAGTCACACCTTTGGCAATGCCACAAACAAGCTTAAGGACAGGTTCCTTGGACTTGGCAACTGACTTGCCTTTGCCCTTGGAGGATGAGGCAAACTTTTTGCCTTTTCCTTTCTGCACCATCATAATGGCCTTGCCCTTACCCTTGTTGATGCTTTGTTCAGCTGTCCTCAACATATTGAGTGAATTTGGCAGTGGTTTTACGATCTCGTTCATGTTATAGTTCATGATGAACTGTCCATAACTTTCAGGCAACGATTGCAGCACGAGATCGGTGGCCAACTCTTGGCTGACCGGGAACCCTAGCCGTGCGAGATTCTCCAAGTACCCGATCATACGGAGTACATGCGGTCCCACAGGGTTCCCTTCAGTTAGATGACATTTGAACAATGCCTTAGAAACTTCAGACCTCTCAATCCTTGCCTGCTTTTTGAAGAGCTGCTTCAAGTGTTCGATCATATCGACTGCATTCATGTTCTCGTGTTGCTTCTGAATCTCAGAGAACATGGTGCATAGCATAAGGCAGGCCGTATCATTAGCATCATCAACACGCTTCTGATGCGCCTTTAGGGCTGCACGAGTATTGTTTTCTGGACCTGCCGGAACTTGCTCCTATAATGCATACAATTTCTTCTCTTGCTTGAGAACGATTCTCAAGTTTCTGTACCAATCAAGGAAGTTTGTTCCAGAGATCTTGTCCTTCTCAAGGACAGATCGTAGGTAATGTTGTGAACTCGATGAGTTGTTTGCCATTTGGAATTCTACAAAAGGAAAATACGCAAGTTTTAGTATTTGTGAACTTTTGACTATATTCAATAATGGCTAGTTCATCAATTATAGCTCTCACTATTTTTCTATGGACTAATAACCCTCAAGATATTAATGCGTAAAATATCCTTATATTTTCTAGTGGGCCAAGATCCATGTTTCATCTCCTTCTGAGCTTCCTTTGGCAAGTCACCAAAAATTTGACTACTTTAGGTAGGAACAATTCCAATTGCATCCCATGAAACTCTTGGTTCAATTGGGAAAATAACTCCTTATTTATCCATCCGTATGGATAATCCCAATTGATTGCCTCTAGGTTTTAATCATATTAATAACCTAGTTGTGTCCAACCTCTTATTTAAACAATTGCACATTACTTGCTTGTGCCATCGCATTGCATCATTATGAACCAAGTTGCTTTGCTTTGGCATGCACGAGCTTGATAAATCATGATGACAATGAGTGTTTAAATAATGAGAAGACAAAACACAATATTTGAATTTTCAGGGATTTTAAAATTCAATTTTAATTGTTTTGTTGATCCATATCTATTTTGAGTTTTGGCACAACTCTAAGTAATATATACGGGTTGTCTATTTATCTTATTATCCTAATTGCATGCATCAACCACAAAATAATAAGACATTAAAATAAACAGCCACAAAATAAAATAAAACGTGATATGGATATGGCCTTTTCTAGAATAAGATATTCCCAAGCCAATGGGAATATCTATGAACCCTAAAAGCAAACACATCTCCATGCGTCTTCAACTTTTGGTCCATCCTTCATAGTCATGTGGAATGCTCCATGCTCCATCTTTTGTGGCTTCCTTTGGCTTTGGACTTCTTTTCTTCAATCTTGGCTAACAATCTATTCTATCTAGTGCTAGCTAACAACTATACTAAATAAAATAAATCTCACAAGTTGATAAAAAAAAATTGGCTCGCAGGCCATTAAAACCCTAATTAATTATTACATTAAATTGATCAGCTCGCAGACCGTAAACCAAACAACAAAATTAAACAATCACATAAAACCACATCCTAAGGTCATATCCAACCACCATGCGATTTTCACATAAACAACTAAAATCTAATTTTAACGCGCTTGGTTAATTTTGATTGATTTTAGGATTTCTATGGTTAAAATGGTCCAAGGGGCCCAACATCATATGGCCGAACCCCTTTGGAGCCGCCCCGGGCCAAGCCTAGGCCGGCCGGCCCAACCCGAGGGGTCGGCCTAGGTGGCTTGGGCGGCAAGGAAGGAGGAGGGGCGGTCCTAGGGCCGAACTTCCTTAGTTGTTTCCAAAACAACTCCTTCCTTGTTCCCCAAGTCTAAAAAGTTTCCAAATTCGAAACTAGTTTCCAAATTGGTGCCCAAACCCTAGATCTAATATCCTAAAAGTTCTCAAACTCACTAATTCATGCATCCAATGCAAAAACTAGATCTTGTTTTGTTTGATTATTGACAAATTCATCATATGCTTGATTTGTCCATCTTACGCGATAAACAACAAATTTAAAGTGTAAAACTATCAAAACGTAACACATAAACAACGTCTATGTTCTACGACCTGTGGCTCTGATACCACTTAGGATTTTGATCATGGATATGCAGCGGAAAAATAAATTATCCATTCAATACCCTCCAAGGATCACAGGAAGAGAATCATAACGATGGTAAAGGAAGAATCATGTTACACGCCTTAAGGTTTCTCCTGTGATGACTTGTAACGTGAATTGTGCCACGTCTCTACGGTTGATCCACGCCTAGAGTTGAGATTTAGATCTCCCTTCTCCTTTGTGCTAGCTTGGACCGGAGAAAGAGGAAGAAGAAATCACGTAACACGAGGCAACAAGGGAAGCTCACGGCTTCCTTGTGGCCGACAGGTAGGGGCGGTCGGCTAGGGGGGGCAGTCGGCCTCTCTAGCTTGGCTTGCTCTCTGCTTTTGTTCTCTCGCACTCACTTATGTTATGAGCATTAGTGTGGGAAGGAAGCTAGGAGCATCCCTTATATAGTCCAACAACTCCTTGTTGACTACGGCCTTTCCTAATCCAACATGAATTCGGATTAGTCCCTTCCTTGCATATTAGTCCTACTAAGTTTGCAAGGTGTTTCAATGTGATCTTTATAATTAAGTAATCACATTAATTAATTCCCAATTCTAGTTCAACTCTATCTAGCGTGTGACCCCATAGGTTCTATCTAGTTGGTAGCAACAATTTGCTAATATGGAGCGGTCTCTAGCAAAACATCCATTCTAACCAACTAATAGAATAGTCATCCGACAAACCTTGTGCAAGTAATTGTCACATCCCTTTGTCTCTATATCCGGATTGGACACGAGACATAAAATTCACACTCGTATATCCAATCCATAGTTTTTCGATCCTGGGAATAGCCTTATTCGTGAAAATAACATCAATATCCCATATTGATTTATTTGAGTCTGGCCAGACATTCTATAAGCACTATCCCTCGAGTGGTCTCGGATATTTGTTCCCGTTATATGGGAGGGACAAATTCTATCTACGTCTACTACAATTTCTAAGATTGCTTCTTATTGTAACCGGTACATGACTTTATAGTTACCCAGTTACGGTGTAGCATTTCACGCTACCAAAATCACAATAATCCACAACTAGATAATCTAGTGACTTCAAGTCTAACGATGACAATACCGTTGTCACCACGAGAAGCGCTTGTGACTCCACATAGCATGTATGTAGCCTTCTCGAAGATGGGTCAATCCAGTGCGCCATTACCCTTAATGCACACCTATGTGTTGGATCATGATATCTCAATATCAACCCAACCCCATACTAGTCTATAGATGATTGTCCTATTAATCATTATAATGAACTAGGGATATTTAAGATAAACAACATAATTGTAAATCTTAGGACTTCGTTATATTAAATATCCAATAAATAATACAATGAATGTTCTAGCCAAAACAAGTTCGTACTGAACTAGATTGCCTCTAGGGCATCTATTCCAACAGATACAATGTGTTGTTTATCTTAAATATTCCTTTTCCGTTATATTGATTAACGGGAAAATCAACTACAGACTAGTGTGTGGGTAGATTGATATGGAGATATCAAGTCTAACACATGAGTATGCATTAGGAGTAATGACATATTGGATTGACCCACGACGAGATGGATACATTAGATTATGTGAAAGTCACAATCGCTTCTCGTAGTGATAATGGTTTTGTAATCCTTAGACTTGAAATTACTAGATACTCTAGTTGTGGAATATCGTGCTTTGGTATTATCAAACGTTGCACCTTAACCGGGAAACTTTAAAGATTGTTATCGGGCATGATAGGAAGCAAGCTTAGAGATCGTAGTGACGTGGACATGATTTGTCAATCCCACAGAATGGGAGCAAATATCCATGGACCACTCGAGGGATGGTGCTTATAGAATGTCTTGTCAGACTCAGATAAATCAATATGGAGATATTGATGTTATTTGCACGCATAAGCATGTTCCCAGGATCGAGAAACTATGGATTTGATATACGAGTGTGACTATTATGTCTAGTGATATGGAGACAAAGGGATAACACAATACATGAACATTGGGCACAAGGTTTGTCGGATCACTAACTTATTTCTATTAGTTGGGTGGCATGGATGTGTTGCTAGACACCGCTGCATGTTAGTAAAGAGTTACTACCAACTAAGTAGAAACCTATGGGGTCACACACCGGATGGATTAAATTGGATGTGGTTATTAATTATTTGGACTAATTAATAAAAGGATCATAACACAATCACAAGCAAAGTTATTAGGGACTAATTTGCAAGTGTACGAATTCATTAGTATTGGGGCCTTTATGTAATTAATATGGAGTTATTAATATATAAAGGAACTCTAGCTTGTTATTTCTCAATACAAGTCATTATTGAGAGAACATAACAAAACAAGAGAGAGAGAGGGAAAAGTTGGGAGCCGAAGCCACCCAACCCGTCCGCCCCTACCCGACGCCGTCGGCCTCCTAGACGTGGCTGACCCTCGTTTTGCGTGATCTCTTCCTCCTTATTCCGTTGCTAGCACTACACGGTGGAAAGGAATCAAATCAAGAATCCAATGTGTGGATACTCGTAGAGACGAAGACATTATTTTGCGTGTGATCTCACAAATCAAGGTACACACATCTGCTACCCTAATCATGTTATGATGGCTTTCCTGTGATCCTTGGAGGGATTTGAGCAGGATTAATTTTTGTTATTCCGCTGCATAACCTGCATCAAAACCCTACAGAAGATACTCGTCAGCCCATTTCTAACCTATTAATATCCCAAAAGTGGCTCAATAGTGGAGCACAAAAATTACCCAAGTTATAAAGTTTTTCAGAGCTGGGTAAAATTTATAAAAATAAACAAGAGAAAAAGGATGAGCGTCGACGGTGAAGACCCACACCAACGGAGCTAGGTAATGTATGTAAGTAAACAACCAGCCACTGTGTTGATTCAAAGACCCTTGAATGTGTTTTGGATGGTAATTGGTTTGAGTGATGAAAGACAAAGACAAAGACAGATGCAGCAATGCAATTTAGATACTCCAAGGCCTTGAGAAAATTTACAGAGCTTCAAAGCCTTGAGACTTGTCCTTATCCTGCTAAATGTTCTACCTGTTTTGTGTTGCAGATTGGATATATGATTATACAGATCAGGGATTTGTTGCATATACTCATGTTTTACATTATCCACATATCTAACACAATTGCAGATGATCAGAACAGGAAGAATCAGAGTTTTCTGAATTTAACTTTGAATATCTGTGAAGCAGGTTCAGAGCTTCAAGGCCTTGAGATATGCCTTGAGCTGCTGGCAGTCTTACAGAATTAAGTTGATCCTTTCTTGCAGGTTGTGATTCTTATTATTGTGATTATTCATTGACTTCTAAAATTCTTAAACTTGTTTTTCATGATTTATATGTTTCATAAGTTAAACAGATTACTGTTCTAATCTTTTGACCAGTTTTATCAGAAACTGGATAACCAAACAGTCATAGTACTGTTATCTTTCTGGATTTTGTTGTTGTTGTGTTTTAATGTTGTTGCAGGTTTGTTAAACGTGCAAGATCAATCTCAACAAACTCCAACAGATATTCACTTAGAGTTGTTTGAATTTCAGTTGAAAACAGAAGGAAGGATTTGCAGGAGCTGAGATCCTAAAATCTCTCAATCAGTTGCAGCTGTGGATAAATGAGACTGGTTTGAATTTTGAAGGTAGAGAGGCTTGAAGAATACTCAGAAAGGTGTGACAAATTCGTGGGAGATCATTCATTCAAACACACACAAGGATTCAAGCTTCAATCCAGATTTCAAAAGATCAAATCAATCCAGTTTCCAGAAGAACACATCCAAACTTCAATAGCTTATCTCTTATATTGTGTTCTTCACTTTTTTTGTAATATGTGTATCTCTTAAATATCTTAAACCTCACTTAACCTAGTAATTGGTTGTTCAAGTGAACAACAATAGGTTCTTGTTAGCTCAACAGTTAGTAGCTGGAACTAGATAGGTTTGGAACCACAAGCTGTATAGGTGTAAGGGAAATCACTTAGGCCTAGGGCTCTTTCTGTGTGAGTAATAAGAAGTGTTTGCCCAATCCTGGTGGGATTAGATCCCTCAGGCAGAGATTAGGTCTATTGTGACTGAACTCTGTAAATTGCTTTGTGTTCTTTACTTTACAGTTTATTATTTGCTGCATACAACTCAAATCAAACTAGGATTCATAAGCTGTTTAGAACTGGTAATAGTTCAAGGCCTTGAAGCTTTCTATTTTGCCTTTGAAATTTTCAGACAGTTTTCTAAAATCTCAAGGCCTTGAGATTTGAGTTTCACACAAAGCTATTCTGTTAAGTTTTGAGTTTTGCAAAAAGTTTCCATACTCTATTCAACCCCCCCTTCTAGAGTATTTAGGTCCTGTATTTAGTCTACATTACACACTTTCAATTGGTATCAGAGCATGGGTCACTGATATAGATCTAACAAGCTGGTGACTATGAGTAATGTAGGAGATGGTGGATTCTCACAAGGAAGGGCAGCCATCAGACCTCCATTGTTCTGTGGTGATAAATTCATGCACTGGAAGGCATTGATGAAGATTTTCATCATAGATCAAGACATGGAACTATGGTCAATAGTTCTGAATGGTCCTCATGAGTACTATACCACAATTGATGGAGTCAGTTGTATCAAGTCTGGCGAAAATCTTACAGTAACTGAACTGGAAAAGGTATCAAAAAATTACAAGGCTATGAATCTGTTATACAGTGCTCTTAATGCAGATGAGTTCAACAGAGTGTCAAATTGAAAGAGTGCCAAAGAAGTATGGGATAAACTGGTGGTGACATATGAAGGAACTAGCCAGGTTAAGCAGACCAAAATCAACATACTTCTGAGGCAATATGAGTTGTTCAAGATGAATTCAGATGAGATCATCACGGAGATGTTCAAAAGATTCACTGATGTGGTAAAAAATCTGGAGTCATTGGGAAAGAAGTTCTCAAATGAGGAGAAGGTCAGAAAAATTCTGAGAAGCTTGCCAAAAGCCAAGTGAAGGCCAAAGACAACAGCCATTGAGGAAGCTCATGATTTAAGTCTTCTTCAGCTAGATGATCTACAAGGAAAGTTTCTCACTCATGAAATGTCTATGAAGGATGTGGAAGGTGATTTGAGTGAAAACATCAAGAACTTAGCACTTAAGGAAAAAGACAGTGAAAAGTCTCAAAGCCTTGAGACTGAAGATGAGCATGATGATGAAGAGGCTTTAGCATTGATCTCCAAGGCCTTGGCCAGGATTCTCAAGACGAAAAGAAACTCTGGTAACAGGGATTACAAAAGAGAGAGATCAAGACCCTCAGGTAGCAAGGACTACAAAGGTAACCCTTCATCACAGTCACATAAAACTAAAGTAATGAATTGTTTTGAGTGTGGTGATGCAGATCATTTAGTAAGGGACTGTCCACAAAAGAAGAAGAACATGAACTTTCAGAAGAAAGACAGTGACAACAGAAGGAAGAAAGCCATGATGGCTTACTGGAGTGATTCTGATTCATCAAGTGATTCAGACACAGAAGAAGATCAAGCAAACTTATGCTTCATGGCAAAGCATGATGAGGAAAAATCATCAGACAGACATATTGAAGATATGGTAAAAAAAATTACTTGCTAGTCCTTCTGATGTGCTTCCTGAAATTTTCAAGAGTATGTTTTTAAATGAGGAAAGTCATAGAAATGAGATCTCTGCTTTAAAGATTAAGATTCATGAGCAGGTAAAAGAAAACTTGGACCTAGTTTTTACAAACAAAAATGTTGAAGTTTCTAAGACAAAGATTGAAAAGGACTTCAAGGCCCTTGACAGCTGGTTCAAATCCTTGAAGGCACTGATAAAAGAGGTTGTTGATCAAAACACTCTTTTGACTGAAAGATATGTTGATCTAAAGACTCATTCTGAGAATTTAGAACAACAAATCTGTTCTTTGACTGAGAAACTTCAAGAGTCTAACAAGGTCCTAGCTAGGTTTACAGGCTCAGAACATAATCTGAATCTCATTCTTGGAGGAAGTCTGAAATCAATGCATAAAAGTGGGATTGGCTATAATCCAAATTTTCCAAAGAAAAGCCAAACTACTTTTGTCAAATCTGGTAGCAGACATTCTCCAAAATGTCATTACTGCGGAAAAATTGGTCATGTCAGATTAACTTGTCCCTTCAGAAGATCAGAACCTCACATTATGAGGAATACTTATCCTTATCAGCGTAAGGGACAGGTTAGGCAGATTTGAGTTCCAAAAGGAATTAGACCACCAAACATGACTGATTCTGAGTATGACTCAAAGTTCTGCACTTGGTCTAACAGCCTGTTGAGGCAATGATTTGTTTTTGCAGGATGTCACCAAGGCCTTCAAAGATCAGAAATGGATATTAGACAGTGGATGTTCCAGACATATGAGTGGAAAGAAGTCTCTCTTTATTGAACTTACAGAAAAATCTGGAGGAACAATCACACTTGGTGACAAAGCAAAATACAATATCATTGGTACAGGTAGTATTGGTAATGGTTCTACTAACTCTATCTCTGATTTTTATCTGGTAGATGGACTTAAGTATAAACTGCTTAGTATCTCTCAGTTATGTGATAAAGTTTATAAATCTATATTTGACAAGGAGAAATGTGTGGTGAAAGATGAAAAATCTGGTGATTGGATCATATAATCTATATGCTATGAGTACTAACAGTGTTGCAGGTGACATGCTAAAATGCCTCAAGGCCTTGAAGGAAGATTCAAAGCTTTGGCACTGAAAGCTTGGGCATATTAGTATACATACCTTGAATAAACTCATATCAAAGAATTTGATAAGAGGTTTACCATCACAGAAATTTTCAGATGATGAGGTTTGCAAGGCATGTGTACAAGGTAAGCAAACCAGAAGCTCATTCAAGCCAAAGAACTTTGTAAGTACTTCTAGACCCTTAGATCTGTTGAATATGGACTTGTGTGGTCCTATGAGAGTTCAGACCCCAAAATGTAAGAGGTATATGCTTGTTATAATAGATGATTATTCTAGATTTACTTGGGTTATGTTTATTAGAGACAAAACTGAAGCTTTATTTGAATTTTCTAGATTGTGCAAAGCGCTTCAAACTTTGAAAAATTTACCTGTTGCATCTATTAGAAGTGATCACGGTAGGGAGTTTGATCAACTTGACTTTGATTTGTTTTGTTCAAAGCATGGCATATCACACAACTTTTCTACACCTAGAACTCCACAGCAAAATAGAGTAGTTGAAAGGAAAAGTATGACACTTGAGGATATGTCTAGAACCATGCTTCTTGAAAGTAATTTGCCAAATTCTTATGGGCAGAAGCTGTTAACACTGCCAATTATGTGCTGAACAGATGCTTTATTATACCTATTTTGAAAAAGAACCCTTATGAACTTTTTAAAGGTAGAAAGCCTACTGTTTCTTATTTTAAACCTTTTGGTTGTATATGTTTTGTGCATAATAATGGTAGAGACATTCTTGTTAAGTTTGATGCTAGAAGTGATGAAGGTGTATTTCTTGGATATTCTCAAACTAGCAAAGCTTATAGAGTTTATAATAGAAAAACCAAGATTGTGGAACAGAGTATTCATGTAATTTTTGATGAAAGTACTAAGGATTCTCTTAGTGATAGTTTTGCAGATCTAGATTTGAACAAGCATGAATCAGATGATGATGCTGTGAAAGAAAACAAAGGCAAAACTAATGTACAGAATCAATCAGCAGAATCTCAAGGCCTTGAACCTCCTGCAGAACCAAAATCTCAAAGCCTTGAGACAGAAGCTGAAACTTTCTATGATGCTCCCTCTACTATTTCAAGAACTCAAAGCCCTGAAGGAGAATATTCCTGGATACCAATAAAGAAGTTTAAGAACATGCAGATCATCCAGCTGATAACATTATATCATATCCATCAACTGGAACTCAGACAAGAGGACAGTTGAATAACTTGTGTGCTTTTAGTGCATATGTATCTTTGATTGAGCCTAAAAATACCAAGGAAGCACTAGAAGATGCAGACTTGATCATTGCAATGCAGAGTGAGCTGAATGAGTTTGAAAGAAACAAGGTATGGAATCTGGTTCCCAGACCTAAAGAGAAATCAGTTATTGGACCAGATGGGTATTCAGAAACAAGCTTGATGAGAATGGCAAAGTAGTAAGAAATAAAGCCAGACTGGTGGCTCAAGGATATAATCAGGAAGAAGGTATAGATTATGAAGAGACCTTTGCTCCTGTTGCCAGGTTAGAAGCTATTAGAATACTTCTTGCATTTGCATCTCACAATCACATAAAGCTTTATCAAATGGATGTCAAATGTGCTTTTCTGAATGGATATTTACAAGAAGATGTTTTTGTAGCACAACCACCTGGTTTTGAAGATGAAAACTTTCCTGGTCATGTTTATAAACTGGACAAAGCTCTTTATGGGTTAAAACAAGCTCCAAGGGCTTGGTATGACAGGCTTTCAAAAATTCTACTTGAAAATAATTTCAAAAGAGGCCTAGTTGATAAAACTCTTTTCATTAAACATCATCAAAGTGATTTGTTAGTAGTTCAGATCTATGTAGATGATATTCTATTTGGTTCTACTAATGATGCTCTTTCAAAGAGTTTCTATTTGGTGCTACTAATGATGTTCTTTCAAAGAGTTTTTTAGTTTGATGTGCAGGGAGTTTGAGATGAGCTTAATAGGTGAACTGAATTTCTTTCTTGGACTTCATATCTTACAAATGAAGAAAGGAATTTTTGTACATCAAAGAAAGTATACCAAGGACTTATTGAACAGGTACAATATGTCACAGTCCAAGGTGCTTAAAACCCCTATGAGTTCATCACTCTATTTGGACAAGGATTCAAATGGTAAGAGTGTGAATCAAAAGGAATACAGAGGTATGATTGGATCACTGCTGTATTTAACTGCTAGTAGACCTGCTATTATGTTCAGTGTCAGTATGTGTGCTAGATTCCAAGCAGATCCTAAGGAAAGTCATTTAACTGCAGTCAAAAGAATTTTTAGATATTTGAATGGAACCAGAGACTTAGGGCTTTGGTATCCAAGAAGACCTAATTTTATGTTGAGTGGCTATTCAGATGCAGATTTTGCAGGATATAAAGTAGACAAGAAAAGTACTTCTGGATGCTGTCAATTTCTTGGATCTTCATTGATTAGTTTGCATTCCAAAAAGCAAAATTATGTAGCATTATCAACTGCAGAAGCTGAATACATTGCAGCTGGAGCTTGCTGTTCACAAGTGTTATGGATTGCTCAGCAACTTAGAGACCTTGGTTACAATTTCAGAAATGTTCCTATTCATTGTGACAACACAAGTGCTATTTCAATCTCTAAGAATCCAGTCAAGAACTCAAGAACCAAGCACATAGATGTGAGACATCATTTCGTTAGAGATCATGCAGAACAAGGTGATGTTGTTTTAAATTTTATTTCTACTTCTATGCAGATTGCTGATATTTTCACTAAACCTTTAACAGATGATAGGTTTTCATCTCTAAGGCTTGAATTGGGGATGTTAAACAAGGATGCATTGGTTTTGGGGGAGTATCAGTACTTATATGTGATTATATGTTGAAATCTCAAAGCCTTGAGATTGTACTTTTCAAAGCCTTGAAAGTACAGCTCAAAGCTTTGAAGTTTCTCAAACTGCAGAAAATCTCAAGGCCATGAGATTGTTCTCCAGGTCTTGAAAACATCTGTAATTTTTTTTAAAAAAATGGATCATCAAATATTATATATTATCTTTTTAGATAACTGTATAATATTTGAATTACTCAGAGAATTTTCTAAAATATCCAAAAATATTTTTTCAAGATTCTATTTTGCATGTTGATTTAGCAGAGTCCTTTTATGACTCATCTCTTTCAACCTACTTAAGCTGAAAGTCAGGGCTTATTACTCTCATTCTCTCTCAATTCTCTACGAATCTCCTCTCTCTCTCTCAATTTCTCTCAGTCACATTCTCTTCTCAAAACCCTAAACCCCAAAATGGAGCTCAAATCAGCCAGAATTCAGCAACAGGGGAAACCTTCTAGCAGATCCAAGAAGAGGGCAAATAAGAAGGAGAAGATAGTGATTTCTGATTCAGATTCAGAAAACACTCAGAGCTCGCATGAGGACACTCCTCCTGCAAAGAAGTCCAGAACAGAGAAGGGAGATGAAGGCTCAAGCATTGATCCAAAGAAGGAGACAGAGGCTCAGGGTGGTGATCAACCTAGGTTAGAGAAGAAGAAAGGGGGAGAAAAGAAAAAGACTGGAGAAGAGGAAAAGGGGAAATCTGCTCAAGAAAGCAAGAAGAAACCAACTGAAGGAGAACAAGAGAAAAGCAAACCCTCAGAGAAGAAAACTAGGGTTAAGCAGGTTGCTGCTGCAACCAAGAAAGGTTATCAAGGTAAGAATGTACTTCCTACAGACTGGTTTGTTAGTTCTGAGGTTATAACTGTATGGATGCAAGGTTATGCTTCATCTAAGTTAGCTTTTTGTAGTATGGTTTCTGAGGAGTTGTTGAATAAATTGGATATTGAGTGTATGAGAAAATTAAGAGAAACAGCAGTTTGGAAGGTGTTAAATCCTAGTTCAAAAGCCTATCCTAGGTTAACTAGGTTGTTTTATCTGAATTTGGTTTCTGAAGGTGATGATAAGATGGTGTTAACTTCAAAAGTGGCTGGAATAGATTTGAGGTTAGATCATAGGACTTTTTCCGAAGTCTTGGGCATTCCTAGGAAGTATAATGTTGGAGATTACCCTGATAGGAAGGAGTGTCTAGATAAGGCAAAGGAGATTTTTTTCATTGATGGTGTACCCTCTGGTCCAAAGCAGTTGACACACTCTGTGCTCAACTGTGAAGCCAAAATCCTGTTTACAATTCTGATGAGAAGTGTAGTTCCTAGGGAGAACTCAAGGGATTTGGTGACTGATAAGGTTTTTATTTTGATGTATCTGATATCTCAAGGGTTTGAGATAGACTTGCCAACAGTTGTTATGGAGCATATGATTTATTGTGCAACCAGAAATAGAAACCATCCTCTTCCATATGCCAACCTGTTACCTCTTTACTTTGATTATTTTGATGTACCTGTGAAAGGAGAGGAAAAGATTACTGGAGGTTTTGGGTTGATTGATGAGACTGCACTTCAGAGGATTGGGGTAGTTCAGACTGGGAAAGGACATTGAAAGTTTTATTCAGAGAAGGATTTTGTGAAGCCAAAGGGGGCTACATCAGGGAAAGGACAAGCCAATGAGGATTATTCTTTGTTGGTTGATTAGTTTGAAGATCAGCAGGTTGAGATTGAAGATCTCAGACAAAGGTTATTTGATCTGTCACCTGAATTTGACCAGTTGAAGCCTTGATGAATGTCATGAATGGAAAGCAGGATGTTGTCATCAAGGGTTTGAACTTGGAGAAGATACCTTCTGCTACTAGTCATGCCACCAGTGGATTCAGATGAAAGGCTGTGAGATTTCTTGAAGAAGAAGAAGAAGAAGCCAATTCCAATGGTGCTTACTTCAAAGGATCTGTATGAACAAACTGATGAAGAAGATGCTGGTGCAGACACAGGTGTTGATGCAGCTACAGAGGGAGATTCAGTGCCGGTTAAGAAGAAAGTGGATGAGATAATTCAAGAAGTTGTTGCAGAAGCGGAAGCTGAACAAGAAGGTAATTAGTCTGCTGAAGATGCTGCAAGTGAAGACGAAGTTGGAGAAGGCTCAAAGAAAGGCCAGACATCAAAGAAGAATTGAAGACCAGAGAAGACCAAAGCCTTTACCTTCTATTTCTTTCTCTTCTTCTTTTCTATTCTCAAGGCCTTGACTTATTAGCAATAATTTTGTTTAAGTTTTTTTTTAAGACTCTGAGTAATGATCCAAAATTTCTTCATCCTTATTTGATGAAAGTCAAAAAGTGGGAGAAATTATGTGGTTTTGGGTTTCTTGCAGTACTTCAATAATAATAATACTCAGTTGTTTTGGTTTAATCTGTTGTGTTATTATATTACTGTGGTTATATGTAAATTTTGCTGATAATCTGTGGTTTACTGGTTATCTGTAGTATTATTGTCTATTGTATCTGCAATATATGGTTATCTAATTTTTATAAGGAGTGGCAGGAAAATCTATACAAGACTGTAGGTTTTGTCTTTCATCAAGGGGGAGATTGTTGATTCAAAGACCATTGAATGTGTTTTGGATGGTAATTGGTTTGAGTGATGAAAGACAAGACAAAGACAGATGAAGGAATGCAATTCAGATACTCCAAGTCCTTGAGAAAATTGACAGAGCTTCAAAGCCTTGAGAGTTGTTCTTATCCTGCTAAATGTTCTAACAGTTTTGTGTTGCAGATTGGATATCTGATTATACAGATTAGGGATCTGTTGCATATACTCATGTTTTACATTATCGACATATCTAACACAATTTCAGATGATCAGAACAGGAAGAATCAGAGTTTTCTGAATTTAACTTTGAATATCTGTGAAGCAGGTTCAGAGCTTCAAGGCCTTGAGATATGCCTTGAGCTGCTGACAGTCTTACAGAACTAAGTTGATTCTTTTTTCAGGTTGTGATTCTTATTATTGTGATTATTCATTGACTTCTATGTGTCTTAAACTTGTTTTTCATGATTTATATGTTTCAGAAGTTAAACAGATTACTGTTCTAATCTTTTAACCAGTTTTATCAGAAACTGGATAACCAAACAGTCATAGTACTGTTATCTTTCTGGATTTTGTTGTTGTTGTTGTGTTTTAATGTTGTTGCAGGTTTGTTAACATGCAAGAGCAATCTCAACAAACTCCAACGGATATTCACTTAGAGTTGTTTGAATTTCAGTTGAAAACAGAAGGAGGATTTGTAGGAGTGAGATCCTAAAATCTCTCAATCAGTTGCAGCTGTGGATAAAAGAGACTGGTTTGAATTTTGAAGGTAGAGAGGCTTGAAGAATACTCAGAAAGGTGTGACAAATTCGTGGGAGATCATTCATTCAAACACACACAAGGATTCAAGCTTCAATCCAGATTTCTGAAGATCAAATCAATCCAGTTTCCATAAAAACACATCCAGGCTTCAATAGCTTATCTCTTCTACTGTGTTCTTCACTTGTTTTGTAATCTGTGTATCTTTTAAATATCTTAAAAACTCACTTAACCTAGTGGTTGGTTGTTCAAGTGAACAACAAGAGGTTCTTGTTAGCTCAACAGTTAGTAGCTGGAACTAGATAGTTTGGAACCACAAGCTGTATAGGTGTAAGGGAAATCACTTAGGCTTGAAGATCTAGGGCTCTTTCTGTGTGAGTAATAAGAAGTGTTTGCCCAATCCTGGTGGGATTAGATCCCTCAGGCAGAGATTAGGTCCATTGGGACTGAACTCTGTAAATTGCTTTGTGTTCTTTACTTTACAGTTTGATTATTATTTTCTGCATACAACTCAAATCAAACTAGGGTTCATAAGTTGTTTAGAACTGGTAATAGTTCAAGGCCTTGAAGCTTTCAATTTTGCCTTTGAAAGTTTCAGACAGTTTTCTAAAATCTCAAGGCCTTGAGATTTGAGTTTCACACAAAGCTATTCTGTCAAGTTTTGAGTTTTGCAAAAAGTTTCCATACTCTATTGAAACCCCCCCTTTTAGAGTATTTAGGTCCTGTATTTAGTCTACATTACACACTTTCACACTGTACCTGAATTTACCTATAAAACGACTAAGTGATTTTTTGGGAAATTCGGATGCCACCGGTTCCAAGACCCAGAACCAACCACAAACCCATGGCAAAATCGCCTCAAACAATTTCCGATTTCGGTTTACAATAGGGAAAGGAAAAAGAGATAACTTATAGGAAAAAAGCATGGCATGTGAAAGAAAATATAGGGTTTTGGAGAGTGAAGTTTGTTGCGGCTGTTCGAGAGTGGAGAAAGAAGATATGGTCAAATGTTGCAGAGGAGGTATGCACCCTAGATAGAAATAAATTGATATTATGGAATCGTTTCACTACACTACTATGTACTTCACGAAAATGTTTTACCAATTTCACGAAATCGGCTATAAACAATCTCACTGCTACCATTTTGTTTGTTTATGTAGGTAATTTCACGAAAAACAGCAAAACCTGCTGAACATGTCAAAAAAATTTAAAGGGTTAAAGACATTTTGCACCCTTATGGTTTGGATTATATACAAAAAACCCCATGATGTTCGGGGATATACAAAAACCACCCCTGCTAACTAACAGAGCTAACAGATTGAGTGGAAGGACAAGTGACCCTTGAAATATAAATAAATTACACGACTATAAAAGCCACTTATCATCCTATCCTCCCAGTTGTAACCCTAGCTTTTCTTATCTTCTCTTTCCTTATCCTTCACCTCTCAACTCCTCCACCTCCATCTCCACCTCTGTCCCTCTCTCTGCTCCTCTTCTTCATCTGTGCCTCATCTCCAACGCCACCACTCACTGGCTGGCCTCTCCCTCTGATCCTCATCCTCCGACCACCACCTCCTCAAAACCCACTCCGTCTCCGCCTCTGTGTCCCTCTACCTCAAACCCAACGATAAAGCCCTTGATTCAATCTAAGCTTCAGATTACGCACATCAACCAGAACGACTGCTTCTGGTTGGAGTACTCGGAGCTCGGCGACGATTGCGACTCCAATATCAATTGTCCCACCGAAGCTCTGGGTTGTCGCCTACGCCACAACGACATAATGGTTGTTTGAAGCAGAATATCTGGAATGAAGCAGAATGTTTTGTGGTACTGGTGGGCATTCAGTGGCTGAATCTATCTGTTATGAATCGGGTGATGAAAACCCTAGCATTGAAATTGGCAAAGCAACGAGCAAGAAGGCAAGGGAAAAAGATTGCTGAATTTGGGTACTGTAGCAGGTCCTGGGACCTACTGTAGCAGTTCTTGCGACCTACTGTAGCAGGTCTTGCGACCTATTGTAGCAGGTCGTGCGACTTGGTTCGGGCTGGACTGTTTTTGAAATTGTTTCCTTGTTCGTTTTGGCAACGTTTGGACGATGCTTTGGCCACAAGTCAGTAGTATAGGCCTATATATGGGTATAGGACTCTTCTATTGACGTGTGTGGTGTCTCTTGGATTGTAATTGGCTCTCTCATCAATAAATCGGGTTGTTTTGGCCGTGGATGTAGCTAGCCTCAAAGCTAGTGAACCACGTTAAATTCTTGTTTTGTTCTTCGTCTTCTTCTTCGTCTCTTCACTCTTCGTGGTTCCTAACAAGTGGTATCGTGCTTCCGCAAAGCGTAATTCTAACACTATCTCTCTCTGATTTCTCTTTCTTTCATTTTCTTGGTTGTTACCCAATGAACCTATTCAGTAAATAGTCATTTGGTGGTACTGTTATGGGTTCGAGTGGTTGTCTACTTGGTATGTGTTTGTTCAAGGAGTGAATCTATTCAATAAAATATCCAGCACGAGTAAAAAATTCTAGTGGCTGTTATGTGTTGTTTCATTATGAAAAAGCTTGTCCAGGTTTGAGTACAAATTTTCAAGAGAATCTCACAAATTCGGTAGAGTAGTAGACGAATCTGATCAGATAAAGTTTTCTCATTATTCAATTTTTCCATTTCAGTGTGTTTGGAGATAACGTTTTGTCTTCGATGGTACTGGGTAAAATTATTCCAGTCCTATTTTCAGTGTGTTCTTGATGTTAATCTCCCAAAAATGTGTTCTTGTTATTGATGTTAATATCTAAAAAAAATAGGCAAGAAATGATGGCCAATGGTGGTGAAGGATTTGGGTAGCAGTTTTGGGAGCAAGAGACAATGGGTGGTGGTGAAGCTAGGTAATTGTGGTGACTGTGATGGTTGGTGGTAAAGTTACTGTGGAGTTATGGTTGTCATGGTAGTACATTATGGTTGAAACTTTGGGGATAGTGGCGGTGGTGGTGGTGGAGATTTGGTGGTAGTGGAGGTGGTGCTCAAGAACACCAAGAATATCAAGAATAAGATGAATTCAATAATAAACAAACATGAAGAACATTGTGAATCAGTGGCAGTGGAGGTGGTGGTCAAGAACACCAAGAACATCAAGAACGTCAACAAAATAAACCCAAAAACACAAAGAGGGACAAAATAGTCATAGAAAAGTCATATTGCACCGCCTACTCACTAATACTAACAGAAGGGTGGTATTTGTCCAACGTCCATCCACTGACGGGGTGGGTTTTGTATATCCCCGAACAGGAGGGGTTTTTTCGTATATCATCAAAACCACAAGGGTACAAAATGTCTTTAACCCATTTTTAAAAAGTCATATTGCACCCCTACTGAATAACACTAACAGAAGGGTGGTATTTGTCCAATGTCCATCCACTGACATGGGTGGTTTTTGTATATCCCCGAATAGCAGGGGGGTTTTTGTATATAATCCAAATCACGAGAGTGCAAAATGTCTTTAACCCATTTTTAAACTATGATCGCAATGAAGCTTTTCCCTATATTTTTAACTCTCATTATCTAGGATAGTAGACACACCGCATTGAATTCGTGCATGCAAACTATTATTATCCTTTTTTCCTTTTTTTATTATGTAGTCTTATGATATTTTGACTCCTTAATTTTTGTAGTAAATTTACAAATGAACATTTTAATTCTCTTAAAGCTAATGTGGTCGAGGAGTATTTTGTTTTTCAGAAATTCTAGAGCACATATTTTTATCTCCCGCCTACCTTCAACATAGATGCAAACATGTCAAATAAGAAATGCTAGGAATCCACCAATAATCCCTCATTAGTTTTGTGTTTGTGGAGACATGAGTGCATAGGACTCAATACATTTTAATATTTAACTCACTAATAAAAATAAATAGCAAAACCCTAAAAACTTCAGTAGAGAGTTTTCTAGAGCCCAAGTAAAACTCCAAAAACTTGGTAGCGACAAAGTCGTGCACTGCCTTCCATTCAGCCGTTGCTTCTAAAGATCGATGTGTTGCTATGACGTCGGGCAAGGATATGAATCATGAGATATTCTTTGACTATACTATGGTCGAATGCCAACGAGTCCTCTTTGAGAACGATTAATGTGATGTTGCGGAAGGGGGGTTCAAGTTCTTCATGATTGTAATGTTTGATTTGGGTGAGAAGATCAGTTTCAATACCTATATCTTTAGTTTCCCTAATTTATCTTGTCTGGATAGGGTAGTGTCAGGCGGTCCATGGGTTTTCAATATAAAGACCCTCCTTTTGAAACCATGAAACCCAACTTAGGATGTCAATTTTAATCGCTTGGATGTGTGGGTAAAAGTTCATTACCTCCCTGTACACCTTGTGATGGAAGAATCCTGGCGGAGAGCAATATCTGCTAAATTCTGATCCCAGCATTGAGGGCGATAATGGCGTGAACTATGTATGAGTCAGGGCTAGGGTTCCAATAGTTTTCCCAATTCCACGAGGTGTACATATTGTAGCCAAATTTAAAGAGCAATGGGTTGATTTCAAATACGTGCGAGTTCTCCGATGTGTAATTATTGTCGTCGTATCACTCATGAAAGCAAGGATTATGAGATGGATAAAACTGAGATGGCTAGGTATGGTGACTGGCTGCTAGTGCACCCAATCCAAAGGCAAACATGAGTCAACGTGGGGGATGGAGTAAACAACAAACCAGGGCAAACCCCAGGTCTGAAACAAACAGTTGACAATATCGATCGTAAAAATGAGGGTCAAATTACTATATTACTACTCAGTCAGACCTGGGATAGAAAAATCAACCCACTCTCGGGGAAGCTATGGCTGTGGCACCAGTTTCTCCAGAAATAGTGAATACCGAAGGCATGCCCAGGACGGAGATTCCCTCCTTGATCCAGCCAAACCGAAACCTCGGTAAAGGAATTCCTACATACGACCAAATGTTTCAGAAACGTGATGAATGGGTACAAGAATAACAGATCAAACGTGATGAATTCCTAGATACGACCAAATGACTCAAAGAAGTCATTCCTAAGGTGATCGGGGAGACGAAAATTGCATTTGTACCGCAGCGACAAATAACAGATCAAATTCTTCCAGCATTCGAATTGATACATACTATGACGAACCGTGTGAAAGGAAGAAAATGATATCTGAATTTGACGGTAGATATGTCAAAAGGGTATGACAAAGTTGAATGGAACTACCTTTAGGCGGTCACACAACTAATGGGGCTTGGAGGCAGATTTTGCAATATCGTTCACAAATGCATAAGTATACTGAATGGAGAAGTGAACGGTAGAGTACACCTGAAATAGTCCTTTGCCAAGGATGTTCATTGTCTCCATACTTGTTTCTTCTCTGTAGTGAAGGACTCTCTCAGGTGATTGAGACAACTATAAAATCTGATAATCTGACTAGAGTGAGAGCTTGCTCTGGAGGCCCAATGGTGTCCCACTTATTTTACTGATGACAGTATATTTTTTACAGGTGTTGTTGAACAAAATATAACAAAGCTACTTCAAATAATTACGTATTACGAAATGCCTCGGGGCGAAGGACGAATCTACAAAAATCAGCAGCCCTATTTTCTACAAATGTGAAAGAGGAAGATAAATTTCGGTCAGCTCCCTCTATGGTGTCCCAGAAGAAAATCAGCATGATAAATATCTTGGGCACCCTACAAGGGTGGAAGAAGAAGTACCTTTCTCCTGCGGGAAAGGAAGTGGTCCTGAAAGATGTAGTCCAACCTATTCCCAGCTTTGCTATGAGCTGTTTTATTCTCCCAATGGGTTCTTGCCAAAAAATAGAAAAAGTCACGAGAATTTTTTGGTGGAATCAAATGTATAAAAAGAGTATATGCTGGATTGCTTGGAGCAAATTAAAAATCTCTAAGTTTCAAGGGGCCATGGTTTTAAATATATTTTGGACTTCAATAAATCCTTGTTAGGAAAAAAAATGTTGGCGTTTATTCACAAGTCCCTCAAGTTTGACCGCAAGAATAGTAAAGAACAGGTGCCACAGAGGAAGAAGCTTGTGTGATGCCTAATTGGGGCAAAATCCATCATTCATGGCGCAGTTTAACAGTAAATATGGAGATTTAAACAAGGGTCTGATTAGACAAATTGGCATCAATAATTCTACCAGAATCTTTATATAACCGTGGATACCAAAGGATGGTTCTTTTAAAACATTTTTAGCGAGTCATGAGGGAATAAACCCCCCTGTAAGTGACACTATAAACCATCAAGAAAATAAATGGAACCGAAATAAAATGCATCATTTCGACACTGTACCAGTTGATATTAACGATATTTGCAGGATTCCAATTCTACCAAACCCAGGACCAGGAAATTTGATATGGCACTGGAATGAATCAAGAAGGTATTCAGTTAAAAGTTGGGTATGATATTACTAATAATTTTTTGTAGGTGAAGATAATATTACAATAGCGACAGGCTAAATGAAGAAAAATTGTCTCTTAGACCTCTGGAAACTCAAAGTCCCAAGGAAGTATTTGTTTTTAATCTGGAGAATCAACAATAATTCGCTGCCAACTACTGACAATTTAGCAAGAAGGAACATCCCATTCAATCCAGAGTGCAAAGTGTGTGAAAGTGAACATGAGGACTCAGAACACATATCCAATCATTGTCCAATAACAATGAAGTTCTGGATACCGTGTATAGGAGATAATATCTTTCACTTACTAACGCGCCAAGGATGGATATGAAGTTCTTCGAGAGAAGCTCAACTTCGGATCAAGAACGGGTTTGTGTCGGGATTTTGAGTCTTTGGATCAATCAAAAAAGAATTAATTTCGAAAGAAAGAGAACTCCAATGGATACCTTGGTTGCTTCAGCGGCCATGTGCTTAGGCGACATCAAACCAAGTTTCGACAGACAATTAGAACCCTCACCCGAGTTCCGACAACCAACATCATCCACTAGACAGTTACATAATCACTTTCGATGGCGTGTGGTCCTACCAACGCCGAATCGCCGGAATGGGTGTCCTCTTTAAAGACCCGTGGGAATCATCATCGCGGCTCAGGTGGTTCATTTACAGTGGGGTAAAAACATTTTTGAGATTGAAGCGCATGCAAAAAAACGAGCAGTGGATCTAGCCCTCTCTCGCCAGCTCAGTACTATAACATTTGAAGGAGACACCCAAATCCTAATTGAGATTCTGCCGATAGTACATATCATTTTATGACAATTCAATACCCCTTATGTGCTAGTAAAAACTACAAAATTACACCTTTGTAAAGTTAAACTATTCAAAACATGTATAACCTGGATGTGTAATTATTAAATGTCTAATTATTTATTACGTCGCTGGGCCGGGCTGGGTCAGGCCTGGGCTGAGGAGGTCGAACCCAATCCCAACCCATTCATGGTTTGGGCTCGTTTTCTTGGCCCAAGCCCATACTGTGCTGATATTTCCCGAACCCAAACCTACCCACACTAGGCTAGGGTGGGCAGGTTGGTCGGTCCACTTAGCCGATGGCGGGGCCTAATGATAATTGGTACTGTATATAAGTTTCAGACAATGAAAAGACTAAGTGCATGCTTGGCATCCTTGTTTATATACGAATTTGATTAAAAACATGGTGTTTTTTTTTAACTTATTTGGTATGCCTGTTTTTTTCTCTGTTAAAAAAAAAAAAAAGAAAACTGTTTTAAAAAACAACAAATGTGGTTTCTTTTTGGTTTTTTTTCCCATACTATTGGTGTTTAAAGACATTTCAACTATGATTAGATACTTAAAATATGAAATATGGCGGTATTGTGCGTAAAAATAATATTTAAGCATGTTAACATTAAAATTTAGTAATGTTGCCAAATGTGATTTTGATTTTAAACACTGTTTTAAACGGATACCAAACAGTTTTTTGATTATATTTTTAAATGTATTTTATCAGCATGTTTTTTTCAGCGTTTTTCTTTTTTTTAAACGGATACCACTATGTCCCCCATCTTTCTTCCCATGGTGGCTCGGCGGGGAGATTAAGAAAAAACCGTTTTGAACCAAAATGCCCTTAACATAGTCGGAGAATAACACATCCACCCTTCACTCTCTCTTCACCGTAAGACCACCACCACTAATAGTTACACCACCACCACCACCACCACCACTAACACCGCCACTTCCACTAACAGTTACACCACCACTAGCCAGCCAACACCATCAACACCCACATAAACATTAACAACACCAAGAGGTCAAACAATATCAGATCTAAAATCAATTTTTTCATTACATCAGGTCCAAAATTAAAACCTTGTTGGTATTCAATTTTTTTACGAATCTAAACATTAGATGAGATAACAGAGGAGGAGGAGGAGAAGAAGAAGATGGAGGAGAAAACAGAGGAGGAAGGAAGAAGAAAACAGATTGAAAGATAGAGAGTATATCTGCGAAGCCACCACCTCGGAGACACCGCCTCCAGCACCGCCACCACCAACGAAAAGAGATAGAGAGAGAGAGTTGTCCCATCGCCGAAACCAACACCACCATCGAACCACCAACGAAGCCACCGCCAGACAACTCTTGGACCAGATCTGAACTGTATGAACAAATAGAGAGAGGGAGGAGCTTCCACCGTCGTTGGTCTTCCGACGCCTCAGCCTCTCTCTCTCCACCTTGAGTCGCAAGATCGCCGCCGTGACAGAGCACCACCGCCGTTCGACAAAGCACCGGAGAGAGGGAGGAGCTTCTCTCGGGTTTGTTTCTCTCCGCCTCTCTCTCTCTCTCTATTGTGAGTGGTGTGAATGGTATGGTGAGAGGATAAGGCAGCTGAGTGGGTGGTTGGGAAAGGAGAAAATATGTGGGGTAGTATTTGTGAGGGTGTTGTGGTCTTTTTAATTATTAAAAGTTACGCAAACAAAAGAGAAGAAAGAATAGAGACGTCCCAAAAAAGAAATTGAAAAAAAAAACATGAACGAGTTGTACCAAACAAGCTCTAATAATAAGGACATGTGCTGAACATATATTTGTTTATTATAAGACAGTTTAGTTAACTTCAACTGGACCATATTACTATCCTCCAATACAGTCCGCCTTCAAAGCCGCTGACACTAGCTGTGAAGTGGTCTCTCGGAGGTGTTTTGGCCGAATATGGAACGTGTCCTCATTAACTACTGCTCCCCACCAGCTACTTGCCTAGTAAACTAATTGAACTTGCAAATTAGCAAAAGAACGTGTTGGTTTAGCAGCATATAAATACTGAGGTACTAGTCCCCAGTATCATCCTCCCACGCAAAAGAAAATACTGTGAGCCAAGTCGGAGGAGCAAGCTTCACGGAGACCGCATTCTCAGTTTCCTTTTGTAGGTAACGTGACTGTTTCTCCAGTAAAAATATTTTTCATACTGTTCTCTTACTAAAGAATTTATAACTCCTGGTTATTTGCTCTCAAAAAAAAAAAAAAACTCATGGTTAATTGCTCTGGGTCACTGAACAAGGACCAATTCTTACGTGCTCATAGAAATGAAGGAATTTATATGCTTCAGAGTTCGGACCACACTCTTGCTTCGGCTTTTTACTCTCAACTAGATTGGTTTTGCAACTGTTTCAATTTAATCAAAGTTACACTTGCACAGATTGAGGTTTGATCTTCTCACCTTTGAGAACGTACCACCATCCCCTTTGTTACTGTTAATTCAATGAAAAATTTTCTCTGGCATCTGTTAACTTCTTGTTTAGCATAACGAAAAGGAGATCAATGCAATGGTTTATCTTTTATTTGGGCTCATTTTTAAGGATGCCAACAGATATATAGGGTTTAAATCATATCGAGTTTTCGATGCACAAGTGTCCGATTTGGGCCAGATACTGTTATGATTCGGGCAGAGTTTGGAGAACGATGAATTGATGAAAACAAGAACACAAGAACACACCCGATATAACGTGGTTGACTAGCGATGAACTAGGTACCTCCACGACCCGAAAGACTCCGTTTTATTAGAAAAAAACCCACGAATACAACCCACACGACACACACTGAAAGACACTAAAGCTCAAGCCCTATGCTAGCTAGTAGCAGCTCTTTATTAATCACGTGTGTTGCTTATGAGAATCAAAGCCACTTTAAATAGTGGTGTAGTGGGCTGTGGAATAGGCAACCACACCACCGCCTCTTTGTTGTTTCCAAATTTACTTAGCGGCCTTTGACTTCTTTTCCAAGTCACCGACTAACAGATACAAATTCAAATTTTTCCAAATTCTATCAAGTTATTCATCGAATCATAGGGAACGAATTACTAGTTCATTTAAGGCTAGTTTAGGAATGTTGTGGCTGTGCTAGAAAGCTGCTGTATGAAAACGCTGTGGAAAAGCTGCTGTGAATTCTTGATAAAATGTTGTTTGGTATATATTACGTAAAAGCTGCTGTGAAATATTGATATAGCATTTTTGTGTTTGGTAAAATTAACTGTGAACTTGCTGTGAGAGGGTAAAATGACAAAAATATATCACACGTGTCATTTTCGTAAAGATAACTATTGATATTTTTGAAAATTGTAAGGTGAAAATCGGTTGACGGTAAATTAATCAAAAGCACTTTCTGGAAAAAACATCTCCCCCCCCTTGCTTCCTGAAAACTGTTGTGGGACAGCAGAAACATTCCGAAAAAGAAAAAAATTTATTTTTACTAAACACATCAAAACTGCTTCTGCTGTCGGAAAGCAGTTGTGTTGGCAGCAGAAGCATTCCCAAACTGGCCCTTAGCCTATTGCATTCATAAATTGCAATGAAAACATGATTAATAAGCTCTTTACAAGTTCATGTTAATCAATATTACCATAAGAAAAGTATAGATATGCTATTAGTAACATGTTTAAAGTAAATATATTAAATAACATATTTAATATGTTATTTAAAGTAAATACATTAAAAAATATTTAGAATAAATATAATAAATAACATATTCAAAATAAATATATTAAATAAGTATTGAATTGAATAAGTATAATATAGCAATCGGATCATATTGAGTTTTTCTCGCATCATAAAACGTATGATCCATATCAGATCAATTCTGCATTTAGAATTTCTGCATTTTCGAATGACCCAAGAAATTGACGCCTCTACTATAGACATTAAGTGGGTATTCTGGACCACATCATAACATTTAATTTTCAGTTTATGATGGATATTCACACAGATCCAATTACATAATTGTTAAGACTTTCTACGATTTCTTTCATTCTTTTCTCCCTACAGAGAATACTATGTGTGTTTCAATTTCGAAATTAAGCCTTTTCCTTTGTTTTGTAGAAAACATTGAACAACCCAACTCAGTTTCCCTCTTCGAAATAGGTTAAGCTTACTATTGCTAGTGAAGAAACTATTAAGATTTGAGATTATTATAGTTTATGGAGACTGTAGCCCCTGCTAGCATTGATGATAAATTTAACATATATCAACATAAACATTTCAATAAACATCCAAACTTATTCACATCACCTACATAACCCAAAATTGTTTTAAGTTATTTTCAAGATATTGATCAATATAGCAAATGTGACAAGTTATGACATAATTTTTTGGACATATGTAACATTTTCGAAAGATTAAATAGAGTTTAAATGAAATAATAGTAGAGAAATATGAGATGCAATTGTGAATAAAACTTTCAAAGTTGCATGCATCTGTGATACCCATAGTCTGAACTTTGCGTGAATTTAGTTCTCATACTTTCAAATGAAGCAATTACGTATTCAGATTTTCATTTTGGTTACAAATAGGTAAAACTATGATACCCCTGGTGCGCTTATGTGAAAAATGCCACAACACTGAAATAATGTGTCGTGACCCTCATTTACCGAATTGTACTAACAATTTATTTTGGTAAATCGATTAAACATGCTATCTCACCCATCTAGGATTTCCCGTCTTCAGGTGAAAATGGTCGGGATCATGGAGGAAGTGAGGAGAGAAAGCCGAGCCCATGGTCCGGCAACCATCATGGCTGTCGGGACAGCCAATCCCCCCAATTGCTATGACCAAAGCACATTCCCGGACTACTACTTCCGCATTACCAACAGTGAGCATATGACGAAACTCAAAGACAAGTTCCGCAGAATATGTAAGATATCTTTATTTTTGCCTCTATCAATATAATTGTGCTTTTCATGGTCATCCATCATTTCCGTTTACATATGCTAAAATCAAAAATAACGACTATTAATTGACTTAGCTAATGAGAAGTGGTGGAGCCAAATTTTGACTGACTGGGGCACAGCATTATAATCTAAAAGTGTTACAAATCAAAAATATAAAAAGATGATTATGTATGCTGATGGTATGTATTTATGTATTTGGATATGTATAGCGATAATTAATTAAAAATGCAAGTACTTTTTTTATTATCTAAAATATGTGGTGTTCATACAATATTTTAAATGGCATATTGAAGACAACTCCGGTATTGCAGAGAATAACAATTACACAGTAGCGCAAATGATTTCTTTTTCACATTGCACAAATTAATTTAAATCTCAAGTGGAGTGAAATTGTTGTTTCTAAAAGTTAAAAGACAACTTTCAGATGCTTTTTATATACAGTATCACAAATATTTTTCGCCCATTCTTTTAATATCTTTGCTTATAGACGACCAAACAATTAGAGAACTCTAAATGAGAAGTGATATAGAAGGTTGGTTGAAATGTATTAATCGGTGACACATTCATAGCATTTGTCTATTAATAAGTCCTCTTTTTACGTGTAACAGGCGAGAAATGCGCGATCAAGAAGCGCTATATGCATTTGACAGAAGATATCCTTAACCGTACTCCTAAAATGACCGAGTACGAGGGGAGATCATTCAATTTTAGGCAAGAAATATTAGAGATAGAAGTACCCAAGTTAGGCAAGGAGGCTGCTGTCAAGGCAATTGAAGAATGGGGGCAACCTAAGTCCAAGATCACACACCTGGTGTTCAGCACTTCTTCAACTGTGGATATGCCTGGTGTTGACTACCGGCTGCTAAAGCTTCTCGGCCTTTTTCCTTCGGTCCACCGCTTCGCGCTATACAACCAAGGTTGCCACGCAACTGGCTCGGGGCTTCGGCTCGCCAAAGACCTAGCCGAAAACAACAAAGGTGCACGTGTCCTAGTGGTATGGGTTGATTCAACTGTTTCCTTCTTTCATGGACCTAGTGATGCCAACCACGACATCTTGGTGTCGATGGCCCTCTTTGGAGACGGTGCAGCTGCTTGTGTAGTCGGGTCAGACCCGATATCCGGAGTTGAGAAACCTGTGTTTGAAATTTTCTCGGCAAAACAAACACTCATCCCTGATAGTGACTATGCGATAGCTATCCCCCTTCGGGAGTCAGGTCTAACTGTTCACATGCATAAAGATCTCCCTGATCTCATATCCAAGAATATAGAAAAAATCCTGGATGAGGCCTTCAGGTCTCAAGGAATTTGTGATTGGAATTCTCTATTCTGGGTTGTTCACCCCGGCGGGCGTGCAATTCTGGATAAGTTGGAGGTAGAGTTAGGCCTTGAGCCTAATAAGCTTCGGGCCTCAAGGCACGTTTTGAGCGAGTACGGTAACATGGCAGGGGCGTGCGCGATGTTTGTACTTGACGAGATGAGGAAGAAGTCTGCTGATGAGGATTTCAGGACCAGCGGCGAGGGTCTCCAGTGGGGGGTGTTGCTTGCATTTGGACCTGGTGTCACCGTCGAGACATTGGTGCTTCACAGTGTGCCTATCTAGTTTAGATAGTCCCGGTAATATTGTACGGATTCCAACTTTCGTCTCTTTATGGTTTCTTTCAATAATGTAGCACCACACCACGCGGGTGCTCTTCTGGAACTTGTATCTTTGTGCTCTTCGTTTCAAAAATTTACATCTCATTATATTTGACCTGTTGCGTCTTTTTAAAAACCTGGTAATTTGCACGTGCTTTGCACGCGGGGTTATTACTTACCTGTTGTTTAATTCATGTCATTCTGTACTTTTGCATTCAATGACTTATTATTGCAAGCAACACCACAATTTTTTTATTATAAACTGGATATATGCTTTCAAAGCCAAATAAATTTAGGAGGATCCAAGTTTAGGGGGGAGGAAAAACCCCCTTACGTCTTCCATAAAAAATGCTCCCACAAGCTAGAGAGGTGAAAAAGTCAACATTGTTCAGAATAGTTTGGATAAAAAGTAGAAAAAATAGATGTTAAAATAGAATTGGCATCCTTCACAGCATGCTTGGTCAGACAATCAGCAGCCCTATTGGCGCTCCTGTAAAGGTTTAATTCATTGCTCAATTATGTGCAAGTGTCAACGAGATTC
This sequence comes from Linanthus parryae, assembly GCA_023055425.1. Lineage (NCBI taxonomy): Eukaryota > Viridiplantae > Streptophyta > Magnoliopsida > Ericales > Polemoniaceae > Linanthus > Linanthus parryae. Next base: position 33,398,688 of record JALGPY010000001.1, read on the forward strand.
TCAACAATGTGCTCACAGTGAATGATTTTAGAGATATTAACCTACTCCAAGCACAATACACACAATCACATAGTCCAAATGCAGATGCCTAATAAGATGAAAATTGCGTGTAAGGTTAAGGCTTCAGCAATCACTGTACAAGAAGCCACTGCAGCATGGGAGAAACGTGCAATCCAGTGCTCAAAGCTATCTCTCATAAGTCCTCCAATACCCTGCTTGTTCCCTTTCCAGGCACCATCAGTGCCCAGCTTAACTCGACCCTCTCAAGGCTTGGTCCATTTATCAAATTTAGGGATGTGGTTCGGCTTGCTGTTACAAGAGCTCATGTCGAAAATCCAACTCTTCTTTTTGAGCTTTGAGGAAGTACAATATCTGGTAGGTCGCCACACGCGAGCAACAATGACAAATATGGAGAGGCCATCTCTCTATGAATTCTTTCTTCAATACGTTGGCCATTTCCTCTTCTGTTCCACCAAGTGAATGGGTAGCTAGAGTAGCCCAAATCAACTAGGTAATTTTCCTCAAAGAAATTTATGAAATGGCTGCAAGAGCAAAAAGATCTAGCAACACCCCCTATTTTCTCCTCTGGGCTGATGATATCATTAAAATCTCCCCAAACCACCACCTCATCGGAACAACATTTCAAGTAGGAGCTCAATTTGTGCAAATGTGCCTTCCTTAATGAATATCTAGACTCAAATAAGCAAAAATGTAATGACCAAAACCTAAGTCACCTGGAGCGGGAGCGACAGCGAAAACGCCTAGCGACAAATTCTAAAAATGGTGTATTTGAGAGCGTCATGAGAGAGCGTATATAAATATTTTATATATTTTAGATATAAACATATTACATTTTAAATTTATGTGTAAACTATATCTGATGACAATAATTACAAAACTTATAGACCAAATTGAAGAATGTAATGATAAGTTCAACTTGACTGAATGCTAGCAATGAAAACTTGATCTACAATGAGGCAGCGGGTACCTCAGTAGTGGGTTGGCTAGATTATTTTAGTTGAAATTTTCGTATAACTTATTTTAAATTAGGCTTGGTAATTAACTAAGTACTGAGGCTAATAGCTAAGAAAGTACAGAGCGTTGGTAAAAGCGCGCTCTAGAATTTTGGGAGCGAGGATTGTAGGTGAATTTGGCTGAAAGCGCCGGAACGAGGATTGGGAGCTGGAGCGAAACCCCTCCTAGGTGTTTTAGGTGATCTAGACCAAAACCTTAAATTTGGACATGAATGAAGAAGATACAATACTTAACCAGTCAAACGTTTATTGAGGGGATCCGAAAAATTCCTAAGCCACCAGACTCTCCCAAAGGATCAATCCAAAAGCAGTTGGATAAATCATAAACTTTGTAATGTTTATACATGAAGCATGCTTTTCGCTTTGTTTCACTCAAACAACATACCTCAGCAGAGCGAAGGTGAACCACATTCTTGAATTGCCGAATTGTTAGAGATCTACCTTCTTCCTGATAATTTCAAGCACAGAGCCTCATCAATCGTCTTGGGACCATTTCGGGCTGGTTGCCTCCACCAAAGTAGCATCATCGTGTGATAAAATATCCAAACTCTTCAATTTTTTCCATCCAAAAAATAACTAGAATAGGAAACATCAAACTCCATCGGGTCAAAATATCTCCTCTTTTGCGGCAACTTCTTCAAGGCTTCTCTGTTGGAGTTCGACTTTGGATGCTCCCTTGCTTATCTTTCCAGTTCTTTTCACTCTTTTCCGTTTGTTGAGCCCCCTACAAAACTTAGAGTGTTATGGGTTCAGGTGGATTAAGTTTATAATTTTCTTTATGTTTTATGAATATTTAGCAAGCTTTATTTTTAAATAGCTATTGTTTATAATGTATGATTATTAATAATTATAAACGAATTAACTTTAAGAATTGTGTAGGTAACTGAAAAGGAATAAAAAAAAATACGATGACGAAAATTTGGTCTTTATAATGGATCTCAAGCAACAAGTAGCAAATTTTATACCACGGTCAAATTCAGTGCAAGGACACCAAAATGTTGCCCTTTCTCGCGAAGATGCTTGCACATCATATCATCCGGTGCCTTTGTAGAGGGTATCTCTAGACGCTAGAGTGACTTCTAAATTAACTTAGCTACTGTTTTTTAAGACATGCCATGTTTTCAAAGTACAAGCATACGAGTTATGATGATGGGCATGTTTGGATTTAACGGTTTTGGGGTTTGGTTGAACCGTAACCCGGTGTTGTTTCGATTTAATGATTGGGTTTATGGGTTCGTGGGTGGGGTATATTTTTTCCCGGTGACAGGTTAAGTTTGAGCCGGTCACCGGTTGGATTTTAAAATAAATTGTCGCCAATCACACAAAAAAGCAGGGCACTGGTGTAGATACTGCTTTCCAGCCCGACGGATCATCGCCATGTGGCAACCGTCCAGCACACCTAGCTGTGCTCCATACACACCGGATCACCACCCGTGCTGATCCACGTGGGGGATACGAGACAGAGCCCCCGCGCATCATGACACGGGACTTGTACGGACTTAGTGGTTTGGAGGGTAGGGTAAGGTCTGTCGCGCGCATGCGACAACCAAGCTTGCGCGCGACCTCTGGTAACTGACTGAGAGATCCTAGGCTTACGTGTCCCATCAATGCGTCTGATCTCATAACGGTCTTCGATACTTGCAGGCAGATGCGTAACGGTTCATATATACACGGTTGAACGTGCCGTTGGGGGTTCTACCATTAAGACGCCATTTATTGTGCACTAAATCCCCCCCCCAACGGTCACTTCCCCACTATATATAGGATCGTTAGCTCTCCGTTGCAACACAAGACACATCGGTCCAGTGCCATAGCTTACTGTCTCTCTCTCACAAACGGTTACTAGTGCTTACTCTCTCCCTACACACACCTTACAACTCTCCGTGTTCTTATTCTCTACTTGAGGTATACACTTGGGGATCTATCGAGGATTTCCTTGTACACATTTTGGTGAACCCAACGTGAACATCCACCTTCAAGAACCTCAAATCTGCCCATAATGTCTTCGGACCAAGGAATTCATCACGGAGACCAGTCTCCCTCCCATGAGGAGACCTCAGGAGAGGACGGACTGCTCAACACGACTCCCAACACTCGGGCTCTGGTTGTCGTTGAGGGAGAACCCTCCTTGGAGTCTCTCCAAGCCACGATACAGACTCAAGCCCGAGCCATGGAAGCTCAATTTGAGAAAATTGCTTAGATCATGGCGATTCTGGGAAAGGTGGCCCAGAACGTTGTCCCAGGGGCTTCTGCCTCATTGCTATCAACTTCACTGCCCCCACCAGGGACGGTTTCCACCTCAATAGGCACCTCAATAGTGCATGTCTCTGTTGCCCAGATTCCTCTCTCAGGTGGTCCGGCGAGCCAGACCCCACCATTCTCATCAGGCTCGTCCCTGATGACGGCAGGGAACCTCACCGCATATCCAACATCATCTCTATACGCAGGCGGAATCCTAGGAAGCCATGGGCCTCCACCTCCGCCTCCTTACAACCCCAGCATGCCCTACATTCCGGGCTTTGGGCCAACAGCTCCATCCTATGGAGGAACACGTGCTAGTATGGCGGCTCTCGAACAGAGGATTGACAGTATCATCGCCAACCAGAGTTTCGAAGACACTGTCATCCCCAAGGTAGATAGTGCGCCTCCCATTCCGCGGGATGTATATCTGATGCCGAACCCGACTGGGTACAAAGTGCCCAAATGGGACAAGTTTGATGAGGTCAGTGGGAACGCGCACGAGCACGTGATGAGGTTCATGGATATGATGGGCCCGTACGCAGCTGATACTCGGCTGCTCATGCGCGAATTTCCCAAATCTCTGGGAACCGTCGCATACAAGTGGTACAGAGCCCTCGAAGCAGGATCTGTCAAGACATGAGACAAAATGGTACAGAAATTCTACACGAAGTTCGTCTAGATGGACGAACGAGTCACCACCATTCACCTCTCCCGGATGTACCAAAAGCCTGACGAGGAAGACGTCGCCTTTATTAAGAAATTCAGGGCCAGGTCCTTGGAGTGCAGCGACGAAGTCTTGGAGGGCCGTCTGGTCGAAATATGCCTGAAAGGAATGCGCGACGAGTATAAAGGTATGTTGATTAACTTGAACATGCCTACTTTTTCAAAGTTGATTGACTGCACCAGGAACGTTGAGCCACTGGTAGAAAGAATGAAGAAAAGACACGATAGCGAGCGTGCGCCCAGCTCTAAAGACGGCGAATCCAAACGATCACGAGACGCCAATGTGCACGCGATATCTTCGCCCAGCAAGCAACGGCGGTTTACAGCTCAAGAGCCACCACCCATGTCTATATTAATCAGGGACGCTATCCACCTTTGCAAGAAATGGCGACGAGAGTGAATTTTTCCGGAATTTGAACACAGACCTACAGGAGAACAATTTCGAGACCCGAAATGGTGCAAATTTCAGGCGCAAATCTCCCATCCAACCCGGGAATGCAGGAAACTCAAGTGGATGGTGGATTAGAAGATAAGGAAGGAACAGTTAGTTGTAAAGAATCAGCAAAAAACGTGCGAGATGACCCTTCGACGCGACGAAAATCCAAGGAAAAGAGATCGTAATGATCTCGATTGCAGACATGGCAGAAGCGGCAGTCCATGTGGCTGCGGAACTCTATGAGAATGAGGAATATGACGAAGACACTCAAGTTGGGCGAATGAAGGATTCCATCAAATTCGCCAGGTTCTTTGATGAGATGAACTTTTCAGAGGGCTGCAAACATGGGGTGATGAGAGAAATATTAGGGGTGGCAGAAAAGTATAGAGAGAAATTCTTTACCACAGATGACGGAGCTTTCAGAGCCCCCAGACCGCGGAGGCTCATCATGACATTCGAGGAGTCCGACAAAAGGGTTAGTGCGAACCATTAGAGGCTGCTATATGTCACGGCCACGATCAACCACATCGAATTCAAAATAGCCTTTGTCGATGGTGGAGACGCGGTAAATGTTATATCCTTGAGCACCCTAGACATGGCGGGAGTTCCCGGGCATAAGATGGTCAAGAAGCCTCGTCCTTTACAGGATTTGGAAGTAGCTCAATAATGACTTTGGGTTGGATCAATTTGGGAGTACGAATTGGGAAAATAAATTATTCTGCCAAATTCCACGTTATTGAGGCCGAGACGGCTTACCACATGATTATCGGGTGAGCATGGATTCACCGCTTTGAAGTTGTACCCTCGACAGCTCATCAGGTAATGAAGGCTATCTGGAAAGGAAGGGTGGTCACGATACCCCCTTTGGTGAATCCTTTCAACCTGGAGGAGGCACACTTGCCTGAAGCAATATGGTTTACAGAGATGGAGGATAGGCCGCTCCCCGTCGCGTTTAGGCCAACTCCTTTACCCAGATGGAAGGATATTCAGAACCAGTCACCGTTTGGAGCAACAGCAAGACAAGAGGGGTCAAAGGAAGAGCAGCCGCGTGGGAAGACATCCCTAAAACAACCAAAAGCATCTACACTTTGAAAAGGGCCATGGGGAACACTGGAGAGCAAACGAACAACTTCCACCCACCCCCCCCCCCAAAGTAAGAAGTTTTATCGCGTTACGGGCGTCCCTACACAAATTTGCAAGCTATCAGGGGTTTCTAGTATGAGCGGGGGAGACCCATTAGTCGAGGAAGTCAAAGAGGCACCCGAGTGCATGGAAGACCGCCCGAAGACACAAAAGCAGGAACTTAAGGAGGTATTCCTCAGCCCTGGCGAGGAAAAACAAAGACCTATCTTCCTGAGCGCAGACCTCTGTGATGTGGAAGAACAAAAGCTGGTCCAGCTACTGAAAGAATACAAGGATGTGTTCGCATGGGATTACGACGAAATGCCGGGGCTTGACCAAAGCATCACCATGCATCTCATGCATGTCATCCCAGGTTCGAAACCGGTTAAACAAAGCGCAAGGAATTTTCGTCCGGAGATCAATGTCAAAATCCGGGAGGAGATGGTCAAACAGCTGAATGCCAAGTTCATAGAACCTAACCATCATCCCACCTGGTTGGAAAAAATAGTTTCCGTGTTAAAGAAAAATGGAAGCCTTCGTGTATGTGTAGATTTCAGAGATGTGAACAAATTCTGCCCAAAGGACGACTTCCCTTTTCTGAACGTGGATCTCTTGATTGACTCCACTGCAGGTCACGAGATTTTCAGATTTATGGACGGATTCAGTGGCTACAACCGGATAAAGATGGATCATGAGGATGCGAAGAAGACGGCGTTCATAACACTGGTAGGGGTCTTCAATTACACAGTCATGCCATTCGGTCTGAAAAACGCGGGGACCACATACTAGCGCGCAATAATGGCACTGTTCCACGACATGATGCACCAAGAAGCTGAATTCTATGTGGACGATCTAGTGGTTAAGTCAAAGAAGAAGGAAGACCACTTGAAAAATCTAAGAAAGGTTTTCGACACATGTCGCGCATTTCAGCTAAATATGAACCCTATGAAGTGTGCATTTGGGGTAACCTCTGGTAAGTTCCTAGGCTGTGTGATTCACATGCATGGAATCGAGCCTGATCCCGCCAAGATCTCAGCAATCACAAATCTGTCAGCACCACAATCCCAAACTGCACTGAAGGCATTCCTAGGAAAGCTTTCTTACTTGCGGAGGTTTATACTAGAAATTGCAGAGTTAACTTCCTGCTTCAGCAATTTGCTCAAAAAGAATGCAACGTTCATCTGGACAGAGGAACATCAAGTTGCATTTGAGAAGCTGAAGAGGCTGCTGACATCACCGAGGGTTATGATCGCACCACAATTGGGAGCACCTTTGCTATTGTACCTCACCTCAACCCAAAGGTCAATTGGAGCATTGCTGGCCCAGGAATTCGAGGGACAAGAAAGACCGGTGTATTATATCTCCCGTATGATCCAATCAGCAGATTCAAGATACACAGACATAGAGCGGCATTGTTTGGCTTTGTTTTTCGCGATTAAGAAGCTAAGGCATTACTTTTCTTCTCAAAAAGTGATAGTTATAACGAAGAACGGCCCCATACGATATCTCCTTGGACATTCACTCCCCTCAGGGAGGCTTGCGAAATGGTACATGATCATTTCCCAATATGATATACATGCACACGACCCAAGGCCATCAAATCACAAGCATTAGCAGATCTGCTGACACAATTCCCAGATGAGAGGCACGAGCCGGTACCAGAGGATCTCGAAGGACCCAAGATATATGCCATCAGCAAAGAGTACTGGAAGCTGCAGTTTGACGGATCATCCACAAGATCGGGGGGAAGAATTGGGGTAGTCCTCATCAAGCCTGATCAGGAGGTTATCCAGATGTCAACAAAACTGGACTTTGCGGTGACCAATAATGAGGCCGAGTATGAGGCCCTGATCGCAGGATCCTTGCAGCTAGAGCTTTGGAAGTCAAGAATCTCGTCATCATGGGAGATTCAAAACTGATCGTCAAACAAACCTGGGGAGAATACGCTCTAAAAGAGATAAATCTACTAAAGTATCGGTCAATTGTGCAGAAGCTGGTTCAGAATTTCGAGTCTGTCAAATACGAACACACCCCCAGATCTGACAATCGCCACGCGGACGCATTGGCCACTTTAGGGTCATAAATCATTTCAGATAAGTGCCCTGCGAAGATATCAATTGAGGTGAAGTCAGTCCCGTCATTAGTAAAGGACCTATGCGAAGAAGGACCTCCGGAAGATGCGGACTGGAGGCAGCCTATTCTGTGCGCAATGGCCGACGGAACCATCAAAGAAACATGGGTTTCTACCAAGGGCTTTTGCATACATGATGGTTTGCTTTATCACAAAGGCCCCGGAGGTATCCTTATGAGTGCGTAACTGAAAAGGAGGGTCAAGCAACTTTGGATATAATTTATCAAAATTCTTGTGGGGACAACGAGATCTCCATCTACAAGAAAGCCCAAAGGTATGGGATATATCGGCTGCAGATGTCATACTTCGCTGCCATTATACAATACAACTACGAGAAGTGTGCTTTAACCAAGGCCACCATGGAGATTGCTGCAATAGGAGATGATTGGCGGCAACCATTAATCGACTATCTTCAAGGGGGAGCTATGCCTGACGGCAGAAAAGAAGCTAAAAAACTCAAAAGAAAGGCCAACATATATGTTTTCCAAGAAAACATACTATGGAGAAAGGGGCATAATGGAAATTTGCTCAAGTGCTTGCATGGACAGGAAGTCCAAGAGGTCATGGAGATGTCGCACCAGGTAGAACACCAAGGGGGGGGGGGGGGAATTTATGCCGAAAGCTCTTGACAGTAGGGTACTTCTGGCCAACCATGGAAGCCGACTACCGCGCGAAGGTCAGAAGGTGCCCGCAATGCCAATTTCATGGCAATTTGGTACATGCTCCCACGGTTGACCTACATGCGCTAGGGACTCCATGGCCATTCCATACTTTGTCCCTAGATTTCATTGGACCAATATGACCCCCCTCAAAGGGGAATGAATACATCTGACCGGAACAGAGCAGTTCACTAAGTGGGTAGAAGCAATCCCACTCAAGACAGCAAATGCGGCAAGAGTGGTCAGATTCATCCAAGAAAATATCATTCACCGCTTTGGCATTCCCAACACTGTGCTATCCGACAAAGGCACTCCCTTCGTCAACCGCCAGGTAGCCGAGAAACTGATGGAATATAACATCAGGCAGGTATGCTCTAAGCCTTATTACCCGAAGGGAAATGGGCAGGCAAAAGTGACCAACAAGACACTGCTACGGATACTGAGCAAGATGGTCACAGATGACCACAAGTGGGCGGATTCACTAGGAACGCCACTTTGGGCATATCGAACATCACCTCGGACTCCCACTGGAACTTCTCCCTTTCTACTATGTTATGGAGCAGAAGCGGTCGTTCCTTCTGAAGTAAAAGTAAACTCAGCAAGATTGGCTTTCAGTGCCTTGTATAACAATGAGCGTGACCATGATTTGATCCTTTTGGAGGAAAAGCGCAAAAGGGACACACGGGTAAACCTGAAGTACAAGGAAAGGATTGCGCGTGCATACAACAAGACGGTCCAGAATAGGGACTTTACAGTAGGGGACCTCGTGCTACGAGCCTCCGATCATTTCATGCGCGAAGCAGCGCACCATAAATTCGCGGCTAATAGAGAAGGACCCTTCGAGGTAAAGGAAGTCTTCGACAGCAGATATTGCAACATTCTGCGGTGCCATGGAACTGCTACTACCCCGCAACCAATCAATATGCGATGGCTAAAAAGTACTATCCTTAGCCTCTTCTATTTAAAGTTGCTTGCGACGTCCTTTCTTTAAAATCCTCCCATATGAGGATCAGATTATTGATAAAAAACCCTACCATATTAGGGCACTTTTTTTAAAATTGTCAATCTACTTCTCTGGCTGATGGGTCACTAGGTCGACCACAACACCGAAACATGAGCCTATCTCATAAGATAGTAGTCTAAGCCTATCTCACACGATAGCAAGCCCCAAAGCCTCTCTCCTATGATAGCGGCAGAACAGAGTTTATCGCAAAAAGAGGGAAATAAAAGCCTATCTCACATGATAGCAGGAAGCCTATCTCACATGATAGCAGTAAAATATAAACCTATCTCGCGCAATAGCGGCAAAAGTCTATCTCCTATGATAGCAATACGACCTCATCTCACATGATAAGGGAAAAAGCCTATCTCACATGATAGAAATAACAAGCCTATCTCATAAGGTAGCGGGATTACCGTCCGAATGATGACCTAACAGGTCTGTCTTATTAAGACAACAACCATGAGCAGAAAAAGAAAAAGCGTAGGGAATACTTGGGTGCCACACGAAGGAGGCACACCTACAAGATTGCCTATAAAAGGAGTCAAAGGTCTCGCAGGTCATAACCTCAAGAAAAAGAAATCAACTCAATAGCATGCCCACCCACAAAGGGGCGCAAAACAACATTTGTCTTTAAGGGGCAATCATATGGTCAAACGTTTAATATTCGGAGATATACATACTATGTGCGGTGATAACTCTCTTTTAGGAGTTATTATTATACTTTCTTTGTACTTGTATTAGTCTTATTTCACATGATTTATATGTTATATTTTCACAAATATGTGAATTTGACTATTTATAAGTCTAAGAGTTAAAAGTTGTGTTTCTAGCTTATTTGTGCATGTTTTCTCTCATATTTGCTATGATAATTGCACGGGTTGTTTAGTGTTGTGTATCTCAGGTAAAATAGGTGCATTGGAGCTTATGAGATGCTTGGATATGCTTGGAATGGAGCTAGATGAAGAGGAGAAAAGGAGACGCACAAACGAAGCAAAGTTGGAAAAGTCACACAGGACCAGCCTGCACTCTTTTCGATGCTCAGGAAAATCTACAAGGAATTTTGAAGCAAGGCTTGCGGCATTGGAAAGTAGACATCCGTAGCTTTCCAACGGTATATGGTAGGCTCGAAGACGAGCCCGTATGAGGGAGATACAGCCCGCGCAAAATCAGAAAATAATTCTGTCCGGGAATTACAAAGTAGAGGGGCTGAAGTGCAATTTCGGTTAGTTTTCATTAAAAAACGTGCCCAGCTGGTAAAAAACGGGCAGAGACGACCTAAGGAAGGAAGATTCACGTACGGGAGCCATTGGAGAGCACCTAGGAGCTTGGGGATTGCACGGATTCGCCAAAGCTTTGGCGATTTCATCGTTTGATTCTTCTCTTACTCTCTCTTTATCATTCTATGGAGAATACTTGTGATTTTAGCATAACGATGAGTAGCTAATTTCTTTGCTAGGCTCTATGGAGAGCCTAGGGTTATGACTTAGACTTATTTTCCGGATTTTGTTGATTGATTCATGCGTTTGATCCAATTAATGTTTATTATTCTTCATCTTGTATTGTGAATCCGTAAGCTAAGGCTATTGACACGTGTTAGTGATGAATGGAATGACCATGTTAGATGAAGATGATGAACTAGTTGAATTCATAGCTTAATTTTACAAACTAATTGATTAGAAATCATGGTCTAGGCTTAATTCTTAGCAACAAGGGAGTCGCGAACCGGAGTTGTTAGTGAACTAGGTGGGTGCTCGACAGAGACTTAACCCGGTTACGAATAAGATCATGTTTTTATTCCCGAATCATTGAGACCGATAGGTGAGATGAATAGGAGTAGTCATGTGTGGGTAGATTCGGTTGAACTAGTTAGGTGAGTGAATCGGTGGACCGACAGGACCCGGTGAACGAAGTTGACTAGCCAGCTAGAACGTAACGGTAGATGGAGGTGGACCGAAAGGACCCAAAGTAAACTGTCACGTAAAATTACATGAGATCGACAGAAGATTGTAAGTGCTATTACCCGGCATAATCAGTTAGTGCGTAATGTGTTTCAATACAAATTCCGGAACTGTCTAAAGACCCTAGGTGATTCATAGATCGCCTAGTTTTCTCCATACTTTGATTAAATTCTCTTAATTGAAAAATACATAAATATTGTCTCTACATCCATTTTATTTAGTCGCTTGTTTGTGGGCGACGAACATTCAAACTCAAACCACTTCTTACCGGTTACTTAGGTATCTTCTAATTGATTCTTAATTAGCTAGTAGTCGTCTATTTCCCTGTGGGTTCGACAACCTGAGCTTAATACTCATCTTTTATTACTTCGACCGTGCACTTGCGTATACACGTAAGAATTCGTGTCAAGTTTTTGGCGCCGTTGCCGGGGAATTAAACGGTTTCTTAGTTAAATTAAAAATTAATTTAGGATACTTCTTTTATTCTCTTTTTGTTACTTTCTGTTTACCTCACGGGTGTGCTAGTGTTGTTTTCTCAGGTAGCGATGGCGGAAGGCCAAGGACAGATTAGCCTCACCACAGAGCAGCTACAAGCTTTGGTGGCTGAAGCTGTAGAGAAAGCACTGGCAGCAACATCAAGACCGCGCCCGACCTCAATGCCATATAATCGATCAGGGAAAGCAATAATCCAGGCATTTGAGGCGGATCTTAAAGGAAGGGAGCCAGCAATTGTGGTGCCACCAATTCAGGCAGAAACCTTCTGTCTCAAGCTGCGCACAATTCAATTTGCTCAGGATCAGTGCACTTTTGCTGGGACAGACGAGGAAGACCCACATGCATTCATTGGGAGATTTCAGAGCCACTGTGGGCTAATTCGATATAGTGGGGTCACATCTGAAGCGCTCAAACTGATGCTCTTTCCTCATTGTCTCAAGGGAGGTGCTATGGATTGGCTGGATTCATTGCCATCCAACTCAATCAAGACATGGGAAGACTGTGCCTCCCAGTTCATGAGTAAATTCTTTCCCATCTCACGCATGATTCAGCTGCAGAACGAGATTTGGTCATTCAGGCAAAAGCAACATGAATCCATGGTCAAAGCATGGGAGCGTCTCAACTTATTGCTACGCAAATGCCCCAACCATGGCATTGAAAAAAGCCAGATCATACAGGTCTTCTATGATTCACTTGGAATGCTTGACAAAGAAAAGATTGATAGAGAAGCTGGGGGCAGTTTCTTGTTCAAATGTGATGTTGACGGTGCATATGAGTTGATTAGACGTGTGGTTGAGCAAGAGGAGAGCTGGGATTATGAGCACCAACAAAAAGAACCGATGAAGCATAGCTCAGTGGCATATAGCACGGTTCAGGTGAATGCGGTAGAGGTAGTGCATGAAGCAAATGTTTCAGAGATGCATCAGCAGCAGCCAGTACCACCATTAGAGTTGACCGATATGACAGGGATAATAAAGACAATGGCTCAGCACATGACAGACATGTCCACACAGGTCAGCTCTGTAGCAATTGCACTTCAAGTTGCTCAAGCAGAAATAAAAGATCTAAAGGAACAACTTGAACAAAGGGCACTGGGTAGCATTGTTGACACATCAGAGGGACAGGCTCAAGCCATCACCACTCGAAGCGGTACTGCACTTAAGGACCCTCCTTATCCGAGTCATGCCAGAGCAGAAGCCTCAAAGGCAAAGGAGCATGAAGTCTTTGATTCTGAGAAGACACCTGTCGTGGTCCCCCAATCAAAGGGCATGACCCCACCAGACGACGAGGAGCATACTCAGGTACCACTTGCATCTTCTCCTTCTTCTTCAGAACTTCCATACCCATTACGTACTAGGAAGAAGAAGGATGATCCAGAAGAATACAAGCGCTTTTTGGATGTCTTCTCTAAACTGCATATCAATATCCCATTGATTGAGGCACTTCAAAAGATGCCTAAGTATGCTCGATTTATTAAAGATGCAGTTCTTGGAAAGAAAGGGGTGGATGAATTTCAGAGAGTAAGCTTAAATGAACAGGTTAGTTCATGTGTTTTGCATGGGTTACCTAAGAAAAAGAAGGATCCAGGTAGCTTTGTCATTGAGGCTACATTGGGTGATTCCTACACTGGAAGAGCTCTCTGTGATCTGGGAGCGAGCGTGAATTTGATGCCGTTGTCGGTATTCAAAAAGTTAGGTGTGGGGGAGCCCCCGAAAACCTGGATAACACTCCAATTTGCAGACAAGTCATCCAAGAAAGCATGTGGGATGGTTAAAGATGTGCTAGCGAGGGTCGGAAGTCTGATCATTCCGGCTGATTTTGTTATATTGGATATGCCAGTAGGTGATGTTCCGCTAATTCTAGGTAGGCCATTCTTGGCAACTGGTCGTACTCTCATTGACGTTGAGAATGGAGAACTGATTATGAGGGTACATGATGACATGGAGACTTTTCGGTTCTTCAAACCGTCACCCCAGTGTTCATGGGAGTATCAGCCAGGGGTGCCATTTGCTGTACAAGTGAAGCGCCAAATCCCAGAGTTGTCGCAAGGGGATCCACCTGACTACTGGGTAAGAAATAAGCCATCAGCAGTGCACGCACATGAAGCAGTGCTTCAAATTCAGCACAGGAAAGCAAAGCTGGAAGCGGCACAATGTGCCAGACCACCCTCGTGAGGTGGCAGAGGTAACTGGGGTCGGGCCGTCGACCGTAAATTACAAGGCGCTTGTTGGGAGGCAACCCAACATATTTTTATGCTTTAGTGTAGAGAGTGTGTTTTTAAATACTGTCGTGTGTGTTTTTCATACTATATAGTTTATCTAAGAGGTGAGAGAGTGAGGATCTCATGTTTGAAATGAGTCTCTGCAGGTTACAGGGTGAAGATGCGATCCGGACTCCCCTTCTTGATGCGTACCGACGAGAATGTGCGCATCGGGGTCCGAACGCAAGAGATGAATTTATAGAACAAAAAAAGTTGGTGGATTTCGAGTCAAGAGTCGCGTAATAGCATGAATGGATAATGTCCGTGAGTTTCGGAAATTCGCGAATGAGCTCTACGCGAATTAAGGGAATTTACTGTGAGAACGGCATACGCATTGGAGTTCGGGAGGTCAAGATACCAAAAAAAAAAAGCTGGAGTCAGGGGTGTTCGCACGAACACCCCCTGTGTTCGCACGAACAAAAGGAAGGCACAAACATTCTGCTCGAAATTACGAACAAAACAATGTGCTCACACGAACAGACATCTTCCTCCTCGTTCATCCTCAAACAAACCCTTCCTCCAACCTCTCTCAAATCCCTCCTATCTCCGATCGAACCACCTCTCCGCCCTCTCTTCTCCGACGCAACCCCCGCCACAGCCACCAGTGGCCTCTGACCCCATCGCTTCCCTCTACGCAACCACCATCCCCGTCTCTCTCTTTTCTCCGTATTCCAAAACCACCGGCCCAGGCGCCGGCTGTTTGATTCGTTCAAAATCGCCGGCAATAAAAACCACCGTTGCCCTCGATCAATCTCTCTCTCTCTGCGACCCAAACACCCAACTGAACCAAGCTCGAATCAGGCACCATCCTCGGCAAATATGAACGCCGTCAAGCCCCTGTTTCGCCCGCGAACAGAGCAGCAACCGCCATCAAAATCCCTCTCCGAATCGACCCCTAAAGCCGCAGCCCCAACTGAACACGACCGAATCCCTCTCCGATTGTTGGCTGGGTTTTCTCCCGTGGCTTGTGCTCTGCTTCTTGATCGGTGTTTGGATAAGGCCAATGGCCTGATGGTGGCTTTGGAGGTAGAGGCTGAAGGATTCGGGTCTGTCACAGTGGTGTTGCTGCTGGTATAATCAGGTAGGTGGCGAATAAGGCTGGTGAATTGGTGATGTAGGTGGCTGTGGTATTGGTAATGATTGTGAAGGAGAAAGCAGAGGGGTGGCTTGTGACTACTGCTGCTGTTTGTAGCAGGTGGGTTTTCTTCTTGATTTCTGCTGGGTTTGTGGCCGAAATCAAGTTGTGAAGGTGGAGAATTGGAGGTCCTGGTGATTCTTGATGGTAGCTTTGAATGTGCAGGTTGTGATTTGGAGCTTTCGTGGTGTAAGCAGTAGGTATTTAATTGGGTATAGGCATGGTGAAATTAGTTGTAATCAGGGGGGTTTGATAGTGATGGCATTATGTTGGCTGCTGGGTTGTATTTTGGACTGAGTTTTGGTCTGTTAGTTGGTAGATTGCAACAGGTGTAATTGGTGGTTGTTATAGGTGAATTGGAGGATGTAGGGGGTGCATTGGTTTGGGTTATTTTGTGGTGATATTGCGTTGGTGTTTGCTGGTGGTGATGATGGGTCTGGTTTTAGGGCAAGTTGCAGAGTGTTTTGGTTGATTAATTTGGAGGAATTGATAGCAGGTTGTAGGTACGGGAAGGAGGTCAGGTTTTGGTGGTTAAAGAGGTACTGGTTTAGTGGTGTACTGGGTGAACTAAGGCCAGGTTGTGAATGAGGAAGGCAAGGTGTTACAGTGGTGGTGTAATTGGTGAATCGTGGTGGATGGTTTTGTAGAGGATAGGCAGTTTAGGTGTTGGATGAGTTTTGAACTTGGTTTAGGTACTGGTGATGGAATTGGTTTCATGGTGAAAGGTGTATGCTGTGGAGAAGCTAAGGTTTTTCTCAAATAAATTTGTCAATTCGTTCTCAACCGGTTGGAACTAGAGCAAACCGTTTGCGGGGTTGTAACGGGGACAGCAAGGAGAAGCTGTTGAGCTAAAAATCTCACATCGCGACAGTTATCAAAAAAAAAATCAGTCAACCGTACGGTTCTTGACTGATTTTGTCGATCAAGTCTCGTCAGAATGGAACTCCAGGGCTTCAGGTATCTCTAAATTCTCTATTTTAATTCAGTTTAAGCACTTGCTATGGATATATCTTAATTGCTCAAGTACTACACTCCTTGTCACGTGCACGTAGCAACAATAATCTCTAAATTGGAATTGCTATTTTCTTGTGCAATGAAATCGTTTAGGAGTAATGACGATGGTACTGAGTAGATTCACCACACCTTGCATTAGAATTGCCGAGTCCTCTTGATTGATTTCTAAATTCGTTGAGGACAACGACGCAGTCTAGTGTAGGGGGGATTTTAGTCTTGACTAGCCAGTCCGTGTCTGCATTAACCTGTCAGCATGTAGATTGTCCGTTCGTATTGTGTCGTATTCGTGGTCCGTGTCGTGTCTGTTTATAGTGTCGTATGGTCATGTATTAGCGGTGTATATATGTGTTAGTCGGTTGATTTTTGCACGTTTATTTAATTGAGTCCACCTACCGAATTGAGTCAGTTTCGAGTCTTCTTTCGTGTCTGGCCTTGCATATAGAGTAGGAATTAGTAAAAAAAAAATGAAAAATCCTTAAAAATTTAAAATTAAATTTTAAGAGAAAGGGCAATCAAAATGAGTTGAACTTGGCGAGGTCTTAATGATAGAATTCCCTAGGTGTATGAAGATCCGAAGTGAGGCAGAGACGCGAGAATCTGGAGTAGGAAGACTTATAGAGCTAATGCACACTAGAAATGCAAGTAACTGTCTCTCAGACTTAGATATCCTTCTAGTACTACACCGCCGTCATTTAGGTAGTCGTCAACCCTCCTCGTAGTGGCAACAGAACAGTCGTGCGAGTGACTTTTATGGGGACCTCACGTCCCGTCTCACAGCCTAGGTCCACTAGTTACCCTCTTCGATCCATTTACCCCTTTTATTCACAGCCTCTAGCCTAGGAAGCTTTTCATTGTGACTTTCATCACTTGTTAGAATTGCCATTTCCTATGCGTCATGATAGAGGGAGTCGAGTTAGGGAGGTTCGATGAGGGTGTGCTGAGTCGATACATTCGTTGTGGATACTCTTACAGGTTTCGTCCTACGAGGGGATGTGAGGGTGAGTTAGAGACGGCAGCACACTTCGGTGTGGCGGTGAATCGTGTCCTTACACCACGATCACAGGTGGAGTGCCGTAGTGCGTGACATTCTTTCCGCACAATATGGGGTGGGGTTGATTGATATTATAGGAGGACGTGCTAGTTTTTCATGTTATTCTCTATATCTTAGGTGATGAGGAGGATCGGTTGGAAAGCACGTATCACTTTGACTATCGAATTTTGTGAGTTGGTTTACATCGAGTGTGGGGGTGTAGACGATTATTATTATATCTCTTTGATTTGACACATTCCACCCCCACGTCATCTACATGATATTTTTATCTCGTCGGGTTCATTCAGTATTACTTGTGCTTCATGTGTTGATTATTTGTGGGAAGTGAGAAAAAAAAAAGAGAGAGAATGAAAGGAATGAGAAGGAAATAAAGGAGCGTGTTTTGGAAATTGCAAGGGAACCGAAGAGATTAGCTATGATTCTTTCTGACACTCTTTCACATTTGTGGCCGCGAGAACGGCGTTGCACCGGGATTGAGGGAATGAGGGCCGGAGTATGTGAGATTCGGTTGGGTTCCTTGGATTTCGGTGAGGGAGTGTGAGAAACGGGTTATGTGAGAATATCATGACGTCTAGGACTACGCTTCTAAATAACCTATCCCACCCGTCCTAAGCCGTCAACAGTTTTAACCCGTGGATAAATAGCTCGGATGGTAAGTACTAGGGATATGTCTGATGAGTGTGTGAGTGCAAAGTATTAAGTGCTCGTGCTTGTTCTGTCTAACGAAACTGGCCGCAAATTCTGCCGATCATGGAGGTTGTAGAGTTTCCAAAGGGGATATGAGAGCCTAATGACTTACCAGTTTGCTTATTGAGATTGCCCGATATCAACCAAAAAGATAAAAAGTGTGTTTTGTATATATGTGTTTGTGTAGGATCGAGTCGTAGTTTGCATTTGCATCATATTGTTGCATTGTCGAGTCTTGTGTCGTTTGCGTCTTGAGTCGGCTAGTAAATAGTGATTTGTTGCTCGGGACGAGCAAAAGGTAAGTGTGGGGGTATTTGATAACTCTCTTTTAGGAGTTATTATTATACTTTCTTTGTACTTGTATTAGTCTTATTTCACATGATTTATATGTTATATTTTCACAAATATGTGAATTTGACTATTTATAAGTCTAAGAGTTAAAAGTTGTGTTTCTAGCTTATTTGTGCATGTTTTCTCTCATATTTGCTATGATAATTGCACGGGTTGTTTAGTGTTGTGTATCTCAGGTAAAATAGGTGCATTGGAGCTTATGAGATGCTTGGATATGCTTGGAATGGAGCTAGATGAAGAGGAGAAAAGGAGACGCACAAACGAAGCAAAGTTGGAAAAGTCACACAGGACCAGCCTGCACTCTTTTCGATGCTCAGGAAAATCTACAAGGAATTTTGAAGCAAGGCTTGCGGAATTGGAAAGTAGACATCCGCAGCTTTCCAACGGTATATGGTAGGCTCGAAGACGAGCCCGTATGAGGGAGATACAGCCCGCGCAAAATCAGAAAATAATTCTGTCCGGGAATTACAAAGTAGAGGGGCTGAAGTGCAATTTCGGTTAGTTTTCATTAAAAAACGTGCCCAGCTGGTAAAAAACGGGCAGAGACGACCTAAGGAAGGAAGATTCACGTACGGGAGCCATTGGAGAGCACCTAGGAGCTTGGGGATTGCACGGATTCGCCAAAGCTTTGGCGATTTCATCGTTTGATTCTTCTCTTACTCTCTCTTTATCATTCTATGGAGAATACTTGTGATTTTAGCATAACGATGAGTAGCTAATTTCTTTGCTAGGCTCTATGGAGAGCCTAGGGTTATGACTTAGACTTATTTTCCGGATTTTGTTGATTGATTCATGCGTTTGATCCAATTAATGTTTATTATTCTTCATCTTGTATTGTGAATCCGTAAGCTAAGGCTATTGACACGTGTTAGTGATGAATGGAATGACCATGTTAGATGAAGATGATGAACTAGTTGAATTCATAGCTTAATGTTACAAACTAATTGATTAGAAATCATGGTCTAGGCTTAATTCTTAGCAACAAGGGAGTCGCGAACCGGAGTTGTTAGTGAACTAGGTGGGTGCTCGACAGAGACTTAACCCGGTTACGAATAAGATCATGTTTTTATTCCCGAATCATTGAGACCGATAGGTGAGATGAATAGGAGTAGTCATGTGTGGGTAGATTCGGTTGAACTAGTTAGGTGAGTGAATCGGTGGACCGACAGGACCCGGTGAACGAAGTTGACTAGCCAGCTAGAACGTAACGGTAGATGGAGGTGGACCGAAAGGACCCAAAGTAAACTGTCACGTAAAATTACATGAGATCGACAGAAGATTGTAAGTGCTATTACCCGGCATAATCAGTTAGTGCGTAATGTGTTTCAATACAAATTCCGGAACTGTCTAAAGACCCTAGGTGATTCATAGATCGCCTAGTTTTCTCCATACTTTGATTAAATTCTCTTAATTGAAAAATACATAAATATTGTCTCTACATCCATTTTATTTAGTCGCTTGTTTGTGGGCGATGAACATTCAAACTCAAACCACTTCTTACCGGTTACTTAGGTATCTTCTAATTGATTCTTAATTAGCTAGTAGTATTCTATTTCCCTGTGGGTTCGACAACCTGAGCTTAATACTCATCTTTTATTACTTCGACCGTGCACTTGCGTATACACGTAAGAATTCGTGTCATGCGGCCACACAAAGAACAAAGCAAAAGCAGGACAACAGAAAATGTTTCCTTGAAAAGGCAACCTCATTCTTCAAATAAATCTTTCAACAAGGAATCCTGCGCCGACAACTTAAGAGAGTTAGCAGCGAGCTCTGCAATACGGGCCTTGTTAGCCTCATGACGCTTCACGGCCTCGTTCAATTCCTTGGTTTGACACTCGAATTCTTCCCTGCACGCCGCAAGATCTGCCGTCTCTCTTTTAAAGGTAGCAAGCTCATTCCCCAAATTGGCAGAATTGTGAATTCTTGTTAACCAGTGGGCAAGGAATCTCAAGTCCAACCGCCCTGCCGCAATTTGTTCAAGTTTTTGCACGTTTGCAAGGAACTCTTGGGCTTTAGTCGGGGTGGTCTTTACAGGAGTAGCTTGATGCAGCTCCCCGAGGAAAAGGCCAGCTCTTTGAAACTTTTCCCTCTGTCTCCTGGAGACAACTCTAGCACACGCGCAAAAGCAGCAGAGAAAGATACCCGGACTTTCATAAGCCACTCCAGGCAAGCTTAATCAATACCGAAATGCACACACGCGATGACATACTCCTCAAAATGGGGGAATAAAAATGGGGAGTAAAAGACAAGGTTGGGCTTACAAGTTCCTTCGATAATTCGCTGGAGGGGAGCGATGGGCAATGTCGCCTGCAAGTTAGCACCAGCTGTGACTATCAGTTCCTTATCAGCTCTAGCCTCACGTGCGAAATACACCTCCAGAATTAACAAGTTCCCCCTTACAGCAACGGGAGATGCGGTCTGTGAGCCCCATACCTCAAATGGATTCCTAGTGGAAAGAACGTCCAAATCCAAAACCAAATCAGAGGGCCTTGGAAAGCTCGGCGCTAGTTTAGTCGCATTGGTACCTTTAGTGGAAACAGGGGTCCGTTTAGAAGAAGAATCTGGAATATTGGCAGAAGTTCCTACCGGAAAGGGAACACGTTCTCCTAACACCGCATCATGTCTGGGGGGAGCGGTTTCCCCAAAACCCTCCTTGCGGACAACGTGTCAAGAGACACACCTCGATCAGCGGATAAGTCTTGGGCGGAATCTTCCTGATCCGAAGAAATAAGTATAGATGGCTCTTGATGTTGTTCCCCGATGCGCGCAGGAGGCCCGACACGCTCACTCACCCCATCCTCCCCTGTCTCTCCTTGGCCAGGAATTTCACCTACTGCAAAATAAAGAATAAGACTTTCATAAAGGCCGGATTACCAAGAAAATGAGTATGTCTCCTACGTGCTGAGGATCTCGAGCTTCTTTGAACGATTGCCTCGACACGAGGACGCTTTAGCTCCCGCATGAGTATCTCGCCGGAGTGAGTTTCATAGGAAAGTCTCTTTCTCACTAAGCCTTTCCCGTTAGAAGTGAGGAAAGCCGCTCGCGCATTAGAAACCAACAATTGAACTTTGAGAGGAATATGCATGGCTGGCTCAATACGATTTTCAAGGATCGATGAGCCTCGCAAGGCTGCCCTTTCTACTTGTATACGAGTGCTTCTATCTCCAGACGCGAAACGCCTCAAACAACACTAAAGGCAAGAAATCAGCTAAAAAGAGAAGATGGCAAGCGTGTTTGTACATAAAGTGAATAATGAAATATGAACGTACATGGAAAAAAGAATGGGCGTACTTGGCCTTGGCCGTAAAGGATTTACGTTTAGCAACTTCAGTCTTCTCCTCGAGAATTAGTTGAGCGAATAAATGTCGGTCTTTAGCCAGAAAGGAAACGTAGCCATAGTTGCAGTCATCGCGGCTGCGAAGGGCCTCAAAAGGATACTCATTGGTTGAAAAGATGGGTAGTTTGTTAGGAGAGGGGATATCATGGAGGTTGAGTAGAAGGCGAGTCCGAAAGTTTCAGAAAGATACCCAGTTTGGGGTATTTTGTCCCTTCCTGTCACGCGAAGTTTGGATCAAAGGAAGCTCGGCATAAAGAGAGGACACCCCCTTGCCACATAAAAGACTGTCATAGCAGCCCCAGTCAATGGATTCATGCCACAATGAAGGGGCGACGGCGTCGTACCCAAATTGGGGACTAACGTGAACGGGATCGTATGGCACGGTAATTCGTTCATAGTCACCAATAAACTCAACGTCTGATACGTACTCAGGTAGCGCGGGAAGAAACCCTCTTCGAACCCAGTTCACAAACCTGCTGAGAGACCAATCGCTTGTAGATAGGAGATCAATGGAAAGAATGATATCCTGCTTTAGATATAAGTCTTCCCAGAAATCTATGTTCTTATGCTTCAAACAGGTAGTATAGGGGCGACGCGCGAAGAAACGAGTGTCGTCGACCATCAAGGCAAACGTCCGTTGGGAAGCTTCTGTATTATACCAGCGCCATGCTCGAGGGCTCTAGAAGATTTGAAGAACGCTAGGAGTATTCCAAAGGCCCACTTTCACAGGAATTGGGGCATACCCAGGCCATCTCTCAAAGGCCCACAGAGACAGAAGGCGGTATTAACAAAAGTACAAACGTCAAATCTTCCTCGCGATTGTTCGACATGAGCAGCAGCTAAGTCAAGACGTGCATAAAGACTCCTTTATGGGGAAACTCGTCTATCAAGTAGCGCGATAGCCATACGCAAAGATAGCCACAAAGGGTAAAATGAAACCCTTACCCTACAACACTGATGACCGCTTCTGGGTCTTTTTCCCGCCATTCACGAGCCACAGCAGGATCGACAAATTCTCTACAAAAGTACATGAGCCACTTTGACCAAGTGTTCCTCGGACCGGAGGATATACGTGGGAATCCCGCACAGGGTGCGGTCGCTCCAGGCATCCATTTCGAGCCAGTTCTTCCCATGTCTGCTATGAGACCCTTCATATCTTCAAATAATTGAATCTCGTCTGGTTCGGTCAAAGGTGCTAAGGGATCAACAATCCCCATGCTTGGAAGATTTAGCAAGACCTCCACATCCTCTAAGGTAGGAGCAACTTCGAGATGGGAGAGATGAAAAGTGTGGGTCTTCCTGGAATACCTGGAAAATAATACCTGAAGCATGGTACGATCACGGTAAATATGGAGACCTTTAGTTGCACGAACGGCGTGAAAAATACTAGCACGTTTCAGGTCTGCCGCGTAATAGCAAAGGATATGGTCTGTCCATTCCTCCATTCAGTCAAAGCCCTCCATGAAGGATTGTGGAAGAATGTCGGTAAAACCATACAATCCGGCCTCTACGCCGAGGCGTTGCACATCCCCGGCGTTAATAACGTCCCAATCAGATCACACTGGTTCGAGAGCAAGTAGGAAAGCGTCATCCAACGGGGATGCTTGGAGGGGTACGCCATAACGGTGGCCATATAAAAAGCGTCACCCCCAAGGTAGGGGGCTTTGCACCAAAATTCGATAGGTAGTTCTGGAACTTCAGTTGCTTGGGAGCCATTGCTACAAACGCTTGAGTGGTTGTTTTGCTTAAAGAGGAGGAAAGGCAGGAAAGTCTACATCAAAGGCATAGAAGGGTTTTAATAAATCCCCGAAGAGTTGCAACCCTTGGGTACTGCTGAGTCAGCAAAGTGCTTCGGAATCCGGAAGATATGACGCTTGATCTGTCCCCACCTCGAAAATAGGCGAATTCGGATGTTGATTAACTCAACAGAAGTCACGCTTCATCAAAAGCTAGACGGCGTTTTTCCAAACCCTAGGAAATCATGGCTAAGACAGGGGGCTATGAGGATTCGAATTCAAAATTTGAAAAGGCCCGCGTGAGCTCCACGAACGGCTGATTTTGCGTGACTGCACAACAGAAGGGCGCGTGAAAATCGCGCAAAAGGGGGCTATTGTAGATACTCCTTTCCAGACGGACGGATCATCGCCACGTGGCAACCGTCCAGCACACCTAGCTGTGCTCCATACACCGGATCACCACCCGTGCTGATCCACGTGGGGGGCTACGAGACAGGGCCCCCGCGCACCATGACACCGGACTTGTAGGGACTTAGTGGTTTGGAGGCTAGGGTAAGGTCTGTCGCGCGCATGCGACAACCAAGCTTGCGCGCGACCTCTGGTAACTGACTGAGAGATCTTAGGCTTACGTGTCCCATCAATGCGGCTGATCTCACAACGTTCTCCGATACTTGCGGGCAGATGCGTAACGGTTCCTACATACACGGTCGAATGTGCCGTTGGGGGTTCTACCATTAAGTCGCCATTTATGGTGCACTAAACCCCCCCCCCAACGATCACTTCCCCAGTATATATAGGATCGTTAGCTCTCCGTTGCGACACAAGACACATCAGTCCAGTGCCATAGCTTACTATTTCTATCTCACGAACAGTTACTAGTGCTTACTCTCTCCCTACACACACCTTACAACTCTCCGTGTTCTTATTCTCTACTTGAGGTGTACACTTGGGGATCTCTCGAGGATTTCCTTGTACACAACTGGTTACTGTTGGCCGGGTAGTATTTTTTTTCCAAACTTTTCGTTTGATTATCTGGAACAATTTGCAACCAAACGAACAAAAGGAGAAAAATAAAGGTACACCCGGGCCCCGGCCACCGGATAGACTCAACCCGGCCACCGGATAGACTCAACCCGGCCACCGGTGATCACCCGGGCACGAGAATAAGTCCATCCGGCCACCAGTTGGTGTATGCATGCCCCAAAGCCAGCCACCACAGCAAATGGATCCGAGCACCGCCCCTATACTTACCCGGCCACCGGTAATCACGTCCGGTGTCCGGGTTTGGTGTTATAATTGGGGTTAGGTTAGGTTAAACCTAACCTAAATCCAAACGAGCCCGATAAGCTACTTTGAAGAAAGGATATTCCAACCATGACGACTTCAGAAAGATGCTCATACATCTTAAATCTTGGGTTATGCTTGTAAAAGGTATCATATGTCTACATAGTGGTCTAGAGTTTGTGTTGATTAGGCTTAAGGACGATCAAATTGTTCCACCTCATTATCTTGATGATGGTGATGATCTCTAGAGTTGTATTCTTGTTTCTGTGCATCCCTATTTTGTGATCATTATTGACTTCATTGGTGATGATCCTCCGGCATGAGTTGAGGTTCTCCAATGATTGAGAGAACCTATTAGAAAATTAGGAGTGTAGGATGAAATGTTGGAGTCCTTTAAATGGGGGGGGGGGGGGGGACCTCTATTTAAAATAGAGTAGGTGACTCTTTAAAGGGGTGGAAATGAATAGTTATGTCTATATTGGGGTTTAATTCCCGGATAGTCACAGCTTTCGGGGTGTAACTACAGATAACCAAAATTTGTGCGGAATCGTTATAAAAATTATTAGTAATTTCACACAGTCACTATTAGTTATACACTAATTAGTTGATCCATTTAGAATTACAATATCGACCTAAAAATTTAAAAGCGTCCAACAAAAAAAGTATCAGCCATATTTAATAATGATTCTCACTCACTCATTACTCATTCTGGACATATATGAATTGTTGTATTTTCAATCTGTCCGCAACCCCCACAGACCTCACCGGCGCCTCCGCCTTCGGCACCACTCAGTCGACTGGTTTCTCGCCAAGTCCACCGCCAACAGACCCCTACCACGACTACAACATCCGAATCAGCCACCGTCCTCCGGCCACAGCTTCTTCACTGTGTCTCTCGCAGCAATCGACGCAGTCACACCCCACCGCGATGGCTCCATGCAACGGAGGAAGCGTCTGTTAGGGTTGTAGATGACAACTCATATGGGCTACTGTCCAACTTTGGGCCCAGGTCCATATTCAAACCCAATTACAGTTCCAATTTTGGGCCCAACTTAGGTTATGGACTAGATTACAATTTTCAGCCCAAGTCCAAATTTCACTCCACTCTGGATTATCTCGGGCCTAATTATTTTATGTAACTGATATTGGGCCTAGTGTGGATTCCGGACTACAAAGGGAGACTCTCAGGATCAATCGCCATCCATTTGATCCGGGCATAATTATTTCTGTAAGTATTGAAGATTTTTTTTCCGCATCCACCTTGAGGAAAGGTGATTTTCAAGCGCGAGAGAGTTGATACGGGTCAAACGTAACATCTCGGAATGAAAATTAATTGCTACATCATTTAATTTAAATTAATCACCCAAAAATAAAAGTTTTCAAACACCACTATCAAGAACACCCTGCTACTCGGAACTCAGAACATACAGTATACTGCAACACATAGGGTCTACGTTACAAGAATCAACAGTATATCAAGAATGCAAAATGTTAAAGTGTTTCAGTTCAACCTGCCTGCCGTTTATGCTTATGATTGAAAGTTACGTTCACGTACAAGACATCACGGAGGAAGCTAGCGATCTAACAATAGAAATTCAAATAACCTCCACTATTCTTATCTTTCACAACAGGGCAGTAGTAAAAAAAAAATAGAATCCATGCCAGCTAATGGCACAATTCTTTTCGAAATCATAATCACATTATAGAACGACATCAGAAGATATACACATATATATAGACACATACGAAAATAGAATTAAATAGAGACACTGTGCAACACCACTGTCTCAATAGTGACCCCAGGTCCAAATGCCATAACCAATCCCCACTCGAGCCCCTCACCGGTACTCGCGAGCTTCTCCTCCGCTGACTTCTTCCTCATCTCGTCTAGTACGAAAATCACAGACGCAGCAGCCATGTTGCCAAACTCGCTCAGCACGTGTCTCGACGCACGTAATTTACTAGGCTCAAGCCTTAATTCCATTTCCAGTTTATCTAAAATAGCACGCCCACCGGGGTGAACAACCCAAAATAACGAATTCCAATCAAAAACACTACCATCATCGTGCCTGAACACCTCGACTAAATTCTTTTTTATATTCTGCGATATGAGGAAAGGAACATCCCTCTGCAACTGAGTACTGAGACCAGATTCGCGAAGAGGTCCAACTATCGCCTCAGCAGTCTCTGGAATAAGTGTTTGGCTTCCATAAACTATTCCAAACACGGGTTTTTCAACACCGTCTTTTGGATCTGCACCCACTATACAAGCAGCAGCACCATCAGCAAATAAGGACATGACCACTAAGATGTCCAAGTTTGTATCACTTGGTCCACGGAATAAAGCAGCCATCATATCACAACACACGACTAGGACGCGAGCACCTTTATTGTTTTCAGCTAAGTCTTTGGCTAGTCGGAGACCTGTGCCGCCAGCAAAACAACCTTGGTTATAGAACATGTAACGCTTGACAGATGGAGAAAGCCCGAGAAGGTTGGTGAGTTGGTAGTCAGCACGGGGCTTATGAATACCAGATGAAGTGGAAAAGATCAGGTGGGTGATTTGGGACTTGGGTTGCCCCCATTCTTTGATTGCTTTTTCAGCAGCCTCCTTAGCTAACTTGGGTACTTCAGCTATGAGTATTTCCTGACGCGCATCGAGCGAAGGAGCGCTGTACTCGCACATGTTTGGGTTTCTTCTTAACATATCTTCGGTCAAGTTCATGTAACGCTTCTTAATCATAGATTTGTCACCTGTTACACGAACATATATACTGTGAATATCACAAATGGAATCATGTATACCTTTTGGAGTTGCAATGCTAGAGAAGCAAAATTGACAAACTACTGAGGTTCAAGTGCAAATTTTCTGAGCCCCGTTTTCATTCTGAGATGATAACGAGTTGTTTCCTGAGTTATAACTGTCAGAACCCAAAAACGTCGGAAGAATAAACGAAAATGACAAACAGGCCTAATTTCAAATATATTCTTTTTTGAGAAATAAATTTCAAATATTCACTAGTCTAACATACAATTAGCTCTCTTAAAAATCTCCTTTTCACTAGTAGTTCTTTGTTTGAGCAATTTTTACTAGTAGTTTCATTTCACTAAATAGAAAAATTATGGTCGCAACTATGCTTGTGTAGTTGCAAATGCGTGCTAACTCAGTGGTCGAGCGTTTGAAGTCCCTGCATGAGGTCCCGGGTTCGAAACCGGCTATAAAAAAAAAAAAAAAAAAAAAAAAAAAAAAAAAAAAAACGGCTATATTACATTTTTTACTAAATGTACTTTTTTATGTTACTGCATACATTTTTGAGGGAAAAGTTTACTCAAATTAAGGCATAGAAAGAACTCGGGACATTCAAAACACAACTGAATGATGAACTAAATATTCTCACCCCGAGTCGAGTTATGCATGGTTTGTAAACCAATTGTGACAGCGAGCCGATGGTCTGGCGATGATTTTGGCCATTTGTAACCAATTATGCTACATGTAAATTTGAATGGAAATTGAGCTATATGCAAAGATATTTGAGATTCACAAAAGTTAAATACTCAGAAGCATTGGTGGTAAAGCACAGTTGTCTTACACAAGCGTTTGAACTTTTCTTTCAGGCCCGTCTTGTGTTCACTGTTATTAACACGGAAATAAAAGTCTGGAAACGTGCTTTGATAGAAGCACTCGGGTGGGTTAGCTGTGCCAATGGCTAAAATCATCGCCAGACCATTGGCTCGCTGTGTGTTTCTCTCTTCCTTGATGCTAAACATTTTTGTTTCAGTAGAGCGCAATGGACAAATGGTGGATCAGTTTATGGGGTATCTAGCGGGTGGGATTCTTATTTATACTGGGAACCAGAACGTGCATTTTAGATAAGAATTAATGAAATGAACATTTTTATTTATTGACGTATAATTCTAAAATAATGTTGACGTGTAGTTGAACTGCAATCCATAAATATACATTGCATCTAAAGAAAGTTACGAAAGTTATCTAAAGTGCAAGTTTAATATGATATTGTATACTAGTAGAAAATTCTTTAATGATTTCCATGCGATTTTTTCATGCAAAACTCTTTCGGGAGTTGACGTGCGTGTCTAATGTCCATACTATCGTGAATACTTTGCAATTTAAACCAAGATGAGTGTGCAATGTAATCAATCTTTCGTTTTATCGATTAAACTAACAAATGTCATCTTTTGAGACAATTCTCCAACTTTCTTGCATTTCGAAAGTCTTTTGTGCCCTTGCATGTTATTCTCTTCTACTAGGAGACAGGGGAATGTTTTTAATTCGTCTTGTTTTAGATCATCGGATGGTTGCTTTTGATTGCATTTGTCGCTTGAAAGGGAATCTGTATTTATGCTAATTGATCAATGTAATTGAAACAGAGATGTATTACCGGCTTAAAATCAGGAAAATATATCATTATTCCTTTCACTAGGTCCTGCATAGATGTGAGGTTCATATGTTCCTTTTGAATTTTTTATTTTTTTGACCAGAATGTTCCTTTTTTTTTACCAGAATGTTCCTTTTGAATTAGGCTCACAGTTTGTTACTAGTCAACATCAGCTACTAGCTAATCAATTCTCATAGGGATTTCAATACTATCAGCTACTCATAATGAGCTTTCTCCAAATGAGGATATCTAAAATAATCTTTCTTCTTGCTTTTTAATACAATTTCTAACAAATGGGTAAAAAAGGGGAAGCTAGCCAGAGGCACCCACCTCTTCCTCAGAAAGGGATAGAATATGATCTCCATTCCCTGAATAAAAGACACTCATTCAAGCTAAATTCCACCTTGCTTTCCTAAAGAAAAGTAGCCCTTCATCTATTTCAGAATAGATCTTTTCGAGTCTGTACTTATGTGTTATTCATTTGTCAAAATAATTTCAGACAATTCGCAGAGGAAAAGATCATCTGTGTAACAATTCCTTTCTTCCTCAACAAAAATTCGAATTTAATTCGGATTTAATCTAATCATTTTACCGATCTAAACACATACATTAAGTAATTTCCTTAATTAGGAGTTAGGGGTAGAGAACTAGAGCCGAGCTCGCTTTATTGACCTCCTGCCAAAATAGTACGAAGCAATCAATAGCGATTATGTGAGACGCCTAAAATCCCTCTTTTATACGGTTTTGATGCAAGCGAGGTTTCCAATGAGTATGATGAACATAGGTGTTTCATGGTTCGAATTCTAAAATCGTACTTTTTCATTGCTTGCTCATCGACTCTTTCTCTCTTAAGAAAGAGATAAGACAATAGTTGTTTTGAATTCTAATATCGACATTACTCTGCATCTTGCACATAATTCCAATGTTTTAGGACAGAACAAGTTTAAAATTACCTCTTAATTCTAATTCTTATATACTGCACTTACTTATCACAAGAAGTGTTGTTTCGGGAAGAGGAGAGTGTTTAGTCTTGCCTTAATAATCAGCTTAAAATTCTGCACTTTTGTCAAAGCATATAATTGTTAAAATTCACAGTGCAAAGTAAATATCTTGCAAAAGACTTTAAGTAGAGAGTTCATATTTTCTTTCCACAATTTCAATTTATTTAGTGAGACAGGAAAACCAATCCAAATTCATTAAATTATAAAGACATTCCAAGGGGTTTCGCAAACTCCGCATTAACTGGGCGTTGTGGAACGGCCTCAAGCAACCGCTGGCGCTATCGCCTTATCCATCAGAGCCAACTAGACTACAAGCATATACACCTTCTTCGACGGAACTAATTGTACCAAAAGAGAAGCACTAGCTAGATGCTACAACCTCATCCAATTTGTTATGATATATGTCTCACATCGCTTAAGCATATATGTTACTCATTGTATAGTTTATATAAATAGGACCCTTTGTACATTGTTTACTAAAAGTTGAATGCACAATTATTTGCTTTCGCTTCACATTATAACATGGTATCAGAGCCTAATCGGTTCTAGGGTTCCTTTTTCACTCTCTTTTTTTCCGTTTGAGTCCCAAACTCACGGATTGATCATTGTTCGACCATCCTACGATCGTCGACAAATAACACCACCCTCATCAATCGGATCGAAATCAAATTCCGACCCAGACCGCAAAATCTCATGGCGATCGGACTCCGCACGCCCTCCCACGCGCCGTCCGAAGTCGCTAGGCTTCCGTCTTCACGCGCCACGCGCCAACAGCGTCTGTCACCTCTTCGGCTCGCGTTCGGCTACTCGGCTCGCGCTCGGCTCCAGCCTCCTTTCGTCGGCTTCCGTTCGGCTTCTGGAGCCGTATCGACGCCGTTGGCTCACTAACGGCTTGCGAATCCGTTTCTCTTCTTGGATCCGGCTTGCTCCGTTCCGATTCACTCTGTTCCGTTCCATTCCGGTCAGCAAGCATTGATCGGGTTATTTCGGCTGTCTTCTATCCGTTTTTTGTACTGGAACACCCGTTTCCCAAAGTTTTTTGTCCCTCTGAATCCGATTCTCGGGTCTGTTTAGACAGATTCTATCATTTTGGTACGTTTTCTTAGTTTGGGTTATTTTGGTTCCTGAGACCCCGTTTCGGCTCCAATTTTTATCATGTCTCGCATTGCTTGTGATACTGTTCACTGCTCGTATTGTCATGCCCCTGGACACATGCTCCTTTATTGCCCTGTTCGTTTTTGTTGAGATTGTGGACAGAAACAACCAGGCCATTACTTATCTCACTGTCCTGAGCACCCTGATCTTCGGTCAGAACCTGCTTCTATAGACTCTTCGACGAGTGATTCAGAACCTCATTTTGTATTATCAGGTGATCAGATTGTTGGGTTTCTTTAGCGTGTAGCTGATATAGTTCGTGACCGGACTACATCGTCTTCGCTCTCCGCTATATCAGGTAACGGTGCTTGGTATTTTGACTCAGGGTGTTGTAATTATATGACTTTTGATTCTACACTCTTTAAAGGGTTTCATGAGACATCTTCTGCTCCGACTATTTATACTGCTCACGGTACAACCTTAAGTGTTACTCACACTGGTCAGATTTCACAGGATAATCTATCTATTCCAGATACATTCTTGGTTCCTAATCTCCATCTCAATTTTCTATATGTTGGACAGATATGTGAATTGGGCTTGGAAGTGATATTTTCCTCCAGTGGTTGTCGTGTGCAGGATCCCCACACAGGAAAGACAATTGGTGTTGGTCGTAAAGTTGGACGATTATTCCAACTCACAAGCCTTACTCTCCCGTCAAATTCTTCAGTTGCTGCTTCCACATCTTCGGTATCATCTTCTCTTAACTTGTGGCAGTCACGATTGGGTCATGCATCTATTGGACTCGTTCGTTCTCTTGTCTCTAGTGGTAAATTAGGCACAGTCGAGGATGAGAAAATTGATTGTGTGCCCTGTCAGTTAGCTAAGCAACACGCTTTGTCTTTTCCACATAGTGTGACATCTTCCTCAGCATCTTTTGACCTAGTTCATTCGGATGTTTGGGGACCTTCCCCCCATGCCACAATGGGCGGATCAAGATATTTGTTGATGAATTTACTCGATATACTTGGATATTTCTAATGAAGAATCGCTTAGAGTTGGCTCAAATTTATTTTGACTTTGCAGCTATGGTCCAGACACATTTCTCGTGCCCGATCAAAGTTTTTCGGACTGATAATGCGATGTAGTATAAATTGTAATACCCCGTATTTTACGAAAGGGCATGGTAATTTGAGACGCGAAAAAAAAATCAGTTTTAGGTTTCGAATATTAAATTGGGTAATTTTCGCGTATTCTATTAGACAAGAAACTAGGGTAAAAATTTTAATTTTTTCGCGATTATTTCCTACGTTTATATTTTCTAGACATTTTTGCGACGACGACCACCGCGTCAACTATAAGATTTGCCACACCCAATCAAACCTCCCTTTCCTATTATTTAAATAATGAAAACCCATTTGTTTTTCTCTTCCATTTCTTTTCTTCCTTGTGCTTCACGACCACGGCAACTATCACCGCCACCAACACTCACCGCCCTCCATTCACCGCCCTCACCCACTCTATAAAAGCCCTCACACCCCTGCCTTCTCCCTCCACAGAACCACCACAGCTGCCATCTCTCTCCTATTTCTCTTCTCCGGCAAACTGAAATACCCCGTTTTGTGACTACGGGTATTTTGTGATATTATTACAAGTATTGGGAAGTTAAAGTAATTATAGAGAGTTAATTATAATGCTTTGAGAGTTTGGGGGGAACTTTGTGACTTTAATCAAAGGTTTTAGTGTCTTTTACTTGAGTTTGGGGGAGGTGTTTGTCTTTTGGCAAAACTAAGGGGAAATAAGTGTCTTTTGACCTAAATTTCTTCCTACAATAAAAGTTTCCTAATCCAAGAGGGTTTCCTACTTATGAGGTTAATTTTAATTCTAACTCTCATAAATACCCTCATTCTCCTATTTTTCCTAATCTCTCTCACTCCCTCATACTCTACCCGTCCCTCTCTCACTCTCTCTCTCCCTTGTGACCGACGGCAGCCACCCACCGCCGCCGCCGCTCTCTCTCTCTCTCTTGCGTTGAGGTAATTCTCTCTCTCTCTCTCTCTCTTTCTCTTTTCTTTCTTTCTTTTATTCTTTCTCTCTTTCTTTCTCCCTATGCCCGTCCGCCTCTCTCTCCGTCCGCCTCCATGGGCGGCGGGGTGAGCGGGTTGGGTTGTTTCGTTTCTTTTTCTCTTTGCTCTTGTTGATCTCTTGATCTTGTGATCACTTGTTCATGATTCATGTATGTTGCATGCAATCTTTAAATTTCAGTTTGTTAGGGTTAGGATCATTGTTCATGGATTCGTAAGATTTATTATCAAGTTTTAGGGTTTATCATGTTCTTGGGTGTTGGGAAGAAACCCTAGTTTGAAAGGGAAGTTTGATTGAATGATTTGGGAGTTTGAATGATCATATTAGGTGGATAACAATCTGATTTGAATGTGGGAATCATGTTATATTAGGTTTAGTATGATTATAGGATGAATTAGATGCTTGGGGGAAAAGTTTCATGAAGATTGACAATTCCCGTATGGATATTTTGAATGAAGATGGAAACTTGAAACTAGTGTAACTTTTGATTCAGGAATCGAAATTAAGATCCGTTTGAGGCTAAACTTATTATTTCGAATGTTTTGAATCCAATGGAACTGTTTCTAGACCATGATCTGTTTGGGAAACTGGAGTAATAGAATTGGTGGAGTTATGATGGATTATGCATACTTTAGGATAAGGGTTTTTGAGGCAAAGCTTTAAGCTTATTTTGGAGCATGAATTGAATGGGATGTTGAGGAAGTGTTAGAACCCTAAACCATGGACTATCATATGCATGTAATTAGTATAGCAAGTATATTGATAGAATATTGGTTTGATTAGCATATTGTTATGTGTAGGTAACGAGTTCGTCGACGACGAGTACGTAGAGTACGTTGATTGATTTCTATTGTTGGAATTTGCTTTGAGGTAAGTGAATGTGCCAAGCCTAGTGTGCTTATCTCTTTCGTGTCAAACGAATATTTGATTTATTACGTCTCAAAATGTGTTTACATGATACATGACTTGGAATATGTGATTTCTACTTGTTAAATGTTTTTGACGAAAACATCACCATGATAATGAATGAACTAATACGTAAAGTGGAAGATGTTGTGCGGGACGTTATTATTCTTTGGGCGGTGTTGGCTGCGGTCCCGTCTCTTTTTAATCCGGTTGCAAGTCCCCGGACAATAACATGTACTCACTCATCTGACCGGCGTAGTCTTTGGGGGGTGTCGACACTTAAGGTCATGCACGCTGTAGTATTTGGTTTTCCCCGTCACAACAAAGTAATAATGGATTGGTTTGGTTTTGTTAACGGAACGAAGTTAACACTGGATTTGGATTTTTCCTAATATTATGGAAATTGATTTGGAGATATATTATGGAATTGGGAACTCTTATGTTTTGAAACAAGAGTCAACTTTATTACCGCTGTGTTTGCGAAAAACTCTTACTTACAAATGAGTCTTGTTTTATAACTATCCATCATCGTTTTACATGTTTGGATGTTTGCTTACCAGTATTTCAATGCTGATTTTGTACTGTGGTGTTTCTTTTTCATTCCGCACCACAGGTTTAGAGGAAGGTTATCGGGCGTGGAAAGGGACGCGCATCACATGGGACGACATTAGTAGTATTGTTTTATTTCAATTTGAACTCTTTAGTAGTTTAAACGCTTTAGTTGTTTTGCCGGTTTGTGGCTAGGACGAAAGTTTGTGATAATACATTATTTTAATTGGAATTAATTTATTATTGTGGATGTGTGTGCTTGTGAACCATGTTATAAAATCTCCTTGTATCCGGGCTCCTCTCGGGTACGGAGTGACATCCCCGGGTCTCCGGCTTGGGCCATTTGGGGGTGTTACAGGTGGTATCAGAGCCGGCATTCTAAGAAGAAATTTGAAACTTGTTAGGGCCACTAAAAAGAATATAGGAGAAAATAACTTAAAATTTGACAAGCCGTGGGAATTTGGGTAGTATAGATAGGATTGTTATGTGTAAGTGTTTAGAAAATAGGATAGAAAGCAAGTGCCCCATCCACCCAATCGAATTTTTGAAGTATTCCAATTTGGATTCTAAGTTAGGCCTACTTTAAGAGACTTCGTTGGGAGATTTCTTCAAGAGTCTTGTAACCATCGATTTGGAGTCTTGGGAATAATTATTGGTCTGCGAAGAGTAGTTATTTGGATTACGGTTTATGCCTTTAAATTAGAGACTTATTAAGTTGTTTCCTCTTGTAGATGGCTAGAACTAAGCATACAGCAAGGAAGCGTGTGTTGCCAGTAGAGAAGCATCCTGTTGTGACACGTTGGGTTGAAGGTGAAGATTTTCCAGATTTTCGTGACCGCGTGGTTCAATATTGTGAAGATAGATTCCGAGCCTTAGAATTCCCTCGATATAGAAATCCAGCTTTTCAGGCTTACTGTATGGTGAAGGCATTACCTATGAAACCGATGTTTGGGGATATTATTACAAAATATAGCAACATCATGGGCAGGATGAATCGTTTGAATGATAGGGATTATCGTTGCCAAGGTGAATGGACGGTAAGTGCAGATTTTATATGCAAGTTATTGATGGAGACTTACCTTAAGTGGCAAAGTTATACAGTTATTGAGATAAAGTCCAGTGATGAAGAAGACGTAATCTACATAAGCTCTAGTGATGAGAAAGAAGTGATTATTATAGATCCTAGTGACGATGAGGAAGTTGAAGAAGATCCAATGGAAGATGTCGATGAATACCCCGAGATTGAAGAAGATCCCATGGAATATGAAGGAAGTGAAGAAGACCCTAGTGAAGATGAAGAGCACGAGTATGATTCCGATGAAGAGGAAGAGATGGACGAAAGCGATGAGGACGACGATTAAGCTTATTAGAGTTCTTTAGATTTCTTAGACTAGATGCTTTAAGCTTTGTTTATTGGTTTGAATAAGGCTCCATAGCCAAGCAACATTTGAAGTTTTAGAACGATTCTTGAATAGTCACTTTTGGGTTAGAGTTAAATTCTTAGCGTTTTGCCTTGGGATGAATAATGTTTTCGTTTTGAAGACCCGATTTGGGAAGTCTTATAAACTTAGTTTTCTGAATTTTGGAGTATGATTGGATGAGTTCAAGTCGTGTTATGCTTTGCTATCATTAATTATGGGCTTAGAAGCGTTCATGGAGTTAGAACGCGAAAACTTTGATTTTTGATGCTGTTGAATCTGCGCAGCAGTGAGTTTTCGTTGTAGCAGACGTATTTAACTTTGGAGTTATTTTTCCCTGAATTTTTCACAGAAATTAGACATACCCAGGTATCTCCCATAAAAATTTCAACCCCATACGAGTTCTGGAGAATTAGCTACGAATTTCTAAAGTTGACGGTTCAGTAGCAGAATTGCAAAGTGACTAGCTGTAGCATCTTCGATTGTTACCTAACTTCCAGATCTTGTTTTGACCCCAAATTTTTATGGCGACTACTAGACACGTTTGGCTAACTTCCAGAGAAAGCCTAGCTCATTTTGAGAATTTTAAAGTCAATTTAAGTCTTTTCAAAGTCGATGTTTCTGTTCTGGTGGGCTGTGACAGCAACTGTAGAGTTTCCTTTACATCTTGAGTTCTACAATTGATTTTGAGATGATTCTTCTTGATTATCAGAGAGGGTGTTGCACACCAAAATTTGCAATTTTTGCTTGATCGATTGATCCTTTTTCCAATTTTGGAAGTAGATGAAAAGTTGAGACGTGATCAGTCTATGTGGAAATACATGAGTAATTGAGTTAAATGATGGTCAATGTGTGACATTACTTGCTTAATTGTGCACTACATGCCATACATGCGTGATTGTTTGTACTTCTTGGTACTTTATAAGTAATACAATAGGCTATAGTGTAGGGATTATGACTGATAGACCACATCAATACTACACCAGGAGAAATCGCCAAGTACCAATGGCCGCACCAAACAACAACAACAACAACAATATGGAGCAGTTCTTCGCACAGTTTGCTCAGATGGCGCAGAACGCAAACCAGGGAGAGCAGAATAACGCAAACTGGGCAAAGAAAGTGGCAGATATGAAGCCAGGGAACTTCATAGGCAATGAGGACCCTGTTGAGCTCGAGAATTGGATCGATGAGATGGATAAGATCCTTGAGCTAGTTGAGTGTCCCGAAGACCGCAAGGTAGTTTGCGCGGCATTTTACTTGAAGAACGAAGCTAATACATGGTGGAGGAGTACGCGCCAGAACTTTTTGGCGCAACCCAATTTCAATTGGGAGGCTCTTCAAACCGCACTTCGCACTCGCTTTTACCCGGACCATGTCCAGGATCAAAAGTACTTAGACTTCGTGAATCTGACACAAGGAAACGGTTCCGTGACCGAGTACTTCAAGAAATTCATGGAATTATCCCGATTCGCAGGTCAGCTGATGCCTGATGAAGCGACTAAAGTCAGGAAGTTCATGTCTGGTCTCGAACTTCATCTGCAGAAAGACTTGATGTGCAGGACGTACGATACTCTCCAGGAAGCTTATGATAGGGCGGCAGCCGTTTGGCGTATTCAAGAGGCACAAGACGAGAAGCGTGGGAAACGCAAGGTCGAGAACGCCGTGGGCTATGGAAACAATCAGAATAGGACTAACCAAGGTAGTCAGGACAAAAGGTTTAAGCCTAACCACGGAGGAAGTAACCAAGGACAGTATCGTGGTAACAAGCAGAATAATGGAGATGAGCAATCTCGCCGTTATATCTGCAAGAAGTGCCAACAGAATCATCCAGGAAAGGACTGTCAAGGAAACCTTGTCACTTGCTACCACTGTGGCAAGAAGGGTCATCGTTCGTTTGAGTGTCGATCAAAACCAAATGGAAACCAATTAGGGAACCAAGGAGGCAATTACCAAGGAAACCGACAGTTCAACAACAACAATCAGGGCG
The DNA here is from genome assembly GCA_023055425.1 of Linanthus parryae. Classification (NCBI taxonomy): domain Eukaryota; kingdom Viridiplantae; phylum Streptophyta; class Magnoliopsida; order Ericales; family Polemoniaceae; genus Linanthus; species Linanthus parryae. The sequence goes on from JALGPY010000001.1 coordinate 33,436,786, forward strand.
GAAACCGGAACTATGGAAACTACAACAACAATAATGGAGGCAACAATTATGGTAGACAACAAGTGAATAATCAAGGCAATGGAAGGAACAATGGAGTTCAGAACGGGAATAGGAACAACAACACTCCAACTAACGCCAACAACAATGGGACTGGTACGACGGGAACTACCGCACAAAATGGGAATATTGCAAGGATCGCTGTCATGAGCAGGACTGAAGCGGAAGCAGCAAACGGAGTAGTCACTGGTACATTTCTCGTTCATGATCAACCAGCTTTTACTTTATTTGATTCCGGAGCTTCGTATTCGTTTATTTCGTCATCGTTTGTGGAAAAATTGAGTCTCAATAAGCCGTCTAGAATATCCATCCCCGTAGCTACCCCAACCGGTCATGTAACAGTATGTGACGCCATTTTTGAAGGAGTAGAAGTTAAGATTTCGGCTAGTACCCTACCAGCGAACCTGATACAGTTTGATCTTGGAGGGATAGATGTTATATTGGGAATGGATTGGCTGGGAAAATATCGTGCAGTAATAGACTGCCACGATCAGAAGATAAGGCTTAAAGGTCCAAAAGGAGAAAAAGTTTCTTACCGTGGTATCACAAAAGAACCATGTATCCGACTAGTGTCAGCTTTGACCATAGTCAACCAAGTGAAGAAGGGAAATAGTGCTTATTTGTGCTACATTCAAGACACATCTAAGAAGGAGAATGTGCTAGAAGAAATACCAATCGTTAGAGATTTTCCCGATGTGTTCCCGGACGAAATTCCAGGAATGCCACCTAGAAGAGAGATCGAATTTACTATGGATTTAGCACCTGGAACAGCTCCAATTTCAAAGGCACCGTACAGAATGGCACCAGTAGAGTTGAAGGAACTTAAGGATCAGTTGCAAGAGTTACTTCAAAAAGGTTATATAAGGCCGAGTGTTTCTCCTTGGGGAGCGCCGGTACTGTTTGTGAAGAAGAAAGACGGAAGCTTGAGATTGTGCATTGACTATAGGGAGTTGAATAGCGCAACAATCAAGAACAAATACCCTTTACCCCGAATTGACGATTTGTTTGATCAATTACAAGGGGCGAGCGTTTTCTCAAAGATAGACTTGAGATCAGGGTATCACCAGCTTCGAGTAGCCGAGAAGGACATACCGAAGACAGCCTTTAGGACGAGGTATGGACACTACGAGTTTACCGTTATGCCTTTTGGTCTGACCAATGCTCCAGCAGTATTTATGGATCTAATGAATCGTGTTATGAGAACGTTTCTAGATCGTTTCGTGGTCGTCTTTATTGATGACATCCTTGTTTATTCAAAGAGCGAGGAAGAACACGAAGAACACCTCAAAGAAGTGTTAGAAACTTTGAGACATGAGAAGTTATATGCTAAACTCTCGAAGTGTGAATTTTGGCTAAAACATGTTCCATTTTTGGGTCACATAATTTCCAAGGAAGGAATATCCGTGGATCCAGGAAAGATATCAGCAGTTAAAGATTGGCCTACTCCGAAGAATGTGTCCGAAGTAAGAAGTTTTCTCGGATTGGCAGGATATTACAGGCGTTTCGTGAAAGATTTCTCGAAGATCGCTAGACCGCTTGCTACACTAACCAAGAAGACGGTAAGGTATAAGTGGAGCGAAGATTGTGAAGAAGCATTCCAGACATTGAAGGAAAAGTTAACGACCGCACCTGTCTTAGCTTTACCCAATGATTCTGGCGAATTTGATGTTTACAGTGATGCATCGAAGAAGGGCTTAGGATGCGTGCTTATGCAAGAAAGAAGAGTTATTGCTTATGCTTCAAGACAACTGAAAACTCATGAAGAGAACTATGCTACGCATGACTTAGAGCTTGCAGCTATAGTATTTGCATTAAAGATATGGAGACATCACTTGTATGGATCTGTGTGTAGATTGTATACGGATCATAGCAGTCTCAAATACATTTTCACACAGAAAGAACTAAACAACAGGCAAAGACGTTGGTTAGAAGTCATAAAGGATTATGATTTGCGTATCCAATACCATGAAGGGAAGGCAAACGTAGTAGCTGATGCGTTAAGCCGAAAGTCGAGCCATACTTTGGATACTATGCTAGTTTTACCAGATCGGCTATGCCGAGAGTTCCGAAAACTTGGAATTGAAGTGGTGAAACAAGGAGAAGTAAAGAATATTCTTGGGAATATGACAGTTGTGCCAGATGTCTTAGAAGAGATAACGAGTAACCAGCCAGGAGATGTGAAGCTGGAAAGGATAAAGAAGAAGATTGCAGAAGGCCAAACAAAAGATTTCAAGATCCATGAAGATGGAAGTATTCGTTACAAAGGAAGATGGTGTGTACCACATAAGTGTACGGAAACTAAGGAGAAGTTGATGCGAGAAGCGCACAACACACCCTACTCAGTACATCCAGGAGGTGACAAACTTTATAAGGACATGAAGAAGATGTTTTGGTGGCCTAACATGAAGAAAGAAGTGGCAGAATTTGTGGCAAAATGTCTAACTTGTCAAAAGGTAAAGTTTGAACATAAAAGAATGGGAGGCTTAGTACAATCATTAGATGTCCCAGTTTGGAAGTGGGATTCTATCTCGATGGATTTCGTAACTGCGTTACCAACATCAAAGAATGGACTGAATCAGATATGGGTCGTAGTTGACAGATTAACCAAGACAGCAAGGTTTATCCCGATGAAAGACACATGGAATATGGAACAAAGAGCTGATGCGTACATGAAAAACATTGTAAGATATCATGGAGTACCAAGCTCTATAGTTTCCGACAGAGATCCCAATTTTCTTTCTCACTTCTGGAAAGCACTTCAGGAGGCACTGGGAACTCAATTGAAGTTTAGCACGGCATTTCACCCGGCTACAGATGGACAAACCGAAAGAACAATTCAGACGTTGGAAGATATGCTAAGATCGTGTGTTATGGATTTTCAAGGTTCATGGGTTGATAGATTACCTTTGATAGAATTCTCCTACAACAACAGCTATCATGCCAGTATTGGAATGGCACCACATGAAGCGTTGTATGGAAGGAAGTGTAGGACACCGTTGTGTTGGAACGACATAAGTGAAACGATAGTAATTGGTCCACAACTTATTGAAGAGATGACAGATCAAGTGAGACTTATACAGCAGCGAATGAAGGCAGCGCAGGATAGACAGAAATCTTACGCTGATCAGAAGAGAAGACCGTTGGAATTTCAAGTTGGAGAAAAAGCATTTCTTAAAGTATCACCGACTAAAGGAGTCATGAGGTTCAATCAGAAAGGGAAGTTGAGCCCGAAATTCATAGGACCATATGATGTTATAGAAAAGATTGGAGAAGTGGCTTATCGACTGGATTTACCATCGAATTTAGGGCGTGTTCATAACGTATTTCACGTATCGCAACTGAAGAAGTATGTGCCTGACGCATCTCATGTATTAGATCCCGAACCAGTACAACTGGACCCGTCTTTGAGTTATGAAGAACAACCTGTCAAGATTTTAGACACCAAGACAAGGAACACCCGTAATAAGAGTGTCAAGATTGTAAAAGTCTTATGGACTAACCACCTCACTGAAGAGGCAACTTGGGAAGCGGAAGATGATATGAGGAAGAAGTACCCTCACTTGTTTGACGAGGTACCTTGAGTTACGAGGACGTCACTCCTCTAAGGGGGAGAGGATGTAATCCTTCGTTTTTCTTTAATACAATACTACTTATAGTATACTGCATATCATTCATGACCTTAGGTTGCATTTAGTAGTCGTACTAGTGAGGGAAGGTGTATACCTTTGTGTGGGTAAAGTTTTGTTTAAACTTCAAGGATAGTTTCTCATTAAGGAGGGAGGTTTTGTGTTTAAACTTCGAGGACGAAGTTCTCTTTAAGGAGGGAAGGATGAAATACCCCGTTTTGTGACTACGGGTATTTTGTGATATTATTACAAGTATTGGGAAGTTAAAGTAATTATAGAGAGTTAATTATAATGCTTTGAGAGTTTGGGGGGAACTTTGTGACTTTAATCAAAGGTTTTAGTGTCTTTTACTTGAGTTTGGGGGAGGTGTTTGTCTTTTGGCAAAACTAAGGGGAAATAAGTGTCTTTTGACCTAAATTTCTTCCTACAATAAAAGTTTCCTAATCCAAGAGGGTTTCCTACTTATGAGGTTAATTTTAATTCTAACTCTCATAAATACCCTCATTCTCCTATTTTTCCTAATCTCTCTCACTCCCTCATACTCTACCCGTCCCTCTCTCACTCTCTCTCTCCCTTGTGACCGACGGCAGCCACCCACCGCCGCCGCCGCTCTCTCTCTCTCTCTTGCGTTGAGGTAATTCTCTCTCTCTCTCTCTCTCTCTTTTTCTCTTTTCTTTCTTTCTTTTATTCTTTCTCTCTTTCTTTCTCCCTATGCCCGTCCGCCTCTCTCTCCGTCCGCCTCCATGGGCGGCGGGGTGAGCGGGTTGGGTTGTTTCGTTTCTTTTTCTCTTTGCTCTTGTTGATCTCTTGATCTTGTGATCACTTGTTCATGATTCATGTATGTTGCATGCAATCTTTAAATTTCAGTTTGTTAGGGTTAGGATCATTGTTCATGGATTCGTAAGATTTATTATCAAGTTTTAGGGTTTATCATGTTCTTGGGTGTTGGGAAGAAACCCTAGTTTGAAAGGGAAGTTTGATTGAATGATTTGGGAGTTTGAATGATCATATTAGGTGGATAACAATCTGATTTGAATGTGGGAATCATGTTATATTAGGTTTAGTATGATTATAGGATGAATTAGATGCTTGGGGGAAAAGTTTCATGAAGATTGACAATTCCCGTATGGATATTTTGAATGAAGATGGAAACTTGAAACTAGTGTAACTTTTGATTCAGGAATCGAAATTAAGATCCGTTTGAGGCTAAACTTATTATTTCGAATGTTTTGAATCCAATGGAACTGTTTCTAGACCATGATCTGTTTGGGAAACTGGAGTAATAGAATTGGTGGAGTTATGATGGATTATGCATACTTTAGGATAAGGGTTTTTGAGGCAAAGCTTTAAGCTTATTTTGGAGCATGAATTGAATGGGATGTTGAGGAAGTGTTAGAACCCTAAACCATGGACTATCATATGCATGTAATTAGTATAGCAAGTATATTGATAGAATATTGGTTTGATTAGCATATTGTTATGTGTAGGTAACGAGTTCGTCGACGACGAGTACGTAGAGTACGTTGATTGATTTCTATTGTTGGAATTTGCTTTGAGGTAAGTGAATGTGCCAAGCCTAGTGTGCTTATCTCTTTCGTGTCAAACGAATATTTGATTTATTACGTCTCAAAATGTGTTTACATGATACATGACTTGGAATATGTGATTTCTACTTGTTAAATGTTTTTGACGAAAACATCACCATGATAATGAATGAACTAATACGTAAAGTGGAAGATGTTGTGCGGGACGTTATTATTCTTTGGGCGGTGTTGGCTGCGGTCCCGTCTCTTTTTAATCCGGTTGCAAGTCCCCGGACAATAACATGTACTCACTCCTCTGACCGGCGTAGTCTTTGGGGGGTGTCGACACTTAAGGTCATGCACGCTGTAGTATTTGGTTTTCCCCGTCACAACAAAGTAATAATGGATTGGTTTGGTTTTGTTAACGGAACGAAGTTAACACTGGATTTGGATTTTTCCTAATATTATGGAAATTGATTTGGAGATATATTATGGAATTGGGAACTCTTATGTTTTGAAACAAGAGTCAACTTTATTACCGCTGTGTTTGCGAAAAACTCTTACTTACAAATGAGTCTTGTTTTATAACTATCCATCATCGTTTTACATGTTTGGATGTTTGCTTACCAGTATTTCAATGCTGATTTTGTACTGTGGTGTTTCTTTTTCATTCCGCACCACAGGTTTAGAGGAAGGTTATCGGGCGTGGAAAGGGACGCGCATCACATGGGACGACATTAGTAGTATTGTTTTATTTCAATTTGAACTCTTTAGTAGTTTAAACGCTTTAGTTGTTTTGCCGGTTTGTGGCTAGGACGAAAGTTTGTGATAATACATTATTTTAATTGGAATTAATTTATTATTGTGGATGTGTGTGCTTGTGAACCATGTTATAAAATCTCCTTGTATCCGGGCTCCTCTCGGGTACGGAGTGACATCCCCGGGTCTCCGGCTTGGGCCATTTGGGGGTGTTACACAAACAACCACCACCATAACCAACTTCATCACCGTCACCTCCAACTTCTTCCTCTACCTCATTGTTTCTGTCTTGTCTCACCCTCCATCTCCCTCTCTGCCTCTCTGAAAATCAGAAACAAAAGCAGCAGCTGGTAGCACCAGCCACCGCCACCACTATCCCGTCGGCAAACCAACCACCGTGCACCACCTTCGTATTTCTCTTGCTCCGTCCATCACTCCCTTCTCTGTGTCTCCCTCTATCCGATTCGACCATGAAGCAGCAGAAGAAGCGGAAGCAGGGGCAGAAGCGACAGAGGCCGAAGTAGCCGCCACCACCGCCGGTCCACCATAGTTTCCGGCGGGAAGCTTCGTTCGGCCAAACAAACGACACCCATCCCTCTCTCTTCATCTCTGTGGTCTCCAGAAGTGCCGAACCAGCTCCATGAGGCCTTAGCCGCGCCCAGAAGTCACCAGAGCGCCGCCGTCGAGCTTCACCACCGGTGGCAATTACGACGACCGACCCGCCTTGTTTCTTGATCTTTTTTCGCGATATTTGCGTCGGGTAACTCCTAAACCTCTCTATAATTCATTTCCAGTAATCAAAATTGCATTTTATGGCTTTAATCCATGTTTTGTATAACTTGGGTGAGATGGGTTCTTGTGTCTACGTATGGGTATTTGAAGGGGGGATGCTGATTGATATTTATGTTACTTTGGAGGGTATACCCTGTCACTTAAATAAACTGTTATGTTAGTGGGGGTAGCATGTTGTAGTTTTGCCAAATCTTAAGGGTGCTGCTATTGTTTAGGCTATTATTATCATTTGGTTATTTGATTAGGTAAACAAAAGTGAAATAAATGCTTTGGCAATAAAAATGTGTTTTAAAGCTGGAAAATAGTAAAAAAAAAAAATCAGAAAATAAAAAATGAAATAAGTTATGAAATAATGTTGTTTTGATGAATTGCCACCTTAGTTTTACTTAAATAAATAGTAAATCTTGTTATCGATAAATATTATTAGCAAATGAAATATTATTGTTTCCAAAAATAGTCTTTAAATATTAATTGTTTGCTTCGATTTACAATATTTTGGCCTTATTTATTTAATGTTAAATTTTTTTATGAAATATTTCTTTATAATAATAAGACTAAAAGTGGAATCGGGAATTCATTGGGGTTATTGAAACAAACTTAGTTCCGACTTAGAAGAACACTCTTGCATTTGTTATTTCGGAAATAACTCTGTTGAGACTAGATATTTCTAAAATTGTAGGCGACGGATTCGTGGAGATCGGCTTCATCGATCATCCTACGTACTAACTGCCAAGTCAAATTAGGTGAGTTTACATGCTTAGCCTTGTGTATCTAGCTCTTTTCGTGTCCGATTGTGATTTTTATTTCCTGTCTCAAAAACATACTTGTTACTATTTGATTATACTTGTCAAACATTTGAACTGTTGGCTATTGTTCTTGAAAACTTTCACGCGACAATTAATAATTTGTTAATAATTTAAAACGGAAAGATTCGCATGTACCGGAACCAGTTGTGTTACTTATATCAGGTTTCGATCCCTTGGGTTTTCACCCCTAAAATGCGGGACTCCGTGTGCCCATAAGGTTTAGATCCCTTGGGTTTCATCACTAAAATGCGGGACTTCGCGTGCCCCGGCTCTATGCCTTCTTGGCTAGGGTCCAGCATCAAAATAACACTCCTTTGATTGACGCTCTTAGGAGGGTGTTGCAACACTTAAGGTCTAGTATGTCTGATGTGGTCACTGGTCTACCCGGGTACTGTGAAATGAATAAGTGATGATTTTGACTGCTTTGTTGGCTTTATTATTATTGGGAGGCCCTTTGTCCGTATTATTATATTCGATTAACGCTTGGATTATTGAATTAGACTTCTGTTTATACCATTGCAAACTCTGAAACTGTTTTCATTCATACTCTGTCACTTTTACTTTATTTAACTTATGTTCCAGCAATTTAAATTATCTTTCCTGTTTTACATGCTAAGGTGTAGCTCACTCAGTATTTATTGCTGACTTTGAAAACTGCGGTTCATGTTGTTTTCTTCCCACCGCAGGTCTAGGAGCTGGAAACTTAAGGAATATAAGGGGCGCAAGACTCACCTAGACTGATAATGTTATAATTAGTTTCTAGTGTTGTTAAGTTATTGTGTAATAATAAGCACCTTTTGTATAAGACTCTTTGTTTAATGTTTAATAATATAAATTCTTGTTGTGGAATATATTGCTTTTGATCTCCGCCCCTTCTATTAAGCATCGCCCTCCCTGTCTTGTCCCGAGCCGGATAAGGGGGTGGTTGCATAAATCTTCTGAGTTCTTGGCTATTATTCGCAAGCATGGGACTCTTCTCCAAGGGTCTTGTACCGGAACATCTCAGCAGAATGGTCGTGCAGAACCCAAGCATCGCCATATTATTGATACGACTCGTGCTCTTTTATTTTCTTCTTCATGTCCAGAGCGCTTTTGGGGGGAAGCTACTTTAACTGCTGTGTATACTATCAATCAGATTCCTACACCTGTTCTTAAGAACAAGACTCCGTATGAACAGTTATATGGTATGTCCCCTGATTATTCTTCTCATCGGGTCTTTGGAAGTGGTTGTTTTGTTCTTCTCCAGCCTCACGAGCATAATAAGTTGGAACCTCGATCAAGAATGTGTTGTTTTCTCGAATATGGTATTGAACATAAACGATATCGATGTTGTGATCCAATTTTGAAGCGTCTTCGACTCTCTCTCCACGTGGTCTTTATGGAACATAAGATGTTCTCTACTGTTTCGTCCTTCGATGCTTCCACCATTGTTGACCATCCGCGTCTTACAAATCCGTCCTTTGATCCATTGTTTCAAGGATTCGTTAGTCGACAGTTCATTTTCATCACAGACTCCTCCTCCAGATTTGTTGGTTGATGAAGTTATCTTCCTTGCTCCTGCTCCTTCTTCGGTTATACATGATCATGTTCCTGCTTCCCATGCTCCTTCTCCTACACATGCTCCAGTTACACATGGTCCTGTTCCAGATCCACATGCTCCTGTTACTCTTCTTGCTCCAGATTCGGCTCCACAAGGTCCAAATTTGGTTTCTGATTCTGCAGATGATGGCTCCTCAGATCTTGAGAGTGATATAGATGAGTCGACTTCTTCTACAGTTCGTCGGTCCACCAGAGAACGTACACAACATGTTCGGCTTCATGATTATTTAACTTCTGCTATTGTTCAGCATCATGAACCCCAATCCAATCGGGAAGCTAGTTCTGATCCAATGTGGCAAAAATCAATGCAAGATGAGTTCAGCATCATACTTGGGACTTGGTTTTATTACCTTCTGGTAAGACTGCAGTTGGGTGCAGGTGGGTGCATAAGATCAAGACTAGGTTGATGGTTCCATCGATAAATATAAAGCTCGACTAGTAGCTAGAGGTTTCACGCAGGAGTATGGCATTGACTATGAGAAAACCTTTGCTCCAGCTGCTCAACTTACCTCGGTTCGCAGTCTGATTGCTGTAGCTGCTATCCGACGTTGGCCCTTGTTCCAGATGGATGTTAAGAATACTTTTCTTAATTGTGATCTTACTGAGGAGGTATACATGGAACCTCCGCCTGGTCTCGATGTTCACCCTTCACAGGTATGTCTCCTACGTCGTGCATTATATGGTCTGAAGAAAGCCCCTCGGGCTTGGTTTGTTAAGTTCAGTTCTACTATGCTCAAGCCTGGGTTCACCTCTAGTTCTTATGACTCAGCTCTTTTCATTCGTCATACGAATCGTGAAATTATTCTCTAGTTAATATATGTTGATGATATGATCATTACCGGGGATGATCTCGTTGGTATTTGTGAGCTAAAGAAGTCCTTGAACTGCCATTTTGAGATGAAAGACTTGGGTCCTCTTAGCTATTTCTTGGGTCTCGAGGTTACTTCTGATGCTGACGGTTACTCTTTGTCTCACACAAAGTATGCTTCTGATATTCTTGCTCGTGCAGGACTGACCGATCCAAAGGTTGCCTCCACGCCATTGAAGCCCAACCTGAAGCTCACTCCTTTAGTGTTGGAATAGATGCCCTAGAGGCAATCGTAGATTTAGTATGAACAATGTTTTGGCTAGAATATTCATTTATTATTTATGGCGATATTTAATATAATGAAGTCCTTAGATAAATTGTGTTATTTATCTTAATTATCCCTAGTCAATTATATTGATTAATAGGACAATCAAATATAGACTAGTATGTGGGTAGATTGATATGGAGATATCAAGTCTAACACATGGGTATGCATTAGGAGTAATGGCATACTGGATTGACCCACGACGAAAAGGATACATTAGATTATGTGAAGTCACAATCGCTTTTCGTAGTGCTAATATTATTGCAATCCTTGGACTTGAAATCACTAGATACTCTAGTTGTGAAATATTGCGCTTTGATGTTATCAAACGTTACACCGTAACTGGGTAATCATAAAGGTGACTTTCGGAAGCAAGCTTAGAGATCGTAGTGATGTAGATAGGATTTGTCCCTCCTACATAATAGGGGTAAATATCCACGGCCACTCGAGGGATGAGGCTTATTGAATGTCTGGCCAGACTCAGATAAATTAATATAGAGATATTAATGTTATCTGCAAGCATAAGCATATTCCCAGGATCGAGGAACTATGGATTGGATATACGAGTGTGACTATTTATGTCTCGTGTCCAATCCGGATATGGAGATAAAGGGATAATGCAATATGACATATTGGGCACAAAGGTTTGTCGGGATCACTGACTATTTCTATTAGTTGGGTTGCATGGATGTGTTGCTAGACACCGCTCCATGTTAGTAATAGTTACTACCAACTATATAGAAACCTATGGGGTCATACGTCAAATAGATTAGAGCTAGATTTGGGATTAATTAATATGGATTAATTAATAGAAGGATCATTGTGCAACACCTTGCAAACTTAGTAGGACTAATTTGCAAGGAAGGGAATAATTCTAGTTCATCTAGAATTAGGAAACTCTTTTATGGAAACAACAAGGAGTTGTTGGAGTATATAAAGGAGGCTCTAGCTTCCTTCCCACAAGATGAGTTATTATTAGACATAACACATAAAGAGTGGGAGAGAGCAAAAGAGAGAGCAAGACAAAAGGAGCTAGGGCCGAAACCCTAGCTTTCCCGTCCGGCCCTCTACCCGACGGCAAGGAGAGGGCCGCCCCCTCCCTTGTGCCTTGGTGGTTTGTTGCTTTGATCTTCATCCCTCTTCCTCCGGGTTCAAGCTAGCACTTGTGGAGAAGGAAGAATCTAGATCTCACCTCTAGACGTGGATCAACCGTAGAGACGAGGACATCATTCTTCGTGTGATCTCACAAATCAAAAGGTACACATCTTCTATGACCTTAATCATGTTATGATGTCTCTTCCTGTGATCCTTGGTGGGCTTTGAGTAGGATTAATTTTGTTATTCCGCTGCGTTACCTACGTCAAAACCCAACAGTGGTATCAGAGCTACAGGTCATAGAGCATAACATGATATTATGTGTTTACGATTTCAGTTCATACACCGTATTATTGTTTATTACGCGAAAACTGAAAAATTGGCATAGTAGATGCAATATTGAATTTGATTCAATCAAACAAGACCCAATTTAACATTGGATGTTAGAATTGGTAAGTTTAATCACATAGGATGTGAATAATTGGGTTCTTGAAAAATTAGGGTTCATGGGCCCATGATTGAAAAGGGGTTTTCAATTATGGAAACAAAATTATGGAAATAAATCCATATGGAAACAACCTTGCTTGGGCAACAAGGAAGGAGGAAGGGGACTAGGGCCGAAACCCTAGCCGCCCGCCCCTCCCTTGCGCGCCAAACAAGGCCGCGGCCCCCTAGGCGTGCGGCGGTCCTAGGGTTCGGGCCACTTGTTGGCTTGGACCCTTTGGACCGTTGTGAAACCCTAGTTACCCAATTTCATTAAAATTAAACAAGCGCGTTAAAAATTGGTTTTAACTGTATTATGTGCTTTATTGCATGGTGGATGGATATGGCCTAGGATTGTGGATGTTTATTGTTTTGTGGTTTGGTTTACGGCCTGCGAGCTGATCAAATTAATGTAATAATTAATTAAGTTTTACGGCCTGCGAGTCGTTCTTTTTCTCCTCGACATGTGAGGCTTTTATTATTTATTTATTCTAGATGTTAGGCTAGAATTAGAAATATTTAGATGATAGCCAAGAACATGGAGAAGAAGACCGGAGAACCAAAGGAGCCAAAAGACATCCCTAGGCGCGCAGTTATGGTGGAGCACATGGAGATGAGCTCGGCACTTTTGGGAAATTAGATATTATCATTGGCTTGATAATATCATTAGTCTAGAGGCCATATCCATGCCACTTTTTTATTTTTTTGTGGATGTTTATTATCATGCCTTGTTATTTATTTTGTGTGTATGGCGCTACAAGCAAAACGATAACAAGATAATAATAAACAAGGTTGGTCTTTTATTGTGGATGGCCCAATCCAAATAAGTAGACCATGTTGATAAGATCAACCAAACAACTTAAAAGAAATCCCTCAATTAAATATTGCGTTTTGCCTTCTCTTGCCAAAACACCCTTCATGATCATGGCCTATTAAAATTCCGGCTTGCCAAAGCAAGGCGATTTTAATTTTTCATGATGTGTTGCGGACGACGCAAGATAGTAATGCGTGTATGTTGAAAGCAAGAGGTTGGACGCAACTAGGCAAGAGTCAATTGGATTGATGAGCTTAGAGGCATGACAATTAGGAGTTATCCAATTGGATAAGGAATAAAAGGAATTTATTCACCTAATTGGACCAAGAGTTGCATGGGATGCAATTGGAATGGTTCCTACCTAAATAACCAATTCTTGGGTGACTTGCCAAAGCAAGCTCAAGAAGAAGTGAAAAGGGGATCTTGGACCCACTAGAAAATATAAAGATATTTTCCGCTTTAATAGTAAGGGCTATTAAACCGAGAAAAATAGTGGGAGCTATATTTAATGATCTAGCCATTGTTAAATATAGTTAAATTGTTCAAAATACTAAATTGCATATTTCTCGTTTTGTAGAATTCCAAATGGCAAACAACAACGCATCGAGTTCATCCCTACGATCTGTCCTTGAGAAGGATAAATTGTCTGGAACAAATTTCCTTGACTGGTACAGAAACTTGAGGATTGTCCTCAAGCAAGAAAAGAAGCTGTACGTCTTGGACACTCCAATTCCAGACCCACCACAAGATGAGTCTCTATTAGCGGAAGTAAGGGCACGTCAGAAACATATTGATGATTCTAATGACGTGACTTGCCTCATGCTTTGTACCATGACTGGTGAGCTTCAGAAGCAACACGAGAACATGGAAGCCTATGATATGATCAGACACTTGAAACAATTGTTTCAGGAACAGGCAAGGCATGAGCGCTATGAAGTGTCTAAAGCATTGTTCAAAAGTAGTCTTGCAGAGGGGAATCCAGTAGGCCCTCATGTACTCCGAATGATCGGGTACATAGAGAACCTTGAGAGACTGGGGTTCCCACTCGGCCAGGACTTGGCGACTGATCTCGTCTTGCAGTCGTTGCCTGACAGTTATAATCAGTTCATTATGAACTATAATATGAATGAGATCAACAAGTCTTTGCCAGACCTATTGAACATGCTAAAGACAGCTGAGCAAAGCATCAATAAAGGCAAGGGCAAAGCCATAATGATGGTGCACAAGAAGAAGAGCAAGTCAGTTGCATCTACTTCAAAAGGAAAACGCAAGAAAGTTGCGAAATCCAAGGAAGCCCTAAAGCCTAGTGGAGGCGTGGCTAAAGGTGAATGTCACTACTGCAGCCAGCCGGGTCACTGGAGGAGGAATTGCCCTAAGTATCTGGAGGATAAGAAGCTTGGAATAGTGATTCCACCACCACCAGGTATTTATGCTATAGACGTCAATCTTTCTATTTCATCATCCTGGGTATTAGATACCGGATGTGGTTCTCACATTTGTCGTAATGTGCAGGATTTGAAAAGAAGTAGAAGATTGTGAAAAGGGGAGATAGACTTGCGCGTCGGGAATGGAGCAAAGGTTGCTGCATTAGCTGTAGGCGTTTATGAGCTATCTTTGCCTTCTGGACTTATTTTAGAATTAGACAATTCCTTTTATGTGCCTGCTATGAGCAGAAACATTATTTCCGTTTCTTGTTTGGACGAGAAAGGTTTTTCTATTTCAATAAAGGACAAGTGTTGCTCCATTTATTTTGATAGTATGCACTATTGTAGTGCGCATTTGTCTAATGGATTGTATATCCTTGATATAAATAATCCAATCTATAACATAAATACTAAAAGGATTAAAACTAATGATTTAAATCCTACATATCTATGGCACTGTCGTTTAGGCCATATAAATGAGAAACGCATATCTAGACTCCATAAGGATGGACTTCTAGACTCATTTGATTTGGAATCATATGAGACATGTTAATCTTGTTTATTAGGAAAAATGACAAAGTCCCCTTTCAATAAGAAAGGCGAGCGGACTAGTGAGTTATTGGCACTCATACATACTGATGTATGCGGACCATTCCCCACGCCTGCCAGAGGTGGTTATACTGTTGGAATAGATGCCCTAGAGGTAATCTAGTTTAGTATGAATTTGTATATGGCTAGAAAATTCATTTATTATTTATTGGATATTTAATATAATGAAGTCCTTAGATTTACAATCGTGTTGTTTATCTTAAATATCCCTAGTCAAGTATAATGATTAATGGGACAATCATCTATAGACTAGTATGAGGTTGGATTGATATAGAGATATCACGATCCAACACATAAGTGTGCATTACGGAATGTTGCACTGGATTGACCCATCACCGAGAAGGCTACATACATGTTATGTTGAGTCACAAGTGCTTCTCGCGATGCAATGGTATTGTCATCCTTAGACTTGAAGTCACTAGATATTCTAGTTGTGGATCATTGTGATCTTGGTAGCGTTAAACGCTACACCGTAACTGGGTAGTTATAAAGGCGTGTACTGGATACAATGAGAAGCAAGCTTAGAGATCGTAGTGGACGTAGAGAGGATTTTTCCCTCCCACATAACGGGAGCAAATATCCTAGGCCACTCGAGGGATAGTGCTTATAGAATGTCTGGCCAGACTCAAATAAATCAATATATGGGATATTGATGTTATTTGCACGAATAAGGCTATTCCCATAGATCGAGAAACTATGGATTGGATATACGAGTGTGACTTGTATGTCTCGTGTCCAATCCGGATATTGAGGCAAAGGGATGAGACAAATACTTGTACAAGGTTGTCTGGATGACTATTCTATTAGTTGGCTAGAATGGATGTTTTGCTAGAAACCGCTCCATATTAGCAAATAGTTGCTACCAACTAGATAGAACCTATGGGGTCACACGCTATATAGAGTTCTACTAGATTTGGGAATTAATTAATTGGATTAATTAATTAGAAGGATCACTTTGCAAAACCTTGCAAACTTAGTAGGGACTAATTTGCAAGGAAGGGACTAAATTGAATTCTAGTAGGACTAGAATAAGTCCTTTAGGTAGTTAACAAGGAGTTGTTGGACTATATAAAGGACCCTCCTTCCTTCCTTCCTGATAACTTATGCTCATTAGTGAACATAACAAGAGTGGGAGAGAACAAAGGAGAGAGAGCAAGCAACAAAGGAGGCCGACGCCCCCCATTGCCGCCGCCCTCGTCCCCGTCGGCCAAAAGAGGGCCGAAACCCCTCTTTTTGTCTCGTTTTGCGTGATTCCTTCACCCTCCTCTTATTCCGGGCTAGCACCAAGGAGTTTGGGAGTTCTAGGATCAACTCTAGGCGTGGATCAACTATAGAGAACGTGACACTATTCGCGTTTGAA
This sequence comes from Linanthus parryae, assembly GCA_023055425.1. Taxonomy (NCBI): domain Eukaryota; kingdom Viridiplantae; phylum Streptophyta; class Magnoliopsida; order Ericales; family Polemoniaceae; genus Linanthus; species Linanthus parryae. The sequence continues at coordinate 33,452,866 of JALGPY010000001.1, forward strand.
GTCATCAAGGAGAACCCAAAGGTGTGTTTATGATTTCTTACCTTCACTATCGTTATGCATCTAGACTTGTGATCCTTGGAGGGTTTTGCATGGTTATTTGTTTGATTATGCTTCCGTTTGCGCGATCCATGAATCAAAACCCTACAGTGGTATCAGAGCCACAGGTCATAGAGCATAAACGTAGTTTATGTGTTACATTCTTGTTGTTTTACACCTTAATTTGATAGTTTATCGCGTAAAACAAGACAAATCAAGCATGGGATGCAATTTGTCAAGAATTACCCATAACAAGATCCAATTTTTGCATTGGATGCATCAATTGGTGAGTTTGAGAAATTTTAGGATCTTAGATCTAGGGTTTGGGCATCCTTGGGGAAGAAGGAGTTCTCCCAAAACAAGGAAACAACCAAACTTGGGCTCCAAGCAAGGGAGTTGTTTTGGAAACAACTCCCAAGAGGAGGTTCGGCCCCCCTAGGGGACCGCCCCCTTGCTTGCCGCCCAAGCTTGGCCGCCCTAAGGGGCCGGGCGGCCCTAACCCGTGGGCCTAGCTTGCGGGTTTTGGGCCGGGCCGGCCCTAGGGCCTTGTGGTTCACTTTGATGGGCCCGGGCAATTGGATTGTTGGGACCATGGACCGTTTTAACCCTAGAAATCCTAAAATCAATTAAAATTGACCAAGCGCGTTAAAATTGGATTTTAACTGTTTATGTGCAAATCGCATGGTGATTGGATATGACCTTAGGATGTGGTTTGATGTGGATGTTTAATTTTGTGGTTTGGTTTTACGGCCTGCGAGCTGATCAATTAATTGTAATGATTAATTAGGGTTTTATGGCCTGCGTGCCATTTTTTTCTCAACTTGTGAGATTTATTTTATTTAGTATAGATATTACCTAGTACTAGATAAATTAGATTGTTAGCCAAGATTGCAGAAAAGAAGCCCAAAGCCAAAGGAGCCACAAAAGATGGAGCATGGAGCATGGAGCATACCACATGACTATGAAGGATGGACCAAAAGATCAAGACGCATGGAGATGTGTTTGCTTAGGGTTCATAGATAATTCCATTGGCTTGGAATTATCTTAGTCTAGAAAAGGCCATATCCACATCACGTTTAATTTCTGTTTTGTGGTTGTTTATTTATTGTCTTATTATTTGTGTGGTTGGTGTATGGATGATGCATGCAATTAGGATAATAAGATAATTAGACAACCCGGATCTATTATTTGGAGTTGTGCCCAAACTCAAATAGATAGATCAGTTGATATTGATCAACAAAATAATTAAAAATTGAGTTCAAAATCCCTCAAATTTAAAATATTGTGTTCTTGCCTTCTCGTTATTTAAACACTCATTATCATCATTATTTATCAAGTTCGTGCGTGCCAAAGCATGGCGACTTGGTTCATAATGATGGAATGCGATGGCACGTAACAATGTGCAATTGTTTAGATAAGAGGTTGAACACAACTAGGCTATTAATTTGATTAAGAAACCTAGAGGCAATCAATTGGGATTATCCATATAGATGGATAAATAAGGAGTTATTTGCCCGATTGAACCAAGAGTTGCATATGGGATGCAATTGGAATTGTTCCTACCTAAAAGTAGTCAAATTATGGGTGACTTGCCAAAGCAAGCTCATAAGGAGATGAAAAGATGGATCTTGGCCCACTAGAAAATATAAGGATATTTTCCGCATTAATATCTTGAAGGTTATTAATCCGTAGAAAAATAGTGGGAGCTATATTTAATAAACTAGCCATTATTAAATATAGTCAAAAATTCACAAATACTAAAACTTGCGTATTTTCCTTTTGCAGAATTCCAAATGGCAAACAACTCATCGAGTTCACAACATTCCCTACGATCTGTCCTTGAGAAGGACAAGCTCTCTGGAACCAACTTTCTTGATTGGTACAGAAACTTGAGAATTGTTCTCAAGCAAGAGAAGAAACTGTACGCAATAGAGGAGCATGTTCCAGAAGGTCCAGAGAACCAGACACCTGTTGCCTTAAAGGCGTATCAAAAGCGTGTTGATGACGCTAATGATGCGGCCTGCCTAATGCTTTGCACCATGACCTCTGAGCTTCAGAAGCAACATGAGAACATGAATGCTGTCGATATGATCGAACATCTAAAGCAGCTCTTCCAAGAGCAGGCGAGGGTAGAGAGGTATGAGGTCTCAAAGGCACTGTTCAAATGTCATCTGGCAGAAGGGAACCCGGTGGGACCCCATGTACTCCGGTCGGCCAAGAGTTGGCAACCGATCTCATGTTGCAATCGTTGCCCGAGAGTTATGGACAGTTCATTATGAACTATAACATGAACGAGATCGTTAAACCACTGCCAGATTTGCTCAACATGTTGAGGACGGCTGAACAGAGCATCAACAAGGGTAAGGGCAAGGCCATTATGATGGTGCAGAAAGGAAATGGCAAAAGGTTTGCCTCTTCCTCCAAGGGAAAAGGCAAGATAGTTTCCAAGTCCAAGGAACAAGCCCTTAAGCCTGTTGGTGGCGTTGCCAAGGTCGTGACTAAGGGTGAGTGTCACTACTGCAGTCAACCTGGACACTGGAGGAGGAACTGCCCAAAATATGTGGAGGACAAGAGGCTTGGAATAGTGATTCCACCACCACCAGGTATTTTTGTTGTAGATGTCAATTTAACTGTCTCTACATCATGGGTATTAGATACTGGATGTGGATCTCATATTTGTCGAAATATGCAGGATCTAAAGAGAAGTAAAAGATTGGCTAAAGGGGAGGTAGATCTGCGCGTTGGGAATGGAGCAAAGGTTGCTGCGTTGGCCATAGGCGTGTGCGAGCTATCTCTGCCTTCAGGATTAGTTTTAGAATTAAATAATTGCTATTTTGTGCCTGCTATGAGCAGAAACATTATTTCTATTTCTTGTTTGGACAAGGAAGGTTTTATTATTTCAATCAAGAACAATTGTTGTTCCTTTTATTTGAATAATATTCACTATTTTAGTGCGCAATTATTTAATGGACTTTATGTCCTTGATCTAAGCAATCATGTCTACAACATTAATACCAATCGGATTAAAATAAATGATTTAAATCCTGCTTATTTATGGCATTGTCGTTTAGGCCACATAAACGAGAAACGTGTATCTAGACTCCATAAGGATGGATTACTAGACTCATTTTATTTTGAATCATATGAGACATGTGAGGCTTGTTTATTGGGAAAAATGACAAAGTCCCCTTTCAATAAGAAAGGTGAGAGGACTAGTGAGCAATTGGCACTCATACATACAGATGTGTGTGGACCATTTGCCATGCCTGCCAGGGGTGGTTATGTCTACTTCATTACATTTACTGATGATTACAGTAGATATGGATTTGTGTACCTTATGAGGGCAAAATCCGAATCCTTTGAAGTGTTCAAAGAATTCAAGAATGAGGTAGAGAAGCAACTTGGCAAAAGTATCAAGGCTCTACGATCGGATCGAGGAGGAGAATACTTGAGCCAAGAGTTTGACGACTATCTTAGAGAGTGTGGGATCGTGTCCCAACTCACTCCACCCGGAATGCCACAATGGAATGGCGTGTCCGAGAGGAGGAATCGAACCCTATTGGATATGGTTCGATCTATGATGTGTCAAACCGATCTTCCATTATCGTTTTGGGGCTACGCTCTATTAAGTGCAGCTTTCACCATTAACCGTGTTCCATCTAAATCAGTCATGAAGACACCATATGAGATATGGAGTGGGAGGCGTCCCACACTGTCGTTCATGAGGATTTGGGGCTGCAATGTCTATGTAAAACGTTTACAGTCAGACAAGCTAGGGCCTAAATCGGATAAGTGCAAATTTGTGGGGTACCCTAAGGAAACTAAGGGTTACTATTTCTACAATCCAACCGAGAACAAAGTGTTTGTTGCTCGGACCGGCGTGTTTCTAGAAAGAGAGTTTGTCTCTAAAGAAGCAAGTGGGAGGAATGTAGAGCTTGAAGAAGTTCAAGAACCACAAATCACTGAACCGATTATGGAACATTAACAGGAATCACAAGGAGTTGTGGAGCCACCTGTTCAGGTAACACAAGAGCTTCGTAGATCTAGTAGAGTGCGCCAGGAACCCGAGAGGTACGGACTTCTCGTAACTGATTCCGGTGACACGATGCTCATAGATGATGAGCCTACTACCTATGAGGAGGCCATGAATGGCCCAGACTCACAGAAGTGGCTTGAGGCCATGAGATCCGAGATGGAATCCATGAAACCTTTTCACCAGTCGCTATGACCAAATCCATCCGAATCCTACTTGCGATTGCAGCATACTACGACTATGAGATTTGGGAGATGGATGTCAAAACAGCATTCCTTTATGGGAATCTCCTCGAGGACGTGTATATGATACAGCCGGAGGGTTTTGAGGATCCAAAGCAAGCCAACAAAGTCTGTAAGCTGCAACGATCCATTTATGGATTGAAGCAAGCTTCTAGGAGTTGGAATCGACGTTTTGATGAAGTAGTCAAAGAGTTTGGCTTCATCAGAAACGAAGATGAGTCTTGTGTCTACAAGAAGGTTAGTGGGAGCTCTGTAGCTTTTCTGGTCTTGTATGTGGATGACATACTACTCATTGGAAACGCCATTCCCATGCTGCAATCTGTGAAAGATTGGCTAGGAAAGTGTTTCTCAATGAAGGACTAAGGGGAAGCAGCCTATATACTCGGTATAAAGATCTATAGAGATAGATCTAAGAGGTTGCTAGGCCTAAGTCAAAGTACATATATTGACAAGGTGTTGAAACGGTTCAACATGCAAGATTCCAAGAAGGGATTCTTGCCCATGTCACATGGAATCACTCTTTCGAAGAGTGGTTGTCCTTCCAATGGGATTGAGAAGGAACGCATGAGTAGGATTCCCTATGCCTCGGCCATAGGATCTATCATGTACGCCATGTTATGTACTAGACCAGATGTGTCATATGCCTTGAGTATGACAAGCAGATACCAATCCAATCCGGGTGAGAGTCACTGGATTGCTATCAAGAACATCCTAAAGTACTTGAGAAGAACTAAGGATGCTTTCTTGATATTTGGCGGTGAGGAAGAGCTGCGTGTAAGGGGTTACACTGATGCAAGCTTCCAAACCGACAGAGATGACTTTAGATCACAGTCGGGATATGTGTTTTGCCTGAATGGAGCAGCGGTGAGCTGGAAGAGTTCCAAGCAAGAGACGGTAGCTGATTCTACAACAGAGGCTGAGTACATTGCTGCAAATGGCGCAGCAAAGGAGGCTGTTTGGATCAGAAAGTTTGTTTCTGAACTTGGTGTGGTCCCTAGCATTGCGGATCCAGTGGAGTTGTTCTGTGACAACACTGGGGCGATCGCGCAATCAAAGGAACCCAGATCGCACCAGAAGTCCAAGCACGTGCTCAGGAAGTTTCATCTGATTCGAGATATTATCGATAGAGGAGACGTTCGGATATGCAAGATTCCTACAAATGATAATCTGTCAGACCCGCTTACGAAGCCTCTCACGCAGTGGAAGCATGAAGGGCACACTAGGAGTATGGGCATACGAGATGCGCCAGATTGGCTCTAGTGCAAGTGGGAGACTGTTGGAATAGATGCCCTAGAGGCAATCTAGTTTAGTACGAATTTGTATATGGCTAGAAAATTCATTTATTATTTATTGGATATTTAATATAATGAAGTCCTTAGATTTACAATCGTGTTTTTTATCTTAAATATCCCTAGTCAAGTATAATTATTAATGGGACAATCATCTATAGACTAGTATGGGGTTGGATTGATATAGAGATATCACGATCCAACACATAGGTGTGCATTACGGAATGTTGCACTGGATTGACCCATCACCGAGAAGGCTACATACATGTTATGTTGAGTCACAAGTGCTTCTCGCGGTGCAATGGTATTGTCATCCTTAGACTTGAAGTCACTAGATATTCTAGTTGTGGATCATTGTGATATTGGTAGCGTTAAACGCTACACCGTAACTGGGTAGTTATAAAGGCGTGTACTGGATACAATGAGAAGCAAGCTTAGAGATCGTAGTGGACGTAGAGAGGATTTGCCCCTCCCACATAACGGGAGCAAATATCCTAGGCCACTCGAGGGATAGTGCTTATAGAATGTCTGGCCAGACTCAAATAAATCAATATATGGGATATTGATGTTATTTGCACGAATAAGGCTATTCCCATAGATCGAGAAACTGTGGATTGGATATACGAGTGTGACTTGTATGTCTCGTGTCCAATCCGGATATTTAGGCAAAGGGATGAGACAAATACTTGTACAAGGTTGTCTGGATGACTATTCTATTAGTTGGCTAGAATGGATGTTTTGCTAGAAACCGCTCCATATTAGCAAATAGTTGCTACCAACTAGATAGAACCTATGGGGTCACGCGCTATATAGAGTTGTACTAGATTTGGGAATTAATTAATTGGATTAATTAATTAGAAGGATCACTTTGCAAAACCTTGCAAACTTAGTAGGGACTAATTTGCAAGGAAGGGACTAAATTGAATTCTAGTAGGACTAGAATAAGTCCTTTAGGTAGTTAACAAGGAGTTGTTGGACTATATAAAGGACCCTCCTTCCTTCCTTCCTGATAACTTATGCTCATTAGTGAACATAACAAGAGTGGGAGAGAACAAAGGAGAGAGAGCAAGCAACAAAGGAGGCCGACGCCCCCCATTGCCGCCGCCCTCGTCCCCGTCGGCCAAAAGAGGGCCGAAACCCCTCTTTTTGTCTCGTTTTGCGTGATTCCTTCACCCTCCTCTTATTCCGGGCTAGCACCAAGGAGTTTGGGAGTTCTAGGATCAACTCTAGGCGTGGATAAACTATAGAGAACGTGACACTATTCGCGTTTGAAGTCATCAAGGAGAACCCAAAGGTGTGTTTATGATTTCTTACCTTCACTATCGTTATGCATCTAGACTTGTGATCCTTGGAGGGTTTTGCATGGTTATTTGTTTGATTATGCTTCCGTTTGCGCGATCCATGAATCAAAACCCTACATATACCTACTTCATCACATTTACTGATGATTTCAGTAGATATGGATTTGTATACCTTATGAAGGCCAAATCCGAATCCTTTGAATTGTTCAAAGAATTCAAGAGTGAAGTAGAGAAGCAACTTGGCAAGAGTATTAAAGCCCTACGATCGGATCGTGGAGGAGAATACTTAAGCCAAGAGTTTGATGAGTATCTTAGAGAGTGTGGTCAATAGTGCATGTCTCTGCTGCCCAGATTCCTCTCTCAGGTGGTCCGGCGAGCCAGACCCCACCATTCTCATCAGGCTCGTCCCTGATGACGGCAGGGAACCTCACCGCATATCCAACATCATCTCTATACGCAGGCGGAATCCTAGGAAGCCATGGGCCTCCACCTCCGCCTCCTTACAACCCCAGCATGCCCTACATTCCGGGCTTTGGGCCAACAGCTCCATCCTATGGAGGAACACCTACTAGTATGGCGGCTCTCGAACAGAGGATTGACAGTATCATCGTCAACCAGAGTTTCGCAGACACTATCATCCCCAAGATAGATAGTGCGCCTCCCATTCCGCGGGATGTCTATCTGATGCCGAACCCGACTGGGTACAAAGTGCCCAAATGGGACAAGTTTGATGAGGTCAGTAGGAACGCGCACGAGCACGTGATGAGGTTCATGGATATGATGGGCCCGTACGCAGCTGATACTCGGCTGCTCATGCGCGAATTTCCCAAATCTCTGGGAACTGTCGCATACAAGTGGTACAGAGCCCTCGAAGCAGGATCTGTCAAGACATGAGACAAAATAGTACAGAAATTCTACACGAAATTCTTCCAGATGGACGAACGAGTCACCACCATTCACCTCTCCCGGATGTACCAAAAGCCTGACGAGGAAGGCGTCGCCTTTATTAAGAAATTCAGGGCCAGGTCCTTGGAGTGCAGCGACGAAGTCTTGGAGGGCCGTCTGGTCGAAATATGCCTGAAAGGAATGTGCGACGAGTATAAAGGTATGTTGATTAACTTGAACATGCCCACTTTTTCAAAGTTGATTGACTGCACCAGGAACGTTGAGCCACTGGTAGAAAGAATGAAGAAAAGACACGATAGCGAGCGTGCGCCCAGCTCTAAAGACGGTGAATTCAAACGATCACGAGACGCCAATGTGCACGCGATATCTTCGCCCAGCAAGCAACGGCGGTTTACAGCTCAAGAGCCACCACCCCTGTCTATATTGATCAGGGACGCTATCGAACTTTGCAAGAAATGGCGACGAGAGGGAATTTTTCCGGCATTTGAACACAGACCTACAGGAGAACAATTTCAAGACCCGAAATGGTGCAAATGTCAGGCGCAAATCTTTCATCCAACCCGGGAATGCAGGAAACTCAAGTGGATGGTGGACGAGAAGATAAGGAAGGAATAGTTAGTTGTTAAAGAATCAGCAAAAAACGTGCGAGATGACCCTTCGCCGCGACGAAAATCCAAGGAAAAGAGATCCCAATGATCTCGATTGCAGACATGGCAGAAGCGGCAGTCCCTGTGGTTGCGGAACTCTATGAGAATGAGGAATATGACGAAGACACTCAAGTTGGGCGAATGAAGGATTCCATCAAATTCGCCAGGTTCTTTGATGAGATGAACTTTTCAGAGGGCTGCAAACATGGGGTGATGAGAGCAATATTAGGGGTGGCAGAAAAGTATAGAGAGAAATTCTTTACCACAGATGAGGGAGCTCATCATGACATTCGAGGAGTCCGACAAAAGGGTTAGTGCAAACCATCAGAGGCTGCTATATGCCACGGCCACGATCAACCACATCGAATTCAAAATAGCCTTTGTCGATGGTGGAGCCGCGGTAAATGTTATATCCTTGAGCACCCTAGACATGGCGGGAGTTCCCGGGCATAAGATGGTCAAGAAGCCCTCGTCCTTTACAGGATTTGGAAGTAGCTCAATAATGACTTTGGGTTGGATCAATTTGGGAGTACGAATTGGGCAAATAAATTATTCTGCCAAATTCCACGTTATTGAGGCCGAGACGTCTTACCACATGATTATCGGGTGAGCATGGATTCACCGCTTTGACGTTGTACCCTCGACAGCTCATAAGGTAATGAAGGCTATCTGGAAAGGAAGGGTGGTCACGATACCCCCTTTGGTGAATCCTTTCAATCTGGAGGAGGCACACTTGCCTGAAGCAATATGGTTTACAGAGATGGAGGATAGGCCGCTCCCGGTCGCGTTTAGGCCAACTCCTTTACCCAGATGGAAGGATATTCAGAACCAGTCACCATTTGAAGCAACAGCAAGACAAGAGGGGTCAAAGGAAGAGCAGCCGCGTGGGAAGACATCCCTAAAACAACCAAAAGCATCTACACTTTGAAAAGGGACATGGGGAACACTGAAGAGCGAACGAACAACTTCCACCCCCCCCCCCCAAAGTAAGAAGTTTTATCGCGTTACGGGCGTCCCTACGCAAATTTTCAAGCTATCAGGGGTTTCTAGTATGAGCGAGGGAGACCCATTAGTCGAGGAAGTCAAAGAGGCACCCGAGTGCATGGAAGACCGCCCGAAGACACAAAATTAGGAACTTAAGGAGGTATTCCTCAGCCCTGGAGAGGAAAAACAAAGACCTGTCTTCCTGAGCGCAGACCTCTGTGATGTGGAAGAACAAAAGCTGGTCCAGCTACTGAAAGAATACAAGGATGTGTTCGCATGGGATTACGACGAAATGCCGGGGCTTGACCGAAGCATCACCATGCATCTCCTGCATGTCATTCCAGGTTCGAAACCGGTTAAACAAAGCGCAAGGAATTTTCTTCCGGAGATCAATGTCAAAAAAAGGGAGGAGATGCTTAAACAGCTGAATGCCAAGTTCATAGAACCTAACCATCATCCCACCTGGTTGGAAAAAATAGTTCCCGTGTTAAAGAAAAATGGAAGCCTTCGTGTATGTGTAGATTTTAGAGATGTGAACAAATTCTGCCCAAAGGACGACTTCCCTTTTCTGAACGTGGATCTCTTGATTGACTCCACTGCAGGTCACGAGATTTTCAGATTTAAGGACGGGTTCAGTGGCTACAACCAGATCAAGATGGATCCTGAGGATGCGAAGAAGACGGCGTTCATAACACTGGTAGGGGTCTTCAATTACACAGTCATGCCCTTCGGTCTGAAAAACGCGGGGGCCACATACTAGCACGCAATAATGGCACTGTTCTACGACATGATGCACCAAGAAGCTGAATTCTATGTGGACGATCTAGTGGTTAAGTCAAAGAATAAGGAAGACCACTTGAAAAATCTAAGAAAGGTTTTCGACACATGTCGCGCATTTCAGCTAAATACGAACCCTATGAAGTGTGCATTTGGGGTATCCTCTGGTAAGTTCCTAGGCTGTGTGATTCACAGGCATGGAATCGAGCCTGATCCCGCCAAGATCTCCGCAATCACAAATCTGTCAGCACCACAATCCCAAACTGCACTGAAGGCATTCCTAGGAAAGCTTTCTTACTTGCGGAGGTTTATACTAGCAATTGCAGAGTTAACTTTCTGCTTCAGCAATTTGCTCAAAAAGAATGCAACGTTCATCTGGACAGAGGAACATCAAGTTGCATTTGAGAAGCTGAAGAGGCTGCTGACATCACCGAGGGTTATGATCGCACCACAATTGGGAGCACCTTTGCTATTGTACCTCACCTCAACCCAAATGTCAATTGGAGCATTGCTGGCCCAGGAATTCGAGGGACAAGAAAGACCGGTGTATTATATCTCCCGTATGATCCAATCAGCAGATTCAAGATACACAGACATAGAGCGGCATTGTTTGGCTTTGTTTTTCGCGATTAAGAAGCTAAGGCATTACTTTTCTTCTCAAAAAGTGATAGTTATAATGAAGAACGACCCCATATGATATCTCCTAGGATATTCACTCCCCTCAGGAAGGCTTGCGAAATGGTACATGACCATTTCCCAATATAATATTACATGCACGCGACCCAAGGCCATCAAATCACAAGCATTAGCAGATCTGCTGACACAATTCCCAGATGAGAGGCACGAGCCGGTACCAGAGGATCTCGAAGGACCCAAGATATATGCCATCAGCAAAGAGTACTGGAAGTTGCAGTTTGATGGATCATCCACAAGATCGGGGGGAAGAATTGGGGTAGTCCTCATCAAGCCTGATCAGGAGGTTATCCAGATGTCAACAAAACTGGACTTTGCGGTGACCAATAATGAGGCCGAGTATGAGGCCCTGATCGCAGGATCCTTGCATCTAGAGCTTTGGAAGTCAAGAATCTCGTCATCATGGGAGATTCGAAACTGATCGTCAAACAAACCTGGGGAGAATACGCTCTAAAAGAGATAAATCTACTAAAGTATCGGTCAATTGTGCAGAAGCTGGTTCAGAATTTCGAGTCTGTCAAATACGAACACACCCCCAGATCTGACAATCGCCACGCGGACGCATTGGCCACTTTAGGGTCATAAATCAGTTCAGATAAGTGCCCTGCGAAGATATCGATTGAGGTGAAGTCAGTCCCGTCATTAGTAAAGGACCTATGCGAAGAAGGACCTCCGGAAGATGCGGACTGGAGGCAGCCTATTCTGTGCGCAATGGCCGACGGAACCATCAAAGAAACATGGGTTTCTACCAAGGGCTTTTGCATACATGATGGTTTGCTTTATCACAAAGGCCCCGGAGGTATCCTTATGAGTGTGTAACTGAAAAGGAGGGTCAAGCAACTTTGGATATAATTTATCAAAATTCTTGTGGGGACAACGAGATCTCCATCTACAGGAAAGCCCAAAGGTATGGGATATATTGGCTGCATATGTCATACTTCGCTGCCATTATACAATACAACTACGAGAAGTGTGCTTTAACCAAGGCCACCATGGAGATTGCTGCAATAGGAGATGATTGGCGGCAACCATTAATCGAATATCTTCAAGGGGGAGCTATGCCTGACGGAAGAAAAGAAGCTAAAAATCTCAAAAGAAAGGCCAACATATATGTTTTCCAAGAAAACATACTATGGAGAAAGGGGCATAATGGAAATTTGCTCAAGTGCTTGCGTGGACAGGAAGCCCAAGAGGTCATGGAGATGTCGCACCAGGTATAACACCAAGGGGGGGGGGGAATTTATGCCGAAAGCTCTTGACAGTAGGGTACTTCTGGCCAACCATGGAAGCCGACTACCGCGCGAAGGTCAGAAGGTGCCCGCAATGCCAATTTCATGGCAATTTGGTACATGCTCCCGCGGTTGACCTACATGCGCTAGGGACTCCATGGCCATTCCATACTTTGTCCCTAGATTTCATTGGACCAATATGACCCCCCTCAAAGGGGAATGAATACATCCTGACCGGAACAGAGCAGTTACTAAGTGGGTAGAAGCAATCCCACTCAAGACAGCAAATGCGGCGAGAGTGGTCACATTCATCCAAGAAAATATCATTCACCGCTTTGGCATTCCCAACACTGTGCTATCCGACAATGGCACTCCCTTCGTCAACCGCCAGGTAGCCGAGAAACTGATGGAATATAACATCAGGCAGGTATGCTCTACGCCTTATTACCCAAAGGGAAATGGGCAGGCAAAAGTGACCAACAAGACACTGCTACGGATACTGAGCAAGATGGTCACAGATGACCAGAAGTGGGCGGATTCACTAGGAACGGCACTTTGATCATATCGAACATCGCCTCGGACTCCCACTGGAACTTCTCCCTTTATACTATGTTATGGAGCAGAAGCGGTCGTTCCTTCTGAAGTAAAAGTAAACTCATCAAGATTGGCTTTCAGTGCCTTGTATAACAATGAGCGTGACCATGATTTGATCCTTTTGGAGGAAAAGCGCAAAAGGGACACACGGGTAAACCTGAAGTACAAGGAAAGGATTGCGCGTGAATACAACAAGACGGTCCAGAATAGGGACTTTACAGTAGGCGACCTCGTGCTACGAGCCTCCGATCATTGCATGCGCGAAGCAGCGCACCCTAAATTCGCGGCTAATAGAGAAGGACCCTTCGAGGTAAAGGAAGTCTTCGACAGCAGATATTGCAACATTCTGCGGTGCCATGGAACTGATACTACACCGCAACCAATCAATATGCGATGGATAAAAATTACTATCCTTAGCCTCTTCTATTTAAAGTTGCTTGCGACGTCCTTTCTTTAAAATCCTCCCATATGAGGATCAGATTATTGATAAAAAACCCTACCATATTAGGGCACTTTTTTTAAAATTGTCAATCTACTTCTCTGGCTGATGGGTCACTACGTCGACCACAACATCGAAACATGAGCCTATCTCATAAGATAGCAGTCTAAGCCTATCTCACACGATAGCAAGCCCCAAAGCCTCTCTCCTATGATAGCGGCAGAACAGAGTTTATCGCAAAAAGAGGAAAATAAAAGCCTATCTCACATGATAGCAGTAAGCCTATCTCACATGATAGCAGTAAAATATAAACCTATCTCGCGCAATAGCGGCAAAAGTCTATCTCCTATGATAGCAATACGACCTCATCTCACATGATAAGGGAAAAAGCCTATCTCACATGATAGCAATAACAAGCATATTTCATAAGGTAGCGGGATTACCGTCCGAATGATGACCTAACAGGTCTGTCTTATTAAGACAACAATCATGAGCGAAAAAAAAAGCGCAGGGAATACTTGGGTGCCACACGAAGGAGGCACACCTACAAGATTGCCTATAAAAGGAGACAAAGGTCTCGCAGGTCATAACCTCAAGAAAAAGAAATCAACTCAATAGCATGCCCACCCACAAAGGGGAGCAAAACAACATTTGTCTTTAAGGGGCAATCATATGGTCAAACGTTTAATATTGGGAGATATACATACTATGTGCGGCCACACAAGGAACAAAGAAAAAGCAGGACAACAGAAAATGTTTCCTTGAAAAGGCAACCTCATTCTTCAAATAAATCTTTCAACAAGGAATCCTGCGCCGACAACTTAAGAGAGTTAGCAGCGAGCTCTGCAATACGGGCCTTGTTAGCCTCATGACGCTTCACGGCCTCGTTCAATTCCTTGGTTTGACACTCGAATTCTTCCCTGCGCGCCGCAAGATCTGCCGTCTCTCTTTTAAAGGTAGCAAGCTCATTCCCCAAATTGGCAGAATTGTGAATTCTTGTCAACCACTGGGCAAGGAATCTTAAGTCCAACCGCCCTGCCGCAATTTTTTCAAGTTTTTGCACGTTTTCAAGGAACTCTTGGGCTTTAGTCGGGGTGATCTTTACAGGAGTAGCTTGATGCAGCTCCCCCAGGAAAAGGCCAGCTCTTTGAAACTTTTCCCTCTGTCTCCTGGAGACAACTCTAGCACACGCGCAAAAGCAGCAGAGAAAGATACCCGGACTTTCATAAGCCACTCCAGGAAAGCTTGATCAATACCGAAATGCACACACGCGATGACATAATCCTCAAAATGGGGGAATAAAAATGGGGAATAAAAGACAAGGTTGGGCTTACAAGTTCCTTCGATAATTCGCTGGAGGGGAGCGATGGGCAATGTCGCCTGCAAGTTAGCACCAGCTGTGACTATCAGTTCCTTATCAGTGTTGGAATAGATGCCCTAGAGGCAATCTAGTTTAGTATGAATTTTTGTATGGCTAGAAAATTCATTTATTATTTATTGGATATTTAATATAATGAAGTCCTTAGATTTACAATCGTGTTGTTTATCTTAAATATCCCTAGTCAAGTATAATGATTAAATGGGACAATCATTCATAGACTAGTATGGGGTTGGATTGATATGGAGATATCACGATCCAACACATAGGTGTGCATTACGGAATGTTGCACTGGATTGACCCATCACCGAGAATGCTACATACATGTTATGTTGAGTCACAAGTGCTTCTCGGGGTGCAATGGTATTGTCATCCTTAGACTTGAAGTCACTAGATATTCTAGTTGTGGATCATTGTGATCTTGGTAGCGTTAAACGCTACACCGTAACTGGGTAGTTATAAAGGCGTGTACTGGATACAATGAGAAGCAAGCTTAGAGATCGTAGTGGACGTAGAGAGGATTTGCCCCTCCCACATAACGGGAGCAAATATCCTAGGCCACTCGAGGGATAGTGCTTATAGAATGTCTGGCCAGACTCAAATAAATCAATATATGGGATATTGATGTTATTTGCACGAATAAGGCTATTCCCATAGATCGAGAAACTATGGATTGGATATACGAGTGTGACGTGTATGTCTCGTTTCCAATCCGGATATGGAGGCAAAGGGATGAGACAATTACTTTTACAAGGTTGTCTAGATGACTATTCTATTAGTTGGCTAGAATGGATGTTTTGCCAGAAACCGCTCCATATTAGCAAATAGTTGCTACCAACTAGATAGAACCTATGGGGTCACACGCTATATAGAGTTGTACTAGATTTGGGAATTAATTAATTGGATTAATTAATTAGAAGGATCACTTTGCAAACCCTTGCAAACTTAGTAGGGACTAATTTGCAAGGAAGGGACTAAATTGAATTCTAGTAGGACTAGAATAAGTCCTTTAGGTAGTTAACAAGGAGTTGTTGGACTATATAAAGGACCCTCCTTCCTTCCTTCCTCATAACTTATGCTCATTAGTGATCATAACAAGAGTGGGAGAGAACAAAGGAGAGAGAGAGCAAGCAACAAGGGCCGAACCCGACCCTTGCCGCCGCCCCCTCACCCCGTCGGCCAAAAGAGGGCCGAAGCCCCTCTTTTGTCTCGTTTTGCGTGACTCCTTCACCCTCCTCTTATTCCGGGCTAGCACCAAGGAGTTTGGGAGATCTAGGATCAACTCTAGGCGTGGATCAACTATAGAGAACGTGACACTATTCGCGTTTGAAGTCATCAAGGAGAACCCAAAGGTGTGTCTATGATTTCTTACCTTTACTATCGTTATGCATATAGACTTGTGATCCTTGGAGGGTTTTGCATGGCTTTTATTTGATTATGCTTCCGTTTGCGCGTTCCATGAATCAAAACCCTACAGTGGTATCAGAGCCACAGGTCATAGAGCATAAACGTAGTTTATGTGTTACATTCTTGTTGTTTTACACCTTAATTTGTTGTTTATCGCGTAAAACAAGACAAATCAAGCATGGGATGCAATTTGTCAATGATTAGATCATAACAAGACCCAATTTTGCATTGGATGCATGAATTGGTGAGTTTGAGAAATTTTAGGATCTAAGATCTAGGGTTTGGGCATCCTTGGGGAAGAAGGAGTTCTCCCAAAATAAGGAAACAACCAAACTTGGGCTCCAAGCAAGGGAGTTGTTTTGGAAACAACTCCCAAGAGGAGGCTCGGCCCCCTAGGGGACCGCCCCCCTTGCTTGCCGCCCAAGCTTGGCCGCCCTAAGGGGCCGGGCGGCCCTAACCCGCGGGCCTAGCTTGCGGGTTTTGGGCCGGGCCGGCCCTAGGGCCTTGTGGTTCACTTTGATGGGCCCGGGCAATTGGATTGTTGGGCCCATGGACCGTTTTAACCCTAGAAATCCTAAAATCAATTAAAATTGACCAAGCGCGTTAAAATTGGATTTTAACTGTTTATGTGCAAATCGCATGGTGATTGGATATGGCCTTAGGATGTGGTTTGATGTGGATGTTTAATTTTGTGGTTTGGTTTTACGGCCTGCGAGCTGATCAATTAATTGTAATGATTAATTAGGGTTTTATGGCCTGCGTGCCATTTTTTTCTCAACTTGTGAGATTTATTTTATTTAGTATAGATATTAGCTAGTGCTAGATAAAGTAGATTGTTAGCGAAGATTGGAGAAAAGAAGCCCAAAGCCAAAGGAGCCACAAAAGATGGAGCATGGAGCATGGAGCATACCACATGACTATGAAGGATGGACCAAAAGATCAAGACGCATGGAGATGTGTTTGCTTAGGGTTCATAGATAATTCCATTGGCTTGGAATTATCTTAGTCTAGAAAAGGCCATATCCACATCACGTTTAATTTCTGTTTTGTGGTTGTTTATTTACTGTCTTATTATTTGTGTGGTTGGTGTATGGATGATGCATGCAATTAGGATAATAAGATAATTAGACAACCCGGATCTATTATTTGGAGTTGTGCCCAAACTCAAATAGATAGATCAGTTGATATTGATCAACAAAACAATTAAAAATTGAGTTCAAAATCCCTCAAATTTTAAATATTGTGTTCTTGCCTTCTCGTTATTTAAACACTCATTATCATCATTATTTATCAAGTTCGTGCGTGCCAAAGCATGGCGACTTGGTTCATAATGATGGAATGCGATGGCACGTAACAATGTGCAATTGTTTAGATAAGAGGTTGAACACAACTAGGCTATTAATTTGATTAAGAAACCTAGAGGCAATCAATTGGGATTATCCATATAGATGGATAAATAAGGAGTTATATGCCCGATTGAACCAAGAGTTGCATATGGGATGCAATTGGAATTGTTCCTACCTAAAAGTAGTCAAATTATGGGTGACTTGCCAAAGTAAGCTCATAAGGAGATGAAAAGATGGATCTTGGCCCACTAGAAAATATAAGGATATTTTCCGCATTAATATCTTGAGGGTTATTAATCCGTAGAAAAATAGTGGGAGCTATATTTAATAAACTAGCCATTATTAAATATAGTCAAAAATTCACAAATACTAAAACTTGCGTATTTTCCTTTTGTAGAATTCCAAATGGCAAACAACTCATCGAGTTCACAACATTCCCTACGATCTGTCCTTGAGAAGGACAAGCTCTCTGGAACCAACTTTCTTGATTGGTACAGAAACTTGAGAATTGTTCTCAAGCAAGAGAAGAAACTGTACGCAATAGAGGAGCATGTTCCAGAAGGTCCAGAGAACCAGACACCTGTTGCCTTAAAGGCGTATCAAAAGCGTGTTGATGACGCTAATGATGCGGCCTGCCTAATGCTTTGCACCATGACCTCTGAGCTTCAGAAGCAACATGAGAACATGAATGCTGTCGATATGATCGAACATCTAAAGCAGCTCTTCCAAGAGCAGGCGAGGGTAGAGAGGTATGAGGTCTCAAAGGCACTGTTCAAATGTCATCTGGCAGAAGGGAACCCGGTGGGACCCCATGTACTCCGAATGATCGGGTACTTGGAGAATCTCGCCCGGCTTGGGTTCCCGGTCGGCCAAGAGTTGGCAACCGATCTCGTGTTGCAATCGTTGCCCGAGAGTTATGGACAGTTCATTATGAACTATAACATGAACGAGATCGTTAAACCACTGCCAGATTTGCTCAACATGTTGAGGACGGCTGAACAGAGCATCAACAAGGGTAAGGGCAAGGCCATTATGATGGTGCATAAAGGAAAGGGCAAAAAGTTTGCCTCTTCCTCCAAGGGCAAAGGCAAGTCAGTTGCCAAGTCCAAGGAACAAGCCGTTAAGCCTGTTGGTGGCATTGCCAAGGTCGTGACTAAGGGTGAGTGTCACTACTGCAGTCAACCTGGACACTGGAGGAGGAACTGCCCAAAATATCTGGAGGACAAGAGGCTTGGAATAGTGATTCCACCACCACCAGGTATTTTTGTTGTAGATGTCAATTTAACTGTCTCTACATCATGGGTATTAGATACTGGATGTGGATCTCATATTTGTCGTAATATGCAGGATCTAAAGAGAAGTAAAAGATTGGCTAAAGGGGAGGTAGATCTGCGCGTTGGGAATGGAGCAAAGGTTGCTGCGTTGGCCATAGGCGTGTGCGAGCTATCTCTGCCTTCAGGATTAGTTTTAGAATTAAATAATTGCTATTTTGTGCCTGCTATGAGCAGAAACATTATTTCTATTTCTTGTTTGGACAAGGAAGGTTTTATTATTTCAATAAAGAACAATTGTTGTTCCTTTTATTTGAATAATATTCACTATTTTAGTGCGCAATTATTTAATGGACTTTATGTCCTTGATCTAAGCAATCCTGTCTACAACATTAATACCAAGCGGATTAAAACAAATGATTTAAATCCTGCTTATTTATGGCATTGTCGTTTAGGCCACATAAATGAGAAACGTGTATCTAGACTCCATAAGGATGGATTACTAGACTCATTTGATTTTGAATCATATGAGACATGTGAGGCTTGTTTATTGGGAAAAATGACAAAGTCCCCTTTCAATAAGAAAGGTGAGAGGACTAGTGAACAATTGGCACTCATACATACCGATGTGTGTGGGCCATTTGCCACGCCATCCAGGGGTGGTTATGTCTACTTCATTACATTTACTGATGATTACAGTAGATATGGATTTGTGTACCTTATGAGGTCAAAATCCGAATCCTTTGAAGTGTTCAAAGAATTCAAGAATGAAGTAGAGAAGCAACTTGGCAAAAGTATCAAGGCTCTACGATCGGATCGAGGAGGAGAATACTTGAGCCAAGAGTTTGACGACTATCTTAGAGAGTGTGGGATCGTGTCCCAACTCACTCCACCCGGAACGCCACAATGGAATGGCGTGTCCGAGAGGAGGAATCGAACCCTATTGGATATGGTTCGATCTATGATGTGTCAGAACGATCTTAAATTATCATTTTGGGGCTACGCTCTATTAAGTGCAGCTTTCACCATTAACCGTGTTCCATCTAAATCAGTCATGAAGACACAATATGAGATGTGGAGTGGGAGGCGTCCCACACTGTCGTTCATGAGGATTTGGGGCTGCGATGTCTATGTAAAACGTTTACAATCAGACAAGCTA
Organism: Linanthus parryae; assembly: GCA_023055425.1. NCBI lineage: Eukaryota > Viridiplantae > Streptophyta > Magnoliopsida > Ericales > Polemoniaceae > Linanthus > Linanthus parryae. The sequence goes on from JALGPY010000001.1 coordinate 33,472,597, forward strand.
GGGCCTAAATCGGATAAGTGTAAATTTGTGGGGTACCCTAAGGAAACTAAGAGATACTACTTCTACAATCCAACCGAGAACAAAGTTTTTGTTGCTCGGACCGGCGTGTTTCTAGAAAGAGAGTTTGTCTCTAAAGAAGCAAGTGGGAGGAATGTAGAACTTGAAGAAGTTCAAGAACCACAAATCACTGAACCGATTATGGAACATGAACAGGAATCACAAGCAGTTGTGGAGCCACCTGTTCAGGTAACACAAGAGCTTCGTAGATCTAGTAGAATGCGCCACGAACCCGAGAGGTATGGACTTCTCGTAACTGATTCCGGTGACACGATGCTCATAGATGATGAGCCTACTACCTATGAGGAGGCCATGAGTTGCCCAGACTCGCAGAAGTGGCTTGATGCCATGAGATCCGAGATGGAATCCATGTATACCAACAAAGTATGGACTTTGGTGGAACCACCCGATGGGGCGCGACCCATAGGGTGCAAGTGGGTCTTCAAGAAGAAGATCGACATGGATGGTAATGTGATTACCTATAAGGGCCGATTGGTGGCTAAAGGATTCAGACAGATTCATGGTATTGACTATGATGAAACCTTTTCACCAGTCGCTATGACCAAATCCATCCGAATCCTACTTGCAATTGCAGCATACTACGACTATGAGATTTGGCAGATGGATGTCAAAACAGCATTCCTTTATGGGAATCTCCTCGAGGACGTGTATATGATACAGCCGGAGGGTTTTGAGGATCCAAAGCAAGCCAACAAAGTCTGTAAGCTGCAACGATCCATTTATGGATTGAAGCAAGCTTCTAGGAGTTGGAATCGACGTTTTGATGAAGTAGTCAAAGAGTTTGGCTTCATCAGAAACGAAGATGAGTCTTGTGTCTACAAGAAGGTTAGTGGGAGCTCTGTAGCTTTTCTGGTCTTGTATGTAGATGACATACTACTCATTGGAAACGACATTCCCATGCTGCAATCTGTGAAAGATTGGCTAGGAAAGTGTTTCTCAATGAAGGACTTAGGGGAAGCAGCCTATATACTCGGTATAAAGATCTATAGAGATAGATCCAAGAGGTTGCTAGGCCTAAGTCAAAGTACATATATTGACAAGGTGTTGAAACGGTTCAACATGCAAGATTCCAAGAAGGGATTCTTGCCCATGTCACATGGAATCACTGTTTCGAAGAGTGGTTGTCCTTCCAATGAGATTGAGAAGGAACGCATGAGTAGGATCCCCTATGCCTCGACCATAGGATCTATCATGTACGCCATGTTATGTACTAGACCATATGTGTCATATGCCTTGAGTATGACAAGCAGATACCAATCCAATCCGGGTGAGAGTCACTGGATTGCTGTCAAGAACATCCTAAAGTACTTGAGAAGAACTAAGGATGCTTTCTTGATGTTTGGCGGTGAGGAAGAGTTGCGTGTAAAGGGTTACACTGATGCAAGCTTCCAAACCGACAGAGATGACTTTAGATCACGGTCGGGATATTTGTTTTGCCTGAATGGAGCAGCGGTGAGCTGGAAGAGTTCCAAGCAAGAGACGGTAGCTGATTCTACAACAGAGGCTGAGTACATTGCTGCAAATGGTGCAGCAAAGGAGGCTGTTTGGATCAGAAAGTTTGTTTCTGAACTTGGTGTGGTCCCTAGCATTGCGGATCCAGTGGAGTTGTTCTGTGACAACACTGGGGCGATCGCGCAGTCAAAGGAACCAAGATTGCACCAGAAGTCCAAGCACATTGGGATACTAAGGGATACTACTTCCACAATCCAACCGAGAACAAAGTGTTTGTTGCTCGGACCGGCGTGTTTCTAGAAAGAGATTTTGTCTCTAAAGAAGCAAGTGGGAGGAATGTAGAACTTGAAGAAGTTCAAGAACCACAAATCACTGAACCGATTATGGAACATGAACCGGAATCACAAGCAGTTGTGGAGCAACCTGTTCAGGTAACACAAGAGCTTCGTAGATCTAGTAGAATGCGCCAGGAACCCGAGAGGTATGGACTTCTCGTAACTGATTCCGGTGACACGATGCTCATCGATGATGAGCCTACTACCTATGAGGAGGCCATGAGTGGCCCAGACTCGCAGAAGTGGCTTGAGGCCATGAGATCCGAGATGGAATCCATGTATACCAACAAAGTATGGACTTTGGTTGAACCACCCGATGGGGCGTGACCCATAGGGTGCAAGTGGGTCTTCAAGAAGAAGATCGACATGGATGGTAATGTGATTACCTATAAGGGCCGATTGGTGGCTAAAGGATTCAGACAGATTCATGGTATTGACTATGATGAAAACTTTTCACCAGTCGCTATGACCAAATCCATCCGAATCCTACTTGCAATTGCAGCATACTACGACTATGAGATTTGGCAGATGGATGTCAAAACAGCATTCCTTTATGGGAATCTCCTCGAGGACGTGTATATGATACAGCCGGAGGGTTTTGAGGATCCAAAGCAAGCCAACAAAGTCTGTAAGCTGCAACGATCCATTTATGGATTGAAGCAAGCTTCTAGGAGTTGGAATCGACGTTTTGATGAAGTAGTCAAAGAGTTTGGCTTCATCAGAAAACGAAGATGAGTCTTGTGTCTACAAGAAGGTTAGTGGGAGCTCTGTAGCTTTTCTGGTCTTGTATGTAGATGACATACTACTCATTGGAAACGACATTCCCATGCTGCAATCTGTGAAAGATTGGCTAGGAAAGTGTTTCTCAATGAAGGACTTAGGGGAAGCAGCCTATATACTCGGTATAAAGATCTATAGAGATAGATCCAAGAGGTTGCTAGGCCTAAGTCAAAGTACATATATTGACAAGGTGTTGAAACGGTTCAACATGCAAGATTCCAAGAAGGGATTCTTGCCCATGTCACATGGAATCACTGTTTCGAAGAGTGGTTGTCCTTCCAATGAGATTGAGAAGGAACGCATGAGTAGGATTCCCTATGCCTCGGCCATAGGATCTATCATGTACGCCATGTTATGTACTAGACCAGATGTGTCATATGCCTTGATTATGACAAGCAGGTACCAATCCAATCCGGGTGAGAGTCACTGGATTGCTGTCAAGAACATCCTAAAGTACTTGAGAAGAACTAAGGATGCTTTCTTGATGTTTGGCGGTGAGGAAGAGTTGCGTGTAAAGGGTTACACTGATGCAAGCTTCCAAACCGACAGAGATGACTTTAGATCACAGTCGGGATATTTGTTTTGCCTGAATGGAGCAGCGGTGAGCTGGAAGAGTTCCAAGCAAGAGACGGTAGCTGATTCTACAACAGAGGCTGAGTACATTGCTGCAAATGGTGCAGCAAAGGAGGCTGTTTGGATCAGAAAGTTTGTTTCTGAACTTGGTGTGGTCCCTAGCATTGCGGATCCAGTGGAGTTGTTCTGTGACAACACTGGGGCGATCGCGCAGTCAAAGGAACCAAGATCGCACCAGAAGTCCAAGCACGTGCTCAGGAAGTTTCATCTGATTCGAGATATTATCGATAGAGGAGACGTTCGGATATGCAAGATTCCTACAGATGATAATCTGTCAGACCCGCTTACGAAGCCTCTCACGCAGTGGAAGCATGAAGGGCACACTAGGAGCATGGGCATACGAGATGCGCCAGATTGGCTCTAGTGCAAGTGGGAGACTGTTGGAATAGATGCCCTAGAGGCAATCTAGTTTAGTATGAATTTGTGTATGGCTAGAAAATTCATTTATTATTTATTGGATATTTAATATAATGAAGTCCTTAGATTTACAATCGTGTTGTTTATCTTAAATATCCCTAGTCAAGTATAATGATTAAATGGGACAATCATTCATAGACTAGTATGGGGTTGGATTGATATGGAGATATCACGATCCAACACATAGGTGTGCATTACGGAATGTTGCACTGGATTGACCCATCACCGAGAAGGCTACATACATGTTATGTTGAGTCACAAGTGCTTCTCGGGGTGCAATGGTATTGTCATCCTTAGACTTGAAGTCACTAGATATTCTAGTTGTGGATCATTGTGATCTTGGTAGTGTTAAACGCTACACCGTAACTGGGTAGTTATAAAGGCGTGTACTGGATACAATGAGAAGCAAGCTTAGAGATCGTAGTGGACGTAGAGAGGATTTTCCCCTCCCACATAACGGGAGAAAATATCCTAGGCCACTCGAGGGATAGTGCTTATAGAATGTCTGGCCAGACTCAAATAAATCAATATATGGGATATTGATGTTATTTGCACGAATAAGGCTATTCCCATAGATCGAGAAACTATGGATTGGATATACGAGTGTGACGTGTATGTCTCGTTTCCAATCCGGATGTGGGGGCAAAGGGATGAGACAATTACTTGTACAAGGTTGTCTAGATGACTATTCTATTAGTTGGCTAGAATGGATGTTTTGCTAGAAACCGCTCCATATTAGCAAATAGTTGCTACCAACTAGATAGAACCTATGGGGTCACACGCTATATAGAGTTGTACTAGATTTGGGAATTAATTAATTGGATTAATTAATTAGAAGGATCACTTTGCAAACCCTTGCAAACTTAGTAGGGACTAATTTGCAAGGAAGGGACTAAATTGAATTCTAGTGGGACTAGAATAAGTCCTTTAGGTAGTTAACAAGGAGTTGTTGGACTATATAAAGGACCCTCCTTCCTTCCTCATAACTTATGCTCATTAGTGATCATAACAAGAGTGGGAGAGAACAAATGAGAGAGAGAGCAAGCAACAAGGGCCGAACCCGACCCTTGCCGCCGCCCCCTCACCCCGTCGGCCAAAAGAGGGCCGAAGGCCCTCTTTTGTCTCGTTTTGCGTGACTCCTTCACCCTCCTCTTATTCCGGGCTAGCACCAAGGAGTTTGGGAGATCTAGGATCAACTCTAGGCGTGGATCAACTATAGAGAACGTGACACTATTCGCGTTTGAAGTCATCAAGGAGAACCCAAAGGTGTGTCTATGATTTCTTACCTTTACTATCGTTATGCATATAGACTTGTGATCCTTGGAGGGTTTTGCATGGCTTTTATTTGATTATGCTTCCGTTTGCGCGTTCCATGAATCAAAACCCTACAATCAGATCTAGCCTCACGTGCGAAATACACCTCAGGAATTAACAAGTTCCCCCTTACAGCAACGGGAGATGCGGTCTGTGAGCCCCATACCTCAAATGGATTCCTAGTGGAAAGAACGTCCAAATCCAAAACCAAATCAGAGGGCCTTGGAAAGCTCGGCGCTAGTTTAGTCGCACTGGTACCTTTAGTGGAAACAGGGGTCCGTTTAGAAGAAGAATCTGGAATATTGGCAGAAGTTCCTATCGGAAAGGGAACACGTTCTCCTAACACCGCATCATGTCTGGGGGGAGCGGTTTTCCCAAAACCCTCCTCGCGGACAACGTCAAGAGACACACCTCGATCAGCGCATAAGTCTTGGGCGGAGTCTTCCTGATCCGAAGAAATAAGTATAGATGGCTCTTGATGTTGTTCCCCGATGCGCGCAGGAGGCCCGACACGCTCACTCACCCCAACCTCCCCTGTCTCTCCTTGGCCAGGAATTTCACCTGCTGCAAAATAAAGAATAAGACTTTCATAAAGGCCGGATTACCAAGAAAATGAGTATGTCTCCTACGTGCTGAGGATCTCGAGCTTCTTTGAACGATTACCTCGACACGAGGACGCTTTAGCTCCCGCATGAGTATCTCGCCGGAGTGAGTTTCAGAGGAAAGTCTCTTGCTCACTAAGCCTTTCCCATTAGAAGTGAGGAAAGCCGCTAGCGCATTAGAAACCAACAATTGAACTTCGAGAGGCATATGCATGGCTGGCTCAATACGATTTTCAAGGATCGATGAGCCTCGCAAGGCTGCCCTTTCTACTTGTATACGAGTGCTTCTATCTCCAGACGCGAAACGCCTCAAACAACACTAAAGGCAAGAAATCAGCTAAAAAGAGAAGATGGCAAGCGTGTTTTTACATAAAGTGAATAATGAAATATGAACGTACATGGAAAAACGAATGGGCTTACTTGGCCTTGGCCGTAAATGATTTACTTTTAGCAACTTCAGTCTTCTCCTCGAGAATTAGTTGAGCGAATAAATGTCGGTCTTTAGCCAGCAAGTAAACGTAGCCATAGTTGCAGTCATCGCGGCTGCGAAGGGCCTCAAAAGGATACTCGTTGGTTGAAAAGATGGGTAGTTTGTTAGGAGAGGGGATATCATGGAGGTTGAGTAGAAGACGAGTCTGAAAGTTCCAGAAAGATACCCAGTTTGGGGTATTTTGTCCCTTCCTGACACGCGAAGTTTGGATCAAAGGAAGCTCGGCATAAAGAGAGGACACCCCCTTGCCACATAAAAGACTGTCATAGCAGCCCCAGTCAATGGATTCATGCCACAATGAAGAGGCGACGGCGTCGTACCCAAATTGGGGACTAACGTGAACGGGATCGTATGGCAAGGTAATTCGTTCATAGTCACCAAAAAACTCGACGTCTGATACGTACTCAGGTAGCGCGGGAAGAAACCCTCTTCAAACCCAGTTCACAAACCTGCTGAGAGACCAATCGCTTGTAGATAGGAGATCAATGGAAAGAATGATATCCTGCTTCAGATATAAGTCTTCCCAGAAATCTATGTTCTTATCCTTCAAACAGGTAGTATAGGGGCGACGCGCGAAGAAACGAGTGTCGTCGACTATCAAGGCAAACGTCCGTTGGGAAGCTTCTGTATTATACCAGCGCCACGCTCGAGGGCTCTAGAATATTTGAAGGACGCTAGGAGTATTCCAAAGGCCCACTTTCACAGGAATTGGGGCATACCCAGGCCATCTCTCAAAGGCCCACAGAGACAGAAGGCGGTATTAACAAAAGTACAAACGTCAAATCTTCCTCGCGATTGTTCGACATGAGCAGCAGCCAAGTCAAGACGGTGGTACAAGGAGCCCAGTACGAGTGAGCCTAGGGCTACCTTTTGTCTAAGGGATAACCTTACCGCAAGTGGAAGCACGTGCATAAAGACTCCGTTATGGGGAAACTCGTCTATCAAGTAGCGCGATAGCCATACGCAGATATAGCCACAAAGGGTAAAATGAAACCCTTACCCTACAACACTGATGACCGCTTCTGGGTCTTTTTCCCGCCATTCACGAGCCACAGCATGATCGACAAAGTCTCTACAAAAGTACATGAGCCACTTTGACCAAGTGTTCCTCGGAACGGAGGATATACGTGGGAATTCCGCACAGGGTGCGGTCGCTCCAAGCATCCATTTCGAGCCAGTTCTTCCCATGTCTGCTATGAGACCCTTCATATCTTCAAATAATTGAATCTTGTCTGGTTCGGTCAAAGGTGCTAAGGGATCAACAATCCCCATGCTTGGAAGATTTAGCAAGACCTCCACATCCTCTAAGGTAGGAGCAACTTCGAGATGGGAGAGATGAAAAGTGTGGGTCTTCCTGGAATACCTAGAAAATAATACCTGAAGCATGGTACGATCACGGTAAATATGGAGACCTTTAGTTGCACGAACGGCGTGAAAAATACTAGCACGTTTCAGGTCTGCCGCGTAATAGCAAAGGATATGGTCTGTCCATTCCTTCATTCAGTCAAAGCCCTCCATGAAGGATTGTGGAAGAATGTCGGTAAAACCATACAAGCCGGCCTCTACGCCGAGGCGTTGCACATCCCCGGCGTTAATCACGTCCCAATAAGATCACACTGGTTCGGGAGCAAGTTGGAAAGCGTCATCCAACGGGGATGCTTGGAGGGGTACGCCATAACGGTGGCCATATAAAAATCGTCACCCCCAAGGTAGGGGGCTTTGCACCACAATTCGCTAGGTAGTTCTGGAACTTCAGTTGCTTGGGAGCCATTGCTACAAACGCTTGAGTGGTTGTTTTGCTTAAAGAGGAGGAAAGGCAGGAAAGTCTACATCAAAGGCATAGAAGGGTTTAAATAAATCCCCGAAGAGTTGCAACCCTTGGATACTGCTGAGTCAGCAAAGTGCTTCGGAATCCGGAAGATTTGACGCTTGATCTGTCCCCACCTCGAAAATAGGCGAATTCGGATGTTGATTAACTCAACAGAAGTCACGCTTCATCAAAAGCTAGACGGCGTTTTTCCAAACCCTAGGAAATCATGGCTAAGACAGGGGGCTATGAGGATTCGAATTCAAAATTCGAAAAGGCCCGCGTGAGCTCCACGAACGGCTGATTTTGCGTGACTGCACAACAGAAGGGCGCGTGAAAATCGCGCAAAAGGGGGCTATTGTAGATACTCCTTTCCAGACAGACGGATCATCGCCACGTGGCAACCGTCCAGCACACCTAGCTGTGCACCATACACCGGATCACCACCCGTGCTGATCCACGTGGGGGGCTACGAGACAGGGCCCCCGCGCACCATGACACCGGACTTGTAGAGACTTAGTGGTTTGGAGGCTAGGGTAAGGTCCGTCGCGCGCATGCGACAACCAAGCTTGCGCGCGACCTCTGGTAACTGACTGAGAGATCTTAGGCTTACGTGTCCCATCAATGCGGTTGATCTCATAACGGTCTCCGATACTTGCGGGTAGATGCGTAACGGTTCCTACATACACGGTCGAATGTGCCGTTGGGGGTTCTACCATTAAGCCGCCATTTATGGTGCACTAAACCCCCCCAACGGTCACTTCCCCAGTATATATAGGATCGTTAGCTCTCCGTTGCGACACAAGACACATCGGTCCAGTGCCATAGCTTACTATTTCTATCTCACGAACAGTTACTAGTGCTTACTCTATCCCTACACACACCTTACAACTCTCCGTGTTCTTATTCTCTACTTGAGGTGTACACTTGGGGATCTCTCGAGGATTTCCTTGTACACAACTGGTTACTGTTGGCCGGGTAGTATTTTTTTCCAAGCTTTTCGTTTGATTATCTGGAACAATTTGCAACCAAACGAACAAAAGGAGAAAAATAAAGGTACACCCCGCCACCGGATATACTCAACCCGGCCACCGGTGATCACCCGGGCACGAGAATAAGTCCATCCGGCCACCAGTTGGTGTATGCATGCCCCAAAGCCAGCCACCACAGCAAATGGATCCGAGCACCGCCCCTATACTTACCCGGCCACCGGTAATCACGTCCGGTGTCCGGGTTTGGTGTTATAATTGGGGTTAGGTTAGGTTAAACCTAACCTAAATCCAAACGAGCCCGATATGCTACTTTGAAGAAAGGTGATGCGCAAACTAACGTGCTGTTCGCAAGTATACGAATCTTGTAAAATCGGGTGCAATTAAACTCGGGTGATCGTTCCCACGAGGACTATTTCGGGTTTTTCGAGAAATCAGTTTTAACTTGCAGAGTGTAAAAGGAGGAGTAGTTTAGGATTGTGATTAACTATAAACTAAAAATAAACAAAATAAAACGCAAATATTTTTGTGACGTTTTTCGGAAAATCTTGAAAGTTGTAAATCTAGGGCTTGGAATACTAGGTCCAGGATCCCCTAGGGTTTCTTCAGAATTATGTTCTTTGGTTTGATATGAAAACACTCAGCAGTTTTAATTACCCGTGCCACGTACCGATTGTGCAGTAACCTTTCAGATTCCACACGCTGTCACGATCCTGCAGACTTTCGGGTTCCTGTTAAGCTGCCTAAGTCTGCAGTCTCGTTATAGGTCTGCTAGGGTTTCTAACCTTTCCTGATGGCCCGGGTCAGATTCTCTAACAGTTGGTCTATACGTTTCAGCTAGCCCTCTCTCCCTTTCTCTGGTCGGTCTATCAGGGTAAGGTACTAAATCCTGTCTTTTCTTCCTAACCCTAACCTGACGTTTTCACCTACAGGCTCGGGTCTATAACAATTCTGGTTCGCGACTCCGATCATGCATAAACAGAGATAATCAAAGAAAGGATAACTGATAATATTGCTGAATTAAGATAACGTAATCATGATTCATACTCAAACTGCAGAACAATGTCTGAAAATGAAACCCTAGGTTCACCGAGAACCTAGGTAAAAGGTTTAACTACTAAACGACATAACTAATTAACAAAGTTTCTGAATTTAAAATAGAGAATAAGATCAAACTAAGTCTTCGGATCTGGATGAGTGCTTCCGTGCTCTCCTGGGATGCTCAGACTTGTCCTTGTATGAGTTGTCTTGTGTGTTGTTGTCTTCAAAACGAGCCTGGACGAGTCTTTTTATAGTGCTGGCGAAGTTTCTGGAACTTTTCATTATTTACGAAACTGCCACTGCCCGAAACCGCCCCAATTTTTGTGCTGTCTGCGTATAATACGCAGACAGGGTCTTCTCCTGATGCTTTTTCTCCACTTGTTGCTTGCTGTCTGCGTATAATACGCAGGCTCTGCGTATAATACGCAGACAGGGACCCATCTTGCCTTCCAACTTCTTCTCTCTGCGTATTTTCTCCCCCTGGCTGCGTATAATACGCAGACAGGGGAGAAAACTGTCCAAAATCACCTCTCCCTCCTTGCTGCCTGCGTATTTTACGCAGGGTATGCGTATTATACGCAGACAGCAAGGCAGGATGCTCTTTTCTGCCTCTGTTTGCCTCCCGCTGCATTCCCGATCCCTTCCTGCTACATTCCTCGGGAAGCGTGCCACTCACTAGATAGTTGGCGATAGCATAGTACCACGGTCTCCCTAGTTTGACCGCCATGATGTGCTCGTCCGGGAAGTTTTCCTGGATCGGTACCGGGTCCACCTCAGCATTCTCAAGCCTGGACAGGTGGTCCGCCACTACGTTCTCGACTCCCTTCTTATCCCGGATTTCCACATCAAATTCCTGCATCAGTAATACCCACCTCAGCAGTCTCGGTTTTGCGTCCTTCTTGTCCAGCAGATATTTCAGGGCACTATGGTCGGTAAAAACGATGACTTTTGACCCGACCAAGTACGGCCTGAATTTATCCAGGGCATATACCACAGCAAGCAGCTCCTTCTCAATAGTGCCATAATTGATCTGGGCATCGTTGAGTACCCGACTTGCATAATAAATCACATGGCAAACTTTGTCCTTCCGCTGCCCCAAAACTGCACCGACTGCATAGTCGCTTGCGTCACACATTAGCTCAAACGGAAGTGCCCAGTCCGGTGTAGTGATAATCGGGGCTGTGGTCAGCTTCTCCTTCAGATGGTCAAAGGCCTGCTGACAAGCTGCATCAAAGTCGAAGGGCACGTCTTTTCCAAGTAAAGCGCAGAGTGGCTTCGTGATCTTGGAAAAGTCTTTGATGAACCTCCGGTAAAATCCTGCATGTCCCAGAAAACTTTTGATCGCCTTTACGGTTGTAGGATATGGGAGCTGTTTTATCACCTCGAACTTGGCTCTGTCCACCTCGAGTCCCTTGCTGGAAATTTTTTGACCCAGCACGATACCCTCGGTGACCATAAAGTGACACTTCTCCCAGTTCAGCACCAAATTCGCCTTCTTGCATCGGATCAGAACCTGTCCCAGGTGGTGCATGCAGTCGTCAAAACTATCCCCGAATAGTGAAAAATCGTCCATGAAGACCTCCAGATTTTTCTCGATCATGTCGGAGAATATCGCCATCATGCATCTCTGGAACGTGGCTGGAGCGTTACACAACCCGAATGGCATGCGCCGGAACGCAAACGTACCGTACGGGCAGGTAAACGTTGTCTTCTCCTGATCTTTCGGGGTTATGCAAATCTGGTTATACCCGGAGTACCCGTCTAGAAAACAGTAATAGGCGTGATGGGCCAGCCTATCCAACATCTGGTCCATGAATGGCAGCGGGAAGTGGTCTTTCAGTGTTGCATCGTTTAGCCTCCGATAATCCATACAGATCCGCCAGCCTGTAACCGTGCGCTGCGCAATCTGTTCCTGGTCCTCATTCTGCACCACCGTAATACCCCCCTTTTTTGGCACGCACTGGACCGGGCTGATCCAAGTGCTGTCTGATATGGGGTATATGATTCCTGCTTCCAGCCACTTCATGACCCTTGCGCACAACATCCTTCATGTTCGGGTTCAGTCTCCGCTGGGGCTGAATCACCGGTTTCTTGCCTTCTTCAATCCTTATCTTGTGCATGCAATAGGAGGGGCTAATCCCCTTAATATCTGCAATCGTCCAAGCGATTGCTTCTTTGTGCTCTCGCAATACTTCCAGCAGTTTCTCTTCCTGTTTCTGAGATAGAAGAGAAGAAACAATTACGGGCAGAGTATTATTATTACCAATGTACGCATACCTGAGATGGTTCGGGAGCGGTTTAAGCTCGAGTGCAGGTGGCTCCTTGAGTGACGGAACCAGGATCATCTTCTGCCCGCCATCTTCGTCCCGGTGCAAAGTGGTCCAGTCTTCGGCTCTCATGGCCTGCTCGCACCGAGTCATCTCCTTTTCTTCTCCATACATGCTATCAATTTCTTCCCATAACCGATCCATCTCTTCGTTTTCCCAGCCTTCATCTGTAGGGTTTTGATTCATGGATGCGCAACGGAAACACAAACAATCATAAACCATGCAGAACCCTCCAAGGATCACAAGTCAAGAGACATAACGATGGTAAGGGTTAGAAATCATAAACACACCTTTGGGTTCTCCTTGATGACTTCAAACGCGAATTGTGTCACGTTCTCTATAGTTGATCCACGCCTAGAGTTGATCCTAGATCTCCCAACTCCTTGGTGCTAGCCCGGAAGAGGAAGAGGAAGTAGAAATCACGCAAAACGAGACCCAAAGGAGGGTCTCGGCCTCCTTTGGCCGACGGGGACGGGGCGGCGGCAAGGGGGCAGTCGAGCCTCCTTGTTGCTTGCTCTCTCTCCTTTTGTTCTCTCCCACTCTTGTTATGTTCACTTAATGAGCATAAGTTGTTATGTGGGAAGGAAGGAAGGAAGGTCCTTTATATAGTCCAACAACTCCTTGTTAACTACCTAAAGGACTTATTCTAGTCCTACTAGAATTCAATTTAGTCCCTTCCTTGCAAATTAGTCCCTACTAAGTTTGCAAGGGTTTGCAAAGTGATCCTTCTAATTAATTAATCCAATTAATTAATTCCCAAATGTAGTTCAACTCTATATAGCGTGTGACCCCATAGGTTCTATCTTTTTTTTTTTTTTTTTTTTTTTTCCGGAAAAATTGTAGCATTTCATTGCAAAGAAACAAAATTACAAACCAGACAGGGAACCTCTAGCCAAATTGTGGGCAGAGCTATTCCAAAATCTGGGAATGAAAGAAAACAAACAAACTTCAAAGAAATCTTTTAGGAGGAAACAATCATCCATAATCATCCCTATCTTTGCATTCCAGCACTTCTTTGGAGAATTTAGGATCTTCACCACAGCTTCACAATCTGAAAAGATTTCAATTGATTTCCAACTCTTCTCTTTGGCCCAGAGCAGAGCACTTCTGATAGCCCAAGCCTCCAAGATTGTTGGATCACAGATACCATCAATAGATTCCTGAAACTCACCAATCTTAACATTCTCCATATTAAAACAAACAGCTGCTATGCTACCCATCCTTGAAGCTGCACAAGTAGCTGCATCTGTAAAAATATTAAAATTCAACTTGAGACTGGGAGGAATAGAGGGGTGATCCACCTTCTCAACAGATTTCTTCACACTTTTATTACACCTCCAAAATTCCATCTGAGAGCTACAAGCTTTCTGAACCACATGAATAGGAAGCCATTTGAGTTTATTAAAAACCCAATCATTTCTGCACTTCCAGATGAACCAGCAAGTGTTCAGAAACAATCCCAGAAACCAGGAAGGATCAGGAGATTCATCTGCTAAATCAAATATTTTCACTACCCAATCATGCACACTTTGGTCATTATTCTCCAAGGCTGAAAGCCTAAGAGGGGAAAGCTTCCAAACAACTTTAGAGAAAGAACAATCCCAGAATAGATGAAATGCACATTCAGGAGCTTCACCACATAAACAACAAATATCATCAATCTCAATTCTCCTTTTAACTAGAGCAGTTTTAAGAGGGAGGGTGTCCATTAAAACTTTCCAGAAAAAATGCTTCACCTTTGGTTGAGCAGAGATCTTCCACAGACTTGTCCAAATTTCATCTTTGCTGCTAGAAGCCTCCAAAGTTTCATCTGCATCATTGATAAATCTATAAACTGAATTTACTTTCACCTCTCCATTATTTGTGAAGTCCCAAACTAGCTTATCTTGCAGCTGCAGCTGGCTCACAGGCAGAGAAAGGATCAAATCAGCTTCCTCTTCTGAGAATAAACCCCTAACCAGATCAGCTTGCCATCTCTTTGTGTCCTGATCAATGAGCTCCCAGACATGAGTTAAATTGCAATGAGGGAGCCTGCTAGATTCCACAAAAAAATTGCTCTTTCTAGGAAGCCAAGGATCATCCCAAATACGAACAGAGAAGCCACCCCCAATTTTCCATCTACAGCCTCTCCTGAGAATTTTAAGGCCCTCTGTAAGGCCTTTCCATATCCATGAACTACCAGCTTTAGGACCAGCTTCCCAAAAGGAGCCTCTAGGGTAGTATTTCCCTCTGAGAACTGCACCAAGTAGAGGGCTTTTGCCAGTTTGAATTCTCCAAGCCTGTTTTGAAATAAGTGCTAGATTGAAGTTATGTAAATTTTTAAACTCAAGTCCTCCAAATTTCTTCTTTTTACAAAGTTGCCCCCAGTTATTCCAATGCACTTTGTTCTTCCCTTCAGAATTCCTCCCCCACCAGAACTTAGCAAAGATTTGAGAAATTTCTTTACAAGTTTGCTGAGGGACAAGAAAGGAGGAGAAAGTGTAAGTGGGGAGAGCTGATAAAATAGATTTGATCAATACATCCTTACCAGCTGGACTGATATGAAAGGCATTCCAGAAATTTGCTCTTTCTTCAATTTTTTCCTTCAGCCATTTAAGAACTCCAGTCTTGGATCTCCCAATAACAGCAGGGAGTCCTAAATACACCCCATCTTTGAAATCTTTGTCAATCCCCAAATAGTATTGAAGGAATTTCTTGAGCAATCCACTTGTGCTAGGGCTGAAGAAAAGCTGGGATTTGCTTCTGTTGACAGCTTGTCCAGATGCTTTGCTATACATATTAAGAGCAGCATTAATAGCACAACAGTTAGGAAGTGTAGCTTTGCAAAAAAGAATAGAGTCATCTGCAAAAAGCAAATGACTGATAGGGGGGCTCAATTTTGCTATTTTAACACCTTCAATCCAGCTATTCTTCTCAAAATGCTTAAGTAAAGTTGTTAAACCTTCAGCACATATGACAAAAAGTAGAGGAGAGAGGGGATCTCCCTGTCTAATACCTCTGGAGGGAGTGATCACATCTGAAAGCTCACCATTGATAACAATCCTGAAGCTTACAGAGGTAACACATGCCATTATCCACTTGATCCATTTTCTGCAAAATCCAAGCTTTCCCATAATTCCTTCCAAATAGCACCAACTAACTCTATCAAATGCCTTGAGCATATCCAGCTTAAGAGCCATCTCTCCATCCCCTTTTTTCTTGCCTTTAATATGATGCAATAATTCCTGAGCTAACATCACATTATCCACAATAAGCCTTCCTTTGACAAAAGCAGATTGATAAGGGGAGATGACCTTATCAAGAATCTGACTTAACCTATTAGCAAGACACTTTGAGAGAATCTTGTACAACACTGAGCACAAGCTAATAGGCCTAAAGTCCTTTACATGAGTTGGGCTCTTCACTTTTGGAATCAATACAATGTGGGACAAATTGATGCATTTCAACATCTTGCTTGACCTGAAGAAATTCTTCACTGCTCTACAAACATCAGCTCCAACAACTCCCCAATAGTTTTGGAAAAAGCAAGCTGTAAACCCATCAAAGCCTGGAGCCTTATCCGGGTTTAAATCAAAGCAAGCTAGTCTAATTTCCTCATCTGTGAAATCTTGGGAGAGGAATTTATTCATATCATCATCCACTTTTTTCTCAACTATAGATAGAACTGGATCTAGAACCCTGTCACCATCTTCTTTAAAGAGTTCTGAATAGAAAGCAACAAAGCAATTCTTAATATCATCCAGCTCATTGCACCAATGTCCATTTTCATCTGTGATTCCACAAATCACATTTTGGGCTCTTCTCTGCTTAACCATGGAGTGATAAAATCTAGTATTCCTGTCCCCTGACTGGAGCCAGGAGATCCTAGACTTCTCTTTCCACAACAACTCTTCTTCTGAAAGCAAAGTCTCCAAATTTGATTCCAAAGCAGCCAGCTCATCCAAGTCAGCCTCAGGACCTTCTTCTCTGATTCTGCTAATATCAGCTTCACAATCTCTAATAGCTTTTAACAGCCCTCTATCATTTCTTAAGCTCCACTTCTTCAGATTATGTCTGCAAGCTTTCAGCTTTTCTTTGACTGTATACATGGCATTACCATCCACAGTCCTTGACCAGCTATTCTTAATAACCTCCTCTACTTCTTTGTGCTTTAGCCATCTACTATCAAATCTGAACAGCTGAGATCTCTTAGCTATTGGGGAAGGAGAAGTGTCTAGTAAGAGAGCACTGTGGTCTGAACCAGCAATGTGACAATGATTAACCTTTGATTTGCTCCAACTAGATAGCCAGGCAGGAGTAGCCACACACCTGTCAATTCTCTCTTCAATGCAAGCTCTACCTCTTCTTCTATTCCACCAGGTGAACGGATATCCATTGAACCCCAAATCCACCAAGTTACTCTCCTGAAGAAAAAATGCTAGGGGGTTGCAAGAATGAAAGGTTCTTGTCTTACCCCCTCTCTTCTCAGAGGGATCTGAAATGTCGTTAAAATCCCCCCAAACAATCAACTTTTCTGAGCATTCTCCAATATAATTCTTGAGCATGGATAGTTGAGAAGATCTAACAGCATCATCACAGCACAGATAAACAAAGATGATCTGCCAAGGAGCTCCATCTGAAGGGGCCAACTCAACATGAATAAAGAAAGAGCTGAATTTCTTCAAATTCAGCTGAATATCTCTGCTCCATAAAACCCCCAAACCCCCCGATCTACCTCGAGGATCAACCCAAAAGGAAAAAGGAAATTTCTTACTACCATACCTTTTCTGTAAAAAAGAGGCTTTTTTCTTCGTTTCACTGAGAAAGCACACCGCTGGATTGTGAAGATAGGAGAACTTCTTGAATTGGTGAACTGTCAGGTATCTCCCAGCACCCTGACAGTTCCACGCCATGAGCCTCATTGATTGGTTTGGGACCAGTTAGGGCTGGTTTCCTCCACCCAATTTTCTGTAAAAACAGAATCAAGATCATCATTCTTCGCTTTCTTCCCTCCCAAAGCACCTTCCGCAGCTTCCTCTTCAATCTCCATCCAATCTTCCTCTCTTCGTTTCAAGCTTCTCTTCTCTAAAATCCTTGTTGCAGACGCAGACTTCTCTTGACCTCTTGCAAGTCTCTTCCATTTCTTCGTCAGGCGGCTCCTCTCAAGATCCTTCTCTTCTTTTTCAATTAGGGTTCCTTCAAAGCTCAGAGCCTGATGATTAATTTGACCTGATTCAGAAACTGACTGCGAAATGACCCAATTACCCTTGTCTATTATTGGGTTTTCTTCATAAGTTGGTGGGCTTTGTAACTGTGTGGATTGCTCAGTAACAACCTCCTTGTTTGGGCTATTAATAGGCCCAACAGCCTCCGCCGCCACTGTAAGCCCAATATTTGAGTCCGAAGTTCGAGTCTGGTCAGATATTACTCGAGAATTTGAATTGCCCGCCAAAACTTCCGCATCATTCTCTGCTACCAGCAATTCTCGTAACTTGTTACAACCAGCCAGTACTTCTCTCTCCAGTTCCTTTTCAATGACATCATTATTACTTTTTGAGGCTTCCAAGGTCGCTTCAATACTTGGTCCCCTTGCTTGACCTTTCAGCTTCTCCTTCTCCGGCGACTCTTCCCCTTCCTTGCTCCCGGAGCCTGAAACCGCCATTCTTTCCGACCATAGTTTCTTCATCTTATCCGGGAGAGCAAATGATTCAGGTAACCTGGCTTTAGTACTCATTTTGGGATTCAGATCTCCCTCATCTCTGTCCACAGCCTCCTCTGCAAGCCAAATCTCCGATGGATGCTTAGCTCTGAGTTTTTTAGTATCAAACCTCTGATCGTTAAACTTGCACTTCTCCTCCGAATGATCGATAATTCCACACTTCTCACAAAGGAAAGGGAGCCTTTCATACTTAAACTCGACTGTAATCAGGCTCTCCCCTTTCAACTTTAAATTTGCTTCTTTGGGAATTGGTTTTGAGATATCCAGCAGGATTTTTTGGCGGACAATCCTACCGGAATCCGTAGCCCTCCCGATGATTTTGGACTCATACAGCTCCCCAAACCTACCTCCAATTTTATTGAGCACCTTCTCTGTCATGTAGATGTTTGGCAGGCCCCAGACTTGAATCCAGAATGGTGTCTTTCTGAAGACTTCATCGCTGCAAACAAACTCCGGCGTCCACCTATTCAGAATTAGCAGATTATTCTTGAAGAACCACGGACGCCCTTTCCAAATTCTTTCTAAGTCTTCAGATTTCTCAAAGAAAAACTGGAAGAAATTCCCAGCTATGTGTTCCACTTTGAGCCTTTGAGGTTTCCCCCATACCTCCATCATCGTTCTTTTAAGTCCTGTAAGGTTCGCCGGCTTCTGTGAAACAACCTTCCCCATGAGGCTTGTGGAATACTCTGCTATTCTCTCCTCCACTTCTTCATCGCTTAGCTCGATGTCAAAATTTTCCTCATCCGAGTTGATTTCTACTTGTTGAATCCTTTCAATTAACGCTAATTCCTCCTCCGAGCTCATCTTCAGAAATGAAGAACTGAGAATCCTCCGGTAAAAACCTTCGGAAGTAAACTTGCACGAAGACAAGACCGTTTTCTCTCTCTAGAAACTAGAAGAGAACTTAATGAGAATCATAGGTTCTATCTAGTTGGTAGCAACTATTTGCTAATATGGAGCGGTCTCTAGCAAAACATCCATTCTAGCCAACTAATAGAATAGTCATCTTGACAACCTTTGTACAAGTAATTGTCTCATCCCTTTGTCTCAATATCCGGATTGGACACGAGACATACAAGTCACACTAGTATATCCAATCCATAGTTTCTCGATCCTGGGAATAGCCTTATTCGTGCAAATAACATCAATATCCCATATTGATTTATTTGAGTCTGGCCAGACATTCTATAAGCACTATCCCTCGAGTGGCCTAGGATATTTGCTCCAGTTATGTGGGAGGGACAAATTCTATCTACGTCCACTACGATCTCTAAGCTTTCTTCTTATTGTATCCAGTACACGCCTTTATAACTACCCAGTTACGGTGTAGCGTTTAACGCTACCAAGATCACAATAATCCACAACTAGAATATCTAGTGACTTCAAGTCTAAGGATGACAATACCATTGCACCGCGAGAAGCGCTTGTGACTCAACATAACGTGTATGTAGCCTTCTCGGAGATGGGTCAATCCAGTGCAACATTCCCTAATTCACACCTATGTGTTCGATCATCATATCTCCATATCAATCCAACCCCATACTAGTCTATAGATGATTGTCCTATTAATCATTATAATTGACTAGGGATATTTAAGAATATAACACTTATATTCTAAGGACTTCATTCATGTTAACATATCTCTATATCGATAACATAATGAATCGTAAATCCATACATGTCACAATTAATTGATTGCCTCCAGGGCACAATTCCAACATCATTAACTACGTCTATGGCGAAGATGTCTTCGTGATCATAATAATTTGGCAGTTGCAGATTTTTGAAAACGTTAAATTTAACCTTGTCCTCGTTAATCTGCATGGTCATTTCCCCGCTCTTGCAGTTTATAATGGCTTCTCGAGTGGCTAAAAACGGCCTGCCCAGTATGAGCGGTACCTCCCCTGCCTCCATGTCTAGAATCACGAAATCTGCTGCAAAAATCAGCTCGCCGACCTTTACCAAAATATCCTCAATAACTCCATAGGCCTGTTTTACGGACCTGTCCGCCATCTGCAGCATGATTCTGGTGGGCCGGGGCTCCCCGACTTTCAAACTCTTGAAAATCGTCAATGGCATCAGGTTGATGCTGGCCCCTAGGTCACACAGAGCCTTTCCTGTGTAAGCGTTACCTAGGGTGACCGGTATTACAAAACTGCCAGGATCTTTTCTCTTCCTCGGCAGCCCATTCTTCACACAGTTGCTCACCTCTGCCGTCAGGTTTATAGTCTCGAAATCGCTCATTCGCCTCCTCCCATACAGAATGTCCTTGAGGAATTTGGCGTAAGTGGGCATCTTCGCCAAAGCCTCGGCAAAGGGTATGTTGATCTGTAGCTGCTTGAACATCTCGAGAAACCTGGCGTAGTCCTTGCTATCGTCCCTCTTTCGTGTCTTCAAGGGGTATGGTACCTCCTTGGAGACAGGTACCGTTTCTGCATCTGCCTCATTCTGCACTGCATCCTGCTCAACCGAGCCCTTCGGCTGGGGGCGGTCGACTGAGTTGTTATCCCGGCCAGACAGTTTGCGTTCTACTTCTTTCGACTTTTCTGTGCGTGCGTGGCTAGGTAGTGCTATTCCACTCCGAGTGGTGATAGCATTGATCTGAGCACGTGGATTATTCACTGTATTCGAGGGCAAGTTTCCTGGCTGTCTCTCCGTTAGCTGCTGTGCTAACTGCCCTACTTGTACCTCCAAAGCACGCAGTGACGTCTTGGTCGTCTGCATGTCGGCTGTTAGGGCGTCCATATGTGCGAACCGGGACTCCATGGTATGAAACATTGACTCGATCTTCTTCATCCGGGCATCGTACTGCTGTGCAGATGGGCCCGGCTGAACCTGCTGTGTCGGTGCAGCCTGCTGGGCTGGTGGCCTGTGCTGGAATCCCGGTGCATAAACTGCGGAGTTCGGGTTTCCGTACCGGAACCCGGGATGATCTCTCGTGCCCGGTCTGTACCGGCTCGGGTCCCACTGCTGCTGTACGTAATTGGTGTCTTCGGTTCTGATCTCCTCAATGGCCGCGTCCAAATCAGGTTCTCCGACTGTTGCAACAGGTTTCTTATCCGAGTAGACTTTCTTGATCAAGTCATGAACGATCTTGGCCAGGTTGTCTATCCGGTTGTCTTCTGCTGGTTCGGCTCTAGCCGTCATCCTGCGATCGTCAAATGGTCGGGTGTCCTGCTTGGCTAACTGCTTCATCAGGTCGTATGCACCATCTTTGTCCACATGATACAGGAAGTTTCCCCCGGCTTCTCTGTCGATCCTGTCAGCACTCTCCCTGTCTAGGGCATGGTAGAATACCTGCAGGATCTTCGCATCACCAAAACCGTGGTTCGGGCATCTTTTCACCAATCTCATCAATCTGTCCCATGCGTCTACCACCGTCTCCCCCATCTTCTGCTTGAATGAAAGAATCTCGCTTTGCAACTGAATAACTCGGGAAGCGAGATAAAACTTTGCCAGAAAATCTGCGACACACCCCTCCCATGTAGTGATGGATCTGGGTGGTCGGGATTCGAGCCAGTCCTTGGCTACTCCGAATAGGCAATATGGGAACAGGATTAACATAAGTGTCTCTGCGTCTACCCCCTTGTATCGGACCTTGTTGCAGTAATCCTCGAATTTCCCGGTAAAGTCGTTCGGGTCTTCGTCGGCCTTCCCGTGAAACGGGCAGAGGGTCTGTACCGTCTGGATGGTGGAGGGTTTGATGTCGAAGTGTTCTGCGGTGATCTCGGGCACCACAATAGCTCGCTCATGCCCCCCGGTGGGGACTTCGAAATTCTCCACCAATGCCTTCCCAGACCGGTTATAAGTTCTCTGGTTGCTTCGGGCAGCCAGACCTGCTGTGACAAGCTCTTCGATGTACCGAGCCATCTGAGCTGGGGTACGTGTCTCTCGTTCCTCCCCACCAGTTGCAGGGAGCTCGGGATTGTCTCTCGGGTTGCCTGCCATTCTGCTTTCTCGGTTTCTGCGGTTCTGTTCGGTGTACAGCTTTTCTGGATTGTCGAGTGGTGGTACCAAACTGCGAGGCAATCTGGGCATCAACTGAACAGTCCTGAAAACAAAGATTCAAAAAGCAGTGAGATAAAAGAAAATTAACGAAACTGAAAAATAAAAACTCCGAAAACTAATTCTGATAACTAAATTAACCCTAAAAAGTCCCCGGCAACGGCGCCAAAAACTTGATGCGCAAACTAACGTGTTGTTCGCAAGTATACGAATCTTGTAATACCGGGTGCAATTAAACTCGGGTGATCGTTCCCACGAGGACTATTTCGGGTTTTTTGAGAAATCAGTTTTAACTTGCAGAGTGTAAAAGGAGGAGTAGTTTAGGATTGTGATTAACAATAAACTAAAAATAAACAAAATAAAACACAAATATTTTTGTGACGTTTTTTGGAAAATCTTGAAAGTTGTAAATCTAGGGTTTGGAATACTAGGTCCAGGATCCCCTAGGGTTTCTTCAGAATTATGTTCTTTGGTTTGATATGAAAACACTCAGCAGTTTTAATTACCCGTGCCACGTACCGATTGTGCAGTAACCTTTCAGATTCCACATGCTGTCACGATCCTGCAGACTTTCGGGTTCCTGTTAAGCTGCCTAAGTCTGCAGTCTCGTTATAGGTCTGCTAGGGTTTCTAACCTGTTCTGATGGCCCGGGTCAGATTCTCTAACAGTTGGTCTATACGTTTCAGCTAGCCCTTTCTCCCTTTCTCTGGTCGGTCTATCAGGGTAAGGTACTAAATCCTGTCTTTTCTTCCTAACCCTAACCTGACGTTTTCACCTACAGGCTCGGGTCTATAACAATTCTGGTTCGGGACTCCGATCATGCATAAACAGAGATAATCAAAGAAAGGATAACTGATAATACTGCTGAATTAAGATAACGTAATCATGAATTCATACTCAAACTGCAGAACAATGTCTGAAAACGAAACCCTAGGTTCACCGAGAACCTAGGTAAAAGGTTTAGCTATTAAACGACATAACTAATTAACAAAGTTTCTGAATTTAAAAGAGAGAATAAGATCAAACTAAGTCTTCGGATCTGGATGAGTGCTTCCGTGCTCTCCCGGGATGCTCAGACTTGTCCTTGGATGAGTTGTCTTGTGTGTTGTTGTCTTCAAAACGAGTCTGGACGAGTCTTTTTATAGTGTTGGCGAAGTTTCTGGAACTTTTCATTATTTACGAAACTGCCACTGCCCGAAACCGCCCCAATTTTTGTGCTGTCTGCGTATAATACGCAGCCTGCTGCGTATAATACGCAGACAGGGTCTTCTCCTGCTGCTTTTTCTCCACTTGTTGCTTGCTGTCTGCGTATAATACGCAGGCTCTGCGTATAATACGCAGACAGGGACCCATCTTGCCTTCCAACTTCTTCTCTCTGTGTATTTTCTCCCCCTGGCTGCGTATAATACGCAGACAGGGGAGAAAACTGTCCAAAATCACCTCTCCCTCCTTGCAGCCTGCGTATTTTACGCAGGGTCTGCGTATTATACGCAGACAGCAAGGCAGGATGCTCTTTTCTGCCTCTGTTTGCCTCCCGCTGCATTCCCGATCCCTTCCTGCTGCATTCCCGGGCCCTGTTCCTGCAAAGACAACACGAACACACCCGCGATCATATCCAATAAAAGTACGGAAAATGTAGAAATTTATAAAGAGCAAATAACTGTCTCGTTCCTAAAACCGAGGCTTTCCGAGAGTGAAAATTGGCTAAAACGTGAGTTTTCCGGCACAAATGCACAAAAAACCGAGCTATAAGATAACCCCGATTTGGGCGTTATCAAAAGGATATTCCAACCATGACGACTTCAGAAAGATGCTCATACATCTTAAATCTTGGGTTATGCTTGTAAAAGGTATCATATGTCTACATATAGTGGTCTAGAGTTTGTGTTGATTAGGCTTAAGGACGATCAAATTGTTCCACCTCATTATCTTGATGATGGTGATGATCTCTAGAGTTGTATTCTTGTTTCTGTGCATCCCTATTTTGTGATCATTATTGACTTCATTGGTGATGATCCTCCGGCATGAGTTGAGGTTCTCCAATGATTGAGAGAACCTATTAGAAAATTAGGAGAGTAGGATGAAATGTTGGAGTCCTTTAAATGGGGGGGGAACCTCTATTTAAAATAGAGTAGGTGACTCTTTAAAGGGGTGCATATTAATAGTTATGTCTATATTGGGGTTTAATTCCCGGATAGTCATAGCTTTCGGGGTGTAACTACAGATAACCAAAATTTGTGCGGAATCGTTATAAAATTATTAGTAATTCCACACAGTCACTATTAGTTATACACTAATTAGTTGATCCATTTAGAATAACAATATCGACCTAAAAATTTAAAAGCGTCCAACAAAAAAAGTATCGGCCATATTTAATAATGATTCTCACTCACTCATTACTCATTCTGGACATATATGAATTGTTGTATTTTCAATCTGTCCGCAACCCCCACAGACCTCACCGGCGCCTCCGCCTTCGGCACCACTCAGTCGACTGGTTTCTCGCCAAGTCCACCGCCAACAGACCCCTACCACGACTACAACATCCGAATCAGCCACCGTCCTCCGGCCACAGCTTCTTCACTGTGTCTCTCGCAGCAATCGACGCAGTCACACCCCACCGCGATGGCTCCATGCAACGGAGGAAGCGTCTGTTAGGGTTGTAGATGACAACTCATATGGGCTACTGTCCAACTTTGGGCCCAGGTCCATATTCAAACCCAATTACAGTTCCAATTTTGGGCCCAACTTAGGTTATGGACCAGATTACAATTTTCAGCCCAAGTCCAAATTTCACTCCACTCTGGATTATCTCGGGCCTAATTATTTTCTGTAACTGATATTGGGCCTAGTGTGGATTCCGGACTACAAAGGGAGACTCTCAGGATCAATCGCCATCCATTTGATCCGGGCATAATTATTTCGGTAAGTATTGAAGATTTTGTTTTCCGCATACACCTTGAGGAAAATGTGATTTTCAAGCGCGAGAGAGTTGATACGGGTCAAACGTAACATCTCGGAATGATAATTAATTGCTACATCATTTAAATTAAGTTAATCACCCAAAAATAAAAGTTTTCAAACACCACTATCAAGAACACCCTGCTACTCGGAACTCAGAACATACAGTATACTGCAGCACATAGGGTGTACGTTACAAGAATCGACAGTACATCAAGAATGCAAAATGTTAAAGTGTTACCGTTCAAACTGCCGTTTATGCTTATGATTGAAAGTTACGTTCACGTACAAGACATCACTGAGGAAGCTAGCGATCTAACAATAGAAATTCAAATAACCTCCACTATTCTTATCTTTCACAACAGGGCAGTAGTAAAAAAAATTAGAATCCATGCCTGCTAATGGCACAATTCTTTTCGAAATCATAATCACATTATAGAACGACATCAGAAGATATACACACATATATATAGACACACATGAAAATAGAATTAAATAGAGACACTGTGCAACACCACTGTCTCAATAGTGACCCCAGGTCCAAATGCCATAACCAATCCCCACTCCAGCCCCTCACCGGTACTCGCGAGCTTCTCCTCCGCTGACTTCTTCCTCATCTCGTCTAATACGAAAATCACAGACGCAGCAGCCATGTTGCCAAACTCGCTCAGCACGTGTCTCGACGCACGTAATTTACTAGGCTCAAGCCTTAATTCCATTTCCAGTTTATCTAAAATAGCACGCCCACCGGGGTGAACAACCCAAAATAACGAATTCCAATCAAAAACACTACCATCATCGTGCCTGAACACCTCGACTAAATTATTTTTTATATTCTGCGATATGAGGAAAGGAACATCCCTCTGCAACTGAGTACTGAGACCAGATTCGCGAAGAGGTCCAACTATCGCCTCAGCAGTCTCTGGAATAAGTGTTTGGCTTCCATAAACTATTCCAAACACGGGTTTTTCAACACCGTCTTTTGGACTGTCTTTTGGATCTGCACCCACTATACACGCAGCAGCACCATCAGCAAATAAGGACATGACCACTAAGATGTCCAAGTTTGTATCACTTGGTCCACGGAATAAAGCAGCCATCATATCACAACACACGACTAGGACGCGAGCACCTTTATTGTTTTCAGCTAAGTCTTTGGCTAGTCGGAGACCTGTGCCGCCAGCAAAACAACCTTGGTTATAGAACATGTAACGCTTGACAGATGGAGAAAGTCCGAGAAGGTTGGTGAGTTGGTAGTCAGCACCGGGCTTATGAATACCAGATGAAGTGGAAAAGATCAGGTGGGTGATTTGGGACTTGGGTTGCCCCCATTCTTTGATTGCTTTTTCAGCAGCCTCCTTAGCTAACTTGGGTACTTCAGCTACGAGTATTTCCTGCCGCGCATCGAGCGAAGGAGCGTTGTATTCGCACATGTTTGGGTTTCTTTTTAACATGTCTTCGGTCAAGTGCATGTAACGCTTCTTAATCATAGATTTGTCACCTGTTAAAATGAACGAACTGTGACTATCCCAAATGGAATTATTATGCCCTTCTAAGTAGCAATGCTAGAGAAGCAAAAATTGACAAACTAATGGGGTTCAAGTGCAATTTTTCTTAGTCCCGGTTTCATTCTGAGATGATAAGGAGGTTTGTCCTGAGATGATAAGGAGGTTTGTCCTGATTATAACTGTCAGAACCCAAAAACGTCAAAAGAATAAACAAAAATGAAAACAGGCGTAATTTCAAATATATTCTTTTTGAAAAAAAAATCAAATATTCACTAGTCTAATATAATTTTCACTAGTAGTTCTTTGTTTGAGCAATTTTTACTAGTAGTTACATTTCAGTAAATAGAAAAATTGTGGCCGGAACTATGCTTGTGTAGTTGCAAATGGGTGCTAGCTCAGTGGTAGAGCGTTTGAGCCCCTCAATGAGGTCCCGGATTCGAAACCGGCTATATTATGTAATTTCTCAACAAAAAGAAACTGTGCTTGTGTAGTTTTATTTATTTATCTGACTAAAGGATTTACTTATTTATTAGGTTACTTTTTTTACTAAATGTACTTACTGAATACATTTTTGAAGGAAAAGTTAACTCAAATTAAGGCATAGAAAAGAACTCGGGACATTCTAAACACAACTGGATGATAAACTAAATATTCTCACCCTGACTCGAGTTATGCATGTTTTGTAAACCAGTTGTGACAGCGAGCCAATGGTCTGGCGATGATTTTGGCCATTTGTAACCAATTATACTACATGTAAATTTGAATGGAAATTGAGCTATATGTGAAGATATTTGAGATGCACAAAAGTTAAATACTCAGAAGCATTGGTGGTAAAGCACAGTTGTCTTACACAAGCGTTTGAACTTTTCTTTCAGGCCCGTCTTGTGTTCACTGTTAGTAACACGGAAATAAAAGTCTGGAAACGTGCTTTGATAGAAGCACTCGGGTGGGTTAGCTGTGCCAATGGCCAAAATCATCGCCAGACCATTGGCTCGCTGTGTGTTTCTCTCTTCCTTGATGCTAAACATTTTTGTTTCAGTAGGGAGCAATGGACAAATGGTGGATCAGTTTATGGGGTACCTAGCGGGTGGGATTCTTATTTATACTGGGAACCAAAACGTGCATTTTAGATAAGAATTAATGAAATGAACATTTTTATTTATTGACGTATAATTCTAAAATAATGTTGACGTGTAGTTGAACTGCAATCCAAAAATATACATTGCATCTAAAGAAAGTTACAAAAGTTATCTAAAGTGCAAGTTTAATATGATCTTGTATACAAGTAGAAAATTCTTTAATGATTTCCATGCGATTTTTTCATGCAAAACTTTTTTGGGGAGTTGACGTGCGTGTCTAATGTCCATACTATCGTGAATACTTTGCAATTTAAACCAAGATGAGTGTGCAATGTAATCAATCTTTCGTTTTATCGATTAAACTAACAAATGTCATCTTTTGAGACAATTCTCGAACTTTCTTGCATTTCGAAAGTCTTTTGTGCCCTTGCATGTTATTCTCTTCTACTAGGAGACAGGGGAATGTTTTTAATTCGTCTTGTTTTAGTTCATCGGATGGTTGCTTTTGATTGCATTTGTCGCTTGAAAGGGAATCTGTATTTATGCTAATTGAACAATGTAATTGAAACAGAGATATATTACCGGCTTAAAAGCAGGAAAATATATCATTATTCCTTTCACTAGGTCCTGCATAGTGATAGATGTGAGGTTCATATGTTCCTTTTGAATTTTTTATTTTTTTGACCAGAATGTTCCTTTTGAATTAGGCTCACAGTTTGTTACTAGTCAACATCAGCTACTAGCTAATCAATTCTCATAGGGATTTCAATACTATCAGCTACTCATAATGAGCTTTCTCCAAATGAGGATATCTAAAATAATCTTTCTTCTTGCTTTTAATACAATTTCTAACAAATGGGTAAAAAAGGAGAAGCTAGCCAGAGGCACCCACCTCTTCCTCAGAAAGGGATAGAATATGATCTCCATTCCCTGAATAAAAGACACTCATTCAAGCTAAATTCCACCTTGCTTTCCTAAAGAAAAGTAGCCCTTCATCTATTTCAGAATAGATCTTTTCGAGTCTGTACTTATGTGTTATTCATTTGTCAAAATAATTTCAGACAATTCGCAGAGGAAAAGATCATCAGTGTAACAATTCCTTTCTTCCTCAACAAAAATTCGAATTTAATTCAGATTTAATCTAATCATTTTACCGATCTAAACACATACATTAAGTAATTTCTGATAAGATTGTTGGTAGAAGAATAATGTGTATTCATCTCATCATAAAAGATATACAAGGGTCCTATATATATAGGCTATACAACATAAATAACGACATAGCTCCTCAGAATATTACAAAATAATATAGTGACCTATTTAGTTTACTTATCATAACAGCCCCCCTCAAACTGAAGCTGTCGTGATAAGCGGAAGTTTGGAGATCAAGTCTCGAAAACGTCCAGGCGGGTGAGGCTTCGTATGAATGTCTGCGGTTTGATCTGCCGAAGTCACATTTTTCAGATGAACTGTGCCAGCACGAAGATGATGACGAGTAAAGTGGCAGTCTATCTCAATGTGTTTCGTCCTCGCATGAAAGACATCAATGTGTGCAATCTGGATAGCACTGCTGCTATCACAACATAAAGTAGTAGCAGAAGACTGTGGCATTCCCATATCAGCTAGTAACCATCGAAGCCAAATGAGCTCTTGCGTGGCGTCAGCCATTGCACGATATTCGGCTTCTGTGCTTGACCGAGCGACTACAGTTTGCTTCTTGCTGCACCAAGAGATAAGTGAGTTACCCAAGAAGAAACTATAACCAGTGGTAGATCGTCTATCAGTTGGATCACCAGCCCAATCTGCATCAGAGAACCCATGTAGGATGGGTGTAGACTCAGTATGAAAATGAAGCCCACGAAACATAGTACCCTTCACATACCGAAGAATCCGAAGAACAGCAGCATAATGAGTCGAGCGCGGAGCAGTTAGAAACTGACTGACCTGGTGAACAGCATAGGCTATATCGGGACGAGTGACTGTAAGGTAGACTAGGCTACCTACGAGCTGTCGATATCAAGTAGGATCAGATAGTGGTTTGCCCTCCAGGGGAGTCAACCTGAGGTTGGGCTCCAACGGGGTGGAGGCAACCTTGGAATCATTCAGTCCTGCACCAGCAATAACACCAGAGGCATACTTGGCCTGAGAGAGAGAATATCCACTGCCATCAGAAGTAACCTCAAGTCCCAAGAAGTAACTGAGAGGCCCCAAATCTTTCATCTCAAAATGACGATTTAGGGACGCTTTTAGTTCAGTAATACCAACACAATCATCTCCTGTTATTATCATGTCATCAACATAGATCAACAAGAGAGTAATTCCACGATTCGTATGACGGATAAACAGAGCAGAGTCATATGAACTAGAAGAGAAGCCAAGCTGGTGTACTGTAGAACGAAACTTATCAAACCAAGCCCGTGGGGCTAGCTTAAGTCCATAGAGAGCACGACGAAGGCGACATACCTGTGATCTCGGAACCTCAAGACC
This sequence comes from Linanthus parryae, assembly GCA_023055425.1. Lineage (NCBI taxonomy): Eukaryota > Viridiplantae > Streptophyta > Magnoliopsida > Ericales > Polemoniaceae > Linanthus > Linanthus parryae. The sequence continues at coordinate 33,502,600 of JALGPY010000001.1, forward strand.
AAGTGGTGGCTGCATGTACACCTACTCCGTGAGATCACCGTTAAGAAATGCATTCTTGACATCCATCTGAAACAAAGTCCAACGCTTCTGAGCAGCAACGGCTATCAGAGTGCGTACTGTGGTGAGTCGGGCCACTGGAGCAAAAGTCTCTTCATAATCAATACCATATTCCTGTGTGAAGCCTCTAGCCACCAATCGTGCTTTATATCTCTCAATAGTACCATCAGAACGAGTCTTAATCTTATATATCCACCTGCACCCAACTGTCCTTTTACCTGAAGGTAATGAAACAAGATCCCAAGTTTTGGTTTTTGCTAAAGCATCCAACTCATCCTCCATTGCCTTCACCCAGCGTGGATCAGACTTTGCTTCTCTATATGACTGAGGCTCATGCTGTTTAATAATAGTACTCATAACAAAATCACGAAACCGTGTTGATATTGTCTTCTCTCTGGTGGATCTGCGCAGTTCTGCATCCTCATTTGGATGGGCAACAGGACTATCCATGGGAGGATCAGGGTTATCCATTTGTAACTCGTCTAGGGTTTCATTATCATCAGCATAATCATCAACATTCTCAATCAATGTGGTCGTGGATCCGTTGGAAGGAGAAGCTGTCTCGGGAGTTGGGCCCGGTGATGTAGGATTGTTATGTAGGAGCTCAGATAGACTTGGTGTTGGTTCCACAGGGAAAAAATCATATGAAGGATCAGTGAACGCAGGATTATCAACCAGTGTGGAAGAGTGGAACGAAGAGACACTTGAGAACATTTTATGCTCCCAGAAGACAACATGTCGAGAGATACGAAGACGCTTGGAGACTGGGTCCCACAGACGATACCCTTTGTGTTCAATACCATAACCAAGGAAACAACAGACGCGAGATCGAGGTTCCAACTTGTTGTGTTCATGGGGCTGTAGAAGAACAAAACCAACACAACCAAAAACACGAAGAGATGAGTAGTCGGGAGGAACACCATAAAGTTTCTCATATGGGGTCATATTCTGTATTGTAGGACTTGGAACACGATTGATTGTATATACAGCAGTAAGTGCTGCTTCCCCCCAAAAACGTTCAGGACAAGAGGATGATATGAGTAGGGCACGGACCGAGTCAAGAATGTGGCGATGTTTGTGCTCGGCACGACCATTTTGTTGGGAAGTGCCAGGGCACGAACGTTGAGGCAGGGTGCCTTGAGAACGAATAGCGGTAAGGAATTCTGTTTGTGTGTATTCTCCAGCATTGTCAGCCCTAAAGACTTTAATGGGACGAGAGAATTGAGTTTTTACCATGGCGGCAAACTCAAGATAGAGTTGAGGTAGCTCTGAACGATTTTTCATAAGATAAATCCAGGTGTAACGAGTAAAATCATCAATAAAGAGGACAAAATATCTAGAACCCCCCATAGTGGCATGAGGGGAAGGACCCCAGACATCAGAATGAACTAAGTCAAAAGGAGCCGAAGAAACAGAATTACTTTTATTAAATGATAATGCGGGTTGTTTTGCAAGCTGACAAGGAAGACATTCGAAATGATCAACTTCAATTGTTCCTAGATTGCCACTAGAGACAAGTTTCTTTATTACACCAGAAGAGGCATGACCTAACCTAGAGTGCCATAAACTAAAAGAAGGAGCTGTGGAAGCTAGAGAGTGACGAGACTCGACAAGACGCAGCGGAAGATGAAGATTGGTGAGCTCAAACAATCGTCAAACCCTACGACCGATCCCAAGAAGCTTCCCCGTCTGTGGATCCTGCACACGACAACCATTAGTAGAGAAAATAACATCAAGTCCAAGTTCACATAACTGCCCCACCGAGATAAGATTCAAAGCAAGCTTAGGAATCAAGTATGTATCACGAAGCGACAAACTGGCAGTAGAGACAGATCCATTATGTGTAACATGCATGTTCGAACCATCAGCAGTGTGGATTACATGAGCAGGAACAGATGCAAATTTTGATGTAAAAACAGATGCATCAGGCGTCATATGATTACAGCATCCAGAATCAAAGTACCATGACGGGTTACCTGAGTTTAATGAGAGAGCTGGTTTAGAGTCTGCTAATGAAAGAATTTGCTTCAGAGAATTGGCCACCTCAACAAGATCAGGCTGTGTGGAAGAATTAGCGACTGCTGCAGTTGACGTTTTCCTGATGCTTTGTGTTTACCTCCTTTGTTGTTCTGTCTGAAGCCACCTCCTTGTCCTTTAACCTTAGTACAATCTCTGGCCCAATGTCCATACTCCTGACAATTTCGGCATTGCAACGCTGGACAAACAGATATGTGATGACCAGTATCATGACAATAACTACATTCTCTGTGATTACCCTGTGAGCGAGACATAGGAGCAGACTGTGACCGAGAAGTAGCAAGCACCATGTCACTCTGCCTCTGAGGACGTACCAGACCAAGACGAACTTCATCAGACAAAAGTTCAGCAACAGCAGAATCAAGTGTAGGAAGTGGAGTCATGTGGAGGAGGGACGAGCGAACAGGCTCATAAGCATCATCGAGAGCCATAAGAAACTGAATGAGACGCAAACGATCTCGGTATGTCAAGTACAAGGCCACATCTTCAGAACACTTCCATTTGGGCTCAGACTGAGCTAACTGGTCCCACGCAGCATGCATTTGAGCCAAGAAGGCATGGATGGATTGGCCCGGCTCTTGTCTCATTTTGTTAATTTCCTGCATCTGCTGATATTGATGGGAGAGATCGGAAGTAGTGTACCTTGAGCTAAGAAAGTCCCACAACTCTTGGGCGGTCTCAAAGCGACCAAACTGGTTCCGTATGGATGAAACCGATGTATTGCCAATCCAGGTGATAATCTGAGCATTAACAGCATCCCACTCTTCTTGAAGATCTTCAAGAGTGACAGTAGACTCAGTTGCAGGAGCCTTCGGTGGAGGAACTACAGTAGGCCTAGGAACTTTCCCCAATACCATACGCCATAATATTTTTGCTCCGCAAGAAGTTCGAGAACTCACGAGACCAAAGCACATAATTAGGTCCATCCAAGACAGTCAATATAGGCTTAGAAACATCAAACCTATCCATTGTGACAAGTCACAAATCCAATCACAAGAACAACGGCCAAGAACACGGGTAAAATAACCCTCAAATATCAAGAAACAATAACTTGAGGACCGAATCTCACAAAACACACCGCGAAAACAGATTCAGAGTACCGAAAAACCTTGGGAACCGGAGTGATCCAGTTCAAATCGGAGCCGAAACGGGCTGAAAACGGCAAGGCAGAGCTTGTTGGCTGGAACGGAACGGTGGCTGGGTCACAAGCTGAAACAGCCGAAATCGGCTTCGAAAGCCGCGTGGGAGCCGATTGGCGTTGAACGGCTTCGGAAGCCGTGATGGAGCTGACGGTGCAGAAGGCGGCTCCGTTAGCCGAACGGAAGCCGAAGCAGATCGGCTGAGCCGGCTGAGAGGACGGAAGCCGCAAGCCGCGTGTGAGCCGCGAACCAGAGGATAAGCCGGGCGCACCCGAGTTGGACGGCGCGTGGAGCGTGGAGGCGGAGTTGCAGCCGCTGAGGAGGCGCGTGCGGGCGCGTGGGTTCTCCGTTTGCTTCGAAACTTCGGGGCCGCAGTCGGATTTACATTCCGACTCAGTTGGACTGGGAGGTGAGATTGTTCGACGATCGGAAGATGGTCGAACGAGGCTCTGTCCGTGAGTTCTTCGGTTGAGAAAAAAAACAAACCTAAACCCTAAAATCTTGATGGCTCTGATACCATGATAAGATTGTTGGTAGAAGAATAATGTGTATTCATCTCATCATAAAAGATATACAAGGGTCCTATATATATAGGCTATACAACATAAATAACGACCTAGCTCCTCAGAATATTACAAAATAATATAATGACCTATTTAGTTTACTTATCATAACAATTTACTTAATTAGGAGTTAGGGGTAGAGAACTAGAGTCGAGCTCGCTTTATTGACCTCCTGCCAAAATAGTACGAAGCAATCAATAGCGATTATGTGAGACGCCTAAAATCCCTCTTTTATACGGTTTTGACGCAAGCGAGGTTTCCAATGAGTATGATGAACATAGGTGTTTCATGGTTCGAATTATAAAATCGTACTTTTTCATTGCTTGATCATCGACTTTTTCTCTCTTAAGAAAGAGATAAGACAATAGTTGTTTTGAATTCCAATATCGACATTACTCTGCATCTTGCACATAATTCCAATGTTTTAGGACAGAACAAGTTTAAAATTACCTCTTAATTCTAATTCTTATATACTGCGCTTACTTATCACAAGAAGTGTTGTTCCGGGAAGAGGAGAGTGTTTAGTCTTGCCTTAATAATCAGCTTAAAATTCTGCACTTTTGTCAAAGCATATAATTGTTAAAATTCACAGTGCAAAGTAAATATCTTGCAAAAGACTTTAAGTAGAGAGTTCATATTTTCTTTCCACAATTTCAATTTATTTAGTGAGACAGGAAAACCAATCCAAATTCATTAAATTATAAATACATTCCAAGGGGTTTCGCAAACTCCGCATTAACTGGGCGTTGTGGAATGGCCTCAAGCAACCGCTGGCGCTATCGCCTTATCCATCAGAGCCAACTAGACTATAAGCATATACACCTTCTTCGACGGAACTAATTGTACCAGAAGAGAAGCACTAGCTAGATGCTACAACCTCATCCAATTTGTTATGATATATGTCTCACATCGCTTAAGCATATATGTTACTCATTGTATAGTTTATATAAATAGGACCCTTTGTACATTGTTTACTAAAAGTTGAATGCACAATTATTTGCTTCCGCTTCACAATATAACATGGTATCAGAGCCTAATCGGTTCTAGGGTTCCTTTTTCACTCTCTTTTTTCCATTTGAGTTCCAAACTCACGGATTGATCATTGTTCGACCATCCTACGATCGTCGAAAAATAACACCACCCTCATCAATCGGATCGAAATCAAATTCCGACCCAGACCGCAAAATCTCGTGGCGATCGGACTCCGCACGCGCTCCCACGCGCCGTCCGAAGTCGCTAGGCTTCCGTCTTCACGCGCCACGCGCCAACAGCTTCTGTCACCTCTTCGGCTCGCGTTCGGCTACTCGGCTCATGCTCGACTCCAGCCTCCTTTCGTCGGCTTCCGTTCGGCTTCTGGAGCCGTATCGACGCCGTCGGCTCACTAACGGCTTGCGAAGCCGTTTCTCTTCTTGGATCCGGCTTGCTCCGTTCCGATTCACTCTGTTCCGTTCCATTTCGGTCAGCAAGAATTGATCGGGTTATTTCGGCTGTCTTCTATCCGTTTTTTGTACTGGAACACCCATTTCCCAAAGTTTTTTGTCCCTGTGAATCCGATTCTAGGGTTTGTTTAGACAGATTCTATCATTTTGGTACGTTTTCTTAGTTTGGGTTATTTTGGTTCCTGAGACCCCGTTTCGGCTCCAATTTTTATCATGTCTCGCATTGCTTGTGATATTGTTCACTGCTCGTATTGTCATGCCCCTGGACACATGCTCCTTTATTGCCCTGTTCGTTTTTGTCGAGATTGTGGACAGAAACAACCAGGCCATTACTTATCTCACTGTCCTGAGCACCCTGATCTTCGGTCAGAACCTGCTTCTACAGACTCTTCGACGAGTGATTCAGAACCTCGTTTTGTATTATCAGGTGATCAAATTGTTGGGTTTCTTTAGCGTGTAGCTGATATAGTTCGTGACCGGACTACATCGTCTTCGCTCTCCGCTATATCAGGTAACGGTGCTTGGTATTTTGACTCAGGGTGTTGTAATTATATGACTTTTGATTCTACACTCTTTAAAGAGCTTCATGAGACATCTTCTGCTCCGACTATTTATACTGCTCACGGTACAACCTTAAGTGTTACTCACACTGGTCAGATTTCACAGGATAATCTATCTATTCCAGATACATTCTTGGTTCCTAATCTCCATCTCAATTTTCTATATGTTGGACAGATATGTGAATTGGGCTTGGAAGTGATATTTTCCTCCAGTGGTTGTCGTGTGCAGGATCCCCACACAGGAAAGACAATTGGTGATGGTCGTAAAGTTGGACGATTATTCCAACTCACAAGCCTTACTCTCCCGTCAAATTCTTTGGTTGCTGCTTCCACATCTTCGGTATCATCTTCTCTTAACTTGTGGCATTCACGATTGGGTCATGCATCTATTAGACGCGTTTGTTCTCTTGTCTCTAGTGGTAAATTAGGCACAGTCGAGGATGAGAAAATTGACTGTGTGCCCTGTCAGTTAGCTAAGCAACACGCTTTGTCATTTCCACATAGTGTGACATCTTCCGCAGTATCTTTTGACCTAGTTCATTCGGATGTTTGGGGACCTTTCCCCCATGCCACAATGGGGATCAAGATATTTTGTTATATTTGTTGATGACTTTACTCGATATACTTGGATATTTCTAATGAAGAATCGCTTAGAGTTGGCTCAAATTTATTTTGACTTTGCAGCTATGGTCCAGACACATTTCTCGTGCCCGATCAAAGTTTTTTGGACTGATAATGCGATGGAGTATAAATTGTAATACCCCGTATTTTACGAAAGGGCATGGTAATTTGAGACGCGAAAAAAAAATAAGTTTTAGGTTTCGAATATTAAATTGGGTAATTTTCGCGTATTCTAGTAGACAAGAAACTAGGGTGAAAATTTTAATTTTTTCGCGATTATTTCCTACGTTTATATTTTCTAGACATTTTTGCGACGACGACCACCGGGTCAACTATAAGATTTGCCACACCCAATCAAACCTCCCTTTCCTATTATTTAAATAATGAAAACCCATTTGTTTTTCTCTTCCATTTCTTTTCTTCCTTGTGCTTCACGACCACGGCAACTATCACCGCCACCAACACTCACCGCCCTCCATTCACCGCCCTCACCCACTCTATAAAATCCCTCACACCCCTGCCTTTTCCCTCCACAGAACCACCACAGCTGCCATCTCTCTCCTATTTCTCTTCTCCGGCAAACAACCACCACCACAACCAACTTCATCACCGTCACCTCCAACTTCTTCCTCCACCTCATTGTTTCTGTCTTGTCTCACCCTCCATCTCCCTCTCTGCCTCTCTGAAAATCAGAAACAAAAGCAGCAGCTGGTATCACCAGCCACCGCCACCACTATCCCGTCGGCAAACCAACCACCGTGCACCACCTTCGTATTTCTCTTGCTCCGTCCATCACTCCCTTCTCTGCGTCTCCCTCTATCCGATTCGACCATAAAGCAGCAGAAGAAGCTGAAGAAGGGGCAGAAGCGATAGAGGCCGAAGTAGCCGCCACCACCGCCGGTCCACCATAGTTTCCGACGGGAAGCTTCGTTCGGCCAAACAAACGACACCCATCCCTCTCTCTTCATCTCTGTGGTCTCCAGAAGTGCCGACCCAGCTCCACGAGGCCTTAGCCGCGCCCATAAGTCACCAGAGCGCCGCCGTCGAGCTTCACCACCGGCGGCAATTACGACGACCGACCCGCCTTGTTTCTTGATCTTTTTTCGCGATTTTTGCGTCGGGTAACTCCTAAACCTCTCTATAATTCATTTCCAGTAATCAAAATTGCATTTTATGGCTTTAATCCATGTCTTGTATAACTTGGGTGAGATGGGTTCTTGTGTCTACGTACGGGTATTTGAAGGGGGGATGCTGATTGATATTTCTGTTACTTTGGAGGGTATACCCTGTCACTTAAATAAACTGTTATGTTAGTGGGGGTAGCATGTTGTAGTTTTGCCAAATCTTAAGGGTGCTGCTATTGTTTAGGCTATTATTATCATTTGGTTATTTGATTAGGTAAACAAAAGTGAAATAAATGCTTTGGGAATAAAAATGTGTTTTAAAGCTGGAAAATAGTAAAAAAAAAAATCAGAAAATAAGAAATGAAATAAGTTATGAAATAATGTTGTTTTGATGAATTGCCACCTTAGTTTTACTTAAATAAATAGTAAATCTTGTTATCGATAAATATTATTGTTTCCAAAAATAGTCTTTAAATATTAATTGTTTGCTTCGATTTACAATATTTTGGCCTTAATTATTTAATGTTAAATTTTTTTTGATGAAATATTTCATTATAATAATAAGACTAAAAGTGGAATCGGGAATTCATTGGGGTTATTGAAACAAACTTAGTTCCGACTTAGAAGAACACTCTTGCATTTGTTATTTCGGAAATAACTCTGTTGTGACTAGATATTTCTAAAATTGTAGGCTACGGATTCGTGGACATCGGCTTCATCGATCATCCTACTTACTAACTGCCAAGTCGAATTAGGTGAGTTTACATGCTTAGCCTTGTGTATCTAGCTCTTTTCGCGTCCGAATGTGATTTTTATTTCCTGTCTCAAAAACATACTTGTTACTATTTGATTATACTTGTCAAACATTTGAACTGTTGGCTACTGTTCTTGAAAACTTTCACGCGATAATTAATAATTTGTTAATAATTTAAAACGGAAAGATTCGCATGTACCGGAACCAGTTGTGTTACTTATATCAGGTTTCGATCCCTTGGGTTTTCACCCCTAAAATGCGGGACTCCGTGTGCCCATAAGGTTTAGATCCCTTGGGTTTCATCACTAAAATGCGGGACTTCGCGTGTCCCGGCTCTATGACTTCTAGGCTAGGGTCCAGCATCTAAATAACACTCCTTTGATTGACTCTCTTACGAGGGTGTTGCAACACTTAAGGTCTAGTATGTCTGATGCAAGGATTCAAATAACGGTATCGGTCGGCTTATCGGTAACGGTCGCGGAAACCGGTTTTGGCCTGTAACGGACAAACCGTAACGGGAATCGGTCACCGAATGCGTGAATGTGAAAAAAATGTCCAAAGATGCAAAAAAAGCATTTGGAAGACATTTTTTTATATATCAAATATAATTGTAGTCATTTACTAGTTGTTTAGACTATGTCTAACTTATTTTTAGACAATTTACACTTCATTAGCTTTTTAAAATTATCAATCGTGTAACGAGAAATGACAAAATATATTTGTTCATCACACAATACAAAGAAGAAATCATAAGCATTTGAAGAAACATTATTACATAACAAAACAACAAGAAGCCTCAAGTCCACAACTAAACTCATTCTAAGTCCAAAAAGAGTGTCGTGCTGGTTCCGTGTAGGTCTGGTCTGCGTCGTTCACATCTCCAAAGTATTGGGAATGTGGAATCCCATAGTTATGGATGGATGTATCCATTGGACTATCAGTAGATTCGCTATTGTTTGAAACAACTGCAGTTTGGGGATGATACCCGTGTGGTACTGATGGGCCAAAAAATCCAGATGCAATGTGATGCGAAAGATCACTTTGTTGTTGATCATACGCATGTGGGTAAGGGTACCCATATGGATGTGGCGGCGGTACCGAATAAGTGTAGGATGGTGGGTATATCACGACAGCAGGGTAGGGATATGGGTGTGGAGGATGTTGGTGTGGAGGATGTCTTCCCATTTGAAGCCCACTGAATGTCCGATTCAGTCGTTGTTCATCATCGCTGTCCATTCCATCAGTAGGACCAACACTAACTCGAAATCCTCCTTGATGTGATGAACTTGGCAATCCTCGTCGATGTGCTGACCTTGGCAACCTGTTGGTCCCCGATTGTGCATTGTGTACGAGCTGTTCATCGTGATAGGAATGAAGGCCAGTGTGTTCGTAAGACCCTTGTGGAGAGACACTTCCTTGGACTCCAGCGTTTGTATGCTCATGAGGTTGTGGTTGATTGTTGCTAGAACCACTGCCCGTATCACTACGTATAGTACTGAACGGACTTAGACCTCCCGAAGCGGACGCTGTGGGTACTTCAGACGGAGGAGTTCCATCTGGAGTTGAAGGGGGTTGAGAAGTTGATGGAGCAGCTTCATCCTCACCGCCAGATAACCAGTCAGCATTATTCTGTCCATCCAGAAGGGGGTCTTCGCGGTTTGTAAGCCAATCTTCCAACGGATCATCTTCGTCAAATATGTAATCCAAATTAATTGGATTAAACTCGTTGTCAATGTCTCGTTGACTTCTTCGTGTGGCATGTCTTATCTTCAGCCTCATATTGTAGTACACGTAAACAAGGTTGTTTAACTTTTGGTATTTGAGCCTGTTTCTTGTTTTCGTGTGTATGAGACTGAAGGTACTCCAATTGCGCTCACATCCAGAAGAAGAAGTTGTTTGGCTCAACACTTTCACTGCAATTGATCTCAGTTCTTTAGCAGATCCTCCGTAACTCATCCACCATTTAGCTGTACAAATAAAAGCAATTTTTATAAGTTATCTAGCAATTTATAAAAGTTGTATAGTAATTTATGTAAGTTACCTGCGTTTGTTTGCGAGACTGCTCGCTGGGCTATGGCAGTGCCAAATGAATCACTCTTGTTGCGGAATGTTTCAAGCTGTATTTGCAATTCATTAATTGGTAAGTTAATCTATTTAGCATATCTAAGACTAATACTTTAAAATTATATTTACCTGATTAATGGCTCGTATTTGTTTCTCGATATCGGGCTCCAAGCGTTGAATGACATCTCGCACTCCCTCCCTAATCTCCTCGTCAACTTCTAAGAGTTCTTCCCCGTACTGAAATTGGGGATTGAGAAAGTACCATTACGAGGTAAAGAATAATAATTGCATTAGACACTATTTCTTACAACCTTTGTGATAAATTGAAAGTAAATTCACTTACCTGCAGCATGAAGTTTGTGATGTAACTGTTTATCCCATCGTTTGTCAATTATCTTGCAATATTCCGTATGATAACGAGCATTGTTTTCGATGGCCTTCCTTGCTCTATCCATTGCTTCATAAACGAAACCCATAGTAGGCTTTTCATCTCCATCAACCAATCGAAGTACTTTCAGAAGTGGCTCTTCCACTTTCATGATTTCTGCTACTTTGGTCCAAAAACTCTTGTCACCTACGACTTTCCCCGCTTCCTTTGCGCCCTCAGTTTTTGACCACCTTGTGGCCTTCCATGCCGTAGAGGTGAACATATCCTGCAAGTTATTTCTATACTTAAACAGGCTTTCCAAACACAGAAAATTAGTGGCAAAACGTGTCGAGGCAGGTCGAAGTAACTCCCTATCGCCAGTGTAACGCTTCATGAAATTCACAATGCCGCTTGAACTGTATATGAAGCTTGAGATCGATTGAGCATCAGCTAGAAGTTTCTTCACACTAGACTTCTTTGCAATTTCCTCCAAGATTAGGTCAATGCAATGTGCTGCACAAGGAGTCCAATACAGGTGTTTTCGCTTTTCCATCAACTTAATCCCGCCAGCTTTCACTGCACTCTCGTTGTCAGTTACCACCTGCACAACATACTGTTCTCCAACTTCGTCAACAACTTTATCCATCAAATTGAAATAAAAATCACCGGTTTTGCTGATGACATTCGAAACGTCAACAGACTTCAAGAACACTGTCCCCCTGTTGCTGTATGCCAAAAAGTTAACCAAATTCAAACTTCCATTTTTGCTTTTCCAACCATCGCACATTATCGTAACTCCCCTTTCTTTCCACCAAGGCTTTTGCGATTCAATCCATTGTGTGACTGCATGAAGCTCTTGTTGTAAGTACACCTCGCTTACCTCGTATGGGGTAGGTATGGAAACATTGGGCCCAACTTCATGGGCAACATCCAACATAGGTTTAAACCATTGACTACGGACAACGTCGAAGGGAAGCTTAGTAAATATAACAAATTGGCTTACAGCAGTGCCTAGCTTCTTCCTCAACCCTTTCATGACCTTTGTTGAGATCTTTTGTTGTTTGGAATCTTTAGAACGATGCAACAAAGGGTCCATCGATGCAAGTCTTCCCTCCGCACTATTGTGATCAATAGTCCTTTTGCCCCTACCATCTCGCACAGATTGGGAACGACGCTCTAAAGTAGGACCTTCACTGGCAGTACTTGTACCTCGTGGCCTTGCCGTACCACTGCCTCCTCCATGTGCATACCTATCACCCGCACGATTCCTGAACTCATTATGTCTCGCGCTTTCTCTCCGTGCAATCTCTAGTTCTATGTCTGATTCACCACTTGAGACGTCGACATCGTATTGGTAATCTTCACCAAGCATAGATCTTTGCGAGTCACGAATTTGGTCTTCAACCTCAAGTTGCCTCTTTTGTTTATCCTTTCTTAGCATTTTCGTTTCATTGAGATGCCTCCTCATTTCGGCCTTAACTTCGTTGGAAACTTCATTGCATTGAGTAACATCGCCTTTTATATGGGCCAAATGTTGCTTCAACCTAGTGATCCCGCCATTAATGATTTTCCCACAGAGCTTGCATCTATGCCTTCCTTTATTACCATTCACGGGATCAGCAAATTTCCATCCAATGTCATCACTAGGAGGTTTCTGTCCTTTCGTTGCTTCCTTGCCCCGCGGCATGTCTTTCCTACGATTGAATTTGTTTTATTTAGTACGATTTAAACAACATATTTATTGATTTTATTGCCAAAATTATATTAAATGACAAATATAATATATAAGTACAAAGTCTCGTGTTATTAGTTAGGTAGTCTTTTTACAATCTTAAAATAAATTTTACATATTTATTTGTTTTATTTAGTATGATTTAAACAACATATTTATTACTTTTAATGTCAAAATTATATTGAATGACAAATATAATATATTATTACAAAGTCTCGTGTTAATAGTTATGTAGTCTTTTTCCAATCCTAAAATAAATGTTTACATATTTATTTGTTTTATTTAGAACGATTTAAACAACGTATTTATTGATTTAATTGTCAAAATTATATTAAATGAAAAATAATATATAATTACTCTGGTAGTCTTTTTACAATCTTAAAATAGATTAATATAGTGCAATGCCTAATTTTTTCCATCCAATTAAAATAAAAACATTACTAATTACAGCATCATATATCAGTGGGTGTATAGTTAATTTTATACATAATTGCTAATTATTTCTTTTGGTTGCAGTGGGTGTATAGTTAATTTTATACATAATTGCTAATTATTTCCTTTGGATGCAGTGGGTGACATACATGGCAAAAATACAAGTTAACTCATTTTCATTGAAACATATTTTAATTACAAAAGTTTAATGATATCTATCAACAATTGCTACTTATCAGTGTAGTACTACTCTAGCCTATTTAGTCTAAACAGATATTAACATTAATTATTCTAAAAAAATAATAACAATAATAAAAACACTACACTATAGCTTCTTCAACACTGGTTTGCAAAAACACTACACTATCAACAGATAAGGTCAAATAATAACAACACTGGTTTGCCAAAAAAAAAAGGAGATAAGGTCAAATTAAGGGATAAGGTCAGATCTTCTACAAGACTATAATTGAATGGCAAGCATAAATCAACGGAATTGAGAGAGTCTCAGACAGAGAGGGAGAGGGCACCTTTCTTCGTGCGTCGTTGTGTTCGATGGGGCGAGCAGGAGGAACGCCGGCGTGTGGAGCTGTCTCTCTTCCTCTGTTTCTCAGCAATCAGACAGAGAGGGAGAGAGCACCAAACTTCGTGGGTTGTCTCTCCTCTGTTTCTCAACAATCCGACCGAGAAACACTCTCAATCGATCTCAATTTGCAAATCTCAGTTCTGGAATAGGGTGGCTTCAACATTCAAGTTATATAGCAGTAGCTGGGTAAGTGTTTCGAGTCCTCCATTATTTGATTGCAGAATCCACCTCCGTTTTCTTCGGCTTTCTCGTGACTCTGCGAGTCCTTTTCAGAAAACACTCATCAACTAGTTGCCGACAAGGATTCAGACTGTGATGGATGTAACACGAAGGTATGTCTGTAGTGTTTTGCCTCAGATTCGCCTGTCTTCTCTTCTTTTTCTCTGTAAAAATCAACTTTTTTCCAAACCGGGTACCGTATCGCCCGGTATTGACCCGTAACGGTCCGTAACGGACGATACGAACGTGAATCGGAATCACCCGACCCGTATCGCCCGTATCGGATTCGGTGACCACCGATAGCGTTCCGAAACGGGCGATACGTTACCGTTACGAACGTTATTTGAAACCTTGGTCTGATGTGGTCACTGGTCTACACGGGTACTGTGAAATGAATAAGTGGTGATTTTGACTGCTTTGTTGGCTTTATTATTATTGGGAGGCCCTTTGTCCGTATTATTATATTCGATTAACGCTTGGATTATTGAATTAGACTTCTGTTTATACCATTGCGAACTCTGAAACTGTTTTCATTCATACTCTGTCACTTTTACTTTATTTAACTTATGTTCCAGCAATTTAAATTATCTTTCCTGTTTTACAAGCTAAGGTGTAGCTCACTCAGTATTTATTGGTGACTTTGAAAACTGCGGTTCCTGTTGTTTTCTTCCCACCGCAGGTCTAGGAGCTGGAAACTTAAGGAATATAAGGGGCGCAAGACTCACCTAGACTGATAATGTTATAATTACTTTCTAGTGTTGTTAAGTTATTGTGTAATAATAAGCACCTTTTGTATAAGACTCTTTGTTTAATGTTTAATAATATAAATTCTTGCTGTGGAATATATTGCTTTTGATCTCCGCCCCTTCTATTAAGCATCGCCCTCCCTGTCTTGTCCCGAGCCGGATAAGGGGGTGGTTGCATAAATCTTCTGAGTTCTTGGCTATTATTCGCAAGCATGGGACTCTTCTCCAAGGGTCTTGTCCCGGAACATCTCAGCAGAATGGTCGTGCAGAACCCAAGCATAGCCATATTCTTGATACGACTCGTGCTCTTTTATTTTCTTCTTCATGTCCAAAGCGCTTTTGGGGGGAAGCTACTTTAACTGTTGTGTATACTATCAATCAGATTCCTACACCTGTTCTTAAGAACAAGACTCCGTATGAACAGTTATATGGTACGTCCCCTGATTATTCTTCTCATCGGGTCTTTGGAAGTGGTTGTTTTGTTCTTCTCCAGCCTCACGAGCATAATAAGTTGGAACCTCGATCAAGAATGTGTTGTTTTCTCGAATATGGTATTGAACATAAACGATATCGATGTTGTGATCCAATTTTGAAGCGTCTTCGACTCTCTCTCCACGTGGTCTTTATGGAACATAAGATGTTCTCTACTGTTTCGTCATTCGATGCTTCCACCATTGTTGACCATCCGCGTCTTACAAATCCGTCCTTTGATCCATTGTTTCAAGGATTCGTTAGTCGACAGTTCATTTTCATCACAGACTCCTCCTCCAGATTTGTTGGTTGATGAAGTTATCTTCCTTGCTCCTGCTCCTTCTTCGGGTATACATGATCATGTTCCTGCTTCCCATGCTCCTTCTCCTACACATGCTCCAGTTACACATGGTCCTGTTCCAGATCCACATGCTCCTGTTACTCTTCTTGCTCCAGATTCGGCTCCACAAGGTCCAAATTTGGTTTCTGATTCTGCAGATGATGGCTCCTCAGATCTTGAGAGTGATATAGATGAGTCGACTTCTTCTACAGTTCTTCGGTCCACCAGAGAACGTAGACAACATGTTCGGCTTCATGATTATTTAACTTCTGCTATTGTTCAGCATCATGAACCCCAATCCAATCGGGAAGCTAGTTCTGATCCAATGTGGCAAAAATCAATGCAAGATGAGTTCAGCATCATACTTGGGACTTGGTTTTATTACCTTCTGGTAAGACTGTAGTTGGGTGCAGGTGGGTGCCTAAGATCAAGACTAGGTTGATGGTTCCATCGAGAAATATAAAGCTCGACTAGTAGCTAGAGGTTTCACGCAGGAGTATGGCATTGACTATGAGAAAACCTTTGCTCCAGCTGCTCAACTTACCTCGGTTCGCAGTCTGATTGCTGTAGCTGCTATCCGACGTTGGCCCTTGTTCTAGATGGATGTTAAGAATACTTTTCTTAATTGTGATCTTACTGAGGAGGTATACATGGAACCTCCGCCTGGTCTCGATGTTCACCCTTCACAGGTATGTCTCCTACGTCGTGCATTATATGGTCTGAAGAAAGCCCCTCGGGCTTGGTTTGATAAGTTCAGTTCTACTATGCTCAAGCTTGGGTTCACCTCTAGTTCTTATGACTCAGCTCTTTTCATTCGTCATACGAATCGTGAAATTATTCTCCAGTTAATATATGTTGATGATATGATCATTACCGGGGATGATCTCGTTGGTATTTGTGAGCTAAAGAAGTCCTTGAACTGCCATTTTGAGATGAAAGACTTGGGTCCTCTTAGCTATTTCTTGGGTCTCGAGGTTACTTCTGATGCTGACGGTTACTCTTTGTCTCACACAAAGTATGCTTCTGATATTCTTGCTCGTGCAGAACTGACCGATCCAAAGGTTGCCTCCACGCCATTGAAGCCCAACCTGAAGCTCACTCCTTTAGAGGGTGAACCTCTCTCTGATCCTACTCGATACCGACAGATTGTTGGTAGTCTGGTTTATCTCACGGTCACTCGTCTTGACTTACAGAACGCTGTTCATCAGGTCAGTCAGTTTCTCACTACTCCACGATCCACACACTATGTTGTTGTTCTTCGAATTCTTCGCTACGTCAAAGGTACTTTGTTTCGCGGTCTTCATTGCTCGATCTACACCGGTCCTACATGGTTTTTCAAATGCTTATTGGGCTGGTGATCCTACTGATAGACGCTCCACCACGGGGTACTGTTTCTTCTTGGGTGACTCACTTATGTCCTGGTGCAGCAAGAAGCAAACTGTAGTTTCGCGATCCAGCACTGAGGCAGAATACCGTGCTCTAGGTGACCCCACACATGAGCCCATCTGGCTTCGCTGGTTATTAGCTGATATGGGGATGCCTCAGTCCTCTGCTACTACTATATGTTTTGAAAATCGTAGTGACATCCAGATTGCCCACAACGATGTTTTTCATGAGCGGACGAAACACATTGAGATAGATTCTCATTTTACCCGCCATCATCTTCGTGCTGGCACAGTTCATCTGAAGTCTGTGTCTTCGTCAGAGAACTGCACATATTCATACGAAGTCTCATCCGCCTGGATGTTTTCGTAACCTGATCTCCAAACTTCCACTTATCACGAAAGCTTCAGTTTGAGGGGGGTTGTTATGATATATGTCCCACATCGCTTAAGCCTATATGTTACTCATTTTATAGTTTATATAAATAAGACCTTTTGTACATTGTTTGCTACAATGTTGAATACAATATTATTTTCTTCCGCTTCACATTATAACACAATTATTGGCCCGGAGTTACATGAAAGAATATCCTTCCATCCAATTATTGCGACGAAGTTCCAAATTCAAACGATCATCAGAATGTCATTCATATCCAGGTACACTGCAGGTCCATGGAACAATAATACAAGACTCTGCGTCACTCTTTTTCCACTTTGAGTATTAATCAGTTATAATATTTTATTTCATAGTTCCATAAACAGTTGATAGTTCAAAACAAGTACTTGACAAGACTATCGAAATCCACTATTTCTAAGTATAGTCCCTAGAATGATGTTTCATTTTTTTCGTTCTCTGCCTTTTTCTAGTGAGAGAAAGTTAGAGAGAGGGAGTACCCTTTTGTGGGTTTATCGATCTTACTCCGGCAAGCTTCTTCATCTTTTCTTCTCTTCAACCGTCTCTTCTTTCGTTCATCCAGTCAATCCCTGAGGTCTCCACTGGATTAGCCGCCGGGCTCGCCGTCGTCGCTCCTCCTGGCGGCGGCGATCCCCCCCCCCCCTTTTGTTCCTTCTTTCTCTGTTTTTGCCTCTCCTTTACAGATCTAGGATAATGGCTTCAAGTGAAGGCTTTTCTTCGTAGGATGGAGATGTTTCTTAGTCGGTGGTGGTTTGGTGCTTGCGGTGACCATCTTCTCCATATTCTCCGGCGCGTCTATGCCCCGTCTCCTTTTCTCAGGCCAGATCTATTTGCTAGTGTAGTTTATTAGGGTTTCTCCTTTTGATCTTGTCTATCCCCAGCTGTAATCGATATGCTAACCTTTTGAGGGCGATATTTGGAGTTGATCTATTAAATATGAATTTTTACAAGTATTAATCTCTGAAGTTTCAGCAAGAGATCTTTGCTGGAGGCGTTTGAATGTTGCCGCAGGAGGCTAGTTTGTTGCAGGACCATGTTTTTTTATTTTTGAAAGTTTTTTCTTGGCGAGGTGAATCCTGTTGTTCTCAAAAGTCAACACGTGGAAGAGTGGTGGTTTTCTATTTTCAAGATGTATTGGAATGTTCAATGTTTTTTTTATTTGTAATTTTTTGCTCTTTTCAGAGTTGGTGGGATGTACCACTCTGATTATGTTTACCAGATTTTTTCTGGTCTTGTATTGGCTGTTATAGCCTATCATTTTAATGAAAGCTACAGTTTTTGGGAAAAAAAAGTATAGTCCCAATATAATAAATACAGTGACTGTAAGTAAACTGAGTCCAAACCGCAAATCGTTTCAAGTTTCAAATTCTAGTCAGGAAATTAAAACGGTTATTTCAAAACACATGAACATTTTGGCACGAAGAGTTGGCATGTATTCTTACCATTGACAAGTAATACCTCTGTTTCTTCTCGTTCACCTTACTTTACTTTTTGACACTATTTATTGTGTCATTTTGACCCGGTGATTTAATTAATAAAAAGTTACACGAATTTGGTAATTTTTGCATGACCTTCTACAGTAAACTTCACTCTACAATACTATGAAAAAGTTGACAAAAATTTACGTTGTTTTGATATTCAAATTACCGAGTCAAGGTGAATCAATTACGGCTAAAAAGTCAATCGAAGGAGAAAGAGAAGAAACAGAGGTAGTATTAAAAATCAACCCAATCCTACTTGAAGTCTTAACAAACATACAATTTGATCTATGAATCCTAATTACAACAAACATACGAATTCCCTAATGACGATTTGATCTAACAATACTACTATATGCTTGCCCTACATGATATACTTATGTACCTAGGTTTTTATAGACACCCGTATGGTGTCACAATGGAAAAACCAATTCCCACTTGAAGTCTTATACAATCAGCTACCCCTTCTTTACTTTTACCAGCTCTCTGTTGTCCTGGAAAAAAAATTACACGCGACTATCTTCACTCACACCTTGAAAAGATAAGACCATCATTAACCATATGCCTCACATGCGACACGTTTATGGCATGTGGCTGCCATGCAGAAATATATAGCCCAGAATAAGCAACAATGGTGCCGCATAAAGACATCGCCGATTACGCATGCAATTGCAATCGGTGCCTAACCTTTGCTTTTCTATATATGAAGTTGAGTTGCAGTTAGAGAATAAGCGCCGATTTGGCTCCATAACTTCATTACTACACAACAAATGGCTTCGGCTAGCGATGAGGGTGATAACTATAAGCAGCTACTTGAAGCTCAAACTCACATATGGAACCAAACACTGAGTTTCATCAACTCTGCATCAATCAAGTGTGCCCTTGACCTAGGCATACCTGATGCTATTTCTAACCATGGCAAGCCCATGACACTCTCTCAGCTCGTCGCCGCATTACAAATCAAGCCAGAGAAAGCTAATAGTCTTCAACGCCTCATGCGCGTTTTGGTCCACGAAGGTTTCATCTCTAATCAACAATCTGGAGATGATGAAGAGAGGTACGCCCTCACGGCGTCTTCTGAGATTGTGCTGAAACACAAAGAGTACAATCTCAGGGCTCTCGTGACGTTGAATTTCAACCCCATTACCATCAAGTCATGGTACTCCTTGAGTGATTGGTTTCGCAACGACGATGTCACAGCTTTCTACACAGCCCACGGCGAAGAGCTTTACGAATTGTGTTCCAGGGATCGCGTTTTTAGCAACACGTTCAAAGAGGTCATGGAAGCGGATTCGATATTGGTAGCTAACCAGATGATGAGAGAGTGCAAGAATGTGTTTGATGGCTTGAATTCTCTGGTGGATGTTGGTGGTGGCACTGGAAATGTAGCTAAAGTCATTCTCCAAGCATGCCCTAACTTGAAGTGCACGGTTCTTGATCTCCCACATGTGGTTGGTAACTTGCAGGCGAGTGGTAACTTGAAGTTTGTGGGAGGAGATATGTTTGCTTCTATTCCTACTGCAAATGCAGTCATGCTCAAGGTAATGACAATATTGCTTCGTTTGGTGGTAAAACATTTTCCCTTGTTTTGGTGCTGTTTGGTTGGAGGTAAAATATTTTCCTGAAATGTTTTCCTTCAAATGATGTAAAATGATTTACACATTTCAAACCCGTCAGCCATTTTCTGGAGAGTGTAGAGCACAACAACAACTCGTACTAACACTTCCACCACAAATAACCACCACCACTACCACCTACCTCCACCACGACCCATCACCGCCACCCATCACTGCTAGGGATGGCAATATGATCCGATCCGATCTGTGATCCGAGTGATCCGGGCCGAATGGATCGGATCCAAATCCGATCCAATTGAAAATGGATCGGATTTGGATCTGGAAAGCCAGATCCGATCGGATTTGGATCTAAGGGCAGATCCACCGGGTTCCGACCCGATCCGATCCGACGTATATGTGTGCTTTACAAATATATTCATATTACCTCCCCAGTTTCACTTCCAAGAAGATTACAATAATAATTCCAACCTTCAAAGCTATTTCAGTTGTGTTTTAGGCTTCATAACCTGCGAACATGCCTTAGCGCATGAAATAGTGTTTATTTCTTATGTTATTTTTGTATTTTCTCGCAAAATCAAGTCGGATCCGAACCGAATCCGATCTGACCACGTATTATATGGATATACGGATCGGATTTGGATCAGCTGGATGAAACCCGATCCGATCTGATCCGAATCCGGTGATGATCCGAACGGATCTGGATCGGATCTGGATCCCATTTATCCTAGTCGGATCTGGATCGGATCTAGCCTGATCCGATCCGGATCCGACCCGTTGCCATCCCTAATCACTGCCACTACCGTCGGGGCCCACTATTTAGGCAAGTGTCAACCAAACACGAAAAAATAATTGTTGAGAAAACTTTTTCACATAAAATTTTTACGTAAAATATTTTTCCTTGTAAAACACTTTACTGTGAGCTAAAGAGAGCCTTAGTTTATTTCACTTTTTGCCTTAGTTTATTTCACTTTTCAAAAAGTTTTAGAAGATATTCCGAGGCTAGTACATAACCTTACTTCATTTATTGTGCCTGTTTGTTCAAGTGAAAATGTAAGAAACTGAAAAAGGTCCCGAACAAGAATTTCTTCGGGGCATGGATGCATCTTGATCTACGTCAATTTTGACAAATATGCAAAAATATTTGGGTTCGTCTCAATAACATACATTTGACATAATTTGATCTAAGTGGAGAACCGCGAATGCATGCACGGGTCTTAGAACACTTGAAATCAAACGAGTAGAGTAATCACTCCTTTACGAATTTAGCTGGTCATCTACTAATTTCTTTCGGTATGTTCCTTAATATAAATAATGTAACAGTATGTGATGCACAACTGGAACGATGAGGAATGCATTAAGATCTTGAAGAAATGTAAAGAAGCAATTCCAAGCAAAGATGGGGGAGGCAAGGTGATTATCATCGACATGGTGATGGACAACAAGAAATCAAGTGGCAGCGGATATGAGGACCATGTTCATAAGTCCAAGGTCTTGTTCGACATTTTGATGATGGTTAACCATGGAGGAAAAGAGAGAAATGTGAAAGAATGGGAATACCTCTTCACTAGTGCAGGCTTCTCCAACTACAAGATAACAAACAAACTCGTTTCCAGGTCCCTCATCGAGGTTTATCCCTGACTCGACTTCTTCGTTTGATAGATATTTCATGTGGATACATGATCAACAAGTGGAATAGTAATATGGTTGATCTAATATTGCTTATTAGTTACTTAAGCTCGCTTGGTTCAAGATCTAAACCTACCCCGTTGTAGTTCTTTTGGTTCCTTTTATCTGTTGTAATCTTTGTTCGGGAGGCATCAACATATGCAGAATTCAAATCCCGATCCCCTATGTATGTTGCTGCTTCCTCTTTTCGTCAGAAAGTTTAGATTGACTTTTTTCACTATTCACAGGGTCATTTTAGTCCGGTAATTTGATTAGCGAAACGTTGTAAGAATATGATAATCTTTTTATTGTATTGTAGAGTAAAGTTTGCTCTGCAACACTATGAAAAAAGATTATCAAAAATTGCATCGTTTTTTACTCTAATTACCGAATCAAAGCGACATGATTACGGGAGAAAAAGTTAAATTGAGAACTTTCTGACGAAACAGAGAAAGGAAATGTTCAGCTTTCAATACCTACTGGCTACTGCATAATATCAGGATATCAAAATAATCTATTACAGCCCCTTTTCTAGAACTACATGTTTGCATTCCTCATTTGTAAAAACTATTATCTTATTAAAACTGATAAAAAAATTCACCCAACCTATGGTGTTTTTAGGATAAAATGGCCAACCCGAATGGTTTCCTTCTTTTTTTTTATGAAATACCATACCATGAAAAAGCGTCCATACAAGCACCAACAGTAGAACCCAAATGGTTTTTTACAAGAAAGAAATATTACCGTCTTTTTCATGTAACTCTCTATTCTGGGCATACATGGCAAATTCATGAGATGTCCGGGAGATTTAGTCGGGCGCTCTAAGAATTGCTCCAAAACCAAAGAGTGTCAACTCTCTCTCTCTCTCTCTCTCTCTCTCTCTCTCTCTCTCTCTCACATTTGTTTCTTGCCCGTTTCGTTATGCATGAATGTTGTTTCATGGTTGATGTTTCCATTCTCTGTCTCTGAGCAATGCTCTGACTTCGTTGACACAATATCTGAAGCTGTATAACGGGCTGTGGCAGTCGGGAGCTCAATCTTCCACATTAGAGATTGTGGACAGGTTTGGGTTGAACTTAGTATTTCTTAAGGAACCAGTGTACACAGAATACCTATTAGTTAAAGAGAGCAAAGCCTACAAAGAAGAAATTCTGAGCAGCTGGAAGAATTCCCAGGGTAAGGTTCTTCCAAACCTGGCATGGATTCACCTGGGGAGATGAAGGACTTGAGGAACAGGAACCAAAACTTCGTGGTTAACGTTTGCGTTCCAAAATGTTATTCGACGAGATAAAATTCCAATCCACATCACGAGACAGGGCAGCAGAAAGCTAGAAGGGGGCAAAACCCTAAAGAACTGTCCGACCTTCCGGGAGATTTAGTCGTAAACATACTGGAAGGCTCTCTTCAGCTGATCGAGTTCAATTTGGCCCGACCTTTAAGATAAAACCCCCTCTTTAGTCACAACCACAGAAGAACATTATCTTCTTTTTTAACCTACGTGGTGATAGGGCAGCATAACCCTGCATGTTATTCGAGCGAAATTATATGGCTTCCTACCCGTAACAAACCGTGGGGGACAAAACCACACCCACTGTCAACCAGCAAAAATCTTCATGGGGGCGATAAAATGAAAGGTCCGGTCTATCTTGCCTATACAAACTCATTATCTGTATACATTTTGGCCCATTGATAAACTTCCATGGCTTTCTACCTTCGACTGTTTCCGAAACTAGCTGGACGTATTTCTTCTTGTTTACTCCTTTCAATAAAAGGATCATCAAGTTGCCTTGTACCATTCTTTCGGCTACAAGGCAGTAACTTGGTGAATCATCAAGGCACACTGTTTACTTCTACTCGTCTTGGGATGATGCTCCCGGAAAACTTAGTATCAGCATACTACATTAAAGCAGTCAAACGTGGAAGACTATTGTATTTGATAAATCTATTATTATCTATGTCCAAACAAGCCCCAAACAAATTATGTTTGATGTTTCTATTGCTTATCTCACATACGTCTCGCAGCCTATGATGTCATTAAGCAAAGCTTGGAATTGATTATCCCTACAATATTTTATCTACAAAGGAAAGCTTCTTCTTACATTAGTAGGGAACCACTCAAAGATGGATACAATATGACGGTTTGCATGCTATTGCACTAGAGCTGGTTTGCATGCTATTGCACTAGAGCAGAGATTTGCCCAGATAGCACTCGAAGGGTAGCGGCTGCGGATTTCCACGCATATATGTGTGTGTGAGAGTGAGTGTGTGTGTGTGTGTGTGTGGAAAGGCTTCGTTGCGGCGTATTCGAGTCTAGTAGCTCTACAAGGACAGGGGTCGAGAGAACAAGCACGAGAAATCATGCTCTATTTCTTGGCCGTGACTCATTTCTTGACAGGATGTATTTGTAGAACCCTAGCAACGATGCAATAGGCGGAGTGTTGTACTACTCCTTGAAAGATGGTCGATGTCATGCTCCTAAAGATGGCAACTACTGGCCCAGTAATATGTACAACGGAATATGGATTGAACACCTTTTCCCCTTCTGAGCTTGCTTGAAGAATCAAAGAATACTCGAACATTGACTGAACTCGACTCCTAACTCTTAGCTTGTTTTATCTTACCGCAACTGAATACATTCTGCGGATAGATGCTGAGGTATCAATTACTGGTGATGATGATGATGATGATGATGATGATACGCTTACTATGTCCGACATTTTGCATTGAGAGAGAGAGAACGAGGGAGGATGGGGAACAGTGATGTCAATGTTGCGATCCTAATGTAGCTGAATATAAATGAATGTATTTGAGCTTTGAGTGAGTGGACTCCTGGAGTAGACTAATCATCTTTCGTTGCATCTTTCCTCTATTTTGTTGATTATCTAATATTTGTGCAGGCATCTCTCAAAATGTGAAGGAAGCTAAAGATTGAAGCGGGGATCTAGAGAAATTCGATTTCAGTCGGAGAAGTTCCTGATAGTGAAGGGGCGAGGTTGGTTTCCCTCTTTCCATCCAAAAAAAGAAACGATTTGAGTGGTGGTAAACAACACAGCTGCTCTTGTTCAAGCATATGGCAAAACTAACTTTGCAGACGTGAAAAACACGGAGAGACAAACTTAATATCAAAGATTCAAGGTTCTACGTTTTCTTTGCAGTCGTGCCCCACTGAAATTTGAGGAGCTAAACTCTTAACACTATAAATGAAAACAGCTTTAAAAGGTCAAAATTCGTGGTTTACAAAGTTTCAAGGTATATTTTTAAAGGGACTCCAAAGTTTAAAGGAAGCATTTTATTTATTTATTTTTGCGTAGAAATTTACAATTGACTATACCAGCACGATAATTGTTCTCCAGAAACCAATGAGAATGTATCATCAACCAACACCACAAGTGGTGGATGGCATTCTCTTTCTAGAAAACATACAACCAGCATGAATATTGTGCCAAATACATCGCTATATCAAGGAGACGTGTTTAGGGATAACAAAAGCCTTTTTTCTCGCCTTTTGGTTTGTTAAGAACCCATAGGCCATACTACCCACACATGTCTGTAAGAGCACGTTCAAGTACTTGCGACATGAAACCTAATCCTTCAGCATTCACAGTAAAATAAAATAGAAACGGGTTGCCAGAAAATCTAATCAGGTCAACATTAACCTCCTTTGCAGAGGCAGCTACTTCATATCGACAAAAAAATGAAAGTAAATGAATTCAGATCACTACTTAATTGCACAGGAGACCTAGATGAGATCTAAAAAACCATCAAATGGTATACCGAAATCAAATACATGTCACAAATCAGCTACCACCACAGCCACGAAAGTTCCTGCTATCTATTACAAGTTTAAACTGGACGAGAAGACCTTGGAATACAATCAAAAGCTCAAATTACCTGAAGGGTATATCTCAATCTGCGGAACGCGGGACATCAGCCTCGGTTGAAGGTTCTCTCCTTCCGCCATATCGCTAGAGAAAAGAAAAGTATTATGTCAATAAAAATAGATGAGCTAAAGTGCAAATTATAAAGAATACTGGTTTGGAATGGATATAGTTTACCTGTTTACCAAGGGTGAAAGGAACATATTTGTATTTGACCATATGCAGCAGTTGTCGCTTCATGGTAAGAGTGAATAGCACGACAAAGTAGAAGAGGAGTATTGGCCAAAACACGGGCACATCAAACATGCCAAAGAATGTTAACACAAAAGCAATGCAAAAGGCTCTTGTCATTGAGTACCTGCAAGGAGAAGTCCATAATACATAAATCACCCAAAAAGTGCAGAACTCAGCCTAATCAAAGTGGTCAGGATGTTTTTAAGTTCAGTATCATAAGCTTCTAACCATAATGTTGGGGTACAAGAAATCATATCAGAATCATGGAATAAACGGCCTCGACATATTCGCTGTTAATTACAAAAGCAAAGTCATGCAACTGAACTGATCTGCTACTTGTTGATTCCCATTCCTTTTTTTATAAGTTATTTTCTAATACATGAAAGCAATTGCATATTGTATCAGCTCTGCATCTAATCAGACATCAAGAGATATAATAAAGGTCTTAAGTGCACAGATGGCACAATATGATGGTCTCTTTAAATCAACATCACAGAAAAATATAAGAATAAACGGTCAACTAGATTCCTCTACAATAGTGTGAAAACGTATCAAAGATATCTATTGGTGAATTTTTCATCTCTAAAAATTGCATCAGATCAAATCATTGCCAACACCCAGCAGGCATCAACTCAATCATATATAACTTTTCAGAGCAGCAAAAACATTACTCTATTTATTATATAAGAATGGCAAATAAAAGAATGGCAGAGTAGCTCAATCACCTCATCATATATAACTTTTCGAAGCAGCAAAATCATAACTCCATCTAATAAATAGTATCTACTAACACAAAGCAAGTCCGATGATCATGGTTACTACTTCAGATAATTTCTGAGTACTCTTAGAATGATACCAGTGTCATAAGGAACTGGTGTTGAGATGAGACAAAGAAAACATTAACCTTCACTTCTAGTAACAAAGGCCTGGTTTGGATAGAGAGGGTTAGTTAACCTCAACCCAAAGTTAACCAAAACCTCAACCTAAAGTTTGTAGGACCCATATTCCACTCATTTTTCTACTAACATAAAAGTCAAAACCTCAAAATCCAAAACCGTCATATCCAAACACAACACAGGTTTGGTTTTTTAAACCATAAAATTTGCAATCCAAACAGGGCCAAAATGTTACATTATCGCATAAAGTTTTGATTTTATTGAATGAGTGACCAGAGAAAGCCACCCCATGAGATCAGTGATCACCTGTTTGGAAACCTCAAATTTTCTGATGACCTTAGAGGCATGCATATTTTGTATACACTGATTTGTTAAAGGGGCTCAGTACCGTAAGTACCAGATATCGAAATAGAAAGTAAAAAAGGGTGAACCCGTAAAAACAGGGAAAGAGAGAACACTGGCAAATAAAATAATGGCAGATTCTTCCCCCCCCCCCCCCCCCCCACCCCAATTCCTCCTCAAAGGAAAACCATTGCAAACGTCCTTCTACACTAGTAGAGGAATTTACATTTATACATTAAAGAAAGCATGGCAGCATGATCTTCCCAACATCTAAGGATAGATGAGCAGTGCCGAATTCCAACTGCAAGAGCACAGGTACACTGAAGATTCCAACTGCAATGAGTCCAAACTTCACTAGAACCAACCCTCGATCGGGTACAACCAGATTGTGGGCCGTCACTTGTATTTGTAGTTTACCCCTTAAGGGTCAGACCTGATAAGCAGCATGGCCTATGTTGCACTTTTTTCCGTCGAAAGAAGAATCAGAAAATAAGGCATGGAAATCTTCATGCCACTAAAGTTTGATGCTTTTGATTCGAAAAATAGTAAGTTATGATTAGGATGCATACAATAATTTCGCTCACATTTTACACCCTTATTATATTAGTTTTGAACAGCTAATCCAAATTTGTATTCATCGTCTCTCCTACTCTTCCATTGTCATTTATTCCTTCTTCCCAGGCTTAGCTCATTGTTTACTTTCTCTGTTATGCTCTTTCTTTCACAGCCTCCAGTGTCAAAATATCTGGCAAAGGCTTAAGTTTTGAGTTCTTTCTATAGAACATGTGCAAAGTATATTCATTCTGGAGAATATTATCACTGAGACATACTACAGTCTACAAATCTATGTAGCACGGTGCGGGTGCAGTGCGGGTGCGGCAAATTCCCAAATAATCAAGGGTGTGGATGCGGGTGTGGCGGCTATATTTATATTTTTATTTATATAATTCGTGACACCATTATAATAATTTAAAAACAACGATAATAGGTAACCAAATTATAATCAAACTGAAATTCATATACAGATTCGAAGATACAGGGTTACTACATCAACAATATAATCGCTTTCCGTCGTTAGTAAAAGTGGAAAGACGTTAGATATTCACATAGATGCACGTTTTTTTGGTTAAATTGTAGTTGTATTTTAAAAGACCTCTCAACTACAACTTTCAAAATGACCCTGCCTTATCCACAAAGCACCCGCAAAGCACCCCCGCACCCACGAAGCACCCGGTACGGGTGCGCGACCTCCCAGAAGCACTCGTGCTACATAGATACAAATATCAAAGTACTTTGACATTTTGAAAAGTTGTCTTTAAACTATCTCTTCTCTCTTTTCATGACATACGTGATAGCTTTTTATACACAATCGGAAAAGGTAATGCTTCTACCATCGTAATTTTTTATGACTTCAGCTCCAATTTTGTAAGTCCTACGATAAAAGTCTTATTGAATAAAATTCGAAATTTCAATCCCTTAGATCCTCACATAAATTTGTTTCACTTTCTTGGTTCGGAGGAAATTCAATACCCAAGAAAAATCTTAAAAGAGAATGGATAGCATTGTGAGTAAACCCAAGTAACGGATAGTTGCACAGCCCTAGGCAAAAGATGATAGTGTAACAAAATCATCTTTGGAAGTGGTCAAGTAGCCCAATTGTTAAGAGGCGCAGTACCTTGCATCAGGTCACAGGCTCTAGATTCACCCCTCCCCCTTTAGTTTAAAGTTCTTCCACTGGGAAATGAGTGAGTAAAAAATCAGACAAAAAAATATATATTTCTTCCTTAGGAATCCTTCCCATCAAATTTTTTAAGAGCATGTGTAATGTCATCTTGTGATTAGGGATGGCAACATGGTCCGATCCGATCTGAGATCCGAGCCGAATGGATCGGAAACGAATCCGATCCAATTGAAAATGGATCGGATTTGGATCCGGAAAGCCTGAGCCGATCGGATTTGGATCTGGATCGGAGGGCAGATCCACCGGGTTCCGACCCGATCCGATACGTACATGTGTACTTTATGAATATACCCCTATTATCTCTCCACTTACACTTCCAAGAAGAATACAATAGTAACTCCAACCTACAAAACCAGTTCTTTTGTGTTTTAGGCTCCGTAACTTACAAACATGCTCTAGCGTATGAAATAATGTTTATTTTTTATATTATTTTTTGCATTTTATTGCAAATCTAAGCCTGATCCGATCCGAATCCGATCCGAGCACTTACTATATCGATCTACGGATCGGATTTGGATCGGCTGAATGAAACCCGATCCAATTCGATCCGAACCCGGTGATGATCCGAGCGGGTCTGGATCGGATCTGGATCCCATTTCTCCTAGTCGGATCTGGATCGGGAAGTGCCTGATCCGATCCAGATCCGACCCGTTGCCATCCCTAACTTGTGATCTAGGCTACATGGCTACACCAATCCTGCTAAGCTGAAATTTATATGCAATTATCTAAAACAATACTGAATGGATCAACCACCATGCAACGCTTCTTCTATGTAGTATTTTAAAATTCCAGTACAAATCTAGATTCCTATGGTTCTACAATCCTTCAGGGATTTATTTATGTAGTATTTCAAAATTCCAATACAAATCTAGATCCCCATGTCATGGAAATTCTCCCAAGGTCATAGAATCCCATGTGATCCCGTGGATCCAAAAAGAATTGTATTCGATTATGTGATTTTAGTAACTATGTTTGGAAGATTAATGGTGGGCAGTGATTGGACAAGAGTTCATTTGCTTGCTTCCACTTTTGGCTCTACTGATCCATAAGTTTTCTTTATCCAAATTAGCCCAAGATTAATGTACTACATCTTATTTCCGATCACTTTCCAAGAGAGACATGGGAATCAGCTCTTAATTTTACCTGAATAAGCTCTGACAGTATTGAACCTTCCTTTGCAATTGAATCTCAACACTGACTACCAATTGTAAGTTTGTGACTAGTTTTCATTATTTTCTTTTCTTTACCGACAAAATATCGAGCTTGTTGTTATTCTACTCTGCCTCGCCTATAAGTATTGTTCTATGTCTTAAAGCTAACTGCACTAATTGCTCATTAACTCATTTTCAGATTTTGACAAGTTTTCCCTTTAGTTACTTCAAGAACTTGGTCAACTAATATTTTGATTCGGCATGTCCTTGTAAGCTTTGCGGTTTGCGTAATGAACCTCTTAACTTTCAATTAAAATTGAGTTCTAGGTCCCACAAACATTAATTCGATGTTCATTATATGGAGTATAAAATAGACCAGGAAAATATTTGAGTTGTTATGGTATAAAAAAACTACAAGCTGTAACAACTAACAAATTAGGTAGATTCTTACAATTCACAGCCTAATTATGTGAATCCGAGACTAGGGGACAAGCCACTATCCTATGTATAATCTAAATTTATGAAAACTGTGCATGTGCCACACACTTAGGAACAAACTGCTCCATGAGCTTCAATTGCAACTCCTACAGATTAACCACCTGACGTTTATAAGTTTCTGAACACAATGACAATTTAAGAAATATGAGAAAGCAAAGAACCCAATGGCATGAAAGCGGTCGTGATATAATAGACTTAATATATTCTTCTTTCGAGATAAGTAACTTTATTTTAGATGTATACCCTTACCAGTATTCTTATTTTACACACGACAGTGTAGAGGCTAAACCACATATGCGGCAAGCCAGCAACCAAGACTGGTGATTTCGACCACTCAGAGTATCATAACTAACACCGAGCTTGCATACACATTTACTAGTCACATGGTGCAAAATCGCAGTTTGGTGACAGGCTGATAGCACACTATCACGTAGAACGATTTTCCAAACCATCAAGTGACCCTCTCCATGGTCTAAAAACCTCTCTTTCATTGCCAAATGCCAATCTAGATTCTATGCCATGAAGTTGACCTCAACTGTCCCCTCGATATTACAAAAGCGACAACTTCTTGTCGGTTCATAAATGTATCAAAGCGACCACCAGGTCAGTCAGATGACAATCCGAGGAATATAAAGAGGATAGGCAGGTCTACATAGCAATTCATAGTTCATGTTAAATGAAGTATTATCACTTGCATAGCTTTCCGTGGGTCTATTCATATGTAGTGGATTAAAAGTAATCATCACCCAAGTGTTTCATGAATGTAACATTAGTGTTTAATAAAGTAGGTTATCTTTTGTCGGACTAATATAATCATTGGATGTAATTCCAACGAATGTATGCACACCGCTATCTTGGCTCTCCCTTCTAATAACATGAAGTATTAAGAGACATGCAAGAAAATAACAGCATATGAGGTATCCGGTGTTAAACAAGAAAGTGTCACAGCCACACTCACAGGAGTAAGCTGAGTTTTGGAGAAATATAAAAAAGAACAAAATTTATCATGTGGGATGCTTGGATAATTCTTCTGCCCTCTATTCCTTCAATCTGTCTCCTATGTAGAGTGTGAACATGCTAGAACTCCTACACTCAATTTATCTGCCTCTTTTGCACCTCTCAGTCAATTATCGAACTGCTTACTTTTTTATTCACACTACCGTTACAGCACCCTGGGTCCAATAATCTCCGATAGTAATGCAACTTGTCTGTATCCTCTCAACATCTTCCTAACTCTGGCACAATCTTTTGATTAAATCCGCTACACGATGACATAAGACCAACTGGACTGTCCATATACTTGATCACAGTAAGTTTTATCTCAAACGAAGCTGACTAGCGCGAACTCTGTATCTACTGCGCTCTACAGTTTCCATATTATTCGGCTACATTAAAACATTTTTTTACTGTGCAATGGCTTGAGATCATGTAATTCCACTGTCAATTTCATCATAGAAAGTAGATTAAGTGTTTTGTGCTTCTAAGATGACAATAAAAATGTTGCCGTCCTCAAGGTGTTTCCATATAGTAAGAAGACTAATATGTGTCCATGTATTTTTACACTATGCTGTTCTTGATTCTTAAGCAGTTAGGTCACACTTGAAGGAGTATTCAAAAATCATCACTGCAAGCAGCAATTCAATTTGTTCACGTAACACCCTCAGGCTTTTAGCAGTTAGGTCAACCTTTTTTTACTGTGCAATGGCTTGAGATCATGTAATTTCCACTGTTAATTTCATCATAAGAAAGTACAGTAAGAGTTTTGTGCTTCCAAGATGAGACGTGCGCAATGTGTTTCCATATAGTAAGAAAACTAATATGTGTCAATTGTATTTTTAGACTCTAGTGTTCATGATTCTTAAGCAGTTAGGTCACACACACTCCACTTGAAGTAGAAATCAAAATTAGTACCGCAATCAGCAATTCAATTTGTTCACTCAACAACCTCCGGCTTTTAACAATTGTATTAATCTGGTGACTTCCTAGATCAGTTTTATCTCAAACGAAGCTGACTAGGGCGAACTCTGTGCTCTGTGTGTTCTGTGCTCTACAGTTTCCATAGTATGCTGCTACATTAAAACCTTTTTTTACTGTGCAACGGCTTGAGATCATGTAATTCCACTGTCAATTTCATCATAAAAAGTACAGTAAGTGTTCTTGATTCTTAAGCAGTTAGGTCACACTTCAAGGCGAAATCAAAAATCAGTACCGCAATCAGCAATTCAATTTGTTCACTCAACAACCTCAGGCATTAAACAATTGTATGAATCTGGTGAGTTTCTAGATCAGTATAACAACATCAATTATAGCCATAGTAAACTAAATTCAAGCAATCAGAGTGTGGAAATTTCAACTCACCAGAACTTGAACTCCGGTAATCGGCGAACGAAGGGACGGAACTCGTCGGAGCTCCGAACGGGGAGAGTAGGCCCATCGGAGAAGTCCTGCAACGCCGGATCCTCCTGAGGCGAGAGGAAGCCGATGAGGAGGCTGAGGACGTAGATTCCGAGAGCGTAGGTGACGATATAGAAGCCCTGGACGAAGTAGATACGGATAAGGTAGAGGATCGCGACGGCGAAGAAGGCGATCCAACGGTGGAGGATGTGAGGAGTCAACTTGTCGAGGAACTGCTGGTAGCGCTGAGAGACGGTGAAGGTCCACCGTGCGAAGACCTCCGGTGGAGATCTCGATGAGGCGTCGCCGGAAACGGCAGAGCTCGCTCCGGCTTCCATTTTTTTTTATTTTTTGGTTGTTCTCTCGGTAGGTCGTTCAGTCAGTTCCCTCTCTAGTTGCAGAAGAAGATATTTGCGAGGGCACGAAACACACCCTGTTTCCGGGCGTCTTCGGGAGGACTTCGGATCTCTCTACTCTTTTTTTATTTTTTTGTGCTCTCGGTTCGGATCTCTCTACTCGTGTTTATGATTTATCTTGTTTTATTATTGGGCATGTTTGGATGGGTTAAATAAAGAGATTAGATAGTAAAACAAATCTAATAATTTACGATCTCATGATTTATCAATTTAGCTCATCTTAACATAATGAAAGATTCACTTTCAACAAAAAAACATAATGAAAGATTTATGACACTTATTGCAGTTAGAGGAAATCAGGCGTAAGATTTACTGAAGCGTCAGTCATGGTGTTCCCAACGACAACTCATCTAACCATAGTATCCTCAACTAGGAATTCCTCAACCGCGGATTTCCGCGTACCTTGAACGGCAGGGCACTGCGTATGAGCATCTGCGGCTTCTCTATATTCCATAACCGCATATGTTCTCCCTTTCTTTTCTTCGTCCTCGCCAACCGCATTGGGCGACAGCTCCACTTCTTCAAGATAACCGGGAAGGGCGTGATGATATTCCTTCATAGCAAGTATGATAGTTGCGGTAAACGAAGAATTCATGTGATAATAAGGTTCTAGCTGATCTAAAGATGACCCGTAGTGGCAGAGGAATTCCTGCATCCACGAGCTCCTACCGCCACAGCCAAACCTCTGTAGCAAGTACTTGACAAAGCGCAAAGAACATAAAGGACATTGAGCATCTCGACGCAGCTGCTACACATTCTCCCAAGATCATGTCGCCACACAAATAAAAATTTCTTGTCAAGCAAAGAACAAAACACGTAGTGACACACAATGCAAGACGGTGTTCATCGTAACTTGTCTGCGCCAATATATCGATCATGCTCTAGTCGTTTCACCCAGGGGGAGTGAGCAGGTATGCAAGAAGGACAACATCGAGCATAGAAAAGCATCAATTGTGGCTCTATGTGATCCGCTACGCCTCGCCATTGATAAGCACATTAACATAACTATCTCGCTCAATGGCGAGCGAACCAGATCATGGGCGCCTCCTAATCAAATCCCAGCTACCTTTAACGCGAGGAGGGTCATAACGCGCTTTGTAATAAATGGTAGATGGGTCCCCCACCCCCACCCCCACCCCCACAATATCAGGAAAAAAAAGCGTAGGAATGGAGCATCATGTATATCAACACACATATTCCTTTAAAATATAAGCACCATGAGAAGATTGTCTACCTTTACGTTTGAATAAGGATAGAACAAAGAAGTATGAGAAAAGCCCTCTACCTTGCGGCATAAGCTCTAAAACAAAACTCCGGGTCAAAATCGCAAAACATGGTGAAGATGCCTCGCGGAATATCGGTATTGTACCACCTCCACGCCCGAGGGCAGCCAAGGCGAGTCTTTCCTTCAACATCTCATCCATCCGTGCCCATAGGGATCAGAGCATAAGTAGGAAATCTCTCGAACACCTACATAGTTAGGAAGCCCACATTAACGAAGGATGTAAGATCTCGCCTCCCACAAAAAGTAGATGAAGCAGCAAGGATTTGATCTAGTATGTTGTACAAGGCCTCCAAAACTAGAGGACCTAACGGCGAGGGCTGGCCTAGATAAGTGTGCACCTTAAGAGCAAGTGCGTGAAAGAATATGTCATCCCCATGTACGCCACAAATAAGGGAATGCGAGATCCATATCACAGGAATGCGCACAAAGAATACTTTGCGCCGACCATGTCTACAAAGGAAGCTTTGCCTTCCTCCTTCAAAATGGAAGTCGGAAGCATCTGGCAATAATCTCAAAAGACCATTTGAACCCACTTACCCCATGTATCATGCTCGCCAGTAGCAGTATACTTCGGCTTCTTGGAGCAGCAAGTTCCATCCCACCTGTGCGAGAACATTGCATGTCCTTCATCAAATCAGACATGCGAGCTAAGACTCGCAACTCGTCCGATGAAGGATCACCAAATCTCATCGCATGAAGGTTCAGCAGTATAGGCACATCCTCCAACATATGTCGATCTTTATATTGGGGGAAATAGAAGCTATGAGTCTCGCTACATTGCCTGGAAACCAAGATGACGAGCATATCGGGATCTAGAGTAACATTATACCTCTTAGTGGCACGGATGGTGCGAAAGATTTAAGCACGCCTCAAAGTTTCCCCATGATAATTTAGAACCCAAGTTTTCACTAGTCCATGATCCTAACGTCATCTTGTGCAGTACGAAACTTTACTCTGCAATTGGGATAATGTTTTGCCTCAATCGCAAGCTGGTGTATTTTCTTGGGATCTACGCGATCCCATGAACTTTGATCTCCGGTCGCACAAATCATCATTAGACCTTCACCAATCCTAGTGAAGATCGAAGGATTGGGCAAGCGCATGATAGCATGATAATAATCATGGCTATATCTCTTTCTTCTTCGATTTCAGCAGAAGAGTAGAATGTGACAATACTTCTAATTTTATACCCAAACAAGCACTCGAAAGGTCTCCCACTTTTTAAAAATCTTTTCATATTCTTAATCACCAAAATGAGGCAGTCAGTGTATCTCGCGCGCTCATCTGCACCGTCAAAGCATGTCAATCGACAAATAGTACTAGACACCGGATCAAGTTCTCAAAAAAGGTGTGTAGTTCCATCAAAAGTGGTGACGTATACAACCCTACAAGCTATTAATAGCATGAAATCGGCAGAATGATTCACTCGCTTAGTCATCACAACTAGGGGCTGCGAGATGCGCCTAGCCTTCACAAGTGCATCCATGAGCAAGGGAGCTAAATGTAGACAGTCTAAATCATGGTCCGAGACTGCAGACACGTGGACCCATCAACTGCGCACATGTGTCATGCAATTGTGCTCTGTGCACACTAGCTCTTGCCTAAGTGGCACGTGAGGACCACGAGACAGGGTCCCTCGCATCTCATACCTCGCACGGGAGCAAGGTCTTAGTGGTTTGGAGACTGGAACAAGGACCATCGCGAAGGGGTCCATCCTATTCGCGACCCGTATATGCCAAAGGAGTTGACTTGTCCATAACCTTCCATATAAGCTTGCCCGACGTCACTAGTGATGTTCCTACGGGAATTGGGTCGTAAGCCCTAATGGGCAGTGCCTTTTCCGCACAAGCCATGTCAGCCTCATTGGTTTCCCTAATCTAATTATATATATCGGAAGTACTATTGCTTGCTCAGTACAGTACTATTGCTAGCTCTGCACACGTTGTCTTTCTCCTCCCCAAGGCATATTCAACTTGTTTCCATCCCTATCGTCCCTAAATATCTAGTTCTCTCAACTGTACCTGCTCGATTAGAACTCTTGTAACTCACTTTTAGAGTATGAACAATCTGACATGTCATCATTCCCCTATTACACCTTCCGAGAGCAAAACAGCTGGTTTCCAGTGGAGATACTAGCGTTCAGTGGGGTAAGCACAATCACTCCAAGGCTAGGTATTCATATAAGAAAAAAGTGGTTGTGAATGATATGGTGATCAAGATGCGAATCATACCTCTTTTCAAAAAAACTTTGAAGGAGTAATCTGCCAACAATATTGTCGGGGTCAACAAAGGCGATATGCAGTATTTGGGTGGAATCATATCTATTAAAGGAACTCATACAATGATTCAAGCTAAAAAATGTAGAAGTGACGAAGATCAGGAAGGTTCCAAAGTATCTGAAAAAGTCCGCCCCTCAGGGAGGTTGATATTGTTCCCCCTCCCAAAGAGATATCGGCGGCGGTTAGTCTTGGCTAACCCCGTCGGACGCCATGAATTCGTTTGTATGGAGCGTACAAGGTCTTGTGGCACCACGTGCAGCGATGGAACTGTGTCTTAGTGGCCAGGGGCCATGCCCCCCCCCCCCCGGGGCTTTGCTCAGAAGTGGTACTATACTACTCTGTACTTTTACTCCAACACTTGTTCTAGTGGGTGCCCCCCCTACATGTTTGAGTTTCATGAGTGACTCTCTTAATTGAATGGAAACGTAACCAATGAAAAAGAAATGCTAATTTGACATTGTGGTCACATGAGGTCAATTTTAATTGGTCAACTTAGGTTACTGTTATTTTAAAAAAAATGACTAAGAGTTCAGATGAGTAAAATTTCACTTAATATTAATAAACATGTGAATTATAGCAAAATTTCGAAAATCGTCCACAACAACAGAGTTCGTACTCTGCAGAACACATAAGAAGAACAATTGAAGTTCGTTTTCTTTTCGGCCTCCACCGATTCTTGCTTCATTGTCTAGATTCAACAAAGTTTAAAGACAAGTTTGAAGACAAGTTTTTAAAAGATTATATGATGTTTACTTTGGATGAGCAAGATTAGAGAAATTCAGTGTTGAACTCACCATTGATGTGTTTGATTCTTTTAAAGAACGTCGTCTTCACTGCGATGGATTATTATCGTCCATTTTCAAGTTAGTTACCCGTGATAATGTTATTTGTAATTAAATTATTGTTACTTATGATTATTTATTTTAGAAATTCTATGTCGGTCATGTATATTTTTTTACTCCCCCCCCCCCTCCAAAAAGTTCCTGGGTCCATCCCTGATCACGTGCATTCCCGTTTCTGCACCATTCATTGGCTTCTCATAGTCTCAAAGTGGTATTCCTCATGGAGACCAAAATTTGTTTGGAAGCGGAAGATAGGGTACGTTTTAAATTGTGTTTCACAAATGGCTTGCATGTATAGGATCTCAAAAGGTCGAGAGACATATTTCTTCTTTGGGCCTCTAAGGTTGATCTTCTCATTTCATCGTATAACTTATTCCGTATTCATGTCTATACAGTTGATCACAGTATTTCTACGGGTGGTTATTTTGTGACTGGTTTCTAGCATGTATACTTCATGGGATTTCTTAAGACGGATTAAACCACTTGCAGGGACGGGCCTGTGGTTAACACACCAGGGGCCATGCCCCCCCTAACTTTATAGAATGACAAATATTACCCTAAGTTTTTGAATATTTATAAAATCATATGTTGACTCCCCCCCCCCCATATTATGTAAAATAATATTGTGAACTCAACTTTTACCTTTTGTATTTAACATGGCCCCCCTTACAAAAAATTTCTTGGATCCGTCACTGACCACTTGATAAACAGCCTTTGGTTGTTTACGGTGATTTTAATGAAATCACCGAATCAATGCGATCCTATAAATAATATATATATATATATATATATATATATATATATATATATATATATACATACATATACATACGAGTAATGCTACATGCACAAAATTTTAGACATAAACATAGGCATAATTTCCAAACGTAGTAAAATCAATCCATACTATAGAAGTATTAAACACTTAAGAAACATTGACACATAATCAAAATCACTAAAAGTAGAATTTATGTCTAAAATTCTGTCCAAAATTATGTCCCTTTAGAATTATTATATATATATATATATATATATATATATATATATATACTAGGGGATTGCCCGTGCCCGGGGGCACTACCAAGAAAACACGTTTCATAATCGATTTTGCTGGAGGAGAAGATGAAAACGGCATCCTAGTAAAGGCATTAGAATGGTTTATATTCGACACTCTATATTGCTCGAAAAAGTACCACTCTAATTCTTCTCTTCCCCAACATTTGACGTTTTTGACTCGTACCGGGTGATTTAGATCGAAAAACGATACGAATCTTTGATAATTTTTTCACCGTGTTATAAAACAACTTTTACTCTACAACACCATGAAAACATTATCAAATAGTTGAATCATTTGGCTATCAAATCACCGGGTCAAAGTGACCCAGTGAATAGTAGCAAAAGTCAAGATAATGGGAAAAAGAAGAATCCGAGAGTGGTAAGGAAGTCCTTTAGAAGAAGGTACACAAAATAACGTGTCCTTTGAGTGATCAAATAAGAAGATTTTATTAGACCAAGAAACAAATGTAATAATAATGGACGACGAAGATAAAGCCTATCCAAATAAAAGGAGAACTACACCAAGCAAAAGCCTCCCCTAAACTAAAATCCTTGCTTAAGCTACATCGATAATGCATCAATCTGTATAGGATGAGGAGCCAAGCAAAAAAAAAAATTTTTTGAAGTAAATTTATATTACCAAGAACCGGGCTGATCAGGCCCCTACAAAAGGATCTAAAATTTTGTCTAGCACATCAGCAGAAACTAAACCTGGAAATTTTTCCACAAAATTCTTCCAAACAAAATTCATGCAACTCCACGATTCACATGTCAATGTGGAATAAGCAATACTGTCCTAAATAATAATTTGGTCTTCCTGGACGGATAAGCTATCCGTAGATATCTTCTACAATCGTTTCTCCCAGTCACATAAATCTTTTACTTGTCATAAATCATGCACTCGTCCAACGTTGTATCTGTTGTAATGATGTCTAATAGTTAAAAGTTCTTCGAGCTCCAAAGCAAGATACGACGGTTGATACTCGAAACTTGGAATATCCACATCCTGAAAGAGACAGGTTAGATCAGTCAAAAGAAGGAATTGATAATAGCAAACCAAAAAAGATGGTGAGACAGGCACTTGGATTTCCAGACACAGTTTAGGAAAAAGATCACTTCCCGATGGTTTTCTTTGTTTTTCTGATCAAAAGATCAATAACTAAGGTGTATTTTATTAGTTTGTGGACCAGTCTGAAGAAAACAAAATCTAAAGTGAAGCATATGAATTACAAATTCAGGTAGGTAACTGTCTTTATACCAATACCACCCCTCCCAAAAAGAGTTTGTAAAAGCCCCAACCCATGTTAATGCAGGTTAACATTTTTTTCAGAGAAAATCAAGGAACAAAAATGCACAACAAAGGTTCAAACGTTCAGTAAAACCAAGCAATACCCGATTTGAATAATAGAGAAATTAGAAGAATAAGCATAGCAATAAGAAGTAGTCATAACACAACTATGTATTGCACGTCACCGAATGCACCAAAAGTGTTTATTCGGGGATCTCCATTACACAAAGGAGTAGAGGGAATACTCTGTAATATATCACGAAAAAATTATTAAGATTACCATTCAGTGTTCATGGAGGATAAAATAGAGTGGCCATCATATTCTGAACGAACACAGTCATATCGACAAACTTAGCATAGACATACAATATGAAAATTGAAATATATGAAGAGACTATTATCAACTCATAGCAAACAAACAATGCCGCGAAGAGACCAAAATCTATTATCAACTCATAGAAAACAAACAATGGCGAGAAGAGAGGGATTAAGGTGACTGCATAAATTAGTGACTTCTGAAGAGACTACCATTTATTTATGAAGTCCATGAATGAAACTATCAAAAAACTACTTTCCTACCATGTACAATGTGTCCTAGCTATATCCAGTACACAAACCAATGGAGCAACCTACACTTTTATCAAAAGCCTAAATTTGAATCAATCAGCAAACACAGACGTGAAGCAACATATGCATAGATCCATAATTACAGTAAAAGGGTACCGTGGTAATGAAGTCATATAAAGTAAGAAGCAGATGTTGGATGACAAACATGAGGGGTTGTTCAAAATCAGCAATGCCAGATTTGGGATTCATCTAACAGAGAAAGAAAACATATCAAATAAAACATGAGAATAATAGGGATTTCACTGTATCCACTAAATCAGTATAGAAACAAATTGCCAAATCAGATTATGCAGAACAAATAAGAAATTAGATATGATTGTAGGACTTTCTTGAGAAAATGTATATGACATTAGTTCTTCAGATCATAGAAGGGTACAAAATCCAAGCCTGTGCGACTCTTGCATGTTTTCATCAAGCAAGATCAGAGTAGCAGTGGCAGTAATCTGTGCACTCGGGTTGTTCTTCATGCCTTTGTTTAGTTCTTCAGAATTATAAAATCTATAAAATAAAACACATGTAGCAGACATGTAGCAATTACATTATCTGGAGGAAGTAGCCATTCATGGTTTTACCCACAGAGAGATGATTAAAGTTTCTTATATCAGTAAGGTTACACTAAAATTCTGAAAACATCACTTACTCTATTTCATCACTTACTCTATTTCAGCCACTAAAGGACATTTTGCGATACACGCCGAAGTATCCCACTGATGCAAAAACCTATTTAGCTCACTGATACTATTTTAGTATCCCACTGATCCAAAAGCCTCTTTTATACTTGATTGTTTTTTTAGACCACTATGCACAACTTAGACCCTCTACCAAAAACTTGGACCTTGTACCAACACCCGAATATATGTGAAGAGTAACTGAGCAAACCAACTAATTGAATTAAATGTGAAGTACTCTATACCTCTTACAGTACGTAGAAGACCGAGTGGCAATACCTAGAAGAGCCTAACATGAAATAGAAGAGAAAATACTATACTTAATTATTTCATGGTTCCCTCTAACTTGAAGGAATTGCCATGAAATTCGGCAATAGGAAGCATTCAAACACAGGAAAGAAACCTAAGTTAGGTAAAAACAGAAATAGTCATAAGATTGAAAGCATAACTTCTGGGTTGACTTTGATTGAAGCACAGGCATGGCATCAAGTGAGTTTGCGTCTTTGTCTCAATTTTGGAACTTGTAGTATTAATATTGACAGTCGCCACAACCCAATGAAGACTGTCAACGAAAGCCCCAATTACCTGAGAAATGGAAGAAGAAGCATTAGTAGTTCGAAATTGCAAAACTCAAATTACAGCAGAGAAATTCACTTTGCGGTAAGCAACAAAACCCATTAGAGAAATCAACAGTCTAGGTTAAAGATCTGAAATTGGCCTAGGAATAAAAAAAATGGACACTATGGCAGAGGGATTTGAAAGGAATGCAAACCTGGAAACGTAATTGAAGAAGAATGAATTCTCTCCAATCCTAGAACTACTGACGGCGACGGCTTTTGAGACCCCTCTACAGACGGCGACGAAATATGAGGAAGAACTCGTGACATGATTACTCGATGAGCTTATATATTGTGTAATCATTAAACAACTTCTACAATGGCTGTTTGGTTTTTCTAGTCGCGCTAAATTCATTTTTGTTCTTTTACCCCCACAATTATAGAAGTTCTATTTTTATTTCAGTTTATATAGCATGCGAATTTGCTCCTTAAGAGGCCTGATTGAGTAGAACATGTCAATTTTAGACTGCTAGTTGAGCAGGAACAGAACACAACACAAACTTTAGTTGGGGCACGATTAATCAAAAAATGACAATACATTCTATTGTTGGCACACTTAAAACATGTAAATAGCGAGTTTGATGAAAGAGTTTTTAGATTAAGCACAGAGGTAGCACCAAAATAACGACTTTGATGAAAAACCCTCAATTTTACAACTTACAGAAGGACATCTTGTTTCAGTGATTATTCAGCCAAACTAAAGGAATGGGGAAAAAGATTACAACTTACAGAAGGACATCACGATTCAGTGATTTTTCAGCCAAACTAAAGGAACAAAGTAAATCATGATTTAAACAAAGAATGCAAAATCAAACACATCTACGATGCCAGGAGGAAGCGACCAATTGAATCAAACTGTTCCTTACAGTAATCAGCAATTGAAGACTGCGATTGAGGAAACTGAAGAAAGTGGAAATCAATGCTCGCCTCTTATGATGGCATAAAACAAAAAATCACTGGCAACCGAAATTGTTCCAAAGTTGGTTGTGATTTTCACCAGAGGGAGATAAGGCAAAAGAACTGTATATACAAATTTCAAATCCAGAACTTTATCAAAGGTTGTTTTTGCAGATGAAGAAAACGAAGAAGAGAGGAGACGTACCTGAAATCGGAGCTTCCGAGAGGGAGAAGTTGAAATCGGAGAGGGAGAAACTTCCGACGGCGATGTGAGAGAGACGATGTGAGAGAGAGAGAGAGGGGGGGAGCCATTTTCGATAGAAGGTGGAGGGTTCGTGGGCTTTTCCCAGGTCGTGTGTGAGAGGTTTCGCGCGTGTTTTTGATTTTTTTACCGTTACTTAGTTTTGGGGTGGTAGGTAAGATCTAAGGCTAGGGTTGATTTTAATCCAACGGCTGAGATAAAGTTAACCGTTCTAATTTATAGAATACTAGAGTATTACCCGTGTCCGAGGGCACTATCCCTAAATTGGATTTTTTTTTTAATTTATAAGTGTTTTTCAAAAAAA
Organism: Linanthus parryae; assembly: GCA_023055425.1. Taxonomy (NCBI): domain Eukaryota; kingdom Viridiplantae; phylum Streptophyta; class Magnoliopsida; order Ericales; family Polemoniaceae; genus Linanthus; species Linanthus parryae. Next base: position 33,546,040 of record JALGPY010000001.1, read on the forward strand.
ATAAATTTAGAGGTGTTATCTAAAAATTATATTTACAAATGTGGTGAAAAAAGAAAAAAAAAAAAAAAAAGAACAACCTCCAAGTTAGGGAATCCATATTATAAAATAGCATGGTTTAATAAACTTTTGAATTTTCAGCCGTTAGATTAAATCAACCCCATTCCCACCATTAGATCTCACCTACTTATTACATCTCTAACTACCCACTCTCTTTGGACATCTCTAACTACCCACTCTCTTTGGACATTCATAACTAATAGAAGAGAGGTTTTTCTCAGGGCTTTCTCAATTATATCCCTATTCCCTAACTTGGAGGTTGTTCTTTTTTTTTTTTTTTTTTTTTTTCACCACATTCGTAAATATAATTTTTAGATAACACCTCTAAATTTATTTTTTTTGAAAAACACTTATAAATTAAAAAAAATATCCAATTTAGGGATAGTGCCCTCGGACACGGGTAATACTCTAGAATTCTATAAATTAGAACGGTTAACTTTATCTCAGCCGTTGGATTAAAATCAACCCTAGCCTTAGATCTTACCTACCACCCCAAAACTAAGTACCGGTAAAAAATCAAAAACACGCGCGAAACCTCTCACACACGACCTGGGAAAAGCCCACGAACCCTCCACCTTCTATCGAAAATGGCTCCCCCCCTCTCTCTCTCTCTCACACATCGTCTCTCTCACATCGCCGTCGGAAGTTTCTCCCTCTCCGATTTCAACTTCTCCCTCTCGGAAGCTCCGGTTTCAGGTACGTCTCCTCTCTTCTTCGTTTTCTTCATCTGCAAAAACAACCTTTGATAAAGTTCTGGATTTGGAATTTGTATATACAGTTCTTTTGCCTTATCTCCCTCTGGTGAAAATCACAACCAACTTTGGAACAATTTCGGTTGCCAGTGATTTTTTGTTTTATGCCATCATAAGAGGCGAGCATTGATTTCCACTTTCTTCAGTTTCCTCAATCGCAGTCTTCAATTGCTGATTACTGTAAGGAACAGTTTGATTCAATTGGTCGCTTCCTCCTGGCATCGTAGATGTGTTTGATTTTGCATTCTTTGTTTAAATCATGATTTACTTTGTTCCTTTAGTTTGGCTGAAAAATCACTGAATCGTGATGTCCTTCTGTAAGTTGTAATCTTTTTCCCCATTCCTTTAGTTTGGCTGAATAATCACTGAAACAAGATGTCCTTCTGTAAGTTGTAAAATTGAGGGTTTTTCATCAAAGTCGTTATTTTGGTGCTACCTCTGTGCTTAATCTAAAAACTCTTTCATCAAACTCGCTATTTACATGTTTTAAGTGTGCCAACAATAGAATGTATTGTCATTTTTTGATTAATCGTGCCCCAACTAAAGTTTGTGTTGTGTTCTGTTCCTGCTCAACTAGCAGTCTAAAATTGACATGTTCTACTCAATCAGGCCTCTTAAGGAGCAAATTCGCATGCTATATAAACTGAAATAAAAATAGAACTTCTATAATTGTGGGGGTAAAAGAACAAAAATGAATTTAGCGCGACTAGAAAAACCAAACAGCCATTGTAGAAGTTGTTTAATGATTACACAATATATAAGCTCATCGAGTAATCATGTCACGAGTTCTTCCTCATATTTCGTCGCCGTCTGTAGAGGGGTCTCAAAAGCCGTCGCCGTCAGTAGTTCTAGGATTGGAGAGAATTCATTCTTCTTCAATTACGTTTCCAGGTTTGCATTCCTTTCAAATCCCTCTGCCATAGTGTCCATTTTTTTTATTCCTAGGCCAATTTCAGATCTTTAACCTAGACTGTTGATTTCTCTAATGGGTTTTGTTGCTTACCGCAAAGTGAATTTCTCTGCTGTAATTTGAGTTTTGCAATTTCGAACTACTAATGCTTCTTCTTCCATTTCTCAGGTAATTGGGGCTTTCGTTGACAGTCTTCATTGGGTTGTGGCGACTGTCAATATTAATACTACAAGTTCCAAAATTGAGACAAAGACGCAAACTCACTTGATGCCATGCCTGTGCTTCAATCAAAGTCAACCCAGAAGTTATGCTTTCAATCTTATGACTATTTCTGTTTTTACCTAACTTAGGTTTCTTTCCTGTGTTTGAATGCTTCCTATTGTCGAATTTCATGGCAATTCCTTCAAGTTAGAGGGAACCATGAAATAATTAAGTATAGTATTTTCTCTTCTATTTCATGTTAGGCTCTTCTAGGTATTGCCACTCGGTCTTCTACGTACTGTAAGAGGTATAGAGTACTTCACATTTAATTCAATTAGTTGGTTTGCTCAGTTACTCTTCACATATATTCGGGTGTTGGTACAAGGTCCAAGTTTTTGGTAGAGGGTCTAAGTTGTGCATAGTGGTCTAAAAAAACAATCAAGTATAAAAGAGGCTTTTGGATCAGTGGGATACTAAAATAGTATCAGTGAGCTAAATAGGTTTTTGCATCAGTGGGATACTTCGGCGTGTATCGCAAAATGTCCTTTAGTGGCTGAAATAGAGTAAGTGATGAAATAGAGTAAGTGATGTTTTCAGAATTTTAGTGTAAGCTTACTGATATAAGAAACTTTAATCATCTCTCTGTGGGTAAAACCATGAATGGCTACTTCCTCCAGATAATGTAATTGCTACATGTCTGCTACATGTGTTTTATTTTATAGATTTTATAATTCTGAAGAACTAAACAAAGGCATGAAGAACAACCCGAGTGCACAGATTACTGCCACTGCTACTCTGATCTTGCTTGATGAAAACATGCAAGAGTCGCACAGGCTTGGATTTTGTACCCTTCTATGATCTGGGGAACTAATGTCATATACATTTTCTCAAGAAAGTCCTACAATCATATGTAATTTCTTATTTGTTCTGCATAATCTGATTTGGCAATTTGTTTCTATACTGATTTAGTGGATACAGTGAAATCCCTATTATTCTCATGTTTTATTTGATATGTTTTCTTTCTCTGTTAGATGAATCCCAAATCTGGCATTGCTGATTTTGAACAACCCCTCAGGTTTGTCATCCAACATCTGCTTCTTACTTTATATGACTTCATTACCACGGTACCCTTTTACTGTAATTATGGATCTATGCATATGTTGCTTCACGTCTGTGTTTGCTGATTGATTCAAATTTAGGCTTTTGATAAAAGTGTAGGTTGCTCCATTGGTTTGTGTACTGGATATAGCTAGAACACATTGTACATGGTAGGAAAGTAGTTTTTTGATAGTTTCATTCATGGACTTCATAAATAAATGGTAGTCTCTTCAGAAGTCACTAATTTATGCAGTCACCTTAATCCCTCTCTTCTCGCCATTGTTTGTTTTCTATGAGTTGATAATAGATTTTGGTCTCTTCGCGGCATTGTTTGTTTGTTATGAGTTGATAATAGTCTCTTCATACATTTCAATTTTCATATTGTATGTCTATGCTAAGTTTGTCGATATGACTGTGTTCGTTCAGAATATGATGGCCACTCTATTTTATCCTCCATGAACACTGAATGGCAATCTTAATAATTTTTTCGTGATATATTACAGAGTATTCCCTCTACTCCTTTGTGTAATGGAGATCCCCGAATAAACACTTTTGGTGCATTCGGTGACGTGCAATACATAGTTGTGTTATGACTACTTCTTATTGCTATGCTTATTCTTCTAATTTCTCTATTATTCAAATCGGGTATTGCTTGGTTTTACTGAACGTTTGAACCTTTGTTGTGCATTTTTGTTCCTTGATTTTCTCTGAAAAAAATGTTAACCTGCATTAACATGGGTTGGGGCTTTTACAAACTCTTTTTGGGAGGGGGTGGTATTGGTATAAAGACAGTTACCTACCTGAATTTGTAATTCATATGCTTCACTTTAGATTTTGTTTTCTTCAGACTGGTCCACAAACTAATAAAATACACCTTAGTTATTGATCTTTTGATCAGAAAAACAAAGAAAACCATCGGGAAGTGATCTTTTTCCTAAACTGTGTCTGGAAATCAAAGTGCCTGTCTCATCATCTTTTTTGGTTTGCTATTATCAATTCCTTCTTTTGACTGATCTAACCTGTCTCTTTCAGGATGTGGATATTCCAAGTTTCGAGTATCAACCGTTGTATCTTGCTTTGGAGCTCGAAGAACTTTTAACTATTAGACATCATTACAACAGATACAACGTTGGACGAGTGCATGATTTATGACAAGTAAAAGATTTATGTGACTGGGAGAAACGATTGTAGAAGATATCTACGGATAGCTTATCCGTCCAGGAAGACCAAATTATTATTTAGGACAGTATTGCTTATTCCACATTGACATGTGAATCGTGGAGTTGCATGAATTTTGTTTGGAAGATTTTTGTGGAAAAAATTCCAGGTTTAGTTTTTGCTGATGTGCTAGACAAAATTTTAGATCCTTTTGTAGGGGCCTGATCAACCCGGTTCTTCTTCATAATATAAATTTACTTCAAAAAAAAAAATTTTTTTTGCTTGGCTCCTCATCCTATACAGATTGATGCATTATCGATGTAGCTTAAGCAAGGATTTTAGTTTAGGGGAGGCTTTTACTTGGTGTAGTTCTCCTTTTATTTGGATAGGCTTTATCTTCGTCGTCCATTATTATTACATATTTGTTTCTTGGTCTAATAAAATCTTCTTATTTGATCACTAAAAGGACACGTTATTTTGTGTACCTTCTTCTAAAGGACTTCCTTACCACTCTCGGATTCTTCTTTTTCCCATTATCTTGACTTTTGCTACTATTCATTGGGTCACTTTGACCCGGTGATTTGATAGCCAAATGATTCAACTATTTGATAATGTTTTCATGGTGTTGTAGAGTAAAAGTTGTTTTATAACACGGTGAAAAAATTATCAAAGATTCGTATCGTTTTTCGATCTAAATCACCCGGTACGAGTCAAAAACGTCAAATGTTGGGGAAGAGAAGAATTAGAGTGGTACTTTTTCGAGCAATATAGAGTGTCGAATATAAACCATTCTAATGCCTTTACTAGGATGCCGTTTTCATCTTCTCCTCCAGCAAAATCGATTATGAAACGTGTTTTCTTGGTAGTGCCCCCGGGCACGGGCAATCCCCTAGTAGGGATATAATTGAGAAAGCCCTGAGAAAAACCTCTCTTCTATTAGTTATGAATGTCCAAAGAGAGTGGGTAGTTAGAGATGTCCAAAGAGAGTGGGTAGTTAGAGATGTAATAAGTAGGTGAGATCTAATGGTGGGAATGGGGTTGATTTAATCTAACGGCTGAAAATTCAAAAGTTTATTAAACCATGCTATTTTATAATATGGATATATATATATAAACGATCCTAAAATAAATGATATGAATAGTAATGTGAAGAAACAGAGGGAACAGAGGAAGAAATCTCAAGGCGCTTAAGCTCAAGCTTTGAAAGGCCAAATCTAGATCTGTCACTAATATAACACGAAATCCGTGGACCCACCATAACGGAACACCTCGCTCGCACCCAAACCAAGCCTCTGAGGATTCAAGTTCGAGCACATAGATGGTGGTGAAAATGAACAACACCGAATCGGTCCAGCTTTAACCAACCTGAAAACTTCGATTCCGTTCACCGTGAATCATTCAAATCGTCTGGAGACTCGAGTTTATCACCGGACATTTCTCAATCTCCCAAATCGTTTACATTCTTCGTAAGTGTATCTAACTCCGATCAATCTCTACGCTTCCTCAGCTTCGTCAATGCGGTTCCTTTTGATCTCTTGCTGATTTCAGTTTAGAATCGTAGGAATTCGGTATAGATCTCTGTTTATTAGTGTAATTCAACAAAGAAAGTGATTTGAATGTGACTTGTTTGTCTATAGAAGCCTAAATCTATATACATAATAAGCTGCTATGGGGAATAAGCTATCCCCAAAATGTGACATGCGGAATAGCTTATCCCCATCTACATAATAAGCTGCTATCTACACGATAAGCTGTTATGGGGAATAAGTTATCCCTCAAAATGTGACATGTGAAAGAGCTTATCCATATCTACTAATAAGATGTTATGGAAAATAAGTCATCCCTCAGAATGTGACATATGGAATAACTTATCCCACAATATCCTAACTAAATACTTCATAATAAGACAATGCCAGTCATTAAAACTTAGGAACTACCGTATTTTTTTTGTGGTCGTGCCCTCGGGCACGGGATATGCACTAGTTCCTAATATCGGTGCTCTCTGAGAGTTTTTTTTTTTTTTTTTCTGTTACTGTTTGATGATTATGTATGTTTTGTGCGCTAATAGTAAGTAAAGAACAATTTTATTATTAGCAACAAAGGAAATAGATAAATACATAGAAGCATTGAATCAAGTTTTAAGTTGATATCATAGAACAGTTACATACCTACAGCATCATTAACCCTTGCGGTCCAATGGAACTTGTTTCCGTTCTTCGTAAGTCAATTTCACTCCGTTTGATCGCCCCCTCAAACATAGAAGCAAATCCAAGTGCACTACAAATCAGAAAAATATCTAAACTGTAAGCATGGAAACAAGATCTGTATGCGAGCAGGACATATTTGGAATCATTTCTTTCTGGAAACAACATGAACTAATGGAGATGTAGAAGCAAAGATGCAATGATCTTACGGGATCATAATTACTCAATGGTAGAGGTTTTCCTAGCCGCATGGGTGTAAATGACCTGAGGCGAACTTCTGCATGTTGAGGCCTGGACTCTTCAAGCAAAGCGAGCCTCAAAGTACATATTATATGGCTTTTACCGAGTGGCTCTCAAGCTTTTCTTTGACAAAGACATATTTTTAAAATTGTCAAATCAAACCATTAAGAATACTAGATGATACAACTGAATTTGGCTAAACCATTAAGAATACTAGATGATACAACTGATTCTGGCTACATTATCAAATGATCTCACTGGTGCTTTCCTTTTCTAAAACAGAAGTCCAGAATAAGTGTCAGACTACAAAAAAGCTACTTCCCCTCCATGCTTTTTGTTTTCTTCTTCAAATTCTTACTTTCTCACTTCCCAAGAAAAGTCCCACATAAATAAATGACATTTTAGTAATCTATCAAGTCAAAAGCACATTCTAAAATTCCGTGAAAAGTCCACCGACACTTATTTTGGGACGGAGAGAGTAACTAATAAAGATTTGGCGTACATAGGACATGATAAATACTAATATAATTATACATATATGCAACAATACTATATATTTATATTTATTTAAACAAACCAGCTTTAAAGCTCATGAGCGGAACTTCACCTTGTTCACGCTTGGCTCACTAATACGGCAAGCCTAAGTGTGGGCTACTTGACTCTTCAAACACATGAGCCGAGCTGGCTCTCGAGCAACTCTTTCCCTTTGTAGCCCTACCTAGCAGTAATGGGTGCAGATATCTCTGTTATGGGTGTGAACTGCTGCATATGAAGTGGCTGGAACTAAAGGTGTCCAGCCTTAATTTTGTATTCCATAATTGTTACAGAACTACAAAACCATTAACCTTAGCAGTGTCTGGGGTTCCTGAAAACTTTAAGCAGCAGCAACCCTTATTTAGATATTTTTTTGTTTCTTGATCATGACACAGAGACACAGAGTTGGATTTTTGGCAATGGCATGAACATAAGTAAATAAGCTATCAAGAAAAGAACTTCGAGAATGGGGTCAGTCAGTCGGTATATTTGTAGTTGTATACTCTCAGCCCTAAAATTATTCTTCCATTTGTTTGCCACCAGTTAGGTGGCTGCAGAAGCCCAGGTCAGCTGTGTATTTTGTAGGAAAATCCCTACTGTATCTATGATATATTCCTTATTTTAATTTGCAAGATACGGCACGCCCATATGATTACTTATTGGGCTAACACTGAATAATAACTTTGAAAAGGATGTTCTAATGCAATTGACTTGGTTTACTAATTGTGTTGAAAGGCTGGCTTGTGTGAGTTTTAATTAAGTTGTGATTCACTGTGAGTATCCTGTGTCCGCGTAAATTTTTTAACCATGCTTGTAGGAAATCCTGATTTCTTAGAGTATAGTTTAGCTGTAGGTTCTAACAAAAATGGATCTCTAGTTCCTGCTATTACAGAGTAATGAGATTGTGGCATTGCCGTCGCAGATGCATTATCACATCACACATCACTTAAGTCGCTTCTCAGATCATTTGTTCTTGTTCGCAGAATGAGTTCAGGGTCTGGAGATTCATTGTCACTTCACCCTGATAAACCCTCAGGTGATGAAGTTCAAGCTCAAACTGTCTCTCAGCAATATGAATCTGAAGATGGTTCACCTTTCCCAGTGTCCACTCCTGGCATATCGTTTACATATGATAGTTCTACGCCTTCCCAAACAATGGTTTCTGCTCAAGAGGATCCACATTCCGGAAATAGTGGGAAGTTAACATTTGCTCGTCTTGCCAGTGGTCTTGGACTGAATTTCTCTGCAAGCAAAGAAGCTGAGGGAACCTCGGGAGCCATACAGTCAGGTGTTCTTGAGACTCTTACAAAAGGCATAGTAGACTCTTCTTTGGGTGCAGTGAAAGCAGTTCAGGTTAAGGCCCGTCACATTGTTTCTCAAAACAAAAGAAGATATCAGGTAGCAAATTCATGCCACTGTTAATTGCAAGACTTTTCCTTTACAACTTTCTACTAATTGAAGTTTCACACATACTCCCAAATTGTTAAGGTCTCATGTCGTATCTTGTTGGGATTTTTCTGCAATAATGTCTGCTTCACTTCCCTATAATTAGAAATTTAGCATTTGGTCTAGCATTAATTGAGATTTCTATAATACTTTACCCCAACTTTGTTATGAATTTAGGATGTATTGGAAAGCTATGATGATACAAGCAGAAAAAGTAACTGAACACTCAAATTATAACATTTCAAATTTTCACATTCTCTTGTACATATTGTTTAGAACTTAAGCAAATGAAATAAATGATCTCGTTCAGCGAGCTGTTAGTGCAACATATTTCCTCATATTTTATCAAAGTCAAAGAATATATCCCCAGAAGAGGAAATAAGCAACAATTAACTTATGAATCAATCGCAGTACATGCAAATCTTATGCCTAAAAGCCCTCTTCAGATGTAAGAGAAGGTATTCAATCATATCAAGCTATTTCTGTATTCAATCATTTCAAGCTATTTCTAACTTGGTTAAAACTCAAATTGAAAGATAAATATGTGACAGGTTTGTTTGGGAACTGGAATATCTTCAATTATCGGAATGAAGAGAAAAACTCCCCCCTTTATCTGGTCCCCAAACATGGACAACGATCTACCCCCTTAAATATATTCAAATTTATTGTGAGGAAAGACGAAACGTTTCCCAGACTTGTACTGCTATTAATGTGAAACAACTACATTATTACCTCAATTAATACAAAACAAATCTCTTATGATCACTCCATGCTACCAAGAATATTTTCATTCTTTCAGGAAGTAACGATGCTCAACACTTATATTTAGTGAATAGTCATATCTTGCATTATTGGCAGAAGATTTTTTTTTTATCAAACTGCTACTGCTAATGCTGCGCCATTTACTTCTTTATCTGTGTGTACTAGACTTGCTATTAGTCATACTTCAAATATTTTATTTATTTTAACAAATAACAGATCCCCACTACTACCGTAGTGAAAGAGGAACAAAGATAGGTTCTGTCATTGAACACTGATTTTATCTGGGTTCATTATTTTTGCGGTGCTTCACAGTTAGAATACTGCCGTTTTCAGTTAAATGGTGTTGATTTATTGTCAATTTGTGATTCCTGGATTCTAGGAAGGAGGATTTGATCTAGATATGACATACATAACTGAGAATATAATTGCTATGGGATTTCCTGGAGGTGATATGAGTTCCGGGTTTTTCGGATATGTTGAGGTAAGGAAAAATATTTCCATAAATGAAATATAGTGATTGATGTGCTCACATATCTGTACTAATACTATCTGAATAACCGGGTGCAGGGTTTCTATCGAAACCACATGGAAGAAGTTATCAAGTTTTTTGAGACCCATCATAAAGTAAGCATCTCAACTGCACCTTTCAGATTAACTGGCTGTTCTTAACCTCTTGAGGATGTTATGATATAGCTTACCACTATTTTTATTTATATTTCCACAGGAACGGTGTTTAATAAAGCTAAAAACTTTCCTGTGCAGGGACAATACAAAGTTTATAATCTTTGTTCAGAGAGGTTGTACAACTCTGCACTGTTCCAGGGGAAGGTGTGTCTTTTTTACTTACTACCTTGAGCATATTTCTCCCCATGCAAGATTTAATGTTCAACATTGTCTAGGTTTATTAAACATCCGCAACATTAATCTTCAGATACTATCTTTAGCACATCTATTTTGCTAATCAACAAACTGAGATATAAAATTACTGTTTTTCCAGTCAGGTGCCCCGTCAAAAGAGTTCGTAGTCGTTTTGTAACCAATTTTATTAAGTTTCATTTTGTGTTGAGGGAAATATTCATAGTGATACATGGAATAAAAGAAAAAATATATTTATGTGAAATTTCGAAGTAAACAACCCTACTTTTTTGACAAAACTGAATTAGAATTTAGAAAGTAAAGAACTTCGCCAATACTTTTCTTTCGGGGTTATTATTAGGATCAGACTCAGCAAGGGACTGTTCCGGCCTAGTTCAATTCAAATATACATATAAAAGCAGCTCAGTATACTCTTGCTGATTTCAGAATACTTTTAGCTGAGTGAGATTACTTCCCTAAAGGACCTGTGGGGCATATGCTACTTTTTGTGTTCGAACGTCGACAAACAACAGCACACATTCTCCATCATTGTGTGTATAAGAATAACTATACAATTCTACTCTTATTTTTCTATGCATTCCCTTCTTTAACTTGCTATTATGTGAAGCCCTAGCATATTACCATCTTCTGCAATCTGCCAATTACCCTACTCTGTACCTTGGTTACAAGTACATGTCATAGTCGATGTGCACAGTTTGTACGTTTCTTTAAGATAACATTTTTTGCCCACTTATCATCTTTGTGATGTGATATGACGCCTTATCTCGTTCTTTCTTAAGTTATGTAGCTTCTTTTGATCTGCTTCTTGACATGTAACTCAATCCTTCCATTTAAGTTCAAGTCTGGTATGTTTTTCATTTTTGTTATTAGAAACTGAAATTCAATTTCTTCTTATTGTTGAAATACTGGTACAATATGGATGAACTCCTAAAGATTAGGATAATTCTTTCATTAGACATCATTTTTTTTTATCATGTTAGAGGTTTCCATTCAACTACACACTATGTTAGTATTTATTGTGGCTATTTGGAGTAGGTTCTGTTGTTGATGTCATTTTCTCTGCAAAGCTTAATCTTGCTTTTTTAATGTCATGTTACTCGGATGATTTCTTTTGTGAAATTTCAGGTTTACCCTTTTGATTGTAAAACCTATTTCACTTAAAATTTATTATCTTCATTTAAAATCAATTAAGAGATCCATCCTTGACTAATCTAGGCGGTTTCATCGTTTACATACACAAAGTTTACATTTTTCATTTCTCTTCCATTTTCCAGGTTGCATCTTTCCCGTTTGAAGACCATAATTGCCCACCTATTGAGCTCATATCGCTGTTTTGCCAAAGTGCTTACGCATGGTTGAAGGAAGACATCCAGAATGTTGTAGTTGTTCACTGCAAAGCTGGTCTTGGAAGGACAGGACTAATGATCTGTAGCCTCCTCTTGTTCCTAAAGGTGATCCCTAAAAGTTCGATTGCTGAAGATAAAATTGTTTGTAATGAAAGAAATCCGGATTTATGTTGGTTCTATGGGTATGTCACTTTTGTTTAACCTTTTTTTTTTTTTACAGTTCTTCCCAACTGCTGAAGAATGCATAGACTATTACAATCAGAAACGTTGCACAGATGGAAAGGGCATAACTAATCCAAGTCAAATTGTCAGTTATCCACCTCGTGAACACTCTTTTCTCGGAAACATAGAACTTTTTGTAAGAACTGATTTGAGTTTATTGGCTTTCAGAGGTATGTGAAGTACTTTGAGCGCCTGTTAACATACTTCAATGGGGAAAATCAACCTGGACGTAGGTACTCCTCTGACGATTATTCTGAAATGTCATTTTGGTATTTAAGAATGTACTAAATTTCCATTTTATAGGTGCATGTTGAGAGGTTTTCGGCTCCACAATTGTCCATATTGGATTAGGCCTTCCATCACCATCTCTGATCATAATGGTAATGACGAGACCCCTCCCTTCCATTGTTTTTGTTTCACTTCCAGTTTCATTTGATATGTTGTTATGCGAGGCAAATATCCCATATTATGTTGATTCAACGGCGATTTTTGATTTTCCGTTTGCCAAATGCAATTTGGTTATTTCTTTCCCGAGCTTTTCATTATGATGCCTTGTATTCAAGTCTTCCCATAAGCCTGAACTTTATTGTAACCTTGTTATATGACTGGCGATTTTGCATATCAAGATTAAGAAAGATAAAGAATGTACATCATAGAAAAATAATGTATGCTCTGATTAAGTAGGTAGAAGTTTTTACATGCTGGTGAAACAGCAAAAGGAGGTGCTTCTGTTTTGGAGTTTAAAGTGTCTTCTTTTCAATCTTCTCAATGAATCCTTCTGTATAACCTTCTCCAATGTATTTGTATGCAAAGTTGTAGGAATATGCATCTCTTTAGTCTCCCAAAATATTGAAGGCCAGTAGGCTTAACAAAATATAAAAGTGTTCTGAAGCTGCACTCAGGGAACTCAACAACGTTTTTTTTTTCAAATTGCTATCTTACATGTTCCGCTTAACCTTTCTGAGTATTCTCTGATACAAGTATGTTTAATGAAAAAGCAGGGATTTTATTCTCGACCAAGAAACATTCCAAAACCAAGGATTTAATGGTAAAAAATATTCAAGATCATTGAGTTGATTCAATTCATATATTTGTGCCACTTCTTTTTAGTTTCCTGAGTGTCTAGCATCTGATGGAATCATATTGTTTCCTTTTTAGCCTGAAGATTTCTGGATACGTGCAGCAAAGAAAGGGATTGTGGTCTTTGCTCTACCAGGGGAACCAGGTTTAACAGAATTAAAAGGGGATTTCAAAATCCAATTTCACGACCGCCATGGAGATTTCTACTGGTCTGAATACCCCTCATTTGGCTTTTAGCTAATTACATGAATGCCAGTTATGTTATGCAAGATTATCCTTAGATTCATGTTTTAGGTTTATTCAATATTGGATAAATTTATAAATGTCGCTTTCGCTTTCAAGTCTTATAACGAGAGCCTGTGGTCCAAGAAATGCTAATGTGCTCTCATTTTCTTCCACAAATGCATGCAAGTTATCCTCCGGCCAAATTTCATGGTACTTCATTTAGTGTTCTGTGCATATAACATTTGGTTTATTCTTTTGCAACGGATTCTTGTTTCAGCTGGTTGAATACAACAATGACGGAAAACAGGATATTACTTGACAATTCAGAACTTGATGGATTCGAGAAGGTAAATAGCTCCATTTCGTTACTCTTCACTTCAGGATCCACCCACAACCTTACCTTATAATCCATGATCCACCAATTGCAACTTTGACGTGCTCCAAGTCAATATACGAGATGTAGGATTATTATCTAAGTTACCTGGTACGCGGATCGTTCCGGTTCGTGGAACGGGAACGCGGAACGCCATACCCTATGGAATTCGGTACGCCAAGGGTAGGTAGGCTTCTTTGGGTCCCTTCATAGGAGTTTTACCATTTTTCGAAAAGCATGAAGTATAAAAACAGCTCAATATATGCAATATTTAAGAGTTCTTACTCTAAAAATGGATGCGACTTGGCAAATCTAAATGTAATTTCCCCTTTTACATAGATACTTTAGGTGAAATTAGTGAAAACATTTGGGATCGCCAAATTAAGCGATCTAGATCGCTGTTGTTCCATGTTTCGCAACGCGTGGTCCAATTCGCAATTCGTGGGGCTAAGAGTGAATTGTGGTAACATTGATTATTACCCACCGATCTTCTATGATTTCATGATTCTGCACTAGTCCACTTCTAAACAGGATCTGCTTTTGAGTATCTCCTTCACTCTGATGGTTCCTTGATATGTTTTGCAGAGGAGATTGCCTTCCCCAGGGTTCCTAGTCGAAATAGTGATGATAGACTATGACGGGTCGGTTCCGACGAAGAAAAACAAAGAAAGCGACAACAATGCTGTGAATACTCCCACTGGGATCAACAAGGTGTCATCATCTTCTAATCCAACCAACGCCTCGAAGAACCAGGACGATGATGTTTTCTCCGACAGTGACGGAGAGGAAAATGTGCCTGCAAAAGGCGGACCCGCTCGAGCCGCCGCAGAAGGTGGGACCTCACGTGTCGAGCCTGAGAAAACAGCAGGGGAAATGACAGATTTGACCCGGACGACGAGTAACGCCTCCTATGAAACAAATGATATCAAGGCAATGGCGGCAGATGCTTCCGTTTTTACTTTTGGAGATGACGAGGATTCTGAAAGCGAGTGATTGTTGTTTGTTGTTTGGATATTGATTCTTTTGTCAAAAGAAAAATAACTGAAAGGAAAGTTATATTAGTAGTCATTATGGCCAGTTTTCTTTGGATTAAATTGATGGAGAAAAGGTTATTTGTTGTATGAATTTTCCTTCAAAGAATTATACTGGAGTTTCTCTGAAGTCGTTGTATGAAATTCGCTTCAAAGAGTTATACTGAAGTTCCCTGAGAATCGTGTTCCAAGACATATTACATCGTTCTCTACAGAGGTGATGTCTACCGCCCTTCCCTCGAAGTAGCACAACGATAAGTGATACCCGAGGTGATGTCTACAAAGGATCTCCTCTGGGTTTTCAAGCAGCTTACCTCTTGGCCCAACCACATTGGTTGACTTCTTGAGCAACAGAAGCACAATCTGCGATTATAGAATGTGACTGTCTAGGCTTAGGGCTAGCTTGGGAAGGCTGTGCTGTTTTTAAAAGCTGTGAGAAAGTTGTGAAAATCTACATAAGTGTTTGGCAGACTCCGTATATAATATGATGTTTCAAGACACTTGACTTTTTGTGTTTGGTAGTTATTGATTTCTTTTCTTTTTTTCGAAAATTGGTAATTATTGCTTTAGACAAGATGTTAATGTCAAAATGACAATATCAAGCATTATATGAT
This sequence comes from Linanthus parryae, assembly GCA_023055425.1. Lineage (NCBI taxonomy): Eukaryota > Viridiplantae > Streptophyta > Magnoliopsida > Ericales > Polemoniaceae > Linanthus > Linanthus parryae. The sequence goes on from JALGPY010000001.1 coordinate 33,561,169, forward strand.
AAATAGTGCTAGTAAAAAAATGATTATTGATATCTATTAATGGATGAAAATGACTAGAAGTAATATCATAAGGAAAAGTGCCGAAAGTTGCTGTGAAAAAACAGTTGTTTTCCATAAAAAAATAATACTTGGTATGTTTGTTCTCTTTCTTCCAGTTTTGACTTTTTCATCCGTAGGCATGTCATTTTGACCCGGTGATTTGGATAGCAAAACAATGCAATTTTTCGGTAATTTTTCATGGTGTTGTAGAGTAAAGTTTACAGTACAATATCATGAAAATTTACCAAAAAATTACATCGTATTGCTAATGAAATCATAGGGTCAAAGCGGCTGATGAATAGTGGTAAAACTCAAAACTGGAAGAAAGAGAAGAAACAGAGGAAGTAATAAGTAATTTACCAAACGCATCTAGTCTTGCTTTTAGTATAAAAAAGCAGCATTCTAGACAGCAAAAGCATTATTAAATTAGCTCTTAGCATGGTTTGATGAACTGAAAACAATTGGTATTGACTTCTGATTCCACTGAAATAACATAGTACCTAAATGGAGTATTCGGGTGAACAAAATTGAGGACATTGGATCATACTGTTATATTATGACAACTTCCCAATAACATAGCGGCATACATAATAGTAGCAAGAATTGAAAAAGATCTTCCGTAGGCGAGGTGATATGGAAGCTGCAAAGACCTCACCAGCTCAAAAAATTGCCTAAAAGAGCAGCACAGTCCCAGCCAGCAACTTGACGCAGCAGGAAGTCATCTTTAGTCGCAAAACAAGCCCAACATACCCAGCTCCTGAATTAAGCCTTTCTATTTCACTGGATAGGTATTTCTTCCATTAGTATCAGAAGGCACTGGTATCACCATGTATGTATAAAACATGTTTCCATCTTCACAGAAATGTTTAGAGTCCTTGTTTCCGTGTAAGAGCAACGACGATTTTGTTCAGGCTGGAGATTTCCTTATCCTTCTGTTTCAGTTCTTGTTTCAGTCTTTCAATTTCCTTCAAGTGACCATCACAAATGTGGTTTCCAGCTTCCTCATCTGATTTCAATTTTTTGGATTCACTTGGGGTTTCTTCAACTTGGAGAGATCTTTTCCTTGAAATTACATGACTAGGATCATCATGAGCCATTTTACGGACAAATAACGTACCCTCCAATCCCGAATCAAGTTGGAAAGAAACCAACTTCTGGGGTAGCCCGGACGAATCCTGAAAGAACGTAAAGATACAACATTAAGGTCAGATTATAAGATCTAAAAGATGTGACAGTGTAGATCATGCAAACATGTTTTATACATACATGTGGCACTTACAGGTATGGCGTACTTATACTCCATATACACGGAATACATAAAATGATATATGCGCAAACATATATGGGGGTTGTGAGACAGGGTCCCTTGCATATGATTCTTATGTACACTAGGGAGTTGAGGGTTTAAGTGGTATGGAGGCTAGAGTAAGGCTCGTCACGTGTGAGCTATACATATACTCGCACGCGACCCTTGTATGTTACTCAGGAGACTTCTGATACAGCCGCCTATATATACGGTTGACGATTTCTTATGCGAGGCAGCTAATAACCACCCCATGCGGTTATATAACACTCGTAACCGCTGTCTTAAGACTGGTATATATAGGAGGGTCATCCTCTTCATAGAGGTTCGGATCTTTCATGATTCTAAACCCCATTGCTTTAATGTCTCTCTCTTGAGTAACATACTTGGCTTACTCTTACTCCTTACTTGCTTATATCCTTCTCACCCTTATCTAAATCTTTGTATATCGTTTGTAGTAGTTCTAATCTATTGCTGGTACACGTAAGGATCCATCCTATATTCTTCCTCTGTCCACAGACGGCTAGATAGCATGACTAGCCGAGTCATTGTATACATAACGAAGAACATAGGATATGAGGAAAGCATTAAGAAACTGAACATCCTTGGGCCTGTACCTGTTCCAGGGTTCCATTGGCTTCGGAAAATGCCTGATTTGCTGCTTCTTGACTGGGAAAAACAGCAAAGGCAGAATACTTTTCTCCTTGACCTTTTCTTTTAGGCTGCAAAATACAGTTTATAAGCATCAAGTTCACAACCGAGCCAAACAAATAATAATAATAATAATAAAGCGGAACCAGTGGAAGAGCTGCATTTTTTGTTTTGCCAGACATGTTGATCATGCAAATGCTTTCACGAACACTCAGACAGTAGGGCAACTAAGGGTTGCATGCTAATACTTGAGATGAATTTCATTACCCAATCTTTTACTACAATGTAGCTCAGGTGACTGTCAATGCTCATTAGCTGCAGGTCCTCTACTGAAGGAGATTCTTTTTGGCAGGGTTTAGACTAAGACACTCTCGGTGGTCTGATACCATGTGGAAGGCAATGTCGTAACAGATAAGTCGCTCACCCACATAACATAAAAAGCTGCCATTTTTAGCCACGCCTCATTTTCGATTAGTCACTTCTAAGTGATTGTACAGGAACTGTGCAGTATTGTGCGACTACGGAGTGATCTATCTAGCTTGTAAATCGTTAGGACTACATTAAAATAATCACTGGCTGTCATGAAAAAGTGAAGTGGAAATCAAGTAATGGTCATTGAAGAAAATGGCCCAAAAGAGAGCATTAATCTCTCCTCTGGAAGACTTCAACCCCTTTCCAGTAGTCCGAGTGCACAAATCTGAAAGCAACGCATGCTTCAGTCTTCATGTCAAGTTTGACTTCCAAATTCACGAGACTATTCGGCATCAGGCAAGAAAGATCCTATTATGAACAATTTTTAGACCTTTGGTAGTCCGAGAGAAAAAAATGTCAAAGCACTCTTTATGATATTGAATCCGTAGATTAACAGTCACCAGAGATATACAAATTCATGTGCCTCACATTTTATGAAGAATCAGATGTATTAAAAGGCATCAATTTCTGTAGAAAATTTATTAGTGTTCCTACACAATTAACAGCATGGTCTTTCGCGAGAGCACATATTAAATTAACGGCATAGGATACACATAATCTTTACCTTCAGCTCGATTACATATTTCCCTGGAACAATTTTATGCAGCTCTTCACTAGGGACACTGACTGAAATCCCATGGAGAAGTAGTTTGGACATTTCTCCTTCAGACACCTACGAAACAAAAAAAAACTGATAATCTCGTATGGTCAGGCATAAAAGAAAGCCAAAATTATTTTTTATAGGCTTCCAACCTCATGGGCTACAGGTATAACTTTATCAGATCCCGATTCTAACTTGGCAAGAACAAGTTTCATTGCGGCACATGCATCGTCTAGACAATTGTGGGGAGCACCCTTCTTCCTGACTTCATATCCCAACACAGCCTGTGGATACAATTACGGTAAACATGAAAGTCGTGCGCAACGAGTCGCATTAAGAGTTGAACAAAGCACACACTGTGTATGCAAGTGGGTAAGGTTAATAACTTCTCAGTAACTATATTTATGAACAGATTCCCATTTTGGAGGGGTTTAAGTGGGGTGGGATGTCAAGCAACAAGTGTAATTTTGGAAAATGCAAAAAGCATATTAGTCAAAACGAGGTCATGGGCAACTGTGTTCAAGGATTACAAAAAGTATAAATAAAGAGAATGAATATAATAACGGCTTAAAATGTGAAGGAATTGTGCATTGTAAGAAGACAAATATTAGAGGTTGCAAACCAACGTCGTATAGTAAATACTATGTTTAGAATGTCCAAGCATAAACAATCATACATCATAACCATGTTCACATGGAGACGTGCATTTACTCATAACGTTGTAGTTGATAACCTCGAATGTCCCAACGTGTTCCTGAAGTTATGCACCTTCAGTGAACCTAAGAGATTTGCCCTTCGTGGGATTTGAACTTTGGACCTCAGAGGGAGTACAAACACCAAGCCCAAGGCATTTCACTAGACCAACATTTTTTTGGGGTAAAATTTCAAGGTATTAAAAGAGACAGAGGACAATATACTGGGGCACACCCCAACCGTACAAGAGAGGTTGCATACAAGACTTCAATATCAAGCTGTTAGCCTAACCCCCACCTTCTAACTAGCTGCACAAACAAGTGGTCATGTAGAATGTTAAGCTCGATCATTGTTGCTCTAACAACCATGGAGATCTTCCTGATGATACATTTACCTCACAATTAACCAACTTTCCACAATTAACATCAATATGGTCGAGTTAGCATACCTTGCACAGATTGTTCAACGAAGGCCTTCTGAAACTAGTCTCAGTCCCGTACTTGAAGATTAAAGAAGTGTCAATCACTCTTGCATGATCTATCTTCAGAGCTGAAATAAAAAATCAAAAAGATTAATCATTTAACCACATGAGCACCTGGCACGCCCATTTGCATGCCAAATTACATACGTATAATTATCTGATAACTGAAAGCCAGGGGGAGGGAATCAGGAAATATTACTTGACAATGATTAAGCTTCACCTCAATTATTGCAGAAATAGGAACTTCTAAGAAAAAGAGTAAAATTTTGTTGTTTCGCTTACCTTGTAGATCATTGTTCAGACTGTGGCCTACTAATATTGTCCCATGTGATAAAAGCCTCCTCATAGATTTCTACATTCCAAAGACAAGACCGTCAAACGAAATTCAACTCATTTCAATTTGGTTATTCATTCTCATTATCTTTGGAGCAATTTCAACTACGAAGAAAACAACATACTACCTGTATATCAGCCAATGAACAAGTAACTCCCTCAAAATCTTTTGCATCGAGCCCAGTAATGTCAGTCCTGTAATCTGCAACTGCTTTATTCGGATTTACAAGCTCATTCAGCTTGACCTGAAATATAGAACTCAAAATATCTGAATCCACTCTTCTCGAAAAAATGAAAAATAAAATAAGTCAAGCAACCCTGAAAATATTTGAGATGGCTAAAAAGTTGGGACGCTTCTTTAAGCGCAGCCATGCACATGTTCGTGTGGATGAGGGTAAGGAGAGAAACTAAGGGGTCGTATATGCATAAAAACTAAAACAAATTCCATTAGTACCTGTAGATCTCGATCAACAACGCAAACTCTAGCCAAAGCTTCGGTACCGTCTTCACAGAGAACCATCTCACAGTCTATGGCAATCATTTCAGTTGATTTCGTAATCTTGCTTTTTTTACTGGCTTTTGTTACAAGCCACCCCTGTACCACAGATGAAACAATTAATCAGAAGCCGGATAAATTAGCATACCAACTTATAAACTAACACAAAGATGAGAACATGCTTACATTCTACAAGTGTAAGTGCATCAAAAGCCAATCACAACTAGTGGTAATCATATTATAATATAACTCTGATCTAAGTTACATGAACTTTGGAACAGATATAGGGTGTACGCTACGGTCCTACTTCCAGGAATGTACATGACAGTGACATGAATCCAAAATTTGGATACTGATAGGTGGAGGTGGATATCTAATTATATTATTGACTTGTAAACTACAATATTTTAATATAAGATGTAAAGTAATTAAAAGATACAAATAAAATTGTATTTGACAAATTATAGACACTGGGTGTATATATCCCATCCATGTATGTGATTACAGATGTGAGCAGAAAACATAATACATAAAATAAGAGTCCAAAAAAGTTTTAAACCTGTTATTCCTTAAAATGTGCTCTTTTCTACCATTCCCCGAAAAGGGTTTGTCTTTTAAAACGGGCGCTGCAAAGAGACACGTAGTGATACCCTTGCCTTTTCTGGAATAAGATGGACACAAACAAAGGGGGTCTGGTGGAAAAGAGAGCTATAAGAAATATGTATATGAGATTTTTCTCATATATACTCTAACCGCCAACTATACTAGAGTACTAGACCACCCTGCTTACTCTCTTAGTACCAGATAATGATTTCTACGAATCTAAATAGCACACACAAAAGCTATCCCCAACGCCCAGTATTGCTGAACAATTATCCTTGAAGGCTGACTATCTAGCTCCGTCTACGCCGTAGGGGGGCATATAAGCCATAAGGAGGGCATTCCTATGTCCGAGATTGCTTCACATGCAATTCATTTCCAAATTGAGTATTAAAAATGTGAGGAAAAAAGAAATTATTCTTCAACTTTGCGGTATTACAGTATTTCTTGTCTTCTTTTTTGCTTCCCAATTTTGAAGAACAAGTGTTTGAGTTAAATTGTCATAAGCCTTATTCGTTAGTACTTTTATAGACAACATCATTTAAATTTCTCTTGTAACAAATAAAATACTACGTACAAAGCACATGCTTATAACTAGTTCTATAAAGCTTGTTGAATAAAGTTGAGATCATCTTTAGGCACAAAAGGATGTATTTACACACAAAAATAATAAAAGGTAAATTACATCTATACGATAATTAGAATATTAGAATCAGTCATCCCACCATCAGCTGCAACTTGTTTGCAGTACACACTAATTGCATATGAAAGTAACTAATTAACAACAAACCTCTTCATGTGATGGAAACAAATAATCTATTGCATACAGCGGGTGCTTCAGTGTTAATCCAACCAGCCTCTGCACAGAATAAAGATCGTTAGAATTGCAGTAGAAGAAAAGTACTATATGCAAAAGCTAAAAAATCAAGTATACACGGGTCAATGACAACTGATGACCTGACTAAAGCACTCGAACTTGGTGCTAAGTTATTTCATAAACATCTCGGGCTAACATGGATATTACAGATGCAAAACTTGAAAAGATTTGAGTTTTTATCCATAATAGCTAGCAAATGTGGTTATGGAGGGCAACTGAATATGTGAAGCTTTAGATCCCCGAAATATAAGAATAAAATGGAAATTGCACTATGGAGGGCAACTTTGTCTTAGTAAATCCATTCTAGAACTGTAAAACAGACGACAGGGTATCAACCCAGTTGCTGGAAGAGAAAAAGGTGGGTTATTTAACACACAATACCTTCTCAGAAGATTCAACTTCAGTGGGTTTCTCTTTCGATTTTTCTTCCTCATCTTGGTCAAAATGGCATAGCAATAATTTATTTAAAATCTGCAATCAAACACAACAACTTTAAGATGTTTGCATACAAGCGTTAAACTAAAACCAAACCAACAACAATGGCATAACAAGATACCTTAACATCTTCCTCGCGGTTAAAAGTCTTTAGAAAAGCGGCCAGTATATCAGCAGACCTCTTTGCTGGGTCACTCACACTAGATCCAAATTTTTTATCAGAAACACTTAAGAACTCCTTCCAGGTTCCTTTACTACCCTGCATCCCCTTCTTCTGGGCAATCTTGACAATTTGAACAAGAACCTGTAACATGGGAAGTGTTGAGCCCTATGCACTAGTAGAAACATTCACATTGATTTACCATAAGAGAAGAGTCCCGGAACAATTCATTAAATTTAATAATTATAATGTTTATTGACTACTAAAAGTAATTACTATTTCTCAAATATAAAGCGTCCTGATGAGAAGATCTCTACGATTTGCAAATTGCATTAGATCAAAGCATAATTTGAAACACTCGGACTCATCTGAAAAGGCATAACAAGTATTTACAGAAAAGAGCAAACTTACACCATCTTTGAATGCCTACGGGCTACGGGAGACAACAAAAGAGAACAGCACTAACAAGACAATGACTTTGTATATAAATGATCTCCACCTATTTTGGATTCATAGGAGTGAAAAAGATAGTAATTTCTGTGTACAATTAAGCTTAGTAATCCAAAAGGTATATTTCATTATTTAAGCAACACAACCTGCAATCACCACGAGGATTGTTTCATCTGTTCAAGCCTTAAGTTTCTGTATAGATGTGGCCAATGATAGACAACGGGCTAGCGAAGCTTGGATAGCAATGGTTACAGAAGGAATTAAAAAACCTAAAGATACAATTTTTAGTTACAAAGAGGTAAAGTAATCAATATGCCATGAACACAGAATTGCCGCAGTGAGTACAAACATGTTTATGTAGACTTCCTTCAGTCCAAACTCTGAAGCTTTACAAGGGACCCTCCTCTACATTTCTGCCCCAACGAATCCAATATACCACCTCTGTTTCTTCAGCCCACTTCACTTTTTGTCACTGTTCACCGGGTCACTTTGACCCGGTGATTTGATTAGCAAAAACGATACAAGAACTTGTTAATCTTTGCATGGTCTTGTAGAGTAAACTTCACTCTGCAACACCATGGAAACATTTCAAAAAAAATGTCGTTTTGCTATCTAAACCACCGAGTCAAAGTGACACAGTTACGCGTTGAAAAGTCAAACCAGGACATTTGATAGTTAACTTAAATGCAATCCAAACAATCAATTCAGAACTCTTGCACACCACTTTTTATGTTCTTTCCAGCTAAACCCAGTTCAAATGGTCTATTTCATCCAATACCCACTTCTCCTATATGCTTCAACCTTACAATTTGTTATAGATGACAATCAATTGAATCCATTCAGTTGGAAAAATAAAAATAAAAATTGGAGCTTTGATAAAGAACGATTCAGCTGAAGTTCAAAAATACACAAACATATGAGATTGAGATAGAGAGCTTGCTTACTTCCTTCCCAGCTGTGGATATCTTCTCATCCATTGTAACAAATTGCGCCGAAAATAGCTATTGATCTGGTGATAAACGAATTTGTGGTCGAAGAGTAGACAAAAGACGCGAAATTTCTTGCAGTCTTCTCAGTGTTTTAGGGTTTTGGGAACAAGTGCTGAGGCTTTGAGGGTTCTTGGTGCTCGAGGGTTGAAGGAGAGACGTTGTGCACATGACGACGTCGTAATGTTGGATCGGGTACCAGCTCAAGCCCATCAATTCGGGCTTCACCACTTTAGGGAGGCCCAACTCAGATCCCTTGGCAGTGTTTTCAGGAGAAACTATTCATTCGCACCACTGTGACATGCCTACGTGATAGGGGCGCATCATTCAGTTTTTAACAAATAGTATGCATTATTCAGATGGATATCACCAAATTTGCATATTTTTCAAAAATTACTTGAGCCTTTTTTTAAAAGACTATTAGATTCTGCTCGGTAGAACTAGAAAAACAACTAAAAAGCCACTAATATTGTTTAGGATTACCGAATACTTCCTCCGTCCACGTCTCTCTTCATGGTCACTGTTGAGTGGTCATTTTGACCCGGTGATTTGGTTAGCGAAACGAAACAAGAGTTCAATAATTTTTTCATGGTGTTGTAAAGCTAAGTTTTCTTTACAATGCAATGAAAAAATTGCCGAATTCTTGTATCAATTTGCTAACCAAATCACCGGATTAAAGTGACCATTAAAAGTCATATTTGGGAAGAAAGAGGTAAAACGGATGAAGTATATGATCTGATTTGATAGTGGTTTTTTTATTACTTCCTCCGTTTTGAGTACCACACCGTCCCACCTGAGATGCACCATTTGACTTTTTCACCTGTATGGGTCGCTTTGTCCTGGTGATTTGGATCGCAAACCGATGCAATTTCTCGATAATTTTTTTACGGTCTTGTAGAATAAGAGTTACTCTACAACACTACGAAAAAATTATTTAAAAATTGCAAAGTTTTGCTATTCAAATCATCGGGTCAAAGTGACCCAGTAAATAGCGGTAAAAGTTCAAATGGTGCAAAAGAGGTGGCCGGAGTGGAAAAAAGGTCCACAACTTTTAAAATTTCAAGTTTAAATAGCCATAGGTCTATGTCACAATTAAGGACTTCACCTTCACCAAAACCAGTATCAAATTAGATCACATAGCTAATAGTATTATTTTCCGAAATCGTGTTGATTGAATGCTCATCAGAATTACTAATTTGATTTTGTAATCCCTGATCGGTATCTTGTTTCATATATGTGAGCTACCAATCAGACACACATCTTAAGCAGATGAAGCCACTGGGCAATTCAACTCTTTTATCCCGCTAGAAACAAATCAATGTGATTGAATTCCTAATCGTAATCGAAACATAACTCACAGTAAAAAAAGAGAGATCAACATTAGCTATAAAAGTTCTTTTCAACCCTCAGGAATTCAAATACAAGTATTATAGGTAGGATATGAATCCTCAATGCATTTCTTGTTGAACAATATCATAGCAGCAAGGGGAATTGGAGATTCATAATAAGGCATGGAAGGTGAAGTGTAACTACACTTCCTACTGCCTTAATCCATCCAAACTTAAGTCGCCTGCCTGCTTTTGAGAGCCTTCAAGGCGGGTGGAGTGTATAGTGACTTGCTAACGTCTTCTCCAGTAGCTCTCCTATTAAAAGTCCGTGGGAACAAAATCTTGCTTGCCATTCAAGGCTAGATGCTTCAACACCATGACCAACCTAAAATCAGGAAGAAAGCAAAAAAACAAACAAACAAATTAATGACAACACTACTAGTTGCTCAACTAAGGAAACAGGGTGTGAGGATATTTTTGAGAACTGGAGATATCTCTGGTTCAGGATATGAACATCTAACTGAAATGAAGAGATAGAAACCTCCATTTTAATCGCAACCACATGTTGGGAGCATCATATTAGAATGTATCTCAGTAAACTACTAGGGAACTCCCCGTGGGCAGAGCCTACTTCATAACTTTCTCACAATTTTCCACCATTGATCTTGCAAAGATCTAATGGTTATAATTTGGCCACGGAGCTCCCCATGAATAGTAAAAGGGGGAGCTTCTTAAGTGTATATAGAAGTGGCTCGTACTTCACAGTATAAGGAGCATGTTTGGACAACCTATTTTAAGGGATTATGGATTATTTCTTTCATCTGATTTTGAAAAATCTCGTGACCTGAGATTATTGGTAGGCATGTCAGTTTCGACACTTGACAAATTGGGCAACCGGGATTCCGATATGACATAATCTCATCCCATCCAACCGGCCTACCATATTAACTCAACTTATAAACCTATAATTCTCAATAATTCAGCTTATCCAAACAGAGCCAAGATGTACAACTATGGGTATGTGGGTTTTCTGTTGAGACCACTAGACAAGTATGCTAAATTGCTAATGATGTAATGGCTTGAAGAATGAATATCACAACCCCTCCACTAGTTGTCTTGTTGATGCATGTAAACCCTTGATGGATTTAATTTGCTAGTAGGTGTAACAACTAACAACCATTGTTGACTGTTGAGCTATAATGAGACCCTTTGACTGGGCAACACAAAAACAGAATTGCTGAGACAATATAACAACCCTGAGCATTTACATATGTTCATTGCAATCCACTGATACTTTTAGGGTGGGTGTCTTTCTTGGGAATTCCTCTTGCTTCTGTCGTAAAGAAAATGATTTCGCTAACTCAAAAAATCTTACAGGAGGTTTCAGGAAATTTCAACCAATACAACTTGAAAATCTTAAAAAGGGAAATAATCCAGAAAACCAGTAACCTGCAGTTGAAATATTGCCGCCGATAAAAGTGGAAGTCTTGATGAAAGGTGTCTGCCAGATGAACTTATGCAGAAAGTAGAGAATGACCTGTGCTCGGGGCACTATCCGTCATGAAATCGACAAACATTGCTACAAATAATAAGATATCAACCTGTATGATACATCCGAAGTTATTTACAGATTCGGACAATGAATAATGTCTCAATGGAAGCAACTCGGAAACATTAGTATTCATTTAAGCAAAGATATTTCTCAGCCAAAGCTAAACATATCGATCTCAGATTTGATTGGTAGTAGATATTATCATCTTCTCAAAGAGATTAGATGTTTTAATAAGGTCAAATTCGACTAACAAACTATGAAGTTTGAACTATCAGCTAACTTGTATTATAATTACAGAAAAGGTAAACAGCAAAATCCACGTAAACTCGATTTCTGTAACGAATTTCTCCTGCTACGATTCAGCTTATACTAACTCATTGAGTTCCCTACTTCAAGTATGAGCTTCCCTTAGCTTCAAATGAAGTCGGCTAAAAAAAAGAAGAAAAATGAGTGCTCCATAAAAGGTGCATATTTTCTAAAGAGAGTATCAATTAACAATTCTTCATACAGAAAAGGCTAATCTAAACCATGCCGACATTTTTGCTGAAATGATCTAATCGGTGAGCTGCACAATTTGAACTTAAAAAATGTGCTGAACTGCTGATCAACACGTATTCAATTCTTGTCTCTCTATGTATCCTAACTGTATGGGCAACATCAGACACATGGGGTCGCACTTCATAAATATCAAGTCACGCAGCGAAGTGAGATACGCTAACAGAAGCAAATTGTGGATGCTCAGGCTTTTATGTATCACACATTGATTTCAATGGTAAGAAAATATTTACAACACTTTTTAATGTGATGGTAAAGTAGTAGCAATGCGCATAATATTGTCAGCTTGCTTTAGCAACTAGATGTTGAGTCGGGCTGAATTTCAGCTCCTGCTGCTGTCAATCATACCAGCAAATTAACACTACATTGGGTGTGAGAGAAGTTTCCAGGAGGTGCAAGTATCCACCTATTGCTACTCTGTGTCATGACCAAGTGCAGCAATGATGCTTGCCTGATTTCAGATATTAATATGAGGAAAGTATTCAGCTTCGAATCTGAAGCTACGTGCCGGAGGGTTTGGTGAGGGGGTGACACGCAAATTTAAGTCTGAAGCGTGTAATAGGAAGAGATAGGAAATCCCCAAACCTTCCAAAAGTGAAGTTAAGTTCCCGAGAATTTTTTTAAATGGAGTCAATCATTGAACATTTTGGGTACTGAAAGCTCGCAGCGGATAGAAAGACATTGAGGCCTGAGTATGTTCAATCAAAATAAGCAACTTGCTCGGGAGAGGAAAATTCCAAACCGCTTTTGATTACACTCTCCTGTGCACTCTATTAAGAGGCAGAAACTACGGTTTCTGTTCACTGAATGGGAAGGAAAAGATTAAATAACACTGGTTCAGAGGGAGTGATTCCCGATAGCCACTTCTGCAACTTCTTAGAGGTGTGTTGTAACACGGTTCCACAGTTCCAGGTCTAGGAGTGAAGGGGGAGAATTCCAGTTAAAAAAGATCACTGGAGTGTCCTGAATTCCTGATTGACAAAGCTTTAAAAGAAATGAGGGACTTTTCCGCCTGATCGAGAATTGTGGTCGGGGCTTAAACCTTAACAAGAAGCTCTCTTTTGGTATTTTTGGTTTATAATATTCAGAAAGAGAGAATATCCTATTATAATCAAGACTCCGAAGACCATGGTTCATTTCAAAGCAGTGTTTGCTGCACGCAAAACACAGCCTATGGCTAATGTAAGTTCTGCTTTCGTTGTATGTTCTTAACCTAAACCCATCTGACTGGCCTGATGTGCTCTGGTACAGCTGTGACTTTGTTGGGACTTGTATTTCAGATTCATACTAAAGGGAGCACACACTGCTACGACAGGGTTCAGGAGAGAGACCAACTCAGCAAGTCCTCGACTGAATACCATCAGGAGATATAAAATCAAAGCATCCGTACTAGTAGTTCCTAATGTTTTACAATATGCATCAATAAAGCAGAAAGAAAGAGATGTAACTAAATTGACCACAAACCTCAAAATGAGTGGAAAAGGAAATGACATAATTGCTGCCAGAAAAACCAAGCAAAAAATAAGAAGGGAGTTGACAGATAAACCTGCTCAAGCAAACTCCGACCTGGAGTTTCTCCTTATACTGCTCTGCAGTATCAGTGATGGTGTGGCATCATTTTATCTAAAACCTGTTAACAAGCAAGACAATCACATAGTGTATGCCAAATGAAAGTTAACATTAATTCCCTGCACGCACGCACGCACGCACGCTAATATGACGGAAGACTCTTTTGCCGAATCACTTCGAAGTTACTATGCAAACTTCGGACGAAACATGTTAAAACTGCTCTTAGCCACACTTCAGTAACTTGTATCCCTCTCTTTTAGGCTAACTTGAGGAATAAATGAGATACTAGTAAATAACCTTTGTAGTTCAAGCTTACTTAACAATATTCAAGCTTATTGACTTTATCACAACAAATGATAATATTCAAATGGACTAGGACACCTGAAGAGTATTAAAAATTAGCAAGTCAGTTATAGAGCCAGGACACAGACATCATATCGACCCAACTTCCAAAAACAAGCATTTTATCTGCACCTTAACACAAAAATATTACTTTGGATAACCTTGAGACACATTTGGGAATGAAGTGTGATGAAATAGAACAGCAGCAGCACAGGCTTAACACATCAACACATACCATAGCCTATGACTCATAGGCTATGATGCTTGAACTATAACCGCGTATAAGCAATGAAGTGTGATTAGCCTGTGAGGCTTGAACTCTAATCATGTATAAGCAATGAAGTGTGATGAAATAGAACAGCAGCAGCACACACTTAACACATCAACACATAACATAGCCTGTGAGGCTTGAACTTTAACCATGTATAAGCAATGAAGTGTGATGAAAGTGCCAACAGATTTCAGATTAGACACTTGAAATGCTTGCCAGAAGCCGATCACCTGCATCATATGTACAAGTACCGTTACCAGAACCACAAAGCATCCAGTGTTGAAAAAGCTCATGAAGAATGCACATAAACACATTGTCAACAAAGAGCAAATAATGGTTAATTAAAAACGAAAGACAAAAAAGCTATTGGCGACCGACAATGAGCTGTTTATCCAATATACTTATGCTACTTGAGGAAGCCGATCACCTGCATCACAGCAAAATAGCTACTTGAGGAAGTCGGAAGTAACCAGCTTTCACAGGGCCATAAGTAGCAGCTCATGATCTAAACTGCCATGAAAACTTCCAAAGAGTTCACATTTTACAATTACATAGGGGGCGAGTAGGTACCAAATATGTAAGCTGAACTAAGAAGTAACAATATTATCCATAAAAGCTGAAGCACATCCTAGTGAAATCAAATGATTTATCAGCCAGCAAATTTTACGGCACAGCTCCGGTTAGTTGTTGGCATTCATATCTAGAGTCTAGACTTAAAACACGAGTGAATGTGAATTCTGCTAAACTACATTATAATAGGAAAGGCAAAATCAAACCTTAAACAGAACATAAAGAGGGATTTTCACCAGAAGACTCAGAACAGAACCAATGCATTAGTTGATGTAATCCGTCACATGTACAGTAAAAGCAACTATATTACAAGTTTCTCTATGGATTATACTGTTACTTTTTGACAATGTCATTGAAGTTTTGTCACATAATCTTTTTCAAAGACAAGGAAATGAGAAAAAAAGCTTGAACTAAAACAACAATCTTCTTCTAAAATTTTAAATTCTCCAATTCAGCTACTGCTTGTCCACCTTCTGAATGAGCAAGCCACAAAACTCCTACTTCCAAGAAGGCCAAACCTTGATTTAAAGAAGGAAGATGCTAGCCGGCTGCTCGAAGGAGCGTCCACAGCAGCAGCAGCGTTGATTTGATTCCCAATTGGCGGAAACTCCACAACATCATCTTGCACTCCACCATCGCTGGCACTGACATACAACCCTTCAGGGTCAACCTCACAAGAATTGAAATTCACAACCAAAGATAACCTCTTTGCACTCAGCCAATGCGCAAGCTCACTAGTCACATTCCTACATTTCTTAACCTTTATTTTCACCAAATTAGGACAGCCCCAACCAAAAGCTTCGATACCCTTATCCGTGACCGGACACCCTTTAATACAAAGCTTCTTCAGCGCTACGCATTTCGTAGCAATACAAGAAATTTCCCCATCCCCAATTGTTTCACTACCACATAAAGCCAATCTCTCTAGCTTCTGACAATTGGTAGCAAGAGCTTCAAGACTAGCTAAATTCGGATTCATCCCAATAAGAACCACTTCTTGAAGGTTAGCACAGTGCTTAGCAACAGCTACAAGCCCTTCGCTGCCTATCCTATTCATCCTCCACCCATCAATATGAAGCTTCCTCAAAAGCTTACAGTTCTCAGCAACCGACACAATCCCCAAATTCGTGCACTCGGGGGTTTTAACCAAGTGCAATATCTCAACATTCAAGCACTTGGATATCGCCACAAGGCCAATATCACCCACTTGAAGCCTCTCAAGGTGGATTTCATACAACGATTTCGGGTTAGTGATCATCTCCAACAGGGTATCCCAATCGCCTAAACATCTCATTAGTTTCAAAGTCCTTAAATTAGTAGCTCCCACAATTAAAGGACCAAAGCATTGACCATTATAAAGCTCTTTCAAACATATAGTTTTCAAAGAAGAACCTGCAACTCCAGGACCAATAGGCTCATCATTGATTCCCCTGAGACGCTTCACAGACACCTCCTCTAACAAAGAACAATGATCTAGCACAGCATTCATGCCTTTAGCCCCAAACATACAAGACCCACATGAGAATTTCTTCAACCCTTTGCAATTCTGAGCAAATCCAGCCATACCCACATCGGTGATTTCACGGCAGCCTCTGAGCTTCAACCTTGTGAGGTTCATGCACCGGAGGGAGATCTGAATGAGGGTATAATCGTCTATGCTGATAGATCTCCGGTCACATCGGAGGGCAAGCTTCGTGACGGCGTCGAAGCGAGAGAAGAGTGTAGGGACGAGGGTGAGGACCTCCGATTGGGCGTTCAATGAGAGACGGTGACGGCTCTGTCCCTCCACCGTCAACCACCGCTTGCAGACGAGAGAAGAGCTTTTCCGGTCGCCGGAGCTCAGAAACTGGAAAATGAAGGCTAATACCTCATCGGGAAGCTCCGAGATGTAATCTTCTGTATCGAACGCGTCGTGAAAAACCAATCCACCTTCGTCGTTGTCTCTCATCGTTGAGATAATCTCCGATCGGACGGTGAAGCTTGTATGACGGCGACTTGACCCAACAACCGACGACGACCCCTGGCTTGAAGGAGATTGACCCATCTGATAATTACCGATCTTAAGCAAAACCCAGAAGCCGGAACTGGAAGATACCTGAAAAGGACGATGTGGGTCTGAATTTGTTGGGTCAGAGACTAATTCCGATTCGGGCGAAGCTCAACGAGAGGCAGATAAAGAAGATTGACCCACCAAATAATCACCGATCTTAAGGCAAACCCAGAAGCCGGAACTGAAGATACCTGAAATTTAAGATGTGGGTCTGAATTTGTTGCCGGAGATAGGGTCAGGGTTTGTTCTAATTCCGATTCCGGCGAAGCCTCAGATGGAGAAGACAAAGGAAATTATGATGATACCGATGTGAACAACATTATTATTGGGAAGAAATCATTTCATTTGAGTGGAAGTGACCCTAACAATTGTTTAATATAATGGGGAGATTGTTCTTGGATACGTGTAATGCACCACAATTTTCCAAGGAAGTTGTCTAGAAACAATCAATTTGGGGTTGGATTTGGGAATGGGAAGTGTGTGAGGAGTATTAAATGTTCAGACTTTCCCTTTAGGTGGGTGAACTAGATCCACAGGTGCCAAGTTATGTACATCCATCAAAATAGATTTTGCACCCTAAACAAGTACATTGCCCCAATATTTCTCTAATTGAGTAGGTTAGGTGGTTTTAATCTCAGGTGGTTTATTAATGACTTGATAGTCACCACAACTCTTTTCTTTTTGAGAATTACATTTTATAGGCAGGTTTGAATTTGGGACTTAATGCATGAACTTTAAATGCTTTACCACTGAACTAGTGCCCATTTTCAGCGAGGAGAATTATGGGCGATTTTGTGGACGAAATCACAACGCTGCTTCACGAACCCTAGCAGCTTCGTTCGTCGATCGTGATCCCATGGAGCTGAGTGATATGACCGAGAAGGAGAGTAGGAGGGTCATCCTCGATGACGCATACTGCTCCTCGACGGAAGAGGGTTTTCGTTTCTGCTTAATCGGAGCCTTTGTCTCCGAGGAAAAAATTGATGGCAAGATTATGAGTGATCCAATGGAAGGAGTGGAGTTTTTCGGATATTGATGTTTGGGTTCAACTTAGTAATGTCCCAATATATCTGAAGAAGGCAGAAACTAGACGAAGGATCATGGATTCGATTGCTGAGACGGCTTATGTTGATGACCGAATTGATAGTGATGAGGGGATTAATTATATTTGGGTACGAGGTAAGTTACCGCTTGCAGAACCGCTTCCTCGAGGGGCAGTGGCGGACCTATATGGAGACCAGTGGGGGTTGTAGCCCTCACTCAAATTTCAAAATTTGCAATTTTTACTCTATATTTTGTTTATTTAATTATATTAGCCCCCACTCAAGTTTTGATATTTACAATATTTACCCTACATTCTGTTAATATAATTAGATTAGCCCCCACACGTGTTACATATTCACCTCCGCAATATATTAAAGTCATTATTTTAATCCTTAACTACTTCAAAACTTATTGAAAGATCCGTCATTAAATGTGAAATTTTTCTAGCCCCCATTGGGCCAAATTTCTAGATCCGCCCTGTCTAGGGGTAAACCTGTTTGTGAAGGGGATTGATATTTGGACCGATTTTAAGTATGAACGCATCCCATCGATACGTCATTGGTGCTGCCGTCTTACTCGCGATAGTTCAGAATGTGAAACAGTCCCGACTGATATACAAGAAGAAACTGACCCTGCCTATGCGATTTCCTCTACTGTCATCCTCATAGCCTTAAGGGGGGAGGGACTACCAAGATGAAGGAGAAGAGAAACAATATAAGTAATAATACGAATTAGCAGGAGGGGAGCTCTGAAAAAATGTCGACTAAGATTTTGAGGAAAGAGGATAGAGTGCTGGCAATCATTGAAGGTCATGCAGTGCAACATGCATCTTTTGCGTAGAGTCAAGAATCAGAAAGCATTACACTAGCGCCACTATGCATTCGGCAGAACATGTGAAGGTCCATGGACCGATTGTGAAGTCAGCAGAGATTGAGAAGGGTAGTGGCCTGAGCGAAAAAGACGTACAAACCTCTAGTGTTTCACGCAGAATGAAGGATTCGGTGAAAGCCCCGTTTCAGGTAGTTCAAGCAGCTGGTGTAGCTCCCTCTGTATTAGCGTTTATTTTTTCACTTCTACTGAAGAGTAATACGAGCGCTTCTCACTCTGTACTGGAGAAAGTCAGCTTGTTTAATGCTTAGACTGGTGAAGTTAACACAAGTAAGCAAGCTAACAAGAGGAAAGGGGAGCTATCTCGACGGTCAAATACAAAATGATGAAGTTATTGAAGAGAAATTTAACCTCACTAGAGAATATAATATGTTACAAAAGAGGGAAGAAAATATGTGGCGTCAAAGATATAGAGTGAATTAGCCGAGACAAGGAGACCAAAACTCTAAGTTCTTTCATGTCAAAGTAACCATTCGGTGAGCCAAAAATAATTTTCAAAGAATTGAAAATGGTACAGGAATTTGGGTCACGAACGAAAATTAGGTTACGGGGGTCCTAAAAAGCTATTTTTTTCGGAAATGTTTTTTCATCAAATCCTCCTATGACTGAAAATGAGCCTATGCTCGCACCGTCGGCTGAAATGCTGACTTTAGCCGAATGCAACAACATGGAGGGTTTGTTTGTCGATGAAGGGGTACGTGAGGCTCTGTACGGTACGAATCCTGACAAGGCTCCAGGGGTGGACGGGTATAATGTGGGTTTTTTTCAAAAACACTGGAGCATGGTAGGTGAAGAAGTCACAACTGAAATTCTGAAACTGCTGAGTGATGGTGGTTCCGTCAAGGACTAAAATCATACACTCATTTATTTAATTCCAAAGATAAAGCAACCTTGTAATCCTAGTGAGTATCGCCCTATCAATTCATGTAAAGTAATGTATAAAATTGTGGCCAAGTGTGTGGCTAACAGGTTGAAAATATTGTTGCCCAAACTTGTATCTGAGAATCAAAGTGCTTTTGCTTTCGGGCGATTGATTTCAGACAATATTATCACGGTTTTTGAAGTCATTCACTCTTTAAGGACATAAAAGAAGGGTAAGAAAGGCTTCTTGACACTCAAGCTAGATATGAGCAAGCCCCGATCGAAACCCTAAAATCTACTTGTAAAATAGTATATATAATTTTCCTTCTAAAGCTCTTCATAAACTAATTTTCACATAATGATTTTTGTTCCCATCTCAATTCCACATAGGATAAGGCATGTACTTGTAAGTATCCCTTAAACGAATAATTTGGTGGTTTAATAAATTAAGCAAAAAAAACTTTAGTTTAGATAAAAAAAAAATAGAACTTTTTATAAAAAAAAATAAAAATAAATCTACCTGAACATTGGTGAGACTATTTTTCCTCAACGAAATTTTTATTTCCAATTAAAGTTTCCCAACTCAAGTTATATGTTCCACTTTGTATTTTAGACTAGCCAACTCATGGCTTAACTTAACTCACAATTTGTCGTTGAAGGTGAAAGAAGTTTGCTTTTTCATTTCAAGTCTACCGTAGCTGTAGATATGGCAGTTCTCAAACTTTCACCATCGGTTGTGCTACAAGAAAGACAAGTCTATGAAAATGAAAATGAGTTGTGTGTTGTTTCCGTTGATCAAGCTGAGTATTTATGCAAGAGTGCTATCGAATACGTACACTGCATCAAGTGACTTCATATATTGTATCTACTAGTTATAGTATGATTGTGGTGATTGATATCACGACTGATATCATGATTGAACACATCATGGAAGAGATAATGTTAGATTATCTCATTCCTTAACACACCCCCGCAAGATGGAGGATCCATCGGAGACTCCTATCTTGGATCGCAGATGAAGAAAATGTGTGCGACCAATTGGCTTGGTGAGAGTGTCTGCGAGTTGGTACCGAGTGGTAACATATCACACGGGGAGTTTAGCCGATACAACGAGGTCACGTACGAAGAAGTAGTTTAGTGCGACGTGCTTCATACGAGAGTGAAAGAATAGATTCTTGAAGACAAATGTGGCACTGAGATTGTTACTGAACATAGTTGGCGGGCTAGTGAGAGATATGTCAATTTTATGAAGTAAGTGTTGTACCCATAACAGTTCAGCTGTGGCATTTGCAAGGGCATGACATTCCGCTTCCATGGACGAACGCAAGACTGGCTTGAAGTGCAAACTTCCAAGATATGATATTGGAGCCCAGTAATAGTACATAAGTATTGGAGGAGAGTCCCATGTTTGAATTCCCACGCCAATCAGCATAAGAGAATGCAGAGAGCTTCATGTGTGCCCTCGGTCGCAGATAAAGGCCATGACATATAGTTCCTTTTAGATATCAAAGAATTCCCGTAGCAGATATCCAGTGTGAAGCTAGTGGTTTGTGAAGGAATTAAGAGATTCGATTTACAGCAAACGTGATATCAGAGAGCGTGAGGCTGAGATACTACAGAAGTCCAAGTAAGGGGCAGTAGTCAGAGATATCAATGGCTTTAGTAGGATCGACATGTGGAAGTGTATCAGTGGGTTACATGGGAGTGGAGACAAGTTAGGCGTCTTCCATGTGAAACTTCTCCAAGATATCGTAGATATACTGGGCTTGAAAAGAGAAACATTCCACCTTGAGTTGGGATAACTTTCATTCCCAAGAAGTGACTCAGTGAGCCTAAGTCCTTTAGGGAGAAGTGAGTGCCTAACTATGAGACAAATTGTCCGAGGGCAATTGGTGAGTTTCTATTCAGCACAATATCATCCACATATACCAAGGAAAAAGCCGGATACCATCCTTGGAGAAGTAGAATAGATATGGGGTCCGCTCGAGACCTTCGGAACCCATCCTCTAGGAGGAAAGCCGAGAGTTCATTGTACCAAGCACGCGAAGCCTACTTAAAGGAGTGCGTGTCGAAGCCTACAAACATAGTTAGCCTTGGTGATATGCACATATCCTGGGGTTGTGCTAAGAAGACAACATATGCGAGAGTACCATTGAGAAAGACATTATTGATATCCAGTTGGCGTACCTGCCATCCAAGTGAGAGAATTGAAGTGAGGACAATATGACCGGTGCCAAGTTTCATGATCAGGCTAAATGTTTTAGAATAGTCACAACCAAATTCCTGGGAGTACCCTTTCGCTACAAGAAGCGCTTTGTATTTTTCAATACTTCCATCGGGTATATGTTTTTACAAGAAACATACATTTACATCTCACGCGATTTCTTAACGTGTATGCGCCATGCACGATCAAGTTATATACGGGTGATATTTCAACCCCTAGTTATCGATCCCATGAGAATAGACTTGAGATTATTTAATGTATACACTAATTTAAAGTTGGAGGAAGATTTACAATTTTAAAGGTTGTCACCCCAAACAAGCGACTGAATTAACATGGGGTAACAACTAACTAATATTTATGTATTTTTATTTTAAAAAACAGATATGGAGAAACCAATCGATCTATGGATCAGCTAAGGCTGTAGAGGAATTCCGAATCAGCTGTGTAATACGTTAATCCTATTCTAGTTAAGTCGGGTAATGGTATTGACACTCTCTAGTCGGTCTCCTGTCGTTTTACGTCTCGGTTGACTATAATCTCCAGTTGGTCTCCTATGTCTATTGGTCCGTCCTAGTAGGCTAACTATGTGCATGACAACGGGTCTTGTCGGTCCACTGTTGCACGAAACAGTCGAATCTCACCTACCGAATCTACCCACTACAACCAATCCTACTCACTTCTCCTTTTGGTCTCGGTGATTCGGGATTTTGCTCATACACTCTTCACAACTAGGCTAAGTAGCTTTCACGCACTCTCTAGTTAATTAAGAAATCGGGATCGCGAATCCATTCTTTCTAAACGCATCGTATGAACATTAAGCTAGAACAACCATTAACATTAAGCAAGATTACGATCTACGAATAAATCCGAAGTTCATGATTATCAAATCCTAAACTAGTGGTGTCAATAGACTAGATTCATCAACGAGATCATGAAACTAAAATCCATTCAATAGAAATAAATCCCAAATCATGAAACAAAGTCTTTAACTCGGAAAATAATTCGTCTACATGAAACCCTATACTCTATAGAGAAGCCTAGCAAAACGTTTAGCTAATTACAGTAATCAACCAAACAAAACTAACAAGTTTCTCCATAGAGAGATTTAGTAGAGAAGAAGAAATAAATAAAACCCTAGAGATCTCCAATGTCGATCTTCAGATCTTCACCGTGTTCTTCCTCATCTTCGTGCTTATCTTTTCTCCAAGATAAGTAGTTGATAGTGTTGGAAATATGCCCTAGAGGCAATCTATTTGTTGTGTCATTTATATAGACTTACTATTCATTATGTTATCGATATGGGGATATGTTGACATGAATGAAGTCCTTAGAATATAAATTTTATATTCTTAAATATCCCTAGTCGATTACTACAGTTAATAGGATGATTGTATTGCATTGAGACTAGTATGTGGGTAAATTGATATGGGGATATCAAGTCTAGCACATGGGCATGTATTAGGGGTAATGACATACTGGATTGACCCACCACCAGAAGGCTACACACAAGTTATGTAAAGTCACAAGTTCTTCTCGTAGTGAAAATGATATTGTGGTCCTTAGACTTGAAGTCACTAGATACTCTAGTTGTGAAATATCATTCTCTGATATTATCAAACGTTGCGCCTTAACCGGGTAACTATAAAGGTAGTTATCAGGCATGATAGGAAGCAAGCTTAGAGATGGTAGTGATGTAGATAGGATTTGTCCCTCCCACATAACGAAAGCATAAATCCGCGACCACTCGAGGGGTAGTGCTTATAGAATGTCTGGCCAGACTCAGATAAATCAATATAGGATATTAATGTTATCTGCATGGATAAGACTATTCCCAGGATCGAGAAATTATAGATTGGATATACGAGTGTGACTTGTATGTCTTGTGTCCAATCCGGATATGGAGACGAAGGGATAATGAAATACATTAACGTTGGTCACAAGGTTTGTCGGATTACTGAGTATTTCTATTACTTGGGTAGCTTAGATGTCTTGCTAGGGGTCGCTCTATGTTAGTAATATTTACTACCAACTAAGTAGAACCAATGGGGTCACACTCCCTTTGGATTAAACCGGGCTTGGTAATTAATTAGTTGGACTAATTAAAATGAAGGGTCAATACGCAACCACATGCAAACTTAGTAGGACTAATTTGTAAGATGGACTAATCCGTGTTTGGACATAATTAGGATTGAGCTAATATGTAGTTAATAAGGAGTTATTAACTATATAAGGGCACTCCTAGCTTATTTTCTCACAATGTTAGATCATTATTGTGAGAGAGAACAAATCAAGGAGAGAGACAAGGAGAGGCTCGACCTCTACCCGTCCGCCCCTATGGGTGACGTCGGCCACCCCTTGTGGCACGACTCCATGCTCTCATTTTGCGTGATCTTCTTCTTCTTTCTTCTTCCCTAGCTACAAAAAATGCGTGAGAAGGATCCAAAGCTATCCTAGGAGTGGACTTCCATAGAGACGTGGAAATTATCTCACGTGAAGTCATCAAGGAGACAAACTAAGGTACACATGAGTTTCTTACTTTACAATCGTTATGAATTCTAGTCCTTTGATCCTTGGAGGGTATTGAACGGAATCAATTATTGTTTATTCCGCCGCGTTATCCGTATCAAAACCCTACAGTGGTATCAGAGCCACAAGTCGTAGAGCATAACACAGTTTATGTGTTACGTTTATGTCAATTTTACACCTTAATTGTTAATTATCGCATAAAACTAAAATTGGCATTAAGATACAATTTGAATATGATTCAAACAAGAATGAGCTAATTTTACATATGATGTAAATATTAGTGAATTTGGGTCACATATGATGTGAAATTTTAGATCTAGAAAACTAGGGTTTGGGCACGAATTAGGAAAAAGGGGTTTTCCCAATTTGGAAACAAGCAAAATCGGGAAAAAGATGAAGGAGAGGAGGAAACAACCCCTAGGGCCGAAACCCTAGGGTCGTCCGCCCCTCCTTGGAAATGAATCCATTCAATAGAAATGAATCCCAAAGCATGAAACAAAGTCTTGAACCTGGAAAATCATTCGTATACATGAAACCCTAGACTCTCTAGAGAAGCCTAGAAAAACGTTTAGCTAATAGTAATCATCCAAAAAAACTAACAAGTTTCTCCATAGAAAGATTGAGGAGAGAATGAGAAATAAATAAAACCCCGGAGATCTCCAATGGTGGTCTTCATATTTTCACCGGTTTCTCCAAGATACGTAGTTGATAGAATAATGAATCCTCCTCACTTGTTGTATTAATTAATCATCAACTAGGGTTAAGAGAGAGGCCCAAAACTACGTCGTATTGATGAAAACACAATCTGCCCCGTCCACTAGTAGGTCGTGCGACCACAGAGAGCTGGTCGTGCTACATGTTGGTCTTTTTCATGTGCTCTGATTTTCTCCAGGAGGTCGCCCGACATGGCCCCCTTTTAGCCTCTGATCGTGCGATCATGAGGCCATGTCATGAATTCCAGTGAGTTTCTCAACTTTTCTCTGAATTTGGCTAAGTATGGACACCCCACTCTACTAGGGGTCCAAGTGTAGTTTCCAAAACTTCATGAAATTGCATTTGCCTCCCCTCTTCATGTCTTTCCTTCATTTCTTCACTATTTCTTCTTCACTTAAGCTCCCGAATAATTTCCAAAGCTCGTTTCTCCTCTCCGCATCTCCCAAGCATCGTTTCATGTCTAAACAACACGAAACAAACCCGTGCGATCAAACGTGACAAAAAGTATACTCCCTCTGTCCCACAAAGATAGTCCATTTTTGTAACCACAACTTTTTTTTTGGATACATGCTATTAATGCATCCTACTACAATCTTTGACATACTATTTCAACTATTATCCTTGATTTTGTTTTCTCTAAGATTAAGTGTATTGAATATGAATGGGTAGTTTTGGAACTTCATTATATTTTTTGCCTTTAAAATGTAAGTGGACAAGCATTTTGGGACATACCAAAATGGAAATATGGACTATTTTTGCAGGACGGAGGGAGTGTAAAAAATGTAAGAAACACTTGCATTGACAAATTAATACTAAAGATAAACTTCTATGTTTTATCTACAATCATAGTGTAAAGCTAATAATATCAACCAGGAAAATCACGCAAAACAATATAAAACATGTTAGAAATATAACTCTAATAAAGAGTTATCAACATCCAACATAGTAGAGATAGCCATCACGAGATAACTGTTTGGTGCTCCTGACATCACTATAAAGCAGTTCGAGTGGGAAAGAACTGGTAAAAGATTTTGGGGAAAATGATAGCTTATGACTTTTATTGATATGAAATGAAGTACACGAAAAGCCCTAATGTTCTATTGCACGAATGACCAAGGCTGTGATGGAGATGATGGATGTCTGAGACAACAGCTGTGTTGCTGAGAGGGGGAATGGGCCCAGGTGTATAATAGACTCCATCACGATCTTCACCACGTAGAAGACTAGTGTCGGTCAAGTGATCCTTTACAACAAAATGGGAGGAAAATAATTCAACAGAAGCATGGTCGGATATAAAAATCAAGGTATCGAGACAAGGTTGCGACGTAATTGAGGGACACACAGAACATTAGATAGACGAACAGGTTGTGTAGGGTGGGCAAAGTAGTGCTACTAGTGTGAGAGATACATAGATTTTTACCATTTCCAAGAGGAATCTCTTCAGGACAATCGTAGGTGGAGAAGACCTGAAGTGCAGATGTTCCAAGAGTAACATGATGGGATTCATCACTATCAAACATCCACGCATCCGAGGATCCTAAGGCTTGACAAACTGTTGTGTTGACCACATGTGTGTTGGAATCACCTGAGTGGTTGTGGTGACGCAGGAAGCGAGTAAGTTTATGAAAATCGCGGACATGTCCCGCAAAGTTGTAGAAGTGACAGCACTGCTCGGAACGCCCATGTTGGGTAGATGATGCTGGGGGAAACACGACCCATTGCGCGCATTTGATGATTGTTTGTGGTGACCTTGGTTGCCTGAGTGACCACCATTGTGAGGGTACCAAGGGGATGCACCATGATGTGATACCATTCCTGAGTAACGCAGCGTCATGTTAGCTATGGCTAGGAGAGGCGCAGTTTCTAATTATGCTATTTGCAGGGAGCGCTCGTGCTTCTCAAGGATGGAACCGAGTTCAATTATGGAGACTGTTGTGTTGCCAACTCGAAGAGAGGCAACGTTAGGGGAGTACTCGGCTCCAAGTTGGTTTATTATGGAGACAA
This sequence comes from Linanthus parryae, assembly GCA_023055425.1. NCBI lineage: Eukaryota > Viridiplantae > Streptophyta > Magnoliopsida > Ericales > Polemoniaceae > Linanthus > Linanthus parryae. The sequence continues at coordinate 33,588,243 of JALGPY010000001.1, forward strand.
GAAGGTCAGTGTTAGACAATAGACTCTGCGCGAGAGAAAGATCGCTGGCTATATCCTTCATATCCTTGATGTATTCCGACATGGAAGGATTGTCGCGCTTCTAGAGTGTGAGCATTCGGCCAGGGAGGCGTCGGCGTAGCTTTCCACGAGTGTGGTCCGTGCTTCATGCGTAGTGGATGCGACAAAGATCAGTGGCTGAACAGATTCTGTCCAACTACCGAGAAATGTACTGACAGTGATCTGGTCTTGATGATACTAGATAGAATAAGCATGATTTGCAAATGTTTTTGCAGAATCACTATAGCACGGTGGTGCTGTGATGGATCCTTCGATGTACCACATAATATTAAAGACAACCAGAGTGCCTTCGATTTGTTGACTCCATTCTAGGAAATTGGCAGAGGAGGACTCGATGGGGAAGTTGGTTGGGGCATTCAATTCGATCACGGATGGTGTACATGTAGTCATGGTGGTGGTGGTCGGCGTCCGAGACCGAGAATCAATATTGTCAGCTTACGATTTGCGACGAGAGAGATATGGATTGTGTAAATAAATTCTACAGCTCTGATACCATATGAAAGTGAAAATGAATTGTGTGTTGTTTTCATTGATCAAGCTGAGTATTTATACAAGAGTGCTATCGACTACATACACTAAATCAAGTGACAACATACATAGTATCTGCAAATTATAGTATGATTGTGGTGATTGATTTCATGATTTCGTAAATCATGGAAGAGATAATGTGAGATTATCTCATTCCTTAACAAAGTCGGATATGTTTGGAAGAGTTGTGATGGTTATATGTAGACTATTTAACCATCTCATCTGAATTCAAAAAATAAGATGAACAATGTTTTGAATCAATTGTTCCTTAGATAATTCAATCTCCATTATAGTGTTATTGCGGTGGATTTTCATGGCAAAGTGGGACTGAACGATAGGTAGAAGTTAGGGGTTCTGAATTAAATTACAGTTTGGATGATAAATCAACGACAATGATGTGTTTTCATTGTGAGCCAGCATGGCAAACTTGGAGAAGTGCACTTTTTAGATTTAACATTGTATTCAGTTTTGAAATTGAGATCTCATACGGAGGTTTCAAATGCTCACCAATGAGCTATGCCCATTTTCTTAGAGAATCACATTAAAGATTATATATTATATTACAATGATAATTATTTTCCCGTTTAGCAATGTTGGAGTTATAAACTGAAAAAATAACATGTACTCGTATGTATGCCACTATAGACAAGTATAAATACAAATTAATTAAAAATGTGGATATCCTTCCACGTGAAACGAATTGATTTATTAACTAATAAAAGCAAGATTTATTCTCGTATCGAAACGTCTCAAAGAATTTAATAAGGTTGAACTGCTTAGATATTTTCATCAATTAGAGAGAAATATGTATCCGTTTTATTAAAACTTCCCAAAAAAAATAAACACGTTTGACACTCGAACCACACACTCTCCCTCTTTAAAACCAAACTCTTCCCCTCAAACCCTAAAACATCCGCCCACCTCCGGCGGTGGCTCCAAATGGGGCTGCCGCCGGGACTCAATTCTTAGTCAAGATCTGCACCATCGCCTTAAAGTTACCACATTCCTCCTCTCCAATTAATCCGCCCGCCGATGCTCCACACCGCTACCCGCCGGTTTTCACATGGGGACTCAAGATCCTTTCCGGCCAGCACTGTTTTGGGTGCCTCCTCAGGCGTGGAAGTCGGGTTTCCCCTCTTCACCTAGAATCTCCAGGAGCTCCAATATCAACTCCAAATACCCCGTCCCCCCTCTCAAAGCTTCTCAAACCATCCTATTTCCACCGCCGTTGCTCACGCCACCGCTGCTCATGTCGCTCGTCCATCAACGTTTTTCCCCAACATCGACGAATCTGCGCCTCCATAGCACCCCAACACTGTGCAGCCACTCCTCCGCCTCCTCCATCACGATTCTTCTTAGCGCTGCACATTTGGAAGCAACCCATGCCGCCCCTGTAGTATTCGCCCCTCCCCCGGATGCTTGTCTTGCTTCCGGTTTTCCGAGGCGACGAAAAATATGCCACCGTGGTTTTGGGCTTGCTCTCCACCCCCTCCCCTCCCCCGACTCCTATTTATTGCCTTGATCTCGTCACCTCTCAGTCGACGTCCATCCTCCATATTGGTTCCCCTCTGTTCTAAGGTTTGTGCTTCTTGACTTGGGCCTCCTGTTGGGCTTGTGTTCCTTGTTGCTTTTGGGCCTCAGTTTCCTACCTTTTAAGGGATGTTTTAGCTTTGTTACAGTTTTAGGAGTCTCTTGGCTACATCGGGCCCATTTCTATGCTTTTGGGTTTGGCTTTTGGGTGCCTCCGAGCATGTCCCATTGCTTGGTTCGACTTTTAGGTCATTTTGGTTTTAGGCAGTTTCTTGTCATTATTGTTGGGGTATGCCCCTATTTTCTTTGTAATCGTTTTCATTGAATATCAATCTTTCTTTGCCGGTGAAAAAAATGTAACCATTTTATTATGTACTTCATTTGTTTTTCTCTTTCTTCCTAGTTTGACTTTTACCATCATTCATCCAGTTGCCTTGACACGATGATTTGATTGACAACACAATGTAATTTTTAAGTAATTTTGCATGGTTTTGTAGACAACAAGAAAAATTACCGAAATTTGCATCGTTTTGGTATCCAAATCACCAGATCAAATTGACATAATTACGGATGAAAAAATCAAAACTGCAAAAAAGAGAAGAAACATACCAAGTACTATGTGAGCATGGCTTCTACCCGTTGTTGATCTGTGCGGTTTTCCAGTTCAAAACAAATGGACAATATGTTGCAATGTACCACTCTTCTTAATTCAGTTCTTGGAAGTGCAGGTGTTCAGGTGGAGGCGTGCTAGTTTCTAAATCGGGAAACTCTTCCGTTCTGGTTCGAGAGAACTAAGGGTTTTTGGTTTCTATGGTGTTTGAATCAATGTGGACAAATGTTGGAACATTGATTCAAACCCTAGAAAGCTTGTTGTTGAAGAAAAGAAGCAATGGCGAGCAATAAAGGAGCAAAACGAAGCATATGGGGTTTCCGCCCATTCACACGAATGGGCTAAGGTTTTCGTACGAAAGTCATTTGTGCGAATGGCTCGATCATTCATGCGATTGGTTTAGGGTAGGGGCGGCTGATTTGTTTCCAAGTCCAATTCGGGCATTGTTTCTTTGTTTGTTTGGATTTCTTTGGCCACAAGTCAGTACACTAGTATATATAGGTACTAGGGGTTGTGACTTTGTGTAGTGTGCATTGTAATCGGGTGATTTCTCAATAAAACATTGGGTTTTGGCCATGGAGGTAACTAGTATCAAAATTAGTACCACATAGCTTTTGTATTTGTTCTTGTTTTCGATACGGTTATAACAGAGAATTGACAATATCGAATTGGAATCTGACTCGTTGATGGGTATATCATTGTTGAAGACGGGCAATTACGGCAAGATCAAGGAACTCAACTCACTACCGGAAATGAAGGAACTTTTGGAAAGGTGCATAACTTTTTCATTCTCGTTTAGCTCGATTGTAGTAAACCATATAATCCGAGAAGGGAACAATGTATCGCACACTTTCGCTAGTACAGATTTGGTAGAAGAAGGTGTTAGTTTCGATGCAGAAACACCTATTTGTGCTACTGATGTAATTAGTCTTGATCGATGGGGATTAAATGCCCAATTTTAATATAATCACAGTTTTCCAAAAAAAAATCTATTACACACAAGGGTTGAAAGTTTATAATATTTTTCCTTAAAATAAACTCTTTAGGTGTACATTTTCTTTAATTTGGGCCTCAAATTTATTGCTTGCTTTAGGCCCTAAGTATCTTGGGCCGACCCTGTTTGATTATACAAAAATATTAAAATAAATAATTATCAACAATCATATCTTGACACATAGGAACTTGAATTAAAAGGGCAAAGCAAATGGGTGCTAGGTCAGTGGTAGATCGTTTGAAGTCCCTGCACGAGGTCCCGGATTCGAACCTGGATATATGATGTAAATTCTCAAAAAATTAAAGGGTGCAGAATATAAATTAAAAATAACATTATATCATCTATATAATAAATAAGCTATGTGTTTTCCTCCAAAAAATCTAGATAAGAAGATTCTAGCCATCTAATCCCTAAAAATATCTTGAGACAATTTGGTGCGTTGATTTGAATGACATTTTTTCCTACAATTTTTTTTAAATCAGTTCAGTTAAAGTATATTATAGAGCTTTTGACAGAAAAATCCCTCGCAGTTTCCCTTAGTTGACACTTAGCTACATGCAGTATTGGTTTTACCACTTATCGTCTCTGCAGTTTGCAAATTTGCGACACTTAGGTCCAAATTGACTAACACCGTTAACTTCCGTTAGATAAGTGAGTGACGTTTTAGTATTTTAATACATCCAAAGGGATAGTGTGGTATTTTCTCCTTTATTTTTCTTTTCTCTTTTTTTTGTGTGTTTATACTCATCTAGTTTTATTTATATATATTTTTTCTTTTTTCTTCTTCATATATCTAATGGTAGTTAACGGTGTTAGGGCTAGTTTGGTAATGCTGTGGCGGTTTAGAAAGCTGCTGTGTAGGAAGCACTGTGAGAAAGCTGCTGTGAGAATCTACACAAAAGTGTTTGGTAAATTCCGTATATAACCTGCTCTGGAAAAATACTTTTGACATTTTGTGTTTGGTAATTAGTGCTTTAGACTTGTTGTAAATGTCGAAACGACCATTTCGGACATGATATAATAAATACTACTATTAAAATAATATATTATTAATATTTATTAGTGGATAATGATGTCAAATAATAAATTAATCAGAAAGCAGGTCGTAGAAAGCAACATCTCCCCTGCTTTTCAAAAGCAGCTGTGGGGAAGCAGTTGCTTTCTAGAAAGCAGAAAAATGAAAATTTACCAAACACATAAATACTGCTTTTGGATTTGAAAAGCAGCGTTCTAGAAAGCAAAAACATTACCAAACGGGCTCTTAGTCCATTTGGACCTAAGTGTTGCAATTCTACAACTGCGGAGATAAAACCAATACTGCATGTAGCTAAGTGTCAGCGAGACGAAACTGCGAGGGAGTTTTCTGTCAAAAGTTCTATAGCAAGATATTGTTTATATTTTTAAAAACCAAATCTTATCTATTTGAACTCAAGATATTGAGATATTGTTCATATTTTCAAAACCCTGTCCTATCTAATCAAATGTGATCTGCTTCTCAAAAAAAAAAAAATTAAATGTGATCTTTATCTTATTAAATGTGATTGTCATTAATTATCTGCTCACTCAAAAAATTAAATTTGTATTAATTGATTATTAAAATTTATTTCAAGTCAAAAATATAAGTGAAATTTTATTTTATAAGGTGCCCTGGTCATTTGCTAGTAACAATATAATAGAAATCCCATTATAAATTATACAATTAAAATCTTTTCATTCCTCTCTACGACTACTTTTTTGTTTTCGAAAATCAACTACAAACAAAAATTACTATTTTGAAAGGATTAGAATCCGGATCTGTACATATGTACATTTCATTGGTAGAAAATCTTTTCGGTTGACACCCTAAAAAAAAGCACCATTTATTGACATGCGTTAGAAAAAAACTTGTAACACGTTAGAACGTGTTGATAATGACGTAGGTGTAGCGAATCAGATGAGGCTAACAATAAATGGAATGATCACAGATTAGTTGTCATTATCCTTAAAAAATCAATGTTGTCATTATCCATGACTGAAACGCGTTAATCCATATATGAAGAAAGCCTATCTGCCAGTGAGTCAGAGATCAGAGAGGGCCTTTAAGATTGTCTTTCAAAGCCTCTTCTTCTTCTTCGTTTTTTCTTTGGGATCTCAGTAATCGAACATTTGCAATGGCGGCGACGTCGTCGAAGATAGATGGAATCGAAGAGCAAGAGATCTCACGAATGGAGGAAGGAGGTTCAGTCAAACCATTTGCGAAAGAAATTACCAATCATCTTTGTACCTCGCCCTGCGTTGTAACCCTAACTCAAAAGGTAAACGCTCACAAACTAAATAAAACAAAAACGTTTCATATACGACTTGTTACATGGAACAACCTTTGATTAGATTATTCTTGTCCATTGAAAGCGATGTGTACGTTGTAAACTTGTGAACTTTGTTTCAACAACGATCTTATTATAAGATACACCTTACAGATATTTCAAGTTCTTAATTCAGATCAGAGAATATTGTGTATAATATTTTAATTTCAAAATAAGGTCGTAGCCATGCACATATCTCAACAAGAGTATGCAAGATTGAATGGCCAATTCCCTTCTCCATCTTCGATAGGATTGTATATTTGTAACCCTAAATATTGTGAATAGGAGGTGCCGTGGATAAAGTGTTGTTGATAGATGCATGTAAGTTTTGTTAAACTATGCAAATGTGATTCTATTATAGTCCTCTCAATTGCGATTCAGTCAGCCAATTTTTCTCAGGCTGGTTTACTTGGTGCAGTTTGTAGGTTATTGCACTAGACCTAGAATTTTTCCGGTGCGCACTCGAAGCGTAACGCTGTGAGTTCTCATGTCAAAATGATGTATGTATGTATGTATGTATGTATGGGGATTTCTTCTTAAATAACTCTTGATATTCTGGGGAATGTTTATTAGGTGATTAAAGAGTATTCTGGTCCGAGTTTTCTCAAGTTAGTTTACTTTTATGCTATGAGTTTTAGTCTAAAACTACGCATCTGAATGGTGGCGGCTGTTCTAGGTCAATATGCATGAATGATAAATAATTAGGGACTTTTTTGGGGGATATTTACTAGGTGATTGCAGAGGTGATCGGGACATACTTTGTGATTTTTGCCGGCTGTGGATCAGTGGTCGTCAACAAGCTATACGACGGGACGGTGACTTTTCCGGGGATTTGTGTGACATGGGGTTTGATTGTAATGGTCATGGTGTACTCTGTTGGTCACATTTCAGGAGCTCATTTCAATCCTGCTGTCACGATCACCTTCGCTGTCTTCCGGCGATTCCCAGTTTGGGAGGTAATTAAGCACAATTTACAGCTTTTATGACGCGATTCAATTTGATTTCGTTCCATAGATGACCGATGAATGCATACATCTTTATCACTTTGTTAGGTGCCAGTGTACATTGGAGCTCAGATTCTGGGTTCGTTGCTTGCAAGCGGCACACTAGCTATGATGTTTGATGTAACTCCCAATGCTTTTTTCGGGACGGTACCAGCGGGTTCAAATCTCCAATCTCTAGCCATAGAAATCATTATTTCATTCGCTCTAATGTTTGTTATCTCAGGCGTTTCAACTGATAATCGCGCTGTAAGTTCTTGTCATCACCACTTTTTTATTTTATTTTTTATTTTTTATTATTATTTTTTTTAAAGAGTTTTTCTTCCTTTGTTATATTTTCTGACGTTTCTGTGCTCTGGTTTAGGTAGGAGAGCTGGCTGGAATTGCGGTTGGAATGGTGATATTGTTGAATGTTTTGGTGGCCGGGTAAGATGGTTTTTCTCAGTAATTTTGCACAATAAATTACCGGTTTTGGAATTATATTCTCTTTATCTGTGACCTTTTTTAACTTTTCAAGCATATTGATTTGTTAATAAGAAATTCGTGCGCACGCTAAAAGTGTAGTTTGATTTGTAAAATGATATGAGAATATATATTTATATGTGTAATGCAGGCCAATATCGGGAGCGTCGATGAACCCCGCAAGAAGCCTTGGGCCGGCAATAGTAAAGCATCAGTACAAAGGATTGTGGGTATACATGGTGGGACCGCTTGTTGGAACTTTGGCCGGAGGATGCGCCTACAACTTGATCAGATTTACAGATAAGCCGCTCGCTGAGTTGACTAAGAGTTCGACATTTCTGCGTAAATGAGCTAGCTAGTGTTAATTCGGACGATACCCATCTTGTTGGAGATTTATGAATTTGCTGCAAAACAGATGATAATGCTTATTCTCTTGTACCGAATTCATGTTATCTGATTATCTATGTGCATGAAACTAGGACCATGAGGCCCTGTGATTGATTGAGACCCGCAACACTAGCTCTTGGTGAACAGTCTGCAAAAAGTATTCCAATTTGCAACCGCCATATATTTTTTGATGGAAAATATCTATATATAATATCTATATATAAAGAGGGGGGGGGGGGGGGGGGGGGGAGAAAGAAGGCTTCAAACCCAGGAGTCTACTTCTCCATTTCCAGGATTGGCAAGGATTGAGGAAGGCTTTTACCACCAATCAGCATCAGCCTCTATAGTTACCTTCTCATCCTTTCTGACAGAATCAACCATTTTCAAAACTGCAAGCTCCACTGCCATGAATTCTGCTTCTTCTATGTCCAGGTCATCACTGCAAGATCCTTCCACAAACAATATCTCACCCTTGTGGTTTCTCCCCACTGCACCAAACCCAGCCTTCCTACATTTAATGCTAGCATCACAATTAACTTTGATGAGGAGGGGGGGGGGGGGGGGGGGGGGTGGGTGGGGCAGAAAACCTTGGTGGGAGTGATTCATTTTCAGTTGGTATGATGTCTTAGAAGTTGAATCATGGAATTCCCAACAAGACTCTAGAATTTCTTTCCTTATGAACTCCATGGGTTTAAACAGCTTTCTAGCCCATCTCTCATTCCTAGTTTTCCAGATTTTGTCCGATCACAGCTGCCATTAACTTCACATTAATTCCACCCACTTGATTTGTAGCATTGCTGTAGAAAAGAAATTTGAACCAGTTATTCATGTTACCTAACTGCATCTCATTTGTTCTTAGACCTAAATGTAAAACCAACTGATTAAATTGATTGAGTCACAAATAATACACTGACGAACATATACCTAGTTAGGGACTAAAGCATAAATACTAGCATAAATACAAATTCTATACTGACTGACAATTTATTCCTATACGCCCCCGCAAGATGGAGGATCGTGAAGAGACACCAATCTTGGACCGCAACTGAAGAAAGGGACCACGTGAAAGTGGCTTGGTGAGACAGTCCGCTAATTGATCTGCAGAAGACACATGAGAGACTCGTAGGATCCCATCCCGAATATGTTCACGGACAAAATGAAAGTCAAGAGCGACATGCTTCATGCGAGAGTGAAAAACCGGGTTTGAACAGACATAGTAAGCGCCCATGTTGTCACATTAAACGGCTGGAGCACAAGACAAGGAACACCCCAGCTCAGACAAAAGAGAACAGGGCCAACACAACTCAGCAGAAGCAGCGGCAACATCACGATATTCAGCTTCAGTGGAAGAGCGAGTAACAGTACGCTGCTTCTTGGAGCTCAAGAGATGGGAGAACCCCCCAAAATAAACAATGTACCCGGTAGTAGATGTGTAATCGTCCTTGTTGCATGCCCAGTCAGCATCAGAGAAGGCATAGAGACTCTGGGGACCTCGGCGAAAAACCAGCCCATAATCAGATGTCCCATGTAAGTACTGAAGCATTCGTTTGACAGCATTCCAGTGAACAGTAGTAGGTCGGTGCATGAACTGAGACAACCGGTTGAAAGCAAAGGAGATGTCCGGGCGAGTGAGAGACAGGTACTGAAGACTACCAACTGCCATCCGATAGTCCTTCGCATCAGAAAGCGTTGTACCACTAGTGATAGTAAGATCAGCAGAGGTATCCATGTGTGTCTGAACCGCATTAGAGGAAGACATGCCAAGACGATGAAGAAGATCATGGATATACTTCTGCTGAGATAGAAGAAGACCCTGAGGGTGATGTAAGACCTCTACTCCAAGAAAGAAGGACAGATCACCGAGGTCTTTCAGGGAGAACCTGCGAGACAGATCAAGAATAAAACGCTGGACAGCAGTCACATCAGAGCCTGTAATAACAATGTCATCCACATATACAAGGAGATAGAGAACAACCCCCAAGTGGCTATAAATAAATAGGGACGTATCAGCACGAGAATTGACGAAGCACTGATGAAGTAAAAAGTGACGAAGTTCAGCATACCACGCTCTGGGGGCCTGTTTGAGGCCATAAATTGCCTTGTTCAGGCGGCAAACATGATGAGGACGATCCTAATCCACAAAACCCGGAGGCTGCTGCATGTGGACCGTTTCAGAAATCGAACCCTGAAGAAAAGCATTGTTAACATCCAACTGACGAAGGGGCCACTGCCGGGAGACAGCTAGGGAGAGAACAAGTCGAATGGTGGACGGTTTGACCATCGGACTGAATTTGTCATGATAGTCAATGCCCGGGCGCTGATGAAAGCCCTTAGCAACCAAATGAGCCTTTTACTCGCCAACAGAACCATCTGGCTTACGCTTAACACGGAACACCCACCTGCAACCAACCACATTAGAGGACCTGGACGGTAACACAAGATCCCATGTATTATTCTGAACCAAAGCATCAAGTTCCGCCGCCATAGCGGCACGCCACTGAGGTTGTTTAAGAGCCTCGGTGACGGTACTGGGTTCGCTATCAGTATCACTAGGATAGGAGGTGACAGTGAAATTATAGCGAGGAGTGATACGAAGTAGGGGTGTTCATAAACCGATCGCACCGGTAAAATCGGACCGCACCAAACCGAACCGTACATAAACCGATGGTTCAACAATTCTGTTCTTAAAGAACGGTTTTATTATTTTGAAAACCGAACCGGGCACCAACCGAACCGAGACCGAACTGACAAAACCAAAAAAAAACCGCACCGCACCGAGAAAAGTTTTAATATAAATTTTAGTATTTTGCTTACTACCTCCCATATTTTGACTCACCCCTCCCACTTAGAGTTTAACACGTTAAGTCTAACAACCACAACATAGTCCTAATTTATTAAACAAAAAAATATTTTTCTCTCCATGTTGAGATAAAAGATAAGTAGGGAACTAATTTTTTTTAAATGTTGGATTTATCTTAGTTTTTTTTAGATGTATTCGGTAAGTAACAAAGATATAAGTGCACCGGTCCTTTTGTTATATTTAGTTTACTTTGCGCCGAAGTTGGGAATTAATACATAATATATATATATAATGGGTTCCAAACCGAACGTTTTAACCAGACCGAACCGTAATTTTCGGTGCGGTTTTTTTTATTTCTAAATTTCAAACCGAAGGTATTTTGGTTTCGAAAACAATGAAACCGAACATTTCGGTTTAGGTGTCTCATATCCTCCAAAACCGACCGAACCGGACCATGAACACCCCTAATACGAAGAGTCCCATCCCGAGATCGAGTAACCATAGGATGGGAGGAAGGAGGCACATCAGGTGCAGAGACAACAGTAGAGGGCTGAGAGGCCGCAGTGCTATCGACAGGTTGAAGCGAAGAGGGAGCCGAGGGACCTGTGCGACGAAAAAAATACTTGCCAGAGTATCTGTGAGGTGCATCAAGAGCAAGCGATGGTGGTGGGGTTGGTAAAGATGGAGACGAGGTTTCGGGTGGTGGTGATGCAGGGGAAGGTAATGTGAGAAGTGTAGTCGAAGGAGAAAACTAGAGAGAGGACGTGTCATTAGAGGTGGGAGTAGTGGTGGAGTGAGAGGCAAAGGGAAAGGAAGAATCATTGAACTGGACGTGACGTGAGACATACAGCCGATGTGAGACTACGTCGAGACACAAGTAGGCACTCTCAGTTAAGGAGTACCCGACAAAGACACATGGAGTGGACCTGTCCTCCAACTTGTGAGTAGTGTACGGGCGAAGATAGGGGTAAAAAAGACAACCAAAGACACGGAGTTTAGCATAATGTGGTTGTTGGCGAAAGATAACCTCAAAAGGAGATCGGTAGCGAAGGGATCGAGAGGGAAGACGGTTAATAAGATAAACAACTATGGTAAACGCATACGGCCAGTAGTTCGTGGGCATGGACGCGTGATGGAGGAGGGCAAGACCTGTCTCAACGATATTCTGATTGCGACGTTCGGAGTACCCATTAAGTTGGGGAGTATGGGGTGGATAGGTTACATCCGATAAGCCATGGGCTGAGAGATAGGAGCGAAGCCCAATGTACTCACCCCCGTTGTCAGAGTAGAGAGTTTGGAGAGAAACAGCGAAGTATTCTTCGACAAGAGCACACCAACGAATGAAAACATCATATAATTGAGATTTGCGCTGTAGGGAATAAAACCAAATATATTTGGAGAAATGAAAAACAAAAATCACATAATACATAGAGCCATCGTGAGACGTAACCGGAGAGGTCCATACATCAGAAAAGACAACCTCAAGTGGGCGAGAGGATATAATACTAGAATTGTGAAAAGGTAGTTTGTGACTCTTAGTGCATTGACATGCATTACAGGACGACGACTATTTGCAACTACTAACGGGAAGGGAAAACTTCGAAACTACGTGACGACAGACGGGCCCGACAGGATGCCCAAGACGATGATGACAAGACTGGAAGGACGGACGAGACTGGAGCATAAGTGCCAGCGAGGGAGTGGAAGCTAGCCACTCATAGACTTCATCTTTATGAGGACCGGTTAGGACGGGCGCCCCGTGATTCGATCCTTCAGAACAAAACCATCAGAAGAGAACTCAGCGATTAGATTCTTAGAAGAACAGAGTTGAGAAACAGAAATTAGATTCTTCTGAATAGCTGGGACACAGAGAACGTCATGTAAGTGAAAAGTATGAGAAGAGAGAGTGAGAGATAGCGAACCAGTATGTGTGATAGGTAGGCTCGTACCATCACCAATCATCACATCGTCTCCAAGTGTGTATGGTTGATGAAGAGACAAATTGTCCAGATCAGCAATGATAAGATGAGTAGCTCCCGTGTCAAGAAGCCAGGATGGCGTAGGCAGAAGTCCAGACTGGTAGTAGCAACATGGGCAGGTGGAGTCCAGGGAGTGGACAAATCAGAGTACCCGGAAGCTATGGAGTCGGAACGAGAGCTAGACGGCCTGGTGGAGTCAGAATCGTTATACTGCTGAAGCATCCAGCCAAACTAAGAGCACTGACGGATACGGTGACCCTGTTCACCACAACCCTAACAGAATCCAAGGAACGGACGGGGCTACCGAGGACCAGGTGGAGGTGGTGGAGCATGTGTGGCCCATGGAGAGGGGTACGGCTGATAAGAAGGGGGCGGCTGCTATGGAGGCTGTGGCTAAGAATAGGGCTGTTGTAGGTTGCGGTTGTGCTGACCACGACCGTGGCCACGACCTCTGAACTGGGGGCCATACGACGCATTGGCTGAGGCAGGGGTGGCGGAAGGAGTCAGCTGAGCTTTGGCAAAGTATTGCTCCTGCTGGGTGAGCTTCTCAAATAGTTACTCAAATCCAATATCGGTGTCACGCGCCTTGATGGCCGCAACAATAGGTAGGTAGATCTCATTCAACCCGTCAAGAATTCGATCCACAATGTCAGTTTCATCCATTGGTTTCTCGAGAAGTGCCAACTCATCAGCCTTGTGTTTGACGAAGTGCATGAATGCGGAGATTGTCCTCGAGCCCTGTTGAGGGTTTTTGAGATGTTCCTTAATCTGATTGATATGACCACGAGAGGGGCACGCGTAGATGTTGTGGAGAGTGGTCCATATATCAATAGCACTGCCAGTCGTTGTGATGTGAGAGAGCGCAGATTGCGCTAGTGTACTGGCGAGAAACGCAAACACAAGTTGGTCCTGTTGGAACCAGGACGTGTAGGTGGGATTAGGTTGAAGAGCTGCGGAATCAGCAAAACCAGAGGAGACTGGAGATTCTGTTCCGGACACTGTGGCAGACTGTGGGCTACTATTCGGCTTCTGAATGAGCGGGAGAGGCAGTGTCTTGCTACCGTCGACATGACTGAGCAGTCCATGTCCTATAAGAAGAGCTTGAACCTGGACTTTCCAAGTCAGAAAATTTATTCCGTCTAGTTTGATCAACGTTGGTGGAGCTTGAACGACAATCAGAGGTTTGTCGGAGTTGTTGGGATCTGGTACAGTAGTAGGGGGAGTAATGAATTGAACTGAATAGTTGGCCGACCAAAACCAATTAAAGAATTGAGGTTTGAGATACTCAGTGGGTACCCACTCAATTAAATAGGTAACTCAATTGGCTTGAGATTGAAGACAACCCAATCTACTGTGCGGCTGTTGAGGTAACAAAAGGGAACGAAGGGAGATCACCGCTTCGTGTGAGGAAGAAAAACAAAAGAGCAAATCAGACCTGGCGTTGTTTGTAGTCGTCGACGGAGGACAGGAGAACTTTCGGAAAAACTCAGGGACGACTGACGATTACCTTCGCAGTGGTCGTCGTTGTGGTAGAGAAGAGCCGATGAGTCACGTACGACAACCTGCTGGGTGCTGGGCGACTCAGACAAAGCCGGCGAAACTGTGAGACGAAGCCGGAGATGGAGCAGACGGGCGGTGGGAGATGAACGACAGAGGGACCGACGTCGTGGTCGATCCTCGTAAAAAAAAATCAGAGGTTAGGGTTGAGAACCCGCTCTGATACCATGTAAAACCAACTGATTAAATTGATTGAGTAACAAATAATACACTGACGAATATATACCTAGTTAGGGACTAAAGCATAAATACTAGCATAAATACAAAGTCTATACTGATTGACAGTTAATTCCTATACTAAACTACTAAACCAGATAGCTCTTGAGAAATGGCAAGTAAAGAAGAGATGAATATCATCTTTCATACTATTATTGCAGAAATTGCAAGAACCATCCACTTCTGAAATTATTCTCTTAATGTTGTACCTTGTAGGCAGTGTTTGAGCTAGAATTCTCCACAGATGCATTTTCAGTCTCGGATGGATTTTCAATTTTCAAAGCTTCTCCGGAATTTTCACATCAGGATCCAGGCTAGTATTTTGGTAACTAGTTTAGTACTAAGGAATTTGTAGAATGTTTTTGTAGTAATCTTACCATCTCTAGCATACTTCCAGTTCCAACTATCTTCTGCACTTGAGACTGGTATCTTAATCTTCAAAATTTCTCTTACCCCATCTTCTTCGAACCAATATTCTAGTAATTGTCTATTCGAACTCCTATCATCCCAACATATTAGATCCTCCGCCATTTTAGGACCAAAAGTGATGTAATCTGGAGATTTTGGGTTGGTATTTTCTAGATTGGGAACCCAAGGTGTAGGGTTTTGATGCACGGAAATACAAAAAAAATCTGCTCAAAACCTCCATGAATCACAGGTGAAGCATTCATAACGTGATAAAGGAGATAAACCTGCCTTGTTAATCTGACTGATCACTACATGGAATTAATGTACAGGTCTCTGCAGATATCCACACCGTAGGAACTCCAACTGGATCTTCCTCTGCTGTTTGTGCCGAAATTGTAAAGAAGGAAGCAATCAAGAGCTTGATCCAATCAGGCAACATGCGCAATAATGGAGGAGGGAGGAGAGGCGCCTCTTTGTGCTGTCAGCCAAGGGGGTTCGGCCCTCTCTTGTTCTCTTCTCTCTTGCTCTAATTATTTCATCTAATGAAGTATTAGAGCTAGACTAGCCTTTTATAATTAATAACTCTTTATTAATTACAAAACTGCACCACTAATAATCCGTTCCATACTTGGATTAGTCTGATTTGCTATTTAGTCCAAATAAATATGCACGTTGTTGCACTTTGATCCATGATCCTTTTAAATGTTAATTAGTCAAACTAATTAACATCTACATCCAGTCTAATCCTTTGGTGAGTGACCTTGCAGGTTCCTATTACATTGGCAGTAACAATTACAAACATTGAGAGGTGTCTAGCAACACATCAATGCTACCCAACTAATAGGAATAGTCAGTGATCTGACAAACCTCTCTGACCAATGTTACCGTGATGTATCGGCTCTTTGTCACAATATCCGGATTGGACACGGGACATACTTGTATGTCCAATACATAGTTTCTCGATCCTAGGAATAGTCTTATCTGAACAGATAACATCAATATCGTATATCGATTTAGCTAAGTCTGGCTAGGAATTTATAAGTACTAATCATCGAGTGGGAATGGATATATACTCCCGTTATGTGGGAGGGATAAATCATCTCTTTATCACTACCATCTCTTAGCTTCCTTCATATCATGTCCGATTATCGCTTTTATAGTTATCCAGTTATGGCGAAACGTTTAACGATATCAAAAAATGATAATTCACAACTAGAGTATATAGTGACTTCAAGTCAAAGGACTACAACACCATTGTCACTACAAGAAGCACTTGTGACATTCACATAACTTCTATGTAGCCTTCTGGTGGTGAGGAAATCCAGTATGCCATTACTTCTAATGCACACCCATGTGTTAGACTTGATATCTCCATATCAATCTACCAACATACTGGTATCTATGCAGAGTGATCGTCCTACAAACCAATATACTTGACTAGGGATAATTTAAGATAAACAATAGTTGTAATCGAAGGAGTTCATTATATTATTATCTCCACATATAATAAAATGAATATTCTAGCCAAAACATTGTTCACACTAAAATAGATTGCCTCTAGAGCATATACACAAATAGTCTCCCACTTGCACTAGAGCCAATCTGGTGCATGTCGTATGCCTATAGATCTTGTGTGGCCCACATGCTTACGATGAGAAAGGGGTTTAGCCAGTGGATCTGAAAGATCATCATCTGTTGGTATCTTGCATATCTTCACATCTCCTCTATCGATGATCTCTCGAATGAGATGGAATCTCATGGGTATGTGTTTGGATTTCTGCTGTGACCTGGTGTAGATAGTGCTTTCCAGACAGACAGATCTTGGCCACATGGCGATTGTAGATAGTGCTTTCTGAGCTGACAGATCTTGGCCACGTGGCAACCATCCAGCACACCATATTGTGCTCCACACACACTGGATCACCAGCCGAGCTGATCCATGTGGGGGCTGCGAGACAGAGCCCTCGCATACCACTGCACGGGACTTGTAGGGACTTAGTGGTTTGGAGGCTAGAGTAAGCCCTGTCGCGTGCGAGCCAAGCCCGCACGCGACCTTTAGTAACTGCTTTGAGAGATTTATGGCACGAGCTCCATAAACCCGGTCAATCCGGTCAAACCCGGTCAACCTCGTAACGGTTCCGATATTCGCGCACAACGTGCTGTAACGGTCCCTATATACTCGGACGAACGTGCCGTTATGGTTAAGCTAATTAAGCCGCCATCAATGGGCGCATTAACCACACTAAAACGGTCACGTTCTCTGCTATATATAGGCCGTTACCCTTTCCATACAAAGGAGGACACACTGGCCATACGCGGAAGCTCTGCCAAACCTGTGTCTCTCTCTCAGACATTACTACTGCCTTACTCTGTCCCTACACACAACCCAACTCTTCCTGTGCGATCTCTGATCCTCTACATACGGTGTACACGGAGGTCTCCCCGCTGGAATCTCTTGTGCACATTTTGGTGAACCCGACGTGAACTTACCAACAAAAGCAACCATGTCTCAGGAGGATGATGTTAGCAACAGATCGCCTTCCACCGAAACTGCCTCGGGAGAGGAGACCCGCCGTACTCCTGCGACCCCCATCGAGGCACCGACGTTAGAATCGTTGGATGCCACCGTCCAAGGACAGGCGAAAGCTCTCAAAGCTCAGTCTGCGCAACTAGAACGGATCTTGGCCGTTCTGGGCACCCTTGCACCAAATCCTTCAACAGCCACCACCGTCTCTCAAGGAGGAGGAGGCCCTACCGCTCCAGGATTAGGAGTGTCCACCACACCTCCCAACCCTAATCTGCAGACTCCGCCGGCAACTACGCACCTGCCTTCGATTCAGAGGTCAACAGCTCAGATGTTGCCTCTCACTGCTCACGCTCCTCAACCGTCGGCTTTGGCATCCAATCCGGCTTTGTAATACCCCTTGCCTCCTCCAACGGCGATCTGGGGCAATGCGAGCAGCCAATATGTCCCCAATCCTCCGGCGGCATATGTGTCGCCTCCGCCTGCGGCAACCCCTCCTCCTGCTACCGAGGGAAGCATTCCAGAATGCATGACGTCTCTGCAGAAGCGCATGGACACTATTCTGGCTCACCAGTCATTCGCGGATACCATTATCCCGAAGCTAGACAACGATCCACCCATCCCGCGGGAGATCTATCTCATGCCTAACCCGGCGGGGTATAAGGCTCCTAAATGGGACAAGTTCGAGGATGTCAACGGGAACGCTCATGAGCATGTCATGCGTTTCATTGACGTCATGGGGCCATACGGAGCCGATCCCAAACTGCTGATGCGAGAGTTCCCAAAGTCTTTGGGGAACGTAGCGTACAAGTGGTACCGAACATTAGAAGTCGGATCTGTGAAGACTTGGGACGACATGGTCCAGAAGTTCTACACCAAGTTCTTCCAGATGGAAGAAAAGGTGACAATGATCCATCTCTCGCGGATGTATCAGAAGCGCGAGGAGGATGGGATCACTTTCATCAAGAAATTCAGGGCGAAGTCTTTGGAGTGAAAAGATCCTATGCTCGAAAGCCGCCTCGTAGAGATACGTCTGCAGTGCATGCGAGATGAATACAAAGGTATGCTTATCAATTTGCAAACACCTACGTTTTCAAAGCTGATTGAATGCACGAAGAACATCGAGCCTATAGTCGAGAGGCAGAAGAAGAAGAACGCTCCGGAGGGATCTTCGAGCGGCACCACCTACAAGATCGGGAGATTCAGTTACAAGAGGGGACGCGAAGCTGAGGTCAATACAGTTTCACCCCAGAAGCAAGGGAAGGTTGTGAACTTCGACGTACCACCTCTGCCGTGCTCAGTAGAGGAGGCAAGCGACCTCTGCAGGCAGTGGCGACCGCCGCTCGAAAAGATACCTTCCAAGGAGATGGTAAGGGACCCTAAGTGGTGCGAGTACCACGGCAAGGTCATGCACCCCACAGCGGAATGTAAAAAGCTCAGGTTTACATTCGACCAGAAGATGAAGAACGGTGAGCTGATCGTCAGCGATCACAGGAAGGATGTGCGCAACAATCCACTTCCCGCCCATGCAGAGCAAGAGTCAAAAGGCAAAGAGGTTGCCATGATCTCAATCGTGGACTTGGAAGAAGTCGCAGAGGATGGTCTACCCATCATTGCCGAGGTCCATGATGACGAGGACTACAGTATCGACACAGAAGACGAACGTGCCGATCGGATGAAGAGGTCGCACGGCTTTAGCAGATTCTTCGACGAGATGAACTTCTCCGAGAAGTGCCGGACAGATATGATGAAAGCAATCTTGAGGATATCGGAGGACTACGAGGAGGATCTTGTAGTTTCTAACGGGAAAGTCATCAGGGCGTCTCGCTCTACAGAAAAGATTATGACCTTTTCTGCCAGCGACAAGAAGACAGATGCGAGCCACCAGAGGCCTCTGTACGTGACGACCATCATCAATGGCGTCGAGTTCAAACGAGCATTCGTCGACGGAGGAGCAGCGGTCAACGTCGTTTCGCTCCACACATTGAAGCTAGCAGGGATCCCCGAGCACAAGATCGTCAGGCGTCCATCTCCGCTGATGGGATTCGGAAGCGACTCTAGAATGACGATCGGATGGATCCGCCTGGGCGTTCAGATTGGCAAAATCAAGTGCTCAGCAAAGTTCTATGTCATAGACGCAAACACCACGTATCACATGATCATAGGTCGAGCCTGGATTCATCGCTTCGATGCGGTTCCTTCAACGGCTCATCAGGTTATGAAAGCTATCTGGAACGACAGAGTAGTCGAGATACCGGCTTCAACGAATCCATTCAACTTGGATGAAGCACATCTTAGCGAGGCGGTGTGGTTCACCGAGATGGCGGACGAGCAAACACCGGGACCATTCAACCCTACTCCTTTGCCTCTCTGGGAGGACATCAAGGACCAGTCACCTGCGGGAGTAATGGTGACAAGAGAAGATGCCAAAGAAAAGCCGCCTACACGCGAAGAGGCGCCGCGTATCGCATACCATCGAAAGAACGTGTACACTCTGAAGAGAATCGCAAAGCATGATCCCGAAGGCAAGGAGATAGAGAGATTCTACGCCAATGGGAAGAAATGCTATCGCATATGAAGGTGCGCGGGGATGTCCTCACACGGGCATGGGGATATCCCTGGGCAAATCAATCAAATCGAGCAAATTGCGCTAACAGAAAAGCCAATCCAGGGTGTTCCGGATGAGAAGCTCAAAGAGGCACCTGAATGCATGGAAGATAGGCCCAGACTACAAAAGCAAGAACTAAAGGAAGTGTTCCTCAGCCCGAACGAAGGAAAGAAAAGGCCAGTCTTTCTAAGTGCGGACCTCACAAGCGAGGAGGAGCAAGGACTGCTACAGCTCCTAACCGAATACAAGGATGTGTTCGCGTGGGAGTATGATGAGATGCCGGGACTGGATACAAGCATCACTATGCACCGCTTAGACATCATTCCAGGGTCTAAGCCGGTAAAGCAGAGCACAAGAAGCTTCAGGCCGGAGCTTAACGTGAAAATCAAGCAGGAGATCGTCAAACTCCTGGATGCCAAATTCATAGAACCAAATCATCATCCCACATGGCTGGCCAACATCGTGCCAGTGGTGAAGAAGAACGGACAGCTTCGCATCTGTGTAGATTTCCGGGATCTCAATCGTTTCTGCCCCAAGGACGATTTTCCACTGCCCAACATCGATTTGCTTATCGATTCAACAGCAGGCCATCGCATGTTCAGTTTCATGGACGGCTTCAGCGGGTACAACCAGATCAAGATGGACCCTGAAGACGCTCGGAAAACTGCATTCATCACTCCGGTGGGGGTGTTCAACTACACGGTGATGCCGTTCGGTCTCAAAAACGCGGATGCAACCTATCAGCGGGCTATGATGGCCCTATTCCACGACATGATGCACAAGGAAGTGGAATTCTATGTGGATGACCTGGTGGTTAAATCCAAGCACGAAGCAGATCACCTGGCAGATCTACGGAAGGTGTTCAATAGATGTAGACGCTTTCAACTAAAGATGAATCCCATGAAATGCGCATTTGGGGTAACATCGGGGAAGTTCTTGGGATGCGTAGTTCATCGCCAAGGAATCGAGCCTGACCCTGCGAAAGTGTCAGCCATAACCGGCATGACGCCGCCCCATAACCAGAGTGCCTTAAAGAAATTTTTAGGAAAGCTATCCTACCTGCGGAGATTCATCCCAGCGATTGCTGAAATCACTTGCTGTTTTAGTGCCCTTCTCAAGAAAGATGCCGTATACAGCTGGGCTCCGGAGCACGAAGCTGCATTCGAAAAGCTGAAGGATCTGCTGACGTCCTCAAAAATAATGATCGCACCTCAACTGGGATCACCGCTTCTGCTATATCTGACGTCAACAAGGAGGTCCATAGGAGCACTCTTGGCTCAGGAGTACGAAGGTCAGGAAAGGCCTATCTACTACATCTCTCGCATCGTGCAGCCTGCCGAATCAAGGTACACAGACATCGAACGTCATTGCCTTGCTTTGTTCTTCGTAATAGAGAAATTGAAACACTACTTTGCGTCACACAAAGTGGTAGTGGTCACCAAGAGTGATCCCATACGATATCTGCTAACCCACACCACTCCTGGCGGGATATTGGCGAAATGGTACATGACCATCTCTCAATATGATATCACATGCGTGAGACCGCGAGCGATCAAGTCGCAGGCGGTAGCGGATCTGTCGGCACAGTTCCCCGACAACAGCCACGAGCCCGTGATCGAAGAAGAGCTCGAGGGACCCGAAATCTATGCAATCGACGTGCCCTATTGGACGCTCCATTTTGACGGGTCATCAACAAGAAAATGCGGAGGCATTGGGATAGTCTTGAACAAACCAGATGGGGAGGTCATACAGATGTCCGCAAAGCTCGACTTTGCAGTCACCAACAACGAGGCAGAATATGAAGCCCTCATAGCGGGACTGCGCGCAGCAAAGGCTTTGGAAGTAAGCAATCTGACGGTCATGGGAGACTCCAAGCTGATCGTCAAGCAAGCCTCGGGCGAGTACGGTTTGAAGGAGATTAACCTTCTGTCTTACCGGACTCTAGTACAAAAGCTGGTACATCAATTCTGCGATGTGAGGTACGAGCACAAGCCCCGAGCAGACAACAGGCATGCAGACGCTTTGGCAACCTTGGGTTCTAAATTCAGCACAGACAAATGTCCCGCAAGGGTCTCCATCGAAGTGCGAACATCGTCGGCATTGACAGAAGATGCGTGCGACGACGAACACATGGATGACTCGAACTGGAGAAAAGCAATCCTACAAGCTATTGCGGAAGGCACGAGCAGTGAAAGCTGGACACTCACAAAGGGGTACTGCATACATGACAACACCCTTTACTACAAGGGCCCTGGTGGAATACTCATGCGATGTGTTTCCGAGCAAGAGGGACAGCTGTTGTTAGAAAAGATTCACCAACATGCTTGCGGAGAAAGTGAGGTGTCAATCTACCGGAAGGCTCATAGATATGGCATTCATTGGCCAGACATGTCAACAGCCGCGGCCCTGATACAAGGGAAGTGCGAAAGTTGCGCACTAATCAAAGATTCTCTACTCATTGCTCTAACTGATGATGACACGGATTGGAGGAAGCCACTCTTTGATTTTTCTCACTCAGGGCACCGTGCCCGAATCGAGAAAAGAAGCCGAGAAATTGAAGAGGAAAGTATCTAGATACGTGGTACAAGAAAGCCTGCTTTGGCGTAGAGGTCATGAGGGCAACTTGCTGCGATGTCTGGACGGCAGAGAAGCACAAGAAGTCATGGACCTTTCTCATCAGGCGGAACACCAAGGAGGTGCGAAATTATGCAGGCAGCTCCTCTCAATCGGATACTTCTGGCCCACGATGGAGGCTGATTGCCGCACCAAAGTACGACGCTGCCAGGAGTGCCAATTCAAAGGAAACCTAGTGCACGCTCCCGCCGTGGATCTACATGCATTAGAAACACCGTGGCCATTTCACACATGGGCCCTGGACTTCATCGGTCCCATCCGACCAACGTCACACGGGAATCATTTTATTCGCAACTGAGCTATTCACCAAATGGGTGGAAGCAATACCACTGAAGACGGCAAATGCGCTAGCTGTGGTCAACTTCATCCTGGAAAGCATCATATGCAGGTTCGGAATTCCGAACACCATTCTTTCGGATAACGGTACTCCCTTTGTTAATCGCCAGGTAGCTGCGAAGTTAGCGGAGTATAATATCAGGAAAATATGTTCCACCCCCTACTATCCGAAGGGGAACGGGCAAGCCGAAGCGACCAACAAAACGTTGTTGAGGATTTTGAGCAGGATGGTCGCAGATGACCACAAGAAGTGGGCTGATTCCCTAAGCATAGCTCTATGGGCCTACCGGACTTCTCCAAGGACACCCACGGGGGCCTCACCATTCATACTATGCTATGGGGCCGAGGCCGTGGTACCTGCGGAGGTGAGAATCAATTCGGCAAGGTTGGCCTTCCACGCACTCTACGAAAATCAACGTGATCATGACTTAGTCTTGCTGGAGGAAAAGCAAGAACAAGCCAAAAGGACCAACAAGCGATATCAAGAAAGGATTGCTCGCGCTTATAATAAGACGGTCCAGCGAAGAGATTTCGCAGTTGGAGACTTGGTCCTGCGCGCATCTGACCACTGCATGCGAGAAGCAGCTCACCCAAAGTTCGCAGCCAATTGGGAAGGACCCTTCGAAGTCACAGAAGTCTTCGACAGTGGCTACTGCAGCATACGAAGGTTGCACGGAACAACCTCAACCCCGAGTTCAGTCAACATGCGCTGGATTAAGAAGTACAATCCCTGACTTCTCTCATTTCATGCGTTTTATTATAACGTCGCTTAATGTCTTGTATGGCTACGATTTACACAATCTCCTCTCTCATATGAGAGGATTGTAATCTCGTCTCTCCCATATGAGAGAGTTATAATAAGAGAATTCTCCCTGATGAGAACTTCATAATTCTGGATTGTCAATTCTGCTTCATTTTAGTTTGTTATAACTGTTAACAATGGTTATCCGCCACAATAGCAATCTGTATAACTGCGATCTTAATTGATCATCTAAGCCTATCTGTCACGATAGCAGCCCATATGAAATACGATCTTAATTGATCATTTAAGCCTATCTGTTACGATAGCAGCCTATGCAAATGCGATCTTAATTGATCATTTAAGCCTATCTGTCACGATAGCAGCTCATGCGAAATGCGATCTTAATTGATCATCCAAGCCTATCTGTTACGATAGCAGCCTATGCGAAATGCGATCTTAATTGATCATTTAAGCCTATCTGTCACGATAGCAGCTCATGCGAAATGCGATCTTAATTGATCATCTAAGCCTATCTGTTACGATAGCAGCCTATGCAAATGCGATCTTAATTGATCATTTAAGCCTATCTGTCACGATAGCAGCTCATGCGAAATGCGATCTTAATTGATCATCCAAGCCTATCTGTTACGATAGCAGCCTATGCAAATGCGATCTTGATTGATCATTTAAGCCTATCTGTCACGATAGCAGCTCATGCGAAATACGATCTTAATTGATCATCTAAGCCTATCTGCTACGATAGCAACCTACGCGAAAAACGATCTTAATTGATCCCCTAAAGCCTATCTGCTACGATAGCAACTTATGCGAAAAAATGATCTTAATTGATCTTTTAAAGCCTATCTGTCATGATAGCAACTCATGCAAAATGATCTTAATTGATCTCCTAAAGCCTATCTGCTACGATAGCAACTCATGTGAAAAATGATCTTAAATGATCTTCTAAGCCCATCTGCGGTGATCGCAACATTATACAAATGCGATAGCAATATTGTGCAAAATGATCTTAAGTGATCTACAAAGGTCTATCTGATATGATAGCACTTGAATCTGAAAGCAAATCACAAGCCCATCTGCCAAGATGGCACAACTGCGCAAACACGATCTCGAACGATCTAATAAAACATCTGCGAATTTATATGGCAGATAGCAAGCGCGAAACGTGTACATAGAATTATGCAAGGCGAAATATGTCGAAGCGCATGCAAAATTGTATTTTGTTGTAACAAAACAGCAGATAATACAAAAGGCTATTTATCATTATGAGTCGAAAAGACTTAAAATTTATCTGTCTAGATAGCAGCTTACAAGCGGAAAAGCTCAAATCTAACTACGCAGCCAACATTGCTTACAATACATTCGAAAAGTAGCTGACAAGCCAGCAGAGAAACACTACGGGAATCCTGACTGAAAAGGATGAGCACAAGGTCCTAGCACCGTCCGTGCGATACACAGATCTGCGACCGAACATCTGTCGCAAGCGGGATCTTGCTCCAAAGAGCCACATGAAGCCATACGTTCAAGATCCCAGTATTTGACAAGGACCTTGTCAGATCAACATCCCACGAGATGTGCCTGAGGAACCACCGGTTCCGGCGATCAACAAGCAAGCAGAAGCTCCAAAGGGCAAGGGCTCCTTGTAGACGGGGATGAACGCAGCGGTTCGCCACCCTGAGCTCACGAACGTGGGGGCAATAAGTTCTCCTCCAGGGAGGCTGGATAAGAATTCCGCCGTTCATTATGAGACGGTAGCACGGTCACTTCGGCGCTGCACCTCACCGGGAGGCGGCCGGAAACATGACCTGCACGCATAATACACGAAGAAAATTCTTCGAACACACATGAGATATCATCTCCATCTTCTCTATGATGGTTATAAAGAGCAATAAGCCTCATAAAGTGGATCTTGGAAACTATTTCTATAGCACAAAACGCAAACTCAGGATTCACAACTTGAAGTTGCCATGAATCGACGAAAAACAAGCGTTGAGGCCAGCAGTCGTAAGGACTCACGACAGAGCACATTTTTGGGATGAAGAACCCAAATGGCAAAGACAGGGTTTATATAGAACTTGTGGAGACTCTTCAGTTGCCAAAGATGAGTCGGCAGAATTTGAAAAGAGGGTAAGGCCAATCACTTACGCCTTGAAAAACGGTAACGATCAATTACCCTACTAAAGGCTAAGACGATTCAGTTGCGTATCCTAATAAATGACGGATAGTCATGATTCGGATGGGCTTCCCAACGAAAGCGTGTTTATCTTCCGAGAAATTAGCGCGAAAATCAAGCAGAGTATCAATTGCTGATGTCATAATTGGATATGCACAGAGATATCCTATCAAATCCCGAGAAGGGCAAAACGGGCAAGTTGATTCTTGTTGTTAAAAAAAAGGGGGAGAAACCCTAGCAACATTACATTAATGTTCTAGCTATTTCCTTGCTATTTTTTAAATTCAAAAAGTCAAAAGCAAATTCTTGATCAAGGAGTCATGGGGTGCGAACTGATAGCTCAGCTTCTCTACCTGCTCCACTTCTTGCTTCAATTGCTCGCACTTGGCATTCATCTCATGATAGAGCTTTGTAGCTTCTTCAGCCTTTTGCTTCTGCTGCTCCACCTTCTGCTTTTCAGCTGCGAGGTTCTGGTGGCCGAGCTTCAAAGTTACGGCTGCGCGAATCAGAGTGACTCTTTTCATAAGAAATCTGAAACCTAGTCTGCCTTGAACTTTGGTAAGAATATTTTGGCACATGCCACAAAGCAATTCGGCACTCTGGACAGAAATTGTCTCAGGCGTGGCCGCAGACAGCTGCTCCAAAATCCAAATGGCTTCGGTAAGAAACAGCCTCCTGTCAAAGGGCCCTATCTCCAGAGATCTTGCAAATGATCGGGGGTAGGTGAGCCGCATCCGAACTAGCCAGTCCACATCAGTTTGTTTCAAACCTAAATCAATGTCAAAGCTAAATTATGCTATCAAACTCGCAAATAAACAATGCGAGATGCAAACAGCGAATCACTACTTACCAGTGCCTTCAAGAATCTCGCGAAGAGAAGGAATGCACATTACTGGAGTAGTCGAAGACTGCCCTTGCTCCATGGCTCTCCTGTCAGCTGCGAGCTCTAACCCCTCATAGTTAGGAGGAAGAGTATAAGCCGCACCAGCTGCGACTGCATTCCCAACCTGCGAGCCCCAAAAGCTCCACGCAGGAAGAGGTGCCGCCGACTCAGTCATCGCCGGAGGCGAAGTGACAACCGAATATGCATGGCGTGGGACGCTCTCAGATGCGGAAGCATCAACAGCATTTGTTCTTACATCCTCAGCGCCAGTACGGGCATCTTCCTCCATCAGCACAACGTCAGCTTCAGCGTCATCAGAAAGTTCGATGATGTCCTCAAGAGGCTCTCCTGCGTATCCAGCAGCTGCGACGGGCTTCTCGGTATGGGGGCTCGGAATCGGAACATAGGACGCAGAAGGCTGACTTCTTTGCTCCGGCGCAGGTTCCTCAGCATTGCGTGCGACACAAAATGCGATAGTATGAGGTAACTCGTATTATAAGTTATTTTACTATCTTTACTAAAGCTAAGAGCAAGCACCTCCACGCGGAGGTGGGATTGGAGTGTCTTCGTAATACACTAAAGACGTGGAACCATGCCCTATTAGCGTGTCCTCATTAAGCAGGTCCTTAAAATGAGCGTGACCTGGGACGAGTGGAAACCAGTCATGTTTCTGTTTCAAGTTGCTAAGGTCTAGTACATGCGTATCGCTCAAATGATTACCTGAAGGTTCTCCGCACTTGCCTACTAGCCAAGGGCGAATGTCAGCCTTCGACACACCATGCTTTAACGCACCCACAATAACATCTCTATAAGTTACTGTGAGATTGAAGATCTCACCTTTATCGCCGCCAGCGATTTCTCTAAAGTCTGCTTGAGCTTGCTCCAGGGCTGCTGCATCCTCTTCTGGAACCGCATCTTCCTCCTCCGCATGAGGAGCCACTTCTTCGAGAAGCGCATCTTCCTCGTCAGTCGGACGCACTAAGTCGTCAACATGTTTCTCTTCGAGGCTCCGCTGTCTCACACGCTCGAGCTCCTCCTCTTCCCGCTGCCTTCTCCTTTCAGCAGCTTCCGCGGCTGTCTTGCGGGACTCGGCAAGAACGTCCTCGCTTATGGGATCGTCTGGAATGCCAGAATGGGTATCTCTCTTTTGTCTCTTGGCCAAAAGGCCACCGATGGTCTCATCATCATCATCATCTGCGAAGAAATGATTGGTTTAAGAAAGAATTGCAAAAGAATTACGATAATGAGCAGAGAAACGCGACGGAGGTACCTCCTGATTCTTCCTCATGTATCACAACAGTTCTCTCTTCTTCTTCATCACCTTCTCTGGGCCCCTGCCTCTCTTCTTCTTCCTCCTGGTTGAATGGAACGAAGGTCTCAACTGCGAGCTCCTTCCGCGTTTTGCTGGGCATGCGACCCTTGCCTTTATCCTTGACAGAAAGGGACCTTGCCGGAGGAGAAGTTGGAGCACTTCTAGGGGAAGAAATTGTAATTCCCTGCTGCCTAGGTCTCTTCGGTCTCGGGGCCGCAGTCACTGGAGGGGACGGATCATCTCTGGGAGGAGACGAGGCCGGAGCATTGTCTATCAGCGAGTCAGCGAAAGCGTTCATGACTGCGCGAATCCTGGTTTCGACCTCAGGGTCCATCCTCCATGCTAGCAGGAACGACTGCTTTTGCCTCCTAGTGGCAACAATGGTTTTAACCAATGACTTGGAGCGATCACCAGATGCGAATCTCCGCACATGACACTACAGCAAACAGTACAAAATGAAAGCATCAGCATGTGAAAATCAAGAAGTTTAACGCACGCGAAAAATTGCTTACCTTAGCAAATGCCTCGCTATATCTGAAGACATGCGTGTCGCCCTTCTTAACTGCGGCGATCTTTTCCTTCAAAATGACGTCAGGGCACAAATGGTTCTCATGATCCAGCAATGAGTAGCAACCATACTCAGACTCGCTCAGACTGCAATTGGGGCGAAACGGGAAAGAGTTTCTCTTGATCAAGGGAGCTCTACTTGGCTGAGCGGCCGACTGCGTCTCAATCCTCGTTTGCTGGGCGACCCAGTATGCGAGCCAGTTATGGGAACAACCACCCTCGCGGGTGCCTGCAGGCTGCTCAAAGGGAAGATTGTTCATGAAGACTGTCTTGCACTCCTTTGTTAGCAAGCGCTTATAGCAACCTCTGATAATGGACTGGGGCCAGATGGATGGTGCCACTGCATCGAAGCCAAACTGGGGAGAAACTCGAGTGGGGTCAGCATCCACGGTAATCCTCTCGTACCTAGGCGCGAGCTCACGAATATGCTCTGCGAGAGCAGGAAGGGAACCTCGTAGACACCAGCAAAAGAACTCGCGATAGCGCTCATGGAAGTGCGATCCCCCTTCAAAGAGGAGATCTTCTGAAAAGACAACACCCTTAGAGGGGTACAGCTTTGGAAACCATCGCACGTTCTCAATGCGTGTGGCATAGGGCTTGGCAGTAAACTCTTTCCGTTTGTCGCATATCAAGCTCCAAACGCACTTGGTATTGTTCGCTCCGAACCACCTCGCAGCCCTGCCACTGTTACGCTCCTCCGTCTCGCCTGGGGGACACCACTTGTCGGGTTTGAGAGCAGTTGGAGCATACGATGGCCATCGCTCGAAGACCCACATTGTCAAAAAGGAAATGTTGACAAAAGTCAGTACATCGAGGCGGCCACGCGACTCTTTCATGGCTCGAACCAGCTGATCAAGCCTATAGTACAACGTGCCCAAGACCAAGGGTCTGAGTGCGACTCTCTGGCCAAGGGCGAGCCTCACAGCAAGTGGCAAAACATGGTAGAAGACCCCATCATGTGGGTGACCGTCAATTAAGTACCTCGACAACCAGGCACAGAGGAAAGCACAAAGGGTCAAGTGATAGCCTTTACCCTCCACGTAATTCTCGGCCTCTGGGTTCTCACTCAGAAGCTTCTTAGTTATGCTGCTGTTCGCATAGTCTCGAAAGAAGTATTGCAACCATTTGTTCCAGGTGTTCTTCGCAGACGTATCAACCAACTGCCAGTTTGGAAGGGCTTTGGTAGTAGTCCACCGGGTGGAGATTTTCTTTACCTCTGCTAAGCATTCCTCCATCTGCGTGTACAAAGCAATCTCCGCAGCCGTCCTCAAAGGACTCAAAGGTTCCACCTCGCCCATGGGAGAAAGATCATACAGCATATGCACGTCCTCGAGTGTGGGGGCAGCCTCGAACTCAGCAAAGTGGAACGTGTGAGTCGCAAGCGAGTAGCGGGAAAGAAGGTCTAGAAGCATGGACTGGTCCAGCTTCACGGCAGCACCCTTCATAGCACGAACAGCGAAGTATACGCCGGCTTCATCAAGAGTCGCAGCATGATTGGTCAACACGTGGTTGATCCACTCATCCATGTAGTCCAATTTCTGGATGAAAGCTTGGGTAGAAATCGCAGTGTAGGGGAAGTACCCATTTTCGATTCCCAATCGAACCACATCCTCGGAGCCAATTAACTCGAGCAAGGCTGAGTTAACCGGGCGAGTCAGTGTTAACAATCCCTCATTTGGGACAGGAGCAGGCATTTTCTTCTCCTTAACCCTCGCATGGTAGAAATCTTTGCCATCTAGATAGGGGGCTTTTCGCCACAAAGCTTGCGGAAGATCAGGTATCTCCTCGTCCTCCTTGATGGATTTGGTTCCTTTTGTTTTGGCCATTCCTGCGGAAGAGCGAAAAAAAAGGGGGAGAAATATGCCACACTCAGTTTGAATATCGAGATTCAAAGACCTATAGAAAGAAAGATGAACAGTTTCTAGTATCAATTTCAGAAATTGGAGGGTTGCATCAGGGATTTCAAAACGTTATCCAAAATCCTTATTATTCAAGGGTTAAGCCGCAATTGGGTCCAAAGCTTGAAGCTTCTTCACAAGTTTCAACAAATCATATGTTATGGGTTTACAGATTCAACTCAGTTCAAGGCATACACTGGTATTTTAAATCGAAATTGAACAAGGCCAACCTTGTTTTCGCGAAGCCTGCCTGGATATGCACAGTTGGAGAAGACGATTTGCAGTTTTGAACTGGTGATTGATTATCTGAATCTGCTCTCGAAGATCTCCGGGTACCATTCACTTTAAGAGAAAGAAGTGATGCTTTGCAAAAATGGAGGATACAAAGTATTTATCCAAAAACAATGAAGGGTTGCGTCCTTTCAATAGTCGAATCGCAACCGTCACCGTCGAATCGCGCAATCACAGGACAAGCTGACGTCACGCCTAAAACCCTAAAGGCCAGACGGCACGACACTAGGGGTTTTAGGTCATAATGGCACGCACGGGGGCTGAACTTACCCGTATTTGAATTGGTGCGTGGCGGCGACGCGTATGTTGGTTTCCGCGCATGGAAGTCTATACAGCTATGAGTCTTCACGCGCAGAAAGGGGGCTAATGTAGATAGTGCTTTCTGAGCTGACAGATCTTGGCCACGTGGCAACCATCCAGCACACCATATTGTGCTCCACACACACTGGATCACCAGCCGAGCTGATCCATGTGGGGGCTGCGAGACAGAGCCCTCGCATACCACTGCACGGGACTTGTAGGGACTTAGTGGTTTGGAGGCTAGAGTAAGCCCTGTCGCGTGCGAGCCAAGCCCGCACGCGACCTTTAGTAACCGCTTTGAGAGATTTATGGCACGAGCTCCATAAACCCGGTCAATCCGGTCAAACCCGGTCAACCTCGTAACGGTTACGGTATTCGTGCACAACGTGCTGTAACGGTCCCTATATACTCGGACGAACGTGCCGTTATGGTTAAGCTAATTAAGCCGCCATCAATGGGCGCATTAACCACACTACAACGGTCACGTTCTCTGCTATATATAGGCCGTTACCCTTTCCATACAAAGGAGGACACACTGGCCATACGCGGAAGCTCTGCCAAACCTCTGTCTCTCTCTCAGACATTACTACTTTCCTATACTCTCTCCCTACACACAACCCAACTCTTCCTGTGCGATCTCTGATCCTCTACATACGGTGTACACGGAGGTCTCCTCGCCGGAATCTCTTGTGCACAGCGATCATCCAGCACACCTAGCTGTTCTCCACACACACTGGATCACCACCCGCGCTGATCCACGTGGGGGCTGCGAGACAGGGCCCTCGCATACCACCACACGGGACTTCTAGGGACTTAGTGGTTTGGAGGCTAGAGTAAATCCTGTCGCGCGCGAGCGAGAACCAAGCCCGCGCGCGACCTTTGGTAACTGCTTTGAGAGATTTATGGCACGAGCTCCAGAAACCTGGTCAACCTCATAACGGTTCCGGTATACGCGGACGAAGTGCGTAACGTTCCTTATATATACGGAAGAACGTGCCGTTGTGGTTAAGGTAATTAAGCCGCCATTAATGGGCGCATTAACCCACTACAACAGTCATATTCTCCACTATATATATGATCGTTAAACCTTCCATACAGGGGACGAATCGCCTGAACTACGCGGAAGCTCTGCCAAAATTCTGTCTCTCTCTCATACAGTTGCCATTGCCTTACTCTCTCCCTATACACACCCTACTCTTTATGTGTTCTTTTTATCCCCTGCTCTTGGTGTATATTGAATCTTCCTCAAAGGATTCTCTCGTACACATTTGGTGAACCCGACGTGAAACTTACCACTGCAAGAAACCATGTCTCACGAGGACGACGTGAGCAACAAATCTCCTTCCACTGAGAAAACCTCGGGAGAGGAGACCCGTCACACTTACGCAGCCGCCGGCGGAACTCCGACTTTGGAGACTTTAAACACCACCATCCAGAATCAGGCAAAGGCCCTCCAAGCTCAATCCGCACAGATGGATCGGATAATGGCCATCCTGGGAACCATTGCACCGAATCCGAAATCGGGTACTGCTGTCTCTCAGGGAGGAGGAACCTCTACCACCTAGGGAACTGAAGTAGTACCTACACCACCTAACCCTAATTCGCAAACTCCACCAGAAATGGTGCAACTACCCTCTGTCCAGGGAAAAACGGTCCAAATACCCTCCCTTACTTCACATATACCCCAACCACCAACCGTTGCATCCAATATCTCTTCACAGTACCCCTTGCCTCCTCCGCCGACACCGCTAAGCAACGTGGCTTACACCCCTAGCCCGACCGCAGCATATGTGTCTCCGCCAGCTACAACCCTTCCTCCTGCTGCTAGAGGGAGTGCACCGGAATGTATGACATTGTTGCAGCGGCGCATAGAGACCTTCCTGGCCAATCAACCTTTTGCAGACACTATCATTCCGAAGGTCGACAATGCTCCACCTATCCCGCGCGAGATCTATCTGATGCCCAATCCAGCAGGGTATAAGGCCCTTAAGTGGGACAAGTTTGAAGATGTCAACGGGAACGCTCACGAGCACGTCATGCGTTTTATCGATGTAATGGGACCGTATGGGGCTGACCCCAAGTTACTGATGCGTGAGTTTCCAAAATCTTTGGGAAATGTGGCCTACAAATGGTATAGAACGCTGGAGGCTGGATCTGTCAAAACTTGGGATGACATGGTTCAGAGGTTCTTAACGAAATTCTTCCAGATGGAGGAGAAGGTTACGACGATTCATCTCTCTCGTATGTATCAGAAGCGCGATGAGGATGGTGTCACTTTTATCAAGAATTTCAGAGCCAAATCATTGGAGTACAGAGATGAAGTGCTTGAGGGCAGGCTCGTGGAGATATGCCTGCAAGGCATGCGAGATGAGTACAAAGGTATGCTGATGAACTTACAAACTCCTACTTTTCTAAAGTTGATTGAATGCACGAAGAACAAAGAGCCTATAGTGGAAAGGCAAAAGAAAAGGCACGCCCCTGAACGACCCTCAGGGGGAACTACTTTCAAGATTGGAAGGTTTAGTTATAAGAGGGGGCGCGAAGCTGAGGTCAATACAGTTTCGCCACACAAGCAGCCCAGGGTTACAACTTCAGATGCGCCGCCTCTACCATGCTCGATAGAGGAAGTGATTGACTTATGCAAACAGTGGCGCAAAGACGGGGTTTTGCCTCCACTCGAAAGAATACCCTCCAAGGAGATGATGAGGTATCCAAAGTGGTGCGAGTGCCATGGGAAAATTATGCACCCCACAGCTGACTGCAAGAAGCTCAGGCACATGGTGAGTCAAAAAATGAAGGAAGGGGAGTTAATCGTCAGTGATCAAAGGCAGGATGTGCGTAATAATCCGTTGCCGGATCATGCGGAGCAATGACACGTTCCAACTGCAAGTGCACAGCCGTCGTGTGTAGTAATAAACCGGAAATCCGGGTTGTCGAACCCAAGGGACTTTGTTTAAATTAATTACTATTCTAAACCTTATGTGGGCAAGTCGCAAGTTGTGTTTTTATCTAATTCTAAGAAAATAAATGCAATATTCTCAATTAACCAAGTGAAGTAATTCACGATTAATAAAGAATGATTAATTGGAGGTTTTTATCAATAAAGGAAAAGTACCGGGAATTCTCTAGGTTCACTAGGTTGTTCTAAATTTATGTTTTGATTTGTAAAACAACCACGTATTATTCACTATTAATCAAGCAAGGTTGAACTTACCGAGTTACCAAACAAGTCCACTATACTTAGGTTAAACTACACCGAGTTACCAAGCCTAATTTAGCTTTAAGCACGCATTAATAACATAATTCTACTTTAACGATCCTAGTTAACGATGCCGAGTTACCAAACATTGATACGACTAGGTGGATTATTCAATTTACCGACTAGTTATCACGGAGTTACCGCGTGAAAACTAATTGATTCTATCTCTACGTTAGCTACTCGCAAAGATAATAAGATTAAGAACGCAAATAATCCATAATAGTGAATGAACACGAGAGATTAAGCTAAAGCATGTATTACAATCATCAAAACATCAACTTTAGGTCAAACCCTAGCTACACCAAACGAGAATTCCCAGCAAAAAGTGTTTAGCTACTCATATTCATAATCAAAACGACGATTATAATGAGTTTAAACATAAAAATCAAGAAAAACAGGAGTTTAGAATCCAAACGAATGATCCAAAAGCTCCTAAGCTCTCTCCAAGGCTTCTTGATCTCCAAAGATGTCTCTAATCTCCAAAAACTACTGAAAAAGTCGACCTAAAAGCCTTAAATATGTTCCCATAATAATATTACAAAGTTTGGATATAATACGAAAAAGCCCCAAAAAAACTGCTCTGTCCCACGATCTCTTCGCACGAAGACAGTTGTCTTCGCACGAAGAGTCTTCGTACGAAGACTTCTGCCTCTTCGTGCGAAGGCCTTCTCATTTAGATACTGCAAGTGTGTTTGCGAAGAGAATTTTGCAAGGCTGAATTTTGGCTAAGTATAATGTCTTCGCACGAAGACAAATGTCTTCGCACGAAGACTTCTGTGTCCAGCCCTCTTTTTGCCTCCTTTGACTTTTCTCTTCCATTCTTTGACTTTCTTCTTCCATTCTTTCTTCCCTTGACCTTCCTTTGACTTTCTTTGACTTTCCTCTTCTGTTTGACTTTCCTTTGACTTTCTCCTTCCTTTTGACTTGCCTTTGAGTTCCTTGTTTCCGAAGTTCGCTTCCAAATCCCGCACGATCCTCCAAGCCCTGTTTTCTGCGAATCACAACACGAAAACACAACCCGCGATCATATCACAATAAAAGCTCAAAAAATCTAAAGAAACGCCCGGATTTAACAAGTATTGCACATGAACTCACATAATCACATTTACGCTTAATTCACTCAAAAGACGACAAATTCTCCATTATAAGCACGCAAAACGTAGAAATAAAAGGCATAAAATAACTCCGAAAACGGAGTTATCAACTACCCCCACACTACCTTTTGCTCGTCCCGAGCAAATCTCCCAAGTCAATTCCATCTCTCTCGAGTCAAAGCTTCTTTCGCTTTTCCGCAATCCATCCAACTTTGCATACTACCCTACTTACTCATTGCATAACTTCCCTACGCCAATTGCATACTATCACCTTACATTGCATACAAAACCAAGAACTCTTGCATACTAATCCGAGTAGAACCATTCACCAACCATCCTTCCTACTAGTCGACACGACTCGATTATACACAATGCACCTATATGCAAATGCAATATTCACAATGCAAGTATTGAAATACAATTTTTTTTCTTTTTCTTTTGTGAGATTGGGCAATCTCCATTAGCTTAAATCGATTCACACTAAGTGATGAGAAATCTAGACACAAGGAATGATTCGAAATCAAATTCGTCAACATGAATTCCCCCTAGCTAGTATAGAGAACCTAACTTTACTAAGTACAAGAATGCAATACCTTTTCATGTGTGCCACAAAATAAAAGGCTACGCTAGGCTAAGCCACGTTCAAGGTCCGAGCTCCTAATCCGCTAACGGGTTTAAAATGATGAGGCTTTAGGGACAAATAGGATAAGAATCAAATACAAGTCCTAAAGCGTCACATTCTCACAAATACCATAACTCACACACCCTCACAACAATGATAGAAACCAAGCCCGAAACTCACCATCTCCGGCCCTCGATCCCCTCACACCCCGGTACAATTACGATCTCCGCGGCTATTGTCATGAATGATGCATAAACCAAAAATCTCCCGTTCGTGAACTAGTCGCTTCTCCACTCGTTCTTCCACAAACTTTTCATTCTTCCTTTATTCATCTCTCCTTTTTTTTCTCTCTTTTCTTTTTTTTTTCTGATTTTTTTTTTTTTTTTTTTATATATATATATATATATATCTCAAATTCCTGCACAATTCCTTCAATATCTTTCACGAGTGGTCTTCCAAGTGCCAAGCTAACATATAATCGTAAGGAGAGACAATATCCAAATCAACACGTATAAATCACAAATCAATGTCTCTCCCTATCTCAATAAATTCCTCGGTGTAACCAACAAAGCCGCTAACATAAAAGAGCATGTGTGGGGATGGAGTCGTCGCAAGCGCAATCTCAATGTCCGAAGTCAAATGTCGATACCCCCACACTCGAATGTAATCCTGTCCCCTCTCAAGTAGTCGATCAAATATCTGTGTCGTGCTTAATCCAACCAAACCTCCCACACCACGATGAGTAAGATCCGGTACCTAGCACGATCCACCTATTAAATTCCCCCAACCCAAGTTTTGTGTGTATTAGATGGTACACACTCACGGCTCTCCTCACTTGTGTCCATGTTGTAATGCCATGGAACACCGCCACACCGAAGTGCGCAAGCCTACTCTCACAAATGAAGTGCATGCGATATGTAAGACTCACACAAATATAGCATGAAGTACTCCCTCATCGAACCCCCTCAACTACAACACCCTCGTGACGCACTAAAGCGGTGATTCTAACCAATCAATGCTGAAGGCCAAGAATCGTCACCCTAAGTCCAACGGCTGTCAAAGAATCCATGGTTCAAATCCGGGTT
Source organism: Linanthus parryae (assembly GCA_023055425.1). NCBI lineage: Eukaryota > Viridiplantae > Streptophyta > Magnoliopsida > Ericales > Polemoniaceae > Linanthus > Linanthus parryae. The sequence goes on from JALGPY010000001.1 coordinate 33,625,481, forward strand.
AACTAGTGGTCCTACAAGGTAAGTTCTATAAGCAGTGAGTGCTCTAATACACACCTCGCACAGCTGTTCTGTGTGCCACTACGAGGCGGGTTGGCGACTACCTAAGACGTACACAAGAACGTTCGGCTTGTTTAGCTCACACCTAGCTCAACTCTTGTAAGAAAATTAGGCACACACTTTAAATTTGAAAGAATTAAATTCGTGTGTAAAATAGGCACGCATTCCCGTAAAGAGAGTTTCTCTATACTTACTAAGGGACTCTCACATTGTCACTCTCGATCGCAATTCACGCCCTACGCCTAAAAGTCTCACACTTCTCGATTTTACCGAATTTTCAGCTTTTTTCAATTGCCCTTTCTCAAATTTTTAATTTTTTTGGTGTTTTCACATTTTTAGTTTTTTTTTTTTTTTTTTTTTTATACCTACACTATATGCAAGGCCAACTTGACTAACGACTCAACAATGGTGGGTTGACTCAAAAATACCAAAACATGCACGCAAAAAAGATGAATAATAAAAAGAAAAATAAGGACATAACCAAAAATCTCTAACTACATGCTGACACTGGCGATGCAAAGACACGACACTGACTAGTAAAAAGGATTCAACCACCCCCACACTAGAATGCATCGTTGTCCTCAACGATAACACGAGGACTCAACAATTCTAGCACGAGGGCACACTCCACTACTCGTCATCTTCCTCATCCTCATCATCTTCTTCCTCCTCATCTTCTTCTTCTTCTTCATCCTCACTCGGCGGAACCGAATACTCAAATTCATCCTCCTGGAACCACGGATCCGCCGTCGGGACCGGTGGAACAAACTCCCCCGCCGCCTGACCACTAGACTGTATAACCCACTGGCCAACCATCTGGATTAAACCTCCCAGCTTCGCCTGATTGTCCCGAGTGTGGGCAAACTGGCGTCTTCTCTCAAGTCTATCCCGGGCCATCTCCTCTCGCAGGTGGTCGTAAGCAACCTGGTTGTCAAACCTAGAGGTGTTCATCCTCCTACCCTTGCCCTTCTTCCTCGCCGTCTCATCAAACCTATGCCACTTCCTAGCAGTAAACGCTTTCAAATCCATATCTCTCCCTATGACTACTTCGGTAGTTTTGGCTAGGTGAGTGATCAAGCAAGTATGACCGGGGCCCAATTTGTTCGTCCTCGACACCCTCTCAAGACAGTTCTCCCAAATCAGTTTGGGGATATTAATTCTAACCCCGGTGTAAAGACAAAGAGCCCAGACAGAGAGGCGGAAAGTGTAACTAGGGTTTCGTGTGATTCCCAAAACCCAGTTTTCTAACAATTCACAGCACCACCTAGCCTCTGGCCTATAAAACTTCTTCTCGGCCTTCCAATGAAGCACCTCTCCTTTCCTGTCCCATGGATCAACCCCCTTCGCAAAGCAAAAAGCATTTAAACGAGACCAAAGGTTCTCACTACGAAGAACAGTCTCTAACCCACAACCCTCTTTCAAAGCGGGGAAACCCATGGCCAATGCGATAGTCTCTGGCGTGAAGACTATCCAATTGTTCCGACAGTACACAAGACGAGGATCTTGACTCTCACCATCCTTTGCATAACGCAAATTGAACAAAAACTCTCGAGTAATATGCGAACTAGACGGCCCTACTAGCTTAAACCAATTGGCAAGCTTCTCGCGCTCAAAAATTTCCTTAATTGCTTGAGGCATGTCCTCGTGCAATGGAAATGCCTTTTCGGGCTGCCCGTTCTTGGTCAAATAGGTATCTTTACGAGAGTCAATGTGGGCCTCGTAAGTGACAAAACGGTAGCTATCATAATATCCTGGCGCAATACTACGCTCTTTCAAATTAGCTTTAGCCGTTCGTCGGCCAACAATACCCGGTTTAGCCGGGAAAGGGGCAGTCAAGATGGCATATTGGGGAGTAGGCGGAATCTCTAATTGAGGATCGCCCGACCCCGATGCTTCTTGCGAAGACCCCTCTCCCGTCTTCCGTTTCTTTCCACCCGCCATTTAAAATTCAATTTCAAGTAAAACGAACAATTCAACAATTGTGCACGTGAACAAGAAGTGTATACTAAACGAAACACGTAGGCACGTAAACAAATAGTTCCTAGGACTTTACGCAATCGCCCCCAAAGTACGCTTCTAAGCGCAACAACAAATAATCGGGCTTTTACTCAATGTGCCTAAGACTCGAATATTTAAATACGAAGTTTAGATTGTACCTACGCGTCCGGAGCAAGTCTTACGGACGCAAAAATTTCAAAATTTGACCAACCCGGACTGATTTTGATGGTGCCGGAAAAATTTGTCGAAATCTCGAATTGCTTGATGCTCCGTACTCCTTGCGTAGTCCCCGTTAGTGTTTCCTTCTCATCCGTAAGCTGAATCAAGCTGTAACTCGTCCAATTTCTCAGTTCTTCCTCAAAACCCTAGCTCCTTCTTCCTCTGATTTCTCTCTTGTCTCTCACTCTCACTCAAAACCACCTCTGGAATCTTGCTCCCCTCTGAATTGCGAGCAAAACCCTAGGTAGATTGTTGATTTTGGTGAAGAATCAAGGGAGGGGTGAACTTGAGCTCGTGCGCGGCTATGGAGGAGAAGCTGCTGTTTGAAGATGAAGAATGAAGAATGAATCGATGAACAGCTGATTAAGCTTCAAGTTCGTGCCAAAAGGTCTAAAAAGCCCCCAAGATATAACCCAAAAGCTGTTATCCGTGCTGGCTAAATCTGACATTTTGCGCGATGTCTTCGTGCGAAGACATTTCTCTTCGTGCGAAGAGTCTTCGTACGAAGACAAATTGTCTTCGCACGAAGGTCTTCTCACATAGATACTGCACCTTGTTTTGAGAAGACAATTTTCAGACTTGAAATTTTTTCTAAGTATAGAGTCTTCCTACGAAGACAATTGTCTTCATACGAAGACAATGCTGAATCGTGCCAAAAACATCCTTTTTGTCGATTTTTCGCGTATCCGATCGTGCCTTTGCTTTCCGAAGGATCTCCTCGTCCTCGAGACTCCCTTTTTACCTTAAAACACTCCCAAAATCCGGGGAATATTTTTTTTATCAATTTCACGCGTTCCAAGGCACGTTTTGCATTTCCGGATGCTTTTGGCCTCGTTTTACTTGCTAAAACATCATTTTTGGCGTAACTTCCTCATCCGGACTCCGATTTGCGCGATCCACCTGTCTACAGAAAGCTCTCGACCACCCCCACACGTTGGCATTGTTCAATTCTTATTTCAGTTTGTCCTTCAAAATTTCACCTCGTAATCCGTGCCGGCGTGCTAGCTTTCTCCGTTCACTAATTAAATTCTTGCGCAAATCAAGACGGGGAGTCCGGGAACATGATCTTCCCCAGGTGCGTGTGTTGAATAGGTGCAGAAATGGCTTCTACCTTCAATTCCTTCACTTCGGATCCCGATACGCGTATTTAGCTGCAAATCTAGACTTTTTACTATGTTTCGCACGCGCGCATCAAGAAGGGGGATCCGAAATAGGCCTTTCACCTCGTATTCCTGCACATACTCATTGGAAATATTAAATCCACTCTCTCGCACCTCTCAATAACATCAAACCGAATAAAATTTTACAAAACAGTATTAAAATCTATCCTAAAGCAATAAATAGGTTGGGTTGCCTCCCAACAAGCGCTTTGTAATTTAAGGTCGACGGCCCGACCCAGTTACCTCAGAGATTTCTCAAGTTGCGGGAGTTGCATGAAGCCATTCAATGACTCCAATGAAATTCCCGTCCACATACGGTTTTGCTCTCTGGCCATTCACCTTAAACCTGTTCCCATTTGCATCCTTTACCTCAAGAGATCCCCAGGGATAAACTTCATTAATCGTGTAGGGACCACTCCACCTAGATTTCAATTTCCCTGGAAACAGCTTTAGTCTTGCATTGAAGATCAATACTTTCTGTCCTATCTTGAAGTCTCTCGGGATGATGTGCCTGTCGTGCCACAGTTTTGTCCTCTCCTTATAGATTTTCGCACTTTCATACGCCATCAATCGAAATTCTTCAAGTTCAAGTAGTGCTTGCTTTCGTAGCTCACCTGAGAGCTTAGCGTCCAAATTGATCTTCTTCAAAGCCCAGAATGCCTTGTGCTCAAGTTCCACCGGAAGATGACACGACTTCCCAAACACTAACTGGTAGGGAGACATGCCCAAAGGAGTCTTGTAAGCAGTCCTATACGCCCATAAGCTATCGTCTAAATGCAGAGACCAATCCTTGCGTCCCGGGTTGACTGTCTTCTCCAGAATCCCTTTTATCTCTCGGTTAGAAACTTCTGCTTGCCCATTCGACTGCGGATGATAGGCCAGTGATATCTTATGCGTCTTTACCCCATATTTGCTCAAGACATTGGCAAAGACTTTATTCACAAAATGCGATCCTTCATCACTGATTATGGCTCTGGGAGTTCCAAACCGTGTAAAAATGCTCTTCCGCACGAATCTCTCTACAGTAGCTCCATCGTTTTTGGGGCAGGCCATTGCCTCCACCCACTTGGTCACATAATCCACAGCTAACAGTATATAAAGATTGCCAAGTGAAGACGGGAATGGTCCCATGAAATCGATGCCCCAGACATCAAAGGGCTCTACTTCCAACACGAAATTTTGAGGCATCTCGTTTCGGTTGGAGATATTGCCGGTTCTCTGACATCGATCACATTGCTGCACAAATAGATGAGCATCTTTATGTAAAGTAGGCCAGTGAAATCCACTTTGCAATACCTTTGCCACAGTACGCGCTTTGCCAAAATGTCCTCCGCAATTCAATTCGTGGCAGTGTCTAAGAATGTCCAAAGTGTCTGGCTCAGCTACGCATCTTCTCAACACATTGTCAGCTCCCAACCTAAACAAATAAGGGTCATCCCAGAAATAGTGTCGTGCATCTGCGAAAAATTTCTTTTTCTGATGGAACGTCAAGTCTTTCGGGACAATTTTGAGCGCCTTGAAATTTGCCAAATCCGCAAACCAAGGCACAGCTGCTACCACTACCATAAGTTGTTCGTCTGGAAAATCTTCTCTAATCGGCACATCTTCTTGTTTTTCGTTATCCAGTCGTGACAAATGGTCTGCAACAACGTTCTCTACACCCTTTTTGTCCTTTATCACTATGTCAAACTCTTGCATTAACAATACCCATCGGATCAATCTAGGCTTCGCATCCTTCTTAGCAAGAAGATATTTGAGGGCTGCATGGTCCGTGAAAATAGTCACCTGGGAACCCACAAGATATGGACGAAACTTGTCCAATGCGAAGATAATAGCCAACATCTCTTTCTCCGTGGTGGCATAATTAACCTGTGCAGTGTTAAGAGTACGACTAGCATAGTAAATAACATGAGCTACCTTGTCTTTCCGCTGTCCCAGCACTGCTCCCACCGCGTAATCGCTGGCATCACACATAAGTTCGAACGGTAAGGTCCAGTCTGGAGTGGCTATAATGGGAGAACTAATCAGCTTTTTCTTGAGCAAATCAAAAGCTGTCTTGCAGTCTTCATTGAAATCAAACACGGCATCTTTCTCAAGCAAACCAGATAAAGGCTTTGTGATTTTCGAAAAGTCTTTAATGAAGCGCCGATAGAAACCTGCATGTCCCAAGAAACTCCGTACCCCTTTGACAGACGTAGGGTAAGGAAGCTTCTCAATCACCTCAATCTTCGCCCGGTCTACCTCTAAACCTTTACTGGAGATCTTGTGCCCCAACACTATTCCCTCGGTCACCATGAAATGGCACTTCTCCCAGTTAAGCACTAGGTTGGTGTCAATACATCTGTCCAGTACCCGAGCTAGCTGCTGGAGACAGTCTTCGAACCCATCACCATAAAGCGAAAAATCATCCATGAAGACTTCAAAATTTTGCTCCATCATATCTGAGAAGAAAGACATCATACACCTCTGAAACGTAGCTGGGGCATTGCATAGTCCAAAGGGCATGCGTCTGAATGCAAACGTCCCATATGGACAAGTAAATGTCGTCTTCTCCTGGTCAGCCGGCTCAATCGCTATCTGATTATACCCAGAATATCCATCCAAAAAGCAGTAGTGTGAATGGTGAGCTAGTCTATCAAGCATCTGGTCCACGAATGGGAGGGGAAAATGATCCTTCAAAGTGGCATCATTGAGTTTGCGGTAGTCCATGCAAACTCTCCACCCAGTAACGGTACGTGTGGCAATTTGATCACCTTTTTCCCCTTCCACCACAGTTATACCTCCCTTCTTGGGAACACATTGTACCGGGCTAGTCCACGTGCTGTCGGAAATCGGATAGATTACCTGCTTCCAACCATTTAAGCACCTCTTTCTTCACCACCTCCTGCATGTGAGGGTTGAGGCGGCGCTGAAATTGAACTACCGGCTTCTTGTCTTCCATGAGTCTGATCTTATGCTGGCAAACTGTGGGGCTGATCCCCTTAATATCTGCTATTGTCCATCCCATAGCTGCCTTCCTCTTCTGTAGTACCTCGAGAAGCTGCTCCTCCTGTTCCCTGTCTAAACATGCAGATACAATCACTGGTAAAGTATCATTAGATCCCAAGTATAAATATTTCAAATGAACAGGTAAAGGCTTTAACTCTAAAACAGGAGCAGTAATAAGAGAAGGAGTGAGAATCTTCCTGCTTCCCTCATTAAAGAGGGGTAATGGTGGGCGCCAATGAACATCTAAAGCTTGCTCCTTCTCGCTGGAATCAAATAGAGCAAGCTCCTCATATAGTTGCTCCAACAAAATATCGTCCTCCTCGTCCAGCGTGTATGCCTCCACTCCAAAGCACTGCTCGCTCACCGCGTATGCGGGAAACTTCATAGCCTCAAATACATTGAAGGCCACCTTCTCATCGTTGATCTGCATAGTCAGCTCTCCATTGGCCACATCAATGATAGTTCTCCCAGTGGCCAGGAATGGACGGCCCAAAATAAGAGGAACATCATCGTCGGCCTCCATGTCTAAGATCACAAAATCCGCTGGGAAGATGAGTCCTTCAACTCTCAATAATACATCCTCTAAAACACCCTTAGGGCGTTTTATTGTGCGATCAGCCATCTGCAAGCACATCCTAGTAGGCTTAGGATCTCCCACACCAAGTTGCTTAAAAACCGATGTAGGCATCAAATTAATACTTGCACCAAGGTCACATAATGCTCTCCCATGAAATGCGTCTCCCAATGTAACAGGAATGATGAAACCGCCCGGATCTTTCATCTTCTTTGGTAGCGCTTTTTGCACAACGGCGCTACACTCCTCATTTAGAGTCACGGTTTCAAAGTCATCCATGCGCCTCCTATTAGAAAGGAGGTCCTTGAGAAATTTGGCATATTTCGGCATTTGTGAGATGGCCTCTGCAAAAGGTATATTAATGTGCAGTTTCCTGAAGATATCCACAAACTTCTTGAAATGCTTGGCATCCTCTTGGCTCTTCAATCTTTGCGGGTATGGCACTCGCACACTGTATTCCTCCCTAGGCTTCTGTTTCTCATCCGACTTCCTCACCGTGTCCTTTGATTGGGGACTCACGGTAGGCACGGGAATCTCTTCATCCAAAGCTTTCTCAGTGGCCTTAGTCGCCTCAGCTCGCGCGTGGCTAGGATATGGGGGATCCTCAGTAGTGATACCACTGCGAGTTGTGATGGCATTTAGCTGCTCGTTAGGAGTGATGGTATTTGCTGGAAGCATGCCTGGTGGAAGCTTGATATTTTGATTGGCGATCTGCCCAATCTGAGTCTCATGGCTTTTTATTGTTGCTTGTATTGAGACAATCGCGCTCTCCATCCTGTCGTGATTAGCTAGGAGCTTTCTCAATAGAGCATTTGTCTCTTGCTCTTCTTTTTGTGGAGCCTGCTGCTGTGGAGCTTGCCTTTGCGCTTGATATGGAACATTAGGTCTCTGACCGGGTGCATATAATCCACTGTTCGGATTGGCATAGCTGAAGTTGGGGTGATTACGATTGTTGGGATGATAGGTGTTAGGCCATTGCTGCTGTCGCATAAAATTCACATCTTCAACACTGCTATCATATCCCTGGCTTTCATCTGCTAGTAATTCACCCATGGGCTTCTGTGTCGGAGGGTGCATACCGTGAAATGCTGAAGTCATGGATTCCAACTTTTGTTCCATCGATTCAATCTTGTTGACTAAGGATGTATCCCCCGGTTTGGAGTACCTACGCGTTTCAGATCGTGTAGTCTCTCTCTTTGACGCGTTGTTCAGCAAATCTTGAGCTCGCTGTGCTCCAAGTCCCATAAAATTACCTCCAGCTAGCATATCTAACTGGTCAGCTGTCTCCTTGTCTAATGCAGTGTAGAAATAATGGAAGAGCTTGTGCCATGGCTCTCCATGATTCGGACATCTACGGAGAATTTGGCTGAACTTCCTCCACGCATCTCCCAACGAGCTGTCTTCATCCTGAGTGAACTTTGCAATCTCTGCCATCTGCTGCGCGACTCTGGATGGTGGCAAATACTTCCTCAGAAACTCATGACAACAGTCTGCCCATGTCACTATGCTACCAGCTGGCAGCTCCATAAGCCACTTCTTGGCTTTTCCAGATAAGGAGAATGGAAATAGTAAAAGCTTAACTGTTTCATCTGGAACTCGCTGATCGTGCAGGGTTGATGTGATTTGCTCAAATACCAGCAGATGGTGATTGGGGTCATCTCCTGGAGCTCCGTTGAATGCGCACTCATCACGAACCATGTTGATCATATGTTGGCGCAACTCGAAGTGTTGGGCATTGATATGTGGCCTGACAATGGTAGGCTGATAACATGCTGGAGTAGTCCTGAAATAATCCACCATCGGGCGTTCTTCATTCTCAGCATTGTTCTGCCTGTTGTTTTCCCCATTATTACCATTGTTGTTCCCACCGATGTTCGCCACTTGTGCCCCCACACCATGACGTGGTTGTGGATTTGGGGGGACCATGCGATCCATCCTTGCCTGCATCTCAGCCATTTGAGCTCTCACCTCCTCAGCTTCTGCGGCTCTTTGTGCAGCCTCCTCTACAGCTGCAGCTCTAGCTGCTTCCGCATCCTGCATACCTTTGCGGATCCTCTCAAACTCAGCTCTCGTTTCTTCATCCATAACTACTGAGCTTGAATTCCTCTTGTCTCTACGCTGTGCTTTTAATAAGGATTCCGGGTCTTCAAACGTTGGATACAAAGGCTCGTCTCGAGAACGGGTCATGCACCGTGTAAATCAACCTGAAATCACGAAACACGCAAAACGTAGGTGAGTAACGGATATAAACAATAAATTAAAATCCCTAAGGCTAGGAATTATAACTAATTTAGCCGAAGTCCCCGGCAACGGCGCCAAAAACTTGACACGTTCCAACTGCAAGTGCACAGCCGTCGTGTGTAGTAATAAACCGGAAATCCGGGTTGTCGAACCCAAGGGACTTTGTTTAAATTAATTACTATTCTAAACCTTATGTGGGCAAGTCGCAAGTTGTGTTTTTATCTAATTCTAAGAAAATAAATGCAATATTCTCAATTAACCAAGTGAAGTAATTCACGATTAATAAAGAATGATTAATTGGAGGTTTTTATCAATAAAGGAAAAGTACCGGGAATTCTCTAGGTTCACTAGGTTGTTATAAATTTATGTTTTGATTTGTAAAACAACCACGTATTATTCACTATTAATCAAGCAAGGTTGAACTTACCATGTTACCAAACAAGTCCACTATACTTAGGTTAAACTAGACCGAGTTACCAAGCCTAATTTAGCTTTAAGCATGCATTAATAACATAATTCTACTTTAACGATCCTAGTTAACGATGCCGAGTTACCAAACATTGATACGAATAGGTGGATTATTCAATTTACCGACTAGTTATCACGGAGTTACCGCGTGAAAACTAATTGATTCTATCTCTACGTTAGCTACTCGCAAAGATAATAAGATTAAGAACGCAAATAATCCATAATAGTGAATGAACACGAGAGATTAAGCTAAAGCATGTATTACAATCATCAAAACATCAACTTTAGGTCAAACCCTAGCTACACCAAACGAGAATTCCCAGCAAAAAGTGTTTAGCTACTCATATTCATAATCAAAACGACGATTATAATGAGTTTAAACATAAAAATCAAGAAAAACGGGAGTTTAGAATCCAAACGAATGATCCAAAAGCTCCTAAGCTCTCTCCAAGGCTTCTTGATCTCCAAAGATGTCTCTAATCTCCAAAAACTACTGAAAAAGTCGACCTAAAAGCCTTAAATATGTTCCCATAATAATATTACAAAGTTTGGATATAATACGAAAAAGCCCCAAAAAAACTGCTCTGTCCCACGATCTCTTCGCACGAAGACAGTTGTCTTCGCACGAAGAGTCTTCGTACGAAGACTTCTGCCTCTTCGTGCGAAGGCCTTCTCATTTAGATACTGCAAGTGTGTTTGCGAAGAGAATTTTGCAAGGCTGAATTTTGGCTAAGTATAATGTCTTCGCACGAAGACGAATGTCTTCGCACGAAGACTTCTGTGTCCAGCCCTCTTTTTGCCTCCTTTGACTTTTCTCTTCCATTCTTTGACTTTCTTCTTCCATTCTTTCTTCCCTTGACCTTCCTTTGACTTTCTTTGACTTTCCTCTTCTGTTTGACTTTCCTTTGACTTTCTCCTTCCTTTTGACTTGCCTTTGAGTTCCTTGTTTCCGAAGTTCGCTTCCAAATCCCGCACGATCCTCCAAGCCCTGTTTTCCTGCGAATCACAACACGAAAACACAACCCGCGATCATATCACAATAAAAGCTCAAAAAAATCTAAAGAAACGCCCGGATTTAACAAGTATTGCACATGAACTCACATAATCACATTTACGCTTAATTCACTCAAAAGACGACAAATTCTCCATTATAAGCACGCAAAACGTAGAAATAAAAGGCATAAAATAACTCCGAAAACGGAGTTATCAAGCAAGAGCCGAAAGGCAAAGAGGTAGCCATGATTGCAATTATGGAACTTGAAGAGATTGCGGAAGATGGTCTGCCCATCATTGCTAAAGTTCACAACGACGAGGACTACAGCGTAGACACGGAGGATGAGCGTGCTGACAGGATGAAGGGGTCGCACGGGTTTAGCAATTTCTTTAATGAAATGAACTTTTCGGAGAAATGCCGGAAAGAGATTACAAAAGCGATTCTAAGAGTAGCATAAGACTTCGAGGAAGACATCGTGGTCTCCAATGGGAAAGTTGTTAGGGAGTCTCGCTCTACGGAGAAGATTATGATTTTCTCCGCAAGTGACAAGAAGACGGGTTCGAGTCATCAGAATCCCTTGTATGTAACAGCGGTGATCAATGACGTCGAATTCAAGATGGCATTTGTTGATGGAGGAGAAGCCGTCAACGTGGTCTCGCTCAACACTCTAGAGTTGGCAGGAATCTCGGAGAAGAAGATCGTCAGGCGCCCATCCCCGCTGATGGGATTCGGGAGTGATTCTAGGATGACGATGGGATGGATTCGCCTAGGCACAGATAGGAAAAATCAAGTGTTCAGCTAAATTCTACGTCATTGATGTGAATACTACGTATCACATGGTCATAGGGAGAGCATGGATTCATCGTTTTGACGCGGTTCCCTCAACAGCTCACCAGGTGATGAAGGCCATCTGGAATGACAGAGTAGTGGAGATACCAGCTTCGGTAAATCCCTTCAATTTAAATGAGGCGCATCTCACTGAAGCGGTATGGTTTGCTGAAATGGCAGACGAGCAAACGCCAGGGCCATTTAATCCGACCCCTCTGCCTCGATGGGAGGACATCAAGGATCAGTCACCAGCAGGAGTAATGGGGACGAGGGAGGATGCCAAGGAAAAAGTGTCCGCACGCGAAGAGGCACCGCAGATCGCCTACCAAAGGAAGAACGTGTACACCTTGAAAAGAGTGGTAAAACATGATACTGCAGGCAAAGAGATAGAAAGCTTTTACTCCAATGGAAAGAAGTGTTACCGCATCTGAAGGTACGCGGGGGTATCCCCATCCGAGTACGGGGATATCCCTGAGCAAATCAGCCAAATTGAACACGCCTCGGAGACAGACAAGCCAAAATCAGAGGTTTTGGAGGATAAACTGAAAGAAGCACTTGAGTGAATGGAAGACAAGCCGAGGCCCCAGAAGCAGGAACTGAAAGAAGTGTTCCTAACCCCAAGCGAAGAAAAGAGGAGGCCTGTCTTTCTGAGCGCAGACCTTACAAGCAATGAGGAAGCAAGGTTGCTGCAATTGCTGACCGAGTATAAGGACGTGTTTGCCTAGGAGTATGATGAGATGCCCGGTTTGGACACGAGCGTGACAATGCACAGGTTGGATGTCATCCCGGGGTCTAAACCGGTGAAGCAAAGTGCGAGAAGTTTCAGGCCAGAAATAAACGTGAAAATCAAGCAAGAAATCGTCAAGTTATTAACTCTCAGGTTTGTCGAGCGGAATCATCATCCCACTTGGTTAGCTAACATTGTGCCTGTGGTAAAAAAGAATGGGCAACTTCGCATTTGCGTCAACTTCAGAGACCTCAACCGCTTCTGCCCTAAGGACGACTTCCCGTTGCCCAACATCGATCTGCTCATCGATTCTACTGCGGGGAACCGGATGTTCAGCTTCACGGATGGCTTCAGTGGATATAACCAGATCAAAATGGACCCTGAAGATGCACGAAAAAACCCGTTCATTACGCCGGTGGGGGTATTTAACTACACGATTATGCCTTTTGGGCTCAAGAACGGTGGCGCGACTTATCCGCGAGAAATGATGGCTCTATTTCATGGCATGATGCACCAGGAGATGGAGTTCTATGTTGACGATCTGTTTGTCAAGTCCAAAGAGGAAGCGTACCATTTGGGGGACCTGCGGAAAGTATTTAAAAGATGCAGGAGTTTCCAGCTGAAGATTAACCCCATGAAATGTGCATTCGGGGTGACTTCGGGGAAGTTTTTGGGATGCGTAATACACCGCCAAGGCATCGAGCCTGACCCCGAAAAAGTATCGGCTATCACTAGCATGACGGCGCCACATAATCAGAGCACTCTGAAGACGTACCTAGGGAAATTATCTTACCTACGTAGATTCATCCCGGCGATTGCAGAAATAACTTTTTTGCTTCGGCGATCTCCTAAAAAAGAATGTTGTATACAATTGGACAGAAGAACATGAGGCCGCATTTGGGAAGCTGAAGGACCTATTGACATCGCCAAGGGTAATGATTGCCCCACAGCTTGGATCGCCGCTTTTGTTGTATCTGACGTCGACGAAGAAATCTATAGGGGCGCTTTTGGCTCAAGAATATGAAGGGCATGAAAGGCCGATTTATTACATTTCTCGCATAGTACAACCGGCTGAATCAAGGTACACAGACATCGAACGCCATTGTCTTGCTTTGTTCTTTGTGCTAGAAAACTTAAAACACTACTTCGCCTCGCACAAAGTTGTGGTGATTACAAAGAGCGACCCCATACGGTATCTCATGACTCACACTTCTCCCTGCGGAAGGTTGGCAAAGTGGTACATGACCATTTAACAATATGACATTACGTGTGTTCGACCACGAGCAATCAAATTGCAAGCAGTGGCATATCTTCTGGCACAGTTCCCGGATAGCAGCTATGAACCCATGATCGAGAAGGAACTGGAAGGACCTGAGATCTATGCAGTCGAGTCACCATATTGGACGCTTCATTTTGATGGATCATCAACAAGGAAAGGTGGAGGAATTAGAATTTTTTTGACTAAACCAGATGGGGAAGTCATCCAAATGACCACGAAACTAGATTTCCCAATAACCAACAATGAAGCGGAGTATGAGGCTCTCATCGCAGGACTTCGTGCAGCCAGGGCACTGGAAGTAAGCAATCTGACGGTTATGGGAGATTCTATGTTAATCGTAAAACAAGCCTCAGGCGAGTACGGGTTGAAGGAGGTAAATCTGTTACCCTATCGGTCTTTGGTGCAAAAGCTGGTACAACAATTGTGCGATGTCAAGTACGAGCACACACCTAGAGCTGATAATCGGCATGCTGATGCTTTAGCCACTCTTGGATCTAAGGTTAGTGTAGACAAACTCCCTGCGAGAATCTCAATCGAAGTCCGAACATCACCGGCATTGATAGAAGACGCATGGGAGGATGAGTCCATGGTTGACGAAGACTGGAGAAAACCAATACTGCGTGCAATTTTCGAGGGTACGAGCAAAGAAATTGGGCATCTACTAAGGGGTACTGCATACATGACAACGCCCTTTACTACAAAGGTCCGGGATGCGGTGCGTCTCGCAGCAGGAGGGGCAAGCGTTATTGGAAAAGATTCACCAGAAAACTTGCGGGGAAAGCGAGGTGTCGATTTATCGAAAGGCCCAAAGATACAGGATTCATTGGCCATACATGTCCTTAGCCGCTGCGATAATTCAAGGAAGTTGTGAAAGTTGTACATTAATTAAGGAGTCTTTGGAAGTTGCTCTGGTTGATGATGATACAGATTGGAGAAAGCCACTCTTCGATTTTCTAACAGAGGGGATCGAACCCGCACAAAGAAAGGAAGCCGAGAAACTTAAAAGAAAATCGGCCCGATATGTGGTATAGGAAAACATACTCTGGCGAAGGGGCCATGAGGGGAATCTACTCCGATGCCTAGTGTGTACGAGAGAATCCTACAGAGAGGGTTCAATATACACCGAAGACAGAGGATAGAAATGACACAAGAAGTGTTGGGTTGTGTTTAGGGAGAGAGTAAGGCAATAGTACTGTATGAGATTGTTCCTCTCCTGTATGGAAGGGTTAACGACCTATGTATAACAGAGTAGGTGACCGTTGTAGTGTGGTTAATGCGTCCATCAATGGCGGCTTAATTAGCTTAACCACAACGGCACGGTCGTCCGCGTATATAGGGACCGTTACAGCACGTTGTCCGCGTATACCGGAACCGTTACAAGGTTGACCGGGTTTGACTGGTTTCACCGGGTCTATGAAGCTCGTGCCATAAATCTCTCAAAAGCAGTTACTAGGGGTCGCGCGCGGGCTTGGTTGTCGCGCGCGCGCGACAGCACTTACTCTAGCCTCCAAACCACTAAGTCCCTACAAGTCCCGTGAGGTGGTATGCGAGGGCCCTGTCTCGCAGCCCCCACGTGGACAGCGCGGCTGGTGATCCAGTGTGTGTGGAGCACAATATGGTGTGCTGGATGGTCGCCACGTGGCTAAGATATTCCTGTCCATAAAGCACTATCTACATTAGCCCCCTTTCTGCGCGTGAAGACTCACAGCCGGATAGGCTTCCATGCGCAGGAACCAACGTACGCGTCGCCGCCACACACCAATTCAAATACACGCAAATTCAGCCCCCGTGCGTGCCATTATGACCTAAAACCCCTAGATTCGTGTCGTCTGGTCTTTTAGGGTTTTAGGCGTGACGTCAGCTTGTCCTGTGATTGCGCGATTCGACGGTGACGGTTGCGATTCGACTACTGAAAGGACGTAACCCTTCATTGTTTTTGGATAAATACTCTGTGCTCTCCATTGTTGCAAAGCATCACTTCTTTCTCTTAAAGTGAATGATACCCGGAAGCCTTGAAGAGCACATTCAAATAATCAATCATCGATTCTTTCTTGTCAATCGTCTTCTTCAACTGTGCGCATCCAAGCAAGCTTTACCAAAACGAGGTTGGCCTTATTCAATTTTATTTAACATACCGATATATGCTTTGAACTGTGTTGGATCTGCAAACCCATGACTATCTGAAACATACCACCCATTGGAAACTATGAAGGAGACCTTGCTCTTTAAATCCAAACTTGATTTAATCCCCACATTGTAAGGTTTTTGAATGTAGGGTTTCTGAAATCCCCAATAATTCAAACGATTCGGAACTTCCAAACCCCAAAATTGACACTGGACTGTTCATCTTTCTTCTGATAAATCCTCGTTGCTTCAAGCTGAATCTTGAAATTCAAACTAAAGTATGTGTATTTCTCCCCCCTTTCTTCTTGCTTTTCCGCAGGAATGGCAAAGACAAAAGGAACCAAGCTCGTTAAAGAGATCGAAGAGATACCTGATCTTCCCCAGACCTTATGGAGGAAAGCCCCCTATCTGGGCGGCAAAGACTTTTACCATGCTAGGGTTAAGGTGAAGAACCTGCCAACCCCCGTTCCTGCTGAAGAGTTGCAAACATTGACCCCTCCAGTTAACGCGGCCATGCTCGAATTGATCGATTCCAAGGATGTGGTTCGATTGGGGGTCGAAAATGGGTTTTTCCCGTATACTGCGATTTTCACTCAAGCGTTTGTTCAGAAATTGGACTTTATGGGATGAGTGGATTGACCATGTACTGACCCATCATGCCATTGCTTTAAACGATGCTGGCATATATTTTGCAGTCCGTGCTATGAAGGGTGCTGCCGTGAAGCTGGACCAGTCCATGCTTCTAAACCTTCTCTCGCGTTACTCGCCTGCGACTCACACATTCCACTTCACTGAGTTCAAGGCTGCTCCCACTCTTGAAGATGTACACATGATGTATGATCTGTCTCCTGTGGGTGAGGTGGATCCTCTGAGTCCCTTCAGGACTGATGCAGAGCTTGCTTTGTACAAGCAGATGGAGGAGTGCTTGTCAGAGGTGAAGAAAATTTCCACCCGGTGGACACCTACGAAACTTCTTCCCGATTGGCAACTGGTTGACACATCTGCGAAGAACACTTGGAACAAATGGGTGCAATACTTCTTTCGCAATTATGCGAACAGTAGTATCACCAAGAAACTTCTGAGTCGGAACCCGAAAGCGAAGAATTATGTGAATGGCAAGGGTTATCATCTGACCCTATGTGCTTTTCTCTGCGCCTGGTTGTCGAGGTATTTGATCGATGGCCACCCTCATGATGGGGTCTTCTATCGTGTCCTTCCTCTTGCTGTAAAACTGACCCTTGGTCAAAAGGTCGCACTTGGGCCTCTAGTCTTGGGCACCCTATACCATAGATTAGACCAACTGGTTGTAGCAATCAAGGACTCGCGTGGTCGCCTCGATGTGCTGACCTATGTCAATATTGCCTTCTTGACTATGTGGGTCTTCGAGCGATGGCCCTCTTATGCTCCTGTTCCTTCTAAGCCCAGTAAGTGGTGTGTCCCGGGTGCGGAGGAAGAGCGTAACAGTGGCAGGGCTGCGAGATGGTTTGGAACTCACTTTCCTAAGTGCACCTGGAGCCTGATATGCGACAATCGGAGCGAGTTTACAGCCAGGCCTTATGCCACGCGCGTTTAGAATGTGCGATGGCTCCCGAAACTGTATCCTTCCAAGCTGTTGCTTTCTCGGAAGATCTCCTTTTCGAGGGCGGAGAGCATTTCCACGAGCGTTATCGTGAATTTTTCTGCTGGTGTTTGAGAGGTTCTCTTCCTGCTCTTGCGGAGCATGTTCGCGAGCTTACTCCTAGGTACGAGAGGATCACCGTGGATGTCGATCCTACTCGCGTTTCTCCCCAGTTTGGATTTGATGCAGTGGCACCCTCGATCTGGCCACAGTCTATCATAAGAGGCTGCTACAAGCGACTACTGTCTGGCGAGTGCAAAACAATCTTAAGGAGCAACCTTCCCTTTGAACAACCCCCAGGTAACCGCGAAGGTGGCTACTCCAGGAACTGGGTCGCCTATTGGAATACCCAGCAGACAAGGTTTGAGACGCACTCAACCCCTCGGCCAAGCAGTGCTCCTGTGATCAAGCGAAAGTCTTTCCCTTTCCGTCCCAACTGTAGTATGGACGACACCCAATATGGCTGCTATTCGTTGCTGGATCACGAGAATCACTTGTATCCCTCCACCATCCTTGAAGAGAAGATGGCCGCAGTTAAGAAAATCGATTCGCATGTCATCAAATACAGCGAAACTTTCGCCAAGGTAAACAATCTCTTTTGCACGTGTTAAGTTCCTTTATCCCGTTGTGTCGAAACTTATGCTCCATTTTCTGCTGTAGTGATATGTGAGGAGGTTCGCATCTGGTGAACGCTCCAAGTCGCTGATCACCACCATTGTTGCTGCCAGAAGGCAGGGTGAACGGGTTCGGCTAGCAATGAGAATGGATTCCGTAGTTGAGGCCCGTATTCGCCAAGTCATGGATGTTTTTGCTGACTCGCTGATAAACAATACTCCAGCTTTGTCTCCACCCAGGGATGATCCGTCTCCCCCAGCAACTGTTGCTCCACGCGCAAAGAGACCAAGGCAGAGGGGAATCACAATCTCTTCCCCTAGAAGCGCTCCAACTTATCCTCCTGCGAGGTCCCTTACTTCTAGGGACAAAGGTAAAGGTCGCATGCCAAGCAAGGCACGGAAAGAGCTCGCAGTGGAGACCTTTGTTCCGTTTGATCAGGAGGAAGAGGAGGAGGAGAGAAGGGAGGCGAGAGAAAAGGATGATGATGAAGAAGAAGAAAGAATTGAAGATGTCAGAGAAGGAGAGAGAGACGAGATACAAGATGAAGAATCGGGATGTATCCCCATCGTACTTTTCTTCTCATTCTCTTAACTTTCGCAGTCTTGATTGACCAATTCGTTCCTTGGCAGATGATGATGATGAGACCATTAGCGGCCTTTTGGCCAAGAGGCAGAAGAGGGGTTCTCACTCTGATGTTTCCAGCGAAACCATAGACGAGGACATCCTTGCCGAGTCCAGGAGAACAGCCGCGGAGGCTGCTGAATGAAGAAGGAAGCGAGAAGAAGAGGAGCTTGAACGCGTAAAGTAAAGGAGCCTGGAAGAGCAACACATCGACGACTTGGTGCGTCCAACCGATGAGGGAAATGCGGTTCCAGAAGATGCGGCTCCTCAAGTTGACGAGGAGGATGCGGCTCCAGAAGAAGATGCGGCTGCTCTAGAGCAAGTCCAAGCGGATTTCGAAGAGATCGCAGGTGGTAACGAAGGTGAGATTTTTAATCTTGCAGTAACTTACCGAGATGTGGTTGTTGGTGCATTAAAGCATGGCGTATCAAAAGCTGCGCCGCTGGCTAGTAAGCAAGTGCGGTGAACCTTCAGGTAATCATTTGAACAACATTTGTGCACTAGGCTTAATAACCCAAACATTATCATGACTGGTTTCTTCGCGCCCCAGGTCACGCTCAACTTAAAGATATGCTTAATGAAGATACGTTAATAGGACATGGTTCTGTGTCCCTAGCCTATGACGCAGATGCTGCAATCCCACCTACGCGTGGAGGTGCTCGCTCTTGGTTTATCAAAATAATAATAAGATATTGTTTGACACAAGTTACCTCACATCATCATGTCTCGTATCGCAGGTAATGCTGATGAAGCCATTCTGGGACAGAGGAGTCATCCTTCTGCATCTTATGTCCCGGTGCCAAGTTCTCATACCGAGAAGCCCGTCGCAGCTGCCGAGTACGCAGGAGAGCCCTTCGAGGACATCATTGAAGTTTCTGATGATGCCGAAGCTGACACCGTGCTGATGGAGGAAGATACCAATGCTGCTGCTGAGGAAACAGAAGCAGATGTTGCTGAGGCTTTCGCATCCGAAGGCGTCCCTAATCGAGCTGCAACTCCTACTGTTGCCATGCCTCCAGCAGGGACTGAGCCTCCAGTGATTCCTCCTGCATGGAACTTTTGGAGTTCGCAAGTAGGAGTTGCAATCGCACCTGTGGCGGCTTATACCCTTCCTGCCAACTATGAGGAGCTAGAGCTCGCAGCTGATAGGAGAGCAATGGAGCGAGGACAGTCTTCAGCTGCCCCGGCAGTGCGCATTCCTTCTTTGCGCGAGATCCTTGAACGAACTGGTATGTTACGATTATTGTTGTTCACATCTTGCATTCTTCATTTTCAAGCTCGATATTCAAACTTGGTTTAACATTGCATAGGGTTGAAGCAAGCTGATGTGGACTGGCTGGTTCAGCTGCGTCTCTCCTATCCTCGATCATTTGTGAGGTCTCTGGAGATAGAGCCTTTCGACAGGAGGCTGTTTTTGACCGAAGCCATCTGGATTTTGGAGCAGCTATCTGCGGCCACACCTGCGACCATCTCTCCTCAGAGCGCGCAGTTGCTTTTCGGCATGTGTCAAAACCTTCAAGCCAAAGTTCAGGGCAAGTTGGGCTTTGGGTATCTTGTCAACATAGTCTCCCAGATTCGCGCGACTGTGAATTTGAAGCGCGGCTTCCATAACCTCGCAGCTGAGGTGCAGAAGGTGGAGCAGCAAAAGCAGAAAGCTGAAGAGGCTGTGAAGCTCTTCCATGAAATGAGCGCCAACTACGAGCAGTTGAAGCGAGAAGTGGAGCAAGTGGAAAAATTTGTCACGTCAGTTTACTCCTGATGACTCCCTGGTCAAAGGCTTATTTTGAACAATAACAAATTTGTTTTGAACAAAATGTTAAAACATTATTGTAATGTTGCTAGGGTTTCTCCCCCTTATTTTTTTCAAAATTTGAATGCCTGTTTTGCCCTTCCCGGGATTTGTTCGAATATCTTTGTGCATATCCATTATGATGTCATCTAGCGATATTTTGCCTTGATTTTCGTGTTAATTGCTTATCAGATAAGCACGCTTTCCTTGGGAAGTCCATCCGTATCATGACCTTCCGTCATTAATTAGGATACGCAACTGAATCGTCATAGCCTTTAGTAGGGTAATTGAATGTTACCTCCTTTCAAGACGTAAGTGATTGACTTTTACCCCTTTTCCAAGTTTTGCTGACTCAGCTAGAGATTTGAAGGGTCTCCGTTGGGTCTATATAAACCCTGCCTTACACTGCTTGGGTCCTTCATCCCAAAATGTGGCTTGCCATGAGTCCCTACGACTGCTGGCTTCAATGCTTGCAACTTCAAGTTGTGAAACCTGAGTTTGTGCTTTGTGCCATAGAAATAGCTTCCAATATCTTCTTTACGAGGCTTATTGATCTTTATAACCATCATAAAGAAGATGCACATAATGTTTCATGCTCGCTCGAAGAATTTTCTTCGTCTATTATGCTTGCAGGTCGTGTTTCCGGCCGCCTCCCGGCGAGGTGCAGCGCCGTACTGACCTTCTTACCGATTCGTAATGAACGGCGGATTTCTCCTCTAGCTTTACCGGATTAGAATCATTCGCCACCATGTTCTTGAACTCGGGGTGGCGAGCCATTGTGCTCGTCTCCGTGGACAAGGAGCCTCTTTACCTACGAGTTGCTGCTTGCCTGTTCTTCACCGCCGCATACGCCGGAACAGGTGGTTCCTCAGGCACATCTCTTGGGCAGAAGACCAGACAGAGGCCTTGTCAGATCCTGGGATCTTGAACATAGCGTCGCATAGGTCTTGTAGCATTGATAGGCCATTCGTTTTATAGGAACACCCTACTTGCTACAGATCTTTGGTCGCATGTAGGATCGATAGGCCGATCCTTTTACAGTAAGGATTTCCCTTCTTTGAAACTTTCGCGTGTAAGCCGCTATCTAGATGAATTTTAAGCCATGTTGGCCGTGTAATTAGCTCAGTCTGAGCTTTTTCGCTTGTAAGCTGCTATCTAGACAGATAATCTGTAAGTCATTTTGACTCATAATAATAAATCGCTTTGTTTGATTTGCTGTTCTTGTCACAACAAATTGCAACTTTCGCATGCATATTGGCAAGCTTCACTTTATGTAGTGTCATATTAGCACTGTGTTATCACTACGATTTTCTATCCAACAAATAGATTCGTAGGTTGAGAATTATTCGTGAGAACTGCTGTCTTAGGAGATGAGTTTTTAGATCGTTTGAGATCGCATTTGCATAGCTTTGCTATCTTGGCAGATAGGCTTGAGAATCGCTTAAGATAAGACTCAAGTACGGCTGCTATCTTGGCAGATAGGCTTTGGAGATCACTTAAGATCATATTTGCATAGTGCTGCTATCATGGCAGATAGGCTTAAAGATCACTTAAGATCATAATGCTGCTATCACGGTAGATAGGCTTAAAGATCATTTAAGATCATGTTCGCATGGTGCTTCCATCGCGGCGGATGGGCTTAGAGATCACTTAAGATCATATTTACTTAATTCTGCCATCACAGCGGATAGGCTTTCGCTATTGAGAAATGAAGAAATAAATAAAGCGATAAAAACAACTAAGATTATAAAGTTCTTCCCATTTGGGAGAAGTCTTTTATTATAGAACACTCTCAAATGGGAGAGGTGAGATTACAATTCCCTCGTTTGGGAGAGAAGATGCATGAGTCTTTAGCAATACAGAGCATAAAGTAGGCATTGTAATCTAACGCATATAATGAGAGGAGTTAAGGATAATACTTCTTAATCCAGCGCATGTTGACTGAGCTTGGGGTTGAGGCCGTCCCATGTAGCCTTTGTATGTTGCAGTAGCCACTGTCAAAGACTTCTTTGACTTCGAAGGGTCCTTCCTAGTTGGCTGCGAATTTTGGATGAGCCGCCTCTCGCATGCAGTGATCCGATGCGCGCAAGACCAGATCCCCAACTGCGAAATCTCCTTGGATCAATGCTGCGGCGGTTGACATATCCGGCCAGTGAATCCCATACCTCTGGGCTTTCCGATAGATTGACACCTCACTTTCCCCACAAGCATGTTTGTGAATCTTTTCTAACAGTGCTTGTCCCTCCTGCTCCGAGACGCATCGCATGAGTATTCCGCCAGGGCCTTTGTAGTAGAGGGTATTGTCATGTACGCAATACCCCTTTGTGGATGCCCAGTTCTCGTTGCTCGTTCCTTCTGCGATGGCACGCAATATTGACTTTCTCCAGTCCGCATCATCCATGCATTCGTCGTCGCACGCATTCTCTGTCAACGCCGAGGACGTTCGCACTTCAATCGAAATTCTCGCGGGACATTTATCCGCACTAACCTTGGATCCCAAGGTAGCTAAAGCATCAGCGTGCCTATTGTCCGCTCTGGGTTTGTGCTCGTACCTGACATCGCAGAACTGCCGCACCAGTTTCTGTACCAAGGTCCGGTAAGGCAATAGGTTTATCTCCTTCAAACCATACTTGCCCGAGGCTTGTTTGACGATTAGCTTGGAGTCTCCCATGACCGTCAAATTTCTTACTTCTAGTGCCCTCGCTGCGCGAAGACCTGCGATGAGAGCTTCATACTCTGCTTCGTTGTTGGTGACTACGAAGTCAAGCTTTGCGGACATTTGTATGACCTCTCCATCAGGTTTGGTCAGGACTATCCCGATGCCTCCACCTTTCCTTGTTGACGACCCGTCGAAATGGAGCGTCCAATAGGGAAACTCAACTGCATAGATCTCAGGACCCTCCAGTTCCTCCTCAATTACAGGCTCATAACTATTATCCGGGAACTGTGCTAGCAAATCCGCCACCGCTTGCGATTTGATTGCCCGGGGTCGAACGCATGTGATATCGTATTGGGAAATGGTCATATACCATTTTGCCAGTCTTCCCCCAGGAGTAGTGTGGGTCAAAAGATACCGTATAGGATCACTCTTTGTGACCACCACCACTTTGTGCGAAGCAAAATAATGCTTTAACTTCTCTATTACAAATAATAGGGCAAGGCAATGACGCTCGATGTCCGTGTACCTTGATTCTGTTGGCTGCACTATGCGAGAAATGTAGTAGATCGGCCTTTCTTGCCCCTCATATTCCTGAGCCAGGAGTGCCCCTATAGACCTCTTCGTCGACGTCAGATACAGCGAGAGCGGTGATCCGAGCTGGGGTGCGATCATTACCTTTGACGATGTCAACATGTCCTTTAGCTTTCCAAACGCAGCTTCATGCTCCGTAGTCCAGTTATATACAACATCCTTCTTGAGAATACGTCCTTATACTCGATCAAAAGCTGCAATAATCTTTCCTCTTCCTCTCTCGTGAGGTCTGCACTCAGAAAGACTGGCCTTTTCTTTTCTTCGCTTGGGCTTAGGAATACCTCCTTCAGTTCCTACTTTTGTGGTTTGGGTTTTTCCTCCATGCATTCGGGTGCTTGTTTGAGTTTTTCCTCTAAAACACCTGGCGTTGGTTTGTCTATTTCCATGACCTGCTCAATTTGGTTGATTTGCTCAGGGATATCCCCATGCTCACGTGGGGGTATCCCAGCGCACCTTCATATGCGGTAGCATTTCTTCCCGTTAGCGTAGAAGCTTTCTATCTCTTTGCCCTCGGGATCATGCTTTGCTATCCTTTTCAGGGTGTAAACATTCTTTCTTTGGTAGGCAATTCGCGGTGCCTCTTCTCGCATAGACGGCTTTTCCCTGGCCTCCTCTCTTGTCACCATCACTCCTGCGGGTGACTGATCTTTGATGTCCTCCCATCGAGGCAAAGGAGTGGGGTTGAACGGCCCCGGCGTTTGCTCATCTGCCATCTCAGTGAACCCTACCGCCTCACTGAGATGCGCTTCATCCAGGTTGAAAGGATTTATCGAAGCTGGTATCTCAAATATTCTGTCATTCCTGATAGCTTTCATCACCTGGTGAGCTGTTGAAGGGACCGCATCGAAGCGATGAATCCAGGCCCGGCCTATAATCATGTGATACGTAGTGTTCGCATCTATGACATAGAACTTGGCTGAACATTTGATTTTACCGATCTGGAGACCCAGACGGATCCATCCTATCGTCATTCTGGAGTCGCTTCCAAATCCCATCAGCGGGGATGGACACCTGACAATCTTCTGCTCCGGGATCCCTGCTAGCTTCAGAGTGTTGAGCGAGACAACGTTGACCGCTGCTCTTCCATCGACAAACGCTCTTTTGAACTCCACACCATTGATGACTGCCGTTACATACAGAGGCTTCTGGTGGCTCGCATCTGTCTTCTTGTCGCTTGCGGAGAAGGTTATGACCTTTTCTATAGAGCGAGATGCCCTAACAACCTTCCCGTTGGAGATCACGATATCTTCCTCTTAATCTTCCGCTATCCTCAGGATCTCCTTTGTCATTTCCTTCCGGAACTTCTCCGAGAAGTTCATTTCATCGAAGAACCTGCTGAACCCGTGCGACCCCTTCATCCGATCAGCATGTTCGTCCTCCGTGTCTATGCTGTAGTCCTCGTCGTTGTGAATCTCGGCAATGATGGGTAGACCATCCTCTGCAACAACTTCAAGGTCCATAATCGAGATCATGGAAACCTCTTTGCCCTTCGGCTCTTGCTCCGCGTGAGCAGGCAGTGGATTGTTTCGCACATCCTTCCTCTGGTCGCTGACAATCAGCTCGCCATTTTTCATCTTTTGGCTTACCATGATTCTGAGCTTCTTGCAGTCAGCCGTGGGATGCATGACCTTTCCGTGACATTCACACCACTTTGGGTCCCTCACCATCTCCTTGGAGGGTGTCCTTTCAAGCGCCGGCAAGATTCCATCTTTACGCCATTGTCTGCACAAATCACTCGCTTCCTCTACCGAACATGGTAGAGGTGGTGCATCGAAGTTAGCGACCTTCGGATGCTTTTGGGGCGAGACCATATTCACTTCGGCTTCACGTCCCCTTTTTTAGCTAAACCTCCCAATTTTTAAAAGTAGTCCCGCTCGGGGATCTTTCAGAGGCGTGCCTCTTTTTCTGCCTCTCCACTATAGGCTCTATGTTCTTTGTGCATTCGATCAGGTTCGAAAATGTAGGAGTTTGCAGGTTGATAAGCATACCTTTGTACTCGCCTCGCATGCACTGCAGGCATATTTCCACGAGTCTGCTCTCGAGTATCACATCTTTGCATTCCAAGGACTTGGCCCTGAACTTCTTGATGAATGTCACCCCATCCTCCTCGCGCTTCTGGTACATCCGCAAAAGATGAATCATTGTCACCTTTTCTTCCATTTGGAAGAACTTAGTATAAAATTTCTGGACCATATCATCCCAGGTCTTCGCGGATCCACCCTCCAGTGTCCTGTACCACTTGTAGGCCACGTTTCCCAGGGATTTAGCGAACTCGCGCATCAGCAGCTTAGAATCAGCCCCGTATGGCCCCATCACATCGATGAAACGCATAGCATGCTCGTGGGCGTTTCCATTGACATCTTCGAACTTGTCCCATTTAGGAGCCTTGTACCCAGCGGGGTTAGGCATGAGGTAGATCTCGCGTGGGATAGGTGGATCATTGTCAAGCTTCGGAATAATGGTGTCCGCGAACGGTTGATTAGCTAGGATGGTTTCTATGCGCCGCTGCAGCGACGTCATACACTCCGGCGCATTTCCCCCAGCGGCACATCAATGGCGGCTTAATTAGCTTAACCACAACGGCACGTTCTTCCGCCTATATAGGGACCGTTACAGCACGTTGTCCGCGTATACCGGAACCGTTACAAGGTTGACCGGGTTTGACCGGGTCTATGAAGCTCGTGCCATAAATCTCTCAAAAGCAGTTACTAGGGGTCGCGCACGGGCATGGTTGTCGCTCGCGCACGAAAGGACTTACTCTAGCCTCCAAACCACTAAGTCCCTACAAGTCCCGTGAGGTGGTATGCGAGGGCCCTGTCTCGCAGCCCCCACGTGGATCAGCGCGGCTGGTGATCCATTGTGTGTGGAGCACAATATGGTGTGCTGGATGGTCGCCACGTGGCTAAGATCTTCCTGTCCAGAAAGCACTATCTACACCTAGATAGCCAAGAAGCGCAAGAGGTGATGGATTTATCTCACCAAGTAGAGCATCAGGGGGGTGCAAAACTATGCAGACAGCTCCTCACAGTTGGTTATTTTTGGCCCACAATGGAGGCAGATTGCCGTACCAAGGTAAAAAGATGTCAGGAATGCCAATTTAAGGGCAACCTCGTGCATGCTCCTGTTGTAGATTTACACGCGTTAGGAACACCATGGCCATTTCACACTTGGGCTCTAGATTTTATTGGCCCCATTCGACCGGCTTCGCATGGGAACCTGTTCATCTTAACCGCGACCGAGTTGTTTACCAAGTGGGTGGAGGCAGTACCGCTCAAGACAACAAATGCGCTAGCACTGTTCAATTTCATTCAAGAAAACATCATATACAGTTTTGGAATCCCCAATACAATCCTTTCGGATAATGGCACCCCCTTTGTATATCGCCAGGTGGCCGCGAACCTAGCGGAGTACAACGTAAGGCAAGTCTGTTCCACTCCTTACTATCCAAAAGGGAATGGTCAAGCAGAAGCAACCAACAAGAAACTGCTAAGGATTTTGAGTAAGATGGTCGCAGACGATCACAAAAAGTGGGCCAATTCTTTAAATTTAGCATTATGGGCATATCGAACTTTGCCAAGGACTCCCACAGGAGTCTCTCTGTTCCTTTTATGCTATGGAGCTGAAGCCGTTGTACCGGCGGAAGTAAAAGTCAACTCTGCGAGATTAGCCTTTCATGCATTGTATGACAATCAGTGTGATCATGACTTGATTCTATTGGAAGAAAAGCGCGAGCAAGCTAAGTGGGCCAACAAGAAGTACAAGGAGAGGATCGCTCGTGCGTACAATAAAACAGTTCAACACCGAGATTTTGCTGTTAGGGACTTGGTCTTACGAGCTTCAGATCATTGCATGCGGGAAGCAGCTCATCCAAAGTTCGCAGCTAACTGGGAAGGGCCGTTCGAGGTTAAAGATGTTTTTGACAGTGGTTACTGCACCATACAGAGGCTTCATGGGACTGCCACAACCTCAAGCCCGATCAATATGCGTTGGATCAAAAAGTATTACCCTTAGCCTCTCTCTTTATATTTGATTCAAATGACTGTTGGATTGTATGTATAGCCCGCCAATAAATTCATACTTTGCTTCCTCCCATATGAGGAACTTGTAGTCATGTCTCTCCCATATGAGGGTGCTTTTAATAAAAGAATTCTCCCATACGAGAAAATTTTATTATTTTGACTGTCTCTTATCATTTTATTTGCTTCTTTGCTTGCTAATAACAAAAGCCTATCTGCCTAGATAGCAGCAATAATATACTATCCCATATGATCCAAAGACTATCTACCGAGATAGCAATGATGTTGAAATATGATCTTAAGTGATCTAAAAGCCTATCTGCCTAGATAGCAGCGATAGTAACAACACCTTTGCAAAGCCTATCTGCCTAGATAGCACCAATACTGAATCATGATCTTAATTGATCCGCAAGCCTATCTGCCTAGATAGCAACAATATTGAATCATGATCTTAACTGATCTGCAAGCCTATCTGCCTAGATAGCAAGCCATAGCGACAACGCCTTGTGCGAGGCAAAACTTGTCTGCTTGAGATAAAGAATTATTCAGGCAATATCCGAATGCAAAACGCGAAGGAAACATAACTTGTTTCGTCGTATAACAAACACGCATGCGATATTACAACTTGTTGTATCAAACAACAACAGCAAATATCAAAGTGTATTTCATTAACAGTCAAAATGACTTACAATTTATCTGTCCAGATAGCATCTTACAAGCAAAAGCTCATACTAAGGAAAATTCCTACTCTAAAATGAACGGCCTACAGGTCCTAACAAGATCTATGTGACGGGACGCTATCGTCGAGGTCCTAGATCAGAACAGGGCTCTTGATTGATCTTCTGCCCAAGAGACATGTCAGATGAACCTCATGTCCTGACAGTTGCGGACGTGAAGAACAAGTGGAAAACAACTCCTGGGGCAGGAAGCTTATTGTGCAGAGAGACGAGCGCCATGTCTCGTCACATCTTGTTCAAAACAATGGTGGAAAATAGTTCTCCTCCAGGAAATCTAGAGGAGAAACACACCATTAATTACGATTCGGTAAAAAGGTCAGTACAGGGCTGCGTCTCGCCGGAAGGCAACCAGAGATACGACCTGCAAACATAATATACAAAGAAGAATCTTTGCAGGAGCATGAAGTATTATGTAAATCTTCGTCAAAAAGATCGCGAAGATCGATAAGCTTAACAAAGAAGATCTTAGGAGCTATTTCTATGGCACAAGGCACAAAATCGGGTTTTACAGCCTGAAATTGACATGAATCCACACAGAACAAGCATTGATGCCAGCAGTCGTAAGGACTCATGGTAAGCCACATTTTGGGATGAAAGACCCAAGTAGCAAGAGGCAAGGTTTATATAGACCCCATAAGGGACTCTTCAGTTCCCTGGCTGAGTCAGCAAAGCTTGGGAAACTGGTAAGAATCAATTACTTACGTCTCAAAAAGAGGTAAAAATCAATTACCCTACTAAAGGCTATGACGATTCGGTGGCACGCCCTAATTAATGACGAAAGGTCATGATAAGGATGTGGATCCCAAGGAAATCGTGCTTATCTAATAAATTATTAGCGTGACAATCAAGGAAATTACGTCAGCATATGACGTCGTAATTGATATGCATCAAGATACGAGTGCACATTCCTCAGAGGGGCAAAATGGGACATAAAGTTTCAAATGTTAAGAAAAAAAGGGGGGAGAAACACTAGCATTACAATAATATTTTTGTTTCTAAAATAAATCCTTGATTAAAGGATCTCCTGGGGAAAACGGGAGCGACGCCTCTTTTGCTTGATCCACCTCTTGTTTTAATTTCTCGAACTTGGCATTCATCGCGTGGAAGAGGTTTACGGCTTCTTCAGCCTTCTGCTTTTGTTCCTCTAACTTTCGTCTTTCAGATGCGAGGTTGTGGTAGCCATGTTACAAAGTCACAGACGCGAGGATCTGGGTGACCCTGTTGAGAAGATACCCGAAGCCTAGTTTGCCTTGAACTTTATCCTGAAGCCCCTTGCATGTGCTATAAAGCAACCGTGCATTATTATAAGAGATGGTTGCGGGGATAGCCACAGATAGTTGCTCTAGAATCCAGATGGCTTCGGTCACGAAAAGCCTTATGTCATAAGGATCTAGCTCCAGATATCTTGCGAATGACCATGGATATGAGAGGCGCATCCTTATCAGCCAATCTACATCAGGTTGCTTCATTCCTGACAAAAATTATTACGTTTAGAGCATGAAAGCTTTTAAACAAAGGTGTAGAATGCGAAAAGTGGTAACAT
This sequence comes from Linanthus parryae, assembly GCA_023055425.1. NCBI lineage: Eukaryota > Viridiplantae > Streptophyta > Magnoliopsida > Ericales > Polemoniaceae > Linanthus > Linanthus parryae. The sequence goes on from JALGPY010000001.1 coordinate 33,655,327, forward strand.
ACCAGTTCCTTCAAGGATCTCACGCAAAGAGGGAATGCGCATCGCTGGAAAAGCCGAAGCATGCCCTTGCTGCATTGCTCGTCTGTCAGCCACGAGTTCGAGCTCATTATAGTTGGCAGGGATAGTATAAGTTGCAATAGGTACGACGGCAGCTCCAACTTGCGAACTCCAAAAAATCTATGCTGGGGGAACCTGTAAAAGCTCTACCTCAGTGGAAGGAACGACAACAGTAGTGGCTGCTGCTTGACTAGGAGCTTCTTCAGCCGTAACATTTTCATGCGATGCTATGTCTTCCATGACCTCTTCATTTCCATGAACTTCAGCTCCAGCACCCTCTGTTTCCATTTCCTCAACTTCAGCATCAGCATCTTCTTCTCTTAACACGGTGTCAGCTTCGACATCATCAGATACCTCGATGATGTCCTCCAGAGGTTCTCCTGCATACTCAGTAGCTGCGATAGGCTTCTCAACATGAGGGCTTCGCAATGGAGCATAATATGTAGGGAGCTGACTCCTTTGCTCCGGCATATCCTCATCAGGGTCGTCAACACCTGCCTCACCGATCACCTCACTAGCAGTTGATACATTGTCAGCAGAACCCTGTGCGATGGCAGCATCACCTGCGATACAAGACAGAAAAATATTGAGGTAACTTGCATTATACATGGTATTTTTATTTTGATAGATCAAAAGCGAGCACCTCCACGCTTAGGTGGGATCGCAGCACCGTCATCATATGTTAATGATGCAACACTATATCCTACTAGAGTATCTTCATTTAGCACATCTTTAAGGTGAGCGTGATCTGGTGGTGCGAAGAAACTCGTTACAACGAGGAGTGGGTTATCAAGCTTGGTTTACAAATATTGTTTGAATAGTTACCTGAGGTTTCGCCACACTTGCCTACTAACCATCGGCGAATATCATATTTTGATAAGCCATGATTTAACGCACCAATAATTACTTCTTGGTAAGTCACAGCAAGATTAAAAATCTCACCTTCTTTGCCGCCTGCGATCTCCTCAAAGTCCTCTTGAGCTTGTTCTAAGGCAGTCGCATCTGCATTATCAACCTGCTGTTCTTCCAGACTTCTCCTTTTCATAAGCTCGATGTCATCTTCCTCGAGCTTCCTCCTTCTCTCTTCTGCCTCAACAGCCATTCTCTCAGACTCAGCAAGGATATCTTCGTTTATGGTCTCGCTGGAAATGCCAGAGCGAGAACCCTTGGTCTTTTTCTTCTCCTTGGCCAGGAGGCCGCTGATGGTTTCTGTGTCATCATCTGTGAAATTAAAATTAATAAGCAACTATTGCAAAAGCTAAAGTATGAAGAAGACAAGTTTTCTTGAGATACCTTTCGATTCTTCTTCTCGTATCTCACCTCTTTCTTCTTCTCTTTCGCTCTCTCCTCTTTCTTCTTCATCATCTCCTTCTCTCACTTCTCTTTCCTCGTCCTCCTCTTCCTCTTCTTCCTGACCAAAAGGAATAAAAGTCTCAACTGCGAGCTATTTATGCGCTTTGCCTGGCATGCGAGCTTTGCCTTTGTCTTTGGAGGCAAGAGACTTCGCAGGAGACGGAGTTGGAGCATTTCTAGGAGGGGAAGAGATCACAATGCCCTTATGCTTTTGCCTCTTGGCCTTTGGGGCAACATCTGCATCTACTTTGGGAGTATTGTCTATCAGCGAGCAAGCAAACACATCCATTTCTTCGCATACCGAGCCTCTACTTGGGGAGCCAATTCCAGTGTCACAGGAATTTCCTCGCCTTGCCTTTTTGCGGCAACAATAGAGTTGACCAGCGATTTGGACCGTTCTCCAGATGCTAACCTCCTCAGATAACACTAAAACAGAGAATGGGGGTAAGTTTCAATGTACCAAGAGAAAGAAGTTTACCACACAAAAGAAAGTTGTTTACCTTGGCAAAGTCTTCGCTGTACTTGATTACATGCGAAATTCCCTCCCTAACAGCAGTCATCTTCTCCCCAAGAATGGTGGATGGGCACAAGTGATTGTCAGAATCAAGCAAGGAATAAAATCCATATTGGGAGTCATCCAAATTGCAATTAGGGCGGAATGGAAAGGCATTCCTTTTGATCACAGGAACTTTGCTAGGATGAGGAGTCGAGTGCGTCTCGAACCTGGCTTGCTGAGCAGTCCAGTAAGAGATCCAATTCCTGGAAGGGCGACCTAAACGACTATCTGAAGGTTGGATGAAGGGCAAGTTGCTCAGAAAGATCGTTTTGCACTTACCCATCAGCAGACGCTCGTAGCAATTTCTTGCAATCGACTTAAGCCAAATGGAGGGCGCCACAACATCAAAACCAAACTGGGGCAAGACGCGAGTTGGGTCAACGTCGACTGTGATGTTTTCATATCTGGTAGTTAGCTCAGAGACATTTTCGGCAAGAGCAGGAAGGGAACCTATCAAGAACCAGTAGAAGAATTCGCGATAGCGCTCATGACCTTCGAGAAGGAGCTCTTCTGAGTAAGCACCAGATCTAGTGGGGTACAGCTTTGGAAACCATCGCACATTTTCAATGCATGTGGCATAAGGCCTAGCTGTAAACTTGCTCCAGTCATCGCATATCAGACTCCATGTGCACTTGGGAAGATTGGTTCTGATCCATCGAGCAGCTCTCCCACTGGGAAGTTCATTCTCCGCACCTGGAATGCACCACTTACTGGGTCTAGAAGGAACAGGAGCATAAGAGGGCCATCGTTCGAAAACCCACATGGTAAGAAACGCAATGTTGACAAAAGTCAACACATCAAGACGCCCGCGAGAGTCTTTTATCGCCACCACTAGTTGGTCTAATCGATGATATAAGGTGCCTAGTACCAGAGGTCCAAGTGCGACTTTCTGGACGAGGGCCAACTTAACAGCAAGGGGGAGGACATGATAAAAAAACCCATCATGAGGATGACCATCAATCAAGTACCTCGACAACCAGGCACAGAGGAAGCCACACAAGGTTAGATGATACCCTTTCCCCTCTATATAATTCTTCGCATTTGAATCATTGTCCATAATTTCCTTGGTAATACTACCATTCGCATAGTCGCGAAAGAAGTATTGCACCCACTTGCTCCAAGTGTTCTTCCCAGAAGTTTCAACAAGCTGCCATTCGGGAAGAACTTTCGCAGATGTCCAACGAGTAGAGATTTTCTTCACCTCGATTAAGCATTCTTCCATCTGCGCATATAGAGCAAGCTCTGAACCATTTTTCAAAGCGCTCAGGGGATCCACTTCGCCCATAGGGGAAATGTCATATAAGATTTGTACATCTTCCAAAGTAGGGGCAGCCTCGAATTCAGCAAAATGGAAGGTGTGGGTCGCAGGTGAATAGCGAGAAAGAAGGTTTAGAAGCATGGATGGATCCAGCTTCACGGCAGCACCCTTCATAGCACGAACTGCGAAATAAATCCCAGCATTGTCTAACGCGATGGCATGATGGGTCAATACATGGTCAATCCACTCATCCATCAAATCCATCTTTTGTACAAAAGCCTGGGTAGAAATTGCAGTGTGAGGGAAGAACCCATTTTCAACTTGTAGCCTAACCACCTCTTTGGAATCGATTAACTCCAACATGGCTGCATTGGTAGGCGGGGTCAGTGTTAGCAATTATCCAGAGGGGGCAGGAGCCGGTAGATTTTTTACCTTCACCCTAGCATGATAAAATTCCCTCCCACCCAGATAGGGGGCTTTTCTCCATAAGGTCTTTGGAAGATCCTTCTTCAGGTTCTTTGACAGGCTTAGATCCTTTTGTCTTGGCCATTTCTGCAGAAAAGCAAGAAAAAAGGGGGGAGAAATACACCAACTTTCAGTTTAAATTTCAATTCAGATTCAGTTTAGATTCAGGAAGCAATTTTGGTTTGATTTAAAATCAGAAGAAGATGAACAGTTCAGGGTCAGTTCTAGGTTTAGGATCTCATGAGTTCAGAAGTTTATCGTTCGAAAATCGTTTCAATTTGGTGATTCAATCTTTTAGGGTTTAAGAAGAACCTCTTTCGCAGATTTCAGTAAATAACGTATTCCAAATAGTTCTGGGTTTGCAGATCCAAGACAGTTCAGAAAATATATGAGTACATTAATGGAATTGCACAAAGCCAACCTTGTTTTGATGAAGCAAGTTGAAGGAGACGATTGACAAGGAAGAACTGGTGGTTGATTACTTGAATCTGCTCTTGAAGGCTCTCAGGTAACATTCACTTTAGAGAGAGAAGTGATGCTTTGCAACAATGGAGGGTATGGAGTATTTATTCAAAAACAATGAAGAGTCGCAACCGTCACCGTCAAATCGCGCAATCACAGGACGAGCTGACGTCACGCCTAAAACCATAAAAGAACAGACGACACGACTCTAGGGATTCTAGGTCATAATGGCACGCACGGGGGCTGATTTTGTGTGTATTTGAATTGGTGCGTGGCGGCAACGCGTGCACTGGTTTTTGCGCATTGAAGCCTATCCGACTAGGCGTCTTCACGTGCAAAAAGGGGGCTAATGTAGATAGTGCTTTCCAGACAGACAGATCTTGGCCACATGGCGATCATCCAGCACACCTAGCTGTGGTCCACACACACTGGATCACCACCCGCGCTGATCCACGTGGGGGCTGCAAGACAGGGCCCTCGCATACCACCACACGGGACTTGTAGGGACTTAGTGGTTTGGAGGCTAGAGTAAGTCGTGTCGCGCGCGAGCGACAACCAAGCCCGCGTGCGACCTTTGGTAACTGCTTTGAGAGATTTATGGCACGAGCTCCATAAACCCGGTCAACCTCATAGCAGTTCCGTATACGCGGACGAAGTGCGTAACGTTCCCTATATATGCGGACGAATGTGCCGTTGTGGTTAAGGTAATTAAGCCGCCATTAATGGGCGCATTAACCCACTACAACGGTCATATTCTCCACTATATATAGGATCGTTAAACCTTCCATACAGGGGACGAATCGCCTGAACAACGCGGAAGCTCTGCCAAAATTATGTCTCTTTCTCATACAGTTGCCATTGCCTTACTCTCTCCCTATACACACCCTACTTTTTATGTGTTTATTCTATCCCATGCTCTTGGTGTATATTGAATCTTCCTCAAAGGATTATCTCGTACACACCTGGGTTCCTTGGCTTGTGCTATCGCTCTAGTGTTGTCACAATACAAAGCAACGGGATCCACTATGCTAGGACCACACCTAGTTCAATGATGAACTTCTTGATCCAAAAATCTTCCTTTGATGCACTTGATGCAACAATGTACTCAGCCTCTGTTGTAGAATCAACAAATATCTCTTGCTTAGAATTTTTCCAACTCACAACTCCTCTATTTAGGCAAAACACATTACCCGAATGCGATCTGTAATCATCCTTTTCGGTTTGGAAGCTCTCATCAGTATAACCCTTTATACTGAGTTCTTCATCCCCTCCATATAACAAGAATGCATCCTTAGTCCTTCTCAAGTACTTAAGGATATTCTTGACAGCAATCCAGTGACTCTCACTCGGATTGTACTGGTATCTGCTTGTCATACTCAAAGCATATGACACATCTGGTCTAGTACATAATATGACGTGCATGATAGATCCAATAGCCAACGCATATGGGATCTTAATCATACGGTCCTTCTCAATCTGAATGGAAGGACATCCAACCTTCGTAAGGGTAACTCCATGTGACATGGGCAAGAACCCTTTCTTCGATTCTTGCATATTGAACCGTTTCAACACCTTGTCAATATATGTACTTCGACTTAGGTTGAGCAACCTCCTTGGTTTATCCCTATATATCCTTATACCAATTATATAAGTTTCATCCCCTAAGACTTTCATTGATAAGAAATTCCCTATCCAATCTTTAGATTTCAAGGTAGGGACATCGTTACCAATGAGTAGTATGTCATCCACATACAAGACCAGAAATACTGAGCTCCCACTAACGTTCTTGTATACACACGGTTCATATTCGTTCTTGATAAAGCCAAACTCTTTGACTGCATCATCAAAGCGAAGATTCCAACTCCTAGAAATTTGCTTCAACCCATAAATGGACCGCTACAACTTACACACTTTATGGACATGCTATGGAACCTCAAAACCCTCTGGCTGTGTCATGTACACATCATCATGGAGGTTTCCATACATAAACGCTGTTTTGACATCTATATGCCAAATCTCATAATCATGATAAACTGCAATAGGAAGCAAGATGCGAGTGGATTTCAGCATCGCAACTGGGGGAAAAGTTTCATCATCGTCAATACCATGAAAATGTCTGAATCCCTTTTCTACCAATAGCCCCTTAAAGGCAGACACATTGCCATCCATGTGGGTTTTCTTCTTGAAAACCCACTTTCACCTTATGGGCCGATCCCCATCGGGTGGTTCCACTAAAGTCCACACTTTATTGGTATACATGGAATCCATTTCGGATCTCATGGCTTCAAAAACCTTCTGAGATTCCGGTCCTTTCAGCTTCTCCATATGTTGCAGGCTCATCATCATCCATGAGCCATACATCACCAGTTTAGTCACGAGAAGTCCGTACCTCTATGGCCTTTGACGTATCCTACCAGACGTACGAAGCCCTTTTGTTACTTGAGCAGGTTGCTCCACAACATCTTGTGGTTCCTGCTAATGTTCGATGGTAGGATCAGTGCTTTGTGGTTCTTGAAACTCTTCAAGTTCTACAGTCATCCCACTGGCTTCTTAAGAGACAAAATCTCTTTTTAGAAACACACCGGTCCGAGTAACAAACACTTTGTTCTCAGTTGGATTGTAGAAATATATCATTTCATTCATTAGGATAACCCACAGACTTACACTTATCCAACTTGAGTCCAAGTTTATTTGACTGTAAAAGCTTTACATAAACGTGACAACCCCAAATCCTCTTGAACGACACACTGGGACGCCTCCCAGTCCATATCTCATATGGCGTCTCCATAACTTATTTGGATGGAACACAGTTAAGGGTAAAGGTAGTTGTTAATAGAGCATGTCCCAAAACTAAATTGGAATATATATCTGACTCATCATAGATCGCATGTCCAACAGGGTCCGATGCCTCCTCTCAACACACCATTCCGTTGTGGTGTTCCAGAAGGAGTGAGTTGGGACAAGATCCCACACTATCTAAGATATTCATCAAATTCGTGGCTTAAGTATTCTCCTCCACGATCTGATTGCAGTGCCTTGATACTCTTGCCAAGCTGGTTCTCCACGTCATCCTTGAAATCTTTGAACGTTTCAAAGGATTCGAATTTGCTCTTCATAAGATACAAAAATACATATCTACTGAAGTCATCAGTAAATGAAATGAAGTAAGAATAACCTCCTCTGACGGTTTTGACGAATGGTCCACACACATATGTATGTATGAGTGTCAATAGCTCACTAGTCCTTCTCGACTTTATTCATGAAAGGGGACTTATTCATTTTTTCCCAATAAACAAGCTACACATGTCTCATATGATTCATAATCAAATGAGTCTAGAAATCCATCATCATGGAGCCTCAAAATGCGCACCCATTTATATGGCCTAAACGACAGTGCCATAGTTATGTGCAATTTAAATCGTTACGTCTAATCCTCTTTAGTATTTATTTTATAGACGAAATTATTTAGATCAAAGATATACAACCATTTAGACAAAAGTGCATTACAATAATGCATGCTATCAAAATAAACGAAGAAACACTTGTCCTTTATAATAACAGAACAACTTTTCTTCTCCAAACAAGAAATTGCCACAATGTTCCTACTCATAGCTGGGACATAATAGCATTTGTGTAATTCATGGATAATTCCACCAGGTAGAGATGCATGATAAGTCCCTACGACTAATTCAACAACTTATGCTTCATTTCCCCACGTGTAGGTGTATCTCTTCCTTATCTAATGGTCTGCATTTCCTGAGATCCTACACATTTCTGTAAATGTGAGATCCTCATATAGTATCTAATACCCATATTTAGATAGACACATTCACTTCTATCAAAGATGCGTTAAGTGGAATTCATAATTCCTTTATTTTCTTCCAGGTACTTTGGGCAGTTCCTTTTCCATTATGCCACCTTTTAGGCTTTAAGGAAACTTCCTTGGCTTTAGCAATAAACTTGCTTAAGGCTGAATAGGATGAAATATGTTGGTGATAAGGGGATTCATGATCACATCATGAACATGGCTGATAAGGCTGCAAAACTTGCAGCACTGGGCATGGAAATTGATGATCCCTTCCTGGTGACATTTGTGCTGAACTCACTCCCTGCAAAGTTTGACCCATTAAAAATCACTTATAATGCACAGAAGGATAAGTGGAATTTGAATGAGCTGACTAGTATGTGCATTCAAGAGGAGCTGAGATTAAAGAAGGAAGGACATCATGTTGCTTTGGCTGTTACTCATGAGAGTAAGAAGAGGAAATCAAGTAGTGTGAAGAAAGGAAAGGGACCAGCACCAAAGAAAGGAAAAGGACCTAGATGAAGTAGCCGTGATAACGAGAAGGTTCACAATGTCAAGTGTTACTTTTGTGACAAGAAGGGACATGTGAAGAAGGACTGTGACAAGTGTAAGGCTTGGTTCGAAAAGAAAGGTATGCAACTTTCTTTTGTATGTTACGAATCAAACCCTGCTGAATTTCCTTCAAATTCTTGGTGGTTAGATTCTGGTGCCTCTACTCACATCACGAATTCAATGCAGGGATTCCTTACAACCCGGAAACCAGAGAAAAGTGAAAAGATCATTTACATGGGGAACCGTCTCAAGGCTGATGTTGTTCTCATCGAAACTTATCGTTTGGTCTTAGAGACGGGTCATAAGTTAGATCTTTATAACACTTTTTATGTACCTTCGATTTCTAGGAATTTAGTATCATTGTCTAAGCTGGATTTGTTTTGATATTCTGCTTTATTTGGTTGTCAGAAACTCAGTTTGATGTTTAATTCGAATATTGTTGGTTCTGGAACTTTATGTGATGGTTTTATAGATTTTCACTGAATCACGAGTTTGAACAATCATTAATGGTTATGGATTCGAATCGTGGTGTGAAACGTAGTTTTTCAAATGGAAGTTCTTCTACCTTGTGGCATAGACGTTTGGGACATATTTCCAAAGAAAGGATTCAAATGTTAGTGAAATCTTGAATTTTGGAGAATCTAGATTTCACTGAATTTGAGATGTGTGTGGATTGCATTACGGGAAAGCAAACCAAACACAGCATGAAAGGTGCCACAAGAAGTAAAGAACTTCTTGAGATCATTCACACGGATATTTGTGAAATCCCTATTCCATGTTTTACTGGTGAAAAGTATTTCATTACTTTTATCGATGATCTATCACGTTATGCTTATCTTTATCTACTCCATGAAAAGTCTCAGGCTGCTGACATCCTTAAGGTATACATTACGGAAGGCGAGAGACAATTGGATAGGAAAGTTAAAGTTGTTAGATCAGATAGAGCCGGTGAATATTATGGTAGATATGATGATTCGGGACAACATCCCGTCCCATTTGCTAAATTCCTAGAGAAGTGGGGGCATTTATGCTCAATACACAATACCAGTTACGCGTCAGCAAAATGGTGTTGCTGAAAGGCATAACCGAACTCTTATGGATATGGTTAGGAGTATGTTAAGTAGTTCTCTGTACCCATTTCACTGTGGAGTGAAGCTTGAAAACCGCTATGTATATCTTGAATCGGGTTCCTAGTAAAGCTGTTCCAACTACTCTTTCGAGTTGTGCACTGGAAGGAAACCTAGTTTTAGGAATATGCATGTTTGGGGTTGTCCAGCTGAGGCTCGAATCTACAATCCACATGAAAAAAAGCTGGATTTAAGAACGATTTCTGGATACTTTATTGGTTATCCATTAAAGTCAAAAGGGTATAGATTTTACTGTCCTAATCATAGTTTGAGAATTGTTGAAACTGCAAGTGCCAAGTTCTTGGAGAATGGCAAGGTTAGTGGGAGTAGTGAATCAAGAAAAGTTAAACTTGATGAAATTAGAGTGGATGTCATACCATCCTATCCTTCTCAAGTAATTGTTGTTCCTCAAAAAGTACCAAAAGTTGAGGTCAATGAACAACATGATGGAAATGATTCACACCACCCCATGAGGATATCGCTGTTGAAAATGTTAATGAACCACCACAACAGGTCTTAAGGAGATCACAAAGGGAAATAAGATATGTTATCCCTGATGATTATGCCTTGGTGTTTCTACAAGAACATGACTTTGATAATGGCATTCTAAAGGATCCAGTTTCATATTCTCAAGCCATAGCAAGTAGTGATGCTAGTAAATGTATCGATGCAATGAAAGAAGAGTTAAAATCAATGGACCAGAATGGTGTATGAGATCTTGTCGAATTACCTAAGAACAGTAAGAAGGTCGGTTGTAAATGGGTCTTCAAGACCAAACGCGGCGCTAAGGGAAATGTCGAAAGATATAAGGCTAGAATAGTGGCCAAAGGTTTTACTTAGAAAGAAGGCATTGATTATGTTGAGACTTTCTCTCCAGTTTCTAAGAAAGACTCACTTAGAATCTTTATGGCTCTTGTAGCTCATTTTGATATGGAGTTGCATCAGATGGATGTAAAGACCGCTTTTCTAAATGGAGATTTAGATGAGAATATTTATATCGAACAACCAGAGGGATTTGAAAAAGAAGGTCAAGAACACTTAGCTTGCCAATTAAAGAAATCCATTTACGGACTTAAACAAGCTTCAAGGCAATGGTATATTAAGTTCAATGATACCATTACCTCCTTCGGATTTAAGGAAAACATTGTTGATCAGTGTATATATCTGAAGATCAGTGGGAGCAAGTTTATATTTTTGGTTATGTATGTGGATGATATTTTGTTAGCTAGTAGTGATCTTGCTTTACTTCATGAGACTAAAGAGTATCTTACCAAGAACTTTAAAATGGTTGATATGGGAGAGGCATCCTAAGTCATTGGGATAGAGATCATTAGAGACCGATCTCGTGGGACATTAGGTTTATCTCAGAAAGACTATATCAACCGAGTCTTGGAAAGATACAATATGCAATCTTGTTCAGCCGCTGATGCACCTATAACAAAAGGTGACAAATTAAGTGAAAGTCAATGCCCAAGGAATGACTTGGAAAGAGAGAAAATGAAAGCCATACCCTATGCATCAGTTGTTGGTAGTCTGATGTATGCACAAACTTGTACTAGACCGGATATCAGTTTTGGTTTGGGTGTACTTGGAAGATATCAAAGTAATCCGGGTACGGAACATTGGAAAGCAGCAAAGAAATTTTTGAGATATTTGCAAGGAATAAGGGATTACATGCTCACTTACAGAAGATCGGATCAATTAGATTTTATTGGCTATTCAAACTCAGATTTTGCTGGTTGCTTAGATAGTAGGAAGTCCACCTCAGGCTTTGTGTTCCTACTTGCTGGTGGAGCAATCTCGTGGAAGAGTGTAAAGCAAACAATCATTGCTTCTTCCACGATGGAGGCTGAGTTTGTTGCATGTCATGATGCCTCGGGTCATGCTATATGGCTGCGGAATTTTATCTCAGGGTTTGGGATTGTTGACTCGATTGCCAAGCCGTTGAAGATATATTGTGATAACACCGCTGCCGTCTTCTTTTCGAAGAACGGAAAGTTTTATAATGCGACCAAGCATATGGACCTGAAGTACTTGGTTGTTAAGGAACGAGTCCAGAAGCAACAAGTGTCGATTGAGAATTTGAGTACCACTCTCATGGTTGCTGATCCATTAACGAAGGCATTGCCGCCAAAGACATATAAGGAACACGTTGTTAGGATAGGTCTTTTGGGTAATGTATGACTTCTATTTGGTGGTTATGTATTGTATTCGACACTATGCTAGATGTTTAAGCTGCTACTGTTTTCCTGTTTCCAATAATATTTGCGCATATTGGTTTTGGACCTTGTTTTAACAGGAATTGTCCTAACAAGACAAAATTAAAGGGGTCGTTACAGTATTATGGACTAGGTTGGTGGAGGCCATTAGTGGTGTGATACATGGAAGGAAATATGACAAGTAGTCATATAACCGCTATGATTCACATTGATGGCTAAAGCTGATTTTGGTATTATAGTGGTTTACATATTTGGGTATATCAGCTTATTTTTAAAATCGTGATCACGTGTCAAGTTCTTTTGTTGTGGAATCCAACTGAGTCTGTTTCAAATTTTATTTTTATTTTACTAATTCGGTTTAGCGGACCAAGTGGGAGAATGTAAACTCATGTTCTAATTATTTGGTCCACTAACCTAAGTGTTTTTATTATAGTTGGATTCTACTATTAAATATTAAAGCTGATAAATACATACCTATTTATGTACTTAAATTAATTGATTAACCCACTATCAGATAATTAAGACCATGATGGTTGGTGGTTTTCTGATAGTGGGTATTAGAGATGAACGTGGACCTCTTCTCTCCTCCATAAAAGAGACACAACTCCTCCTCTAACAGTTGATCAGAAAATCAACATCAGTTCCATCAATCACAGAAAACAGTTGTGGATTACTCAGGGAGACAGAGAGAAAGAAGGTGAGTCCGTCAATCACAGTTCGAATTGAAGAGGTACTGATTTCAGTCAAGCAAGAAGGAAGAAGGGTTTCTTCAATATGTTTCTTCAATTCCAGGGCGAACGGTTCGCTTTTCTGATTTTACAATGTTTAATCGTTCTTGAGACGAATTGATTTCACGTTCTTGGCATTAGGGTTTTCCGCGTTATAGTTCAATTACAGCTTTCAAGGCCAGCACTGGGTTTTGTTTAACTAAAATACAGATGCTTCGTGGAATGAATCATGGGTTGCAACCGGGGTTGGCTTCATCATCCGCGACAGTGACTGGAACTTTGTAGCAGGACGCCACCAAAGGCTTCCTCGGCTAAGATCACCACTAGTGGCTGAGCTTGCTGCTATTGAAGGAGGCCCTTGTTTTGCTAACGAGCTTCACTTTCACAATGTTGAGGTCGAATCAGACTCCATGGTAGCAATTCAGCTACTGAAGGAGGGTAGGTCAGGAAAAATGAAGTCAACTACAGCTTCAGCAGAGATGAGACATATTTTAGATGATTGCAATCATCTGTCTAAATTGTTTGCTAGTGTTTCCTTCTCGTTTATAGCTAGAAACGGCAATCAACTAGCACACTCTTTCGAAAAAAAATGCTATGTTGAGGACGATATGTTGTATTATTCAACCATCCGAAACTAGGCCGAAAATGTATTTTACACGGAGTTCTTGGGCATGACTCCCCATTATTAATGAAATTATGATTCTCTATAAAAAAGGGTGGAAAGTTACATAATTACCATAAAAACGATAAATTGGGATTCGCCGTCACAATACCAAAGTAGACGGAGCCTCTTAACGATCAACTGTCATGGCTATTTCGCAGAGATATGGACTTCTTTTGTTGGTTGGATTATTCCTCCTCTCCGTCTATTTAGGGTTCATAGATATAGACACACAAAAAAAAAAGCTAATTTTTTTCCCATCTGGGCAACCCACATAGGTACTCCATTTTATGGGTTGTTGATTGTTTACTATGAACAACATCAACAACTCCATGAAATGAAATCGTGCGTTTTCTTGAAAAATTAAGAAGGAATAATTCTGGGTTTCGTGCTTTGGATCAAATTGGGATCGATATAATCCTTGGAGCTTCAATAAGACACAAACGGGTCCTCAATTTTCAGGGTATTTGTCCCTTTAGGGTTTTCTTGTTTCATGCATTGTTATATTTTTTTGGTCTCATTATTGGATGACAACATTTTACTCAATGACATGAAATTTCTTATCTTTTTTCCCCTAAGTTCATGACAAAAGTCATGTTATTAATCTGCTTGGTCAATTTTGTGTTTTTTGTTCTCTGCAGGTGTTGATGTGTTCAGTGATTTTATAGGGCTTGGCTATGTATGACAGTGTTTTGATGTTGTCTCACCTCAATCAATGTGCCTATGGCTGTTAAGAAGTTGAAGCCGTCGGCTTTGACTCTCTATTTAGTTCTGTCGTATATAATGGTAGAGCAAATTGAAGACAAGTTCCCTTATCAGGTTTGCTTTCCACCTGACTAACTCACAAAATATATAAAGGTTAATTATTCAGTGACTCGGCGGGAAGATTAAGGAAATATATCGTATAAGTAGGCGATAAAGAGTTAAAAAGAAGGGTTTAGTGATTTATTAATCCTAAAATCTTGTTTCTGTCACTTGGTGAAATGGAAAGAAATATCAGCGAGTATGAACTCTTTTTGTCAATCTCTTTTAGTTTCTCCTCAAATCCTCATTGATCTGCTTTACATTGTTGTCAATTTGTTTTTAAATGTTACCATGTCTTTTGGAGGTTAAATCTTACCCACGTGCAAATGAATTAACAGGAACTACATTATCCATCTGGTTCAATCTCATTTGGGAGGTATGAAACTGAACCGCTGTGTTGGGAACGAAGGTCATCGTTCTTGCACAACAAATACCTTGAGGAGGCTGAACAATGCTCTAGTTATGGTTCAGTTAATCAGAGAAAAGCATTTTTTGAAGTCTTCTTTCGGAATAAAGCTCTTCTTAAGCAGCTTGCTTCTGATCATGTGGATGGGACAGGTTCTTCAACTAGTGAAAGGGACCCATCGGATCACTTGAATCTCATTGACAAATCTGAAATCGCTGGAAATAGCTATCCTATCTCCAATCACAAGGACAATGCAGTAATTTGTGTCGGTGATCAAGTTGATTCAAATGTTATGAACACCAAGTCTACGCCAACTTATGACTCTAAACATGAAAAGACGGGTGATGCAGTCCAATCTCAAAGCATTGAAGGTCCACCGGAACAGAAGCATTTCAATCAATCAGAAAAATCTGGCAGCCTTCAAGGAAGAGATAAATCATCTGAGAAATGTCCTCCAGAGAGCCAAAATAATCGTACCAAAGTCACCAAGGTACAATCTCGTAGACACCTTTTTTCGTCGTCCCCAAAATGGCGATTCGAAGGAACTTTGTTTTCAGTTTTAATGTTTTTTTTTTTTTCATAAACTGAAAATTAGTTTTTCTTACCAAGTCAAGTCTTAAAACTTCCATGTGTTCTAATAAATTCTTCTATGCATTCTTGACTTATGGGTCTTTTGAGCTTTTAAGAATATACAATATTTCCGGAATATCTTGGTTGGTTTCCTTTGAAACTTGGGATTGTAGTTTCACTCACCTTTTTAAAGGGGCAATACCAAAGGATCTGCAAGAACATGCCATAATATATAGGTATTAAGCCAAGTCATTTAATGAGGATTCGATGAAAAGTGATCAACTCAATTACATGTGGTTTTCACCAATTGTTAGTGACACCTTTTAGTCAATCATCTTTGCAATCTGCTAAATCAAGCATTCTTTTCTTTTTCTTTTTTGATCAAAAGATAAAGCATTCTGGTGTTGCATATTTTAACTGCTTCGAGATTTTATCAAGTCCAAATGACTTATCTGTCCAGGAACCTACAAAAGCAGCGGTAAATAAGCTGCCGAAAAGTGTTAAAGAAGTGCCAACATTAGTGAAGGAGAAACTTAACAAGAAAGGCGCCGGAACAGAACCTGAGAAAGCTTTGCTACATGGATCAGGTGCCATCAAGGTGCGTTAACAGTTACTTGGGAAATTAATATGCGAATCACTTATATTTACGTTTTCATTAAGTTAAAGATCATCATTAGCATTCAATCTAGCATGCCAAATTGATTCCCTGGCTTCTAATTTCCTAATGTTGATCTATAAAATATAATCCATTATTATGGGTTCCAGCAGTTTGTTTCGTTGCTTGTTGAACCCCTTCAGAACTCCTGGAACACTAGCTAATATGTACTTCCCTTGTCTTTAGGATTTCATTTGGGTAAAGACCATCATAAGTTTCAACGATCTAACATACCAAATTGCTTTTGGTAGCCTCTAATTCAGTTAATGTGTATTCCCAAAAGTTCTGTTTCTCTGTAACAATCAGTTTCTAGATCTCTTCATTCTATGACCAAGTTTCTTCAAAGGTCTCTAAAGACTAGCTTCTTTTTCTTTGGGTAGATATGTATTCTCTAGCTTTCTGTTGGTTGATCTATTTACTCTATTCTAACTTGAGCAATTGCCATGACCTGTTTGAGTCTAGGCGAAAGCTGAAGGGAATGTGTCCAGTACCCAACAACAGAAGCCAAAGGCTCTTAGTCAAACCACAAGAAGAAGTTCAAGTGAACCTCGAGGTAGTATCGTGAGGTCTTCTGGCACACTTCAGAAGAAAAGTGTGCCGAATGAGAAGCAGCCTGTCCTGAAAATTTCAACCAGTTCATCCCCTCAATTGAAAAGCCTGAAAGCTAAGGTAAGCATGTGTGATTACGACAAAGTTTATCTTTTGGGTCATGTAACTTCTAGTATGCAGAGATAGATTAAAGTATATAAACCCTATTTTGGATATGGTTATAATAGTTTTAACTCTCTATTTCTGATTTATTCTTATGTCCAGCGTTGCAGATTATTTTTCTTCTCATTCCCATTATTCATGACAATTGCAGTTTCTTGCCACTTTTCTCACTGAATTTGAGTGTTATTACGTACAGGTCCAAGGAAACATTGAGCCTAAACAAGGTCGACAGGCAATAAGGTTGTGTACAATGCTTTCTTCTGGTATATCATACTTATCAATAGTTTATAAATTAGAATATCACAAGTCCTTACAATTTTGTCCAGCAGTAAAAATGTTGAAGTCGACAGAAAAGCAAGCACTCCTTTACGAGCATCAGTATTGCAGAAGGCAAATTCTAAAGCAAATCAACCTCTAACCAGGTTTTTTAGCAAGCTTTTGAGGTTCATTTCATTAACTTGTTTTTGTCACACTGTTCCTGATCGCGGGTTAATGTTCTAGGCCAAGTGTAACATCGAGTACAAAAGAGAAAAGCTTCCCTCCGGGTGCTGCAACTACGAAACAAAAAAGTGAAATTGTGGTTGGAAAGATAAGAAAGGCAAGTTTTGTATCAGTAAACTGTATGTTCCTTTATAAACTGCTCTAAAAGGGAGAACGATGATTCTTTTGCTACTCATTGACCCATATTTTTAATGGTTGAAATTAAGGCATAACGATATCCTAGAAGATGCCATTAGTATTCTCATTACATCATGAGAGCTCTATTTAGCTAGCCTCTTTTACTAAAAGGGAGGGTGTTCCTAATTTGATTGCATCTTTTATATCAATCATTTGTTTTAATTAATTGGCTCATCTAGCTGTTAAATTGAGCATTCTGGATTAGTTTTACAAAACCTGAAGGCTCAATTACCGTGTTTTAGGATGTTACAAAAGCTGTGGCAAAACCATTGCAGCAGGACACTGCCTTGAAACCAAAACCAGTGCAAGAAGAGCGTGCCTCGCAACCTGCAGTAACATCTCATAAAGCTGTTCCAGAAAGATCAGGTGGCATCAAGGTTTGTTATCAGTTCTCTTGCTCTGTCATCTCTCGTGACTTCTAATATTTAGAGATGCTATGACTACGATCACTTTGCAGATACCAAGGCTCCACTTTCTTTGCCTAATTGTAGGCGACTTTTTCATATTTTTTAGGTCATAGAAAAAGTTAAATATTGCTCATTTTCGTTACAACTTTGATGGTATTTGATTTTGTGTGTCAAACCCAACTTAGCTGTTGGATAACACCTTGGTTTTGAGTCCATTCAACTTGTCATATGATCTATGTTCTTCAATGGTTCCCCAATCCCAGCTTCCTTATAAAATCAGAACGAGATTACACACTTTAGTTGAATATCTATAACAATTATATGCAAAAAATCAAACTTAATTGCTTTTTTTTGTCTACCAATATTTTGTTTTAATTAATTGGCTCTGCTAGCTGTTAATCGAGCATTCTGTATTAGTATTATAACTGTAGTGAACCTAAAGACTTCAATTGCCGTGTTTTAGGATGTTATAAAAGCTATGGCAAAACCATTGCAGAAGGGAACTGGCTTGAAACCAAAATCAGTGCAAGAAAAGAGTACATCGCAACCTGCAGTAACATCTCATAAAGCTGTTTCTGAAAGATCAGGTGGCATCAAGGTGTGTTATCCCTATCATTTGTCTTCTTTTGTCATCTCTCGTGACTTCTAATATCTAGAGATGCTATGACTACCATCACTCTGCAGATACTAAGGCTCCACTTTCTTTGCTTAATTTTAGGCGACTATTTGTCTTTTTTAGGTCATAGAAAAACTTAAATTTTGCTCATCTTCGTTACAAGTTTGATGGTAGTTTGATTTTGTGTATCAAATCCAACATAGCTGTTGGTTCTGAGTCCATTCAACTTGTCCTATGACCTATGTTCTTCAATGGTTCCCCAATCCCAGCTTCCTTTTCAAATCAGAACTGAGATTACACACTTTAGTTGAATATCTATAGCAATTTTATGCATGTGGTGTGCATCTTTCAGGAACTCTATAGCAGCTGATATTGATTTGTATTGCTTTTTCAGGCTCCAGAACCGATTAAATCACTGAGTAAATCATCTACTCGTACGAATGGAGGTTCTGTTGCCACTACTCGAACTCAGCCTTCTCCTACCACTAGCAGGCGTCCAGTTTCATCTACTGTTCGAAGTCAAACTCCAGAAAAAACAAAGAGGGTCGACGCCGTTACAAAGACGAAAGAATGTCAAACTCTACTAGTTGATTCACCTGCAAATCGCCTACAAGTGAACAAACCCCTTGGTACAACTCAAATGAAGCTCGACCCGTTACGTAAAGTTATCAAAATGAGTCCACTGAAGAGTCCAGTGAGGCCTCTGACTCAAGAGAAGAATTCGTCATGTCAAGAAAAGTCAACAGCATTGGGTGGCAAACCGATCAGTAAAGTCAGCGGAATCGTTAGTGCAATTACTCGGAAACTACCTGTTAAATCTTCATCGACTGTGACTAAAGGCGATGCTCATGGTCAGCTAGCGAAGAAAGATGCTGATTCAGTGAAGTCACAGGGGAAGTCAATGCTGAGTCCTGTACGCAAAGGCAAATCGGCTGATGTGGTCAAACTCAAATCTCCTCTTAGAGGTCCAGTTTCATCATCACATGTTAAAGAGCCGGCCCCAAAATCTGCTAAAATTGGTTCAGTTCTGAAGAAAATCACAGAAACCATCAAGCTGAAGACGAGCAGAAAGACTGTGAATACAAGTACAAGTACTCAGATTGAACCTGTCAAGTCCATCGGCAGATCTTCTACTTCTACTTCTGTAGCAGCTAAGCCAAACAAAGAGCAAACTGTTCCAAGAAGCGATGGCGTAAAGAAAAAGGAAGGGATTGGAAACACCAATTTGTCCAAGCAGAAAGTCACCTTGAGTAGGAAAAGTGTAGGGATAGTCGCGACAAGCAGTAGCGCGGCGATAAAGAAGTCTTAAGGGTGGAGTACTGTGTGGCATTTTAGATATGCCCCGTCTAGTTCAAATTGCTCCGTGAAACGTGCCTTTTCATAATCGTTTGTAACGTGGTGTATCGCGAATGTTGTGTATATATAATGAACTATAGGAGAGACCAGTAAGGCAAACTTTATACCAATATAAATAAATGTGGTATTATAGTTAGCCTTGCAAAATCGGAATATTTTTGCATTTCGCTTTTATGAAAGTTAACAGTGCCATTGCTTGTCGTCCTCTGCAGGCTTTAGCACGGTCTATTATCTGCAATCCCTCGCTTAAACAACAGAAAGAAGATTTCAATGAAACTCCAATCTTGGTCAGTAATGAACTTACTCGGCACATATATAATTTACTGTTACTTAGTTTACATTACTTTAGCAGCCTCTTGATGGCTACATTATCAGAAAACGTCGGTTTGATGATAGAGTAATTATAAGACTGTTGGAAAGGAATATATACGCGTTGGGTGGTTGACAATGAAAGATTATGGCTTTTAGCACAAAGTTTCCTTCTTTAATGTTTATAGTTTAACAAGATAATCTTTTTGGAAGGGAATAATTAGCATTTTTAGTTAATTGCTTATCACATACCACCTACTAGACAGTCCTGAACCTCCCCTTTCGGTAAATAGAACATTTTGCAGGTGTAAGTTTAACATCCCCTGCCCGGCACATACAAAGTCGTATGGACTGAGTCCCCTGTAAAATACGAGGGATATAGTTTATAATGCAAAGGAATTCACATAACTAGAGAGATTGTTTGCTCTGCTTGAAATCAATGCCCACTTGTACGATCCATATCCCAGCTGTGTTTGAGATCTTTGAACTATGGAAATTTCTAGAGTTTCAATGTGGGAATTGATCGAATTGTAAAAGCCCTAGTTAGACATCAAACTCCAGAAACTACAGAGTTCTTCAGAGTATCTAGTGACAAGACAGAGTGATATGTATAGTAAAAGCTCTCATAGCATTCAGAAATCAGAATATTAAGTTGCTTCCAAGAAACTACACATTTCAAACATAAATTAAACCCCATAACTATACTAAAACTTCTCAAGATTACCCTATTCTTTGTTATTCCTTCTTCAATCCCCCCATTGCTGATTTTCTTATGTGATTTAGAAGTTCAGATCACCCTGAAGCCAATAGAAAGCAGCAGTATCGCCAAGAAGCTTGAAACCACATAGAATGCCGGATCAACGAGCTGAGCAGAAGACGAGAAATCCGGTGGTGGAGGAGGGTACTGGTAGTAAAATGGGAAGTAAGGCCAGATAGGGTTAGGAGGAGGAGGTGCTTCATTCACATACCATGGTGGAGGGTAATATGGAATGTAGCCACTTGGTGGCATAGGTGGGTAGTACCATGAACCAGAGGGTGGTGGTGGCGGTGGAATGGTAGGAATAGGAGGAGCAGGCGGCGGAGGGCAGTTTGAAGGAGTGGTGGGTGGTGGTGGTGAAGCATAGAGTACTGTCTCAGAACTCACTGGAAGAGTGAGCATCACTACCACCATGATCATGAAGAAAATGGTGGAGAGAATTTTGTTCTCCATTGTTGAGAGAGAGAGAGAGATGGGCTGAGAGAGAGATGGAGAGGAAAGGAGGGTGGTGATGATGATGTGAGTTATAGCAGTACTGGTGCTATGGAGGGACTGTGTGGCCTATTAGGAAGCTGGAAGCTTTTGGGTTTGGAATAATTGAATTTTTGTTAATATTATTGGAAAGTTTGAAAGCAACCACCATGTGAAAGAGTATTGAAGTATTGTTTAAGCTTCAAACATGGGTAGTAAAAATAGTAATACTCTCAGTTTTCCTTTGTTGGGGTGGAGCCCTGGTTCATGGGCGACCCGTTTTATGAATCGATCCGGTTCATGTTTTGCTACGACCCGAAAAGGGAGACATGATTCGTGGAGCGAAGGCTTGGGCCGGTAGGTTGGATCCGTTTTGACCCGTTTGGGCTTGGATCCGGCCCGGTTTGATAGGTTGTCTATTTATAGAGTTCTTAGGGTTCGTAGCATGTTATGTTGAGCGTTCTGATTTCGCTTGTAATTCTCTCTGAGACGATTCGTCTGTTTTAGTGAAATCTCTGCAACTCCGTGGAGTAGGCTGTTTTGCCGAACCACGTAAATCTGTGTGTTTTGATTCTTTCTTTCTGCATATTTTTTTCGTTTTTCACAACATCCTTTGCTTTATTGGGAGAGATCTCTTCTGAGAAAGGATCAGTAATAATTGATGAAGAATAGACCTAGCTGGTGGTGGTACAATTTGGTATGAAGTTTCTTAGAAATTGACCTTGCTGGTTTACAATTGATGAAGAGAGATTAAGTTTTCAACTACCACTTGTTTTGAGCTAAGTAGAGACATCACTTGTATGTGGTAAATAATGAACTAATGAATAATCGCAAAACGGTTGATTTTACCTTGTAAGATATTGTAAAGTCAAAGGAGGACTTTGAAGTTGTAATCTAAAGTTCTTAGGTTAGTTGTGGATCAATAATTTTGCATTGGAAGAAATCAATGACCTTATACCTCGGCTTTTTCTAGTAGAGGGAACTCAAAATTGGTAAATATTAGTGTTGTCTGTCTGGCTCCATTCTATTTCATGTACTCTTTCTCGTTAATTGAAGTTCTATGTGGTTGCACAAAAAGGGAAAATATTAATGTCGTGTACATTGAATTATTTGTGAATAATAAAGAATTGGTACCTCCGAAACTTCCAAAAGATTACAAATGAAAATGACATTCTAACAGCAGGCATCACTATGCACTTGTACATACATTTTTTTTTTTTTTTTTTTTTTTTTTTTTGTATTTTTGTATGTATATGTATAGAAAATAATCCAATTGGGAAGCTCCTACTCATATGAATTGTTCAATCAGAGATTATTTAATTAGTAGTAGATTCTTTCACATGCATGTTACCAAATCCTTGAATTGATATTTGATTTCCCTAATATTTTCAAAATGACACGAATACAAGAATTAGGTGCATGCATGCATGTTTGCAACATTTGATGCTCAAACAAGTCACGGAGCCACAAGCCATTTGATTGAGTTCAATAATTTATAAAAGGATGTAGAAACTATTTTCGGAAAATGAGTACGTTCAGTTAAAAATTGATGCAGTTAAAAATTAAGTTCATAGATTAGTGGAGAAAATAGTTCATAAGTTTGGGGGTGAAAGCATAAGAACATCAAGCATTTTGTGTGAAATTAATTCTCCATCCTCTTTGATTTCAGAAATAAAGTGGATTCCCAGAAATGTGACCTCAGTTACTTGGAGTATTAATGGTAGTTCTGAGTTGTGGTCACCACATGATCAAACTTAGAGCTCCGTTTGCTCAAGCTTGCAATTCCTTGTAGTTGAAGTTAGAGCTTGAAGAAGTAACTTTCTGAACCTGCCCATGTGAAAGATATTACTGAAACAGAGATGATGATGATAATAATAAGAAGAGGGGTGAAGGAGGAGTTTGCAAGTTATATGGGTCGTGTTTGGAGACCAATGTACCTTTTAGAATTCATTTTTCAACATGTAATTGACATGAAAACAGACGTTCTCTTTCTCTTCATTTTAACCATGTATTTTCTGATTCTAAGAATAAAAAACTAGTATTCCCAAAAATACTAAATGTTTGGTACTACAATGCAACAGTGTATATTTAGTAAACGTAATTGCCCAAAACAGTTCCCACTTTTTTTGTCATCTAACACAGTAATTTACATGTGAATTATCGGTTATGTTTGTCTTTTCATGTAATGGGAATGAGTTACTTCAATAGAAAAATTTTGCACTCTTATAAAAAAATTAACAATTTTTTGTGTCGTTTTACTACTCTACTAAAGTTTGCCTTGGAAGTGCAGCTAGGGTGGTAGGTCAAGTAGAGCATTGGAAGCTCCTGCCCGAGATTCCGGGTTCAAACTAAACCGGTTGACGACAAAAAACAATTTCTCAAAAAAAAAAAAAACTTTGCCTTAGAAGTCTAATAAATGGACGAGTATGTCTTGAATACTCGGCCCAACTGCTAGACTCAGCCCTTTCTACATGGATGCTTTAAATTAAAATAACGGTTGCCCCAGGTGGTATTGGGCAAGGAGTTTGTTGGGCCAAATATTTTGGGTTGTGGGAGATATATTGGGTCTCTCATTGGTATACGTTAGGACTGGTAATTGGAGTTTAGGCTGCTTTTTTGTTGGTTAAAAGAAAAAGGCTGTTCTTTTGGTTTGGGCTTCAGGTTTGCAAACTGGGTGTGACCTAGAGTCACTGGAGATATATCCTCTACTAATGATTGACCGGAAAAAAGAAAAATCCTCTGAACTTGCTAATCTTTTCATACAGTAATAGAGTTGCTCTAACTTCTGTTCTACATTATTATTAAGAAAATAAAAAAATATTCCCAAAAAAAAAATCTAAATATTAAGTTCCTCTAGAGTTTCGATGATCAAAGTTATTGCATCAAATTAGCATTGGATAGTTAAACAAGACTAATTATTCTAGATAGTATTGTTTACAAGTCAAGCCCCTCCCAAGTAGTTCGTGTTTGGTTCGTAAGAATCTCGTTTGTGATAAACTTAATTTCTAAATGGGTCAAGTTTGAGCTCAAAGAGCTCTTCTTCTAAATGAGCCACACTTGAGCACAAGATTACATACTCGATTTGTCAAGACTCGTTAAAATGCTTGTTTATTGACTCATTTGTATAAAACATATTGGTGACATATCCCGATTCTCGGGTTTTTTTAACGGCTGGGTAATTAAAAGTCATGTCAGCTAGGCCCGATTAGGGAAAAACAATTAATTCACATCCTTGCGTTTGATGAATTGACACTTTTATTCCTTCTGGTTAGGGAATTGACACTTCCTTATGTTTGATGAATTGACACTTTTATTCCTTCTGGTTAAGGAAATGACACTTCCTTACGTTTGATGACTGACAGGTTAGGAAAATGACACTTTCACCCCTTTAATATGCCAAATTTCAATACATTAACACCTCCTAACTGTGTCACCTTTAGTCTGGGTGAAAGGCCGACAACATTTTTGGAGACAAATATGCCCTCTTAAAGTATAGAATAACCATTTTCTATAGAAGGGAAAATTTGTCCGAAAAATCACTACCGCTAATTGGCTTGGCAGTTGGCTTGGCTGGGTTGGGCCAGGCCGAACCAAGCTGAGGGTCTAAAAGGGTAA
Source organism: Linanthus parryae (assembly GCA_023055425.1). Classification (NCBI taxonomy): domain Eukaryota; kingdom Viridiplantae; phylum Streptophyta; class Magnoliopsida; order Ericales; family Polemoniaceae; genus Linanthus; species Linanthus parryae. Next base: position 33,679,925 of record JALGPY010000001.1, read on the forward strand.
ATTCAAGTCCAACCAAACCCGCCGCTCCGGCCAAGACTCGAGCCCAAGCCCGCAACCCAACCAACATGCCAAATATTAATCTAATTTAATTTAAAAAATAACATTAATATGATTGAAAAAATAAATCTTAATATTAATATACGAGCAAATATCAAAACCAATACAATATTGGACGACTTTGTTTTTCGCAATATTTTGTATGTTATGTATATAACATAGCAAATTTAACGTGTAAATTATAGAATACACTTATATAGATTAGTTCATATGCATAAATAATAAATATAATAGTGAGTTTGGGCCGGGCAGCCGGGTTAAGGTTGTGCCAAAGTTACATAACCCAACCCCAACACACATGTTGGCGGGCTCAAATTTCAAGCCCAAGCACATGACTGGTCCAAATCTGTTGAACCAAAGTCCATAAAATCCCCGGCTAAGTTGGTTTGGCTGGTCGGGCCACTGTACCAGTGGCCAGCCCTACCGGTAACCCCACCCAAGAGTATTAGCGTCACAATAACGGTGTAAGTGTCGTGAAGTTGCCGCACACCAAGGTAGTGAAAGTGTCTTTTACAAAACTGGAAGGGAGGACAGTCTACTTGTCTCAAACTTAAAGGGTGCAAGTGTCTTTTACGCAAAAGAAAAATATGAAGGGAGATTTACGTGTTCATTTCTTTCCCCTTCTGATTTTAACTCAAATCGTTACTCTCTAGAGTCTGGTCGATGAAGTTATAAGATTTTTGTCAGTCCTTACTTCCAATAGTCTACCGACACGTATCTTCTAAGCATCCCGCCTTCAGGCTAACATCCCACATGAAACACAAGACGTGTCAGGTTAATCCTTAGTACGGCGACACGTCTCCAACTCTGTTCTCTCATACCACGACACGTAGCTTTCTCATTTTCCCAGTCGTTGGAACTGACAGAATCTCTTCTTATAAAACCCTACTTCGTGAAGTAGAACTAGAGAAAGCACATTATCCACTCCCTTGTTTCAGTTATCAACTACCAAAAACCACCAGAGCAAGTTCAAGCGAAGTCTCTCATTTCTTCATAACCTTCAGTTTCATTTTCAAGTCATCATGGTCGGAGTTGGCGTTCCTATTTGCATCGAGTGCGGCACAACAAAGAACCCTTGCCGGTGCAGGGTGGTGGGGCCCACACTAGGGTTTCTGGCGTTCGCCGCCGCGGCGGTGGTGGAGTGGCCGGTGGGCGCTATGGTTTACTGCTTCCGCCACGCCAAGGGCCGCCGCATCATGGCCCATCCGTCTGCCGTCGTTTATCCCTCTGTCTCCGGGGCGCTTCCCATTTAAGGGGTTTTTGATAAATTAATAACTCTTGACATTTGTTCTTTTCTTTTCTGTTTTGTTTTTGTTTTTCTTTTTTATGTGCTCGAAGAAAAGAGGTTATTTTGTGATAGAACGAAGACCCCTGTTGTAACTTGTGTTTCATTTTGATGTTATCAATGTAGATGGAAGAGTCAATAAAAGCTGCAAATGGTTTCTTCTAGGCTAGAGATGACGCGTTCACGCGATCAACCCCTCTAGTTTAGGAAATGGACACTTTCACCCCATTCCTTGGGTCCAAAGACATTTGTTGTGACTTCTTTAGTCTAGGGCAGGCACTGTCTCTAGTGGGCATTACTAATAGTAGTTTCTACTACAAATTTGTCATATTAAAGTATGAAATGACACAATGTAATGGGATCGGGGAGGTGTTACAAGTTACAGAGCTAGGAGTTGTTCTACAGGATCTACTGTTTATTAATAAGTCTGAAATCACAAAAGAAAGGAAGTATCTAGTCACATTCACATAAAAAAAAAAAGTATCTAGATATTGTTTATAAAATATGCACAGAATAGGCGAGACCACAACGAAACATTTTCAAGTTCGTGATACTTCTACCTCTCGCACAGCATTCTCGCCCCTGTGTAGCTCTAGATGCGTAGGCCTAGATCACCTAAAATTGTGTAGCTTTAGATGCGTAGGCCTAGATCACCTAAAATTCTTGGGAGAGGTTTGTACTTACAATTGGGTTAAACCAAAAGTCCAAGTAAAATGATCTAACCAACTCTTTACCGAGTAGCCCGCTACCTTATTTTCCGTCAAGTTGTCACTTGTCAAGTTGTCATTGTTAACAGTCGTCAAGTTGAAATTTAATTTAGTTCTTCATTATGGCAAATTATAGTTTCATATATATAGCCTCTATAGTTGGTTCCATCGTATCTAGAATACACACGAGTTCAATTTACAATATATTTATGTTTATATTTTATTAAGTATATGATTTATATACGCTCTTTCATGACGTTCTCAAATATTAACTTTTTAGATTCTACCGCTTTCGTGCTCCTGCTCCAGCTGACTTAGGCGTAGGCCCTTGCGTAGTTTTAGAAAAATAAAAATCTGCATATAGAACGTCAATACAAAGGGGACGAACAATCACATTGACATTTAAAAATAAGGAAATAAATTCAGTTGACAATTGAGTTGGTAAAATTAAATCTTCTGAAAACTAATAAGTTAATAAAACCGTTCGAACTCTTTGAGCTATTATACCGAGTACTGGATCCACGATAACCATATGCCTCAGCATTGTTTAGCAGACTCAAAATCTTGACAATGTTAGAAAATCATGCATTGAAAGGGAAACTAGGATCAAACCCTAAGTAAATAATTGCATTGGGAGCTAGGGTTTACATGTTGTAGCGTGATCGTCCCCAGACGATGTCATTGATCTTCTGGCGTTCGTGTTCACGTGCTCATCTCCTAGAAATCTGTGTGCACCTCTTGGATGAACGCGAATATCCGCAGCCCTACTCGCCTTTAGATGTGCGTGAGAGAGGAAAAAGTGATCCGTCGTGTATCTGTAATAAGCCTTTTGATCTGTATGGACCAGTCTGTATATATAGACAAAGTTCTACTCATTTGCAGCATACCACATGGGTTTGTATTACTACAGTGCAGCCCCCTGGCTCGATAAGTAATATGTCTAACATCTCCCACTCGTTTGTGGGGTTGCGCATAACTCTACTAGTTTCCTCAATCTCCAACCAAATCATCAATGCAGATTTTGTGTGATCGTGTCTGGAGAACCGTACACCAAAACTCAACTTCCAAAATTTCCATCATATGTCATCTCATAGACCATGAGCATGTATGTCTCACTGGGTGACGCTCAAATACATCTATCATACTGCTATTATATTCATATCTTGCATAACCCTTATGGGTCTCACAAGTGGCGCCAATGAATAAACATAGCATGATGCACTGATAATCTTCCCCTCATTCATGTGTCGCTTAGATTCAGATTGTGTACTTTCCCAGCGATGTTCAGAAGCCCGAATCACTCATGACTGTAAGGTTCCATACAAAAGTAGCACCACCAACCCGTCACTTTACGACACATGTAAGAGTATTAAGGGTATAAAATTTATCTAATACGCACTCAGATGATCGACGAAGCTCACACGGTGAGAGTCATGGAAACACTCTACTCACCACCTCATGTCGCTCTTCAGCACGTGTTTATGGGAAACACAAGACATAGTTTTGGAAATCCCACTGGAGCGCATGTCTTATCTGATATGGACTACTATGCAAATTCTAATTCGGTCACCATCCTGAAGACTAATCGGGGAACCGAAATGTCGCATGAGAATGCGCCCCAAAATCAGTTCTTGCATCTGGTTTTCTACGCAAACTCACTTGGCTTAATGGTATCTACCATGTTCGGGCTGCAAGCGAGCTACTCTCATCCTGGCAACTATCCAAGGCGACAAGAGAATCCATCATGTCAGCGTCTAGCTCAACCGGGAATATGTCTCATCCTTTCTCACCATCCATGGCGCCAATGGTGATCACTCTTGCGAGTGAGCAGATCTAAATGTTTGTGTGACATGCGCAATGCTAGTATAGGATAAACAAAAAATCATGCACGCATCAAAAATAACATGCACGATAATCAAAGAAAGTCCAATTAAATTCCAAATATCAATGTGTCAAATATTAATCAGATCTAAAATCTAGAAGAAAATCAGTAACTACCGAGTCCTATATTCCTAATATGACCGATGAAGAGAACGTTCAAAATAGGTTTGGTCATTGGATCAGCTAGCATGTGATGTGTCGGAATGTTCTCTAAGGTAATCTCTCTATCGGCTACCACATCTCTAATGGAATGGTATTTTATTCCTATGTGTTTGGCCTAACAATGGTTTGCACATGCTATGGCCGCCATACTATCACAACACATGGTAACAGGCCTTTCAACTACTCCTAGGTTGGCCAAGAACCTTTTCTGTTAAACACACATAAGAAGACATGTCAGTATTCCACCTCCATAAAAGATAGAGCGATGCAAGTCCGCTTGCTGCTGCTCCATGTGATGACCCATCCACCAAGCATGAAGACGTAGTCTGAGGTGGATTTGTGTGTTTCGAGGTCCCCAACCCAGTCAGCATCACTATAGCCAACAAGTCGAAGCTCCGAGCTCTGATAGCACGACACGTGATCCTTTGTTCCTTTGACATGTCTAAGTATCCTATTGACTGCTTTCTAGTGTCCCACACCGGGGTTCGCCTGATATTTTGCTAACTAAATCGACTGCATAGCATATATCGATTCTAGTACACATCACTGCATACATGAGACTTCAACAGCACTTACGCATGTACTTTTCTCATCGGGTCTTTCTCTTATTGTGTTTTAGGGCACATATCTAGGCTAAGCTTTTCACCATGAGCTACAGAAGTATCGAATGGTTTCGAGTCCAACATATGAAAGTGTTCAAGTATCTTCCTGATTTACGTCTCATGAGACAATCCAATAAGTCTCTTAGAACGGTCCCTCAGGATCCTAATCCCAAGAATGTAATTGGCCTCACCAATATCCATCATCACAAATCGAGAGGATAACCACTTCTTAATGGATACGAGTAACCATGTGTCATTACTGGCTAATGGTATATCATCAACGTAAAGTGACATGATCACGGACTTTTTGAATGAGCGTTTGACATAAACAATTATCTTCATCGATCATCCGAAAACTATATGAAATGATGTCCTGGTGAAATCTCATATACCAATGTCTCGAGGACTGTTTATGACCACATATTGACTTAATCAGTTTGCACACATTGGGCTCTTGACTTTATGTCTCCAAATCCTATGGATGAGTCATATAGATCTCCTCTTTGAGTAGTCCATTGAAATACAGTCCTTACATTCATCTGATAGAACTCTAAGTCCATGTTTGCTACTATTGCTAATATAAGGAGAATTGACGCAATCCTCAGAACTAGGGAGAATGTCTCGTTATAGTCCACACCATATTGTTGGGTCCAGCCTTTTGCCACTATGCGAGCCTTATTACTATCCATGTTTTCGTATGTGTTTCTCTTGTCCTTGAAAACGCACTTGTTTCCAATAGCCCTGCGACCAGCCGACAAGTCAATTAAGTCCCGAACATGATTGTACCTCATAACTTCCATATGTTCTTGTAAAGTAACTTTCCACTCTCTTCTAGTTGGGGGAAATATGGCTTGAAACACTTTCCTAGGTTCATCATCATCATGCAAGGTAACCATCATGTGTTTCCCGCCTTCGATCTCGAATCGTCGACAGGGTATGCTCTCACGAGAAATTCTTCGCACGGAACTTTAGTACTCTCTTCCACACGAATGGGTTATTCACTCGGTAAGTCACTCCCACTATCCAAAGGATCTGGAGGAACTAATCCCTCATGATCAACTAAGGACAAAGCGACATCATGTGGTTCCTCTATTTCATAGAGGTCGACATCTCCACGAGCTTCTTCCTGACTAGGAAAATCTCCCTCGAGAAATTCAACGTCACGTGAATCCATTTATGCTAGACTGTCGTTCGAGTGCTGTGATATAAATACGTAACCCTTAGAATTCTCTAGATAGCGGATGGATATGTACTTCTTCCCTTTAGGGTCCAATTTCCCATTCCTAAGGGATTTGATTCGTACATAAGATGTTGATCCCCATGGCCTAAGGTGAACTAAATCATGTTGCGTTTTAGTTTTTATCTCAACGGGGGTAGTGGCTACTGACTTGGTGGACACACAATTGAGTATGTAGGCGGCAGTAAGAAATGTATCTCCCCAATAAGACACATGCAAGTTCGCACATACCATCATAACATGAACCATCTCTTATAATGTCATGTTCCTTCTTTCCGCCATACCATTTTGTTGCGGTGTGAAATGAATGATCATCTGCCTCACTATTCCCATCGATTCACAAAGCTCTTTAAATTGCTCAGATAGATACTCACGGCTTCGTTCTATCCTCAGTGACTTAATTCACTTGTCTAGTTGGTTCTCTACCTTTTGTAGAAACCTTCTGAATTAGTCTAGTAGTGCAATAGCGAGCAGCATGTCTAGCCTTAACATTTAATGGACCACAAACTTCAGAATAAATGAGCTGTAAAGGCTCAGTAGCCCTTACTACTTTACCAAACTGTTTGCGTTTTGCCTTTTCTGCAAGGTAAGGCTCACATATAGGTAACGCTACTTTGGACAATGTCCCAAGCAGGCTTGCTCTAGCTAGCATGTTCCTTCTTTCCAGTCCAATGTCTCCTAATCTAGCATATCATCCATAAAAATCTAAATTACCGCTCGATGAGGAGATAAACGAAGATGACTATGAGGCAATATATATACAAGAATTAAGAATGTATAAATAAAACAAACCATCCAATATATGACCAGATCCAAAATATTTTTTCCCACAGTGTGGCAGCTTTACCCAAAAAAACAAGTCTATAATCCAAATCCAAAAGGTTATAACCAGAAACTAGGTTCTTGCATGTGCCAGGTGCATATAGAACGTCATGAAGAACAAGCGTTTGTCCAGACCGCAACTTCAGATAATATGTGGCAACACCTAGCACTAGCATCTCAACGAATAAGTTGTTCCCCATCTTCCCCACGCGAAGTGTCTTAAACAGACCTTGATCTGATAGAGCGGGTAAAAGAAGTCTGGAAAAGAAATCACCAAATTTCACTAATAAGGTATCAAAGACTTCATGTTTAAGCTTATAACCAAAAAATCTTCACCTATACCAAGCATATTAGTGTTCACCTTCTCCAGCTCACAATCACCGCAACCCATGTCAACACTTGAAACTAAAGTTTGAAAAAATCGGACTGGTCATTGAACCGGTGAGGCACTGGTTTGCGGTGCCAGTCGGACCAGCGGATCAGCCGGTTGAACCGCATATTTTTTATATAATATATATTTATATATAAGTATGCAACAAATTTAATTAATATATGGCATGGATATCTTAATATGATCAACATCTTGATAAATTTATAGAATAATACTAAAACTAAGGTTATGAAAAAAATGATTTAAAAATTAATATTGATTAATTGACACACAACATTGTAATATAAAGTTGGTTTATTTTTTGAGATTACTAGTACATTTTTTATTAAAAGTGTGAAAATCTAAATTATTTTTTCATTTCGAGGTCTATACAAGTATGTTCAAAAGAGTAAATAAATATTATGTAATGAACAGATAAAGAAAAAAATGTTGAATGATATATACAAGTGTAAAAAAAAAGATCTGGAATACATTTTATATGTATAACAAATGTAAAGATTATAACACAAATTTGCGGTCGGTTCAGGGGAAAAACTTATGTGTTTCATCCACGGAAGCCTGAGTTCGATTCCCATTGGGCACAATAAATTGAATTAATTGAAAACCGACCAGTTTTCTCCGACCAGTTCGCCGGTTGGACTGCAAAATTGGCCGGTTTTGGACCGGGTTTAACAGGTACTTGCATTTCTGGTCGTATAGCCTAACCGGACCAGCCAGGTGCCGGTTCACTGGTCTGACCGGTTGAACCGGCCGGTCTGGTCCGCTTTTCAAAACTAGCTTGAAGCTTTCTCATTCACAGATCTCTCTCTCCCCCCTCTCATACGAACCTTTAAACAAACACAAAAAGAAAAATAGCCATACCAAAATATGGAGATGAACCCAAAAGTTTGGTTAACCCAACCACCGTCGCCATTTTCTGAGAGAGGGGGGCGGATCCGACACCCCTGTTTTTTGAAACTTAACCTTTTGAAACCACCTCACCAGATTGAAACCCTCCTTGCGAGAGATTTAAACCTAGTTGAAAACCTTTCTCATTCGTAGATCCAACCATCTCCAAGCCCAACCCATCCCTAACCCAAACACTGCTGAAGCACACGAGAACATAATCAAAGATAGACTCTTCGGGAGAGAGAGAGAGAGAGGCATAGAGAGTAGAGACAAAGGGGCAAGTGAGAGAGAGGCAACCACTGTCGTATTCAATCTTCAACGGAGCAGGAGCACCCAACTTGACCGAGAGGCGTCCTCCTTCATCTTCAGGTTGTAGGCAATGGAGAGTGAGAGGGCAGGGGAGGGGGTTGTGGTGATTGCGGCTAAATTTAGAGAGAGAGAGAATGAGAGAAGAAGAATGGGAGGAGAAGTAGAAGGAGGAGCATTTATAGTGGTAATTTTCAAAAAAACAAAATCAAGGGTAAACAGTATTTTCAAAGAGCAATCTGGGATCTGTCAGTAAAAGTGAATTATTCGAAACATAGGCGTGTCGGTTATTTTTTCGCCTAAATATAAGGGTGCAAAATGTCCTTTACCCTTAAATAAATGTCAATCAAAATTTTCTTTTGAGGAATTGTTTTTGTCTCAACCGGGTTTGAACCCGAGACTTCATGAAGAGGCTTCCAACGCTCTACCACTTGAGCTACCACCCTAGCTGCTCAATCAAATTTTTTACGAAAGAAAAAATATTATTTAGAGCTGCGCGTCACACCCGCTAAATCACCAGAGAATACAGATTTGGAACTCTACCGTAAAAGCTCATATCTTCTTCAACTATACCTTTCTGGTCAAAATAGTGAGGAAGATTATTACTACTTCTTTAAAAAGTAATTTTCTTTAAAAAGTAATTTCCAAAAAGTAATTTTCAAAAAGTAATTTTCTTTAAAAGTAATTTTTTTTAAAAAGTAATTTTCTTAAGATAACCATGTATTAGAAAATTTATAAAAACTAAGTATGTAGACTATTTATAACATTTTTAATAAAAGTATATCAATGTTTAAGTTGGGAGGAATTATTCTTCTAACAAATAAATGCTTGTTATCAATTGAAAAAACCATTAACTTTAAATTCCAGGATATTTCTTAATAACCATTTAACTAAAACAAACCGGAAATAAATAATTGCGATTTAAACTTCTATCTTGATTATTTTCAAGAAAATAACTTCTATTTAACCAAAAATTATTCTTACATATATTATCTAAATATTTAACTCACTTTTATTTAATTGAATTAGTATCTAAAAATTATAGAAATTCATTTAAATCCAAAGTCACATTTTTATTTTATTTTTTATATTTTCATATTGTTAAATGACATGGAAACCCCGAAGTTATGCTAAAAGGGATCTAGTACCCCTAAAGCAGTTTCATATGTTACACCTATCATCATAAGTTTTCTGAAACAACACAAACCACCCCTAACAAGAGCATAATGATTCCATTCCGAACAAAACACAAATCAAAGGCTCAACACATGATTTTGATTACTAAAAACAACTTGTGAGGTGATTTAGAGCTTTCCCAACCCAAAAACGCGAGAAACGGCGAAGAAACAAGGCGGGTCAAAACTGTCTGGAAGGATCCACGAGCTGTGGGTGGTGTACGGTTTTTTAACGGATTACACAGCGGAATGAAACTAGAAAAAGATACGCACAAGACCCACCAAGGATCACAGGAAGAAATACATTACGATAGTAAAGGATTTGTAATAATCACCTTGTAGGTCTCCTGTGATGACTTCAAACACAAATAATGTTGTGTCTCAACGGTTGATCCACACCTTGGATTGAGATCTAGATCTTCCAACTCCTTGTGCTAGCTAGGAATGATAGAAGAGGAATAAGAAATCACGAAATGGAGACCAAAGAGGGGATCAACCCTCTCTCTTTGGACGACGGGGTAGGGGCGGACGACACAAGGGGCGTCGGCCTCTTGTGTTGTCTTAATCTCTCTCCTTGCTTTCTCTCCTACTCAAGTAATGTTATGATCATTAGTTATAAGAAGGAAGATAGGAACATCATTTATATAGCCCAGCAACTCCTTGTTAACTACATAAAGGCCCTCTCCTAATCCTACTCAAGTTCGGATTAGTCCCTCTTGCAAATTAGTCCGACTAAGTTTGCAAGTAGTTTCACATTGATCCTTCTAATTAATTAATCCCCAAGTCTAGTTCAATCCATATGGCGTGTGACCCCATAGGTTTCTACTTAGTTGATAGTAACTATTTACTAACATGGAGCGGCCTCTAGGAAGACATCCATGCCCCAACTAATAGAAATAGTCATCTGACGAACCTTGTGAAAGTATTGTCACATCCCTTTGTCTCTATATCTGGATTGGACACGTGACATACAAGTCACACTAGTATATTCAATCCATAGTTTCTCGATCGTGGGAATAGTCTCATCCATGCAAATAACATCAATATCCTATATTGATTTATCTGAGTCTGGCAGACATTCTATGAGCACCATCCCCCGAGTGGCCGTGGATATATACTCTCGTTATGTGGGAGGGAAAAATCCTATCTACTCCATTACCATCTATAAGCTTGCTTCCTTATTGTATCCGACGAACGCATTTATTACTACCCAGTTACGGTGTAGCGTTTGACAATGTCAAAATACAACAATCCACAACTAGAGGATCTAGCGACTTCAAGTCTAAGGATGACAATACCATTGTCACTACGAGAAGCACTTGTGACTTTACATAACTTGTATGTAGCCTTCTCGTTATGGGTCAATCCAGTATGCTATCACTCCTAATGCATACCCATGTGTTGGATCATGATATCTCCATATCAATCCGACCCCATACTAGTCTATAGTTGATCGTCCTGTTAATCAATATAATTAACTAGGGATATTTAAGATAAACAACACATTTGCAATCTAAGGGCTTCATTATATTAAATATCTCCATAAATAATTCAATGAATATTCTAACCAAAAGTAATGTTCATACTAAATAAGATTGCCTCTAGGGCATCTATTCCAGCAGTCTCCCGCTTGCACTAGAGCCAATCTGGTGCATCTCGTATGCAAATTCTTCTAATGTGCCCGTCATGCTTGCACTGAACAAGCGGCTTTGTAAGTGGATCTGAAAGATTCTCATCTATAGGAATCTTGCATATCTTCACATCTCCTCTATCTATGATATCTCGAATAAGATAGAACTTCATGAGTATGTGTTTGGATTCTGGTGTGATCTGGGTTCCTTTGATTGTGCAATCGCCCCAGTGTTGTCACAGTACAAATCTATTGGATCCACAATTATAGGAGCGACACTAAGTTCAGTGATGAACTTCCTAATCCAAACAGCTTCCTTTGTTGCGCCACTCGCAGCAATGTACTTAGCCTCAGTTGTAGAATCAGCAACCGTCTCTTGTTTTGGAACTCTTCCAGCTCACAGCTCCTCCATTCAGGAAATACACGAATCCTGACTGCGATATGCAATCATCTCTGTTGGTTTGGAAGCTTGCATCCGTGTAACCCCTTACACGCAACTCTTCCTCCCCTCCATATATCAAGATAGCATCATTAGTTCTTCTTAAGTACTTTAGGATTTTCTTGACTGCTATCCAGTGACTATCACCCGGATTAGATTGGTACCTGCTTATCATACTCAACGTGTATGACACATATGGTCTAGTACATAACATGGCGTAACTATGGCCGAGACGTATCCTACTCATGCGTTCCTTCTCTTTCTCATTGGAAGGACAATCACTCTTCGAAAGAGGGATCCCATGCGACATGGGAAAGAATCCCTTCTCGGAATCTTGCATGTTGAACCGATTCACCACCTTGTCTATATATGTACTTTGAATTAGGCCTAGCAGCTTCCTCGATCTATCTTTATAGATCTTGATACCAAGTATATAAGATGCTTCCCCTAAGTCCTTCATTGAGAAACATTTTCCTAGCCAATATTTCACGGATTTCAGCATGGGAATATTGTTTTCAATGAGTAGTATGTCATCCACATACGAGACGCGAAAAGCAACAGAGCTCCCACTAACCTTCTTGTAGACAAAAGATTCATCTTCGTTCTTGATAAAGTCAAACTCTTTGAATGCTTCATCAAAACGTCAATTCCAACTCCTAGAAGCCTTCTTTAATCCATAAATGGATCGTTTTATTTTTTTATTTTTTTTTTTTGAGGAAGAAAACTTTTCATTGAAAAACCAAACGGGACCAGATACAGCTGTTAGGCATTAAAGCCTCTCATTTCCCACACCGCCCCATTATCTTCCCAACACTCGATACTATCTATGTTCAGCCCCCTTTGAGAGAGCCAGTGCGCTTCTCGATTCTTCCCTCTATCAATATACTTCCATGAGATCCGATCAAACTTCTCTCTTGTCTCTTCAATTTTCTGGATCAAGTTCTTCACCACTGTGCGCTGTTGATCTGGATCTTGTCTATGTTGAAGGAGCTCGATCAAAATTTGTGCATCACCTTGTATAGTAATCTCTCTGATCTGGAAATCCAACGCCATTTGCAGAGCTTGACTTGCCGCCTGAGCTTCAATCTCGAAAGCACTGTTTCCCCACTGCATGTGCCTTGCCTGTGCAGATATGATTTTCCCTGATGCATCTTTCAGAATAACTCCAATTCCTGCAATTCTTCTTTGGTATGACCAAGCCCCATCGAAGTCTATTGTATGTGGATTGGTTGGGTTTGTTCCATCTGCGGGTTCTGGGTGTGAGGGCTGGGTATTGGCTTTGAGTTGTGTGGTGCTGATGATGTCCTGGAGAACTCCTCTGGCTGAAGCTAGCAGATCTCTAATTGGGGTCTGTTTGCCTTCGAAGATGGTCTTGTTACGGTTTATCCACAAACTCCATAGGCCAATACTTACCAGTTCCTGATCTGGAGTTGAGCTTTTCAGAAAGAATCGCCGGATCCACCCTTCCCCAGATGTGAAGGTAACTTTGTTTCCTACAAACTCAGACCAGAACCGTTTAGCTAGAGGGAAATTTTGAAAAATATGTTCTGTGTCTTCTGAATGGTGGCCACAGATTTTACATGAACTGTTTACTTGAATGCTTCTCCTTGCTAAATTCTCTGTTGTGGGTAGGGAATTGTTATTTATACGCCAAATCAAAAAAAGGAATTTTCTGGGGACTTTGAGCTTCCAGAGGTCAATCAACCACCTCTCTTCTCTTCTTTCTCCACTTGAGTTCACATTTTCAGCACTGCTTGTTATTGATCTTGCTGCCTCATAGCCACTTTTTACTGAATATTTACCTGTATTGGTCCTGTACCATATCCACTTATCCTCTGTTTGGAGGTTAAGGGGAATACGGCATATGTCATGAATGTCTGCATCATTTAGATTGATCTCCTTCATTCTAGCTGTGCTCCAATTGCCTGTATTTTGATCAATGATGTCTTGTACAAGGGTGACTGATTCCTCTTGTCCTGCTGAGATCACCTTCAACGGACCTTCTCTAGGGATCCATGGGTCTTTGAAAAGCTTTGTTGAAGAACCATTACCAATCTGCTTTACCAGGCCTCTGTTGAGCACTTTAATACCTTCATTTAGACTTCTCCAGGCATATGAAGGATTAGTTCCCAAGGTTGCTTCCTGGATGCTTTTCCCACTGTAATATTTATTTTGCAGCATTTTAGCCACAAGGCTGTTTGGGTTGACTAGCAATCTCCAACACTGCTTTGCTAACAGAGCCTTATTGAAATCCAATATGTCTCTGAAGCCTAGTCCCCCATAGATCTTTTCTTGTTTTAACTTGTCCCAAGCAACCCAGCATATGCTCTTTTTATTTGATTGATTCCACCAGAAGTTTCTCATAGCCTGTTCAATCTTATGACAGGACCCTATTGGTAATTGAAAACAACTCATGGCAAAAGTGGGAATAGCTTGCACTACTGCTTTTAATAAGACTTCTTTACCTGCAGGAGATAAGTAGCGTTCCTTCCAGCCTGTAGTTTTGTGCATTACTCTGTCAAATAAGTAATTAAAGGTGACACTTTTGTTTTTACCTATTGTCGTAGGTAATCCCAAGTACTTGTCATGCTGGTTTGCCTCCGGAACTCCACACAGATTACTGAGAGCTTCTCTATCTTCTGCTTTAACATTAGTCGAAAAAAGCGCGGCTGATTTCTGCAAATTCATACGCTGACCCGAGGCTTCTTCATAATCTGTAATTATTTGTAATAAGTTTGTAATATTATTTGTATCTGCCCCTGTAAAGAAGATGCTATCGTCCGCAAAAAACAGGTGGGAAACCATAGGACCATTTCGGGAAGCACGAACTCCAGACAGTCTATTGCTTCTAACCCCAGCTTCGAGCGTACGGGAGAGACCTTCACTGCATAACAGAAACAAGTAGGGCGAAAGGGGACACCCTTGACGCAGCCCTCGTTCAGGTATTACTTGTCCTTTCACTTCTCCATTTAGGACAAAAGAAAATTTTACAGAGCAAATACACTTTCGGATCACATTCCGGAACTTCTCACCAATCCCCATCCTTTGCATAACTGCGAGTAGATAATTCCACTCTACCCTATCGTAAGCTTTAGACATATCCACTTTTAATGCGACATAACCTTTTCTCCCTTTAACTCGAGTTTTCATTGTGTGGATGATCTCAAAAGCTGCTAGTATATTATCTGTAATCTGTCGTTGTGGGACGAAAGCACTTTGAGTTTCTCCTATCAATTTTGCGAGCACTTGCTTGAGTCTGTTAGCTACTACTTTCGCGATTATCTTATAGATCACTGTGCACAAACTAATGGGACGAAATTCCACTGGGCTTGTTGGTTGCTTGATCTTGGGAATAAGCGCGATTAGAGTAGCATTTAATTCACCCATCTCCCCCTCCCCATTCAGAATGCCTAAGCATTCGTTTGTAACATCAGGTCCGATTGTGCTCCAATGTTTTTGAAAAAACATTGCAGGGAAACCATCTATCCCTGGCGTTTTAAGCGGGTTCATTTCTTTTAAAGCAAACCAGATTTCATCAGCAGTATACGGTCTATCAAGATCTTCTCTATCTTCGGTAGAACATAAATTGGGAATAAATTGAAGTATTTTTTCCATACCTTCGCTCGATGGGGCGTCCGACGTAAAGATCATGCGAAAGTGGTCTTCTAGACATCTCTGCAGATCAAGTGGTTCTTCCACCCAGTTCCCATTTGCATCGCGGAGTCCACTGATGAAGTTTCTGATCTTACGGTTTGAAGCCTTCCTGTGAAAATACTTTGTATTTCTATCACCGTGTTGCAACCACAAAGCACGACTACGTTGTCTCCATAGAATTTCCTCCTGGTTAAGGAGTTTATTAAGCTCCTGCTGAGCTTTGTTAACTTCACTGGACCAATTTTGTAACTTGTTTTGTTGGTGCAACAAGTGAATTTTGTCCTTTAGACATCTAATTTGGAATTTGACATTACCGAAGTCCTTCTTTTCCCACTGTTTTAGGCTTCCAGCTGCACTATGCAGTTTGTGAAGTATCGTTCCATTGGCCGACCAACTCTCATGAACAGTTTTCTCATAATTCTGGTTTGTGGACCATGCTGCTTCATATAAGAACCTCCTGTTTATTCGGTGATTTCTTCGTCCGCTTGCTTGAACTTGAACTAACAAACCTTGGTGATCTGAATTTGCAAGTCCACGGTGAGTAACAGTGGTACTAGGGAACCGGTCCCTCCAACTATGATTAGCCATGGCTCTATCGAGCCTCTCACGGATTAGAGTTCCATCTTCATACTTGTTACTCCATGTAAATTTGGAACCAATATACCCCAAATCTCTAAGATCGCACCTTGTTGCTGTTTGAATAAAGGGTTCCACTTGACTATATTGCACTGCCCGTCCTCCCAACTTTTCTGTACTAAACATTATTGAATTAAAATCTCCCACAACCACCCATGGCATTGTAGTACCAGGGTTTTGTCCTTCTAACATGTTCCACGACTGGTATCTTTTTTCTGCAGCAGGCTCGCCATAAAACCCTGTTATTAGCCAATCTCTTCCATGCTCGTTACAACTCCAAGCACTAATATGATATTTAGAGTAATTACGAATTTCTAGCTTAACTTGATCTGACCACATAAGTGATAAGCCGCCACTACGACCTTCACTAGGAACATGCAGACCGTTCGCAAAGCCTAGTTTTCTCCTTACTCTCTCCATATCATTCACCTGTAACCTCGTCTCCATTAAGAAGACAACGTCGGGAACTGACCTCTTCACTTCACTGTGAAGAGTTAGGAACGTGCAGGGATTCCCGAGACCCCGCACGTTCCAACTTAGGAGAATCATTGTGAATGGCGGGGGTGCTTAGCACCCTCCGCCAAATTTTGAGACTCAGCTATCACCATCTCTTCATCTACTCCCATATCATCAACTGTTTTGTCGGCTGGAAAGATTATCTTCCTTGCCTTCTTCCCAAATTCTAATTGTTCCTTGGTCTTCGAGGTCGGCGGTGTAAATTGGGTTGTAGAACCCTTTCTCTTCGCCTCAGCCTCCTCCATCTCTGAGGTGTCTTTAATTTGCAGCATGCCTTTTTTCCTCGCCATTGCTTTTGGGTTGGGTCTAGCCGTGTACCCTTGTTTCTCGTTCAACTTGGCAATTAGATGTTTAATTCCACCCAGATCTCTAGAAGGATCTTTGAAAGCAGGGCTGGCCACCACCTCCATCTCCCCCGTCGTTTGCATGTCACCATCTTGGGCTGCTGTCGAAACCAGTGCTTGGTTTTCCTCATTAACCAGACCACTTTGGTCCTTATTACTTCCTTCGGGTTCTTGTACTCCAGTGCTCGAAATTGGTGCTGGTAATGTCAAATTGGTTGGTAGGTTTGATTGATTTGGGGGCACTTCATTCGTATCAGGCTTTTGGGTTGTCGCATTGTTGTCGTCCGACCTTCTTTTGGCTGGGTGCGCAAGTAGCCAGTCTCCATATCCTGAAACCTCCGTTTTGTCCTGATCACAGTCTTTGCTTGCGTGTGTTATCCTCCCACACCAGCTACAGACATGAGGAACCCGCTCATATTTAAAATCGATCCATTGTTCTTGTCCCTTTACTACTATGTGAATCCCTCGAGGAATTGGCTTCATGATCGGGATTCTTGCCCTTACACGAACATAGTTGATACCTTCTTCACTTTCAATACGCGGATCTGAATCGATTATCTCCCCTACCGCAGATACAGCTCTGCAACCCGATTCTTCCTTTACCAAGTGTAGCGGTAGATTGTGGACCTGGATCCAGACATCAACCTTATTGAATGGGACTTCTTTTGTAGGGTCCCCCAGATTCCAGGGTTTTAGCAGTAGAATTTTACCGTTGAAAACCGATGGACCTCCCAGAGATACTCTATCAAGGCTAGCTTGGTCTGGGAAGCTAAAAACAAAAGTATTCAAATCAACTTCATACATATTGACTTGATTCCCATTGTTCCAGATCCGTCTAAAAGTACTACGCATAGCCTTGGAGTTGATTTTTTCATCTGAAGTAAACGTACCAATCATACAGAATTTGAACTCACCTTCAGCCTCCTCACAGTACTCATCTTCAAACTCAACTCGTTGCAACTCTTCAATGGTGTACTCGAATCCTGCTTCCTGATCCATCTCAACCAAGAAATCTGCGTCCTTGAAGCCTCGCGATCGCCTGTTGAAACTCGTGTACGACTGCCGCCGCACAAACTTAGGGTTTCTTCTTGCCTAAAAACTCGGAGCTCGTAAACTTTTTATTGAATCTGAACATCTAGGTTAATTACACGTTAGAAGTCAATGTCTTCAATTCATTTCACTAATTTAATATCTTGTTAAATGGATCGTTTTAGCTTACAGACTTTATTTGCATGCTCTGGATCTACAAAAACCTCAGTTTGTGTCATGTACACATCCTCTAGGAGGTTTCCATACAGAAACGCTGTTTTGACATCCATCTGTCAAATCTCGTAGTCATAGTAAGCTGCAGCAGCAAGTAGGATTCGGGTGGATTTAGTCATTGCGAATGGTGAAAAGGTTTCATCATAGTCAATACCATGAATCTGTCCAAATCCTTTTGCCACAAATCTGCCCTTGTAGGTAATCACATTACCATCCATGTCGGTCTTCTTCTTGAAGACCCACTTTCACCCTATGGGCCGCGCCCCTTGGGGTGGTTCCACCAAAGTCCATACTTTGTTGGTATACATGGATTTCATCTACGATTCCATGGCTTTGGGCCACTTCTGAGAGTTAGGCCCTTTCATGGCCTCTCCATAGGTAGTAGGCTCATCATATATGAGCAACGTTTCGCCAGAATCAGTCACGAGAAGTCCATAGCCCTCTGGCTCCTGGCGCACTCTACTCAACCTACGAAGCTCTTGTGTTACTTGAATAGGTTCTTCAACAACATTTTGTGGTTCTTGTTTATGTTCCATAGTAGGATCAGTAGTTTTTGGTTCTTGAATTTCTTCAAGTTCTAAAGTCCTCACACTTGCTTCTTTAGAGACAAATTCTCTTTTTAGAAACACGTCGGTCCGAGCAACAAACACTTTGTTCTCACTTGGATTGTAGAAATGATACCCTTTAGTTTCCTTAGCGTATCCCACAACTTACACTTATCCGACTTAGGCCCGAGTTTGTCTCATTGTAAACTGAAGGGGTGTACAGTAGGTACAAATACAGGATCAATACTCTAGAAGGGGGGGGGGGGGGGTTGAATAGAGTATGCCAACTTTTGCTAAACTTGAAAGAATAGTGGTTTCAAAAATAATTCTAATGAGTGAAGAGTGATTCAAGGCCTTGAAATGAGTTTCAAGCCCTTGGAATGAAAACAGTTGAAGTATAAAAAGATAAGTCGATTTCAAGGCCTTGAAACGAGATTCAAACCCTTGAAATGAATTTTTTTTGAATGCTGCAAAAGAACTAAGTATGGAACTGAAAAGTAAATTCAAGAGACACAAGATATATAGAGTTAGTTCCACTTGGACCTGCGTATCTACCTCAAGGATCTTCTCCCTGCAGGATTCTCAACTCAATTCTTATTAATCAAAAGCTAAGCCCTAGATCTCAAGCACATAGAGATGCCTTACTCTGTTACAGCTTGTGGTTCTCACTAACCTATCTAGTACCTGCTCTAGCCAACTGATTAAATAATAATTCTCTATTGTTCACCTTGAGCAATCCTTGAGAATAAGAGCTATAAGTAATATCAGAATGATATACAAATGAAGTTCATAGTAGAATAACACTAGAACTGAATCTGCAGTGAGTATGGAGTGTTCTTCATTTGCTTGGATTGAGAGAAATGAATCTGCTTATTTGTTGCTTGTCAATCCCTGAATGTGTTTGAATGTCTCTATTAATTTTCTCATTATATTGCTTCAGATTTCCCTCTTTTATATAGCCGTTTCAATTGCAGATCTTCAGGATCTCCTCTTAACAAACTTCCCTATTTTGTATCTTCAGCTTTGACTTCTCTAACAGTTTCTCGAACGGATAGTTTCTCAGTATCTTCAATTATACTGATTTGATATTGTATAAACACATGTTGGGAAGCTTCCAAACATAACAAATTGATCACATAATCAAATCAATACAAAGTTTCCTTTCCTGCAAAACTCAGGTTTGGAAATAGATCATGTAAAATAGGAAATACAATTTCCCTGCAAAACTAAGTCAAACAGATGGATTAGATACTGTTAAATGTGTCAAAATACTTTGTCTTTCAAGGTATGCAAGCTAATGTGTCCCAACTTTATTTGCCAAAGCTTCGAATCTTCTTTCAAGGCCTTGAGACACTTTAAGTTTTCTCCTGCAACTTTGTTAGTTTGAAAAGTATAGACATTGTTTGACCTAGAGGCAATGAGGATGCAATTTCTAGATTTCTCATCTTGCACCAAAAATTTCTCTTTGTCAAAGATTACCTTATTAACATTATCACAAAGTTGAGATACACAGCAAGTTAAATTTCAAACCATCAACTAGATACACATCATAAATGGAATTTTCAGAATCTGTACCAACATTACCAATACCAAGAATGCTGCATTTTCCTTTGTCACCAAGTGTAATTGAACTTTTAGATTGCTCCTTCAATTCTGAGAACAAAGATCTCTTTCCACTCATATGCCTTGAGCAACCACTGTCCATAAACCATTTATGTTCTTTGGTCTTGGTGACAACCGGCAAACACCATTCACTTCCTTACCCAGCTGTTAGACCAAGTGTGGAATTTATATTTATATCCAGGGTCAACCATGTTGGGTGGTCTAATCTCTTTAGGAACCCAAATCTGTCTAACTTGTCATTTAAGTTGAACTGGAAAAGTGTTCCTCATTATGTGAGGGTCTCTTCTTCTAAAAGGACAATTCATTTTAACATGACCAATATTATTTCAGTAGTGGCATTTAGGATAAGTTCTGCTTCTAGCTTTCACATATCTGGTATTGTTCTTTCTGGGAAAAATTTGGATTGTATCCAATACCAGTTTTGTGAACAGACTTTAAGCTACTTCAAAGAATCAAGTTCAGGTTATGTTCTGAGCCTGCAAGTTTTGTTTTGATTGATTCAGATTCTTGAAGTTTCTCATTTAGAGTAGTATTTTTTTTATCCAATTCATCAACTTGATGTCTTAGATTAACATTATTGTCACTCAAAATAGATTTCTCAGTGACTACTTACTTGACTTGTGTTTTCAAGGCTTTGAAACTAGTTTTCAAGGCCTTGAAATCACTGTCAGTTTTCTTCTGATAAATTTCAAGGTTGTGATTCAGACAAACAAGATGAAAATTTTATTTTGCTTGCTCATGAACTTTTTCTTTCAAAACTCTAATCTCTTTTGGATAGTCCACCTCATTTGAAAACATTGTTCTAAGATAATGAGAGAGGGCTTCAGTTGGTTTTGAAATCAAGAAGTTTACCATTAACTTAATGTTCTTTTCAGAACTTTCATCATTCTTGGCCATAAAGCATATGTTGACATGTTCATCTTCAGATTCAGAGTCACTTGAGGTTTCTGAATCACTCCAAGAAACTATCATAACTTTCTTTCTTCTATCATGATCTTTCTTATGAAAGTTTTTGCTCTTTTTGTGTGGACAATCTCTGATCAAATGTCCTGCATCACCACACTCAAAGCAATTCATGACTTCACGCTTATTACCATGTGAAGAAGATTTACCTCTGTAGTCTTTTCTTCTGGAGTATCTATGTCTATCTTTGCTGAAGTCCTTGTTTCCAAAGTTCATTTTCATTTTGAGAATTCTGGTCAAGGCTTTGGAAATCAATGCAATTGGATCTTCATCATCATCTTCAGTTTCAAGGCCTGGAAATGGCTCATTCTCCTTTGCCTTGAGATCTAGGTTCTTGACACCTTCTGATAATTCTCCATAAACTTCATTCATGGATATTTCATGTGTAAGGAGCTTTCCTTGCAAGTCATGAAGTTGAAGTGATGAAAGATCTTGAGCTTCCTCAATAGCAGTAGTTTTTGGTTCCCATTTTTCCTTTGGAAGACTTCTCGGAGTCTTTCTAACCTTTTCTTCATTGGAAATGTGTTTTCCCAATGAATCAAGATTGTTGACAATGTCAGTGAATCTTTTGACATGTCTCTGATTGACTCATCTCTATTCATCTTGAATAGCTCATATTGCCTGAGATATATGTTGATCTTGGTTTGCTTGACTTTGCTAGTTCCTTAAAATGTCACCACAAGCTTATCCCAGATCCCCTTGGCAGTCTTGCAACTTGAGATCATGTTGAACTCATCTGCACTCAAAGCACAATATAATAGATTCATAGCTTTATAATTTTTGGAAAATTATTCTAACTCAGAAGCAGAGAGTGAGTCTTTAGTTTTGGGAGTTTTAATCCCATCTTTCTGTGTGTAGAAAGTGTGTGGACCATTCTGAATAATAGCCGATGGAAATTTTCATCAAAGCTTTCCAGTGAACAAAATTGTCTCCACAGAAGAGAGGAGGTCTGTTAGCAGTTCTTCCCTGAGAGAAAACACCATCACCTACAGTACTCATAATCACAAGATAGTTAAATCTATGCAGTGGTACAAGCTCTAATACCAATTGAAGGGGTGTACAATAGGTAGAAATACATGATCAATACTGTATAAGGGAGGGTTGAATAGAGTATGCCAACTTTTGCTAAACTTGCAAGAAGAGTGATTTCAAAAAGAATTGTAATGAGCGAAGAGTGATCCAAGGCCTTGAAATGAGTTTCAAGCCCTTGGAATGAAAAAAGTTGAAGTATAAAAAGATAATTATATTTCAAGGCCTTGAAATAAGATTCAAACCCTTGAAATGAAACTGTTTTGAATGCTGCAAAAGAACTAAGTATGGAACTGAAAAGTAAATGCAAGAGACACAAGATATATAGAGTTCAGTACATTTGGACCTACGTCTCTACCTCAGGTATCTTCTACCTTTAGGATTTTCAATTCATTTCTTATTAATCAAAAGCTAAGCCCTATATCTCAAGCACAGAGAGATGCCTTACTCTGTTACAGCTTGTGGTTCTCACTAACCTATCTAGTACCTGCTCTAGCTAACTGATTAACTAAGAATTCTCTATTGTTAACCTTGAAAAATCCTTGAGAATAAGAACTAGAAGTAATATCATAATGATATACAAATGAAGTTCATGATATAATGACACTGGAATTGAATCTGTAGTGAGTATACAATGTTCTTCAGATGCTTGGATTGAGAGAAATGAATTTCCTTCTTTGTTGCTTGTCAATCCCTGAATGTGTTTGAGTGTCTCTTTTATTGTATTGTTGTATTGCTTCAGCTTGCCCTCTTTTATAGAGCAGTTTGAATTGCAGATCTTCAGGATCTCCTCTGAACAAACTTTCCTATTTTGTAGCTTCAGCTTTGACTTCTCTAACAGCTTCTTCAACGGATAGTTGCTCGGTATCTTCAATGATAATTATTTGATATTGTGTAAACACATGTTGGGAAGCTTCCAAACACAGCAAATTGATCACATAATCAAATCAACACAAAGTTTCCTTTCCTGCAAAACTCATGTTAGGAAATAGATCTTGTAAAATATGAAGTACAATTTCCCTGCAAAACAAAGTAAAATAGATGGACTATATACTCTTAAATGTGTAAAAATATTTTATCTTTCATCATCAAGTAACAACTAATCAAGCACAGGGGTTTAGGAATTGAATCAAGATCAGAAACTCCCCCTAAGTTCATGCATATAAAGCATAGTCAGTTTCAAGGCGCTGAAAGCTGTTTCAAGGCCTTGAAATAGACTAGCTATTTCAAGCCTTTGAAACCGAGTTGAACTTACATAAACGTTTTACATAGACATCGCAGCCCCAAATCTTCATGAGCGAAACTGCGGGATGCCTCCCACTCCACATCTCATGTGGTGTCTTCATGATCGATTTAGATGGAACACGGTTAATGGTGAAAGCTGCACACAATAGAGCGTAGCCCCAAAAGGATAATGGAAGATCAGTTTGACACATCATAGACCAAACCATGTCCAGCAGTGTTCAATTCCTCCTCTCGGACACGTCATTCCACTGTGGCGTTCCGAGTGGAGTGAGTTGGGACACTATCCCACCCTCTCTAAGATAGCCGTCAAACTCTTGGCTCAAGTATTCACCTCCACGATCTGACCATAGAAATTTAATAATTTTGCCAAGTTGCTTCGCTAATTCATTCTTGAATTCTTTGAACCTTTCAAAGGATTCGAATTTGACCTTCATAAGGTATACAAATCAATATCTACTAAAATCCTCAGCAAACGTAATGAAGTAGACATAAACACCCCTGGCAGGCATGGAAAATGGCCCACATACATCAGTATGCACGAGCGCGAATTGCTCACTAGTCCTCTCACCTTTCTTATTTAAAGGGGACTTTGTCATTTTTCCCAATAAACAAGCCTCACATGTCTCATATGATTCAAAATAAAATGAGTCTAGAAATCCATCCTTATGGAGTCTAGATACAGGTTTCTCGTTTATATGGCCTAAACGACAGTGCCATAGATAAGTAGGATTTAAATCATTCATTTTAATCCTCTTGTTATTTATGTTATAGATAGGATTCCTTAGATCAAGGATATATAATTCATTAAATAATTCCTCACTACAATAGTGAAGACTATCAAAATAAATGGAGCAACAATTGTCCTTTATTGAAATAGTAAAATCTTCCTTGTCCGAACGAGAAATAGAAATAAAGTTTCTGCTCATAGCAGGCACAAAATAGCAATTATTTAATTCTAAAACTAATATTTAAGGTAGATACATCTCGTACACGCCAACGGCCAATGCAGCAACATTTGCTCCATTCCCAACGCGCAAGTCTATCTCCCATTTAGCCAATCTTCTAAATCTCTTTAGATCCTGCATATTTCGGCAAATGTGAGGTCCACATCCAGTATCTAATACCCAATATGAAGAGATAGTTCAATTGACATCTATAACAAAAATACCTGGTGGTGGTGGAATCACTATTCCAAGCCTTTCATCCTCCAGATACTTTGGGCAGTTCCTCTACCAGTGTCCATGCTGACTATAGTAGTGACAATCACCCTTAGCCAAACCATTGGCAATGCCACCAACGGGTTTAAGGGCAGCTTCCTTGGATTTGGCAACTGCCTTGCCTTTCGTTTTAGAAGAAGAAGTGGCAAACCTTTTGCCATTCCCTTTCTGTACCATCATTATGGCCTTGCCATTTCCCTTGTTGACTCTTTGTTCAGCTATCCTCAACATATTGAGTAATTATGGCAGAGGTTTCACGAACTCATTCATGTTATAGTTCATAATGAACTGTCCATAACTCTCATGAAAGGATTGCAGAATGAGATCAGTGGCTAGCTCGTCGCCTACCGAAAACCCTAGACGTGCGAGATTTTCCAAGTACCCGATCATACTGAGCACATGAGGTCCCACGGGGTTTCCCTCTGACATATGAAATTTGAACAATGCCTTGGAAACTTCGTACCTCTCAACCCTTGCCCGGTCTTGGAAGAGCTGCTTCAAGTGTTCGATCATATCGACCGCACTCATGTTCTCGTGTTGCTTTTGAAGCTCAGAGCTCATAGTGCAAAGCATAAGGTAGGCTGCAACATTAGCATCATCTACATGCCTTTGATGCGCCTTTAGGGCCGCAAGAGTATTGTTTTCTGTACCCTCAGGAACTTCCTCTAGAGCATACAATTTTATTTCTTTCTTGAGAACGATTCTCAAGTTCCTGTACCAATCTAGAAATTTGGTTCCAGAAAGCTTGTCATTCTCAAGGACGACTCGTAGGGAATGTGATGAACTCGATGAGTTGTTTGCCATTGGAATTATACAAAATGAGAAATATACAAGTTTTAGTATTTTGTGAACAAATGACTATATTTTATAATGGCTAGATTATTAAACATAGCTCTCACTATTTTTCTCGGATTAACAACCCTCCATATTAACGCGAAAAATATCATTATATTTTCTAGTGGGCCAAGATCCATATTTCACTTCTTTTGAGCTTGCTTTGGCAAGTCACCCAAAATCAGCTATTTAGGTAGGGACAACTCCAATTGCATCCCCATGCAACTCTTGGTTCAATTGGACAAATAAATCCTTTTATCCATCCCATTGATAATCCTAATTGATTGCCTCTAGGTTTTTAATCTTATTAAAATCACTCAGTTGCGTTTAACCTCTTACTCAAACAATTGCACATTACTATCTTGTGTTATCGCACCACATCATGATGCAAGTCGCCCTGCTTTGGCACGCACGAGTTTGAGACATCATGACTATGATGAGTGTTTGAATAACGAGAAGGCAAAAACGCAATATTTTAATTGAGGGATTTTGACTTTTAAATCTTAATTTTTTTTTGTTAATCCATATCAACTGATCTACTTATATTGAGTTGGGCTAACTCACAAATAGAAGATCCGGGTTATTAATTATCTTATTATCAATTTTGAATGCACCATCTGAAACACCCTATACGTGTTCGCTTTTAGTATGATCTTTGCGTCTTACTGCGCATTAGTTTCATCCTTTCATCGTGCATATTGGCAAAATGTTTCTCTGGGGAGTTACTGTTTTACGCTTCGAGGACGAAGCGTTGTTTTAAGGGGAAGGTGATGTAATACCCCTATTTCTTCTAATAAAGTATTTAGTGTATTATTCCTAAATTAGAGTTAAGTTGCATCTCTTTTAAAACTGTGGGGGTTATTTTGTAGTTTCCTAAAAATTGTCGAGGGGGTTAAAGTGTCTTTAACTGAACTTGGGTGTACACCCACTAAATTCTCTTCCTCTCTCTGTAACCGATCATACTGATCGGAAATCAAACCCCCTCTTCTCCTTCACGATCACCACGACCCTCTCCCTCCCACGGAGCTCACCACGTTCTCCCTCGATCTCCACCCCAACCAACATAAATCAACCCCCGTCAATTTCATCTTAAACACACTCTGTTTTCAGAACTAAACCCAGTACTCTGTTTTTTTTCAAATCACCACCGCCGCCACTTCAATCACCATCTCCGGTGAACCCGCTGCTTCCTCCTCCCTCCGTTCTCTCAGCTCACCCAGACGACCCACGGGCTGGTGCTTCAGCCGACCAATTCACCCAGCGTTCCATCGCTCACTCGGTGTTTCTTCGTCGAAGCCGACCCGGATTTCAAACCCGACGTAAACCAGCGGCCGAATACCCAACTTCCAGTTCCCTTTGCTCCGGCGACCTTGCCTCTCTTCTCGTCACCCCATTTGTGTCCTCCTTGTCCGGTGACCGTCGCCAGCAGAAGCGAAAGCGGCGACGTCCCCAATCGTCGTCGCCGTCTTCTACTTCCTTTCACCCCGTTTTGTTTTCTCAGTTGGTAATCACCAAAATCACATCTTTTAATTCTCATTTTAGTTCATCATTATTTGTTTTCCTTGAGCTTATGTGGGTGTATTCTTATGCCTGAGATTGTTGGGTTGAGGTCACTATGTTGGGTGTGGGCAAAGAAGAAGAAGAAGACACAGTTGATATTAAAGTGTTATGTTTAGGGGGTCATTTTAGAGTTTAATAAAACTGTTGGGGTCGTTGTTGTATTTACAGTAAACTATTTTGTTTTATTTAACTCTTATATATATATCTATAACTACTATTTTCTCTATTAATACTATTTACAACTAATTATTTTCAATAATATGAAAATAAATATAAGTTTTTATAGTATCATTTTGTAAGAAGAGTTTTACTAATAAAAATAGATGTTTATGTTAATAAATAAAGTGGTTTTCTTAAGTAATAATATAATTTTACTTTTGTGTGTTTTAATTCAATATCTTTTCTTATAAAAGTGGATATTAGTTTATAAATATATATTTACTCTTTTAATAAGTAAATATAACTTTTATTTAATACTATTATCTACTTTAAATATTATACTCTTTTCTAAATACTAATTATAAATAGCTTTTCCTAAGTATAATATTTAATAGTCTAAATCCTACATTTAATTGTCTTTGTTTTATTTAATTTCTTAACTTTATAAATTAATATTCTTTTCTAATACTAGAGTTTCGTAATGTAGTTTGGGGTAAAATTTTAATTGGGAACTTGTCGGGGAAATATTCTTTACATTTGCATATAGGGCGTACTTGCATTTGTTGTATGAGGTTGGTCGTGTATTAATGTTAGGATTATTCGACTATTGTAGGGTTCGTAGACGATCAGTTCATTGAGAACCCGTACGACGAATACTAGTTTTCGTGCTTGCTTGTGTGTGTGGAGCTTTCTTTAATCCAAGTAAGTTATATGCTCGACTCTTCTACCATAAAAATGAGTTTCCAAGATGTGTTATGTGCCCAATTTGTTACTGTTTTTATTATCGTACTATCCATTTGTTGAAACTCTGAAAATCATGTCTACTTTGGCACAAAGTGTGAAACTGAGATCTCTATCTTGAAAATATGAGTTATGTTCATCTTGGAACTGATTAGCACTTTAATCCTTGCTTCCCTTATTGGTTTTGAATACCTGGTTTGGATCGAGAATCACCTTCTTTCAGGGAATATTCATAAGACACTAAGTAACGTAAAGTGAAAGATAACTTGTACGAGCTCTTCTTTAGTTCACTTCGGTGATTATATTGTTAAGGACCATACGTTCTGGTCAAGAGATTTTGGGAGCCAAACTCTGGCGTACCCTTGGTACCCATAGTCCTACACTACCATGAGGACTTGGGGGTTCCTACTTGTACTACTCTAGCGGAGTTGCTAACCTCTAGGGGGTGTCGACACTTAAGGTCTTGTAGGTCAGTATTGAGGCGGGAAGGCCATATTTAGAGGGGCTTTCACAACTGTCGGGTTGAAGTAGGGTTTGTTAGACCCGCGAAGTAACCCTGAGTTATTTATTTCCGAGGCAGGCGGGAACTCTGCATTCGCTCGTACAATGTTTAATTTCTGGGGCTCATGGGGCAGTAGAGCTAGCTGCTCCCGTGGCACGTGGCCAGGTGGCCGCCAGAAAAGTTTTGAAGGAGGACTTTAATAAGAAAGATTAAGCTCGAATGTC
The DNA here is from genome assembly GCA_023055425.1 of Linanthus parryae. Classification (NCBI taxonomy): domain Eukaryota; kingdom Viridiplantae; phylum Streptophyta; class Magnoliopsida; order Ericales; family Polemoniaceae; genus Linanthus; species Linanthus parryae. The sequence continues at coordinate 33,708,562 of JALGPY010000001.1, forward strand.
AAATCCAAGTTTATCCCTTTACCTTTGTTGATTGCCTTTGTGATCTCAATTTAAAGCTTTAATCATCTTTTCCTTTACTTTTTCCTTTAATTATTCTTGAATTATGTTCCCAATCATCTGTTTACATGTTGAGGTATTTCTTACTCAGCTTAAGCTGACTTTTGGAAAAAACTGCGGTCGGCTTTGTCTATTGTAAAACCAGCAGGTTAGCACCGCTGCAGACTCTGGGGGAACGAATCACTAGCTTGGGTCAAGGAATCACTTTAGCTCTCACGGAATAAATCACTAGTTTCTTGTTTTTGTTTCTTTTCAAAAAATTTGGTTTGTTTTCAATTTTCCATGTTAAGGACCGCGTTCGGTCATTTCCATTATTGTAATAAAGTTGATTTTGAATTAAATTTGAAGTTTTGTTCTTTATGGTTTGGTACGAGGCCGATGTTCTACTCCGTTCACAATGAGGTAAAACTCCTCATGCGGGGGACATCTTAGCGGTTTGGGCTAGGCCCGGAATCGCGGGGTGTTGCAGGTGGTATCAGAGCCCGGCTTCGTAACCTTACCTAAAAGGACTAGGATTAATTAACTAGTTAATCAAAAATGGAAAATCTTTTCAAAATTTTAATAACTGGACTAGGAAAGACTAAAACTTGGAAAGTTAATAAGTAAACAAGCCGCGGAGAGTGGGTAACTTAGGTGTTTTTACAATTCATGTGCTTACTCGTCGATTAAGCTGTTAGTTGCTTATTGGGACATTTGTCCATATGAAAGTTATTTACCTACTTGTAAGATGTGATTCTTCTTTGCTATAGCTTCATGTTTGTGGATATCATGCTATACATGAATAAGTTGCTTTAGGCTCATTCTATTATTTTATCGACAAGAGAGTAGCGATATTTTGACTTAGATGACCCTACGACCTTCTTTCATCGTGGAAGCTTCTCGGTGAGCAGGAATTTGAGGTGACTGGTGACGCAGGTTTGGAGTATCCACCAATGAAGATTAGCTTTACGTCCTCTATCTTTCTACGTTTTCCCACCCTCCCACTACCATTCTATCCTCGTGAGAGTCGGTTTATGTTTGATACCATGCTTATTTGACTTATCTGATTAATACTTCTTTGGTGTCCGTATGTTCCATTATTAAGAAGTAGTCATTTGGAAATAGGATAATGAGCGGTCAGATTTACCACTATTACACCAGCAACCGAACTCGTTCTAGAAATCAACAAGCAACCATGGACCAGGAAGCACGATTCGCCCGGCTGGAGAAAATGACCATGAACTTAGCTCAGATTGCCGAGAATAATAACAATCATGGAAATGATATAGCGCGTAAGATTTCCTACATGAAGCCTGACTTCTTCAGGGGAAAGGATGATCCAACTCTGCTTGAAGACTGGATTAGGGATTTCGATAAGATCTTTGAGTCGGTTAACTGCCCAACTAATCAGTGTGTCCCTTGCGCGGCATACTAATTTAAGGGAGAGGCAGACAATTGGTGGACTGCCAACAAGACTGTGCTCCAAGCACAAGAGAACTTTGGATGGGAGGATTTGGTGAAAGCTTTGCGTGAGCGATTTTATCCCTTTCACGTGAAGAAGACGAAGTTTCGTGAATTCCTGGAACTCAAACAAGGTAATGACACTGTGGAGGAATACTATGAGAAGTTCTCGGAGTTATCAAGGTTTGCTGGAGCCTTAGCCCCAACCGAGGAAGAAAAGATTGATCGTTTCATTGAAGGTTTGAACTACAGTGTCTTGAAGTCTGTGGGGGCAATACAATTTTCCACTCTTCAGGAAGCATATGGAAAGGCGATCAACATGGCTCGATATGCTGAACTCAACAATGCGAACAACAAGAAGCGTAAAGCAGAATCACAACCAGCAGGAGGTCAGCACAAGAACCAATTTGGCAATGAGGATAAGCGCTTTAGGCAAAACCCTAACAACCAAACTGGGAACGGGTCAAACTCTGGTGGATTTGGAAATCGAAATGGAGCGGCTCCTCGCACTCAAAAGTGCAAGTTTTGCCCAAGGAATCGTCCGGGAACAGATTGCCAGGGTAACAAAGTGCAATGCCGTAATTGTGGAATCATGGGGCATAGGATGTATGAGTGCCACAAACCGAGTAACAACCAAGGTGGTGGTGGTAATGGAAGGTTCAATGGAGGCACCAACTATCGCGGAGGTAACCAAGGTGGAAATTTCCAGTGGAACAACAACCAAGGCGGAGAATACGGATCCAACAACAACAATGGTAACAATCAGGGAGGATACAACCGGGGGTATAACAACAACTACAATCAGCCACAAGTTGGGAACAACCAGGGAAATCGCAATTTCCAGAATGCCCCAGCAGCAACAACAGCTCAGCCATCAGGTACTACTGCAGCGACCACAGCTACAACTGGTCAGGAAAAGGGTATCATTACTGTGATGAATCCTACAAAGGCAGCAAATGCTAACGCGGTGACGGGTACATTCCTAATCCATAATACTCCTACTTTCATTCTATTCTGGAGCATCCTATTATTTTGGGTCATCATCTTTTGTTAGAAAGTTAGATTTTCCTTTACCTTCCAAAATTTCTGTACCGCTCTCTACCCCAAGTGGTCAAACTGTGGAGTGTGATACCATGTTTGAGGGAATAAGTTTAGAAATTATGGTTTATAAGTTTCCAACAGACCTTATCCTATGTGATCTGGACTTCTATTGATGCGTGACACCAATCCTGGACCAACCTATAAGTATAACTTGAAGTAAGGCTACCATCACACCTGGTTTAGCGATTTAGAGAACCCTGATATCGAGTGTAACTTGAGTGACGGGGACGTCACTCTCTTTTAAGGGGAATGTGATGAAACACCCTATATGTGTTCGCTTTTAGTATGATCTTTGCGTCTTACTGCGCATTAGTTTCATCCTTTCATCGTGCATATTGGCAAAATGTTTCTCTGGGGAGTTACTGTTTTACGCTTCGAGGACGAAGCAATGTTTTAAGGAGAAGGTGATGTAATACCCCTATTTCTTCTAATAGAGTATTTAGTGTATTATTCCTAAAGTTAGAGTTAAGTTGCATCTCTTTTTAAACTGTGGGGGTTATTTTGTAGTTTCCTAAAAATGGTCGAGGGGGTTAAAGTGTCTTTAACTGAACTTGGGTGTAAACCCACTAAATTCTCTTCCTCTCTCTGTAACCGATCATACTGATCGGAAATCAAACCCCCTCTTCTCCTTCACGATCACCACGACCATCTCCCACGGAGCTCACCACGTTCTCCCTCGATCTCCACCCCAACCAACATAAATCAACCCCCGTCAATTTCATCTTAAACACACTCTGTTTTCAGAACTAAACCCAGTGCTCTGTTTTTTTTTCAAATCACCACCGCCGCCACTTCAATCGCCATCTCCGGCGAACCCGCTGCTTCCTCCTCCCTCCGTTCTCTCAGCTCACCCAGACGACCCACGGGCTGGTGCTTCAGCCGACCAATTCACCCAGCGTTCCATCGCTCACTCGGTGTTTCTTCGTCGAAGCCGACCCGGATTTCAAACCCGACGGAAACCAGCGGCCGAATACCCAACTTCCAGTTCCCTTTGCTCCGGCGACCTTGCCTCTCTTCTCGTCACCCCATTTGTGTCCTCCTTGTCCGGTGACCGTCGCCAGCAGAAGCGAAAGCGGCGACGTCCCCAATCGCCGTCGCCGTCTTCTACTTCCTTTCACCCCGTTTGGTTTTCTCAGTTGGTAATCACCAAAATCACATCTTTTAATTCTCATTTTAGTTCATCATTATTTGTTTTCCTTGAGCTTATGTGGGTGTATTCTTATGCCTGACATTGTTGGGTTGAGGTCACTATAATGGGTGTGGGCAAAGAAGAAGAAGAAGACACAGTTGATATTAAAGTGTTATGTTTAGGGGGTCATTTTAGAGTTTAATAAAACTGTTGGGGTCGTTGTTGTATTTACAGTAAACTATTTCGTTTTATTTAACTCTTATATATATCTATAACTACTATTTTCTCTATTAATACTATTTACAACTAATTATTTTCAATAATATGAAAATAAATATAAGTTTTTATAGTATCATTTTGTAAGAAGAGTTTTACTAATAAAAATAGATGTTTATGTTAATAAATAAAGTGGTTTTCTTAAGTAATTATATAATTTTACTTTTGTGTGTTTTAATTCAATATCTTTTCTTATAAAAGTGGATATTAGTTTATAAATATATATTTACTCTTTTAATAAGTAAATATAACTTTTATTTAATACTATTATCTACTTTAAATATTATACTCTTTTCTAAATACTAATTATAAATAGCTTTTCCTAAGTATAATATTTAATAGTCTAAATCCTACATTTAATTGTCTTTGTTTTATTTATTTTCTTAACTTTATAAATTAATATTCTTTTCTAATACTAGAGTCTCGTAATGTAATTTGGGGTAAAATTTTAATTGGGAACTTGTCGGGGAAATATTCTTTACATTTGCATATAGGGCGTACTTGCATTTGTTGTATGAGGTTGGTCGTGTATTAATGTTAGGATTATTCGACTATTGTAGGGTTCGTAGAAGATCAATTCATTGAGAACCCGTACGACGAATACTAGTTTTCGTGCTTTCTTGTGTGTGTGGAGCTTTCTTTAATCCAAGTAAGTTATATGCTCGACTCTTCTACCATCAAAATGAGTTTCCAAGATGTGTTATGTGCCCAATTTGTTACTGTTTTGATTATCGTACTATCCATTTGTTGAAACTCTGAAAATCATGTCTACTTTGGCACAAAGTGTGAAACTGAGATCTCTATCTTGAAAATATGAGTTATGTTCATCTTGGAACTGATTAGCACTTTAATCCTTGCTTCCCTTATTGGTTTTGAATACCTGGTTTGGATCGAGAATCACCTTCTTTCAGGGAATATTCATAAGACACTAAGTAACGTAAAGTGAAAGATAACTTGTACGAGCTCTTCTTTAGTTCACTTCGGTGATTATATTGTTAAGGACCATACGTTCTGGTCAAGAGATTTTGGGAGCCAAACTCTGGCGTACCCTTGGTACCCATAGTCCTACACTACCATGAGGACTTGGGGGTTCCTACTTGTACTACTCTAGCGGAGTTGCTAACCTCTATGGGGTGTCGACACTTAAGGTCTTGTAGGTCAATATTGAGGCGGGAAGGCCATATTTAGAGGGGCTTTCACAACTGCCGGGTTGAAGTAGGGTTTGTTAGACCCGCGAAGTAACCCTGAGTTATTTATTTCCGAGGCAGGCGGGAACTCTGCATTCGCTCGTACAATGTTTAATTTCTGAGGCTCATGGGGCAGTAGAGCTAGCTGCTCCCGTGGCACGTGGCCAGGTGGCTGCCAAAAAAGTTTTGAAGGAGGACTTTAATAAGAAAGATTAAGCTCGAATGTCAACTCCAAGTTTATCCCTTTACCTTTGTTGATTGCCTTTGTGATCTCAATTTAAAGCTTTAATCATCTTTTCCTTTACTTTTTCCTTTACTTATTCTTGAATTATGTTCCCAATCATCTGTTTACAGGTTGAGGTATTTCTTACTCAGCTTTAGCTGACTTTTGGAAAAAACTGCGGTCGGCTTTGTCTATTGTAAAACCCGCAGGTTAGCACCGCTGCAGACTCTGGGGGAACGAATCACTAGCTTGGGTCAAGGAATCACTTTAGCTCTCACGGAATAAATCACTAGCTTCTTGTTTTTGTTTCTTTTCAAACAATTTGGTTTTTTTTCAAGTTTCCATGTTAAGGACCGCGTTCGGTCATTTCCTTTATTGTAATAAAGTTGATTTTGAATTAAATTTGAAGTTTTTTTCTTTATGGTTTGGTACGAGGCCGACGTTCTACTCCGTTCACAATGAGGTAAAACTCCTCGTGCGGGGGACATCTTAGCGGTTTGGGCTAGGCTCGGAATCGCGGGGTGTTGCACCATCCATACACCAACAATAAATAATAAGACAATAAAATAAACAACCACAAAAGAAAAATTAACGTGATATTGGATATGGCCTCTAAATTAAGATATTCTCAACCCAATGAGAATAACTATGAACCCTAGAATAGCAAGCTCATCTCCATGTGCCTCCATCTTTTGGTCCATGCTCCATAGCTCTTGTGGATTTTCTCGCCTTCTTGTGGTCCTTCGTTTCTTCAGGCTTCTTTTTCTCCATGTCTTGACTATCATCTATTTTATTTAACTCTATCTAGCATCTAGACTAAATAAAAAGATCTCATAAGTTGAGAAAAAATACCGCTTCGCAGATCGTAAAACTTAGTTTACTATTACAGTAATTTGATCAGTAGACCGTAAAAAGAAACCACAAAATAAACATCCACAACAAACCACAGCCTAAGGCCATATCCAATCACCATGCAAAAAGCACCTGAACAGTTAAAATCCAATTTTAACGCGCTTGGTCAATTTCTAATTGTTTTTGGATGTGCTAGGATTAAACTAGTCCAATAGGGTTTTCCATAGCTTTGGATGAAATCTTAAAAGATTTCCACAAGGCCTAGGGGTCGGCCGGCCCTAGGCCGCAAGGTCGAACCGCGCGCGCCTAGGCCGGTTCGGCCCTAGGCCCGTGGCCTTTCACTTGGGCGGCAAGGAGGGGGGACGGTCCCTAGGGGGGCCGAACCCCTTGTGGGAGTTATTTCCAAAACAACTCCTACTCCTTGTTGTCCAAGTATAGTTGTTTCCATGTTTGAAAAAACCCTTGTCCAAGCATGTGCCCAAACCCTAGCCATCAAGATCCAAAATTTCACATCCTATGTGATTCAAATTCACTAATCTTTACATCCCATGTAATATTATATCTTATTTAGTTCTATTATTGACAAATTGCATCAATATGCTTGATTTTTCCGTGTTACGCGATAAGCATCAATTTAAAGTGTAAAACTACATAAATCGTAACACATAAACTATGTTATGCTCTACGAATTGTGGCTCTGATACCAATGTAGAGTTTTCTAACAGATTACGCAGCATACTAGAAAAATATCCACACAAGACCCTCCAAGGATCACAGGAAGAGAATACATAACGATAGTAAAGGATTTGTAATAATCACATTGTAGGTCTCTTGTGATGAATTCAAACACAAATAATGTTGTGTCTCTATGGTTGATCCACGCCTATGATTGAGATCTATATCTTCCAACTCCTTGTGCTAGCTAGGAATGAAGGAAGAGGAAGAAGAAATCATGCAAAGGAGACCAAAGAGGGGATCGGCCCTCTATATTTGGCCGACGGGGTAGGGGCGGACGGCACATGAGGCTTCGGCCTCTTGTGTTGTCTTGCTCGCTCTCTCTCTCCTTGCTTTCTCTCCTACTCAAGTAAGGTTATGAGCATTAGTTATAGGAAGGAAGCTAGGAACATCCTTTATATAGTCCAACAACTCTTTGTTAACTACATAAAGGCCCTCTCATAATCCTACTCAAATTCGGATTAGTCCCTCTTGAAAATTAGTCCTACTAAGTTTGCAAGTAGTTGCACATTGATCCTTGTAATTAATTAATCATAATAATTAATCCCTAAGTTTAGTTCAATCCATATGGTGTGTGACCCCATAGGTTTCTACTTAGTTGGTAGTAACTATTTACTAACATGGAGCGGCCTCTAGCAAGACATCCACGCCCCAACTAATAGAAATAGTCATCTGACAAACATTGTGCAAGTATTGTCTCATATCTTTGTCTCTATATCCGGATTGGACACGAGACATACAAGTCACACTCGTATATCCAATCCATAGTTTCTCGATCGTGGGAATAGCCTCATCCATGCAGATAATATCAATATCCTATATTAATTTATCTGAGTCTAGCCAGACATTCTATGAGCAACATCCCTCGAGTGGCCGTGGATATCTACTCTCGTTATTTGGGAGGGACAAATCCTATCTACTCCACTACCATCTCTAAGCTTTCTTCTTTATTGTATCCGACGAACGCCTTTATTACTACCCAGTTGCGGTGTAGCGTTTGGCGATGTCAAATACAACAATCCACAGCTAGAGGATCTAGCGACTTCAAGTCTAAGGATGACAATACCGTTGTCGCTACGAGAAGCAATTAAGACTTTACATAACTTGCATGTAGCCTTCTCGTTATGGGTCAATCCAGTATGCTATTACTCCTAATGCATACCCATGTGTTGGATGGCGATATTTCCATATCAATCCAACCCCATACTAGTCTATAGTTGATCGTCCTGTTAATCAATATAATTGACTAGGGATATTTAAGATAAACAACACATTTGCAATCTAAGGACTTCATTATATTAAATATCTCTATAAATAATACAATGGATATTCTAGCCAAAAGTAATGTTCATATTAAATAAGATTGCCTCTAGGGCATCTATTCCAACAGGTGGTTCTGGTGAAGCTTGCCAGAAAGCTTCGTCGGCTTTAATGGTGGCCGACGGTGTGTTGACGGTGCTCTGCTTTTGCGTGGATTTAGATATTGTTTTCTCCTTCTTCTTCCGTATTTCAGGTCCTTACAGAGAGAGGGAGTGAGAGAGAAAATAGACAAGTGATGAGGAAAGGAGGTGGTGGTGTCTCGGGTGGGTTTACCCGATGGTGGTAGCAGTGGTGGTGGTCGTCCCTTCAAGTTGCTGCTACTGTGGCTCACAGTGAGCAGAGAGAGAAAGAGAAAGAAAAGGGGGAACAGAGAGTTGAGAGGTGGAGGTGGAAGGTTTCGTCGGCGACTTCTCCGGAAATGAAAAAGATGACGATGATGATGATGGAGACGGTGGTGATGAAGGCAGTGGTGGTGATTGGGGTGCTCTTGGTTCTGCTGTGTTTCGCCGAAGATAAGAAATGTAAGCTTTATCGAGAAGTTGGTCCGGTAAAGGAGGCGGTGGTGCGGTGGTTTTGTTGGTAAATATCTTCTCCCGTGGAGAAGATGAATTTTAAGAGTAGAAGATGAAAAAAAATCATATTTTAGTATTATTATTAATAATTATGCTAATGAAATGTTAGTGTGTGGAAATGGCACGAATCTACGCGATGGTTTCACACGTATTAACGACTAAGGTAATGAAATCACTCACGTATTTATTTACGAACACAAATTTAATAATTCCTAAATCTTTACGCGAATTTGTTTTACTATAAAATGTAATAATTTACACAACTTTATTTTTACGACCAAATTTTAATCTAACTTTTCAAGTTACTGTTCTACCCTTATGTGTTATACGGGGTATTACACCTTTTGACAGGGAAGAGACAATTACTACTGGTTTTGGAATGAAAGATGAAAAGTTCTTTCAAAGGATTGAAATTGTGAAAGCCAGTGGGGGAGAATGGAAGTTCTACTCTGAATTGTGATGAGTTGAAAGCTAAAAAGTTTTTGAAGCCAAAATCCTTAACCTCTCCAGTAGCCCTACCTTCTATCACTCAAGACCAATGTCAAGTTCTTTAGAAGCTGGACTTCATAGAAAATGAGCTAGACGAGCGCAAGAAGGGTCAGTATCAGCTGGTGCTGAGTCCAAACAAATGAAGTACATGATTGAGAGTGTGTTTAAGAGTATCAACTTGGTTCATGGGGAAGAAGTGGATACACCAGTTTAGAAGGTTCAAGGAATTTAGGATCTACCAGAGACTTATTTGATGAACACAGTTCTGGGGATAAGGCTGTTGGGGGCTAGGAAGCTGAGACAAAGACTGCTGAGGATCAGGAAGGTGGTGAGGGGATAGTGTTGACTCTGGATTGCTTCTCAAAGACTTAAAGCTAAAGGAATATAAAGGAAATGTTCCTGAGATTGTCAAATTAGCTGTCCTATTTGAGGATGAAGAAGCTGATGTAGAAGTTGAACACGAAGTGGCTGCACATGAAGAGAAAGAGGATGAAGAGGAAGAAGGAAGTGATCAAAATGTTGATGCAGAAGACAAGACATATGCAGACCCAAAGCCTTGAATTCAGCTTTCTCTTTCTTCGTTTTCAAAGCCTTGAACTCTCTATCTCTTTTCTTTCACAAATTATATTTCTTTAAAACCTTTTTTAAATAAGGCTTGATTCAACATTTTCTCACATTTGTTTATGAAAGTAAAAAATGGGAAGAAATTTAGGAGAAGTTTAGGGGAATTTTGCTGCAGGATAATCTGGTTTTGGATGTTTGGAGGCAGTGGTTCAACTTAGTTTGATTTTATTTGCTTATTTTGATTTTGATTCTACTTATAACTTCTTAGTTATGATCTTATATGACTGTTTCTTCTATGCTCTGATGTCTATATTTTTTTAGAAATACAGTTCTAACATATTAGTGGTTTTGTCTTTCATCAAGGGGGAGATTGTAAGCTCACAGTTTGTTTCAAAGCCTTGAAACTACATAGTTTCAAAGCCTTGAAAATGCACAGCATTTCTTAGCATGAAATTAGGGGGATTTTCTCGTCCTAATCAATATCTAATCCCTTTTACTTGATTATGCTTTAATAGTTGATGAAAGACAAGCTAATTATATGTTATATCATGCCTTAATCTCATTGTTTGCCTAAGTGTTTGCAGGGATTTTTAGCTAACCATTTACTGCAGAAAGTTTCATTATTTATAGGTTTGCAGAGAAGGAAATTCAAGTCTGCAATTGATCCTACTGATATGGAACCTTGTATGAACTTGTCTTAAGCCTGCTGATGGAAGATCAAATCAAAATCAATGAGGAAATCAAGCAGCTAGCCGTTGGAGTAAGCTGTTGAGAGTCACAGATCTTCAGATGATTTTTATGGATTTTAGTTGCAGAGATCCTAGATACTCTGCAATTCAAATTGAAAAAATAGAGAACTGATTGTGAAAAATTCAAAAGCACGGAGCATTTCACATGCATTAAAACACTCTCACGGATTGCCAAGAATTAAAGGAGATCAAACACCCTCTCAATCGATTCTAGTTTCTGAGAAGAAGACTTCAAGCCTCACTACTTAATTGTTCATACACTGTTCTTCTTGTGAACTTTATTTTTATATATTTTCTGTTATATTTCTTAATAATTTGTTCTCGTGAGTTGTTCAAGAGGAACAACAGAGAATTCTTATTGTATTAGTTAGCTAGAGCAGGTCCTAGATATGTTTGGAAGAACCACAAGCTGAAAAAGAGTAAGGCTTTTCTCTGGGCTTGATAATGATATCTAGGGCTTAGATTTTGATAAATAAGAAGTTTGTTGAAATCCCAGAGGGATTAGATCCCTCAGGCGGAGAGTAGGTCACTTGGGACCGAGCTTCGTAACAAATCACGGTGTTCATCATTTTACATTTCAGTTATGCACTTTTATAACTGCTTCAAATCGGGTTTCAGTTCAACGCTTTGAAAGGCTTTTCAAAACCTTGAAAACTATCAGAAAAAACAGTATATTTGGTTGCATTTCAGAGCCTTCAATATGTGTTTAAAGCTTTGAAATACTTCAAGTTCTCATCTTTTTGTTTAAAATTTACTTGTTTGGCAAAAATTGTCATACTCTATTCAACCCCCTCCCCCTATAGAGTATTTGATCATGTATTTTTTACCGGCATTACTGTCTTCAGGGAAGATGAGATTTTTTGAGATTTTTAATTTCCACAACCTCCGAAGCCATCGTCGATTGACATGGTCGTTAGAGGATGGGGGATCACCTTTAGAGCGAACCAATTGTTCTCAGCCCATTATTCGAATGATGCCAAAAAACTTCATATGGGTCACTCGTGGCTGAAAGAGGGAAACTGCGGATTACCTCAATATCAATCGGTAAAAGAAGTTGGGCTAGCCTGTACTCGTCCCACCTCCTAGTGTTCGGGTTAATAAGAAAGATGACCCTGGTGTCTTCATGACCTGTTGGGCTGCATGTGTTAACTCGATGTGAGCTGCTGAGAGGAAGCCTGTTGTCTCTGAAGATCTGATGCTTTCACCCGTTCCAACCTTCCTGTATAAACCCGATTTGATTAAGTCTCGCCCCACAAGAATGCTTCTGAACGCATATGAGATTTGAATATGAGGACTGATTACTGCATCCATAATAGAGGATTTTATGCAGTATTTGGCCTTAAAAACGGGACTAACAAGGCTATCCGGACTGTCAATGAATCTCCATATATGCTTCGCCAATAGCGCAATATTGAAGTCGTGAAAGTCTTTGAAACCCACTCCCCCATCAGCTATTGACATCTTCAACAAAGGTCCCACGAAACCTAGTGCATTCTTCTTTAGTCTTCATTTTCTCCTCACCAAAAACGTCTGACTAATTCCATTACTTGACATACCCTCATAGCCCATAGGCAAGAGAAAGTAACCCATAGCATAATTGGGAAGGGCTGAATGACCGCTTTACCAAATTTTAAAACATGTAAATTATACCATTGTCACCGCCTAGATGGTCTAAGCTTGGAAATGAACTTAAGTTCATATTCCATTTAACTTTGTTCGTTTATGCCCAGCCTAATCAATATCTGAAATGTTTATACTTTATTCCCTCAAGTGGAACTACTTAATTTTGTGCTTTGTTAAATTATGTTAAACTACTACGCCGACATGCCATATGATGAGGGATGGCCCACCCAGTGGCAATATATTGTTGGATGCCTTGATGATCTTAAGAATTAGCCCTTGCTGACAGCCAATACTCTACCGACATATCTATATACACACGCACATTGAAAAAGAAGAGGTGTTACTTCACGAGAAAACCTTAGTTATTCAAATAGACCATCGTCAACATGACACGTAATACTGTTATTTGTTGGATGATACACATATGTTCACTATAATTCTTCATTATTCATGAGGTTATAGGAAAAAGTATTTGACCATTTTCTCTTTCCTAGTAACCATCTTTCTTTTAATATGTCAAAACATGATTGATATACGCTGTCATTTGTTCTAAGAGCACTTAAGAATTAAAAAAAAAAAAGAGCACTTAAGAATTACGGACGTTCTATTGCTTTCAACCGACATGTCTCCAACTATATTCCCTTCCCTACCCGTGTCCTTTATCACTGTCACAGTCGTTGTAATATGACTAATCTGCTCTTATAAAACCCTATTAATGGAGTAGTTGTAGAGAAGGAAAAGCATTATCCATCCCCTGTTTCAGCGATCAGCCACCAAAAAAAGAGCAAGTAAAAGAGAAGTCTCATCTCCTCCCTCAGTTTCTTCAAGTCATGGTCTTCCCGGCGTGCATCGAGTGCTGCAGCCACCGGAACCCTTGCCGGTGCAGGGTGGTGGGACCCATGCTCGGTTTCTTCGCGTTCGCCTTAGCCGCGGTGGTGGAGTGGCCGGTGGGCGCTGTGGTGTTTCTCTTCCGCCACAGCAAAGGCCGCCGCATCATGGCCCATCCGTCCCACGTCGTTTATCCTGCGGTGTCCGGTGCGCTTCCTATTTAAGGGTACTGATGAATTTAACTCCAACATTTGTTTTTTTTAATGTTCTTCTTTTCGTTTTTTCTTTTGTGTGCTTGAAGAATAGAGGTAGTTTTGGTCTGATGATATGAGATGGAACAGAAGCTTCTGTTTGAAAATGTTGTTGTAATTTGTTTGTTTTGATGTTACCAATGTAAATGGAGGAGTGAATAAAACTGCAAAAATTGTCCAAGATTGTTTTGTTTTGTAGTATTATCCAAGATCACCTAAAACTCTGGTAGGCGATTTGGCCCTGTCTTCATCCTCACTCTGGCGCTTGTAGCATAAACTCGTTGAATATTCACCTTTCACTTTTCTGAAATAGACTTTTACCGACATTTCTTAGTTTAAACTCACTGGAGTTAAATTTAAACTAAAATAGTAATAAGTTACGGAATTTAACTTAAAATAGTCCAACAAGCCCATTGCAGTGGCTCCAGGAATTTCCACTAGTCAAAGGCGGATCCAAGAATTCGCTGTTGTGGAGGCTTAAATGAAAATTTAAACAAAATATATAAAAGTTGCAATTTTTCTAAAGTTGAGTGAGGGTTGTAGTTTTTCTCACTCAAACATATCGATTTTGGAAAATTGAGTGGGGGCCATAGCCCCCACAATCTATATGGTGATCCGCCCCTGCCACTAGTATGCGAGACAAAATAGTATCTCAGTGTAGGTTCAGTTTTCTTGTTTACACTCATTGCGAGTTGAATTTTCAAGCCATAATTATGGGGCTTCTTGTCCTGTATATAAACTTTGTAGTTAGGGTAAAAGACACTGACTATTCCTGATTTTAGGATTAAATTCAACTCGCTACCCTGTGTTTTGGAAAAAAAGACATTTCGCATCCAAATAAAAAAATATTATGTGGACAGTTAGCACCCCTTCTGTTAGGTCTTGTTAAAAGGTGAATGATAGAATTTTCTCAGACCATATTACCCTTTTTTTTTTCTTCTTTGCTCATGTGTATCTTCAAGAATAACAAGAACACCAACACCAAAAAAAAAGATCAAACACCAAGTTCTTAGTGTTCTTGAGAACCACCTCCACTACCACCAACACCACCACCAACACCAAATGCCCACACCACCACCACCAAACAATCGCCAATGTTCAAATTGAGGATTGAATCAGAAACTTCCATTTCAAAGAACAATTGCCAGTGTTCAAATCAAGTGTGCAATGCAATTAAGCAAGAAATACACAATATAAATCATTCATGTTAGCAATAATATGAAGATGAAAACCCATTTTTCATCTTCATCTTCTATCCCATCGTTGCCACCATCAAATCAAACAGCATTGCAGATTCACCATCGCTTCCACCAACAAATCAACGAACTCAATCCCTGCCTTCGCCACCTCCACCATAGTCTCCAACCACTGCCTTCGCTAGAACCAACCTCCATTGAATCCGACCACAAGCTCTCTCCGACCACCATCACCTCCATCTCCATCCAATCGACTCATTCTTCTCTCTCGATTTAACCCCCTAACCAACTCCAACGTCCTTCTCCTTCGTTGACCAGAACTCACCAAACCAGAAACCACCTTTCTTCTCCAACGAAACACCTAGCTTTCTTCTCCGACAGAAACACCCACCAAATCACCAATCGACCACCAATTTTACTCTCCCTCTCTTATTTTGTCGGCCTTCAACACCGGCGACATGCCTCCCTGCATCCGCCGCCTCCACCTAGGTCACCCCCAACGTAAACGACGAACCCACTCAACCCTCTGACCTTCAAATCAAACCTCGACCCAATCGAATCGACCGGCGTCGACCCACTGGAACCGAACGATGACGACCCACTGGGAGGAGAGGCGGGTTCATGGTGATTGACATAGGGAGAGGTGGGTTCGTGGGGAGGCTGCTAGGGTTCGATGATGTGGATAGATAGATAGATAGATAGATAGATAGATAGATAGATAGATAGATAGATAGATAGATAGATAGATAGATAGATAGATAGATAGATAGATAGAGGAGGCTGCTAGTTTATCCAATTTTTAAAGTTTAATTTGAGATTGATGTGCTGTCTTTCTGTGAAGAAACCACTGAATTGGTCTCTGCCTCTGTTTCTCTCCCGGGGGTTTGATCTGGGTATCGAAGGAGGAAGATGAGAGTGAAGAAGAGGGAGACGGCTGTGAGAGATAGAGTGGAAGAGAGAGGGGGGATTAGGGTGAGAAATGAAGGAGAGATGGGGGGTTAGGGTAATATATATGGGGTAATTATAAAATTTTAGGGGTAAAATGGTCTTTTACTCGTGCTGTTAGTCAACTGTTAGTCTCTATCCAAAAAAAGGTGTGGAATGAACTTTTCCAAAGCACAGGGTAGCGGGTGGATTTAATCATAAAGTTAGGAGTGGTCAGTGTCTTTTACCTTTGTAGTTATTGTCATGATGATTCAAGTTCGACTGATAATATTTTTATATTTAAAATTATATGAAGCATATGATTTATATACGTTCTCTCCTTAGTTTCTCAAATATTTTTCTATAAATGATGTCGTTTTTATGCTTCTACTCTCCTCTTGGTGACTTAGTTATCATCCACTTCTTCAATGGCACTAGGGTCATACGAGAGGTCATATTAGCTCATAACGTAGCTTCCGAGACCAAGGGCCTTTTTATCAGTTTCAAACTTAAAACGTTAAAACAAGAAAATTGAAAATAACGAAAATATGAGCACTATTAGTAGTGCTCCCAACAATGTCCGGGCATAATAGGTAGTGTTGCAAGGTTAACTAGGGGATTACCAACTATGAAAAGGGCATCATATCGCTTCCTTCCCGTTTTCTACAAGTGCATCATCGTCATTTCCTTCCCTTGGGATGTGGGTGATCTCACAGTTTCATCTTTGAATTAGATTTCTGGTTTCCTCCACCAGGGATCTGTACTAGAAGTTGGGTGGTAGCTCACTGTGATGTGGTTGATTGCCTCTTGTGAATCAGACTCAACGAGGACCTCTCTCCTACTGTCCTCAAAGGTGATGATCATTCCTCTGTGAATAGCCCAAAATTCAGCCCCAAGGACAGCGTTTTGGCCAAGTTGTCCCATGCAGTCACTCAACCATAGCCTGCTAGTTCAAAGTTTTAACCTTTGCTTACATCAGTATTGAGCTTCAGTCTACCTGTAAAATGTAAGGACAGGAAAGATTTGTAAATAAAGGATGTATTAGAAAAAATACCAGCGATTGAAGAGTTAATCATCTCATAGCAGTATTTATATGCCATGTTCCAGCTCTTTTGGAAATATTGTAACACCATGTCGAACCACAAGTTTGGAAAATGCTCTCAGCCATAGGATCTCGGCACATGGTTAACGCGACAAATCGATAACCAAAAATAGATTATATTAAAACCAGACTACTGCTACAAAGCTTTCAATCAAAATAATTTACAAATGAAGTAGTGATGATAGACTAGGTGATCAAAATTGTGTTAGGCATCTTCGGGTCGGTTCGCATTCTCACCCCTAGCTAGCATAGCATATCTGTGGTTGTTTGGAAACAGGACACAAATATTGTTGTATGAAAAAGAACGATGATCCTGCGATCGAGAAAGTGGGCATATCTTCATCAATAGGAGTTTGAAAATACAATCAATCTAAATTGGGTAAATACATACTGGAACAAGTAAATTAATGATTGGACGCCAAAATTATAAGTTGAAATAAAACGGAAGATTTAAAATAGTAACAAGTAATCAAGAGGATTTTTAAAATACAATCAATCTAAAGTGGGTAAATACATACTTTTTTTGCTAACACAAAGAACTTCATTAGATAAAGGAAGTACAATGATAGGATCAAAAACAGCGTACAAAGCAGCCCACAAAAACAAAGAAATATCCATCAAGGAACACCCAGCAAAGCTCTATCCCAAAGAGCAACCCAAGGAGACCCAGAAACCATGTTCAAGTACAAAAAAACAAGAGAGCTACAACCATAAGACATAACCAGATATCATAACCAGAAACCATAACTAAGCTAGGAGAGATAAGTCCATAATGTAGGGGGAAATGGAATCCATAGAGATTGAGCTGGGAGGCAGAGGAGGAAGGCCAGAAACATCCGTCTGAACTGAGCTTGGAACATTTGAGGCTTCATAGCAACTTCTCTTGAAGCCGGAGGAGGCAAACCAAACACAGAGGCACTGCCCAGAGAGCTAGCAAGAGGAGGAATAGAAGCTAAAGGCTTGTCCTCAATCACAGGTTGGACACTGGAACAAGCAGAATACTGGGAACGAGCACTAATCCAGGATGGGGCACCACCAACAATTGCAACTTCAACCAGCTCTGACAAATCTGAGTAAGTGCATCAAATATTTCTGAGGTTAGAAGCATTATATATTTTAATAAGAGAGCTAAGATCCTGAGCTTGGAGAAAAAGCCAATCCAAAGCAAATCTCTCTTTGTGAAAAATCACATAGAACCCACAAAATGGCAGGAAGCCATTGCCAATTTGGTCTAGCTTGTAAAATAATTTTAGTTCTCGACCAACTTTTAATGCAATAAAAAAATACTCGTAGATGAAGAGAAAGGGATCACAATATTAGCCTTATGCCATAAACCTTGAGCCCTTGAACAAAGCAAGAATAAGTTAGTAGAGGTTTCAGGGTAAAGCTTACAAAAGGGAAAAACTGGATTAATAGGATTGACTTTAGAATGGAGATTCTCAAGAGTAGGGACGGAGTTAGTTAGAATGCACCAACGAAGACCTACAATATTATTTGGAAGACCATATTTCCAAAGCCTATTCCACTTAAAATCATAACTGATTGACTTAAATTGCAGAGGAGAGGAAGAAAGGTTAGGAGAAGAGTTATTATAATTAAGGAGAGAGTAGGCTGAAGACACAGAGAAGACTCCAGTAGGGGAGGCTTTCCAATAGGGAGTATCAGCTTGATTGAAATTTCCACAGTTTTGAGCTACAATTAAATTAGTAAGCCAGCTCGGAAACAGTTGATTGAGGGTTATTAGACACCATCTGCAACTTCCATCAACTGTGGAATACAGTAACTGGGAGACTGTCTTGAATCTGAGACTAGGATAAGTGATTTTCATAACTTCTTCAATGGAGCCAGCAGGAACAGACTCAATCCATCCAGAAGATCTGATCATGATCCCTCGGCCATTACCAATTTTCCATCTAAGACCTTTATTAAGAGTATCCTTCCCTTTACATATGGTTTTCCAGGCAATAGAGGCAGAGGATCAAGTTTTAATTGTGGGAAAGGGATTTCTACTACACTATTTAGAAGTAAAATATTTTGAGACAAGAGAGGAGCTGGGAGAAAGCATTCTCCAACTATTTTTGGAAATTAAAGCATTGTTAAAGGCATAATATTTTTGAAACCTAAGCCTCCTCTATTTTTCTTGTTACAAAGAAAATTCCAGGAGAGCCAGTGAATCCCTTTCTTAACTGTATTACCAAACCAGAGAAACTTAGCCAACTTAGAAGAAATAAGGTTACATGACTTAGCTGGAAACACAATAATAGTCATAGGATAAACCAGCAAACTATTCTGAACAAGTTTAATAAGGACGCATCTTCCAATAAAATTCAAAAGAATACCCTTCTGACTTGAACATTTTTGAGAGATTTTATTAATAGTATCATTGACAATATCAACATTATTTCCTTTAGGATTAAGGATTACCCCTAAATATTTCCAAAGTTGATTTTTTCAGTGATATTGATAGTGTAAGGTCACAAGTTTCATGGACTTGAAATACTTATTTATTTCAAGGCCTTGAACTAGTTTTCAAAGCATTGAATCAGGTTTCACATGCTCAAGGCATTGAACCAGGATTCAATGCCTTGAAATTGTATGACATGTATGCATGTTCTAAGGGGGAGTTTTTCTCAACTCTTCTGATATGATTCTATCTCTATCACCCCTATGTTTGATGTGTTATTATTTTATGATGAAAGACAAAATGTTTTGATATATCTAACATCATATAATCCATTTGTTTGACTCAGTTTTGCAGGGAAATTTTATTTCCTAAGTTTGTAGGATTTGTTTCCTAATCTGTCTTTTGCAGGAAAGGAAATATTAAGAGAAGATGATTCTGTGATCAATCATACATTCATGACAGCTTCTCAATTTGTTTAAAGACAAGAGCAAAACAATATCTTTGAAGATTATGATCAACTATCTGTTGGAGAAGGCTGTTAAGAGAGTCAAAGTTTGTTGCCTACAAAATAGGAAGTTTTTGCTGAAAATCTGGGAAGATTTGCAGAGTCTCTAGCTGTATAAATAGAGATCATTTTGAAGCAACAATAGACAACACTCAACAGGAAAAAGGGAGATTCATTTATGGATTGACAAGCATCAAAGAAGTTCATCACTCTCACAATCCAACTCACAGAAGATCACTGCATTCCTCACTGCAGTTCCACACTTCAATGTTCTTCTGTCTTGTGATTTATTTGTAGATCATTCTTGTATTACTTCTATCTTTTATTCTCAAGAATTTTTCAAAGTGAACAATAGATAATTCTTATTTAATCAGTTAGCTAGAGAAGGTACTAGATAGGTTAGAGAGAAGCACAAGCTGTAACAGAGTAAGACAACTCTCTTTGCTTGAGATCTAGGGCTTAGCTTTTGATTAATAAGAATTGTGTTGAAAATCCTGCAGGGAGAAGCTCCTTGAGGTAGAGACGTAGGTCCAAGTGGAATGAACTCTATAAATCACTTGTCTCTTGCATTTACAGTTCATTCACATACTTAGTTTTTGCAGCATTCAGACTTGTCTGTTTTCAAGGGTTTGAAACTATTTTCAAGGCCTTGAAAAAGACTTGTCTGTTTCATTTCAAATTGTATTTCATTCCAAATGCTTGAAAATTTTTTCAAGGCCTTGAACTTTACTGCTCTTCAAAGAATTTCTTCTCCACCAAGTTTTGCAAAAAGTTGGCATACTCTATTCAACCCCCCCCCCCCCCCTCTCGAGTATTTGTGCTGCATATCTATCTGCATACTCCCCTTTCAATTGGTGTAAGAGCTTGTATCACTGTATAAGATTTAATCATCTTGTGATCATGAGTACTGCAGGTGATAGTGGTTTCTCACAGGGAAGAGCTGCTAATAGACCTCCTCTATTTTTTTGGAGACAATTTTGCTCACTGGAAAGCTCTAATGAAAATGTTCATCATTGATCAAGATATGGAGCTATGGACCATTATTCAGAATGGACCTCACACCTTCTATACAGAGAAAGATGGGATCAGAACTCCCAAATCTGAAGACTCTCTTTCTTCATCTTAATTAGAACAATTTCCAAAGAGTTACAAAGCTATTAACATATTGTATTGTGCTTTGAGTACAGATGAATTTAATAGGACTTCAGGCTACAAGACTGCCAAAGAAATCTGGGATAAGCTTGTGGTGATATTTGAAGGAACCAGTCAAGTCAAGCAAACCAAGATCAACATCTACCTCAGACAACATGAGCTATTCAAGATGAATGCAGATGAGTTAATCAGAGAGATATTCAAGAGGTTCACAGACATAGTCAATAACCTTGATTCACTTGGAAAACATATTTCCAATGAAGAAAAGGTGAGGAAGATTCTGAGAAGTCTACCAAAGGCAAAATGGGAACCAAAGACTACTGCAATTGAGGAAGCTCAAGATCTATCATCACTACAACTTGATTACCTACAAGGAAAGCTCCTGACTCATGAAATATCCATGAATGAAGCTGATGGAGAACTACCAGAAGGTGTCAAGAACTTAGCACTCAAGGCCAAAGAGAATGAGAAAATTCAAAGCCTTGAAATAGAAGGTGATGATGAAGATACACTTGCTTTGATTTCCAAAGCCTTAACCGAAATTCTCAAGATGAAGAAGAACTTTGGAAAAAAAGACGTCAACAGAGAAAGACACATATCATCCATTAGCAAGGACTACAGAGGTAAGTCTTCCTCACAAAGTAAATCAGAATTCATGAACTGCTTTGAGTGTGGTGATGCAGCACATTTGATAAGAGATTGTCCACACAAGAAAAGCAAGAATTTTCTAAAGAAAGACCATGAAAGGAAAAAGAAAGCTATGATAGCTTCATGGAATGATTGAGATACCTCAAGTGACTCTGAATCTGAAGAAGAACATGCCAACCTATGCTTCATGGCCAAGCATGATGAAAGTTCTTAGAATAACATTGAGGTAATGGTAAATTGTTAGATTTCAAAACCAAAAGAAGCTCTTTCAGATTATCTTAGAACAATGCTTTTAAATGAAGAGGATTATCTGAAAGAGATTAGAGTTTTGAAAGAAAAAGTTCATGAGCAAGAAAAAGAGAATTTACAACTTGTTTGTCTAAATCAGAATCTTGAAATCTCTCAGAAGAAAACTGACAGTGATTTCAAGGTCTTGAAAACCAGTTTCAAAGCCATGAAAACACAAATCAAGGAAGTAGTCACTGAGAACTCTTTACTGAGTAACGGCCTTGTTAATCTGAGACATCAAGTTGATGAATTAGAAAAACAAGAGACTACTCTTTCTAATAAGCTTCAAGAATAGTCAAAGTCAAGCTTGCAGGCTCAGAACACAAGGATTCTATTCTCAAAATTGAAAAAGCAATTTGAAGGTTCAATTACACTTGGTTACAAAGGCAAATGCAACATTCTTGGTATTGGTAAAGTTGGTACAGATTCTGAAAACTCTATTTCTGATGTATATTTAGTTGATGGCTTGAAATTTAACTTGCGTAGTGTATCTCAGCTTTGTGATAATGGCAATAACGTTATCTTTGATAAATAGAAGTGTGGTGCAAAATGAGAAATCAGACAATTTCATTCTCACAGCCTCTAGATCAAACAACGTTTATACTTTTCAGACAAACAAAGTTACTGGTAAAAGCTTAAAGCGTCTCAAGGCCTTGAAAGAGGATTCAAGGGTTTGGCACAGAAAGCTTGCTCACATTAGCTTTCATTCCTTGAAAAAAATTGATCTCCAAATATCTGGTAAGAGGATTACCATCTATCAAGTTCAAAGATGATGAAGTATGCAAAGCTTGTGCTCATGGTAAGCAGACCAGAAGCTCATTCAAGCCAAAGAAGTTTGTAAGTACTTCTAGACCTATTGAATTGCTTCACATGGATTTGTGTGGTCCTATGAGGACACCAAATCCAAAAGGTAAGAATTATATGCTAGTTATTATATATGATTACTCCAGATACACTTGGGTTACGTTTCTAAAAGTAAAATCAGAAGCCCTCTCTGAATTTTCAAAGCTTTGCAGAGAACTTCAAACCTTGAAAAACCTACCTATTGCTTCAATCAGAAGTGATCATGGTAGAGAGTTTCATCAATTAGAATTTGATTTATCCTGTGTTAAGAATGGTATCTCTCACAATTTCTCTGCTCCTAGAACTCCTCAAGAGAGTGGAGTTGTTGAAAGAAAGAACGGGACTCTTGAAGATACGTCAAGAACAATGCTTCTAGAAAAGAAGCTGCCAAAACATTATTGGGAAGAAGCTGTGAGTACATCAAATTACATTTTGAACAGGTGCTGGATCAGACCTATCTTGAAGAAGCCCCCTATGAACTCTTCAAAGGGAGGAAGTCAAAAATTTCATACTTCAGACACTTTGGTTGCACATGCTATGTCCACAACAATGGTAAGGACAACTTGGGTAAGTTTGATGAAAGAAGTGATGAAGGTATATTTCTTGGTTACTCTCTTACTAGCAAAGCTTATAGAATTTATAATAAAAGAACCAAGTTGGTTGAATAAAGTATTCGTGTTATTTTTGATGAAAGTTGTGATGGTTCTTTGAGTGAAAATTTTGCAGACTTGAATCTGAACAAGCATGAATAAGAAGAAGAAGCTGAGAACTCACTTGGGTTCAAGAAAAGTTCAGAAGGAAATAGAAGCCATTTTCAAGACCTTGAAAACATATCTCAAGGCCTTGAAAATAGAGATCAAAGCCTTGAAAAGGATGATCAGAAAGATATAAGTGATCAGGCTACAACTTCAAGACCAGAGAAGCAATATGGAGAACATGAACCATGCTCTCCAAGAAAGAGATTCAAATATCTTTCATCTTATCCAGCTGACAACATCATATCTGATCCAACCACTGGTACAAAAAAAAGATCACAGTTAAAGAATCTTTGTGCTTTAATGCTTTTATTTATCTTATAGAACCCAAAACTGTGAAGGATGCATTACAAGAAGCAGACTCGATTATAGCTATGCAAAGTGAACTCAATGAGTTTTAAAGAAAAAAGTTGTGGAACCTAGTTCCTCCACCAACAAACCAGTCTGTCATTGGTACCAGATGGGTATTCAGAAACAAATTGGATGAGAATGTCAAAGTGATCAGAAACAAAGCAATGTTTGTTGCTCAAGGTTGCAACCAAGAATAAGGTATTTATTATAAGAAAACTTTTTCTCCAATTGCCAGGTTAGAAGCAATTAGAATTTTACTTGCTTTTGCATCCTACAAGAACATGAAACTATTTCAAATGGATGTGAAATGTGATTTCCTGAATGGTTACTTAAAATAAGAATTTTATGTTGCACAACCTCTTGGTTTTGAAAGTGACAAGTTTCCAGATCATGTTTACAAACTTGCCAAAGCTCTATATGGTCTGAAACAGGCTCCAAGAGCTTGGTATGAAAGATTATCTTGAAAATGATTTCAAAAGAGGATTGGTAGACAAGAGCCTTTTCATAAAGACTCATGAGAATGATATACTTGTAGTTCAGGTTTATGTTGATGATATTCTGTTTGGATCTACTAATGATCTTCTTTGCGAAGAATTCTCAAGTCTTATGAGTATGGAATTTGATATGAGCATGATGGGAGAGTTGAACTTCTTCCTTGGACTTTAAATACATCAGTTGAAGAAGGGCATCTTTCTGCATCAAAGCAAGTACACTAGAGATTTGTTAAACAAGTATAGCATGTCTCAATCCAAAGAAATCAAGAATCCTATGAGTTCTACACTGTCCTTAGACAAGGATGAATCTCTTAAGAGTGTCAATGTAAAAGAGTATAGATGTATGATTGGATCATTGCTATACCTTACTGCTAGTAGACCAGATATCATGTCCAGTGTTTGTATGTGTGCAAGATTTCAAGCTGATCTGAAGGAATCACACTTAAGTGCTGTGAAGAGAATATTCAAATATCGCAATGGTACCAAAGACTTAGGGATTTGGTATCCAAGACATTCTAACTTCTATTTGCATGTTTTTCAGATGCTGAATTTGCATTTACAAATTTGATAGGAAAAGCACTTCTGGAACTTGCCAATTTATTGGATCATCTCTGATCAGTTGGCTTCCAAGAAACAAAATTCAGTGGCTTTATCAACAGCTGAAGCTGAATATATATATGTCGGAGCATGTTGTTCACAAGTATTATGGATTTCTACAGTTGAGGGATCTTGGATTTGATTTCAGAAGTATTCCCATCAAATGTGACAATACCAGTGTTATATCTATTACAAAGAATCTAGTTCAGCATTCAAGAACCAAGCATATAAATGTTAGACATCATTTCATCAGATATCATGCTGAGAAAGGTGATATTGTTCTTGAATTTGTTTCTACTAACATGCAACTTGCAGATATCTTCACTGAACCATTGCCAGATGAAATATTTTCAGCTCTAAGACTGTAATTAGGCATGCTAAATAAAGATACATTGGTTTAGGGGGAGCATCAGGTAAGGAAGGTAAGTTATTATGTGTTTTCAAAGATTTGAACTGATTTTCAAAGCCTTGAAAATCCCTTCAAAACTTTGATTTTACTTGTTTCAGTTTTACAGCGTTTCAAGACCTTGAAACTATTTTCATAGCCTTGAAAATAAGTCTGATAACTGGTTGGTGAATAATTCTTGGATCAATCAGTATTGAGTGCTATCTTTGTAGATATTTTCTCAATATTGCCCCTACCTTTTTCAAAATTATTTTTCAGCCAAATATAGTATTAAAATATTTATTTCCAACGGCTTCAACGATTTGAAATTTTGTCTGATCATTACAGATCTTTTTGAGATCAGAGAGATTGCAGTTTCCTTTTCAAATACAAACTCTTTCTTTATTTATGTTATTCTCTTCTCCTTCACTCCGTATCAAATCTACCTCTCTCTATTCTTCTCCAAAACCCTAATGAGCACTAGAAGATCCTCAAACATAATCAAGATGGCCGGAGGTTCAAAACCTAGCTCTGAGAAGAAGAGAAAGATAGCTGAAGATGTGGTTCAGACAATCAGTGGAAACTCAAGTTCCAAAACTCCCAGTGCAGAAGCTGTTGCAGAACTTCCTCCACCAACAAAGAAGACCAAGAAGGATGTGACACCTTCCTCAGACAAGAAGAAAAAGAAGAAAGAGAAGGCTGCTGCAGAAAAGAAACCAGAAACAGAGATCTCTAGCCCCAAGAATTTGGAGAAAAAGATGCTTGAGGTAGAGACGTAGGTTCAAGTGGACTGAACTCTATAAATCACTTGTCTCTTGCATTTACAGTTTATTCACATACTTAGTTTTTGCAGCATTCAAACTTGTCTGTTTTCAAGGGTTTGAAACTCTTTTCAAGGCCTTGAAAAATACTTGTCTGTTTCATTTAAAATTGTATTTCACTCCAAAGGCTTGAAACTGTTTTCAAGGCCTTGAACTTTACTGCTCTAAGAATTTCTTCTTCTCCACCAAGTTTTGCAAAAATTTGGCATACTCTATTCAACCCCCCCCCCCTCTAGAGTATATGTGTTGCATATCTATCTGCATACTCCCCTTCAGAGAGCCTGATTGAGAGAGATTTTATCTTCTTATGTACAGTCAGGGCTGAAGAACATTAATGTCTAGGCCTGGCTGTCTAGCATAAGAAGAAAGTAAATTATGGAGGGAGGATCCTACATATTGAGTGATAATGAAGAAGAGAAGAGTATCATCTGCAAATTGCAGATGTGTAATTTCATCCATTCTAGTAAAGGGAATACCTTTAATGCAGCCCATTGAAGTTGCATGAAAAAGGAAGGCAGAGAATACTTCAACACAGAGAGAAAAAAGAAAGGGGGATAGTGGGTCACCCTGCCTAAGACCCCTGTGAGGGAGGAAAGATTGTGACACTGTGCCATTGGTTATAACCTGATAAGATACAGTAGTCACACATTGCATAATAAGAGTAATAAATTTAGATGGAAACTGCATTTGATGAAGTAAATCTTCCAAGAAATCACATCTAACCCTATCAAAGGCTTTGGAAATATCAAGTTTGAGAGCCCCAAGTTTCTGATGAGCTTGAAATTTAAATTTGTAAATGGTAGGAACTAAGTCTTGAGCAGTTAAGATATTGTCTTAGATAAGTCTTCCTGGGACAAAACATTTTTGTTGCAAGACACCAAGGAAGGAAGGACTAATTTAAGTCTGCTAGCAATAAATTTTGCAATAATTCTATAAATCACATTGCATAAGCTAATAGGTCTAAACTCACAGGAAGAGAGAGGGTTGTGATTCTTGGGCATTAGAACTAAAAGAGTCTTGTTAAATTCTTTAAGCAGATGACCAGAGTTTAAAAAAGACAGAATGGCAGAGGTGATCTTAATAGAAATTATAGGCCAAGCCTTTTGAAAGAAGATAGCATGAATTCCATCAGGACCTGGTGCCTTGAGAGGAGATAAAGAAAAGACAGCTTTTTTAATTTCATCAGCAGTGTAGGGAGAATTAAGAAAAGCTTGTTGGTCAGGAGAAAGAGTTTTAGTAACATTAAACAGGAAACCAAAGGCAAGGATAATGTTGTTTTCATAGTAGAGATCAGTTAAGGAAGGAGTAGGGGAAGAATATATTAACTTCTAAGGACCAATAGTATTCTGTTGCATCCTAAGTTTGGTGTGGGCATGAAAAAATTTTGTGTTCTTATTTCCATCTCTAAGCCAGGAGCATCTAGCACGTTGTGGCCAGTAGGTTTCCTCACATCTTAAAATTGTATTGAGTTCAGCTTTCTTTTTAAAGAAGAGATGAGCAGACATGGGAAGTTGATTTTGAATTTGAAGAAGATCATTCTTAACTTGGTTAATTTGATTAGAGAGAGTAGGCATGTTATTAGCCCAAGTTCTAATAGTGTGAAGAGTATTAAAAAGCATTTTGGCCACCTTAAAACTGGGTGAGCTAGAAATAGGTAATTGCCAAACAAAATCAATTAACTTATACACATCATCAAACCTAAGCCACCAAGCTTGAAATTTCAAAAATTTGAAACCAAAATTTGGTCTGGAGGTAAGAAGATTAAGCAGCATTGGTGAATGATTAGAGACAGAAATTCCTAGATTTTAGAGACAAACAAATTAGGAAAAGTATTAAAAAATCTAACATTACCCCAAGCCCTATCAAGTCTTTCAATGGTAGGTGAAGAGGTGGCTCGGTTGTTAGTCCATGTGAACCATGGTCCAACATTTTTAACTTCCATCATGTTCCAATTATTTAAGAAATTAAGAAGAGAACTTGCCCCTCTTAAACAAGAAGAACCGGGCCAGATTTGTCATGAGGGAAAAGAACTTGATTAAAATCCCCTAACAGCACAAGAGGGTCATCATTAGGAAGAATTTCATTAAATTTATCTCACACTTCTTCTCTATACTTAATGTAGGGAGAACCATAAACTAAACCTAAGAACCATTGACACTGTCTAGTGTCAAAGATTTTAAGGATGATGAGATTAGCAGATGAAAAAAAAAAAACAGTACAATCAAAGTGGAGATTGTTCCAAGCACACCAGAGACCGCCTCTAGTGCCTTGAGAATCAACCCCAAAAGAGGAGGAGAAACCCAACTTCCTAAATTTACTATTTAGAAAACAAACATCTTTTTTAGTTTCAGACAAGAAAATAAGAGAGGGCTTATGGTTTTTGTCCAGTGAAAACTTCAGAAACTGCAGAGTCCTGGCCAATACCTCTCCTGTTCCAACTTAAGAGTTTCATGGCTGCTTGGATGGGAACAACCATCTTAAATCCCAGTGAGATTTTGAATAATTTTAATCGAGGAAGTGAAAAAAACAGTTTCAAATTATTTAGTCCTTAATCTTTTTTTAAACTTAAAATTGAGGAATAATGGTGAGAAGGGATTGAAAGTGAAAAGAATATTAGTACCTTTCTGCATGGCCTTATTAATCTTTGTTCTTGGTTTCTTACCCTGTACCCTACTTGTCGGATGATCTATCTGTGAAGATCCAGCATCTCTCTTCTTGATGGGTTTCTTCAAGCTTCCTCCTTGATTTTTTTTGGGAGGGACAACCTTCTTCTTCATTTTGATTGAGACACATTCACCTTACTTGAATTTGATCCCAATCTTATCCCTTGTTCTTTTTGCTTTTGGCTTTTTGGGCACCATCTTGTCAGTCTTAAGGAGCATATTATCAGTTTCTATAAGATCTTCCTTTCTTTGAATGTTTTCAATCTCATGCTCAGTTGTGACAGAAGGAGAGAATTCAGGTTCTTTCATAGCGAAACCAGAATGCCTAATCATTTTGTAGGTGATGGGAAATGTGTGCATGGTGTTGGGATTGAATAAAAACAATTGTGAGGGTGGTGGACCAGAGGTAAGGGGTAAAATGATTGGAAAAGGTTCCTCAATCGCCACTTCTTTACCTTTTGAAGTAACAATTTGTGGTAAACGAAGCAAATCTTGGGAAAGTGAATTGTCAGAAGCCAAAGAAGCGATTCCAGAGGACGGTTGAGAAAGTTCAACCCTTTCGTGCATCTTTTGAACATTTGAAATAGTGGGAACAACAACTGTTTCTTGGGAAGGACCGGCATTCAAAAGGTTCAAGTGATGGGAGAACATATGGGTATTAACTCCTGCATGTATCTGATCAGGCCACTGAAAGGTCTAATTTGAATTAAATGGAGTGCATGCTTGAGTGGTGGAGGAGACCCCTATAAATTTAGGACAAGACGATAGATTTTGGTTTTGGTTGAGATCTTCACAGTGAGTTTGTGAGCATGGTGTGTAGTAAGGTTCATCTAGTGAGGATGATAAACTGTCCAGAGAGAAAAACAGTCCTTGTGGAGGACCTTGGTTTGGGTCTTGACTTAGAGAGGGTTCATAGAAATCATACACAGGCTTAACGCTAGAGTCAAATTTCATGGTTATGTAAGGCCCATGTTTGGAGTGCGCCTTGAGAAGGTTTGTGAATAGGGGTTTTGTGGATTGACATGAAAAGGGAGGCTTGAAACAAAGTGAGACTGTAAGCATCTCATCTCTACTCATTCCAGAAATTCAACCAAGCTACAAGAACAGGTTTTGTTCACACCTTAAATATCCTTTCATAGCTAAAGTAAACCCATTTTAAAGTTTCATTAGCAAGCTTAACATAAGTGCCTGGTACCAGAGCATCATTGAAATTCACTCTAACTTTGATTCTCAAGCCATGCATGTTTCTAACTCGCTTGTATGACCAATCAAAAATCAAAAGATTACCACCCAAAACCCCAACATCATTAGCGTGATCAAAGTGAAATCCTTCTAAAGGACAGTTGGGAACTTGAAACCAGAGATCAGCAGTAGAGAAATCCACTTCCATAAGGGTCTGATTAAGTTTTGTTTCTTTAAAAACTAAGCTCAATCCTCGAAAAGTAACCACTGATTCATTCAGAAAGAATTCTTTATCTTCCTTTCTTTGAAACTGAAAGAGGTAAAGGGTGTCTTCCTTTTTTTCGAAATCTCCTTCCTTTCAATCCAGATGTTACTAAAAGTTTTTCAATATTTTGAAATTTTACTTTGAATGATTGCAGGAGAAAGTGATTTGGGGCCTATAAACTTGGCTATCAGGGTGTCCTTCATTATCTCCCTGAAAGAAAAGACTTTGACAGGATTCAGAGCAATAACTCACCCCCTTTCTTCTAGCCTCTCCTCCCTGGATTCATTGGAGGAATAACTAAGAAAATCATCTCTATAAGGATTAGACATGCTAGAGCATAAACAAAAACAGCAAGGAAAAGGATGAGGAAAACAGAGAGAGAACACTAAGGGACTGAGGGGAAACTGAAACGATCAGCAACCTAAATACCAGAGAAGAGGACCTGCAAACAACAACAATGATTAGCTATCAAGATATGAAAAGATCATGCAGCAAAAAATAATTCAACAACACACGAAACTAAGCCATGCAAATGATAAGGACTAAACTGAAGTTGTTGAGTGAAGAGGAGAGGAATAGGGATTAGGGATTAGGCGTTGACAAATGGATTATGTGTGGAGTGATGGGCTCAATGAGCAGGCAATTATCATTGGTGAGCAAGAAAGGCTCTAGAGAGAGCAAGTTTTTTAGGAAAACGGGTAAATACATATTAGAACAAGCAAATTAATGATTGGACACCAAAATTATAAGTTGAAATAAAACATAAGATTTAAAATAGTAACAAGTAAATGAGTAACTAATACTTCTCAATTTAAAAATGTTAGTAAACCACGAGTAACCAATAAGATTTTAAAAAATTGACTTCTAATTGGTAACCAATTCCTATCAATTTAAATTTAAATTTCATTTGGTTTGGGCATATTCACGAGCAACCAACATGAACGATTTGAGCAAAGGGATCACGATACTCTACTAAAATAAGGGTATGTTCTAAGGGTCATAAACCCCTATTTAAGTCAGGTGGTAAGAATGATTCCGTTTGTCACACGTTCGCAAATCGCTGAAAGACCTAGTGTTGACACTCTTATCAAGTAGTGATCCTCACTATATAAGCAGCATTCTATAGCTTTCTCTTAACCATGGGTCGTGGTCCCAGGGTACATGTAAGCTCATCGGGGCGAATATGTAACCTTACAAGGTTATATTCAAATACTAAGAAGCATCAAAATATCTCCGTTCGAATCCACATCACATCACTATGCACATCGACATAACTTTATTAGAAATATCTTTCTAATAAACCATTTGTTCGGCTCGAGACTAGACCGGGAGGGCAATGCTTAATAGAAGCGGGGGAGATCAAAAGCAATAAAATCCACAACATTTACTTATAACACTAGACAAATATATTTAGATCTCGGTCTCATACACTAGTTGATTACAGTTACACAATAATTAACTAACATTACTAGATAGACTACAAGTGAAAGTCTAGGTGTGTCTCGCGCCCCTTCTATTCCATAATCCCCAGCTAACAGACCTGCGGTGGGAAGAAAAACAAGAACCGCGACTTTGAAAGTCAGCAAGAAATACTGAGTGAGATACACCTTAGCATGTAAAAATAGGAAAGAAGACATAGACGGATGGCCACAAGTTAAATAACAGTAACAGAGTAGAGATAAAACAACATTAGAGTACACAACAACATAAATAGCAGTGCTGATAAAAACTGTCCGATTATAGAAACTAAGAATCTGTTGATACGCACAGTAACCGGATATAGTAATGCCAACGACGGGCCTCCCAAATAAGATCTCTTGTTAACAAGGAATAGAGTGGAAACTCCTGAATCAGTGTTTCCGGTCGAAGCCAATAAGTCCAATACTTCATCAAGAAGTCAGGGGAAACTACAGAGTTTGTGTTTCCGCCCGGTGCCAACATAATAATCCAGGACCACAACAAGTAGTCAATGGGAGCTCTAGTGTCTGTGTTCCCGGCCTGAGTCGACAAATATCCAAGACTCAATCAGTTAAGGGAAACTCCCTGGTGTCGGTGCGTCCGGCCTGAGCCAATCATAATAAATCCAATGGATACGGTACAAGTGATTATCCCCCTTGACAAATCATTAATTAGCGTATGATAATTTTCAAAGAATAATTGCCAACCAATCAAACAATTAACAGGTATAAACACATAATAATATATTTTTGAGACAAGTATAAAGATCACATTCGACATGAAGGGAGCTAGGCATGCAAGACTAAGCATGTAAACTCACGAGTATATTTTAAGACAGGAAACAGAAATCCAATTTTGACACGAACGAAGACTGCCATACAGGGTCAATCATGTAAACTCACGAGCATATTTTGAGATAGAATATAGGGTAAAAGACATTTTCCACCCTCCAAATATGAAGAAAAGACATTTTGCCCCCTGATTTATGGAAAAAGACATTCTGCACCCCTGTCAGAGTTAAAAACTAACGGCAGACTAACGGAAGGGTGAAAAGACAAATATATCCCTGAAATGTTGAGAAATTACCTCACTATAAATGCCCTTTCCTTCCTTATCCCCTCATTTATAAACCCTAACATTATCTCTTCATCTCTCTCTTCTCTCATACTTCTCCTCAGCCATCCACCTCCCTCACCCAACTGACTAGCACAGACCCACCTACCCAACTCTCGTCACCTTCCTCCTCTCTTTGAGACCTCCATTGAATCTGCAATGGCGTTACCAATCTCTGAGGGAGAGAATCAACAGCTCCTCTTTCAACGAATCCTCCTTGTCCATCCTTTCCGATGACCTCGCCTCCCTCCAGCCCACCGTCGAATCCCTCCAAAATCCCACAAACCCAGAAAAGATGAAACCCAATCAATTCAAGAACCCAACGAATTAGCCTCCCCCTGCTCTCAAAACCAACAAAATCCGTCAGTGACAAAGACCCATCCGGGAGGGGTTCAGGTGGATTTGTGTAATCAGCGTCGAAAGGTCCTGGGTGTGGCTAGTCTCTATAGCGGTACAAGCGAAGGAGGTGAAGCTGAATTGTTTGCAGGTGTGATTTGGAGGCAGTGATGATTGGGGGTGGGGGATGTTTATTTAGTCATGGGTGTGGCTGCAATTGGTCTACTATCGTCCATAGTTTTTTCTCATTATTTTTTGTGTGTTAATCTCCAAATGTTGTTGATGAAGAAAAGCGATGATTGTCATTTCCGTAGATTAGCATCGAGAAAAATGGGATCTTTAATGTGGGAATCGCCTTCAATTGATTTTTTTTAATAATCTTGTTGTTGTTGTTGTTGTTGTTGTTGTTGTTGTTGTTGTTGTTGTTGTTGTTGTTGTTGTTGTTGTTGTTGTTGCTGTTGTTGTTGTGGTGGTGGTCGGGGTGGGAATTTGATGGTGGTGAAGATTTGGTGGTAGTGGAGGTGATGCTCAACAACACCAAGAACATCAATAACTTGATGAACACTATAATAAACAAAAAAAGGTTGGTATTTGTCTACCATAAATAAGGGAAAAATGGTCACAAAAAGTCAGTTTGCACCCTCCACTAACGGATTGTAACAGAAGGGTGGTATATGTCCACCCTCCATCTGTTAACAAGGGTGCAAAATGTCTTTTTTCATAAATCAGGGGGCAAAAGTCTTTTCTCCATACTCGGAGGGTGGAAAATGTCTTTTACCCTAGAATATAAGAGCATATATTGACACGAAAGACTTTATGCACGCTAGGCTGGGAATGTACACTCACCTGAGGCCGACTCAGTAGCTAGTATGTGGGAAAGTCGACAAAGCCTATGTCCACGAACCCGTCGCCTATAATTTACAAATATCTAGTCACAACAGTGTTATCTCTTAATAAATGAACGCACGGCTTCTTGTCTAGGTCATAAGACTAGGTCCTCTCTAATGGTCCCAATATAACATGTCTCCAATTACATTCCTGTTAGTATAAAGAATTATTTTTAGAAATAATTTTGATATTAAATAATTGAGAGAATATTTATCAAAAGTAATAAGTAATATTACAATTCCTAAAAATATAAATTTTAGCTAAGAGTATTATTTTTGAATGCAACAATATTCAATTTGAATTAAATATTCTTGGTAGTAAATAGATTGATAACTATTTCAGAGTTATGATTTATATGAGAGAAAAAAACGTGACAACTAAGGATTTATAAGACAACATATTTTTCCAACATCTATACACTAAGCATATTTTTCATGAAAAAAATTTACGACAACCATTTTCTTAAGCCTGTTATTTTATTTTCTTGAAATATACTTATTAGCGTTAAACACATAATCATATAAACATGAAAACATAAACTATAGCTAACACCCTAAAGTTATATTGAAGCATAAATATTGCCATCAAGGTTCTGCATAAAAGACAGCCCCAACCCCCCCCCCCCCCCCCCCAAGAGTTTCTGAAAATTGTAAATCACCCCCCACGAATAACACTCGCCCTCACCCGATCGAAACACGAGTTCGATCCGTAAAAACATGATTTTGAAAATTATAACAATTTAGTCTAATATTTAGAGCTTACCTAACCTAAGAAACGCGAGAAAGGGCGGAGAAACGGAGTGGGTCGAGTCGCCGAAGTTGTCGCTGGTGATGGAGTTCGACGGGCACTTCTCCGATGGCTTCTGAGTGCGGCTAAGCCTTCCACGAGCTTGGTCGGACCTTCTAGGATTGGATGAGCCGAAGACAAGGGTTGGGTGCCTCTGATTTGAGTTACCTGAAATCTCGCCGGAAAATATGGAGGTTGTCGGCGGTGCTTGAGTCGGCTGCTACGACAGCTGATGTGACTGCGTTTCCTCCTTCTTATGGTTGCCTTTCTACTGTTCGAGATCGACAGAGGGTTCGAGAGAGAAATAGAGTGATAGAGGAAGGAAGAGAAACGGAGGTGGTGCTCGGAAAGAATATGTGTTTCATTAGAGAAAAAAACTTTAATTGTTCCAAGAACACAACGTCAACATGATAAGTAATATCTACACCATTTGTTAAATGACATCTATGTTCACTATGGTTCAATATTATTCATACACTAGCTAATAACCCGTCCCTTTGGGACTATTTTTCTGCCTAAACCATCAGTCGTTTAATCTATCACAAATTTTCAGATTCTCTCAGTAATTAAGATTTGATACTAATTAGTTTTAACTTCAAAGAATAATCTAGAACAGTAATTAAGATTACAATAACTGTGTACCCCCTCCGTTTCGCCAGATTCTTCAAAATTTCCATTTTGAATGTTTCATTAGATTCTTCAAAATTTCCAAATATGGAAACTTTGATAATGACAAAATACCATCCTACCCTTGGTAAAAAAATACACCCAATAATCTATAACTAATCAGATTAGTATATAAATCTGATCAATTAAGCCAATTACATTAATCATGGCCCAAACACAACCCTACCCACTATATACAACCCAAACCCTAACAATCTACCTAAACATAACCCTATCCTCTTCTCCTGTTCTTCATCCAGCCGCACAACAGAACACACAACACACACGGAGAGAGAGAAAAGGAGTGAGAGGGAGGGAGTGCAGATCGAGAGGGAGAGGAAGAGCAGATCGGCGGTGGCAGATGTAGATCGGAGAACTTGAGGGGCGGAAAGGTTTCTCCACAGTCGCCGCCGCCACCACAGTCGATCTCCATCCCATCTCTCTGTCTCTCTTTGTTGTCTGATGAAGAGGCGAGACCAGACCGACAACGAGAGAGAGAGACCGAAAATAGAAGATAGATGAAGAAGACATCTCCACCGTGGTCGCCGGAGGCTACGATGGCGAAGGCTACGATGGTGTTGTCTTCCTCTTCGAAGAACAGATGAAATCACCGAGAGATGAAGAGAGGAAGAGGGAGAGAAATAGAGAGCAGATCGGCGTCGAGGAGGACGGTCGGCGTCCTTGGCAGCGGCGAGTTCGACAGCAGCGGTGTCCTTCGGCGGCGGCAACCTGCGTACGGCAGCGTCCTCCTCCTCCTGCTCTTCTTCTTTCTTCTTCTCCTCCTCATTTCTGTAGATTGATTTTCTCTCTTTTTCTCTAGATCTGTTAAATGTTGAATTTTGTGATGTTGAATCTGTTCATGGTGATGTGTTTTTGTGTGTTCTTGTTGGTGCTAATCTAAGAGAAGAGCTGAAGAGGTGGATGTGAGATGATGGAATTAATAAAAAAAGTAGGGGTAAAATAGTGATTTCAGTGGGTTTCTTAATCCCCGTGCCTTGAAATTTTTTGAAGTATCTGATGAAACAGAGGGAGTATCTCTCTTCTTATTATAGGTCTAGCTATTGACTTTTATTATTGGTTATCCTACTTTGAAGTTTGAACAGCTGATTCATGAAATGATCTTTTGATAAATCTAATCAATGAGTAGAGAGAAAAGGAAATGGATGACGTATTAATGAAAAAAGTGAGATGTGGTAGGGTGAGGAGAACATTGCGCAGAGGGAAACGCGACTATGGCCCACAGAACTTTGCAAGGGTTTTCTAGCTTTTAACCGTTGATCTAATATAGACCTAAGGGTCAGTTTTCAGCCAACACTAAACAAAGAGATGTGCGTTTTTGACAATTTTGCCCCCATTCAACTATTATATATTCTTCTTTGTCCTCTCCTACTATCTCTCTAGCTACTTCGGTTCACTACACCAACACACCACCACCTCCACAACAACACACCACCACCACACCACCAGTCCACCACCTTACCAAATCCAATAAAATATTTATTCAAAAAAAATGCAGATCATAAACAGATCAAGAACAGATAAAAAAATTGCCTATTTTTACAAATAAAAAAACAGATACAAAAAATAGCATATTTTTACAGATCAAAAATTGCAGATCTGAAAGCTGATCAAAAATAATTCAACAACCTATTCTAAATGGGAAGGAGGAGGTAAATAACATAGTTGGCCACCACCATCGCTGTCACGACCACCTCCACCGTCCTCCACCGCCGAAAATAACATCACCGCCGGTAAAAGCTAGACCTGCCAGAGAGTGGGTGAGAAGAAGAAGAAGAAGAAGAAGAAGAAGAAGAAGAAGAAGAAGAAGAAGAAGAAGAAGAAGAAGAAGAAGAAGAAGAAGAAGAAGAAGAAGAAGAAGAAGAAGAAGAAGAAGAAGAAGAAGAAGAAGAAGAAGAAGAAGAAGAAGAAGAAGAAGAAGAAGAAGAAGAAGAAGAAGAAAGACTAACAGACCTATCACCGGAGCCGACAATCGCCGCAGATCGGAGCATACGCCTCCAGATCGGAGCATATCGTCTTCCACAGTTTGTGCCGTCGTTCTCTTCACCTTCGTCCCTCTCTACCCCTCTCAATTTCTCTACTATCCTTCTCTTCGGGGAGCCTCTCTGTCTCTCTCTCCCACCTCCTCTCTCCCGCCTCCTCTTGTCTCTATCTCTTCTCTGATGTGAGTAGGTGAATTGTGTGGTGAGTATGCTGAGAGAAGAGATAAGGTTGGGTTAAACTATGAGTGGGGTTGGGAAGAAAAAGTAGGTAATATTATTTATGAGGGTATTTTTGTCATTTTAACTGTTTAAGGTTACTAAATTAGGGAATGGGAAGAAAGAGGTGGGACGTTCCAATAAGGAAATTGGAAGAAAGAGCTGGGACGGAGTGGTAGTATTTAATAGAACAATATATGTTAAAGAAAGAAGAGTATTTAATTATTTTCTCTTTCCCCGTCACCAACTTTTTTTGATATGTCAAAACATGATTGATATGTCTTATGTAGCCGTGATTTGTTCTAAGTCACCTAAAAAGTTACTTCATCCGTAGCTTCTCTTGTTCCTACTTACTCCGTAATACTACATCTGTTTCTTCTCTTTCACCTTAGGTTGAACTTTTTACTCGTAACTGGGTCATTTTGACTTGGTAATTTGGATAGCAAAACGATGTAATTTTTTGGCAATGTTTTCATTGTATTGTAGAGTAAACTTTACTCTACATGATCATGCAAAAATTACCAAATTTGTGTAATTTTTTGCTAACCAAATCACCGGATCAAAGTGACACAGTAAATAGTGTCAAAAATGAAAGTAATGTGAAAGAGAAGAAACAGAGGTAGTACATCTTTCTATACGGTTTGACTTTTATCACTATTCACTGGATCACTTAAATCCGGTGATTTTTTTTTAGCAAAACAATCCATTTTTTTTTTGATAAATTTCTATGGTATTGTACAGTGAAAGTTGTTCTATAACACGGTGAACATTATCAAAAAATTGTATCGTTTGTCAATCCAAATGACCCGTCAAAATGACCTAAGAAATTAAGCAATAGAAGAAACATAGCAAGTCTGCCCTAGTGCGAGCGGCCGACATGTCTCCAACTGCTCCAACTACATTCCCTTCCTGACCCGTGTCCTTTGTCACTGTCACAGTCGTTGGAATTTGCACGAATCTGCTCTTATAAAACCCTACTAGTGGAGCAGTAGCAGAGAAAGAAAAACATTCTCCTCCCTCCTAACCTTAAGTTTTTTCAAGTCATGGTCTTCCCTGCGTGCATCGAGTGCTGCAGCCACAAGAACCCTTGCCGGTGCAGGGTGGTGGGACCCATGCTCGGTTTCTTTGCCTTCGCCTTAGCCGCGGTGGTGGAGTGGCCGGTGGGCGCTGTGGTTTACCTCTTCCGCCACAGCAAGGGCCGCCGCATCATGGCCCATCCGTCCCACGTCGTTTATCCTGCGGTGGCCGGTGCGCTTCCAATTTAAGGGTACTGGTGAATTGAACTCCCACGTTTGTTTTTGTGTGTTTTTCTTTTCCTTTTTTCTTTTGTGTGCTTGAAGAATAGAGGTAGTTTTGTGACATGAGATAGAACAGAAACTTCTATGTGAAATTGCTGTTGTAGTTTGTTTGTTTTGATGTTACCAGTGTAAATGGAGGAGTGAATAAAAGCCGCAAAAATTGCGTATTATTATCCAAGAT
This sequence comes from Linanthus parryae, assembly GCA_023055425.1. Taxonomy (NCBI): domain Eukaryota; kingdom Viridiplantae; phylum Streptophyta; class Magnoliopsida; order Ericales; family Polemoniaceae; genus Linanthus; species Linanthus parryae. The sequence goes on from JALGPY010000001.1 coordinate 33,747,475, forward strand.
CACCTAAAACTCTGGCAGGGGTTTCCATCCCTGTCTCCATCCTGGCGTTTGTAGCATAAATTTATTGAATATTCATGCTTCACTTCATCAATTCTCGAATAGACTTTTACTAAGTTCTAGTTTGAGAAAATTTTATTTTCTCCAAGAGCACTGCGTCAGCATGTCTCGTGGTGTTCTACTGTTTACACCATTACAAAAAATGACACTTATGCTCAGTAGGGTTCAGGGATGATCAGAAAATTTGGGAGAGACTTTGGCATAAAATTTTCAACCGTCCGATCATCTTGGATATTGGAGAGTTACCTATAGAAGTGGAGATCTTAACCGTCTGATCTTCCCTTGATTTACCGAGTGTGTTACGACAGGGAGAGAAAAGAGAGGAACGGACGTATTTTGAGTTATGGTGTACCTATTGTATCGAATTACTGTTGAATCTGTGTTGTTAAAAACAGGTAACTACCCTATAGGGTCTATAGGTTATAGAAAAGTACGTCCGATCCAAATTTTCTCTCTCTCACTCACTCAACTTTCTTGTTAAATGTCAAATTATGAGTGGAATAGAGCACCATGTATGCTTTGCTCTGTGAGCACCTAAGAATTGCTCTCTTCGTTTACACTCAGTTGAGTTGAATTTAAACTAAAAGGCAAAATTGCACCACAGGAACCCACAATCTACTTTTTTCGGCAAGTAGGTCCTCAACTATAAAATCGTGCACCACAAATCCCAAACTTTCAAAATTTGTTCGTCGAAATACCTTCTGTTAACTTTTCTTCCACATTGGGCGGAATAATGTAAAAGACAATTGTAGCATTAATTTTCACTACTAAATTTGTTTAGAATTGCAAGTTGTACAAACAAATAAAAAAACATATGAAGAAAAGTAAAATTTTATTTTAAAAACCCCAGTAGGGTTTTGGTCCGGCCCCGTCATTTGTAGCATAAATTTGTTGTATATTCACGATTCACTTCACGAAGTCTAAAAAGAAAGACTTTTACCAATGTTCATAATTTACACTCAGTGCATGTTTGGTATCGCCGGATTAAAATCGACATCTTTACAACAATTTCTTTTGTTATGCCATCAAATTTTAATCTGATAATCTGCAGATTAAATAATCTATGTGCAATTATAGAATTTCCAAAATTGAGAATTATGCAGATGAAAATCTCTAAAAGAATAATTTTGATATATTTTTTTTAGGGAATTTTTGATATATTTTTACATTAGCATGATTACAATTTAGTTATAAATAGGTGAATTAAATTAATTGACTTTAGAGCTCTTTAGTTTTTGTTAAATGGATCAGTTAGTGGTCTATAATTTCAGCTCATACCAAACAGATTGTGATTTTCAGTTAAGCTGAATTTTCTTTTCAGATTTTTTTCAACTGATTATTGAAATTTTCAGCTGATACGAAACAGACCCTCGCTCGAGCTTAATATTAAACTAAAATAGTAATAAGTTACGAAATTTAACTTAAAATAGTCCAACCAGCCCATTGTTGAGGCAGGTGGCTTTCTATAAAGAGTTCCACTAGTAGTAGTTTATTTCTCTATGTCCTGTTTTCTTGTTTACATTCACTCGAGTTGAACTGTCCACCATGGACCAATAGAGGGCTTATTGTCTCATATGTATGTTTTGTAGTTATTGTTACGATCCAAGTCTCATGGATAACATATTTATATTTAAAATTATATTAAATATATAATTTATATATGTTCTCTCATTATTCTCTCAGATATAACGTTCATAGACTTTGCTCATTTTGCTCCTCTTTAAGTGACTCGGTTATTATCCACTGCTTCAATGATATTGGAGTCATAATAGCGCGTAATGTAGCTTCCGAGACGAAATGGGCTTTCTTTTCTTTTTATCAGTTTGTAACTTAGAATATTAAAACAAGAAAATGGAATGAAAATTAACAAAAACAGCATATTAGCAGTGCACCCAACAATGTCCATAATAGCAGGGTGGCAATTAGTTGGGGAAATAACAATGATGACAATGGTTTCAGATTGCTATCTTCCCATTTTCGCAAGTGCATCAGCAACTTCATTACTTCTCTTCGAATGTTGGTGATCCCACGGTTGCATCGCTGAATGAGATTTCTTGTTTCCTCCACCACGGTTCTGTACTAGAAGTTGGGTGGTAGCTCATTGTTGATGTAGTTTATTGCCTCTTATGAAACGAACTCAATGGGAAGTACGATACAATTGCTGATTCTACTATAGAAGCTGAGTACATTGCTGCATCAGATTCATCAAATGAAGTTGTTTGGATCAGGAAGTTCATTACTGAACTAGGAGTTTTCCCTAGCATTGTTGATCCTATAGCACTATATCGTGACAACGATGGTGCGATCGCATAAACTAAGGAACCCAGATCTCCCCAACGGTCTAAACACATACTCAGGAGATTCCATCTCATTCGAGAGATCATTGATAGAGGAGATGTGAACATATGCAACGTACCAATAGATGACAATCTTGCGGACCCACTTACCAAACTCCTTTCTCAGCGAAAGCATGAGGGCCATAGTATGTCTATAGGCATACGAGATGCACCAGATTGACTCTAGTACAAGTGAGAAAGTTTTGGAGTATGCCATAGAGGCAATCTATTTATCGTGACATTTATAAAGGTTTTCTATTCATTCTGTTTTCTATATGGAGATATGTTGTCATAAAGGAGTCCTTAGAATAAATGTTGTATTCTTAAATATCCCTAGTTTAGTATTATTGTTAATTAGGACAACTATAATGCACCGAGACTAGTATGTGGATAGATTGATATGAGATATTAATTCTAACACATGGGTGTGCATTAGGAGTAACTGTGTACTGGATTCACCCACCATGAGAACACAACAAGGGTTTTATGTGAGTGTCACAAGTGCTTCTCATAGTGACAATGGTGTTGGGATCCTATGACATGAAAGTCACTACATTCTCTTGATGTAGAGTACATGTTTTAATATCGTCAAACAGCATGATGTAACAAGGTGAATACAAATTCGATAATTGGATATTTTATAAAACATGCTGAGAGGTGTGAGTGATGTAGATAGGATTTTTCCCTCCTACATAACATGAGTAAATATCCATGACTACTCGATGAGTGTGACTTAGGAAAATACATGGTAGTGCTCAAATAAATCAATATGAGACATTGATGTCATTTATCTGTCTAAGCCCACTCAGGAAATCGGGAAACTATATATTGGATATACAAGGGTGACACTCCATGCCTTGTGTCCGATCTAGATACAAGGGGAAAAGGATTATACGACATGGTAACATTAGTCATAGAGGTTTGTCATACCACTGACATTCCTATTACTTTGCTATCGTTGATGTATTGTTAGATATCGCTCAATGATTGCAATTGTTACTACCAACGTAATCAAGAACCTACAGAGCCACACAAAAGAATTGATGAAACTGGAATTAAATGTTTATTAGTTGGATTAAAGAGCAATTGTGGATTTCGGACTTGATTGTAAACTAATCCTGGCTATTAGGATTAGAGGGAAAGTCGAAATCTCTCATCCCTAAAAATAACCCTCAGCGTGGTTAGGGTAAGCTGATGCTTTACATAAACTAGGGTTCTGAGAGCAGCTGTCCCAGTCCACCAATTTTTTGGCACAAAATCGTCCATCTTCCTCCAGAAGGCTAGAACCGGAAAGAGGAAGTCCAGTGCAGATTCGTTCGTGTGGATACCGTAGAGGCGCCATTTCTTTTCTACGCAAGTGATTGGCACCGTTCAGTGCAACTGAGGTAAACCTTTAATCATCAGATTGTGCTAATTTGCATGGGTCCTTAGTGGTTTTTCGGCAGCTGTTTTTTATATCCGCTGCGTTTTATTGCCCAAAACCCAACATCTTTAACTCACTTCAATATTCTACAATTAAAAATATATCTTCAAATTACTATATATGTATGCATGCAGAAGATCAAGTCTAATCATAATAAGTTATATGTGGTTGTGGTGTTGATTGATGATGAAGATATGATACGTTATGCCATGGCTTATCAGTTGAATATAATGCTTTCCATTCTTGTATTCCGACTAGATGTGAATCTTTATCTCTTAAAGTGTCACATGGTTTGCTTAAGGCTGAAGAACATTTGTTGGATAAGTAGTCTATTCCTTTTTATTTTTTGGGTCAATCTGCTTTGCTACGAATACCTCTTATTTGCATGCTTCATGTGGTCATAGTCGCGGTGTTAGACCTGATTATCCTTATGGTTCTTCTTCTGGTTTTCAAAGAGGAGGTGGTCGTTACAATCCATCATTTGGGCGTTAAAGTTTCTCTTCAGTTCACCCAATGGGTAGATCCAATTTTCCTCGTGGAGGATTCGGGGGGTCCGATGGAGCTAAGCGAAGATCCAACACTCACCCCAATCATAATCAATCTGGATCCCTAATCAATCTTCTAACACTCATGTGAATTGTAAAATTTGTGGGAAAGATTACCATTCTTCCCTGGACTCTTGGCACATGATGGACCTTGCTTATCAGAGTCCTGAACACCTCTTTGCTCTTGTGGCTACCAACTCTCACAACCCCCATCCTCCTGATTTCTGGTTATCTGATTCTGGGGCTTCTACCGATATGACTTCTGATTACAAAAACTTATATGTGTCGGACCCTATTTGTGTTCAGACCAAGTTGCAGTTGGAAATGGTAACACTCTGCAAATCTTTAATACTGGTACTTCCTACTTGCCTACTTCTTCTAGTTTCTTTGAACCTCACAATACTTTAAATGTTCCTAATCTTTCTACAAATTTGTTCTCAGTTCATAAACTTTGCAAAGAACATAAATGTAAATTTATTTTTGAATCTTATTCCTTTTTCATTCAGGGGAAGGGTTCAGGGATTTTTTATCAATGTCTTAGTCAAAATGGTTTTTATCCTGTCTATTTTATTATTAGCTTTGGTCATGATCAAACTACTTCAAGTCATCATCATACAGTTTACTTGGTCAAGGATATTACTTCTTCTGGCATTCAAGACTGGGCCACCCTACTAATGAGATTTTTCATAAAATTATACATGATTCTACTTCTGAAAAACATTTACCTTGTGTTTGTCAATTTTCTTTAGTTGGTAAAATATCCAGGTTACCCTATTCTTTATAAGTTAGTAAAACTTTTGCTATTTAAAGTTTGATACAAAGTGATACGTGGGGACCTTCTAGTGTTAAAAGTTATCATTGCTATAGATATTATATTATGTGCATTGATAATTATTCTAGGTACATGGTTATTTCCTTTATACCACAACTCTAATGTCACTTTTATTTTCCCACTTTTAAATAGCAAGTTGATAAAATGTTAGTAAAGACAATCAAAATATTAGAACTAACTGGGGAGGAGAGAATATTTCTTATGTGTTTCAATTTTTTTTGAAAATAATGGTATAACTCATGAAAAATCATGTCCTCATACTCATCAACAAAATGACATTTCTGAAAGAAAACACGGACATGTTGTTGACACCGTTGTGACTATGATGCAACAAGCTTCTTTACCCAAATATTATTGGTATCATGTCTTTTTTGTTGTTGTCTATTTAATTAACATACCTCCCTATAAATAAACAAATATTAAATCTCCTTAAGAATTTTTTTTTGTAAGAACCTAATTATAATTACTTTTTTTTGTTGTGCTTGCTATCCTTGTCTTAGACCTTATGTATCTTTCATGATGCAAAAACTGAACAACATTTTGTTTCTAGGCTATGAATTTGGATACAAAGGATACATATGCTTTGATAGGTCTTCACAGAGGTTTTATATTTCAAAGGATGTCGTTTGATAAATCAATGTTTCATTACTCGGCAAATACAACTACTATTACTCCTTCTTCTACTTCTCATAGCTGCACTCCTTATTTCATTCCATACACAGGAAATGATGAACTGCAGTAATGAGCACACAACTAATGTTGAGCCATTGTACAGTCCCTTTGAGATGCAGCCAGCTAGGAGTGAATCCCTTTCACAAGAACATATACCTCCACAAGAACATATGCATATCCACCATAGTCCTGGCAGGGCACTAGAGATGGATGAAGAATAAGCTCCAGCTCTTGTTCACTCCATGCAAACCAAAAGTAAATATGGGATCTTCAAAAAGATGCATCTAGGTTTTACTTCATCTGGTATTTCTGATCCAAGAACAACAACCAACCTCTAGGAATCATTGTTCTTCTACTTCTAAGAATTCTTCTAACTGTATTCATACTGTCACTATGTCTGATACTTAAAGTTATTCTAATGCTAAGAAGTACTCACATTGGCAACATGCTATGAATGATGAGTTTCTTAGCCTCACATAGCAATATGCATGGACCTTGGTTCCACCACCACCACCCAACTCCAACATTGTTGGAGTTAAATGGGTATATAAAACCAAGTATAGCCCTGATGGAATAATATCTACATTTAATCTAGATTACTTGCCAAATGTTTTCATCAAAATCCTGGCATAAACTTTGATGAGACATTTAGCCTTGTTCCTAAGCATGTTACAGTTAGAACAGTTTTGCCTTTGGCTGCTTCCTTTGGGTGGACATTACCACTATTAGACGTAAACACTGCATTTCTTCATGGTCACCTTAAAGAAACTATTTTTATGGCTCAACCTCAGGGTTATGTTGATTCACATTTTCGTCATTATGTATGCAAACTTAATAAGTCAATTTATGGTCTCAAACAAGCTCCAAGAGCTTGGTTTGAAAGTTTCACAAGTTTTATTATATCTCTGGGTTTTACTACTTCAGAAGCTTATTCAAGTTTATTTATTAGACACTTATTATATCTCTTGGTTTTACTACTTCAGAAGCTGATTCAAGTTTATTTATTAGACACAATGGTAAGGTTTCTTTAAATTTACTTTATGTAGATGATGGCGCCTTTTAGGAGCTATATTTCTTTGGCATTTACCTCATGTTTGATAGGTTTTTGGAGAGTTTTCGAGCCTAGTATTGTTGAGATGAGCATAATTTATCACTTGTTCCTTCATATGCGTAATGTTAGTCCAAACATGTTATTTATGTTGATTTATGCTTAATTTATAGGATTTAATTGCTTGGTATAGTTGTTGTTTTTGTTTTTGAGAGGACATAGGGCTGTGGGAGTGATTTCGAATCAAGAGCATGAACTTTGGAAGCAAGGAAGGGCAAGGAAAGAGGTTCGGGAACCAAAAGGATGAGAAGTTGAAGATTCACGAAGGAGCAGCCCAGACCATTTCGGCCTGAAATGCTAGCCGAAATGGTGCGCCGAAAATAGGCAGAAGACATGTGAGGATTTTTTGGGAAAAAATACAATTCTTGAAGACTTAGCTTCCCTACTTCAACATAAACATCTAGGACGTGAATAGACCTCAGTTGTGAGCCAATAACACTAAGGAGAGCAAGAAGAACACGTTGGGATCATCATCAAGCAAGGAGACGAGCCCGGATCAACGCCATATCACTCTTTTTAGCATTTGATATATTTTCTCTCTTTTCTTGTATGAAATATTCAAACAATATGTTATCTTTTATAATGAGTAGCTAAACTCATACCTAGGCATCCATGGAGAGCCTAGGGTTTATGTTTTGATGATATTTTCCGGATTTTGGATGAACTTTCATTCTAGGGTTTGTGATTCAATGGAGATTGTTCTAGTTTATTTCATGTTGAGTTCTTTCATTGACAAGTTAGGACTAAGATATATGGTCTTGATTATCTCTTTCTTCATTCAATCTTAAAGACAATCTTAGTAGCTAAATATCTCGTTTATTGTGCTTAATACTTAGTAAGTTAGGAGTCATGACCGGACCTTGCTAATTAACTAGTGAGTGTGTGAAAGAAACTCTATCCTATTTGGGATGAGTAGACGAGAACATTATTAATCAATGAGACTGAGAAGTGAGATGAGTAGGAATGGCTAAAAGAGGGTAGATTCGGTAGGAGATAGTGAAGTGTTCGTGTGGTGATGGTCTGAGAGGACATTAGTCCGTACACTACAATTAACCTGCTAGAATGTATTGGTAATTCGAGTTGGCCTGAGAGGGACAAATCGGTACCGGTGTGTAGAACGAGAAGAGACCGCTAGGTAATTGTTAGTGCTATTACCCAGCCTTAGCTAACTAAGAGTTGTCGTGTTAGAACATGGAATCCGAAATCGTCAAAACTACCCTAGGTTATCTATAGATTGCCTAGTTTTCTCTCCTTTGGTTTAATCTAAATCATTTCTTTTGTGTATTGTTATTTATAGTTTCTAGTCACTTGATTGAGGGTGACAACACTCCAATTGCAAAAAAAATTACCGGTTACTAGGTAGATTAAAGTAGTTGTTAGACTTAGAAACGTAAGCACCTTCCCTTGGGTTCGATAACTCATAGTCCCAAATACTCCATTATATTACTTGACCGTATACTTGCGCAGCAACGCGAAATATAGCCGCGTCAAGTTTTTGGCATCGTTGTCGGGGAAGGCATTGGTTACTATTCTAGTTTAGCGATTAGTTTAATTTACCCTTTTTCTTTTTGTTTATTATTTCTGTGATTTCTGACTTGTTTTCTGAATTGTGTTTCAGGTTTTCAGTGTATGCACCGGATCTCTAGAGACCTTGTGCCCGCATTTGAAGACCCACAACAATTATTCAGAACTCCGAGAAGAGGTCCAAGACAGATCGTAATGGGTGAGCCTTTGACTAACACTCAACTGAATAAGAAGTTGACTGAGCTCCGAGAAAATCTCGATGAGCAAAAGAACCAGATGCCCAACAACAAATCGGGGCAAGCTTTGGTTGAAAAAATTCAGTCAACTCAGAGAGGACACAACCTAGCTATCGTGGTGCCAGACATTCAGGCTGAGCACTTTGATTTGAAGCCTGCCACCATCACTACGGTGCCGAACCAGTTTCAGTACTATGGGAATCGGGATGAAGATCCAAATGAATTCATTGGGAATTTTGATGCTTACATCAAGACAGTGAAGTACAAGAATGTGACCCCAGAGACACTGAAGCTGATTTTTTTTCCCTATTGTCTGAAGGGAGCAGCAGAGAAATGGTTAGAGTCCAGAGAGCCAGAATCAATCACCACATGGGAGCAATGTGTTGGTGAGTTCATGAACAAGTTTTAACCCTCACAACGTGTCATTGTATTACAGGCAGAGATTCTTGGTTTTCATCAGCATGCTGATGAGACAGTGGTAGAAGCATGGGATCGTTTCATGAGGACGATACGCAAGTTTCCGAATCATAACTTCGGTGACTACAAGATTCTCCATGCGACACCCCGCACCTCGCCGTGAGGAGAAGTGCGGGAATGCCGATCCTGCGCCCGAGATCGCTCCCGGGTGCGGGGGAGAGAATGGTAAACAAAACAAACATCGCATAATTATTTATTACAAACCATAAGTATTCAACAGTGAAATATTACATACTATTTAAACAAGATGAAACATTGTCTAGGTGTTTCAATTATTTAAATACTAGATAAACTAGGTGAGTCCGCGATATCCCCTTAAGCTGAGCTTCCTTCACCTAGACCTGCGGGGAAAAGAAACAAGACCGCAGTTTTTCCAAAGTCAGCACAAACGCTGAGCAAGTAAACACCCCAACATGTAAATCGGAAAGAGGCATATTTTATTTTAGATAAAAGAGGAATAATAAGGAAATAAACAACACATTATTTCAAATGACCAATATAAATTATCCAACTCATCATTTAATATTCTCAATCAATTTCCATATTTTCCAAAATAAACCAAGTCCTTCCATCAACCATATGAAAAATCCACATTTAATATTTAGTTGTAGCGGGGAACAAACAAATCCAATAATATAGAACCAACCATCTCGCATGCAACCAAGACCTTAAGTGTCGACACCCCCTTAAGACTCTAGCGGCCAGAAGGGTGAGTACATGGTGCGACTCGGGGCAATGGCAACCGAACCAAATATAATAAGCACAATATATAGAAGAATTTGAATGGGGTTCCGCCGCACAACTGTTTTCACTTTACGTTATTACATATTATTAATCACATGTGACAATTTCCAAAAGAATCAATAAACAGTATTTGAAATATCAAGTTAAGCTCTTAAATCACATATCACATTTGAGACGTAAAAATCATAAAAATAATTGGACACGAAAGAAGGACGGGCACACTAGGTTAGGCATATTTACTAACCTCAAGTAGCACGACAAATATCACGATAAAGCTCCTACAGATACACGTAGCCTTCGTCTACGAATTCGTCACCACCTACAATTTATAATTCCTAAATTAATTACAAGTCTAATTATGCAAGTATAGTATGCAAAAATGCTATATCTCCTAATTTCTCATTTGAAATTATCCCCCTTAACCCCATTAATTAATAGCATAAAACAATTATTTAATTAACACTTATATTTTCCTCATAAAAATATTATAACTTATACAAATACAAGCTCATAAAATTATTGAGTATTAAATCCAATATTAATTTCATGCACCCTCATTTTATAGGAAATAATAATTTAATAAACAAACTATTTATTCATAAGTGACTAAAAAAAGTTAATTCAAACTAATTCAATTATAGCTATTTATTTATTAGAAAAAAATATATATACTATATAATAATTAAATACTCAAATAAAATTCACAAAATGCTTATTTCAATAAAAACAAGTCATATATATCTATAAATTGATGTTGGATTAATAAATTCTACTTTCTAGAAAAATAATCATGTAATATCAAACAATAGTAATATGGTTTTTTATTTAAAAGTCTACTTTATTAGTTATTTCACAAATTAACTTCCAACCTATTTATTTTTATCAATATTGACAAAATAATCTCTTTTACTCAAAACACTAGTTTACAAGCACTTTAAATATTTAGTTAATGAACCCGAAATTATATAATTAAACCAAATCACACATTTTTATCTTGCTTATAAAACAAAAATATTTCATATAAATATAGTCCTATATAATTTTTACAACCTATTTACTTTTATATAGTCAAAATAATATATAGAAATATTAGCATATATCATTAATCCAAAAATCACATTTAAATCTTACATATTATATGCAGTTTGATAATATACACAAATCACCCCCAACTTTTCAGAAACTAAACATGCAGTTAACATCTTACCCTCCAATTTTCAGAAACTACATAAACAACCCCCTTTTATGAACACAAGCATACAACTCAAACCCAACATACCTGATTTGTGTTAGAGCTAACAAGATGCGATTTTGATGATTAGAAATGAACTATAGGGTGATTTAGGACTCACCCTATAGTTCATGTCTAATCATCAAAAATTGCGAGAAACGGTCACGTCTCCGAAGGTGGCTGTCGGCGGCGATGAACACCGGCGATGAATCCGGCGTTGAGGGCTCTGTTTGATGTTGCTAAAGTACTCCTCGGACCTCCAGGAGTTGAATGGTACCAACGGGAGAGAGTGGGTCGCTCCGGTTAGCTCGGGTGAGCTTCTCACCGGAAAAGAAAATGGTGGCCGGCGGCGATGGTGGTGGTTCGGGGGTTCAGCAGCCAACTGCTGCTGCTATTGCTTCTCTTTTGGGTCGAAATATAAAGGAGAAGGGTTTGAGGAGTTCAAAACAGTGAGGGAGTGAGAAGGCAGAGAAGTGGCGGCGGTGTTTCACCGTCGGGTTGGTCGCCGGAGTGGGTGGCGGCTCCTTGCCGGGGAGCTGCTGCTGCTGCTGTTGGTGGCGTGTAGCAGAGAGGGAGAGGGGAGAGTGAGGGAGAGAGATAAGGGGTGGCTATGGTGGTGAAGGTGGTTCGGGTGGTGATGGTGAAGGCACGGTGGTGGTGGTGCCGTGGGTTCGCAAGAGAGGGAGGAGTGAGAGAGAGTTTTGTTTCTGATGCGTGTTTGTGGTGTGAGAAACAAATGAGAGAAAAGGGGTATTAAATATTGAAAATGATGCTTGGAGAGGTTGGTTTCCTCAACCGAATTCCTTTTTTTTGTCAACTAGCTAGTTATGTTAGGATGCTTTAGGAGCACTAAATGGGTGTGTCATCTAGTGGGTTGGGCACACACTTTGGTATATATATAAATAAACTACATAAAATACTAAATAAAATACACAATAGAAATACCGTTTTCTATAAAGTTATTATACGAAATTCCCAAGAATATTTTCAACCCAAAATAATCCGACTCATCACTCGGAATAAAATTAAATTTTATTTCTCAATTACCCAATTTACCCTTCAAAATTAAACGGGGTATTACACTCCAGGTTTTCTATCACGGCCTGGAACGTCCCAACCAAGATTTTCTAAACAGGAAAGGAGGTGGCAACTTCTTGTACAGAGTTGACAAGGATGGAGCATACGTGTTGAAGAAGCAAATTTAAAAACAGGATGCTCAATTCTATAACTCTAGGAGGTTTGCCAAGTTTCCTGAGCCAAAGAGCAATGAGTGGAAGGATGGGATCACGAAGATGGTATCTGACATGGCGAAGCACGTGTATCAAGATAAGAAGACTGTGGCTGCATTAGAAGAGCAGGATTTTGATGCTGACTCAAGCTGCTAATGAGGATGTCAGCTATGTGGGGGCACAGGGACAGGGACCAGAGATCATCCAGGATTCAGGTATGGGGATTGAAAGTGTGAGTATGCAGATGTATAAGCAGCTAAGATACTCTAGAAGGGGGGTTGAATAGAGTATGCCATCTTTTTGCAAAACTTGCTAGGAAGATGAAAACTTGTGTAAACAATGAAGTTCAAGGCCTTGAAAGCTAGTTCAAGCCTTTGAAGTATATGCATAAAGTATAGAGCAAGTATGCCTTTTTCAAGGCCTTGAAAACAAGTTCAAACCCTTGAAAAATAAACAATCTTTATGTGCTGCAAAAGCTTTGAAAGTAAATGAACTGAAAATGCAGAAGACAGGTGATTTATAGAGTTCAGTCCACTTGGACCTACGTATCTACCTCAGGGATTAGATCCCTGTAAGATTTTCAACTCAATTCTTATTAATCAAAATCTAAGCCCTAGAACTCAAGCACAGAGAGTTCCCTTACTCTGTTACAGCTTGTGTTTTCCCTAACCTGTCTAGTACCTGCTCTAGCTAACTGATTAAATAATAATTCTCTATTGTTCACTTTGAACAATACTTGAGAATAGATGTAGAAATAATATAGAAATAATCTACCAGTATAGCTCTATACAGAAGAGCACTTAAGAGTAGAAAACTGCAGTGAAAATGCAGTGAACTTCTGTGAATGGATTGGAAGAATGATGAGCTTCTTTGATGCTTTTCAATCCAGAAATATTTATCTGTATTTTCCCGTTGAGAATTGTGTATTTTTGCTTCGAATTTGAGCTCTATTTATACTTCATACAGCTCTGCAAATCTCCCCATATTTTCAGCAACAACCTTCCTATTTTGTAGGCAACAGAGTTTGACTATTTTGAAATCTTCTCCAACAGTTGGATGATCACAATCTTCAGAGATCTTGTTGTAATATTTCATTTAAACACCATGAGAAACTTTCATATACGTCTGATTGATCACAGGATCAAAGTGTTCAAGTATTTCCAAATCTGCAGTAATTCAGTTTAGGAAATAATCCTCCAAAACTTAGAAACAAAATTTCCTGCATTATCATGGTCAAACAGATGATATATTAAGATTAAAAACATGTTATAACAATTTTTCTTTCATCATCTAATAACAGAGAATCAAACATATGAAAGAGAGAAAGCAGATCAATCCAGAGAGTTTGCAAAAAACTCCCCCTGAGAATGGGCATACAGGTTCAAGCAGTTTCAAGGCTTTGAATCCATTTTCAAGGTCTTGAAAATAGCTGAACTATTTTCAAGCCTCTGAGACTGATTCAAGGCTTTGAAAGTTGGTTCAAGGCCTTGAAATAGCCAAGCTATTTCAAGTCTTGCACAACCTGATCTTTCAATCTCCCCTTTGATGAAAGACAAAATCAAATTCTGTTTGATCCTTAGTCTCTGCAAAAGAAACTGATTAGTCCATAATTTAAAAACACAGTATTTCCAAAAAGATCCAACGTATTCATAATACCAACAAAAACTTAAACAGTTCAGCAAATAAAACCAAATAAACCTAAGAGCTAAAAACCTAGAATTTTCTCCCCCTTTTTGACTTTCATTAAAAAGATAGAAGATGTTGGATCAAGTGTCTGGAAAATTTTGAAGACTTAAAAGAAAAACTTTGAAGAAGAGAGAATGGGGAAGAAAGAATAGGCAATATTAAGGGGTATGATCTTCATCTTCATCCTGATCTCCTTCCTCTTTCTCATTGTCTTCTTCATCAGTCTTGTCCTGCTCTTCCTGTTCCTCTGCAGTCTCACCTGCAACAGTTGCTTCTTCAGTCTTGTCCTTTTCAGCAGCCTTTGGAGATTTCCTTTTCTTCTTCAAGGTGATCAGCAGTTCATCTGATTCAGGGATATTTGCTTCATCTTCTGCCTGTTCTGCTACCTGCTTTCCCTTGTCTGAAACTGAAGTAGCTTCTTCCTGGTCTGAATGCTCACTAGGCAAATCCTTGTCAGATTCTCCTTTCTTTGTTCCTTCAGGATCCTCTGGAACAGCAATCAAAGTCATGATTTTGAAGATGCTTTCCACCATGTACTTGACTTGCCCCAAATCACTCTCTAGTCCAAACACAGTTGCTTTGACATCCTCCATGTCTAGCTCCAAACCATCAAGTCTCTGATTGTCTGTAGGCTGAGAAGTCTGACTTGAAGTGGGAGTCAAGGTCTTGGGCTTAGAAAAATTCTTTGCACCTAGTTCTGCTTCAGTCAAGTCTGAGTAAAGCTTCCAAACGTTCTCTTTTGTCGTCACAACTCCGATGTTCTCAAAGGCTTTCTCATTGAGTACCCCAAATCCAGATGTGACTGATTCCTCTCCAGTAAATGGAATCTCAAAATGCTCAAAGAACAAAGTGAGCAGGTTTGCATAGGGTAGAGGGTGAATCCTCTTACTGTTTAGGCTAAAGGGCATATGTTCAATCACTAGTTTTGGAAGATCACCTTTTTCAGCATGATCTCTGATGAAGTGGTGTCTGACATCAATGTGCTTGGTTCTTGAGTGTTGCACTGGATTCTTTGTAATTGAAATTGCACTAGTGTTGTCACACTTAATAGGTATGCCCCTGAAGTCAAATCCAAGGTTTCTTAGTTGTTGAGCAATCCATAACACTTGTGAGCAACATGCTCCTGCAGCTATATATTCAGCTTCAGCTGTTGATAGAGCAACTGAATTCCGTTTCTTGGAATTCCAACTAATCAAGGATGATCCAATGAATTGGCAAGTTCCTGAAGTATTATTCCTATCAACCTTGTAACCTGCAAAGTCAGCATCTGAAAATCCATGTAAAGAGAAGTTAGAATGTCTTGGGTACCAAAACCCTAAGTCTTTGGTACCATTGAGATATCTGAATATTCTCTTCACAGCAGTCAAGTGTGATTCTTTTGGATCAGCTTGAAATCTAGCACACATACACACACTAAACATAATATCTGGCCTGCTTGCTGTCAGATAGAGTAATGATCCAATCATGCCTCTATACTCTTTTACATTGACATTCTTACCATTCATCCTTCTCTAAGGATAGTGTAGAGCTCATAGGATTCTTGGCTTCCTTACATTGAGCTATGCTATATTTGTTTAGTAAGTCTCTTGTGTACTTGCTTTGATGCAGAAAGATGCCCTTCTTAAATTGATGTATTTGAAGTCCTAGGAAGAAGTTCTACTCTCCCATCATGCTCATCTCAAATTCTCTTATCATAAGACTTGAGAATTCTCTGCATAATTGATCATTAGTAGCTCCAAACAGGATATCATCAACATATATCTGAACTACAAGTAAATCTTTCTCACGAGTCTTAATGAAAAGAGTCTTGTCTACTAAACCTCTTTTGAAATCATTTTCAAGTAAGAATTTTGACAATCTTTCATAAAAGCCCTTGGAGCTTGTTTCAAACCATAAAGAGCTTTGTCAAGTTTGTAGACATGATCTGGAAACTTGTCATTTTCAAAATCAGGTGGTTGTGCAACATAAACTTCTTCTTGCAAATAGCCATTCAAGAAAGCACACTTCACATCCATTTGAAACAGTTTCATGTTCTTGTAAGATGCAAATGCAAGCAGAATTCTAATTACTTCTAACCTGGCAACTAGAGCATAATTTTCCTCATAACCAATAATTTCTTCTTGATTGTAACCTTGAACAAATAACCTTGCTTTGTTTCTGATCACATTGCCACTTTCATCCAACTTGTTTATGAATACCCATCTGGTACCAATGACAGTCTGGTTTGAAGGTGCAGGAACCAGGTTCCAAACCATATTCCTTTCAAACTCATTGAGTTCAATTTGCATAGCAATGATCCAGTCTGCTTCTTGTAAAGCTTCTTTCACAGTTTTTGGTTCTACAATAGAAATAAAAGCATTAAAAGCACATAAGTTCTTCAACTGTGATCCAGTTTGTGTACCACTGGTTGGATATGATATGATGTTATCAGCTGGATGGGATGAGTGATATTTGAATCTCTTTCTTGGAGACCATGGTTCAGGTTCTCCATAGATCTTCTCTGGTCTTGAAGTAGTGGCTTTGTCACTTGACTCATTCTGATAATCTTTTTCAAGGCTTTGAGTTTTACTTTCAAGGCCTTGAGCACCATTTTCAAGGTCTTGAAAATGTCTTCTATTCTATTCTGAGCCTTTATTGAATCCTAGTGGATTCTTAGTCTCTTCCTCTGATTCATGCATGTTCAAATTCAAGTCTGCAAAACTTTCACTCAAAGAACCATCATAGCTTTCATAAAAAATAACATGAATGCTCTCTTCAACCAGTTCGGTTCTTTTATTGTAAACTCTATAAGCTTTGCTATTCAGAGAGTAACCAAGAAAAATACATTCATCACTTCTTGCATCAAACTTACCAAGATTTTCTTTTCCATTGTTATGGATAAAACAAGTACATCCAAAGGGTCTGAAGTAAGAAATGTTTGGCTTCCTCCCTTTGAATAGATCATAGGGGGTCTTCTTCAGAATGGGTCTGATCAAGCACATGTTCAAAATAAAGTTTGTTGTATTCACAGCTTCTGCCCAATAATGTTTTGGCTGCTTGTTCTCAAGAAGCATTGTTCTTGACATATCTTCAAGAGTCATGTTCTTTCTTTCAACAACACCATTATGTTGAGGAGTTCTTGGAGCATATAAGTTGTGAGAAATACCATGCTTATCACAAAATAAATCAAATTCTAACTGATCAAATTCTCTACCATGATCACTTCTGATTGAAGCTACAGGTAGGTTTTTTAAGTTTTGAAGTTCTCTGCAAAGCTTTGAAAATTAACAGAGTGTTTCAGATTTTTCTTTGAGAAACATAACCCAAGCATATCTAGAAAAATCATCTACAAAAACTAGAATATACCTTTTACCTTTTGGAGTGGGAGTCCTCATAGGACCACAGAGATCCATATGAAGTAATTCAATGGGTCTAGTTGTACTTACAAACTTCTTTGGCTTGAAGGAGCTTCTGTTTTGTTTGCCTTGTGCACAGGCCTTGCACATTTCATATTCTTTTAACGTGATGGATGGCAATCCTCTTACCAAGTATTTGGAAATAAACTTGTTCAAAGTATGCAAACTGATATGACCAAGTTTCCTGTGCCAAATCTTTGAATCCTCTTTCAAGGACTTGAGACACTTCAAACTTTCACCTGCAACTTTGTTAGTCTGAAAAGTATAACCATTGTTTGATCTAGAGGCTATGAGAATGCAATATCCTGATTTCTCATTTTGCACCACCCACTTATCTTTATCAAAGTTAACTTTGTTTCCATTATCACAAAGCTGAGATACACTATGCAAATTAAATTTCGAACCTGCAACCAGATACACATAAGAAATAGAGTTTTCAGAATTTGTACCAACTTTTTCAATACCAATAATATGGCATTTTCCTTTGTCACCAAGTGTTATTGAACCTTCTGATTGCTCCTTCAATTCTGAGAATAGATATCTCTTTCCACTCATGTGTCTTGAGCAACCACTGTCCACAAACCACTTTTGTTCTTTGACATTGGTGACAACCTGCAAACACCAATCACTGTCTTACCCAGCTGTTAGACCAAGTGTGGAATTTGGATTCATATTCAGGATCACCCATGTTAGGTGGTCTAACCCCTTTAGGAACTCAAATCTGCTTAACTTGTCATTTGAGTTGAAAAGGAAAAGTGTTCCTCATAATGTGAGGGTCTCTTCTTCTAAAAGGACAAGTCATCTTAACATGACCACTTTTGTAGCAGTAATGACATGTAGGAGAAGTTCTGTTTCCAGCTTTCACAAATCTGGTATTGTTTCTTCTTGGAAAGTTTGGATTGAATCCAATACCAGCTTTGTGAACAGACTGTGAAGTTCCTCCAAGAATCAAGTTCAACTTGTGTTTTGATCCAGCAAGCTTGACTTTGACCAATTCAGATTCTTGAAGTTTCTCAGTAAGAGTAATCTTTTGTTTCTCTAAATCATCAACCTGATGTCTTAGATTAACAAGGTTGTCACTCACTAAGGAGTTTTCAGTGACTACTTCCTTGACTTGTGTTTTCAAGGCTTTGAAACAGGTTTTCAAGGCCTTGAAATCACTGTCAGTTTTCTTCTGAGAGATTTCAATATTCTGATTTAGGCAAACAAGTTGTAAGTTTTCTTTTGCTTGCTCATGAACTTTTTCTTTCAAAATTATGATCTCTTTCAGATAATCTTCCTCATTTAAAAGAATTGTTCTGAGATATTCTGAAAGAGCTTCTTTTGGTATTGAAATTAGAAAATTTACCATTACCTCAATGTTCTTTTCAGAACTTTCTTCATGCTTGGCCATGAAGCATAGGTTGCCATGTTCTTCCTCAGATTCAGATTCACTGGAGCTATCAGAATCACTCCATGAAGCTATCATGGATTTCTTTCTTCCATCATGATCTTTGTTTTGAAAGTTCTTGCTGTTTTTGTGTGGACATTCTCTTATCAGGTATCCTGCATCACCACACTCAAAGCAGCTCGTAACTTTTGACTTGTTCTGTGAAGAGGACTTACTTTTGTAGCCCTTGCTGCTGGATGATCTATGCCTTTCTCTGTTGAACTTTGTTTTCAAAGTTTTTCTTCATTTTGAGAATCCTTGTCAAGGCTTTGGAAATTAAGGCAATTGGATCTTCATCATCACCATCCTCAGTTTCAAGGCTTTGTATTCTCTTATTCTCTTTGTCTTTGAGAGCTAAGTTCTTGACACCATCTGGGAGTTCTCCATCAACTTCATTCATAGGTATCTCATGTGTCAGGAGCTTCCCTTGTAGGTCATCAAGTTGTAAAGTTGAGAGATTCTGAGCTTCTTCAATGGCTGTGGTTTTTGGTTCCTATTTTTCCTTTGAATGACTTCTGAGAATCTTTCTCACCTTTTCTTCATTGGAAATTTTTTTTCCCAGTGAGTCAAGGTTGTTGACAATATCATTGAATCTCTTGAACATGTCTCTGATGGACTCATCTGCATTCATCTTGAACAACTCATATTGTCTGAGATAAATGGTGATTTTGGTTTGCTCGACTTGTCTGGTTCCTTAAAAGGTAACCACAAGTTTATCCCAGATTTCTTTAGCAGTTGTGCATCCAGAGATCCTATTAAATTCATCTGTACTCAAAGCACAATACAAAATGTAAATAACCTTGTAGTTCTTAGAAAATTGCTCTAATTCAGAAAAGGAGAGTGAGTCTTCTGTTTTGGGAGTTCTGATCTCATCTTTCTCTGTGTAGAAAGTATGAGGTCCATTTTGGATAATGGTCCAAAGCTCTAGATCTTGATCAATGATGAATATTTTCATGAGAGCTTTCCAGGGAGCAAAATTTTCTCAACAGAATAGAGGAGGTCTGTTACCAGCGCTTCCCTGTGAGAAAACACCATCACCTGCGGTACTCATGATCACCAGATGGTTAAATCTTATACAGTGATACAAGCTCTGATACCAATTGAAAGTGTGAGTATGCAGATGTATAAGCAGCTAAGATACTCTAGAAGGGGGTTGAATAGAGTATGTCAACTTTTTGCAAAACATGCTAAGAAGATGAAAACTTGTGTAAACAATGAAGTTCAAGGCCTTGAAAACTAGTTCAAGCCTTTGAAGTATATGCAGAAAGTATAGAGCAAGTATGCCTTTTTCAAATCCTTGAAAACAAGTTCAAACACTTGAAAAATAAACAGTCTTTGTGTGCTGCATAAGCTATGAAAGTAAATGAACTGAAAATGCAGAAGACAAGTGATTTATAGAGTTCATTCCACTTGGACCTAAGTATCTACCTCAGGGATTAGATCCCTGCAGGATTTTCAACTCAATTCTTATTAATCAAAAGATAAGCCCTAGAACTCAAGCACAGAGAGTTCCCATACTCTGTTACAGCTTGTGGTTTTCCCTAACCTGTCTAGTACCTGCTCTAGCTAACTGATTAACTAAGAATTCTCTATTGTTCACTTTGAACAATCATTCAGAATAGATGTAGAAATAATACATAAATAATCTACCAATATAGCTCTATACAGAAGAACACTTAAGAGTAGAAAACTGCAGTGAAAATGAAGTGAACTTCTGTGAATGGATTGGAAGAATGATGATCTTATTTGATGCTTGTCAATCAATAACTCTTTCTTTGTATTTTCCCGTTAATAATTTTGTATTGTTGATTCGAATTTGAGCTCTATTTATACTTCATACAACTCTGCAAATCTCCCCAGATTTTCAGCAACAACCTTCCTATTTTGTAGGCAACAGAGTTTGACTATTTTGAAATCTTCTCCAACGGTTGGATGATCACAATCTTCAGAGATCTTGTTGTAATCTTTCATTTAAACACCATGCGAAGCTGTCATATACGTCTGATTGATCACAGGATCAAAGTGTTCAAGTATTTCCAAATCTGCAGCAATTCAGGTTAGGAAATAATCCTGCAAAATTTAGAAACAAAAGTTCCTGCATTATCATGGTCAAACAGATGATATATTAAGATTAAAAACATGTTATAACAATTTGTCTTTCATCATCTAATAATAAAGAATCAAACATATGAAAGAGAGAGAGTAAATCAATCCAGAGAGTTTGCAGAAAACTCCCCTTGAGAATGGGCATACAGGTTCAAGCAGTTTCAAGGCTTTGAATCCAGTTTCAAGGCCTTGAAAATAGCTGAACTATTTTCAAGCCTCAGAGACTGATTCAAGGCTTTGAAAGCTGGTTCAAGGCCTTTAAATAGCCATGCTATTTCAAGTTTGCACAACATGATCAAGCAACAGCTTCATATGCGCCCGGATTTCAGCACAGGCTAGCTGCTCAGGCCCCACCACCACGACCAGCTGCAGGCCAAAACGCTGAGATGGCAGACCTCAAGAACATGATGTACCAGATGGGCAAGAACGTGAATTCCTTCACTTCTCAGGTGGAGACATTGACAGCAGATTTGAACATCACGAAGACCTCACTTCGTAACTTGGAGGTGCAGGTAGGACAGATTGCCACTCAACTCTCCTCTAGAGCACCAGGATCCTTGCCATCCGATGCTGAGAATGTTCATCAGGTTAATGCTGTTACCACCCGTATTGGGATTGTTCTTTATGATCACCCATATCCGAGCCACGCCAGATCTGAAGCTTCAAAGATAATGGAGCATGAGGTATTTGACAAGACCCCTGTCATGATTCCCCAATAAAAGGACGTGACTCCACACATTGATGAGGTAACACCACTACCTTACAATAGATTCTTGTCCATATTTTCGAAATGGAATATCAATGTACCTTTGATTGAGGCAGTCAAGATGATTCCTCAGTATGCGAAATACATGAAGGATGCAATCTCAGGGCAGAGGGCGGTGCCAGATTTTCAGACACTGGATTTGACCGAGCAGGTGAGCTCATGTGTTTTGCATAGGTTACCACAGAAATAGAAAGATCCGGGAAGCTTTGTGATAGAAGCTAACTTGGGAGGAGCTTACACGGGACAGTCCTATGTGATTTGGGGTCCAGTGTTAATCTGATGCCACTTTCAGTCTTTTAGAAGCTGGGAGTCCAAGCTCGCTCCACATGGATCAATCTACATTTTGCTGATAAATCTTGCAAAAAGTCATATGGAGTGGTGGAGGATGTGCTTGTGAAGGTTGGGAATTCTATTATCCCTGCAGACTTTGTTATTCTTGAGATGCATGTGGGAGATTGTCTGATCATCCTGGGTAGGCCCTTTTTGGCTACCCGTCGGAATCTCATCGATGTTGAGAACGGTGAATTGGTCATGAGGATCAATGATGCGTGGGAGACTTTCCGGGTTTCCAAGACGAGTTCACAGTAGTCTCAAGAAAAGACACAATTCCCAGTGGTCGTGCAAGCAGTGCACGAGAGTTCAGAGGTGGTTCGTGTTGCGCCACCAAATTCAAAAGCTAAAGCTCACAGAGCTGTGTTGAGGATCCAGCAGAGGAAGATGGATGAGAGGGAACGGGGTGCCAAGCCACCTGTTTAAGGGCGATGAGGTAACTGGTTCGGGCCGTCGACCTTAAATTACAAGCGCTGATTGGGAGGCAACCCAATATAGTTAGCTATTTAGTTATTTTTCGTACTTCGTTGTGATATTCATACATGATTATGAGAGGTGAGAGAGAATGGTTTAATATTTCCTATGAGTGTGCAGGACACGGGTACCGAAGAACCATATGGATTTCCATTTTTGATGCGTGTGCATGGCGTTGCACGCAAACCGAGGAACAACGAGCTCATTTGAAGAAATATGCATGGTAGAGAAGTTGCTTCAGGTCGAGGAGTAGCTCTTTATCTTGAAGTATCATGGAAGCGAGTTCTTGTACCGGGTTTGCACGCATCAGGATCCGGAGAGGAAATCACGGTTCAAGAGCTTAAGGGGCTAGATTCATGCACAAGCTGGCGAATTTTAGAAGAAACGGGAAATTCTCCGGACTCTGGGAATTTTATAGTCAAAAATGGATTCCTCCTTGAATAGGGAGTCCATCGGTGCAAGAATCTTGCAAAACAGATGTCGGATGAAGAAGTTAGAGCCAAAATAGCATGGGAGAACCAAAGCATTTCGGGCCAAAACGGCAGCGAGTTCTTGTACCGGGTTTGCACGCATCGGGATCCGGAGAGGAAATCACGGTTCAAGAGCTTAAGGGGCTAGATTCATGGACAAGAGAGCGAATTTTAGAAGAAACGGGAAATTCTCCGGAATTTGGGAATTTTCTAGTCAAAAAAGGATTCCTCGTTGAATAGGGAGTCCATCGGCAAGAATCGCGCAAAATGGATGTCGGATGAAGAAGTTAGACCCAAAATAGCATGGGAGATAACCCACCCCCCCCCCCATTCCGAGCCGAAATGAAACATGCCAACTGTTTTGGCTTTTTGAAATCATTTCGGGCCGAAATGGGAGGCATTTCGAGCCGAAATACCCCCTATTTCAGGCCGAAATGGAAGGCATTTCGAGCCGAAATACCCCCTATTTCAGGCCGAAATGGAAGGCATTTCGAGACGAAATACCCCCTATTTCAGGCCGAAATGGTCGGGGTTGCTCACTTATTGGGGGCATTTTTGAAATTTTGGGGGGCATATATAAGCCAAAAACTGGCCAAGAAGGTTTCCACACCTCCCATTCGGATTAAACACCCTCTTATTCATCTTCTTCCTCTTAAAACCTCAAGAACACCAACACACCCAAAACCCAAAACTCATCCAAATCAAGAAATTCTTGTTGGGTTTTGCTCCTTGAAAACCCCACTATAAGATTAATTCTTGGGATTTTGAGAGATAGTGAGCGTTTTGAGTGTAGGGGAAATCAAATAGGAAGAGCTCCAAGAACAAAAAAAAATCGATTCGTGAACTTAGAAGGAGATTCGGCCAAAGCTTTAAGAGGGACTTTCGACGGGGACACCGAGGAGCACAAGGAGGTATAAACGCCTCATCTTGCTTTGATTTTCAAAAAATTGGTCGACCGATTCGGTCAATTCTTGACCAATTTTTGCGAAACCAGTCCCGTAAGAACGAAACTCCGAGACCATAGGTACCAAACTCTTTATCTCACTTTAAATTATTGCTTAGGCACTTATAGAGTTTAAATTCTCTCAAAATTTATTCTTGTGAAATTTTCTCGCGAAGACCCCGAATACGTGCTTTGCGGGGATTGCGCACTAGCTGCCAATTGATTCGATAGGTTATTTGCTTAGCTCACACTAGCCCTCACGTGCACTCGTGTTTTCTTTTCTCTATCATTATGTCTACTTCCGGTAATGCTAAGAGGAGACGGGGAGTAGTTATTGATGATCATCTTGTCTTCAATCCCGAGGAGGATGTAGTTATGAGTGAGGGGGAAGAGGATGTGAACGACGGAGATGGTTCTGGCAACCAACAACAGGTGCCTCCGTCTCCAATTCGTTATGAGCTAAACTTGGATATGCCTGCACTTCCGCAGATTGGGTTGAGGGGTAAGGCTCCGAAAGAGGTTGACCTCGGTGCTATCTGCAGTACCAAATTCTGCAGCTTCAGGTTCATTAGTGCGAATGCCCAAAACGCATATTATACTAACGCGGTCCTGAAGAGGGTGAGGACTGCTTAAAAACCCTTCCCGCCAAGCGATAAAATGCCGAAACAGCTTAAGGATTTCTTCAAGAATGAGGGGATAGAAAAGTGGTTTAATATTTGTAATAAGTCTAGCTCCACTCTTGCAAGAGATATTCTTATAAATGCTCGTTTCTATGACGAGGGAGAGAGTGAGGATCAGAGATAAGTTTATTGCCGGCGAGCCTATATAGTCATCACGCCCGAGACTATAGCGGCCGCCATGAACTTCAAGCCTCTTAAGGAGGTTAGTGCCTACCATGAGACCATTCGGAGGTTGGATGTTGTTGAGGTTGTGAGTGCCTTTTTTATTGAGGGGGTGCCTGGAGAAGGATGGAATGAGAGACCCACTCTACCCGAGTGGAATGTTTCTAGAAAACTCGTACTTCCACGTGCGAGGTGGTTGTGCGAGCTTCTTGAGAACTGGGTTTTTGGCGTTACCGCCCAACCCATGTACTCCTTCCAACTTTGCACTATGGCTTATTATTTGTGGAGCGGTAAGCGTATTAATGTCCCGTACTTCATTTATCGTTTTCATATGGAGAGGACTGTACGCACTAACCGTAGATCTCCCGAGCATACTTGCCTTCTCCTAAAATTGGCAAAAGATGCTAGCGCTAATCTGAGTGGCTTATAGTATGACTCTAAGGACAAAAAGAAGTTAGATGCAGTGCGCACGTGGGAGAGAATACCCGACCCCCTGAAAGTTTAGAGACCTGTCGAATCCCCACAGCCTAGGAGAGATGAGGCCAGTAGCTCGAGCTCCATCATTGAGAGCCAGCTCACCACTATCACACACATGCTTGAGTCCCAGAGACTGCATGCAGACGTTGATAGAGCTAGGCATAGGAGACAGCTTCAGCATATCCGGAGTAGTTAGCTTCAGCTGGGACGCGGGTTCGAGCAGGTGAGCTTTGACTATGCCCAGCAGGGAGGGTGGATTCAGGAAATGGCCCTAGCAGGCAATGTCAAGTTGCAACACCCGAGCACCTACGACGATCTGTTCTACTACCAGTCTTATGTATTGATCGCTCAAGTACAGTGTTAATAAAACGTGTAAAATGACCAACTTAAAATATTCCTCTATCACACGTTAATGTGACTCGAGAGTCGAACCCAAGGGATCGGGTTAAATGCAATTAAACTAAGCTAGATATCTTCAAACGATACAAGAGTGAAAGTGGTTGATTTTCAAGTGTTTTGAATTAATTAACTAAGACTAATGTGACCCTTATTACTTCTAAGAAAGCTTCTAAAAAGACTGTAAATGATTTGATTCAAGTTTAAGAAATATAGGAGAAAGGTGGGTTAGGGTATTGAATCATTTTAAGGTATTCCGGGTTGATGTTCAATTCAAAGATTAAAATTGCACCAACCTGTGGTACAACAATCAAATAAGCATGAAGACTATGGTTATGCCATCAGTATAGACTAATTCCTATGTAGATTAATCTATCTCAAATATCATAAACCATGTATTCTCTATGATAAGTTCACTTATAAGCTAAATAGACTGTTTTTATTGCATAAATCATCTAGCAGAATGACTCATCTAATTAGAAACAATCTATTTCTAATATTTGGGAACAAAATTCAGCAAGCACTCCTTGAATTGAATATAAAATATGTGAGACAAAACCACAAGTTTCATAACTAATGATGAGTCTGCCAAGGAATTGAACCAAAAGCAAATTGTGTGCTCTAAACACTAAACTTTGAGAGTGCACTGCTTTGATTGGAATCCAAATTGAGCAACAACCCAATAAACTCAAAAGTTCATAAATACCCTAAACCCAAGTAAGTTTAGTTACTAGACATGGAAATTAAAGCAATAGGGAAGTAAAATTGAGAAGGAAAAGGGGAGAAATTGCTCATTCTATGCAAGTTTCAAACGATTTTCAGTTGGTGTTGTGCCCCCAACCAAGCCCTTCTTCTTCCCCCTCTTTCTCTGCTCGTATGATGATGCTACTGATTAGTTTTCCCCTCCAGATCTGCTTCTGTCCAGGTCTGAATTTGGCGCTTCCCAGGTCAGATTTTGGCACTGCACTGCTCGGTTTTGTTGCTCCAGAACAGCCCGAGTATGTGTGTCTTTCTTTCCTCTCTTTTCCCCACTTTCTGTTGTGTTCTCTAGTGTGTCCTTTCCCTCTGTTTATCTTCTCTTTTTAAGGCTTCTTGGCTGCCGCCTTCTTCTCTTCGCTGCCGCCCCTTTACTCTTCCTCGTCCAATCAATCTTCTTCCCTCCTGCAAAGTACCCCTAGGTCTATTGGTTTTCTCTGCTTGTTTTGCCGACTTACACTCTGATTGTGGCTATGAATATAGCCACATTCAGCATCATTTGTTTATCAAAAAGACAAAACAGCCCCAAGACATTTGAGAATAATGCAATAGCTCCCAAGAATTCATCTTTGACACTAAAACCTCCGTTAATTAGCTTCGACATCACTTCCGTGTCCTCTTAAATTTCCATGGCTTCTCAGTGCATTCCTCAACAAAAACCTACAGTACACGCGCCAATTTTATACGTGAAATCCACAACTTACTCAAAAAACAAAAGCGCACAAAAATAACACAATTCTGTGAAATACTAACAAACTTAAATAATTCAAAATAAGCAAGTAGACTCTTCGTTTTACACTGCAATTAAACTATATTTTACACAATAAAAGGCGTAAAATAACTATCAAATAGATGGTTATCAACACCCCCACAGTTACTCCTTTGCTAGTCCCTTAGCAAAGACAAGAGTGCAAACAAAACCAACAGCAACAACAACAACAACAACAAAAAATACTTCTAGCTCTCAGAAGATGAGATACTGGAAACAAAACTAGCTCTTTAACTAGCCATTTTGAGCAAGATGAAGTAAGTATGAGATGTCAAAACATAAGTTGAGGCTCCAGTGGTATTTTAACAACCAACCCCTGTTTTGATCCAAAGCATATACAAATACCGACCAAACCCATGTATCAAGATTTTCATCATTCAAGTGCTTGAAAATAGTTAACCATGCAAAAAGACGATTCTCCGAACCAACATGACAGTGAAAATCGTCAAGTTAACTACTATCGCCTCTTGTAAGAACCTCACTTGACCTGAACTAACGTACACCCCTTAAAGGTTCATATATCTCATTTATTTCATACTTGAGTACTGAATATGTATCAGCTTAACAATTTCAGCTTAACAATTTTCAGAAAAATTCAGCATTTTTAGAAACTTCCAGCCTTTTCAGCAATTTTCATAACAGAGAGAATTTAGCCACGTGTAGTGAATCCAACTTTAGCTCGAGAAGCACACGGGAGCACCGCAACTACCCTAGTTAATCGCTAGCATATCTTTGGCTCGAGAAGCACACGGGAGCACCGCAGCTACCCTAGTTAGTCAATAGCAATTCACCAGAAAGCATCTTTAGCTCGAGAAGCACACGGGAGCACCGCGGCTACCCTAGTTAATCAATGGCACATCTTTGGCTCGAGAAGCACACGGGAGCACCGCAGCTACCCTAGTTACTCGAAGGCATTTCCTTAGACATATATTGGCATTCTCCTAAATTCATAGCACTTTGTGCAACATTTCAGTTTTAACTTCACTGGTATAACATTTCGACAACATCAAACAAAGGGGCAGCTCAACACTCTGCTCCTGTGATTCTCAGTATCATTTCAAATGAGGGTCAAACAACAGTTGGTTTCAACTGGAAAAGGCTCAATGTCATGTTGGTTTGGAGAAGCAAATAAATAGTGCACGAGAAAACTATAGTCAAGCAAAAGTTCCTGCCTAAAATGCACTTTTAAGTTTGGCCTTTATTCGCATATGCCAGAGACTATATTTAAAATTCATCCGTATCCTCCTAGGACCAGTGGAACTTCATATCTCATTTCAAGCATCTCAAACAACTTCTCTTAAAAATGTCTTCATTTTTTTTTTTATTTCATCATTTTTATTTTACACTGTTGCATCTTATATGAACCATCCTATATGAACCATCACATGAACTAGAACATACACCCCCACAGTTAAACCGTGCAGTGCCCTCAGTGCACGATGCAACCGCAATGAGAAATAATCGGGTGTAGAAACAGTGGCAGAGCAAGCAGGAAATCAGGGACTTGTATACAAATATAAATAATAGTAAAGCAAGAGAGAGTTTTCGGACTTCCCTTTCAGGTGACTGAAAACATCTCTGGGGCTCAATAGAATGTTGAAGTGCCAGGCTGTCAACTCTGCAATCCATGTAGCTAAGATGCTTGAGCTTCAACTCCCTGTGCCATTCTGCTTGCTATTTGATCATTTCTTGTTTTGTTTTTGTTTTGTTTTCGTTTTTTTTTTTTTTTTGTGTGTGTGTGTGTGTGTTCATCTGTTCGCCTGTAACCACAACACGAGCACACTAATCAGTAGCACCTGTTCGGCTCACAATTAGTAACTAATTCAAAACAAATTAACTGACTCAATCCTAACTAACTCTAACAACATAAAATTACATTAATAAAAGTTAAATAACTAAATAAATTAACCAACTAACCAAAAACCCAGGCTGCCTCCCGGTAGCGCTAAGTTTAACGTCTTCAGCCAGACGTGTGCCAAATCAAATCTCATTGTCATAAACTGGGTCAACTAACTGAAGTGTTTCAGTATCTATGTTCTGCTCAAGCGACCCCATTACTGGTTTAAGCATTTGACCATTCACCACTAATAATCGACCGTCACCCGGATGTCGAATACGAACTGCTCCAGATGGATACACTTCGACAACCTCAAATGGTCCAGTCCACCTAGACCTTAACTTACCAGGGAATAACCTCAGTTTGGCATTGAACAACCAAACTTTCTGACCAGGTTCAAATGATTTCCTGGAGATCATTTTGTCATGAATGCGCTTTATTTTTTCTTTGTATAATTTGGAGTTCTCATACGCCTCATATCGCATATCCTCAAGTTCACTAAGTTGGAGTTTTCGGTGCTCTCCAGTAGCTTGAGCATCAAAATTAAATGCTTTAATTGCCCAATAAGCACGATGTTCTAGCTCTACTGGTAAGTGACAAGGTTTCCCTTACACTAAACGGTATGGAGACATTTAATTGGTGTTTAATAGGCTGTGCGGTATGCCCAAAGAGCATCTGTAAGTCTCAAGGACCAGTCCTTACGATCAGGCCTAACTGTTTTCTCTAGAATGGATTCAATCTCACGATTTGAGACCTCAACTTGCCCACTAGTCTGGGGGTGGTATGGAGCAGCCAATTTATGTGTGACAGAGTATTTTCGGAGCAATGATTCAAAAGCTCTATGGATGAAATGGCTCCCCCCGTCACTGATCACAACTCGCGGGGTTCCAAAACGACTAAAAATATGGTCTTTCAAAAACTGAACTACCACCTTGTGATCATTTGTCCTAGTGGCAACAGCCTCTACCCACTTAGAGACATAATCAACCGCTACAAGGATATACACAAATCCAAAAGACGGCGGGAAGGGTCCCATGAAGTATATGCCCCAAACATCAAAAATTTCGCATACAAGGATGGGATTTAAGGGCATCATATCCCTCTTAGACATGTTCCCTGTACACTGGCACCTCTCACAGCTTTTACTAAACTTGTGTGCATCTTTAAAGAGAGTAGGCCAAAAGAATCCACATTGTAGCACCTTTGCGGCTGTACGACGACCGCCAAAATGTCCTCCACAGGCCAAGGAGTGACAAAAGGAAAGAATACTCTCTTGCTCGCACTCTGGAATACACCTTCTAAGAATTTGGTCTGAACACATTTTAAACAAGTGAGGATCCTCCCAAAAATATTGTTTAACCTGGGAGAAAAACCTGTCCTTTTCTACCTTAGACCAATGAGTAGGAATTTGACCTGTGGCAAGATAATTAACGACGTGACGAAACCAGGGAGCTTGTGAATAGGAGACAGCAAAGAGCTGCTCGTCAGGGAATTGTTCTCGAAACAGAGGAGAATCAGGGGGTTCCACATCGACGAGTCTAGATAAGTGGTCGGAGACTACATTCTCATTCCCTTTTCTATCCCTTATTATATTGAACTCTTGAAGTAATAACACCCAGCGGATAAGCCGAGATTTTGTTTCCTTCTTGCAAAAAGATACCTAAGAGCTGCATGATCAGTGAAAATAATCACCTTAGAACCAAGAATATATGATCTAAATTTATCTAAAGCAAAGACGACAGCAAGCAACTCTTTTTCTGTAGTGGAATAATTCTTTAGAGCTTCATCTAGAGTTTTGCTTGCATAATAAATCACACACGGTAGCTTATCTTTCCTTTGGCCTAACACAGCACCTATGGCATAATCTGAAGCATCACACATTATCTCAAATGACATAGAATAATTAGGAGATTGAATAATAGGTGTGGTGGTCAACATGGACTTCAGAGTTTCGAATGCTTTCATGCACTCCTTACCAAAATTAAAAGGGGTATCATTAGCTAAAAGGGCGCATAAAGGTCGCGATAACTTATTGAAATCTTTTATGAAACGCCGGTAAAAACCGGCATGCCCCAAGAATGATCTAACTTGTTTTACATTTTTCGGCGGTGGAATCCCGGATATCAACTCGACCTTGGCTTTATCTACTGAAATTCCCTCTTTTGAGACTATGTGCCCTAAGACAATTCCCTTTTTAACCATGAAATGACTTTTCTCCCAACTCAAGACCAAATTGGACTCTTGACATCGTTTTAACACGAGAGACAAATTACTTAGACAATTGTCAAATGATTCACCTAAAACAGAAAAGTCATCCATAAAAACTTCTAAGAATTTATCAATCATATCAGAAAATATGGCCATCATACACCTTTGAGAAGTCGCAGGTGCATTGCACAGGCCGATTGGCATCCTACGATATGCAAATGTACCGAATGGACAAGTAAAAGTTGTTTTTTCTTGGTCTTCGGGGTACACCGCAACCTGATTATAACCTGAGTACCCGTCAAGGAAGCAATAATAACTTTGTCCCGATAATCTATCTAAAATTTGATCAATGAATGGGAGAGGGAAATGGTCCTTTCTAGTGCATGCACTCAACTTCCTATAATCTATGCACACACGCCAACCAGTGGTTGTGCGTGTTGGGACCAACTCTCCATGAACATTGGGCACCACAGTGATGCCCGATTTCTTAGGAACCACTTGAATTGGACTCACCCAAGGGCTATCCTAGATAGGATATATAATCCCAACGTCTAGGAGTTCACCACCTCTTTCTTAACTACCTCTCTCATGTTAGGATTCAGCCTTCTTTGCATCTCACGAGAAGGCTTGGATCCGTCTTCTATATGAATTTTATGCATGCAAACTGAAGGATCGAGTCCTTTTAAGTCCTCAATTGACCATCCAATAGCTTTCTTATTCAGACAGAGAACCTCGAGAAGCTTAGACTCTTGATTGGAAGTCAGATCAGATGCAATGATGACCGGTAGGCTATTTCCTGAACCTAAATACGCGTATTTAAGGTTTGAGGGTAAGGGTTTGAGTTCCAATATTGGGGAAGCTTCAATGGATGGTGGAGTTGTGGTGGCTGAAAGATGAAGTGACTCAAAATTTGACACTGTAACATGCGATTCATTCTTACAATCTGAACCTAATAAAGCTTGAACCTCCTCAATGTAAGAATCTAACTCAAAAGAATCAATATCAAAATGGGATAGCAAGTCCTCTAAAATGTCTCTAGACAAACAACTTGGGAGAGACTATCAACAAGTGAATCAATGGCATCGACAAAGAAGCATTCACTGTCCTCCGGATGGTTTAAACCATGCATGGCATTGGCCACATTCAATTTAACTCTCATATTCCCGAAGGCAACTTCCATCACTCCCGTCCTACAACGAATGGTAGCATCGGCTGTAGCCAAGAAAGGACGGCCTAAAATAACTGGAGTGTTTGACTTTGATGCTTCAGGATCCATGTCCAGAACAATAAAGTCAACAGGGAAGTAAAACTTGTCAACTTTAATAATGACATCCTCGATAATACCGCGAGGAACTCTCACTGATCGATCAGCAAGTTGTAGAGCCACAGGGGTAGGTTTCAAATCTCCTATATTTAACTTCTCGAACAAAGCAAATGGAAGTAAATTAACACTAGCTCCTAAGTCAAGAAGTGCCCTGTTAATGCAATGCTCGCCTATGACACAAGAAAGAGTGAAAGCCCCTGGATCTTTCAATTTTGGAGGCGTATTAGAAGTTAAAATGCAACTAACCTTTTCAGTTAAACGCACTTTATTAGGAACGTGAGATCGGATACGCCTCTTTTGAACACACAAGTCCTTTAAAAATTTACCGTATGATGGTATTTGTTTGATAATATCAAGTAATGGCAAATTTATTTTCACTTGTTTAAATAGCTCCATAAACTCTTCCCTCCTCTCATCCTTAGATGGCTTAATTTCATTAAGGGCATTAGGAAAGGGAACTTTAGGGACATACTTAGTCCCTGGAATTGGTCCATCAAATGAAGGCAATGGAGAATCAGCCTTTAAAGTAGAGTTCTCATGTGCATCAGGTAAATGCTCAGAATCTGCCTCTTCTTTATTCTCGTCCATGCCCACTCCATTGTCAACAATTTTACCACTTCGCAACACTGTTATGGCCTTAACTTGGTCATGATTTACCTCATTTATTGAGGCAGTATTGCGACCCCTAGGGTTGTCTTGAGGTTGAGAAGACAAGGCGTCTTCTTCCCTCCGACTCAATGTAGACGCTAACTGTCCAAGTTGAGTCTCTAGTCTACTTATAGCGTAAGTGTGAGTTTGGACAATTTTAGTGGTTTCATTTAGGCTACTCAATGCAGTTAAGACCTTTTCCTCAAAATTTGAGATATACTTTGACGACTCTGGCATGCTATTGTGCTGTGCAGATTGAGTAGAATGATCATACCTAGGCCCGATTGAGAAACCGGGTGGATATGACATACCGCTGGCATTACTACCTTGCTGCCTTTGTTGGAGTGGAGCCTCTTGTCCTTGTTTCCAAGAGAAGTTAGGGTGGTTCCTCCAACCTGGATTATATGTTCCCGAATAAGGATTATTGTTCCTGTTGTACCCTTGTGCCGCGAATGCTTGATCTTGCACACCTGAGTACATAGAGGGGCATTCATTAGTAACATGAGTATTTATGGAACAAATGGCACAAATATCAAGTGGAGAAGTCACAAATGATGATGCAATAGAATTCACTGGAGAATTATTAACTGCATACATCTTATCAATTTTTTGTGTCAATACATCTATCTTTCCTTCTAAATGGGAATAATTGAAAACTTCATTAACATCTCGTTTCAGCACCATGCTCCCGTTTCTGCTAGTTTCTACTTGAATTGTAACAGCGCGTTGTTTGGAATTAAGACTTAAGCTTTCAAAGAGGTCCCAAGCTTCATTCTCGTTCATTTGTAAAATTGGCTTTTACATGCTGAATCTACCACTGTTTGATAGCGCTCTGAAAGGCCATCATAAAAACTATTACACATTCTCCATTTAGGAATTTCATGGTGAGGGAAACTCTTAATTAGATTCTTGAAGCGTTTCCAACTCTCATGAAATTGTTCATTTTCTAATTGACGGAAGCGACTGATCGCATGTCTAACCTTGGAGGTTTTAGCAATGGGAAAAAAATTGTGCAAGAAAATTCTTTTTCATGTCCTCCCAAGATGTAATAGCTCCAGTAGGTAGGGAGGTAAACCATTCTTTTGCGTCGTCCCTCAGAGAGAAAGGAAAAGCTCGAAGGCACAGATTGTCGTCACTCACTCCCTTCACTTTATATGTCATAAATACTTCCGTAACTCCATCTATATGCGTATATGGGTTCTCAGAGATGTGACCCCTAAATATAGGAAGCATCGCCAAGACTTGGGGCTTAATCTCAAAGTGAGTTTCACGTAGGTCGGGGAAAGCAATACCACTAGGAGAGGTATATGCGGATGGGGTGAAGTGATCTGCCATTGGTCGAATTGCATTATTAGCCATAGTTGCTACTTGTTGTCTCTTAGAATTTTTGGATCTAATTAATGTCTTCTCTAACTCAGGATCAATAAGAGACAGCCCAAGCTTCAACGAACGACGACCAAGCATGCAACGTAATATAATATGGAAAGCAACAAAGAAACTGTTATGTAAAATAAAATAAGAAAATAACTAAATGCAAAGAACAATAAATCCTAAATTACTCTAATAAGGGAACTAAATAACTAATTAGCCTATATGCAAATGTGTGCCAATCCCCGGCAACGGCGCCAAAAGTTGATCGCTCAAGTACAGTGTTAATAAAACGTGTAAAATGACCAACTTAAAATATTCCTCTATCACACGTTAATGTGACTCGAGAGTCGAACCCAAGGGATCGGGTTAAATGCAATTAAACTAAGCTAGATATCTTCAAACGATACAAGAGTGAAAGTGGTTGATTTTCAAGTGTTTTGAATTAATTAACTAAGACTAATGTGACCCTTATTACTTCTAAGAAAGCTTCTAAAAAGACTGTAAATGATTTGACTCAAGTTTAAGAAATATAGGAGAAAGGTGGGTTAGGGTATTGAATCATTTTAAGGTATTCCGGGTTGATGTTCAATTCAAAGATTAAAATTGCACCAACCTGTGGTACAAAAATCCAATAAGCATGAATACTATGGTTTATGCCATCAGTATAGACTAATTCTTATGTAGATTAATCTATCTCAAATATCATAAACCATGTATTCTCTATGATAAGTTCACTTATAAGCTAAATAGACTGTTCTTATTGCATAAATCATCTAGCAGAATGACTCATCTAATTAGAAACAATCTATTTCTAATATTTGGGAACAAAATTCAGCAAGCACTCCTTGAATTGAATATAAAATATGTGAGACAAAACCACAAGTTTCATAACTAATGATGAGTCTGCCAAGGAATTGAACCAAAAGCAAATTGTGTGCTCTAAACACTAAACTTTGAGAGTGCACTGCTTTGATTGGAATCCAAATTGAGCAACAACCCAATAAACTCAAAAGTTCATAAATACCCTAAACCCAAGTAAGTTTAGTTACTAGACATGGAAATTAAAGAAATAGGGAAGTAAAATTGAGAAGGAAAAGGGGATAAATTGCTCATTCTATGCAAGTTTCAAACGATTTTCAGTTGGTGTTGTGCCCCCAACCAAGCCCTTATTCTTCCCCCTCTTTCTCTGCTCGTATGATGATGCTACTGATTAGTTTTCCCCTCCAGATCTGCTTCTGTCCAGGTCTGAATTTGGTGCTTCCCAGGTCAGATTTTGGCACTGCAGTGCTCGGTTTTGTTGCTCCAGAACAGCCCAAGTATGTGTGTCTTTCTTTCCTCTCTTTTCCCCACTTTCTGTTGTGTTCTCTGGTGTGTCCTTTCCCTCTATTTCTCTTCTCTTTTTAAGGCTTCTTGGCTGCCGCCTTCTTCTCTTCGCTGCCGCCCCTTTGCTCTTCGTCGTCCAATCAATCTTCTTCCCTCCTGCAAAGTACCCCTAGGTCTATTGGTTTTCTCTGCTTGTTTTGCCGACTTACACTCTGATTGTGGCTATGAATATAGCCACATTCAGCATCATTTGTTTATCAAAAAGACAAAACAGCCCCAAGACATTTGAGAATAATGCAATAGCTCCCAAGAATTCATCTTTTGACACTAAAACCTCCATTAATTAGCTTCGACATCACTTCCGTGTCCTCTTAATTTTCCATGGCTTCTCAGTGCATTCCTCAACAAAAACCTACAGTACACGCGCCAATTTTATACGTGAAATCCACAACTTACTCAAAAAACAAAAGCGCACAAAAATAACACAATTCTGTGAAATACTAACAAACTTAAATAATTCAAAATAAGCAAGTAGAGGCTTCGTTTTACACTGCAATTAATCTATATTTTACACAATAAAAGGCGTAAAATAACTATCAAATAGACGTTGATAGTGCTAGGTTTAGGAGACAGCTTTAGCATATCCGGAGTAGTTAGCGTCAGCTGGGACGCGGGTTCGAGCAGGTGAGCTTTGACTACGCCAGTAGGGAGGGTGGATTCAGGAAATGGCCCTATCAGGCAATGTCAAGTTGCAACACCCGAGCACCTACGACGATCTGTTCTACTACCAGTCTTATGTATACCCAGAGTCGAGTCCAGACGTCCGAGCTGGGGATGACGAGGCGACTCATTCCAATTAGATGTTGGAATAGATGCCCTAGAGGCAATCGCATATTTAGTATGAACATTGTTTTGGCTAGAATTTTGATTTATTAGATATTGTGATATTTAATATAATGAAGTCCTTAGATACAATGTGTTGTTTATCTTAAATATCCCTAGTCCACTATATTGATTAATAGGACGATCAAATATAGACTAGTATGTGGGTAGATTGATATGGAGATATCAAGTCTAACACATGGGTATGCATTAGGGATAATGGCATACTGGATTGACCCACAACGAGAAGGATACATTAGATTATGTCAAGTCACAATCGCTTCTCGTAGTGCTAATATAATTTCAATCCTTAAACTTGAAGTCACTAGATACTCTAGTTGTGGAATATTGTGCTTTGATGTTATCAAACGTTACACCATAACTGGGTAATCATCAAGATAGCTATCGGGCATGATAGGAAGCAATTTTAGAGATCGTAGAGATGTAGATAGGATTTTTCCCTCCAACATAATGTGAGTAAATATCCACGGCCACTCGAGGGATGAGGCTTATTGAATGTCTGGCCAGACTCAGATAAATCCATATGGAGATATTGATGTTATCTGCTCGCATAAGCATATTCCCAGGATCGAGGAACTATGGGTTGGATATACGAGTGTGACTATTTATGTCTCGTGTCCAATCCGGATATGGATACAAAGGGAAAGTGCAACATAAGATATTGGGCACAAGAGGTTTGTCGGGATCACTGACTATTTCTATTAGTTGGGTGGCATGGATGTGTTGCTAGACACCGCTCCATGTTAGTAAAAGTTACTACCAACTAGATAGAAACCTGTGGGGTCACACGTCAAATAGAGTAGAGCTAGATTTGGGATTAATTAATATGATTAATTAATAAGAAGGATCATTGTGCAACACCTTGCAAACTTAGTAGGACTAATTTGCAAGGAAGAGACTAATTCAAGTTCATGTAGAACTAGGAAGGACATTTATGGAAACAACACGGAGTTGTTGGAGTATATAAAGAGGGCTCTAACTTCCTTCACACCTAATGCTCATAACACAAGAGAGTGGGAGAGAAAGCAAAAGAGATAGCAAGACAAGACCTAGAGGTCGAACGCCCCTAGGCCCGTCCTCCCCCTTCCCGTCGGCTCCAAGAGGATGGCCGAACCCCTCCTTGTCCTTGTTGCTTTGATTCCTTCTTCCATCTTCCTCCGGTTCAAGCTAGCACTTGTTGAAGGAAGAATCTAGATCTCACCTCTAGACGTGGATCAACCGTAGAGACGAGGATATCATTCTTCTTGTGATCTCTCAAGCCAAAAGGTACACAATACTATGCCCCTTATCATGTTATGATGTTTCCTCCTGACGATCCGTGGTGGGCTTTCAGTAGGATTAATTTTTGTTATTCCGCTGCGTTACCTACATCAAAACCCAACAATGGTATCAGAGCCACAGATCGTAGGGCATAACATGATTTTATGTGTTACGATTTCAGTTCATACATTGTGATAATGTTATTACGCGAAAAATGAAAAATAATTGGCATAGTGGATGCAAATTGAATTTGATTCAATATAAACAAGATCTAATTTAACATTGGATGTTAGAATTAGTGAGTTTAATCACATAAGATGTGAATTATTAGGTTATTGACAAATTAGGGTTCATGGGCACATAGTTGAAAAGGGGTTTTCAATTATGAAAACAAATTAATGAAAATATATCCATAAGGAAACAGCTTTGCTTGGGCAACAAGGAAGAGGGAAGGAGGCTAGGGCCGAAACCCTAGCCGTCCGCCCCCTCCTTGCGCGCCAAGCAAAGGTCGCGGGCCACATGGGGCGGCCGGCCTTGGGTCCGGCTTAGTGGCGAGCGGCGGTCCTCCTAGGGGTTCGGGCCCTTGTTGGCTTGAACTCCTTGGACCGTTGTAACCCTAATTACCCAATCTGATTAAAATTGAACAAGCGCGTTAAAAATTTGTTTTAACTGTATTATGTGCTTTGTTGCATGGTGGATGGATATGGCCTAGGATTGTGGATGTTTATTGCTTTGTGGTTTGGTTTACGGCCTGCGAGCTGATCAAATTAATGTAATAATTAATTATGTTTTACGGCCTGCGAGTCGTCTTTTCCCCTCGACATGTGAGGCTTTTATTATTTTATTTATTACAGATGTTAGGCTAGAATTAGAAATATTTAGATGATAGCCAAGATCATGGAGAAGAAAACCGAAGAACCAAAGGAGCCAAAAGACAAAGACGACACCCTCCTAAGCGCGTGGCTATGGTGGAAACACATGGAGATGAGCTTGTCACTTTAGGGCAATTGGATATTATCATTGGCTTGATAATATCATTAGTCTAGGGGCCATATCCATGCCATTTTTTTTTATTTTGTGGATGTTTATTATTATGTCTTGTTATTTATTTTTGAGGGTGTGGCGATACTAGCAAAACGTTAACAAGATAATAATAAACAAAGTTGTTCTTTTATTGTGGATTACCCAATCCAAATACGTAGATCATGTTGATTTGACCAACCAAACAAATTAAGAAAGAAAAATCCCGCAATTAAATATTGCGTTTTGCCTTCTCTTGCTAAAACACCCTTCATGATCAGGGTTCATTAAGATTCGGGCTTGCCAAAGCAAGGCGATTTTAATTTACCATGGTGTGTTGCGGACGACACAAGCTAGTAATGTGTGTATTTTGAAGCAAGAGGTTGGACGCAACTGGGCAAGATTCAAATGGATTGATGAGCCTAGAGGCATGACAATTAGGCGTTATCCATGCGATAAAGAATAAAGAGTTATTCACGTAATTGGACCAAGAGTTGCATGGGATGCAATTGAAATGGTTCCTACCTAAATAAACTATTCTTGGGTGACTTGCCAAAGCAAGCTCAAGAAGAAGTGAAAAAGGGATCTTGGACCTACTAGAAAATATAATGATATTTTCTGCATTAATGGTGAGGGCTATTAATCCGAGAAAAATAGTGGGAGCTATATTTGATGATCTAGCCATTGTTAAATATAGTTAAATTGTTCAAAATACTATAATTGCACATTTCTCGTTTTGTAGAATTCCAAATGGCAAACAACAACGCATCGACTTCATCCCTACGATCTGTCCTTGAGAAGGATAAACTGTCTGGAACGAATTTCCTTGACTGGTACAGAAACTTAAGGATTGTCCTTAAGCAAGAAAAGAAGTTGTACGTCTTGGACACTCCAATTCCAGAACCACCACAAGATGAGTCTGTTCTAGCAGAAGTAAGGGCACGTCAGAAACATATTGATGATTCTAATGACGTGACTTGCCTCATGCTTTGTACCATGACTCCTGATCTTCCGAAGCTGCATGAGAATATGGAAGCCTATGATATGATCATACACTTGAAACAATTGTTTCAGGAACAGGCGAGGCATGAGCGCTATGAGGCTAAAGCATTATTCAAGAGTAGTCTTGCAGAGGGGAATCCAGTAGGACCTCACGTACTCCGAATGATCGAGTACATTGAGAACCTTGAGAGACTGAGATTCCCACTGGGCCAAGATTTGGCTACTGATCTTGTCTTGCAATCATTGCCTGACAGTTATAATCAGTTCATCATGAACTATAATATGACGAGATCAGTAAGACTATGCCTGACTTATTGAACATGATAAAGACAGTGGAACAGAGCATTAACAAAGGCAAGGGCAAGTCCATAATGATGGTGCATAGGATGAAGGGAAAATCAGTTGCTTCTACTTCCAAAGGAAAGCGCAAGAAAGTTGCGAAATCCAAGGAAGCCCTAAAGCCTAGTGGAGGCGTGGCTAAAGGTGAGTGTCACTACTGTAGCCATCCGGGTCAGTGGAGGAGGAATTTCCCTAAATATCTGGAAGATAAGAAGCTTTGAATAGTGATTCCACCACCACCAGGTATTTATTTTATAGACGTCAATCTTTCTATTTCTTCATCTTGGGTATTAGATACCGGATGTGTTTCTCACATTTGTCGTAATGTGCAAGATTTGAAAAGAAATAGAAGATTGAGTAAAGGGGAGATAGGTTCGCGCGTCAGGAATGGAGCAAGAGTTGTTGCATTAGCTGTAGGCGTTTATGAGCTATCTTTGCCTTCTGGACTTATTTTAGAATTAGACAATTGCTTTTATGTGCCTGCTATGAGCAGAAACATTATTTCCATTTCTTGTTTGGACGAGAAAGGTTTTTCTATTTCAATAAAGGACAAATGTTGCTCCATTTATTTTGATAGTATGCACTATTATAGTGCGCATTTGTCTAATGGATTGTATATCCTTGATCTAAATAGTCCAATCTATAACATAAATACTAAAAGGATTAAAACTAATGATTTAAATCCCACGTATCTATGGCACATCCATATAAATGAGAAACGCATATCTAGACTCCATAAGGATGGACTTCTAGACTCATTTGATTTGAAATCATATGAGACATGTGAATCTTGTTTATTATGAAAAATGACAAAGTTCCCTTTCAATAAGAAAGGTGAAAGGACTAGTGAGTTATTGGCACTCATACATACCTATGTGTGTGGACCATTTCCCACGCCTGCCAGAGGTGGTTATACCTACTTCATCACATTTACTGGTGATTTCAGTAGATATGGATTTGTATACCTTATGAAGGCCAAATCCGAATCCTTGAATTGTTCAAGGAATTCAAGAATGAAGTAGAGAAGCAACTTGGTAAAATTATTAAGGCCCTACGATCGGATCGTGGAGGAGAATACTTAAGCCAAGAGTTTGATGAGTATCTTAGAGAGTGTGGGATAGTATCCCATCTCACTCCACCCGGAACGCCACAATGGAATGGCGTGTCCGAGAGGAGGAATCGCACGCTATTAGATATGGTGCGATCTATGATGTCTCAAACAGATCTTCCGATATCATTTTGGGGACATGCTCTAATGACGGCAGCTTTTACCATTAACCGCGTTCTATCCAAATCAGTCATGAAGACACCATATGATATATGGACTGGGAAGCGTCCCATAGTGTCGTTTATGAGGATTTGGGGCTGCGATATCTATGTAAAACGTTTACAAACAGACAAGCTCGGGCCCAAAGCGGATAAGTGTAAATTTGTGGGATATCCTTAGGAAACTAAAGGATATTATTTCTACAATCCCACCGAGAACAAAGTGTTTTTTGCTCGGACCGGCGTGTTTCTAGAAAGAGTGTTTTCCTCTAAAGAAGCAAGTGGGAGGGCTGTAGAACTTGAAGAAATTCAAGAACCACAAATCACTGAACCGATGATGGAACATGAACAGGAACCGCAAGTAGTTGTGGAAGAACCTGTTCAGGTAACACAGGAACTCCGTACATCAGGTAGAGTGCGTCATGAGCCAGAGAGTATGGAATTCTCGTGACTGAGCCCGATACTTACCACTCATGGATGATGAGCCTGCAACCTACGGAGAGGCCATGAAAGGCCCAGGCTCTAAGAAGTGGCTAGAAGCCATGAGATCCGAATTGAATTCCATGTACACCAACAAAGTATGGACTTTGGTGGAACCACCCGAAGGGGCTCGGCCCATAGGGTGCAAGTGGGTCTTCAAGAAGAAGACCGACATGGATGGCAAGGTAGTTGCCTATAAGGGGCGATTGGTAGCCAAAGGGTATAGACAGATTCATGGTATTGACTATGATGAGACCTTTTCACCAGTCACCATGACTAAATCCATTCGAATCCTACTTGATATTGTAGCATACTACGACTATGAGATTTGGCAGATGGATGTCAAAAAAACGTTCCTTTATGGGAACCTCCTCGAGGATGTGTACATGACACAACCAGAGGGTTTTGAGGATCCAGAAAAGGCCAATAAAGTCTGTAAGCTGCAAAGATCCATTTGTGGATTAAAGCAAGCTTCTAGGAGTTGTAATCGACGTTTTGATGACGCAGTCAAAGAGTTTGGCTTCATCAAGAGCGAAGATGAGCCTTATGTTTACAAGAAGGTTAGTGGGAGCTCTGTAGTATTTCTGGTCTTGTATGTGGATTACATAATAATCATTGGCAATGACATTCCTACTTTGCAATCTGTTAAAGATTGGCTAGGAAAATGCTTTGCAATGAAGGACTTAGGAGACGCAGCCTATATACTTGGTATAAAGATCTATAGGGATAGATCTAGAAGGCTGCTCGGCCTAAGTCAAAGTACATATATAGATAAGGTGTTGAAGAGGATCAACATGCAAGATTCCAAGAAGGAATTCTTGCCCATGTCGCATGGAGTCACTCTTTCCAAGAATGACTGTCCCTCCAATGAGATTGAGAAGGACCGCATGAGTAGGATACCCTATGCTTCGGCCATAGGATCCATCATGTACGCCATGTTGTGTACTAGACCAGACGTATCATACGCGTTGAGTATGGTGAGCAGATATCAGTCCAATCAGGGTGAGAGTCACTGGATTGCTGTCAAGAACATCCTAAAGTACTTGAGAAGAACTAAGGATGTGTTCTTGATATTTGGAGGTAAGGAAGAGCTAAGTGTAAAGGGTTACACTGACGCGAGTTTCCAAACCGACAGATGACTACAGATCATAGTCTAGATACGTGTTTTGCCTGAATGGAGGAGTTGTGAGCTGGAAGAGTTCCAAGCAAGGGACAGTTGCTGATTCTACAACAGAAGCTGAGTACATTGCTGCTGTAGAAGCAGCAAAAGAGGCAGTTTGGATAAAGAAGTTTATCACTGAGCTCGGTGTGGTCCCTAGCATCGTGGATCCCATGGATTTGTAATGTGACAACTCCGCGGCGATCGCACAAGCCAAGGAACCAAGATCACACCAGAAATCAAAGCATGTACTTAATAGATTCCATCTTATTAGTGATATGATCGATCGAGGAGATGTGAAGATGTGCAAGATTCCAACGGATGACAATGTTTCAGATCCGCTCACAAAACCACTTGCGCAGCGAAAGCATGAAGGGCACGCCGGATCTATAGGCATACAAGATGAGCCAGATTGGCTCTAGTGCAAGTGGGAGACTGTTGGAATAGATGCCCTAGAGGCAATCGTATATTTAGTATGAACATTGTTTTTGGCTAGAATATTCATTTATTAGATATTGTGATATTTAATATAATGAAGTCCTTAGACTAGTATGTGGGTAGATTGATATGGAGATATCAAGTCTAACACATGGGTATACATTAGGGGTAATGGCATACTAGATTGACCCACAAGGAGAAGGATACATTAGATTATGTCAAGTCACAACCGCTTCTCGTAGTACTAATATAATTGCAATCCTTAGACTTGAAGTCGCTAGATACTCTAGTTGTGGAATATTGTGCTTTGATGTTATCAAACGTTACACCGTAACTGGGTAATCATAAAGATAGCTATCGGGCATGATAGGAAGCAAGCTTAGAGATCGTAGTGATGTAGATAGGATTTTTCCCTCCCACATAATGGGAGTAAATATCCACGGCCACTCGAGGGATGAGGCTTATTGAATGTCTGGCCAGACTCAGATAAATCGATATGGAGATACTTATGTTATCTGCTTGCATAAGCATATTCCCAGGATCGAGGAACAATGGATTGGATATACGAGTGTGACTATTTATGTCGCGTGTTCAATCCGGATATGGAGACAAACGGAAAGTGCACTATAAGATATTGGGCACAAGAGGTTTGTCGCGATCAATGACTATTTCTATTAGTTGGGTGGCATGGATGTGTTGCTAGACACCGCTCCATGTTAGTAAAAGTTACTACCAACCAGATAGAAATCTATGGGTTCACACGTCAAATAGAGTAGAGCTAGATTTATGATTAATTAATATGATTAATTAATAAGAAGGATCATTGTGCAATACCTTGCAAACTTAGTAGGAGTAATTTGCAAGGAAGAGA
Source organism: Linanthus parryae (assembly GCA_023055425.1). Lineage (NCBI taxonomy): Eukaryota > Viridiplantae > Streptophyta > Magnoliopsida > Ericales > Polemoniaceae > Linanthus > Linanthus parryae. The sequence continues at coordinate 33,792,177 of JALGPY010000001.1, forward strand.
CTAATCTAAGGTCATGTAGAACTAGGAAGGACCTTTATGAAAACAACAAGGATTTGTTGGAGTATATAAAGAGGGCTCTAGCTTCATTCCCATCTAATGCTCATAACACAATAGAGTGGGATAGAAAGCAAAAGAGATAGCAAGACAATACCTAGAGGCCGAACGCCCCTAGGCCCGTCCGCCCCCTTTTCGTCGGCTCCAAGAGGAGGGTCGAACCCCTCCTTGTCCTTGTTGCTTTGATTCCTTTTTCCCTCTTCCTCCGGTTAAAGCTAGCACTTGTTGAAGGAAGAATCTAGATCTCACCTCTAGACGTGGATCAACCGTAGAGACGAGGACATCATTCTTCGTGTGATCTCTCAAGCCAAAAAGGTACACAATACTATGTCTCTTATCATGTTATGATGTCTCCTCCTGACGATCCGTGGTGGGCTTTGAGTAGGATTAATTTTTGTTATTCCGCTGCGTTAGCTACATCAAAACCCAACACTAGACACACCAACCATACTCTTAGGCAGTCGAGTCCTCTTGATTTCACTTTATTTTTCGTTGAGCACAACGAAGGGACTAAGTGTGTGGGGGGGGGGGTTAGCTATCCGCTAGTTAGCCATCGCATAGCCTTGTTAAATATAGAGTTTAGTGAGTCAGTTTGCATGTAGATGTCAGTCGTTAAGATATGTTTTGCATTTGCACGTTTATTTTGTGCATTGTATAATTTGTTTCCACTTTTATCTATTGAGTCCACCTACCCTATTTTTTTATTAATCGAGTTGGCCCAAGCGTATAGAGTTAGGAAAAAAAACATAAAAATTGATTATTTTTAAGAAAGGGCAATCAAAGAGAGTGAATGTGGCGATGGCTCAATGATAGTATTCCTTAGGTAGTATGAAAATCTGAGGTGAGGTAGACGCGAGAAATACTGGAGTAAGAAGGCTATAGGGCTAATGCACTCGAGAATTGTGAGTAGCTTTCTCTCGGACTAGTTATCCTACTAGCGCTACACCACCGTCACTTAGGTAGTTGTCAACCCTCCTCGTAGTGGCAACGAAACAGTTGTGCGAGTGATTTTTATGGGGGTCTCACGTCCCGTCTCACAGCCTAGGTCCACTACTTACCCCAATTTGATCCATTTTACCCCTTTTATTCACAGCCTCTAGCCTAGGAAGCCGTTCCTTGTGACTTGCATCACTAGTTAGAATGGTCCCTTCTTATGCGTCATGATAGAGGGAGTTGAGTTAGGGAGGTTCGATGAGGTTGAGCTGATTTGATACATCTTGAGTGGAATCTATTACATGTCGTCTTTTGAGGGGATGTGAGGGTGAGTTAGAGACGGTAGCACACTTTAGTGTGGCGGTGAGTCGTGTCCTTACACCACGATCACAGGTGGAGTACCGTAGTGCGTGACATTCTTTCCGCACGTCATGGGGTGGGGGTTGGTTGATCTTATAGGAGGTTGTGCATGATGCTTCATTTTTATTCTCTATATCTTAGGTGATGAGGAGGACCGTTTGGAAAAGCACGTTACACATTGACTACCGGGTTCTTGATATGCTTTACATTGAATGTGGGGGTGTCGACATCTATTTTGATTATATCACTGATTTGACACATTCCACCCCCACGTTATCTATTTCACATTTGATCTCCTCGGATATTACGCTCCATGGGATTTGATATATATATATATATATATATATATATATATATATATATATATATATATATATATAGTAGGAAAAAAACAAAAATTAAGAAAAAGCAAAAATAGAAATTGAAAACGAAAGTGAAAGGAATAAAGGAGAAAGACTGAACTTCATGAAGACCGGGGAGATTAGTTATTGTTCGAGATAACTTCTTCGCATTTGTGGCCGCGAGAATAGCGTTGCACCAATATTGAGGGAATGAGGGCCGGAGTAGTTGGTTTCGGTGGGGTTCCTTAGATTTTGGTGAGGGAGTGTGAGAATCGGGTGTTGTGAGATATATCATGACGTCTAGGACTGCGCTTCTAAAATATCTTATTCTACCCGTCCTAAGCCGTCAACCGTTTAAACATGTGGATAAATAGCTCGGATGGTAAGTGATAGGGATACGTTTGATGAGTGTGCGGAAGCAACTTATTTTGTGTTTGCGCCCGTTCTATCTGACGAAACTGGCCGCAAGTTCTATCGATCACCGAAGTTATAAAATCTTCTAGGGGATGTGAGAGTCTTATGACATGCCGGTTTATTCTTCGAGATGGCCCAATATCTACTAAAAAGAAAAAAAAATGTGTTCTTCAATTTTTTGCATTGTACATACTTGAGTTGCATTGCATATATCATGTAGTTTGCATCGTCATGTCTTTGTGTATTGAGTCATGAGTCGTGTTGACTAGCGGAAAGTGAAGTATGCAAAGCGGTGGGGTATGCATTGGTTTGGTTTTGGTATGTATGCAATGTCTCAAGTGTGGGGGTTTTTGAGCGTCACTGTTGCTCGGGACGAGCAAGAAGGTAGTGTGGGGGAATTTGATAGCGCCTTTTAGGAGCTATATTTCTTTGGCATTTACCTCATGTTTGATAGGTTTTTGGAGAGTTTTTGAGCCTAGTATTGTTGAGATGAGCATGATTTATCACTTGTTTCTTCATATGCGTAATGTTAGCCCAAGCATGTTCTTTATGTTGATTTATGCTTAATTTGTTGGAATTAATCGCTTGGTATAGTTGTTGTTTTGTCCTTGACAGGACATATGGCTATGGGAGTGATTTGGAATCAAGAGCATGAACTTTGGAAGCAAGGAATGGCAAGAAAGACGCTTGGGAACCAAAAGGATGAGAAGTTGAAGATTCAAGAAAGAGCAGCCCAGACCATTTCGGCCCGAAATGCTAGCCGACATGAAGGCCATTTCGGGTCGAAATGCTGAAATAGGCAGAAGACATGTGCGGATTTTTGGGGGAAAAATGCAATTCTTGAATACTTAGCTTCCCTACTTGAACATAAATATCTAGGGACGTGAATATACCTCAGTTGTGAGCCAAGAACACTAAGGAGAACAAGAAGAACACGTTGGGAGCATCATCAAGCAAAGAGACAAGCCCAGATCAACGCCATATCACTCTTTCTAGCGTTTGATCTATTTTCTCTCTTTTCTTGTATGAAATATTCAAACAATATGTTATCTTTTTTTATGAGTAGCTAAACTCATACCTAGGAATTTATGGAGAGCCTTGGGTTTATGTTTTGATGATATTTTCCAAATTTTGGATGAACTTTCATGCTAGGGTTTGTGATTCAATGGAGATTGTTCTAGTTTATATCATGTTGAGTTCTTCCATTGACAAGTTAGGACTAAGATATATTGTCTTGATTATTTCTATCTTCATTCAATCATAAACGTGGCTCAAAGACAATCTTAGTAGCAAAATATCTCGTTTATTGTTCTTAATACTTAGTAAGTTATGAGTCATGACCCGACCTTGCAAATTAACTAGTGAGTGTGTAAAATCAACTCTACCATAGTTGGGATGAGTAGACGAGAACATTCTTAATCAATGAGACTGAGAAGTGAGTTGAGTAGGAATGGCTAGAAGAGGGTAGATTCGGTAGGAGATAGTGAAGTGTTCGTGTGGTGCTGGTATGAGAGGACATTAGTCCGTACACTACCATTAACCTGCTAGAATGTATTGGTAATTAGAGTTGGCCTGAGAGGGACAAATCGGTACCGGTGTGTAGAACGACAAGAGACCGATAGGTAATTGTCGGTGCTATTACCCAGCTTAACTAACTAAGAGATGCAGTGTTAGAACATGGAATCCGGAATCGTCAAAACTACCCTCGGTGATCTATAGATTGCCTAGTTTTCTCTCCTTTAGTTTAATCTAAATCATTTCTTTTGCGTACTGTTATTTATCGTTTCTAGTCACTTGATTGAGGGTGACAACACTCCAATTGCAAACCTTTTTACCGGTTACTAGGTAGATTAAAGTAGTTGTTAGACTTAGAAAAGTAAGCACCTTCCCTCGGGTTCGATAACTCGGAGTCCCATATACTCCATTATATTTCACGTGACAAATTTAGGTAGACTAACTTACTTCTTGTGATAAGAAATCAATTATTCCTATTCAGAATTTTTATTCATTAATCTAAATATGTAACAGATCTTCTTAAAAATTTAACATGCAATCTTTCAAGTCTTGCAGTACACTTCTAGCTATAGGTGGTAAATATCACATGATGGATGGCAGATATCTTTCAGATCCTACTCCCTTTAGACAACTTTTAGGAGCACTCCGAAATCTTACCTTTTCTAGGCCTGATATAGCTTTCTCCATCAACAACATTTGCTAATTTATGCACACGCCCACAAACCTTCACTTATTGGTGCCAAACGTGTCCTTAGATACCTTCAAGGCACCAAATCACATGGACTCTACTACCAAACCAATTACCTTCCTCTCCAGGCCTATTGTGATGCGTATTGGGCCGGAAACCCAACGGACCGTAGGAGCCACACCGGTTTTGTCATCTTTATTGGGCCAGATGCGGTCCATTGGGCTGCAAAAAATGCCCACTGCTGCCTGGTCTTCATTCAGAATATCGAACCTTAGCTACGAGAGCTCTCTTGGTTAATTTTTTTTTTAGATGCCTCCATTTACCTATACCAAATGCGTCAACTCTTTAGCGTGACAACCTTTCATCCCTAGCTATGACTGCAAATCCAATTTTACAAGCTCGTATAAAACATACAGAAATTTGCTATCATTATCCTTGCGAAAACTTTTTACGCAAACAACTTATTGTTTCTTATGTTTTCACTGCAGTAAAGCTCGCTGATATTTTCACTAAAGGGCTCACCACACCCCAGATTTTGGAGCTTAAAAAGAAAACTGGTGGTTCGTACACCATCATTAGACTGAGGCACAATATTAGATAATCTTAATCAAATGATCCAGTCCTCATGACTAAAGCCCATCCAATACTTAAGCCCACAAGAGATACAGCCCACTTAAAATGATAGGACTGCTTTGTAAAGAGATCCATGTTATAAGGATTATCTTGCTATTAGTTTCTCTGGTCAGATCTAACAGTCACAAATCTGACCGTTAATACTCTTGTATATATTGCCACTTCATTGTTAAAGAAACCCTAAGACGCAATTTCTTCTTTTGTGTTGTTCTTCGTCCTCTAGAGCCCCGCCTCTCTTATGAAACCCTAATCGGGTTTCCAATATATTGGATTTATTTGATCGTGGACGTAGCTGGTCTCAAAACTAATGAACCACATTAAATCATTGTGTGATCTGATTCTTCGTTTTCGTTACTCGCTTTTTCGATAAGTTTGGTTATACAACATCCTAGTTTATGGTAGCTTCAAACTACGAGTGACGCAAGCTTGGTCGTGTCTACGTATCATGTTTGCAGCCTTGTCGAAACTCAACTCTAAATTGCAGCACAAATCAACATAGACAGTTTATTTAGACTACTGTTTGCTAATATCAACAACAAAATTAGGTTAAAAGACCACATCTCATAAAATCATACTAACACGTACATTGGACTAGAATCGCCAAAAGAGTTTTCGAAATTCGCTAAACACGGAGAAACTTTTTTTCTTTTTCGAAAACAGTAAGAACTTCATTACTTAAACACAGAGTTACAGAAGAAGCACCAATTTCGACATGAACTCAAAAACACAAATTACAAAGGGATCACACACCTTGCAGTTTAACTGCAAACATGTCATAATTCAGGAATCCCCCAGAGAGATACCTAATGAACGGAGTAACTTCGAAAGAGTAGAATGTTAAAGGCAGCCGGTCTTAGCTTAGAAGGCTCCCCCAAACAGGTTTCTTCATGCATAAAACAAGCAAAGCTATTAAAGATTGTTAAGAACACAACCCCTTCGAGTTTTTCCATAGAAATACTATTTGTGGGGTTCAAGCTTCAAAAGAAACCAACAATTGTTTTTAGACAGTTGATGGGTGTTTCTTTTCTTCCAAGTCTATTCGTGGTCCACTACGTTGCAGTCTCTAGTCTGCGAGACTTTACTGCGACACTGACATAGTTCAACTAACAAAGAGTATTAGTAATACCTCGGTTTCTTCTCTATCACACCGGTTTGACTTTTCTACTCGTATCTGGGTCATTTTGACCGGGTGATTGGATAGCAAAACGATGTGGTTTTTTGATAATTTTTTCACCGTGATATAGAGCAACTTTTACTGTACAACACCATGTAAAAATTATCAAAAAATTGCATCGGTTTGCTACACAAATCACCGGGTCAAAGTGACCCACTGAATAGTGACAAAAGTCAAACCGGTGCGATAGAGAAGAAACGGAGGTAGTAGTTGTTTTCTTTAGGACTGGGTATTAGTGTTGTGGTGCGCTAGAGACGTGTATAATGGGAATTCGAATTATATTCTCAGCAAAAATTAAGAATTTGGGGCACTAGCTCCTTTCAGATTCATCAGTTACTAAGTCTAAGTCTCTATACATCTTGATTAGCTGAGGCTCATTCCACGATTTACCTCCGGTAAGCTAGGTTCAACCATCAAAGTCTCTTCAATGTGCATGGCTGGTTAAACATGGTGGTCCAGGACATCTAGTCTATCCTTACATTAGTTACCTGTCACTCTCAGTACAGGTGGTTCTGGGTCTTAGTCTAGTTGTCATCTTGTTATTGGTTATTGTCAACTTATTGAAGACCTCACCAAGGATCTACTTTGGAGAGTTCAGTGTTTGAAAGTTTAAAGGATAAGTAAATTAGCCTGAAAAGGCATTTGCATTTCCACCCCTCTTCCATTCCTAGCCAATTCTTGGGGTTCATGGGGAGAGTGACTTCTGCTGAGAATTTTCAGTTTCAAGGGCTTGAACCGAGTATGAGCCTCAACCTCCAATATGTTAACACCGAGTCGAGGCTGAGCCAAGCGATAATCAATATATTTTTGTTACTCCATAATGTTGTTCTCGAATGGCACATATTCAGTGACTCTTAAATCATCATATCGCTATCCGTTGTCCCAGTCTTTGCCATGTTAGCACCATTAAATATCAAAGGATCCCTTGAATTCAACTACTCATGAGAATGCTTTTTTCCCAAATAAAATGCATCTCAAACAAGATGGAATGCAATCTCTCTCTCTCTCTCTCTCTCTCTCTCTCTCTCTCTCTCTCATGGCAAGGCATATACCAATCTCTCCAACACAACACCATTTCCCATTCTTCCCCACCACCATCTCCTCCTTCCTCATACTGGTATCAGTCTTCTCAGTTTTCTCCATTGTCACATTCCTCTGTGGCTCTCACTTGCGTAAACAGCAAAGAACAGTGCGTCTAGGCAACAACAAACCATCAGCTTCCAAGTCATTCCAGAGCAGTATAACCAACAAAGCTGTTCTAATCGCGAACATGATTTCTTGCAGAAACATACAAGACTTGCAAATTCAAACAGAAGAGGAAGAAGAAGATGAAGATGCTGTTGTGTGGAGGAGGACAATCATCAAGGGAGGGAAGTGCCGTCCATTGGAATTCTCCGGCAAGATATTGTATGATTGTGATGGAAATCTCTTACCAAGTTCGCCTCGTGACCGGAACCGTAGAGACAAAGGTGATGATTCTCTTGGGAAATCTTAGTTTTTGCTGAAGAAAACGGAGTGCTCTGCCTCTGAGCTTTGCCACGTTTGTTGCTTTATTCATTTCCACAGTTTTTGATGTTCTTTTTTCATTTAGGATTTGTCTGTGGTGTGTTCTACTCGTCTCTTTGAGACTGGCGTAGTGTTTCTACCGAAGTGTAAAATTCGCGTAACATCTTGCACACAAAAATAAACGAATGTAACCAATGGGAGTTGGTCCAAGTGGTAAGCAACTTGGTTCCGCTTAAGCAGGCCTCGGGTTTGAGTTCTTGTGTATGCAGAAAATTCTCACTGGAAAACTCACCTGCCATACGAATGTAACCAATGGGAGTTGGTCCAAGTGGTACTACCTCCGTTTCTTCTCTATCACACCATTTTGACTTTTGTCACTATTCACTGGGTCACTTTGACCCGGTAATTTGTGTAGCAAAGCAATGCGATTTTTTGATAATTTTTTCATGGCGCTATAGAGTAAAAGTTGCTCTACAACACGGTGAAAAAATTATCGAAAAATCGCATCGTTTTGCTATCCAAATCACCCGGTCAAAGTGACCCAGATACGAGTCAAAAAGTCAAACCGGTGTGATAGAAAAGAAACGGAGGTAGTATGACTTATAAGCAGCTTATAAGTCAATATGGATTATAAGTGAAAAACAACTTATAAGAAGTGTTTGGTGTGCGACTTTTAAGCCAAACTTTTGGATTTGGACTTATAAGTTCATAGTGTAAAAATGAACTTAAGAAAAAGTTGAGTTTTTGAATCTTTTCTTGAACTTTTGGACTTAACAACTTTTACACCAACCAAGCATTTCTTTTTTCTCCATCTTTTTTGTCGTAGACTTTTTTGACATAAACTTATAAGACAACTTAAGTTACAAATAAGTTATACCAAACTCACCCATACTTGAAACCCATTCAGATATTTGCCATCAAGCTTAACTTCGGAATTACAGTGAAGTTCGTGTATTTAGTTCTGTTGAACTTGGGCATTTGCCAACAATTCATTCTTAGAAAGTACCAATCTAACTACCTTCAAATAAGTTCAGTTTCTAATTCGATTAAGTTTGAACTTGCAACCAATAAACCTGATTAGTGACAAGTAACTTAAAAGAATAAAGCATCAACACCACTACCTGTGTCACCTGGAGCGGGAGCGCGAAAGCAACATTCTAAAAAAGTTGTATTTGCGTCATGAGAGCGCATGTATAAAATATTGGTTAAAGACACTTTGCTCCCTTCACTTTTGAAAAAATACCATAATGCTCCCTGATATATTAACAATTCCACATACCTCCCTGTAACGGAAAAAAGAAAAGACAAGTTGCCTCTTCTGTGCCATTTTCGTCCAGTAGCGCGCAATTACTATTCTTCTGTGTAATTGCGCACTTCCGGATGGAAATGGCACAGAAGGGACAACTTGTCTTTTCTTTTTTCCGTTACAGGGAGGTATGTGGAATTGTTAGTTTGTCAGGGAGCATTATGGTATTTCTTCAAAAGTGAAGGGAGCAAAGTATCTTTTACCCATAAAATATAAATTTAATATAATTTAAGATATAAACATATTATAGATTGAACTTTTGGCAATTGTGGCTTAGGTCGAATGCAACAAAACCGGGTGTCACGTACATCCAACCAGTTGAATCACAACAAGCCACTTCTCGGATCACTTTGCACCCGAGATCTTTTTCCTTCAATCCTTATCCAGTATCCAACCACATCACATTGAGCTACTACAACACCAGCATCAAGTTTATCTGCTTGAGTATCACCACGAGCTAACTCCCGTGGAAAATCTTCAGACTTGGACGCTCTCTTATTCAGCTTTACGCAATATCTTTCTTGTGTTTTTGTTCCTGTTGTCTTTGATGTTGGATGGCTAGTCTGTAGCATCCAATCCTGTCTAAGTGTGTGTCGTAAGGTTTTCATTTTATGATTAATGCAATGCTTATTTTCAAAAAAAAAAAAAAAAAAAAAAACTTTTGTGTATTAGGTATTAGGTAAAAGACACTTTTACATCCTCAAGTTTGACGTGAAGACACTCTCACCCCTTCCCGGAAATGACACTATCATCCCTTCAGTGTGCCAAATTTCAGCTTTGACGCTATTAGTCTAGAAGTGGAGGTTCACAGCTGCGGAACCAGAAAATCGAACCAATCGGGGCAAAATTAGGAAGTGATGGAAATTTTAATTTCAGTCGGAGTATTTTTTTTTAAAGGTCCTAGTGTAAAATAGCTATAATTAGAGAGATGCTAGTTGATTTTTCAAACAGTCAGGGGTGGCAATTGCCATCCAATTGCCACCCTTTGTACTCATGTACCTCCGCCCCTGGAGGTTCATCACTGATATATAGTAGTCTTTGGGACAAAATTTTGGCTTCTTGGAGTATGTAATTGACGCATTGTGTGGAAGTGTCCTGAAAATTGGCACAATAAGGGTGAAAGTTTCACTTCCCAAACCGGAAGGAGTGGACGTGTCTTTGTGTCAAACTTGAAGGGGTGAATGTGTCTTTTACCCGCAATTATATGAACAAACTTATACTCAAGGAAGGCCGTGGAAAATGACTGAGTTCGGAAGGATGAATGATCATTTGTCCTTTTAGAATCCGATTATACGATTAAACTTTTTGGTTGATCATCCATATGGAGAGCTATTATATGCGACCTTACAGAAACATGTCCAAGCTCAAGCTAAAAACTAGTTAACTAACATGAATTCACACAAGTCCCTGTCGTAACCAACACAATTGTTAAATGTCTAACAAATCAAAATCTTCTATTTTACACAAGTCACCATCATAAGCCAAAGTTATGAAAGTCGACAAGGAGGGTACCAAACGGGGCAGTTTATTAATTTCTCACAACCTAATTATGTTTTCAGTAGGGTTATTAATGTAATGCACAGTTGGGGCAGTTGTGACCATTACACTATCAGAACTCAAGGCTTGGCAACTATACAAGTTAGGGCTACCCTACCCTGTACAAGCCTCTAGCACACAATGCATAACATTATGGCCTTTCTTTTATTTTCTTGGAACAACTCTGAGCCGACAGTCAGGGACCAGTCTTCTCGAAATGCATAGATAACTGGATTGAGTTCTCCTCTCTTACAAAGTAACTTCTTTTTCATACACAACAGCCAAATTTTGATCCTGTATCTCATGCTTACGGGGTTCAACTATCTACCAGCTGCACTCTTCATTTGCCCGTCTATGTCTTATTCATTAGCATTTACATTACCAAGTCTACTAAGTAAAAAGGAAAACTAGCATCGCCAGCTCGAGTGAACACAAAAGGCATATGCATCAGTCCGATTCACCCATTTTTCATTTAACAATCTTTCAGAACAAGAAGGGAAAAGAGCTAAGTACAATACAACTTCACTTGAGAGATACCTGGCGAGACCTGAAACTTTCCATAATTGTGCCAAGACCAGGCTGCCACGGATCTTCTTCGCCATGTTTTCTGTCCACAAAAAGATCAACTATCTTCTCAGCCACCTCTGCTCCATCTCTGCTTTCATTAACCAACTTGGCCAGTTGCGCTCTAGGAAGCCTCATCTTAACTTGAAGTGGGCCTGAATTCAATTCGGGCCCACCAGACACCAGATTGGGAGGTCTGGTGATCGACAGATCAGAAACTGATCTTCTTGATAACAACATGCAGTCTAGCCTGTCTTTGGCGCTCATGGGAGGGCGAGCGCCGATGGACCGCGTCCTCCTGGTGACTTTTTCTTCTTCAGGGAACTTGGGAAGTTGAACTAGGAAGTATATCTTCTTGGAATCCAAATCTTGTTGGGGCTCTATGGGCTTAGCTCTAACCCCAAATCTCTTGACTGCCTCTGATTCCAACAGGACATGACCTGGGTAGTCCCTAACGACGTCCCAAGCTCGGACCGGAGTCTTTATCTTTAAGGTTTCGCCGGTGATTTTCATCACCCTCACCTTCTTTCTTCCTCCTATGGTGTTCCCCATACTTCTTCTTCTTCTTGCCTATGTGATGAAAAGATATATGCATAAAGCTTTTTGGGTGAGGAAAGGCATGTGGGTGTATAAAGTTATATTTTTTTTTTCCTTAAATTTGGATATGGATGTGATTCATATCATTGGTGGTGCTGTGTGAAGATGTTGAAACTTTTGGAGAACTTTGTCTAAAGAATTTTAGTGGGGTCCTTCCACTTTCAGCTGTTGTATTCTCACCCTAAAGTTTGACAAGTATTTGGATTTAGTCCTTTTCTTCCCAAGTTGCGCACGATGAGAAATCAGTCGGAAGAAAGGAATGAACCCGTTTCTTTTTTTTTTTTTTAGTTTGACAAGTATATGAACCCGTTTCTTGGAGAAGTTTATTGATAGTTAGTGACGCGGTACTCCTTAAAGTATCAGAGACACACATTTGTGTAGAACCGCACGCATCCAAATATGCAACTCTAATGTCGTTCGGAGAACCACGAACCACGCCACTATTTGCTGGAGCACCATAGACCTACTCCATCTCTCGTCAGTCTCACTAACAAATCCATTGAGAATTTTGGGTAATGTGATTTTTTAATAGTATATTAATATGACTTTTAGGGCTATCAACAGCGAAAAAATGTATCGGAGGAGTTTCGCGAGCTGCAACTTATCTGACAACTGACAAGAAAAAAGTCCCCTCAGCTTTTTTTGGTTTAAAAGAACAAAATCCAACCTTACCCAAACAAGGCCATTGTTCCCACCTCTTTCTCAATATTAGAAAGAGTATAACAATTAACAGAAGTTCTTAGAGCAACTGAGCAACTGCCGTGACTTCCCTTCTTCAGAGCTTTTATCTTCACTATTTTCTCTAATGCCCTTGTCCCGAGTTCACCTGGAAGGCATCAACGGTGCACATTGGCTATGTTTGGATACTCGATTATTCGTTTAATTTATTATTATGATTTTCGAAATGAGGGACTGTAAAGATGTTCTTCTCTCTATTCATCAAAGCCACCCATATATAAAAATACTACATTATAAATTAAACCAATAATCGGATATTTAAACAGAGACATTAATTTGGAGGGTGGAGTTAAAAGATGCAAGTTAAAGGTCTAAAGTGAATATGAAGGAGAACTCGGAGGGCGGAAAGTGTAATAATGTGCAAAGTAAAAGAATAGTGACATGATCAAGTGGGGTTGAGTTCACTTAACTACAAATGTGTGGTTAAGCCAACCTCTCCTTAACACTTTTATTATATTCACACACTAAGAAAATTAGCGGGTGTCTTTCATTATTCCTCCGCCATTAACGGAAAAAGTTGGAGCTCTGTGGGACTGCTTTTTGTCTTCAGAAGATTTAGATAACGATAAGCTGACAAAAAATCTGGTTTTGCTGCCATCAGTTTTGTAACAGAAAGTTTGAAAAATGATTCCACATAAAAACACAAAAACATGGGCCACAAGATATGGAGTGTGTAACATTTAGATCATCCACCAATATAGAAGATTATCAAAATTTCATATTCTATTGGTCTGGGGTTCAGTGAAGAACTCAACTGCCAAGTTAAAATATATTGCACCATGAATCCATATCGCTGTGTCTGAGCGATTCTAATAACTAGTGCAGCTCCGGTGACAGAGAAAATCAGTATAATTAATCAAAACATGTTTAGTTTGCTGTTTTTCTTAATAAACATCAGTCAGAAACAAACACTCGATTTTGGTGTTTCTCATGGCTGGTTTTTCTGGTTTTAAACAAGTACTAAGGCTCTATATAGAAATCAATACTTTTACATATGCAGAGAAATAGAGGTAAGAGTCAGTGCGGACCCTTGTTCCTGAACCCTAAAGAATTGCATAAGATTTTGGGGTATATGCCATAGAGTTCACTACAAGATGTTTTTGTTTGCTTGTGTGAGTGTGTCCTTGGCTTATATACTTGATGGCGGAGCCAGAATTAACCAAAGAAAAATTCAATGTAAGGGCACTAGTGCAAGGGTTTTGAATAAGCCGGGGCGCTCGTGCAATTACTTAAAAGGAACCACTACCACAATATTCAAAATAAGGAGCATCGAAAAACTCAGGGGAGACAAGTGTCACCGCTTGCCCTTGAGTGGCTCCACCCCTAAATATACTATAGAAGTGTGTAAGTGGGATCTATTTATGTGATCACTCAAGGAAAACTAGCATTTCTAAGATCAAATCTACAGGATATATGAACCTGATAGTCATCCCCTTTGGAGTAAGTTAATTTTCAACATACAGTACTCTGGCTACGCGCCTGTACCAACAAGTTTGTTGAAAGCATATTGGTGGTCACTCATGGCCTTGGACCCAGACAATGTCAAAAGAGATGAGTTATGTAGACGGTGGATCATTAGGTGTTTATTCAGCTGGTTACTAATAAGACTACACCAAATAGCTTCTCCCGCTGTGAAATTTCAAGCACTGCGTGAATTATTCGTCTGTATGATGTAGGCCTAAGCATATTTAGACAGACTGAGGACCAATGAGGTGTCCTTAATATTTCAGATACAGAATATTACTCATAGGCCATGTCCGGGTAAGGTATAAGAAAAGGGGGATAAGGATTTGGTATACATGTGGGTTCAAATCCGGAGTTTGGTTGGGGATATTAGAGAGGTATGTCAAATCCTCCCATAATATCCCTCACCTCCAATTATAACTAAAACTTTATGCCACCCCTAGATGGTATAAGCAAGGATATGAACTTGGGGATATGGGTCGGTAGTGAGATGACTCAGCTGCCTTTATACAATAAGGAAAAGGACAATTGAAATATAAATGTATTGTTTTATCTTTGTTATACACTCCATATAAACAAGTATCGCATCATGTCTCATATCCTTGTCATAATCGAACACATGAATACAACACTTCATATCCTACCTTACCACTCTTCAAGCAAGGCTCACCTCATATCCCAGTATATGTCATATCCCGTCATTTCTTATCCACAACCCCCACTGAGTCCTTATTAGTTATTATTGTGTAAATGGTTCCGTGGTTTGTTGCTGCTTGTGGTCGCATTAACGTTTGGGTGTTACTCTATCAAACTACAGATCCATTATCTGTTGCTAATATGCATTGATGCAACCACAAGACACAATTCCATAACCACATTGACAAACATTAGCACGACTCCATAATAATTGGATAAAAGAGAGAAATACTGAAAGGACTAACCAGCAGTCTTGCGCGGGTATGCCAACAAGTAGCAACATTCACCATGAGTATAAATGCATCGAGCTTCCTTGTTGATTTCCTGTGCCTCAAACCCAGCAGCATCCTCCCTGTTATGAAGTTTCTGGACATGGAAATAACTGAAATCAAAGAACATTAAACTACATTAGTGTCCATCTCACTGCAACTTCTGATTTAACAAATTCAAGGGCGTGTAACAACGTTGGAGAAACAGTTTTGGAAAGATACAGACTGGCACCTTGAAATCCTGCAATCAGCCCCAAGCTCCAGCACTATATCAGCATCTGATTCTGGTTTAGCTGGACGGTTATACTCTACACAAGCCTTCACTAAATTATTGTGTTTGAAATATGTACACTCTGCAAGGTTAATAGCTCTTCAACATCTTTCTTATCTTGATACTAATATGCGGGTAGCTTCAAAGATTTTGGGTTTTCGGTGACTCATAAGGTTTTTTCTACACTTCTTTTCCAGTGTGTGACGGTAAAATATGATTATATTTACAAAATATGCAGGAAAAATAAACCAAATTCGTAACACTTGAATTGTGGCGGGAGATTTTAATTTTTTTTACTGTAAAGGAGACAGAGCGTATACATCGTGGGAAGTTACTGATCACAGTTATCAGCTATCACAATACAATGGTGGAATTCATCATAACACTTCATGGCAATTTGTTGTCTAAGTGATGAAATCATGACAGAATAACAGAATCCTGGTTTTACCTAAAGTACTTTGCAGACATCAAATGAGAAATTGATAAGAATGCTATGCATGGTGCTATAGAGAAGGAAATGCATTTCAGATCAAACTGATTTTGGAGAATTCAATATATCTCTGAACACAAACAGAAATGGGCAAAGACCAAACAGAATTGGAATTATTATTATTATTAACTCATATTCATCCAAAAATCAGCCATGAAAGATTCTACAAGACTAGAACTATAACAAACTGCCCAAGGACTTTTATTTTACCAACAACTATGAACAATCTTGGATATGTATTCAGATTATTCAGTACAACAGAATCAACTCAGATAACATCTCAATTCAGCTTCAGCAGAAGAGATTATACCTAGTTATGAATCAAAGGGATCCAATTACAGTTACATGAACTCCGACGGAGAGTTAGCGTCTGGCTTCCCAGTGCCGCCCAAGTCCACCGGATGCTGCAAATTCTGCAAAACCTGAGGCGCCAAAGCCCCCAATCCACCACCCAAACCATCATGAGCTGATCCATAGAATTGACAGACAAGCCTAGCCATGACCCCAAGAATCTGCATTTGGTTCTGGCAAGCGTCGGCGTGCATTTGCATCATTTGCTTCTCGTGTTCGACTTGCAATCCAACCATCCTCTCCCTCCATTCCATCTCCTCCTCTTCCCATTTCTCCTCCAACTTCAACCTCCTCTTTCGCTCATCGTCGAGTTCTCTTTCTAACCGCGAAATCTTTGCGAAATTGCTCTTAGCCCACCTCATCTCCATCTCATCCAACTCCAATTCCCTCATCTCCATGGACTCATCCCTCTCATTTCTCTTCCTCTCCTTCTGAATCTCCTTCTCTATATTCATCTCTTCTCTTTCAAACAAAGCCTCCTCTTTGTTCCACTCTATTTCCCTCCTCTTACCCTCTCTTCTCATCACTAGATCTCTCAGATCAAGCACTTTGGACCAATTCCCTCCATTACCCTTCTTCAATCTCTTCCCCTTAACAAAACCCAGATCTCCAATTTCACTCCCACCATCACTACCCACCAAATCATCATCCTCTTCTTCGCTGTCGATCTCAAACCCAAGTCCCAAATCGTCAAAATAAGACGAACCCAGTACGTCTCCTTCATCGAATCGCTTACCCTTTGCTTCCAATTCGACGTCGCCGAAGACTTGCTTGTATTTGAGGAAATTCTCCCAGTGGTCGACGCCGTCGTCCCAATTGAATTCGCCGTCGGAGAGGCGGATCTTCTGCTTGACGCCGAGGTACTGGTGGCGCATGTTCTGGACCTTGATGGAGACGTCACGCCAAGACCACTTGAAGGGGAAGTTGATGGGGTCTTGGAGGTGGTGGACGGAGTTGACGTGATCGGCGATGGGTTTGAATTTCTTCTCGCGGGTCTTGAGCTTGGAGAGTGTGCCGGAGTTGGAGAGGTCAGAGTATTTGGTTAGTAGGGTCTGCTCTTCCAGCTCCGACCACTTTTTGCGCTTCATCGCCGGTGAGTGGATTGCGGAGGGAGGTGTCGGAAGACGGCAAGAGTCCGTGATTTGGGGGGGTGGAAATGGACCCGGATAGTGTGATTTGGGTTCGAGGAAACTGGACCTGGCCGATCATATTCAATACCACCAGGTATGGGTGACGTGGTATCACGGAATACTTTAATTGGTCGATTATATTAATTATATCATGTTCATTGTATTAATGTATGAAAATAATCACTTAATCAACCAATTAGAGTTTTCCGTGATTCCACGTCACCCATACCGTACTGAATATTTTCTCGATCATGTGGGGGTAAAAATTGGCTGATTTTTCCCTGGGTAAAAGTTTCTAGCCAACAATCCCATTTGACTATGGGGAGGGATTGACTCTTTCTTTTTCTTTTTTTTTTTAAAGAAGCATTGTCATCCATGGGTGGAATTGCCCCCGATTTTAAGAAGTTGTGCTAAATGGCGAATTCCATAGACTCGTCACATACTTCATCAATGAAAATCGAGTGGAAATAACACATCATCCGTGTTGTTGTTATGAGTTTGTTCATCATCCACACCCTCTTCAATATCACTAGGTAATAGGGTCGCGCGCGTTGTGCGCGGTTGGCCTTCGTTAAGGTATCGATATGATGGCCGACCTTTAGTAGAGACAATCAACACAAACAATAAACGGCAGGTTTATTCTGTTTCTTATAGTAGAGTTGTGCTGTTCAGCACTCCTTTTATACAACCACGAATATCAGTAGATTGAGCCAATGTTTTATAAGAGCGTACAACTCAAGCAAGGGAAGAGATAACATGTCATAACCTAGAACAACTACAGGCTGATTCACACACCATTAGAGTACCAAAGATTCCACCGTATTCATGAAAAAAGAAAGTGCTGAAATTAAAAGAGACGCATGTTTCGAAGCAAACAAAAAGTGATATTCAGCAACTCAGCTCCTGGAAAAGAAAATAAACAATTCAACAGAACATATATAGCAAACTGTCAAATTGTTTTGCCCCCTGATATTTTCCAGCCGCGCATTCCTACAGCAGCGTGTCATGATCTCCTCACAACTATAGGTACATCAATCGCATCACGAAACGCAGACACTGAAAAACAAGTGCATTAGATGCAAGGAGAAATGACAGGTAAGGAAAGAAATCAAGAGTCAAACTAATTTGTAAGGTGAACACACTTGGGTAGTATCCTGGAAGGCGGATTAAGAATTCACAATGAGAATAATCTTCTGCCATCTGTATGAATATTAAGCAGCAAAAAGGTGATGAAATTTAGTGCTTACAGTTCCCCAAAATAAAATAACAAAATCAACAAGAACTTAGATTTTAGAGATAGAACGTTGGGCAGTTAATCATGGGGAATAACTGGGTGTAGAGCAACAACTATCAAAATTGTTAAGTATGTAAGCAAGAGGGATAGAGAAAGAACTGCATATGCCTTTAACATGCACAGGGACTAATCGTGTCAACATGAACTAAATCACCTTCATGTTTATCTTGTACTATCTTTCACAGTTTATACACTGTTCTTTATGAATATATTGCACAAGTTAATAGTCAAAACTATCGACCAATGAAGACCATCTGCCATGACATACTCTGCATATATGAAATCCCGGCTACATAAAAATAGAATAATAAATTACAAATGGTAAGTAAAACAAATAACTGATATTTATTTGTTATAACAACACTGGTCAATAAGAATACATTATGAAATTCTCAATTTTCAAGTTTCCAAATTGGGACAAATTTCTAGGAACTATGAGTCCAGGATACCTCACCGCTCAGTGAGTTTCAGATCAGTTGAAATCGTCTTAGCAAATGAAATGTCGTTAGAGATTGAGTTTCTTAGGGTACAATCAATAAAAGGTAATCACGGAGGGAAAAAAGCATGCTTTTAAATCAACACTTGCCTATCAAAACTAAAGATTCACATACACGTGATAAGCCGTCCATATTTCTTGGACACTATACATGTTAGGACAAGCAAGTTGATACACCAAGTAGAAGATAAGAAAATATCATGTTCCACTCGAAAGACATGTAATGAAGTGGCTGGCGTCAGATTTTAAGTTTTTCATTCGTAAGGTAACAAGTGAAGTGGAACTTGCTTTATAGACTTTGACTAAGAAATTTCCCTCAACGAAAATAGTCACGCCTTCAACTTTTCTCATGTTCATGCAACCCTACAATTAAAACGAACTTAACAGATTAATTTTAGACTAATTCACAACTGACTAAACAGCTTATCAAGACCCATGGTACCAGACCCCACATGTTAGTCAAATAGAAGACATGAAACGAATAACATGAAAAAAAATAACATATAGCAGTGCACGTAACAACTAAGGACAAAGAGATGCATAATGTGGAGTAGTATCAGAGTTCACACGATTTACCTGAAATTTGTAAGACAAACCGACCGAATACCTGCACCAGCTGCAGCACGACATGCGACTGATACATCATCTGACACCTATTTGATGACAGTGTTAAAGTCAAACAGAGGATAATTTCTACAAGAGCATATGCATGATGTTTATGCTATGAAATATGAGATGTACGTATACATCCAAGAGTAAAAGAATTAATAACATACAACTAAATCGGCCTTGATAGAATTCAGCCATTCAACTTCTGTCTTCAAAATAGATTGGCGAGGCACAACTGCAGTCTCCGAATACTGTAGCAGACAAATTTGTTAAAAAAAAAAATAAGATTCGTAACAACAAAGCAAGAATCCAAACAAAACCTTAATGTATACCTTAAGTTTTGCAAATTAGTTTAACTTTTATCCTTTTGATAATAGTCGTACCTTTTCTAAAGACGCAAGGCCGTTAACTGTCAACGCATCTGCTTGAACTGCTCCACAATCTAGAACCAACTATTTTCAAAAAAAAGAAATATAACAACAGACTATCAATCTCAGATGATGGATGACTAAAATCGGCATAATGTATCACATCGGATAAGGAGACAAAAAAAGGATCACAACAAACTAAGAATCCCGCTCTATCCTCAATAGTATGTAATAGACCTACTAACCTTAAATATGAGGAACAATAAAACGACACAACTATCATCAGAACAAAATCCATTTTTTGGCAGCAAATCATATGTGAACGAATGCAACAGACCTTGCGGAGGAAAAATTGGGGTGACTGTATTTCTGTTGTGAAGACAAAATCAGGTGCACCCGTGACTAATTGAACATCATGCCCAGCAAGAATAAGATTTCGAACAGCCTGCGCAGCACAAAACCTTTAGTAAAAACCTGTGCAAAAAAATTGGAAGCCATAGTGACTATTATAAGATGTTTCAGCAAATCAGAAAAGTAAAAGTATATTATTTTTTCCCATGAAATAACAAGGATGAGTTCTTTTCATTTGTAATCAGAAAACACTGCTTCCAGTGTGAAAGTGAACGACGAGAAGTATAAGGGATGTGAATCCTTCCAGTGCGTAAGGAGTACATTAAGATGTAAAAAATCCAAAGCCTAAGAAAGATTACTCACATCTACCCTGGGATAAGAACATATTTCACAGGTACTGCAGTGTTTGGACTTTCTCCCATAACTGGGAGATGCAAATAAGTCCCATCATATCTAACACTTATATTCGGTCTTCTCGCTCACTTAGATACAAATATTGGTTTCCCTAATCACCATAACAGCACCTCGCTGATCAACTCCACCGACATCCATGGAACTACTAAGAGGTGTTTATTGCTAATGACGTCTGCAATTTGCCAAGGCATACAGTTGTGTGGTTCATCATTTCTTATACAATCATTTCTCAAAGCCTGGATTCGTTGGGGGTAAGGTGCTTTATGGAACGGTACAATTAGAGGTCATTGATAGGTAATATATTAGAGCAGTAAACTGATAGAATTATATCGGTGAGTCCTTCTCTAGCTATCTGACCATCAGGTTCTATGAGTCAATTCTAAACCAAATGTTTCACGTAACTAAATGATCATTGACATATACCATTATTATTACAAAAGGTGAGGCACATGTAAGAATGTTGATTGGTATACTTTCATATACTTTCTAGTTATTTTATTTCCTTTTTCATTTTATTTTCTGTTTGGAAGCGTGAATTTCGCTAAAAAAAAAGAAAATGAAAGGGAAATTACATAATCTATGAATATTGGAATCGTGTTTTGTTACAATGTTCTTTTTACCATTTTGAACTTGTGGAAAGTTACAGAATATTTTATAATTACACAAAAAACGGGATTTAATTCATTACTTTTCTCATTTTCTTTTCCTATTGAAATCCATGTTTCCGAGCATAGCCTTAAAGAAAACCATATGTATAACTATTTAACACAGATTGCTAGAGAAGATAAACCAGCGGTGTTTCTCCTATTCCGTTACAACCTAAGAAAGTACTGATAATTTATAAACAACGTGGGTATGTGAAAATAAAAAATAAAATTTTCTGATAAAAGATCAACTAAAAACAGTAAAAAGAAAACAAGTAAATAAATTGCAATTAAAAATTAAACAGCAAAACCAGTTTGAAGAAGGAACTTGCCATCACAAACAATTACCAGGGACTTGCAATTCACCCAGCCTTACTCGGCACGACATGCCATGAATTTGAAGAATTCTGAACTATTCTTCGATGTATGCTCTTTCTTTTTATTTAAATGACTTGAATTTTGTAAGCTGTCAAAGGCCCAAAGTTACTTTATAGAGATCCTAGAAATAATTTCATGGAACACAAGGGATGTTTTCTGAAATTTCCAATGTTCCTCAAATCTAAAAAGCTGAGTAAAACATGACTCAAGTAATGAGTAATGAACGTCCTTCATGCTAAAAACATGTACATATTAATCATGAAACTTAGGCATACATAGGTGGAACATTACCAGGAAATCATAGCAGCACAATGAAATAACTCTTTCCACTTTCCACCCAACCACACATGAGAAATATTTAGTGAAGATGAGACGTGACCTTGAAAAGGATTCAGAGGCAAATGCAAAGACTGCTACGTCCTTGACTCCGGCAACCATATCCGCTTCAAATCCCTAACAAAGATTTACATATCAAGTTATTTATTGTTAAAAATTCTGGCCACTGTAAAGCTATTTTTACCATCCCCCACCTTCAAATTCGGAATCATAACAGGCAAATTTGCCCCCTTTATGTTTTGCTAGAGCTCCCATTACAAATTTTGAATCTGCAAGCTGTCAAACCATAAGCCAAAAGACAAGAAAGAGATGTCAAGAATGAAGAGAAAATCAGTTGAAAACAAAATAATGCATGCAAGTCTAGTTGGAAAAGAATAAAATTACAAAAACCCGAGATTTCAATGTAATCAAACTTCCTACCCAATCTTCCACAGCAACTAAACATCCATATTAATAAATAGTTGTTGCATAGTCACACCTAAGGATGAGTAAACTGAGAAACAAAAGAATCGCTAATGAGACCTAATGACCCTGCCAAGAATGACTTCTAACATTCACAACATCTAGTAGAACTAAAAATAAGATAAGAAGTCACCAACAAACCTGCACGGGGGTATCCAATTGTTCGAGTCGAATGCCTAAGATACTTAACAATTTGATAAGTTGTTAGGGAGAGGCTCAGATCTGTTAGAGTGATTGGCCGAGAACAGGTCCCCAATATGCTATAAAAATGAGTGTATCCAAATGATTCTACAGTTTAGTTTAATAGAGCCATCAGGTTCCTTGGTGGATGCCAAATAAGACATGGCAGCCAACAACATAAAAAGCTCTTCTTCAATTTTTTTATGCTCATCAATTCAGATAACACATTCTTCCTCGAGTTTATACCCTCTCAGTTGAGTTGACTCAGGATCACCTATTATAGATCCATAAGCACAAGCCATTCCAATTATATTTTACTGTGAAAATTTCAATACCTCTCAGTGAAATTAGTAAGTGATGAAGGCTGCAAAACTAAGATCCACCCAACCATCTGCTTTATGACAGAAGCCCAGTTAATGACAAACTTTGAAAATTGATTCAAATACATAACTGCGGTGTAAATAAGCTACGTACCTCCTGTGCCATCCCTTCCATGTGAAAAATTTCTGGGAAACTATTAAGTCCTATTTCAATCATCCTGGAAAGGCATGTTTCTCAGTTGAAGTCCATAAGATGTCAAAACAAGGGTCAGAAAAAAATTTGCCACTGGACAGAAATAATCAGGTACCTTCTAGAACTGAATTTGTGTTCCATGTCAATGTAAATGACATCGCCATCTAGACCTCCAAACTTAGCAGAAAAATGAATCTAGTAATGAAAGTTTCAAGCAAAACTTAAATTGCATGCCAGACCAACAGAGAATCAGATATTGACTCACATGCATTAGGGGAAAAAGGTGAGAGGACAATAACAAGAGGTGAGAATCAGATAATGACTGGCAAGCCAACTCAAAATTATTACTCGATTGCCAAATGCAGGTGGGAAACAGCAGTTACATCTTGTATGTAACACGCCTTGATCCTCAAGCTTTCCGTTCCGGACCGGAGAGCCTAGGAGGGTGCTACCCATAATGAAATGGCGGAAACCGAAAACAACACTGCCATGTTTATATATTACATGTGCCAACAGTCTTACACATTTCTGTTCGACCGAGGGAGAGGGAGGCAGAGACGGGGTGAGGGAGAGAGAGAGAGAGAGAGAGAGATGGAGGGTGGGTTGGTGGTGGCGGCGTTGGTGCCGGTGGTGTTGGTCGGGAGAAAAGAAGGAGCAGAAGTTTAAGAAGAAGGGAAGAAGAAGAACAAGACAAAAGTCTTGTAATTTACAACTTCTCTTGTTATTTGGGACACTTGGCGTGTGAGTGGGAGAAAAATTTCTCCGTTGTTCTTTTTTTTGTATTATTTTATTATTTTTTACTAAATTACTCACTAGGTTGTAGGGCTTCTTCAAATTACAATCACCACCCCCTAATTAACTAGCAAATACTTCTTGGTAATTTCAACTACATCCCCTCTTACTAAATAACCTAGAAAATTAACTTATAACTTTACGAAAAGTTATCAATTACTTTTATACTATGTAAAACGGGGTATTACATCCTCCCCCCTTAGACAGAGCTTCGTCCTCGAAGCTTGAACCAACGGAAAGCAAACTTTCTATATATCTCGTAACAACCAACACACAAGATAATACGTTAAATTTATTTGACACAACCCGGGATCTCGGTTCAGGGTTAACGCGACAATCGATAACCAAAAGTAGATTATTAAATATTAAGTTTACATTTCGGTTAAAGTACATAACAAAATTTCGATAATAAGTACAATCCAAAACAAATCGTGTGTGATCTACTAAGTGATCTGACTTAAGCTAAACTTCTTCGTCTCGATCCGCTTTCCCCCAAACTTGATTGACGACCTGCGGTTTTAAAATGGCAAAATCCGACGCAGTTTTGAAGAAATTGATCAGTAAAAACTGAGTAAGTACACACTACGACATGTAAGCAACGAGTGGCACGGAAGCATGAGTTGAAACAAATCAGAAGATTTAAACAGTAAAACTATCATATTGGAGAATTTGGATCAACTTGAAGTAACGGAGTAACAAAAACCTCTCAATTTAATAACATTGAGAAACCACGAGTAGTTGGTAAAATATCCAGAGTAAACAAGTTCATTTAAGAGAATAACTTAGTTCACGAGTAGCCAAAGCATTTCAAATCGTTTCAATTGATTAGGGAAATCCATAGCCACAAACAACATTAATAAGTAATCAAATTTTTTATTTCGACTTCAATCAACAGTTTAATTTAGCTGATGCGTGTCAAGAGCCACCAGCAGGATCGATGTAAACAGAGGGATCACGAAATAATCACTAAGGGTTCCTTCTAGGGTATATCAAACCCTATTTCACCCGAGCGTTAAGGGAGCCCATTCGTCCACCCCGCTCACAACATTAGCTAAAAGGCCTTAAGTGTCGACACCCCTATACCGTAGTGACCCTTACAAGTATAAGTAGCACTCTATAGCTCTATAAAACCCTTGACCTCAATAACTTGGTACATTTTGGCTCATCGGGGGCGGATTTTTGAACATTGACGTTCTATCCAATAATAAGAAGCATTGCTTCAATGGTCTTAGCCATAAGAAAATGGAGGATCGCTTGATGCCTCCCATTAATAAAAGTACTCTGTACATCGTCCTAAGTCTATTAGAGGTATTTTATTTCTTCTCTTTCACGTACAAAGAATCAGATATCAACAGTTCGGAAGTAATTTTCCAGAGTTCTCAAAGGAGATGAATAAAATAGTTCAACAACATTCGAGTGGAAATCATGCATTCTCACACTATTTCATATAACAAACATTCATTTGAAACATCAAACACAAACGCACATTTTGATATAAAAAGGCCGTACATATGTACTTACCAATGCGCCAAGAACGGAGAAAATCAAATCTAGCACTCCGGCTATAACGCTCATCTCATATAAATCCGGGTCTCACGGTCAATGCAGCAGCACGAAATAATACGCCTACTTGGTACGAGCACAACGGCTAGATACAAACAAGTCAAGTATACAGTCTATTAGAATTTACCCTCTACATGAGGTTGTATGCAAGAGTGCAATGGATATGCGGGTCATGCAAGCTAACTTGACAAAAATGCCCCGATACTTTGAAACTGTCCTGTACAGTCCCTTACTGTGCCTGGACCCCAAATTACACCCATACTGGCCCAAAAACATCCAAGAATGACTCTTTACTCTCCCATATAAACTTAGCATCGAAATCTAGAACTTTCAGTAAATTACACTTAGGCCCCTAAAGTTTGCTAAAATTACAGAAAGACCCCCACCATTGATTTGATAACTCCCGAGTCAAACACTTCCTTCTTGAGACTTCAAATATCCTTATAAGTCAGGTTGTTTCTCTCAAAACATTAATCTAGTCTCAAGTAGTTCAAGTGTGAAGTTTTAATTAAATGCACATAGGCCCCCGAAGTTTTGTAAAACTGCAAAAAGACCCCTAACATTTGACTTGGTCAACCCTAGCCCAGAATTGTATACGAGTACTCCAAATATGCATACAAGACATGCTGACAAACCCCAAGTTACTAAACTAATCTCAATTCAAAGTTTAAGTGAAATTACTATTTTGCCCCTCCTATACAGTTCAGTCAAACTAGGGTTTTCGAAAGTCAAAATTTGTTAAAATTGATATTTAGACTCAGAATATGGATATGAACAAGTTTCGTGAAGAACGTTAAGCCAGAAATGTCATTCAAATGGTCAAAATCGAATATCAAATATTGCGAAAAGTCGTTTCAAGTAGACAACTTTGCGACTGATTTCTGAACAATTGAGAAGGAGTTTTAAGAAACTGGAAATAGGGTTTTGAAGATGACAGTTCAAGGATTCCAGAACATATTTGAACTCCAAGAAACTCTAAGTATTCAAAGAGATATCGCTACTCAAAGTTGGACAAAAATTCCAATTCAACACTTAAAAAAATTCAGGAAAGTTTCATGAGTTGAAACTAGCAACTTTAGGCTCGTTTTGTGAGAAATCCGTTAGAAATTTGAACATGACCCAGAGACGATGATTTGAAGTATTATATACAAGCTTTTCATAGGAGAAAACAGATCTGAATTTCATTAAGTTTTGAAGAAGATACAAGGGTTACAAAATAGGTGTTTCACCACGACACTCTATACTTAGACAATTTTGAAGCGAAGAACATTGGCATTGCAGCAACTTTGGAGCCAAAATCAGAGGGTTTAGAGATCAAATTGGACAAAGAAATCAACATGAAAGTTGTAGCCAATTCTCCAAGGATTCCAGAAAGCTAAGGATCATTCAAAACGGACAAAAAACGGGGGAGATACAATCATTTGAACAGGGGTAGTTTTCGTACCAAAAACACATGAACACTAAGAACACATCAACTACTTCGCTAACTAGCCATGTTCAAGCCCAATTTCAGGGGGTTTAGAGATCAAATTGGACCACGAAATTCAAACGAAACTTGTAGCTAACATACCCAGGATTACACAGGAAGAAACCGTGCATCATTTGGACAAGAAATGAAGGAGTTACAAGCATTTAAACAGGGCATTTTGTGAACCAAAAACACATCAACTACACGAATCAAAATATGATGATTTGTTGTTACAGTCGTGATTTGATGATCTAAACGTGTTCTGGACATATTCAGGAGCATGCTAGGGCTTATAATCGATCAAAACAAGCAAGATTGAAGGTCGTACAGGTCTGCAACAGTTTTCGGCGGCCATGGCAGAAACCGGCGGCCCGCTGCTCAGTTCCCGGCGACTCGGCGCGTACCCAGGAGCTTCTGGGTTCGCCTGGGTTGTCCACGACCATCTGCGACCTCGGAGCAACCGTCTGGAGGGAAGAAAATGCCAAGAACAGCGAGAATGCAGAAGCCCGACGTTCAACAGAGGTTCCCGTCGGGTTCTTTAACCCAGACGCCGGCGAGCTCAATTACGGCAATTCAGATGATGAGGGAGGGTGCGTTAGACTCCCCTTGATGTCAGGAGTTCGAAAACAAGGGTTAGATTCTCTGATATACAACATGCAGAGAGAATTTTTCAAAAAATCAAGCTAGGGTTCTTGAGTTCACCTTCGTTTTTCAAGGTCGTTATTCAACGAAATTCCAAATTGAATTGTGCCTTTTGATCAGCAGACTGAGGGGGTACTCCGGTAGGAGCAGTTTTTGATTTGGAGGAAGGGTGAGGTGGTTGCCTTGGTGGTGGTGGTGGTTTCATGGTGGAGTTGGTGGTGGTTGTTTTTGAGTAGGACAAAGAAGAAGAAAGAGAGATGGTGATGATGATGAACAACAAAAATTTCAGAATGTCATGGTGGAGGAGAGGTTGGAGAAGTTGCCACATGAATGGAGAGGTGTCAAAATGAGTTGGACAAGTGGCTACCATGCATAGGAGGAAGAAGTATAATTTTTCAAACTTGAGGGTACAAACTAGAAATAAAGGTTCTACTTGATTTCAGAGAATTGCACAACCACCCCAAATATTTTTAGCGCCTCAAAATCATTCTAACAGCTTCAAAATATTGCTAACACTCCAAAATTCAAGTTTTAAAGTCGTGACAAACTATTTACAAATTCACCCCCAAAGTCTTGATATTGCACTAAGAATTCTCTCGGAAATTAGGGGTGTTACAGTCTACCCACCTTAAAAGAATCTTCATTCCCGAAGATCTCATATTATACTTACCCATGAACTGTAAATGCAGATGAAGTGTAGCACAGTGACTCAGTCTATTTGAATTATCCTGACAAGTACATAAACCTCTCTCATCGAATGTTCTGCTCCCAAAAGATGACTTTCTTAGTTGGTCACTTAGCAATACCTTAACGGGAATAAGTTCCTCATTCTCACTCTCAACAAGACGGGGTCTCTACTACACACCATCCTAAACTTGTATCACATTAGGGTCATACATGATTAGTACAAGTAAAAGTTTGAAACAAGATTTTGAAAGTTCAATAACATCATACAAGTTCTCAATTCTAGAAACGACTCAAAAATTTGATAGAATTTATACAAATCTCGAAACTTTTAGACAAATACTTTTATCAAGACTGATATGTCGTTTTGCTTGAATCATCCGCGTTAAAAATGTTGTCTTACCTCTATAGGGTTAGATAAACCAATCACCTAAAGTGTTCCACGCATACGAGGGAGAAAGGACACTATGTGTCGTGACACAACGTGTCTCTCTAACACAACTCGCATGTGCTTCAAATGTTCCAACTTAGTCTACACAGCGGGTACAACTCATAGTACCGTCGTACTAGGAGTCACGCCAGCGGACTGGTAAACAAAGTGGTCGATATCACTTGGCATTTGGTATCTCGATACGCCAACAATTTTCAGAAACATTTTTTTTTAAATGCTTTATTTTCAAAACTTTCTAATTTTGTAAAGAACCTTGTCAAATTAAGTCGAAATAAAATAAAACAAAGTATTGTCTTAAACGTCGTTGCTCGTAGGTACGAAAATAATAGTTTCGGGGTCTTCTAAGTCAAAACGTCATTACTCTCTCGTCGACAAAGTAACACAGAAGTATAAAGAGTCTTAAATACGCATCACGCAACTATATTAAACATATTGACATACATAAGCTTGTCACATTGTACTGGGCATGTAAATAGGCAAGTCAATTGCATGAATCACATCAATTAGTCGTTAACAGTTAATCAACAAGTACAGTACAAAACGAGTTAAAAAAAAACGTAAGTACCCAAATTCCCCGACGGCTTGTTTACTTTCTTATTGCCAAATTGGGTGATCCTAATCCATTTTAAATTTTGAAAACGTTTTATCTTTCATATTCTCTACTAATGGTAATCGAAAAGTCACTTTAACCTGAGAACCGAAGCTCTGATACCATCTGAAACAACCCGGGATCTCGGTTCTGGGTTAACGCGACAATCGATAACCAAAAGTATATTATTCACTATTAAGTTTACATTTCGGTTAAAGTACATAACAAAATTTCGATAATAAGTACAATCCAAAACAAATCGTGTGTGATCTACTAAGTGATCTGACTTAAGCTAAACTTCTTCGTCTCGATCCGCTTTCCCCCAAACTTGATTTACGACATGCGGTTTTAAAATGGCAAAAGCCGACGCAGTTTTGAAGAAATTGATCAGTAAAATCTGGGTAAGTACACACTACGACATGTAAGCAACGAGTGGAACGAAAGCATGAGTTGAAACAAATCAGAAGATTTAAACAGTAAAACTATCATATTGGAGAATTTGGATCAACTTGAAATAACGGAGTAACAAAAACCTCTCAATTTAATAACCTTGAGAAACCACGAGTAGTTGGTAAAATATCCAGAGTAAACAAGTTCATTTAAGAGAATAACTTAGTTCACGAGTAGCCAAAGCATTTCAAATCGTTTCAATTGATTAGGGCAATCCAGAGCCACAAACAACATTAATAAGTAGTCAATTTTTAATTTCGACTTCAATCAACAGTTTAATTTAGCTGAGGCTTGTCAAGAGCCACCAGCAGGATCGATGTAAACAGAGGGATCACGAAATAATCACTAAGGGTTCCTTCTAGGGTCTATCAAACCCTATTTCACCCGAGCGTTAAGGGAGCCCATTCGTCCACCCCGCTCACAACATTAGCTAAAAGGCCTTAAGTGTCGACACCCCTATACCGTAGTGACCCTTACAAGTATAAGTAGCACTCTATAGCTCTATAAAACCCTTGGCCTCAATAACTTGGTACATTTTGGCTCATCGGGGGCGGATTTTTGAACATTGACGTTCTATCCAATAATAAGAAGCATTGCTTCAATGGTCTTAGCTATAAGAAAATGGAGGATCGCTTGATGCCTCCCATTAATAAAAGTACTTTGTACATCGTCCTAAGTCTATTAGAGGTATTTTATTTCTTCTCTTTCACATACACAGAATCAGATATCAACAGATCGGAAGTAATTTTCCAGAGTTCTCAAAGGGGATGAATAAAATAGTTCAACAACATTCGAGTGGAAATCATGCATTCTCACACTATTTCATATAACAACATTCATTTGAAACATCAAACGCAAACGCACATTTTGATATAAAAAGGCCGTACATATGTACTTACCAATGCGCCAAGAACGGATAAAATCAAAGCTAGCACTCCGGCTATAACGCGCATCTCATATAAATCCGGGTCTCACGGTCAATGCAGCAGCACGAAATAATACGCCTACTTGGTACGAGCACAACGGTTTGATACAAACAAGTCAAGTATACAGTCTATTAGCATTTACCCTCTACATGAGGTCGTATGCAAAGAGTGCAATGGAAATGCGGGTCATGCAAGCTAACTTGACCAAAATGCCCCGATACTTTGAAACTTTCCAGTTCAGTCCCTTACTGTGCCTGGACCCCAAATTACACCCATACTGGGCCAAAAACATCCAAGAATGACTCTTTACTCTCCCATATGAACTTAGCATCGAAATCTACAACTTTCACTAAATTACACTTAGGCCCCTAAAGTTTGCTAAAATTACAGAAAGACCCCCACCATTGATTTGATAACTCCCGAGTCAAATACTTCCTTCTTGAGACTTCAAATATCCTTATAAGTCAGGTTGTTGCTCTCAAAATATTAATCTAGTCTCAAGTAGTTCAAGTGTGAAGTTTTAATTAAATGCACATAGGCCCCCGAAGTTTTGTAAAACTGCAAAAAGACCCCTAACATTAGACTTAGTCAACCCTAGCCCAGAATTATATACGAGTACTCCAAATATGCATACAAGACATGCTGAAAAACTCCAAGTTACTAAACTAATCTCAATTCAAAGTTTAAGTGAAATTATTATTTTGCCCCTCCTATACAGTTCAGTCAAACTAGGGTTTTCGAAAAGTCAAAATTGGTTAAAATTGATATTTAGACTCAGAATATGGATACGAACAAATTTCGTGAAGAACGTTAAGGCCAGAAATGTCATTCAAATGGTCAAAATCGAATACAAATATAGCGAAAAGTCGTTTCAAGTAGACAACTTTGCGACTGATTTCTGAACAATTGAGAAGGAGTTTTAAGAAACTGGAAATATGGTTTTGAAGATGACAGTTCAAGGATTCCAGAACATATTTGAACTCCAAGAAACTCTAAGTATTCAAAGAGATATCGCTACTCAAAGTTGGACAAAAATTCCAATTCAACACTTAGAAAAATTCAAGAAAGTTTCATGAGTTGAAACTAGCAACTTTAGGCTCGTTTTGTGAGAAATCCGTTAGAAATTTGAACATGACCCTGAGACGATGATTTGAAGTATTATATACCAACCTTTCATAGGAGAAAACAGATCTGAATTTCATTAAGTTTTGAAGAAGATACAAGGGTTACAAAATAGGTGTTTCACCACGGCACTCTATACTTAGAAAATTTTGAAGCGAAGAACATTAGCATTGCAGCAACTTTGGAGCCAAAATCAGAGGGTTTAGAGATCAAATTGGACAAAGAAATCAACATGAAAGTTGTAGCCAATTCTCCAAGGATTCCAGAAAGCTAAGGATCATTCAAAACGGACAAAAAACGAGGGAGATACAATCATTTGAACAGGGGTAGTTTTCGTACCAAAAACACATGAACACTAAGAACACATCAACTACTTCGCTAACTAGCCATGTTCAAGCCAAATTTCAGGGGGTTTAGAGATCAAATTGGACCAGGAAATTCAAACGAAACTTGTAGCTAACATACCCAGGATTACACAGGAAGAAACCGTGCATCATTTGGACAAGAAATGAAGGAGTTACAAGCATTTAAACAGGGCAGTTTGTGAACCAAAAACACATCAACTACACGAATCAAACTACGATGATTTGTTGTTACAGTCGTGATTTGATGATCAAAACGTGTTCAGGACATATTCAGGAGCATGCTAGGGCTTAAAATCGATCAAAACAAGCAAGATTGAAGGTCGTACCGGTCTGCAACAGTTTCCGGCGGCCATGGCAGAAACCGGCGGCCCGCTGCTCAGTTCCCGGCGACTCGGCACGTACCCAGGAGCTTCTGGGTTCGCCTGGGTTGTCCACGACCATCTGCGACCTCGGAGCAACCGTCTGGAGGGAAGAAAAGGCCAAGAACAGCGAGAAAGTAGAAACCCGACGTTCAACAGAGGTTCCCGTCGGGTTCTTCAACCCAGACGCCGGCGAGCTCAATTCCGGCGATTCAGATGATGAGGGAGGGTGCGTTAGACTCCCCTTTATGTCAGGAGTTCGAAAACAAGGGTTAGATTCTCTGATATACAACATGTAGAGAGAATTTGTCAAAAAATCAAGCTAGGGTTCTTGAGTTCACCTTCGTTTTTAGAAGTCGTTATTCAACGGAATTCCAAATTGAATTCTGCCTTTTAATCAGCGGACCGAGGGGGTACTGCGGTAGGAGCAGTTTTTTATTTGGAGGAAGGGTGAGGTGGTTGCCTTGGTGGTGGTGGTGGTTTCATGGTGGAGTTGGTGGTGGTTGTTCTTGAGTAGGACAAAGAAGAAGAAAGAGAGATGGTGATGATGATGAACAACAAAAATTTCAGAATGTGATGGTGGAGGAGAGGTTGGAGAAGTTGGCACATGAATGGAGAGGTGTCAAAATGAGTTGGACAAGTGGCTACCACGCATAGGAGGAAGAAGTATAATTTTTCAAACTTGAGGGTCAAACTAGAAATAAAGGTTCTACTTGATTTCAGAGAATTGCACAACCACCCCAAATATTTTTAGCGCCTCAAAATCATTCTAACAGCTTCCAAATATTGCTAACACTCCAAAATTCAAGTTTTAAAGTCGTTACAAACTATTTACAAATTCACCCCCAAAGTTTTGATATTGCACTAAGAATTCTCTCGGAAATTAGGGGTGTTACATTATTAATATCTAGTTCGAAACATGTGGCGCCGAAGCGGTACAAGGATTAGGGTCATGAAAACTAAAGGTTTACATTCCTCTCCCCCTTAGAGGAGTGACGTCCTCGGAACTCAGTCTACTTCTACAAAGAGGTGCGGATACTTCTTCCTCATTTCATCCTCTGCTTCTGTTCGCGATAATTCCCAAGTATAGGAATATCGTTCTAAGTAGTACCCGAGTAAGAACGGGGTCGATTTCCACAAGGAGAGGAGGTTTAGACAATGACTTGCAAAACTAGAGTAAACGACTAACTAAACGATAAAAGCAACTTCTCAATGGCTTTAGAGCTTGCCAAGCTATCAAATCCACCACTAGTGATGGAGCAAGTTTTGAGAATTCAAGTAAGAAACAAAGGAAACGAATACTAATACTACTACGATTCAAGATAATGGAGTTGGGTCAATTGATTTCGCTAGAAAACTTGCAAGTGAAGTCCAACACCCAAACTTTGTATGAAACGACGAAACATGGATTCTAAAGCAAACGGAATCGTCTAGCTCACGAATTCAAGAGCGAAACCCAAAATCGAGTTATGTCAAGCATCAAGGATATGTACTCCGCCAAGTGAGTCCACATACAAGATCAAGCCACAATTCGGATTTGTCTTTCGACACAAGAATTCAATGAATTCGACATCCAAACTTGTGAAACTTTGAAGAACAATTGAAACTTCACAACAAGTCATCCAACTTCATCAAGTAACCCAACAATTAAACTAGCTACACATTAGAATGAAATCAAGAGAGGTTAAGAGAAATGATATTTTCATTAGCAACACTTTGATTCATACACTAGATATCACCAATCCAACCTCTAAGCTTGATTCAAACTACAAACATGAAGCACAAACCATCCACTTGAATCAAACTACACAAAACAAGAGCAAAACAACCCCAAATTCACTACTAAGCTACCAAAATGATGAGAAATCAACACCCTAAACTGCTGCTGCTGCAGCAGCTGCTGTTGCAGTACCAAGAACAGAGCAGCAGCAGAACACAGTTGAAATCACCAAGAACAGACCTCCTCTCTCCCTCTCTTCCTCTTCCTACGATTCTTGGCCCTTAATTAGCTCAAGAGAGAGCTCAGGGACTCAAGATCGAACCCAGAGTCGGGTGAAATCAGAGAGAAAGAGAGGAGGAGAAACAGAGGCGTCGTGTGCTGTCCGTCGGGTCAGTGTAGAGCCGAACCCCCTTGAAATTTCTTTTGCCTTGGTTTATATAGACTTCAGAGATGTGTTTCGTAGCCTCCAAGGATCAATCTATGCCCTCAAATTCATCTCAGAGCTCCTCCTTCGTTGATTTGCAGAAGCTTCACGAACCCTAGGTCATTTGGGGCTTTTCTCTTCACTTCGGTTTGGGCCAAATTGAGCAGTGGGTTTGGAAGAGGGTCGGACAAGGAGTAGATTGGGACCAATTTCAAGTGATTTGGTGAAGAATTGGGGCTTGGGTGAGCTTCGGACGAAGCTTGGTGCGTGGTTTCCATGGAGGCCGTGGGTTTGTTGAAGAAAGAATCGGGGAGAGAGAGAGAGAGAAGCGTGAGAAACATGGCTGGGGGTGAGCTGGGTTTGAGAAATTGCACCCGCCTCCCCCCTAGCTTGCTGGAATGCTTTAAAAGGCCCAATTCTAACTTATAAGCTTCTGAAAATGACCATTTGACCCCCAATCCGTTAAAAATCCTTCAAATGAGCCATTAAAACAGTTCAAAACTTGCACTTAAGCCCCACTTCCGTTAAAAACTTATCTTCTTGGCCCTTGACCTTCACTTTTGACTTCTAGATCTTCAATAATGGCCTCAATTCTTCTCTTGTCTTCTCAAATAGGCCCTTAAATCTTCAACTATTCTTCAAATTAGGTCCTCCAAGTCCCTTCTTGATGCTCTTGAGCCGCAAATCATCTTCAAATTCATCGTTTAAGCTCCCCTAGCTCGCCTCTTGCGTTTTAAAGCACGTCTTCACCTACAAAATGAGAGAAAACAACCAAAGCTACGAAAACAAGCATAAGTCTAGAATTAGGGATATAACACGCAAATAACACATAAAAGTAAGTTAAGAGGAGTTCACTAACCTACTAAAATATGCAATTTACGATCCTTAACACACGCCCCAACTAGCCTTTTGCTCGTCCTCGAGCAAAGAGAGCGATATGAGTCGTAAACTAGTGAAGAACCCATCATGAGAGACACACACTCAACTAGACAAGGCTTGACTCGATTCTAAACTAGACTCAAATATTTACAAAAACGCACACACACATTATCTATCCTAAGTGAGAACTCAAAGAAACAAAATACTAAGAGTTACTAGCTAATTTTATTTTTTTTTTGTGGGGGAAAAAGAAGAATGCATAAATGTCTCCTCAAATAAATTCTCAAAGTCCAAGAAGATTGAGAAAGAAGCCTAAGGACGTCTAAGCATATACTCATACAAATGTGGGCGGTGTTTGGTAGAAGGTGACTCATGCGAACTACAAAACTTGTTAAATTAAGTCCGATTTGCGAGAAAGTATGCCTTCAAAAATAAGGATCTCATGAAACTAGACATTCTCATACTTATTCAAAAGCACCCATGTAGGATGGACTTCCAAAGCTTTGAACAAAAATTTTTAAGAAGGGGAGATGTGGTTGTGGGCTTGTATGATCCTTTTGTGGATTTTTGGTAGATGGTGCGATTTATCATGATTTTTTTTTTTTTTTTTGAGATTTATAGCATTAACATTTCATTTTTAACCTCAAATCCAAGGATCTCCAAGACCCACAACAAAACAGAGGAATATACACGCGAGTGGGCTTTTTAAGCTAAACCAAGGGAGCTATCTAGGTGGTGACGTAACATTATCCCCGGACACCCCTCTATTTTTTAGACATCGCATGGGGTGTCATTGGTAACCACCACTCCAATGGGCTACAAGTTTCCACCGCAAAAACGAATAGAGTAAAATCTTTTTGTGAAGTTCAAATAGCTTTAGAAATGCACCCTTTATCAAAAGTAGTAAGACGTCAAAGTTTATGTGATCAACTTAGCTTGAAGGACTTAAACATGAAACGTAAATTTAGTGTGTCGCTTTGTGAGAACGCATGATGTCGCGGAATGTGGGATATTGGTGTAGATGTATTGAGTATAAGCAAAGAATTCCTTTCTAAAATAAAAATAAAAAGAACATGGACTAAGAAATTTCATTATTTGAAAACATCTAGCTTCCTAAAATTCCCCCTTTTCACTTTTTCTCATTTTTTTTTTTTTTTGAAATAAGTGACTCAACTATAACTTCCTAAGACTCAATAAAGCTATCAAATAAGAAAATAAAATCTAGACTCAAGATGAAAGGTGAAAATAAATAAAACTATCAAAGAAAGAGAAAAAAAAACCTATGGTTTGACACGGGGAAAGAGTGATGCTTCTCATGAAAGGTTCACACACATTTTTTTCAAAATTTTCAATTTTTAAATTTTTATGATTTTTTTAGAATTTTTCATTTTTTTGTATTTTTCATGTAAATTACTAATGAAGAAAAATCATGCTAGTACCCATTTAAGCAAGAAAGAAAATCTACTTCCCACCCCCCAACTAAAATGTCACATTGTCCTCAATGTGTGAGAACAATGGGAGAGCATACAAGTTCATATAAGAGTTAAGGGATAGATAGACCTCATTGTAGCTTTCTTGGCCACCAAGCACAAGTCCTCCTCCAAGAGCAACCTACAAAATGTTCATAGAAAAGAAAAAAAAAAGTGCAAGAAATAGAGATAAACTAATTTATTTATTTACAACTAGGGAGGTGGAACAAAGAAAATGATGCTATCCCACCCCCAATCTTGGAAATTTCTTTCCATGCCATGCCCCTACTTCATTCTTAGAAAAGTACTTCTCCTTTAAAAAGTTTGATTCATCAATTAGAATAGAAAGGAGAAGTAGGGGCAAGACACAAAAGATGAATAAGAGATGCAAGCAAAATCTAACAATAAAGTTAGGGCAAGTTGTTATACCATGCATCAACTTAAGAAAAGGGTTTGAAATCCTCAAACTAATTGAATCATAGAATGGGTCTTCATAAGTTGCCAAATTTTTACTTGAAATCAAAACTTGAGAGATGGTGGCAACTTGTGAATTCTCAATCTCATCACTTTTAAATAAGTCATGTGGATTAGGGGATGGGGCTTCACAAGTGGGAGTTAAAATAATTTGAGAACTTGAAGCCTCATCCAAACCCTTAGGCACAACTTCCATAATGATAGAATCCAAGGGAGCATTCAAGCAAAATTCAATTTCGTCACAAATACGAGCATAGCTCCCCGGATCTTCATTAGACATATCAATACTAACCGGAGTACCTCCCAATAAAACTTCAATTTCGTCACAATCAAGATCATAGGAACTCCGGTAAGTACTAAGCTCTTCTAGAGCACAAGACAAGTCTACATTCCCTTCACTAGTGGTAGCATCAAATTTGACCCCTAACTCATCACATGAGTGATTTTCATTTTGCGACTCCTCCTCACAAGTGTCACTATGTGAGTCATCAAAAATGGCTTCACTCATGTCATGGGTTGAAGAGTCATCATCAAAAATATCAATCTCACTATCAATATCACTATCACATGCTTCTTTAGATTGTGCAAATGAGAAATGAATACAATCACCTATCCTAGTGGCAACAACTCCATCATCAAACACATCATCCAAAATTTGATCTTGAGCAAGCTCGTGATGTGTGTGAATAAGAACTTGAGACTCATATGATGGCGAGTTTGTGAAGAGTAAGTACTATAATCAAGAGAATCATCATGCGATTGTGAGGAAGCCACTCTATCATCCAAGTGAGAGAGTGATTCTTCAAATTTTCTTTGTGATTCTCTTGATTCTATTAGTGATTCCAAAATTTCTTTATTCTCTTGAATATGCTTTTGAATTTTCTCATATAAAGAATCACTTATAGGCGTATTTAGCTCATCATTCACAAGTGATTCCCTCTCAAAATGATTAACTCCTCTTGATTCACACATCATATCATTATATTGATAAGTGCAAGAATCATGAGAGTTCAAAGACATGTAAGTGTTTGAGGGAGGTGATTGTGCACAAGAAGCATGAGATGTGTAATCTAGTGTCTTACTATCATGCCAAGAATAATCATTCCTAGGAAAATACTCACCATTTTTAATAGCACGCTCACGTAAGGAATGCATTGATTCCTTAGAATGATTTCCATTACTAGTAAATGCATAGTAGTAAGGACGTGAAGGAACGTTAGACCTCTCATTGAGTCCAAAATGTTCACGAGACATTTTTTTTTCAAGCAAGTAGATGAGAGGTACTTGATGAATTTCACAAGCCCTCTTGAATCTCACAAGCTTAACTAACCACAAGCAACTAGAGAAAATGTCAAGAAAAATACTAAGAAAGTAAAGCAAATCAAATCTAAAGCCTAGCCTCTCCCCGGCAACGGCGCCAAAAACTTGTTCGCGATAATTCCCAAGTATAGGAATATCGTTCTAAGTAGTACCCGAGTAAGAACGGGGTCGATTTCCAAAAGGAGAGGAGGTTTAGACAATGACTTGCAAAACTAGAGTAAACGACTAACTAAACGATAAAAGCAACTTCTCAATGGCTTTAGAGCTTGCCAAGCTATCAAATCCACCACTAGTGATGGAGCAAGTTTTGAGAATTCAAGTAAGAAACAAAGGAAACGAATACTAATACTACTACGATTCAAGATAATGGAGTTGGGTCAATTGATTTCGCTAGAAAACTTGCAAGTGAAGTCCAACACCCAAACTTTGTATGAAACGACGAAACATGGATTCTAAAGCAAACGGAATCGTCTAGCTCACGAATTCAAGAGCGAAACCCAAAATCGAGTTATGTCAAGCATCAAGGATATGTACTCCACCAAGTGAGTCCACATACAAGATCAAGCCACAATTCGGATTTGTCTTTCGACACAAGAATTCAATGAATTCGACATCCAAACTTGTGAAACTTTGAAGAACAATTGAAACTTCACAACAAGTCATCCAACTTCATCAAGTAACCCAACAATTAAACTAGCTACACATTAGAATGAAATCAAGAGAGGTTAAGAGAAATGATATTTTCATTAGCAACACTTTGATTCATACACTAGATATCACCAATCCAACCTCTAAGCTTGATTCAAACTACAAACATGAAGCACAAACCATCCACTTGAATCAAACTACACAAAACAAGAGCAAAACAACCCCAAATTCACTACTAAGCTACCAAAATGATGAGAAATCAACACCCTAAACTGCTGCTGCTGCAGCAGCTGCTGTTGCAGTACCAAGAACAGAGCAGCAGCAGAACACAGTTGAAATCACCAAGAACAGACCTCCTCTCTCCCTCTCTTCCTCTTCCTACGATTCGTGGCCCTTAATTAGCTCAAGAGAGAGCTCAGGTACTCAAGATCGAACCCAGAGTCGGGTGAAATCAGAGAGAAAGAGAGGAGGAGAAACAGAGGCGTCGTGTGCTGTCCGTCGGGTCAGTGTAGAGCCGAACCCCCTTGAAATTTCTTTTGCCTTGGTTTATATAGACTTCAGAGATGTGTTTCGTAGCCTCCAAGGATCAATCTATGCCCTCCAATTCATCTCAGAGCTCCTCCTTCGTTGATTTGCAGAAGCTTCACGAACCCTAGGTCATTTGGGGCTTTTCTCTTCACTTCGGTTTGGGCCAAATTGAGCAGTGGGTTTGGAAGAGGGTCGAACAAGGAGTAGATTGGGACCAATTTCAAGTGATTTGGTGAAGAATTGGGGCTTGGGAGAGCTTCGGACGAAGCTTGGTGCGTGGTTTCCATGGAGGCCGTGGGTTTGTTGAAGAAAGAATCGGGGAGAGAGAGAGAGAGAAGCGTGAGAAACATGGCTGGGGGTGAGCTGGGTTTGAGAAATTGCACCCGGCTCCCCCCTAGCTTGCTGGAATGCTTTAAAAGGCCCAATTCTAACTTATAAGCTTCTGAAAATGACCATTTGACCCCCAATCCGTTAAAAATCCTTCAAATGAGCCATTAAAACATTTCAAAACTTGCACTTAAGCCCCACTTCCGTTAAAAACTTATCTTCTTGGCCCTTGACCTTCACTTTTGACTTCTAGATCTTCAATAATGGCCTCAATTCTTCTCTTGTCTTATCAAATAGGCCCTTAAATCTTCAACTATTCTTCAAATTAGGTCCTCCAAGTCCCTTCTTGATGCTCTTGAGCCGCAAATCATCTTCAAATTCATCGTTTAAGCTCCCCTAGCTCGCCTCTTGCGTTTTAAAGCACGTCTTCACCTACAAAATGAGAGAAAACAACCAAAGCTACGAAAACAAGCATAAGTCTAGAATTAGGGATATAACACGCAAATAACACATAAAAGTAAGTTAAGAGGAGTTCACTAACCTACTAAAATATGCAATTTACGATCCTTAACACACGCCCCAACGCCCTTTCTGATTGAATCTCGTTATTCCCTTTGTAGGCGAAACTTTAAGAAACGCCTTTTCACCCACTTTGAACTCCAATGCTCTCCTTTTCTGGTCTGCATAGGACTTCTGTCTGTCTTGTGCTGCCTTCATTCTTTGCTGGATGAGTCGTACTTGATCTGTCATTTCCTCAATCATTTGTGGGCCTAACACCACTGTCTCGCTGATGTCACTCCAACATAGAGGCGTTCGACACTTCCTCCCATACAAAGCTTCATGGGGTGCCATGCCTATGCTGGCGTGATAGCTGTTGTTGTAAGAGAACTCTATCAGTGGCAACTTGTCAACCCATGATCCTTGGAAATCCATGACACAAGCCCTTAGCATGTCCTCCAGTGTCTGAATGGTCCTTTCTGTTTGTCCATCCGTAGCTGGGTGGAACACTGTACTGAATCTCAGTTGAGTTCCCAACGCTTCTTGAAGAGCCTTCCAGAAATGTGAGAGAAAGTTAGGGTCCCTGTCTGAGATTATTGAACTCGGAACCCCATGGTATCTCACTATGTTCTTGATATACGCATCAGCTCTTTGCTCCATGTTCCACGTGTCCTTCATTGGAATGAACCTTGCTGTCTTGGTCAATCGGTCGACCACTACCCATATTTGATTGAGTCCATTATTCGACATTGGCAAAGCAGTTATGAAATCTATAGAGATGGAATCCCACTTCCAGACTGGGACATCCAATGGCTGAACTAAGCCTCCCATTCTCTTGTGTTCGAACTTCACCTTCTGACAGGTTAAGCATCGTACTACAAACTCGGCTACTTCCTTCTTCATGTTGGGCCACCAAAAGGTCTTCTTCAGTTCCTTGTTGTAATACCCCTATTTTATACGGGTAAATTAATAGCAATTCGTGAAGTGGGGAGATATTTGTAGTTTAAGAAAAGATAAACTAGTTAATGTATGGGGGTGGTAGTTGTAGTTTAAAGAAAGTTAAATACCTAGAGGATAAATTAATAAGAGTAAATTAAATAATAATAATAATAATATTAATAATAATAATAACAAAAAAAAAGAAGAAGAAGAAGAATAAAATAATGGGGATCAGTTTCCCCTCAATTCACTCAACCCAACTGCTGAGTTTTTCTCCCGTAAAACAAGAAGCTTGTCTTCTTCTTCACCCCCCTCCTTCAAAAACCAACCCAGGTCCATCCCCCCTTCTCACCCGTCACCACCACCAACACCATCGCCACCTCCACCGACAACATCCCCACTGCCACCACCACTCTCCACCTCTCTGCCTCCCTCTGTCTCTCTTTCCCTCTCCCCTGTTCTGCCCGACTAAAACAGAGGAAGCAGCAGCGGCGGCGAAGCCGCTGCCTCCCTCGTCGTCAACGCCATCACCACCACTACTCTGTTTCTCTCCATCTCCCTCTCACCCTCCATCCCTCTGCTCCCCCTTCCTCTCGTCCTGAAGGAAGCAGCAGCAACAGTGGCTATAAGCCACGCCACCGCGGCCAGAGACGATCGACGAAATCACCGTCACCACCCCTATCTCTCTCCTGTCCCATTCGACCAGTAGCCTCCCTCTCCCTCTCTGTTTCGACCCAAGTGGAGGCAAAAACAGCAGCAACCAACTGCTGAATCAACCCACAACCCTCACCGCCGGCGGCCAACTCCATTGACGCCGGCGAAGAGCTCGAAGCCCAAGCGAACCAAAGCCACCCACCACTTCAAAGCAGTTGCAGAAGACTCCTAGGGGCTTGAGGAGGTCTGAATCGAACCCAGCCAGGGCCAAGA
Source organism: Linanthus parryae (assembly GCA_023055425.1). Taxonomy (NCBI): domain Eukaryota; kingdom Viridiplantae; phylum Streptophyta; class Magnoliopsida; order Ericales; family Polemoniaceae; genus Linanthus; species Linanthus parryae. The sequence goes on from JALGPY010000001.1 coordinate 33,834,816, forward strand.
CCGCCGGCAACGACGCTGCCAAACACCATCGCCGACCCACCTCGACGGCAACCCCAATCGGACTCAATTCTCAACCGATTTCCGCGGTTTTTGGCTTGGGTAAGATCTAAATCACTCCCTAGTTCATATTAGATAATCAAAATCATGTCTTGATGCACGAATCTGAGTTTAGGTCGATCAATTTCATGGTTTGCGAAAAAGGGGGTGAAAGTGTCTTTTCTTACAACTTGGGGGTATAATCTGTCATTCACCAGAATTGATTATAGTTATGAGAAGGGGGCTGTTTTGTACATTCTGAAAAGCAGAGGGTATATATTGTGGCATATGAGACTGTTATTTTGGTAGGGGATTAATTGTTTCTTTTATAGAAATATTGGTTACATAATTTTGTATGTGTGTGTGTATATATATATATATATATATATATATATGAAAATATTAAAGATATGAAATTTAAAGTTAATTTCTAAACTACTAATTGTTATAAATATAAATAACTTGGATAATGTAATTTTACAATAAATAGTTGCTATAAAGTAAAGTAGAGTCGTTTAATACCCTAAGCCCATATATTCAATAATTAATATCGGTTTTACTTAATTAGTTAATCTCAAAATATTGTAAGTTGATATTTTAAATAAATTGATTATCTAAATATCGTCTAAGGGTAAAATAGGTTATGAAGAAATTTGAGAAATATTTATGAATAGTTTATTTAACTAATATCTTTATCTAAAAGTTAAAATAATTATTTCTCATACTTATATGTATATATTATATCACACTTGTTTCTTAATAAATATTTTATGATGTCATCTCCTCAACAAGTTAGTATATAGTCTTTTTATTTCACTATTAAGAATATGTCCCCAATAGTTATTTCATTAATTAAATAATTTATTTGCTATAAATAATTTATTATAGAAAAGTTAAATATAATTGTTAAAATATTGAGAATAAAATGTGCTCCTTTATAATAAAGTCTAAGCTAATGTTTTCCTATTGTGAGATTTATACTTAGGGAAATTCTAAAAAGTAATTATATTATTTTCGCACTATTTAAAATACAAGTGTATTATTTGTAAAATCAAGTACTAATAATATATAATTATGAATGAAAGATAGGATTATTGTGAACTAGCACACTCTTGGTAATTATAGTCACGAAGAAAGATTTAGACGTAGTGTTGGACTTTCTCACGTCATCACTTGCATATTACGTGATAGTTAGACTCCCGATTAATTAGAAATTATAAATTTGTAGGTGACGAATTTGTAGACGAGGGCTACGTCTACCTGTAGAAGCTTACGTGCTATTTGCCGTATTGTTGAGGTAAGTAAATATGCCAAGTCTAGCGTGCCTAGCTTCTTTTGTGTCGAAATGTGATTTTATAAATTGTCTCAAAATATGTTTTATGACTTGCAAGCTTTACTTGAGATTGATTATGTTTTGAGATGAATGTTTTGAGAATGCCACACGAAATAAATAACCCATTAATGATGAAAAGTGGAAAGAGTTGTGCGGGGATCGTTATATTATTGCTATATTGGTCGTGTTGACTTCGTTCACTCGACCCGTATTATTTAACCCGGTCGCAACCTGCCGGGTCGCTCCATGTACTCACCTATCTGGCCGCGAGGAGTCTTAGGGGGGTGTCGGCACTTAAGGTCTTGGTAGCTTAGTGAAAGTAGATCTTCCCCGTATCAACAAGTTAATAATATGAAGTTCTTTGAGAAAGAGATTTTTACGAAAGGAAAGAAGAGATAGATTGGGAATAAAATTCCCCGTTTAGATACAAGAGAAGGATTGAGATGCAAAGTAACAAGAAAAGAGAATTTCATATGTGTTCCAGTATTCGCACTTTATTCTTCAAACATTTACTCGGTATTGATCATTCTCATTTATACTTGTTTTTGAAAAGATATGCCTCGTCATCTGTTTACAAGCTTGGGTGTTTACTTACTCAGTATTTCATTGCTGACTTTAGAAAAACTGTGGTTCCTGTTTATTTCCCACCGCAGGTCTAGACGACGAAGGCTTGGCTTAGCTTGGGGAACGCAGACTCACCTAGTATTATCAGTATGCTTAGTAACTCGAACTACTAGACGGTTTGGAACTTTTGTGTAATAATATTTTAAGACAACGTTATAGACAGTTGGGCTATGTAATTTATAATTATGGCAGTGTTTGTTCTTGATTTCCGCCATTTCATATTTAGTGGCACCCACCCGGACTCTCCGGTCCGGAACGGAAAGTCTGGGAATCATGGGGTGTTACAGGTGGTATCAGAGCAGGCTGTCCAAAAAGGAAAATTAAAAACCTGTAGGGCAACCTTAAAATGAAACTAGGAAAATATAATTAAAAATTGGACAAGCCGATTGGGTTATGGGTAGCCTAAGTTCTGGTCTTATTAGTCCCACCCGCCCACATCCTTTTGTTAGTTACCAGACACGTTGTGTGCTTGACAGTACTTGGAGATATTAGTTGTGATAATCTTTATTGCTATTTGTGGGATATAATTTGCTCCCATAATAAAGGAAAGAGTTTTGTATTCTAGATGTTTGCCTGAGAAAAGGCAATTATACATTGAGAAAGTTTATGGAAGCAAGCATGAATTACGAATTGTTAGATGTTGCGTGTCTTGATTCTTATGTGGTAGATGATATTTAAGCGTGATACACGTGTTACATGGACTGTTAAACATGTACTTTATGAGGTGATTTATGTTTATCTTTCGAGCCAATAATAGATTAAGAAATGATACAATAAGTGATAGTGTAGGAATATGACTGATAGACCACTGCGCTACTACACCATGAGAGTTCGGCAAGAACAGATGGCAGAAAACAACAACAACAACATGGAGCAATTCTTTGCTCAGACTCAAATGATGGGCAAAGCTCGGGCAGGATTTAACTGGGCCAAGCAAGTGGCCGACATGAAACCGCCAAGTTTCATGGGAAATGAAGACCCCGTTGAGCTGGAAGACTGGATCATGGAGATGGACAAGATCCTTGAGAATGTGGAATGCCCTGAGGACCGGAAGGTAAATTGTGCGGTGTTTTATCTGAAGAGCGAGGCAAATCTCTGGTGGAGGAATGCTCGAGAAACTCTCTTGGCTCAGCCCAACTTCAATTGGGAATCCCTCCAGACTGCTCTCAGATCCCGCTTTTATCCTTGTCATGTGAAAAGGAGCAAGCAACAAGAATTTCAGAACCTGGAGCAAGGAAGTGACTCGGTAACTGAGTATTTCCGAAAATTTACAGAGCTGATGCGGTTTGCGGGTAACACGATTCCCGATGAAGAGTCCAAAGTTTCAAAATTCATATCTGGATTGCAAGAGCGGCTGCAGACGTCTCTGCTGAGCAGAACTTATCCAACTCTTCATGAAGTCTATGATAGAGCCGCTGATATATGGCGAGTTCAGGCAGTCCAAGAGGAGAGACGCAAGAAACGCAGGATAGAGGAAGCAGGAGGAAGTAACAACAACTTTGCGAAAGGAAACCAGAAGATCAGGCCCAACAACGGAGGAGGAAACCAAGTTCAGTATCGAGGCAACCAGCAGAATCAGGGAAATCAGCGAGTTCGCCGCTATTACTGCAAGAAATGCCCAAGAAACCACCCAGGAGAGGATTGCGCTGGTAATGTTGTCACCTGCAACAACTGTGGTAAAAGGGGACATCGAGCCTATGAATGCCGATCGCAACCAGCTGGGAACCAGCAAGTGAACCAAGGAGGAAACTTTCCGAGGCTGCAACAAAACCAGGGGAACCGCCAGCAAAATGGGAACAACTTTGGCCAGTACCAGCGGTATGGGAACCAGCAGCCAGCTAACTTGCAGATTGGGTATGGGAACCAGCATCCAGCTAACTTGCAGATTGGGTATGGAAACTTTGGCAACCATCAAAACAATGGAGGTAATGGCTATGGAAGGCAGCCAAACTACAACCAGGGGAATGCCAGACAGAATGGAGGCCAGAACCGTAACAACAATGTTGGAGCTGCGGTCAACAACAATGCAGCAGGAGGAGCTGTGAACCAGAATGCCAATGTCGGAAGGATTGCTGTCATAACAAAGACCGAGGCAGAAGCTGCTCATGGAGTTGTCACTGGTACATTTCTTATCCACGAGCAACCAGCATTTATATTATTTGATTCTGGTGCATCTTACTCGTTCATATCATCATCATTTGTTGAGAAACTGGGTTTGAGTAAGTCATCTACCATATCCATTCCCGTAGCAACCCCTACTGGCTTAATAACAGTATGTGACACCTTATTCGAAGGAGTTGAGCTAAAAATCCTAACAAGTATCCTGCCAGCCAACCTGATAAAGTTTGACCTTGGGGGTATAGATGTTATTCTAGGAATGGATTGGCTCGCCATGTATCGAGCAGTTATTGACTGCTACGATCAAAAGGTTCAGTTAAAAGGGCCCAAAGGGGAGAAGATCACCTACCTTGGTATCACAAGAGAACCTCGCATTAGACTAGTGTCAGCATTGACTATAGTCAATCAAGTGAGGAAAGGGAACCCTGCCTACCTGTGTTACATCCAGGACGTATCCAAGAAGGAAAATCTACTGGAGGAGATACCTGTCGTAAGGGAATTTCCCGATGTCTTTCCAGACGAGATTCCAGGAATGCCGCCCAAACGAGAAGTGGAGTTTACCCTCGACTTAGTACCTGGAACCGCTCCTATCTCGAAGGCACCGTATCGGATGGCACCAGCAGAATTAAAGGAGCTCAAGGATCAACTGCAAGAACTCCTACAGAAGGGGTACATACGGCCAAGTGTGTCACCCTGGGGAGCACCAGTGCTTTTCGTGAAAAAGAAAGATGGGAGCCTGAGGCTATGCATCGATTATCGAGAATTAAACAGCGTGACCATCAAGAACAAGTATCCTCTACCCCGGATTGACGATCTATTCGATCAACTACAAGGCGCCAGTGTCTTCTCCAAGATTGATCTGAGGTCAGGGTATCATCAGCTTCGGGTAGCCGAAAAGGATATTCCGAAGACTGCCTTCAGAACCAGATATGGCCATTATGAGTTCACAGTAATGCCATTTGGTCTGACCAATGCACCTGCAGTGTTTATGGATCTGATGAACCGGGTGTAGGGTTTTGATTCATGGATCGCGCAAACGGAAGCATAATCAAACAAACAACCATGCAAAACCCTCCAAGGATCACAAGTCTAGATGCATAACGATAGTGAAGGTAAGAAATCATAAACACACCTTTGGGTTCTCCTTGATGACTTCAAACGCGAATAGTGTCACGTTCTCTATAGTTGATCCACGCCTAGAGTTGATCCTAGATCTCCAATCACCTTGGTGCTAGCCCGGATTGAAAGGAGGGTGAAGGAATCACGCAAAACGAAGCACCAAAAGGGGCTCGGCCCTTTGTGGCGTCGGGGACAAGGGGGCGGCGGCAATAGGGGGCGGCGTCCCTCTTTGCTAGCTCTCTCTCTCCTTTGTTCTCTCCTACTCTTGTTATGTTCTCTCTAGAGCATAAAAGTGTGTAGGGAAGGAAGGAGGAGGGTCCTTTATATAGTCCAACAACTCCTTGTTAACTACCTAAAGGACTTATTCTAGTCCTACTAGAATTCAATTTAGTCCCTTCCTTGCAAATTAGTCCCTACTAAGTTTGCAAGGGTTTGCAAAGTGATCCTTCTAATTAATTAACCCAATTAATTAATTCCACAATCTAGTACAACTCTATATAGCGTGTGACCCCATAGGTTCTATCTAGTTGGTAGCAACTCTTTGCTAATATGGAGCGGTTTCTAGCAAAACATCCATTCTAGCCAACTAATAGAATAGTCATCTAGACAACCTTGTACAAGTAATTGTCTCATCCCTTTGCCTCCATATCCGGATTGGACACGAGACATACAAGTCACACTCGTATATCCAATCCCTAGTTTTTCGATCCATGGAATAGCCTTATTCGTGCAAATAACATCAATATCTCATATATTGATTTATTTGAGTCTGGCCAGACATTCTATAAGCACTATCCTCGAGTGGCCTTGGATATTTGCTCCCGTTATGTGGGAGGGGCAAATCCTCTCTACGTCCACTACGATCTCTAAGCTTGCTTCTCATTGTATCCAGTACACGCCTTTATAACTACCCAGTTACGGTGTAGCGTTTAACGCTACCAAGATCACAATGATCCACAACTAGAATATCTAGTGACTTCAAGTCTAAGGATGACAATACCATTGTACCCGAGAAGCACTTGTGACTCAACATAACGTGTATGTAGCCTTCTCGGTAATGGGTCAATCCAGTGCAACATTCCGTAATGCACACCTATGTGTTGGATCGTGATATCTCCATATCAATCCAACCCCATACTAGTCTATAGATGATTGTCCCATTTAATCATTATACTTGACTAGGGATATTTAAGATAAACAACACGATTGTAAATCTAAGGACTTCATTATATTAAATATCCAATAAATAATAAATGAATTTCTAGCCAATTACAAATTCATACTAAACTAGATTGCCTCTAGGGCATCTATTCCAACAGTCTCCCACTTGCACTAGGGCCAATCTGGCGCATCTCGTATGCCCATACTCCTAGTGTGCCCTTCATGCTTCCACTGCGTGAGAGGCTTCGTAAGCGGGTCTGACAGATTATCATCTGTAGGAATCTTGCATATCCGAACGTCTCCTCTATCGATAATATCTCGAATCAGATGGAACTTCCTGAGCACGTGCTTGGACTTCTGGTGCGACCTAGGTTCCTTTGATTGCGCGATCGCCCCAGTGTTGTCACAGAACAACTCCACTGGATCCGCAATGCTAGGGACCACACCAAGTTCAGAAACAAACTTTCTGATCCAAACAGCCTCCTTTGCTGCGCCATTTGCAGCAATGTACTCAGCCTCTGTTGTAGAATCAGCTACCGTCTCTTGCTTGGAACTCTTCCAGCTCACCGCTGCTCCATTCAGGCAAAACACATATCCCGACTGTGATCTAAAGTCATCTCTATCGGTTTGGAAGCTTGCATCAGTGTAACCCCTTACACGCAACTCTTCCTCACCGCCAAACATCAAGAAAGCATCCTTAGTTCTTCTCAAGTACTTTAGGATGTTCTTGACAGCAATCCAGTGACTCTCACCTGGATTGGATTGGTATCTGCTTGTCATACTCAAGGCATATGACACATCTGGTCTAGTACATAACATGGCGTACATGATGGATCCTATGGCCGAGGCATAAGGAATCCTACTCATGCGTTCCTTCTCAATCTCATAGGAAGGACAACCACTCTTCGAAAGAGTGATTCCATGTGACATGGGCAAGAATCCCTTCTTGGAATCTTGCATGTTGAACCGTTTCAACACTTTGTCAATATATGTACTTTGACTTAGGACTAGCAACCTCTTAGATCTATCTCTATAGATCTTTATACCGAGTATATAGGCTGCTTCCCCTAAGTCTTTCATTGAGAAACACTTTCCTAGCCAATCTTTCACAGATTGCAGCATGGGAATGTCGTTTCCAATGAGCAGTATGTCATCCACATATAAGACCAGAAAAGCTACAGAGCTCCCACTAACCTTCTTGTAGACACAAGACTCATCTTCGTTTCTGATGAAGCCAAACTCTTTGACCACTTCATCAAAACGTCGATTCCAACTCCTAGAAGCTTGCTTCAATCCATAAATGGATCGTTGCAGCTTACACACTTTGTTGGCTTGCTTTGGATCCTCAAAACCCTCCGGCTGTAGCATATACACGTCCTCGAGGAGATTCCCATAAAGGAATGCTGTTTTGATATCCATCTGCCAAATCTCATAGTCGTAGTATGCTGCAATCGCAAGTAGGATTCGGATGGATTTGGTCATAGCGACTGGTGAAAAGGTTTCATCATAGTCAATACCATGAATCTGTCTGAATCCTTTAGCCACCAATCGGCCCTTATAGGTAATCACATTACCATCCATGTCGATCTTCTTCTTGAAGACCCACTTGCACCCTATGGGCCGCGCCCCATCAGGTGGTTCCACCAAAGTCCATACTTTGTTGGCATACATGGATTCCATCTCGGATCTCATGGCCTCAAGCCACTTCTGCGAGTCTGGGCCATTCATGGCCTCCTCATAGGTAGTAGGCTCATCATCTATGAGCATCGTGTCACCGGAATCAGTTACGAGAAGTCCGTACCTCTCGGGTTCCTGGCGCACTCTACTAGATCTACGAAGCTCTTGTGTTACCTGAACAGGTGGATCCACAACTGCTTGTGATTCCTGTTCATGTTCCATAATCGGTTCAGTAATTTGTGGTTCTTGAACTTCTTCAAGTTCTAAATTCCTCCCACTTGCTTCTTTAGAGACAAACTCTCTTTCTAGAAACACACCGGTCCGAGCAACAAACACTTTGTTCTCGGTTGGATTGTAGAAATAGTATCCCTTAGTTTCCTTAGGGTACCCCACAAATTTGAACTTATCCGATTTAGGCCCTAGCTTGTCTGATTGTAAACGTTTTACATAGACATCGCAGCCCCAAATCCTCATGAACGACAGTGTGGGACGCCTCCCACTCCACATCTCATATGGTGTCTTCATGACTGATTTAGATGGAACACGGTTAATGGTAAAAGCTGCACTTAATAGAGCGTAGCCCCAAAACGATAATGGAAGATCGGTTTGACACATCATAGACCGAACCATATCCAATAGGGTTCGATTCCTCCTCTCGGACACGCCATTCCATTGTGGCGTTCCGGGTGGAGTGAGTTGGGACACGATCCCACACTCTCTAAGATAGTCGTCAAACTCTTGGCTCAAGTATTCTCCTCCACGATCCGATCGTAGAGCCTTGATACTTTTGCCAAGTTGCTTCTCTACTTCATTCTTGAATTCCTTGAACACTTCAAAGGATTCGGATTTTGCCCTCATAAGGTACACAAATCCATATCTACTGTAATCATCAGTAAACGTAATGAAGTAGACATAACCACCCCTGGCAGGCGTGGCAAATGGCCCACACACATCGGTATGTATGAGCGCCAATTGCTCACTAGTCCTTTCACCTTTCTTATTGAAAGGGGACTTTGTCATTTTTCCCAATAAACAAGCCTCACATGTCTCATATGATTCAAAATCAAATGAGTCTAGCAATCCATCCTTATGGAGTCTAGATACACGTTTCTCATTTATGTGGCCTAAACGACAATGCCATAAATAAGCAGGATTTAAATCATTTATTTTAATCCGCTTGGTATTAATGTTGTAGACAGGATTACTTAGATCAAGGACATAAAGTCCATTAAATAATTGCGCACTAAAATAGTGAATATTATTCAAATAAAAGGAACAACAATTGTTCTTTATTGAAATAATAAAACCTTCCTTGTCCAAACAAGAAATAGAAATAATGTTTCTGCTCATAGCAGGCACAAAATAGCAATTATTTAATTCTAAAACTAATCCTGAAGGCAGAGATAGCTCGCAAACGCCTATGGCCAATGCAGCAACCTTTGCTCCATTCCCAACGCGCAGATCTACCTCCCCTTTAGCCAATCTTTTACTTCTCTTTAGATCCTGCATATTTCGACAAATATGAGATCCACATCCAGTATCTAATACCCATGATGTAGAGACAGTTAAATTGACATCTACAACGAAAATACCTGGTGGTGGTGGAATCACTATTCCAAGCCGCTTGTCCTCCAGATATTTTGGGCAGTTCCTCCTCCAGTGTCCAGGTTGACTACAGTAGTGACATTCACCCTTAGTCACGACCTTGGCAATCCCACCAACAGGCTTAAGGGCTTGTTCCTTGGACTTAGCAACTGACTTGCCTTTGCCCTTGGAGGAAGAGGCAAACTTTTTACCCTTTCCTTTATGCACCATCATGATGGCCTTGCCCTTACCCTTGTTGATGCTCTGTTCAGCCGTCCTCAACATGTTGAGCAAATCTGGCAGTGGTTTAACGATCTCGTTCATGTTATAGTTCATAATGAACTGTCCATAACTCTCGGGCAACGATTGCAACACGAGATCGGTTGCCAACTCTTGGCCGACCGGGAACCCAAGCCGGGCGAGATTCTCCAAGTACCCGATCATTCGGAGTACATGGGGTCCCACCGGGTTCCCTTCTGCCAGATGACATTTGAACAGTGCCTTTGAGACCTCATACCTCTCTACCCTCGCCTGCTCTTGGAAGAGCTGCTTTAGATGTTCGATCATATCGACAGCATTCATGTTCTCATGTTGCTTCTGAAGCTCAGAGGTCATGGTGCAAAGCATTAGGCAGGCCGCATCATTAGCGTCATCAACACGCTTTTGATACGCCTTTAAGGCAGCAGGTGTCTGATTCTCTGGACCTTCTGGAACTTGCTCCTCTATTGCGTACAGCTTCTTCTCTTGCTTGAGAACAATTCTCAAGTTTCTGTACCAATCGAGAAAGTTGGTTCCTGAGAGCTTGTCCTTCTCAAGGACAGATCGTAGGGAATGTTGTGAACTCGATGAGTTGTTTGCCATTTGGAATTCTACAAAAAGGAAAATACGCAAGTTTTAGTATTTGTGAATTTTTGACTATATTTAATAATGGCTAGTTTATTAAATATAGCTCCCACTATTTTACTACGGATTAATAACCCTCAAGATATTAATGCGGAAAATATCCTTATATTTTCTAGTGGGCCAAGATCCATCTTTTTCATCTCCTTATGAGCTTGCTTTGGCAAGTCACCCATAATTCGATTACTTCTTAGGTAGGAACAATTCCAATTGCATCCCATATGCAACTCTTGGTTCAATCGGGCAAATAACTCCTTATTTATCCATCCATATGGATAATCCCAATTGATTGCCTCTAGGTTTCTTAATCAAATTAATAGCCTAGTTGTGCTCAACCTCTTATCTAAACAATTGCACATTGTTACGTGCCATCGCATTCCATCTTTATGAACCAAGTCGCCATGCTTTGGCACGCACGAACTTGATAAATAAAGATGATAATGAGTGTTTAAATAACGAGAAGGCAAGAACACAATATTTTAAAATTTGAGGGATTTTCAATTTTTAATTATTTTGTTGATCAATATCAACTAATCTATTTATTTGAGTTTGGGCACAACTCCAAATAATAGATCCGGGTTGTCTAATTATCTTATTATCCTAATTGCATGCATCATCCATACACCAACCACACAAATAATAAGACAATAAATAAACAACCACAAAACAGAAATTAAACGTGATGTGGATATGGCCTTTTCTAGACTAAGATAATTCCAAGCCAATGGAATTATCTATGAACCCTAAACAAACACATCTCCATGCGTCTTGATCCTTTTGGTCCATCCTTCATAGTCATGTGGAATGCTCCATGCTCCATCTTTTGTGGCTCCTTTTGGCTTTGGGCTTCTTTTCTCCAATCTTGGCTAACAATCTACTTTATCTAGCACTAGCTAATATCTATTCTAAATAAAATAAATCTCACAAGTTGAGAAAAAAAATGGCACGCATGCCATAAAACCCTAATTAATTATTACAATTAATTGATCAGCTCGCAGGCCGTAAAACCAAACCACAAAATTAAACATCCACATCAAACCACATCCTAAGGCCATATCCAATCACCATGCGATTTGCACATAAACAGTTAAAATCCAATTTTAACGCGCTTGGTCAATTTTAATTGATTTTAGGATTTCTAGGGTTAAAACGGTCCATGGGCCCAACAATCCAATTGCCCGGGCCCAAATAAGTGAACCATAAAGCCCTAGGGCCGGCCCGGCCCAAAACCCGCAAGCTAGGCCCGCGGGTTAGGGCCGCCCGCCCCCTTAGGGCGCCAAGCTTGGGCGGCAAGCAAGGGGGGGCGGCTCCCTAGGGGCCGAACCTTCCTTGTGGAGGTTGTTTCCAAAACAACCTCCTTGCTTGGAGCCCAAGTTTGGTTGTTTCCTTGTTGTGGGAGAACTCCTTCTTCCCCAAGGATGCCCAAACCCTAGATCTAAGATCCTAAAATTTCTCAAACTCACCAATTCATGCATCCAATGCAATAATTGGGTCTTGTTATGATTAATTCTTTGACAAATTGCATCCAATGCTTGATTTGTCTTGTTTTACGCGATAAACAACAAATTAAGGTGTAAAACAACAAGAATGTAACACATAAACTACGTTTATGCTCTATGACCTGTGGCTCTGATACCACTGTAGGGTTTTGATTCATGGATCGCGCAAACGGAAGCATAATCAAACAAACAACCATGCAAAACCCTCCAAGGATCACAAGTCTAGATGCATAACGATAGTGAAGGTAAGAAATCATAAACACACCTTTGGGTTCTCCTTGATGACTTCAAACGCGAATAGTGTCACGTTCTCTATAGTTGATCCACGCCTAGAGTTGATCCTAGATCTCCAATCACCTTGGTGCTAGCCCGGATTGAAAGGAGGGTGAAGGAATCACGCAAAACGAAGCACCAAAAGGGGCTCGGCCCTTTGTGGCGTCGGGGACAAGGGGGCGGCGGCAATAGGGGGCGGCGTCCCTCTTTGCTAGCTCTCTCTCTCCTTTGTTCTCTCCTACTCTTGTTATGTTCTCTCTAGAGCATAAAAGTGTGTAGGGAAGGAAGGAGGAGGGTCCTTTATATAGTCCAACAACTCCTTGTTAACTACCTAAAGGACTTATTCTAGTCCTACTAGAATTCAATTTAGTCCCTTCCTTGCAAATTAGTCCCTACTAAGTTTGCAAGGGTTTGCAAAGTGATCCTTCTAATTAATTAACCCAATTAATTAATTCCACAATCTAGTACAACTCTATATAGCGTGTGACCCCATAGGTTCTATCTAGTTGGTAGCAACTCTTTGCTAATATGGAGCGGTTTCTAGCAAAACATCCATTCTAGCCAACTAATAGAATAGTCATCTAGACAACCTTGTACAAGTAATTGTCTCATCCCTTTGCCTCCATATCCGGATTGGACACGAGACATACAAGTCACACTCGTATATCCAATCCCTAGTTTTTCGATCCATGGAATAGCCTTATTCGTGCAAATAACATCAATATCTCATATATTGATTTATTTGAGTCTGGCCAGACATTCTATAAGCACTATCCTCGAGTGGCCTTGGATATTTGCTCCCGTTATGTGGGAGGGGCAAATCCTCTCTACGTCCACTACGATCTCTAAGCTTGCTTCTCATTGTATCCAGTACACGCCTTTATAACTACCCAGTTACGGTGTAGCGTTTAACGCTACCAAGATCACAATGATCCACAACTAGAATATCTAGTGACTTCAAGTCTAAGGATGACAATACCATTGTACCCGAGAAGCACTTGTGACTCAACATAACGTGTATGTAGCCTTCTCGGTAATGGGTCAATCCAGTGCAACATTCCGTAATGCACACCTATGTGTTGGATCGTGATATCTCCATATCAATCCAACCCCATACTAGTCTATAGATGATTGTCCCATTTAATCATTATACTTGACTAGGGATATTTAAGATAAACAACACGATTGTAAATCTAAGGACTTCATTATATTAAATATCCAATAAATAATAAATGAATTTCTAGCCAATTACAAATTCATACTAAACTAGATTGCCTCTAGGGCATCTATTCCAACACCAGGTGATGAGGCCATTTCTGGATCGATTCATAGTGGTCTTTATCGATGACATCCTTGTGTACTCGACAAGCAATGAGGACCACGAAGAACATCTTAGAGAAGTGTTGCAGACTCTGAGGCAAGAACAATTGTATGCCAAGCTGCCTAAATGCGAGTTCTGGTTGGATCGTGTTCCATTCTTGGGTCACATCATTTCAAAGGAGGGAATATCAGTGGACCCAGGAAAGATCTCAGCAGTTAAGGACTGGCCAACACCGAAGAACGTGTCTGAAATAAGGTGTTTCCTTGGCTTAGCAGGTTACTATCGGCGCTTTGTGAAGGACTTCTCCAAGATTTCCAGACCACTGACTACGCTAACGAAGAAAGCGGTGAAGTATCAGTGGGACGACAGCTGTGAAGAAGCATTTCAGACTCTAAAAGAGAAGCTGACTACGGCACCAGTATTGGCTCTACCAAACAACTCTGGCGAGTTTGAAGTATACAGTGATGCATCGAAGAAAGGGCTAGGGTGCGTACTTATGCAAGACAGAAGGGTAATTGCCTATGCCTCAAGGCAATTGAAACCCCACGAGGAGAACTATGCCACACATGACTTGGAGTTAGCAGCAATAGTTTTCGCGCTAAAGATATGGAGACATCATCTGTACGGGGCTGTTTGCAAGCTCTATACGGACCATAGAAGCCTCAAGTATATCTTCACCCAGAAGGAGCTTAACAACAGACAACGAAGATGGCTAGAGATTATCAAGGACTATGACTTGCGTATTCAGTACCACGAAGGAAAGGCAAATGTGGTCGCCGATGCGTTAAGTCGGAAGTCGAGCCATGCGATGAATACCATGTTAGCCTTGCCAAGCTGGCTATGCCACGAGTTCGAGAAGCTCGAAATTGAAGTGGTAGAACAAGGAACAGTGCAGGGCCTACTTGGAAGCATGACAGTTGTGCCAGACTTCATCGAGGAAATAAGAAGCAATCAAGCCGGAGATGTGAAACTTGAAAGGATCAGGAGGAAGATTGCAGCAGGAGAAGCCAAAGACTTCAAGATTCACGAGGATGGAAGCATTCGCTACAAGGGGAGGTGGTGTGTACCGCAAAAATGCGCAGAAACCAAAGAAAAGCTAATGCGCGAAGCACACAACACACCATATTCTGTTCACCCTGGGGGCGACAAACTCTACAAAGATTTGAAGAAGACTTTTTGGTGGCCCAACATGAAGAAGGAAGTAGCTGAGTTCGTAGCACGATGCTTAACCTGTCAAAAGGTGAAGTTCGAACACAAGAGAATGGGAGGCTTAGTTCAACCATTGGACGTCCCAGTTTGGAAGTGGGATTCCATCTCTATGGATTTCGTAACTGCTTTGCCCACGTCGAAAAATGGACTCAATCAGATATGGGTAGTAGTTGACCGATTGACCAAGACAGCAAGGTTCATTCCAATGAAGGACACGTGGAACATGGAGCAAAGAGCTGATGCGTATATCAAGAACATAGTGAGATACCATGGGGTTCCGAGTTCAATAATCTCTGACAGGGACCCTAACTTTCTCTCACATTTCTGGAAGGCTCTTCAAGAAGCGTTGGGAACTCAACTGAGATTCAGTACAGCGTTCCACCCAGCTACGGATGGACAAACAGAAAGGACCATTCAGACACTGGAGGACATGCTAAGGGCTTGTGTCATGGATTTCCAAGGATCATGGGTTGACAAGTTGCCACTGATAGAGTTCTCTTACAACAACAGCTATCACGCCAGCATAGGCATGGCACCCCATGAAGCTTTGTATGGGAGGAAGTGTCGAACGCCTCTATGTTGGAGTGACATCAGCGAGACAGTGGTGTCAGGCCCACAAATGATTGACGAAATGACAGATCAAGTACGACTCATCCAGCAAAGAATGAAGGCAGCACAAGACAGACAGAAGTCCTATGCAGACCAGAAAAGGAGACCATTGGAGTTCAAAGTGGGTGAAAAGGCGTTTCTTAAAGTTTCGCCTACAAAGGGAATAACGAGATTCAATCAGAAAGGGAAGCTGAGCCCAAAGTTCATCGGGCCATACGACATCCTTGAAAGAATTGGAGAGGTTTCATACCGTCTGGACCTACCTTCTAATTTGGGACGAGTACACAATGTTTTTCACCTGTCACAGTTAAAGAAGTATGTACCCGATCCATCTCACATATTGGAACCCGAACCGATTGAGTTGGATCCGTCTTTGACATATGAAGAGCATCCTGTCAAGATCCTCGATACCAAGACAAGAGACACACGTACCAAGAGCGTTAAGCTAGTGAAAGTCCTATGGACTAACCATCAGACGGAAGAGGCTACTTGGGAAGCAGAGGATGAAATGAGAAAGAAGTATCCGCACCTCTTTGACAAAGTTAACTGAGTTCCGAGGACGTCACTCCTCTAAGGGGGAGAGGAATGTAACCCTTTAGCTTTTGTGACCTTAATCCTTGTGCCACATCGAACTAAATATTAATGCAATTAAGATATCGCGTGTATTGACAGTTCCCACATATTATATTACGAGAATTGGCTGTTGTGATACATATAGAATCTTATATTAGCATTACGTGGATTAGTTGGTTTGCGCTTCGAGGACGAAGCTCTATTTTAGGGGGGAATGATGTAATACCCCGATTTTATACGGGTAAATTAATAGCAATTCGTGAAGTGGGGAGATATTTGTAGTTTAAGAAAAGATAAACTAGTTAATGTATGGGGGTGGTAGTTGTAGTTTAAAGAAAGTTAAATACCTAGAGGATAAATTAATAAGAGTAAATTAAATAATAATAATAATAATAATAATAATAATAATAATAATAATAATAATAATAAAAAAAGAATAAGAAGAAGAAGAATAAAATAATGGGGATCAGTCTCCCGTAAAACAAGAAGCTTGTCTTCTTCTTCACCCCCCTCCTTCAAAAACCAACCCAGGTCCATCCCCCCTTCTCACCCGTCACCACCACCAACACCATCGCCACCTCCACCGGCAACACCCCCACTGCCACCACCACTCTCCACCTCTCTGCCTCCCTCTGTCTCTCTTTCCCTCTCCCCTGTTCTGCCCGACTAAAACAGAGGAAGCAGCAGCGGCGGCGAAGCCGCTGCCTCCCCCGTCTTCAACGCCATCACCACCACTACTCTGTTTCTCTCCATCTCCCTCTCACCCTCCATCCCTCTGCTCCCCCTTCCTCTCGTCCTGTAGGAAGCAGCAGCAACAGTGGCTATAAGCCACGCCACCGCGGCCAGAGACGATCGACGAAATCACCGTCACCACCCCTATCTCTCTCCTGTCCCATTCGACCAGTAGCCTCCCTCTCCCTCTCTGTTTCGACCCAAGTGGAGGCAAAAACAGCAGCAACCAACTGCTGAATCAACCCACAACCCTCACCGCCGGCGGCCAACTCCATTGACGCCGGCGAAGAGCTCGAAGCCCAAGCGAACCAAAGCCACCCACCACTTCAAAGCAGTTGCAGAAGACTCCTAGGGGCTTGAGGAGGTCCGAATCGAACCCAGCCAGGGCCAAGACCGCCGGCAACGACGCTGCCAAACACCATCGCCGACCCACCTCGACGGCAACCCCAATCGGACTCAATTCTCATCCGATTTCCGCGGTTTTTGGCTTGGGTAAGATCTAAATCACTCCCTAGTTCATATTAGATAATCAAAATCATGTCTTGATGCACGAATCTGAGTTTAGGTCGATCAATTTCATGGTTTGCGAAAAAGGGGGTGAAAGTGTCTTTTCTTACAACTTGGGGGTATAATCTGTCATTCACCAGAATTGATTATAGTTATGAGAAGGGGGCTGTTTTGTACATTCTGAAAAGCAGAGGGTATATATTGTGGCATATGAGACTGTTATTTTGGTAGGGGATTAATTGTTTCTTTTATAGAAATATTGGTTACATAATTTTGTATGTGTGTATATATATATATATATATATGTATGAAAATATTAAAGATATGAAATTTAAAGTTAATTTCTAAACTACTAATTGTTATAAATATAAATAACTTGGATAATGTAATTTTACAATAAATAGTTGCTATAAAGTAAAGTAGAGTCGTTTAATACCCTAAGCCCATATATTCAATAATTAATATCGGTTTTACTTAATTAGTTAATCTCAAAATACTGTGAGTTGATATTTTAAATAAATTGATTATCTAAATATCGTCTAAGGGTAAAATAGGTTATGAAGAAATTTGAGAAATATTTATGAATAGTTTATTTAACTAATATCTTTATCTAAAAGTTAAAATAATTATTTCTCATACTTATAAGTATATATTATATCACATTTGTTTCTTAATAAATATTTTATGATGTCATCTCCTCAACAAGTTAGTATATAGTCTTTTTATTTCACTATTAAGAATATGTCCCCAATAGTTATTTCATTAATTAAATAATTTCTTTGCTATAAATAATTTATTATAGAAAAGTTAAATATAATTGTTAAAATATTGAGAATAAAATGTGGTCCTTTATAATAAAGTCTAAGCTAATGTTTTCCTATTGTGAGATTTATACTTAGGGAAATTCTAAAAAGTAATTATATTATTTTCGCACTATTTAAAATACAAGTGTATTATTTGTAAAATCAAGTACTAATAATATATAATTATGAATGAAAGATAGGATTATTGTGAACTAGCACACTCTTGGTAATTATAGTCACGAAGAAAGATTTAGACGTAGTGTTGGACTTTCTCACGTCATCACTTGCATATTACGTGATAGTTAGACTCCCGATTAATTAGAAATTATAAATTTGTAGGTGACGAATTTGTAGACGAGGGCTACGTCTACCTGTAGAAGCTTACGTGCTATTTGCCGTATTGTTGAGGTAAGTAAATATGCCAAGTCTAGCGTGCCTAGCTTCTTTCGTGTCGAAATGTGATTTTATAAATTGTCTCAAAATATGTTTTATGACTTGCAAGCTTTACTTGAGATTGATTATGTTTTGAGATGAATGTTTTGAGAATGCCACACGAAATAAATAACCCATTAATGATGTAAAGTGGAAAGAGTTGTGCGGGGATCGTTATATTATTGCAAGATTGGTCGTGTTGACTTCGTTCACTCGACCCGTATTATTTAACCCGGTCGCAACCTGCCGGGTCGCTCCATGTACTCACCTCTCTGGCCGCGAGGAGTCTTAGGGGGGTGCCGGCACTTAAGGTCTTGGTAGCTTAGTGAAAGTAGATCTTCCCCGTATCAACAAGTTAATAATATGAAGTTCTTTGAGAAAGAGATTTTTACGAAAGGAAAGAAGAGATAGATTGGGAATAAAATTCCCCGTTTAGATACAAGAGAAGGATTGAGATGCAAAGTAACAAGAAAAGAGAATTTCATATGTGTTCCAGTATTCGCACTTTATTCTTCAAACATTTACTCGGTATTGATCATTCTCATTTATACTTGTTTTTGAAAAGATATGCCTCGTCATCTGTTTACAAGCTTGGGTGTTTACTTACTCAGTATTTCATTGCTGACTTTAGAAAAACTGTGGTTCCTGTTTATTTCCCACCGCAGGTCTAGACGACGAAGGCTTGGCTTAGCTTGGGGAACGCAGACTCACCTAGTATTATCAGAATGCTTAGTAACTCGAACTACTAGACGGTTTGGAACTTTTGTGTAATAATATTTTAAGACAACGTTATAGACAGTTGGGCTATGTAATTTATAATTATGGCAGTGTTTGTTCTTGATTTCCGCCATTTCATATTTAGTGACACCCACCCGGACTCTCCGGTCCGGAACGGAAAGTCTGGGAATCATGGGGTGTTACAGGTGGTATCAGAGCAGGCTGTCCAAAAAGGAAAATTAAAAACATGTAGGGCAACCTTAAAATGAAACTAGGAAAATATAATTAAAAATTGGACAAGCCGATTGGGTTATGGGTAGCCTAAGTTCTGGTCTTATTAGTCCCACCCGCCCACATCCTTTTGTTAGTTACCAGACACGTTGTGTGCTTGACAGTACTTGGAGATATTAGTTGTGATAATCTTTATTGCTATTTGTGGGATATAATTTGCTCCCATAATAAAGGAAAGAGTTTTGTATTCTAGATGTTTGCCTGAGAAAAGGCAATTATACATTGAGAAAGTTTATGGAAGCAAGCATGAATTACGAATTGTTAGATGTTGCGTGTCTTGATTCTTATGTGGTAGATGATATTAAAGCGTGATACACGTGTTACATGGACTGTTAAACATGTACTTTATGAGGTGATTTATGTTTATCTTTCGAGCCAATAATAGATTAAGAAATGATACAATAAGTGATAGTGTAGGAATATGACTGATAGACCACTGCGCTACTACACCATGAGAGTTCGGCAAGAACAGATGGCAGAAAACAACAACAACAACAACATGGAGCAATTCTTTGCTCAGGCTCAAATGATGGGCAATGGAGCTCGGGCAGGAGTTAACTGGGCCAAGCAAGTGGCCGACATGAAACCGCCAAGTTTCATGGGAAATGAAGACCCCGTTGAGCTGGAAGACTGGATCATGGAGATGGACAAGATCCTTGAGAATGTGGAATGCCCTGAGGACCGGAAGGTAAATTGTGCGGTGTTTTATCTGAAGAGCGAGGCAAATCTCTGGTGGAGGAATGCTCGAGAAACTCTCTTGGCTCAGCCCAACTTCAATTGGGAATCCCTCCAGACTGCTCTCAGATCCCGCTTTTATCCTTGTCATGTGAAAAGGAGCAAGCAACAAGAATTTCAGAACCTGGAGCAAGGAAGTGACTCGGTAACTGAGTATTTCCGAAAATTTACAGAGCTGATGCGGTTTGCGGGTAACACGATTCCCGATGAAGAGTCCAAAGTTTCAAAATTCATATCTGGATTGCAAGAGCGGCTGCAGACGTCTCTGCTGAGCAGAACTTATCCAACTCTTCATGAAGTCTATGATAGAGCCGCTGATATATGGCGAGTTCAGGCAGTCCAAGAGGAGAGACGCAAGAAACGCAGGATAGAGGAAGCAGGAGGAAGTAACAACAACTTTGCGAAAGGAAACCAGAAGATCAGGCCCAACAACGGAGGAGGAAACCAAGTTCAGTATCGAGGCAACCAGCAGAATCAGGGAAATCAGCGAGTTCGCCGCTATTACTGCAAGAAATGCCCAAGAAACCACCCAGGAGAGGATTGCGCTGGTAATGTTGTCACCTGCAACAACTGTGGTAAAAGGGGACATCGAGCCTATGAATGCCGATCGCAACCAGCTGGGAACCAGCAAGTGAACCAAGGAGGAAACTTTCCGAGGCTGCAACAAAACCAGGGGAACCGCCAGCAAAATGGGAACAACTTTGGCCAGTACCAGCGGTATGGGAACCAGCAGCCAGCTAACTTGCAGATTGGGTATGGGAACCAGCATCCAGCTAACTTGCAGATTGGGTATGGAAACTTTGGCAACCATCAGAACAATGGAGGTAATGGCTATGGAAGGCAGCCAAACTACAACCAGGGGAATGCCAGACAGAATGGAGGCCAGAACCGTAACAACAATGTTGGAGCTGCGGTCAACAACAATGCAGCAGGAGGAGCTGTGAACCAGAATGCCAATGTCGGAAGGATTGCTGTCATAACAAAGACCGAGGCAGAAGCTGCTCATGGAGTTGTCACTGGTACATTTCTTATCCTAGAGCAACCAGCATTTATATTATTTGATTCTGGTGCATCTTACTCGTTCATATCATCATCATTTGTTGAGAAACTGGGTTTGAGTAAGTCATCTACCATATCCATTCCCGTAGCAACCCCTACTGGCTTAATAACAGTATGTGACACCTTATTCGAAGGAGTTGAGCTAAAAATCCTAACAAGTATCCTGCCAGCCAACCTGATAAAGTTTGACCTTGGGGGTATAGATGTTATTCTAGGAATGGATTGGCTCGCCATGTATCGAGCAGTTATTGACTGCTACGATCAAAAGGTTCAGTTAAAAGGGCCCAAAGGGGAGAAGATCACCTACCTTGGTATCACAAGAGAACCTCGCATTAGACTAGTGTCAGCATTGACTATAGTCAATCAAGTGAGGAAAGGGAACCCTGCCTACCTGTGTTACATCCAGGACGTATCCAAGAAGGAAAATCTACTGGAGGAGATACCTGTCGTAAGGGAATTTCCCGATGTCTTTCCAGACGAGATTCCAGGAATGCCGCCCAAACGAGAAGTGGAGTTTACCCTCGACTTAGTACCTGGAACCGCTCCTATCTCGAAGGCACCGTATCGGATGGCACCAGCAGAATTAAAGGAGCTCAAGGATCAACTGCAAGAACTCCTACAGAAGGGGTACATACGGCCAAGTGTGTCACCCTGGGGAGCACCAGTGCTTTTCGTGAAAAAGAAAGATGGGAGCCTGAGGCTATGCATCGATTATCGAGAATTAAACTGCGTGACCATCAAGAACAAGTATCCTCTACCCCGGATTGACGATCTATTCGATCAACTACAAGGCGCCAGTGTCTTCTCCAAGATTGATCTGAGGTCAGGGTATCATCAGCTTCGGGTAGCCGAAAAGGATATTCCGAAGACTGCCTTCAGAACCAGATATGGCCATTATGAGTTCACAGTAATGCCATTTGGTCTGACCAATGCACCTGCAGTGTTTATGGATCTGATGAACCGGGTGATGAGGCCATTTCTGGATCGATTCGTAGTGGTCTTTATCGATGACATCCTTGTGTACTCGACAAGCAATGAGGACCACGAAGAACATCTTAGAGAAGTGTTGCAGACTCTGAGGCAAGAACAATTGTATGCCAAGCTGCCTAAATGCGAGTTCTGGTTGGATCGTGTTCCATTCTTGGGTCACATCATTTCAAAGGAGGGAATATCAGTGGACCCAGGAAAGATCTCAGCAGTTAAGGACTGGCCAACACCGAAGAACGTGTCTGAAATAAGGTGTTTCCTTGGCTTAGCAGGTTACTATCGGCGCTTTGTGAAGGACTTCTCCAAGATTTCCAGACCACTGACTACGCTAACGAAGAAAGCGGTGAAGTATCAGTGGGACGACAGCTGTGAAGAAGCATTTCAGACTCTAAAAGAGAAGCTGACTACGGCACCAGTATTGGCTCTACCAAACAACTCTGGCGAGTTTGAAGTATACAGTGATGCATCGAAGAAAGGGCTAGGGTGCGTACTTATGCAAGACAGAAGGGTAATTGCCTATGCCTCAAGGCAATTGAAACCCCACGAGGAGAACTATGCCACACATGACTTGGAGTTAGCAGCAATAGTTTTCGCGCTAAAGATATGGAGACATCATCTGTACGGGGCTGTTTGCAAGCTCTATACGGACCATAGAAGCCTCAAGTATATCTTCACCCAGAAGGAGCTTAACAACAGACAACGAAGATGGCTAGAGATTATCAAGGACTATGACTTGCGTATTCAGTACCACGAAGGAAAGGCAAATGTGGTCGCCGATGCGTTAAGTCGGAAGTCGAGCCATGCGATGAATACCATGTTAGCCTTGCCAAGCTGGCTATGCCACGAGTTCGAGAAGCTCGAAATTGAAGTGGTAGAACAAGGAACAGTGCAGGGCCTACTTGGAAGCATGACAGTTGTGCCAGACTTCATCGAGGAAATAAGAAGCAATCAAGCCGGAGATGTGAAACTTGAAAGGATCAGGAGGAAGATTGCAGCAGGAGAAGCCAAAGACTTCAAGATTCACGAGGATGGAAGCATTCGCTACAAGGGGAGGTGGTGTGTACCGCAAAAATGCGCAGAAACCAAAGAAAAGCTAATGCGCGAAGCACACAACACACCATATTCTGTTCACCCTGGGGGCGACAAACTCTACAAAGATTTGAAGAAGACTTTTTGGTGGCCCAACATGAAGAAGGAAGTAGCTGAGTTCGTAGCACGATGCTTAACCTGTCAAAAGGTGAAGTTCGAACACAAGAGAATGGGAGGCTTAGTTCAACCATTGGACGTCCCATTTTGGAAGTGGGATTCCATCTCTATGGATTTCGTAACTGCTTTGCCCACGTCGAAAAATGGACTCAATCAGATATGGGTAGTAGTTGACCGATTGACCAAGACAGCAAGGTTCATTCCAATGAAGGACACGTGGAACATGGAGCAAAGAGCTGATGCGTATATCTAGAACATCGTGAGATACCATGGGGTTCCGAGTACAATAATCTCTGACAGGGACCCTAACTTTCTCTCACATTTCTGGAAGGCTCTTCAAGAAGCGTTGGGAACTCAACTGAGATTCAGTACAGCGTTCCACCCAGCTACGGATGGACAAACAGAAAGGACCATTCAGACACTGGAGGACATGCTAAGGGCTTGTGTCATGGATTTCCAAGGATCATGGGTTGACAAGTTGCCACTGATAGAGTTCTCTTACAACAACAGCTATCACGCCAGCATAGGCATGGCACCCCATGAAGCTTTGTATGGGAGGAAGTGTCGAACGCCTCTATGTTGGAGTGACATCAGCGAGACAGTGGTGTTAGGCCCACAAATGATTGAGGAAATGACAGATCAAGTACGACTCATCCAGCAAAGAATGAAGGCAGCACAAGACAAACAGAAGTCCTATGCAGACCAGAAAAGGAGACCATTGGAGTTCAAAGTGGGTGAAAAGGCGTTTCTTAAAGTTTCGACTACAAAGGGAATAACGAGATTCAATCAGAAAGGGAAGCTGAGCCCAAAGTTCATCGGGCCATACGACATCCTTGAAAGAATTGGAGAGGTTTCATACCTTCTGGACCTACCTTCTAATTTGGGACGAGTACACAATGTTTTTCACGTGTCACAGTTAAAGAAGTATGTACCCGATCCATCTCACATGTTGGATCCCGAACCGATTGAGTTGGATCCGTCTTTGACATATGAAGAGCATCCTGTCAAGATCCTCGATACCAAGACAAGAGACACACGTACCAAGAGCGTTAAGCTAGTGAAAGTCCTATGGACTAACCATCAGACGGAAGAGGCTACTTGGGAAGTAGAGGATGAAATGAGAAAGAAGTATCCGCACCTCTTTGACAAAGTTAACTGAGTTCCGAGGACGTCACTCCTCTAAGGGGGAGAGGAATGTAACCCTTTAGCTTTTGTGACCTTAATCCTTGTGCCACATCGAACTAAATATTAATGCAATTAAGATATCGCGTGTATTGACTGTTCCCACATATTATATTACGAGAATTGGCTGTTGTGATACATATAGAATCTTATATTAGCATTACGTGGATTAGTTGGTTTGCGCTTCGAGGACGAAGCTCTATTTTAGGGGGGAAGGATGTAATACCCCGATTTTATACGGGTAAATTAATAGCAATTCGTGAAGTGGGGAGATATTTGTAGTTTAAGAAAAGATAAACTAGTTAATGTATGGGGGTGGTAGTTGTAGTTTAAAGAAAGTTAAATACCTAGAGGATAAATTAATAAGAGTAAATTAAATAATAATAATAATAATAATAATAATAATAATAATAATAATAATAATAATAATAATAATAATAATAATAATAATAATAATAATAACAAAAAAAAAAGAAGAAGAAGAAGAATAAAATAATGGGGATCAGTTTCCCCTCAATTCACTCAACCCAACTGCTGAGTTTTTCTCCCGTAAAACAAGAAGCTTGTCTTCTTCTTCACCCCCCTCCTTCAAAAACCAACCCAGGTCCATCCCCCCTTCTCACCCGTCACCACCACCAACACCATCGCCACCTCCACCGGCAACACCCCCACTGCCACCACCACTCTCCACCTCTCTGCCTCCCTCTGTGTCTCTTTCCCTCTCCCCTGTTCTGCCCGACTAAAACAGAGGAAGCAGCAGCGGCGAAGCCGCTGCCTCCCCAGTCGTCAACGCCATCACCACCACTACTCTGTTTCTCTCCATCTCCCTCTCACCCTCCATCCCTCTGCTCCCCCTTCCTCTCGTCCTGAAGGAAGCAGCAGCAACAGTGGCTATAAGCCACGCCACCGCGGCCAGAGACGATCGACGAAATCACCGTCACCACCCCTATCTCTCTCTCTCCTGTCCCATTCGACCAGTAGCCTCCCTCTCCCTCTCTGTTTCGACCCAAGTGGAGGCAAAAACAGCAGCAACCAACTGCTGAATCAACCCACAACCCTCACCGCCGGCGGCCAACTCCATTGACGCCGGCGAAGAGCTCGAAGCCCAAGCGAACCAAAGCCACCCACCACTTCAAAGCAGTTGCAGAAGACTCCTAGGGGCTTGAGGAGGTCCGAATCGAACCCAGCCAGGGCCAAGACCGCCGGCAACGACGCTGTCAAACACCATCGCCGACCCACCTCGACGGCAACCCCAATCGGACTCAATTCTCAACCGATTTCCGCGGTTTTTGGCTTGGGTAAGATCTAAATCGCTGTTATTTTGGTAGGGGATTAATTGTTTCTTTTATAAAAATATTGGTTACATAATTTTGTATGTGTGTATATATATATATATATATGTATGAAAATATTAGAGATATGAAATTTAAAGTTAATTTCTAAACTACTAATTGTTATAAATATAAATAACTTGGATAATATAATTTTACAATAAATAGTTGCTATAAAGTAAAGTAGAGTCGTTTAATACCCTAAGCCCATATATTCAATAACTAATATCGGTTTTACTTAATTAGTTAATCTCAAAATATTGTAAGTTGATATTTTAAATAAATTGATTATCTAAATATCGTCTAAGGGTAAAATAGGTTATGAAGAAATTTGAGAAATATATATGAATAGTTTATTTAACTAATATCTTTATCTAAAAGTTAAAATAATTATTTCTCACACTTATAAGTATATATTATATCACACTTGTTTCTTAATAAATATTTTATGATGTCATCTCCTCAACAAGTTAGTATATAGTCTTTTTATTTCACTATTAAGAATATGTCCCCAATAGTTATTTCATTAATTAAATAATTTCTTTGCTATAAATAATTTATTATAGAAAAGTTAAATATAATTGTTAAAATATTGAGAATAAAATGTGGTCCTTTATAATAAAGTCTAAGCTAATGTTTTCCTATTGTGAGATTTATACTTAGGGAAATTCTAAAAAGTAATTATATTATTTTCGCACTATTTAAAATACAAGTGTATTATTTGTAAAATGAAGTACTAATAATATATAATTATGAATGAAAGATAGGATTATTGTGAACTAGCACACTCTTGGTAATTATAGTCACGAAGAAAGATTTAGACGTAGTGTTGTACTTTCTCACGTCATCACTTGCATATTACGTGATAGTTAGACTCCCGATTAATTAGAAATTATAAATTTGTAGGTGACGAATTTGTAGACGAGGTCTACGTCTACCTGTAGAAGCTTACGTGCTATTTGCCGTATTGTTGAGGTAAGTAAATATGCCAAGTCTAGCGTGCCTAGCTTCTTTCGTGTCGAAATGTGATTTTATAAATTGTCTCAAAATATGTTTTATGACTTGCAAGCTTTACTTGAGATTGATTATGTTTTGAGATGAATGTTTTGAGAATGCCACACGAAATAAATAACCCATTAATGATGTAAAGTGGAAAGAGTTGTGTGGGGATCGTTATATTATTGCTAGATTGGTCGTGTTGACTTCGTTCACTCGACCCGTATTATTTAACCCGGTCGCAACCTGCCGGGTCGCTCCATGTACTCACCTCTCTGGCCGCGAGGAGTCTTAGGGGGGTGCTGGCACTTAAGGTCTTGGTAGCTTAGTGAAAGTAGATCTTCCCCGTATCAACAAGTTAATAATATGAATTTCTTTGAGAAAGAGATTTTTACGAAAGGAAAGAAGAGATAGATTGGGAATAAAATTCCCCGTTTAGATACAAGAGAAGGATTGAGATGCAAAGTAACAAGAAAAGAGAATTTCATATGTGTTCCAGTATTCGCACTTTATTCTTCAAGCATTTACTCGGTATTGATCATTCTCATTTATACTTGTTTTTGAAAAGATATGCCTCGTCATCTGTTTACAAGCTTGGGTGTTTACTTACTTAGTATTTCATTGCTGACTTTAGAAAAACTGTGGTTCCTGTTTATTTCCCACCGCAGGTCTAGACGACGAAGGCTTGGCTTAGCTTGGGGAACGCAGACTCACCTAGTATTATCAGTATGCTTAGTAACTCGAACTACTAGACGGTTTGGAACTTTTGTGTAATAATATTTTAAGACAACGTTATAGACAGTTGGGCTATGTAATTTATAATTATGGCAGTGTTTGTTCTTGATTTCCGCCATTTCATATTTAGTGGCACCCACCCGGACTCTCCGGTCCGGAACGAAAAGTCTGGGAATCATGGGGTGTTACACTTGTAGAGTTTGTCGCCTCCAGGATAGACATAATAAGGCGTGTTGTGCGCTTCGCGCATTATCTTTTCTTTGGTTTCTGCGCATTTTTGCGGTACATTCCGTCCTCGTGAATCTTGAAGTCTTTGGCTTCTCCTTCTGCAATCTTCTTCCTGATCCTTTCGAGCTTTACGTCTCCAGCTTGATTGCTTCTTATTTCCTCAAAGAAGTCTGGTACAACTGTCATGCTTCCAAGTAGGCCCTGCACTGTTCCTTGTTCTACCACTTCAATTTCGAGATTCTCGAACTCGCGGCATAGCCATCTTGAAAGGCTAACATGGTATTCACCGCATGGCTCGACTTCCGACTTAACGTATCGGCGACCACATTTGCCTTTCCTTCGTGGTATTGAATATGAAAGTCATAATCCTTGATAATCTCTAGTCATCTTCGTTGTCTGTTGTTCAGCTCCTTCTGGGTGAAGATATACTTGAGACTTCTATGGTCCGTGTAGAGCTTGCAAACAGCCCCGTACAGATGATGTCTCCATATCTTTAGCGCGAAAACTATTGCTGCTAACTCCAAGTCATGTGTGGCATAGTTCTCCTCGTGGGTTTCCAATTGCCTTGAGGCATAGGCAATTACCATTCTGTCTTGCATAAGCACGCACCCTAGACCTTTCTTCGATGCATCGCTGTGTACTTCAAACTCGCCAGAGTTGTTTGGTAGAGCCAGCACTGGTGCCGTAGTCAGCTTCTACTTTAGAGTCTGAAATGCTTCTTCACAGCTGTCGTCCCACTGATACTTCACTGCTTTCTTCGTTAGCGTAGTCAGTGGTCTGGCAATCTTGGAGAAGTCCTTCACAAAGCGCCTATAGTAACCTGCTAAGCCAAGGAAACTCCTTATTTCAGACACATTCTTCGGTGTTGGCCAAGCCTTAACTGCTGATATCTTTCATGGGTCCACTGCTATCCCTCCTTTGAAATGATGTGACCCAAGAATGGAACACGATCCAACCATAACTCGCATTTAGACAGCTTGGCATACAATTGTTCTTGCCTCAGAGTCTGCAACACTTCTCTAAGATGTTCTTCGTGGTCCTCATTGCTTTTCGAGTACACAAGGATGTCATTGATAAAGACCACTACGAATCGATCCAGAAATAGCCTCATCACCCGGTTCATCAGGTCCATAAATACTGCAGGTGCATTGGTCAGACCAAATGGCATCACTGTGAACTCATAATGGCCATATCCGGTTCTGAAGGCAGTCTTCGGAATATCCTTTTCGGCTACCCGAAGCTGATGATATCCTGACCTCAAATCAATCCTGATGAAAACACTGGCCCCTTGTAGTTGATCGAACAGATCATAAATCAGTGGTAGAAGATACTTGTTCTTGATGGTTACGCAGTTTAATTCTCGATAGTCGATGCATAGCCTCAGGCTCCCATCTTTCTTCTTCACGAATAGCACTGGTGCTCCCCAGGGTGACACACTTGGTCGTATGTACCCTTTCTGTAGGAGTTCTTGCAGTTGATCCTTGAGCTCCTTTAATTCTGCTGGTGCCATCCGATACGGTGCCTTCGAGATAGGAGCGGTTCCAGTTGCTAAGTCTAGGGTAAACTCCACTTCTCGTTTGGGTGGCATCCCTGGAATCTCGTCTGGAAATACATCGGGATATTCCCTTACGACATGTATCTCCTCGAGTAGATTTTCCTTCTTGGACACGTCCTGGATGTAGCACAGGTAAGCAGGGTTCCCCTTCCTCACTTGATTGACTATAGTCAAGGCTGACACTAGTCTGATGCGAGGTTCCCTTATGATACCACGATAGGTAATCTTCTCCCCTTTGGGTCCTTTCAACCGAACTTTATGATCGTAGCAGTCAATAACTGCTCGATACATCGCGAGTCAATCCATCCCCAGAATAACATCTATACCCCCAAGGTCAAACTTTATCAGGTTGACTGGTAGGGTACTTGATAGGATTTTTAGTTCAACACCTTCAAACATGGTGTCACATACTGTTATTTGGCCGGTTGGGGTTGCTACGGGAATGGATATGGTAGATGACTTACTCAAACCCAGTTTATCAACAAATGATGATGATATGAACGAGTAAGATGCACCAGAATCAAATAATACAAATGCTGGTTGCTCGTGGATAAGAAATGTACAAGTGACGACTCCATGAGCAGCTTTTGCCTCGGTCTTTGTTATGACAGCAATCCTTCCGACATTGGCATTCTGGTTCCCAGCTCCTCCTGTTGCATTGTTGTTGACCGCAGCTCCAGCATTGTTGTTGCGGTTCTGGCCTCCAGTCTGTCTGGCATTCCCCTGGTTGTAGTTTGGCTGCCTTCCATAGCCATTACTTCCATTGTTCTGATGGTTGCCAAAGTTCCCATACCCAATCTGCAAGTAAGCTGGCTGTTGGTTCCCATACTGCTGGTTGTGCCAAAAATTGTTCCCGTTTTGCTGATGATTCCCCCGATAGTTGTTTTGTTGCAGCCTCTGAAAGTTTCCTCCTTGATTCACTTGTTGGTTCCCTGCTGGTGGTGATCGTCATTCATAGGCGTGATGTCCCCTCTTACCACAATTGTTGCAAGTGACTGGAATTCCGTCACAATCTTTTCCTGGGTGATTTTGTGGGCACTTCTTACAGAAATAGCGGCGTACTTTATGACCTCCGAGGTTCTTTTGGTCGCCTCGATACTGTCCCTAGTTACTTCCTCCATTTTTAGGCTTGGGCCTTTGGTTTCCCTTTGCAAAGTTGTTGTGACTTCCTCCTGCCTCCTCTAGCTTGCGTTTCTTGCGTCTTTCCTCTTGGACTTCTTGGACTCGCCATATATCAGCGGTTGGATAAGTCTATCATAGACTTCATGAAGGGTTGGATAAGTCCTACTCAGCAGTGACGTCTGCAGCCGCTCGTGCAATCCAGAGATGAATTTTGAAACTTTGGACTCTTCGTCGGGAATCGTGTTACCCGCAAACCGCATCAGTTCTGTAAATTTCCGGAAATACTCAGTTACCGAGTCGTTTCCTTGCTCCAAGTTCTGAAATTCTTGTTGCTTGCTCCTTTTCACATGACAAGGATAAAAGCGGGATCTGAGAGCAGTCTGGAGGGATTCCCAATTGAAGTTGGGCTGAGCCAAGAGGGTTTCTCGAGCATTCCTCCACCAGAGATTCGCCTCACTCTTCAGATAAAACACCGCATAGTTGACCTTTCGATCCTCAAGGCATTCCACATTCTCAAGGATCTTGTCCATCTCCATGATCCAGTCTTCCAGCTCAACGGGATCTTCGTTTCCAGCGAAACTCGGTGGCTTCATGTCTGCCACTTGTTTGGCCCAGTTAACTCATGTCCGAGCTCCATTGCCCATCATTTGAGCCATTTGAGAAAAGAATTGCTCCATGTTGTTGTTGTTGTTGTTTTCTGCCATCTGTTCTTGCCGGACTCTCCTGGTGTAGTAGCGTAGTTGTCTATCAGTCATATTCCTACACTATCACCTATTGTATCATTTCTTAATATATTATTGGCTCGAAACATAAATCACCTTATAAAATACATGCTTAACAGCTCATGTAACACGTGTATCACACTTAAATACCATCTACCACATAAGAATCAAGACATGCAGCATTTAACAATTCGTAATCATGCTTACTTCCATAAAATTTCTCACAACTAATGTCTCCAAGTACTGTCAAGCACATAACGTGTCTCGTGACTAACAAAAAGGATGTGGGTGGGTGGAACCAATAAGACCAGAACTTAGACTACCCATAACCCAATCGGCTTGTCCAATTTTAATTATATTTTTCCTAGTTTCATTTTAAGGTTGCCCTACAGGTTTTTAATTTCCCTTTTTGGACAGCCCGCTCTGATACCACCTATAACACCCCTTGATCCCCAAGCTTTCCGTTCCGGACCGGAGAGCCTAGGAGGGTGCTACTCATAATGAAATGGCGGAAACCGAGAACATCACTGCCATATTTATATATTACATGTGCCAACAGTCTTACACATTATCTTAAAATATTATTACACAAAAGATGCGCACCGTCTAAGATTCCAACTTACTACAAGTATAGTTACTAGGTGAGACCGCATTCCCCCAGTCAAGCCAAGCCGTCTTCGTCAAGACCTGCGATGGGAATAAAACAGGAACCGCAGTTTTTCTAAAGTCAGCAATGAAATACTGAGTAAGTAATCACCCAAACTTGTAAACAGATTATGAAGTATACATTTCATTTGCAAACAATCATAGAGGAGTGAATCGTAACCAAATATGAAATATTGAAAAGAAATGGACTCTGACGTTACATAAATTCCTTGCTTTTTACCTTGCATCTCAATCTTCTTCTTTATCTCAAACGGGGAATATTATTTCCAATCTATCTCTTATGTTCTTTCTTTAAGAATGCCATATTCTCAACTTGTTGATACGGGGAAGAACTATCCTTTCACTAGCTACCATGACCATAAGTGCCGACACCCCCCTAAGACTGCTCGCGGCCAGAGAGGTAAGTACATGGAGACACCCGGCAGGTCGCGACCGGGTTTAAAATATACGGGCCGAGTGACTATAGTCAACATCGATAATAAAGTTCCCCGCACAACTCTTTCCACTTTACATCATTAATGGATTACTATTCTCGTGTGACATTCGCAAAACATTCAACTCAAAACATAATCAATCTCAAATACATCATGTAAGTCATAAAACACATTTTTGAGACAAATATAAAATCACATTTTGACACGGAAGAAGCTAGGCACGCTAGACTTGGCATGATTACTCACCTCAATAACACGGCAAATAGCACGTAAGCTCTTACGGGTAGACGTAGCTCTCGTCTACAAATTCGTCACCTACACATTTATAATTTCTAATTAATCGAGAGTCTTACTATCACGTAATATGCAAGTCACGACTTTAGAAAGTCTAATTTTATTTAATACGACGTCTAAATCTTTCTTTGTTGTTATATTGGTCAAGATGGTGCTAGTTTACAATCATCATATCACCAAGTTATAATTATCTAATTTTACTATTAAATTTTATAAATACTACACTTGTATTTTAAATAGTGAGAAAATAAAATATTTACTTTTAGAATTTCCCTAAGTATAAACTCTTTCAATAGGAAAATATTAGCTTAGCCTTCATTGTAAAGAGCCACATTTTATTCTTAATATTGTAACAATTATATTTAACTCTTCTAGAATAAATTATTTATAAAAACGAAATTGTTAGTTTAGCAAAATTTATTATTGGATGTAGACTCTTAATAAAAATACTATACACTAACTCATTTAGGAGATGATACCTTAAAAATACATATATATATATATATTGGGAAAATAATTATTATTTAATATATATTTATAAGTATGAGAAATAATTATTTTTAATATAGTGAAAGGTAAAACATTAAGTCAAAAATCTTTTCATAAACTTATTTTATTCTAAAGATAATATTTAGACAAGCAATTTATTTAGAATGTCAATTTACAATACTTTGAGTTTAGCTAGTTAACAAAACGATATTGATTATCGAATAAGTAGGCATAGTATATTAAACGTCTCTAGTTTACTTTGTAAAATTTTACTACTCAAGTTGTTGTTGTTGTTGTTGTTGTTGTTGTTGTTGTTGTTGTTGTTGTTGTTGTTGTTGTTGTTGTTGTTGTTGTTGTTGTTGTTGTTGTTGTTGTTGTTGTTGTTGTTGTTGTTGTTGTTGTTGTTGTTGTTGTTGTTATTATTATTATTATTATTATTATTATTATTATTATTATTTTCATACTTAAATAAAATTCAGAAATTAATTTAATTCCAAATCATCTTTATTAACTTCATATGTATATGTGTGTGTGTGTGTAAATACTTATATATTTATGTAAATACCTTTTCCTCAAAAGACAACATAACCCCCCTCCTACTAACATAACAGTTTCAGATGTCATAATACATACCCTTAGCTTTTATTAAAGTACAACCCTTCTCATAACTATAAACAGTTCTGGTGAATGACAGATTATACCCCCGAGTTGTAAGAAAGACACTTTCACCCCCTATACGTAAACTATCAAGTCGATCAGTACAAGCATGGATTCAAGGCTCAATTAGCGATTTTGATTGCATAAAACGACTAATTAGAGGATTTAGAGTGTACCCGTACCAAAAATCGCTGAAAACGGTCAAGAATTGCGTCGGTTCGAGGTCGCCGTCGAGGTCGACGGAGATGGTGGTCGACCGGGGCTTTTTCGGTCACTTCTGGGTGCGGGTTAGTCCTCCTATACACCAGTCGGAGTCTAGATAGAGATAAGGAGGTGGGTGGCCCTGTTTTGACCGAGCCAAGCTCGTCGCAGGAAGAAATGGCGGACGGCGGCGACGGTGGCTTCGTTACCCACTGCTGCTGCCTCCTTGATGTTTCTGGAGCCCTTTTTGGGATTTCTAGAGAGTGGGGAGGGAGAAGAGAGGCTGGAGGATAGAGATAGCATGTGGTGGAGGCGCGGTGTTTCCGTCGCCCTTTTTCCGGCGGCGATGGCGGCGTGGCCCTCGGCCACAGCAGCTGCTGCTGGCTCTCTTTCTGTTCGACCGAGGGAGGGAGGCAGAGACGGGGTGAGGGAGAGAGAGAGAGAGAGAGAGAGAGAGAGAGAGAGAGAGAGAGAGAGAGAGAGAGAGAGGGAGGGTGGGTTGGTGGTGGCGGCGTTGGTGCCGGTGGTGTTGGTCGGGAGAAAAGAAGGAGCAGAAGTTTAAGAAGAAGGGAAGAAGAAGAACAAGACAAAAGTCTTGTAATTTACAACTTCTCTTGTTATTTGGGACACTTGGCGTGTGAGTGGGAGAAAAATTTCTCCGTTGTTCTTTTTTTTTGTATTATTTTATTATCTTTTACTAAATTACTCACTAGGTTGTAGGGCTTCTTCAAATTACAATCACCACCCCCTAATTAACTAGCAAATACTTCTTGGTAATTTCAACTACCTCCCCTCTTACTAAATAACTTAGAAAATTAACTTATAACTTTACGAAAAGTTATCAATTACTCTTATACTATGTAAAACGGGGTATTACATTGTATTTGAAACTTTTGCTGCAAATTAAAGAACAAACAGACACATGTAACCTTGAACCCCAATTTAATTGAAACACATCACATAAGAACAAAAGCAATAGGAAAAAGATCATAAATTTTTCAAAATTCAACTGTAGGAGGAAGGTATAAACCTCGGCCGTAGCTAATTGGATGGGAGGAAGGGGGCTATAAGATGGAGACTCCGACAAAGATGTCGGCACAAGTCTCCCGATCTGGACATGCACCACTGCAGGAGAAAGGTAGAAACCTTGGTCGTAGCTAATCGTCCGACACAGAGCTCCGCCACCACCATAGTCCTCGCCCTCTCTCTACGCCCCCAAATCGATAGTTCCAGCTCTCTTGTCTCTCTTGGGAACAACCAAAAGAATTGTCAACAGCTTCTATCCGTCTGAGGAGCGAGAGAGGCTGTCAGCAAAGACCAATCCACCTTCCAAGAGCTTCTGGTGGAAGCTACGTGGAAAAGACACTTTCACCCCTGAGGTTACACTACAAAAAGAAGAAATTACGAAAAAACCAAGTGAATGCTGGAACATGTCAGGTCGCGAGACGGAGGGCTGAAAAGAGAATCTAGACCCCCCTATTCTCTTTCAATCAAAATGTGACACCTGTCCTCCCAGCCAAAGTCTTTCTTTTATATAAGGTAGTAGGATTATGCCATAAGATTGCGATGTCACAACTTTCCCATTCATGCCATGACTCCGAAAAGTTGCGAGTACACATTGCATAAGTGTCACGCTCTCATCCCAGTCAGAATCAGAATTCGAATGGGCCTACGGAACTATAGCCTCACATTCATGGATGAATTTTAGCTATTCGGCGACAATTTTGAAGACTCCCCCCCCCCCCATAACTTGGGGGAGGGGGTGTTGATTCGTAGCAAAAACACAAACTTAGTGCTGAAAAGGGGATAAGTGCCACTCCTTGGCGGTTACAGGGGGTGTAACACTCCCAAATGGCCCAAGCCAGAGACCCGGGGATGTCACTCCGTACCCGAGAGGAGCCCGGATACAAGGAGATTTTATAACACGATTCGCAAGCACAAACATCCACAATAATAAATTAAATCCAATTAAACAATGTATTACGATAAACCTTCGTCCTAGCCACAAATTGGCAAAAACAACTAAAGTGTTTAACTACTAAAGAATTCAAATTCAAATGTAGTACTACTGTTACTACTCCATGTGATGCGCGTCCCCTTCTATGCCAAGTAACCTCCTTCTAAACCTGTGGTGCGGAATCAAAAAGAAACACCACAGTACAAAATCAGCATTTGAAATACTGGTAAGCTAACACCCAAACATGTAAAACGATGATGGATAGTTATAAAACAATGACTCATTTATAAGTAAGAGTTTTTCGCAAACACAACGGTAATAAAGCTGACTCTTGTATTAAAACATAAGAGTTCTCAATTCCATAATATTTCCAACCAATTTCCATAATCATTAGGAAAAATCCAAAATCCAATGTTAACATCTTTCCGTTAACAAAAACCAAAAATCCATTATTAATTCGTTGTGACGGGGGAAACCAAACCATCTCGCAAGCATCCAAGACCTTAAGTGTCGACACCCCCCAAAGAATCTAGCGTCCAGAGGAGTGAGTACAGGGAGCTATCCGGGGACTTGCAACCGGATTAAATAAAATAAATTGAAACGGAAGACCGAGATCAAACCGTCCAATGCCAATGGTAACCATACCACAATAATAATAAATGTCCCCGCACAACTATTCCACTTTACGTATTAATGCATTATCATTAACATGGTGATATTTTCCAAGAAAAACATTTATCAAGTAGAAATCACATATTGCATGTCACGTCACATAAACACATTTTGAGACGTAAAGAAATACAAGAATTCGTTTTGACACGAAAGAGATAAGCACACTAGGCTTGGCATATTTACTTACCTCAAAGCAAATTCCAACTATAGCACTCAACCAACGTACTCTACGTACTCGTCGTCGACGAATTCGTTACCTACACATAACAATATGCTAATCAAACCAATATTCTAGCAATATACTTGCTATACTAATTACATGCATATGATAGTCCATGGTTTAAGGTTCTAACACTTCCCCAACATCTCATTCAATTCATACTTCAAAACATAACCCAAAACTTTACTTCAAAATCCTCTAACCTAAAGCATACATAACCTATCATAACTTCACCAATTCTATTACTCCAGTTTCCCAAACAGATCATGGTCTAAAAACAATTCCATTGGATTCAAAACGTTTGAAATAATAGGTTTAGCCTCAAACGGATCTTAATTTCGACTCCTGAGTCAAAACTTACACTAGTTTCGAGTTTCCCACTTCCTTCAAAATATCAATACGGGAATTGTCAATCTTCATGAAACTTTTCCCCCAAGCATCTAGTTCATCATATATTCATACTAAACCTAATATAACATGATTCCCACATTCAAATCAGATTGTTATCCACCTATTATGATCATTCAAACTCTCCAAATCATTCAATCAAACTTCTCCTTCAAACTAGGGTTTCTTCCCAACACCCAAGAACATGATAAACCCTAAAACTTGATTATCAATCCTACGAATCCATGAACAATGATCCTAACAATAACAAACTGAAATTTAAAGATTACATGCAACATACGTGAATCACGAACAAGTGATCACTAGATCAAGAGTTCAACAAGAGAAAAGAAAAGACGAAACAAAACAACCAAACCCGCTCAAACCCGCCGCCCAAGGAGGCGGACGGAGAGAGAGACGGACGGGGATAGAGAAAAAAGAAAGAGAGAAAGGAAAAGAGAAAGAAAGAAAGAGAAAAGAGAGAGAGAGAGAGAGAAAGAGAAAGAGAGTTACCTTGCCGGAAAAGAGAGTGAGAGCGGCGGCGGCGGTGGGGCTGCCGTCGGGTAGAGGGACGAGAGAGAGTGAGAGAGGGACGGGTAGAGAGTGAGGGACGTGAGAGAGAGTTAGAGAAAAATAGGGAGAGTGAGAGTTTTATGAGAGTTGGAAATAAAATCAACTTCATAAGTAAGGAACCCTCTAGAATTAGGAAACTTTTATGTAGGAAGAAAAGTTAGGTCAAAAGACACTTATTCCCCCTTAGTTTTGCCAAAAGACAAATACCTCCCCCAAACTCAAGTAAAAGATACTAAAACCTTTGATTAAAGTCACAAAGTTCCCCCCAAACTCTCAAAGCATTATTATTAACTCTCTATAATTAAATTAACTTCCCAACACTTATAATAATATCACAAAATACCCGTAGTCACAAAACGGGGTATTTCATCCTTCCCTCCTTAAAGAGAACTTCGTCCTCGAAGTTTAAACAAAAACCTCCCTCCTTAATGAAAATTCTTCCTTGAAGTGTAAACTAAATTCTCAACCTCAGTAAGGTAAGCACCTTCCCCTAATGGTACAACTACGAAATGCAACCTAAGGTCATGAATGATATGAAATATACTATAAGTAGTACTGTATTAAAGAAAAACGAAGGATTACAGGGGGGATAGTTCTTGGCCATAAAATTTCAAGGTAGAGTTTGGAGGTTGACAAAGTGAAGATTGAGGTTATCAAGCGACTGCCTTACCCTACATAAGGGTTAGCTTTTTCTATTAAATTTTCCTATACTCTTCTAATTTTACACTTGCTCGCCTGATTTCATACTTCACTCGTCTAGTTCGTTTTGGCTCACTGTCTATTCTTTCACTTGCTTAGCTGATTTTACACTTGCTCGCCTGGTTTCATTTGGCTCACGCGTCCGGTTCATTTTGGCTCACTCGACTAGTTTTTCACTTGATCGTCTAGTTTCATTTGTCTCGCTCACTCGTCTGGTTTTTAGTTGCTTGTCAGGTTTCATTTTTATCACTCGTTTGATTTTGGACCCATACTTATATCCAGACGAACAAACTAATGGCTTACTCGCATGGTTTTTCACTTGCTTGTCTGATTTCATTTGTCTCACTCGTCTGGTTCTAAACACATACTTGTATCCAGGCGAGCAAGTTAATGGCTAACTCTTCTCCAGACGAGTATTCATAAGCTTGCTCGTCTAAATACTCGTCCACTTTGAAACCAAACGAGTGTCCAGATGAGCAAGTTTATGACCGTTCGTTTGGATCGAGACAAGTGAGCCATTAGCTTGCTAGTATGGATATAAGTTTGGTTCACAACCGGACGAGTATCCAGACGATTCTACTCGTCAGATCCACAAACCAGTCGGTTTCACTCGTCCCATTCACAGATTTGAGAGGTGTTTCACATTCTCAATTAATTCAACTGCAAAATTAAAGTTTTTTCAAATGAATATATACCTATTTGGACGAATGCTTGGTGGAAATGGGTCTCAACAGAGGGGTGGGGAAGCGGACTGGAGTTACCGGTGGCAACCATGGATGACAATGATGTCAAGGAGACAACCATAAGAGTGTGGAGAGAGAGAGAGGTGCATAAATATGTAGAGACGCATGCTGCGCTTTTTAGAAAGCTGATGTGTAGAAAGTATTGTGAGAAATGCTGCTGTGGAAATCTACCCGAAAAGTGTTTGGTAAATTTCGTAATTTAAGCTGTGGGAAAGTAGTTCTGACATTTTGTGTTTGTTAATTAGTGTTTTAGAGTTGCTTTTACTGTTGAAATGACAATATTAGACATGAAATAATTAATAATGTTATTACAATAAATAAATATTGATATTTATTAACGGATAAGATTGTCAAATAATCCATCTGTCGAAAAGTAGGTCCTGCAAAACAACCCCTCTCGTGTTTTTCAAAAGCTGCTGTGAGGAAGCAACTGATTTACAGAAAGCAGGAGTTTTTTTACCAAACACATTAAAACTGTTTTTAGATTCGAAAAGCAGCGTTCTAGAATGCAGATCCAAACGGGCTCGTAAAGTTTTGAAGCGTAAGCGTTGGTTTGTGAGAACAAATGAGCTTCTGTACAACTTTGATAATTTAGGTTAAACCCGTAATTTATTTTTTATTAATTGATGCCAATAATAGTTAATACCACTCAGTCCCAGCTCTTGCCCACTATCCTAAATATTTGACTTGTATATGGGTCACTTTGACCGGGTGATTTCGATACCAAAATGATGCAATTTTTTGATAATTTTTTCGCCGTGTTATAGAGCAACTTATACTCTACAACACCATGAAAAAATTATTAAAAAATTATATTATTTTGCTATCTAAATAACCGAGTCAAAGTCGAGTCAAAGTGACTCAGTGAATAGTTGTAAGAGTCAAATTGGTGGGGGAAGAGCTGAGTGGTACAAGTCAACCGAGGCTAGATTCCGAGTTCGAATTCCCCAGTCGGTTCAACATCCATTTTTTTTACAAACTCACCGTTTGTTCTAGTCATCGAAAGAGGGCTCAGAGTCTCTGCTCGGAGCAGTCTTGGGTTTGCTCAGTAAGGTACGCCGATCACAACTTTTTCTTCGAAAGCTTTGTCTTTGATGGGTAATAGATTGCTATTAAAGGTATCTTTAACTCTTTCTTGAATATTTAGTCTCAGTGATGTGAGTTGATGATAGAATATCATGCTCGGAGAATGTTGCACTGCAACTGTTCGATGATTTGCCTGACTGAAAATGCAAATAGAAAAACACGATAGTGTTCGGTTTTGTAGACATAGGTACAACGCAAAGTTGCCAAATTTGATGTTGGACCTCCTTTGTTCAATTCAAACTTTAAAGAATCAACTTGAGTACACGTGAATTCATGTTAAATGGGTTGAGTTAGGAATGTGTGTTAAAGATGGGTATAAAAATATGTTGTTGGCCATTATGATGAAGTGGCAGTGGTAGTGGTTGTGGTAGTTTATTCCTTGTATTACAGAAAGCGAGGCATGGTCAAATGCATTCCTTCTCAGGTTTCTTGGGTTCATAGTTTGCATGTTATAGTTTATTGGCAAAGAAGTATTGAAGTCACTCACAATTTTATTGCTATATGGGGTATTTGGTTCCTTCAATTTATCAAAATTAATTATCATAATTTAATAGTCACGATTGATTGGCGCTCTTGATCCTTCACGATATATATATTTTTGTTCCCAAGGGTTTAGAGCTGCCAGTTCCTTAACATTTCACCCTGTCTTCTTAATTGTTTTGGAGATTAATTTAGGATTGTTCTTTAAAAGAGTTTCCCGCCTCCATGTCACATTGCATTGTGAATTAAGGAGTTAGATGCACATACATCGCTTCTTAATTTTTTTTTTCTTCTATTTGAACTCTGTACACTTTTATTCATTTTTCTTTCATTCATACCACCGTTTCTATTCCAGCTTCTTCAAGCAAGAAAACATTGTCAACAATGAAATATTGTTTTTTTACGGGAAACAATGAAATATATGTTGGTAAGCTAGTACCCAAGTCTTCTATGAGCACCCCGTATTTGTAACATAAAGAGCTCTAACAATTTCACTTTGATTTTCTGTTTGTGTGTAAGAAACTTAAAACTGTCTAAAGCCAAAGTTAAGTCTCAACTGGTTAAGACTTGATTGTAACATGGCATGTATGCATCAGTAAATTCATTTGTGCTACTTTGTTGACGCGAGGAAAGTTCTTATATTTTAATCAGGTTATTTAGTTTAATCAGGTTATTTAGTTTTAGATCGTTCACATCTTTACTTAATCTAACACAAATATATAAGCTACTGAAATAACATTCATCAGTGTAACAATGAGCATCAGACGTGTGCATTCTCTTCTGATGAGTCATATTCCCCGAATCTACTCATCCCAAACAATAATAACATGCACATTTCATCGATATGCCAGGTTGAGCAAAGTTAACTATTGAAACTAACCTAAGAGGATTCCAGTTTGCAAATAGGTGTGTGATGTGTCAATGTGTTGAGGAAACAGTCAACAATGCTCAAGAAGTATCACTGCCAGCAATGAACAAGTTCTATAGAAAATACGGAAGTTGGCTTAGATATTAATATGAAGTTTAGAGGAAAATGTAACAGAAGAAAAGATGTAACCTGAATAACTTGTGCTGGTTGCCAAGATGACTGCTCTCATGTTCTGGGATGTGATTGGAAATGCGAGTGTGTCACTCTCTTGAAGCCTTAGTAGAACACTGAGAATATTTTCCAATTGAGATTGAAGATGGATCTGACGATGACCGCAAAGATGCCACAAGATTATGAACCTCTTCTCAAATGGTATGGAAAGACCAGACATTTCTTTTGCTCAGAAGTTTCCGCACGAATATTTTGTGCATGTCTCCAGTAATCCCCCTAAGGAGAACTGCCCAAGTTCACATCCTCTAACACAATCTTAATAGCTATGAGTTCTGGCCTATCTGGGAAAGCGACATGATTGATCTTCAGTACCTCTCTGGCAACTTGAGAGTTGAGGTTAGGGCACAACAATTGTAGAAATTTATCTGAGTCTTAAGTGCATGAGAGGTCCTTGTTTTATTGCTAAATCTCTGAGAAAATGGTGTTGTAAACCTATTAACTGGTGGATGTTTTGGGATGAGAGGTAGCTTTGTGGACATGGTGGAGTTTATTATCTTCAGTCTTCCTTATTAAACCTCATAAACAAAAGAAGCAGCGACCAGGAAGGTAGAAAGGGCAGTGGAAGAGAAGGAAAATTGGAACTCCATCGCTGATGGGAAGTGAAAATGGTTAGCAAAGTAGCGGGAAGTGAGCTACAAA
This sequence comes from Linanthus parryae, assembly GCA_023055425.1. Taxonomy (NCBI): domain Eukaryota; kingdom Viridiplantae; phylum Streptophyta; class Magnoliopsida; order Ericales; family Polemoniaceae; genus Linanthus; species Linanthus parryae. Next base: position 33,877,488 of record JALGPY010000001.1, read on the forward strand.
CAGGAAGAGTTGTTCAGCGTGCACTTATTTATTGGGCATTTCTTGTTGGACATCTCTGACTTACTGACAATGGTAATGTGTACTTTTTTTTGCTCGAGAAATAGGTTCTAGTTAACTATCATTTTTTTTAGCCCATACCAAACATACAATCAGTGCACAAAGGGTGCATCCAAAAGGGAATTTAAGTGGGGGTGCTCGACTTCTCGGTGAACTACTGGGTTCTGGGATGAGCAATGGAATTTGTAAACAATTTGGATTTTTGGGATGCCACTGGGAATATTTTTGAGTCTTCAATCTGTGACTGATCATAGATTTGTTCTTTTGTGCATATCAAGATATGTTGATAACTAAAAGGGTAACACAAAATTACTACGGTATTACATTCATTAGGAATTAGTTGTCTGACACTGTTCTTTTACAAATTATGGCAGACAATTAGCTGACGATGTCATGGAAAATGAAGTTAGACCTAAACTAGACAGACATTGACAGTTAAAGTACTTTCTTTTACTGTAATCAACTTGAAAAAAATGCTTATTGTAGTTTGTCAACTAGCTCTGCATCTCAGCTTTAGTTCTTCACATTTTGTGACCAGAAATCGTATTAATTGACCCAGACACATTTATTCTCTCTAGTCAGCTGACTGTGATTGAAATGTCCAACCCTTAGACATAGTTCAGTGGGAACAACAAGCAGTATCAAACAAATTTTGGTCACGATAAAAAGTGGTGGAGCCAGGAAGGCGAGGCACAATTCTATGTAAAGTCAAACCAGTGCAAGGGTTCGGGCACAGCAGGGCACTTGTGTCGTAAATGAAAAAGTATCACTGCTAAAATATTCAAAATATGGGGTATTAGTAGAGCTTTTGAAAAGTAAGGGGTGAATATGTCTAATCCTAAATAAGACAAATTATGAACTATGAAGATACTATTAGAGTTCTCCAACAGCTTTAAGTATTTTTTCTTGATCCCGCTCATTGGTAGTTACACACAAATTATAGTGAGCAGCGACCACGTCTAAAGACCTTTTGCGTCTTATAAGTCTCCATCGGTATGTTCTGTCTAATTTTCTTCTGTTGCTGTAAACCTAACTTTGATGCCACATTTTGTACAAGGCTTTTTCAGACTTTTAAAGTCTCATATGGCTTTTATATTTTGGGTCTTCCGTATCTCATACTGCACTATAAAACTAATTACTTATGTCGATTGCTCATTGCTACTTCCTTTATGGCAACATTTCCATCTTATTTGTAAAGAATTGATATCGTATATTAACATTTCTTGTGAATCTGACGTATACTTGTTTATTGGTGATATGGTAATAAAATACTAGCATACTTGATTTTTTTGGGATCCTATATGTTGATAATTCCTGGGGTTCTACCTCAAAACCAATTGGCAATGATGGTAGCAGCCCAGGACCATATAAAGCACACGCACGGCTCCAACTATCCCGATTTGGGACAAATCTCAACAGGTCATCAGAATGAATCCAAATCCAATCAAGTGGATGAGAAAACAAAGTCGTTCCTTATCATTTCCCCCCTCAAAAATTCAATTAATCATTTATTTATATTTCTCATGTGATTGGCATTGTCTACAGAGTCATACGGGGTCAAGTATTGATGACCGTCTTCAGTAGATCAATTTGAGAACTATTGGCATGAATTCAATAGTTTGTGAGAAAATTTTACAAAGGGGTCAAGTCCCTTTCTTGGTGGTCTGTGCAACCTTGGGTTGTTGAGTAAGGTACGGCCGTCAGACAAGTCCTACTTCGAAATCTTTGGAGTCACTGATTGATGATTTGTTGTTGCTGGTATTTGTAGCGTTTCTTGAATATTTGGTCATAGTTTTGTTCCAATGATAACTTAGGATGCTTCAAGATTGTTGCATTGCAAGTGTTCGGTAATTTGCCCCACTGAACTGACTACTTGGGAATCACAAGTGGACATCGGTTTCTTCACTAGCTCGTTTGTTTCTGGCGTGTATTTGTTTCTTCACTGCACCGTTATCCTAAAATTTGAGATGCTTCTGCCTTAGTGAAGGACCCCGGACAAAATCTTGACCTCTCAGAGTGAATTGATCCATTGAAGATGTGTCTTAAAATAACTTGTTTGCCATTATTTTTAATTGGTAGTTTATTTCTTGTATTACGAGAAGTGAGGCTATTATAGGAATGGAGACGAAGGCTTAGTCCGAATCTGGCTGGTTCCACTTAATGGTAAAGAACTACAGATGAATAAGAGGGGGATTTAGCTCAAGTGCATAGCACTATATGGTGCATGTTTCTTTTCATACTTGTTCCTTTTGCAGTTTGCGTGCATGCATGTATATATTAGATTTTGGGCAAAAAAGTGTCCAAGCGGTTTTCTGTTTTACTACGGTAGATTTGATTGATTATTTGTGGATATGAGGGAAACGAAGAATCTGTTGAAATTATTTATCATAATATAATGGCTCAGTTTGGCTAAGCTGAATATTAGGATAGATTGATGAAATTTTGAAAAATAATCTCACCAGTTTGGTAAAGATAGATAGATTAAGGATTCTTTGGTATTAGCCGGATCCGGTCATTAAAAGACCCGGATCCTGATATTTTTTAAATAATTTTTATCAGCAGAATGTACAAACCGGACCCAGGTGGTAGACAAAGTGGAACCGGATGGGTTGAAACCGGATCCGGGTTAGTCCGAACCAGATCCGGCTTGTCCATTTTTGCGCCTATAAATGGCTTCTCCTGGCCACACTTTGTCCCCCTGCCTTGTTCAGTTGCGCCACGTGGCAATAATGCCAACATTTTTGTCCCCCTCTGAAATACCCGGTTCCTGTTGTCTAATGGCCGGGTCCGGGTGTTTATCAGCCGGGTCAGGTTGTATCAAAACCGGGACCGGTTATATCAGCCGGATCCGGTTTTTCTCCTTCAATAATCCAAATTTTAGTTCAGATTTTCAATAATCTATCTATCTAAAAATCTAGCTTAGCCAAACTACCCCAATAATCATGACTGATTGCTATAATACTATAGTTTTATGGATTTTCTATGCAGATATTTTTTGGTACTTATGAAGATCGGAGTCAATTTATATGCACGCATAAAAAGATTTCAGAAAACTAGTGATCTTATCATGCTTCAATGTCAATCTTCTCAGAGGTTAGAACTGCCAGTTAACTCACATTTCACCTTGCTGGCTAAATGGGTTTTTATGTTAATTTCAGTATTACATTATTTCTTTTCGAGAAAAGTTCAGCATCATATTCAGTCAAAAGACTTGAAACAGTATGCCGCTTCCCCAGCATACTTCCGTAAGAACTAAGAAGTTAGATGGACATGCGTCGCTTGTTTCACTTTTTCCCCTTCTTGTATTCCTGTATGTGTACTTTCATTTTATCTACTTTTCTTCTTTTCACCCTTTTTCCCTAGATTCAGGCTAGAAACAATAATCAGCTATAAATAAACCAGTGAGCAAGTCTACAACGTGCACCCTCTTTTTGCAATACAAGTATTTTATCGTTTCCCTGTTGGATTAGAAAAGATTTAGACAGGCTCCACAACCTGTTCTATATTAATATTTCTCGTAAGAATCTCAAGACTGTCTAAAGACAGTTTTATCTAGAGACTGGTTAAAAGTTAAAACCTTATTATTATTCTGGCATGGATGTATTAATAAGCTTATCAGTTATCTCTACTACTATTCCAATATGATGGATTTATCAGGCTATTAAAGTTTGTGATTATGAATATCTTTACATTTTGCGACAGAGATATCTAAGTTGTTGAAACAGCTTTGTGAAGGAAACAGATACCATGACGATAGTTACTCAAGATAACAAAAAAAGTTTGAGCTTACACGTTCTGTAGTCTCATAGCAACGATATTCCAGTAATGAAGCAAGTCTGAGAATGGAAAATAACAGTATTACTCAGTCAAGGTCTTCAGTAATGTTACTTGGCGAGATCTAGTTATGCGGTGAAGAATCATAAGGAGTAGCTAAAACATAGAGGTCATTGATCTTCTTAGATACTGATCCAGAACTTTCACTGATATCCAACTCCTCAGGTTTCATCCCATTTGGGAGTGCAAAGTTGAAGTGGTTGAGTAGTTGAGCTAAAGTAAGTTCAACAACAGCAAGGCCGAACAAAAGACCTGGGCACATTCTCCTTCCTGAACCAAATGGAATATAGTTGTAGTCGTTTCCCATGAAATCCACAGAGCTTCCCTCAAATCTTTCTGGTATGAACTTCTCAGGATCATGCCAGTGTTCAGGATCTCTTCCTATTGCCCAAGCGTTGACGAATACTAGGGTTTTGAGAGGTATTGTATACCCATCAATCTCACAGGCTTCTCTACATTCTTTGGGGAGTAATAGAGGAGCCGGCGGGTGCAGTCGCATTGTTTCCTTTATAACTAAATTCAAATAAGAAAGTTCCTGAATATCGGTCTCCTGGATATTCGTCTTCCCTTTGAAGGCTAGTCTCACCTCAGCAGTTGCTTTCTCCATCACTCTTGGGTGCCTAATCATTTCAGACATTGCCCAGTCAACTGTTGATGAAGAAGTATCACTTCCAGCAATGAACAAGTTCTGTATAAAATGTGGAAATTCAGTTAGATTTTACGATGAAGTTGAGAGGGAAGTAGAAGGGAAAGAAAAGATGTAACGGGAATAGTCTGTGTTGTTTACCAAGATGACTGCTCTCATGTTCTGGGATGTAATTGGAAACTCAAGTGTGTCATTCTCTTGAAGCCTTAGTAAAACGCTGAGTATATTTTCCTCTCTTGAAGCCTTAGCTTCTCTCTGCTCATTGATTATGTTATCAACAATCTCACTGATCTGCTGATGGATCTTTATAATTCTAGGCTTGGTCCTGCTAAGCGGGTGCAGAAACTTGAGGGAGGGAAATAAATCGGCAACATCAAGACCTCCTAACAAGGACACAAATTCCCTTGAAAGTCTGATGAACACATCCCTTTGTTCTTTGTTTTCCCTTCCAACCGCCGCCCTCCAAATTATGGCACTGGAAAGAGAGTAGACTTGTTCAGTGAGATTGATGATGGATCCTGAAGATGATTGCAGTGATGCTACAAGAGTTTGGACTTCTTCCTCCCTAATGGAATGGAATGACCGGACATTTCTTTTGCTTAGAAGCTCCATCACACATATTTTGTGCATTTGTCTCCAGTAAGCCCCATAAGGAGAAAAGCCTAAGTCCACTCCCTCGAACATAATCTTAGTAGCAACAAATGCAGGCCTATCCGCAAAAGCAATGTCATGAGTCTTCAATACTTCTCTGGCCACTCTAGGTGAGGACACAACAATGGCTGATATTTCGGCAATTTTCAAGTGCATGAGTGGTCCGTGTTTTCTTGCCAAATCTCTGAGGAGGTGGTGTTGTACACCTATTAACTGGTGAATGTTTCCGATGAGAGGAAGCTTTGGTGGTCCTGGTGGAGTTTTTGATGTTCTGTCTTCCTTAGTTAACCTCCTGAACAAGAAGAAGGAGATCAGGAAGATAAAGAAAGCTGTGAAAGACAAGAGAAATTGGAACTCCATTGCTGATTGATTAAGAAACTAAATGTTGTTAGACGCCTAGATCACAGGATTCGAAAGCGAGTTGCAAATATGAATAGTTGTTCTACTTGTACATATTTGTTGGGGTTCTCTTGTTGGACAGCTCTGGAAGATTATATTAATTAATGGATGAAGACGAATCAAACCAGAGTTTATTATTTAACAATATATCTTGAGAAGCACGCAATTAGTGTAAAAGCGGTAAATTGGAGGGGGATATTAGGTGGGATGCCTGGTGAACTGCTTGGTTTTGGCAACTTCAATGGAGTTTGTCAATTGATTCCTTCAGTGGGTGTTATAGTCTCATAATTCATTCTATGTTCAGCCTGTATAACTGATTCCACATTTTTTTTTTTTTGTGTGTGTGTGAATCAAGATCTGTTGAAGAACACAGAATTACCAGGGTAGTATCATTTTCCTTATAAATAATTAGAGTAACTTCTTTTATCTTCTTATAGAATAATCAGTGTGTCGGTGGTTATAAAATATGATGACAGATCTCAACTAGATCTATAGAATATGAGGGCGATCCTGAATCTCGTGAAACAATAATTATTTTTAGTTCTTCAACAAGTTTTGCAGCTCAGCTTAAGTTGACAAACTAAGAATAATAACTATTTCTTAAAAGAGTTTGTGAAGTTGCAGTCAATGAACATAATATATAGTAGTAGTCTAAGCCATACACATTTTTATCTTTTTCTTGTTAGCTGGTTCTGGCTGAAACTTCCACACTTAAACTTTAAACTTTACCTCATACAGAGCATTTATTTTGTTGCTTAGCATATGCAAGTATCAGACACAAGATATCGACTGATTCGAGGTGTAAAAAGAATTGCGGACATGGATAATTGGATTTACGGGTACACTGAAAAAGCAAAGGTAAACATTCTGCTTTTGTTCTCATTCATATCCATAAGAAAACCATATTGTTCATGAATACAATTTGAGGTTGTAGTAATACCACGCGGATACAACATTTTACTGACTTCATTGTTGAGATCGCGTGCTTGAGACTTTTAGCTTATCCTTCTTTTGGCGTTTCTACTTTCTGGTAATGGTATTTATTAAATTTCAATTTCATAGCTGCTTGTCTCACTATTTATCTTTCCATACTAAGATTTGAATGTACACTTCTGTCTAATCTGACTACTCATTGAAGAACTGGTACGTTTTTTCGTTATATAAAAGTGGAAGCGGCCTGTCTAAGCAACTTCACATCAAACCACTTCCTGTTTATATCACCAGCGACGGAAGGAAACCGAAAACAGGTCCAAAGTAGTTGCATACAAGCATAGGAAAGTGAAAATGTACTGTAGACAGATAACACGAGATAAGATGTGGAAAGTAACAGAATCAAACTACTGAACCAATCATCACAAGACTAAAAGGGGAAATTAGCAAGGATGTAAAAACCTAAACATCACTTGCCCCTTTCGTCATAAACTCGTGTTCAAGTATAAAGAATTTACTTTTTTAATGTGAGACTCTGCATTCTACCGAAATTGTTTTAACCATTAATTTCTCATTCACCATTCAGTTATTGGAAGTCCAATATGGATAATTTGTCACACCCTTGTTACACCCTGACTTGAATTCCAAAATTATCCATAGCCGCGACAAAGTGATGCTGCACCTAGTGCTATTGGTAGCTCCAAAATGATCCAAAATCTTTAATTTTCCTAACAATATGTAAACCACATGTTGCTTGTCTCCCTTGCAAGTATGGAAAACATGTAAACAAGTTGTTGATTGTCACCGACTATTTGCCAAAAACCAGTGAGGATTGTAAACAAAGAACCTGATGAGAGGGTGAATGGCCTTAATTGTCACTGGGGGCAGAGTAATCTGCAACTGAAATTAGCTGTTGGCTTATTTCAACTCGGAACGTTTCTATTCAACTGCGTCAAGTGCATTGTTGATCTGGAGGTATAGGATGCTGTATGGCTGAAGAAGAGAGCATTACATAAAGACGAGGCAAGAGAATCGAGGATTTTTTCTTGTGGTCTTTTTGATCAGAACTTGCCAATCTGTTGAAATTTGGATACCTTTCGTACTTTTGAGAAGTTATGTGCTCTTTTTGAAAGCGTAGGTAGGTTATGTGGTTTTATAGTAAAACCACATTGGAAGTGACTCTGTCTGCGAACACCTATCACGGTCCTTGTCTTGTGGCTCTTGGTGGCACATTTTGCCACACTGTGCAACTACAAGTAGATTCAAGGGGTTACTCAGTGCTCTCTAATGCCATGATGAGTCAAAAGGCTCAAGAGTGTATCCTGTCTGAAAACTGAAATGTTTATATTAGTAGTTGTTATTGTACTAAAATTTAAGGAAGAAAGCACAAAATGAAAAAGAAGCTGTAGTTCAAATGTACCAAAAAAGGAAGAAGCTGTAGTTAGAGTAATTCCAAATGGAATACAAAGTAACAAGTTAAAAAAAGTTATAACAACATACACATACGTTGTTGACTTATGTGAAGGAGTTAGGAGTGGCGTTTACAAAATAGTTATAATCTGCAAATAGAAGACTTAAACAGAGCTCTGTTGTTAAGGGGTTTGTGGTTAGAACGCTAGTTTTTTATGCTACTAAAGGTGAGATGATATGCTGTAAAAGTCAAAGGTGTTTGGTTTATGTGGAGTGCTAATCTGTCTAGGAGCCTGAGAGCTGACTTTCTGTTAAAACCAGCAAGGATTTAAAATTTTGAAACTGGTTAGAGGATGAAGAAAGACGAAGTCATTGTTCAGTTATATAGTTCCCCAACTGTCACCTGAGGCAATTTGTGAAAAAATAGTTTTTACCTTATTGGGATTTTCATGCCATTCGATCGCATAATGCGTCGTTCAATCTGGTGGTACAACATGCCCTATTGATGAGGAAGAGAGCATTACATAAGAGAGCATTACATAATAACTGTATGGAATCTCAAAATTTCCAGCAGAAATTGTCTTGGTATAGTGTTGCTTGTTGACTTTAGGTGCTGAATGAAGGGTTAAAAGGTGTAGCAATTACTAGTAAGTCCGTTCTCTTCTTAGAAGCGGTTCCAGAAGTTTCAGTCATATCTAAGTCTTCTGGGTTCAACCCATTTGGGAGTGTGTAGCTGAAATGGTAGAGAAGTTGAGCTAAAGCAATCTCAATAACAGCAAGACCAAACAACATTCCTGGACACATTCTTCTTCCTGCTCCAAACGGTATGAATTGATAGTCGTTTCCCATGAAATCCACTGAACTTCTCTCGAATCTCTCAGGTATAAAGATCTCAGGGTCATCCCAGTTCTGGGGATCTCTTCCCATAGCCCAAGCATTGATAACGACTTGTGTTTTCACGGGTATCGTATAGCCATCGATCTCACATTCCTTTCTAGATAATTTTGGGAGTAATAAAGGACCAGGAGGGTGTAATCTGAATGTTTCTTTTATCACCGATTTCATGTACTTCAATCCCTGAATATCAACCTCTTCTATTCTTTCCATTGAAGGCCATCCTCACCTCAGCCACTGCTTTCTCCATCACTCTAGGGTTTCTGATCAGTTCGGACAGGGCCCACTCAGTTCCCAGTGATGAACTGTCAGTGCCAGCAAGAAACAGGTCCTGTACCAAAAGTGTTTCGAATTTCATTAAGGCTCTGTTTGGTTCGCTGTAAAATGTTTTACAAAGGAACACATTCTACACGTAAAATACTTGTGTGAAAAAGTTTTCTCTGCAATTATTTTCTCGTGTTTGGTTGACATTTGCCAAAACAGTGGGCTGTGATGGCAGTGGCAGTGGTGGGTGGCGGTGGAGGTAGGTGGTAATGGTGGTTATTGGTGGGGGAGGTGTTAGTATGAGTTGTTGTTGTGATCCTTCACTCTCTGGAAAATGGCTTACGTATTTAAAATTGTAAATCATTTTACATCATTTGAGGGAAAACATTTTAGAGGAAAATATTTTACCACCAACCAAACAGCACCAAAGCACCAAAACAAGGGAAAACGTTCTACAAAAAAAATGTTTTACCACCAACCAAACGGAGCCTAATATGCGTTAAGTTTATAATTATTCAAGAGAAAGAAATAAAAGACGGGGAAATGGCATACCAAAATGATCGTTTTGATGATCGAATCTGTGATTGGGAACTGAAGTGCATTGCTCTCTTGAAGTCTTAAAAGAACATCGAGTACATTTTTCTCTGCGGATTCCTTTTTCCCTGCCCGAGTCTGTCTATGCTCATTGATGAGGTTGTCGATGATCTTGCTTGTTTGTTGTTTGATTTTCAGGACTTTGGATTTGGTCCTGCTAAGTGGATGAAGAAACTTCAGAGATGGAAATAAGTCAACCACGCCAAGATCTCCTATCGTTGACACAAACTCTCTGGTAAGACTTGAGAATAAGTCTTGATCATTGTCGTCGTTGCTTTTTCCAACGGTTGCCCTCCAAATTATCGAATTGGACATGGAAGAAAGTTTCTTGGACAGGTTGATCACTGATCCTCCTGACAATCGCATATATGCCACTAGAGAATTAACTTCTTCTTGCCTAATTGAATGGAAAGATCGGACATTTCTCTTGCTTAGAAGCTCCCCAACACAAATTTTGTGCATTTGTTTCCAGTAATTACCGTAAGGAGCGAATGCTAGGTCAAGACCCTCGAACATTGTCTGAGTAGCAACTAACTCAGGCCTATCTGCGAAGGCAACATCATGGGTGGTTGTTACCTCTTTGGCTAGCCTAGGAGACGACACCACAATTACTGATATTTCGCCAAATTTTAGGTGCATAAGGGGTCCATATTTTCTTGCTAAGTCTCTCAAAATATGGTGAGGTACACCTATTAGCTGGTGGATGTTTCCGATGAGAGGTAGTTTCGGTGGACCTGGTGGGTATCTTGATCTTTTGTTTCCATTATCTAACCTGAAAATGAAAAAGTAGGTAATGAGGAAGATGGGGAAAATTATAAGAGAGAAGAGAAACCCGAACTCCATGGGCTATATTGATGTATTCTTCTATGGACATTGCTCTGCCAGCTTTTATATCTTGTTATGGAGGGAGAAACCGAGAAAGAATCAAACAAAGTTGGCTCTGCAAGAACCGCCTTTGATGTTTGCGTATGCGTGTGTATGTATGCATGTAAATGTTTGATTTCCCTACATACCTTTATTGTTATAAAGATTTACACTATATTTAAGAGACAAACTTCAAAGAAATGTGACTAATGTGGAGTTGTTCGTTCAAGTTTATGCTAGTATTCAATTTGCTTTTCTAACATCATCTTCAGTTTCAGTACTCATTTTGATGCCGAGTTACCATACTTCTTTCTTCTGTATTACTTTCTCAGTTCTTTATTTCTATTATGTGTGAGTGTGAGTGTGAGTGTGAGTGTGAGTGTGTGTGTGTGTGTGTGTGTGTGAGTGTGTGTGTGTGTGTGTTATCATATATATTAGGGTAGACCTCGACTTGATTGCCTACCGTTCAGTTCTTCAAATTGTTAAGTCACTATTTACTACCAAACTGTAAAAAGTCTATGCAAATGAATATATTTTAAAATTGAATATAAAAAGATGTTTATGATATATAGTGTGAGCCTTGCGACAAACATCTATCAATGTTGTTTTTCTTTTGCAATCATTACCCTCTAAATTACGGTCTTTCTCAAGTGATGAAAGATATTGGTGAACTTTATTGCAGATCATGCACATAACCCACTAGATGCCACAGAACCAGAATAACTCTAGTACTTCCAAGTCCTAAATTGATCAGAAAGAAGAAGAAGAACAAGACAAAAAAGAGGAACAAGAACAAAGAAAATCCAAAGAACAAAATCTAGACAGAACAACAATGAGAACAAGAAGGAACAAGAACAAGGAGAACAAGAACGACAAAAAGTGGATGGATATTAGGTTTGAAATATTGATCTATTGTAACCAGAGGATAGAGGAGAATGAAACAGGAACTTGATTTTCGTAACGGGTCAAATTAGATGTAGAGGCAGAAGGCCAGTTTGCCAGTTTCACTTTCCAGAGGCCATCTCCTCAAATTCCTCATGATTAAATTGATTTGCATCGAATTCCATTGACCAGTTTCTTTGAAGTTTGACTTTGGCCCAAAAGGCCAAAATGTTAAGAACCCGTATAGAGAGACCACCACACCCACTGCCTCTTTTATTCAGTTACCCCAGCCTCCAGCTTGGGTTCTTGACACCGGAGCTACATATCATATTACATCTAAATTTATAATCCGAAGGATTTTGGATTAGTCAGACCAAGATAGAGTATGTGAAGTGTACCTTTTAGTGGCCACTGGACAATAACTATTGGAAGGCGAGAGGTGCAAAAGAAGGAACATCAGATACCTCGGACCGATTGTACATAGTGATGGAGCGATGACAATGATGTTACCCATAGGATAAAAGCAGGGTGGACGAAGTGGAGGGATGCATATGTGGTGTTGTGTGACCATAGGATCCCGACTAGGTTGAAGGGTAACTTATTAGAACCGTTGTAAGACCCACTTTGATTTATGGTTTGTGTTGGGCGATTAGGAAAAATATAGTAAGAAAATGAGTGTAGTAAAATTGAGAATATTAAGTGAATGAATGGGGTTGTTAGGAAGATAGGCGTTGCACCTATAGAAAACAACATGAGGGGGAATCGTTTGAGGTAGTTTTCGTCACGTGGACTCGACAATCTTTTTAGTACTATAGTTATTGTCTATGGATGGGGAATATATATTAACAAAACTATTGACATGTTGTAGTGACTCTTTTATGGACTTCTTCGGTACGAACTACGAACATTATTCGTCCATATAACCCACCTCTAAACAAATGGATTATCATATTATAGTTATTCTTTTGTGGACCATTACCTTTGTACGATCAATTATCAAAGGGAGGGGAATACTTAAACAAAAGGATTGTGAAATTTTGGCGACCATGACTGGTTAACTGATATTTTTTTATAGCAGCTATTGATTTGTATTGATATATACATGTCTGTAAATATCAATTTTGGTTGTGGTTTGGTTTGGTGACGATGGTAGTAGACAACCGGAGATTGTAATTTGGATTAGGTTGGTTTGGTGGTTAAATACTTAAATTAGGTTTTAGGTCCGTTGGTGTTTATGATTTTATAGACAAAGAAGTGGAAGGTTGAACGAAGTGATAGGGATGCTGCTGGAGAGAGAGAGAGATTGGTGGTGGCGGCAGTGGTTGTGATGAAGGGTAGAGAGATCGTTGAAGAGTTAACCTCAAGGGCAACGTAAGAGTTTCGGACCACAAAATGGCTGACATAATCTATTATCATTTTCTGGCCAATTCTCCTTCAGGTATAGGGATATAGCTTGTGACTATCCCCTATAAAAGCAAAGCAAATGGTTTCTAGCGTTTGTTTATCAAAAGGGGTGTCAAGTGTCTTAATGCCAAAGCAAAGTTTGCATTTGCTAGTGACCAGATCGTGAAGTTGTTAGGTTCAAAAAAGTTATCCTTCTGATTTTATGTTTAATAGTATTCTCCATTGTAGAAAAAGATCTACTGGAAAAAGTAGTATATGTAAGCTCAATAGATTTCCTACATTTTGAAGAGTAGGCAAACTCAAATCGAAATAAATACACAAAGATTATGTGGAATCAAAAAATAGCTGTAGTATTAGTTTTCGCCCAATGCCTCTGAAGTAGTAAGTCCGGCCTTGATGCATTATATGCATACGATATACTGGCCCGTCTAGAAAACACATTATGGTGTGTGTGTTTTGAGCTGTTTTGTTCTGTGTTTGAACTGGTACAATAGCCCATGAGATTTTTTTTTTTGAAAGACCCCATGAGATTTTTAATTCTTCTATTCTCATGTTTTAATGTCCTGTCCAACCATAACATGACATATATTTGGTTTTAGTGGTTTCTTATGTAAATATAAAACCAGTTGAATATAGGTTGCAGATTGTCTGGATATAAAAGCACTTGAATTTCAGATTTCCGTTCTATTATCTGTTGATCTTGTCCTGCTACTTGCTGTATTCTTTTAATGTCTGCAGTGTAAGATTTGTTACTAAAGTGGGTGTACCAAATTGATTTCAGTCTCTTGTGGAGGAGCCACCAGAGTATGAGGTAGTGCATGACCTTATTTTGATACGTATGACGCATTTGCTGAATCATGCTTCTGTTTTTTATCTACTCCACGTGTTTTGGTCTGAGTCTGCAATTCTTATCTATATATCCAGAATGATGTCTTTCCAGATCTCGAACATTTTAACTGCTTTCATTTTTTTGTGGTCGACATATCTATTTCAAATTTAAAGGGATCCAACTTTCAATTAAGTTTTTTCATAATAATAATTAGCCAAGTCACTATCCTTAGAGCATCTCCAATTACTAATAGTTAAAATTGTGTATAATTTAATGAAAATTGTAGATCTTTAATTCAACTATTGCTACTATATATCTACTATGTGCTCCAATAGTATCAGCAAAATTGTTACTTCAATTAGACATGGCGGATCCGAAATGTATCATACCAGAGAATTTCAAGAAATTCGGGACATAAAGGTCAAGAGGATGTTTAAACAAAACTATAAAGACCTCTATTTGGATCTCTAAATGTAGAGATTCACGTAGAGATCCGTTAACTTTTTACCCTGAATCGTCGATATTTTAACTATAACCATTATTTATCTAATGTACTGGAAATGCTCTTAAACTTTGTATCCAATCAAACGGAGTGCATAAAAGTAGACAGAATAATAGGCACATGCAGAAGTCCCAAAAACCAGTCACATGCAGTGCACTCAACTGCACTAATTTGACAAAGAAAATGATATAATTATGCATTACAAGATCTCTAAGGAAACAAGAATCTTCTTCTCTTGTTTCCTTGTGACTTCAATCAATGGAAGAAGAAGAAGAAAAAAAGTTGCCGTTCTTGCGTGGTTACCCACGTACATAGAGATTCAAGAGAAAAGATGCAACTCTCTAGCCATATACGAAGAAGAATAATGGGCACTGACTACTTCTATTTCATAACGGAAATTGGGTGGAGGATGAGAAGGAAGTCAAAGAGTAATTACATGAAAGGCTCTCTGAAGAAAGATTAGAAGAAGAGAGGAGAAATAGGGGTTATCGCTTGTTTTTTTGTTTGGACTCGCATACCCGACCAGGACTCGCATGAAAGCAGTAGCAACAGGAAATTCTCTATTCACGATTCGCTGAATCGAATCGTGATTCACAATTCAGTACTATTTCGATTCAATGTAAAATTCCAAATTGGTGGAGGGGTGAATTTAATCGAATCACCCAATCAAATCAAGAATCGTACAACTTTGAAAACTATAAGTTTAATGATGCGCGCGCAAGTGACTTTGAACAGCTATGAGCCTATGACATCAGATAGCCAGCTGAACCATAAAATACAAAAGCTGCCAGACAAAAGAATAGTGGACCCTAAGAAAATATATAAATGGCAACCCTTGCTTTATATAGAAACTATACAGATCCATGTAGATACTCACTTGTCTTCTATAGCTAAAAATAGAATCAGCCTTGGAGGAGATTGCCAGAATGGAAATGCTACTGCAAGAATATGGATATGTGCTTCTCGTTCTCAGTCTGCTATACACAGTTGCTGGCTTGTTCTATTTGACCGGCTATGCCTGTGCCGATCCCCAAAAGAGTCTAGGCATTGGGTAATGTATACATTCACTTCTCCTAGTTTTTTTGATGTCTTCTTGGATGGAAGTCGTAGCACTGTTTCTTCAGTTTTGAGTTGTTCATGTCTTATCATATTGTTGGCTAATGTTTGACCCAATATATGTGGATTCACTTAATCGTGTGAGAGGGATCATTACGGTCAAAACTCAAAACCTGACAACACAAAAGAAATTATATACTTTCTCCCTCATGAGTGTCTTCATTTCCTTATACATGCCCCTAATTATGTGTTCTATGCCAAAAAAAAATGTATTCTCGTTTTACTTACCTTCATAACCTTTTCATCGGATTCTTGGCTATGATTTTCCGTTGTCTCGCTCATGTGATTATCTGTGGAGGGAAAATAGGTTGATTAAAGATGTTCCTGAGTTGTTCACTTCGCAAGAGGGTTGCTATGCTTCACCCTATATTTGTTACCCTTGTATTTCAATTTGTCACCTCCTATGTGTCAAGATACGATTGTTGGTAATTATTTATTTTAAGATCTTTCCATAATCCAATCACCAATTGGAGAACCCCCCATAGGCGGTGAAACTAGAGGGTGAAGAGAAACGGGTGACTTTTTGAGAAAGAACATTGGTAAAAAATGATGTTGCAGTACCTAAAATCCCACTGGAGGCCCTTTTCACAATTTGGAGGGTCTCTCCACAGGTTAAACCCTTATTTTCCATTAGATCGGCACAAAAGGTTCGTTCTCTTACTGTTGGTGATAAGTTTGGTGATAAGTTTTGCATGAAGTTTCCTTTCGAGCATCCATGAGTATTGATTTTGATTCCATTAGGAGACCAACTAGTTAGACATGGAGTAACCTTGTTTGAAGTGGCTTTGAAATACATTAAGTTGTCTGGATTAAGAGCATTTCGGGCAATAGCTTTGTTCATCTTACAGTTCTTAACATTTTAAATAGTGCATGCAACTACTGGAAACAGGTTCCTATTTTTTTTTTTTTTTTTTTAAATGTACAATCTCAAGGTTTGAATCAACAAGGATTTGTTGGTTTCCCCATTCATTCCTAGGTGTGAGTCTGTGTTCATATTAATTCAAATCAATAGCAGTATAATTTTCATACTTTATTAGAATATGTCAGTCAACTGCCAATCATGGTAGGTATAACATGTGAATCATTTTGTAAGAGTATTCTCCATCCCTAGATAATTTATTTGTGCAAAGCCTGCCAATAAGAGCAACCTGAAACTAATAACCATGTGTACACTAAGGCCATCTCCAACTGAACACTTTCTTCCCATTCCCTAGGGCCCACTTATGTTCCCCTTCCCCTCTCTTGTAAGATTATGAAATTGTCCTCATCTGGACCTCTGTATTGATTAGTGATATATACACGAATAATACCAAAATAATTACAGATAAGTCCCTATAATTACACTATAATTGAGCTACGCTATTACACCCCCGCAGTCGGAGCGGGAGAATGATGAACGTTCAGACTGGAGCGGAACCTTTCAAATAACTGACGAGGCAGGCCTTTGGTGAAGATATCCGCATACTGAAAATCAACGGGAATGTGAAGAACCCGAAGTTGACCCAGACGAACCTTTTCTCGAACAAAGTGAATATCAATCTCAATATGTTTTGTGCGTTGATGCTGAACCGGATTACCCGATAAGTATACTGCACTGACATTGTCACAATAACAGAGAGAAACCTTCGGAGGACGCACCTTGAGCTCAAGAAGAAGATTGCGAAGCCAACAAAGCTCAACAACAGCGTTTGCAACGCCCCGGTACTCGGCCTCAGCACTAGAGCGAGAGACAGTAGCTTGTCGTTTGGACGACCAACTGAGAAGGTTGTCCCCGAAGAAGGTGCAAAAGCCAGAGGTGGAACGACGTGTGTCCGGGCAGCCTGCCCAATCTGCATCAGTGTACGCCGTGAGACCCGTGGAGGTAGTAGCAGAGATGTGAAACCCGAGATCAAGAGTGCCACTCACATATCGAAGAACGCGTATCAACGCGCGAAAATGATGCTCTCGAGGATCGTGCATGAAGAGGCAGATCTGCTGAACGGCATATGAGATGTTAGGACGGGTGAATGTGAGATACTGAAGAGCACCGGCTAAACTGCGATAGAGAGTGGGATCATCAACCGGAGGACCCGGACCCGCAGTGAGTTTAGAGCCAGTCTTAACCGGAGTGCTAACCGGCTTGCAGCCCACCATCAATGCAAGCTGTAAATTCTCAGAGGCATACTGACGCTGAGAGAGAACCATACCAGATTCAGTGCGAGTGACAGCAATGCCCAGAAAATGATGTAGAGGTCCAAGGTCAGTCATAGCAAACTCAGTCGAAAGATGAGTAATAATCCTCTGCACAGCTGTAGGAGAAGACCCTGTAATGATGATATCATCAACATAGAGAAGGAGGTAGACAGTATCTGATCCCCGACTGTAGACAAACAGAGACTCATCACACCGACAACTGGTGAACCCCACTGAGCCTGTGAGAAAGGTAGCAAAGCGCTGAAACCACGCGTGAGGTGCCTGTTTCAGCCCATAGAGGGACTTACGAAGACGACAGACATGATCCGGATGGCGGAGATCCCGATAGCCTGGTGGCTGATGCATATATACTACCTCATCCAGGTCACCGTGCAAGAAAGCATTCTTGACATCCAACTGGCGAATAGGCCAAGCATGAGAGATGGCAAGAGTGAGAACAGTGCGGATGGTGGCCGGTTTGACGACAGCACTGAAAGTCTCATCACAATCAACCCCAACTAGCTGAGATTTGCCATTCGCCTCCAGGCGAGCTTTGTACCGCTGAAGAGTACCATCATCCCGAAACTTGTGACGAAATAACCAAATGGCCCGAAGAATGTTCGCCCCAGACGGGCGAGGAACCAACTCTCAAGTCTGATTCGCGATCATAGCCTCAAACTCATCATCCATTGCAGCTTTCCAGTGTGGGTCCGAAAGGGCAGACACATGGGATTTGGGCAAGGGAGACAAAAAAGAGGGAGATTGAGCATGAAGGGTGAGACGGGAGATGGGTTTATGGATACCGTGCTGAGCTCGGGTTCTCATCTGAGGGGAGATAGGTGGATCCGGTGGGTTAGGAGAGTCTAGTGCAGGAGACAGCGGGGAGACCGTGACGGGTGGGGAGGCAGGAAGCTGAGGAGGAGCCTGAGGTGGAGGAGGTTGAGGTGGTGTCGAGTCAGCAAGAGGAGGTGCGGCCGGGCGACGAGTGTAGTGAAGAGGAAAGGGTGGGGTTAGCCGAGAGGGAGCAGAGGGGTTGTGAGTATAACCGGACAGATCTATAGGAGGAAGACCATCGTCCAGTATGCCCGGGAAGCGACACGGAACTCGGTGTGGCAAACGGGAAGACATGCTCATCAAACGTGACATGACGAGAGATGTGAATGCGACCAGTAGAGATGTCGAGACACCGATAACCACGATAGTTTGAAGGGTAACCAAGAAACACACATCGAGTGGACCGAGGGGCAAGCTTGTGGGGAGACACAGCAGTCAATTTAGGGTAACACAGACACCCAAAGGTACGAAGATGATCGTATGTGGGAAGACGATGGTAGAGAATGGTGGCAGGGATATCACCGTTGAGAGCTTTGGTGGGGAGAATGTTGTGGAGATAGATAGCAGTGAGAACAGACTCAACCCAGAAGCGAGGAGACATGGAGGCCTGAGAGAGAAGGGTACAGGATATGTCATTGATACGACGTATCATACGTTCGGCTTTGCCGTTTTGAGGAGACGTTTACGGACAAGCAAATTGAAAAACAAGGCCACTGGACTTGGCAAACTCATGAAACACTGAGTTATTGAAGTCCCCCCCCCCCCCCCCTCCAAGGTCTCATTGAAAACTCTTGATGTCACGAGAAAACTGGGTATGCACATACGTGTGGAATTGTTTGAAGTGAGTGAAAGCATCCGATTTGAGTTTTAAAGGAAAAACCCATAGAAAATGCGAGTAACCATCAAGTAAGAGAAGATAATACTTGAAGTTAGATTTGCTAGCAACAGGGGATGTCCAAATATCACTATGAACTATATTGAAGGGAGCGGAAGTGTAAGATTGTGAAGGGGCAAAGGGAAGTCTAACGTGTTTGCCAAGTTGACATGCATGACACAATCCGGTTTGTTCAGTTTTAGTACAAGAAATGAGATGACGAGAGCTAAGATTATCTAAGACGTGGCAACCAGGATGTCCAAGACGGTTGTGCCACACTGGGGCTGGAAGAATGGCAAGAGACTGGGCTGGAGAGGGGGACGAGGTGAGAATAAGAGGATAGAGGTCCCCTGAACTATTGCTCCGCAGTAAAAGCCTTCACAGAAAAACCAGTCGGGTCAAACTCGATAGAGACATTATTGTCAATGGTGAACTGTCGGACAGAGACAAGATTTTTAATTATATTGGGAGCAAGAAGGACATTTTTAAGGTGTAGGGGACGGTCTAGGCTAGTGATAGTCTGTTGACCGAAACCGCACACTGGAAATTTGCATCCCATTACCGAGCATCATATTAGAAATTGGAGAACTTGATGAGACAGAGGAGAGAGTACCTGTCTGAGATGTGAGATGAGAGGAGGCCCCTGAGTCCATGTACCCAGTTTTATCCGAAGCATTAAGGGTCATGCCAGCAAGTTCAGAACTCAAAGCAGTAACAGAGGGAGACGAACCCGCAGTGGCAACAAGAACCAGTGGACGCTGAGTGGGACCAGGACCAAGAATTCCCGTTGCGGCAGTCCGAGCGGGCTGAGGTGGAACTGATGGTGCCAGGCCCGGTGCTATGTGATAGGGAGACGATGTTGCAGGACACCACACCCATCTATCGTGAGAAGAGGTAGGTGATGTGGGATACTGCTGAGTGCGACCATACGCATTTCGGCCAGACTGAAGACAACCACGATTGCCTTGACGATCCCGTGAATGTCGCGTTTGTGGCGGTGCCGAATGAGGAGAAGCGGCAGAGAAATTTATAATTTGCTTCGCCATGAAAAATGACTAAACTACTCACAAAAGAATTGTAGAATCTGTGTAGCAAAATCAATCACTAATGATTGAGTTGGACCCACAACTCAAGAATTGAACCCACAACAAAAAGAATCAATGCACACAGTAGCACCCATGAATTTCCACTGTTGAGTTGAATACCAGCACAGAGAGACTGAGTCACAACACAGAGAGTGCGGTCAAGAGATGAGCGCAATAGAACCATAGTTTTAAAAACCGGACTGGCCGGCTCGACCGGTCGAACCGGTGCCTTACCGGTCCGGTTCGGATATTTGATCGCTTATGCAAACGAACCGGTCAAAATCGCCGGTTTATTATTGAACCAGCAAACCGACCGGTTTTGACCGGTTCCGCCGGTTTTTGTATATCTTCTCAGCAACACCGAATCCGTAATGAATTTCATGAAATCAGAGGCTTGTTCGTCGCTTTTCTTGATCTACCGTTGAAGAGAGAGAAAATAGTGGGTCGATTGTGCAGTAGTTGAAATAACAGAGTGTTGAGTTTGCATCACTGTGGTCTCCTGCGACAGAGAGGGAGGACGGGGAGGATGAGGAAGAGGAGAGGAGAAGTAAAAAGACTAAGCGAGCAGAGGGGGATAGAGAGAGACAGGGAGGGAGATGAGAAGTAGCAGATGGGGAGAGACAAAAACTGATGAAGAAAAAGTCAAAGAAAAACTTACAGAGAGAGAAAATAATTAATTCATGAGATAATGGAGAGAGAGGTGGGGGTAGTTACCCGATAATGTTGAATCTGCACACTTTGAATGATTTAATTTCCTAATATATCTCAAAACTTCAAGATAATTAAGGAGAGGGGATAATTTTTGATATATTATTACAATAAAAATTTATTTTTTATACAAATAAATTTGTTATATAATTTAAAATAATTATTTATATTATTATATAAACATGCGGTTAAACCGGTTGAACCACCGGTCCGACCGGTTGAACCACAAATCGGGGTCTCACCGGTTCGATGACCGGTCCGGTTTTTAAAACTTTGAATAAAACGGTGACGGCGGTGTTCAGGAGATTGATCGGTGCCGCTCATGTAGTTAAACAAATGGAGACCGTAACAAATCACAACTGGGTACTGTGCCGACTGGAAAGACAACAGAGGGAGGTCTCGTGGCTTGCAAATGACGGCGAAGTAACAACGATGATGCAACAGAAAGAAGTGACGGGTCTGGTCAGACGTTTGCAGAGATCGCGACGAATCAAACAGCAACGACGAGCAGATCTGAACAAGAAACAGGACCAGAACTGGGTCTGACGGGGCCATTGTTGACGACGAACAGATTGTCGGAGGGAGAGAGCAACGATTGCGAGGAACGATCGGCGATGGCGGCTGGAGGCGAAGGCACGCGCACGAACAATCGGGTGGAGAAAACGATGAAGAAGAGCCACGACTCTGATACCATGTAAGATTATGAACTTTTCCTCATCTGGATCTCTGTATTGATTAGTGATATATACACGAATAATACCAAAATAATTACAGATAAGTCCTTATAATTACACTATAATTGAGCTACGCTATTATCTCTTTCCCTCCCCCTTCTGCCCAACTACATTATCATCTATTGTTGTAAATTCCGTTCCGGTCGCCGTTCCGTTTTGCTCTAGTGGATTGAAAAGATATGGGGTCCGGGCGGAACGGCGATCTGTTTCGGATTTACCGCACTTTTTATTAAATATATATATACAATATAAGTCATCTAAGTTATGCCAACATGTGATTTTGTTGAAAGTTAAAATTTTAATTCACTAAAAGAACATGTACATACAATTATATTCATTAATTTTCTTAAGATTGCACTTTACTTGTTAAATACATAATCTTGAACCTTTAATTAGTAATTTATTGGATTTATATATTAACACCGTAGACCTTTGACCCAGCGGAAAGTTGTTGGGTCATCTCTACATGCAGCTCGGGTTCGGTTAACACGGGCGGCATTTAAATTTTTCGGTAATTATCTCAATTTTGGGCACGGAACAGGCCGGGTTTGGCCGTAATATATTGGAACGCACCGGAACACCGCGGAACAGGCCGGAATTCGCTCCTATACGAATCTATACCTAAGCCGTACCGTTTTGCCATCGGAACGGAGCGTTCCGGCCATTCCGGAACGGAACGGAATTTACAAGTATGTTATCATCTCCAAAGTACTTTCTCCATCCACTTTATACACTTTTAAACAATCAATTTACATATGAAATGGTTATAGCAAGTAACTAAATAATTAAAACTTGATTCTAATAATTAAAAATATCAAAACGTAGTAAACAAGTGGATCTCCCCTCTCCCTCCCCCTGAGGCTTCCATCCCATCCCCTACCCTCCCCCTTCCCGTCACTTGGTTGGAGACAAACCATTTCTTCCCCTTCCCCTTGATTGGTTGGAGATGCCCTGAGACCACCTCGAACTGAAAGTCTGTCCCTTGTTTTTCTCCTCCCCCTTCGCCTTATTTACATTATTATCCAACTGAAGAGCTTTGTTCGTCCAGTTAAATTTAAAGTATGCTTTTACTAATCAGTTAAAAATTAAAATAATACAATATTAATATTAAATTAACAAATAAATAAATAAATAACGTGTATAGAGATTTAGAAAAGTCATAAAATTATAATCATATTCTTAGTTTTCAAAAAATACATAATAATAACTATAATAAAAATTACAACATAATTAAAAGATCAATTATTACAACAATTAGAACCAACAATGACCACACAATTAAAAGAAACAACAAAATAAAAGACAAAATATTATTTTATAAAAAACATTAAATAATAATTGGATTTATTGTTTTTCATTAATAGAAGATATTAATCATTGGATTTATTGATTTTCATTAATAGAAGATATTATATATTATATTAAATTACACATGATATTAGATATAATTATTAAATTGCACGAGCCG
Source organism: Linanthus parryae (assembly GCA_023055425.1). Classification (NCBI taxonomy): domain Eukaryota; kingdom Viridiplantae; phylum Streptophyta; class Magnoliopsida; order Ericales; family Polemoniaceae; genus Linanthus; species Linanthus parryae. Next base: position 33,900,639 of record JALGPY010000001.1, read on the forward strand.
GCGTATAGTGTAGGGGCTGAACTTACCCTGTTTGGCTTGGCTCTTTTAACCTACCAAGCCTAAACATAGGTTCGAGCTCAGCTCGTTGAGCTGCGAGCTGAGCTTTGATCAAGCAGGCTCTCCAGCGGCTAGTCTCGTATGCAGTCCTAAGTCATTATGTAATTGCTGAATCATGCTGTTGTTATTTTCGGTTTTCGTCAAAGGAGAGATAATATCTAAAAAGAGAAACAGGGCTAAAATTAGCCAACTTACGAAGACGCCTTTTGCCCCACAAATTCTGGGTAATCCATCACATTTAGTGACTAATCTACTTGACTGCACCAACTTGACTATCATATTTGCAACTTGATTTGTTTGTTTTCTAGCCCATGGAACTTGCATACCTGCTTCCTCAATTATGCTTTACTTTGACTTTGACCTTGCATGTGTCTAAGGCATTCGTATAAGGAGGTGTTTTTGACTTGATAAATTTACTAAAATACCATTTATCTTATTTTAAAAAATTATTGTGAAGTATAAAAGTTATCATCTGAAAAGGGTATTAATGGAAGCAAAATGAAAAAGTATACTAATTTTTTAAAACGTGAGAAGTTCCTATAAACAGCTAACGAGGGGATTAGATGAACCATAAAATATAATAGTTGTACAAAAAATATAATAGTATGATCTTGACAAGATATGTAGTAAATATCAGCTCTCCCTATATATATAGAAACTATACCGAGCTCAAGGTATACTTCTCTTCTATTTCTAAATATTGAATCAATGTTGGAGGATAGTGCCAGACTGGAAATGCTTCTACAAGAGTATGGATTTGTGCTTCTCGCACTCAGTCTGCTATACACCGTTGCTCGCTTTTTCTATTTGACTGACCATCCCTCCGGCGATATTCTGAAGAGTTTAGGTTTTGGGTAATGTATCCAATCTACTTCTCCTAGTTTTTGTTGTCTTCTTGAATGTAAGTCATATCATTGTTTCTTCAGTCTTGAGTTGCAGATGTTTAAATCACTTTTGGTCTCTTGATCAGCATTCTCTTTCATCGATTAATTTCTTCACCTTACTCATGGTCTTCTTAATTTGTCATTCTTCAGGTTAGTCAGAGGAAAGAAAAGAGCAAAATGCCCACCAGGACCACCAAAGCTACCCCTCATCGGAAACCTCCACCAAATAGTAGGTCGTGAACGCCACCACATTCTGCGAGACTTGGCAAGAAAATACGGACCCCTCATGCACCTAAAAATTGGAGAAATATCGACCATTGTGGTATCCTCCTCCAGACTAGCCAAAGAGGTAACAACCATTCATGATGTTGCCTTTGCTGATAGGTTTCAAGTAATTGTTATCCAGACAATGTTAGAGGGCATCGACATAGGGCATGCTCCTTTCGGAGCTTACTGGAAACAGATTCGCAAGATATGTTTGGAAGAGCTTCTAAGCAAGAAAAATGTTTTATCATCCCATTCGATAAGAGAAGAAGCTGTTGATGCTCTTGTGGCATCTATGAGACTCTCATCAGGATCAGTCATCAACTTTTCTCATCAAATATCTTCCATGACCAACTCAATAATTTGGACAGCTGCTGTTGGAAAGAGCGTAAACAACGAATCTGAGAGAGCATTATTTGCAAAGCTGACCAGAGAGTTCTTGTTGTTATTGGGAGGTATTGAAGTGGTTGATTTGTTTCCCTCGCTCAAATTTCTTCACCCATTTAGCCGGACCAAGTCCAGAGTAGCTAGAATCAAACAGGAGATGTGTAAGATCATAGACAACGTCATCAACGAGCACGTAGAGACACGAGCAACTGGACATGAATCTGCTGAGGAGAGTTTACTCGATGTTCTTTTTAGACTTCAAAAGACCAACACACTCGAGGTTCCAATGACGGGGCCGATGATCAAACTGGTCATTATGGTAAGCTTATTGATTCCTCAATCTTACTTTTGTATAGTATATGTTGAGAAGTCCCACATCGGACATTCAAGAACAAGAGAAATAATATATATATATATATACACACATACATACATATATATATAATGTGTGTGTGTGCGTGCGTGTGGGTGTGTCACGGGCTACTCCCTTCAGTGTCCATTGGCGGACCTAAGGGGTAGCCGGCGGGGACGGCTCCTCCAAGTTCCAGAAATTTCACTACTAAAGCCCCCATGTAATTTGACATATATTTAATACAAATATTATGTTTTAGGCCCAACAAAATTTTAAATTTTACACTTTCTAATCCTTTAAATCTTAAAGTTTGACTTGAATACTCTTCTAGTGTACGCATTTAATGTAATTTGGCCCCCGCTTAATCAATTTCCTGCGTCTGCCACTGACAGTGTCTAGGTTTTTTGAAGATCTCTGAAAATTATTTTGGCGCAGGACCTATTCATTGACGCCACTGACACTCCGGCAATGACAATTGAGTGGGTATTATCCGAGCTGATCAGACACCCTAGAGTGATGGAGAAAGCTGTTGCTGAGGTGAAGAATGCATTTAAGGGAAAGAAGACGGTTCAGCAGGTTGATATTCAGGGATTGAAGTATATGAAATTGGTGATAAAAGAAACACTTAGACTACACCCTCCAGCTCCTCTATTGCTCCCAAAACTATCTAGAGAAGAATGTGAGATCGACGGATATTTAATACCTGCAAAAACGCAACTCATTGTCAACGTTTGGGCGCTGGGAAGAGATCCTGAGCACTGGGATGACCCCGAGATGTTTATACCGGAGAGATTTGAGGGAACTTCAGTGGACTTCATGGGAAACAATCATCACTATCTTCCATTTGGTGCAGGAAGAAGGATGTGTCCTGCAATGCCATACGGCTTAGCTGTTGTGGAGACGGCTTTAGCTCACTTACTTTACCATTTCAGCTTTAGACTACCGGATGGGTTGAATCCGGTGGAATTAGACATGACTGGGACTCGTGGCACTGCGTATAAGAAAAGCAAAGACTTATACGTAGTTGCTACGCCTCACTCAGAAAAATACTGAATCAAGCTAAGATCTCCAGGGGCTCTTTCCGCAGGATTGGGGTGTGTGTGTGTGAGTCCATAATACTAACATTTTTTTGATCTGTTTATCTTTGTATCTCCATTTTGGATTACTCTCTTGCGAGATTCTCTTTAATTTGCAGTTCTACTTGGTGCATGTTTGAGAACCCTCTTTTTAAGAGTTTTGATTAAAATCACACTGGTGTTTGTTTTCATTTTGTTGGTTGATTAAATCCGCAGAGTAATGTTTTCATTTTTCTTTAGATTGTTGTATTTGAATTGATCACGAACTAGAGGAAGGGGAAAAAAGAAAAGCTTGGGGAAAAAATTGGACCAAATCAAGAGAATATATTTTATTTTTAGTAAAATGCTTGCTTAAATTTATTGGGCCTGAATACCTAAACAATTTGCCAATATATGATCAGGCCGAAGTGAAGGATGTCCAATACAAATTTGGATCCAAGCCCATCTTAAAACATGTGTGCCATTTCATTTGCGCTCCTCCGGGCAAAGCAGAACGCCGCGTCTATACGATTTCCGAGAAGGTGGTACACTCATCCTCGTGCATCGAGCTCTCCAGCCTGTTGACCCATCATCGATACCATCAATGAACTTCTCTCTCTCTGATTACTGAAAGACAATCACATTCAACTATGATGTTCTTCAGCCCCATCTCTACAACTAGTTTGATAGCGAGCTTCACTCCAGTGACTTTGACTTCTTGCTGATCATCAATTGGTATTTTTTGCGCTTTCTCGACAACGAAGATATCCGATTCATCTTGAATCGTGATTTCTGCTGCCACAATTTTTTTTGAGGAATTTCAGGCTGCATCTGTGTTGCGGGGAACTAGAGTAGCATATGGGGCTTTGTCTATGGTTCTTAGCCGCATCTTCACATGGACATTTAACCCTCTTTTGACTGAATTTGTTCTAACGGAGAGATCTCGGTTAACAGCTCGCCAAATGGGATATAAGAATTTATTCAAATTTTCAAAAAATAGTTCACCATGGGTTCAAACCTAATTACAGAAAATAATATGGTAAAAATTGTAATTGTATGATTATTTACATGGGTGGGTAGACTCGACTTGTGACCCGTGACTTGCCTGGATCACGTTTTACTTCAAATATTCATTTTTTTACGTACGCATGAATTTTCACCTATAAAAAGTTGAACTTTTTAAATCTTTGTTGATTAAATGCTATATTTGTCTTTACGTATATAAAATTATTTCAATGCAACAAGCTTTAAATTTAATTTTTTAAGAATGAAGCTCCATTTATTTATTTATTTATTTATTGTTTAATATTTCTTCCTTTAATTGAGCAACTTATTTGAAGTAAGGGTGTAACTAAAATTTGTTAAGCTTAATTTGTATATACGGTCTCTTAAATAAGTTTCTCAAAAAATGAAAAAAAAAACTTGCTTATAATCTTAATCAGTATGGTCTGTTTGATATTTACAACAGTCATCAGAGTAGTTGATTGGATATTGGTCGTTTTAGTTTATCTCTTAATCTTGTGATAATTTCAATGGTTCACCAGTATTGGAAGTGGCCGACTAAATACTCCAATTTTTTGTGCACTGAAAGATAAAAAACCTAACAAAGCTACGTTATTTTCGCAATGAGTGAGTCTACGGGTTTAGTGCGGATTTATTAGCCGCCGGGTTTTCGAACGGGTCAACCCGACTGTCCATATGAACTCGTGGGTCAGTCCGCAGATTTGACAACCTTTACTCACGTGACAAAAGTCAAGGGGAAGAGAAGAATCAGCAGACGGGTCTTCTAGACCAGACTAGACCAGGACTCACCGAGACCTTCTTTCAAACACTGAAGCCAACAACGTCTCTCTTTCTCTCTGTCGCAAAACTTCGTCACCGTCGGTAACAAAATTGAGCAGAAACCAGAATCTATCCTCACCACTACTTCACCATCTTTATTTTCGCAGAATCGGTCTTGATATGGATCCAGACGAAGCGTTAGGGTTAGTAAAGGAAGGCGCTTCTCTGCTCCTGCTTGACGTCCCGCAGTACACCCTCGTCGGAATCGACACGCAGCTCTTCTCCGTCGGACCTTCTTTCAAGGGCATCAAGATGGTCCCTCCTGGTCTCCACTTCCTCTATTACAGCTCTTCCAACAGGTAGGTTCATTTACTTTTCAATTTTTTTAATTTGTGTGCAAACCAAGCCTTTAAATGATTCATTTTCGTGAAATTGGCTTCTTTGTTGTTGTTGCAGAGAAGGGGTCGAATTCTCTCCTGTAATCGGGTTTTTCGTCGACCTGAGTCCTTCTGAGGTATGAGAATAACTGCTTTCTTCTTGTTTTAAGGTGGAATAGATTGCTTTGATGATTATAGAGCACTACTTTTGAGTCTCCTATAACTAGCTATTCCTGTTAACTTCCAATGTTGATGGAGAATGGTACTTCTTGTTAAAACAATGCTTGAACATAAAACTTATTGTAGTTTTAAAGAACTGAACAAGGATTTGTCATATGAATGTTAGGCATTGGCCTTTATGTTTTACTATGCTTTTGAAGGGTCTATTCTATTCCTTCATGTTAAGATCCTAGGTGGAGCCGTCAAAAGCAGCCCAGCCCATATGCCCGCCCGTGCCCGTAGCTTTTAAATGGTTTGAAACCAGCCCGTTAAATAACTGGGTGAATATTGCCCACTCCATTTTAACCCGTACTTAAACAGGAGGGCATGAGTTGATTATTGGGGGTCCTGCGTGGTGGGTTCTTGATGAAGGATGCCGCTTTTAATGGTGCTTGGGTTTCACTGGTGGAGGTGCGGTGATGGTTGCGATGTTGGAGAAGAATTGCGATGGCTTTGGCGGTCGGAGTTTGAAAAGGGAAGCAATGGTGGCGGCTGCTGGATTTGCGTCGGGGGTTGCAAAGACTGGGACGGGCAGGGTGAGAAATGAGGATAATAATTATTTTGGGCCAGATTTATAAATTTCATCAAATGTTTTTTTACAAGAAAACAGGTTAAACGGCCGGGTTAGAGTTAACCCGGACCCATTTTAACCTGCCCATTCAAGCAATTGATGTTACGCGGGTTGGGCAGGTTAGCCCATTTACAAATGTGCCCGTTTGACAGCTCTAATCATAGGTTCTTTTATAATAGAACTGTGTTTGGCTGTAAATTACAATGAAGAAGCAATGTCCTATGACGATATATGATCAAATCCTCTCGAGGTTTCAAGCTCGGAGACTTGTTCATTGGGTTTGGTTTTACGGTGAAAAACTATATCTCCTGGTTTTGATAATGGTTTTATTGGGAAAATCTTTTCTACAGATGATCACCCACTTTGATGTATGGGACAGGCTGTTGGCGGTTAGGAAAAAAATAATAGAAAAATAAGTGTATCAGTATTCAGTAATGAGAATGCTAAGGTGGATGAGTGGGTTACTAGGAAAGATGGGATATGCAACGACACAATTAGAAAGAATATAGACATTGCACCTGTACAACACGAAATGGGTGAGAGTAATTTTAAGTGGTTTGGTGATGTGTATCGTAAGGCGAGGATGCCCGACTAGAAGAAGTGATGCCGTTCAGATCGAGGGTTGTAGACGATGGAGAGGGAGACCAAAAAAAACCTGGTTGGAGACAGTAGCCACGACTTAGTCAAATTAAACCCAAGGGAGGATATGATTTTGGCAGGCACCAATGGTTGAGAATATGATCACCCACTTACCTCATGGTACTTCTTGTTAGAGCAATGCTTGAACTTAAAACATATTGTAGTGTAGTTTTGAAGAACTGAACAAGGATTTGTCATATGAATGTTAGGCATTGGCATTTGTGTTTTTACTAGGCTGTTGAAGGGTCTATTCTATTCCTTCATGTTAAGACCCTAGGTTCTTATATAATAGAACTGTGTTTGTCTGTAAATTACAATGGAAGAAGCAATGTCCTGTGACAATATATGATCAAATCCTCTCGAGGTTTCAGGCTCGGAGACACTTTGGAGTCTTATTTCCTTCTTTGTCCAAACTGCCCACCCTAACTTTGAACTGGTTATTACACTTGTTGATTGGCTTTGCTTTTACGATGAAAACATAGATCTCCTGGTTTTGATAATGGTTTTATTAGGAAAATCTTTCGTACAGATGATCACCTGCTTTGATGTATGGGACAGGCTGTTGGCGATTAGGAAAAAAAATAATAGAAAAATAAGTGTATCAGTATTCAGTAATGAGAATGCTATGGTGGATGAGTGGGTTACTAGGAAAGATGGGATATGTAACGACACAACTAGAAAGAATATAGACATTGCACCTATAGAACACGAAATGAGTCAGAGTAATTTTAAGTGGTTTGGTGATGTGTATCGTAAGGCGTGGATGCCCGACTAGGAGAAATGATGACGTTCAGATCGAGGGTTGTAGACGATGGAGCGGGAGACAAAAAAACCTGGTTGGAGACAGTAAACCACGGCTTAGTCAAATTACACCCACGGGAGGATATGAGTTTGGACAGGCACCAATGGAGACGCTTGATCCATGTAGCCGAACCCCGTTAAAATGGGAAAAAGGCTCGTTGAGTTGAGTTAAGTTGAGAATATGATCACCCACTTACCTCATATGACTTCAAGGTTTTCATTGAAAACTGTTGAATTTTGACATCCCATGGTAATTAGTATGGGTGGTCAGAGAGTTGTGCTTTCGATTTGGTTAATTTTCTCGCAAAATAGATTTACAAGTCTCTAGTAATTCAGAACACCACTCGACTGTATCTTTTTCGGGGTTGTCTAGAGCATTTTGTGCCGAAGCACTCAGGTGCCTTCTTATGAATACTCGGACACAACAACAGAAATCGTAAACAATAGACACAAATAAATGTATATGATGTGCTATATAATTAGACTCAAAACAGTAATACAATCAGTGAACAGAATTTCATTTATAGTTGGTACAAAAAGTTAAGCTTATCGCGAAGTGAAGTAGATAGACAGACATATATCTTCAAAAACATGTCTTATAACTCACTTCGAATAGAAATAAAAAAAAGAAAAATAAACATGGCATGAGACAAGGTTGTATTCTGTACGAGGAAAGAAGAAGAAAGTAGTTGTATGACGTCACTCCATTAAAACAAGTCCTTATCTTTCTGTGTTATTTTATTTATTATTGTCACTTGAGCTCAATTTTTTTATTTCTGAATATGGGGCTGTGTATTATGGTTACTCCACTAAAACAAGCTTATTTCTCTAGGTATTTCAAATAATTGTTTTTGTATTTAGGTAAATACAAGTAAAGAGTATGGGCAGAATGGTCATTTGGTTGTTCAGTAGAAAAAAGTCCACAAACTTGGTGAAACCCACTTTTATTTCCAAATTCAATTTTAAACTATGAAGCCAAAATTCAGAATCCACCAGCTGGCACAAAAATATCCACACCAAAGTCAACCAATATCTTATATAGATTGGAGAAGATTTAGAGAGACTTATGGGAGAGGCAATACGTCGGAGGACGATTTGTTGAGAGGAGAGAAAGGATGTTTATTAATTAGGAAACAAATCTTGTTTAGTAAGATTCTTTTGTTGGTGTTTGTGGTAATAATATGGAGCTTTGATGGCCATGAAAGGAGGGAGTGAGTTGAGCTCAGTTTGGAGAGTGGAGAGGATTGGTGGGTAGAGATACATAGACTAACACTTATGAATGTAATATATTGAGTGAGGAATGCAGTGAAAGGTATGGGCGTGGTAGAGGGTTGTAACGTGTATGGCCTTTCTAAGAACATCACCTTGTTGAAAGGGTTATTAGGTTATGAGGAATTTGATGTCTGATTTTTTTTTTCTTTATTTCTTCTTTTAAAAATATCAGAGACTGGTTGCGAGTTGATGTGGAGGGTGTTTGTTAATCATTATTATTCTTGGCTCTGTCTACCTGTCGATGGTGATTTGTTACTTTAATTTGGAAGGACTCATTGAAGTGTGGGCTATCTTCATTTGGTTCCATGTGAGAAATGACCCTTTATGATTGATGAGCTGGTTCTTTGTCATCTGTTCTGTTTTTCTTGAAGGCTTTAGCAGGAGTTAGGGTGGGGAATGAAGATAGGAAATGAAACGGTAATTTTATATATGCTCATGAGCATGCTAATGGAACAGTAACTCAAAATGAAAACTTGTTAATTTGATTTCACGAAGACCACTCCTCTTAGACAATTAGTTACCATGCTAAAATGTGTTATTTCTTGACCTATCAAATTGCATGACTGATCTATCTCCTATATTGTCTCAATGTAACAGGTAATTGTTCGTAAATGGAATCAACTGGAGGAAAGACTAGTCAGAATTTCTGAGGATGAGGTTCGTAGCCTTGCACTTTCGAAGAAATTACTGAAAGCTTCTCTAAATATATGTTGGCCAGTCTCGAATAGTCTTTCAGATGCGTTTTTGAACTTCTACTTTTGATGCTAAAACTTGAAGAACTAGTTGTAGTTAAGGAGGACAACAGTGAGTCTATGATTTCCTGATTATGTTTGAGCAATATTACAATAGGTTTTATCCCAGTGTTATTATTTGGTATATTTCTGGCCCGAAGTACGGATGGTTCTTTGATCAAAGCCGATAGGATATTCGCGAGACCTATCATTGCGGAGTGTGTCCATTCAATGGACAGTATGGATCATAATGTGTGTAGTCTGTGAGATTTGATCGGATTCGTTTCGAATTTCTTACTTCTTAGATCCTATAAATGCCCATATATTTTGTAGCACAAACGGCGCTAAACCCTATACACACTTTACACACTGTAACACAAAACCTCCAGCAATTCTAATTTACCAGAAAACCACCTACACTTTACTAACTGTTACCAATAGCTGTACTTAACTAACGGTGTATTTAAAATATGATGGAATTGGGGGCATAATTGTCTTCTCCAACCCACAAGTCCACAACCATATACCTCCTCACTCCCTTGTCACTCCCCTCCCCTCCCCGACTGCCAAAAATCACAAACCCACCACCACAGCCTCCGCCAACAATCTGTGCAGCTGCCGCCACCACATCAACCAAACCCTGTTCAATTTGAGAGAGAAATTGGAAGTGAATAGAAAACATTGGACCACCACAATTTCTCCTCCACCAATTATTCCAGCGGTTTTAACCAACACTGAATATACTCCGCGCTTCTCTTCTCAAAAAAATCGACCAAACCCAACTAAATTCGATTCCATGTCTCCACCCATAACACCCACTACTCGAACTCAAACCAATCAATTCTACCGACGACCCATAACTGCAACGGAAAACGCAAACCCATTGGTCTGACCTTCACCGATTCGGACCTCCAATCGATGAACACCAACTGATTCGGACAAAACAATCAAGAAATCAGTCAACACCAAGCCACAATCCAGCCTTAAATCGACCCTGAGATCTCACTTCTGCCATCATATTCAATCGGGTAGATCCATAGATAGAGCAAATTGGGTTTTCGGTTGTGAGGCCGAGAGTTTAGGTCCGGGATGTGTTTCTGGGTTCCAAAACACAGAGAGATCGATAGAAAACTCACTGTGTTTGACAGAGAAGTAGAGATACAATAGAGAGTGAGAGAGATGGATATATCCGAGAAAATCTTGTGGTGGGTTTTAGAAATGGAGGGGAAAAAGAGAGGAGGGAGAGATTGTTGACTGAGGCTGTGGTGGTGGGTTCATGGTTTTTGGAGGGGAGGGGAAGAGAGAGACAAGGAGTGGATGGTTGCGTGGATGGTTGTGGAGCTGTGGCATTGGGTGGGTGGGGAAAGACAATTATGCCCCCAATTCCGTTACATTTTAATCACACCATTAATTAAGTATGGCTATTGGTAACAACTAGTAAAGTGTAGGTGTTTTTTCTTGTAAATAGAAATTGCTAGAGGTTTTGTGTTCGGAAATTTTCGTATTGTAGATAGTGCTTGTAGTGCAATCACAGTTTACTGTCAGTATTTGGCAGACGTGTTATCATTTTACATATAGGCATATTGGTTATACAACTTCTAACTCTGTTTCCCTTCTTTCGGATGCTTCAGAGGAATAATCTATTGAACTTCAATTTAGCTGCTTATTATGCATGTCCGGAGTATCTTTGATTCTCATAGCATTCTTCATTTACCAGTGGGTACAAATGTTTTTAATTCATGCTCTGTTGTTTATTGAAGGAAGAGAGATACTCCCAAGCTGTGAAGAATTTGGAGTTCGACAAGCAACTTGGTCCCTATACATTAAGCCAGTATGGTGATTGGAAGCGGTTGTCCAACTATATCTCAAAGGGTACTATTGAACGCATTGGTGAGCACTGTTTTATTCACTGTGGGGAGGTTGATATTTTTTCTGCTTTCTTGGCTTGTAGGTTACTCCTTATCCCTTTTCTTCCTGCTTCAGTTAACTGATCTTTGGAAGCACGTTTCCTAAATTAAATTCACTTTGCTTTCCTATGTTAGGGTTTTGTAGGCTCCGGATCTTAAAAGGACAGCTCTTTTTTTTTTTTTTTTTTGCAAAATAATGTTACCCTGGCATTAAAACAACTATTTTAATGATTTTGTTGGCAAATTCTTTATCATCTAGAGTTGGTGCAAGGAGACTTTTCCAATCTGTTAAGATTTCCGTCTTGTCAGATAAAACACTGTACTGCCGTTCTGCTTTAATGACCCTTTGCTGATATTGTTAAATTCCTATATAATTTATTATTAACAGGCATTTATTCTTTACAGAACCTATTGGAGGGGAAATAACAGTAGCATATGAATCCACCGTAGTTGGTACTGTTCCCAAAACATCTGCAGAAAAAGCCTTGGTGGAGCAATTAAAGAACAGTAATTTCTCAAGGGCTATTGATAATCCAGAAAGGAGAGGTTGTTATTACACATCGATTCCCCGTGTTATTAAACATAGGGGTGTTCACGGGGAGGAGCTTAGCTCTTTGAATCTTGACAAGGTAAAGATGTGTGAATAGATGTGTGCGTGTCCATTCACAAATTTTCTCAAAAACTCTTAAATTGTTGTTGATCGCCAATCTGTTCTCAGACTCAGTTGTTGGAGAGCTTAATAATGAAAGACTATGGAGGTTCTGAAGACTTGATTCTTGGCGAGCTGCAATTCGCATTTATTGCTTTCCTGGTAGGCATCAAGCTTCCCACCACCCACAACCAAAACGACACACACAAAGTGTTCTCCCATAAATCTGTTCCATATTGTTCTTCTATTCTTTTTTACATCTGCAGTCAATTTAATCATTTTCGAGAACCAGTGATATTAGATTCAAATGACATCTGTGATTTTGCAGATGGGCCAATCTCTAGATGGATTCCTACAGTGGAAGTCATTAGTTAGTCTTTTTCTGGGTTGTACGGACGCTGTAAGTATTTGGTTTCATCCCAACTGTTAAGTTGTAAGATTTCATTTATTTTTGATTCAGTTCAGTTTGAAATTTAATTTTTTATTGGTATTGCAGTTTTTCTTTCAGTTTGTGTCTTAAGAATATTTTGTATGGTCTTTTGGTTGGAGTTTTGGTAGACTAGAATGAATTTCCGGGACAAGGGAAACAAAGTTGACTACAATAATTGCTTAAGAGTCTGCACTTAGACTGCCCAACCCAACCCAACCCAACCCAACCCAACCCAACCCAAATCGATTCATTTGACAGTTTGTCATTAGTTTGTATTGGTTGTGGTTTGAAAAAATACAAAACCGTTGAGGTAGTTTGATTACAGGATTTTCTTAATAACCCAACCCAACCCGACCCAACCGGAATATGTACTAGTTATATATCTGTATATTTTAAAGTATACATGCATATGTGTATCATATATTTTGAGATTGTGATTTCTCTTATACTGGTTCATGAAATATCTAAATCATATTCCATTTAAGAGTATAATCAGTTACAGTGCATATAAAAATGTCCTCAAACACTCTGTTGCATTCAATTGTTTGATTTGTAGTAATTCAGATTGCAAACCAAATTTATGTGGAAACATGGGTCACCTAAAAGTCTAAAACACCGCTTATAGTGAAAGAGCAGTCCACACTCCACCAGATAAGCTAAGCTTAACAGTCGTTATTCTGCCAGTTAGTCTGATGGGTGACTTTTACAAACAAAGTAAAGAACATATTCTCCTTTTTTCTATAAAGAATGATTGAAATTCTTCAACCCCCATTGACTTATGACTTTTAGAGTCAGAGTTTGTGAACCTTTCTTCACTTGTAGTAAGCATGCAAACTTTAAAGTCCTTCACTCCACACTGATGACGTTAGTTTGTATCTCTTAAATTATGTCACTGTCAAGCTTGCACTCCTATGAAGAGTTTGTGTCTCTAAGATTATGGCAAGTATATAATATTTATAGGCTCTATCATGCCATGCCGCTCTTGAAAGCAATTCTTCCGACTTAGACACTTTCCAGCTCCCGTTTTTGCTCCCACTCCCGCTCCAAGCGGGCTTGGTGGAATCTACTTACAGTAGTTCCATTTTAGCCCCATTACTACTTGCGATACTCTCTTTCTCTGAAACAAATTCATATGCCATCCAGAGCTCAGTCATTGAGGAATTCCTGTTACATCTTTTAAGTTGTTGAGGCTAACATTTTTGGCCCTATCTGGTTATCTTTTTTATCTCACTTGTGCAAGAAAAGGAAAGTAGTTTTGGTAACAAATGATAACTATGAATTATGGAGTTCAAACCAGAAATGAATACTGCAATTCTGAATTAGAATCAGAAGTCTTATACTCCCAAAATCCCGCTTCTAATTACTTAATACCCAGTTTCATAGTAATTAAACTTGACAACTTAGTACTCACTCCGTCCCATAATAACTGTTCACTTTTCTATTTTGGGTTGTCCCAAAATTATTGTCCACTTTCCCTTTTAATGTTTGAAATTTTGTGAATTGACAATATTGTCCACTTAAATATAAGAACAATTGACACTTAAACTACCATGCAGTTTGACACTTCTGACACTTTAGTGCACACAGTTCCAAAATTGACACTTAATTCTGACACTTTAGTGCACACAGTTCCAAAATTGACACTTAACTGCCATGCTCTTTGACATTCCCGACACTTAGTGCACGCAGTTTCAAAATTGACACTTGAATGCATGCAGCATACAAATTACAAACATCCCGCTCCAATTTTAATGACTGCGTCACTTGAAATCAATTAACGGCGTCATCGAAATTGGAGCATGTTGTCGGTAATAAATGCATACTGCTTGCACTTAAGTGTCAATTTTGAAACAACGTGCACCAAAGTGTCAGAATGTCAAAACTGCGTGCACTTAATTGTCAGTTTTGAAACGGCGTGCACCTAAGTGTCAGTAATGTCAAACTGCATGGCAATTGTGTGTCAATAGTTCGAAATATAATTAAAGTTGCATTGGAAAAGAATAAACAAGGGATACTTATGTCAATACCACAACAAAATCTATATTTTAGTGCAATTAATGCATGTCCCCTTAAAAAGTTGGGGTTCTTAAAAAGGGACTGTTATTTCGGGACGGAGGGTGTAGTATTAAAGAACAACTAAACTTAATGACTTGTAATTGTTCCTAGGAAGAGTGTTCAAACATGTACGTCCAAAGAACTTCGGGTGGCTTTTACTATTCTAAATTCTCTAAACCCAAATCCAGAACTTCTATTTTAACATTCCTACTCAGGGTCAATAAGCTAAATTACCCGAACTCTTCATTCTTGGTGCCCCGCCATGTGCACGTTGCTGATAAGGGTATGATATCTGCATGGGATCTTTTCCCCATCCTATCAGACACTCTGAGGTCTAACCATGGCCAGAGAGCATGTTTTGGTGATTGGATATCCCTTCCTCCTTGCCTATTTCTATTTCATTTCATTGGGGTTGGGGAAACCGATGCCTAAGCAAGGTTTTAAAAAACGGAAGCGGCTGACGTATCGGTCGCGGTCGCGTGTAACGGGATCGGACTATATCGGTGGGACTGTAACGGAAAATGGGGATCGAATGTGTGAATTTTTAGAAAACATTCACGGATGTTTTCTCCGTTTTTCCAACACAAAACGGCCGTTTCTCCCGTTTTTCCGACGCGAAACGGCCGTTTTTCCCGTTACCGAAGCAAAACGGCCGTTTTTTGTGTGAATAAAATTCACACAACGCGTAACGGGAAAAACTGTCGCGCTCTCTGCCGTTTCCGTTACAACACGGCCGCTCCGCGCCGCTTTTGCCGTTTTTTGAAACTCTGTGTCTAAGTCATGCTGATCATCATCTTAAACCACCCCCCCCCCCCCCCCCCCCCCCCCCTCTTCTGTCCCGAAATGAGTGTGGGGGTGGACTTTTCACGGAGTTTAAGGATGTGATTTTTTACTTGAAGAATTTCCTGAAATGTTCTTTGTTTTATGTGGTACATTTTCTTGAGAAGTAAAAAAATTGGAAAAAGGGTATGGAAGGAAGTAAAATGAAAATTAAGTTACTTTTTGGTAGTCTTGTTTCTTCATCCTCCCCAAATCGAGCTGTTTCGTCTGTTTCTTCATTCTGTCCTAAAATGGAATATTCTTCACTTGAAAATACCACACTACCCTTAATAAAAAAAGGATTCCCACTATAGCAGATGTCTTTTCATGCTGACTCATCCTGCTTTATTGACTCATCCTGCTTTATTGACTCATCCTGCTTTATTAAGGACAACGTGGTAAAACCACCCTGCTTCTTAATAAAGCAGTTTTTTTGCTTCATGAAGAAATAAGAAAAACAGATGTAGTACTTATTTTGGGACTTCGCGTATAGGGGAGGAAGACACATAAAGTGGAAAGGAGAGTATTAATGAAGTCCTACAAAATCCTTAACAGAAAGATCCCATTTCGAAATGGTCGTTGACCTGATAAAAGAAAGTCTGCAATACTCCATCCATCCCGAAATAACTGTCCCTTTTTGAAACCCCAACTTTTTAAGGGTGCATGCATTAATTGCACTAAAATTTAAATTTTGTTGTGGTATTGACATACGTATCCCTTATTTATTCTTTTCCAATGCAACTTTAATTATATTTATGTGGACAATATTGGCAATTCACAAAATTGTAGACATTAAAAGGGAAAGTGGACAATAATTTTGGGACAACCCAAAATAGAAAAGTGAACAGTTATTATGGGATGGAGGGAGTAAAAGATAAGGACTGAATGCATGATTTACTTAATGGCCGCAAGATAAAATAGAAAGTACATCATATCCCTGCACCGTTGTCCAAACTTTGACATGACACCAGCATCTGAGTTGAGGTAACGTAGATAAAGTGCTTTGAAGTCAGTGAGTAGTTTTCGAGATCGAAGTGTTGTAATCACAATTTGTGCGTCTCTCTCATTATCGATCTCCCTTGAGCTCTTTCGTTGACAGAACGTTGTGTCGTGGGTTCAATTCCCTGCGATGATAAAAGCTGGATAGTAAATTTTAACCTTCGATGAAGCAACAATTTATATTTTACTTTTAAACTCAGGGTGTCTGGAAACTTGCATAATTGAACCATATGTATGTTTGCTGTAATTGACCCATGGAAAAACTACTCCAATTCTCACTTCAGGTTCAACTTGTCAGTTTAGCTCATATTCTCTTAACTATGTAGCACTGAAACGGGGACGGGGGACTCCGGAACGGCAATTTTCAGAAATTGAGGAGACGAAACGTCGGGGGAATGACATAAATATTTATATATTATACATATATATCAATAGATACACACACAGAGTATTCTAATGTAAATAATACATAAATACACAATAGACCAAATTGAAAGATGATGATCAAGATCAATACAAGGAGGACACACTTACTCCATAAATATGTGGAGGTACTTGAGAAATCAGAGTTCCATGAAGTCGTTGAGGTTGTTTGGAAGTCTTGAAAGTACCCAAATTTATTATCTCCTTTTAAGGATAAGGGGCTAGGGTTTAGATTGGGGTCGGGGTTAGTAATATATATCATATTTTATCTACAAGTGGCCTCCTTTATCTTTTTGAATTTAGTAAAAGACACCTGAGTGTTATTTTATACCCCGAGATGTCTCCAAAATGTTCCGAAAAGGGGGAACGCGTCTCCGGGAAGTTCCTCATAAGTTTCGGACGCATTACTTTTATCGGAACAAACGTTTCGTGGATTTCTGGAGGAGTCTCGGAGTCCGGGACGTTCCTGGAACAGGGACGTCACTGTACATGGAGTTCCCATCACAGTGTGTAACTGTTTGATATATTTATGACACACAATCTAATATCTCAACTTCGTCTGTTATATGACTTGCAGCTTGTTAAAAGGGGACAGTAGTATCCCTATTTGGCATAGAATTATATTTTTAGTGAGACCACCAAATAAAATAATTATCTGGATCTATTATTATGAGAAATTTTGGTTTTGGACAGAGCAGAAAATTGGCAGTATCTAGTATCTACTGTGGTGCCATGCCTTTGTTTACAGAGTAAAGGACCACCAAATAAAATAATGCTATGAAGCTTCTTATATCTATTTAGTTATGTGAAGTGCTATCCTTTTGGTGGAGCAGAAAATCTGCAGTTTCTGTAGCATGGCTTTGCCACATTTTGTAGATGGACTATAAACCGTGAGAATGTGATGCACTTTAATTTAGATCTTCTTATATCTTATAGTATCTTGTTGTTTGACTATAGTAAGTTATCTTAAGTAACCCTCTGAGGAAGTCCTTGTAGCATTACTTAGAAGAGGATTTTGTATTTTTGTTACACTCATCAATCTTCAACGTTTCTGCAGCCTCTGCAAACAAGGAGCCAGCTTTTTACCAAGGTAAAATTTTGGATACTTTTCTTCATCCCAGTCATATTGATGTGAAGTATTGTGGGTAGTGTCTTATGTTCATTTACTTATTTATTCCCGACTAGGCAATCCAATGAAATTCAAGTCCAGTGCTTTCTTCGAGATTTTCTGCTATCTAAATCATAATTATAGGTACTTCTTATACAATCATAAAGCTTATTTACCAATGGCAAATCTTATGTGTGCTACTAACCAAGAAAGGTCTTAGATATTTTCTGTTTAGATTAAGACTTTACCTCTCACTACATATCTAAATTGCTTCGTACCACAATTGATGCATGTACCTTTGCTTATGTAAAGAAAGGAAAATAAATTATGTGCATGCTCTACTTCTTCTCGCAGACAACATTCGACCAGTGTTCTCTGTGACCATTATCCTTACAGACTGCCTGCAGTTTTCTCATGACATTCTTTATATATATACACACACACATATATATACATATATAAACGTATATATTATCTATTCATTTATTTTTCAATATTTTCGTTTTGATTGCCATTGTTCAACTAAAACGGCTTCTTCATTAAAAAAGTCGAATACTCGATGATGATATTTTTCAGGATGGATCTTTCTGTTTCCATGTAAGATCTAGGTGTTAGTTGCAATAAGGCTAATTTCAAAATGCATACCTAATTTCGGTTCAAATCCATATTGCATATATTTACTTCAAATTTGTTCAAAATCTATAACTGCAATAATTTTTCCATTATAATGAAAAAATATATTCAGTTAAAACAGAATGCAATTACAACCTAACCTTGTGCTCAGAAAAATAAAACTAAATTACAACCTAACCCCTAAATTATCTTCTATTATGTTCTACCCCTAAAATATTTGGGAATTTTTAATACCCTCTTCTTCAACACCATCACCAACACCATGATTCCTAATATCCCCGACCACAACCAAGATGACTGTACGAGAGAGAGAAAGGAGGGAGAGAGAGAGAGAGAGAGACTCAGTGCCTCAATATATATATATATATATATATATATATATATACATATATATATATTAACTTTATGAGTACACCTCTTTGACATTGTCAACTTAACCACCATAGACTTGAATTCATGCACCAACTTCTTAATCTACTTATTCGCACCAGCATAATTCTTATCCCGCATAATATAAGCATTAGAGACATGAAACTTCTACAAAGTGAGTGATGAATCTTGGGCTAGAAGGCGGACAAGTTATGGTGAGTGATGACAACCAACTCGACTTCTCCGCAACTTGCAAAGTCGTTTTAGGCTTGGTGGGGTCCATCACCGCATCTTCTTTCAAAGCTTCATCGACGAGGCAGCAGCACAAGTTTAAACTCAAAGCGTAGTTCGATAATTTGAGTAATTACCTAGGAAATGGTTCAGATCGTAGAAATTGAAGCCGAGAAACCAAAATTTTGGTACCCGAGACCGGTAGAGGTAGTGCATATTGGTCAATCAAGGACATTGGTGATGGCGGGTTTCATATTTGTGTTAGGTCTCTGCGAAATGGGGGCCAGGGTTCCTGCAACTCGGGGTTGACAGTCGACTCTACTGCGTGTGTTTGTATATGCTGGTGGCGGTGATTATGGTGTTGGTAGCCATTGAAGTGGATGTGTTTTCTGGCTCCGGTGATGGGTTGCGTATGGAGTGTGGAGGAGGTTGGAGTTGACGGTGGTGGTTAAGGGGCAGAGATGGAAATGGGTAAGGAGGTGGCTGTGGTGGCCCTGGTGGTGGTGCTGTGGGAGAAGATGAAGAATATTAGGAAGTTAAAGGGGTGCAATTGAAAATATGAGACTAGTGTTCTAATATTGTGTACTCCTATTAAGTATTTATAAACATAATTGTGTATTACTAAATAGATGGTTGATAAAAAGTAACGAAGGTAGGCAAAAGAAGTTGAATGGAAACATACAACTGAATTCTGAAGCATAAGTATGCACTGTAATCATATTTGAAGTAAAGGGATGCGAAATGGATTCAGGCCCCACAGACATGCATTTTGAAGTTTAGCCTTGTAATAATGAACCAACATTATAACTAGTGGTCCTGGTATTTACCGTGTGACTGTATACTAAATGATTTTTTCACTCTTATTTGTGAAGCGGTTATTCTCTTCTCCTGGGATACTGGTTAACAGAATAAAACAAAAATGTAGAGAACTTAAAGACTAACATTCATAAGATGTTACCATTCACCCTTCTTGTCGTTATGTTGTTTTTTCTAAAATTGCTCTGCACATCCTTCTTTGGTTCTCTTATACTGACATCATAAATTTTTCTGATGATTTGTAGTTTGTCAAAGTGATCTATTATCAACTGAAGTATGGATTTCAGAAAGAGAACGCAGAAAGTAGTCGTGCAGAGAAGGGTGTTCTAACATTGTTAGACGAATCTTGGATATCAGCTGATAGCTTTCTGCATCATCTTTGCAAGGTATGTTTTTGCGATAGTTTGGCTCCATATGATCATTCATTATACTTCTCAGGATGCACTAGTCTTTCACTATCTCGTGACTAGTATGTCCTGCGATTCATTGTTTGTAACCCCAAACAAGTTGCTCAGTATACACCAGTTCATGATTTTGTCCTCTCTGAATAGTGAAAATAGTTTGCATGCGATATTTGAATTAATGTATTTAATTTTGGAATGTTCTGATAAGACGGCCTATTCTGCTGTAGGATTTCTTTTCTTTAGTGCTGGAAGCCCCAGTAGTCGATGGAGATCTTTTATCATGGGTAAGTACTAGACTTCTCTTTCTTTCTTTTTGTCGAATATACGGGTAGTGATCCTTACAAAGAAAAATTTTCTCCTCACAGAGCCACTAACTGAGATTTGATCCAAATGACAAAATTAACCCCTTCATAACTGTAATTATTGAACAAGGTGCTCCTCTTCAACAATATGATAATTGATATCTGTGGTGCATACTTCTGTTTCTCTCTCTTCAACATATAATGCTCCCTAATTCAAGCTCTCTCTCTCTCTCTCTCTCTCTCTCTCTCTACTTTAGCTAGTGATCATCCATGGAGGTCAAGCTCTCTCTACTAAATTTCCTTTGTATCAATTGAAATTTCTCAATCCAATACAAGATTTCCCAAAGTAACAATCAGAACTTTTTCACTCTTGAAAGTGATCTCGAAATCATCATGTACACGTTCATGATGCTCAACTTTCTCTATAAACTGTAAGAAATACGGGTGAAGATCTCTGTGACCCCTTTTCTCTCCAGTGGAAAACCTTAGGCATAGCCTTTGCGATTCTTGGCTTTTGATAAGGCTTTAATCTCATCGATGGCTCATTACCTGACTAACATCGAAATCGTAGTAAGCAATAAAAATAAAATCAAGATAGGGATGTTCTGCAAAAAGAGTAGAGGAAGGGTCGATTTGAGAGAAAATGATGGTCTAGAGAGAAGCAAGAAACAACGGGATATGAACAAGAAATTATGGCATCGGTATTGTGATTCTCAACTCAGGGCTAAATTTGTCATGTAGATCAGAATATCAGTTAGTGGCTTTGTAAGAATAAATTCTTTCTCTGCAAGTAGATCTAGAATGAGTTGTGTTTTTACCAGTGAGATATACTTTGTAAACTATTCTTCTTGATATGCTTGCACAAAAGATAATACAACCATTACTGATTTTGTGGATTTGCGGAAAGGTACATGGTTATGGGGTGTTCTGTTCAAGTGCGCATTATCTATATAATGATAACCAAGTCTATGTATATGGATCAGTCACTCACGTCAAGAATTTAACATCCAGACAAGTTTTCAAAGCACGTACAGATGGGTTATGAGTTATGACATCCACATCTGTAATCTTAAATAACTCCGTAAGTTCATAGGCCAAGCCAAATGATCAACAGAATGGTGTGTAGCATGTGACAACAGACTAGCTGTATTTATTTGCATTGGTTGTTTAGATTGCCTTGTTTAAACATGTTTAGGATAATACATGTTTACCAATGTAGTTTTGTTGCTTGTTTCTAGTTATTGGGTATTATGTTTTCGTCTTGGCAAGTTGATACACCAAACTAACTTGTCTGCCGGGGGATAGATGAGAATGGCAATGAATGGTATTTCATCCACCTTAAAGTGGAAGGGCAGTCATTCTTTAAATTGTATTGAAAGAACCCGTGAGATTTGGAAGTGCTATTACTTCAAAAGACTGTCTGGAACAACCTAGAAGTACGGAAAGACTAGCTCAGAGAAAATTGAGGGGATTTTGTTTAAGTACGTGCAATTGGTGGATGACAGATTTCTATTTGGTCACAAGCAGCGATTGTTATGGAAATGTGGGTGTTTATTTCATGTTTCACGCATAGTTGTCAAATCGGGATTCAGATAGTGAATCGAAATTCACCTTCACTGAATCGTAAATCGAATCGAATCGTGAATCGTAAAGATTCAGCTTCCAATATTTTTATGTTGATATAATAAAATATTTTATAAAGCTGTAACATTTTTGAACAAAATATTCATATTTTTACAAGAAGAAAGCTCAAATCATTGGAAACTCCCATCCATAATAGATAGACATGTGGAGCAAGGAACTACAATAATAGAAAAACTATTAGCCTTGGACCAGAGAAAAATGCACTAGTAATTTAAAACAAGAGCATATTGCAAAACAGACATAAATGTAGGAAGCAATGTAGGAAGTATTATTTCTGAGACTGATGCTGCAACTCAATTAGACCTTAAGAATCGAAGGTGAATCGTAGAATCGGTCTGAATCGTAACTGAATCGTAAGATTCGGACTCTTGAATCGGGATTCAAATAATTTTTTGTCCTTTAAAGATTCACTAAGGGATTCGCATCGTTTAATGGTTGAATCGAATCGAATCGTAGGATACGAATCGTGAATCGTAAGATTTTGACAACTATGGTTTCACGACTCTTTGGAATAGGAAAACCCAAGTGAAAGACTGCCTCTTGAGAGAACATTGAAGGCCGAAAGCAAATGATAACGCAGTAAGTAAATTTTAAGGTAACTTGTTCTGAAAGTGCGGAAAGGAAAGGAAAGGAAAGGAAAGAAAAAGTGCAAGAATCTGTAATAAAGTAAAGAATCCCCATATCAATAAGGTAGCAGAATTAGCAAGGAATAAGAGAGCTTCATGGAAGTAAACAAAGGTTAAGAAACTAAGGGTAAAATAAAATGACAATGGAAACCATAAATGTGACTGATTGACCATTGATTCAGCTGGGTTACTGCCTTCCCCTTCCTCCTTGTTCATTGAGGCTATTTATAGCCAAACTCAGTCAGTTGTTTGTCTGCTATCTGTCAGTTTCTGAACTCCCGAACACCGTCCTGCCTGGTCACTAAGAAAGGGGCATCTCTATGCCTGTGACATGTCCGATCTCTGCAATGGAAGTTGCCGTGTTTCCCCCTACTCTTGGTTCCACGTCATTCTTGCTTAATTCCTTTGAATTCTGGTAACACAGGCATGGAACTGTTGTGTAAACAATAGGTTCCTTGACGTGTGGTTAGCTGAGAATATATGTATTGAGTTCAGCTGAGTTCATGTTTTCACCAGGCATTGGTTTAAGCTTCTAAATTGAGGAATAATTCAATTGAATTAATTATGTCATTGCTATCTGAACCTAGACGGTAAAAATGGTAATTTCTATTGATCAATAGAAAATCTCAGGAGTGTAGTCTTGCCTTGATTGTAGACACTGACCATTGTCGATGAATGAGATTTTTTGGTTTCTTGAAGAATTAAGATGTTTGTTTCTATATTTCAGACAAGGAAACTCAAGGTGCTACTTGAGGACACTCTTGGATGGAGCTTCGAGCCAAGAAGTGAGGTAGATGGAGCATACTATGAAGAAGATGACGAGGTCGGTGTAATTCTAATTCTCTCTCTCTCTCTCTCTCTCTCTCTCTCTCTCTCTCTCTCTCTCTCTCTCTCTCTCTCAATTGTTTCCTATATTTCTACAGTTCGCTCCAGTTGTGGTAATGCTAGATGATTGATCATCGAGGTCGGACTCCTTAGAAGCGGCTGAAGCAGGGACCTAAACTTTTCCGGGCAATCATGGTCTGCGTAGATTAACTACAATGTACAGCTAGTTGAGCAAATACCAGTTTTTTTTTTTTTTTTTTTTTTTTTTTTTTTTTTTTTTTTTTTTTTTGAGCAATTACCAGTTAGGTGTAGCAGTCTCGAGTCACTGTGATGAAATGAAACTTGTGGAAGAAAGTGCAAACAAATTAATGGTTTCTGCAATATATTCCTATGTCAATGCAAATGTTTACAAGATATGCTAAGTTGAAGCACTAATGTATCACGCCCACTGTATGAGTTTCTTCTATGTGATTTTGCAGTAATGGTTAGACAAGCAAAACTTATTTGTGCAATGGGAGGATGCATGGCATGGCATGTTGCTGCAATTATTATTATTTTTCAACAGGAACGAAAGATAACATTGAGGTAGTTTTTTCCTTTCTTTTTTTTTTTTTGAAAATGAGTGGTTGGGTTGAGGACCCTCGTCTTAAGCATACATTCTCAACTACCCAACGAAAAATGAAATAGGAGTTCCTACTAATGAAAATTTGGACATACAACGTAAAAGTTTCACAGGGTATCTCTCAGCTCCGATAGTTTTGGAGATTTAGAGGCAATTCGACAGTATGGCTAGGGTCTCTCCGACGACAATTTTGACCTGCCGACGGCGATCTCTTCTCTGAATCTTGCTAGAGAATGGCGTCCGACCTAGTTTCAAGCATGACAAGGGGATTTGGCAAACTCTCCCTTGCTGAGGAGAAGGTAGTAAGATTCAACAGGGACTACTGCATAAAGGCGATGGAAGAAAGAGGACCGTGCCTTATCGGGTCGTTCCTACAGCCGATAAAATTCAATACCTTGTCGATGAAGTTACTCTTCAAGAAGATTTGGCTTGAAGGGGAGGAAATCAATATTCATGAAACAGGGGAGAACATGTTTGTTTTTCAATTCCCTTCTACAGGCTCGCTAGAACAAGTTCTTCGTGGACGCCCCTAGATCTTTGGCGAAAACGTCCTACTACTCAAACCGTGGAAAATCTCGGCAAAGACTCCAAAACCTGAATTCGACACCATTGATGCATGGATCCAAGTTAAGAATATTCCATTCTTTTTGCAGACGGAAGACTTACGTTCAATTCTACAGGATTTGGGAACAGTCTTGCAAACTGATCCTAGGATTCTAAGTTGAAGGGGTGGTGATTATATGCGTGGCAGAGTCCGAATCAATGTCCATGAACCCCTACAGAGAGGAGCAAACATTGAAGTTGTTGACGAAGTTATCTGGCTTGATTTTGTGTATGAGCATATACCGGGGGTTTGTTCATGGTGTGGACGGATGGACCGTACTGATCTTGATTGCAAAGAAGAGAAGACATTGAAAAATCTCAGGACTTTCCGGGGCTCGGAGATTGGCTCTTATTTCGAAACCCCCCCCCCCAAAAGAAAGCTGTTTGATATGGATGAAACAATAAACGCAGAAGAAGACGGCAAAGCCAAAGACACCAGTTCCAGAAGGGTTGCAGTGGGGAAGTCGCAGCCAAATCGAAGGAGGACTCGGACTGGGGTTTTAGTGACGAAGGAGAAGGTACTGATGGTGCAATGGACACGGATAAAGAAGACAAGGAAGATAAACCAACTGTTAAAAAATACAGCAACCCTCTTGCTGATGTGCTGTTAGAAGGCAATGTTGTCGGAGAAGTCTTAAAGAAACCTACGGCCTCACAAAAGGGGAAGAATGTGGTCGTGGAGTCTACTGTTTTGACCCAGAACAAGAGGAAGAGTGGTGATGTTAACCGCTCCCCGAACCCGATTGAGAAAGTTAGGGATTGGTCAGCAGCGGTCACACGAGGACGCGGAGGCAAGAATAATCGAGGAAGAGGAATGGGCAGAGGGGTGAACTCAGGCACAAAGCAGAGTCTAGTACCTCAACCCCCACAGATCAGTGGGTAGTCGCAAGGTTCCCGAGCCAATAATGCTTTGTGTAGGAGAAACACTTCACAACCTAACAAAGCAAATATTCGTGCATGCCACAAAGCACATGTCAATAGCACCAGTGATAAATCAAAGGAAAACAAGAACAATGAGCAAGTTTCCCAGGTTTCTGATTTTCAGATTCCACCACAGGACGGGGTAGTCTTAAAGAACCCAAACACTATATTTGCTGAGGCTGCTGGACAGCCTGTCCAGGAGCAATGAGTATCATTAGCTGGAACGTACAGGGATTTGGCAACCCCCGTAGCGTGGCTTCTCTTCATGATATAGTGAAGAGAAGAAAGCCAAACCTGGTTTTCTTGATGGAAACCAAGTTGTATGCAAACGATATGGGTTGGATCAAGAGGAAGTTGGGTTTTAGTAACGGTATTTTTCGAGATTGTGATGGAAGTGGTGGCAGCAGAAGAGGAGGTCTAGCACTGATGTGGGATGATAGTGTCCAGTTTGAGCTCATTAACTGGTCGTTCTACCATATTCATGGCAATATCACTTTCTTGGATGTTCAGAAGCATGGTTTCCTCACGGGTTTCTATGGAGATCCGATCAGGGAGGAACGTCATAACTCGTGGCGATTGTTAGAGAAGCTATACAGATCAGGTCAGCCTTAGTGTGTGATAGGCTATTTTAACGCTTTCTCGTCCATCTTGCAAAAAGGAAGGGGGACGTCCGGTCTCTTTCAGCCAAGTGGAGGGTTTTAATAGCGTTATTTATCAGCTACAACTGAGGGATATGGGTTTTTTCGGTTGTCAGTTCACTTGGAGCAATGGCCAAGGTGACTCAGCTTCAATCAGAGAACATATTGATCGTTGTTACACTTCGGACAACTGGTCCGAACGCTTTGGGAGAGACAAAGTACAACACCTAGTCGCTGAAGTCTCTGACCATGTCCCTATAGAGGCCATTTGGGTCTCTGATAACGCCCAATTAGGGGTTATCTTTTAGCCTGATTTCACGAGTATTTGTGTCGGAATTAGCGGTTTTTGCCGGAAAACGCCTTAGAATGCCCCGGGAATCTAGAACGAGACGTTTATTCATACTTGCTGGATTTCTGCTTATTTCTGCTCATTTCTTGCTATATTTGGATATGATCGCGGGTGTTCGTTCGTGTTGCCTTTTCAGGAACAGGTTCGGGAGGTGCATCGGGAAGCGTGCCGGGACCGAGCCGGGACCGTCTCGGGAAACGTGCACAAGACCGGGACACGACAGAGACACGGAAAAGCAGAAGAGCACCGAAGAGGCAAGCCGGGAGTATCAGGAAGAAGAGTGGGACCCAGGGGACCAGTCCTGGCCCACCAGAGGACCAAGTGGGCCCCACCTACCCCACGGCCTGCGTATATACGCAGGCCCTGCGTATATACGCAGCACCTGCGTATATACGCAGGCAGTGGGGGAGGTGGGGGGATCTTGGTTGGGACCTGGTTGCGTATATACGCAACCCCTGCGTATATACGCAGCCAGTTTTTGACTTTTTGACAAAGACGGTGGACCGATGGCATATTCCGTAATTTCAGGCACGAGCGTTTTCAGGAAACAGCACTATTTAAAGACTCGTCCAGACTCGTTTTGAGGATACACGAAGACACAGCACAATTCACAGCACACCCGAAGGCCAGGTCGGAGCATTCACGGAGAGCACGAAAGCGCGATTCGAGATTCGAAGACTTAGTTTGATTTCGTTCTCTCTCTTTATATTCAGAAACTGCGTTTTGTATTATGTCTAGTCGTAGCTAAACTTTTCACCTAGGTTCTCGGTGAACCTAGGGTTTCGTACTCAGATTTTATGATTACTACGTTTATGGATTCATGATGATTGTCTTAATTCAGTAAGTTTTATCTGTCATTCTGGTTTGATTATTATCGTATATGCATGATAGGATTGATCACCCAGGATTGCTATAGACCCGAGCTTGTAGGTGAAAACGTCAAGTTAGGGTTAGGAAGAAAAACCGGGATTTAGTACCTTACCCTGATAGACCGACCAGAGAAAGGGAGATAGGGCTAGCATTGAAAAACGTGAGACCAACTGTTAGAGAATTTGACCCGGGCCATTCGGACAGGTTAGAAACCCTAACAGGATTAGACCGAGACTGCAGACTTAGGCAGCTTAACAAGAATCCGAAAGTCTGCAGGATCGGGATTACGTGTGGAAGCTGAAAAGTCACTGCACAACTGGTACGTTGCACAGATACCAAAACTGCTGAGTGTTTTCATAAACGAACGTAAAACTGAAATCTGTAGAAACCCTAGGGGATCCTGGAGCCTAGTCTTCATCTATTATTGTTACAACAAAATCAGCTTATTTCAGAAAACGTCACAAAAATATTTACAGTTTTAAATTCTGTTTTTAGTTTAGTCACTATAATCACAACCTACTTCTCCTGGTTACTACTCTTGGGAAACCGAAACTGACAACTTGAGTAAACCCGAAACAGTCCTCGTGGGAACGATAATCCGAGTCTAATTGCACCCGGTACTACGAGATTCGTACACTTGCGATAGCACGTTAGTTTGCGCATCAAGTTTTTGGCGCCGTTGCCGGGGACTTTTAGGGTCTATTTAGTAGTCAGAATTAGTTTTCTGAGTTTTTATTTATTTTCAGTTTCGTTATTTTTCTTTTTATCTCACTGCGTTTTCGAATCTGCGTTTTCAGGACTGTTTAGTTGATGCCCAGATTGCCTCGCGATTTGGTGACACCACTCGACAACCCGGAAAAGCTGTATACCGAACAGAACCGCAGAAACCGAGAAAGCAGGATGGCAACCAACGAGAGAGATCCACCCGAGAACACCGCAGCCGGTGGTCAGGAACGAGAGACACGTACCCCAGCCCAGATGGCGAGGTACATTGAAGAGCTTGTCACAGCGGGACTTGCTGCCCGAAGCAACCAGAGAACATATAACCGATCTGGGAAGGCGTTGGTGGAAAATTTCGAGGTCCCCATCGGGGGGCACGAGCGAGCCATTGTGGTGCCCGAGATCACCGCAGAGCACTTTGACATCAAACTATCCACCATCCAGACGGTACAAACTCTCTGCCCGTTTCATGGCAGGGCCGACGAAGACCCGAACGATTTTATCGGGAAATTCGAAGATTACTGCAACAAGGTCAGATACAAGGGGGTAGAAGCAGAGGTGCTCATGTTGATCTTATTTCCGTACTGTCTTTATGGGGTAGCCAAGGACTGGCTTGAATCCCGACCACCCCGATCCATCACCACATGGGAAGAGTGTGTCACGGATTTTCTGGCTAAGTTCTATCCCGCCTCCCGAGTCATACAGTTACAGAGTGAGATCCTGTCATTCAGACAGAAGATGGGGGAGACGGTAGTGGACGCATGGGACAGGCTCATGAGATTGGTCAAACGGTGCCCGAACCACGGTTTTGGAGACGCAAAAATTCTGCAGGTTTTCTACCATGCCCTAGACAGGGAGAACGCCGACAGGATTGACAGAGAGGCCGGGGGTAACTTCTTGTATCACGTGGACAAAGAAGGTGCGTATGACCTGATGAAGCAGTTGGCCAAGCAGGACACCCGACTGTTTGACGATCGCAGGATGGCGGCTAGAGCCGAACCTGCAGAGGATGACCGGATAGACAACCTGGCCAAGATCGTTCACGACTTGGTCAAGAAAGTCTACTCGGATAAGAAGACTGTTGCAGCAGTCGAGGAACCGGATCTGGACACAGCCATTGAGGAGCTAAGGACTGAAGATACCAATTACGTACAGCAGCAGTGGGACCCGAGCCGGTACCGACCGGGTACGAGAGACCATCCCGGGTTTCGGTACGGGAACCCGAACGCAGCAGTTTATGCACCGGGATTCCAGCACAGGCCACCAGCCCAGCAGGCTGCTCCGGCCCAGCAGGCTCAGTCAGTCCCGTCAGCACAGCAGTACAACGCTCAGATGAAGGAGATCAAGTCCATGTTCCAGACCATGGAGTCCCGGTTCAAGCACATGGACACCTTGACGGCAGATATGCAGACAACCAAAACGTCACTGCGCGCTTTGGAAGTACAGGTGGGGCAGTTAGCACAGCAGCTAACGGAGAGACAGCCAGGAAACCTACCCTCGAACACAGTGAATAATCCACGGGCTCAGATCAATGCTATCTCCACTCGGAGTGGATTGGCACTGCAGGATCCACCGTATCCCAGCCACGCACGTGCAGAAAATTCGAAAGAAGTAGAACGCAACTTGTCGGGCCAGGATAACAGCACAGTCGATCGCCCCCAGCCAAAGGGCTCGGTTGAGCAGGATGCAGTGCAGAACGAGACAGGTGCAGAAACTGTACCCGTCTCCAAGGAGGTCCCGTACCCCTTGCGAACACGAAAGAGGGATGACAGCAAGGACTACGCCAGGTTTCTCGAGATGTTCAAGCAGCTGCAGATTAACATACCTTTTGCTGAGGCTTTGGCTAAGATGCCCACTTACGCCAAATTCCTCAAGGACATCTTGTATGGGAGGAGGCGAATGAGCGATTTCGAGACCATAAACCTGACGGCAGAAGTGAGCAATTGTGTGAAGAATGGGCTACCGAGGAAGAGAAAGGATCCTGGCAGTTTCGTCATACCGGTCACCCTAGGTAACGCTTACACAGGAAAGGCCCTGTGTGACCTAGGAGCCAGCATCAATCTAATGCCGCTGACGATTTTCAAAAGTTTGAAAGTCGGTGAACCCCGACCCACCAGAATCATGCTGCAGATGGCAGACAGGTCCGTAAAACAGGCCTACGGGGTTATCGAGGACATTCTGGTCAAGGTCGGCGAGCTTATTTTTCCGGCAGATTTCGTCATCCTGGACATGGAGGCAGGGGAGGTACCGCTCATACTAGGCAGGCCGTTTTTGGCCACGGGCGAAGCAATGATAAACTGCAAGAGCGGGGAGCTGACCATGCAGATTAATGAGGAAAAAGTGAAATTTAACGTTTTCAAAAATCTGCAACTGCCAAACTACTACGACCACGAGGACATCTTTGCTATCGATGTGGTGGACGAAGGCTGGGAAAACGAGGAGATGGACCAATTATGGGAAGAGATTGACAGCATGTACGGGGAAGAGAAGGAGAAGACTCGGTGCGAGCACGCCATGAGAGCCGAGGACTGGACCACTTTGCACCGGGACGAAGACGGCGGGCAAAAGATGATTCTGGTCCCGTCACTCAAGGAGCCACCCACACTGGAGCTGAAACCACTCCCGAGCCATCTCAGGTACGCATATATTGGTGAAAATAGTACTCTGCCCGTAATTGTTTCGTCTCGTTTATCTCAGGAACAGGAGCAGAAACTGCTGGAAGTATTGCGAGAGCATAAGGAAGCAATCGCCTGGACGATTGCAGATATCAAGGGGATCAGCCCCTCCTACTGCATGCACAAGATCCGAATTGAAGAAGGCAAGAAACCGGTGATTCAGCCCCAGCGGAGACTGAACCCGAACATGAAGGACGTTGTGCGAAAAGAGGTCATGAAGTGGCTGGAAGCGGGAATCATCTACCCCATATCGGACAGCACATGGATCAGCCCGGTCCAGTGCGTGCCCAAAAAGGGGGGTATTACGGTGGTGCAGAATAATGATCAGGAGCAGATTGCGCAGCGCACCGTTACGGGCTGGCGGATCTGCATGGACTATCGGAGGCTAAACGATGCAACATTGAAGGACCACTTCCCGCTGCCATTCATGGACCAGATGCTGGACCGGCTCGCCCATCATGCCTACTACTGTTTTCTGGACGGGTATTCCGGGTACAACCAGATTTGCATAGCCCCGGAGGATCAGGAAAAGACGACGTTTACCTGCCCGTACGGTACGTTCGCGTTTCGGCGCATGCCGTTCGGGCTGTGTAACGCCCCTGCCACGTTTCAGAGATGTATGATGGCAATTTTTTCCGACATGATCGAGAAAAATCTGGAGGTGTTCATGGACGACTTTTCACTCTTCGGGGACAGTTTCGATGACTGCCTGTTCCATTTGGGCCAGGTTCTGATCCGATGCAAGAAGGCAAATTTGGTGCTCAATTGGGAAAAGTGTCACTTTATGGTCACCGAGGGGATCGTGCTGGGTCACAGAATTTCCAGCAAGGGACTCGAGGTGGACAGGGCTAAGATCGAGGTGATAAAGCAGCTTCCATACCCGACGAACGTAAAGGCGATCAAAAGTTTTCTGGGACATGCAGGATTTTACCGAAGATTCATCAAGGACTTTTCCAAGATCACAAAGCCACTTTGCGCATTGCTCGGAAAAGACGTACCCTTTGATTTCGATGCAGCATGTCGGCAAGCTTTTGACCACTTGAAAGAGAAGCTGACCACAGCCCCGGTTATAACCACGCCAGACTGGTCACTCCCGTTTGAGCTGATGTGTGACGCCAGCGACTATGCAGTCGGGGCAGTTTTGGGACAGCGGAAGGATAAGGTATGCCACGTCATTTATTATGCGAGCCGGGTACTCAACGATGCCCAGCTCAACTATGGCACGACAGAAAAGGAACTGCTGGCCGTGGTGTACGCCCTGGACAAATTTAGGCCCTATTTGGTCGGGTCAAAAGTTATCGTCTTTACCGACCATAGTGCTCTGAAATACCTGCTGGACAAAAAGGACGCAAAACCGAGACTGTTGAGGTGGGTACTGCTGATGCAGGAATTCGATGTGGAAATCCGGGACAAGAAGGGTGTTGAGAACGTGGTAGCGGATCACCTATCCAGACTTGAGAACGTGAAGGTGGACCCGGTGCCGATCAAGGAAAACTTCCCGGACGAACACATCATGGCAGTCAAGATCGGGAGACCATGGTACTATGCCATAGCCAACTACTTGGTAACTGGCACGCTTCCCGAGGATCTCACCCCGTCGCAGCGGAAAAAGTTCATTGCCGAAAGCCGACAGTATTTCTGGGACGACCCGTACTTGTTCAAACAGGGGGCCGACAACATCCTGAGAAGGTGTATCCCGACCCACGAGGCCTGGAACGTGATCCGACACTGCCACTCATCACAGTGTGGGGGTCATTTTGGGGGAACGCGAACAGCGCATAAAATACTGCAGTCCGGTTTTTTCTGGCCGACAATCTTCAAGGACTGTCACGACTATGTGCAGGGATGCGATAGGTGCCAGAGGACAGGAAACACGTCACACCGGGACGAGATGCCAATGACCGTGTGGCAGGAGGTAGAGCCATTTGATGTATGGGGGATTGACTTCATGGGTCCGTTCCCGTCTTCGATGGGGAATCTTTACATTCTGCTGGCAGTGGATTATGTGACAAAGTGGATCGAAGCGATCGCGTGTCAGAAAAACGATGCAGCTACCGTTGAGCGTTTTCTGAAACGCAACGTTTTCACTCGTTTCGGGACTCCCAGGGCAATGATCAGCGACGAAGGCTCTCACTTCATCAATCGAGTTTTTGCGAAAGTTCTGAAACAGTACGGCGTGTCAGTTCAAAAAGTCTCGTTACCTTACCATCCGCAGACGAACGGGCAAGCCGAGGTGTCGAATCGAGAGATCAAGAGCATACTCGAGAAAACAGTGAATCTCGGCCGAAAGGATTGGTCAGCCAGACTAGACGATGCGCTTTGGGCCTACAGGACAGCTTTCAAAACACCGCTGGGAATGTCACTGTACCAGCTCGTTTTTGGGAAAGCGTGCCACTTACCGGTGGAACTGGAGCACAAGGCGTATTGGGCCATCAAACTGCTGAACTTGGACCAGAACCTAGCAGGGGATAAGAGGAAGATGGCACTGCTGGAATTGGAAGAATTCCGCAGAACGGCTTTCGAGAGCGCCAAAATTTATAAAGAGAAGACAAAGAAGTGGCATGATCACCGTATCACGCCAAAGCAGTTTAACGAAGGCGACAAAGTGCTTCTCTACAATACCCGGATGCGGTTCTTTCCGGGGAAGCTGAGGTCTCGTTGGTCGGGACCGTTCATCATCAAGCAGATTTTTGCCTGGGGAGCATTTGAGCTGGAAAATCCAAAAGACAACTCCAGTTTCAGGGTGAACGGGAACCGGATCAAGCCGTATCTCGAGACCGCCGAAGTCGTCAAAATAGACCCAGTCTATTTTGATGACCCGTAAGAGGTAACAAGGTCGGGCCGTCGACCGTAAATCACAAGGCGCTGTTTGGGAGGCAACCCAAAATTTATCGTTTATTTAGTTAGTCTTATTAGTTATTACGTTAGTATGTCAGTTCTGAATTTTCGAGAGAGGCGAGATGAGCGGGTTTTTAACGTTGAATTTGAAAGTGTGCAGAAACGGAATCATCCAAAACAGCCAAGATCAGGAAACCAGGGGGAGAGAGGAATTTTGAAAAAAAAAAAAAAAAAAAAAATTGAAAATTTCCATTTTTGCCCTCGGGTTGCGTATATACGCAACCCCTGCGTATATACGCAACCCGTGGGGGCAAAAGTGAAATTTTTTTTGTTTTTTTGGTTGTTTTCTGGTTGGGTATATACGCAGTACTGCGTATATACGTAAACAGGGAAGAAAAAAAAAAAATTTTGAAAATTTTTCAAAACCCCGGGGGTATTTTGGTCATTTCGACCAAATTAGGTCATATGCAAGGGGGGCGGGACGGGTTGCCATTGTTGGCACCTCCCTTTCTCTCTCTACCTCCATTTGCTCTCACTTGAAGAACAAATTTTTTGACTCGGACCTCCAAATCAAATTCCGGGCACATTTCTGGAATCCCCTCGTCGCAAGGAGCAAGATTCATCCATCCAATTCCGGAAACAAGTGAAAATCGAGAGAGCAAGTTCCATCAAAAAGTGAGGTGTTCTTGAAGAAAAGTGCAGATTCGGAGGTGTTAGAGCAAGAACTTGCAAAATCCGTAGAAGGGAACGTGAACGAGGAGATCGAGGGCTTCGATTTGGTGGGCTCGGAATTCAATTCCGGGCAGTTGACTTTTCCGGCGACTTTTCCGGCGACCACCGGCGGTTTTCCGGCGACTTTCCGGGCAGAATCTCCGGTCTTCACCCCTGTTTAGGGAAGGTCGAAAATCTCATCCCTCGCTTTATTTTCCGTTTTGGCACGGCCCGTAGCCGGGCCCGTTATTTTTCGGTAATTTTGCATTTGGAGCGGCACTTGCCGTGTGGACCTCTGGTAGATCTTAGGTGGATTACCTATTGCGACACACTAATTTTGTGCACGTTTCACGTTTTGCTCTATTTCCCGAGTCGACGCATTTTTCGAGAATTTAGGCTGTTATGGAGTTTCATGTGCCCATCTTAGACCATAACCGAGATGACATCCCTACGGATTATGAGCCGGAAGAGCTTACCCCTTTGCTATTTGACAGTTTTAGGTTCGTTAGCTATCAAGCCCAATTTTACTTTATGACGGCGACCAAAATGAGTCATAGCATTCCCGTAGACTATAAGTTTGAGGTCGACCATACTTACATGCCGCCAGAGATGGCCGCCTATGCGAGTCGACCGGACATTTTCGGGACGTCCCTAGCGGGGTTCCCGGACTTGTCCGATACTGACTTGGTGCGTGAGTTCTACGCGAACCTCATGTGCAGGGGGGAGGGGGAAGCCAATGGGGATGTCCGTTGGGTCTATATGAGGCGTACGTTTATATTGCTCACGGCAGATACCATCCGCCAAGCATATCAGATTCCGATGCGTCACATCTCGTGCGCATATGCCGAGTGTGCTGATTACCCGCCGAGCGATGCTGAGCTTTTGCGGGTTGTGACTGGGGGGCACCCGGGTGCCCATTTCGAGAGAGAGGGGCCAGGCGAGATAGGCAAGAAATTGCATTCTCGTTTTATTGCCGGCCCGCCACGGTGGTGGGCCGAGTGGGTAGTGAACAGGGTTGTAGGTATTAAACACTTCACCTACCTTGACTTCGAGTACGTACTCTTAGTCTATTGCCTTGTGCTGGGACGAGACATGGACATTCCTCGTCGGATTTGGGTGTATATGATGGAGCGGAACTGCACCGGTAGCAAGAAGGGATTGGGGTACGCCAACCTCATTGCCAAACTTGCACGGGAGTACGAGGTTCCGATGGATGATTTACAGGGTGACTTAGCACCTCCTTTGCTCCGGCCTTATAGGAAGCTTATTACTCGTCACCCGGGCCCGCCTCCGCCAGTTGTTGACCTCGATGAGGATGACGACTTTATGGAGGAGGACCCGGCACCTGCACCTGCCCCTGCCCCTGCCCCTAGGAGGCGATCGACTCAGGAGCGACCAGTCAGTCGCCAGGCACCGGCCGGACTCCGGCGATGCCGTACTTCTCGAGAGAGCGAGCGCCCCGAGTCGAGTAGGCAGGGGACTGAGAGGAATGCCCAGCCTCAGCCTGCCCATGAGAGAGAGAGCCCGGCCCCGCGGGCCAACCCGGCCCCACGAGCTAGACCGGCCCCGCCCCGTAGACTGCCCCGAGTGGATGAGAGATTTGAGGGCTGTCGGGGTGGACGCAAGTCCATTGGAGAGAAGGTGTTAGAGGGAGTGGGCAAGATCTGGAGAGCGGTGACGCATGTCCGCCGGACTCAGCGGAAGGTCACCAAGGACACCCAGGCTGCCCTTGCGAGTATTCGAGAGGAGCAGCGGGATGCGGCTCGGCACGCAGGCCGAGACCCGCCACTCCCGCTATATTTTCCACCCACCTACTCCAGTAGCTTTACCGAGGGATGGTCGGATGACGGGGACTCTAGCGAGTACACGTCTGCTCCACCACCCCCGACCCAGCCACCACCACCGACTCAGCCATCACCGCCACCTGCCAGACAGGAGAGACGGCAGCCTGGGACACGATCCCGGCAGCCTACGGGTCGTCAGGCTGGGACCCGTACCCGACAGACTGGGACTCGTACCCAGCAGACTGGGGCCCGTTCTCACCAGCAGTCCAGTGGCAGGACGACTTTGCGGTCCCAGCCACCTAGCAGTTGGACTGGGTCCGAGTCGCAGTCCTCGGATTACCGGCCCCGTACACGGGCTCGCCAGCCGGTATTTAGGACTGATTCAGAGAGCAGCTCCCCGGGTAGCATTTCCGGTACGTCCGAGACCGGGTCCGACCCGACATTTTTTCCGGACGAGTGAGTGCCATGAGGGCATGCCACCTCTTAGTGGGGGGGGGGGGGGTGGTAGTCGTGTCTGCATTAACCCGGTCTGCACGTTTTTTCGTATTTATTTTTATTTTAATTTTTATTTCTTGAGTCAGCATATTTTCTTTATTTGAGTCAACCCACCATAATCATTCTAGCCATGCATTGTATAATTATAAAAAAAAAAAAAAAAAAATTGAAAAATTGAAAAAATAAAAAATTTTTTATGCTGCTGGTTGGGTATATACGCAGGACCTGCGTATATACGCAAACAGCAAGTATAAATTATTTTTCAAAAAAAAAAAAAGTTTAAAATCAGAAAATTTTGAGAAAGGGCAATCGAGATAACGAAAACAGTGAAGAAATTGAGTTTGAATCCTTTGAAAGAGAAGAAAACTTGCACCGAGGTATAGTAGATAGGTGAGAGCCAGTGACCCTTGGAATCCGCAAGTAGTTATCGACTGAGCGAAAAATCCGACTAGTTGCTACACCACCGTCACATAGGTAGTCGACAACCCGCCCACGGGCGCCGTCACGGTCATCGCATTTTTCGGTGGAGTGACTGGCTATCAAGGGACCTCACGTCCTGTTTCTTTCCCTTAGGTCCAATTAGACAACCCGTTTGAAGCCATTTACCCTCTTTCTTCGTAGCCACTTTAGCCTAGGCAGCCTTCTTTGAGACCTCATCAGTCGATAGTTGGCTATTCTACGTGTTATGACGGAGGGAATGAGTAGGGGACAGGTTTTAGATAGGGGAGCTTCATGAGATATCAGTTTTGGACAGTTTCGATTTTGACACATTTTTCGAGGGAAGGACAGGGTGAGTGAGAGGCGACAGTGCATTAATTTGCGGAGGTGGATCACTTCACTACATAGTGACCACAGGAGGAGTTAGTCGCGTGCGAGCATCTTTTCGCACAAACCGGGGTTCCGGGGGGTTGTAGGGTCGATTGGTAATTGTGCCGTTTTTCTACATCTTTGGTGATGAGGAGGTTCGGTGGGACTGCACGGTATTATTTCGACTACAGGATCAGCGCTTCAGGATTAGTGTGGGGGTACTTCACATGAGGACATTTTACGTACCCCACGATAGAGATTTATTTTCACTCACTCAGCTTTAGTCAGTTTAGCATTGTTGATATTCGTGTGCGTATGTATATATAGTTGTGAAAAAAAAGAAGAAAAAAAAAAAAAAAAAGAGGGAAAAAGAAAAGAAAAAAAAAAAGAAGAAAAATTATTATGATCTAGTTTTTAGTTTGTTTTGTGTTTTTGTTGTTTAAATAAAAAGCTGAGTGAGTGGCACAATTTTCGAGACATTTTGCACCGCTTCACATTTGTGGCCGCGAGCACGGCGAAGACACACCGGGGGACAGGAGAATTGGGAAAGCAGGAACTTAGGTGTTTCGGGCAGTTTTTCGGGATCTCGGTGAGGGGTGTGAGTTTGGTAAATTGTGAGAATGTCATAACATGTAGGATTATGCCGTACCTTGATACATATATCTATCCTACCTGTTTAGGCATAGATCCTTTCGGAAATAGCTCGGATGGTAAGTTAGCTAGGGATTTGCTCAGTTTGATAACCAAAGTAATAGTACTTCGGTCCAGTGCTTAAATCCACCATATAAATCTGTTCAGACTTACCGATCGCTTGCAGGGAAGTAAATTCTGAAAAGGATGAGATCACGAGGACACACTGTTTCTGTTTTTGAGGTTGCCCGATCTCGCCAAAAATATTTTTGTCACTAGTCTGTTTTGAGTCGTTTGA
Source organism: Linanthus parryae (assembly GCA_023055425.1). Taxonomy (NCBI): domain Eukaryota; kingdom Viridiplantae; phylum Streptophyta; class Magnoliopsida; order Ericales; family Polemoniaceae; genus Linanthus; species Linanthus parryae. The sequence goes on from JALGPY010000001.1 coordinate 33,939,231, forward strand.
GTCTGTGTATATTCTATCTGCGTCAGTTTTTCTATCGAGTCGTCCGGTTGAAAGGTTCGGGTCGAAAGTGTATGCAACGGTAGGGTATGTGCAGAGTCAGTCACGAGGACAGAACTGCAGGACTAGAGTTGGCAGGATTGCTCGGGACGAGCAATGTTTAGTGCGGGGGTATTTGATTACGCCCAATTAGGGGTTATCTTTTAGCCTGATTTCACGAGTATTTGTGTCGGAATTAGCGGTTTTTGCCGGAAAACGCCTTAGAATGCCCCGGGAATCTAGAACGAGACGTTTATTCATACTTGCTGGATTTCTGCTTATTTCTGCTCATTTCTTGCTATATTTGGATATGATCGCGGGTGTTCGTTCGTGTTGCCTTTTCAGGAACAGGTTCGGGAGGTGCATCGGGAAGCGTGCCGGGACCGAGCCGGGACCGTCTCGGGAAACGTGCACAAGACCGGGACACGACAGAGACACGGAAAAGCAGAAGAGCACCGAAGAGGCAAGCCGGGAGCATCAGGAAGAAGAGTGGGACCCAGGGGACCAGTTCTGGCCCACCAGAGGACCAAGTGGGCCCCACCTACCCCACGGCCTGCGTATATACGCAGGCCCTGCGTATATACGCAGGCAGTGGGGAGGTGGGGGGATCTTGGTTGGGACCTGGTTGCGTATATACGCAACCCCTGCGTATATACGCAGCCAGTTTTTGACTTTTTGACAAAGACGGTGGACCGATGGCATATTCCGTAATTTCAGGCACGAGCGTTTTCAGGAAACAGCACTATTTAAAGACTCGTCCAGACTCGTTTTGAGGATACACGAAGACACAGCACAATTCACAGCACACCCGAAGGCCAGGTCGGAGCATTCACGGAGAGCACGAAAGCGCGATTCGAGATTCGAAGACTTAGTTTGATTTCGTTCTCTCTCTTTATATTCAGAAACTGCGTTTTGTATTATGTCTAGTCGTAGCTAAACTTTTCACCTAGGTTCTCGGTGAACCTAGGGTTTCGTACTCAGATTTTATGATTACTACGTTTATGGATTCATGATGATTGTCTTAATTCAGTAAGTTGTATCTGTCATTCTGGTTTGATTATTATCGTATATGCATGATAGGATTGATCACCCAGGATTGCTATAGACCCGAGCTTGTAGGTGAAAACGTCAAGTTAGGGTTAGGAAGAAAAACCGGGATTTAGTACCTTACCCTGATAGACCGACCAGAGAAAGGGAGATAGGGCTAGCATTGAAAAACGTGAGACCAACTGTTAGAGAATTTGACCCGGGCCATTCGGACAGGTTAGAAACCCTAACAGGATTAGACCGAGACTGCAGACTTAGGCAGCTTAACATGAATCCGAAAGTCTGCAGGATCGGGATTACGTGTGGAAGCTGAAAAGTCACTGCACAACTGGTACGTTGCACAGATACCAAAACTGCTGAGTGTTTTCATAAACGAACGTAAAACTGAAATCTGTAGAAACCCTAGGGGATCCTGGAGCCTAGTCTTCATCTATTATTGTTACAACAAAATCAGCTTATTTCAGAAAACGTCACAAAAATATTTACAGTTTTAAATTCTGTTTTTAGTTTAGTCACTATAATCACAACCTACTTCTCCTGGTTACTACTCTTGGGAAACCGAAACTGACAACTTGAGTAAACCCGAAACAGTCCTCGTGGGAACGATAATCCGAGTCTAATTGCACCCGGTACTACGAGATTCGTACACTTGCGATAGCACGTTAGTTTGCGCATCAGTCTCCTCTCACTCCCCTGCACGCCAAGCTAGGATGATATTTCAGTACGAGGCTATGTGGCTGCACCACGAAGGGTGCAAACAGGTTTTTTTATTATACTTGGGTTAATTCGGCTAAACAGTTTGATGGCAAGTTTCTTGATGTGGCAGGGGCACTAAAACAATGGGACCAAAATTCGTTTGGATCACTGAAGAGGCAGCTTCGGGAGTTAAGAAATGAGTTGCAAGGATTGCAGGCTGGGGTTCAAACTGCAGTGGTAATTTCTCAAGCTAAGAGGGTTCGAGACAACATTCTCCAAATCCTTCTTAGGGAGGAGGAGATGTGGCGTCAAAGATCAAGAATAACTTGGCTTAGGAGAGGTAATCAGAACACAGGTTTCTTCCATAGGAAAGCTTCAATTCGTCGTTCTCGTAATCGTTTAACCGGAATTAAAGATGAGTCGGGGTGTGGCACGAGGAACCCCAACAGATTGTTTCCGTCCTGGAAGATTACTTTGTTCAGATTTTCTCATCCTCGGATCCGACTAGACAGCAGATGGAACCGATTATGTCAGGTATTGAAGAAATCGTTTCACTAGAGCAACGAGCTTTTATGAACCAACCCTTTACGTCCGAGGATGTACGGCTAGCATTGAAGCAATCGGCTCCTGTGAAGGGCCCCGGGCCTGACGGCTTTCCTGCTTTGTTCCATCAAAAACACTGGGACACTGTTGGCACTGAAGTAGAAGAGGTCTGTCTGAGCATTCTAAATGGAGATGGAGACGTTTCCAGGTACAAAAGACCCTTATTTCCCTTATTCCTAAAGTTAAACAAGTTAGGAAAGCGTGTGATCTGAGGCCCATTAGCCTATGTAATACTATCTATAAGATTATTACTAAGGTTCTAGCTAATAGATTGAAGGTTATTCTTGACTCTTTAATATATGAGAATCATAGTGCTTTTGTACCTGGAAGATTGATTTCAGATAATACTCTTGTTGCCTTTGAACTGTTGCACTCTATGAAGAACAAAAAGAAGGGAAAAGTGGGTTTCCTTGCTCTTAAGGCAGATATGAGTAAGGCATATGACAGGGTGGAATGCGACTTTCTACGACATGTTATGAAAAGAATGGGTTTTGGGTACAGATGGATCGAGGTGGTGATGAAGTGTGTCTCTACGGCAACTTATAGACTTTTGGTAAACGGAGAGGTGCACGGTAACACACTGCCCCAGAGGGGTTTGAGACAGGGTTGTCCACTCTCCCCTTATCTTTTTCTTCTTGTTAGTGAAACTCTTTCATGCAGTTTATCTCTAGTTGTGCAGGAAGGAAAGATTCCAGGTTTAACAGCCTCTAGATGTGGCCCTACTGTGTCTCATTTATTCTTCGCTGATGACAGCCTTACATTCACAAAGGCTACTGAGGAAGAAATCATAGCTCTTCGCAGTATTCTCCACGATTACGAGCTAGCCTCGGGCCAGGTACTCAACCTTCAAAAATCGTAAGTAGTTTTTCTGATAATGTCAGCCCTTAGCCAGTTGTGTAGAGTCCAACTTGTGGAGAGCCACGACAGCTATCTGGGATTGCCCACCGCAATTGGGAGAAGAAGATCAGATTCATTCGCCTACATCCCAGAAAGAGTGAGTGCAAAACTGAAGAACTGGAAGAGTAAGGAGCTTTCGACAGCTGGGAAGGAGGTGCTCATTAAAATTGTGGCCCAAGCTCTACCTAATTATGCAATGAGCTGTTTCTTGCTACCCCAAAAGGTATGTCATTAAATAGAAAGGTTAATTCGACAGTTATGGTGGGGAGGATCACAAGACAAGAGGAAAATACATTGGATTGTGTGGGACAAGCTAAAGATGCATAAAGAAGATAGTGGGCTGGGATTTCGAGACTTTAGAGATTTTAACATTGCTATGCTTGCCAAACAGACTTGAAGATTTCTTCGTCGCCCAACTAGCCCGGTAAGTAGAGTCTTTCAGGCTAAATATTACCAGAATTCTTCTATTATTGATTTGGAAGTAAAAGCTACTAGTCAAATTTCCTAGGCTTTCCGGAGTATCCTTAGCGGGGCGAGATTTGATCAAATCCGGCCTATCGTGGAGCATCGGCAATGGACAAGACGTCAGGGTATTCAAAGATAGCTGGGTGCCTAGACATAGCACATACAAAGTTATATTGCCATGTCCGCCTTAAAAGATGTTCGGGTAGAAACTTTTATTGATGCAGATACTAGAAGTTGGAAGGAGGATCATCTCAGATTGCTACTTCACCCAATTGATGTGGACGTAATCTTGTCAATCCCACTTTCACTGGAGCCGGCTAGCGACACATTCTATTGGAAAAACTCGGATGATGGAATTTATACGGTTTCCTCAGGATATAAAGCTCAGATTATTCGTTCTAGTGGAGATCCATCTTCTTCGTCTGGTGCAACTAAAAGAGAGGTACTAACGAAACTTTGGTCTTTGGATGTGCCAAAGAAACTGGTTTTTCCAACTTGGAGGATTTGGCATGGGTCACTGCCTACTGCCACCAAAATTTGCGACAGAAGATTGTATTTTGACGCTACATGTCAGATATGCGGGAACGACTACGAGAAAATGGAACATATCTTTTGCAATTGTGAATTTGCGGAACAAGTGTGGCTACAAGACTTCGGACCAGGTTTGATGGCAGGGCGTCCAGAAGGGCTTCAAGACTGGATTTTCAACGTCCTATCCACTCATTCGAAAGAAAACTGTGAGAAATTCATTACAATTATCTGGGCAATATGGAAGGCAAGAAACAATCTAAAGTTTAATGAAGCTACTAGTGATGTGCAAAGTGTTGTTAAGTCTGGTCTTGATTATCTCAAGTGGTACAAAGAGACAAAGCTGAGTGGGAAGCTCAGTGAATCACATAAAGCACTTGCTCCGGTGGATAGTAGATGGGTATTGCCGCCGGCGGAAATTGTCAAAGTGAATACAGACGCGTCTTGGATCAGTCACGGGCCAGTTACTGGTATAGGCTGCTGCATTAGAGACGAAACAGGAGGCTTCAAGGCCGGAAGAATCCGAAGACTGCGACGGGAAAGAAGACCATTGTTGGCGGAGATGGCGACAATTGAAGAAGGACTCAAACTAGCTCAAGAAATGAAATTCAGCACTATCATTCTCCAAACAGACTCACTGGTGGCTACTCAACTCCTCAAAGTCGGGTTTAGTCGCAAAATGAAGGCACATGAGGCGTTGGCAGATTTGAAGAAGTATTTGGACTCTTGCCTTAACCTCATCTTGAATTTTGAAGCCGTAGACATTTCCTTCATCGGTCGAGAAGGAAATAAGCTTGCACACTGCTTTGCTAGCAAAGGAATTCATGAAGACGATATCTCTTTATATGCTATTGTACCAGAATGGGCCACAAATGTATTTGATAGCGACAATTTGGGTTTGACTACCCATCTCTAATGAAGTTGATTCTTTCCCTCAAAAAATAAGTTTGGACATACCCCCGACAGATATGGCTGGAGATGTGCCAATGCCATCTAAATTTTGGGACTATAAGTTGCTGGAAATTAGACCTCATTGAAGCTGCATCGCGGCCTGAAGGGGTGCAAAATCGGTTACAAAAAATGAAAGTAATAGGTGAGATACAATGTGTTTGGGTTGGGGCTAGATGTTACTAGTTGGATACTTGTTCAAATTTGAGGATGAGGTATAAATAAATCATTATACTCGGGTAGAGCTCGGGTTTTCACTGTGTTTCTAATTTGCCGATGCGTTAATTAGTAGGGAGCTCACATTCGGCCCTCAAGACACTTATTATATTGAAATCACTAACAGAATGCTGAACAAACCCTAGAACCAGATCTCATGAGGAATAAGAAGAAAAAAAAAATCTCAGAACAAAACCAGAGAGAAGAGGGAAAGATAAATGTTTGTTACAACGGAAAAGATAGGAGAAAATCCTCTTATAGTGTTTTGCCAACTCAGCCACAGCTGGAAACAAGTGACCAATATAAAAACATATTAGTAACTAACACAATTACTAAAACTCCACCGTATGACTTATAATGGAGTAACGGCTCAGATTAGATTTTATATCTAATCTAACTGTAGCTGCTGCTCTGTTATTTCATGACATCACTTTGGTTGTGATTGCAATTTAGTCCAAACAAAATTCCAATCACTTGCAATTTAATGAACCTACTGAAGTCACATTGCCATTGTGAAAGTTCATAGCTCAATACGCCCCCTCAAGTTGAAGGGGGAGGGACACACAACACCTTCAACCTGCACAGAAGCTTCTGAAAAGAGGATGAGCCAAAGGTTTGGTGAGCACATCTGCAAGCTGCTCAGAACTTAGTAAATGCTGCAAAGTGATGGTGCCTTCTTGTACCAGATCTCTGATGGTGTGGCAATCCAACTCTATGTGCTTAGTCTTATAATGAAAATTGGGATTATGAGCCATTTGAATGGCAGAAGAGCTGTCAGAAAGCAAGAGAGGACTGTTGAGAAGAGGAGAATGCAGTTCTTGTAAGAGGGACATGATCCACTTGACTTCACAAACTAAATAAGCCAAGCTTCCATATTCAGCTTCAGCAGAGCTTCTGGCAACCACAATCTGTTTCTTTGATCTCCAGGAAACTAAGGAAGAACCCAGAAATACCAAATATCCAGATGTGGATCTTCTAATGTCAAGACAACCACCCCAATCTGCATCCTCATAGGGTGTAAGAGAAGCTATAGGAGAAGAAGTGGAAGAGAAAAGGATTCCATATTCTGAGGTGCCTCTCAAATATCTAAGAACGTGATGAGCTGCAGTAAGATGATCCCTTGTTGGATGAGCCACAAACTGAGAAAGCTTGTTCACTGAATGGGAAATATCAGGCCTTGAGTTGCAGAGATACAGAAGTTTACCAATCAGCTTTCTATATGCACTAGCACACTCTTCATTCAGCAGATCTCCAATGTATTGGCTAAGTTTACAAGCTGGCACCATAGGAAAGTGTGCTATCTTACATTGATCATAGCCTGTTTAAGTAAGAATCTCCAAGAGAAACTCATCTTGACTCAGAAAATTTCCCTCATCCATCTTTTGTACCTCAAACCCAATGAAATAGGCAATCTCTCCTAGATCTTTGAGCTTGAACGGTGCATTTAAACAGTGTTTAAAACTGGTTAAAGCAGTGATATCATTCCTTTCCAGAAGAATGTCATCAACATACACTAAGTCCTTGTTTGGTTCGCAGTAAAATGTTTTAATATTTCACGTGTAAAATGTTTTGTGTGAAAAAGCTTTCCCTGCAATTATTTTCTCGTGTTTGGTTGACTCTTGCCAAAACAGTGGCCGTGACGAAAATGGCGGTGAAGGTGGGTGGAGGGGATCGGTCGTGGTGGAGGTAGTTGGTAGTGGTGGTGGAGGTGTTAGTATGAGTTGTTGTGCTCCCTCAGTGTCCGGAAAATGGCTACGGATTCGATATGTGTAAATTATTTTACATCATTTGAGGGAAAACATTTTACAGGAAAGCATGTTACTCCCAACCAAACAGAACCAAAACACCAAAACAAGAGAAAACATTTTACAGAAAAATGTTTTACCACCAACCAAACGGAGCCTAAGAGCATCATAATTACTGACCCTGAGCTTTTTACAAATAGAGTGTAATATGATCTGTATTGAACAAAACCAAATTGCAGCAGAGTAGAAGAAAACTTGACAAACCATTGTCTAGAAGCCTGCTTTAAACCATACATTGACTTCTTTAATCTGCAAACCAATTGCTGAGAAGAGCTTAAAGTAAAAGAATCAGGTATTGTTGGCTCATACCCATCTGGAAGCTTCATGCATACCTCTTCATGAAGATCATCACGCAGAAAAGCATTTTCAACATCCATTTGAAGAATAGTCCAACCTTGTTTAATGGCAAGAGCAAGAAGAACTATAAAGGTGACCAATTTAGCAACTGGTGGGAAGGTTTCAAAGTAATCTAACCCTTCAGTTTGTGTATATCCCTTTGCCACTAATCTTGCATTGTACCTTTCAGTAGATCCATATGCTTTGTATTTAATCTTATAGACCCATTTACATCCTACTGGAGAGTGGTTTTGGGGTAAATGAGTAATGAGTCAAGTGTTATTGGATTCTAGAGCTTGTATTTCCAGCTGCATGGCTTTAACCCAGTTTGGATCTTGTGAAGCTTGCTTATAAGTTGTAGGCTCACTGAGTGAACATACAGTACCAGTGAGAGCTGAACCACTAACTGTCATGGCTCTGGATCTTGTCTTGGAAAGAACATAATCTTGTAAATGAGATGGAGGCTTTGAGATTCTAGCACTCTGTTTTACAGGCACAGGGTGCAACAAGACTTCTCTCAAGTTTCTAACTGTAGATGGCTCAGAAACAGTGGAACAGACAGTCTCATGTGGTGTTGAAGAAATTGGTTGTGTGTTTCCATCACGAGTGTCAGATACACTTCTTGGAAAACTCAAAGCATCAAAAAGACCATGATCAATAGATCCCTTATCAGCAAAAGGAAACACGACATTTTTGGAAACAATAAAACTGTGAGTAGCCAAATCATACACCTTGAATCCTTTGATTCCAAAAACATACCCCACAAAGACCCGTTTGATTGCTCTAGGATCAAATTTTGTACTTGACTGAAGTAAAGTAGAAGCCAAACACAAGCAACCAAAGACTTTATATTGAGAATAGTCTGAAGTTGCTCCAAATAGAAACTCATATGGTGACTTATTCTTAGTTTTGGGGGAAGGTAACCTATTAATCAAATAAGCTGCAGTCAATACACAATCTCCCCGAAATCTCACTGGAACACTTGACTGGAATTTAAGTGCTCTTGCTACATTTAGGAGATGTTGATGCTTTCTTCCCAGCATTGAGTTCTGCTCAGGTGTCTCCACACAACTTAACTCATGAATAATACCATGTCGTAGGTAAAAGGAAGATAAATGCAATTTTGGTGCATTATCTGCTCTATATATTTTAATCTTGGCATGAAATTGAGTTCCTATCATCTTGTAGAAACCAGGAATAATGGTGTCTACCTCAGACTTATCCTTCATAAGATAGACCCATATCATCCTTGTGGGCATCATCAACAATTGTCAAGAAAAACTTGTGTCCTGAATATGTAGGTACCTTATAGGGACCCCATGTGTCACAGTGGATCAAATCAAAAGCATTTTGAGACATGTGTCCATGAAAAGTATAAGAAAGCTTCTTTCGCTTTGCTAAAGGACAGATATCGAAATGTAAACCTTGATGTGAAAATGGCATACCTTCAAGACGTTTAGACATCAAAGAGCCTTTCTCAAAGGATGGATGCCCCAGTCTTTGATGCCAGAGAAATGCATTGCCATTTGTGGAAACTGAAAAGCTCTTCTTTGAACTCAGTTCTGGGATTTGCAGAACATACAAACCTCCAATTCTCTTACCAATATCCAAAATCACATTTTCTCTCTTAAGAACACATTCATCTGCCTGACATACACATGTGCAACCAGAGAATCTTGTGAGCTGAGTGACAGAGATCAGATTGAACTAGAAGCTAGGAATACAAAGTACTCCTTTTAAAATCAAATCATCAGTCAATTTCACAATACCAACATGAGTAACTTGAATAGTCTTCCCATCTGGCAGGTGAACAAAAGTGTAACTAACACTCATGAGTTCACTGAACATATCAACATTACTGCACATATGATCAGTAGCTCCACTGTTCAGAATCCAAGAGTTTGGCATGAAACTTTTCCTTTCACCTAGGGAAGATTGCAGAGAGCAAGAGCTAATAACTCCTCCCATAAAATGAGCTGATTCAAATTAGTTCCAGGGTGATGGAGTGGTGAATCCACTGAAACTGAGTAGTATGGTGAGACAGAACCCGCATCACTAAATGTGCTTTGAGCTGGACCACCTCTTGTTCCTAAATGAGTGTTCAAAAGTGTCATCAATTGCTGGCATTGATTTTCTGTAAGTGTAAGTGTTTTCCCCCCATTGTCATGAGAAGGAGCAGGACTTGAAGTAGAACTCGTATTTGCTGAAGATGGAGATCCATTCATGACTACATTGTGCACTCTTGGCTTGCTGCTTTTGAATTTAGGAGGAAATCCATGCAATCTATAGCATTTTGCCTTAACATGACCTTCATTCCCACAATGATGACATATTAGCTTCCCATTAGGACCTCTTCCTCCAAAGTTGTGACCTGATCGTGTGAGAACCACATTGACAGTAATATTGGTGTCACTTGATTTATCATGAGTGTGAGAACCTTGTGCATACATTGCCATAGTGGGAGTAGTAGAAGGAACATTCTTTAGCTGCATTTGCCTCTCTTGTTGTATTATCTTTTCAAAAACCACATTGAGAGAAGGCAGTGGTTCTGTGAGCAAAAACTGATCTCTAACATTCATATATTGTTCATTAAGTCCCATTAAGAATTGCCTTACCCTTTCTTCTTCTTGAGATTGTTTCAACTTAACATTTGTATTACATACACAATCATTGCACACACAACCAGTGGAAGTTGCGTTGGCTCGACGCCGCGGTTAACAAACAAAGACTAGTCCTATATTTTGCAGCTTTACGTGCTGAGTATCATAAGCTCAACTTGGTTGGGCTTGGTTTGAATTCGCAATTTTTTTCCAACTTAACTTTACAACTGTGGTGTCCAAGTCTATTGTTCCACGAACAGTCGAACATGACATCTGGTCAAGTGGTATGACAACACTTTGGGGTGTAGTTGAGTTGTCGGCTCATCATTCTTAAGACTTTGGATATTGGACATTTGTCTTGAGGTTTTGAATTCAAACCTTGGGACAACTCAAGAGCTGTCTATTTGCCTCTTGAACTACGATTCTGTCAGTTCAGATTTGCTCTGGCTGATTTATGTCTCTAGTGTGGTTTGCAGACGATTGCATCAGAGCAGACTCGTTTACTCCTCTAGTGTGGTTCTCAGACTATTGCATTGGAACATGGGTGGAACTCTGAGTAATGGTCAAATCCAATTGGGATACTAGGCAGGGACTTGAGTGAATAAACTCCAAAGATGACGGGGCGTAACTCTAAATTGAGAAGTTCAGTTTTCTCAACAACAAAAAGTGCTCCTTTATTACACTCTCCGTCGCCCAAAACTGTATAATCGGGAATGGCTCGGAGGTTGTGTTCCCGCCTTTCCCAGCTTCCAACCCTCTTCAAATTCACTGAAACCCACCTCCTGAATAATAATATCTCTCAATCCCCCTATAAATTACAAGCCATCGCTCGCTCATCGGTCGTCGTCAGTTCAAGAAACCCAGTGCTGCTTCACCCAGTTTCTCAAGGTTTGTGGTCCACTTCCCAATCATTTCAATCTTTGTATCTTCTGATTCGATGAAAACCCTCTTTCTTCTGTGCATTCCCGAATCTGGGTTGCGTTCAGTAGTTGATTTTTTTCCATTTTGTTTAGTGGGTATTCGATAGACATGTTGGTATGCGCACCATGTGTTTGTGAAAAGTCTTCTGAAACTCAAAAGAATTCAAAAAATAAAATAAAACAGTAATATTTTGGTACTGACACGACTGAGAAGGTGATGAAAGATTACTTGGTCTGTTCCTTCTTAGTTTGACTTTTTCATCCATAGTAGTCGTGTCACTTTGACATAGTGATTTGGATATCCAATGTGATTCAATTTTTGGCAAATTTTCATGGTGTCTAGAACACCTTGAAAAAATTATCAGATTTTTGCATCGTATTACTAATCAAATCACCGGATCAAACTAGTAGTGGGACCAAGAAGAAAGAGAAGAAACAGAGGAAGTATGAGGTTTATAGGCCTAGCCTTTTGACTTTAATGTGTATCCTTTTGGTCATTTTCATCTTTGGGATTGGACACTGCAACCCCTCAAGTAGCTCTCTGCCATTTGATGGTGAACAAGAGAAAGTGGAAACAATTGCAATCTTTATCCATCTCTGACACTAATGAGCTAATACAAGGTCTAGAATTACCACATACGGTAATTGTCGAATCCCTATAAAGGTTATTCAGAAATGATTTTGTGCAGTGAAGAGAAATGGCGGTTTGGTTTAATTACAAATGTTTCTCAGAGTCGGGAACGTGGGTTCACTTTGGTGAAATCAAGGACTTGAGAACATGGTTGATAAGGCAATAATGAAAATAAGTGACTAGTGTATGTAATAAGATTCCTTCATAGTAAAAATAGGTTAAGCAATTAGCACAAAGAAGGACAATCAATGCCGCAGATAGGGGACAAGTTCATTATTTCAAATAGTGATTTTTTATCTGATTATTCTTGAACAAAGGTTGATCAGAGGTTCCTATAACTGTGGGTGTGGTTGAGGTTGACTGTCTCTCTAAGTTCTAGGAGGAGTGGATATGATTCCGATTCAAATGTCGAGAGGAGCCTCTTTTTTGCAATACCAAATGTACATATTTGTCTTATTTTTTTGTTGGAGAAGAATGTTATATTGAATTCGCATGACCCTTCGAGTGAACCAATTTGTGGATGGATCTGGTTGTCCCGAACTAGTAACCAAGCCTGAAGTTGATCCCCTCCAAGTATGCTGCAAAAAGGTGCACTGAAAGAAAAGATGACATGTAGGCTTTCCTAAGGATTATTGTATGTTATGAGCTTCCTTTGAAAAATGTAGGTTGTGTAATTAGAACAAAAGAGAATCAATCCTGTTAATCAGATTAGAGTTTAGCTCATTCAAACTCATTTGGGAAATCTAATTTCAGTCGTCAATTGATAAAATTATTTGGTCAACTGTAGCTGTGACCTTGTTTGGAGTTGCTCAATTTTTTTAAAAACTATAATAATTACAGGCAACCGAATCTGCATATGTATTCCTTATTTCTCATTTGCAGTGTGTTTGCATCCTCTTATGAACGGAATAGTGGAATCAAAGATTGGATGCAACCCTTAACTAGCAATTTTTAACCATTTGTGCTCCCGTTTTCCATGGCTTATCGATGACGTGCATCCATGCGCACTCTTGGCTGCTTGTAATTAAGGTATCGTTTTGACCGTGGCCTGCTTGTAATTGCTGTAAACCTCCTAGCCAGAAAATTTCCTGGAAAGAACTTTAATTTAGAAAGTGAAATTTCCAATGGTACATTCACGTGCAACTTGGCTGTTTGAATCATTGAACTACTGGAGTCATCTTTCATTCTTTGAACTTTGCAGCATCACAATCATATAGCAGTCGGAGGAGGTCGGATTATGATTTGTTTGGCTCAGGAAAACCAGGAGATGAAGAATTCAGGAATGCTTGGCAGAAACAGGTGGACGAAGACGATTCTCTATGGACAGGAAGTGAAGATGAAAGTGACGGAGAAAGAGGTGGAAAGAATCTTGAAGAAGAAATCAGAAAAGTGAAACAGCAAGCTAAGGATCAATCAGACCTTATTGATGGTGACGATAGCGATGAGTTAAGAAGTGTATGGTCTGGAAGTGATGAGGAGAAAACTCTGTGGACTGGCGATGAAGGGGATGACGACGGCGATATTCCCACAGAAGCCTACCCAAATGAGAAGAGTGATGCATATTTAGATAAACTGTTTGAGTTTGAAGAAACCCCCAAATATCGAACTTTGTCACAAGCATTGAAAGATGAAGATGAACCTGAAGAGCTATCCCCAGGAAAGCAAGCTAGAAAACTCGCAGTTGAGAATGCTCTGAAAAAGCTAAAGAAAGGACCAGATGGGCGTTATACCAATGTGTGGGAGGTCATGAGTGATGTTGACATTCTGATAGGAGCATTTGAAAATATAGTTTCTGGTCCAGAATATGCTGAGCTTCGTCAAGGAGGACCGAAAAAGTTGAATATTGAATTCTTCAAGGACATACAAGCACGCATGAGGGATCCAAACTACAAGTTCTCGCCCGAGATGAAGTTAAAACCAAAAAGTAAGTTGGTGCAGAAGAAGAAATATCAGAAAACAGAATCTAGGCGGAGGAAGGCGAAGAAGCGGTAACTTATTAATTCTTTTTCTTTTAGTCCTCCATCTATGGTTTCATGAACATGTATAGTCTTTATTATGTACCCTGATTTTTTATCACTTCTTTAGAAGTTTCCTAATTTTCTTTGAAGTAACTCCAGTTAATTTATCACTCACAACAGCATGCAGTTCTCGCCACCTTCACATAATTTATAGAAATCTGGTCTAACTAGAAGTGGTACTGAACACATTCGAACATTAGACACATTGATAATAGGCTGATCCATCTGTATTAACCAAACAGATATCATCCAAAAGCTTAAGTTTGCTGCTAAGTATTTAGTACCAGTCTTTGTATGTCGACTTAACGACACACGAGAACAGTTATAAGCTACTAGTAATTTCTAAGGTATGGTGAACTGAAGCTACCGTAATAGTGTGGATCTGGTGCAAGTGGAGAAGCGTAGTTCATCTTCATCTGGGGCATGTTGTAGTGGATTATAGGGTTGGTCATTGCATGCATGTTCTGTATCTCTGCATTCCTCACCGCCATTGGAGTAGGAGATGGATAGTAGTGATTGTAACCCTGCATGTTGTATGATGGATGGTATTGATTGTACGCATAAGATGGCATCATCCCATAATGCACATTTGGTTGTCTCCTTGCATATTCATGGCCATGTGAGACAACATACCCATCGCTATTTTCTTTGAAGCCCTGATAACCCATCATCATAGACTTCATGTTGTCATCTCCCATGTTGATGTTGCTACCATAGTGGTGATTAGCATATAGGTTCTGATCCCCAAGAACATTTTCCATAACTGCTCTTTTTGTCATCAAAGTTTGATCCATCTCACCATACCCGCGACGGTCCTGCCAGTCATCTCCGAGATCTGCCCAGTATGTGGAGGGATCTGGGCCGTTGATCGGATACTCCATTTGGTCGAGGACCATGTTACCATCTTTGGTCCGACCAGCCTCATCGTGGTTACTCTGTTTTTGGTAGGGGTCTGGTGACCATATCTCTGCATGTTTCCCAGATTTCTTTAGCTTCTTTATCAAATCATCAGAATCTGCAGGTCCTGTGACTGTCACTTTATGTTCTTCTGTATCTATATCCACCGTGAAAACACCTGAATTCAATATTTTTGGAAAAGAACAAATCATTCTGATAAGAAAACAATAATAGCAGCATAAATTAGAAATATCACATAAGCAGCCTAGGACCAATTTTCAGATATACTATCGCTTAGCTTATGAGAGATGTCTTGTTCTATTAATAAACATGTGCCTATACGCAATACTTAATATTAACATACTTTTGTATATTTGTTGCACACAAGATATTGCTAGTTCAGATAAGATAGAATGACAGTAATATTATGAAATACAAATGAACATTTATGTTTGGCAATGTATTATATTGGGGGTAACTTAGTCCTCGTATCGTTTTGTTATTGCGTTATCTTCGAATATGCCTATCTTTCGGAAGCAAATTGTGCCATTGAGCACAAGGGAGAAACAAATTCATTTCCACTTGAAAACAAATGGATAAATGACAAATTAGCTATGATATAGGCACTGTTCTGTCTGTTCATGATATCCCCTGAAAAAAAAGTTCATCAGAGGTTCCTATAGTGACTTGCTGCCCATGCCAACTCAGTTGTCTTTGATAAATGGTTCCAGTGACTGGCAATATTGACACCAGTAGGAGAATATAAGCTGGAATGGAGGGAGTACAACTCAATTTTATGCTACTCATGGATGCAGTATGATTTATGTAAACCTGGGCCCTTATTATTTGCAAAAGACCGAGTCCAATTATTCTTGAATAGTTACAATAAAATAGCCTGATAAAATGAAGAAGAAAAATATATAGTAATTCTTCATGTACCTTCAATACTACGGAGAACTTTCTTCACTTTGCGCTCGCATCCCTTACAGTGTATGTACACTTTAAGAACTTGTGTCTGTCCCATTCACGAAAGAAAAGAAAAAACCCACAAAAAATAATATCATTAATCGTAAGAACATGAAATAAAAAAGAACAGTTTGAAGACAAAAGAAAGGAGATAGAAAGTGACAATACCTCTACCATCTGGTAGTTGAACTGATCATCTGCCAAAGTTTCCATTTCTGGGATTCTTTATGGTCTCTTCTTAGCTTCTAGCTGTTCCTTATATTGTTTGTTTCTACCTTTAAATGCCAAAGGAGTGCCAAACAAGACTGGACTATTTGTGGAGTGAATGCACATACCAATGGCATGCTTATCACATCCTATATAGCTAGAGAGAGAGAGAGAGAGGAGGTTCTAAAATGTGTGATTTGATTAGTGAAGAAGCTTGTCCACTAAGACATAAGAAATTGTTCTGAGGCAATTGATGTGGTGCTCTGGAGAAGTAATCAATGGACTCTGAACCACCAGGTCACTATTTTCTGATGTCTGGGTTGTGATTATGGTTGGGTCCATTTGGTTGATCTTTTGATGGGATTGTTTTGCAATATTGTTTTGGTCATACACTTTGAACTGCATGAGAATATAATGGTACTGGATGTACTCTATACACATGATATTTGGTTAGCTTAGTCTTGTTTTGCAAATATCGTTCGCGTGAAAATGAAATTTGTTTATTGTTTTTGTCACACTGTAATCTGATAGATGAAAAGATCACAATTGCTTCCGCCATCTAGTACTACCTCCACCACCAGCTTTGCCTCCTCTCAACTTCAACACCACCGCCTCCATTGGCCAACAACTCAACCACAATACCACCACCTATCACTGCTCCAACCCAGAACCTTTTGTGCAGTGTGGTGAGCTGGTGACCGTAATTAATTCAGCAATTCGTTGCAGGGGAATCACATATCTTAGTTGGCCGGTTGAGGAACCATGGGGTGCGAGTTAGATCGATTAGTTATCTCACATTGCTTATGAATAAGTTTTCATCACCGATGGAACCTGGCTGCCTGCCTGATACAATCCAGGGTGTAAACTGCAAGGCTTAAAAGTGTCCCCAATGAAATGACATGTTATATTATACTTCCTATGTTCTCTATCTATCTTCCTCATTTGCATGTTACCACTATTCAGCTGGTCACTTTGATTCAGTGATCTGATTAATAAAACGATACAAGAATTTGATAATGTGTAAGGTTAACTTTACTCTACAATACCATAAAAAAATTAACAAAAAAGTGCATCATTTTGCTATCCAAATCACCGGTCAAAGTGGCCCGATTACGAAAAATATAGTCAAACTAAGAAGATGGATAGAGGTAGTATAAATTACAAGGGACATGTCAATCCATTATCCATTGATGTTAATTTTGGGCGTGGAAATATTGCACCTTATTTCTACTCAAAGATAAATAAATAAATAAATAAATAAATAAATAAATAATACACCTTATTTTCCACACACATGCCTTTTTGTAACTGAATTCTAATTTCCAAATATCGAGTCGTTTTCAACTAAATCATCAAGTATATGTATGGCCCTGTTTGGATAATATGGTTGGGCTTGTTTGGTTAACCAAACCAGGTGGATGTTTGAATTTGATGGTTTTAGTTTTGAAATTTTGACTTTTATGTGAGTAGAAAAATGAGTGGAACGTGGGTCCTACAAATTGTGGGTTAAAGTTTGGTTAATTTTTTTTGGAGGTAACCAAACCATGATATTCAAACAGGGTCTATGTCTCTCTTATCTAATTCTTTTTTTGGATAAAAAAACATGTTCGTTGATAGCATAAGCACGAGTTTGACCGTAAGGTAAATCTGGCCCGGAGTGCATGTGCTAGTAAGCAAACTATGAGATTGAGCAAAAGAGAAACAAAGTATTTCACATTGACAATTTGATAAACTATCCTACAATCCTAGTAGGAAAAGCAGGAAAAACTGAGAGTGAAATATATTTTTAGACTTTTTCATATTGTAAAAGAACACAAATAGAGTATTGAGTTGACAGAGATAATATGGCAATCATGACCAATGACTATGAGCATGTTCAGCACTGTCAAAATACTCTCATTTCATCATTAAAATTGTCAAGAAAAATCTATTCACCTTCCCATAAATATTAAAGTGGCTAGTGTCACGGACCGGAAGTTCGATACCGCCACGACTTGTGCGGCACTCGATCGCCGCCACTGACTTTAACTGCTGAGTAAGCATTTAATACCATCTACAGGAGAGATGCTAAGCAGCTAGAAAGATGTTTAAGCTAAATAAACCACTTTGAAGCATTTCGACTATAGACCATTTATGCCTTTTACACCCCTAGGTATTTGGCTCTCTCAATTTCGGAATATCAAGAAACTTGTTACTCGTATTTCTCTGCAATTTTCCTTTCTTGCGTAGATTTGTTGTTTTTCTCTACTTTTTCTAAGGAATCAAATGATTCCAGTAATGAAGAAATCAAACAAAACAAGGAAGAAACAATTTCATTGATTTTCTGGAAAAATTTGACAGAGCTTCGCTACATGGTTTGTGGAAGATGAAGAAGAGAGAATGAATAAACCCTTGCTGAAGAAAGGGCTTATATAGTCTAGTACACCAACGGTCTTATTTCAGACCGTTGGATTACAGAGATAAAATCTCAGCCGTTCACAAGAAGAGATAATTCTACTAAGGCCCAGAAAGTTTGGCCAGCTTAGCAAAGAGCTTTTAACAAATGTCAAAAAGACACAAAAGTCTTGTTAACGACAAAAAGATACCAGGTGTACATGATGAGGAACAGAGAAATTTTGAAAAAGACATGAAAGACCCTTCATGGCTTCATTTGGCAAGAACTTCTTCTTTGACTTTGTCTTGAGACCTTTTTGACTTCATTTTATGCAAAGTCTTCTTCTCTGATTTATCTTGTTCTGCTAATAATCTCCCTCAAGTTAATGGTGTTGTAGAAACCATTAACTTGGACTTCAAATAATCAAAAGCAGCTGCAGCCAGTCCTTTGGTGTCTGTATTCAGCCTCGGATGAGGATCTGGAGACAGTTGGCTGTTTTTTTGCAGTCCAGTGAATTGGGTTGTTGCCCAGAAATAGAACAAAACCAGTTGTGTTTCTTCTTTCAGTGGGATTACCAGCCCAATCTGCATCAGAGAAGGCACAAAATTTTAATTCCATGGGCTTGTAGAAAAGTCCATCATTTGTGGTGCCTCTTAGATATCTAAGAATTCTTTTAGCACCTAACATATGTTGTGTGGTGGGACAATGCACGAATTGACACAAATAATTCACAGCAAAACATATATAAGGTCTAGTAAAAACTAAGTATTGCAGAGCACCAAGCAATTTTCTGAAAGGAGTAGGATCAGACAATAGTTCACTATCATTAATTGTGTATTTAACACCAGATATTGCAGGAGTATGATAAGGAGTACCATATTGCATGTTATATCTGGTAAGCAAGTCATTGACATATTTAGATTGATGAATGAAAATTTCAATTGCCAGTTAAGATAATGTCAGTTAAGAAAATTTCAATTGCCAGTTCACATGTTGAATTCAAATTTCAATTTAGAGATAAGATGAGAAATATAAGTAGGATCATTGCCAGTTAAGATAATGTCATCAACATATAAAAGTAAGACTGTGATTGTAGAAGTGTGAATTGTGTCTTATAAACATAGAAGTGTCAGCTTGAGATTGAGTAAAACCCAGAGACAAGATAAATTCAGTAAATCTTTCAAACCAAGCTCTGGGAGCTTGTTTGAGGCCATAAATGGCTTTGTTAAGCCTACAAACATGATCAGGAAAGAGATGATGTTTAAAGCTAGGTGGTTGTTGCATATAGACTGTTTCTTTGAGAAAGCCATGAAGAAATGCATTTTTGACATCAAGTTGTTGAAGAGACCAATTGTAAGATGCAACTAGAGCTAAAATAGTTCTAACAGTAGCATGTTTAACAACGTGACTGAATGTTTCTTCAAAGTCAATGCATGGGGTTTGACTAAAACCCTTTGCCACTAATCTGGCTTTGTGTCTAGAAACAGGACCATCAGGATTATATTTGTTTCTAAAAACCCATTTGTCTCCTACAATGTTTGTATTGTAGGGTCTTGGAACTAATGTCCAAGTGTTTTGCTCTGTGAGGCTAGAGAACTCTTCAGTCATTGCTTGTAGCCACTGAGAGTGTTTTCTAGCCTCTGTGAAACAAGTTGGTTCAGTTAAGAAGGGAGAAATTTCAGAGTTACCAGATATAGCAGTGAACCCAAAATTCTTTTTCTTAAAGATTCCAGACATGCTTCTTGTCTGCATAGGGTGACTCCCAGCTGGAAGATGCCTATCTGCTTCAGTGGTTGCCAAGCCAGTACTACGTGTAGAGGGATCATCAGCAGGTGTGTGATCATCATGTGAAGAAGTTGGCTGCAAAGACTGAGAGGCAGGTACATCCTGAGTCTGAGAGTCTCTAGCAGAAGTGTATGATATGTTCTCATCAGTGGTGTATGATCTATTCTCATCAGGGATATTTGGAGAGACCAAGTGAGGATCATGTCCAGTGTGATGACATTGATCTGGTGTAGTATTGTTCTCATCAAATGTACCTGAGAGAGTAGTATCAATTATGTTAGGTGAAGAATCATGGTATAAGTAATCAGAAGGAAGAGAAATAGGAACATCACCAATATGAAGTACACTAGTAGAGGAGTTTTGATGATTTGAAGGTAAGTCAGAACATGCTTTATTGTATGGAAAAGTGTTTTCATCAAACATCACATCTCTACTAATGAAGAACTTCTGAGTGTTTTTGTCAAAGAAAACATACCCTTTATAATTATGAGCATATCCAAGAAACACACATTGTCTAGTTTTGGGATCTAACTTAGAATCATTGTAGTGTCTCAAATAGGGATAACAAGCACATCCAAAAACTTTAATTTTACTGTAATCAGGTTTGGTTTTGTAAAGAAGTTCCCAAGGAGACTTATTTTGTGTATTCTTGCTTGGCATATAGTTTATCAAATAAACAGCAGTACTAAAAGCATGATACAAAAAATATTTAGGTAATTTTGCATGAGCAAGAAGAGTGACTGCAGTTTCAACTATGTGTCTATGCTTTCTTTCAGCTACACCATTTTTTTGAGGAGTGTAAGGACAAGACTTTTGATGAACAATGCCTTGGGAATTTAAAAATGTTTGAAAAGTGTAAGAGACATATTCACCACCTCCATCAGACCTCAAAATTTGAATAGAAGAGTTTAACGGTTTTTCAATTTCAAGTTTGAATTTTGGAAAGACAAGAGCAACTTCAGATTTATAATGCAAGGGAAAGATCCAAGTGTACTTAGAGTAATCATCAACAAATAGCACATAAAACCTATATCCATGATAAGATTTCACATTGGCTGGCCTCCATACATCACTATGAAGAAGATTTAGATGTGCTTTAGAGTGAGTAGTAGAAGATTTATATGGTAATTTAGTCATTTTTTCCAACAAGCAATGTTCACAAACAGCACTAGCAGAAATATCTGAAACTTTAAGGTCTTTACACATATGAGAAGAAGAAATAAATATAAGTCTCAAAATTTCTTCAGAAGGATGTCCCAATCTGGCATGCCAGAGTGGAGACTTGACTTGTTTCCCTAGATAGACATGTTTAGGAATCTTGTCTTGATGATCAGCAGTGAAGGGTTGAGTGTGTATAGGGTACAAACCATTTTCACTCAACCCTTGGTAGAGGATTGTGCCCTGAAGTTTGTCCTGAATATAAAACATATCAGCATCAAAGTAGAAAGAGCAATTGTCTTGTTTGCACAATTGATAGACAGATATAAGATTTGCAACAAGATTAGGAACATGTAAAGTATTGGGTAAGGTAAATGAATGTGAGGAAGTCTTAAGGATAGCAGTACCAGAGTGAGATATGGGAATAGTGTTCCCATTTCCAATTGCAACCTTGTCATTGCCATTGTAAGGAGAGCCCAGAGTGAGTTTACCAAAATCAGCAGTCATATGATTGTTGGCACCTGAATCAGTTAGCCAATAATTTGGACTGATACTAGGTGAAGGTCCAATGAGACTAGCATTGTGGGCATTGAGTTGTGGTTGATAACCAGTGGTAGGAATAAACACATTGTTCTGAGAGTGTTGGTCTTGATTGACAGTCATGGTTGGAGAAGCAACATTGTTCATAGCAGCTAACTGTGGTGGAGGCTTCTTACCTTGACAGGCATAGTCCAACCTATGCCAACAGCCAATAGCTGAATGGTAGTCCATACCACAAACTTGATAGTTGATAGGGTTGCCAGCACTATCAAAGCTAGGTCCTCTGTTCTAAGATTGGCCACCCCCTCTATTGTAATACCTATCACCTCTAGAAGAGTCTTGAAATCTTCCACCATTATGATTACCTCTTCCAGTGGAGTAGTTTGGATTATAGTTTTGACCTTGATGATTAGGATTTTGACCAGAACTTTGACTTTGATAACCAGAAACAGGATTGAACTTAAAAATTTGATCATTATACCCAGTTCCTTAACCTCTACCATAACCATTACTACCATTAGCTTGATTTTTAACATTGTCATACCCATTGCCTTTTCCTCTTCCACCATTAAACACATTAGAAACATAAGCAGCATACCCAGTCAATTCATTACTCATAACAGACTGAGACTCAATCATCTGTTCTTCAGCTTTTAATAGAACATGCAGTTCTTCAAAATTGATCTTATCACGTGATACAGACATAGTAACACGCATACCGGATCTAAAGGAGTTATACTCAGGAGGAAGACCATGCAAGGCATAAAGTATCATATCTTGATCATCAGTATTCACCATAGCAGAAGAGAATTTATCTCAGATTTCTTTCTAATAGTTTGCAGCTCATATCTTAATTGCATGATATTAGATCTAGTGAGAGAGGAGTACATGTTCTCCAAAGAAACCCAAACGTCTCGAGAGAAAGGCTTACCAACCACCTTAACCAGGGATTCTTGAGAAAGGGTTGATGTGAGTAGAGAAAGAATGATCTAATCCTGAGTAACCCAAGCGTCATAGTCTGGATTGCGATTTGCTGTGACGGTTCCGTCACCGTCGATCAAGAACTCGAACAGACACACCCTAGAACCATCGACGAAACCAAAAAGATACTGTGTTTTGAGAAAAGTAGAGATTTGATAACGCCAAATAACATAGTTTGTGTTATCTAGCTTGAAGGGAACGAGATTATGAACTTGTGAGAGAAGATAGAAGGGATTTGAAGAACCCTAAGACTGATTTGTTGAAAGAGTCATAGCTCTGATACCATGAAAGGAATCAAATGATTCTAGTAATGAAGAAATCAAACAAAACAAGGAAGAAACAATTTCATTAATTTTCTGGAAAAATTTGACAGAGCTTCGCTACATGGTTTCTGGAAGATGAAGAAGAGAGAATGAATAAACCCTTGCTGAAGAAAGGGCTTATATAGTCTATGTGGCACCCTGCTCCCGCGACCCCGATTAATAAAGTAATTAAACGGGAACGAGGCGTCACACGCCACCAAGGCTAACTCGTACCATGAGGATGAGAGTGAAAATGTTTAGAGATTCAAAGATTAACTGATAAATATTGCGGAAGCTTATGAAAAGGGGTCTTATATCCAAAACCATTTGTTTTTTACAAAAGGAAGCAGAACTTTGAGAATTGAATAAAACGTTTCTCTATCCTCCATGGTACTCGTCGATCTCAGAGTCAAGTCCTTCAGGGTTCAGTCACGGTTGCACATAATCCATTCACAAAAAGGTCCATAATTTAAATCCAAAAATCCATTAAACAAACTACGGGATATCCCCTCATGAGGTTACACATTCCCACTACCAAAATACGACCATGCGTGGTCTCTAAAGAGTGCATAATAAATCTCCAAGAGTTACACATAGAAAGATACTACGTACTACCACATACACTTAAACAAAGAGAGTCTTAAACAAGCCTAGAACAAAAGCATGAAACTTCTCTCAACATGAAATGGCGAATGAAATTATGCGGCTGGATTACTTGGCTCGGTCCTCTCCTTGGAACCTGAAAGAGCGGTCATTTAAAACCGGTCAGACTGCGAAGTCTGGTGAGCACGTACTTACCCCTTTGTTAGGTTTAGAAATATACAATATACATAGAAGTTTCAAATGCCATGGTCAACGTGTTCTAAACATGCTTGCTTCACAATTCATACATAGATAAAGAATAATATAAACAACATAATTTAAGCAATCATTCAAGTAAGTAAACATGTAAAACATTTACTTCAAAACACTTGGGTCATCGACCCCTTCCACAACACCACTTTGAGCCCTTGGCTCCTTTCACTCAAGTACTTTGGCCATTAAAATCTCATTCGTGACACTTAGCCATCAATGTGGCGAGTCCGCGTAAATCGCTACGAAAATATAGTCGACAAGTCATGACAACGCACGTGTTAACAACTCATCCCATATTATATCCCTGGAACAGGGCATCGACCTCAAGTCTATTGTCCCCGCGCCGGGAGGGTACTGTCCGGTGTATATCCCCCAACCGTTAGGGTACTGTACCGGTGTATTGTCCCCCACCGTTAGGGTACTGTCCAACAGTGTCATTTAGGCAACCATCTCGGCCAAACATTTATGAAACATACCATGGAATTTTAGTTTAGCAAATAACATTTATAAACATGCTTTAAAATATGGGCTATATCTCCAATCAAAAGGTGCAAATCACCACGTTATCAAAAACACATTCCACCATTCACAAGTATCACAACATCCACCTCATAGCCCATAAACAGTTAATATATGAAGATAGCACTACCAAAGGGTTGGGTAAGTACTCACCTCGATTCCTAGCTTATGAAATCCTTACAAGCTACCGATACGAGAATCCAAGAGCAAAGCTAAGAAGGAGGCTCTACAAATAGCAATTCCACACGTAAGGACAAGCCAACATCAATTCAAGTGATTTCTAGTGGCTATATGTTACTAATAAGGTTCAGAAGATGCCCCGTACTATGATTTTGATGTCCCCCTAACTTGAATGAACGAAGGAATAATGTTCTCTAAAGTAGCATATGCCACTCGGCGAGAAACGGACTTTTCAGATTTGACACACTTTACAAAAACTGGAATTTTGAATGATATAGAATAGATATTGACATGAATCCAACTGGAAATGAAAGTAGACACATATAAATTCGAATCGGTATAAGATAGAGCAAAATACAAGCTGGTATGAGGGAGTAATGACCTCACAAAGTTGGGTGACACAATCTGTCCGAACCCACTCTCCAGCCCTGACACAGTTTACGAAAACTCACATTACGGAAAATTTAAAAGTCTTTTTGGAATGAAACCAATTGGAGATGAAAGTAGACACATAGATCTTCATAACGATATAAAGTTTAGCAAAATATAATCTCGTATGTGGGATTAGTGACCTCTCAAATTCGGGTGACACAATCTGCCCGAGCCCAATTACCAACCCAGACACACTTTACGAAAACGGACATTCCAGAATATTTACAATTAATTTTGGCATGAGACCAATTGGAGATGAAACTAGACACACAGGGCTTCTAAACGATATAAGGTAGAGCACAAACTGAATCTTTATGAGTGAGATGTGGCCTCTCAAAGTCAGGTCACAAATTTTGTCCGAAAAACAGAGAATCATTACAAGGCCAAATTTTAAAGTTCTTCGAGTAAGTATGTGAAACCACTTCATTTTCGATTTAGTAAGGAATGTAAGAGACACATGCAAGTCTATATGCAGCATATAGTCTTCAAGGATGAGCAAAAACACATGATTTGGAAGGATGAAGAGTATGGAATAGGGAAATCAATGAAAACTCTCATCTTTTGAGACATGAACTTCTTCTAAACCTTCCTCCACGGGGATGAACCCATGAATCCACAAGAAGATGCAAAAATAGACACATGCAAGGAAATTCTTAGATGATTTACCATTGTAATAGATACTAGAAGCAATAATATGCAAGGATCGAAGAATAGATCAATAATTACCTCAAAGATTAGGAATAGTGAGCAAAAGAGTGATTGTAAGCTTCAATCCATGGGTAGGATGAAGGAAGAAGTCCCCACCAAGGTTGTATTTAGCTTGGAGAAATTTTTTTCATGATTTGGTTGCTAGAATATGAAGTTTTGGTGGTGTTTTGTGGAGGTTTTTGCACAAAAACGGGTTGAGCTTCTTTTGTGAAAGAAGATGACTTCTTGTGACTCTTAGAGAGAGATGGGGGTGTGAGAAATGAGGGGGATGAGCTGAACTACAATGCTTTAAAGATTATCAAGGGACATGGTGCATTGTTATGTCACACTTGCTTGCAAGAAATGTCCTAGTATGGTCATAGCTAGGCACTTTGGGACAACAAAAAGATGACACACTTGCTACCATCTTTTGAGTTTAATATGTGGAGTAACATTTTAAAATGACTCTAGGGTTGATAGGTATCCAACTCCCACAAGTTTTACACTCATAATATGGAAAAATACCAAGTTTTGGCCATGTTTTTGTGGCTTCTTTGCTCAAATCCGGGATTGCACTTAAAAGATGTGATTCATTGAGCAGGATAGCTAGGGAAGAGTGTAGAGGAGACAAGCCTATGGTGTGAAACACAAGTAGACATGATGTGACTATACATTGATAGCTAGCTCGCCTAGTGCTAGGTAACTATGTGTCAAACCCCTACACTAGATGTACATGCAAAGTATACATACTATAGCAATACTTTACAAATACTCGAAATACATACATACATTACTACTTTTATAGATTTTATATTTCTTAACAATTAAGTAATCGTCAAAACTAAAATTATTGAGAAGCAATATGTAAGTTCTACCATCCAACTTAATTAGCTCAAAACATCATAAACTACATCAAATAAATTCCTAATTAAACTTAATTATGCGGGATGTCACATTCTACCCACCTTAAAAAGAAGTTTGTCCTCAAACTTGACGTACTCTTAATTAAAATAAGTGTGGGTACTTGTCCCGCATCTCGAATTCACTTTCCCACGTTGCTTCCTCTATTGCATGGTTCCTCCATAGAACTTTTACCAAAGGAATGACCTTGTTTCGCAGAACTTGATCACGACGGTCCAAAATTTCTACAGGTCTTTCCTCATAAGACAAGTCAGACCTAACCTCCAAAGGTTGATAGGAGATTATATGACTAGGTTCGTACACATACTTTTTCAGCCTTGAAACGTGGAATACGTTGTGAACATGCTCTAGCTCTGGTGGCAATGCAAGACGATACTCCAAAACTCCAATTCTTTCAAGGATCTCGAATGGGCCAACATAACGCGCACCTAGCTTACCTTTCTTTCCAAATCGCAGCACTCCCTTGGTTGGACATACTTTCAAGAACACATGGTCACCTACTTCGACTTCCAAGTCTCGTCTTCAATTATCCGCATACCCCTTTTGTCTGCTCTGAGAAGCTTTCAACCTTTCACGGATCACACGAATCTTTTGACTTGCCAATTCTACCAACTCGGGCCCTTCTATTCGTCTCTCCCCAACCTCCATCCAACAAATTGGTGAACGACACTTTCGCCATACAAAGCCTCAAACGGTGCCATACCGATACTAGATTGGAAATTGTTATTGTATGCAAACTCAACTAAAGGTAGGTGATCCTACCAACCACCTTCAAAGTCCAAGACGCAAAATCTAAGCAAGTCTTCTGGAGTCTAAATTGTGCACTCTGACTGCCCATCTGTCTGCGGATGAAAGGGTGTGCTAAAATGCAACTTACTTCCCAGAGACTCTTGCAACTTCTTCCGAAATCTCGACACAAAGAGCGGGTCTCTATCGGAGACAATGGAAAACGGTGTCCCATGCAAACGAATTATTTCTCCAATATACAACTTCGCCAAACTTTCTAAAGAATGAGTCATCTTGACTGTTGTGCACAAGAGATTCCGGCGGGGAGACCTCCGTGTACACCGTATGTAGAGGATCAAGGATCGCACAGGAAGAGTGGGGTTGTGTGTAGGGAGAGAGTAAGGCAGTAGCAATGTCTGAGAGAGAGACAGAGGTTTGGCAGAGCTTCCGCGTATGGCAAGTGTGTTCTCCTTCGTATGGAAAGGGTAACGGCCTATATATAGCATAGAACGTGACCGTTGTAGTGTGGTTAATGCGCCCATTGATGGCGGCTTAATTAGCTTAACCATAACGGCACGTTCGTCCGAGTATATAGGGACCGTTACAGCACGTGGTGCGCGAATACCGGAACCGAGGTTGACCGGGTTTGACCGGATGGACCGGGTTTATGGAGCTCGTGCCATAAATCTCTCAAAAAAGTTACTAAAGGTCGCGTGCGGGCTTGGCTCGCACGCGACAGGGCTTACTCTAGCCTCCAAACCACAAAGTCCCTACAAGTCCCGTGCAGTGGTATGCGAGGGCTCTGTCTCGCAGCTCCCACGTGGATCAGCACGGCTGGTGATCCAGTGTTTGTGGAGCACAATATGGTGTGCTGGATGGTTGCCACGTGGCCAAGATCTGTCAGCTCAGAAAGCACTATCTACATTAGCCCCCTTTCTGCGCGTGAAGACTCATAGCTGTATAGACTTCCATGCGCGGAAACCAACATACGCGTTGCCGCCACGCACCAATTCAAATACGGGTAAGTTCAGCCCCCGTGCGTGCCATTATGACCTAAAACCCCTAGGGTCGTGCCGTCTGGCTTCTAGGGTTTTAGGCGTGACGTCAGCTTGTCCTGTGATTGCGCGATTCGACGGTGACGGTTGCGATTCGACTACTGAAAGGACGCAACCCTTCATTGTTTTTGGATAAATACTTTGTATCCACTGTTGCAAAGCATCACTTCTTTTTATTAAAGTGAATGGTACCCGGAGATCTTCGAGAGCAGATTCAGATAATCAATCATCAATTCAAAACTGCAAATCGTCTTCTTCAACTGTGCATATCCAGGCAAGCTTTGCGAAAACAAGGTTGGCCTTGTTCAATTTTGATTTAAGATTCCAGTGTATGCCTTGAACTGCGTTGAATCTGTAAACCCATATAATCTGTTGAAACTTATGAAGAAGTTCCAAGCTCGTTGAATCTAATTGCGGCTTGATCCTCAATAATAAGAGCCTTGGATAGGGTTTTGAAATCCCCTAATAATGCAACCCTCTAATTTCTGAAATTGATACCAGAAGCTGTTCATCCTCCTTTCTGTAGATCTTGAATCTCGAAATTCAAACTGAAGTAGCATATTTCTCCCCCCTTTTTCTTGCTCTTTCGCAGGAATGGCCAAGACAAAAGGAACCAAACCCAACAAGGAGGACGAAGAGATCCCCGATCTTCCGCAGGCTTTGTGGCGGAAAGCCCCCTATTTAGGTGGCCAAGATTTCTACCATGCGAGGGTTAAGGCGAAGAGAATGTCTGCTCCTGTCCCAATTGAGGGATCGCTAACACTGACTCGCCCGGTTAACTCAGCCTTGCTTGAGTTAATCGGCTCCGAGGATGTGGTTCGATTGGGAATCGAGAATGGGTACTTCCCTTACACTGCGATTTCTACCCAGGCTTTCGTCCAGAAATTGGACTATATGGATGAGTGGATTGACCACGTGTTGGACAATCATGCCGCGACTCTCGATGAAGCCGGTATATACTTCGCTGTTCGTGCTATGAAGGGTGCTGCCGTGAAGCTGGACCAGTCCATGCTTCTAGACCTTCTTTCCCGCTACTCGCCTGCGACTCACACATTCCATTTTGCTGAGTTCGAGGCTGCCCCTACACTCGAGGACGTGCAGATGCTGTACGATCTTTCTCCCATGGGTGAGGTAGACCCTTTGAGTCCTTTGAGGACGCCTGCGGAGATTGCCTTGTACACGCAGATGGAGGAATGCCTGGCAGAGGTAAAGAAAATCTCCACCCGGTGGACTACTACGAAAGCCCTTCCAAACTGGCAGTTAGTTGATACGTCTGCGAAGAATACCTGGAACAAATGGTTGCAGTACTTCTTTCGAGACTATGCGAACAGCAGCATTACTAAGAAGCTTCTGAGTGAGAACCCAGAGGCCGAGAATTATGTGGAGGGTAAAGGCTATCACCTGACCCTCTGTGCTTGGTTGTCGAGGTACTTGATCGACGGTCACCCACATGATGGGGTCTTTTACCATGTTTTACCACTTGCTGTGAGGCTCGCCCTTGGCCAGAGAGTCGCACTCGGACCCTTGGTCTTGGGCACGTTGTATTACAGGCTTGATCAGCTGGTTTTGGCCATGAAAGAGTCGCGTGGCCGCCTCGATGTACTGACCTTCGTCAATATCTCCTTTTTGACAATGTGGGTCTTCGAGCGGTGGCCATCCTATGCCCCAACTGCTCTCAAACCCGACAAGTGGTGTCCCCCAGGCGAGACGGAGGAGCGCAACAGCGGCAGAGCTGCGAGGTGGTTCGGAACGAGCAACACCAAGTGTGTTTGGAGCTTGATATGCGACAAACGGAAAGAGTTCACTGCCAGGCCCTATGCCACACGTGTTGAGAACGTGCGATGGTTTCCAAGGCTGTACCCCTCTAAGGGTGTTGTCTTCTCAGAAGAACTCCTCTTCGAAGAGGGACCACATTTCCATGAACGCTATCGCGAGTTCTTTTGCTGGTGTCTACGAGGTTCTCTTCCTGCCCTCGCAGAGCATATTCGTGAGCTCGCGCCAAGGTACGAGAGGATTACCGTGGATGTTAACCCCACTCGAGTTTCTCCCCAGTTTGGCTTTGATGCAGTGGCACCATCAATCTGGCCCCAGTCCATTATCAGAGGTTGCTATAAGCGCTTGCTGACAAAGGAGTGCAAGACAGTATTCATGAACAATCTTCCCTTTGAGCAGCCTGCAGGGACCCGCGAGGGTGGTTGTTCTCAGAACTGGCTCGCATACTGGATCGCCCAGCAAACGAGGATTGAGACGCAGTCGGCCGCGCAGCCAAGTAGAGCCCCCTTGATCAAGAGAAATTCTTTCCCGTTTCGCCCCAATTGCAGTCTGAGCGAGTCTGAGTATGGTTGTTACTCACTGTTGGATCGCGAGAACCATTTGTGTCCTGACATCATTCTGAAGGAGAAGGACGCCGCAGTTAAGAAGGGCGACACGCATGTCGTCAGATACAGCAAGGCATTTGCTGAGGTAAGCAATTTCTCCGCGTGCGTTAAGCTTCTTGATTTCCTTATGCTGACACCTTTATTTTGTACTGTTTGCTGTATTGTCATGTGCGGCGATTCGCATCTGGTGATCGCTCCAAGTCATTGGTTAACACCATTGTTGCCACCAGAAGACAAAAGCAGTCGTTTCGGCTAGCATGGAGGATGGACCCTGAGGTCGAAACCAAGATTCGTGCAGTCATGAATGCTTTTGCTGACTCGCTGATAGACAATGCTCCGGCCTCGTCTCCTCCCGGAGATGATCCGTCCCCTCCAGCGACTGCGACGCCGAGAGTGAAGAGACCCAGGCAAAATGGAATTACAATTTCTTCCCCTAGAAGTTCCCCAACTTCTCCTCCGGTGAGATCCCTTTCTGTCAAGGACAAAGGCAAAGGTCGCATGCCCAGCAAAGTGCGGAAAGAGCTCGCAGTTGAGACTTTCGTTCCATTCAACCAAGAGGAAGAAGGAGAGAGGCAGGAGCCCAGAGAAAGTGATGAAGAAGAAGAAGAAAGAACAGTTGTGATGCATGAGGAAGAATCAGGAGGTACCTCCGTCGCATTTCCTTTCTCATTATCGTAATTCTTTTGCACTTCTTTCTTGACTCAATCATTTCTTCGCAGATGATGATGATGATGAGATCATCGGCGGCCTTGTGGCCAAGAGACAAAAGAGAGATGCCCATTCTGGCATTCCAGACGATCCCATAAGCGAGGACATTCTTGCTGAGTCCAGGAAGACAGCTGCGGAGGCTGCTGAAAGAAGAAGGCAGCGGGAAGAGGAGGAGCTCGAGCGTGTGAGACAGCGGAGCCTCGAAGAGCAGCATGTTGACGACTTAGTGCGTCCAGTTGACGAGGAAGACGAGCTTCCCGAAGAAGTGGCTCCTCATGCGGAGGAGGAAGATGAGGTTTTGAAGAGGATGCAGCAGCCTTGGAGCAAGCTCAAGCAGACTTCGAAGAAATCGCAGGTGGCGATAAAGGTAAGATCTTCAATCTCGCAGTAACTTATAGAGATGTTATTGTGGGTGCGTTAAAGCATGGCGTGTCAAAGGCTGACATTCGCCGTTGGCTAGTAGACAAGTGCGGAGAACCTTCAGGTAATCACTTGAGCGATACGCATGTACTAGGCCTTAGCAACTTGAGACAGAATCATGACTGGTTTATTCGCATCCCAGGTCACGCTCCTTTTAAAGACTTGCTTAGTGAGGACACACTAATAGGACATGGTTCCACATCTTTAGTGTATGACGAAGAGGCTTCAATCCCACCTTCGCGTGGAGGTGCTTGCTCTTAGCTTAAGTGAAGATAGCAAAATATTATTCAATGCGAGTTACCTCATACCATCACATTTTGTATCGCAGGCAATGTTGAGGAACATGCGCCGGAGCAAAGAAGTCAGTCTTCTGCGTCCTATGTTCCGATTCCAAGCCCTCATACTGAGAAGCCCGTCGCAGCTACTGATCACGCAGGTGAGCCTCTCGAGGACATCATCGAACTTTCCGACGATGCTGAAGCTGGTGCTGTGCTAATGGATGAAGATGCCCATGCTGGCGCTGAGGAAGTAAGGACAAGTACTGCTGATGCTTCCGCATCTGAGAATATCCCTCGCCAAGCGACCTCGGCTGTCACTTCGCCTCCGGCGATGACTGAGTCGGCGGCACCTATTCCTGCGTGGGGCTTTTGGGGCTCGCAGGTTGGGAATGCAGTCGCAGCTGGTGCGGCCTACACTCTTCCTTCTAACTATGAGGAGTTAGAGCTCGCGGCTGACAGGAGAGCTACGGAGCAAGGGCAGTCTTCAACGACTCCAGTAATGCGCATTCCTTCTCTTCGCGAGATTCTCGAAGGAACTGGTAAGTAATGATTCACTGTTCGCATCTCGCATGGTGCATTTGCGAGTTTGATAGCATAACTTAGCTTTAACATTGCTTCAGGTTTGAAGCAAACTGATGTGAACTGGCTAGTTCGGATGCGCCTCTCCTACCCCCGATCGTTTGCAAGATCTCTGGAGATAGGGCCCTTTGATAGGAGGCTGTTTCTTACCGAAGCCATTTGGCTTTTGGAGCAGCTGTCTGCGGCCACACCCGAGACCATTTCTGTCCAGAGCGCCGAATTGCTTTATGGCATGTGCGAAAATCTTCTTACCAAAGTGCAAGGCAGACTGGGTTTCAGATTTCTTATGAAAAGAGTCACTCTGATTCGCGCAGCCGTAACTTTGCAGCTCGGCCACCAGAACCTCGCAGCTGAAAAGCAGAAGGTGGAGCAGCAGAAGCAAAAGGCTGAAGAAGCTACGAAGCTCTATCATGAGATGAATGCCAAGTGCGAGCAATTGAAGCAAGAAGTGGAGCAGGTAGAGAAGCTGAGCCATCAGTTCGCACCCCATGACTCCTTGATCAAGAATTTGCTTTTGACTTTTTGAATTTGGAAAATAGCAAGGAAATTAGCTGAAACATTAATGTAATGTCTGAAACATTAATGTAATGTTGCTAGGGTTTCTCCCCCTTTTTTTTAACAACAAAAATCAACTTGCCCGTTTTGCCCTTTCCGGGATTTGATAGGATATCTCTGTGCATATCCAATTATGACATCAGCAATTGATACTCTGCTTGATTTTCGCGCTAATTTCTCGGCAGATAAGCACGCTTTCGTTGGGAAGTCCATCCGAATCATGACTATCCGTCATTTATTAGGATACGCAACTGAATCGTCGTAGCCTTTAGTAGGGTAATTGATCGTTACCGCTTTTCAAGGCGTAAGTGATTGACCTTACCCTCTTTTCAAATTCTGCTGACTCATCTTTGGCAACTGAAGAGTCTTCACAAGGTCTATATAAACCCTGTCTTTACCATTTGGGTTCTTCATCCCAAAAATGTGCTCTGCCGTGAGTCCTTACGACTGCTGGCTTCAACGCTTGTTTTTCGTTGATTCATGGCAACTTGAAGTTGTGAATCCTGAGTTTGCGCTTTGTGCTATAGAAATAGTTTCCAAGATCCACTTTATGAGGAATATTGTGCTTTATAACCATCATAAAGAAGATGGAGATGATATATCATGTGTGTTCGGAGAATTTTCTTCGTGTATTATGTTTGCAGGTCATGTTTCCGGCCGCCTCCCGGTGAGGTGCAGCGCCGAAGTGACCGTGCTACCGTCTCGTAATGAACGGCGGAATTCTCCTCCAGCATCCCTGGAGGAGGATTTCTTGCCTCTGCGTTCTTGAACTCAGGGGGCTTGTCAATGCCCTTGTCTATCATGACAAGGAGTCCATCACCAGAGGAATGACTGCTTCCCCTGTTCCGCACGGCGGAGTGCGCCGGAACAGGAGGTTCCTCCGGTGCCTATCTTGATCAGACAGAGGCCTTTGTCACCTCTTGAGGTCCTGGACGTACCGTTACCCAGATTTTGCTGCTAGGGACATAGCAAATGACGAGTTGATCTCTTTGCAGCAGAATCCCTTTTGCTATAGATCTTTGGCCGCAGATCTGTGTATTGCATAGCCGGTGTTAGGACCGGTGGGTTCATCCTTTCTCAGTTAGGATTCCCGTAGTGTGTTTCTGCTGACTTGTCAGCTACTTTTCGAATGTATCGTAAGCCATGTTGGCTGTGTAGTTAGATTTGAGCTTTTTCGCTTGTAAGCTGTTATCTAGACAGATAAATTGTAAGTCTTTTCGACTCATAATGATAAATAGCTTTTGTATTATCTGCTGCCTTGTTACAACAAAATGCAATTTCGCATGCGTTTCGGCATATTTCGCCTTGCATAATGCTATGTAATGGCTTCGCATTTGCGATCTGCCATATGAATTCACAGATGTTTCACTAGATCGTTCGAGATCATATTTTCGCAGCTGTTCCATCTTGGCAGATGGGCTTGTGATTAGCCTTTGATGCACGTGCTATCATATCAGATAGACCTTTGTGGATCACTTAAGATCATTTTCACAATATTGCTATCGTAGCAGATAGTCTTTAGTAGATCAATTAAGATCGTTAAGTGGTGCGAGTTGCTATCGTGGCAGATAGGCTTTACTAGAAGATCAATTGAGATCATTTTCGCATGAGTTGCTATCGTAACAGATAGGCTTTAGAAGATCAATTAAGATCATTTTGCGAATGAGTTGCTATCGTAACAGATAGTCTTTAGAAGATCAATTAAGATCATTTTGCGCATGAGTTGCTATCGTAACAGATAGGCTTTAGAAGATCAATTGAGATCATTTTGCGCATGAGTTGCTATCGTAACAGATAGGCTTTAGAAGATCAATTAAGATCGCATTTGCATAGGCTGCTATCGTAACAGATAGGCTTAGATGATCAATTAAGATCGCATTTGCATAGGCTGCTATCGTAACAGATAGGCTTAGATGATCAATTAAGATCGCATTTGCATAGGCTGCTATCGTAACAGATAGGCTTAGATGATCAATTAAGATCGCATTTGCATAGGCTGCTATCGTAACAGATAGGCTTAGATGATCAATTAAGATCGCATTTGCATAGGCTGCTATCGTAACAGATAGGCTTAGATGATCAATTAAGACCGCATTTGCATAGGCTGCTATCGTAACAGATAGGCTTAGATGATCAATTAAGATCGCATTTTAGCAGATTGCGATAGTAGCGGATAACCCATTGTTAACAGTTATAACAAACTAACATGAAGCAAAATTGACATCCAGAAATACGAAGTTTCTCATTTGGGAGAATTTCTTTATTATAACGCTCTCATATGGGAGAGATGAGATTACAATCCTCTCATATGGGAGAGGAGATTGTGTAAATCGTAACCATACAAGAGATTAAGCGACGTTATAATAAAACGCATGAAATGAGAGAAGTCAGGGATAGTACTTCTTAATCCAGCGCATGTTGACTGAACTCGGGGTTGAGGTTGTGCCGTGCAACCTTCGTATGCTGCAATAGCCACTGTCGAAGACTTCTCTGACTTCGAAGGGTCCTTCCCAATTGGCTGCGAACTTTGGGTGAGTCGCTTCTCGCATGCAGTGGTCAGATGCGCGCAGGACCAAGTCTCCAACTGCGAAATCTCTTCGCTGGACCGTCTTATTGTAAGCGCGAGCAATCCTTTCTTGATATCGCTTGTTGGTCCTTTTGGCTTGTTCTCGCTTTTCCTCCAGCAAGACTAAGTCGTGATCGCGTTGATTTTCGTAGAGTGCGTGGAAGGCTAGCCTTGCCGAATTGACTCTCACCTCCGCAGGTACCACAGCTTCGGCCCCATAACATAGTAGAAATGGCGAGGCCCCTGTGGGTGTCCTTGGAGAAGTTCGGTAGGCCCACAGAGCTATGCTTAGGGAGTCGGCCCACTTCTTGTGGTCATCTGCGACCATCTTGCTCAAAATCCTCAACAACATTTTGTTGGTCGCTTCGGCTTGTCCATTCCCCTTTGGGTAATAAGGGGTAGAACATATCTGCCTGATATTGTACTCCGCTAATCTCGCAGCCACCTGGCGATTAACAAAGGGAGTACCGTTATCTGAAAGAATGGTGTTTGGGATTCCGAACCTGCATATGATGCTTTCCTGGATGAAGTTGACCACAGCTAGCGCATTTGCCGTCTTCAGTGGTATTGCTTCCACCCATTTGGTGAATAGCTCAGTTGCGGTGAGAATGAAATGATTCCCGTGCGACGTTGGTCGGATGGGACCGATGAAGTCCAAAGCCCATGTGTGAAATGGCCATGGTGTTCCTAATGCATGTAGATCCACGGCGGGAGCGTGCACCAGGTTTCCTTTGAACTGGCACTCCTGGCAGCGTCGTACTTTGGTGCGGCAATCGGCCTCCATCGTGGGCCAGAAATATCCAATTGAGAGGAGCTGCCTGCATAATTTCGCACCTCCTTGGTGTTCCACCTGATGAGAAAGGTCCATGACTTCTTGTGCTTCTCTGCCGTCTAGACATCGCAGCAAGTTGCCCTCGTGACCTCTTCGCCAAAGCAGGTTTTCCTGTACCACATATCGGGATGCTTTCCTCTTCAATTTCTCGGCTTCTTTTCTCGATTCAGGCACGGTGCCCTGAGAGAGAAAATCAAAGAGTGGCTTCCTCCAGTCTGTGTCATCATCAGTTAGGGCGATGAGGAGAGAATCTTTGATTAGTGCGCAACTCTCGCACTTCCCTTGTATCAGGGCTGCGACTGTTGACATGTCTGGCCAATGAATGCCATATCTCTGAGCCTTTCTGTAGATTGACACCTCGCTTTCTCCGCAAGCATGTTGGTGAATCTTTTCTAACAATAGTTGTCCTTCTCGCTCGGAGACGCATCGCATGAGTATTCCACCAGGCCCCTTGTAGTAAAGGGTGTTGTCATGGATGCAGTACCCTTTTGTGAGTGCCCAGCTTTCACTGCTTGTGCCTTTCGCAATAGCTTGTAGGATTGCTTTTCTCCAATCCGTGTCATCCATGTGTTCGTTGTCGCATGCATCTTCTGTCAATGCCGACGATGTTCGCACTTCAATGGAAATCCTTGCGGGACATTTGTCTGTGCTGACCTTAGATCCCAAGGTTGCTAAAGCGTCCGCGTGCCTGTTGTCTGCTCGGGGCTTGTGCTCGTACCTCACATCGCAAAACTGCTGTACCAGCTTTTGCACTAAGGTGCGGTAAGACAGAAGATTAATCTCCTTCAAACCGTATTCGCCCGAGGCTTGCTTGACGATCAACTTGGAGTCTCCCATGACCGTCAGATTGCTTACTTCCAAAGCTTTCGCCGCACGGAGCCCTGCGATGAGAGCCTCATATTCCGCTTCATTGTTTGTGACTGCGAAGTTGAGCTTTGCGGACATCTGTATGACCTCCCCATCTGGTTTGGTCAAGACTATCCCAATGCCTCCACCTTTCCTTGTGGACGAGCCGTCGAAGTGGAACGTCCAATAGGGCACGTCGATTGCATAGATCTCAGGGCCTTCGAGTTCTTCCTCGATCACGGGCTCGTGGCTGTTATCGGGGAACTGTGCCAACAGATCCGCTACCGCCTGCGACTTGATCGCTCGCGGTCGTACGCATGTGATATCATATTGAGAGATGGTCATGTACCATTTCGCCAATCTCCCGCCGGGAGTAGTGTGAGTTAGCAGATATCGTATAGGATCGCTTTTGGTGACCACTACTACTTTATGCGATGCGAAGTAGTGTTTCAATTTCTCTATTATGAAGAACAAAGCAAGGCAATGACGTTCGATGTCTGTGTACCTCGATTCAGCAGGCTGCACGATGCGAGAGATGTAGTAGATAGGCCTTTCCTGGCCTTCGTACTCCTGAGCCAAGAGTGCTCCTATGGATCTCCTTGTTGATGTCAGATATAGCAGAAGCGGTGATCCCAGTTGAGGTGCGATCATTATTTTTGAGGACGTTAGCAACTCCTTCAGCTTTTCGAATGCGGCTTCGTGCTCCGGAGCCCAGTTGTACACGGCGTCCTTCTTGAGAAGAGCACTAAAACAGCAGGTGTATTCTGCAATCGCTGGGATGAATCTTCGCAGATATGTTAGCTTCCCCCAGAATGTTTTCAAGGTACTTTGGTTATGTGGCGGTGTCATGCCAGTGATAGCTGACACTTTCGCAGGGTCGGGCTCGATCCCTTGGCGATGAACCACGCATCCCAAGAATTTCCCTGTGTCACCCCGAACGCGCATTTCATGGGATTCATCTTCAGCTGAAAGCGCCTGCATCTATTGAACACCTTTCGTAGATTCGCGAGGTGATCTGCTTCGTGCTTGGATTTAACCACCAGGTCATCCACATAGAATTCCACCTCTTTATGCATCATGTCGTGGAACAGAGCCATCATGGCCCGCTGATAGGTCGCACCCGCGTTCTTAAGACCGAACGGCATCACTGTGTAGTTGAACACCCCCACCGGAGTGATGAATGCAGTTTTCCGCGCGTCTTCGGGGTCCATCTTGATCTGGTTGTACCCGCTGAAACCATCCATGAAACTGAACATGCGGTGGCCCGCTGTCGAATCAATAAGCAAATCGATGTTGGGCAGTGGAAAATCA
This sequence comes from Linanthus parryae, assembly GCA_023055425.1. Lineage (NCBI taxonomy): Eukaryota > Viridiplantae > Streptophyta > Magnoliopsida > Ericales > Polemoniaceae > Linanthus > Linanthus parryae. Next base: position 33,978,035 of record JALGPY010000001.1, read on the forward strand.
TCCTTTGGGCAGAAGCGATTGAGATCTCGGAAGTCCACGCAGATGCGGAGCTGTCCGTTCTTTTTCACTACTGGCACGATGTTGGCCAGCCATGTGGGATGGTGATTCGGCTCTATGAATTTGGCATCCAGGAGTTTGACAATCTCCTGCTTGATTTTCACGTTAAGCTCCGGCCTGAAGCTCCTTGTGCTCTGCTTTACCAGTTTAGACCCTGGGATGATGTCTAAACGGTGCATGGTGATGCTCGTATCCAGACCTGGCATCTCATCATACTTCCTAACTGAACACATCCTTGTATTCAGTTAGGAGTTGTAGCAGTCCTTGCTCCTCCTCGCTCGCGAGGTCCGCACTTAGAAAGACTGGCCTTTTCTTTTCCTCGTTCGGGCTGAGGAACACTTCCTTTAGTTCTTGCTTTTGTGGTCTTGGCCTGTCTTCCATGCATTCAGGCGCTTCTTTGAGCTTCTCATCTGGAGTGCTCTGCATTGGCTGTTCTGTTAGCGCAATTTGCTCGATTTGATTGATTTGCCCAGGGATATCCCCATGCTCGTGAGAGGACATCCCCGCGCACCTTCATATGCGATAGCATTTCTTCCCATTGGCGTAGAAGCTCTCTATCTCCTTGCCCTCGGGGTCATGCGTTGCGATTCTCTTCAGAGTATACACATTCTTCCGATGGTATGCGATACGCGGCGCCTCTTCGCGTGTAGACGGCTTTTCCTTGGCATCTTCCCTTGTCACCATTACTCCCGCAGGTGACTGGTCCTTGATGTCCTCCCAGAGAGGCAAAGGAGTAGGGTTGAATGGTCCCGGTGTTTTCTCATCCGCCATTTCGGTGAACCACACTGCCTCGCTGAGATGCGCTTCATCCAAGTTGAATGGATTCGTCGAAGCCGGTATCTCGACTACTCTGTCGTTCCAGATAGCTTTCATAACCTGGTGAGCCGTGGAAGGAACTGCGTCGAAGCGATGAATCCAGGCTCGACCTACGATCATGTGATACGTAGTGTTCGCGTCTATGACATAGAACTTTGCTGAGCACTTGATTTTGCCAATCTGAACGCCCAGGCGGATCCATCCGATCGTCATTCTAGAGTCGCTTCCGAATCCCATCAGCGGAGATGGACGCTTGACGATCTTGTGCTCGGGGATCCCTGCTAGCTTCAGTGTGTGGAGCGAAACAACGTTGACCGCCGCTCCTCCATCAATGAATGCTCGTTTGAACTCGACACCATTGATGATGGCCGTCACGTACATAGGCCTTTGGTGGCTCGCATCTGTCTTCTTGTCGCTGGCAGAAAAGGTCATGATCTTTTCTGTAGAGCGAGACGCCCTGATGACTTTCCCGTTGGATACTACAAGATCCTCCTCGTAGTCTTCCGCTATTCTCAAGATCGCTTTCGTCATATCCGTCCGGCATTTCTCCGAGAAATTCATCTCGTCGAAGAATCTGTTGAAGTCGTGCGACCCTTTCATCCGGTCGGCACGTTCATCCTCCGTGTCCATGCTGTAGTCCTCGTCTTCATGGACCTCGGCAACGATGGGTAGACCATCCTCTGCGACTTCTTCCAAGTCGAGGATCGAGATCATGGCGACCTCTTTGCCTTTCGAGCCTTGCTCCGCATGAGCAGGAAGTGGGTTGTTGCGCACATCTTTCCTGTGATCGCTGACAATAAGCTCGCCGTTCTTCATCTTCTGGTCGAACGCGAACCTGAGCTTCTTGCATTCAGCCGTGGGGTGCATGACCTTGCCGTGGTACTCGCACCACTTAGGGTCTCTCACCATCTCCTTGGAGGGTATCTTCTCAAGCGGCGGTAGGACACCGTCCTTGCGCCACTGCCTGCAGAGGTCGCTTGCCTCCTCTACCGAGCATGGTAGAGGTGGTACGTCGAAGTTCACGACCTTCGCTTGCTTCTGGGGTGAAACTGTATTGACCTCAGCTTCGCGTCCCCTCTTGTAACTGAATCTCCCGATCTTGTAGGTGGTGCCGCTCGAAGGTCGCTCCGGAGCGTTCTTCTTTTTCTGCCTCTCGACTATAGGCTCGATGTTCTTCGTGCATTCAATTAACTTTGAAAACGTAGGTGTTTGCAAATTAATGAGCATACCTTTGTATTCGTCTCGCATGCACTGCAGGAATATCTCTACAAGCCGGCTCTCGAGCATTGGATCTTTGCACTCCAAGGATTTCGCCCTGAATTTCTTGATGAAAGTGATCCCGTCCTCCTCGCGCTTCTGATACATCCGCGAGAGATGGATCATCGTCACCTTCTCTTCCATCTGGAAGAACTTGGTGTAGAACTTCTGGACCATGTCGTCCCAAGTCTTCACGGATCCCGCTTCCAGTGTTCGGTACCACTTGTATGCTACGTTCCCTAAGGATTTTGGGAACTCTCGCATCAGCAGTTTGGGATCAGCTCCGTATGGCCCCATGACATCAATGAAACGCATGAAATGCTCATGAGCGTTTCCGTTGACATCCTCGAACTTGTCCCATTTGGGAGCTTTGTACCCCGCCGGGTTAGGCATGAGATAGATCTCTCGTGGAATGGGTGGATCATTGTCCAGCTTCGGGATAATGGTATCCGCGAATGACTGATGAGCCAGAATAGTGTCCATGCGCTTCTGCAGAGACGTCATGCATTCTGGAATGCTTCCCTCGGTCGCTGAAGGAGGGGTTGCCGCAGGCGGGGGCGACACATACGTCGTCGAAGGATTGGGGACATATGGACTGCTCGCATTGCCCCAGATCGTCGTTGGAGGAGGCAAAGGGTACTGCAGAGTCGGGTTAGACGCCAAAGCCGAGGGCTGTGGAGTGTGAGCAGTGAGAGGCAACATCTGAGCCGTTGACCCCTGAATCGAAGGCGGCTGCGCGGTCGCCGGTGGAGTTTGCAGGTTGGGGTTGGGAGGCGTGGTTGACACTCCCAGTCCCGGAGCGGTAGGGGCTCCTCCTCCTTGAGAGACGGCGGTGGCCGACGAAGGATTTGGTGCAAGGGTACCCAGAACGGCCAAGATCCGTTCTAGCTGCTCGGATTGGGCCTTGAGAGCTTTCGCCTGGCCTTGAACAGTGGCGTCCAAAGACTCTAGCGTCGGTGTCTCGCCGGGAGTGGTAGGAGTACGGCGGGTCCCCTCTCCCGAGGCGGTTTCGGTGGAAGGCGATCTGTTGCTGATATCATCCTCCTGAGACATGGTTGCTTTTGCTGGTAAGTTCACGTCGGGTTCACCAAAATGTGCACAAGAGATTCCGGCGGGGAGACCTCCGTGTACACCGTATGTAGAGGATCAAAGATCGCACAGGAAGAGTGGGGTTGTGTGTAGGGAGAGAGTAAGGCAGTAGCAATGTCTGAGAGAGAGACAGAGGTTTGGCAGAGCTTCCGCGTATGGCAAGTGTGTTCTCCTTTGTATGGAAAGGGTAACGGCCTATATATAGCAGAGAACGTGACCGTTGTAGTGTGGTTAATGCGCCCATTGATGGCGGCTTAATTAGCTTAACCATAACGGCACGTTCGTCCGAGTATATAGGGACCGTTACAGCACGTGGTGCGCGAATACCGGAACCGTTACGAGGTTGACCGGGTTTGACCGGATTGACCGGGTTTATGGAGCTCGTGCCATAAATCTCTCAAAACAGTTACTAAAGGTCGCGTGCGGGCTTGGCTCGCACGCGACAGGGCTTACTCTAGCCTCCAAACCACAAAGTCCCTACAAGTCCCGTGCAGTGGTATGCGAGGGCTCTGTCTCGCAGCCCCCACGTGGATCAGCACGGCTGGTGATCCAGTGTTTGTGGAGCACAATATGGTGTGCTGGATGGTTGCCACGTGGCCAAGATCTGTCAGCTCAGAAAGCACTATCTACAACTGCCAAAAAGTGCGCTGACTTAGTTAGCCTATCTACAATAACCCAAATTGCATCATTTTGGTGGGAAGATCTTGGTAACCCGACGACAAAATCTATTGTAACGTGTTCCTATTTCCACTCAGGGATAGGTAGAGGTTGTAACAACCCAGATGGCCTCTGGTGTTCCGCTTTAACTAATTGGCATTGCAAACAACGAGAAGCAAATTCAGCAATTTCCCTCTTCATTCCTGGCCACCAGTATAGTTGCTTCACATCATGATACATCTTCGTACTCCCCGGATGAATAGCAAAACTTGAACTATGAAACAGCTGCAGCAACTTACGTTTAACCTCCGGATCTTTAGGCACACAGATTCTTCCTTCGAACTTCAACATCCCATCTACTAATACACAATCCTTTCAAGTACCATCAACCACACCTTGGGACATTTTTAACAATAATGGATCGCGGACCTGAGCCAATTTTAGTTCCTCCAAGAATGATTTTTCTAGTCTCAAGGCATACAAGTAGCTAGGAACTTGATGTGGCACAACTTCTAAGTCCAAACGTCGTATATCTTCTTGAAGCTCACATTGAGAAGTAATGAAACAAGCTAGGTTAGCACTACTTTTTAGGCTCAAAGCATCCGCCAAGACATTTGCTTTCCCTGGGTGATATTTAATTGATATACCGTAGTCCTTCATCAACTCGAGCCATCTTCTCTGCCTCATGTTTAACTCTTTTTGGGTATAAATATACTTCAGGCTCTTATGATCTGTATAAATCTCGCACCTCTCTCCATACAGGTAATGTCTCCAAATCTTCAAAGCAAAGATTACCGCAGCTAGCTCCAAATCATGAGTTGGGTAATTTTGTTCATGTAACTTCAACTGTCTCGAGGTATAGGCAATCACTTTACCAATCTTTATAAGCACACACCCAAGCCCCTTTTACGAAGCGTCACTATGAATTACAAAATCCCCAAAGTTATCTGGTAAACTCAAAATTGGTGCAGACACTAGCCTCTCATTTAACTCTTTAAAACTTCTCTCACATTCATCTGTCCACACAAATGAAGCATCTTTTCGAGTCAGTTTAGTTAGTGGACTTGCAATAACAGAAAAGTTCTGCACGAATCTCCTCTAGTATCCGGCTAATCCAAGAAAACTACAAATCTCCGTCACACTCCTTTGTCTTTCCCAATTAACAACTGCCTCAATTTTCTTAGGATCCACCGCGATGCCACTTTCATTCACTATATGACCAAGGAAACAATATTTGTGATAGCCAAAACTTGCACTTCTCGAATTTCGCAAATAATCTATGCTCTCTAAGGGTTTGAAGTACAATCCTCAAATGTTCCTCGTGCTCCCTCGTGCTCTTTGAATAAACAAGGATATCGTCAAAGAATACAATGACAAAATCATCTAAGAATGCCTTAAATACCATGTTCATTAGATCCATAAAAGTGGCGGGTGCATATAAGTCCTAAAGGCATCACAAGAATTTTATAATGACCATATCTCGTACGAAATGCGCTCTTAGGAACATCCTCATCCTTAATTCTCAACTCATGGTAACCCGACCTCAAATCAATTTTTGAGAAGACTCTTGAACCTTGCAATCGGTCGAACAAATCATCAATACGAGGTAAATGATACTTATTCTTTATCGTCACCTTGCTTAACTCTCGATAATCAATACACAACCTCAAGGAACCATCCTTCTTCTTAACAAACAACACCGAAGCTCCCCATAGAGAAGTACTAGGCCGAATAAACCTTTTGATCAACAACTCCTCCGACTGTACTTTCAAATCCCGAAATTCTATTGGTTCCATTCTATATGGTTCCTTAGAAATTGGTGTTGTCCCTGGTAATACCTCAATTGAGAACTCAACTTCTCTTTCGGGTGGCAACTCATTCACATCCTCCGGGAACACATTCTAAAAAACTCTCAAGCTATAGGAATATCCTCCATATTACGATCATCTACGGAATAATCCAAGACACAAGCTTAGTACCCCTCACAACCTTTCGGAATAAGAAGAACACCCATTAAATGTGTACCAAGCCTTCGCACCGTGCACTTCGCACCATAGATACTACATAGACAAGCACCACGTAATAATATCTAATAGACTTACACATAAGGGTCGCCCTAACATACCAAACTCTAAGGTTTCTATACAAACCTATGCTCTGATACCAACCATGTGGCACCCCGCTCCCGCGACCCCGATTAATAAAGTAATTAAACGGGAACGAGGCGTCACGCGCCACCAAGGCTAACTCGTACCATGAGGATGAGAGTGAAAATGTTTAGAAATTCAAGGATTAACTGATAAATATTGCGGAAGCTTATGAAAAGGGGTCTTATATCCAAAACCATTTGTTTTTTACAAAAGGAAGCAGAACTTTGAGAATTGAATAAAACGTTTCTCTATCCTCCATGGTACTCGTCGATCTCAGAGTCAAGTCCTTCAAGGTTCAGTCACGGTTGCACATAATCCATTCACAAAAAGGTCCATAATTTAAATCCAACAATCCATTAAACAAACTACGGGATATGCCCTCATGGGGTTACACATTCCCACTACCAAAATACGACCATGCGTGGTCTCTTAAGAGTGCATAATAAATCTCCAAGAGTTACACATAGAAAGATACTACGTACTACCACATACACTAAAACAAAGAGAGTCTTAGAAAAGCTCAGAACAAAAGCATGAAACTTCTCTCAACATGAAATGGCGAATGAAATTATGCGGCAGGATTACTTGGCTCGGTCCTCTTCTTGGAACCTGAAAGAGCGGTCATTTAAAACCGGTCAGACTGCGAAGTCTGGTGAGCACGTACTTACCCCTTTGTTAGGTTTAGAAATATACAATATACGTAGAAGTTTCAAATGCCGTGGTCAACGTGTTCCAAACATGCTTGCTTCACAATTCATACATAGATAAAGAATAATATAAACAACATAATTTAAGCAAGCATTCAAGTAAGTAAACATGTAAAACATTTACTTAAAAACACTTGGGTCCTCGACCCCTTCCACAACACCACTTTGAGCCCTTGGCTCCTTTCACTCAAGTACTTTGGCCATTAAAATCTCATTCGTGACACTTAGCCATCAATGTGGCGAGTCCGCGTAAATCGCTACGAAAATATAGTCGACAAGTCATGACAACGCAGGTGTTAACAGCTCATCCCATATTATATCCCTGGGACAGGGCATCGACCTCAAGTCTATTGTCCCCGCGCCGGGAGGGTAATGTCCGGTGTATATCCCCCAACCGTTAGGGTACTGTACCGCTGTATTATCCCCCACCGTTAGGGTACTGTCCAACAGTGTCATTTAGGCAACCATATCGGCCAAACATTTATGAAACATACCATGGAATTTTAGTTTAGCAAATAACATTTATAAACATGCTTTAAAATATGGGCTATATCTCCAATCAAAAGATGCAAATCACCACGTTATCAAAAACACATTCCACCATTCACAAGTATCACAACATCCACCTCATAGCCCATAAACAGTTAATATATAAAAATAGCACAAGCAAAGGGTTGGGTAAGTACTCACCTCGATTCCTAGCTTATGAAATCCTTACTAGCTACCGATACGAGAATCCAAGAGCAAAGCTAAGAAGGATGCTCTACAAATAGCACTTCCACACGTAAGGACAAGCCAACATCAATTCAAGTGATTTCTAGTGGCTATGTTACTAATAAGGTTCAGAAGATGCCCCGTACTATGATTATGATGTCCCCCTAACTTGAATGAACGAAGGAATAATGTTCTCTAAAGTAGCATATGCCAATCGGCAACAAACGGACTTTTCAGATTTGACACACTTTACAAAAACTGGAATTTTGAATGATATAGAATAGATATTGACATGAATTCAACTGAAAATGAAAGTAGACACATAGAAATTAGAATCGGTATAAGATAGAGAAAAATACAAGCTGGTATGAGGGAGTAGTGACCTCACAAAGTTGGGTGACACAATCTGTCCAAACCCACTCTCCAGCCCTGACACAGTTTACGAAAACTCACATTACGGAAAATTTAAAAGTCTTTTTGGAATGAAACCAATTGGAGATGAAAGTATACACATAGATCTTCATAACGATATAAAGTTTAGCAAAATATAAGCTCGTATGTGGGATTAGTGACCTCTCAAAGTCGGGTGACACAATCTGCCCGAGCCCAATTACCAGACCAGACACACTTTACAAAAACGGACATTCCAGAATATTTACAATAAATTTTGGTATGAAACCAATTGGAGATGAAACTAGACACACAGGGCTTCTAAACGATATAAGGTATAGCACAAACCGAATCTTTATGAGTGAGATGTGGCCTCTCAAAGTCAGGTCACAGATTCTGTCCGAAAACAGAGAATCATTACAAGGCCAAATTTTAAAGTTCTTCGAGTAAGTATGTGAAACCACTTCATTTTCGATTTAGTAAGGAATGGAAGAGACACATGCAAGTCTATATGCAGCATATAGTCTTCAAGGATGAGCAAAAACACATGATTTGGAAGGATGAAGAGTATGGAATAGGGAAATCAATGAAAACTCTCATCTTTTGAGACATGAACTTCTTCTAAACCTTCCTCCACGGGGATGAACCCATGAATCCACAAGAAGATGCAAAAATAGACACATTCAAGGAAATTCTTAGATGATTTACCATTGTAATAGATACTAGAAGCAATAATATGCAAGGATCGAAGAATAGATCAATAATTACCTCAAAGATTAGGAATAGTGAGCAAAAGAGTGATTGTAAGCTTCAATCCATGGGTAGGATGAAGGAAGAAGTCCCCACCGAGGTTGTATTTAGCTTGGAGACAAATTTTTCATGATTTGGTTGCTAGAATATGAAGTTTTGGTGGTGTTTTGTGGAGGTTTTTGCACAAAAACGGGTTGAGCTTCTTTTGTGAAAGAAGATGACTTCTTGTGACTCTTAGAGAGAGATGGGGGTGTGAGAAATGAGGGGGATGAGCTGAACTACAATGCTTTAAAGATTATCAAGGGACATGGTGCATTTTTATGTCACACTTGCTTGCAATAAATGTCCTAGTATGGTCATAGCTAGGCACTTTGGGACAACAAAAAGATTACACACTTGCTACCATCTTTTGAGTTTAATATGTGGAGTAACATTTTAAAATGACTCTAGGGTTGATAGGTATCCAACTCCCACAAGTTTTACACTCATAATATGGAAAAATACCAAGTTTTGGCCATGTTTTTGTGGCTTCTTTGCTCAAATCCGGGATTGCACTTAAAAGATGTGATTCATTGAGCAAGATAGCTAGGGAAGAGTGTAGAGGAGACAAGCCTATAGTGTGAAACACAAGTAGACATGATGTGACTATACATTGATAGCTAGCTCGCCTAGTGCTAGGTAACTATGTGTCAAACCCCTACACTAGATGTACATGCAAAGTATACATACTATAGCAATACTTTACAAATACTCGAAATACATACATACATTACTACTTTTATAGATTTTATATTTCTTAAAAATTAAGTAATTGTCAAAACTAAAATTATTGAGAAGCAATATGTAAGTTCTACTATCCAACTTAATTAGCTCAAATCATCATAAACTAAATCAAATAAATTCCTAATTAAACTTAATTATGCGGGATGTCACATTCTACCCACCTTAAAAAGAAGTTTGTCCTCAAACTTGACGTACTCTTAATTAAAATAAGTGTGGGTACTTGTCCCGCATCTCGACTTCACTTTCCCACGTTGCTTCCTCTATTGCATGGTTCTTCCATAGAACTTTTACCAAAGGAATGACCTTGTTTCGCAGAACTTGATCACGACTGTCCAAAATTTCTACAGGTCTTTCCTCATAAGACAAGTCAGATCTAACCTCCAAAGGTTGATAGGAGATTATATGACTAGGTTCGTACACATACTTTTTCAGCCTTGAAACGTGGAATACGTTGTGAACATGCTCTAGCTCTGGTGGCAATGCAAGACGATACTCCACAACTCCAATTCTTTCAAGGATCTCGAATGGGCCAACATAACGTGCACCTAGCTTACCTTTCTTTCCAAATCGCAGCACTCCCTTGGTTGGACATACTTTCAAGAACACATGGTCACCTACCTCGACTTCCAAGTCTCGTCTTCAATTATCCGCATACCCCTTTTGTCTGCTCTGAGAAGCTTTCAACCTTTCACGGATCACACGAATCTTTTGAGTTGCCAATTCTACCAACTCGGGCCCTTCTATTCGTCTCTCCCCAACCTCCATCCATCAAATTGGTGAACGACACTTTCGCCATACAAAGCCTCAAATGGTGCCATACCGATACTAGATTGGAAACTGTTATTGTATGCAAAATCAACTAAAGCTAGGTGATCCTACCAACCACCTTCAAAGTCCAAGACGCAAAATCTAAGCAAGTCTTCTGGAGTCTGAATTGTGCGCTCTGACTGCCCATCTGTCTGCGGATGAAAGGGTGTGCTAAAATGCAACTTACTTCCCAGAGACTCTTGCAACTTCTTCCGAAATCTCGACACAAAGAGCGGGTCTCTATCGGAGACAATGGAAACCGGTGTCCCATGCAAACGAATTATTTCTCCAATATACAACTTCGCCAAACGTTCTAAAGAATGAGTCATCTTGACTGCCAAAAAGTGCGCTGACTTAGTTAGCCTATCTACAATAACCCAAATTGCATCATTTTGGTGGGAAGATCTTGGTAACCCGGCGACAAAATCCATTGTAATGTGTTCCTATTTCCACTCAGGGATAGGTAGAGGTTGTAACAACCCAGATGGCCTCTGGTGTTCCGCTTTAACTAATTGGCATTGCAAACAACGAGAAGCAAATTCAGCAATTTCCCTCTTCATTCCTGGCCACCAGTATAGTTGCTTCACATCATGATACATCTTCGTACTCCCCGGATGAATAGCAAAACTTGAACTATGAAACAGCTGCAGCAACTTACGTTTAACCGCCGGATCTTTAGGCACACAGATTCTTCCTTCGAACTTCAACATCCCATCTACTAATACACAATCCTTCCAAGTACCATCAACCACACCTTGCGACATTTTTAACAACAATGGATCGCGGACCTGAGCCAATTTTAGTTCCTCCAAGAATGATTTTTCTAGTCTCAAGGCATACAAGTAGCTAGGAACTTGATGTTTCACAACTTCTAAGTCCAAACGTCGTATATCTTCTTGAAGCTCACATTGAGAAGTAATGAAACAAGCTAGGTTAGCACTACTTTTTAGGCTCAAAGCATCTGCCAAGACATTTGCTTTCCCTGGGTGATATTTAATTGATATACCGTAGTCCTTCATCAACTCGAGCCATCTTCTCTGCCTCATGTTTAACTCTTTTTGGGTATAAATATACTTCAGGCTCTTATGATCTGTATAAATCTCGCACCTCTCACCATACAGGTAATGTCTCCAAATCTTCAAAGCAAAGATTACCGCAGCTAGCTCCAAGTCATGAGTTGGGTAATTTTGTTCATGTAACTTCAACTGTCTCGAGGCATAGGCAATCACTTTACCAATCTGCATAAGAACACACCCAAGCCCCTTTTACGAAGCGTCACTATGAATTACAAAATCCCCAAAGTTATCTGGTAAACTCAAAATTGGTGCAGACACTAGCCTCTCATTTAACTCTTTAAAACTTCTCTCACATTCATCTGTCCACACAAATGAAGCATCTTTTCAAGTCAGTTTAGTTAGTGGACTTGCAATAACAGAAAAGTTTTGCACGAATCTCCTCTAGTATCCGGCTAATCCAAGAAAACTACAAATCTCCGTCACACTCCTTGGTCTTTCCCAATTAACAACTGCCTCAATTTTCTTAGGATCCATAGCGATGCCACTTTCATTCACTATATGACCAAGGAAACAATATTTGCAATAGCCAAAACTCGCACTTCTCGAATTTCGCAAATAATCTATGCTCTCTAAGGGTTTGAAGTACAATCCTCAAATGTTCCTAGTGCTCCCTCGTGCTCTTTGAATAAACAAGGATATCGTCAATGAATACAATGACAAAATCATCTAAGAATGCATTAAATACCATGTTCATTAGATCCATAAAAGTGGCGGGTGCATATAAGTCCTAAAGGCATCACAAGAACTTTATAATGACCATATCTCGTACGAAATGCGCTCTTAGGAACATCCTCATCCTTAATTCTCAACTCATGGTAACCCGACCTCAAATCAATTTTTGAGAAGACTCTTGAACCTTGAAATTGGTCGAACAAATCATCAATACGAGGTAAATGATACTTATTCTTTATCGTCACCTTGCTTAACTCCCGATAATCAATACACAACCTCAAGGAACCATCCTTCTTCTTAACAAACAACACCGAAGCTCCCCATGGAGAAGTACTAGGCCGAATAAACCTTTTGATCAACAACTCCTCCAACTGTACTTTCAAATCCCGAAATTCTATTGGTTCCATTCTATATGGTTCCTTAGAAATTGGTGTTGTCCCTGGTAATACCTCAATTGAGAACTCAACTTCTCTTTCGGGTGGCAACTCATTCACATCCTCCGGGAACACATTCAAAAAAACTCTCAAGCTATAGGAATATCCTCCATATTACGATCATCTACGGAATGGTCCAAGACACAAGCTTAGTACCCCTCACAACCTTTCGGAATAAGAAGAACACCCATTAAATGTGTACCAAGCCTTCGCACCGTGCACTTCGCACCATAGATACTACATAGACAAGCACCACGTAATAATATCTAATAGACTTACACATAAGGGTCGCCCTAACATACCAAACTCTAAGGTTTCTATACAAACCTATGCTCTGATACCAACCATGTGGCACCCCGCTCCCGCGACCCCGATTAATAAAGTAATTAAACGGGAACGAGGCGTCACACACCACCAAGGCTAACTCGTACCATGAGGATGAGAGTGAAAATGTTTAGAAATTCAAGGATTAACTGATAAATATTGCGGAAGCTTATGAAAAGGGGTCTTATATCCAAAACCATTTGTTTTTTACAAAAGGAAGCAGAACTTTGAGAATTGAATAAAACGTTTCTCTATCCTCCATGGTACTCGTCGATCTCAGAGTCAAGTCCTTCAAGGTTCAGTCACGGTTGCACATAATCCATTCACAAAAAGGTCCATAATTTAAATCCAACAATCCATTAAAAAAACTACGGGATATCCCCTCATGGGGTTACACATTCCCACTACCAAAATACGACCATGCGTGGTCTCTAAAGAGTGCATAATAAATCTCCAAGAGTTACACATAGAAAGATACTGCGTACTACCACATACACTTAAACAAAGAGAGTCTTAGACAAGCTCAGAAAAAAAGCATGAAACTTCTCTCAACATGAAATGGCGAATGAAATTATGCGGCTGGATTACTTGGCTCGGTCCTCTCCTGGGAACCTGAAAGAGCGGTCATTTAAAACCGGTCAGACTGCGAAGTCTGGTGAGCACGTACTTACCCCTTTGTTAGGTTTAGAAATATACAATATACATAGAAGTTTTAAATGCCATGGTCAACGTGTTCCAAACATGCTTGCTTCACAATTCATACATAGATAAAGAATAATATAAACAACATAATTTAAGCAAGCATTCAAGTAAGTAAACATGTAAAACATTTACTTCAAAACACTTGGGTCATCGACCCCTTCAACAACACCACTTTGAGCCCTTGGCTCCTTTCACTCAAGTACTTTGTCCATTAAAATCTCATTCGTGACACTTAGCCATCAATGTGGCGAGTCCGCGTAAATCGCTACGAATATATAGTCGACAAGTCATGACAACGCACGTGTTAACAGCTCATCCCATATTATATCCCTGGGACAGGGCATTGACCTCAAGTCTATTGTCCCCGCGCCGGGAGGGTACTGTCCGGTGTATATCCCCCAACCGTTAGGGTACTGTACCGGTGTATTGTCCCCCACCGTTAGGGTACTGTCCAACAGTGTCATTTAGGCAACCATCTCGTCCAAACATTTATGAAACATACCATGGACTTTTAGTTTAGCAAATAACATTTATATACATGCTTTAAAATATGGGCTATATCTCCAATCAAAAGATGCAAATCACCACGTTATCAAAAACACATTCCACCATTCACAAGTATCACAACATCCACCTCATAGCCCATAAACAGTTAATATATAAAAATAGCACTAGCAAAGGGTTGGGTAAGTACTCACCTCGATTCCTAGCTTATGAAATCCTTACTAGCTACCGATACGAGAATCCAAGAGCAAAGCTAAGAAGGATGCTCTACGAATAGCACTTCCACACGTAAGGACAAGCCAACATCAATTCAAGTGATTTCTAGTGGCTATATGTTACTAATAAGGTTCAGAAGATGCCCCCTACTATGATTATGATGTCCCCCTAACTTGAATGAACGAAGGAATAATGTTCTCTAAAGTAGCATATGCCACTCGGCGACAAACGGACTTTTCAGATTTGACACACTTTACAAAAACTGTAATTTTGAATGATATAGAATGGATATTGACATGAATCCAACTGGAAATGAAAGTAGACACATAGAAATTCGAATCGGTATAAGATAGAGAAAAATACAAGCTGGTATGATGGAGTAATGACCTCACAAAGTTGGGTGACACAATCTGTCCAAACCAACTCTCCAGCCCTGACACAGTTTACGAAAACTCACATTACGGAAAATTTAAAAGTCTTTTTGGAATGAAACAAATTGGAGATGAAAGTATAAACATAGAGCATATAACGATATCAAGTTTAGCAAAATATAAGCTCGTATGTGGGATTATTGACCTCTCAAAGTCGGGTGACACAATCTGCCCGAGCCCAATTACCAGCCCAGACACACTTTACGAAAACGGACATTCCAGAATATTTAAAATGAATTTTGGCATGAGACCAATTGTAGATGAAACTAGATACACAGGGCTTCGAAACTGTATAAGGTAGAGCACAAACCGAATCTTTATGAGTGAGATGTGGCCTCTCAAAGTCAGGTCACATATTCTGTCCGAAAACAGAGAATCATTACAAGGCCAAATTTTCTTTTAAATCAAAAGTTCTTCGAGTAAGTATGTAAAACCACTTCATTTTCGATTTAATAAGGAATGGAAGAGACACATGCAAGTCTATATGCAGCATATAGTCTTCAAGGATGAGCAAAAACACATGATTTGGAAGGATGAAGAGTATGGAATAGGGAAATCAAGGACAACTCTCATCTTTTGAGACATGAACTTCTTCTAAACCTTCCTCCATGGGGATGAACCCATGAATCCACAAGAAGATGCAAAAATAGACACATGCAAGGACATTCTTAGATGATTTACCATTGTAATAGATACTAGAAGCAAGAATATACAAGGATCGAAGAATAGATCAACAATTTACCTCATAGATTAGGAATAGTGAGCAAAAGAGTGATTGTAAGCTTCAATCCATGGGTAGGATGAAGGAAGAAGTCCCCACCAAGGTTGTATTTAGCTTGGAGACAATTTTTTCATGATTTGGTTGCTAGAACATGAAGTTTTGGTGGTGTTTTGTGGAGGTTTTTGCAGAAAAACGGGTTGAGCTTCTTTTGTGAAAGAAGATGACTTATTGTGACTCTTAGAGAGAGATGGGGGTGTGAGAAATGAGGGGGATGAGCTGAACTACAATGCTTTAAAGATTATCAAAGGACATGGTGCATTGTTATGTCACACTTGCTTGCAAGAAATTTCCTAGTATGGTCATAGCTAGGCACTTTGGGACAACAAAAAGATGACACACTTGCTACCATCTTTTGAGTTTAATATGTGGATAAAATGACTCTAGGGTTGATAGGTATCCAACTCCCACAAGTTTTACACTCATAATATGGCAAAATACCAAGTTTTGGCCATGTTTTTGTGGCTTCTTTGCTCAAATCCGGGATTGCACTTAAAAGATGTGATTCATTGAGCAAGATAGCTAGGGAAGAGTGTAGAGGAGACAAGCCTATGGTGTGAAACACAAGTAGACATGATGTGACTATACATTGATAGCTAGCTCGCCTAGTGCTAGGTAACTATGTGTCAAACCCCTACACTAGATGTGCATGCAAAGTATACATACTATAGCAATACTTTACAAATACTCGAAATACATACATACATTACTACTTTTCAAGATTTTATATTTCATAACAATTAAGTAATTGTCAAAACTAAAATTATTGAGAAGCAATATGTAAGTTCTACCATCCAACTTAATTAGCTCAAAACATCATAAACTAAATTAAATAAATTCCTAATTAAACTTAATTATGCGGGATGTCACAGTCTAGTACACCAACGGTCTTATTTCAGACCATTGGATTACAGAGATAAAATCTCAGCCGTTCACAAGAAGAAATAATTCTACTAAGGCCCAGAAAGTTTGTCCAGCTTAGCAAAGAGCTTTTAACAAATGCCAAAAAGTCACAAAAGTCTTGTAAACGACAAAATGATACAAGGTGTACATGATGAGGAACAGAGAACTTTTGAAAAAGACATGAAAGACCCCTCCTGGCTTCATTTGGCAAGAACTTCTTCTTGACTTTGTCTTGAGACCATTTTGACTTCATTTTGTGCAACGACTTCTTCTCTGATTTATCTTGTTCTTCTAATACTTTTCAAGTTCATATTCTTGTTAATCGTTGAATTACGAGGTGAACAAGCTCCGGTTCGACCATATTTGAGAGCACAGGTTTAAGGACCATCGGACTCAGTCATCGGAGCTACAGTGCTCTTGACAACAGATACGGATGTTATGGGAGGATTAGAACTTGAAACCAAGTACTACCTCCATTTCTTCTGGAATATAATAGTTTGACTTTTTTACCCATAGGTGTGTCATTTTGACTCGGTGATTTAGATAGCAAAACGATATATTTTTTCGGTAAGTTTTTAATGATGTTGTAGAGTGAACTTTACTCTACAACACCATGCAAATATCACTATATATATATATATTTTTATAATTTTGCTCATCTAATCACCGGGTCAAAGTGACTCCGTGAATAGTGACAAAAAATGTTATGTTAATTTTTAAAGAAACAGAGGTAGTATGAGTTTTGGTCTGAAACTCATTTCCTATTGAAAAAGTGAATCGAAGAAGGAATGAGTGTAAACATCGAAGCAATTTCTGAAACAAAGGTCTCAATTGAATTGATGAAGCAAAATACACAACTAGGGTTTATACACCCAAATTACCAATACAGAAGAAAGAGAAAGGATAGTTAACAAATTCAGTCGTTAGAGCCAATCAAAACAGAGCACGTGGACAAGGTGAGTCACGGCTTGCTGACTGGATCCAAAACGACGTCGGCCTTTTAACTAACCAATCATAATACTAAGTAAAAGAGATTAACGGCTAATCCAAAACAAAACGTTGTCGTTCAACTTAAACAATTTGAAATCCAACGTTAAAGAAATCTAACGGTGGAGATTAAAGACTTCTTCAAGATCGGACGATTGCTGCTACTCCCAGCTTCATGTCATCAGTTTGTCCATGATTGCATTTTAGTCCAGCTGCAAATGTCCCAAGCTCTTCAGAAGACTTCAATTCTCCAAGATCCCCCCTCAAGTTGGTGAGTGAATAAGTCTAACTCCCAACTTGGATAGAAGGAAGTTAAACACAGCAGGATGAAGGGGCTTGGTAAGAATATCTGCTAGTTGATGAGAAGAGGAGACAAAATGAAGTTGAAATGTACCTTTCTGCATCAGGTCTCTAACCAAGTGACAGTCAACACCAATGTGTTTGGTTTTGTCATGGAAAACTGGGTTTGCTGCAAGCTGAATAGCTGAGCTGCTATCAGTGAAGACAATAGGAGCTTGCAGAAGAGAGACTCCAAAGTCAGTGAGCAAATACAGAAACCACAAGATTTCACAAGAAACTGCTGCTAGACCTCTGTATTCTAACTCAGTTGAACTCCTAGAAACAACTGTTTGTTTCTTTGATCTCCAATGTACCAAGGATGAGCCAATATAAATCAAATAGACATTAGTGGATTTTCTTGTGTCTAAGCAACCAGCCCAGTCTGCATCTGAGTAAGCTAACAGAGAGAGTGATGAAGTAGCTGAGAAGAAAAGACCTTGTGCAGGAGAATTCTTGACATATCTAAGAAGGTGATGCACAGCTTTAAGATGAACTGCAGTTGGCTTTGACACAAACTGTGAGAGCTTGCCAACTGCATAACATATATCTGGTCTGGAATTACACAAGTAAAGAAGTTTGCCCACCAATGTTCTATATGTACTAACATCAGCTTCAGATAAAATGTCACCTACCCCTGCAGACAACTTCACAAGAGGATCCATAGGTACAGAAGCAGGTTTGCAAGAACCATAGCCACTATCAGCTCGAATGTCCAGAGCAAATTTTCTCTGACAAAGACTAATACCATTATCATTTCTTGCAATCTCAAATCCAAGGAAGTATCTCAGAAAACCCAAATCTTTGAGCTGAAACTTAGAATTCAAACTTGACTTTAGAGAAGTCAAATGATCCAAATCATTACCTCCAAGGACAATGTCATCAACATAAACAAGTATGCAAACAAATAATGCAGTACCATGCTTCACAAACAGTGTGTAATCAGTTTTACATTGAGTAAAACCCAGATCAAGGAGTGTTTCTGAGAACTTACTGTACCATTGTCTTGAGGCTTGTTTTAGCCCATAAAGAGACTTCTTGAGTCTGCAAACTAACTGGCCTTTGGGAAGAGTAGATGTTGATGGAGGCACAAATCCAGGTGGAAGATTCATATAAACTTCTTCTTTCAAATCTCCATGCAGAAAAGCATTGTTAACATCTAATTGAAGCAAATGCCATCCCTTAATTGCTGCTAAATCCAGAAGACACTTCACAGTAGGCAATTTAGCTACTGGAGAGAAAGCCTCTGTGTAGTTTACACCTTCTGTTTGAGTGTAACCCTTGGCCACAAGCCTTGCTTTGTACCTCTCAACCATCCCATTTGACTTGAGTTTCACCTTATAAACCCATCTGCAACCAATAGGTTCATGTCCTGTAGGTAAGACAGCCAAATCCCATGTATTGTTGATCTCAAGTGCATGAAGCTCCATCTGCATAGCCTTGATCCATTCTGGGTGTTTAATGGCTTCTTTGTAACTGTTAGGCTCAGTAAATCCATCTACTGTAGCCAAAAAATGTGAATACAGAGAGGTGTGACCAGGGGAAGAGTCAAAGTACACTGGCATGATAGTAGCAGACATCAATCTTGGTGGTGGAGTGACATAATCATTGAGATATGATGGGGGTTTGTGTTGTCTTGTACTCTTTCTAACTGGAAGAGGCTCATCACTTGCCAAATCATTTGGATTAGTGGCCAAAGTGTCAGAAGATATAACATCTAAAGAAGGAGAGCTGGAGTCAAAAGATTCCCCATAATGTATGCTAGTATCTTCATCAAACATAGCAGGGAGCACCACATCATCTGTAAAGAGAGGAAGAGTGGAAAGGGGTGACAAAAAGGAAATACAGTCTCATGAAAAATGACATTTCTTGAGACACTAAAACTGCATTCCTTTATATTGTATATCTTGTATCCCTTCATGCCAAACACATACCCCAGAAAGACACAAGGAGCTGCTCTAGGATCAAACTTGGTTCTTCCTTGCATCAAAGTGGAACAGTAACATAAACACCCAAAAACTCTAAGTGTTGTATAATCAGGGAGCTCATTAAAGAGATACTCATAAGGAGACTTGTTTCCCAAAATCAGAGTAGGCACTCTATTGATGAGAAAAGCTGCTGTAAGAACACTATCTCCCCAAAACTTAGAAGGCAATGAAGATTGAAAAGTCAAAGCTCTAGCCACATTAAGTAGATGTTGATGCTTCCTTTCCACCACAGAATTATGCTCATGAGCTTCCACACAGCTTAATTGGTGAATGATCCATTTCTGAAGCATAAAATCCACTAGTGCTAATTCTTTGGCATTGTCACTTCTTATTTTCTGAATTTTGGCAGAAAATTGAGTTTCCACCATTGTATAAAACTGAGGTATCAAAGCTTGAGCTTCTGACTTGTGTATTAACAAATGAACCCAAGTCATTCTACTAGCATCATCAACAAGTGTAAGGAAATACTTATGACCTGAATATGTAGGAACTTTATATGGTCCCCAAATATCACAATGTATCAAGGTAAAAGGTGCTGTTTCTTTCTTCCCAATACTAGGAAATGTTAACTTTTCCTGTTTAGCTTGAGTACATACCTCACACAAAGAATTATCCAGAACCCCTTGAGTATGCAGAATCTTGGTCAATACTTTCAGCTTCCCATCTGACAAATGACCCAATCTCCTATGCCAAATCTCATTAGAAAACACAAGATTTGTGTTTGTAACTGAGTGACAAACTTGAGAGTGTGTGTGAGTGGTGTCCAACAAATAAAGGCCATTAACCTTTTGTCCCACTGCCAACACTTCATTAG
The DNA here is from genome assembly GCA_023055425.1 of Linanthus parryae. NCBI lineage: Eukaryota > Viridiplantae > Streptophyta > Magnoliopsida > Ericales > Polemoniaceae > Linanthus > Linanthus parryae. The sequence continues at coordinate 33,998,377 of JALGPY010000001.1, forward strand.
TGTCACTTGTCCTGATTTGACATTTATCATTTTCACAAACAAAAACACATTGTTGTGAATAAGCTAACTGTGTCATAGAAACCAGATTGAATTTGAAATCTGGAATATAAAGAACCCATGTCAACTTTAGAGTAGCTGTCAAGTGAACTGTGCCAACATGAGACACTTGTACCCTTTTACCATCTGGAAGGTGCACAAAAATATCAGAAACCTTAACAGCATGTGACAAAATCTTCAAATCACATACCATGTGATCTGTTGCACCACTATCAATTATCCATGTGCAAGACTGATTGTTGTCATTTCTCAAGGAGGTGAGAGCATAGCTAAGAACACCTCCCATGAAATGTTGACCATAAACAGAATCATTTTTGGCATATTGATGAATGGGGCTATCCATGGTGCCAGAATGATTACTGTGAGAAGGAGAGATGGGAGCAGAATCACTAGAAGTCCCATGATTATTATGCTGCATCTGAGAGTTGATGTAATGCATCAGTTGTTGACACTGTGTTTGTGTGAAAGGAAAACTAGATTTGTCACTTGTAGGACTTGGCAAAGCAGGAACAGAATTGTGCACAAGAGATTCCGGCGGGGAGACCTCCGTGTACACCGTATGTAGAGGATCAGAGATCGCACAGGAAGAGTGGGGTTGTGTGTAGGGAGAGAGTAAGGCAGTAGTAATGTCTGAGAGAGAGACAGAGGTTTGGCAGAGCTTCCGCGTATGGCAGGTGTGTCCTCCTTTGTATGGAAAGGGTAACGTCCTATATATAGCAGAGAACGTGACCGTTATAGTGTGGTTAATGCGCCCATTAGTGGCGGCTTAATTAGCTTAACCATAACGGCACGTTCGTCCGAGTATATAGGGACCGTTACAGCACGTTGTGCGCGAATACCGGAACCGTTACGAGGTTGACCGGGTTTGACCGGATTGACCGGGTTTATGGAGCTCGTGCCATAAATCTCTCAAAACAGTTACTAAAGGTCGCGTGCGGGCTTGGCTCGCACGCGACAGGGCTTACTCTAGCCTCCAAACCACAAAGTCCCTACAAGTCCCGTGCGGTGGTATGCGAGGGCTCTGTCCCGCAGCCCCCACATGGATCAGCTCGGCTGGTGATCCAATGTGTGTGGAGCACAATATGGTGTGCTGGATGGTTGCCACGTGGCCAAGATCTGTCAGCTCAGAAAGCACTATCTACATTAGCCCCCTTTCTGCGCGTGAAGACTCATAACTGTATAGACTTTCATGCGCGGAAACCAACATACGCGTTGCCGCCACGCACCAATTCAAATACGGGTAAGTTCAGCCCCCGTGCGTGCCATTATGACCTAAAACCCCTAGAGTCGTGCCGTCTGGCCTCTAGGGTTTTAGGCGTGACGTCAGCTTGTCCTGTGATTGCGCGATTCGACGGTGACGGTTGCGATTCGACTACTGAAAGGACGCAACCCTTCATTGTTTTTGGATAAATACTTTGTATCCTCCATTGTTGCAAAGTATCACTTCTTTCTCTTAAAGTGAATGGTACCCGGAGATCTTCGAGAGCAGATTCAGATAATCAATCACCATTTCAAGACTGCAAATCGACTTCTCCAACTGTGCATATCCAGGCAGGCTTCGCGAAAACAAGGTTGGCCTTGTTCAATTTCGATTTAAAATACCAGTGTATGCCTTGAACTGCGTTGAATCTGTAAACCCATAACATATGATCTGTTGAAACTTGTGAAGAAGCTTCAAGCTTTGGACCCAATTGCGACTTAATCCTTGAATAATAAGGACTTTGGATAGGGCTTTGAAATCCCTGATAATGCAACCCTCCAATTTCTGAAATTGATACCAGAAACTGTTCATCTTTCTTTCTATAGATCTTGAATCTCGAAATTCAAACTGAGTGTGGCATATTTCTCCCCCTTTTTTTTTCTTCCGCAGGAATGGCCAAAACAAAAGGAACCAAATCCATCAAGGAGGACGAGGAGATACCTGATCTTCCACAAGCTCTGTGGCGAAAAGCCCCCTATCTAAATGGCAAAGATTTCTACCACGAGAGGGTTAAGGCAAAGAAGATGCCTGCTCCTGTCCCAAATGAGAGACTGCTAACACTGACTCCTCCGGTTAACTCAGCCTTGCTCGAGTTAATTGGCTCCGAGGATGTGGTTCGACTTGGAGTCGAAAATGGGTACTTCCCCTACACTGCGATTCCGGCGGGGAGACCTCCGTGTACACCGTATGTAGAGGATCAGAGATCGCACAGGAAGAGTGGGGTTGTGTGTAGGGAGAGAGTAAGGCAGTAGTAATGTCTGAGAGAGAGACAGAGGTTTGGCAGAGCTTCCGCGTATGGCAGGTGTGTCCTCCTTTGTATGGAAAGGGTAACGTCCTATATATAGCAGAGAACGTGACCGTTGTAGTGTGGTTAATGCGCCCATTAGTGGCGACTTAATTAGCTTAACCATAACGGCACGTTCGTCCGAGTATATAGGGACCGTTACAGCACGTTGTGCGCGAATACCGGAACCGTTACGAGGTTGACCGGGTTTGACCGGATTGACCGGGTATATGGAGCTCGTGCCATAAATCTCTCAAAACAGTTACTAAAGGTCGCGTGCGGGCTTGGCTCGCACGCGACAGGGCTTACTCTAGCCTCCAAACCACAAAGTCCCTACAAGTCCCGTGCGGTGGTATGCGAGGGCTCTGTCCCGCAGCCCCCACATGGATCAGCTCGGCTGGTGATCCAATGTGTGTGGAGCACAATATGGTGTGCTGGATGGTTGCCACGTGGCCAAGATCTGTCAGCTCAGAAAGCACTATCTACATTAGCCCCCTTTCTGCGCGTGAAGACTCATAGCTGTATAGACTTCCATGCGCGGAAACCAACATACGCGTTGCCGCCACGCACCAATTCAAATACGGGTAAGTTCAGCCCCCGTGCGTGCCATTATGACCTAAAACCCCTAGAGTCGTGTCGTCTGGCCTCTAGGGTTTTAGGCGTGACGTCAGCTTGTCCTGTGATTGCGCGATTCGACGGTGACGGTTGCGATTCGACTACTGAAGGGACGCAACCCTTCATTGTTTTTGGATAAATACTTTGTATCCTCCATTGTTGCAAAGTATCACTTCTTTCTCTTAAAGTGAATGGTACCCGGAGATCTTCGAGAGCAGATTCAGATAATCAATCACCAGTTCAAGACTGCAAATCGACTTCTCCAACTGTGCATATCCAGGCAGGCTTCCCGAAAACAAGGTTGGCCTTGTTCAATTTCGATTTAAAATACCATTGTATGCCTTGAATGCGTTGAATCTGTAAACCCATAACATATGATCTGTTGAAACTTGTGAAGAAGCTTCAAGCTTTGGACCCAATTGCGACTTAATCCTTGAATAATAAGGACTTTGGATAGGGCTTTGAAATCCCTGATAATGCAACCCTCCAATTTCTGAAATTGATACCAGAAACTGTTCATCTTTCTTTCTATAGATCTTGAATCTCGAAATTCAAACTGAGTGTGGCATATTTCTCCCCCTTTTTTTTTCTTCCGCAGGAATGGCCAAAACAAAAGGAACCAAATCCATCAAGGAGGACGAGGACATACCTGATCTTCCACAAGCTCTGTGGCGAAAAGCCCCCTATCTAAATGGCAAAGATTTCTACCACGAGAGGGTTAAGGCAAAGAAGATGCCTGCTCCTGTCCCAAATGAGAGACTGCTAACACTGACTCCTCCGGTTAACTCAGCCTTGCTCGAGTTAATTGGCTCCGAGGATGTGGTTCGACTTGGAGTCGAAAATGGGTACTTCCCTACACTGCGATTTCTACCCAGGCTTTTGTCCAGAAATTGGACTACATGGATGAGTGGATTGACCACGTGTTGACCAATCATGCTGCGACTCTTGATGAAGCCGGCGTATACTTCGCTGTTCGTGCTATGAAGGGTGCTGCCGTGAAGCTGGACCAGTCCATGCTTCTAGACCTTCTTTCCCGCTACTCGCCTGCGACTCACACATTCCACTTTGCTGAGTTCGAGGCTGCCCTTACACTCGAGGACGTGCATATGCTGTACGATCTTTCTCCCATGGGCAAGGTGGACCCTTTGAGTCCTTTGAGGACGGCTGCGGAGATTGCTTTGTATACGCAGATGGAGGAATGCTTAGCAGAGGTAAAGAAAATCTCCACCCGGTGGACTACTACCGAAGCCCTTCCAAACTGGCAGTTGGTTGATACGTCTGCGAAGAACACCTGGAACAAATGGTTGCAATACTTCTTTCGAGACTATGCGAACAGCAGCATAACTAAGAAGCTTCTGAGTGAGAACCCAGAGGCCGAGAATTATGTGGAGGGTAAAGGCTATCACTTGACCCTTTGTGCTTTCCTCTGTGCTTGGTTGTCGAGGTACTTGATTGACGGCCACCCACATGACGGGGTCTTCTACCATGTTTTGCCACTTGCTGTGAGGCTCGCCCTTGGCCAGAGAGTCGCACTCGGACCCTTGGTCTTGGGCACGCTGTACTATAGGCTTGATCAGCTGGTTCTAGCCATGAAGGAGTCGCGTGGCCGCCTCGATGTACTGACTTTTGTCAACATTTCCTTTTTGACAATGTGGGTCTTCGAGCGCTGGGCCATCATATGCTCCAACTGCTCTCAAACCCGACAAGTGGTGTCCCCCAGGCGAGACGGAGGAGCGTAACAGCGGCAGGGCTACGAGGTGGTTCGGAGCGAACAATACCAAGTGCGTTTGGAGCTTGATATGCGACAAACGGAAAGAGTTTACTGCCAGGCCCTATGCCACATGCATTGAGAATGTGCGATGGTTTCCAAAGATGTACCCCTCTAAGGGTGTTGTCTTTTCAGAAGAGCTCCTCTTTGAAGGGGGATCGTACTTCCATGAGCGCTATCGCGAGTTCTTTTGCTGGTGTCTACGAGGTTCCCTTCCTGCCCTCGCAGAGCATATTCGTGAGCTTGCGCCAAGGTATGAGAGGATTACCGTGGATGTTGACCCCACTCAAGTTTCTCCCCAGTTCGGTTTCGATGCAGTGGCACCATCAATCTGGCCCCAGTCCATTATCAGAGGTTGCTATAAGCGCTTGCTAACAAAGGAGTGCAAGACAGTCTTCATGAACAATCTTCCCTTTGAGCAGCCTGCAGGCACCCGCGAGGGCGGTTGTTCCCAGAACTGGCTCGCATACTGGGTCACCCAGCAAACGAGGATTGAGACGCAGTCGGCCGCTCAGCCAAGTAGAGCTCCCTTGATCAAGAGAAACTCTTTTCCGTTTCGCCCCAATTGCAGTCTGAGCGAGTCTGAGTATGGTTGCTACTCATTGCTGGATCATGAGAACCATTTGTGCCCTGACGTCATCTTGAAGGAAAAGATCGCCGCAGTTAAGAAGGGCGATACGCATGTCTTCAGATATAGCGAGGCATTTGCTAAGGTAAGCAATTTTTCGCGTGCGTTAAACTTTTTGATTTTCACATGCTGATGTTTTCATTCTGCACTGTTTGCTGTAGTGTCATGTGCGGAGATTCGCATCTGGTGATCGCTCCAAGTCATTGGTTAACACCATTGTTGCCACCAGAAGACAAAAGCAGCCGTTTCTGCTAGCATGGAGGATGGACCCTGAGGTCGAAACCAAGATTCGCGCAGTCATGAACGCTTTCGCTGACTCGCTGATAGACAATGCTCCGGCCTCGTCTCCCTCCAGAGATGATCCGTCCCCTCCAGTGACTGCGGCGTCGAGACCGAAGAGACCCAGGCAGCAGGGAATTACAATTTCTTCCCCTAGAAGTGCTCCATCTTCTCCTCCGGCGAAGTCCCTTTCTGTTAAGGATAAAGGCAAGGGTCGCATGCCCAGCAAAACGCGGAAGGAGCTCGCAGTTGAGACCTTCGTTCCATTCGACCAGGAGGAAGAAGAAGAGAGGCAGGGACCCCGAGAAGGTGATGAAGAAGAAGAGAGAACTGTTGTGATACATGAGGAAGAATCAGGAGGTACCTCCGTCGCGTTTCTCTGCTCATTATCGTAATTCTTTTGCAATTCTTTCTTAAACCAATCATTTCTTCGCAGATGATGATGATGATGAGACCATCGGTGGCCTTTTGGCCAAGAGACAAAAGAGAGATACCCATTCTGGCATTCCAGACGATCCCATAAGCGAGGACGTTCTTGCCGAGTCCCGCAAGACAGCCGCGGAAGCTGCTGAAAGGAGAAGGCAGCGGGAAGAGGAGGAGCTCGAGCGTGTGAGACAGCGGAGCCTCGAAGAGCAACATGTTGACGACTTAGTGCGTCCAACTGACGAGGAAGATGCGCTTCCCGAAGAAGTGGCTCCTCATGCGGAGGAGGAAGATGCGGTTCCAGAGGAAGATGCAGCAGCCCTGGAGCAAGCTCAGGCAGACTTTGAAGAAACCGCCGGCGGCGATAAAGGTGAGATCTTCAATCTCGCAGTAACTTATAGAGATGTTATTGTGGGTGCGTTAAAGCATGGTGTGTCAAAGGCTGACATTCGCCGTTGGCTAGTAGACAAATGCGGAGAACCTTCAGGTAATCATTTGAGCGATACGCATGTACTAGGCCCTAGCAACTTGAAACAGAATCATGACTAGTTTCCTCGCGTCCCAGGTCACGCTCATTCTAAGGACCTGCTTAATGAGGACACGCTAATAGGGCATGGTTCCACGTCTTTAGTGTATGACGAAGACACTCCGATCCCACCTTCGCGTGGAGGTGCTTGCTTTTAGCTTTAGTAAAGATAGTAAAATAACTTATAATACGAGTTACCTCATAGTATCGCATTTTGTATCGCAGGCAATGCTAAGGAACCTGCGCCGGAGCAAAGAAGTCAGCCTTCTGCGTCCTATGTTCCGATTCCGAGCTCCCATACCGAGAAACCCGTCGCAGCTGCTGAATACGCAGGAGAGCCTCTTGAGGACATCATCGAACTTTCTGATGATGCTGAAGCTGACGCTATGCTAATGGAGGAAGATGTCCATACTAGCGCCGAGGAAGTAAGAACAAATGCTGTTGAGGCTTCCGCATCTGAGAGCGTCCTACGCCAAGCATCTTCGGTTGTCACTTCGCCTCCGGCGATGACTGAGTCGGCGGCACCTCTTCCTGCGTGGAGCTTTTGGGGCTCGCAGGTTGGGAATGCAGTCGCAGATGGTGCGGCTTATACTCTTCCTTCTAACTATGAGGAGTTAGAGCTCGCAGCTGACAGGAGAGCCATGGAGCAAGGGCAGTCTTCAACCACTCCAGCAATGCGCATTCCTTCTCTTCGTGAGATTCTTGAAGGAACTGGTAAGTAGTGATTCACTGTTTGCATCTCGCATTGTTCATTTGCGAGTTTGATAGCATAACCTAGCTTTAACATTGCTTCAGGTTTGAAGCAAACTGATGTGGACTGGCTAGTTCGGATGCGCCTCACCTACGCCCGATCGTTTGCAAGATCTCTGGAGATAGGGCCCTTTGACAGGAGGCTGTTTCTTACCGAAGCCATTTGGATTTTGGAGCAGCTGTCTGCGGCCACGCCTGAGACCATTTCTGTCCAGAGTGCCGAATTGCTTTGTGGCATGTGCCAAAATCTTCTTACCAAAGTTCAAGGCAGACTGGGTTTCAGATTTCTTATGAAAAGAGTTACTCTGATTCGCGCAGCCGTAACTTTGAAGCTCGGCCACCAGAACCTCGCAGCTGAGAAGCAGAAGGTGGAGCAGCAGAAGCAAAAGGCTGAAGAAGCTACGAAGCTCTATCATGAGATGAATGCCAAGTGCGAGCAATTGAAGCAAGAAGTGGAGCAGGTAGAGAAGCTGAGCCATCAGTTCGCACCCCATGACTCCTTGATCAAGAATTTGCTTTTGACTTTTTGAATTTGGAAAATAGCAAGGAAATGGCTGGAACATTAATGTAATGTTTGAAACATTAATGTAATGTTGCTAGGGTTTCTCCCCCTTTTTTTTAACAAAAAGAATCAACTTGCCCGTTTTGCCCTTTTCGAGATTTGATAGGATATCTCTGTGCATATCCAATTATGACATCAGCAATTGATACTCTGCTTGATTTTCGCGCTAATTTCTCGGCAGATAAGCACGCTTTCATTGGGAAGTCCATCCGAATCATGACTATCCGTCATTTATTAGGATACGCAACTGAATCGTCGTAGCCTTTAGTAGGGTAATTGATCGTTACCTTTTTTCAAGGCGTAAGTGATTGACCTTACCCTCTTTTCAAATTCTGCTGACTCATCTTTGGCAATTGAAGAGTCTCCACAAGGTCTATATAAACCCTGTCTTTGCCATTTGGGTTCTTCATCCCAAAAATGTGCTATGCCGTGAGTCCTTACGACTGCTGGCTTCAACGCTTGTTTTTCGTTGATTCATGGCAACTTCAAGTTGTGAATCCTGAGTTTGCGCTTTGTGCTGTAGAAATAGTTTCCAAGATCCACTTTATGAGGCTTATTGCTCTTTATAACCATCATAAAGAAGATGGAGATGATATCTCATGTGTATTCGCAGAATTTTCTTCGTGTATTATGTGTGCAGGTCATGTTTCCGGCCGCCTCCCGGTGAGGTGCAGCGCCGAAGTGACCGTGCTACCGTCTCGTAATGAACGGCGGAATTCTCCTCCAGCATCCCTGGAGGAGGATTTCTTGCCTCTTCGTTCTTGAGCTCAGGAGGCTTGTCAATGCGCTTGTCAATCATGACAAGGAACCCATCACCAGAGGAATGACTGCTTCCCCTGTTCTGCACGGCGGCATACGCCGGAACAGGAGGTTCCTCCGGTGCCTATCTTGATCAGACAGAGGCCTTTGTCACCTCTTGGGGTCTTGGACGTACCGTTACCCAGATCTTGCCGCTAGGGACGTAGCGAATGACGAGTTGATCTCTTCGCAGCAGCATCCCTTTTGCTATAGATCTTTGGCCGCAGATCTGCGTATTGCATAGCCGGTGTTAGGACCGGTGGGTTCATCCTTTTCAGTTAGGATTCCCGTAGTGTGTCTCTGCTGGCTTGTCAGCTGCTTTTCGATTGTATTGTAAGCCATGTTGACTGTGTAGTTAGATTCGAGCTTTTTCGCTTGTAAGCTGCTATCTAGACAGATAAATTGTAAGTCTTTCGACTCATAATGATAAATAGCTTTTGTATATCTGCTGTTTTGTTACAACAAAATATGATCTCGCATGCGTTTCGGCATATTTCGCCTTGCATAATGCTGTGTACACGTTTCGCATTTGCTATCTGCCATATAAATTCGCAGATGTTTTATTGGATCGTTCGAGATCGTACTTGCGCAGTCGTGCCATCTTGGCAGATGGGCTTGTGATTTGCTTTCAGATGCAAGTGTTGGTGTTATCTCATCAGATATGCTTTTGTGGATCACTTAAGATCATTTTGCACAATATTGTTATCGCATTCGTAGAATGCCTCCATCACCGCAGATAGGCTTGGAAGATCAACTAAGATTACTTTTCGCATAAGTTGCTATCGTAACAGATAGGCTTTAGCAGATCAATTAAGATCGTTCTTCGCATGAGTTGCTATCGCAGCAGATAGGCTTTAGAAGATCAATTAAGATCGTTTTTCGCATGAGTTGCTATCGCAGCAGATAGGCTTTAGAAGATCAATTAAGACCGTTTTTCAATTGAGTTGCTATCGTAGCAGATAGGCTTTAGAAGATCAATTAAGATCGTTTTTCGCATGAGTTGCTATCGTAACAGATAGGCTTTAGAAGATCAATTAAGATCGTTTTTCAAATGAGTTGCTATCGTAGCAGATAGGCTTCAGGAGATCAATTAAGATTGTTTTTCGCATGAGTTGCTATCATAACAGATAGGCTTTAGTAGATCATTTAAGATCGTTTTGCATAGACTGCTATCATGACAGATAGGCTTAGAGGATCAATTCGGATCGCATTTGCATAGGCTGCTATCGTAACAGATAGGCTTAGATGATCAATTCAGATCACATTTGCATAGGCTGCTATCGTAACAGATAGGCTTAGATGATCAATTAAGATCGTATTTGCATAGGCTGCTATCATAACAGATAGGCTTAGATGATCAATTAAGATCGCATTTGCATAGGCTGCTATCGTAACAGATAGGCTTAGATGATCAATTCAGATCGCATTTGCATAGGCTGCTATCGTATCAGATAGGCTTAGATGATCAATTAAGATCGCATTTGTATGGGCTGTTATTGTGACAGATAACCCATTGTCAACAGTTGTAATAAACTAAACTGAAGCACAATTGACAATCCAGAAATATAAAGTTCTCATTTGGGAGAAGTCTCTTATTATAACGCTCTCATATGGGAGAGATGAGATTACAAACCTCTCATATGGGAGAGGAGATTGTGTAAATCGTAACCATACAAGAGATTAAGCAACGTTATAATAAAACGCATGAAATGAGAGAAGTCAGGGATAGTACTTCTTAATCCAGCGCATGTTGACTGAACTCGGGGTTGAGGTTGTGCCGTGCAACCTTCGTATGCTGCAGTAGCCACTGTCGAAGACTTCTGTGACTTCGAAGGGTCCTTCCCAATTGGCTGCGAACTTTGGGTGAGCCGCTTCTCGCATGCAGTGGTCAGATGCGCGCAGGACCAAGTCTCCAACTGCGAAATCTCTTCGCTGGACCGTCTTATTGTAAGCGCGAGCAATCCTTTCTTGATATCGCTTGTTGGTCCTTTTGGCTTGTTCTCGCTTTTCCTCCAGCAAGACTAAGCCATGGTCACGTTGATTTTCGTAGAGTGCGTGGAAGGCCAATCTTGCCGAATTGATTCTCACCTCCGCAGGTACCACGGCCTCGGCCCCATAGCATAGTAGGAATGGTGAGGCCCCCGTGGGTGTCCTTGGAGAAGTCCGGTAGGCCCACAGAGCTATGCTTAGGGAATCAGCCCACTTCTTGTGGTCATCTGCGACCATATTGCTCAAAATCCTCAACAACGTTTTGTTGGTCGCTTCGGCTTGCCCGTTCCCCTTCGGGTAGTAGGGGGTGGAACATATTTGCCTGATATTGTACTCCGCTAACTTCGCAGCTACCTGGCGATTAACAAAGGGAGTACCGTTATCCGAAAGAATGGTGTTTGGGATTCCGAACCTGCATACGTTGCTTTCCTGGATGAAGTTGACCACAGCTAGCGCATTTGCCGTCTTCAGTGGTATTGCTTCCACCCATTTGGTGAATAACTCGGTTGCGGTGAGAATAAAATGATTCCCGTGTGACGTTGGTCGGATGGGACCGATGAAGTCCAAAGCTCATGTGTGAAATGGCCATGGTGTTCCTAATGCATGTAGATCCACGGTGGGAGCGTGCACTAGGTTTCCTTTGAATTGGCACTCCTGGCAGCGTCGTACTTTGGTGCGGAAATCAGCCTCCATCGTGGGCCAGAAGTATCCGATTGAGAGGAGCTGCCTGCATAATTTCGCACCTCCTTGGTGTTCCACCTGATGAGAAAGGTCCATGACTTCTTGCGCTTCTCTGCCGTCCAGACATCGCATCAAGTTGCCCTCGTGACCTCTACGCCAAAGCAGGTTTTCTTGTACTACGTATCGAGATGCTTTCCTCTTCAATTTTTCGGCTTCTTTTCTCGATTCGGGCACGGTACCCTGAGTGAGAAAGTCAAAGAGCGGCCTCCTCCAATCTGTGTCATCATCGGTTAGAGCGATGAGTAGAGAATCTTTGATTAGTGCGCAATTTTCGCACTTCCCTTGTATCAGGGCCGCAGCTGTCGACATGTCTGGCCAATGAATGCCATATCTCTGAGCCTTTCGATAGATTGACACCTCGCTTTCGCCGCAAGCATGTTGGTGAATCTTCTCCAGCAGCAATTGTCCCTCTTGCTCGGAAACACATCACATGAGTATTCCACTAGGGCCTTTGTAGTAAAGGGTGTTGTCATGTATGCAGTACCCTTTTGTGAGTGCCCAGCCTTCACTGCTTGTGCCTTCTGCAATGGCTCGTAAGACTGCTTTTCTCCAGTCCGAATCATCCATGTGTTCGTCGTCGCACGTGTCTTCTGTCAACGCTGACGATGTCCGCCCTTCGATCGAGATCCTTGCGGGACATTTGTCTGTGCTGACTTTAGATCCCGAGGTTGCCAAAGCGTCTGCATGCCTGTTGTCTGCTCGGGGTTTGTGCTCGTACCTCACATCGCAGAATTGCTGTACCAGCTTTTGTACTAGGGTCCGGTAAGACAGAAGGTTAATCTCCTTCAAACCGTACTCGCCCGAGGCTTGCTTGACGATCAACTTGGAGTCTCCCATGACCGTCAGATTGCTTACTTCCAAAGCCTTTGCTGCGCGCAGTCCCGCTATGAGGGCTTCATATTCTGCCTCGTTGTTGGTGACTGCAAAGTCGAGCTTTGCGGACATCTGTATGACCTCCCCATCTGGTTTGGTCAAGACTATCCCAATGCCCCCTCCTTTTCTTGTTGACGACCCGTCGAAATGGAGCGTCCAATAAGGCACGTCGATTGCATAGATTTCAGGTCCTTCGAGCTCTTCCTCGATCACGGGCTCGTGGCTGTTGTCGGGGAACTGTGCCAACAGATCCGCTACCGCCTGCGACTTGATCGCTCGCGGTCTCACGCATGTGATATCATATTGAGAGATGGTCATGTACCATTTCGCCAATCTCCCGCCGGGAGTAGTGTGAGTTAGCAGATATCGTATGGGATCGCTTTTGGTGACCACTACTACTTTATGCGATGCGAAGTAGTGTTTCAATTTCTCTATTACGAAGAACAAAGCAAGGCAATGACGTTCGATGTCGGTGTACCTCGATTCAGCAGGCTGCACGATGCGAGAGATGTAGTAGATAGGCCTTTCCTGGCCTTCGTACTCCTGAGCCAAGAGTGCTCCTATAGACCTCCTCGTTGACGTCAGATATAGCAGAAGCGGTGATCCCAGTTGGGGTGCGATCATTATTTTCGAGGATGTCAGCAGATCCTTCAGCTTTTCGAATGCAGTTTCGTGCTCCGGAGCCCAGTTGTATATAGCATCTTTCTTGAGAAGGGCACTAAAACAGCAAGTGATTTCAGCAATCGCTGGGATGAATCTCCGCAGATAGGATAGCTTTCCTAGAAATGTCTTCAAGGCACTCTGGTTATGGGGCGGCGTCATGCCGGTGATGGCTGATACTTTCGCAGGGTCAGGCTCGATTCCTTGGCGATGAACTACGCATCCCAAGAACTTCCCTGATGTTACCCCAAATGCGCATTTCATGGGATTCATCTTTAGTTAAAATCGTCTACATCTATTGAACACCTTCCGTAGATCTGCGAGGTGATCTGCTTCGTGCTTGGATTTAACCACCAGGTCATCCACATAGAATTCCACTTCTTTGTGCATCATGTCGTGGAACAGGGCCATCATGGCCCGCTGATAGGTCGCACCCGCGTTCTTGAGCCCGAACGGCATTACTGTGTAGTTGAACACCCCCACCGGAGTGATGAATGCAGTCTTCCGAGCGTCTTCAGGGTCCATCTTGATCTGGTTGTACCCGCTGAAGCCGTCCATGAAACTGAACATGCGATGGCCTGCTGTTGAATCGATAAGCAAATCGATGTTGGGCAGCGGAAAATCGTCCTTGGGGCAGAAACGATTGAGATCTCGGAAGTCCACGCAGATGCGAAGCTGTCCGTTCTTCTTCACCACTGGCACGATGTTGGCCAGCCATGTGGGATGATGATTCGGCTCTATGAACTTGGCGTCCAGGAGTTTAACAATCTCCTGCTTGATCTTCACGTTAAGCTCCGGCCTGAAGCTTCTTGTGCTTTGCTTTACCGGTTTAGACCCTGGGATAATGTCTAAACGGTGCATAGTGATGCTGGTATCTAATCCTGGCATCTCGTCATACTCCCATGCGAACACATCCTTGTATTCGGTCAGGAGTTGTAGCAATCCTTGCTCCTCCTCGCTTGTGAGGTCCGCACTTAGAAAGACTGGCCTTTTCTTTTCCTCGTTCGGGCTGAGGAACACTTCCTTTAGCTCTTGCTTTTGTGGTCTGGGCCTATCTTCCATGCATTCAGGTGCTTCTTTGAGCTTCTCTTCTGGAGTGCTCTGCATTGGCTCTTCTGTTAGCGCAATTTGCTCGATTTGATTGATTTGCTCAGGGATATCCCCATGCCCGTGTGGAGACATCCCCGCGCACCTTCATATGCGATAGCATTTCTTCCTATTGGCGTAGAAGCTCTCTATCTCCTTGCCTTCGGGGTCATGCTTTGCGATTCTCTTCAGGGTATACACATTCTTCCGATGGTATGCGATACGCGGCGCCTTTTCGCGTGTAGGCGGCTTTTCCTTGGCATCTTCTCTTATTACCATTACCCCCGCAGGTGACTAGTCTTTGATGTCCTCCCAGAGAGGCAAAGGAGTAGGGTTGAATGGCCCCGGTGTTTGCTCGTCCGCCATCTCGGTGAACCACACTGCCTCGCTGAGATGTGCTTCATCCAAGTTGAACGGATTTGTCGAAGCCGGTATCTCGACTATTCTGTCGTTCCAGATAGCTTTCATAACCTGGTGAGCCGTTGAAGGAACCGCGTCGAAGCGATGAATCCAGGCTCGACCTATGATCATGTGATACGTGGTGTTTGCGTCTATAACATAGAACTTTGCTGAGCACTTAATTTTGCCAATCTGAACGCCCAGGCGGATCCATCCGGTCGTCATTCTAGAGTCGCTTCCGAATCCCATCAGCGGAGACGGACGCCTCACGATCTTGTGCTCGGGGATCCCTGCTAGCTTCAGTGTGTGGAGCGAAACGACGTTGACCGCTGCTCCTCCATCGACGAATGCTCGTTTGAACTCAACGCCATTGATGACGGCCGTTACGTACAGAGGCCTCTGGTGGCTCGCATCTGTCCTTTTGTCGCTGGCAGAAAAGGTCATAATCTTTTCTGTAGAGCGAGTTGCCCTGATGACTTTCCCGTTGGAAACTACAAGATCCTCCTCGTAGTCCTCAGCTATCCTCAAGATTGCTTTCGTCATATCTGTCCGGCACTTCTCGGAGAAGTTCATCTCATCGAAGAATCTGCTAAATTCGTGCGACCCCTTCATCCGATCGGCACGTTCGTCTTCTGTGTCCGTACTGTAGTCCTCGTCATCATGGACCTCAGCGATGATGGGTAGACCATCCTCTGCGACTTCTTCCAAGTCGACGATCGAGATCATGGCAACCTCTTTGCCTTTTGAGTCTTGCTCCGCATGGGCAGGAAGCGGATTGTTGCGCACATCCTTCCTGTGGTCGCTGACGATCAGCTCACTGTTCTTCATCTTCTGGTCGAATGTAAACCTGAGCTTCTTACATTCCGCTGTGGGGTGCATGACCTTGCCGTGGTACTCGCACCACTTAGGGTCCCTTACCATCTCCTTGGAGGGTATCTTCTCGAGCGGCGGTAGGACACCGTCCTTGCGCCACTGCCTACAGAGGTCGCTTGCCTCCTCTACCGAGCATGGCAGAGGTGGTACGTCGAAGTTCACAACCTTCGCTTGCTTCTGGGTGAAACTGTATTGACCTCAGCTTCGCGTCCCCTCTTGTAACTGAATCTCCCGATCTTGTAGGTGGTGCCGCTCGAAGATCGTTCCGGAGCGTTCTTCTTTTTCTGCCTCTCGACTATAGGCTCGATGTTCTTCGTGCATTCAATTAGCTTTGAAAACGTAGGTGTTTGTAAATTGATGAGCATACCTTTGTATTCGTCTCGCATGCACTGCAGGCATATCTCTACGAGCCGACTTTCGAGCATTGGGTCTTTGCACTCCAAGGACTTCGCCCTGAATTTCTTGATGAAAGTGATCCCGTCCTCCTCGCGCTTCTGATACATCCGCGAGAGATGGATCATTGTCACCTTTTCTTCCATCTGGAAGAACTTGGTGTAGAACTTCTGGACCATGTCGTCCCAAGTCTTCACGGATCCGGCTTCCAACGTTCGGTACCACTTGTACGCTACGTTCCCTAAGGATTTTGGGAACTCTCGCATCAGTAATTTGGGATCGGCTCCGTACGGCCCCATGACATCAATGAAACGCATGACATGCTCATGAGCGTTTCCGTTGACATCCTCGAACTTGTCCCATTTAGGAGCTTTGTACCCCGCGGGGTTAGGCATGAGATAGATCTCTCGTGGAATGGGTGGATCGTTGTCCAGCTTCGGGATAATGGTATCCGCGAATGACTGGTGAGCCAGAATAGTGTCCATGCGCTTCTGCAGAGACGTCATGCATTCTGGAATGCTTCCCTCGGTAGTTGAAGGAGGGGTTGCCGCAGGCGGGGGCGACACATATGCCGCCGAAGGATTGGGGACATATTGGCTGCTCGCATTGCCCCAAATCGCCGTTGGAGGAGGCAAGGGGTATTGCAGAGCCGGATTGGATGCCAAAGCCGAAGACTGAGGGGGCAACATCTGGGCTGTTGACCCCTGGATCGAAGGCAGCTGCGTAGTCGCCGGCGGAGTCTACAGATTAGGGTTGGGAGGTGTGGTGGACACTCCCAATCCTGGAGCGGTAGGGCCTCCTCCTCCTTGAGAGACGGTGGTGGCTGTTGAGGGATTCGGTGCAAGGGTGCCCAGAACGGCCAAGATCCGTTCTAGTTGCGCAGACTGAGCTTTGAGAGCTTTTGCCTGACCTTGGACGGTGGCATCCAAGGATTCTAACGTCGGTGCCTCGCTGGGAGTCGCGGGAGTACGGCGGGTCTCCTCTCCCGAGGCAGTTTCGGTGGAAGGTGATCTGTTGCTAACATCATCCTCCTGAGACATGGTTGCTTTTGTTGGTAAGTTCACGTCGGGTTCACCAAAATGTGCACAAGAGATTCCGGCGGGGAGACCTCCGTGTACACCGTATGTAGAGGATCAGAGATCGCACAGGAAGAGTGGGGTTGTGTGTAGGGAGAGAGTAAGGCAGTAGTAATGTCTGAGAGAGAGACAGAGGTTTGGCAGAGCTTCCGCGTATGGCAGGTGTGTCCTCCTTTGTATGGAAAGGGTAACGTCCTATATATAGCAGAGAACGTGACCGTTGTAGTGTGGTTAATGCGCCCATTAGTGGCGGCTTAATTAGCTTAACCATAACGGCACGTTCGTCCGAGTATATAGGGACCGTTACAGCACGTTGTGCGCGAATACCGGAACCGTTACGAGGTTGACCGGGTTTGACCGGATTGACCGAGTTTATGGAGCTCGTGCCATAAATCTCTCAAAACAGTTACTAAAGGTCGCGTGCGGGCTTGGCTCGCACGCGACAGGGCTTACTCTAGCGTCCAAACCACAAAGTCCCTACAAGTCCCGTGCGGTGGTATGCGAGGGCTCTGTCTCGCAGCCCCCACATGGATCAGCTCGGCTGGTGATCCAATGTGTGTGGAGCACAATATGGTGTGCTGGATGGTTGCCACGTGGCCAAGATCTGTCAGCTCAGAAAGCACTATCTACAAGAATCAACAGCAACATGATGTGCCTTGTGTTTATTCTTGAAAATTTGGTGGATATCCATGAAGTTTCCAGCACTTTGCCTTGAAATGTCCTGTTCCTCCACAATGATGACAAGTAACTTTAGGTTTGACAGTTCCTGAAGCAACATTTATGTTCATGTCTTGAACTGAAGGTCCTTGGAAATGAGTTCCACCATAAGAAGAATACATTGCAGAATGTGGAATAGCAGTGTGCATAGCCATTGTAGGCACTGAATAAGAGACTGAACCACTAAGAGAACTCTGCATTTCTTGTTGCACAATCTTATCAAAAACTTTGTTAAGTGGAGGTAGAGGATCCATGAGCAAAACTTGATCTCTAACAGAGGAGAAATGAGGACTCAATCCCATCAGAAACTGCATAATGTGCTCTTGCTGCATCTTATCATGTAGCAACCCCAAAACATTACAAATACAATTATGCAAAACACCACAAACACAGCTAGGTTTGAGTGTGTAATTGTCCAATTCATCCCATAAGGACTTCAACTTAGTGAAGTAGGTAGTAACATTCATATTACCTTGTTTCAAATTAACAATAGCACTAGTTAACTGAAACACCTTAGGCAAATTCATTTGAAAAAACCTTTCTATAAGATCAAACCAAATGTCCTTGGTTGTGGTATAATAAACCACACTAGATCCAATTTCTTTGCTAACAGAATTCAGCAACCAAGAAAGAACCATTCTATCACATCTCTTCCAAAGAGGATACAACTCATCAGTATGAACATGTTCAGTGATAACACCAGTAACAAAGTCCAGTTTATTTTTAGCCTCAAGAGCAACAACCATTGACCTATACCAGATATTAAAATTATCATCATTCAAAACCTGTGAAACCAGGATCATACCTGGTGAATCTGAGTTGTGAAGGAAGAACGGCGAAGAACCATCCAGCTGAGATCGAGAACCAGAACCACCAGTCATCGAAGGCGGAGAAACACTGGAATCAACCGGAGGCGCCATCAGACACTCAGAAAACTAGATCGGTTCTTTGGAAGACAAAGTAACCCTAGTGAATCATGAAAGCAAAAGAAGGAATCAAGCCTGAGGCTCTGATACCATATTGAAAAAGTGAATCGAAGAAGGAATGAGAGTAAACATCGAAGCAATTTTTGAAACAAAGGTCTCAATTGAATTGATGAAGCAAAATACACAACTAGGGTTTATACACCCAAATTACCAATACAGAAGAAAGAGAAAGGATAGTTAACGAATTCAGTCGTTAGAGCCAATCAAAACAGAGCACGTGGACAAGGTGAGTCACGGCTTGCTGACTGGATCCAAAACGACGTCGGCCTTTTAACTAACCAATCATAATACTAAGTAAAAGAGATTAACGGCTAATCCAAAACAAAACGTTGTCGTTCAACTTAAACAATTTGAAATCCAACGTTAAAGAAATCTAATGGTGGAGATTAAAGACTTCTTCAAGATCGGACGGTTGCTGCTACTCCCAGCTTCATGTCATCAGTTTGTCCATGATTGCATTTTAGTCCAGCTGCAAATGTCCCAAGCTCTTCAGAAGACTTCAATTCTCCAAGATTTCCTCACAATTTTCTCCCTATGACGGAATACATGTTGACGTTTTGTATTAGTCATTTTTTTTCTTTCTACTTTTCTTTTCGTTTTCTTCCAAACAAAAAATAATTTTTTCTTGATTTTATTTATTTTCCTTTTATTTTTCACTTTTCTAGGGTTCAAACATACCCCAAGAAGAAAATTCAGACGCGCAGGAAGAAAATTTGCTTGATAAAATTGCATCCCAGTGCGCGCGCGCACAATGTTTTAGTTAGCTTTATTGGATAGGATAGATGCCTCGTAATCCCAGCAATCTTAGATCCTAATCATGTGTTCATCCACTCACCTATGCTCACTATGAAATAATGAATTTTTACCAACAACGCTTACCACAAGTAGCAAATGGTTAGGCTCCTCAAGTATGAGCTAAGCTTTGCCTTTTGCATTTGATTGTATGGTTGCGTTTTCTATAAAAGAATAGTTTTAAAATCCAAGGAATAACAAAAAGAATCACATATCAAACATTTTTTGTTTGAAAACATTGTTGCAAAAATAGGCACTTAAAGTAGTATACTGCTGCATTATACTACTCCGGATTACTCTGCATATGTCAAACTTAAAAAGATAAACACGTTGGGATCCATGAACCGAACTTTGCAGGATTTAAAACTTCCTCGTCGGCGACACATTTTATACGAATTAACTAAAAAGTGCTCTTAACTCTGCATGAAAGGTCAAATTATGATTTAGTAATAATTCACAAATTATCAAATAGCAGTAATTAATTTTGCACTTTCTTGATCATATAATCATTACAAAATCTCTCCCCAGCAACTCCAATAGAAGTGTTTCTTCCATTAATCACTCCTTCTATGCTTTATGATTATTTAACTAGAAACTATTTTATTTTATGAAAAGTAACACTGTATATGTTGTTTCACTAATTAGTTTATCATTCTTTGACGGCTTCATGGGTCATAGTAACTTATATTTATTTAATTGTTGTAGGAAAGAATGACCCAAAGCAAAGGAAGATAATGTCATGGAAAAGCCACAATTTATGGAATGTAGGGGATGACAAATTACCCATTATCAAATCATCATTACATACCAAACAATAACCTTCTTTTTTCTCTCCTTAAAAATGTTAGTTGTGTGTTGATGTGACTAATAAGGAACGGATAAAGAATTAAAATGTTAGCATCTTCTGCGACACAGTTAAATTATCGCAAATGTGAGCTATGTTTAAAGCTCGCCCAAACTTTATCTCGCGTGAAGACAAGATAAGCACTAGCGCGCAAGCGCTTCGGAAAGCGATAGTCGAGTTAGGATTCGATCCAAGGTTGAAGAGGATGCAGAATATTTTGGTAACTCTTTGAACAAATGCTTGTAATTGGCATAAAGTTGTACATGTTAAAGTTGTTTGCTTGTACAATTTTGATTGCATCCATTTTGGTCCTATAAGAAGAATATATTCGTACCATAGCTATCCTCTAAGGTCCTTCATAGCATATACTCCCATTTTCCTTGTAGATGGGAAAGACAAATTGTTTTTCTTTGGAACTCAAGCTCAATAGTAGAATTGACTAGGTTGGAGAAAGAAAAGAAGATGCGATAGAGAAAACGATGAAATAGAAATTGAAAACAATCAAAACTATTGTATTTCAATAACTTTGATTATTTGGTTGAGCCCAACTAAGTGGCAGTACCCCTTCAAGAAACCAATCTAACAACCACACGCAAAATGATAGAATTGGAAATTACTCCGATTGCAGCTATATAGATACTTATACTAGTTAATCACATTTCTAAAAACATATTGACATTCATGCCCTCATCGACAAGTACGTAGCTTGGGGGTACAAAAGACCAAACATTTTTGTGGAAATGTGAAAATTTTGACACTCTTTCTTGATAAACAAGGTCTTGAAAAGATTCAGACGCCTAAACTTTGCGGTAAGAACATTACATTGTTGCTTCATATACATTCATGCACGCAAAATCTTTACTTTATTGGAGCACTTAGATAGCGGAGAAAATCTTGGTAGCATGCGAGAGGGACAGCTAAACTTGTAACAGTTGAATCGGGTAAACTTGAATCAATTGAATCATCTAAACCTACGTCTATAGAGACAACAAATCCCTTAAATAAGAGCGCCTCTTTGGTACCAATTTAGAAAAGAAAGAAAAACACTGATAGTAGTGTTTTTTTTTTAAATGGCTACTTAGAAAAAACATCCAGAATAACAGCAATATAAACATGTTTCGATCAAAACACTGTTTGAAATACAAATATGTTTAAAACCAAAAAAAATGTGAAAATTTAATAAAAAAACAATTCTGTTTAAAAATATGGTTGCTGAACAGGCACTAAAAACACACAAAATATCCACAAGACATGAGTATATAGATTTTGATTCATTGTTGGAAACATAAGTAGCTTTGTTGTTGCTTTTTTCCAATTTCACATAATGGAGCAAGCATTTGGGTTGTCATCACTGAAGAGATGAATGAAGCTCTCCTGAGACTGGGGATTATTGCTGCTGTTGCTACCACCAACAGAGACATGAGCTTGTGCAACATTTCTAACATATCCTGATGGTGCCCTCTTGTCATAAGCTTGAGTTACATATGGGTAGTACACCAGATTGTAAGGCACATATGGCCAGAACTCGGCTCGTGTCTTCCCCGTGCTCTTTATCTTCTTCAACACCTTGTTCGGCTCAACATAGCCGCTCACCACCACCCTGCTTTGCTTCCTGTTAACCTCCACCGTCTTCACTCCTATACAGAGAGAGAGAGAGAGAGAATCATAGTCAGAGAGATCA
The DNA here is from genome assembly GCA_023055425.1 of Linanthus parryae. Classification (NCBI taxonomy): domain Eukaryota; kingdom Viridiplantae; phylum Streptophyta; class Magnoliopsida; order Ericales; family Polemoniaceae; genus Linanthus; species Linanthus parryae. The sequence continues at coordinate 34,020,157 of JALGPY010000001.1, forward strand.
ACCAAAATATAAACAGAAAAGTATCCATTTGGGGTAGTAAAAATGGAAAACAAGTTTCCACTTTATGCAATCTTATGTATGAAGTTGGTGAAGCACGGAGAGAGAGAGAGAGAGAGAGAGAGAGAACCTTTCATGGAGGTAACAGCATTCCTAACTCTTCTTTCGCAGCCATCACAGTCCATTTTGACTTTGATCTCAACTGTCTGTAAATTAAGCAAAACCTTAAACATGAACTTGAAACCAAAAACTAGCAGAAGATACCATATACTACTACAACTATTGTGTGTTTGTTTGTGTGTGTGTGTGAGAGAGAGAGAGAGAGAGAGATGAGTTAGTGAATACCTGCATCGCTCTGCGCTTGCCTCTCGTGTGTGTGTCCGTGCAGAAGTTGGAGAGATAGTCGAGAGCGCCCATCTTTCCCAGGGAGAGAGATTGTTGATCGATTTGAACTAACTCTATTACTAGCCAGGTTGTTAAATATATAGAGAGAGCAAGAGGGAGTGTGTGGGACTTGGTAACCGAAAGCGACAGTGAAAGGGTCAAGCTGGTTAAACCCAATGACCACCGACCCCATTGTAATGTGCCTTGAAATCATGACATTGCCACAACGCTTTCCAGTTTGTTTATCTTCAATAGAAAACCGTTGTGAATGTGCTTTAGTGTTTCGCTTTGGTTTCGGTTCAAAAAAAAACCCCACTATAATGATGTCCCCCGCAGTTCAATCCCTCTTCAGGTTGTATTCTAATGACAAAAACCTAAATCATTGCCCAAACTAGTTTCCCTGTTTTTGGGACCTCTTGGCAACTTGCTTTTGTTCCAACAACCAATTGTATCCGACTCTTAGATCAAGTTTTTTTTATAAAGAAAAGGATGGTCTGGTGCAAGAAGCTCCCGCTGTACGTGGATCCGAGAAGTTGTCGAACCCACTTCATGGTCTACACGCAGTTCATGGTGTCAAGAAGGCCGACCCGCGGGCAAAACCGGCCGAGCAAGGCCCCTTACCACCAACCCGGCCCCAGACAGGCCCCCTACCGCTCTCATCCCCAGCACGCCCGCCCTACGAAGTAGCCCGCCCTCGAAACCGATCTGAGTCGCATTTAGCCTCAGCGGCCCGGCCCCTCCAAGCAAAAGCCCTCTCCGGATTAGCGCGGCCCCCTCGAGTAAGGGCAGAACCCTCAAAACACCCTCAAATAGAACATTTTAATCCGGACCGACTCGGCCCCCTCCCGGCCACGAACCGCACGGATTTTAGCCCCTAACCGATCCGGATCGCTTCCCTCCCCCAACAACCCGGCCCCGTCCCCTCCCCGCCCTCCTGCAAGCCCAGTCCCCCACTAGCCTGGCCCTTTGACACTTTAATACGCAGTCTTACATTACATTTCTGTTGGACCCGTGACCTCCTAATCAGCAGCCACAACTTTATCGTTGCACCAAATGCTGATAAGTTCAGAAACGGCGGGAGAACATCATCAAATAAACACTGATAAATTTAGATAAACGGAAGTACAGATCACACATAAAAAAGTACAAGGTCAGCTACAATAACACGACGACTAGTTTATCCAGACTACATTATTCGATTCAAAAACCAAGTTTCTAAAGAAGTAATAATCGATTAATGGCCTATGCAACAGATGCTGAGCTAATCTACCTGAGATAACTATCACACAATAGGCGGCGCTATAGGCGAGATATACACTCCAGCAACGTGCAACAGGCACACGTCCTTCACAAACACAATCATCTCCTTAGGAAATTATTGTAGCATCTTCATTACACCTCCAAACGCATAGATCCAGTTTAACTTCGCCGCTTGCAGCAACAAAATCACATGGAACCATGAGAAACCTCTTCACAACAAGATCTCGATCAATGTCAGATACGTTCTGTGTGTAAGATTCAAGTCTCACAACACTTCCCTCCTTACTAGCCCTGAGACTATAAAAGAACTCCTTTGATGAAGTTGGGACGATTGCAGAAACAGAAAACACCTTCCCAAGTCGATCTTCCACATTAACAATAGCAAAAATGGTACCATCAATTTTTTCTTGGAGCAATACGTATTTCGGTTCTTTTCGCAAAGTTACCTGGAAGAGTTCTCCAAATGAGAATAGCTTAGTAGAATCTGAATGCTTTGCGCGGAAGTGCGCTGACAACTGCTTAGACGATCCAATGAAAACACATCCAGAAACAGGGCAAGAACATGGTGCAAAGACACAAGCCACTTCGTGCTCGTGCTTCTTGTTATAAGTTACAGTTTCCTTGCAACCAAACTTGATGTTTTCGCATGATATTTTGATCGACTCAATAACCTTCTCGAGTGCGCGGCAACGATTGTATCCAATTGGCCAACAGCAGGAAGGACATTTGTTCTTCAGCTTGATGCAACATGGGGAGCATGCTACATGTCCATTCTCACACTAAAATTCCAATTGACAATGGGAAATACATTAGACAACATATCCAGTAAAACAATGAAAAGAACAATTCAAGTCAATGGATCTATGGAGATAAAAGGCAAAGGAAATTTATGTTGGGGTTCTTAGGAGAACTTTTTGAAACACAAACTAAAAGAATCCACCAACTGAACAGATCACCAACAAGTTGCAGCCTTTAGGAGGTATACAACTAGCATCTTCAGTGGATAACAATGCCACACATATGGACCACCTTCCAGGCTTCCTTGTGGAAAGCAAGTTCAGTTACTCCAACTCTAGCTGGATGCTTAAAAGATAATCACTACTACTAATAGGACAATTTTTTATATTACCCCCAGGGAACCAATCCAAGAAAACTTCTTCTTTCACGGAAGTTGTCATCACTGCTGTTGTAGGTAGAGTAATCCTTCATAACATACCTTTGAATCTGTAATCTGAATATCTGATGATACTCGATTGCTCTCTCAAATATTTACTCATATGATTTGATCCAAAAAGGAAATAGTGACTAACTACTATTTAAAAGAATCTGGACTGTTTGAACGGTAGACTGGTGAAATTTAAGGGAGCGTTCATTTGTCAGCAGTGTAATTGAAATGAAAAGAAAATTCAAATAAAAAACCATTTCATTTTCCCACATAGCCGTTCATTTGTCAGGACTCAGGAGTGTAATGGAAAGGAAAAGAAAAATTAAGTAGAAAACCATTTCATTTTCCGACATGATAGTACACTTGTTGCAGGAAACAGTGCGCCCTACCATGATTGTCTCTGCAATGGTGCCTAAAAACGACATTATTTTGCATCCAGAAAAGAATGTTACTTGATGTCACATATATTTTTAGGTGAAATGAATACATGTGAGAAAGTCAAATTCCAAGTTCTTCATTTTCTTTTTTTTCTATTCAATTACTTTTCTCCTGAAGAATTTCCTCTATAACTTACTTAACAAGTGAACACCCTAAGAGGACACCAATGCTTAGAAGACAATACGCTGTCGGTATCTAACAGAAACCGCCATTGAGGTATACCAAGACACTACCTTGTGTTTAGAACAATACAAAGAATCACCTTTTTAACTGACAGAAGTTAACAGAAAGCATGAAATGTCTATTTCATGTTCTTATTTTTCACGAAGCCCTCAATCAATCACTCTGGTTTAGTTCAACCCCAAACATTAGGAGCTCTTCTTCATCATAATTCAATCATGAACACACTGGTGCTTGTCCCTCCAATTCGAGATCTGTGGGTGAGAAAGGTTCACCGGTGCTTGGTGTTCAAATCTTACTCTGGTTTGAGATAGGGTTCGGTGACCACGGTGGAGGGGTTGGAAGAGTCGATGCCAACAGGTGTTGGTTCAGTTTAATCAAAATAGTTTGTATATTCATTCTTAGCCTACTTCAAGATTAAAATTTCCTAGATCCTATCATAAAAATTGACACCTGAAAAGACAATGAAACATGTACACATAAGCTAACCAGAAATAGTGACACGTTGCCGTGGACATTGTCTGCCAATATCTGGACGAAAGTCGTATTTCTTTGAGACTTTGTAACTTCTATCCTCAGAAAGACCATATTAAACTATTAATGTTTAAAGAATAATTGTGATCATCCACGTTTTTGAGGCGACTGCATAGGTATACCAATAGTCACTTAAAATTTACTAAGTTTGCAATCGTGCTACCAAACCAATAGCACAACTACATCGATAAGCTAAGAATTTTTTTCCTGGAGGAAGGCACAACAGTCATAAACAAAAATTCAACCACCACATTCTTGATTGAGAAGTGTTTCCACTATGCCCACAGGAGGATTCCTTATCTGGGTGTCACACTTAACTAAAAGTTTATTACAAGATCCTCCAAGTGCAGAAATAAAGGCGTTTTCAGTACTATTTAAACAAGTGAGTTTTTTTCTCATAAATAAAAACCAAAAATCACATTACATAGACCATTCATCATCAGAAAATAATCATACAAAAGATAACCCTTTATTACCTGAATTTCCTATCACATTATCATCACAAAGCAAATAAACTAAATTTAGCAACTTTTTAACTTACTAAAAACGATGGCAAGATAATGCAGAAGTTCAAAAACTCTGGGATACAGATAACGAGAATTCTCAACAGGGGGTCAACACATGTATAGTTGGGGCTTTGTAATTATTTTTAGGAGCTTTGGAATCTCTTTCGGATAATTTTCTTTTATGGCCAAAACATAGATTATATTCTGTGGAATTCTTTTTATATACAATATGTTTTGGGGTGTGGGTGGGGTGTGCGGGGCATATGAGAAACTTCAAAATGCTGGGCGGTAATATTAGGAATCAAAAAGTCATGTTGATCGCACCCTTTAGAGCTCAGTGTATTTACGAGTTTCAATGAATTCATTCGGAGCCATGTGAGCCCAAAGCACTAAACCATAAAAAGTATATACAAGAGCTTCTCTGTTTGGTGCAAGAGCCACAGATTTAATGGCTGATAGTTTCAGGTGGGATATCAAGCAACAGCTTCAATGTCGACCCAAACCCGCTAACTGAAGTGATCATTTAGAAAGATTTGGTCATTTTCAGTGGCGGAGCTATAGAGGGGCACAGAGTGGCACGTGCCCCCTCAAATTTCTATTAACGACTAGCATACCCCAGGAACCTACAATGCTTCAATGATGCCCTTCGATAATTTGCAAATGTGCCCCCCAAAAGTTCTCACGAGTAACCTGAGAACTTTATCTAATCGCCTTCATATTTATATGTATTTTTATGTTAAGAATCCCTAACACTTCTAAAAATTCAA